>CM060928.1:748698865-751373865 GCA_030765085.1 Allium cepa
AAAAATATAAAGTTAAAATTTCTGTACTGTTACAATAAACTGTTCAATCAGTTCGTTGCGCAACGAACCCCAAAATATAGAAATGAATATATTACGGAGATCAGCACGATGAGTAGATCAAAATGGGTATATGGATGTCAGTGGTACATCCATCCGATCGAAAGTTGATAGTCCGTACCAAAATGCTGCTAATCTGCCGGAAATAAGGTAAACGGAGCAATAGAAGTCAAAATTTGACGAAACGGAAGATGACGTCTCACTTAGAAGATGATTTACCAATTTTCTGTATAAAAATATTCAGGTTTCGAAAACAATTTATTTTCATCAATTCCTAACTGATTAAATTTGAAATAAAATTACACATGAAATAAACTTTCATTTTTCGGATGAAAATATGCCAGTTGTTATGTTTAACTAGGCGCATTTCAAATATTAAATTTTTATTTCAAATTTTCATTTTTAAAAATTCATGAAAATTCAATTAATCACATTATTAAAACAGTTAAAATTTACGGGTCGTTACACTCTCCCCCACTCAAAACTTTTCGTCCTCGAAAAGGAAGGTGGAAGGAGAATGGAAACAACTAGAAAGATAATAGATTTGAAAAACAAAATAAAACAATTAATTTCAACTATATAAATTTCAATTTAACTTAATTTATGTTCAATAATTGACTTTAAATTCAAGATAATTCGTTAAGTTGATTTTATTCAATTTATTTATTTCCCTCATATAAAATTTATTTTATTTGCCTCATTTATTATTCAATTTACTTTTTATTCTATTTATCTCTATTAACATTTTTATAATTAAAATTTTAAGTGTATACCATTTATTATAACTACTCAAAATTTATTTAAAATTTCTTTTAACATCATTTTATATTGTACAATATTCAATTACATAGTTAACTTTTGAAAATTTAGGTAAGTTATATATAATGTAATTGAGTACTATCCAAATAAAATTTTCAATCCATTTATTTCCAGTTAAGTATTTAGTCAAATTTTTTGGCTTTTGTTTGAAATCATCCTTGAATCAAAATTTTAAGAATTAATTTCCGATTGGCTTCAAACCATTTTATAGATAAATACACATATACTATATATATCAAATCAAATCTATAATCATATATTTATATATATAATATATATTATAAATCAAGTCATCCTTAAGAAGTTCAAATCAAATTCATTTTCCAAACAAAAGTGTAAAAAAGCTACTGAATGGTCTCTCCACTTCGAAACTCGAAAATGAATGTCGATGATGTGGCCGCCATCACCGAAATTATTTTCTAGCGACAAAAGAGGAGAGCGCTGATTTAAACATTTAAATTTCTTGTCAATAATTTCTATTTGAAAATACTTTGAATAATATACACTTTAAAACTTTAAAGCCAAAGTTTGAAATCATCGGAAATTATATTCTCAAATTCTTTATTTTAATTCATTTTAAACTAGAAATTAATTTATAAACCATATTTTATAACTTGCCTCTATTTATATGTTGGAAAAATCAGTAGTTTACAAAACAATAAATGAAAATCAAATATTATCATTTTTGACAACCAATTCAGTTAACAATTCAATTTCAGAAAATTATACTTATATACAAAATATAATCATGCAAAAATTTATTTCATTAACCAAATATGAAAACAATATTGTGTCAGTTTGATCTGCTCAAGTGTTTTGGAAATCCTATCGATATCGTTGATCAAACGAATCGATCGAAAACCCAAATCAACATCAACAACTCAAACAACACAATATATATATACACATACACATACATATCAAACTTTTTTAAATATTAATTCACAAATACACTTCCTCGCTTGATGATTCAAGAATGGATTTCAAAGCAAGGATAAAGGTTCAAATTTGATGGACTCAAATCAGAGAAAATTATGATTCGAAGATAGATTCGAAATAGAGATAAGATTATTAAAAAAATCAAAATAGGAAGATGAAAAAGTTAATTAAATCGCGGGCAATCTTAACCGGGTCAATCGAGACTTCAAGAATTTAATCAATGTAGAATTTCGAAGCAAAATTAGCATCAGATCTCAAGAAATAGAATTCAGCATAGCAAACGATATTAGCATCTGAACCGAGGACATAGAAATCTCCACTGAATCGATGCCAATTGTAAAGGAGTTTCACCCTTTACAAATCATTTGGATATTGGCAAGACCGTCGGTTCATTATAAAGATCATTCGAAATGGAGTTATGGGATGCTCCAGAATCGAAGGAAGACGAATAGTTAGGGACACGAATGAATTTTGGAACCGCAGGGAACGTTCCAAAATTCAAAGGAATCGAGTCAAGAAGGATGAGATTCGAACTTGGATGGAAGTGATTTTGTAAACACATTTACCATATATACTAAGTTTTGCCTAGAGCTACCAAAGCTCTGATACTAAATGTAACGACCTGATATTTTCAACCATTCGCATCCAAATATGTCGGAATTGAATTGCTCAAAATACCAGATTGTAAGTTTATATTTAGTAAAACTCAGCATATATATAGTAAATAGATAATCACAGAATCAAAGACACAGAGTAATATAATAATATGCAGCAGAAAGAAAATGAATAGTTGTTCATGAAGCTACAATATATATAACAGAGTTAAATAAGTTACAATAGAAGTCTCGAATACATTAGTCAAGTACAAGATCAGAGTACATCACAGGAATCAACTTAATATCTGAAGCTGGATAGATAGCTGGATCTCCAAGCGAAGCTCCAACTTCAAAGGTGAGTCTCGAATACTGGTACACTCAGTCTGACCCGAGCGTAAAGCAAAACACAAAACACTCGATTTAGGATTAACATTCTTATATCAATAAATCAAAATCAAGTGAAATAACAATTGAAATTACAAGTGACTCAAAAGATGTTTGGGATACCATCCTTTAAGGATCCTGTAATATCCCGGAATTTTAGACAATATAAATTTAATAATCTGTGTTTTAAATTTATATTGAATTGATAATTTTTGTTAATAAATTGGATTTGATTTAAATAATCTTCTTTATTTAAATATTTAATTTGTGAAATTATTTTTAATGAGTTAATAAATCTATTTTCTATTTAATAATGTATATGTATTTGTATATATTTTAAATAGATAAGTTGTTTTAAGTTAAATTAGTATAGCATAATTTTAATGTTTTAAAAATAGAAATTGTGATTTATTTTGGAATTAAGCTTTTCAAAAATATTTAATTAAATAACTATATGTTTTTAAATACGAGGAAAATGTTTTAATTGGTTTAAAAATCCATTCCGACTTAAGTTTGAATATTAAAATAAGGTTAAAAATGTTGTGTTATTCTTTTTAAAATATTGATTGATAAATTTGATTTGTAAATTTAATTTGTGAATTTAAAATACAATTTAAAATGTGAACATGTATTCATGTAAGTGTTGTAACCTCTTTTATAAATCTATTTTAACTATTTAAAAGTTTCTTTTCAAATGAATTACTTGTATATTGTTATAGTACTTGCTTCATTCTTTTAAAAATTATTTTAATACATAACTATGTATAAGAACTAGTTAACTAGGCTTAATACTTTATTAACTTTAATTAAACACTAGTTAATTTATGAAGACATTTGTAAGCATAAGAATACAAGTGTACATATATTAAAACTTAAACTAACATGTGTAAACTTATCATCCATTTTAAAAGACAAGTGTCAATTTTATTTTTATTTTTTCTTTTAATTTATTTAAATCTAAAAATACTTTTATATTAACTTGCGTATACCCATTTCTTTTGCCTTTTCTCATTCTTGATTCTAAAAAGAAAATCTGAAACTCTTCAAATATGAAAAACTGCATTTTTTCAAACCTGTAAAACATTAGCTTCCAAACTCCTCTTTTTCAAAACAAATCTGCATCCTTCAACATATACAAACCTGCATCAACATGAAAGCAAAAGAACCTGTATTTCTTTGCATCTGAAACAAAAGACCTGCATGCAAAAATTTGAAGCCTGCATGTTTAAAAACTGAAAGCAGCATGTATAAATCAAAACTTTTCTTGGCATCTGGAAGCAAGAAGGGGTCTGCATTTCAAAGCATTAGAAGCCTGCATTTCATAATTTTCAAATCTGGAACCTGCAAATTGAATGGGCTCTGCATTTTTGAGAGAAACTGTGAGTAACTCAACTTTTTAAGATTTGGAATAGGTAAAAGTTGATTTATACTTTGATTTAGATATGAAATTATATTATAAATATGCTGTGAATATGTATATGGATATGTTTGTGTGTGTGCATGACTGATTACCTGAACATCCCTGATTTTCTTTGATTCAAGCTTCAGTCAGATGCAAATACATCCCATTGTCTTTTAATTTGATTCCTCATTTGAGTTATGACTTAAAAAAATATGTTTGTTTCATTATAATATTCAGATTAATATTTGTGTTTGAGTTATATTACAAATTTTAATGCTTTATATCAAAATACATTTTTGAAATTACTGTGTCTTACATATTAGCTAAGCATAGTTGAAGCTTGAAATTTGTTTGGGTGAATTTGATTTAGGAGATTGTTTATTCATCAAAGATTATAGGAAAAATATGGAATTGGAGTAAAAATTTAATATTGAGGTTGAATTTGGGATTTTCCAGTATAAGCCCTAGTTTTTACTGTGTTTTTAAAAAGTGAGTGATGTGGCTTCCCCTTTGAATCGAGTTCAAAGCTGTTTTGGAATTGGTAGATGGTGTAGTGATGAAGTTATTGCCGGAGTTTGGTCGATGATGGTGACCGGAGATGGGAGATAATGGTGATGACAGGTTTTAGGTGATGGGGTTTGGCCTGTTTCAGGTTTTGTTTTTAAAACTTGAAATTCAAATTCAAGTTGAGTTTGGGAAATTTAAGTTTTGAAGGGAGTTGTGGATTTACTGATTGATGGAGGATGGCCAGAGTTGATGGCCAGTGATGGCCGGAGAGAGGAATTGGGTGCACAGAGATGATGTTGTGCAGGTTTGCGATGTGTTTTGGTTACAGGGTTTGTTGCTCGGGATTTCCTCGGGTAATATTTGTTGTGACTCGAAGTATTATGGCTTCTGTCACGAAGTAACTTTTAGGTGGCTCGAGTTACTTATGTTTCAGGTAGGAAACAGAAATCTGTTTTCCAGGTTTCTAAATTTTGAAATAAAAGTAAATTTCAAACAAAAGTCTGAAAGAAACTAAGTTAAATTTGAAATTTAAGTATAAAAGAAATTAATTTAATTTTGGGCTTTTGAAATAATTTAAGTTTTGAAGTTTTTAATTAGTTTTAGAGTTTGGTTAGAAACCTGTTTCTCAGGTTTATTAAAATCTAAGTAAAAGAAAATGCAAACTACAATGTTAACTTAGGATTTTAAAACTGAATTCAAATATGAATTTAAATAAGTTTCAATTCTGGTCCTTTGAAATAATTTAAATTCAAAAATTTCAAAGTTTGATTTTTAAATAAACAGAGAACAATTTTCTATTTTCATATGTAAAGGTAAGTTTAAATTTGCAGGTGGAGATTTAAACTTAGTTTTTATCTGAAATTTTAATGTGAATTCAAATTTGATTTTCTGAGATTTTAAATCATTCATGTTTTTAAATTTAAATTTGGTTTTCAAACTTACAAGTGAAATGCATATGTGATTTGCATTTGAATTGGAAGGTTAAATATTTAAATTAGGAATTCAAAGTGAATTCAAAACTGAGTTTTTAAATCTGGGATTAAAAATTCAAATTTCAGATTTTAAAATAAAGGTTTAAATTTGAATTGCTTTTAAATGATTAAATGATTTGCATTTGAATTGAAGGTGTGAATTGTAGAAAGAATTTTAAAGAGTTAAAAACTAAAATAAGTTTGGAAGTTGTACTTAAATTTTGAAATTTTAAAGTAATTTTTTTTAAATTGATTTGAATTTGATTTGAATTGAAATTTTAAATTCTTTTAAACTTATTAATAAAGAATATGTTTCTTTTAAACATATAAGATTAAGTTGTGTATTGTTTTAAACTCTTATTTAAGACAAATTTGAGTCTTAAGTTAAAGTGAATAATGAATGGAATTTAAAGTAAAATTAAAAACATTTTGTTTTAATGCTTGATTAAATAAGCAATATTTATCTAAAAGATAAATAAAAGTTTAGTGATTGGATTCATTTGATTATTAAGGTAATTAAGATCAATATTAATTATTTATTTAATTAATAATGTGGATGATTAATTAAGTAATTAATGATTTTTAAGTTAATTAATTAGATTTGAGATTAATTAATTAAGGTTAATTAATCTATAATTAAGGATGATTAATTAAATTTTAATTTATTTAATAAAGTGATTAGAGATAAATTAGATTTTAATTAACACTTAATTAATTAATAATGAGTGATTAATTAAGTTGTAATTAAATATTATTTAATTGATAATTAATAACGATTAATTTAAGTTGATTCTTAATTAAGTAATTAAGAAATGTAATGAAGTCATTAACTTAAGATTATTTAACAATTAATTAATGTGATTAATTTTGATAATTAATTAAATTAATTAATTAATAATAATCAATTGTTTAAGTTTTAATTACTTAATGAAGGTAATTAATGAATTAATTACTTAGTGTAATTAATTTGATTAATGTGATTAGTTTAGATTAATTAAGTTAAATTAATTTAAACATTTGTGGTTGTTTGATAATTACTTTATGTAATTTATGAATTTGTAATTACTTAATGAAGTAATTAATTAATTTAATTACAAGATGTAATTAAAGATATTTGATATAGAAGTAATTAGATTTAAATTACTTTGAAATTAAGCAAGGGAATTAATTTAGATAATTAATTAGGAATAATTAATTATGGGATGGGTAATTAAGGTAGTTAATTACTGAATGGTTATTAATCATGGGTGATTAATATATATGGTTTAAATTGAAGATTAATTACTTATGTAATTAATTTATTTTAGGAATTGATTAAATATTAATGATTTAATTTTGGAATTGATCAATTAAGGTATAATTAATAATGAAAAATAATTAATGTGATTAATTTTAGTTAATTAATTAATTTAGTAATTACAAGTTAATTATTTGCAGGGGTTTAAGTAATTAACTTGTGTAATTAACTTAAAAGCTAATTACTTATTGTAATTAGGGATAGTTAATCAGTAATGATTAATTGAAATGAATATTGAGATGGTGATTTATAAATTGATTTGAAATCAATGGATGACTAAGTTAAGCAAAATTTTGATGATGAAGTAATTAATTTAATTCATTTTAAATTAATTATAGAAGGTGTGATCATTAGATAAATTGCTTATGTTGATGATTGGTATTGGTTGTTTGGTATGGTTTGTAATCTCAGTTATGAGATGAGTAGTGTATGGATGCATTGGTTGTTTTGGATGATAATATGGATTATCTGATTTTGATATGAATTATCTGTTGATAATGATAAGATTGATTATCTGTTGTGTTGTGAATTATCTATCTATGTATATTTAGATAATAAATTGAATTGTTTTTAAACTTAAAACAACTTGGACCTAAAAGACACGCTTTGGATTTCGATGAGACCGGGATCGGGTTTCCATATTTGGACATCCGAAAACCACATCGATTCCAATTAACGTTAGGTCGTTAATCCAAGTGGAGCGAGTGAAGACTCGAGGTGTAAGGGCTATACGTCAGTATAACTCTGTGGGTGATTCCGTAATGAGTTGACGGAATAGTTCTTATAGATTCGAGATGGTGATTTAGAGTGCAAGGGTTATTGTCGTTAACTCTGAGGGTGATTTCAAAATGAGTGTAACGAGATAATGCCTTCGGTTTCGTTCGAACCCGGAACGAACTTGTATGGATTGAATGCTTTCAGATCATCGTCAGGTGGACGATGAGCATTCTAAGTGATATGTCCTATAAAGGTAATCGTAACCTCAAGCCTCATCAACCGAGAATGGCTAAAACAGGGGAGGTGCAGCAAAGCTTCGTGGGTAGCACCTACTGGAGAGTAAGATTTACCCCTGTCTAGAGGTCCCTTTATATATTTCGGCTGTATGGACGGTTGATCATGACAATCGTCGGGGTTGTCTTATTTGGAACTGTTCAGTAAGGAACGGGTCCGGCTTTGTGTTGCAGGGGATGAAGGGAGTAATCCTCGATATGGTGATCTAGGCCACGTATTGTGACGGGCGGTACCCCAGTAGCCCTGCCATTGTATGGAATCCAAAATCCAATAAGTGCCAACGGTTTTGATTGTATTACCCACTTTTGTGGCTAGTAGCTGGAATTTAATCATGTAACAATTTCGGCTATTTCTTATTTACTTGAAAACCCTAGACACTATTATAATATCATCGGATTTCCTATCAAATGTTTTGGTTAGCATAAGGTAAAAACTTTTCCAAGTTTATGTGTGGGAAGTCTTACGTGATACCTTTTCTTTTCAAAGGTTTTTTCAAAGTTAAGCAACCTTAACCTGTTACTCACACCAAACCCATGTCTGACCCGGAGTTATTTCTGTTTTTCTATAACTCTTGGGTACTCAAATTTTTATGAGTAGTCAAGAGAATTCAGGGTAGGATTCAGGATAGCTTTGACGTATTGAGGAGGAGCAAATGGAGCAGGAGGCTTCTGCGAATAGTTATATAGTTCCGTTGTGTTGGTATCTCTGAGTGTTTCTGTATTGTGATTGAGTTGTAATAACTAGACAGGTGTTTATAACTGTCTAGTATGTGTTGTATATGTCTGTGTAACTCTGATATTTGATGTATACTATATAATACTTATGTTATTAATATAATTTATTCGTTCCGCTGTTGAGATTCTTGTGTTTTTTCTTCTTTCTTTTCTCTTTTCTATCCCTTTCTTTCTTAATTCATGATGCGATTTCCTGAAGTGTGGAAGTCGGGTCGTGACAGTTGGTATCAGAGCATTAGGTTGAGTGAATACCTAGGCTCTGGAGTGGTGTCTATCTTGAGAGAGCGCATTTGTATTTTTAATATATATATATATATATATATATATATATATATATATATAATTGGTTCTACCTATTTGTTGGATTACCGTTCAGGATTTTCCAATATAAGTTATAAAGGTAGATGAGGTAGAAGTGTGTGTAATACGACTACCATTGGTTGGAGTTTGTTGGATGAGGCTGGAAGTGTATTTGTTGAGACTGTAACCTAATACCGTCTCGATTGAATTCTGTTGTGATGAAGGACTTCATCGATCTCTGAAGGTAACCTGTAAAGGTTCAGAGTTCATCTTTGAAGTACAGAATTGAGTTTTGATTCTGTCGGTAGGGCATAAGCAAGTGAGTGATGATATCTTGATATCTCAAGAATTAGTAGCTGCGTGATGAGATGCAGTGACTATGGATGTTTCCGAAGATGTTTCTTTGGAACAAGAGTATTCTGAGTTGGTAAGGAGTCTTCTGGCTGAGTAGTTTTTCCGAAGTGGAGTTCAGAAGCAGCAGAGTAGATCTTTTTCTCCGGAAAGTTGGCTAGACCAGCATAAGCTGTTCTGTTTGGTAAAGAGGGAGCAGTTTTCTTTGGATTTAGGCTGAGTTGATCGCAAAAGCGACTTGCGATAGTATGTTCTCTTGTGCTTGTTGAAGATTGTCCGGATTTCTTCCAGGAAGTCAGAGTTTGTCTGCATCTGGAGATCGAGCTTTCTTTCCAAAAATGGAACTGGTGGTTCAGTTAATAGATGGATGGTTCCTTGAGATAGAAGTTGGTGAAGTAACTCTGGTTTCGAAGAAACATCTGAGTTTTCTTATGGATCTGTGGAACCATATTTCTGTGCTGGGTTGTCTAGTCTGTGCTTGTGTTCTTCGTCAGCATTTTCTTCTGTTTCGGATCAGAGTTGTGCAGCGGAAGCAGTTTGGGGATGTTTATGTTTTGTCTTTTCCGGATAAGGAGAAGTTGTTCTGTCTTCTGTTGTTGAGAAGCAGGGTTTGTGTTCTTGGTTTTGAGTGATTTTGAGGAGATCATTGGATTGTTTTTGATTCAGCCTGTTTCTTTTGGAATCAGCATGAGTTAAGGTGATCAGGATGGATGTTGGTAGCCCAGGATCGTCCGAAGATTTTTATGGATAAGGGACAGAGAAATTTGGATTCTGGAATCGAAGATTGGATTTTGGTTAAGTTTTTCTCTGATCCAGGGAGCTATAAGTTTGGGAAGCTAGATTCGAAATGTTTTGGTTTCTTCTGTGATTGGTAAGATCAGTGTTTGGTTTTCTAAAGTTGAATTGCCAGCTTGGATAACTGGGATTCAGGGTGTTTCATGTATCTCTGAGGGAGTACGTGTTTGGTATTTCTGGTTGTAGAACCAGCAGTTTAGGTTGGTTTGGTTGTTGAGTCAGACTCGTTTGTAGTCTGATATTCTGTATAGAATTATTGTTAGGAGCTCTATAGCTTAGTAGTATTGATTGATTGGATTTTATAGAGCGAGTATCCCGATATATATATATATATATATACCGGGGAAACTCGTAAAGTTTTATCCAAAATTCTTTTTGATAATTAGAATTGTTCTGATTGTGTAAATTGGTTGCTTTGGTTGTTAGCATATGATTAGCATATGTTGTGTTTTAAAATATAATCTGTAAATAGATTATTAAATTACTTTTGTTTTAAATTTCGGGGATGAAATTCTTTTAAGGGGGAAGGATTGTAATATCCCGGAATTTTGGACAATATAAATTTAATAATCTGTGTTTTAAATTTATATTGAATTGATAATTTTTGTTAATAAATTGGATTTGATTTAAATAATCTTCTTTATTTAAATATTTAATTTGTGAAATTATTTTTAATGAGTTAATAAATCTATTTTCTATTTAATAATGTATATGTATTTGTATATATTTTAAATAGATAAGTTGTTTTAAGTTAAATTAGTATAGCATAATTTTAATGTTTTAAAAATAGAAATTGTGATTTATTTTGGAATTAATCTTTTCAAAAATATTTAATTAAATAACTATATGTTTTTAAATATGAGGAAAATGTTTTAATTGGTTTAAAAATCCATTCTGACTTAAGTTTGAATATTAAAATAAGGTTAAAAATGTTGTGTTATTCTTTTTAAAATATTGATTGATAAATTTGATTTGTAAATTTAATTTGTGAATTTAAAGTACAATTTAAAATGTGAACATGTATTCATGTAAGTGCTGTAACCTCTTTTATAAATCTATTTTAACTATTTAAAAGTTTCTTTTCAAATGAATTACTTGTATATTGTTATAATACTTGCTTTATTCTTTTAAAAATTATTTTAATACATAACTATGTATAAGAACTAATTAACTAGGCTTAATACTTTATTAACTTTAATTAAACACTAGTTAATTTATGAAGACATTTGTAAGCATAAGAATACAAGTGTACATATATTAAAACTTAAACTAACATGTGTAAACTTATCATCCATTTTAAAAGACAAGTGTCAATTTTATTTTTATTTTTTCTTTTAATTTATTTAAATCTAAAAATACTTTTATATTAACTTGCATATACTCATTTCTTTTCTCATTCTTGATTCTAAAAAGAAAATCTGAAACTCTTCAAATATGAAAAACTGCATTTTTCAAACCTGTAAAACATTTGCTTCCAAACTCCTCTTTTTCAAAACAAATCTGCATCCTTCAACATATACAAACCTGCATCAACACGAAAGCAAAAGAACCTGTATTTCTTTGCATCTGAAACAAAAGACCTGCATGCAAAAATTTGAAGCCTGCATGTTTAAAAAATGAAAGCAGCATGTATAAATCAAAACTTTTCTTTGCATCTGGAAGCAAGAAGGGGTCTGCATTTCAAAGCATTAGAAGCCTGCATTTCAAAATTTTCAAATCTGGAACCTGCAAATTGAATGGGCTCTGCATTTTTGGGAGAAACTGTGAGTAACTCAACTTTTTAAGATTTTGAATAGGTAAAAGTTGATTTATACTTTGATTTAGATATGAAATTATATTATAAATATGCTGTGAATATGTATATGGATATGTTTGTGTGTGTGCATGACTGATTACCTGAACATCCCTGCTTTCTCTGATTCAAGCTTCAGTCAGATGCAAATACATCCCATTGTCTTTTAATTTGATTCCTCATTTGAGTTATGACTTAAACAAATATGTTTGTTTCATTATAATATTCAGATTAATATTTATGTTTGAGTTATATTACAAATTTTAATGCTTTATATCAAAATACAGTTTTGAAATTACTGTGTCTTACATATTAGCTAAGCATAGTTGAAGATTGAAATTTGTTTGGGTGAATTTGGTTTAGGAGATTGTTTATTCATCAAAGATTATAGGAAAAATATGGAATTGGAGTAAAAATTTAATATTGAGGTTGAATTTGGGATTTTCCAGTATAAGCCCTAGTTTTTACTGTGTTTTTAAAAAGTGAGTGATGTGGCTTCCCTTTTGAATCGAGTTCAAAGCTGTTTTGGAATTGGTAGATGGTGTAGTGATGAAGTTATTGCCGGAGTTTGGTCGATGATGGTGACCGGAGATGGGAGATAATGGTGATGACAGGTTTTAGGTGATGGGGTTTGGCCTGTTTCAGGTTTTGTTTTTAAAACTTGAAATTCAAATTCAAGTTGAGTTAGGGAAATTTAAGTTTTGAAGGGAGTTGTGGATTTACTGATTGATGGAGGATGGCCAGAGTTGATGGCCAGTGATGGCCGGAGAGAGGAATTGGGTGCACAGAGATGATGTTGTGCAGGTTTGCGATGTGTTTTGGTTGCAGGGTTTGTTGCTCGGGATTTCCTCGGGTAATTTTTGTTGTGACTCGAAGTATTATGGCTTCTGTCTCGAAGTAACTTTTAGGTGGCTCGAGTTACTTATGTTTCAGGTAGGAAATAGAAATCTGTTTTCCAGGTTTCTAAATTTTGAAATAAAAGTAAATTTCAAACAAAAGTCTGAAAGAAACTAAGTTAAATCTAAAATTTAAGTATAAAAGAAATTAATTTAATTTTGGGCTTTTGAAATAATTAAAGTTTTGAAGTTTTTACTTAGTTTTAGAGTTTGGTTAGAAACCTGTTTCTCAGGTTTATTAATATCTAAGTAAAAGAAAATGCAAACTACAATGTTAACTTAGGATTTTAAAACTGAATTCAAATATGAATTTAAATAAGTTTCAATTCTGGTCCTTTGAAATAATTTAAATTCAAAAATTTCAAAGTTTGATTTTTAAATAAAACAGAGAACAGTTTTCTGTTTTTATATGTAAAGGTAAGTTTAAATTTGCAGGTGGAGATTTAAACTTAGTTTTTATCTGAAATTTTAATGTGAATTCAAATTTGATTTTCTGAGATTTTAAATCATTCATGTTTTTAAATTTAAATTTGGTTTTCAAACTTACAAGTGAAATGCATATGTGATTTACATTTGAATTGGAAGGTTAAATATTTAAATTAGGAATTCAAAGTGAATTCAAAACTGAGTTTTTAAATCTGGGATTAAAAATTCAAATTTCAGATTTTAAAATAAAGGTTTAAATTTGAATTGCTTTTAAATGATTAAATGATTTGCATTTGAATTGAAGGTGTGAATTGTAGAAAGAATTTTAAAGAGTTAAAAACTAAAATAAGTTTGGAAGTTGTACTTAAATTTTGAAATTTTAAAGTAATTTTTTTTAAATTGATTTGAATTTGATTTGAATTGAAATTTTAAATTCTTTTAAACTTCTTAATGAAGAATATGTTTCTTTTAAACATATAAGATTAAGTTGTGTATTGTTTTAAACTCTTATTTAAGACAAATTTGAGTCTTAAGTTAAAGTGAATAATAAATGGAATTTAAAGTAAAATTAAAAACATTTTGTTTTAATGCTTGATTAAATAAGCAATATTTATCTAAAAGATAAATAAAAGTTTAGTGATTGGATTCATTTGATTATTAAGGTAATTAAGATCAATATTAATTATTTAATTAATTAATAATTTGGATGATTAATTAAGTAATTAATGATTTTTAAATTAATTAATTAGATTTGAGATTAATTAATTAAGGTTAATTAATCTATAATTAAGGATGATTAATTAAATTTTAATTTATTTAATCAAGTGATTTGAGATAAATTAGATTTTAATTAACACTTAATTAATTAATAATTAGTGATTAATTAAGTTGTAATTAAATATTATTTAATTGATAATTAATAACGATTAATTTAAGTTGATTCTTAATTAAGTAATTAAGAAATGTAATGAAGTCATTAACTTAAGATTATTTAAAAATTAATTAATGTGATTAATTTTGATAATTAATTAAATTAATTAATTAATAATAATCAATTGTTTAAGTTTTAATTACTTAATGAAGGTAATTAATGAATTAATTACTTAGTGTAATTAATTTGATTAATGTGATTAGTTTAGATTAATTAAGTTAAATTAATTTAAACAATTGTTGGTTGTTTGATAATTCCTTTATGTAATTTATGAATTTGTAATTACTTAATGAAGTAATTAATTAATTTAATTACAGGATGTAATTAAAGATATTTGATATAGAAGTAATTAGATTTAAATTACTTTGAAATTAATCAAGGGAATTAATTTAGATAATTAATTAGGAATGATTAATTATGGGATGGGTAATTAAGGTAGTTAATTACTGAATGGTTATTAATCATGGGTGATTAATATATATGGTTTAAATTGAAGATTAATTACTTATGTAATTAATTTATTTTAGGAATTGACTAAATATTAATGATTTAATTTTGGAATTGATCAATTAAGGTATAATTAATAATGAAAAATAATTAATGTGATTAATTTTAGTTAATCAATTAATTTAGTAATTACAAGTTAATTATTTGCAGGGGTTTAAGTAATTAACTTGTGTAATTAATTTAAAAGCTAATTACTTATTGTAATTAGGGATAGTTAATCAGTAATGATTAATTGAAATGAATATTGAGATGGTGATTTATAAATTGATTTGAAATCAATGGATGACTAAGTTAAGCAAAATTTTGATGATGAAGTAATTAATTTAATTCATTTTAAATTAATTATAGAAGGTGTGATCATTAGATAAATTGCTTATGTTGATGATTGGTATTGGTTGTATGGTTTGTAATCTCAGTTATGAGATGAGTAGTGTATGGATGCATTGGTTGTTTTGGATGATAATATGGATTATCTGATTTTGATATGAATTATCTGTTGATAATGATAAGACTGATTATCTGTTGTGTTGTGAATTATCTATCTATGTATATTTAGATAATAAATTGAATTGTTTTTAAACTTAAAACAACTTGGACCTAAAAGACACGCTTTGGATTTCGATGAGACCAGGATCGGGTTTCCATATTTGGACATCCGAAAACCACATCGATTCCAATTATCGTTAGGTCGTTAATCCAAGTGGAGCGAGTGAAGACTCGAGGTGTAAGGGCTATACGTCAGTATAATTATGTGGGTGATTCCGTAATGAGTTGACGGAATAGTACTTATAGATTCAAGATGGTGATTCAGAGTGCAAGGGTTATTGTCGTTAACTCTGAGTGTGATTCCAAAATGAGTGTAACGAGATAATGCCTTCGGTTTCGTTCGAACCCGGAACGAACTTGTATGGATTGAATGCTTTCAGATCATCGTCAGGTGGACGATGAGCATTCTAAGTGATATGTCCTATAAAGGTAATCGTAACCTCAAGCCTCATCAACCGGGAATGGCTAAAATAGGGGAGGTGCAGCAAAGCTTCGTGGGTAGCACCTACTGGAGAGTAAGATTTACCCCTGTCTAGAGGTCCCTTTATATATTTCGGCTGTGTGGACGGTTGATCATGACAATCGTCGGGGTTGTCTTATTTGGAACTGTTCAGTAAGGAATGGGTCCGGCTTTGTGTTGCAGGGGATGAAGGGAGTAATCCTTGGTACGGTGATCTAGGCCACGTACTGTGACGGGCGGTACCCCAGTAGCCCTGCTATTGTATGGAATCCAAAATCCAATAAGTGCCAACGGTTTTGATTGTATTACCCACTTTTGTGGCTAGTAGCTGGAATTTAATCATGTAACAATTTCGGCTATTTCTTATTTACTTGAAAACCCTAGACACTATTATAATATCATCGGATTTCCTATCAAATGTTTTGGTTAGCGTAAGGTAAAAACTTTTCCATGTTTATGTGTGGGAAGTCTTACGTGATACCTTTTCTTTTCAAAGTTTTTTCAAAGTTAAGCAACCTTAACCTGTTACTCACACCAGACCCATGTCTGACCCGAAGTTATTTCTGTTTTTCAATAACTCTTGGGTACTCAAATTTTTATGAGTAGTCAAGAGAATTCAGGGTAGGATTCAGGATAGCTTTGACGTATTGAGGAGGAGCAAATGGAGCAAGAGGCTTCTACGAATAGTTATATAGTTCCGTTGTGTTGGTATCTCTGAGTGTTTCTGTATTGTGATTGAGTTGTAATAACTAGACAGGTGTTTATAACTGTCTAGTATGTGTTGTATATGTCTGTGTAACTCTGATATTTGATGTATACTATATAATACTTATGTTATTAATATAATTTATTCGTTCCGCTTTTGAGATTCTTGTGTTGTTTCTTCTTTCTCTTCTTTCTTTTCTCTTTTCTATCCCTTTCTTTCTTAATTCATGATGCGATTTCCTGAAGTGTGGAAGTCGGGTCGTGACAGATCCGTTAAATGATTTATATGTACGCTAAGTAGATAATGGCTATCAGTAATATAAAGTAGCAAAATAGCGTTGAGGAGTTATCATTATCCCCCTTAACACATTTTATATAAGCATCATAATCTATACAGCACTGTAAACTCCACCGTAAACTAGTGGGATATCAGGGAGTACTCCATAGGTATAACACAAAACAAATCGTAGTGGTCGCGTATAGGGATACAAGTATGACAAGGCACATGAGGCAATACCCAAGGTAGTGAAACTACCATTTTCCTACTCCGGACTGGTGAGAACGCATCGCCGCAACGATCGCAACACCGCGAAACAACACTCCCAATTCAAGGGTGCGCACCAATCAATAACAAGTAATGAGCAGTTTCCGAAGAAGTGTGTTCGCTAAGAGGTGGCTAACCTCATTGGCCCGGCATGGCTCCTGTTTTAGTCATTTCAAATTTGACACAAGTGTTAAGGCTATCCATTATCGTTCTCTTTCTTCAGTCATCACGTACATCTCCAACCACTTCATTCCGGATTACACTCCGCATATAGTTATTAAAGTGGTTTTCGGTTTAGACAGAGAGTATGTCCGTAACCGATTCCGATCTCTTTTATAACTTCCGTAATTATTACACCGATTGGTCATTTAATATATTTCAAAACAAAATCAATTTCGACCTCACTTAGAATTTGAAAGCCAACCTTTCATTCGTCTTGCTATATCAATTTCTATAATTTACGCTTCATAACTTCTAAATTCACCATTTCAAAACTTTATAATTCAACTTTAATTTTTATTTAAAATAATTCAAATATTGATTTAAATTCATATATAGGTTTCATTCCATAATCATTTAAATTAAGTTAATTAACATTCAAAATAATTTAAATTCATTGGTGGATTCATTCAATAATCATTTAAATTAAGTAAATTTATCATTTCAAATTAATTTCAATTGCATTTCCAATTCATTAAATCAATCACTTAAGTTTACCTACATTATATCAAAAATTAAGCACTGAATTAAACTACATTCGTCAAATTAAATTCTTTAAATTACAAGTCTCATAATAGTTCCCATCAATCACATTTTATTTCTTTTTAAAGAAATTCATTTCCACTTATTTACTTATTTAATTTAAACAAATTTCAAAACTTAATTTTTAAAGAAACTCAATTTCATTTATTAAAAATAATTCAATTTCGCTTATTGAAGAATTAAATTTTATTTATTTATTAAATACTTTCAAAACTTAATTTAATAATTTACTTAAATTTAAACAACATTCTTTCATCATACACTTAAAATACTTTGGAAATCAAAATTTAGAAATCATAATGCTTTGGAATCATAACCCTTCCTACTTAACTGTTTAAATATAAATAATAGTATATAAAATAAAATAGTTTATAATTAAATATAGTTTATATAAAAATAGTTATAATTTAAAATAGCTTATATTAAAAATAATTTATATTAAAACAGTTTTTTTGAAATAAATTTATAAAGTAACACATATAAATAGTTTTAAATATAATTTAAAATACCTTATATAATAAAATAGCTTTATCAAATTTCATAAATCGATTCAAATCCACTCAATTTCCAAAATTCAATTTAATCGAACCCAAATCATTAATTTTAATTTATTTCTGTTTCTCGATAAACCATTTCAAACTATATCGATTTCAAATACAGATTTTAACCACAAAATAAACCATTTTGATTTTAATACTTTCAAGCTTTAAATATTGAAACATTTCAAAACAAGTATTGATAATTCCATATATATATATATGTGTGTGTATATATATATCAAATTCACTACATAGCTTATCAAGATTTTTACTATATAAAAAAACATTCATATAATATTAAAATCAATATTTATATAAACCATATATTTCTATGCAAAACCATAGAAATTACTTTCAAAATATTTATATATATAGACAAACGGTGCTTGTATATAATTTTCTACCCTATTGTCAGGTGATACAGATATTTATCATTTCAATCCATAATTAAATATATATTTATATATATACATACAGGTACATATATCATTTGAACCCGTAATCCCAAATTCATTTCAAATGAAAATCGCTTGGGTTAATCATTTCAACCCATAACGATTTTCTTCTATTCTACAGATCATTCGGGTGTATATCATTTCAACCCATAGGGAATTCTATACTAACAGGGAACTTGCAGAATGATAACAGATATGATAATAATATAACAGGCATATATCATCAATATAAGTGACAGATAATGATGTCAAATGTCACAGATGAATAGATACAGGTAATAGCATATATATAACAGTGTAAATAACTAACAACAACATATTTCAATTGTCGATTCAATTGAAATCAAATTTAATAAATAAAAGAACATTAATCGTGAGTGATTGCTCACCTTTCGAGGTTACAGGAGATTTCACAAACGAAACGAGTAACGAATCCAAGCACGAATCCCAAAACAAAGCTAAATTGGCACGAATTTGATGACCAAGCTAATAGTTCGGAATTGAAGAAATCAAATCAAACTGGATTGACAAAGATGAATTGTATCAGTGAACTTATATACCCAAACAATACCTATACAATTTAGTTGGAACCCGATTAAAATAAATATCTCCCTAATATACAATTTTATACAGATATTAATTAAATAAATATATAAGTCAAACTGTACATATCATAAAATTTTAAAACTAGATACTTACAAATAAACTCATAGTTTTTCCCAATTCTACAATTAAATCCAAAATATCATAATATGATGTAAAACTAAAAGAGGAAAAGAACATATTTTATGAATATACAGACTATACAGTAACCGACTTTATATACTTTCATATATATGCACTTTAAAACTTTATGTATGCAAGACTAGCGCCAATCAATACCTCAATATATGTTAAAAGTCTTAAAACAGTCACGAAAGTTTTAAATGAATAAATACCTATATAACATACGGACTTATCTGAATATACTACAGACCAACTTTGTAAATAACTAACACTACCTACAGCTTGGGTTAACAAGCTTTCAGCAATTTTATATAACTTTGTATAAACCAACAAATGTACGTGATTGATATATACATCAATCGAAACTTATATAAACAAATATGTGTATGAAATCTAGTTATAAACAAAGTTACACTAATAAATATATAGCAGTAGGCAAACTCTAAATCAATACTTGTAAACAAATACGTAACAGCCTATATAAAGTACTCTTTGTAAATCAATACATAACCAACCCAAAAGATTATATAACAAGTAATATATGTATAAGATGATACTTTAAACAGATCAATGTATGTCTCCTTTTCTGTTAGACGAAATATGAACAAACACTAGTAAATTATATGTACTAACTTATTATATAACTAATGTTATAAACTAACGTGTATATATATAACAAATATACTTTACCATCCTTGAATCTACAATGTGAATCACATACTCGGAATATATATATATATATATATATATATATATATATGTGTGTGTGTGTGTGTGTGTGTGTGTGTGTGTGTGTGTGTATACTATAAGTTTTATAAATAAATGCAACACAACAATACTGACAGCACTTACGTTTTTTTATAACCCACGTATAAATAATCATGCAATTGTATACAACCCAGAGAAAAGCAAATGAAAGCACCCCACTCCTGTTCTTGGCTTCGGGTGGAGATGCTGGACATGGCGGAGGCATGTAGAGAGGGGATGGGTGGTGCGAAGTTCGCCAGAAGGGCAGCAGGGCGCGCGAGCACGAGTGGATGACTGAGTGCAGAGGGTGTTGCCTTAGGCGGTGGCTCGGGGAATGAGATGGCGGGCTTGGATGTGGTGCATAATGGAGTGGAGATGAAGAGGGCGGAGGAAAATGGTTCACTGATGTATGGGGGAGGAAAGATTTTCAAGCTAATAGTTTTAAAGGTGAACAGAAGTGGAAATGAACCGTTCAAGATGAAAGCAACGTATAAAAAAAATATTCAAAATTTTTGGAATAGGAGAAAGTTAAACTATTGAATTCAAGTAATGATAATGGCCATTGGCTGTTTGAATTTGTTTGATTCGACAATATGTTTCAAAAGGAAAAAAATATAAAGTTAAAATTTCAGTACCATTACAATAAACTGTTCAATCATTTCGTTGTGCATCGAACCCCAAAATAGAGAAATGAATATATTATGGAGATCATCACGATAAGTCGATAAAAACGGTATATGGATATCAGTGGTACATCCATCTGATTGAAAGTCGATAGTCGGTACCAAAATGCTGCTAATCTACCAGAAATAAGGTAAACCGGCAATAGAAGTCAAAATTTGAAAGAAACAGAAGATGACGTCTCACTCAGAAGATGATTTACAATTTTTTTGTATAAAAATACTCAGGTTTCGAAAACATTTTATTTTCATCAATTCCTAACTGATTAAATTTGAAATAAAATTACACAGGAAATAAACTTTCATATTTTCGGATGAAAATCTACCAGTTGCAATGTTTAACTAGACGCATTTCAAATATTAAATTTTTATTTCAAAATTTTATTTTTAAAAATTTAAGAAAATTCAATTAATCACATTATTAAAACAGTTAAAATTTATGGGTCGCTACATAACAGGTTATGAATGAAGTGAATATAGTTAAGTAAGCTTTAATGATAAAATACCATAACAATATAAACATCCATATGTAAATGATCATCTTTCTAATGAATATGGTTAATGCCCTTAACCCACTATTTTTATCAAGGAAAAATTCTTTTAAAAACAAAGTTAAATGTCATTTCAAAGTTCTTTCATATTACCATGGGTTTACCTTTAAAAATGAGACTAGGTTTCTTATTTGAAAACTAAGACTTTCAACCAGGTCCTTCGGATCATTGTGATTCATGAGTTACCCTCCGTCACTCTCCCTTTCAAAAGCATTACTTAAAATCTTAGATCTTCTCTTTCAAAACCATTAAAAATATACCTTTCAAAAGCATTGAAACCTTCCTTTCGAGTCACTTAAAGATATACCTTCTGAAACACTCAAAACTTACATTTCGAAAGCATTTAGTTCAGGTAAAATTTATGGAAGCATAGCTTCGAAGCCATTTGAATGTATCTCTTTCGAAATCATTGGGTGTAACACTCAATATAACAACTAGGTTAAAGAGAACAAAAGCAGAAGTATTCCTTTTGAAAGCATTGATTTCAAGTAAAATTGATAGAGAAAAGGATAGCTTCGAAACCAAACTTTTGAAACCATTGCCTCCGAAACCATTGATAAAGGCGGTTAAAAGGACCCTTTCGGAAGCATTGGGAAGGCCGCTTCAATATTAATAAAATGAAAGCCTTCCTTTTGAACTCATGTAACGACCCGTATTTTTAGCTATTTTAATTAGAAAATTTAAGGTGATTATTGAAGGAAAATGATTATTAATGTAATTTGTTAAATAATTTAATATTTGAAATTATTTGAATAATTGGATAACGGGTTTAATATGATTAAAAATGATTTGTAAAATTCTATTTTATCATATTAAAGTTAGAATGATGTTGTAGAACTTTTAAAATCGAATTAAAAGTAAATTTGTGAAAATTGAATATTTTAATATTTAATTGACGAGTTAAAATAGCCATTTTTCCAAACAGTCTCGGATTTCGACGAAACTTGTTTCAACAGATCCGTAATAGTAAATTATGGTAGGATTTCAATTTTCGTAGCAATTGGACTTGTCGTTTGGCCGTGCAAGTTTGAAACGCGTAGAAATTTAATTTCGAATTTAATTAAAATAATCGACTTCGAAAAGCTATCTTCCAGATATGATCGAATTAGGCCTTGAAACTAGTTCCATTGCGTCCGGAATGGGGGTAAAACCTTATAAACGCCTGGCGGCACGTCTCGATTGGAGTTCAGATGATTTTGGACCTACCCATATAAATACACACGCAAACCGAGACAGTTTTATTATTATTTTAATCCAGAAACCCTAATTCTAAATCATGGCCGCCACCTATTCCATGGCCCGAACTTGCCAATCTTCTTTCCTTATTATCTCTCAATCCGTTTGACGAAATCGAAAAATTCCAAAAGGAAAAGTGTAGATCTCGACGATCTCTTCAAATCCATACGGTTGATGTATGCTAATTTTTCATGGATTCGTCCAGATCTGACTTGGAAGTGTGTACGTATTTCCTTGGATTGCCTGCAAACGACGGCGAATGACGGGATGAAACTTGGCGCGTAGGTGGCTCTGGTGAAGGGCTTCATGGTGGCGCTAGCTGATCGTTCTGGAAGTCGACGAGGTGGTCGTGAAAATTGCTTGAAGATCGGCGGTTAATGGGTTTGCATACGTGAATTTCATGTTGGGGAAGAAGCGCCGGAATCGCGGAGATGAGAGCTGCGCTGCAGTGCAGATCCGAAAGTGTTTGGAGCTCATTAAAATTTTATGTTAAATCGAACGTCGTTCGATTTGATTTAAAATCGTAAAATCAAGGTGAGTGTTTTATAACGCTCACAACGTACTGAATATCTTTATGCTAGTTAAATTTGACATTATGCATAGTTATGATTTTTATTTGTTGTTGTTTGATAAAATTTAATTATCATATTGATTGTCATTTGAATTCACCGTTAAAAAATTAAATTGACAGTTAAATTAAAATTAGAATTGAATTGCGATTAAATTACCTGACATTGATAAATATGAAATTGCCGTGAATTGTATTGCCTATTGGATAATGTATTTCGATGGATGTTATTGGTTGATATTTAAATGTTTGGATGTTTATTTGTTTATATATATCCTGCTATGCATACATATGACACTGTGATTGATTTAAATGATATATTCATCCCTGACATTTAATTGTAATAACTAATCACTTGGCTATAGGTTAGAAAATTATATACGGACACCGAGTTGGATAAATTAAACGATTTTAAAAGTTGTTTTGAAATTATTTAAATGAATTGATTTTAAGAATAAAATCCAATTTATGGAAATTGAATTATTTTGAATTGGAGCTCGAAATGTTAGAATTTAAACTTGGTAAACGAAATTATTAAATAAAATCGAAGTTTAGATTTAAATTGAAAATTGAAATACGGTGTAAATTTTTGAAAGTTGATTTGTTTTAAAAGATTGGACTTTTAATCGAACTCTGAATATTTCTAAGAAAATTGATATGAAATGATATTTCAAGTTTGAGTTTGGAATTGAAAATTTATTTGAAATTTAGATTTAAATTAATTTGGAATTGAATTGAAATTTAAAGAAATTTGTGAATTGAAATCGAAATTTACGTGGAATAGAAATTTATTCAAGTTGAAATTGGAATAAATCGATTAAATCGAAATGGAATTTGGATTTGATTTGGATAGGAAATTTGGGAAGTTGACCGGTTTGACTTTGGAATTATTTATCAAATAATTTTTGATTTTTTCCAAACTATTTTATATATAAACCATTTTATAATCAAATTATTTTCGATTAAACTATTTAAATATTTTCTATTAAACTATTTTGAATTATTTAACTATTTTAAACTATTTAAACTATTTTCTTAAATTCAAACTGGTTAAAGAGACGGAAATGTTTATATTTAAACCTTTGGTTTAAATACGAACTAGGTTAAAGTAGAGATTATAACCTAAATTGAATTCGAATCAAATTTTGAAGTGAAATTGATTTATCGGACAAAATTGATAATTTTGAATATATGATGATTTTGAAATGGATTTGATTTTAAAGCGAATATGATATTTTGTTATCAATCATGAATCAATTTGAAATATAAAAGAGCCATCAGTGTAATAATACGTAGTTATTAAAGAGACCGGGATCGGATATGGACATACTCTTTGTCGATACCGAAAACAACTTTAATAACCATTATACGCGGAGTGTTGATCCAGAATGAAGTGGACGGTTTGGTGAACGCGTTGACTGAAGAAAGAGAACGATATTGGATGACCCCTGACATGACTAAAACAGGAGCCGCGCCGGGCCATTGAGGTTCGCCACCTCTAGCGGACACACTTCTTCGATACCATATCTATTACATTTGTGATTTGATTTGGGTGCACCCCTTGATTTGGGAGTGTTGTTTCGCGGTGTTGAGGTAGTAGCTGCTATGCTCAACATCAGTCCGGATCATGCAACTACTAGTATCCTAGTTGGTATCGCCTCATGTACCTTGTCATACTGATTATCCTATTCGCGACCACTACGTTTTGGTTTGTACCTTGAGTATATGGATTGCCCTCTGGTGACTTCCGGTTTTGGGGAAACTACGGTCTTGTATATGCTTTTGGGAATATAAAATGTGTTAAGGGGGATTATGGTAACGCCTTAACGCTATTTTGATACTTTATATTACTGATAGACATTATCTACTTAGCGTACATTACTACCTAGTAGATAGTTTAACGGATCCTTGAAAGATGGAAAATCCCGTAACATCTCTTAAGTTATTGCACGCACGTTGACACTGGATATGAGATGTCAAACCCCGTAAACATCTCTGACACCGTCACACTCATATTTATTTACGATTGATTTAACTTTCATATGGATATTTTAGTCCTGACTCGAGTGTTTTTTCTTTTCATTACGCTCGGGTCAGTCCTGAGTTTTCAGATTTTTGAAGATCTATTCTGGAGGACGAAGACGAAGATTTGGTATACTATTACTATTATTATCTGTGCATCATGTTGTCTGCTGCATTATTTATTTGTTCTGTTGTATATGTATAACTCTGATAAATGTTGTATAAATAATTGTCTAAGTATAGTAAACAGCTTCATGAACTGTTTATTTGAATATTATATTTTATCGTTCCGCTGCGAGATTCTGTGTTGTTTCATTTCCTTTATTTCTTTTCTTTTCTTAATTACCCCAATAACCATCTACCTTTTTTTAATGGTTTGGAACCGGCATGTGTATTTGATCGTCGGTTTAAACTGTCCAAAAAGGCGGGTCGTTACAACTCACTTTTATAGCGATAAAGAAAAGCTACCTTTAATAATTCAAAAGGTATGAATGCGGCATTTGAGTATCGAATAAGTTCAAAATGAGGCAAATCTTTCGAAAGCTCCTTTAAACACAAAGGCAAGTTGGATTTATTTGAAAGCTTATAAAAGTGGCTTTAACCTCTTCGAAAGCATGCTTTCGACACAGTCCCTTCCGCATTTCTCCAATACGCGACAAATCAATAGCTTGATACCAGGTGCATTGGTTTTGAATGGGTGCGAAAGGTCATTGGCAGTAGTATGGTGGCCGTGGCGAAGTTGTAATTCAAAACAAAACTGATTTTTATTCCCGTCAAAGTAATCTCTTTTTACCTAACTTGCCTAATTTTTCAAAATATAATATGTTGCCGGTTCTTTATCAAAAATTCTTTTCTAGAAGGCTACCAAATTCATCAACTAACAATTGAAATCATTTTAACAAATAAACCCTTCCTCTTAAAAAAACATTCAAAACATATAAGTCCTCTAATTTAAATATTTTAATAATCATAGAAAAAATCTTAGGAAAAATCCCTAAAAATCACAATTATTCACTTTTAATATGCTTTCTAACCTATATTAGTTATGGACCCGAAAATAATACTTGATTGCTTTAAATAATTTAAACCCAAAATTATCTATTTCTTCCATTCAAATTCATAATAAATTATCCATACCTTGGAATATTATGAAAATTTAAATCCATCTCCAAAATAATGCTTTACATAATATATTCAAATGTCATGGCATTCGAAAATAAATTCGCATGACTTGAGCCTTAAAATTGAATTATATCATCCTACAAAAATCCTTGTTTAAATTATAACATGGCATACAAATCAAAGCATATCATCATTCATTGGTCCAAATAGTTTTAAATCCGAATTAAAATGTTCAATAAGACTTATATGAGGTGGTTTAGATCATTACTCACCTTGTTTAGATAAGGAACTTGAGATTTGTTCTTCTTTAAATCTTCTTAGCTTGAATCTTAGCCTCTAATTGATTTTTGAGCTCCTCTCCTCTTAGGGTTATGACCGCCCTTGTTTCTCCTTTGTTTAAGTTTTTGTTTATAAAATGTGAATGAGAGTGAGGTAACGGGTTTAGGGATTATAGGGTTTGGCTACTACCATATTACCTTTACCTTATTCTCTTAGGTATTTAACTTATAAACCATTTTTTTTATAAATCCATTTAGTTAAGGCATGACCCTAATTAGTTTTCAAATCTCATTTCCCTTATCACACTAATATCAACATTATTCTATTTAATTTATCTAATTAAATCTCCAGAATAATGTTATTTAAATTAGGGGTGTTGCTGACTCTCATTCCTAAGGAATTTCGTCCTTCAAATTCAACAAGGACTATATACTAAGCATAATAATCATCTGTAACATCTCCTAATTACCATACTAGTCTGCCCGACTAGGAAACAGCGTATATAAAGTAAATAGAACATACCCTTAAAGCAGATTAGGATTGGCATCTATAATCATGTCTTCTATCTCCCAAGTATAGTCTTTCTCATTATCGCTCCATTGATCATCACCAACTTGGCTGTCTTGTTTCCTAACCTCTTCCCATCTGTCTCTGCAACCTAAACTGGTTGCCTAACAAAGGTTAGACTCGATTCTTCTATTAAGTCTTTCAATGTAGTTGGAGGAATGGTAGTCTCTGGATCACGCACATACTACGAAGATGAGACATATGAAATACATTATGGACACCTGCCAAACTGCTTGGAAACTCTACTTTAGATGTGAGGGTACCTATGCTCTCTATAGCTGGAAATGGTCCAACATATCTTGGTGTCAGTTTCCCTGACTTCCATACCATACCACACCCTTCATCGGTGATACATTAATGAAAACTCTATCTCCAACCGAGAACTCTAATTCCTTACGCCTCTTGTCTACATAACTCTTTTTTTCTAGATAGAGCTTCCTTCATCCTACCTTGGATTAATTCAATCTTCTCTATTGCCTCTTATACCAGATATGGACCTAAGACTAATCTATCTCCAGTTTCCAGCCAGCATGTCAGTAAATTGAATGGTCTTCCATAGAAAGCTTTGAAAGGCATCATTCCTCTACTAGTCTGATAACTGTTATTATAGGAAAATCCAACTAAGTGTAGATGATCTTCCCATAATCCACAAAATCTAGCACATAAGCTCTTAAAAAATCCCGAGTACCTTTTTGACTCTCTCTATCTGCCCAACTATTTGAGGGTGATAAACAGTACTCATCTTGAGCTTGGTACCTAACACATCCTATAGATTTTTCCAAAACTCGCTAGTAATATCTCTTTCACTTACTATACCATTAGGAATTCCATGTAGTTTAACTATGTTCTTCATAAACAACTTAGCTAAAACAGGTGCCGCCTTGGTTGATTTAATTGGAATGAAATGGGCATTCTTAGTCAAACTACCCACTATGACCCATATAATTTCATTTCCTTGATTTGACCTTGGCAACCCTTTTATAAAATCCATATATGTCGAATCCCATTTTGTAACATCCCCTATCTAGAAGCCTAAAGCTAAGCACTACAGATGTTATAGTCATCTATAATATTAACTTCTAATTACTAAATATAGCTATTTTAATAGTATCTGTAATATCAGATGCACTTATGAAACAAATCACAGATTTTAAAACAACATTTTTCCATTACATTTCAAATTAGGCGTTCCATGTTTAGATTACATAATCCTAAACGTTTCTAGGCAGTGATAAAATATACTTATTACAAAATAAACCAAGAGTGACATATAAAGACGCCCCCTTAGATGATCAGAGTCATATAGTCATAATTGACTTAATACATACACAATGGAAATAAACACAAAATAAATAATTGAAACTCCTAAATAGCTATCGGTCAGCCTTCTGCTCGCCTTCGGTAGCTTTATTCGTCATCCTACTAAAACCTGAAAGAATCTCAACCCTTAGCCTACTCAAATCAATTTTGAGCACCCGAGAGTTTAAGGGAAAACATAATCTTCGAGTCAAACATAAAGACAAGTGTGAATAATATTATACATCTCGGTTATTTGATATTAAGTGAGACCATTTAGCTTAGCGGAACGGGTTTCCTCTCATTAATATTTTTTTTAAAACATATCTTTTGCAAACCTTTATCCTGCAACCAAAACTTGATAAGGTCGTAAGCATCATTATATTATATAGAAATACCAGGTAATAAATGAACTATCTATCTTAAAACTATAGTTTTTTTTGGCTTACGATTAACCTTTGGCTGACTCGGGCCTACCAGACAATATAAAAAAATAATCTAACATCCGTTAGACCACTTCAGGATGATCTTTCCTTAACTATCTATTAAATACTTCTCTTCTGGATGGTCTATCCCTAACTAATATCTCCCGGGGTCAACTGATCCTAATGGTTTTGCGGGCTCACCGTTACCTATCTCTATACAAACATATTTTTCCTTCTGTATGTAATCATAATTTTAGTCTTACTTGGGACAAAGCCCTACATACTAAAATGTTGGATTGAATTCATTGGGGTAAATAGCTAATGCATAGGGTGCGACCCTACGCCAGTCCCATCCGGTATTCTAATATCTGAGTCATTTTTACTTAGGCATACCTTGCTATAATTTTCCTTGAAAACCTTTTCATCTGAAATTAATTTAAAACCTTTTAAACCAAACTTAAGCAAGGAAAACATTTATACTCTATGCTTTACTCAAAATCACCTTGCCATGCTATATATACTTCACTCAAATCTTTGTCGATGAAAACCTTTAAACGTTTTAAAGTACCCCTTTCGATCCTATTGAAAGTACCCCTTTCGCAACCATGCAAAACTCTTTCTTTAATCTAGGCTGAAAGGCCAAATTCTTCTTTCAGAACCATTCATATAAACCTTTCGAAAACATTGAAATTCATCTTCCTTGGAAAGCTAAAAACCTTAGACATTCCTCTTTAAAACTAATAATCATTGCTTTCGAAATCATAGGAAAAACCTTTCCTTTAGACCTTTCGAAACCATTGAGGAACTACCCCTTCGAAACCTTCTTTAAAACCTTTAGAAGGTATTAAAAACCACAAACCCTTCGAAAGCTTTCGGGTTTAATGTAAAACTTGTGGAAAACAACTTTCAAATTCATTCAACACTAACTAGTTGAAACCTTTGGGTTATTCTTTAAAAATCACTAAGGGTCACCAGCAACAGGGTTGAAAGCTTACTTTATCGAATGCTATAACAAAGTAAAGAAGTGATGGTGTAGAAACAATCCCTTTTGAAAATTTGGAGAAAGGTAAGGTTTTTATAAAACAAAACAACCTCCTTCAAAAGCTCTGTTTCAAAAGGTAGAAAGCAACAGTAAAGGCTTCGACATGGTCGAAAGCTATTATTTAAAAACAAAGGTGCAACTATTTCGAAACCAACCTTTAAAACCATTGATTAGTCATTGGCACTGAATCTAAAGCTATTACTTAGAACAAATGCACAACCTTAAAACCTTTCTTTAAATCAATTGACCTAGTCGAAAGCCAACTAAGTCGAAAGCAATTTGGTTGAAAGCAAGCAGGCGCTTTTCTCATTTAAAACAAAAAGGGGCATCGACCCATTCGAAATCCTTTGTTTTGACTCTTATCTTCCAACCTTTTATGCAATTCACTGTATACCAACACGTTGATACTATATGCATTGATCTGTGGAAGGAGGTAGAGGGTCTCAGTCGATAGCTACCTGGGCGAAACCGAAGGAGGCGAAACATGCTTTTATCATTAATTTCTGATTTTAAACCTTTTTAAGTAAAACTTTTTAACTAATCTGCCTTGTTTATCAAACTTTTATTGGTTGCTAATTTTTCCTTCTAAAAGTACTACAATAATTTCATAATTAATTATTTTAAATCATTTGCAAAATGCCCCTTCTCTTTATTTAAATATATAAAACATTTAAGTCTCATACCTTAAATAGTTTTATATATTCATCAAAACATTTTGGAAAATTATACAAAAATTTCAAAAAATCTTTTTTATATGTTTTCTAACATATAAAAATTTCAGATCCAAATTAATTATAATTTTCCCAGAATTATTTATAGCCCAATAAATCATTTTCTTTATTAAAAAATTAATATAAAATCTACATGGATTCAAAAAAAAATTGAAAATTGAAATCAATCTTTGAAATATCATTTTTGGTCTACATTTAAATTCGTAAGGCATTTGGATGTCATGTAATAGGGTTTTATTATCCATAATATCATAAAAATCAATATAAATATGCATAAATCATTAATAAGTATATAAACATTTTTCTCTTTAAAATCATGGCTAGATAATGAAAGATAAATTCAGGTTTCATCTTAAAACTGAAATCATTTAGAAAACTTGAGATGAAGAAATTGTTCACTTTAGCTTTGTGATTTGGATGTTAGATTTGATCTTGATTAGTTGATTTGATTCTTATCTTGAATCCTAGCTTTACCTTCTCTTAAGATTGCTAAATGAACACATGTTTTGTTTTCCTAAGGGTTTAGGGTATAAGTTTTATCATTTTTCTATCTTGCCTTTCCTTATTTCCTAACATTTAGCTCCATATTAGTTCATTCATCTATTAATTAAAATGACATGGCTACCTCTTAATTAAATAACAAATCTCAATCCATAACCAACCTGCATTATTTAATTTAATTTAACTAATTAAATTTTCTAAATAATGTCATTAAAAATATAGGGTATTACAATCTCCCTGCCTTAAATAATTTTATCCTCGAAATTACAATAAGGCACACAACAACACAATCAAAGGTAAAAACTTACCATCAAACAAATTAAGATAAGCAACTCTGATCCTGCTCTCAGTCTTCATAGTATAGTCTTTAGCATCGTCACTCCAATGGACTTTCACTAATCTGACTGTCTTGTTCCTCGGTTTCTTCCCATCTCTCGAGGTTATTCGGATAGGCTTCCTAACTATAGTCATGTCTAACTCCACTATAAATCTTCTAATACAGTCGGTGTTATTGTATATCTGGATCCTTGGCATACTTCCTCGGATGAGATACATGGAAAATATCATGGACTCCTGCCAAACTACTTGGTAACTCTACTTTATATGTGAGTTTCTCGATCCTTTCTAAAATAGGAAATGGTCCTATGAACCTCATGCTAATTTTCCTATCTTCCTGAACTTGATAACACCTTTCATCGGTGATACTTTGACGAAAACATGATCTTCAATAGAGAACTCTAAATCCTTTTATCTTCTATCTACATAGATTTTCTGTCTAGACAGAGCTTCCTTCATTCTCGCCCTTATTAGCTCAATCTTTTCTGCTGCTTCTCTTACCAAATCAGGACCAAGAACTAATATGCCTCTAGTCTCTAACAGACATGCTGGGGATTTGCAAGGTCTTCCATACAAAGCCCTAAACGGTGCCATCCCTATACTAGTCTGATAAACATTATTTACAAAAATTCGATAAGGTGTAAGTGTTCTTCTCATGATCCTTCAAAGTCCAATACACAAGCTCATAATAATTCCTCCAAGATCTTGTTAAATCTTTCCGTTTGCCTATCACTCTGTGAATGGTAAGCGTACTCATCTTGAGCTTGGTTTCGAAAACCTCCTATACACTCCTCCAGAATTCACTAGTGAATAAGGAATCTTCTTCACTAACAATGCTACTAGGAATTTTGTGCGGTGTAACCACATTCTTCATCAACAACTTCGCCAAAATAGGTGTCGTCCTAATTGACATAACCGAAATGAATGGGCAATCTTAGTTAGTCTATCCACAATGACCCATATAATTTCATTATATCTATTAGATCTCGGTAACCCATCTATGGAATCCATAGAAATGGAATCCCACTTCCATACCGGGATATCCAATGGCTGAAGCAATCCACTTTGCTTTTGATGTTCGGCTTTCACCTGCTAACAGTTCAAACACTATTTCACTGCCAAGCTACTCTTTATATCTTGATGCATCTTCGTTCCTCTCGGATGAAGAGCGAACTTCGAATGATGGCATTCCTCCAAAATTTCCTTTCTTATGTCTCCCGCATTTGAAACACATAATCTACCTCAAGACTGAAATGTTTCAAGTCATCGCTCTCCATTCCATCCTTAATTTCCTGATTCTTTCAGCTTACACCGGATCCTCTTCCTGTTTAGAAGCAATCTTCTCTATCAATACAGGTCGGACTTCTAAATAATACAATATGGTAGATCCTCCACTAGACCCAGCTTCGGATCGCCATTGCACTTTGCAATCTGTCAATTATTCCAAATCTTTCTACTCAGCAATCATTGTTAAGACTACATTCTGATGTTTCCTACTAATTGCATCAGAACATTATTGCCTTTCCTTAGTGCATACTCTATTTCGAAATCATAAGCAACAAAAAACTATAACCACCTTTGCTGTCTCACGTTTAACTCCTTCTGAGAGAATAGTTATTTCAATGACTAATGATCCATATAAAGCTCTAAACTCTCTCTCCTAAAAGGTAATGCCTCCACACCTTCAAAGCAAAATAACTGCAGCTAGCTCCAAATCGTTCGTTGGATAACTAACCTCATGCGGTCTGAGCCGTCAAGATACATAGGCAAACAATTTACCCCTCCATATTATCACGGCTTCCAATCCTATTCCATACACATTAATATAAACAACTAAATCTTGATTTCCCTCTAGAACGACCAACACCAGTGCATGGCTCAATATACATTTCATGCTTTAGAATGCTTCCTCACACTTATTAGTCCACATAAACTTCACATCCTTTCGCATTAGCTTAGTCAACGGTGCAACTATCTACAAAAAATCCTTTATAAACCTTCAATAATACCCGGTCAGTCCAAGGAAACGCTTTATCTCGGCCACCATCTTGTGGGTCTTCCAATTATTCATCACATCAATCTTTGTCGGAGCAGACAGCGCTTTTTTTGAGACTACATGACCATGGAACTTCACTTCCTTCTTCCAAAAATTTCACTTCAAAAACTTTGCTTTTAGCTGATGCTGCCTTAGCATTTCAAACACAACCTTAAGATGAACTTCATGCTCCTTCACATCCTTTGAGTATATTAGAATATCATCTGTAAAAACTAACACGAACCTATCCAGGTGCTCTCGAAAAATTTGGTTCATCAAATTCACAAAGAAAGCCGACGCATTAGTTAGTCTGAACGGCATAACTAACTATTCGTACAACACATATCTCATCCTAAACACTGTTAATGGTATATTTTCCTCTGCTACTCTAAGTTGATGAAATCATGTTGCTAAATCTAACTGAGAAAATTCTTGGCTCCACTCATCTGATCAAAAAAATCATCGATTCTTGGCAGTGGATATCGATTCTTTATCGTCTTCTCATTTAACTTACAATAATTGATACATAGCCTTAACGATCCATCCGGCTTGTTAGCAAATGCTGTAGCTGCTCCCCAACATGAACTACTCGATCTGATAAAACTCTTACCTTCCAAATCCACCAAATACACCTTCAGTTCTTTTATCTCTATAGGTGTCATTCTACTTGATGGCTTACTCTCGGTTCTTCACTAAGAACTAAGTCAATCCGAAACTCAATGGCTCGTTTCAGCGGTAATCCAACTATAGGCTCAAACACATCCATGAATTCTCTAACCACAAAAATGTGATTCAACTCATCTTTTAACTCCATAACACCGAACAAAGCTTTCACCTCGTAGCTAGGGTTTTCAATGGTATAAAAATCCGATCACCACAATTCGGGTGTCTAAGTGATATTTTCCTATCCAGGCAAAGTATCATAGCATCATATTTACTTAACCAATCCATACCCATCATAATTCCAAACCCAATAAAGTCAAATACATGCAAGCTGTAAATGAAGGTGTAACCTAGCATATCAAACTCTAAGTGGTCACACTTCATCCCAAGCATTGCATGCCCTCCTATCGGATTTGCAACTCTTAAGGAATTAACTAAATATGTGGGTTCTAGGTTAAGTTTTTCTACCAAGCATCGAGATATAAAAGAATGAGATGCATTAGTATACACAGCCTTTCCTTTCTCCTGCATTATCGCCTTTGAAGTAGCAGGCTCCAATGCAAACACTTGGCCTTTATCTCCTTAGCTGGCTCTTTGCACTAATTCTTGTATTGACCGATCTGATCACAATTAAAACACCTGATGTTCTTCTTTCCAACCACCTCCTTTCCTTTTCCCTTTCTGGTACGACACTCATAAGCATAGTGTTCTTTCTTGTCACAATTATAGCAGACCACCTCAGACTTTCCTTTCGTTGTCGAACCTCCTTTTTGAGCATTCTTTTTATGGGAAAACTTTCTCTTTTGGCCCTGTCCAACCTTGACCTCCTTCTCCTTCTTCTTCTCCAAACAAGCTAACATCTCCTTATGACTAAATGCCATTTCCACAACTACATCACATGGATTTCTAATGTGCGATAAAGTAGCCCTAGACAACTTTGGCTTCAACCCTCTAATAAAATTTTCATTTCATTCCAATGCTGTGTCAACAGTTGCATACCCATACCAGGCTAACTCTTCGAATCTACTAGCATATTCCAAAAATGACATCTCCCTTTGTTCCAACTTAGCAAACTTCCTAACCAACACCTACTACGCCATTACTAACGTGAACTGTTTGTACCGAAATTGGGTATAACACTCTTCGAATGTATTGAAGAGATTAAAGTGAAGTATATAAATAAAAAAGAAGGTTAATCTAAAAAACATGCCAAAACAGAACAGTAAGAACACAAGAATTTAGAGTGGTTCATCATTGTAGCCTATGTCCATTATGGAAAGTTTTCGGTTTTATTGACTTTGCCAACTGGTTATGACTGATTAAAACTCAAATCGAGTTACAATGCAGTTTTCAGTAGAGTCTCAGCATTGAAGAGTCAAAAGACCCTCTTCTAGAGGCATTGGGCTACTATTTATAGGTGTAGGATGGAAAAGTCTGACTGAGATCTCGGAACACTCCTTCTCAACGTGAGTAGGGCCATATGATTAATCCGAGGTGATTTGGGATCGATCCTGATCGATACGTGTATATTTTATATCGATCAAAAGCACCTACATTTGGCTTGAGATCGATCAAGGACATTCCTGAGGGGGTATTTGGACTTGTAGATTTTGAGCTATGATTGATCCAAGCTTACATTTGTAAAAACACTACCGAGTTCATATCGATACAATTTTTATGGTTAGCTTCATGTCGATGCTAGCTCGTATCGATCAGGAGTGTCTTGTTGCTATATTCTAGGATCAATCCAATTTTCATGCCGAGTGACCGAGTCTTCCACTTTCACATGTTTTGTTCGTATCGGTCTAAATTTACTCTTCATATCAGTCAAGGCAATGCTTTTTGTATCGATGTTCTATGTTATACTTCGTATCGATGGCCTGACTCTCTTCGCATTGATCATCGAGTAGTTGGTTTCATATCGATGTTTCTAGGTGTTGCTTCATATCGATCGTAGGTGGCACATTTTGTATCGATTGTTGATTGATCGATATGATCAATGTAAATGATAGATTGATACAAATTGTGTATAAGCGGAAGCGATACGAATCGTCTTCAGATAATGGATACAAAATAGAGCAGATGTGATGGATATGAAGTGGAACTGGTACGATGGATACAAAATGGTGCAGATACGAAATGGTGCTTGTGGGATGGATGCGAATGAGATGTGAATGGATACGAAGTGCTAGGCGTAGTTTGGTGGATGCAAACTAATGTAGCTTGAGGGTTGGAAACGATATCACATGGGCACGAATGAGGTTGGTCTTCTTGATTTTGATTGATCGCTAAGTTGAGCATACAAACCTCGATTGACTTGAAATTTGGAATGTTGGCTTTCATAGCTTTACTTGTCGTATTACATCGATTGTACCTTGATCCAAACTAGGACCAAATTTGCCAGTATCCATAATGAACCTATATATAACCAATCTTTGGGATGGACTGTCCTTGGTTTCCAGTCAAGCTCTTGGTGTCACGGCCTTGCCAAATGGTGGGATAACATTGCCCTCAAAGTACATCTTACGAGAATATGACATGCTTTGAAAAGCTGCAATCTTCATTCTGAAAAGTTCTGCCTGATTCGTTGAGTAGTCGCTATCCTTTTGTCAAAAGATGTAACCAGTGATTGATTCCTAGTAATATAAATACTGAAATGTTGACTGCCAATGATTGTACAGTGCATTGTTGTAACCGAGTGTCGAATGCTAATAATCTATTGTTTACTTGTATTTTTCACCAGGTGAGGATTCAATTCCTATAAATTTTAAAAATTGAATATTAGATCATCATATTTAAACATATGTTAACATGACCCTCATTAATGTTTGCACGTTCATGAGTTGTTGTCAAAAAAAATTTTGAATCGAGTTTCGCATCGATCCTTTCTTAGATTGATGTGAAATTTGAGTAGTAACGACACTTAATGGTCATTTTAGAGTATCCCTTTGTATCGATCCTCTCTCGATTCAATTTGATAAGTAGACAAACTATTTTCATAAAGATGGTGATTGATATGAATTAGTTGGCCTTTTAAAACACTTCGTATCAATGGATACAAATTTCTATGGGATTCAAAGCAATGGTACTAAGTTGCCATTTCATATCGATGAATCTTTGATGGGTCTTAATGGTTCAAACAGGTCATTGCTTCATGTTTTGTATCGAATTCTTGATGGATAAGAGTTGCTTCATCTCAGATAAGTTATGGTTGGATACGGAGGAAGCTTTGTACCGATGATGTAAAAATTGTTTCGATCGGTCATTGGATACGAATTGGCTATTTCGTATCGGTTGGGTGGAAGGATATGAAGAGGTTTGTTCGTATCGGTGATATTACAGGCCACTTCAACCGATCACCTTGCACTGGCAGACAAATCGTCATTTGCCTATAGTCGAACAATATAAATAGAATTTTGTACTTAGAATTTTTTTTTACTTGCTCTCATTTTGACCTTGCTTTTTATCGATTGAAGAACCGGGAATTGGAAATTACTTTCATCCCCAAGCTGTTTAATTCCTTAATCCTTCGAATGAAATGCCTAAATTAGGTAATTAAACCCACAAATTCACATGGAAACTATGAGATACGAATTTATTTATCATTCATTCATATTCGTGGCCGATTCTGGTGAAGAGGACGCCACAGATGGTCGGAGCAAGGTCGAGGAAGGTCAGAATGGTTTCTATGTTGATTAAGGAAGATGAAGCAAAGAGGGATACAAAGTATTCATGGAAGGGATGCTCGGCCTTGACTTCATATCGATGGGAGTAGGAAGGGAAAATACTTTAGTATCAATCTGGGACGAGGTGTTCATATCGACCTGGAATGGATGGGTGGAAGGAGGAAGTTCATATTGACCTTGGACACATTGTAATTTCATACCAAAGGAAACACTTGCTTCGTATCGATGATTGGTGGACCTTCGGATCGATCGATCGATACTAAATCTTAGGCATGGCAATCAATACAATGGCATTGATGTTGATCGATACGAAGTAAAGGATTTTGTATTGATACGAAATGGCCTTTGTTGATAGATACGAAATGATGCTCTATGACCGATACAAAGCAAGGGTTCCTGGACCGATACGAAGCATATTTCTAATAATCGATCCAAGTCTTGATTTTGATGGATACGAGATAGAGCATAATCGAACATCTGACTCCAATGAGCTTCTACCTTGCACGATTGGACTTAACCGTTTCACTGCATATTTGACTACCCTTCGAAGCTCGTCGATGGAATTGTAACTTGACCAATTTAATGAACTTTAACTTGGATCTATTTTCAAGTCTGGATGGCATGGTTGTGACGGTCAACGATGATGGTCGCTCCGGTCGTTGTTTTAACGTCTCACAAATCTCATAGAATTTCTAAGTATTATAGCACTGCACCGCTCAACACATTCACGCACTTCATACTAGGGGAAATACGGCTTTATTGTCGTTTAAGGATAATTTTTACTCAGTTCAATAGCTATGGAGCCCATAAGTTCGCGATCATAGGATGTCCAGAGTCCATTCCTTCCCACAATTGAAATGCTGGTTATTGGAATAGATGCTATTAGCCCCCCTCCAGATGAACTACTGGGAGCATTTTTTATCGCACATCCATAAGACTTCGTTACTTCTAATATTTCTAAAGATATGCTGGGCAGGATTGTTCTAAGGCATGGGTTATCTATAAATGATGTCTTGCTGCTAGGGCTAGAGGATAGAGCCCATACTCGCCAGGAAGTGTATACAGCCTGTAATAGATTTATGTGTGTAGTTGGGACAGTCCCCCTATTTAATCAAATCATCCAAGAAGTTCTACTTTTCTTGAAGACCGCTCCATCCTAGTTGCATCAGAATGAGGTATGCCCTGTCGAATAGTTTATTCATCATCTTCATGGATCACCTTTTCCTGCCCCCAACTCCAAAGGAAGTCAGATATTTGTTTACCATAAAGAGTCGAGGAGATGATCCTTTCTTTAATTTCTTAGAGGAAGTGAGGAACTATCAGATCATGGTTTAGGCTTGGAGCAAGTTGAGCTATTTGAAGACCGAATGGTTCTACACTCGGTGCCCACCAGGGTTCGCCAGATGATGGATAGCAAGACGTAAGTACCCTAGCCTCTTTGCTGATAACTGGATAATAGCAGTTGATGTCGAGTCTAACATTTCCTTTCTTTTATAGCTTCAATTCCATGACCTGAAGGTGCTCAGTTCAAGGAGATAGTATGAGTTCTTCAAGAGGTGCCCATCGAGTAGAGAGATCGATGAAGTCCTTACGGACGAGAATCTGGTTGCCATTGGACTAATTGACAGAGATCAATACATTGGACTCATAGGAGTTCTTAGGACAGCTCTGGTGAGGAAAGCTCAAAGGAGATCTCCAGGGATAGTAATTACTAAACGAGGCGGTGATGAGAATATGTCTGCTGGAGACGGGCCCCTAGCCGAGCGTTCGCAAAGTCCTCGATCATTAGAGCAAAAGAGAAGAGGCAAGCCTACAACTTGAAAATTTGGAAGGTGCAAAACCATCGTAGCCTCTTTGCCTACTACTAGCCAAGAGATTCCTCCTTTACAGATGGAGAGCTATTTTGCAGGACGGGCACATATCCCCATTTCAGATGGCTTGCTTTTGCATGAAGATATCAGGTTAGAGGGGCTTCAAAGGATCTTAGACATAGGAGACCCAACTCCTCTAAGTACGAGTTTTACAACTGGTTGGTTGGGGGGTTTGCATATGCATACACACACTTCATGACATCACACAACTTTTATTCACGAGCTATTCAATCATCGGAGATGACTAACTCTGTTTCTCTTTCCATCCTGCAATACAGTGTCAAAGAAAGGATCTATTCGGTAGCCTTCGTGTTGCATACCAGTCTTCTAGCTCATATCTAGAGTCCCACAGGCATGAGTCTGATCACGATCACCATTATTCTAGTCAAGAGAGGGATCACTACGAAAGGGAAAGAGAGAGTGAGAGAAAGTGAGGCAAAGAGGAGAAGAGAGAAGCAATATAGGTGTCGTTGCTGGTCGCACTCTCCTCTACATAGAGGTCCCTTGCCACCGTCAAGCTGTAGAATACACACTATCGAAACTTCACACCAGCTAGTGCCTCCACAAACATCGAGATCTGCTGAGAAGTGCCGTAGAACTTGGATAGATGCTCCTGTCATTTATAAATTAGCTGCTACGAAGACCATGGGAGAGGGAGCCATCCGAATAGCTCAGTTTAAAATGGATTTCCCTAATATCTGTTTCGATGGTTTTCACTTCCCCTCGAACTTGAATCATATCCCCATTAGTGTAGAGCAGATTGTCCATGACTTTGTGCATGACATCTACAATCAGTATCGAGAATGGGTGAATACGGCGGAGAAAGCCTCGATGGTGAAATTTGATCAGGCAAAGACAATCGAACAGTTGTAAAAAGATCTCGCTCAAAAAGATCGTAAAATTCAAGTGCCCACTACTAAGAACGACACTTTGAGGAGCTCGAAAATAGAGGCCTTGAAGAAAGTCGGTGAGGCAAATAAGAAGATAGAGAAAATGAGGCAAGAGCACCTAACTTCGATGAAATGGGCCACAAAAATGCCACCGTCACAATCGAGAGAGATAATGTGCTAAAGGAGCTTAATGAGCTTTAAGTGAAGTATGCTGAGATCATTAAAAAAAGAACGATGCTAATAAGGCTACCCAAAAGGTATGTTATCAAGCCGTGGAACTTAGGAGCGAGCCGGATGTGGTTGTACTAAAGGTACAGGAAACCAAGGCTAGGGTCGAGACTTGAGGCCAGAGCGGTAGAGGCCAGGTTGGAGGGCGACATTGAGGATCTTCTCATTACATATAATGTCAATGTTTTGAAGCATCGAAGTCTAAGATAGCTCGAAGATTACCCATCACATCTATATAATTCTTAGTGTTGCTTGGTAGAAGATGAGAAAACGGACCATGGTACCACATCTATTGATTACTTCGAGCTAGAGAGTCAGATATTGACTGAAGATGAAAAAAAGTTTCTCCATGATGCCATTGTTACTCATGAAAAGGAGAAGCATGCCGCTCAGCCTTTGGATGTCGGAGAGGGGTCTGGAGTTGATCATCACAAAGCAATTTTGAAATACCTGCATCAACCCAACCTAAAATCACTTCTATAGTAGAACCTCCAGTTGTGCCTGCTTATGATCCCGATCAACCGAGTTTGTCTCCAGTTTGCGAGCATGTTTCTAAAGGAGCTCCGGCTCCACCCGCGAGCCAATTTGATGAAGGTACTATGTACACTTCTCATAATTACTCAAAGTCGGGTGCACTATCAAAAGATGTCATTAATGTTTTTCTTATCTTTATTCAGCTATAGAGTCTGCGCCAGCCGAGCCTCCTACAACCCAAGAGCTGCATCATGAGAAGGAGGCCCTTATAATGGAGGCCACCACAACAACGGCTGCTGCACCAACTGAGGGAGTGCAGGAGAGTGCTTTTATTTTTGACGAATAGATGATGGAAGAACTCCTTAGTCATCAAAGTGACCCACTTACTTATTTGCCATTCATCATGGGTGAAGGTGTATTTACGGCTAGCTCTTCGGGCCCAATTGGCATCATTCGCATGGTTGCTCAAGCAATTCATGAGGAATAGATAATGGAGGAGATTAATGCTAAAATGGAAGCAAATGCACAAGCTAGTGGTATCGAAGGTAGTATGGCGGTTCTTGGCCCGGCTCCTCTAGAGATAATTTCCCATGGTGGTACAGTTGTCGACATTGGCTTGCCTCCCTCTTCTTCCAACATCGAGAGTGTTCCTATTCCTCCGACTTCGCATTCAGAAATTATTCCAAATCCATTGAGTTTGGAGGAAGAGACTACCATAATTCCTTCGGTTGGAGACCAACCACCAAAAGGCAAAAGCTCGAAGAGGCATCTGAGTGGTAGCTCTAGTGGGTCAAAGTCGAGGAAGAAGAAGAATCCGAGGGAGTAGGCATGTGTTGTTACTTCCTATTTTTGGTAGATATTTAGGAATTTCTTATTGCTTTCCGTAGGCAGTGTATAGATGCAGGTTCAGCCCCTTCCTGTAGGAATTCTTTAAATAGTTTTTGTATGTATCCTTTCCTTTCAAAGAATAGTTAAAATGAAGTTCCATTTTTTTCCAGTGTAACTCTGTCTTTATTTGCTTAAGCGTTTTAACGCTCGAATTTTCATTCAATGTACTTGTGAGGCTTTAGTCTGTGAATCAGACTTGAGTTCAGTTGTTTAGTCCTAAAGTCATGGCTTTAGGTCATAACCAAATGTTAAGTTAAGCCCGAATATTGCACTGTCTCGATCGGTGGCTGGTACTCGAACTTTTCCCCCAGTCTTAGGGATGAATTGTAGTGGTCGGTCAACAGCCACTCGTCGATAAGTACTTGCAACCACACTCTAGGGATCAAGCTTTAGTGCTAGTAGTTGGTTGCACCTTCTCATCATTTAGAAACACATCCACGCTCCAGGGTATAGAATAATTCACGGGTGGTTGGTCACACCCGTTTAACACTTGGAGTCATATCCGTGCTACAGGGATAAGAGTTGTTCTATGGGGGTTAATTATGCCCATTTAATGTTTTATACTCCAGTTCATGCTTTGGGAATCTGGAGTTGGTTGATGGCAGTCAGTCACACCCATTTAGTGTTTGGAATCTGCTCCATGATCTGGGGATTTAAGTTGTTTTACGAGCAGTCGGTCACACCCATTTAATATTTATACTCCGATCCGTGCTCTCAGAATCGGAGTTAATTATTGTTTAAACTCTAGTTTGCACTTTAGGAATTTGAAGTTGGTTGATGGGTGGTCAGTCAACCCATTTTGGTGTTTATATGGTAATCTGTGCTCAGGGACTCAGAGTTAGTCGGTGGGTGGTCAGTCACACCCATTTGATGTTTATACTCCAATCGCACTCTGGGAATCTGGAGTTGGTCAACAGATTGTCAGCCACATCTGCCTAAGTGTTAGGATCTCGTTCACACTCCGAGAGTGAGACATCGATTGGGAATGTGGATAGTCGGATCACATCTACCCTAAGTAGGCATGCGAAGTCGTAGATGGACGGGCCCATCCTCCTCAAGCTTGCAAAAATAAGGGTAAGGTCATGGATGGACAGATCCATCCTCCTCGAGATTGTAAAAATGGAGACAAGGTCATGGATGGACGGATCCATTCTTCTTAGTTTATATTATACATAGGCAAAGTCATAGGTGGATGGATCCACCTTCCTCGAACCCATATTTTGGATTTGAAATTTATACTCCAGCTTGCACTTTGAGAAGCGGAGTTTGTTAGAGGATTGTCGCGTATCAATGCTTTCTGGCTTCAGTGTATGTTTGCCTCCGATCTTGGGGTTTCACTTAGCGAATGACCGGTCGTATCATAGTCACTCCCTATTTGAATAAGTTCCAGTATGGGAAGAAACTTAGCTCTCTGTGCATTGTGATAGTTGCAAGATGTATTTGAAGAATTGTCACTCTGGCTCGATGAGTTTGCATTTTATTGCTGAAATAATAAAGTACGACAAAGTCGGTTTCCTTATTACAAGTTCAAATTTTGAAATGCATAAAGAAATTTCTAATGAAAAATAGACTAAATGAATAAACAAAGTATGTTATGTGTAGTAGCGATGGAGACTCACGCCATTCCAAGCTCTCGGCAAAGTGAGACCATCAACAGTTGATAATTTTAATGTGCCGCCTCCAAGTCTCCGTTTGATGATATATGGTCCTTCCTATGTTGGTTTCATATACGAAGGGACCAAATAAATTCTCTTGAGTATGAGATCGCCAAGTCCAAAGGTTTGGGGTTGGACCTTAGCATTGTATAATCGGGCACTCAACTTCGATGTGCGGCTGCCCTCAAATAAGACTCCACACATTTATCATGCAATAAATCCAAAGATCAGTGAGTAATATGGCGTTCGACTTAGGGTCATAATATGTCACATGATGAGATGATACTTCCAATTCAACTGGAATAATAGCTTCAGAGCCATAGGAAAGTGAAAATAGAGTGTGGTCGGTTGTAGACTTGTGGGTGGCTCAATATGCCTATAGAGCCATTGGAATTTCATCGATCCATCTGCTCCGGCTTTTTCCAATCTCTTCTTCATAATGGACTTGATAGCTTTATTAACATCTTGATCTGTCCATTTGCATGAGGGTGAGCAACTGCTAAGAACTTCTTCTACATATGGAAATGTTGATAGAAGTTCTTGAACTCAACATTGTCTAACTGGGTCTCATTGTCAATGATAATCGTATATGGGAGGCCAAAATAACAAACGATGTTGCGGACAACAAAGTTGGTTGCTTTCTTCATCGTGATAGTAGCAAAGGGCTCATCTTTCACCCATTTGGTGAAGCAGTTAATTGCAATGATGGCGTATTGTGCACCACCTTTAGCCTGAGGTAAAGATCCAATTATATCGATGCCCCATATGGCAAACGGCCATGGACTGACCATCTGAGTGATTTCGGCAGGCGGGACTCTTAGAATCCAGGCATGCTTTTGGCATCTATCGCATTTCTTGGCATAATTTGATGCATCCGATCCACTGTCGGCCAATAATTCCCTTATAAAGTATTTTCTTAGGAAGGGCTTGCCCCCTAGTGCGATTGCCGCATTCTCCCTCATGTACATCATGTAACACTAACTCATGGGCGATGCACCAGAGTAACAGAACAGAATATCCTCTTCTGTACATGAATCCATTCTGGATAATGAATCATGAAGCTTTCTAGACAACTTGTCTTTTCTCACTTCTGGGCTCAGGCAAAGTTCCATGTTCAATATAATTTTTGAGTGGGGTCATCCATGGCTCCTTCTCGAGCATTGCCTCATTCACCTAGTCCATTTCCATCTGATCGATACTCGAAGAGGTAAGTGTTTCAACGAGGACGAGTCTCCTTTGCTATGCTTCACCGGTGCTGGCTATTTTTGCCATAGAATTAACCTTCTTATTGTGCTCTCATGATATGCAATGAGTAGCGTAGTAGTCGAACTGATTCAACACTTCTTGAGCCTGAGCGAGGAAAGCAGCCAATCTTTGATCTTTGGCTTGGTATTCTTCTCAAACCTGAATACAACTAGTTGCGAGTGACAGCTGATCTCCATAGCAATAATTCTCAAGTCTCTAGCAAGTCTAAGTTCGCGCGAGTAAGCTTCATATTCGGCCTCGTTATTAGTCGTACGAAAGTCAAACTTCAAAGCATAGCATATGGATCGACCTTCTAGGGTTTCGAGTACAATTCTAGTGCCTGAGCAGCGATCGTTTGATGCACCGTCAGTGTATAGCTTCCATTTTTATTTGGGAGATTCATTAGTTTCAGGCAAGTCCTCCGATATAGTAAATTCAACTATAAAGTCCACCAGAACTTGTCATTGGATGGTTCGTCTTAGTGTATAAGCAATATCAGACTGACTTAACCCGATTTTCCACTTGAGTAACCTACCAGATGTCTCAGGCTACGTGAAAACTCATCGTAATGGCTGATCGACATAGACTGTGATAAGATGAGCCTGGAAATATGGATGGAGATTCCTCAAGGCAACGACTAGGCAATAAGCCAGCTTCTCCAACTTTAGGTGGTTTCTCTCCACCCATGTGAATTGCTTGCTTATATAATAGACCAGTTGTTGTATCCAATTTTTTTCTCGAATCAACGCAACACTGATTGCATTTGCCAAAACCGCCATATAGATATAAAATCTTTCGTGATCAACCGGCTATGGTAGATTAGATGGCATTGCCAAATGTTGAGTCATTACTCAGAATGCGCCTTTACACTCCTCAGTCCATTCGAAGTTTCGTTTTCCTTTCCTGATCAGATCGAAGAAGGGAATGCATTTGTTTGTGGATATTGAGATGAATCTACTCAAGGCTGTCACCTTCCCGTTGAGACTTTGTACTTGCTTTATAGTTCTTGGAGTCTCGAGATTTTGAATCGCCCGGATCTTTTCAGGATTGGCATCAATGCCTCGAGCGTTGACAATAAATCCAATGAACTTTTCGGATGCGAATCCGAAGTGACACTTCAACGGGTTGAGCTTTATTTGGTACTCTCGGAGGATGTTGAACATTGTTTTCAATTCTTTGACATGATCGATGGAGAGCCGTAACTTTACAAGCATAATGTCTACGTACACCTCCATAGTTTTTTTCGATCTGCTTAGAAAACATTCGGTTGACAAGTCTTTTGATAGGTTGCCTCAGCATTCTTATGTCCGAACGACATCACTTTACAGCAATAAAGTTCCAGATCAGTGACAAAGCTGGCATGCTACTACTCGGGTTGGTGCATCGATATCTGATTGTAGCCGAAATATGCATACATAAAAGACAAGACTCGTGTCTGACTATTGAATCTACAAGCTGATCAATTCAGTGAAGTGAAAAACTTTCTTTAGGGCAGGCTTTATTTAGATCCGAGTAGTCCACACAAGTTCTCCATTTTCCATTGGGTTTCCTGACAAGAACTGGGTTAGATACCCATTCTGGATATAATGTATCTCGGATAAACCCGTTCGTCTTGAATTTATCCACCTCATCTTTCAAGGCGGCGGATCTCTCTAGATCTATACCGCGCCTTTTCTGTTTGAACATGACATGTCTGAGTCAATATTTAATGCATGGCTCACGATGTCCGGTGAGATCCCACATATGTCTGAGTGTGTCCAAGAAAATACCTCAAGGTTTTCTCAGAGAAATTTGACCAATTTCTCTCTCATCTGTTGGCTTAGTTGAGATCCAACCTTTATCATCCTGAAGTCATCATCATTGATCGAAAAATCGATCGTCAACTCTACTAAGGAAGCATGACCGTCTTTGACTTCCTCTTCATTATCATCATCCCTAGGATCAGGATATTTTAGGAATTAGTCATGGCGCCCGGGCCAAGGCGTTAGCTGTCAATTATCAGTAAAATATATGGAAATAGATTCCTCTACGTCTTTGCCCTTCTACTTCCACTGCACCTTTAGCAGCATAGCAACATAATAGACGCATGCAGCCGCCTGTTCTCCTTGAACAACTTCAACCCCATTATCCGTGGGGAACTTAAGAGTTAATCACCATAGAGCAATAGATGCCCTGAATTAAGCTAGCACCAGTCGGCCCAAGAAAGCGTTATACGGAGAATTAATATCCAACACAATAAATTGTAGCATCCAGACTCTTTGGCAATCACCAATTCCCAACTTCACTGGTAATTCCACCATCCTAGTGGGCATCGTTGCACTTCCATTAAAGCCATGTATGCGAGACTGGCACGGCTTCAAGTCCTTTGCTTCCATTTTCATCTGGTCATAAGCTCGTTTGAAAAGAATATTCACGAAGCTTCCACTATCTACCAAGATCCTCTTCATCCAAGTAGGACATACTTGAGATGATATACTAATGGATAGATAATGGGGGCTCGACCCTATCGGCATCTTTTTCTTGAAAAAAGATGTCATCTGTCATAATTTTCAGTTGTTTCACCGGAGCCCCATCATCAATATTACTGCAACACTCGAAGCATGCATGCCTAATCGAGCTGGCATACGACTCCATTTCCCTTCCAGCTCCGGTTGGAAGAGGACCGCCACTAACTATGTTAATAACCAACCTCCCACCAGTACACATGCTTTCTTCTGATCTTGCTTGATTCTGAACTTTATTCTGGTTTGATGGGCCCGCACCTCTAGCCTATGGTGCCTGAACAAATTGTTCCAACTTTCTCTCTTAGACTTACTTCTCAATAATGTCCTGTAAATGGCAACACTCATTGGTATTGTGACCATAGCAATCATGGAATCTACAGAATTTCCAAGATTGAATTTGCTTTTCGGATGACTGCTTTGGAGCAGGCTTCTTATATTGGCCAGTACTACAGGTCTGCAAATAAACAATCTATAGGGATGTATTCAAAGGGGTATATTGGTCAAACATTGGAGCTCTGCATCACGGTCCACGATTTTGATCTCGCTTCTTACCCTGTCCCATATCGTCTTTCTACTAATTTTGCATATTCTTTATATTCAATTGCACTTTACCGGAACTCTCGTCGGTTTGTTTCATAGCAATGTTACTTTGAATTCCTTCGATAGTGGGACCCGCATCGTCCTGCTTCATAGATCATCTAGCATCTTCCCTTCTCAAGAATTGGGCTGCCTTAGAATAGAAACAATCCAATGGTACGGGTGGCTTCCCAGCCTACCAATTGTCAAATTCGAAATCAAGGTCGATTCCCTTAGTCAATGCCATCAAGATTGAATTGTCATTTGTATTGTTGACCTCAAAACAGGCAGTGTGAAACCTTTCTAGATAATTTTAGAGTATTTCTCCTAGAGCTTGAGTGCCGCTGGATAAGGGGTTAGCATCCTTCGTCCTCATGACGTGCATACAAAACTGTTCGACGAACTTAGTCGCCAACTGATCAAAGCATGAAATGGATCGAAGTGGTAAACAAGTAAACCATATGGTTGAAAGCTTCTACGTTTAACCACATCGTCAGCTCGAGCAGCGTTCTTGAGCCATTCATACTTTAGGATATGCTGATTAGGATCTCAACTTCCTTCATAAACAGGCCAAGTTGCCATTCTAAATCGAAGAGGTGGTTTAGCATAGAGGATGTCATCATTGAATGGAGTTTGACTTTGGGAGATTCCCCAATCATCAATGGTAAGGCCTTGACTTTCATGAATCATCTGGATCAAAGTTGGAATGTCTGGCATTTGGATATTCTGAGCCAAGATGTGATCGGGTTCCACAATGCGAGGACGTTCCAAACACAGTCGACGGTCCATGCCTCGCCTCCTTAGTTTCTGATCTTCAGGCGCATATGGTTCGGTAGTATGATTAAGTTGACAAAGGATGGCATTTTCTTGATTTCGAACTTCAGCTTCCAAGTCTATAGCGATGGAAGCTCCATGGCTATTAGTGGGATGATAGGGGAGTGCCCCTCCTCGGGAGGAAAGTCCAGCCTAGCGCCCTATAGAAGCTCCGGCTCCAGCTTATCCAAGGTTCAAAGTGCGTTGATGCCCAGAGGCTTGCGCATAATTACCATCCAACTGTGGACGTGTAGATCTATGATTGTAATCAAAGGAAGTGAACCTTCCGATGGATGAATAAGAAGCACGATCCCTTCTGGATCTCCTTTGTCTCTCCTTGTTCAGTCGGTTGGTTAGCTCCATGCTACCATGGATCTGTTGGGTAAGCTGTTGGAAACTTTGAGTTTAGTCTTGCATCAGCATTTGGAACTCCTCCCAGGTTACAGGGCTTTGCGGATCTGAAGGAACAGCCAAGTTCTGACCTATAGCGGGTAGCTACGTGGAGTTCTATCTATACCGTCCTTCCTGATCTGCAGCAATTGAGGTGGTTATAGTAGTAACCATAGTGAATGACGTAGATCCTTCCTAGATTTGATGCAATCAGAATAGGGTGGAAGAACTACCGGATGTGAGATCTGGATTTTCGCTTTAGATTCTTGCTATCCAACGATGGCAGTAGATCCAATAAGCAGGAGAAAAACTAGGTTTTCTTAGTGAAAGCACCAAAGTGTTTGTACCAAAATTGGGCACAACACTTTTGGATGTATTTGAAGAGATTAAGATGAAGAATATAAATGAAAATGGAGGTTAGTCTAACAAACATGCCAAAATAGAAAAATAGAAAAGTAAGAACACACGAATTTAGAGTGGTTCAACGTTTTAGCCTACGTCCAATATGGAAAGTTTGATGTTTTATTAACTTTGCTAACTGATTACAACTCAAGCACTCAAGCTACAATGGAGTTTTCGACAGAGTCTCGGCATAGAAGAGTCAAAAGTCCCTCTTCTGGAGGCATTGGGCTGCTATTTATAGGCGTAGGATGGAAAAATCAGACTGAGATATCCGAATACTCCTTCTCACACGTGGGTCGACCTACATGATCGATCTGGGCCGATTTGGGATCGATCCCTAATTGATACGTGTATATTTCATATCGATCAAGAACACCTCCATTTGGCCTGAGATCGATCAAGGACATTCCTAAGGTGGTACGCAAGCTTCTGTAAAAATTTAGTGCCATTTGGACCTATAGATTTTGAGTTATGATCGGTCCAATATTTTATTTGTAAAACACTTCCGAGTTCGTATTAGTATGATTTGTATCGATAACTTTGTGTCGACGCTAGCTCGTATCGATCAGCAGTGACATGGTGCTATATTCTAGGATCAATCCACTTTTCATGCCGGGTGACCGAGTCTTCCACTTTCACATGCTTTGTTCATATCGACCTACATTTTGTCTTCGTATAGGTCGAGGCAATGTTTTCATATCGATGTTCCATATTCTACTTCATATCGACGATGTATAGCTACTTCGTATTGATGTAGCCTGACTCTCTTCATATCGATCATCGAGTAGTTGGTTTCGTATCGATTTTTCTAGTTGTTTCTTTGTATCGGTCGTTGGTGGGACATTTCGTTCGATCATTGATTGATCAAAACGAAGTGTGTAAATGATAAATCGATACAAACTGTGTATAAGTGGAAGCGATACGAAACATCTTCAGATAATGGATACGAAACAGAGCAGACGTGATGGGTATGAAGTGGAATTGGCATGATGGATACGAAACGGTGCAGACACGATGGATGAGAAATGGTGCTTGTGGGATGGGTACGAACAAGATGTGAATGGATACGAAGTGCTAGGAGCAGTTTGATGGATGCGAACTGATGTAGCTTGAGGGATGAATACGAAATCCCATAGGTACGAATGAGGTTGGTCTTCTTGATTTTGATCGATCGATATCTTGAGCATACGAACCTCGATTGATGTAAAATTTGGAATGTTGGCTTTTATAGCTTTGCTTGTTGTATTACATCGATTGCAGCTCGATCCAGACTCGGATCAAATTCTCCAGTATCTATAACGAACCTATGTATAACCAATCTTCGGGATGGACTGTCCTTGGTTTCCAGTCAAGCTCTTGGTGCCACGGCCTTGCCAATTGGGGGGATAACATGAACCTTTCTTGAAACCTCCTTATAAACTATGCCCATGTCATAGTCTCTTCATCCACAGCGGCATTTACAGTATTCCACCAAAAAAAAGCAGCTCCATGAAGCTGTCTTGAAGCAAGTCTCCTTTTCTGCTCGTCACTGAGCCCTTAGTCAGCAAAAATTCTTTCAACGTAACAGCCAGTTTGCCACTTCGATAGCATCCTCAGTTCCAATAAATGGCTTTCCCCTAAGCCTAGCATAGTCTCTTCTTAAATTTGCGTACTGGTTGACCGTCGGGGCTCCCTGAACTCCTCCTCCAATAGCATTCCTTCCAGCAACTCCAGCTGCGATTCCAGCTCACACCATATTTATGAAAAATTGAGTACATGGCTCCCATGTCCACTTAGGGAACCCCGGCACCAATATTCTTAGCTTTAGCCTAGCCTTGACTTCTTCTAGCATTTGGTCGGGTATTTCCATTTATGGTAGTGCTGTCTCTTCCTAGATTAACTCTACCTCTTCATCAGTCCATATATGTATACAAGCCTCATGAGATACCAAAGAATAGCCTAATAAAGATAGGAGACTAGAGATAAAGCGTATACTTATATATAGAAAATACAAGCATGTTACTATAGCATTATCCCATGCCCTGCTCTTAACTCAAATTCATAAGGATTATGTTTTCAAAAATCATTTTTAGTTCAAGTATTTCATAAACCTATGCTTTGATACCAAGTTGTAACATCCCATATCTAGAGGCCCAAAGCTAAGCGCTAAAGATGCTGCAGTCATCTATAGTTTTAACTTTCGATGACTAAATATGGTTATGTTAATGGTATTTAAAATATAGGAGCACTTAAATATGAAACAAATCATAGATTTCAAAACAACATTTTTTCATTACATTTCAAAATAAATGTTCCATATTCAGATTACATAATTGCAAATGTTTCCCAGGCGATGACAAAATATACTTATTACAAAATACGCCAAGGGCGACGTGTGAAGATGCCCCTTTGGATAATCAGATTCATGTAGTCATAATTGACTTAATACATATACAGCGGAAATAAACAAAAAATAAAGAACTACAACTCCTAAATGGAAATCCATTTACATCCTGCTCACCTCTGGTAGCTTTAGTCCTCATCCTACTAGAACCTAAAAGAACCTCAACCATCTACCTTCTCAAATCAATTTTGAGCACCCGAGAGTTTAAGGAGAAAACATAAACTTTGAGTCAGACATAAAGCCTGGTGTAAACCATACTACACAGCTAAGTTATTTGATATTAAGTGAGGCCACGTCGCTTAATGGAAAGGGTTTCCTCTCATTAATATCCTTTTTAAAACATATCTTTAGTAAACCTTTATCCTACAACCAAAACCAGATAAGACATAAAGTATCATTATATTATATAAACATACATATAAGGAAACAAATGGACTATCTGTCTGAACACTATAGTTTTGTTTGGCTTACTATTAATCTTTTGCTTACTCGGGCTTACCATAGAATATAACAAAATAATCTAACATCATTAGACACCTCTTTTGGACGATATTTCTTTAACTATCTGTTAAATACTTCTCTTCTGGACGGTCTTACCCTAACGGCCACCTGTTCCTAATGGTTTTGCAGGCTCACCAATAACCTGTCTGTATAAGAACATATATTCCCTTCTATATGTAATCATAATTTTAGTCTTGCATGTGACAAAGACCAACATACTAGAATTTTGGACTAAATTAGTTGGGGCTAATAGCTAATGTATATGGTGCGACCCTATACCAGTCCCATTTGGTATTCTAATATCAGAGTCATTTGTATTTAGGGATACCTTCCTATAATTTTCCCTAAAAAGTTTTTCATTTGAAATTGATTTAAAACCTTTTAAACTAAACTTAAACAAGGAAAACATTTATACTCCATGCTTTACTCAAAATCATCTTTCCATGCTATATATACTTTACTCAAAACTTCCTTGATGAAAACCTTTAAACTTTTGAAAGTACCCTATTCGATCCTATTGAAAGTACCCCTTTCGAAATCATGCAAAACCCTTTCTTTTATCTAGGCTGAAAGGCCAAATCCTTCTTTCGGAACCATTCATATTAACCTTTCAAAACCATTGAAATTCCACTTCCTTCGAAAGCTAAAAACCTTAGACATCCCTCTTTTAAAATAATAACCATTGCCTTTCAAAATCATAGGAAAAACTTTTCCTTTAAACTTGTTCAAAACCATTGGAAAAACCTCTTCTTTAGCCTTCGAAATCATTGGGGAACTAAACCTTCGAAACCTTATTTAAAACCTTTCGAAGTTATTAAAACCCTCAAACTTTTCAAAAGCATTTGGGTTCAATTTAAAACATGTCGAATACACCTTTCGAAATCGTCCAACACTAATTAATCGAAATCTTTAGGTTTTCTTCAAAAATCACTAAGGGTCACAAGCAACAAGGTCGAGAGCTTACTCTTTCAAAAGGTATAACTAAGTAGAGAAGTGAAGGTGTCGAAACCACCCCTTCGGAAAGCATTGCAGAAATAGTAGGGTTTTTATAAAACAAACAACCCCCATCGAAAGCTCTATTTCGAAAGGTTGAAGGTGGCAGTAAAGGCTTCGACATTGTCGAAAGCTATTATTTAAAAAAAAAGGTGCAAATATTTTGAAACCAACCTTTAAAACCATTGAATTAATTGTAGGCATTGAGTCGAAACCTATTACTTAGAACAATGGTGCAACTTTATAACCATTCTTTAAATCAATTGACCTAATTGAAAGCCAACTAAGTCGAAAGCAACTTGGTCGAAAGCAAGCAGGCGCTTTTCTCATTTAAAACAAAAAGGCACTTCGACCCTTTTCGAATCCCTTGGTTTCGACTCTTACCTTTCGCCTTTATCCAATTCATTGTGTACCAATACATTGATACTATGTGAATTGGTTTGTGGAAGGATGCGGAGAGTCTTAGTCGAAAGCTATCTTGGCGAAACCGAAGAGGCGAAACATGCGTTTATCATGAATTTATGATTTTAAATCTTTTTAAGTAAACTTTTTAACTAACCTATCTTGTTTCTCAAAATCCTTTTGATTGTCGTTGACTATAAAATGAAAATGAAGATAAAGAACGCACTTTAGAAACCTTTCGCATAGGTAAAGAGTGCCAGAAAACTCACCTTCCGATAACACTGTAAGGGTTGTATAGCACAAGTGAAGAAGAAGCACATGATAGCTTCAGGGTAAGGCCTTCGCAAGCGCGAAGGAATGAACTATTAAAGCACAACAAAATAGCTAGATTTTCAACTGCTAAGCACCTCCTGGACAAAATAGAAAAATACTCATGGAGCCATCCAACGTAACATAAAGACTAGGGAAAAAGAAGGTCACCCTAAACTTTTCTGAAAGGATTAAGGGAATGCGGATAACAGTTTGCAATAGTCATAAACCTTTCAGAGTAGACGTAGGGTTTCTTCTCTCGTCATTTGAAGAGTCATTACCTTCTGAAAGGGGTAGAGAAGTTAGGACAAGGACACGTGACTCAATAACAACCCTTTAGAAAGCATAATAAGCCTTTGGGACTAGTTAAAACATATATTTAGTACCTTTCGACAATACCAAAAGTTTAAGTAAAAGCGGCATCCATAACACAACAAAAGACAGTCTTCCGGCAACATTTGGGAAGAGCACAGCTCTCGACGGTAATCAAGTAAGGAAACAACCTTTCGATAAGGTCAAAGGGTTTATAATACCTTATAAGAAACCAATCCCACGGGAAAGATGAGGAGTTCATGCATTCATTGGGAAATACAAAAACCCTTCAACGGCATTCGGCGGTCCGTGATGATGTACAATGAATTAACTTCCATTAAGATCGAAAGTTTTACAACGGCATATAAGAAACAACCTTCCATTAAGACTGAAAGCTTTACAACCACATATAAGAAGCAACCTTACGTCCCCGACGAAGGCATAAGGCCGAATGGAAGACCCCTACATCAATAAATATTTCAAGATCCGATTTTCTTCTCCTTCTCCTACACACCAACTACTCTTGCTTCTACTTACTACTTTGTAACCCTAGTTTGGAAATTGGATTGGGGGCTAACCTCTTAAATTTTGTATCGAATTTCATTGTGAAGAAATAAAGAGAATTGTAGCTTGTGATCGACTCGGAATTCGGGGGTAATCTTGATTAGGCATTAATTTAATATTAATGGCTAATCATTTGTGATTTATTTCTTATATTCATTGTTAATTTCGAGTATATGCCTTGAAACTGTCGATAGACATTTTCATAAGTTTCATTCTCCTTTACTTAGCATTAACCATAAAAACTAGGAATGTGACTTGTGGATTAGTTCTAAATATGAGTCTCATGGCATATCAAATAGCTCTTATTATTATCTAAATATATCTGGATGATAAATTATTTTCGAAAGGTTTTTCATAAAAGGAATATCAACCAAGGAAGTCGAAAGCTTCAAGAGAGCGACATATGGAGTAACATCTCTTTTCGATAATGCCGAAGGGTTCATAACCTTCCGAAGGGAGTCAAAAGAGATGTTGATCAATAATTAATTAATTTCGATTTTAGAGGGAGATAAAGTACAATGAGGTGATAAAGTCAGATGTCGAGTAATGAATATAATTGGGTTGAAATATTTAAGTGACCTCCTAAATCCTCCAGCCAGAATGGAAGGTTTAGTAATTCCCTAACTCTAGTCAAGCCGAAAGGTTTGGTTGGAACTTTAACTTTTCGACCTGGTTAAATTTTAACAAATTCCTTCCTTAATTTCTTCAAAAGATAAATATTTCCTTAAAGTCCTTTGACGTTGATCATCTCTAACAATGGCCGAAATTAAGACCTTCGAACCTTTCGGCTTAGTCATTTCATTTCGAAATGTGAATTCACTCGACCGAGGTTGAGCCCATATTAAACAATTTTGTGTAAAGCATCGAGGATGTTAATAGGATATCTTATTAACATTTTTGGTGCTAGAAGGAGGGCTCGAATCTCTGGCCTTGTGATTAACATGATAATTGTGGAAATTTGATTTGTTGTAGGAAAATGAGATCAAAAAGGCTTCTTCCCATCAATGAAAGGGATGAACCTACAACTTCACTGAAGGAGAATGTCTCACCGTCTTTTAACCCTGGAAACAGAGAGAATGGGCAATCTTCCACCCCAGCTCAACCAACTCCACCTCTGGCTTAGATTCAACTATTTTATGTAATTGGCTCTAACTCAAAATCTTTAGTCGGAGGAACACATTTCTAAAATCACATATCTAGAATGACAATTGGTAGAGATGAAAGATCTTCTAAATGAAGTGTTATTTCACAGATCATTCATGAAAGCTACTACGACGGAAGAAGAAGTTATCTCTTTGAGAAAGAATCTGAAGATCAATATGGATGTCGCAAAGAGTAAAGTTAATATTTCTTAATCTAGACAGAAAAATCGCCTTTCACTAAATGCCAATTATCAAGGAAGTGTTTAGGCGGGAGGTAAGGATTGTTCCGCAAGCTCAACTTTGGATGGTTACAAGCCAGACAAAAGGGACCATTTAAGTAGTGAAGCCTACATCAAAGATGTAACGGAAAAGACTGTAAAGGACCTATTGAATGTCAACTGTAAGAGAACTAAAGATGAAAGAGTAAACAACGATGAAAGGATTGCCCCTTTTTCCGATGAAATCATGTCAGCTCTATACCACCTCATGCAAAGGTACCAACTATGAAATATCATGGGACAACTGACCTAAATGACCATTTGATGGCCTTTGAAAGTCAGATGGATTTATACAATGCTTCCGGCACTGTTAGATGTCATCTCGTTCTGTTCACACTACAAGGAGCATTTGTTAAACGGTACTGACAGTATCATGAAAACACAATATATTCATAGAAAAAATTCTCCTATGAGTTCTCTGCTCATTTTTGCATAGGTAAGGATCCCTCTATTGACTATACCATGCTTCCTAACATAAGACAAAACCATAGAGAGTCATTAGGAGATTATCTGAAGAGGTTCAATACCGAAGCGTTAAAGGCCAAAGGAATGAATGATAGAGACAAGCTCATTACTATTCACTCGGGTCTTATAGTCAATTCTTCGTTTTGGAAGGAGTTGTTTATCCATGGATTCCGTGACCTTCAAGACTTCCATTTTCAAGCCGACAAATTTATTCTAATAGATGAATTGAGCTACTCAAAGAAGAAATTTAGTCACAAGAAGGACGACGGTAAATTTGGCCCAGAAAGGATTCCTTAGAGAGCTAGATGGGAAGATACTAATACTAATACATGGCGTTAAACCGACTGATTTCTTACATCAATGCAATGACCTAAGATAAGGTCAACTTCCCACTTCATTCAAAGCCCGAAATTAACCTGAATAGAAGAAAGGAGACAAATATTGTGCCTACCATAAGGCGAATGGCCACAGAACCAATGAATGTAAAGCACCGGCTGGAATAATTCAGAAGTTAATTCGAGAAGGGTAGTTGAAGGAGGTCGTGAAGAATCCGCAACAAACAGATACTGATGCAAAGAAGCCTTCTAGTAATACCGTAAACATAATCAAGGATGAGGATCCACTAAACCTTGGTCCACCTCAAAATAAAATTGATGTTATATATGTTGGACTGCATCCCGCTGTTAGAAGTCAAAATGCTCTAAATAAATACATTCGTGAGACCAAGAAGGGTGTATTTTCTGTACAACAAGAACCGTCACTCAAGGGCCCAAAATACAACATCAATATGCACACACCGTTGATCAATCCACAATTAAGAAAGGGAATCCATCATCCCTACAATGACCCATTAATGATCACAGCTCAAATAAGGTCCTCGGTGGTCACAAAAATCTTGGTTGATACAAAAAGTGCTATAAATATGATATTTTGTCATGCATTTGAATATATAAGAATTTCCAAGGACAAGCTTGAGCTAGCCCTGAACCTATCGTTGGGTTCAACAATAAGGGGATAACTCCACTTGGGCACGTGAAGCTTTTGGTTCAACAAGGACTCCCCCTATGATCCGAGTTTTTTAAACAGCCTTTGTGATCATAGATCAACCATCAATCTACAATGCCTTCTTTGGACGGTTGGCACTAGACCGCATTTGTCTCTCCGAAATACCTAATGCTCAAGTTCCTTACCAAAAATGGTTGGGGCACCATCCGAAGCGAGCAGTTCCCATCGAGAGAAATGTATTTTGCAACTCTAGAGCAATATAACAGGGAGTTCACTTGTTACTTTGATTCTTTCATTACTTTATAGCCTTTGGTAGATGGATTTCTACATCCATCGTTCGAAGCAAAGAAAAAATCTAATAAATCTAACAAACATATTGCTATAAGATGTTTTGTAGTTTATGGGAAGAGAAAAAGAACAGATTCCAACTCGGTAGAAGAAAGTGAAATTGCTACAGCGTTAGATTGTCGAGGAGAGGTTGAAAGAGTTAAGCCACTGAAGAAACCGAAGAAGTTCCAGTAGATTCTACTGATTCTAATAAAATAATCAGAGTGGGAAAGGATCTAGAGGAGCACTTAAAGTCAAGATTGGCAGAATTTTTAAAACACAGTAAGGATGTTTTTGATTGGACCCACTCTGACATGGTCGAAATTAGACTTACGGTTATGATCCATGCCCTGAATATCAATCCAGATGTTCCTCCAGTCAGGCAAAAGAAAAGACAATTCGATAAAGTAAGGACCAACGCCTTAAAAGAGGAAGTCAAGAATTGCAGCAAAATGGGTTTATCCGAGAAGTTTGGTATGCTAAATGGTTGGAAAATATAGTTTTGGTAAAGAAATCCAATGCCAATGGAAAGTGGCAGATATGCAAATACAGATTTGAATAAAGCTTGTCCAAAGGACTGTTACCCCCAACCAAGGATAGGTCAATTGGTCGACTCCACCAACGGGCATAAGCTGCTTTCACTGATGGGTGCGTATTCTGAATATAATCAAATCCCTATGTTCAAACCCAAAGAAGAGAATACCGACTTCATTATTGATGAGGGAACCTATTATTATAAGGTAATTTCGTATGGATTGAAAAATGCTGGGGCAACTCATCAAAGGTTGGTTAACCAAATGTATAAAGAGAAAATCAAGAAAAATACGGAAGTTTATGTAGACGACATGTTGGTAAAATCTCAAGAGGTCAAGGATCATCTTGAAGATCTAAATGAAATGTTTAAAGTGCTCCGTAAATATCAAATGAAACTCAACCCCCAAAAATGCAATTTCGGAGTCCATTTCGGAAAATTTCTTGGCTATATTATAAGTGCACAAGGGATTGAGGCTAGCCCGGAGCAGATTGAGGCCACTAAGGATATGGCTAAGCCTAAGACAAATAAAGATGTTATGAGTTTAAATAGGAAAGTAGAAGCACTAAGCAAGTTTATGTCAAAGGCCACTGATAAGTGCGTACCATTTTTTGAACTAATAAAGAAAAATTTTGAATGGAATGAGGATTGCAAAAGGGTGTTTCATAAGTTGAAGCTACATTTGGAAAAACCATCGATATTATCTAGTCTTGAAGATGGAGAGGATTTATTCTTGTACATGATAATCTTTGAACATGCAGTAAGTTCGGTATTGAAATGACAAGGGCTTACAACTTCTGGTTTATTATATGAGTAGAAGATTAAAGGACACTGAAATTCAATACCTGGTCGTTGAGAAACTGGCAATACTATCTAATTTTAAATGGCTTGGGAGTTAAGGCCTTACTTCCAAGTGCACCCGATAAAAGTGTTAACCAACTTTCCATTGAAACTAGTCTTCGGAAAGCCTGAAACTTTTGGAAGATTGATTAAGTGGGTCATCGAATTAGGTCACTATGATATAGCATATCAGCCAAGAACGGCTGTAAAAGAACAAGCTTTAGCTGATTTCATTAACGTGTGTACGGGATTCATTTCAGAACAATCCGAAAGGGAAAGGGATGTAAAGCCCAAATGACAATTATTTATGGATGGCGCCTCAAACGAACAGGTGGCCGGGGCGGTGGTCGGGGCGGTGGCCTGGGCAAGATATGTTATTATTGCCCCATATGGACACAAGCTTCACTATGCTTTGAAATTGGGATTTTCAGCAACTAATAATGTAGCAAAATATGAATCCATGGTTGCAAGATTAACCCTAGCTCTATAACTGAAAATCACGAGGATTCAAGTATTCAGCTATTTCCAATTGATGGTTAACCAAATCAAACAAGTATATCGAACCAAAGGTCACAAACTTAGTCAATATGTGAAGATAGTTTTGAAAATGCTCTCATTTTTTGAAGATTTCTCTGTACATCAAATACCACGAGGAGACAATTCCTAAGAAGATTTTCTGGCTAAGTTGGCAAGTTCGAGAGGGCCCCCTAGACTCGAATTTTGCCTGTGGGATTTCAATCCAATCACAACATTGAGGAGAATAAGCATGAGAAAACTAAGGAACTATTAGTATTAACCCGATCACAAGCCTTGGCACAATGAACAAAAAAAAATCAGGAAATAATGAATATAGAACCTGTACTACCGATAGCACAAGAACATTATGGAGACACATGTTTGACTGCAATTATGAATTATGTTGTTAATGGGATAGTGCCAATAGATAAGATAGAAGCACGAAAGTTAAAAAGGCAAGCCCAAAGCTTTACCATTATGGATGGAATTCTATATAAGAAAGGATATGCTCATCCCTATTTGCAATGCGTAAAACCCAAGAGCGCGTTGAGGATATGAAAGGAAGCACACGAAGGATTTTGTGGAGACAACTCTAATGGAATTAAACAGGCCAAAAAGGTAACGAGGAAAGGATTTTACTGGCTATAATTGACCAACCAAGCAATTAACTATGTTAAAAGGTGTGAAAAATTCCAACGTTATTCGAAGACACCATGTCTCCCACCAAGTCATCTAACTCCCATTACTACAACATGACATTTGATGTTTGGGGAATTTATTTAATAGGGCCCCTTCTAATCTTCAAAGGAGGAGCGAAATATGTTGTAGTGGCAATTGATTCCTTCACAAAATGGGTTGAAGCAGAACCACTTTCGAAAATCACCTCTGGGAAAGTACTGAGATTTGTAATTAGAAACATTATCACAAGGTTTGGGATACCTTACAAGATGATATCCGACAATGGAATGCAATTTGAGAATGAAGAATTTTCACAATTTTGTCATAATAATGGGATCATAAAATGTTTCTCTTCCGTCGCTCACCTAAAGGCCAACAGAGCCGTTGAAGCTGCTAATAAAACCATAAAGACAATCTTGAAAACAAGGCAAAAGGGAAATGGGTAGAGGAATTACCTCTAGTTTTGTGGGCTTATAGAACATCCACTAGCACCGCAACGGTCATACCCCGTATTCACTAACATATGAACATGAGGCAATGCTATCTGTAGAAATCGAAATACCTTCTCATCGACGGATTGCCTACGCCTTCAACCCAAACCAAGAGTTGAGAAAGGAATCGCCTGACCTAATTCATGAATTAAGAGATGAAGCATCCTTAAGAACGGCTGAGTACCAAAGGAGAATTTCAAAATACTACAACTCAAAGGTGAAAAAAAGGTCATTCAAGCAAGGGGATTTGGTACATAGAAGAGTAATGGCCAATACAAGAGACCCATTAGATGGGACATTGGGACCAAATTGGGAAGGTCCTCTAATAATCTAAAAAAGAAATACCCTTAGGGGCCTACAAGTTATGCCATCCTGATGGTAATATGGTACCAAGAACCTGAAACGCGGAATATTTGAAACCATATTTTCCTGCACTGAATGAATAAAGCATTTTCAAGAATGCCTCTTTTTATGATTCATTAAGAAGAATCAACATGGTCAGGAGTAAAATTCTCCTCAAACTTGGACTATGTAAGATGGTAGGCTACCGATAATGGTAGAAAGCCCATGGTCACACCAAGATGGGCAGGTAAGGCACCTCTTAAAGGGAGGGCGTAAGCCTTTATTTGTGCCAAAATCAGAAATGGTTAGGTTAAAGCAGCATAAGCCCTTATCCACGTCACACTATAGCAAGAATAAGGCACCTCCTAGAGGTAGGACGGGTAATCCCTTGGTCCCGCCGTGCTATGGCCTGGCCAAGGTACCCAACAAGCCCTTAACTGCATCACGCTATGGCCAGGTTAAGGTGCCTCCTGGAGGGAAGTCGGGTAAGTCCTCGGGGCCTGCTTTAGGTAAGCTAGCCGAGCGTACCGAAAATCTGGATAAAATGTCGGGCGTATAAAGAAAAGTCCATGCCTGAAATAGGCGGACGACCAAAAATTGACATTGTTTAAAATAGCACCCAGAAAAAGGTGGGTAGTGTCCAAAATGCCAAACAGCCTGAAATAGGCTTTGCTTAAATGAGCACAAAATCGGAAAAAAGAGTCCTCGCTTGAAATAGGCCATACAGATGACAAATCGAAAAAGAAAACTCGAGACCAAGAAAGCAAAAGCATCAAGACATCCTCAAAGCTTGAAGAAGGCGCATTTTATGGACAAAATCAAAAAGAATTCTTGAACTTCTAGCAGACGGGTATTTTAGCCTTCTATTATTAATTACCAGAAATGGTATGCTGGTCTTCCATTAGTTACCAAAGATGGTATTCTGGTCATCTATTATTAATTACTAAAATGGTATTCTGGCTTTCTATTATTAATTACCGGTGGTCCTATATTATTTAGGAGAAATGATATTCTGGTCTTTTATTATCAATTATCAAAAATGGAATTCTAGTCTTCTATTATTAGTTACCAAAAATGGTATTCTCATCTTGTGCTATTGCTTACCAGAAATGGAATCGTGGACTTCTCTCATTAAATGATGCCATGGACTTTTACTATCAAATATCGAAAAAGGATATTCTAATCATCAATTATTACCAAAAGCGATTTTTTATATTTTCATCATCAATGCCAAAGTTGATTTCAGGTTTTCTATTGAACACTATTAAGATGTGCATTCTCGTTCTCCTATTGCTTACTACTAGAAACTGCCTTACAGATTTCTGTTACTAGATGATAAGATAAGCCATCTAAACTTTTAATGTTTACAACCAAGAGTGATCTCCTGGACTTTTATGTTAGCACAAATGATCAGATTGGGATTCTGACCCTCTCTCATTATTATGGAACTTTCGATCTTTATTGTCACAAGACACAAGCTTCTAAACTACCCATTCATGGTCTTTTAACATCCTATTGCCAAGAAACTTTTATTATCTATGATGAAATGGAGAGCAAGCTGTATGGTTCTGAATTTGTAAAGGATAAGTCTCCCGCCAATATAAAATAAATGTTAGAAGTCAACCATATTAAAAAGATACTTGTAGTATAAACTAACCCGAAATCGGACCTGATTAATTGCTCTTTGTTGTTCAAAATAAAGGGTTTCATTTTTGTAATTTTCTAATTGTTCCAAACTCTCAGAAGTCGCATTAATCAAATTTATTTTTCTCGTTCTATCTCAGAGTATCCATTTATTCGATATTCCTCATTATTAGTTGAATTATAGGAATGCAGGGGTAGCTCGGCGATCCTGGAATCTATGTCCCAAAGAAAAAAAGCCTTTTATATACATGAAGGAGGGCTATATGTTAACCATAAAATGTAAACGAAGATAAAGAAGGCACTTCATGAACCTTCTGCATAGGTAAAGAGTCCGATGACACCGAAAAGGTTATATGGCATAAGTGAAGAAGAAGCACATGGTAGCTTTAGGGTAAAGCTTTTGCAAGCGCGAAGGAATGAACTACTGAAGCACAACAAAACAACTAGATATAAAACTGCTAAGCACCTCCTGGAAAAAATATATAAAAATGGTCACGGAGCCACCTAAAGTAACACAAAAACTAGGGAAAAAGAAGGTCACACCAAACCTTTCTAAAAGGATTGAGGGAATGTGGATAGTAGTTTGCAACAGTTTTAAACCTTTCAGAGTGGACGGAGGGTTTCAACTCTCATCATTCGAAGTGTTATTTACCTTTGGAAAGTGGTAGAGAAGTCAGGACAAGGACATGTGACTCAATAACAACCCTTTCAAAAGCATAATAAGCCTTTCGGACCGGTTAAAACACATACTTAGTACCTTTTGGCAATACCGAAAGTTTTAAGTAAAGGCCGCATCCATAACACATTAGAAGACACTCTTTCGACAATATTTAAGAAGAGCACATCTCTCGACGGTAATCAAGTAAGGGAGCAACCTTTCGATAAGGTTGAAGGGTTTACAATACCTTATAAGTAACCAACCTTGCAGGAAAGATGAGGAGTTCATGCATTCATTGAGAAATACAAAACCTTCGACGGCATTCAGCGGTCTATGATGATATATAATGAACCAAACTTCCGTCAAAAACGAAAGGCTTACAATGACATATAAGAAACAACCTTCCACCAAGACTGAAAGGTTTACAACGACCTATAAGAAGCAACCTTCCGTTCCCAACAAAGGCACAAGACCGAAAGGAGGCCCGCTCGCATCTGTAAATAGGACCCAAGGGTTCCTATTTCAAGATTCGATTTTCTTCCCATTCTCCTACACACCAACTACTCTTGCTTCCGCTTACTACTTTGTAACCCTAGTTTAGAAATCAGATTAGGGGCGAACCTCTTAAATTTTGTATTGAATTTCATTATGAAGAAATAAAGAGATTTGTGGCTTGTGATCGACTCGGAATTTGGAGACAATCATGATTAAGCGTTAATTTAATATTAATGGCTAATCAATTATGATTTATTTCTTATATTCTTTCTTTATTTCACGTATATGCCACGAAACTATCGATAGACATTTTCATAAGTTCATTCTCCTTTACTTAGCATCAACCATATAAAGGGGGAATGCAACTTGTGGACTAATTCCAGATATGAGTCTCATGGCATATCAAATCAGCTCTTATTATTATATAAATATGTTTGGATAATACATTCTTTTCGAAAGGTTTTTCACAAAAGGAATATCAACCAAGGAAGCCAAAAGCGTCAAGAGAGCGACAGATAGAGTAACATCTCTTTTCGATGATGCTAAAGGGTTCATAACCTTGCGTAGGGAGTAAAAAGAGACGTCGATCAATAATTAATTACTTTCAATTCTTGAGAAAGATAGAATACAGTGAAGTGATAAAGCTAGATGCTAAGTAATAAGTATAATCTGGTTGAAAGGTTTAAGTGACCTCTTAAGTCCTCCGGCCAGTGTGGAAGGTTTAGTAATTACCTAACTCTTGTCAAGCCGAAAGGTTTGAATAGAACTTTAACCCTTTGACCTGGTCAAAAGTTAACAAATTCCTTCCTTAATTTATTCAAAGGATAATAGTCTCCTAAAGTCCTCCGACATTGATCATCTCAAACAATGGTTGAAATTAAAACCTTGGAACCTTTCAATTTATTAATTTTATTCAAAATGTGAATTCACTCGACCGAAAGGTTGAGCCCATATTAAACAATTTGTGCAAAGCATCGGGGATGATAACAGGAAATCTTGTTAATAGTTGCTAATTTTTCTTTTCTAAAATTACTGCCATAATTTCAGAGTTAATTAATTTAAATCATTTGCGAAATACCCTTTCTCCTTAATTAAATATATAAAACATTTAAGTCTCATACCTTAAATTATTTTGTATATTCATCAAAACACTTTGTAAAATTCTATAGAAATTCCAAAAGATCCTTTTTCATAGGTTTTCTAACATATAAAAATTTCTAACCCAAATTAATCATGGTTTTCCCTAAATTATTTATAACCCAATAAACAATTTTCTTTACTATAAAACTAGTATAAAATAAACATTAATTCAAAAAATTATGAAAATTGAAACCCATCTCTATAAAATCATTTTTGGTCTACATTTAAACTAGCAAGGCATTTGGATGTCATTTAATAGGGTTTTCACGTCCAATATATGATAAAAATGAATGTAAAATCACTAACAAGTATATATAAACATTTTGCTCTTCAAAATCATGGCTAAATCATGCAAGATAAATTCGGGTTTCATCTTAAAACCGAAATCATTTAGAATATTTGAGATGTAGAAATTATTCACCTTATCTTTACGATTAGGATGTGAGATTTGATCTTGATTAGTTCGTTTGATTCTTCTCTTGAATCCTAGATTTACCTTCTCTTGAGATTGCTAATGGTGGCAGGCCATAGAGTTTTTATTTACGAAAATGTGAAATGAACATATGTTTTGTTTTCCTAAGGGTTTAGAATATAATTTTTATCATTTTCTTATCTTTCCATTCCTTATTTCCTAACACTTAGCTCCATATTAGTTCATTCATCTATTCATTAACATGGCATGACTACCCCTTAATTAAATCACAAATCTCGAACAATAATCAACCTACATAATTTAATTTAACTAATTAAATTTCCTGAATAATGTGACTAATAATATGGGGTGTTACACATTTCTAAACTAGTATTTCCAAAGGTTGAAGCAACCCACCAGGCTTCTGATGTTCCGCCTTCACTTGTTGATAGTTCACACACTGCTTTACCCATAAACCAACATCCTTCTTTATACCTTCCCAGTAGAAACTCCTTTTCACGTCTTGAAACATTTTGGTTCCTCTGTGATGAATCATAAATATGGATCGATGACATTCCCTAAGAACTTCTTCCTTAAGCCCCCAACATTCAAAACACACAACCGCCCCTTCTTTCTCAATCGTCCCCTCTAGTCAAGACTAAAATCTTTAAGGTTAACAATCTCGATTCTGGCTTCTAGCCTTCTAATCTTCTCGGTTAACATTGGATCCTCTTTTTTCTTAGATGCAATCTTTTCAATCAGTACCGGTCGAACTTCCAAGTAGGATAACATGGCAATGCACTAACTAGAACTAACAGTCTATCCTAATTGCGCAATACAAGTAATCAAAGCCTCTAGGTCCTTCCATTCTATTAGCATAACTAACATCACATTCTAATGTTTTCTTCTAAGAGAATCCACTGCTTTTTTCCTTCTCTAGGTGTATACTCTATACCAAAATTATATGGTGCTGAAAACTCCGGCCACCTCTACTGTCTTATATTCAACTCCTTCTATGAAAATAAATACCTTAAGGACTTATGATCTGTGTATAACTCAAATCTCTCCCTTAAGAGACAATTTATCCATACTTTTGATGCCAAGATTAATGAAGCCAACTCTAAATCATTAGTAGGGTATCTCACTTCATGTAGTCTAAGCTGTCGTGAAGCATAGGCAATTATATTTCCTTTCTACATTAACACAGTGCCTAATCCAGTTCCACATGCATCGGTATATAGTACTAATCCTTGATTCCCTTTTCGAACAACTAACACAGGTGTGTTGTTCAATAGATGCTTTAACTTAAGGAATGCTTCCTCACATTTTTCTGGCAAATAAACTTCACGTCCTTCCTAGTTAACTTAGTCAAAGGAGCTGCTATCCGCGAGAAATCCTTAATGAATCTCCAGTAATAGCCAACGAGTCCAAGAAAAATTCTGATCTTAGTCACCATCTCTAGTCTCTTCTAGTTGTTAATAGCTTCGATCTTATCCGAATCAAAAAAAAAACCCTTCTCTAAACCACGCGACTAAGAAACTAAACCTATTTCTTCCAGAAATGACACTTTGAAAAGTTTGCTTTCAGTTGATACTGCCTCAGCTTTTCAAGCGCTACTCTATAATGAACTTCATGCTCTCTTTCATCCTTAGAGTATATTGAAATTTCAAATATGAATACCAATATGAACTTATCCAAGTGCTTTTAGAAAACTCGGTTCATCAAATCCATGAAGAAAGCTGACGCACTCGTTAACCCGACTAGCATTATTAAGCACTCGCATGAACCATACTTAGTCTGAAATGCCATCAACGGAACACGGTCCTCTGCCACTCTTAGCTGATGGAAACCTATAACCAAATCCAAATAGGAAAATACTCTAGGTTCACTCAACTGATCAAATAAATCATTGATTCTCGGCAAAGGATACCTTTGATCGTTTTCTTGTTCAACTTATAATAGTCGGTACACGTCCTTAATGATCCATCCGGTTTCTTCACGAACATCGCGTCTGCTCCCTAAGGAGAACTACTTGGTCTAATAAAATTATTTCCTTCTACATCCACTAGTTGCACCTTCAATTCCTTCATCTCGGTAGGTGTTATCCTACTAGGTGGTCTACATGCACTGCTTCTGGCAAAAGATATATCTGAAACTCAATGGATCTCTTTGATGATGTTCTTATAACTGGCTCAAAAACGTTTGCAATCTCTCTTACTATCATAACTTGATTCAACTCTTCTTCTACACTTGAGTCTAACTTCTCCACCGAATATATAATCTGGTTATGACTATTGGGGCGTCCTAGCAATATTTCCTTATCTTGGTAAAATATCCTAGCACCATACATATCTAACCAATCCACACCTAAATGATCCCGAAGCCTATGAAATCAAAAACATACAAACTGCATGCGAACTTATGACCCAATAATTCAAGTTCTAACTTGTCACATCTCATCCTCAGAGTTGCATACCCTCCTATCAGACTCACAACCCTTAAGGAAGTAACAAAATATGACGGTTCTATATCTACTAAACACCAAGATTCAAAATGAATGTGATGCACCGGTACTGAATAGTACCCTAATTAGTATACTATGAATCAAAAGTGTCCTTCCATCATAGTTTTTCCCTTCTCACCAGCAGCTGGTTTAGAAGAAGATGGTTCCAAAGCAAAAACCTTTCCCTTGTCCACTCTGACTAACTCTGGACACTGATTCTTTTAGTGTCCAATCTAGTCATAGCTGAAGCACTACACTCCTTTCTTACTGCAACCCTCTTCCCTTTTCTAATACAACATTCATGAGCATAATGTTTTTGTTGCACCTAGCAAGCTACATCGGCCTTCCCTTTCTTGGCGGCTCCTCCTTTCTAAGCTCCTTTCCACTTAAAGAATTTTCTCTTCATGCCTTGAGAATCCTGGGTTCCAACCTGCTTTTCCTTCCCGTAAGTAGAAAGCATATCTTAATTCCTGATTGCTATCTCGACTACAACTATACTTGAATCACGGAGACGTGGCATAGTCACCATAGCAATCTCAGGTCTTAACCCTTGACCAAACTTCTCATTCTTATAATGACGGTGTTAATGGCCTCATATCCGTATCTGGACAACTCATCAAACTTCGTAGCATACTCAATCACCGACATCTCACCTTGCACTAAATCCATGAACTTTCTTAGCAATACCGACTTGGCAAATTCAAACAAGTATCTCTCTTCGAATCTCCTTTGAAATTTTTCCCAAGTCAACTCTTGCTCGAGAACTCCCATAGTAACAATATTTCACCGGTATAGTGTTGCTCCCTGCAACTGTCTAGAATCAAGTCTTCTCTTCTGCTCATCATCTAATCCCAAGTCAGTGAAAATTCATTCATAGTGTAATAACTTGTTTTCTACTTCGACAACATCCTTTGTTCCCAAAAACGGCTTCCCACCAAGACGGACATAATCCCTGTTCAGCTCAGCATACTTATTGCCAATTGGGGACATGGGATTAGCAAGTCCAACATTCACAGCTTTTCCCACAGCTATTCCTATAGCTGCTCCTTCTTGCATCAGATTAACAAAGAACTGATACATCATTCCTGTATATACTGGTGGGGTTCTAGCACCTACGTTGGCATTTGCATTAGGATTAGCATTTGCCTGTCAACCCTGATTTCTTTTAGTATTGTGGAGCATTTCTATTAGTTGTTGTGCTTTCTCCACCTTGATTTCTTCTTCTATTTACTGCATCACCTTTCTTTCTTGTAAATCTTCATACGTGTCTTAGTAAGATATAGATGAATGGTCCAAGAGAGAGGGGAAAATGTATAAACTTACATCAAAATCAAATGGCCATCAAATGACCATTATCATATGTATAAACCATCATATTTGCATATGTAAGTTTGTCTTAGTAAAATATGATGTAAGACATAGGTGAATGGTCCAAGAGAGAGGGGAAAATGTCTTAGCAAATGACCATTTTCCCCTTAAATGAAGATGAAAATATGATGGTTTGAAAATAATTGAATTTTGGTTTTAATACGTTAAAATGCCAAAATATGATGTTTATTTAAATAAAAGGAGATAAAATATGGATGTATAGATATACACATTTACGTGCACATCAAATACCCCCAAACTTATCTTTTTATTCGTCCTCGAATAAAGGAAAACTAAGATAAATCCGTTTTCGTAGGAAGCACGATTGCATTGAGCAATACAATAAGCCATTAAACCTCTGGGTGTCCCCAATAGGATGAGTGTTGTCTCATGAGGGTTTTCAGCGGATACTACCTACAAAATCCAAACGCAGGATGAAAATATTTACATATGCATGATTTATTTACAATAGGATGAACGTAAGTTTTTGAAAGTATTTACAAATGAAAGATTTACTTTTAAATAAACGCAAATAAGTTAAATATAAGTCCTGGTCATTATCTTGAAAATTTAAGTCATTTACTTGTCAAAATTTCCAAAAAAAATAAGTTGTCATAACCGATAGACTATAGTTTAGCTAGTTAATTCAGTTGATAACACAATGTAATTATGAAATGGTTCCTTAGTTGATTATAAAAGTTTGTCAAAGTGGTATTCTCATTTCTTTTCAATAACAAATTAAATCAAACAAGTTAAAATGATGCTTGGATTTCAATTTCTTACTCACTCCTACTTGAAAATTTCATTAATATTAACAATATTTACATATGCCTAACTCAGGTAAACTAAGGCCAGATATATTACCCATGCACTACCTTGTGGACTAATGTGAGGGAAATACAGAGCGTGGCGTGTGAACACACAAATGTGAACAATTATCGACTGTAGGCGTTATTAAAAAGAAGTTTTACATACATACACCTAACTCAGATAAACTGAGGCCAGATATACCAATCATGCATTGCCTTTTAGGCTTATATGAGAAGGGTATAGAGCATGACGAGTGAACATACAAGTGTGAACATTTATCGACTGTAGGTGTTAAAAATATTTATACATATATACAAATGTTTTTTTTACTTATATATGTATATTGTTTTGTTTATTTCTTCTATTTTTTTTAGAAAGAGAGAGTTCTACAAAATCATCTTAGTACCATTTAACTTAGAAGATAAAAATGTTATATCCTTTACTTTAAATTGCCACTTTTATCAAAAAAGATTTTCAATTAGAACATGCTTCATAATTAACATATATAAACCTTTCTATATACTAGTTAAACCATTGTTATTTGTAATCAAACTTCATTTTTATTTTAGTTGATTTTTCCAAATTTCAATTTATTAACCAAAACTTATACTCATCCCATAGTATTTCTTTAAAAATAAATCAAAATGCTAAAAAGAAAATGTTCTTGAGATTTAGAAATTTTGAGATTTTTTTTGTAGTTAAAAGAAAATGAAAATTCAAAAATGCTATGAACTAAAAAAATGAAAATGACACTCCCTCCTACACTTAATTTTTACTGTGTCCCCACAGTCAATGTATGACAATATAATGAGTGTAACAGGGAAAAATATGTATATAATTACAAAAGTGGGTTAACATTCTTACTAGACGTAGTTTGGCTCATGGGGAATCATGAGCTCCTCCTCTTGGTTACTGGGCAATTCCAAGAAAGATTTCAAACGATGACCATTGAGTTTGAAAATCAATCCATCTCTGGGGTTTTCTATTTCTACGGCACCACGTGGAAAAATAGTTCTAACCACAAATGGTCTAGTCCATCTTGATTTAAGTTTCCCATGGAATAAATGAAGTCTTGAGTCATATAAAATAACTTTCTGGTTAGGAACAAATATTTTCCTTATGATTGACATGTCATGAAAAACTTTTGTTCTTTCGTTGTAAGTTTTTTCGTTTTCATATGCGTCGTTCCTAAGGTCTTCTAGTACGTCGAGTTGTAGTTTTTGGTTTTCGTCTGCTTTCTCAAGATCAAAGTTTAAGTTCTTTATTGCCCACAATGCTTTATGTTTAATTTCAATGGGTAAACGGCAAGCATTACCGTAAAATAAACGAAATGGGGACATCCCAAGGTTAGTTTTAAAAGTAGTACGGTAAGCCTAAAGCGCATGGCCAATTTCTAAGACCAATCTTTTTGATTTTTGTTAACAGTTTTGTCCAAAAACTGTTTTATTTGTCGATTTGAAACTTCATCTTGGCCACAAGTCTAGGATGATATGGAGTGGATAACTTGTGGTATCGAATATTTTTTCATTAAAGTTTCAAAAGAATGATTACAAAAATGGGTTCCATTATCACTGAATATTATGAGAGCTATGCCAAACCCCAAAAGATGTTTTCCTTAAGAATCTTCACAACAATTCTATAGTTGTTGGTTTTGCAAGGAATGGCTTCGACCCATTTTGAGACATAATTGACCATAAGAAAGTATATACAAGTTTCCAAAATAATTGCAAAAAGGGTCCCATAAAGTCGATACCCCATACATCAAAGATTTCGATCGTAAGAATAGGGTTTAGAGGCATCATATCTCGTCGATAAATTCGTCCAAGCATTTGATTTCGATCACAAGTTTTACAAAATTCAAACGAGTCTTTGAAAAGAGGAGGTCAACAGAAACCACACTGAAGAACTTTTCTGCAGTTTTTTAGGATTGATATGTCGACCGCACGCTTGATCGTGACAAAATGAAAGAGTACTCCTGATCTCATTATCTGGAATGTAACATCGGATGATTTGGTCAGGACAATATTTGAACAAGTATGGATCATCCCAGTAGAAATATTTCACTTGGGACAAATTTGCGTTTTTCCTATTTGGACCAAGATGAGGAGTTTTTTTTAGCGACTAAGTATTTCACTATATCAGCATATCATGGATCGATAGAAATTGAAAGAAGTTGTTCATCGGGGAAGTTTTCATTGATTGGCATAGAAGATGGTGCGTTCAAAAGACAAGACAAGTAATCGGCTATGACAACAAATCAAACTGGATTTAGCATCCTTTTTAGCAAAGAGGTATCGAAGGGCAGAGTGGTTTGTGTATACAGTAATGTGTGAACCTACCAAATAAGGTCAAAACTTTTCGAGTGCGATTAGAAGCTTCTTTTCGGTTGTTGTGTAGTTGAGTTGAGCTTGTTCAAAGTCATACTGGCGTAGTAAATGACGTGAAGGATCTTGTTGATGCGTTGTCCTGAAACAGCACCAACAGCAAAATTCATAGCATCACACATCATTTCGAAAGGAAGATCCCAATTGGGTGCGCAAATGGTTGAAGCATAAATGAGTTCATTCTTAAGATGCTCAAAAGAGGAGATAAACTTAGAAATGAAATCGAACGGAACGTCTTTTTCGAGGAGAGTCGCCAAAGGACGAGCGATTTTGCTAAAGTTTTTCACAAAGCGTCGGTAAAAACCAGTGTGTCCTAAAAATGATCGAATATCCTTAATAGATTTCAGAATGGGTAGGTTTGCAGTTAAGCCAATTTTCGCTTTATCTACCTCGGTGCCTTTATTTGAGATGATATGTCCAAGGACTATGCCTTGTTTGACCACAAATTGGCATTTTTCCCAATTCGAAGTCAAATATTTTTCTTTACATCGATTTAGAACCAACTCGAGATGAAGTAAACATTGGAAAAAGAATCGCCAAAGGTAGATAAATCGTCTATAAAACTTCTAGAAAGTGCTCGATCATGTAAGAAAAGATGCCAACCATGCATCGTTGGAAAATCGTAGGAGCGTTGCAAAGTCCGAATGGCATACATCGATAAGCAAAGGTACCATATGGACACATGAAAGTCGTTTTCTCTTGATCTTCGGGAGCGATGGGAATTTGGATATAGTTGGAATAACCATCAAGGAAGCAGTAGAATTCATAACCGGATAAACATTCAAGCATTTGGTCGATGAAGGGAAGAGGGAAGTGATCTTTATGTGTTGCAGCATTTGGTTTTTGATAGTCAATGCAAACACACCAATCGACTGAGTACGAGTTGGAATTAATTTGTTTGAATCGTTCCTGACAACGGTTAGCCCAGACTTTTTCGGTATAACATGAATTGGGCTAAACCATGAACTATCAAAGATTGGGTAAATGATTCCATTGTCCAGTAGTTTAAGAATTTCATCACGCACCACATCTTTCATTTTTGGATTAAGCCTTTGTTGCACATCACGAACAGGCTTGGCATCATCGATTATATGAACATGATGTTGAACAAGAGTGGGACTAATTCCTTCATATCGAAGATCAATCATCCAATCGCTTTCTTATTTTCCAAAAGAATAGAGAGAAGAGAAGTTTCTTGATCAATTGAGAGAGTTGCAGAAATTATGTCGAGCAATGTTTTGTTATCACCTAAGTATGTGTACTTAAAGTGATCGAGAAGTGGTTTGAGGTCCAACTATGGGAATTTTTCAATCGAAGAATTAGGTTGAGAAGCGGACTCAACTGGAAGTGATTCGCAAGGAAGAGTGTATTCAATGTCAATGGGAATTTCATGAAATAATTTTTCATACTCGGCTTCGCGTTCGTCATTAAGGTCAAGTGTCTCGTTTTTGAAGTTTTTGTGAATGGCACTAACTTCCAACATTTGGTCACGAGGTTTGTTTGATTGGCTTTCATGACTGAAATATTAAGATCCAAAGTCATGTTTCCAAAAGAGATTTTCATCGAACCATTACGACAATTGATTAAGGCATTTGAAGTAGCTAAAAATGATCGGCCTAAAATCAAAGGGATTTGACTCCAGGGTTTGTCACGGGTTCTGTTTCGAGAACGATAAAATTAATGGGGAATATGAATTGCCCTACTCGAAGGAGCACCTCATCGATTTCTCCCACGGGTTTCTTAATCGAGCGATCGACAAATTGAAGCGTGACTTTTGTGGGTTTGAGCTCACCTAAGCCTAATTGTTCGTAAATGGAGTATGGAATCAAATTGACACTCGCACTTAAGTCTATCAAGTATTTGTTAATCGTCTTGTCTCCAATTGTACATGAAATCATAGGGCAGCTAGGATCTTTGTATTTGACGGGCATGGATTGGGATAAGACTTCGCTCAAACCGGCGGTTAAGAAGACTTTTTTGAGCACTTGAGTTTGTCTCTTTTGGGTGCACAAGTCCTTAATAAATTTTGCATAAGTGGGGACTTGCTGAACGATGTCAAGAAGCGGAATGTTAACTTTGACTTGTTTAAAAAATTTCAACATCTTTTCCATTTGGCCTTGGCGTTTCTTAGGTCGAAGATGGTGTGGAAATGGAACATGATACTCCTAGGCGGGTCTACTCATGTAAAAGAAAACGAACTTTGATTAGCATTCGATTCAATGTTTGGAACCATGTTCTATTTTGCGTTGTTTTTTGTTTTAGAAGTTCGGGAGAGGTTTTCGGTAAATCATTTGGGTTAACGACTTGATTATCGATTTGTTTACCAGAATGTAAAGTTATGATAGCATTCAATTGGGTGACGTTGCAATCTTGAACAACATGGGCTTGATTTGAATTTGCGTTTTGATTTTTGGGATTTGAAGGGGCTGGCTTGGGAATGTTCCTCGTTCGCGTTCACTTACAGAAGTGGCTAATTGACACATTTGCATTTTAAGTTTTGCAATCGATTGGTTTGTGTTTTGCATATATGAGGTCAATAAATTTTGCAAATTACTATTTGATTGAAGGCTTGGAGTAGTTGACTTAGTCAATGTTTCAAGATTTTTCTTAAGTGAAGTTAGACGTCTATCACCTTGGGGAGAATGAGAAGAATTTGGTTGAAACTTTGAATGTTACAGTTGATTATGGGACAAACCCGCAAAGTTCGGTTAAAAATTGTTAGGATAAAAGGGAGGATTCGAAGCATTATTCGGAAATGCTTGAAAATTGGGACGAATCGTATTCGTGTTGGGATTGTTTTGGTTCCACGCAAAATTCAGATGATTTCTCCAACCAGGGTTGTACGTTGGAGAAAATGGGTCATTTTTGGCTTTATTGAAAGCATTGATTTATTCGATAGAATTGGGACACTGATCGGCTATATGATTAGGATTGTTCCATTTATAACAAATAGGCTGGGAAGCTTGGTTCATTTTATTCGATGCGAAAGCATTATCGAATTTTTTAATCATTGCATTAATCTTAGCTTCCAAAAGAAAGTAGATCCGCGTATGCATTCGATCGTGAGTAAATTGATTTTTCGTTCGAACGTTTCCATTGGGATGACTTTTCAACGAGATTTTCAAGAAATTACCATGCATCATCATGATGATGGGCAAGAAAGTTGCATTGGCACATTGATTCGAGCATGGTTCGTGAGCTATTTTTGAGTCCATCATACAAGATTTGGAAAATCATCCATTTTTCAAAGTTATGTTGTGGATATTTTATCAAAATCTCTTTAAATCTATCAAAAAATATTTTATGAATGGTTCTCCCTTGAATTAATGAAAATTTACAGTTTCGTTTCGGATTCTACTCGTTTTTTATAAAGGGTAGAACTTTTTTAAGAAAGCTTTTACAAATTCTTCGTATGTTTTAATTGGGTTTGATAGTAAGCTATAATACCATTTTTCAACGTAATCTGTAAGAGAGAATGGGATTTATCGAAGTTTGATTTCGTCATCAAAAGGTTGTTAGAGTTTAATGGTTGCACAAACTTGTTCGAATTTAGTCAAGAAAACGTATGGGTCATCGTGCTCGAAATTGCTAAATTTTGAAAGCGTGGCAATATGGAATCTCAAAATAGTTACCCGTAGGAGCGGATAATGTGATGGAAGATAGACTAGAAACTCTATTGGGAAAGATTCTATCCATGAGAGTTCGAAGGGCGTTCTCGTTCGCCATTTCGGGAGGATCGTATGTTCGAGTTAAATGATTAGTTGTTGAGTCGTGAGTCCAACGGTTTGTTGTTATGTCATGAGTCCAAGTACTCATTCACAAGTGAAAGTCGAGAAGACAAAGAAGTTAGAATCAAGTTTAGAGAATGAATGAAGATTTGAAAAACTAAGTGAAAAATTATTTTTGGTTTTTTTAAGGAAGAAAAATATTTACCAAATGAAATTTATTTTCAAAAGAGAAGTTTGATTTTTGTTTTTTTGTTTTTCAAATTTTTTATGCATTTTTGTTTTTGTATATTTTTTTTTGTTTTTGAATTTTCAAATATTTACCAAAAGGATTTCTGTGTTTTTTCTGTTAGAAAATGGAAATTTGAATTTTGTTTTTGTTTTTCAAGTTACAAATTTTTTCTGTTTTTGAATTTTTAAATTTTTTTCTTTTTGAAATTATTTTATATTTTTTTCTTGTTTTTTATTGAAAATTTTCAAAGGAAAGGAAAAACGATTTTTTTTATTTTTGGTTGAAAACTAAGTTAAGTAAAGTTTACAATTTTTTTTGGATTCTGGATTTTTAATTTTTTTTTAAAATATGCATGAACAAATGCAACTAAATGAATGCGAAAGAATTATTATAGTTTTCTATCCTTGGTAGATCCTAGCCCAAAATTGTACAATCACACTTGGTCTTAAATCAAAAAAAAAATACTTTTCAACTAGGTAACGGGCAGGGGTTCTTGGTGCACCACAAATTACCATAGCAATGCAGCCGTAGGTTTAAGTAACATCAGAGAACAACTAGTATAATATTTATGAATCACCATAATATTTACAAATGGTTATTACTCTGCCTTAGCCTAAACACCAAGAAATAAAATTATTCAAAGAAAACAATTGCGATACCCTTAAGTCGAATGTCTAACCTTTATTATTAGTCAAATTCTACAATGAAATATGTTTGTGGGTTAAGAAAAGGATGATGAAATCTCCCACCTTATGTTAATTAGGGTATTGACCGTAGAAAAGAAAATAAGATGAATGAAAAACAAAAATTAAACATGAATCTACAATGAACTAAAATGAAGTTTGTTTTGTTTTTTGTTTTTGAAATTTTTTATTTAAATGCAAATGCAAGCAACCAACAATGCAATTCAAAATGAAACTAGAGATAAAAGCACAATACCAGAGCATGCAGATTATTAGCATTTTTTTTCGGCAATTTTTTTATAGCAAGCAATTTATTTTTTAGCAAATGGGCCTTTTCTTTTTGCGATTTTCTACTTTGGCAACCTAAAAGATAAAGCAAGATATATATATATATATATATGTTTTTTTTATATGTCAACGAAGAAGTTAAATCAAAGCAAAATCAAAACAAAACCAATGATCTTTTTTTATATATAAAACAAAAAAATGAAATCTGAAATAATAGAAAGAAACTTTTTTTTAGAAATTAATGATAACCGATCAAATAAGATCCTTGGTTAAATTCCTTGTAATCATCTTTCTAATGAAATATGGTTAATACCCTTAACCCACTATCTTTATAAAGGAAAAATTCCTATAAAAACAAAGTTAAATTCCATTTCCAAATTCTTTCATGTTGCCATGGGTTTACATTTAAAAATGAGATTGGGAATCTTATTTTAAAACTTAGGCTTTTGACTAGATCCTTCAGATCATTATGACATCATGAATTACCCTCCGTTACTCTCCCATTCGAAAGCATTAAATATCTTATACCTTCTCTTTTGAAACCATTAAACCTTTCAAAAGCATTATAACCTTTCTTTCAAGACACTTAATGGTATACTTTTTGAAACACTTAAAACTTACCTTTCGGAAGCATTTATATATTGAGACCATGCCATTGAGTGAATAGGTTTTCCCTTAGTAGTATCCTAACAATCAAAAATAACAAACATAGAATTTGTTGGATAGATGGATAGAGAACTATTACATTGTTCTTTCCTCATCCACCAACAACAACAATGGCCATAATATAACATAAACATCATATATAATGGGTTAAAGATGTATATGCCAATATAATAATTTTCCAGGGTTATACATTCCTTACATCAACCCATCCCATCATGCATTAATATATATCGATATAGTTTTTCCATGTCTACAAGGATACCAGGATACTCCTGTAACAGAAAAAAATAATGAGTGCCCCAACTTGATCCTCGGATTGAAATTGTTGATAATAATTGCCAAGGGGCTTGGTCGGCTATAGTGGGAGGCCTTACTCCAACACCTGTCCATATAACTTAAATTTGGTTTTATGAAAGTAAACAAGTCATTTCGATTGATCAGTCCTAGGCGTCCTAACACAATTTGATCTTTGCGATCCTTCAGGTGCAATTCTACTCACATTGGAGTTTAATATGACCATATCTACTAATGGAACAACCCTACTTGGTCACCAGTTCCCAATCCCTAATATCATAAATAATTGAGATATTATACGAGTGAGTGTGTCAATAACTTTCTCAAGCAATAACACAACTAATTTAGGTACATACTTCAACATATAATGCTCTCATCAACTATACAATATATTCTCATTATATCCATTTACACATAAATAACATATAAACATACATAAAATTGTATAAATTTGGGCTAAACCCTCCTTTTCCCATCTTTGAAAATCTTATCGTTCAAATTTTAAATTCAACAAAACCCATTGTTGGTTATTAGGAAAAGCCCCACCAATAAGTACAATTTTCTATCGAACGAGTAAAATAGGGTTATTGCACTTTAAAAGCTACCGCATGCATAAGGATGCAAGTATAAAGCTATCGCAGGTATAGCTACTGCACTTCAAAATCATCACTATCACAAATTTAAATTATATGCAACCGCATTTCTAGACCACATGTTATAGTATCCTGATATCATATGCTATCGCATATCTACTAATGAGCTATCACAAGAATAGCTATCGCTCGTCTATAAATGAGCTATCACAAGTGTATCAATCACTTATATAACATTAGTGCTATTTCATGTTTAAAACGTATCTACATATGTATATCTTTAGTGTTATTTCATATTTAGAACATAGATATCACATGTATAAAAATAAGCTATCGCAAGCACAGCTATCGTAGGTCTAAACCAGCTATTTTGTAACTAACCTCAAACAAATTTATTCCTCTTAAGGTGATTATTTTTCACCAATTGTTTTCATATGTTAAATTTTCATTTGTTAACGCATAAATTTATAGATTTTTTTTAAGAAAATTCAAGAAAGAATTTCCCTCTTGATTAAACTATTAGTTAATAATTAACTAATTAATTAAATGCCATTTTTAACAAAATTTCCCTTCATTGAGTACTTCATATCAATTTGAAATTGCATAGGATAAAATCATAAAATTTAAAAAAAAAATCACAATTTTGATCCTTTGCCGTATATAAAGTTTCAGGGAAAAATAGTCATTTTTCACAATCTAAAAAATTAAAACCCGAAATTTAACCTTTTCTCAACTTTGGAAATATATAGAAAATTCATATAAATTCAAAAAATTATGAAATTAAAAATTCATCTCTAAATTATTGTTATGAACAATATATCAAAATTTCAAAGCATTTGGAGGTCACTAATTTAGGATTTAAATTTGAAAATCCTTTAATTAATTTCATAACTTCACATATAATATTCAAAGATTCTTTCAAATGAATCTCAATAAAATTCATACCTCGATATCAAATCCATTTTGAGTTATCAAAACCATTTGAGTTTGCGTAAAATCTGAAATAACATACAAAAAAACAAAATGTTGATGATATTATTTACCATGATTAGTTATATGTGGAGAGACTTGCCTTAAATACCCTTTCTTCCAAGATTTGTCTTCTTCTTCTTAATGGAGAGTGTCAATAAAAGTTATCTTCTTTTCATTCATTTAATATAAAGGAGCAAATGAAAGAGTAAGGAAAGGGAGAGAAGTGTTGGGTGTTGTAACGGGACTAATCCTTCCTTCCTTATTCTCTCTTAATTAATTTAATTGAATTCATGTAGTTTCTTTCCTCATATAAAACCATTAATCTTTTATATTTTAATTTTGAAATTGATTAATTTGGAAACCCTCCACACTTTCACAATTCACTCACATTATTACTTAATTACCAATTAATTATGTTTCTAAAATAATGTGTGTTAAAAATAGAGGGGTCACACTTTGTACTTTTAAATGAACGCTTTGTTTGGTAATCTAGGTCCCTATAGAAGTTCTCCATTTCTTCCCAGTATCAAAAGAATATACATGATACATTGTTCGATATTTATATAGAGATTTATAAATAGTTTGGTAGACAAGTGTTCGTGGCATTTGTACCATTCAATTCATTTCAGAAATCATCATTTGTTCCTTTGTAATGTAACATTATTTCAACTATTTTATGTAGTGTATAGTCTTTTCAACTTCAAGCATTTTTGTTTTCTTGCTTTCAATGGTCCCTATCTCTATATTGTTGTGGGTAAGGTCAATTTAATACTTAATCAAATTGTTTATTTGTTGCCTGCATTATATGGTTAGTTCAACTATTATATGCAGAAATTGTCTTTTTTTCCTTGCTTTGTAATGTCATTGCAACTATTTTTCGTAGTGTACAGTCTTTTCATCATTAATCATTTTATTTTCTTGCTTTGAATGGTCAATATCATTGTTTTGTGTAGACTAAGATCACTTCATTACTTAATCAAATTGTTTGATTGCATTATATGTTGGTTAAATAGTTATGTGTAGAAATTATCTTTTGTTTGTTCACTTTGTAATGTTATTTCAACAATTTATTGCTGTGTGCGGTCTTTTCATCTTTAATCATTTTTTATCTTGCTCTAATTGGTCAATAACATAGTTTTATGTAAGGTTAGGTCACTTCAAAACATATTCAAATTGTTTATTTGCTTGCCAGTTCAACTACTATATGTAGAAATTATCATTTACTTCATTTATTTGTAATGTTTTTTCAACTATTTTGTGTAGTGTACAACCTTTTCATATTTAATCAATTTTGTTTATTACTCTAAATTGTTGATAACATTGTTTTGTTTAGGGTAAGGTCACCGTAATGATCTGCCTTTCTTACCCATAAAGATGAAACTTAATATATCCATGATATTCGTGTGCCGATCATCTAGGCGTACGAAAGACAAGCCATTAGAGAAAAAGAAAAGATAAGACAAGAAGAAAGAAACATAAAATCTCATAATGCATGGCAATCATATGTAGTAGAATATAAGACAGTACATACAGTCATTCCCAAAATGAAATATCAGAGTTACAACAGGTACTAACTTCAACCAGGGACAATTATAACTGCTTGCCCCTACAATGTTGATGCAAACTAAATACATATGGTGGAAATAAAATAGATAACTAGATAACGATGAAGCCTCCTGCTCCGTGCTCCTTCAAAATGCATTTATATGAACCTAAGCTACTTGGCTACTCATAAAATTAGAGCATCTAAGAGTTTCAGGGATAGAAAGAAAACTCAAGGTTAGACATGGATCTGATGTGACTAAACTCAAATTAAATGAAATGTTATACTTATAACCCCCTCAAAAATAAAGGTATCTTATAAGACCAAACGCACATAAACATGGACGAGTTTTTACCTTATGATGACCAAAACCTTTCTATATGAATTTCCATAATATTAAAATAATGTCTATGGTTTAAAATAAATATTTAGTCATAGCAAATATATTTACATTAATTACATTCCAACATAATAGGTATATAACTAAGTCCATAAAGTCACATATTGGAAAATGGTTTCTATACAGTGATAAGGCTACTGACGTATCGCCTATCATAGTGCCTCTCTAGAAAAATGTACCGAGGTCGCAAAACATTTGCACCCCTACCAACACAGAACCGGCCTACCTCTTCCTGGATGGTATCAAATATAATCATCCCTCGATTGTGATCAACAACCATACTAGGCCTGAAGCATACATCAAAAGGAATAATATCGATCTATATCAGGGATGATTATACACCAATGGGTGTGACCTACATAGCCTTATCGCATCTCTCATATTTTTAGCCATCCCGGGTTGAGAGGCTCGAGACCATGTTTACCATCTATATGGCAAATCCTACTTGGAATGCTAATACTACCCTCCAAGCAACAAAGCAATGCTACTATTCATCCATATATATTGTTCAGGAGATGAATAAACCAAAGGCGCTACATCCACTGCATACATTTTGGAATCACCCTAAGGATTAGTAGAAAGTAGCCCTTGCACTTCAAAGATTCCATCTTCGATTCCATCATCTTTAAGTTGTTTCAAATTCAAGCGCACATATCGATTCGAAGAGGCTTTCGGATAACTCTTCCTATTCGATCCCGATCTCTCCGAATCAAAAATCGATTATTTCAAAACAATTCAAGTTATCAAAAATGGACAAACCACTATCTAGGAGTAAGTATAGTATGCATATGGAAAATAGGACATCCTATAATTATCACCGCTTTTCGATTTCAAACAGCACTATCCCTTGATTAATAATGAAGTTGGACAAGTTAGAAAACTATCCTTTCCTCGACATACATTCTTACTTACTGGGATAAAGACGAGTTTCCATACTTTGGAATTTGATGTCAAGTATACGATGAGGTATCTTCTACACTTAATTAGTCATAACCCATTTATCGAAATTAATGCTCCCATAATTATCATGCTTCCAACATTTCAACTTCTCTATCCTCACCTAGAAACTTTGGTTCTAGATCTCAAAGAAAAAGGAAAGTCAACTCATCAACTTTTAAAAAAATGACTTATGTTAACTAGGTTTTTAACCTAGCAGAAATCAATAGAAATTAGAATAGCGAAATGAAGATGAAACGACTTGATATCCTTGTGGCACACCTAGATATGACAAAGGAATAGTTCAGAGAAGTTCCATTCTAAAATATGAAAAGGAGAAAGATCGGTGCCGACACGATCATGTCGGTGGAGACTTCTCCTGGCTTCATATTTCTCAATCAAACTTAACAGGAGTCATTCTCTACTTCTTCTATGCTTTCTCAAGGGATTTCCTAGGGTTTGAACAACCAATTATAAGAGTTGAAATTTTAGCAGTTAGAATAGTAGAACAAATCTAGTAATAAAGGAAGGATTGTCAAAATCAACGACCGATCCAAGGAAATAATATGGAGCAACTCAAAATCAAGTAGTAAGAAAAGTGCAAAAGAGTAGAGCCACATTGGACTAACACAAACATATTGGCACTAACATGATCATGTCAGTACCGATATGTCTCAACAAGTCGATGGGTCCTACCATTCTTTTACTCCTTCAAGCTGGCATATGGACTTTGCTCCAACTCAACTTCTGGCCTAAAATGAATGCTAACTTTATAAATATATATCATAGAGCAACCAAAATAGGGTCTGATTTCTACCATCACTACATGGAAGCTCTATCTCTTCTTTATCTCCTTCCTCTACACAATAATCACCAAGGCAGTCACTTTAGGCAACTCTAGGACCTAGAATTAGTTTAACCCTTGTACTTGTGACTTATTTTCCCTAGACTGTTTGTAATCTTAAGTAAACCCTATTAAATCTATAAGAAAAAATACTATAAAGTACGTTAGGCCAAAGATCGTTGAGTCATTATAAAATATTTTATCTCTCTTTCTTATTCCAATAAAGTCTCACATGTTTCCTATAACCTAGTGGTGTTGATCCATTTTTGGCATTAGCTTTTTGGTGCTTTCATCGAGAAAATTTGAACCTAAGCTTAGATCTAGCATGTTATTTTGGATTAGAAGAGATCCAACTATTAGATCTAGGTAATTTTCTTTGAGAATTTGGAAGCTTGTTGTTAGAGATCAATGGCACCTAGAAAATAGAGAATTGCTACCAGAAGATTCATAAGGGCAATAGTTGGTAGTGATGAAGGAACCCCCCAACAAATTAAAATTAACAACATTAACAATCACCAAACAAAGGTTAATATTGGAAATATGGCACTAGGATCCTCCAGCCAACAAGAAGTTATAATGAAAATGGAGCTTAACCAGATGTTTAATAAAATTAGCAAGAAATTTCCTGATAGCTAAAAGGATCTCATGGATAAAATCGATGCTTTGCCAGCGCTACAACCACTAGTTGTTTCGAGAGCTACACAAGAAACTGCATCTGCGATAGAATAGGAGAATTCCTCTATTTCGAGCCTGAACAGGAAACAAAAGCAGAAGGAGGTCATTGGTGGAGCTACAGGGATCATGATAGAAGGCTATGGAAGTACTCCGTCCATCGGAAAATAGCCTGTTGCAAACCTAAATTTAGGAGTGAATACTCCTTAAGAGAATGTTGCAATGCTTGTCTCTGACCCAGAGGGCGACACAAAACTTGATGGAGGTGGATTGAAATAGAATGCTGATATAAATAGAAAAAATGCCGGTAATTAAGTTCAAGCACAGTAAGACCAACCATGCGTCAATGGAACTTTGCAGGAGTAATCCTTCGAAGAATGGAGAACCTAAGCTTCATTTGGCAGCCGAGACCCATTGCAGAGTCAACCATTCAGTATAGCCCCTAACAATTGTCCTAAAAACTACCAAATCAGCGAGGAGTATATTACTGACATGACCAAATGGTTAGTAGAGGATAGTAAGGACATGAAGAATGAAGATTGAGGTTCTACACCCAGCCGAGTTCCATTTACGGAAAATGTTCTAAGAGAAGAATATCCTAAGAAGTTCATTATGCCAACTATGTCATTATATAATAGAACGGCGGATCCTAAACAGCATTTGTACAAATACGAGTGGCATATAGACGAATCTAGTGCCATATCACATTTTGTTGCAAATGTTTTCCTATCTTCTTAGAATGGGTCATTTCTATGTGGTTTACTAGACTTCCACCGTGATCCTTTTCTGCTATTGACGAGTCAGCGAGAAAGATATTGAAACAGTTCAGGCTTTATACTTCATGACAAAGGACGCAATGTCCTTATCTGGCTTTTTCCAAGGACCTAAATTTTCACTGAAATCTTTCATAAACCTATTTAATTTTGCAATTACCGAGGTAAGCAATTCAAAGGAGGATATGATCTTTATAGCTTTGGTCCATGCAATTCATTCGAACATGGATTTTGGTAGGTGGATTAAGATGAAGCAACCAACTACCATGGAGGAATCTAACCAGAAGACGAGCCATTTTCTAAGACTAGAAGAGGTAGATGCGATGGAATGTAAGACCACCAATAAACAACCAAAGGAAGTGGTTCAAAGTAATGTGGCAGTCAAGTAGGATGGAGATATTTGTAGAGTTACTGTAGAAAATGCTGTGAAGAATGTGTATCAAAAAAGAGAAACCAGAACTCTAGTGGGCTTGAAGGAAATCGAAAGTGAATTAGGAATTCAAGACCCGAGGAGTATACGTCATCCAATGATAGTTTGGAGAACATCTACCTTGATACTTAGGGAACTGAGAAATACAACAAACCACCCAATAGAAGAGGTCAAGGTGGTTTTTTCGCTTCTATGCAACTCACGAAGACAACACGCATGAGTTTCGACATTTGAAGGATTAAATTGAAGAGCTAATAAGGAATAATACGCTCTAGCACTATATGAAGAAATATAAAGTCATGACACCTTGTTGAACACCAAGTTTTGAATACTTAAGGAAATCAGTTTGGACCCAATGGAGAAGGGCCCAAATGATGGAATAGAGACTTGTTATAAGTACCATCACCAGAGGCCCGCGTCTAGTGTAGAAAAGCTGGGGCAAGATGGAGCGATATTCTAGTTTGTTGAAGCACGCTCCTAAGGAAAATTGTTATGCAATTGAAGATGAAGCCCTAACTAAGTAAAAAAGATTGATAAATGATGTTATCATATTCCGTAATCGGGATACTTAAGGTGTAGAGGCGCTAACTCTCTACCCAATGGTGATAACGATTTGGATCAGGATAGCAGCTGTGCTTTGAGTGTTGGTCGATAGAGGAAGTTCTGTTAACATCCTATTTCAGCAAACATTCGATCAGATGAAGATTAGCATGAAGTATGTGACCGCTTGTAGGATGAAGATTCGGGGATTTACAGGTATTCCAAAATAGCCAATTAGATAATTGACTTACTATAGTACTTGGAGAAGGAGAATGAAGGGCGGCTCTTATCTAGACCTTCGTAATAGTTGATGTATTTTTAGCTTACAATGCTTTCTTGGATCGACTAGCCCTGGCTGATTTTAGAGTAGCTTTGGCTCCACGGTGCCTTAGAATGAAATTTTTGAAATAGTAAACAGAGACTAGAATGTGGCAAAAGAATGTTATACTCATGAACTGCGCAAAGCCAAATGACATGAGAAGGGAAGGAATGTGGGAAAGTTTCTCCACATTCGTGAACCGTAAGCATAGCAATTATAGAGCCGCCCCTGGCTTGGGAACCATAGTCACTTCGATAAGGCTTTAGACCCTAGGAAGAAGATTTTAAGGGAGGAGTGGGCAGCACCAGCAGATTTTAAGGTGGTTGTCCCTATTGATATGGATAACCTGACTCCCGTCTTAAAGATAAGGTCATAGCTTGGAATCAAGATGCAATAGGAGTTGACTAAATTTCTTCGTGCCAATCCGGACGTGTTTGCGTGGTCACATTTCAATACGTACATGATATCATTGGAGATAGCATGTCATGCACTTAATATCGACATCAAGTTCAAACCAATAAAGCAGAAGAGACGGTATCTAAGTCTGGAGCGATCCACTGTATTGAAGGAGGAAATGGATAAGCTATTAGCCAATGGCTTCATCCATGATACGACATATCCAATGCAGTAATCGAATCTAAAAATCGAACGAAAAGTGTCAAAATTGCATTGACTACTCATACTTGAACAAAGTCGGCCTGAAAGATAGCTTCTATTGCCAAAATCGACCAACTCATTGATTGAACCGCGGTGTACGAAACTCTCTCATTTATGGATGCATACTATGGATATAACTAGATTATGATGCATGAGCTCAATTAGGAGAACACCATCTTCATTATAGACTTAGGACTGCACTATTATCAAGTGATGCCATTTGGTCTGGAGAACACTAGAGCTACATACTAAAGATTGGTAAACATAATGTTCAAGAATCAAATCGAATGAACGATGGAAGTGTATGTAAACGACATGCATGTGAAATCATAGGTATATAGAAACCATTTGGATGATCTCTCGAAGATGTTTGAGATCCTCTGGAAGTTTGGAATGAGATTGAATCCACTGAAGTGCTCATTCAGCATTGCCTTTAGAAAATTTCTTGGTTTCATCGTGAATTCAAGGGGCATCGAGGCTAATCCAGAACAGATTATCACCTTGCACAATGTCACAACCCGAACAACAAAGAAGGAGTTACAATGTTTAAGGGGAAAAATTGCCGCATTGAGCCAATTCATCTCTAGAGCGACTAATAAGAATATACCATTCTTTGACCCATTGAACATGATTGCTTGAAAGCTTTCAATGAATTGTTATGACATATGGAGACACCAGTGGTTCTATCTAAACCAGTGGATGGAGAAGGGTTGTTCCTTTACTTGGTAGTCTACCCACACTCTAAGTTCCATGCTTGTGCATGAGGAGGCCAGGATTTAGAGACCCATTTATTACATCAGCAGACACTTCATTGGAGTTGAGCGAAACTACCCAAAGTTGCAGAAACTGGCATATTGCTTGCTGAAGCATCAAGGAAATTACGACCATGCTTCCAAGCTAACCTAATCAAAGTGTTGATGGATCAACCTTTGAAATATATACCTTACCAACCTGAGACTTTACGGCGACTGCTAAAATGGAACATCAAACTGAGCGACTTATCATCCTCGTAGAGCAATTAACGGACAGGCATAGTTGATTTCATCATTGAGTTTAGGATTTGGGATAATGAAGAAGAAGACACTATGGTTGTGATATCACATTGGAAACTTTTTGTTGATGGTGCGTCAAATGAATTTTGCTTAAAAGCGGGAGTTGTGCTTGAAACTCCAAATCTAGATCAATCTACTATGCTCTAACGCAGGAATTCCCTGCTACTAACAATGAGGTGAAATACGGGGCATTAATACCAAGATTGAAAATTGTGAAAGGACTGGGAATAAAAGATCTGCATATTTATACCGATTCACAGCTAGTTATCTACCATGTGAAAAGTGAATACCAAGCCAAGGGCACAAATCTTACCCATTACTTGTTGTTATCCCATGTTTTGGCAACACCATGACAACAAGAATTTGACTATAGACCAAGGATAGTCTATCCTAAAGATCGGTTATACATAGGATCACTATGGATACTGACAAATTTGGTCTGATTCCGGGTCGATCTATAATCGATATGACATGACAAGCAAAGCTGCAAAAGCCAATGTTCCAAATTTCATGTCAATCGGAGTCCGTATGCTCGTGTTATGGATCGATCAAGATTCACTTGAAAGACCTCAATTCGTATCCCTCAACATCATATCCATCCAAATAAACAAGTGGTTCGTATCCATGGGAAGAAATAATCTCATTCGAATCCATCAAATTCATAGCCATCAGCACTAAACAACTCGTATATGTCAACTAAAGGCATTTCGTATCGTTCCTCCAATGCACCATTCGTATTGCTCGACTCCTCCAAAAACTTGTATCAATCGGCCTAAGAATTGATACGATCCATACAAATATCGAGCGATACAAAGCGGCTTTCCCATTAATACGAAGTGGCTTGTAACAAATGATACGAGATTATCGATACGAGGTGGAATGTGATCAACGGATACGAATGAAATCACACCAACGGATACGGACGAGGCACGTTCAAGAACAAGACTCGATCACTCGGCATAAAACGAGGATCAATCTGAGAATATATTGTCACGTTACCTAGCAAGCACGTGTCTAGTATCGATACAAACATATCGAGACGAACTTGTTTGCACATTGAAGATCCAAACTTGCATCGACCATATCTCACAATCCACAAGTCCAAATGCCACCAAATTTTCAAAGGAGCTTGCATACAACCTCAAGAATGTACCACATCAATTTCAGCTCAAAAGTACCAATTATTGATCGATATGAACTCAATTATTATTGCTCCAAGATCGAGTCGAAATCACCTGAGAGAGGAGTCCTCTGAGATGTGGGTGATAGTTGCTGCGTACGCTTATAAATATTGACGCTGGACCTATAGAAAAGGGAAGTTTGGATTCACTACATCGATACTCTGCCAAAATTGATGGTGTACTTTGGTTGTACTGTTGTAATCACTTGTAACTAGAAAATTATAATCAATAAACATCAATCATTCCATAGTGGACGTAGGCCATATGCCGAACCACTCAAAATTTGCGTGTTTCTACATTTTTTCTTATCTGTTGATCGGTGTGTTTGTTAGATCTGCCTTATTTTACATTTATTTTCTTCATTCTATCTTTTTAAACACATTCGAAGAGTGTTGTGCCCAATTTTGGTACAACACTTTGGTGCTTTCACTGAGAAAACCCAGTCTTTCTCGTGCTCATTGGATCTACTACCGATTTTTAATTGCAAGAATCTAAAGAGAAGACTTGATCTCAAGCCTAGAAGTTCTTCAAAGCTATTCAGATTTACACCAAGTCTAGGAGAGAACATCGCTATTTACCATGGTCGCTACTAGGACTACCTCAATCACTGCAGATCCAGAAGGATGGGATAGGAAAAACCCACACGACTTCCCTCTACAAACCAGAACACTGCCGGACCTTTGGATCCACAAAGTCATGTCACCGAGGAGGATTTCCAGCTATTGATGCAAGAGCTAACTTAAAGCCGCAAGCAGCTTACCCAGCAGCTTACCCAGCGGCTCCGTGCCAATGCGGAGTTAACCAATCGGCTGAACCGTGAAAGATGAAGGAGATCCAGAAGGGATCAGGCTTCCTACTTATCTACTGAAAGTTCAGCTTCCTTTGATTACAATCACATACTCATGCGCTCATGGCTAGATGGAAGCTATATATAGGCTATCAGATATCAATGCACTTTGAATATCTGATAAGCGAGAGTTGTTCCATCAACCAACCTCAAGACCTGACCCTCCTCTAGAGGAGGAACGGTTCCCTATCACACTGCTGAAAACTGCGCTGCTTCCTCTATCATCGAGTTAGAAGCTGACACTTGGAACCAAATGGGTATGAACCATCGCCAACGTGATTATACTCCTGAACCTTATGTTCTCGAAGACCTAGAGCCAAGGAGGCAAGGTATGGACCATCGACCGCCCTCGGCCCATTCTCGCATTGTAGAACCCAACCACACCTTGGCCCACCATGCCCAGAATGTCTAAATGTCGAAAAACCCGATAATGATCTACTAGATGATTCATGAAAGCCAAGGACTCACCAATGACGATTGGGGAATCTCCTGAAGTCATACCCCTTTTACCGATGACATACTCTATGTTGAACCGCCTCGGTGATTTAGAATGCCAACTCTACCTGTTTATAAAGGGAGCTCTGACCCAAACCGGCACATATTAAAGTATGAATGGTTGATGAATTCCACAAGATGACGTAGTTAAATGCTGAAGTTTCCCAATCACCCTAGGGGGCATCACAACTATGTGGTTTACTCACCTACTACCCCGATCTATTTCATGTTTTAACCAGTTGGCTGCAAAGTTTGTTGAGCAGTTTAGCATGCATGTCACAAGGCCCAAAGTATTAATACCTTGTCCAGTGTCACTCGAGCACTCGGAGAGACACTCTGACATTACTTGGAGAGGTTCCACACTACATGTAGTGAGGTTAGTAACCCTAATGACGATTCCATTATGATGGCACTGACTAAGGGGATCGATCCTGATTTTGAATATGGCTACTGGTTGGCAGGAAAACCCCATGCGTCATTGGACCCTTCCTATTTCAAGGCATATCAGTTCTTGAGAAGAGAGAATGCGAAACATTCTAGGAAACAAGATGGCATAGAGCCCAGTGTGGAAGGAATCCAAAGCAATGTCGCTATGAAACAAAATGAGGAGAGTTTTGAAAAGGTGCAGTTAAATATACAGAACAAGCAGATTCAGTAGAAAGACGATGGAAATCAAGGTAAGAAGTGGGATCAGAATCGCGGACCATGACGTAGCACTTCCATGCTTGACACATATACTCCTTTAAATACGTCCCTGGAAAATGTGTACTTCCAAACTGATAATACTATCCAATATACGAAATCTGCTCCAAAAGCAATCGTCGGAGAAATAGATTCAAACTGGGAAGTTTTATAGATTTCACGATAGCTATGGCCACAATATGAAGGAGTGTCATCATCTACAGGATATTATCGAGAAGTTGATTTGAGAAAGAAAGTTGGAGCAGTTCATTCGGGCACCGCAGGTTGGAGGTGTGGCCCATCAAATCAAAATCAAATACCAAGTTAGGTTAGACCGGAGAAACCCGCACGTACTGGTGGGAGGTTAATGATTAACACTTTTAGTGGTGGTCCTCATCCAATAGATCGGAGCTGGAGGGAAATGAAGTTCTATGCCAGCTCTATTAGCATGCGAGCCTCAAATGTTGCAATAACTTGGAAGACGGGGCTCCGACCAAACAGTAGAAGATGATGGCTGACGACATCGTTTTCGAGACAAGGATGCCGATAGAATCAAAGCCCCTATCATTATACCACTAGTGATTTCATCTTAGATAGGTCAGAGGATCTTAGTGGATAGTGGAAGTTCGGTGAACATACTATTTAAGCAAGCCTATGATCAAATGAAGATGGAAGCTAAAGATTTAAAGCCTTGTCAGTCTTATATTCATTGCTTCAATGGAAGTGCGACTATACCCACTAGGATGGTGAGCTACTAGTGGAGTTGGGAATTGGGAAACATCAGAGAGTCTAGATTTTGCAGTTTATCGTATTGGATATTGACTTACCGTAAAACGCTTCCTTGGGCCGATTGGCCCTAGCTAAGTTCAGGACTGCCATCGCCCCTTGATATCTGAATTTGAAAATCCTTACCGATAATGGAATCAGAGTTGTTCAGGGAGACTATGCTATCGGACGAGCCTGTTATGTTGCTAAGCAATAGGAGGCGCAACGAAAAGAGAAGGGAAATGGCATAGAGGAATCTCTCTGCCTCCACTTTGTAGATAATTGATAGTTAACACCTGGGGTCTAGGCCCGGGCACCACAGCCAATGCCAGAGAGATCTTGATCCAAGAGATAATGAAAACGAGGACAATGTCAAAGATAGTTAGGCTTCTCTGGTAGGGTTGGCGATCAATGTTCCAGTCGATAACGATGATGATGCTATAATGATAAAGATTGGATCTCAATTGAGGTAACAGATGAAGGAGGAATTGATTGAATTTCTCTAGGAAAACCTCAATGTGTTTGCTTGGATGCACTCTGACATGTGTGGGATTTCGCCGGACATCACGAACCACATATTGAATATTGACCTGCGGCATGTCCTGGTCAAGCAAAAAAGGTGTGATATGGATCTAGAGAGATCTCCGCCCTAAAGGAAGAGATAGATAAACTTAAGTCGAACAGGTTAATTTGAGATGCGTTATATCTAGAATAGGTGTCCACCTTTGTACTTGTTAGGGAACCTAACGGGAAATAGAGAACTTATGTTGACTACTCGAACTTGAATAAAGCTTCCCCTAAGGACAGTTTTCCACTTCCCCAGATTGATCAACTTGTAGACTCAATAGCTGGACATGAACTCTTATCTTTCATGGATGCATATTCCGGCTACAATCAGATTTCCATACACTTGCCCAATCAGGAGCACACCAGCTTCGCCACCGATCTAAGAATTTACTGCTACAAAGTCATTCCGTTTAGACTCAAAAATGCTAGAGCAACAATCGAATGTTTGCTAACCAGATTGGAAAAACTATGGAGGTATATGTGGATGACATGCTTGTGAAGTTATGATTCTCCACCAATCATATCAAAGACATGGATACGATGTTCAACATCCTCCGAGAGTACATAATGAAACTTAACTTGTTGAAGTATCACTTTGGATTCGCGTCTGGAAAATTCCTTGGATTCGTCATTAATGCCAAGGGAATCGAAGCCAATCCTAAGAAGATCTGGCTAATTATAAATCTTGAAACTTCAAGGACTATAAAGCAAGTTTAGAGCCTTAACGGGAAGGTAGCAGTGTTGAGCAGGTTCATTTCAAAATCCACCGACAAATGCATTCCTTTCTTCATCTAATCAAAAAGGAAAACTGAACTTTGAATGGACTATAGAGTGTGAAGGCGCATTCCGAGCACTGCTTTAACACCTATCCACACCACCAATTCTGTCAAATCCTATTGATCACAAGAGATTGTAAATCTACTTGGCAGTGTTAGAAAATGCAATTGGTGCTACTTTGATTCGGGAGGAGGACCGGATACAATGGCCAGCCTATTACATCAACAAACGACTGACCGGAGCAGAGAGAAATTATCCAAATTTGGATAATTTAGCTTACTGTATTGTCATTTTCTTAAGGAAGCTTCACCCTTATTTCCAGTATCATCCTATTACTGTCTACACCAACATCCGTTATGACAGGTCCTTATGCGGCCTGAGACGTATGGCAGGCTATTTAAGTGGAATATCGAGTTGAGTTAGTTCGACATCACTTACACACCAAGGCAAGCTATTGAAGGACAAGTCCTAGCAGACTTTATCATCGAATTCACTATCTCGGAGGACTTACCTAAAACCAGTGAATCTCCCTATCTCTAGAAGCTGCATACTAATGGTGAATCAAATGACCACTGCTCAGACGCTAGGGTTATGATTTGAAACTCCTGAAGGTTGATCTATATGCTATGGTTTGAAGTTCAATTTTTGTGCGACCAACAGCGAGGCCGAATACGAAGCTTTGCTCATTGGACTTTGGCTTTCCAAAGATATAAGAATTATTGCTGTAGAGATTTACTACGATTCACAATTGGTCATGTGCCAAGTTTAGGGGGAATACCAGGCCAGAGACCGGAGACTGGCTGCTTATCTTGCATGGGTCCAAGGAGTATTGAATTAGTTCGATTATTATGCCATCTACTGCATACCCCGAGAACACAATCAGAAGGCCGGTTCCTTGGCAAAGTTAACCAGCATCGGTGAGTCACAACAAATTGGACTCGTTCCCGTTGAGACATTATCTTCCTCGAGTATTGATCAAATGGAGACTGACTGGGTACATAAAATCATACCCGACAAGGAATCATGCATGAGTCCATTCAGGAACTATCTCAAACATGGGACCCTGCCATAGCGTAGGAGTGAGAAAAGACAAGTTTTTCGAAAGGCTTTGTGATTTACTCTTCAGAATGGAGTCATGTATAGAAGAGGATACTCTGTTCCTTTACTCCGATGCATCGCCCACAATGAATCAAACAAGTATTACATGATGTGCATGAAGGAGAATGCGGCGATCACAACGGGGGGCAAGTTCTTGCTAACAAAGTACTCCAATATGGTTATTATTTGCCAACTGCAAATCGCGACACATTAGATGATGCCAAGAAATGTGATAAATGTCAAAAGCATGCACGGATTCCAAGAGCCTCACCTACTGAAATAACTCAGATGGTCAGTCTATGGCCGTTCGTAATATGGGGCATCGATATTATAAGGTCTCTACCTCTAGCTAAAGGTGGCACGAAGTTGGCACGAAGTATACCATCATTGCAGTTGATTACTTTACCAAATGGGCGGAAGCCAAGCCCGTTGCTACTATTGCGACGAAGAAAGTGATCAACTTTGTGGTACAAAACATTATCTGTCGATTTAGTCTCCCACATACCATCATCACTGACAATGGAACCTAATTTGACAGTGTCGAGTTCAAGAATTTCTGTCAGTGATTCCATATCCAATAGAAGTTCTCTGCAATTGCACACCCTCAAACGAATGGACAAGTCGAAGCTGTTAACATAGTTATAAAGTCCATTCTGAAGAAACGATTGGAAAAAGCTAGGGGCAAATGGGTCGATGAACTTCCTATGGCCCTATGGGAATATCGAACAACTCATAAGTCCACAGCCAACCACACTCCATTTTCACTTTCCTACGGCTTAGAAGCCGTCATTCCGATCGAATTGGAAGTACCTTATCATCGTGTCACTTACTATGATCCGAAAACAAATGCTATATTACATGCCGAATCTCTAGACTTTCTAATGAGAAGCGTTAAGAGGCTGATTTGAGGGTAGCCACGCACTGAAGTCGAGTCGTCCGATTGTATAGCGCTAAGGTCCGACCTTGTACCTTTGAATTTTGCGATCTCATGCTCAAGAAGATTTACCCGGTCCCTTCACATATGAAACCAACGTCGGAGGGACCATATGTTATTGAATGAAGACTTAGAGATGACACATTTAATTTATCGACCGTTGATAGTCTCGCTTTTCCAAGAGCTAGGAACAACGAGAGTCTTCGTCGCTACTACATATAACGGGCTTTATTTTTCATTTATTCCGCTTTTCATTTTCAATTTTTTTATGCATTTCAAAATTTGAATTTGTAATAAGGTAACTGAGCTTACCATACTTTCTTATTTTAGTAATAAAATGCATTCTCTTTGAGCCATAGCAGTGATTCTTAAAATGTCATACGACCATCACAATGCACAGAGAATTAAGTTCCATCCTATGGTGGGACATATTCAAATAGGGAGTGAACATGACACAATCGTCACTCGCTAAGTGAAACCCAAGCTTGAGGGCAAGCCATCATACTAAAGCCAAAAAGGATTGATACACGACAATCCTCTAACTAACTCCGGCTCCTAGAGTATGAGCTGGAGTTTAAACTTACAAATGTGGGCTCTAAGAGCCATCCACCTAATGACTTTTCCATTTTTAATCCAAGTCTGAGGAGGATGGATCCGTCCATATAACGACCTCACTTGTTAACTCAGGGTGGATATGACCAGATCGTCCACGATCCTGATATATCTAACGTTCCCAGAGTGTGAGCGAAATCCTAAAACTCAAAATAGATTTGATCGATCGTCGGTTGACTGACTCTAAGTCCCCAAAGTGTGAAATGGAGTACAAACTTCAATTGGGTATGAACGACCACCCACAACTAACTCTAAATCACTAGAGTGCGGACTAAAATATAAACTTCAATTGGTTGTGACTAACCGCCCATAAATCAGCCTAAGTTCTTAGAGTGTGGACACGGGCCTGATTATTAAAACGGGTGTGACTGACCACATGAAAAACAATAGAAGTCCCCAGAGTGTGGGCATAACTTTAAACATTAAGCAGGCGTGATCGACCACCCGCATGCGAGTTCTATCCCTGGAGTATGGATGTGATTTTCAATAAGTGAGCGAATGTAACTTAACCACTCGATTTCATCTCTCTACCACTCCGTTCCGATCGAGTGAAGCTAAAAAATGTTGAAGGTGGAAAGCAACCACTGTTCGACCACTTCAACTCATCCCCAGGATTGGGGGCATGAATCCATCGCCAACTACTAATCGAGGCAGTACGACGTTAGAGCGACTTGACGTTTGGTTATGATCCGAAGCCATGACTCCAAGACATAACAACCAAAACAAGTCCAATCCGGAGGCTGATGCTTTGCAAATATGTCAAAAAAACTCAAGTGATGCAAGACTTAAAAAAATAAACTTGGATTTGTGCAAAGAATAAAAGGAAAATCTATTTCATTTATCCTTTAAAAGCAAAATAGATACAAGGATTCTATGCCAAAAAGTCCTACTAGCAGGGGACGAACCTGCATCTATACATAACCTATAAGAACGAAAAGAAAGCTCCTAAATATTTTCCAAAAAAGGGATGCCAAGATTCATGCCTACTCCTTGGGCTTCTTCTCTTTTGGAGTCGACCCACTGAAGCTGCCACTATGATGCCGCATCGAGCTTTTACCTTTGCTTGGCATATCCTTGGACGGGGGAACTATCGTGGTATCCTCCTTCTAACTCACCAGAATAAAGATGCTTTTAGAGTGTGTGGTCAGAGGGACGGGGGAACTTTCCATGTGAGAGGATACGGGAGTAACCCCAACATTGATAATCGTGCCACCCGAAGAGATCATGAGTAAAGAGGCCGGGACAGGCCCTGCCAATCCACCCTCTTTGGTCCTACCCATTGTTGCTCTCACCATCTTAGCACTAATTTCCGCCACTATTGCATCATCATGAGCTGCTTGAGTATCAGGTGGAACGCTGGTGGTCGGGGCCGAAGAGCTGGCTACGAACGCACTTCTACTCATAACAAATGGCAAGTCAGCAAGTGGATTGCCACGGATGCCTTGGTGGTCATCCATTATTTTCTCGTAAAAAGTGAAAGCGCTCACATCAATTTCCCCGGCCATAGTTGTAGTGGTGGTGGTAGTCGCCTACGTTATGATAGCCTCTTTCTCTTGGTCTTGTTCTTGGGTTGCGAGGGCATCTTCGGTGCTGCTTCTATAACTGAATGGAGATAAGAGAAAATATTAGAAATTTCCTTTGATAGTACTCGAGACTTTGAATGAGTTCAAGAATTTTTTGGAATACCATCCTCAGGTTGGCTTGCCGCATGGGCCGAAGTTCCTCCTGACATGTGCTCGCGGGCTAGAGACAGTTGTGGATGATTCGGTTCATAGGCCGGCACGGGTAAAGGATCAACCACAAGAGAGGATTCAGGCTAGGTTGACCCAGGGATCTCAGTGCTTGTATCATAATGCTCAACGCTAGAGCCCTCTCCAACCTCCAAGTGTTGAGTAGCGAGCTTCTCTTTCTCAAGTGTAACAGTGGCGTCATGAAGAACTCTCCTCTCTTCCTCATTCAACACTCAATTTTCCAGATCAAATTCATCGAGAGATTCAGTATAATGTTATGCCTTCTCATCAGCCAAAAGACATCACCAGGCACCATGTAAGTGAGTTGGATAATCGTTGTGCCAGCTTAAGTCATGGTATTCAGAACGTTGACATTGTAAGCGATCAAAAGATCTTCAATATCGCTCTTAAGTCTAGCCTCCGATGCCCTGGCCTCAACCTCAACCCTGAATTCGGCCTTTTGAACTTTCAACTTTGCCACATCTTGCTCGTTCTAAGCCTTTATAGTTTAATCGCAGGGCTCCTGACTGATCATGTAAGCTTTATCTTTTTCCTTAACGACTTCTTCTTGTTTGGCATTAAGCTCTGCCAGCTCTTAGAGTGCTCTGTCTTTTTCAGCAGTAACTATAATGTTCCTATAGCCCATATCGTCTACTAACTTTAAATGCTCCTGCCTCATCCAGTCTAACTCCTTATTGGCCTTATCCACTTTTTTCAGGGCCGCCAATTCGATGTTCCTTAAAGTATCATTCTCTTTGGTATGATGACTCAATCCTTTTGGGAGATGGTTTCTTGAAGCTCTTCAATTTTCTTGGCCCGCTCAAACGCCACAGTTGAAGCTTTCTTGGTGGCTTTCTTCCATTCTTAGTATTAGCCAAAAGCATGATAGACATGATCATGAACGATTTTTTCTGCTCCATCCGAAAGCACCATCAAATTTGGAAGAAAATGGAAGCCATCGAATCATATGTTCGAAAAATCTCTCTTAAGTTGAGCTATCCGAGCGGCTCCCTCACCTGTCGATTTGTAACCACCAACGCAGCCGCAATAAAGGTTTCTGCCCCTGTCATACGGTGATGTTCGTCAAGTTTTGGAATCATCGGAGGCACCGGTTAGCGAAGAGTAGCAACAATCTATGTGCCTGAATTAGGAGGTGGCAACGAAATCCTAGGTGGAGGAGAGCATGAACGGGAGTGGCATCTATCTTGCCTCTTTTTTTTTCTTGTTCTCTCCCTCTTTCCCTTGCTCTTTCTCTCTCTTTGTCGTAATAATGTCTATCTTGAGTAGAATAGCGGTGCTCATAGTCAGAATCATGCCTACAAGGTTCCCTACAAGAACTCGAAGATTCACGTGTTGTGCGGAGACTACTGAGCATAGACGGTTTCTTCGACATTGGGTCTGGGAAATTAAAAAAAGGAAAAGTTAGTTATCTTTAGAGATTGGACTGATCATAATATTGAGTATGTGACATCGTGAAGTGTTTGCATGTAAGTGTTAATTCCTCGACCAACCGGTTATGTCGGCCATACTCGAAGGATTTGGCTTTCCTAAATCTAAAGTGCTTTGAAGCCCTCCCAATTAGTATCTTGTTGGAGCGACACAAAGTCAAGATTGGAATATTTGCAAGTCCTTCAAAGGGGTTGTCCATGTGCGAGGAGGGAGCCTCCAAAATTATAACACCGACAGCTGGCAGAGACACAACCATGGATTTTCATCTCTTAGACTTATGAAGCTTATGAGCAATTGCCTTACCTTTCCTTTTTCCCTCTGAATGTCGAGGACTGTCTGAGGGCCCGACTACGAGTTCTTCTTCGTTGGGTGTATCCACTTCGCCACCCTGCTCAACGATTACAATTCCGGGCGCTCTTCGTCTAGCATGTCTTGTTGGAGCTGCACTAGAGATCCTTCAAGACCTATGCTCTGATCTTCGTCAATCGGCCCAACGACACTTAGATTTCATCCATAAGCACCAATTCGATCTCTCTAATCTCGCCCGTCATCTCTTGAAGAATCCTGATGACTTCCCTAAATTGAGCGCCTTTAGGTCGAGGAATTGAAGCTATAAAGAGAAAATAACATTAAGATCGGTATCAATGAAGTTAACCAATTAGTCATCAGAAGAATTGCAAAACTTACATCTAACTAGCGATCATTTAGTGAATCCTAGCAGGCACCAAATATATAACCACTCGGTTTGAAGTAGCTAAGTTTGGTCCAAGTCCTAATCACAATTTGACAGTTTCTAGCTCCTTACAAGAATGCGAAAGAGGGATTATCTCCCCGACTCTTTACATTGAATAGGAATATGACTTCCTCTGAAGTCGGGGTTCGAAAAAGGTGCTCCATGAAAACGATAAATAGGTTGTTCAGCATAGCATACCCATTCGAATGCAGTTGTGATGTCGAAATCCCTAAATGAGATAACACCTCTCGAATACATTGATTGAATTATGGGTTGTGGGAGTGTTTTGGCTGTGTAGGAGAATAATTGAAAGCGGTGTATCCTTTCGAAGGAGTATGTGGCCTATCTTCGGCCCTAGTAGCAGGACATCATTCAACAATAGCCCGTCCCGCAAACAAATTCTCCCCAACATATCTTTGAAAACATTAGATAGTACGCAATCTTGTGGATTCCCAATGAAGGTTGCTTCTGGTAGCTCGTCCGGAGCTGGAATTATGACTTCGACTGCGACAGTCGGCACCTCTATTATAGGAGGAGGCGGACTCTGAGCCTCCTATTGTTGCGAACTTTTGGGTTCCATATCTAATCAACTTAGCAAAAATCATCATTAGATGACAATAATCCTATATTTCCCCTAGTGTGAAGTCCATGATGTGTTGTGCAATGCGGTGCTGCATATAATTTATGAAATGCTACGAGATTTAAAAGGTGTTAGAACGAGGAGACTTTAGAACTCAACCAGAGTGACCGTCATCACTGACCGTCACAATCGTTCCATCCTGACATTGAAGATCATTAAAGTTCGTTAAATTTTGTCAAGTTACAATTCCATCAACGAGCTTTGAAAGGTGGTCAAGTGTGCAGTGATGCAGTTATGTCCAATTATACAAGACTGAAGCTCGCCGGAGTCAAATATTCGAATATGAAGAGAGTTCTTATCAATCACGGCTTGAACATGAATCGATCGCTAGGGACAAATTCATATCGGTCATGGCAAACATTAATTCATATCGACCATGGAACAACATTTCGTACCGATCACCAAAAATTGATTTCGTATCGACGCATAGTCCTTTAGTTTGTATCGTTCACCAGACCCAAAATTTCTTATTGATCGCTCTAGGTTGATAGAAATGCCAACTGTCAACAAATCGATACGAATGTAAACTCATCCATCGATACGAGACAACTCATACATTCGATACAAGGTTCCATTGGGTCCGGATCAATATTAATTTTTTCCTCATCCACATCAATATGAGCAATCTCATTCATATCCTTCACTCCATCACCCCTTCTTCTTCCTTAAGTAGATACCATGTCGCTGCTCATCCTCAACCTTACTTCGGCCATCGACGACCACCACATCACCAGAATCGATCACAGAATCAACGAAAATGGTCAGAGATTCCAAATCTCATCATTCTAATGCAAGGTTTGTGGCCTAATTACTAGGTTTAATAGGAGGTTAATGAAATTCGGAGCTTGGTTCAGTTCGATAGCAAAGACGATGTGAGTTTCCTTCAGTTGGAAGTGATATGACGGCATAAAGTAGAATGATGGCAAGTAAAGGGAAAAAAATCCTAATTATGGAGTATATATAGAGAAAATGACCGTTCGTCTCCCAATCATTACTACCGGTTGGAACAGTTGTTATTATGGTCGATACGAGTTGGTTGTTGCATATCCAATGCCTCAATCGAGATGAATATGATGCTACCAATACGAAGACTTCTCTGTAACCAATTTTTGCCAGAGTGACTTCCCACTCATATCCATCGATACAAACTACATTGAAACACCAATCAAATTCATGTTGATCGACATCGATACAGAAAAATTGTTCGGTTTTCATATATGCCCAAGAGCGAATCATTATGAAGAGATACTCCAAAAAAAACCGTCCAGCGTTGCTAGAACTCGCATTTCACATTGATTCAGGATAGGATCGATACAGGATTAGATATGAGAAAGTTGGCAATAACTTATGAACGTACGAACATTAATAGGAGTCAGATTAACATGCATTTATGAGTGTGACGAATTAACACTCAACTTTCAAAATTCGTACGAATTGAATGCTCACCTGATGACAATTATGACCTTGATTAATGGTTTGCTATCACTCAAGACTCAGTTACAATAGTGCACAGTACAATCATTGGTAGTTAGTAATTCAGTATTTATATTACCAAGAGACAATCAAAGGTTACATCTCTTAAAGAAAAGACAACAAGTATACATCAGGTCAGATAGAACTTTTTTAGATAGAAGGCCGCAACTTTTCAAAGCACGTCATGTTCACACAGGACATATTTTTAGGGACAAATGTTATCCGCCTTTTGGAAAAGCTATGACAACAAAAATTTGACTAGAGACTAAGGACAGTCTAACTTAAAGATCAGTTATACACAGAATCACAATGGATACTAACAAATTTAGTCCGAGTCCAGGTCGAGCTACAATCGATATGACATGACAAGTAAAGCTGTAATTGCCAACGTTCCAAATTTCATGTCAATCGAAGTTCATATGCTCGAGTTAAGCTATCGATAAAGATTCACTTTGAAGACCTTAATTTGTATCCCTCATCTTTGTATCCATCCGAACAAACAAGTGGTTCGTATATATCGGAAAAAACAATCTCATTCGAATCCATCAAGTTCGTGCCATCAACATTAACCAACTCGTATATGTCACTTAAAGGTGTTTCGTATCTTTCCCCTAGTGCACTATTCGTATCGCTCGACTCTTCCAAAAACTCGTATCAATTGGCCCAAGAACCGATATGATCCATACAAACATTAAGTGATACGAAGCGGATTTCCCATCGATACGAAGTGGCTTATAACAAACGATATGAGATTATCGATACGAGGTCGAATGTGTCGATGGATATGAACAAAATCACACCAATGGATACGAACGAGGCATGTTAAAGAATAAGACTCAATCACTTGGCATAAAAAGAGGATCGATCCGAGATTATAGTGCCATGTCACCTAGCAAGCATGTGTCTAGTATCGATACGAACTAGATCGATACCAACGTATCGAGACAAACTTGTTAGCACATTGAAGATCCAAACTTGCATCGTTCATATCTCATAATCTACAAGTCCGAACGCCATCAAATTTTCATAGGAGCTTGCATACAACCTCAAGAATTTACTTGATCAATTTCAGCCCAAAAGGATCAATTAATGATTGATACGAACTCAACTGGTATCGCTCCAAGATCGAGCCGAAATCACCTAAACTCAATCCAGTGGATCCACCCACGTGAGAGAAATATTCCTCCAAGATCTGGACGAGATATTTGTTGTCTACACCTATAAATAGCTACCCTAGACCTAAAGAAAAGGGACTTTTGGACTCGCTACGTCGATACTCTACCGAAATTGTTGTTGTACTTTGATTGTACTGTTGTAATCCACTTGTAACCAGCCAATTATAATCAATAAGCATCAATCATTCCATAGTGGACGTAGGCCATATGTCGAACCACTCTTAAATTTGCGTGTTGCTGCATTTTTTCATATCTGTTGATCGGTGTATTTGTTAGATCTGCCTCATTTTACATTTATTTTCTTCATCTTTCTCTTTAAACACATTCGAAGAGTGTTGTGCCCAATTTTTTTTTCAAACACTTGTAAAAGCATGGAAATTTCTCAACGACATTGAACATTGCACAATAACTCATATTCCCAAAGAATAAAACATGAAGGTCGATATTGGCCATTTTCAAGTATGCACAGCCATTGGGATTGGTTATAGTAGAAATATTATCTGCTCCTAGCATAGATTAAATAGATGTCGATTAGGTTCTAAAGACCATGGAAGAGAAATAATCATGGATGACATTAATCAATGACTACCTACTTAGAGAAATACTCCCTAAGGACTGGAATGAAGAAAAGAAATTCCTTTAGAAGGCGCCATGATTTGTACTGTAGGATGGTGTTTTACATAGAAAAGTATACTCCTCCCGCTTGCTCAGGGGTGTAGCCGAAGACGATGCAGGGAAGATCCTCATAGAGATCCATAAAGGCAGCTGTGGTGATCACATGGGGGTGGGGGTGGTGGGGCAAACTCTTGCAAAGAAAGCTATTTGCTATGGATATTTCTGCCAACAATAAATCGAGATGCAGTTGATTACTCCAGACGGTGTGATTAATGCCAGAGATTTGCAAAGATTTTTAGAACACCATATACAAAACTCACGCAAATGTTCAGCCCTTAGCCTTTTGCAACTTGACGATTTGATTTGATTGGAGTACTACCAATAGTAAAAGGAGGGGCTTAATATGCTACCGTTGTAGTTGATTACCTTATGAAATGGGCTAAAACGGGACCGTTTTCCACAATTACTACTAAAAGATAATTAATTTTGTAAAGAAGAACATTATTTGTAGGTTTATAGTTCCACAGAAAATCATCATTTATAATGGAACTCAGTTTGAAAGTGCTGAATTTAAATACTTCTGTAAGCGTTACCAGATCAAGAAGAGCTTTTCCACAGTAGTGCATCCGCAAGCAAATGTGCAAGTGGAGGCATTAAAAAAATCATCAAATCCACCATAAAGAAATGGATGACGAAAGTTAAAGGAATCTGGATTGATGAGCTTCCGCTTGCACTATGGGATTATAGAATGGCATACAAATCTGCGACCGGGCACACCATTCGCTTTGGCATATCGTTTAGAAGCTATGATCCTAGTGGAACTGGAAGTTCCTTCTCATCATAAAAAACACTTCAATCAAGGATAGAATGAGTAGCCTGAATCTCTCAACCAGATTGATGAGAAAAGGGAAGAGGCTAAGCTAAGGACTGCTGCTTACCAGAAAAGAGTGGCACGACATTTCAACACTAAGGTTTGCAATAGCACCTTCGAGGTGGGAGATCTTATCTTGAAACAGATTTTCTTGGGTACAGGAGCATCATTCCCACATTGGAAAGGACCCTACATGATCGACCAAAAACTTAGGGATGGAACATTTAAGCTAACAATGGTTTATGGAATTCTAATTCGGAATTATGATTCCTTGTGCCTAGAACAACGACTACTTTAGCACCACTTTATTTAATATTTATCTAAGTATTTCTTGTTTTCACAAATAGCCCCCATGGACACAGAGGCATTATAAATAGGTTGGACTTGATTTTCATTTCATCAATAATATATCTCTCTTTCTGAACCAATGGTACAGTGTTCTTATAAGCAAACTACCAATTCGACGGGGAAAACCAACTCAAGCCATCTAAGCGATGGGGAAAATCGATCCACGCCTTCTGAAATCCTACGTTGCTCCGGCAACATCAGGAAGGCCTATCTCTTCTTGCGCCACCTACAAGACACACATTGTTGCTTGAAATGATGGAACTACATTCAAGTATGTAAAACTTCCTATGTGCCCCTAAAATCCAAATGTCCCTGCTTGAACCGATGAAACCACATTCGAGTACGCAATACTTCCTATGTGCCACAATAAGCCATACGTTGCTCCTTGAACCAATGGAAACGTGTTCTTACAAGTAATACTCAAGTCCTAAGTACCGGTGTTACCTTGATAATGTTGGGAAATCCATCCATTTTCTAGTAACCAATATCACCCTCGTAACATCGAGGGCTCGTCCAAATTTTCTAAATACCGACGTTGCCCCGGCAACATCAAAAAAGTTTTCCAAGATTGATGGAAATCAGTATTGCTCTGGCAATGTTTTGAGGACCCATGTACTTGAGCTATTCACAAGTTTTTGGAGATGGAAACTGATACATAGGCTGGACCTTAGCACTGAACTTGGAAGAAGCTGATTATAATTGAGGAATGGAAATACTCAAAATCAAGCATTAGAGCCACAAGTTCCTAAAGACAGGAGCCTACCATGCAACCCAAACTGGGCACAACTGAATGAGTTTCCCAAAACAACTGGCCTATAATCGGTGAATTGAAACCTAAGGTTGAAGTAATCAGCCCTATGGAGTTAGGGGCATACTGATCGGTGTAAGCTAAACCAAGATGCACCATGGTTCTATTACATAGAATGAAGTATGTTGGAAAATCACGATAATGCTAAGTAATATAAGATACTATATAACTGCATGAGTATTATTTACATAAACGACATTGTGATAAATAAACACATCATAAAAAATAGTAGTACATGATATGGATATTCCAAAACTAGCAATCGTATTAGATATACATATAGAAAATAGTACATGGAATGTTGGAAAATTATACAAATAGTGGAAATGCTAATTTTTCATTACTAGCATCCTTTTATTTACATAGACAAATAGTGGGGGCGGTATCCGTACAATATCGGTATGTTTGAAACGTCAGAAAGAAAAATTTAGGCACCACTGACATGACAACAAAGAAAAGTACAGACTTGATGTAGACTCGAGCATGATCAAAACACACAAAAACTAAAGTGCTCCATGAGCGCATAATCACATCATCACTTCTTACCATCCTGAAGGAGAGTGAACTTCTTCTGCTTGTCCCCTTTCTTCTTTCTAAAATAAGTTATCCTTCTGATGTTCCAGAGTTATGTTCTCCGAATCCATATGTGGGAACGTCTATAGGCTTCTGCTTGTCGATTTTGACCGTAAATGGTAGGACTCTGGGCTTAGCAACACCTGGCGTCGTCTTCAGCTTCATCTCTTCATTCTCTCTCTTCAAATCCGCTCTTCCAATACCACTTTGTCAGTTCAATCAGAAGCACTGAAAATCTGGATGTCCTCCTCCTATGACATGGAGATGTCCTCCAAACCTTCCAAGGCCGCAATCCGTTGAGCATCAGGGCCAGGCCCAAAGATGAAATGTTGGATCGAAGCAGTTAGGTCTATGAAAATAGTAATCAAGGGGGTGAAACCCACTTTAATGCTAGAACTCTAGGAGACAAAGGGCAGAGACGGAACTCTAGTGGACCTATAAGTTCATCAAGAGAGTTGTAAAGTTTAGTAAAGGATTCAGGAGTAAAATTGAGTTGCTGGAGTATGGTAGAAACATAGGAAATGCCTTAAATGGGACTTCTCTCTCTAATTTCAACTTTGAACTCTCCAACTGTGGAGGCAGGAGTATAAGGCTCAACCATTACTGCTGCAGTAGGAGTGATTGTCCCTGGGTCTCTAGGTTTTGAAAAGGGCACTTCGTGCTGACCTGAAGAACTCAGTCCAACGAGAGCGCTAGCAGCAACAATAGCTTTAACGTCCTCCTTAGCGAGAATTGCTTTCCCCACAATGAGCATCTCCATATCTTCAACATTTAATTACTACACCATAAACTCTATCTCAGAGTGATCATTTCAGGCATGGCGTGGCACTTACTCCAATCCATCAACAAGAGTAGCAAGATAGTCATTCCCCAACCACTTTAAATCTCTGTGCATAATAACACTTGCATAGAAACGTTGGAGGTTCTGATTAAGCCCTTCCCTCTCCTCAGCTCTTGCCTTATCTTCTCCGTCTTTCACTGTTTCAAGATCCTTAAGCTCTTATTGGCAAACCATAAGCCCTATATCTTTTATGAGCTTGTCGTTCGATAAGGTATCTAGCTTGGCGGTCAGCTTATTGTTATCCTCTTGAAGCATCCGGTTCTCTTCTTCTCTATTGCCTGGTCAGAGATGGAATAGTCCTTGCACCGTATGATTTCATCTTTTTGAGCAAGCGCCTCGGCTTTCCTTTCAGCTTGTTTCTTAAAATATACAGCTTCAGTAAGAGTAAATTTTAGCTCATTTCTCATTATAATGATGGCACGATCAATGGCTTATCTTAGTTCCACCATCAGATTATTTGAGCTTATTTTTTGTTTAATAGCAAGATCTATTTCTCTAGTTACCTTAATCAGATCGTCATCATGATCCTTAAATATCCTATCAAGATCAGCTTTCTCTTTTTCAAGTGACTCAATTTGTGTGTAGTTGATTCGATTAATATCAGAGAGAGCCAAGCACAAATTTTGCCGTCTAAATATGGACTCCACATCACTTTGGACCACCTCTAAGTTTTTCACTGCACTTTCCCTCATAACGACCTTGACGTCTTGGTTGAACTTCACCTTACAAATTAATAACTACAGATAGGAAGCTTGAAGGCGAGATGCAACAACCAGGATCATAAGTTTCGAGATGCTAGGAATAAGTAGGGGCAGCTGCAGATGTAATGGCCCGAGAGGATGGAATTTCTTACATGATAGTAGTTTGAATGTTGGATCGAGGAGGGATCATAGGAGCAGTAGGTTAAGGTTGTTCGGAGGAATCCTTTTGGCGATGCTTATAAGTGTCGCGGTAAGTGTTCCTCTCGGACTCTTTTCCTTCTCAGCCTTTCCTCCTCACCTTTACGACATTCTTTTTCAGCCTTGCAAGCCTAATCTCGCTCACGGTCTTTCCTTCATTGCCTTTCTTTATTAGTCTCATGGCGACGAGGTGACTGAGGTTCGGCAGTGTTTCTTCTGAACTTGCTTCCGCTATGAGATAAAGTTCTGTATCTATAGTGAGCCATGAAACCTGAAGCAAGAAGGAAAATAATATAAGTATTAGAATCAAAAAAGTTGAATGTATGCAAGAATGAGTGTGTGTGATCCTAAGCAAAATGTATGACACCGATGACTCCCCTAATTACTCTACATACCATTTTCTCATTAATATAAAGATGGGGTTTCTCCACCTTTGCTGATATTAATCCCTAGAGAGAAGTGGAAATCAAAACCCATTTCGTGCAAAATGTCACTGACTGTGAAATTAATGTCGCCGAGATCGCAAAAGGTAGGGAAGACTTCTCGAATGAGCTCGAGCTATGTTCTCATCGATGGTCATTACAGCTTGATCGTTGTCTATGTCCAAAGTCTCAAGTGTTGTATGCTCCAGAGGAGGTGAATGAGGAAGAGCAGGACTCATTGCGAGCGACTCGCCAAATGATTCCTTCCTTCCTCGCTAGCATGGTAACTGTTATTTTCATCATTAGACTTATACTCCTCTTCACCGACATCTAGCTCTTTTTCTGATCTCCTCATGAATCTCACATCTTCCTCTAGGATCATGGGTATTCTAGCCTTGCTAACCTCATTGTCAGGAGCATCAACCCTTGTGGAATCATCAACCTTCATATAACAGTCTCCTCCTCGTGCTTGCTTGAAGCACCTTCCTCTTCTTCCCCTTGAGAATCCTTGTCGGAGCCTCGAGTAGGGCATTGGAATGAGTGGGACAGGTGTGCGATCTAGAGCTATTCTGCGTTGAGGACTTAATGTCAACTATTCTGCCAAGAGGGAGCAGTCTACACTCTTGCAAATTGGCATTCGTCGGAAGGAACTTAAAGGCATGTTGATTGCTCTAAGGCCTTTAGTTCATCAGGCATTCTCTTATGCACCATTCTATCATCATGTCTTGGAAGGCCTGTGCAGAAACATATATTATGTTGCAGATTCAGAGATACGATAATCTTACTTCCTCTTAACCAGAGACCGCTGAATCTTTCCAGACAATATACAAAGAAGTACTTATTCTTAAAGTAAGAATGTATATTATGAAGATCCCTAATAACTTTGCTTCTGTTCTAATGACTTTATATCAAAAAAGACAGGCATTCCCTCCTTTTCTTGAACTTAAGAAGGTAGGTGTGCTTGCGGAATCGAGGAGGCCGATTAAATTTCTACATAAAAAGAGCATATAGTGAATTCAGTAAAGCATGCCCATTCAGGTGGACTTGAAATAGGGCATGCCCGATCTCTTGAAGGAATATTATTAGAAATGGATTAAAAGGTAGGACAAAACCATATATATAAGTTATAAGGTATGTAGCCAGGTGGGGGAATATAGGCAAATTCATTTCCTACTAACATATGAACGTCTTCTTCAGGAATGTCGTGTTGCGTGCATATGTTCCTAAGAATTTTTGCTATCAAGAAGGAAGGCCCCTATTCCGATGGATCATCTATAATCAACCAGGAGGCAATGGATGTGGAACATGATCAATTGGCAAAACATGCCCCTTAGACTTGAAAATTGTAGGTTGGTTGGTTCCAATCGGAATAGATGGTAAAACTAGAGTAATAGAGGATGCAACTTCTGAAGGAGCAGAAGATCCTTCAGTAGGTTTGAGGCGGGGTAATCGACGAGTCATTTTAAATGGTAGAACTTGGCGGTCAACACGATCAGGTAAATTTAACTCAGAGTAAAATTACCTGTGTGACCAATACTCGGAATCCAAAGGAAGTCGACGTGTGTTAGCCAAACGAATTCTAAGTGCTGACTGAGGCAAATGCAATGTGTTATCTAGGCAAAGTAAGTTTAGTGTCGAGAGCACCACAAATGGACTATCCCATGTAGATAGCTTGCTCATGTTAGAAAAAGAAGTTGCATAGTATTTTAAGATTATCTCTTTTAGGACATATCCATTATCGATTGAAGTGCAAAATAGGAAGGTGATGTGATGAAGTCCTTTAATACGTTCAAGATGAAAACAAATCATTGTATTCGAGTCCTTTCGATGATCAGAACTTCGCCTATTTCACAAAGAAGACAATTAAAGACAAAGAATTAATGTTCTTCCATTAAATTGGAATGTTCCATGCTAAAATCATCCCCTCCACCATCATCACCTTGTGCACTTACCTCTAAATTAGATCGACATTTAAAATGACCTAGGGTTTCATGTTTAACTTAGACCCAAGAATTTTTAGTGGTGTTGTGGAAGTTGCCGCTGCACTGGACAGAGTTGAGTTGCATAGAGAGGTAGTGGAAGTCGATGGTACGACGAGAGTAGGTCAGCAGCGATGGTTAAAGGAGATTGAAGTTATATTGGTAGCTAGAAAGCTCAAGTGCAAAGGAAGAAAACTCAACAATGAAATAAGGAGTGAAGGCATAAGGAAAAAAGTCAACGCTTGTTAAACTTATAAAAGAAAAGTTGGAAATTTTCCACCGGTCTTCATGTTGGTACCAACAGGAATAAGTCAGTATCGACATGTTATATCTCCTTAAATTCCATTCAAAAATCTTATAATAGGCCCACTCAACGATGTGAAGAGGCATGTGAACTCCGATATGCAAGTTATTTAGCCATTGGTGAAAAGCGAAATTTTTATTCGAACTAATGCAGACGGTTAGTAGAAATCAATGAATTAAACTCAAATAAAAGCAACGTTTGGAGATACCATTTGGGCGATTGACTCTAATTTGCAGAATAACAATTCATGATTAATTACCATCCATAGCATACTTTGTTTACAATGAAAGCATATTCTAGAGGGCCAAGTTAGCTAGGTTTTCAACCAAGAGAAATTAATAGATGTTAGAATGTCAAGATAAAGAGAAAAACGACTTGAAATCTTTGAGGCAAACCTACTATAGCAAAGGAATAGATCAGAGAATATCACCTCAAAATATCCAAAGAAGAGAGATTGGTGTTTGCGCCAAAATTGGTCACAAACACCCGATAGTCGTTAATTCACAGTCACAGATCACCAATGAGTATTAAGTATGAAAATCACTTAGAAAATTCAAAGGAAAGTAGTAAACAACATAGGATTTATAGTGGTTCGGCAATCTGGCCTACGTCCACTCTGAAGTTTGTGACTTTATTGATTCACTTGATGATTTCAATCACTTACAGCAGGTTACAATAGATTATAGCTCTGCAATTCCAGTACAACAATAGTGATGGAGTATGAAAATATAATCCGGTAGAGTTTGGACGCTTCGGAGTTGAAAAAGATCCCCTTTCTGTAGGCTTTGGGGCTCTATTTATAGGCATAGGAGGCTGATATCGTGTCAACCTTCAAAAGACTCATTCTGGCACGTGAGGGGGCCCACTCGATCAATCCCTTAAAGTTTCGACTCAATCCGTGATCGATACGAACCAATTTTGTATCGATCTAGAACTCATCCAATCGAGCCGAAACTTGGCATGAACCTTCTTCAGCTTGTGCGTAAGCTCCTGTGAAAATTTCATAGCATTTGGGCCTGTGTTTTGTGAGATATGATCGATGCATGATTGTGATTTTCGTATGCTGCTGAGTTCGAATCCATAGTTTCATACCCATCCCTTCGAATCAACCTGGACACGTGAGTGCGTGGTGACCTGATGTGAGATTCTTGGATCGCTCCACCTTTTGTGCCGCGTCGATCGATTCGTTTCGAGGATTTCACCTCGTTTGCATCGACACGTTCACATTTATGGCTCGTGTCCTGTTTCGTGTCGATGAAGCTCTGTTCGCACCGATGATTGTATCGATATTGGGAGGCCATTTCGTATCGATCACTAAAGGGAGTATTGCTCGTATCGATTGGCTTTGACTTTGCTCGTATCTATTAGTTGATCGATACAAAATGAAGGCTCCTATTGATCGATACGAACTATGATCCACGATTACTGGGGATTCGATACGAAAGACGAATTTAGGATTGATGCGAGCAAGGCTTCCACAGATCGACACGAACAGATGACCTTCATCGATTCAAAAATGGGGATACAAACATTCTGATCGTTGCGAACCTGATGGATTCGAACAGAGTGAGGCGAAGTCATTCTGATGGGTACGAAGCTGATGGATTCGAATAGGCCATCACCTCGACTCTTGATGGATACGAACAGTGTATTTTCTTTAACTTGTATCGATCATATCTCATTCATACGAACTCCGATTAATCTGAAATTTGAAACGTCGGCTTTCATGGCTTTGCTTGTCATGTTTTTTCAATTGTGGCCCGATCCGGAATCTGACAAAATTCATCGATGTCCAGAGTGAACCTGCAATGCATAATCGATATTCGTGCCTAGTAATCGTTGATTTCCAGTTAGTTTTTGGGTATCTCGGCTTTGCCAAAAGGCGGGATAACACTACCCTCCAAAACATGCCTTACGGTAGGAAGGTGTGTTTTGTAATGCCATAAGCTGGATGTTTGTATCTTGTTGATGACATGTAGAGAAATTGACAGTCTCATCTGAGCATGAATGACGATCGTTCGGGATCGTATATCATTTGAGGAGATATGGGACCATTCACGGTCGGATGCCGTACGCGGCGAATGGTGACTGTTCGGGGTCGGGGTGCCGCACGAGGCGATTTGTGACTGTTCGCGATCGGATGCAATTCATGGCTAATTGTGATCGTTCGTGATCGGGTGCCGTTCGTGGCGAATTGTGATCGTCCGCGATCGGGTGCCGTTCATGGCAAATTGTGATCGTTCGCGATCGGGTGCCGTACGTGGCGAATTATGATCGTTCGTGATCGGGTGTCGTTCGTGGTGAATTGTGATCGTTCGCTATTGGGTATCGTTCGTGGAGAATTGTGATCGTTCGCGATCGGGTTCCGTTCGTGGCGAATCATGTGTGCCCAGGGGGACTTAGTATTATCAATACCAGATTTCACATTTGAGTGAGTTTCTGGATCGTTTGTCCAGGCGGTTTATCATTATCTCAGAGCATGCCTAAGGACCGTTCGCGACCCCATACATGTGTAAGTAGCTTAGCCATTTCAGAATTATCAAAACTAAATATCCATTCAACCGAGATTTTCAACAGAAATGTCCGACAAAATCAAAGCCAAACATAAAAAGCAAAACGCAAACAGTGACGTCAGAGTGCAAACATCTACATCGATATGATTTCATAGTTGTATCAGAGCATGCCTAAGGATCGTTCGCGGTCCTGTACATGTGTAAACAACTTAATCGAGTCAGTGTGGAGTTTGCCACTCGTCCGTCATTATTTCAATCAATTGATAATAAGATAACGCCTTGATCGTGAGCCGTCTTCGGTTGGTGCAGGCGGTGGTCGCTCTTGTTCCACCGTTGCGGCTCTCCTTCTCACATATTGCGATAGCAAAGCATTCCGGATATGTCCCTCGACTTCGTATTTCAAGTGTCTGCAGTCATTTGTGCTGTAACCATTCAACTCATGGAAAGAGCAATACTTGTCTGACCTTCTCTCGTTGCTAGTCGGATCTCTCCTCATCGGCTTTCGATAAGGAACATGTCCCCTGGTGTCCTGGTGGATCCACTCAAAAGTTTTGTTTAGCTCCGTGTATGAGGTGAATCTTGGTTCTTTTCGTGGCTGTGTTGATCTATTGTCTTTATCCTCGGCCTTTCGTTTCCCTTTGCTAGTTTCTACACCTTTTTCAATAGGATTTCCACCTTTGACCGCATAAACATCGATTTCCTCTCTTTCCTCTCTTTCAGCATTTGCATCCTCTAACCATAAAAATCCTTCAGCTTCATGATAAAATTCCCCTAGATCCATAGGGAGGTCTCTTGTTAGCGAATTCTTGAATTCTGTGCCGTCAGCTATGCCTGATACAACTGCCATCAAGACCATGGATGGATCCGATTGATCCGCCGATGCAACAGCTGCATTGAATCGTGTCAAAAAGCTTCTCAAAGATTCTCTAAAGCTTTTCTTTAGTGCTGCCAAACTCATCGCATTCTTGGGTCTCGAAATGTGAACCCTAAATTGCCTCATAAACCTTTCAGTCAAATCATTCCATGTTCCGATAGATCCACTCTCCAGTTGCCTAAACCATAATGCAGCAATATCTGGCAGGTACAACGGAAAGCACGGGCCATGACCTCCTCTAATGCCCCAGCACTTCCATATGCCTCATATACTTTGTCAGGTCAACCGTAGGGTCTGTCCTCCCATTATACATATCCAATGATGGTAGCTTAAAATCTGGCGGGTTCCTAGCTGATTGCGGTGGTAAAGGACTCCTATTCACATCCTTCAAGTCTTTGTTTACCAATCCTCCTCTCATAGCCCGCCTAACCATCTCCGCCAATCTGTCGTTGTCTCCAAGCTGTAGTCCTTGCCCATTGCCTGCGACCTGCCCTCCGAGTTCATGAGGGAGTTCTGGAATCTGTTCTCCTGGCTGAGCACCCGATCCTCTACTAATGTCACGCTATTCGAATCCACCCGATGCTCTTCTTGGTATTGGGTCAACGTGCTCTAGGTGAGTGCCCCTAGCTCTAGTGCCACCCTAAATGGTCCCGCTCCATTCTAAATTCCAGTTGCTCCTTGATTCTGTGCTCCAAGTTGCCCAACCTGTCCAAACAAATTCTGGATCATTTCTTCTTTCCTTCTCATCATTGTCTCCATCTCATCCCGGGTGATGAAGACTGAGGCTTAGTTCGCTCCCGAGGAAGCCTCTTGACTCCCTTCGTGTTGACTTCTCTCTTGTCTCTGCCTTCTACTTGATTGCCTTGTCATATCATTTTAGATCTGAACCCTTAAACCTTCAAATTCAACTTCCAAGCGGTAGAATCCCTGAATTTTGCATTCTCAGTGAAAGCACCAAAATGTTTGTGGAAAAATTGGTCACAAACACCCGATAGTCATTAATTCACAATCACAGATCACACATCACCAATGAGTATTACGTATGAAAATCACTCAGAAAATTCAAAGGAAAGTAGTAAACAACACAGGATTTATAGTGGTTCAGCAATCTGGCCTACGTCCACCCTGAAGTTTGTGACTTTATTGATTCACTTGATGATTTCAATCAATTACAGCAGGTTATAGTAGATTATAGCTCTGCAATTCCAGTAAAACAATAGTGATGGAGTATGAAAATAGAATCCGGTAGAGTTTGGACGCTTCGGAGTTGAAAAAGATCCCCTTTCTATGGGCTTTGGGGCTCTATTTATAGGCGTAGAAGGCTGATATCGTGCTCAAACTTCAAAAGACTCATTCTGGCACGTGAGGGGGCCCACACGATCAATCCCTTAAAGTTTCGACTCAATCCGTGATCGATACGAACCAATTTCGTATCGATCTAGAACTCATTCAATTGAGCCGAAACTTGACATGAACCTTCTTCAGCTTGTGCGTAAGCTCCTATAAAAATTTCATAGCAATTGAGCCTGTGGTTTGTGAGATATGATCGATGCAAGATTGTGATTTTCGTATGCTATCGAGTTCGAATCCATAGTTTCGTACCCATCCCTTCGAATCGACCTGGACACGTTAGTGCATGGTGACATGGCATGAGATTCTTGGATCGCTCCACCTTTTGTGCCGCGTTGATCGATTCGTTCCGTGGCTTTCAACTCGTTCGCATCGACACGTTCGCATCTGTGGCTCGTGTTCCGTTTCGTGTCGATGAAGCTCTGTTCGCACCGACGATTGTATCGATATTGGGGATGCCATTTTGTATCGATCGCTAAAGGGAGTATTGCTCGTATCGATTGCTTTGACTTTGCTCGTATCTATCAGCTGATCGATACGAAATGAAGGCTCCTATTGATCGATACGAACTATGATCCACGATTTCTAAGGATCGATATGAAAGGCGAATTTAGGATTGATACGAGCAAGGCTTCCACGAGATCGACACGAACATATGACCTTGATCGATTCGAACAAGGGGATATGAACATTCCGATCGATGCGAACCTGATGGATTTGAACAGAGCGAGGCGAAGTCATTCTGATGGGTACGAAGCTGATGGATTCGAATAGGCCATCACCTCGACTCTTTGATGGATACGAACAATATATTTTCTTCAACTTGTATCGATCATATCTCATTCCTACGAACTTCGATTAACCTAAAATTTGAAATGCCGGCTTTCATGGCTTTGCTTGTCATGTCTCTCAATTGTGGTCCGATTCGGACTCGGACAAAATTCGTCGATATCCATAGTGAACCTGCAATGCATAATCGATATCCGTGTCTAGTAACACTGATTTCCAGTTAATTTTTGGGTATCTCGGCTTTGCCAAAAGGTGGGATAACAATTGGTACTGATACGATCATGTTGATGAGACTTCTCTTGGCTTCTTATTTCTCAGTCAAGCTTCACAAGTGTAATTCTCCACATATTCTATGCTTGCTCAAGGGATTTCCAAGGGTTTTGAATAACCAATTATAAAAGTTAAAGAGTTAGTAGCTAAAATAGCAGAACAAAACAAGTAATGTAGGAAGGATCGTCAAAATCAACCAGCGATCCATGGATATAGCATGGGGCAAGTCAAAATCAAGTTGCAAGAAGAGTGTAAAAAATTTAAGCCACATTGGACCAACGCAAACATGTCGACACCGACATGACCATATCGGTACCGATATGTCTCAACAAGTCGTTGGGCCACATAATTCCTTGTATTCCTTTGGGCCGATATATGGACTTTTCTCTAACTCGACTTCTAGCCCAAAATAGTCGCTACCCCTATAAATACAAATCATAAAGCCACCAAAATAGGATTAGGTTTCTGCCATCACTAAATGAAAGCTCCATCTCTTCTTCATAAGTAACAATTCTAGGACTTAGAATCGGTCTATCACCTGTACTTGTAACTTATCCTCTCTCAAACACTTTGTAATCAAGCAAACTCTATTAAATCTATAAGTGACAAAGCTATAAAGTGAACATAGGCCAACGATCTTTGAACCACTATAAAATCTTGTTTCTCTCTTTCTTATTCATGTTTATTTTCTTTTACTTTTACTATAACCTGTTAGATCTAGGTCTCACGGGCTTTCTACAACCTATTCTTGCGAGTGATCCATTTTTGGCGTGAACAACTTACTTTTCACAAATGTGTCAACATTTTTAGTACAACTTATCAATTTATATGGTGTTACTTAATGACATGGACAAAGAAACCCCTTGTATCTAGAACATCCTTTTTAAAAGATAATTGCGTTTAAACAAAATCCAACCTTTGAAATAAAGCGATTAAAATTTAAACCTATTATTTAAATAATTAAATAAAATTTCAAAAATATTTTCAAAATTTCAAACTTCCCTTTGCTTATAAACAACATTTAAAGTACTTTTCAAAAATATCTAAAGCACAAACTCTTTATTCTTTACACAAAGATTATCAATTTACAAACTACATCCATAGTGACTATCGCTACATGCACCGTGTCTTTTAAAACTTATTTTCAATCAAAGTAGCTTTTAAACCCTTTATTTCAATATTTTAAACTACTTTAATAACTTTGTGAAAGGTTTGAAAATAAAATTTAAGTTCAGAAAATCTTTAGAAAACATTCCTAGAAAATAGGATGGTAAACTAGTTTAAAGGAAATACAGGATTTCGATGTCGAATAAAAAGCAATTCAAGCATGTTAACTATACCAAGAAACATTCAACATTTATATACATAAGAAAAAATATATAAAAGTGTAAATAACATGCACAAAGTAATAAAAATTATCATTTGTAGATTATTACATATGCATTCGAAGGGTGTCAACGCGGCCTATTTGCGATGAACACTTTGACTTCATTTCAAGTCCCCTGCAAACTATAACTTGTGTCATTCGCTTTCAAGTGGGAACCAAACAAAACAATAATCATTTTGAACACTTATAAACATAAGTAATCAACCAAGGTTATTATAACAAATAGTAAAATTTTAAACTTGATTTTTAAAGTGTGTTTTACTCACCTAAATTGACATGAACTTTAACCAAACTACCACAAATTTTCAACCGACACATGAACCTAGCTTTCTTTTTACAAAACTTTCTTTATAAGACCCTAAGGAGGCAAATAGGGCTCAACCTAGGTGGTGATGGGCTCGACCATAGGAGAAAAATAGGATGTTGCATTAGACTTTTGTCAATAAGTAACGTGGACAAGAGTGGAGATGGTATTAGCAACTAGTTTGAGGATCTAAAAGTGAAAAAAAAAGATTTGTAATTTTGAAATCTTTTGAGAAGCCATGGAAGAAGTGGAGAAGTATATGGAAAGGAAGAAGATAAGAATTAAAAAAATGAAATAAATGAATTAAATTGAGAAATGGAAAAGTGGAATTGTTTTTATAGTAAATGGAAATGGGAAATTACCACAATGCCCCTCTTATTTAAATATTAAATAACCTTCACCAAAATGGTTACACAACACCCTCATCCTTCCTCATTACACACCCCACCTCCCTTTCACTCTTCCATCACTTCACTTCTTTTGGTAACACACTTTGCCTTAACTTTTGTAATATTTTTTTTTTAATTTATAGAAGAAAATTAAATTTCACTTTATCAACTTAAATATATATTTAAAATTATTTTAGCCCAATCACTTCATTAGTCAAAAGCATATGGTTTCTTATATATGTGTATATATATACTCTAATGTGTACAACATGTACCGAAAACTTTAGATGATGAAAAGTAGAAAATACGAAAAAGATTTTCAGTCACATTTTCCATTTTTCTTCGAACTAACTATTTTTGTAAAAAAAAAATTAAAGCAACTTTACCATCAATGATTATTACTAAAAGAGGTCTATTTGTGGTATAAAATCCATTATTTGATTATTTTAAAAATATACCAAATATTCATATTTATGTCACTAAATTACGGTCGTTACAATCACTTCAATACCGGATCAATTTGTTCATAGCTTTATAACAATGACTAATAAATTGACGACACCAACCAGTGGGATAAATTTTCCATTCCCTATTCATATAGGGAAGACTCCCTAACATTCTATGAAAACCACTTTTATCCCCTAATTTTATTTTTTTGTTATCATCATTTTGCTTTGGAGATCGCAAATATTGTTAATCGTATAATTCAATAATAACAATACAAACTAGATTAATTTATGGTATCCCCACCTATATGTACCACCTTATAAAAGCTTCAGGCATTATCTTGTAAGTTATAACACATAATGCTTCTATCATTTTCTGATAAAGTGAACATCCTGACTCTTTATCAAATTACGTTAAGTTAATTATCATGACCAACTACTCTTTAAAAATATGCATAAACATATTCTTACCCATCAAAAAGCAATGATGAAAATCGTCATGGCCGTAGGTGCAAGGTGTGCTGAAATAGTCTTTAAGAAGTCATATAGTTCGACAATAATGGTCACGTAATTATCATTTAATAGCATGACCAAATACAATACCTCCATGATAACTACTACAAGACCCTTTAGAAATGAATTGTTGAACCTTTTATTGATGAACAGTTACCACCAAGGTCATCCCTGTATAGTTTTAGGCCCTAGGCTGAAATAATTTGAGGCGGAATGAAAAATGAAAGAGAAAAAATTTCCAAAAAAATCTAAAGTGTATGTGCCAAGATTAATGAGTCTCCAAGGAAAACATTACTTACTTGTACCACTAATCTACATTTACTTTCTTTATTAGTAAGTAACATAATTTATAGATATAGAATTGAAATTTTATGGCCCATTAAATGTCAAGATCCCTAGAACACCACTTAGGTGGTCTATGCCCCAGGTCGGGCCTGGTTACTACTTGCTTCATTATCTCTAACTCATCACTCCCCACAGATGTTTTTGGCGGCATATGAAGCAACTCTCTTAATAAAAATCCCCAGCTTCGTCCGATTCAGTCTCACTTTCCTTAGACTCATTACCACTATTGTTTAGCAAACCATCTAATTCAATATTATCATTCTCATACTCATTCTCGCAATTGTTATCTTGAGACATTCAATAATTTTCAAGACTACATCAGTGAATATCTGGTTGATAATGAATCAACATACTAGAATATAGCCGTTGAAAGGTAAAAGATCATATTTTTTCAAAACCATTTAGGGCCTAAACAATTTTCAAAAATTCGTTTAAGGCCTAAACGATTTTTAATAATCGTACGAGTTGTTTTCTTTTCGATGATTTTTGGTGTCGATAAAACAATTGGTTAAAGTTCAAGTTAATTTTCACCAAATTGAAATTCAAGCGCTTCTTTGAAAAATTCTTTAGAATTATCGATTTCAAAATCAAAATGGTGATTTGAATCTTCCCTTTCAAAATTTGACAACTCTTTTTTAAAAATTCTAAAGAAATCGTGTTTGTTAAATTCGTCTTCCTTTGTTGGATTATCAACAACTTCATTGCGTATATCATTTTCAAAATCAAAAGTTATTAAATTTAAAATATTTGAAATCGAGAAAAGGAAGGTCGAATTTTAAATTTGGTTCCACACCCTCAGAAGAATTGAAATCAAACTCAATTACCAAATTTTCAACAACTTCGTTAAGATTTTCGTTTTCAATTTCAAAAGTTATTATTTAAAAATCGTCAATTGTGGTAAAAGATGGATTATTATTTGATTCGTTGGACAATGGGATTTGATTTTGTTTCACGTTATTTCATATATGTTTCAAACAACGAATCCGTGTGATCATCGTAAATTTCGTTCATTTGCTCAACAAAATTGACTTCATAGTTATTAACTTAAGAATTTTCGATTTGGATTTGTTGCGAACAAAAAATTTCAGTCGTATCGTGGTGGAGATTATTCCTATTGCCAAATTCATTTGAAAAGTTGTTTCCATTTTCATTTTGAGTTTGAAATTCATTTTGGAGTTCAAAATTGAATTGGCATGGGTTATAGTCGAAATTGTTTGAATTTTGAATTGAATTCAAGTTCTGATCACTTTGAAAACATGGCCTTGAATCATTGCACAGATATTAATTACGCAAATCATTTATCTCTTGATTTTGTTGTGCAGAGAGTTCGAGTAAAGATGAAATCATTTCAATGCTATTTTTGAGAGTCGAAGGTTGGTCATTGTTTTGAAAACTTTGTATTTCAAAATTCGAATTATATATACAACAGTTGTCATTAAAATATCCATACGAAATTGGAGTGAAATCATATGGATTATTGATTTTCACAACTATTGAAAATTCACTTTAAGTGGGAAAACTCAGACAATTTCAAGAATGTGCTTTTTTATAAAAGAAAAATATTTATAAATAGAATTTGTTTTTCAAAATGGAAAATTGATTTTTCTTTTGTTTTTGGATTTTCAATTTTTTTCTTTTTTCCGAAAAGATGATATATATTTTTTTGGATTTTGATTTTCTAAAAAAACGAAGTAATTTTTTTTTTGGAATTTTGATTTTGGAAATTTTCAAAGGAAAAGGTTTTTAAAAAAATAAATTAAAAATATTTACAAACGTTTTGTTTTGGATTTTGAATTTTTTTGGTTTTTTTAAAATGCATGAACAAATGCAACTAAATGAACGCAAATGATTTAATTAAAATTTTCTATCCTTGGTAGCTCCTAACCAAAAATTGTATAATCACACTTTGTTTTAAATCAACAAAAATATTTCTCAGCCAAGTAATGAGCATGGGTTAACGATGCACCACGAATCATCGTAGCAATACAGCCGAAGGTTTTAACTACCTTCAGTGGAACAAACACGATAATATTTACAAATCACCATAATATTTATAAATGGTTATTACTATACCATAGTCTAGATACCAAGAAAGTAAATTGTTCAAAGAAAACAATTTGTCAATATACAATTAAGGGTTACCGATGTCTAACCGTTATTCTTAATCAAATTCTAAGATGAAATGCAAAGCAGAAAATAAATATGTATTAAAAATGCAACTACGAATGAATTTTTTTGTTTCATAAATTTTTATTTTTTGATTTAATTTTTTTTATAAAAGAAAATGCAAACAACAATGCAAGGAAAAAAAACAATAGATAGGGGCTATATAAGAGCAGCAAATTTTTTTATAGCAAGCAAGCTAAGAAATTATTTTTGGCAAGCGGGCTATCTCTTTCTGCTCTGGCAGCATGAAAAGGAGCGTACCATGATATATACAATTGTTAAATACGAAAGAAATAACTAAAACAAAGCAAAAATCCAAAAAAATGAAATCTAAAGAAACAAAACCTGTTTGCACAAAAAATGGACAAACACCTCCAATCCATATTATTTAGTTGATTATATGTTATTTTCAAGGTTTTAGGTTACTTATGCAAATATGTAAAAAGCAAGGACTAAAATGTAAAAGACACGCAGATTTATAGTGGTTCGGCCAGAACGTGCCTACGTCCACTTTATATGTTATTCTCTCCTTTCTTTCAGATTACATGTACAAAGCTTTAAGTACAAGTATAAGAAAGTTGTTTGAAAGTTCCCTCCTTGCTTGAGCTCTCAAACTTGTCTGCCATTGTTGTACCCCTGCCCCTCTATTTATAGAATGAGGCTGGGGGCAGGGGTCTTGGATGTATATAGCTGCTGATTGGCCTGGGCTGAAGCCATCTGGTCTGGCATATCTGGTTCGGCGAAGCTTGGTTCGGCTGTGCTGTGGACCGGTGTTGGTGGAGTGAGTGATGGTCCGGTAGTGTGATGGAAAGGTGGTAGGTGGTTCGGTAGAGGCTTGGTCCGGCTGTGCTTTGGTCTGGCGATGAGTTGAGGAGGCCTTGGTTTGGTGAGGCCTTGGAGTGTCTTTGATTCGGTGGGGAGAGGTTTGGTTCGGTGGAGAGGATTGGTTCGGTGGTTGGGATTGGTTCGGTGGTTGGCTGGTTCGGTGGCAAGGGGTTTTGGACCGGTGGTACGTGGTCCGGTAAGGGATGGCTGGTCCGGTACTTAATGCTTCGGTACCGAATGGTCTGGTTCGGCTGTGGGGAGGCTTGGCTCGGCATTGAGGTGGAGAGGTTTGGCTTCTCCTCTTTCTTTTGGACCGGTGGTGGTAGAAATGCACCCAACACTTGCCCCCCAAAGTGGGGTATATGCCAGCGTATGCCACGCTTTGTTTTTCTTCAGATAGAATAGCTACATCCGGTCCCAGGCACCCAGGCACCGAATCATTCGGTCCGGTTATCTTGCGCTCGCCTATAAGTAGGGGCGATAGGCCTTCGTAATTCTCCACCGAGTGTGACATCCGAATCAACTAAGTGGCGAATCAGACTTGACTGTTCCGAATAGCCGAACCAGCCGAATAGCCGAATCATAGTAAATCGCCGAACCAGGTGAGCCTGCTTCTGCCGAATGTACTTTGCGTTATTGTATTTCCGAATGGGCTTTAAGTGCTTGACCGCTGAACGAAGTTGGGAGTTGAGTGCCAAATGGCTTTATATGCCGAATGAAGTTTTGCTGAATGTGCTCTAGGATGTATTACCGAATGAGAATGGGAATTCTGAGTGTTGAATGAGTCCCTTGCCGAATGGACTTTTATACTTGAATTATTAGTGAAACTTCTAGATTTGTATATGCTGGCTCGCTTTATACACTTGTTTGCTTATATTTCTGTATTCCTTGTTCTAAATTGGACAGGTGGGACTTCTGGTCAACATGTTGGGAGCTTCGACCCTGCGGCTAAGTAGGCCTGGAGAGTTGGCAGGATGAGGGCGAAGCGTGAACGCAGCCGGTCACCTTTTGATTTCTTTTTATTGCTGTTCATGTTAGTCCAAAACATTGATGTAACTGGAATAATATTGTTTGTGATGAATGATGTTATGTAATTTCATAATATAAGCTGATTCCTTTATGTTGGAATGTTATTGCTATTTTGCTGTGCTGTGTAAGTGATGTAACTATGCATGTTCCTGATGCCAAGTTTTTTTCTTAAAGTATAATTTTCTCGTTTTGCAATGTAAATGTGATGTGCGAATATGAACTGCAGTTATGCATTAATGTACAAAAGTAGAAGGTACCGCCCTTCATGTTTCGGCCGTGGACGGCAACTTCGTGCGCCTTGTAAGACTAAGCACGGGATGTTGTTGAGTATCTCGTCGTTCGATTGTAAGTTTCTGTTCCCATTAGCCAGCGTTCCCTATTTCATGTCCTGTACTTTCAAGTACCGTTACGGAGAATAGGAGAAAAGTTTTAAATGAAATTGAAATATAGGAAAAGTAAAACTTCCAGTCACGGAAGACCGTCGATGTGCTTAAGTTCGTGGCAAACGGGTTTTGTAGTCACTTTCCCTAGCTGTGGGTCTTGGAGACATTTGTCACCCATCTTACGCCTACTGCGGGGAGTTTTCTTTTTTACCACAGCCGCACTTAAGACACATCGGAGCCAATCGCGCACAGTAACTACCCGGACCATTATGGCCCGTAATCGTGGGTATTATTCGATTTACTGTGGCCGGCTAGCGTGGGGGCCGATCGTCAGCTGTGAACTGCCCCTGGCTGGCCACACCTTATGTTGGGGCTTATGATCGGTTCACAGTCGCCGGCGAGCCGAATCGCTGTAATGAGCTGCCATCGGCTATAGTCGGCCTTTTTTATGATGACTTATACTCGGCTCATTACAGTCGGCTTTAAGGGCCAAGGCAAACAATGAGTTAACTCGCGGTAGAGGGATACCGGAGCAAAGTGTCTCATTGGCGAGGGCATGGGAGCGCAGCATACCTGTTAGATTTTGTCCAGGTGGAGTCGTGTTGTGAAGCTCTGGATTGAAATGTCATCTGTAAAGGATTTTTTTCAACAGCAAAGGATAAAGCTTAACAAGTAGCCAAGATATAAAGGAACAAGTTAATAAGAGCCAAGTTTTTTTAAAGTGGTTCGGCACGAAAAATGCCTACGTCCACTGGTTCTCTTTGTTAATTCACTTCATAGGGGCAGTACAAGTTAAGAAAAGTATCGACGGAGGTGTCGGATGTTCCATGCCCTCTGGAACACCTCTCCGTCCACTGTTGACAAAATATAAGCTCCGTTGTGGAGATCTTTATGAATTACATACGGTCCGTCCCAGATGGGTTCCAGTGCCCCGGGGCGCGGAAAGATTCTCTTGAGGACAAGATCTCCTTCTTGTAAGCTGCGATGTTTGACTCTGGAGTTGTATAGTGCTGCCACTTTTTGTCTGTGAGCTGCTGCTTTGAGTGCTGCATCATTCCTTCTCTCCTCAATTAGATCCAAAGACATGTGGAGGAGTTCTTCGTTTTCTTCCAGTTTGTAGTGGATCCTACGGTGAGATGGCACTATAGTTTCAACTGGGAGCATGGCCTCCGATCCGTATGCCAAAGAGAAGGGAGTATGCCCGGTTGAAGTTCTGTAAGATGTGCGGTAGGCCCAAAGTGCTGTAGGAAGTTCGTCCACCCAAGCGCCTTTTGACTTTTCAAGCTTCTTCTTGATTAGAGTCTTGAGAATTTTGTTGACAGCTTTGATTTGGCCGTTTGCTTGAGGATAAGCTACAGATGAGAAGCTTTTGTGAATTCCGTGCTCTTGGCACCAATCGGCGAATTCTTCGCTGTCAAATTGAAGTCCGTTGTCTAATATGATCTTGAGTGGGACTCCGTACCTGCACAGAATATTTTTGATCAAGAAGTTAATAACTTTTGTCGAAGATATTTTATTTAGAGGTTCCGCCTCCACCCATTTGGTGAAGTAGTCAACTGCCACTATAGCATATTTGGCTCCGCCTCGGCCCGTTGGCAGTTCGCCGATTAAGTCAATCCCCCATATTGCGAAGGGCCAAGGGCTGGTCATCTGAGTAATTTCATTGGTTGGTAGTCGAGGGATTTTGGCAAATTTCTGACATTTTTCACATTTTTTGACGAAGTCTAAGGCGTCTTTGTTCAAGGTGGGCTAGAAATATCCATATCGGAGTATCTTTTTTGCCAGAGTCTGCCCTCCGGTGTGGTCTCCACAACTTCCCTGATGGATATTGGATAGAATTTCCCTGGCTTCTCTCCCAGCAACGCACCTCAATAAGGGGTTAGAAAAGCCGCTCCGATAGAGGATGCCTTCTTGCATTGTGTAGCGGGAAGCTTTCCTTAGAATTTTCTTAATTTCATTTCGCCCGTCTGGTAGGGTGCCGTTTTGTAAGTATTTTTGGATAGGAGTCATCCATGTTTCTTCTTCGGTTGCAGCTATCAGGTGTACTTGCTCGAAACTCGGGGTTAGTAGCCTTGAGACAGTTGTCGTTCCAGAAGTGGTATCATCTCCCATGCTAGCTCGCTTTGCCAGCTCATCGGCCTCTTGATTCTCCTCTCGGGGAATGTGTCTAATCAAATAGCAATCCAGTTGGTTAAGTAGCAGCTTGGTCTTTTTTAGGTATGCTGTGAGTCGTTCTCCTCGAGTCTGGAACTCTCCTAGTATTTGATTCACAATAAGTTGAGAAACATTATGGAGACATAAAGAACTGACTCCAATTTCCAGTGCAAGTTCTAATCCGGCTATCACTACTTCATATTCGGCATCATTGTTTGTGGCAGCGAATTCCAATCTTAGGGCGTAGTGCAGCTTCTTTCCCCTGGGGGTGATTATCACGACACCTTCCCCCGAGCCTTGTTCGTTCGACGCTCCATCTACGAAGAGATTCCACTTGATATCTTTTGCTACTTCAGATTGGTCATTACCTTCGCTAGTAGTGAATTCGGCAATGAAATCAGCTATGGCTTGTCCCTTGATAGCGGTGCGAGGATGGTAAGTGATGTCATATTGGCTTAGCTCGATGCACCACTTGAGCAGTCGCCCAGAGGTGTCGGGACGATGGAGCACTTGCCTCAATGGCTGGTCGGTTAGGACTCTGATGGGATGAGATTGGAAATAGTATCGCAGCTTCCTTGATGTGATTAGTAAACAGTATGCCAGTTTCTCGAGTTTGGGATACCGGGCTTCTGCTCCCGTGAACCTTTTGCTCATGAAGTACACTGGCCGTTGTGCGCGGTTTTCTTCTCTTACCAAAGCGGCGCTCAGAGCATGGGATGACACAGCAAGATATAGGTATAGTTCTTCGCCTTCATTCGGAGTCGAGAGTACTGGTGGCCGTTGGAGGTGCTCGATTAGGTTAAGGAAAGCTGCTGAACATTCGTCGGTCCAATCGAATTTTCCTTTGTCTCTCTTTAGGGCTTCGAAGAAAGGGACGCACTTGTCAATCGCTTTGGAGATGAATCTGCTTAGGGCGGCCACCTTCCCGTTTAGGCTTTGCATTTTTTTCCGAGTGGATGGTATTTTGATATCTTGCAAGGCTCGGACTTGTTCGGGGTTTGCTTCGATCACGTTGGCATGAACGATGAATCCCAGAAACTTTCCCGATGATACTCCGAAGGAGCACTTCAGAGGGTTCAGTTTCATTTCATATTGGTGAAGTACTTGAAACAGCTCGTCCAGATGGTTTATATGGTCGTTGGCTTTCCTTGATTTTACCAGCATGTCATCCACATAAACTTCCATAATTCGTCCTATCAATTCTGCGAACATCTTGTTGACGAGGCGCTGATAAGTAGCTCCGGCGTTTTTAAGTCCAAATGGCATGACCTTGTAGCAGTACAATCCTCGGTCAGTGATGAAGCTAGTGTGGTCTTGATCGGGGGCATGCATAGGGATCTGATTATATCCTGAGTATGCGTCCATAAAGGATAAGAGTTCGTGTCCGGCAGTGCTGTCCACGAGTTGGTCGATTCGGGGGAGTGGGAAGCAGTCTTTCGGGCAAGCGTCATTTAAGTTGGAGAAATCGATGCATGTTCGCCACTTCCCATTAGCTTTCTTTACCATCACCGGGTTGGCGATCCATTCCGGGTAGATGGCTTCACGTATGAAGTCATTGGCAAGTAAGTTTTTTACTTCTTCCTCGAGGGCCGCTGATCGTTCTGCCCCCATACTTCTCTTCTTTTGCTTTACCGGTACCTTGGTAGGATCGATGTTTAGTGCATGGCATGCTATGTCCGGGGAGATTCCAGTCATATCAGCATGCGTCCATGCAAATACGTCCATGTTGTGGCGAAGAAAATCAATGAGTTGATTCTTTAGCTCTCTTTTTAACTGAGATCCGACTCTCAGCAGTTTACTTGGGTCGCGTTTGTCCACAGATACGAATTCCATGGCCTCTGCAGGCTCAGCGGTGGCCTCCTCCTCTCCGTCCCTGGGATCTAGTTCGTTGAAGGGATCACTTGTATATCGAAGAGGAGGGGCTTTCTGTAGTTGCTATGCTTCCAAGCTTTTCATGCAGAGAATAGTCTCTGCATTCTTCCCTTTATTTCTCCTGTGATTATTGCGAAGTTCGGTTACTTAGCAGTCCCGAGCGGCGTCCTGATCTACTTCTACTTCTCCCACTCCATCATCCGTCGGGAACTTCATCTTCAGGCACCATGGGGCGAGGATGATTTGGAAGTCGGACAAGGCTGGTCTCCCCAAAAAGGCATTGTAGGACGAGTGGTTGTCTATCAGCACGAATGTTTGTTTCCGAACGGCGGAGCGGGGATGACTTCCCAATTCAACAAAGAGATCCAGTTGTCCAAGAGGCATCTTTGCTTCTCCAGTGAAACCGTGCAGCGGTTTGTTGCAGGGAGAAACGTCCTTCATTGACAGCTTCATTTTGTCGAAAGCATGCTTGAACAGAATATTCACTGAGCTTCCAGTGTCTATTAAAATTCGGAAAACCTTGACTGGACCGAACCAGGCAGAGATGACCATAGGGTCCATGTGTGGGTACTGCCTTCCTTCTAGGTCGCGTCCACTAAATGTGATGTCATTATTTTCCTTCCACTTAGGGTGGCGTTCCTCCATAACAGAATTGACGCGGTCCCCCTCGCTTCTGAGCGAGTTTCCATATCTTTCCATTTCTGCCCAGCTTTTGTCGGCGATGTGTGACCCTCCTGATATGGTGTGGACCACTATCTTTTCTTGACTGGAGCCATTGGTGTTGTGATTTCCTCCGCCTGTCTCTGGGTGGAGCTTCCCTGGGTTTTCCTTGGCGGGAGCTGAAGTCCTATCCTGGCCCTTTACATAGCGTTCCAGCCTCCTTCTCCTGATATGTTCTTCAATTAGGTCTCGGAGATGGCGGCATTCATCGGTATCGTGCCCATGAGACTCGTGGAAACGATAGAATTTTCCGGACTGGATTGCGCGATCTGACTCTTTCTTGTACGGGGGCGCTTGTATGTAAGTTCGTCCTGGGTGGCCAGGAATATGTTCTCGGCTGTTTCATTCAGGGGAGTGTATGCGTCAAATATCGGTCCTGGTCGGTACAAGCGCTTTTCTCCCTTCTTGCCCCCTGCATTGTCTCTGGAGTCGTTTCTCCGAATGTCCTTCGCTGCGGGGGGGGGGGGGGCATTTCCATGAGCCGCCTTAGCCTGTGGTCCTGTCTGCCTTTCAGTGGCAGCCTCTTCGAGTCTCATGTACTTCCCAGCTTCATGGAAGAAATCGGGCAAGGTAGCTGGTTTTTCTTTAGTTAGTCTTCTGGCAAACTTGGTATCTGGGTGCGCACCGCTACAGAGGGCCATTAGGGTGAGTTTTTCATCAGCATCTTGGACTGCGGCCACTGCGGCGTTGAACCGGGTTAGATATTGTTGCAGTGTCTCTCCGGATTTCTGTTTGACAGTAGATAGGGAATAAGCATCCTTGGGTTGTTCCACATGAATGCGGAACTGGCTAATGAACTTTTCTTTCAACATCTCCCATGAGCTGATAGATCCTTGGGGTAGATGGCAGAACGAGGAGGTAGCTAGGTCTGCTAGGAATAGTGGAAAGCATTTACACAACACTCCTTCCGTTGCTCCGCTCATGAGCATATGCTGCGTGTATCTCTGCAAGTGTACAACGGGGTCAGAAGTTCCCTTGTACGGTTCCATCGCCGGCATTTTCCATTCTCGAGGGGTGATGGCGGTTTCGATGTCGCGGGTAAAAGGGCTGGCTACCCTAGCGCCTATCCCTCGATCCATTTGCTCCCGTCGGACGCATTCCCGGAATAATCGTTCCATTCTTTCATCAGAATTTGGAGCAGACAAAAATGAGCTTGGTTCTTCCCTGCGGGATCAATCTCGTCCAGATGACCTGTAGGGATGGTATAGCCTATCACTTCTGATGTTATCCAGTGGCTGTCTTTGGCTGGTCGGATGCATGCTAGGACCAGCTACAGTTGCCCCCTGCCTTGATCTTCCCCTTGGGGTTCTGTTTCGAGCATTTCCATGGGGTTAACTTCGGGCTGGGTTCTAGCTCGGCTCCGTTCAGCGGGGTTTCCATGATTAGGCGGCATGACCGGTTCAGCTACATCCGACCCTCGCCTGGTGCCTCCCCGATTGGGTTCGGTTCCAAGCGCTTCCTCGAGTCGGAGTTCGGGCTGAGTCCGGGCGCGGCCCCTATCACTGTTGTTCCTGTTGATAGCTTCTTCGAAGAGGGAAGACCTTTGTTGTCTCCGAGACCCTCCAGATTGGGACTCATCCCACGATTCAGTGTTGCGGTTGGATTCTTCGGCATCCCTCAAGCGTGACATGAGTTGGTTCACCAAAGCTTCTTGTTGGGATGTGAAGCGGTTAGTCACTTCAGCCACAACTCTGTCTAGATCTGCCCTAGTGATTGCTGCCGGTTGTTCCGCGGCAGGGGCTGTCGGATTTGCCTGATTTGCTGTCGTAGTGGGATGGTTCTCTTGATCTGGATCCACTGGATCTGGAGCGCTGCTGGTTGCAATGTTCTTTCCCTTGTTGGCGTCTTTTCTCGGCCTGGAAGTCATGTTTCCTAGGCAATGAAGGGTGCTATTGGGAAAGAAGGTTGAATGAGGGAAGCTGAAGCTTCGAGTTCCAAGCTCTCAGTGAAAGCACCAAAAATGTTTGCACAAAAAATGGACAAACACCTCCAATCCGTATTATTTAGTTGATTATATGTTATTTTCAAGGTTTTAGGTTACTTATGCAAATATGTAAAAAGCAAGGACTAAAATGTAAAAGACACGCAGATTTATAGTGGTTCGGCCAGAACGTGCCTACGTCCACTTTATATGTTATTCTCTCCTTTCTTTCAGATTACAAGTACAAAGCTTTAAGTACAAGTATAAGAAAGTTGTTTGAAAGTTCCTTCCTTGCTTGAGCTCTCAAACTTGTCTGCCATTGTTGTACCTCTGCCCTTCTATTTATAGAATGAGGCTGGGGGCAGGGGTCTTGGATGTATATAGCTGCTGATTGGCCTGGGCTGAAGCCATCTGGTCTGGCATGTCTGGTTCGGCGAAGCTTGGTTCGGCTGTGCTGTGGACCGGTGTTGGTGGAGTGAGTGATGGTCTGGTAGTGTGATGGAAAGGTGGTAGGTGGTTCGGTAGAGGCTTGGTCCGGCTGTGCTTTGGTCTGGCGATGAGTTGAGGAGGCCTTGGTTTGGTGAGGCCTTGGAGTGTCTTTGATTCGGTGGGGAGAGGTTTAGTTCGGTGGAGAGGATTGGTTCGGTGGTTGGGATTGGTTCGGTGGTTGGCTGGTTCGGTGGCAAGGGGTTTTAGACCGGTGGTACGTGGTCCGGTAAGGGATGGCTGGTCCGGTACTTAATGCTTCGGTACCGAATGGTTTGGTTCGGCTGTGGGGAGGCTTGGCTCGGCATTGAGGCGGAGAGGTTTGGCTTCTCCTCTTTCTTTTGGACCCGTGGTGGTAGAAATGCACCCAACAAAACCTAGGAATCCTTATTTGTTGCACAAAGTCGAAAGAGAAACTTTTTTTTTTTAAATTTTGAGACAAACAGTTAAAACTACAACAATTTTTTTATAAATATTGAAGAAAAAGAAAAGGCTTTAACACTCGAAATCACTTTTTATTGAAATCACACGGCCACAAGTTTTAAGCTCACCCGGCCCAAAAAAATACTAACCAATCGTTTTTAAAAGAAAAATTAGGGCTGTCAATGGGTCGGGTCGGGTCGGGTTTGGGTCGGGTCAAGTCGGGTTCGGATTGATTTTAAATGGGTCGGGTCAACCCGTTTATTAAACGGGTCGAAAACGCTCAACCCGAACCCGACCCGTTTATAAACGGGTTGACCCGACCCAACCCGTGCAACCCGATTATAAATGGGTCGGGTCGGGTCGTAAATGGGTCAGGTCAACCCGTATAAGGTGTAAACGGGTCGGGTCAACCCGTATAAGGTATAATTGGGTCGTAAATGGGTCGGAACGGGTCGTAAACGGGTCGGGTCAACACGTATAACCCGTATAAGGTACAAACGGGTCATAAACGGGTCGGAGCGGGTCATAAACGGGTCAGCTTAACCTATATACTGTATAAACGGGTTGTTAACGGGTCAGTTTCGGGTTGGCGGGTCAACCCGAAACCCACCCTTTTATAAACGGGTCAAATTCGGGTTGACCCGAAAATGACCCGCCAATTAAATGGGTCGGGTTAACCTGCTAATTTCCGTGTGGGTTTCGGGTCGTGTTTCGGGTCGTGTAGGAAATTGACAGCCCTTAGAAAAATGGATGCTGCAATTCTCCTTTCAACAATTAAAATGCTTTTCGCTTCCAAAAATCAGAATCAAAATTTTGCCACTAAATCACGGAATCCATAATCCACACTCGCGAACTAAATGTAGAATTCTTGCGATGCGATTGGCTTTAATTTGGGTTTAAGATTGCAGTGCAGGCGATTGGGAGGTGAGATGGAGTATAGCGGTGATATGAACATAAGTGGCAGTTGGCAGAAGTGTATGATTATTGGCAAGCTTCAGGCATTTGAATGCGAGGTAGCACTTGTGATGGAGTTCCAGTGAGTTTCTCGTTGCAGTGAGGAGGTGGACCAATGTAGAAGGGGATGGTAGTTACAGTCAAGTATTGGGTCTGGAGTGCCGGAATTTGGTGGTAGATAGGTCGAGGCAATTGGAGTGGTGATTGATAAATTACTGAACTGCAGAGGATGGTGACGTGTCTGGTGGCTTGAAGTTTCCGTATGTGGAAATATTGGTTGAAGTGGAGTATGTTCAGGCAGTTCGAGTTAGTGCTTTATTGGCTGAGGAGGGGGTGTTACAGTGTCGATAGGAAGTGGATAGTGCTGCTGCTACTTAGAAGTGAAGGTGATCAGGTGATAGAACAAAGGTAGTGTCTTGATGTATGTTTGTGTGAAGTATTTTGTTGTTTGTGAAGCTGGTGAGCTGTGCCAGTTTGAGACAGGAAGCGGCTACAGGCAGTAGTAGGCAAGGTATGCTTGAATTAGGAATGTTATTTGTTGAAGTGGTTTGGGTTTGTATTGTATTAAAGTGATTTGTGGTGATCAGTGAGATTGAGGAATTTGTGCAATTGCAATAATGTGTGCAGGATAGTTAGTTGAGTAGCAGTGCAATGTATGGGAAGTGAATGGTGCCGTGATGTAAAGTATGGGATGATGTCGAACTGCACTGTGGCAGTGGTTTATGGTCTGATGTGTATGTGGTCGGAGTAGGTGGTTCGTGCACTTGGTGATGTTTTTGCAGTTATGGGGTAGTGGCAGGGTAGGCTTCTGATAGTCGGTAGATGATGGCAATTTGCAATGTGGATTTGCAATGTGGATCTGCAATGGCAATTTGAAATGTTGGTCGGAGATAGTGATGGGCTGGTGGGAAGGCACTACAATGAAACAGAGGTGAGAAGTGAATGTCGTGATGTTGGTTGGCAAGATTTGTAAGGTAGAAAAGGTGATTGCAGCAGAGGCAGCTGGTAGAGTGATGATGCAAACAGTGTTCTCTGGTTGATAATGGAAGATTTTACTTATTGCTGCACTGTTGTCGAAGAGTGGTAAGAGTGGTAATATGTGTTATGTCGAAGTATGTTGGAGCTGCGGAAATGTGGTATTTGACAGTGGTAAGGGGATGGTCTGATGCAAGAATGTAACAAAATGCAGAATGAAGATGCAGGATGTAACAAAAGACTTGATGAAGAATGTAACAAGAAGACATGCAGAGGCAGTGGGGAAATGCGGAATGAAGATGTACAGAGAAACAAAATGCACCGAAATTTTGTTTGACTGTTTTTTTTTTTTGGTCAATGTAACAAGAAGAAAATGAAAGGAAGATGTAAATGTAAAAGATGTATATGCAAATGTCGGTGAAGATGTATAAAAAAGAAAAAAAATTCAAATGAAATTGTGTGTTTTTTTTTTAAATATGCAAACGCAAATGAAAATAGACTAGAAAGCTAGCACACAAAACAAACGTAAGCAACAAACTCATAAACACATGATAATTTTTTTCCTTAAATGCAAACAGACAAAAATCAAACAACAAATAATTCGAAGAATAGAAAATCAAAACCAAAACTATTTCCAACAACGGCGCCAAAAACTTGTTTAACGACGGAATTTCTATCGAGTTAGAAAACCGCAGATAATTTTGAATTGAATTTATACCGCATACGTATGGCGTACAATTTTAGTACGTGGCGAGTACGAGTCAATTCACAGATTTTAAATTTCTATTCAATCAAATTAACCAAAGATTTAGAGTGATCAGCTAAAAAAATTGAGAAAAATGACAAAAGAGGATTGATAGAAATATGAGTGTGTTAAGACAAATTAGAGGTAATTTTCATTCTCTGGATCACAGAATTCAACAAATTATGAAATTATGATCTCTCTTTTTTGGTCATTAGTGAATTTAAATGATGTATTTATCATAAGTATGGTTTATTTTTGCTATTAATTAGTTCAGCATAAGCCATCAACTATAATACACCCCTTAAACCACTATTTGATTCTCATGAAAAATAAAAATGAAGTTGAAAATAAAATCTATTTTAAGCATGACCTATTAACTATTGATTAGAAATATAGACTATCAAATTTTAATTTTTAAATCATTTCATTACCATAATCATATGTAGATGAAGAGGTAACTTTTGTTTGTGCTTGTTTAAACATAGCATATTTGTTATGAACAATATAGACTATCAAATTCAACATGAAACAATAAATCACGTCAACATTCATTTTCCATTAAGCACAAAAAGAGAACAATAATTATCAAAGTATTGAAGCTACATAATTAGAGAGCTTCATTACTCTTAAATTGAAGGGGTTTAGCCTCTCATATTTGTTATCAAATCAACAAATGTAGCTTGCAACATGAATGAAAAAGAAGAGGAAAAGAGAGCTAATTAGTAAGAAATAAAACTAATCTACCTGCATTAAAATCAAACTACACTAGTAGCATGAAAGGAAATAAAAAAGAAAAGAAAAGAGTAATGTATTAAAGTTGCATAAAAAAAATTACATGAAATAAAAAGTTGCTAAGTAACCATGAAAAGAAAAAGAAGAGCTTTGATTTATTTTCTATGCCAAAAACTAACTAAGAGGAAGATGAGGGTTGCATGAAGATATGAGGTATTTATAGAAGTTAGAAATCCTAATTCATTATCTTGGGGAATGCCCAAAAGTACCCTTGAGGTAATGTGACCAGCAAGTAATCATTAACATGTCTTAATCCCTACTTAAATGTGCAAGAAGTTTTAATGGCCTTTTAGCATGTGCATTAGCTTATAATTGAAAATCAAGGGAAGTGGGTAAGTGGGGTCCTCCATGTTCATGAGTTTGAATTATTTTCATCTTCATTTGCTTCGTTTCCTTTTGTGCATGCATATCTTCACGAACCCACTTATATTTAAATTTAAATTCCTATAAAACAACATAGAAATTTTCAGTTAAATTTTTGAAAATTAAATATGCACAAAAATGACCATATTGCCCTTGTATGAAGATGAATATGTGACGGTTTAAAATAATTTGAATTTTTGGTTTAAACAAGTTAAAATACCCAGTATAATCATTTATTTAATTTAAATAGATTAAATATGGTGGTAAAAATATGCACATTTACGTGCATATCAACTATCTTTTTTATATTTAGTGGATAAAACCGAAGTATTATCCTACCATCATACAACATAAAAGCATAAAATATCAGTTTTACGAGCACGTAGAAATGTACATATTATATATATATATATGTATGTATGTATATATATGTATGTATATGTATGTATGTATTTATGTATGTATATATGTATATCCTTCAAACAAAAACAAACCATCACCAACATCATAACAACAGATCATATTGACATAAATTTCAAAGATAATTGATCTGTATAATAAATAATCCAATAATGTAACAAACAATTACAAATCCTTCAACCCCTTGGTCTCTTTGATTTCTCCACTCTTAACCTCTTGAACAATGATTTGATATTGTCAAAAATTCTAGATCTCTTTTCTTCCTATAACCATGGCCTTACCTCGATTTGAACATATACAAATATAATATGTTAGCATGTTAATTTAATGAAAACACATGGTATCTATTCTTAACAATAATCATACCCTTGTTACAGGAATATGAAGTAGGGGGAATGAATCTAATATAGGATCGAATTAACCCTAGAGGGACGAATTTGGATTATTACAAACTCACAAGAATAATAATAATTGCATCACAAATGACAATGTAGTAACTGTGAAAATAAAAGCAACATACAAATTATCCTAACATTGACAAAACCTACAAGCTGCAGCCCCTAAAATTTTTTCTAAGATTAAACAATCGATTGCTTACAGATACCTTGTAAACTTGCGACTATTGCTAACCTGATTGTTCTAAGACGTTGCCTCGACTCTATCCTCGAGTTGAAATATCCCAAACTATAAGTCATAGTTCAATCCTAATTCCAGCTAGAGTTTTTAAAAGGTAAAATACAAAAATTAAACTGAAAAGAAAACCCTAATACACTTAAATAATAAACATATATTCAAGCGTTCATATTATTAAGTCAAGCCCTTTCTATTTTCTGGTCGATCCCTTTCTTCATTGCTCATTCTTTTAGGGTTTCTCTTCTTAAATTTTAGAAGCCGCTTTCTTCGAAATGGAACGTTGAATCGTGCCATTTCTCTTCTACTGGTTGCTTTCTTCAATTAGATGGCAATGTTGGGTTAAGATTACTTCCACTTTCGAGCTCCTTTACAGTTGATAATTGGGTACAAATTTGATTATCTGATTATACTTCAATTTTTGTTCCTCCTCCACTTGATTTCATTGTCAATTATAGCGATTGTTTTGGAAAAACCTCTCTATATTTTCATACATTTCGAGATAATTTTTTTGAAGTTTCAACTGCGATTTTGGCTTTGTTTTTGGCTATTATTCGGGATTTTGATTAGCCAACCTAACACTTTGATTTTGGTCGATATTTTGATGTCTTCGGACTGAGATTTTTGACTAACCCATACTTGAGATTTCTGGTTAGTGATGGCTTCGACCTGATTTCATTTTTTTTGACTTGTTTGTTCATGAGATAACCGGTGATCTCGAGCTGACATTGTTGACATGTTCAATGTTCTGGTAATCTTACACTGACCTTGTGTACTTGTACTGATACTCTTCTATTAATCGTAGTTTTTACTATGCACATACATATATACATGTATATATATGCGCACTATTGTGTTGTGTTATCTCTTTTCCTAAATCCCTTGCATTATGTGTTCTTTCACTTTGGGTGTGTGCATGCATGACTTGTGTCTATTGCTACCCTGAGTTATGCACCTCTTTATGCAAGTGCTTTTATCCATGCTTAGTCTAGTTGTGCACCTCTTGAGAGTTTGAGTTTATTTCCGTCCGTGCTTAACTTTGTGCTACCTTACTGTTTCTTTCTGAATCACACCGTGTGCATGACCATGTAGTGTACTTCAAGCTTGCCTTTGTGTGCTGCTGCCTTAGATTTATTTTGGCTAATTTGCACTTACACTTAGAACTATGTGTTTCTGCTTGCGCACTTCCACTATCTTGCACTTTAAATCTAATTTTTTTTTCTTTCCTTGGTTGTGCATATGTGCAATTACACTTACACCTGATTGAATTTATTTTCCTTATTTGAGTACCCGTACTGTGTTGAGTATTCATTTGTGCATATTGACCTTCCCATATGTAATACTGGCCTTGATAGAGTGGTTGTGTGCTTCCCTTTCATGTTTTGTTCTTGAACCTGAATTTGACTTGTTGTTTAAACCTAAGTTTGCACTTCTACAACTCTGATTTTGACATTAGATAATTTTTGGGACTGTTTTGATTTTCGCTCAACCTTAAGGAATGTATAGTGATACATTGTGCATATCTTAAGTTGTTCGTGCGCACATTAACTTGATTTGGAATTTTTGTCCTATATGAACATGTTGTACTTGTTCTTGTATATACCTATTGCACTGGTCCATGTTCATTAATTTTTTATGCATGTTAAAAGTACGAAATAAAACCAATAAATTGAGGCAATCAAGATTTCAAATATATTTATATTTTTGAGGTTTTATTTTGTTCTTTTTACTTCATTGTTACTTATCTAGTAAAACAAACTACTATTTGGATGAAGGCTGGAGCAAGAAGTTGTTAAAGAGTTATTCGAGTGGGTGAGGAAAAGAATGACTCAAAAATATAATATATGAATGAGTGTAAAATAGTGTGTGTATATATACATATAATATTGATATTATGGAAGCTCTTATTGTGGTTGCGTGTACTATTAAAATTTATTGAAATAATATATTTACTTGTTTGTTTCTTTCTGTAATAATTTAATAGTACTATAATAAACACATTAAATATATGTATGTATGCATGTTTATTATCATCAAACAAAAATCATATATTGCTATACTCTACAATCTCCCCCCTTTGATAATAACGAGCATATACTAAGATTTTATAACTGTAGACCGAGAAATTTGTTTTAGGTGTAATGATTATAAGCTTTCCCTATTTAAATGCTCCCTCTACAAAGATACCCCCTACATAAGTGTATGCATTACAATGAAAGGTACTTATTAATGCCTAGAAGCTAAAGACAAACTACTTGAAAAATAATTTTTTCGAAACCATAGGAGAAATAAAAAAAAACTTGAATTTCAATAAGGTTTTTACTCAACACCACCAAAATCTTTATCTCTCCTTCCCTTTTGTTACCATTAAAAATTAAAATAACAATTGACATAATGATAGATTTTAATTGATACTCTAAATCATATCGAGGTAAGTATTAAAGTTTCAATCAGTCAATCAAAAATCATAACATTTATTAATTGAACACATATCCCATTTTAGAACGACGGTGGTTTAGCGAAAATTTTATATAGCGACAACAGTATGATATCATTTATAAGGGAAAATTCTTCAAAATTTAAATTCAAAAAAGAGAAAATAAAGAATGTTACGCAAATTCTAACCATGTATAACCGTTAGGATTTTTATGTGATATTAGTAGTTACTTAAAGAAAGAATGTCTAGAACTTTCAACCACGAATAAATTTTAGGATTTTTAAATGAGGTTAGAAGTTACTTGAGTATTTATCCCTCTTATGTAAGTGTTCCATCAATGCATAATCGTGATCACATTTAAATGAGGATGGAAGCACATATCTAGAGGTTAAAAGTTATTCACCCATGCATGATCATGAGGACTTTTATATGAGAGTAAATACTTTGGGATAGAACAAATTATTTAAATCATGGTTTAAAAAAATATAATCCCTCCTTATTTGAAATATCAACTTCTGCATGCTATATTAAATTTTTCTGTACGGATTGTAAGTAGGATAATAAGAATAGAAATGATCATGAAATACTAATTAAAAATATTATAAAAATTATTCAATTTTCAAGAAAATTTAGCATATCCTTCATCTAGTTATTCCTCCGGTTATGAAGTATAACTTAATCATTACTTATCACTTCCTCAATCACTTTTAACAACTTTTGATAAATTTCAAAAGCTTTAAGCCGCCAAACACCATCTTTTCTAGTGCAAATTCCTTACTAGAAAATTAAAAATCCAAACTAAATGAAAATGAGATTAAAAATCTAAGTCGTTTCTAAAAATTCCCAAATCCAATCGAAGTTATGAAAATCTATTTTCTAGAATAGGTTTTGTGAAAACACCTGCTAATTGAAAATTTGTTGAAATAAATTCAATGCACGTATTTTAACATCCCTAATTTTTGATAACATTATTCGAAAGATGTAATTAGATAAATTAAATAGAATAATGACAATAAGAAAACTAAGATTTGATTAAATTAAATAAATATATATATATATATATATATATATATGGTCGTGCTTATTAATAAGATATATGGGATTTAAATGGGCTTAATTATAACTTACATAATGCCTTATTAGTAAAAATAGTAGCACTTTCTATTCACGGCTATACATTTGCGTTTGTCCATTCATGTTCATTTTTATTTCTCAAATAAAAACAAACGCAAATAACCCTAAGATAGTCAGCCATTGTCAAGGAGGAAAAGAGGAATTTAATCTATAGCTAAGGATCAAAAGCTAGGGAGGATTAATCAAAAACAAATCTCAAATTCCTTATCAAGTTTAAGGTGAATAGTAATCTCCTACCATATCTATTTTTGTTCTATGGTTATATGGTTTTGGATTTATGAGTTAATTTTTTTTTGATAAAACGGATGATTGATCATAAGCACATGAATTTACACGATTTTGACATGGAACCGAGAATATTTGAGTTCAGATTGCCATGAAAAGTTTTTACGTTAAGCAAAACATGATTTTGAAGATAATTTTTAATTTTCAGATTTTTTTCAAGCTATGGAAATTTTATTATGAATTTTTATTGAAAAATATGATGTAATTGGGTTTAAAATTTATTTCAAGAATTTCAGGAGGAAATTGGGTCTAAAATTTTAATATATTTTATTAAATGATAAAATTGAATTTTTATAATTTTTGAAGATTTTTCCTAATTGATTTACTAGGGGAAATAAATTATTTTAAAAGAAGGACCTTTCTGAAATGATGGGGTTTGGTATATGGAAGGGCTAAAAACGTTGCATTTTTAGTGGTTTTAATTTGGTATAAATTCGGCAGTTTTAAAGGTAAAGTATTTGAAAATTATTTATGACAACTGATCAGTAGTTTATAAATAGGCAAGTTGTTAGAAAGGAATTACTAAAAGTTGCCATAATTCAGCCTTTAAATTAAAAAAGGCGTTCCGCCTCTATTAGTAAGGACCTTTCGATTCCTTTGATTTTACCTCATCCCAATCGAAACTACCATAGTCGAAATCAATACACCAGATATCACTTAGATGGTATATAGTGGATTGGAAGGAGGGCAGAAGCCTTGGCGTCGGAAGGTTAGCTCTCGATGGAGTCGAAAACCCTGATTTGTTTTCATAAGTTAACATTCTTGCCTAGTTTCACCTAAAGCTTTCGATAGTCGAAACATGTGCTTTCGAAAAGGTTTTATGATTAGCTTTCGAAGAAGGTTGTCATGTTGTTTTAAAGTATTTGCTTTCGAAGGAGAACCTTTTTCTATTAAATAATTGCTTTCGAAAGGGTAGGTTCCGACCTTGTCAAAACCTAGCCACTACTCTACCTTTTGACTATATTGACCAGTAATGCTTTCGAAAGGTTACCCTTATTTTTGCCTTAAACTAAGCCTTTTTTCAAATTGCTTCCGAAAGGGTTAAGGTTCAAAGGTGATCGATTCGAAAGGGGTTTCGAATTTGTCCTTCAAATTTTTTTTAATGGTTTGCTTTTGACTAAGATGGTTCAGTTTTTCCCCAAACAAATTTTAGTTGGTTTCATAAGAGATACTTTCATATATGACCGTTTTCACCCAATTGATATTTTTAAAGAGTAAACCCAATGCTTTCGAAAGGGGTACTTCTATTTGTTTTGAAGCTCTATATTTTAAAATTTTGATTTGATACCATTGAAAGGTATAATAGGTTTCGAAAGAGAATGTTTATTGAGGGCTTTGAAAGGTATGTATATAATGTTTTGAAAAGAGGTCTTTGCTTTCGAATCAGGCTATCCAAAGGTTTCGAAAGAGATGTTTTTATGGTTTCAAAACATAAACCAAATCTTAATTTAAAGTAATAACCATGGCATAAATAATGATTTTGAAATGTTATTCATTTTGTTATTAACCCATAATTGTATTTTAGGGAAAGGGCATAATAACCAGTTAGGTTGACCTAGTAGTGGTATAACTTAACAGATGTTAAAATTCAAATTAAAGATATTTTTGAAATGGAATGTGGAATTTTTTTGCTGTTTAAATCTTTTTTCCATACTCTTGTGCTTCTGTGTATCAATGTATCTAATGTCGTTGTATTTGGTCATTGAGGATTAATAACCATGGATGACTATAGCATTTGTACCCTTCAGTTCTGGGCCTCTAAGTAAGGGGATGTTATAAGTTGGTATTAGAGCATAGTTTATGAAACTTTAAAAGAGATTTAAACTTAAAAGATTTTTTAAACACAACCCAATGGATCAGATAATTAGATTGGGGTTTAGGTTACGCTACAATAACGTAGTTGTATTTTCTATGTATAGTTATATATATAAGTGCATATTCATCATTCTCTTAGGCTGTTCTTTTGCATCTTACTAAGGTTTGTATGAAGATTTATGAGAAAGGAGATATGGAAGCAGGAAACAGAAGAGGAAATATCGATAGAGGAGCACCATACCTAATGGGAATGCTCGACCCACTACTAGGAGAAACCCGAATCGATCGGTTAATGCTAGTAACTAAAATGCTGACTCCAATGTGGATGCTGGAAATCCACCAGTAGATATATGGATGATGTACTAGTTATTTGCTAGTTTGATGTAAGCAGAAGCCACTGTTAGAGTTGTTGGAAATGCTGGAGGAGCTAATCATGTGGCTTCAATTAGGAATATTGCTTTGTTGCATTGAGATTACACCAGTTTGGGTGGGAAGTCATCCTTGGGAATGGAGAGTGCGTAGAAGTTCAGCATTGGTTGTTGCATTGTGATGTTGTATTTATTGATTTAGGCCTGAATGATGGACAAAAAGGGGGTTTGGCCTCTAGAAAGTTACAGGGGTTAGCACTACATTAGTGGAATAGTGTCACGGCTGGAGTTCTGGAAGAGCGGTTAACTTGGGCTGATTTTAAAATGAGATTTGAGCATAAGTTTGTGTCTGAGTTTGCTAATCTATGCTAATGAGGAAGTTTATGGATTTGTGTAAGGATAGATGTCGGTAGTCTAGCATGCTACCAAGTTTGAAGAATTGTCTCAATATGGATATGCTATTATAGATACTGATATCAAAAGGAAGGAATTTTATTAGACCAAGTAGTTTACCTTAGGGAGCGACCGCGGTGTTCATAAAGAAACCAAGATGGGTCGTTGAGGATGTGCATCGACTATCATAAGTTAAATGAAAGGACGATTAAGAATAAGTATCATTTGCCAAGAATAGACGATCTGTTTGATCGGTTGAGTGGATCCAGAGTTTTGTTCCATTTGCACTTGGCAACTGGTTTCCATTAATTAAGAGTGGCGGAGGATAGTGTTCCTTTGATAGCATTTTGGACTAGATATGGTTTATATGAGTGGTTGGTGATGCCACTATGATCGACAAATGCACCTGTTTTCTTCGTATATTTGATGAACCGAGTTTTCCAACAGTACATGGATAAGTTTGTACTAGTGTTTATGGATGACATTCTAGTATACTCTAAGGATAAGAGAGAGCATGAAGTTCATCTTAGAGTGGCGCTTGATACTTGAGGCAGAATAAGCTAAAGGTGAAGCTTACCAAGTATCAATTCTAGAAGAAAGAGGTATTGGTCACATGGTTTTAGAGAATGGATTGTTAGTCGATCCAGATAAGATCAAAGCTATGAATAATTGGAAGAGACCATAGACAATGACAGAGATCAAGAGTTTTCTTGGGCTTGATGGCTACTACCAGAGATTCACTAAGGATTTCATGCGGATAGCAGCACCCTTAACTAAGCTAACTAGGAAGGGGGTGATATTTATTTGGTCCGACAAATGTGAGGAGGCAATCCTTAAGTTAATGCATTTGTTGACCAATGCACCCATATTAGTAGTTTCAGATAGAAATCAAGGATTGGTGGTGTATACTGATGCATGTTGAACTGGATTAGAAGCGGTGTTGATGTAGAATGGTAAAGTCATTTCCTATGCATCTAGGCAGCTTAGACCGCATGATATTAGATATCCTTCTCATGATTTGGAGTTGGCAGTTGTGATCTTTGCGTTAAAGATTTGGAGTTGGCATTATCTATTAAGGGAGAGATTTGAGTTATATACTAATCATAAGTCTTTACGAGATTTATTTTCTCAAAAGGTGTTGAATATGAGACATTAGAGGTGGCTGGAATTTCTGGCTGCAAATGATTTTGGTATAGAATATACACTAGAAAATGGTAATAAGGTGGCTGATGCTCTTAGCAGGAAACATTAGAATATAGTGTTAACTACGTTGGCGGAGTGAAAGGATTTAGAAGCTTTAGTCCGTTATGATGTGCAATTAAGGTCGAATGTTGGTTTTAGCCAGAGTTCCGCCAGGTTGTCTTGTTTAGAAGTTCGACTAGTATTAATTGAGAAAATTGCTTCTAAGCAGAAGGAGGATCCAGTATTAGCTGAAAGGATCAGAAGGCTGGAGGTCGGAACTAAGATCAATGACCTAAAGGATTTTAGCCTTGACCAAAGAGGACGACTGAGAAAGAAGGGAACGGTTGCGCGTTTCAAATATGGAAGACTTGAGGAAGGAAATTCATGGAGAATTTCATCGATCCAAGTTTACGATTCATCCTGAAGGAACCAAGATGTATTAGGATGTGAAAAGGAGCTTCTATTAGGAAGGAATGAAGAAGGATGTTGGCTTGTGGATTAGGTAGTATGCAAACTGCCAACAAGTGAAATCTAAACATCAGAAGCTAGTGGGTTAATTCTGCCTTTGGAGATTCCATTTTAGAAATGGGATTCGATATCTATAGATTTTATAGACGGGCTGCCAAGGTCAAAAAGCGGTAATGAAAGTATATGGGTTATAGTAACAGATTGACCAAGAGTTCTCATTTCATTCCAGTTAAGTCAACTAGAACAACATCTATTTTATCTAAGTTTGCCATGAATAACATAGTTAGACTGCATGGAGTTCCTTGTAGTATAGTCAGTGACATAGATGCATTGTTCATTAGTGAATTTTGGAAGAGTCTATAGGAAATGATGAGTACCAAGCTTAATATGAGTACCACATATCACCCACACATAGATGGGCAGATAGAGAGAGTCAAAAAATGTAACGACCCGTAAATTTTAGTCATTTTATTCGTTTAATTAATTTAATTTTGTGAAATTTAAAACGATAAAATTTTGAAATAAAAATTTATTATTTGAAATGCGTCTAGTTAAACATGGCAACTGGTAAATTTTCGTCCAAAAATATGGAAGTTTATTTCGTGCGTAAATTTACTTCATTTTAATCAGTTAAAAAGCGACGAAAATAAAACGTTTTCAAAACCAAAATATTTCTACATAGAAAAATTCTAAAACATCTTTTGAGCAAGTTGTCAGTTTGTCGTTTTTCCAAATTCGGACATCTTTGGCTCCGTCGATCTTATTCTCTTGCGATTTTTATGCATTTTCCGCTAGTAGAAATTTCGAATTTTTATAATTCAATCGTACCGCTAATATCTGTATATCGTTTTGATCATCTCGTCGTGCTGATAGCTACGGTATATATATTTCTGTGTTTTGACGGCCAATACGCAACGGACACCGTGAAACGGTCAACCTTATCGGTACCGTTTGAGTTTATTTGTATTCGGTGGCTATTCAAATTTTGCACTGGTTAATAATCAACGGTCATCAGTATTAATTTGCCTTGAATTCCATCATCTTGATGTTTCTATTCCCAACTTGAATTTTTTTGTAAAACCCGCTCGTGCCTATCCACGTTTTCTCTCTGCATATTTTTTTTACAACAACACTTCATCATCTCTCTGCATGAAATAAAAAGAAGCCTGTAGCCACTGTTCTTTTCCCATTCCTCCTCATTCCCAATGTCTTCTTTCTCCTTCCCACCTCCTTCAGAAAATGAAAACAAATTATCTATACCTGCATGCAAATGAACTTCTGATACAACATCCTCATTTTTGCCTCCCTTCCTTGCACCTCGATCCCGCCACCTAGCTGAACAAACTCGCCCACCATCAGCACCTACCAGTCACCAACTCACGTCGAGGCCGAACATCACCACCGACCTTCACCCATCACATCAGTTCGACCATTCCTCCTCCAGCCGCCGCTCCGGGCACCGTGCCTTCCCTCCCTCGCCATGGCAACCATGTCCTCCGCATGAATACAGCAGACGCCACATCTCCGAAGCCTGCCCTCCATCACGACAACTGCCACCTCCGCAACTCTTCTCCCTAGATCCGCCTCCTGACCTCAATAGCTCCACCAACCCTCCGCCTCCTTCGGCCATGGAAGCAGGTTGCTCCGGCGCCACGCGAACCCAGATCTATATCAGCCCTCGACCTTCTTCTTCCCTCCGATACCCATGCCCAGAATGTGCCGCGGCTTCTCTCCTACATCTCGTTGCATCTGGTATCAAAGGTTCGCATATACTCTGTGGGTTTAGTATATGCATATTTATATATATATGTGTGTATATACATTTATTTTATTAGGTTATGTGAAAAGTTTTATATCGCAGTAAGATTTTAATATGTTATATTTTTTTTTTAAAAAAAACACATAAGTTAAGTTTTGTTTTAGTTCATGTAAACAGTTTGCAGTTTAATAAGTAAATATGTATATATGTAGTGTTTTGTTTTGTAAGTGTATATATTATATGCATATTAGACTACATGAAAAGGGTTTTATATAGGGGTTGTTCGCATAGATGAATAGCTCACATACAAATTGTAAATATATAGTGTTGTGGAGACAGGTCTGCACACATTTACTAAACTTGTCTGCATATAGTTGAATAGCCGTACATATAGATATATAATCTGTTTTAGTCTGTATGAATGTTTAAGTATATTGTCATGTTAGTATTTTGAAAGTAAATATATGTATTTATTTTAAATTTATTATGAAGATATGTTGGTTTATATGTGTCTGTAAAAAAAAAGAAAACAGAAAAAAAAAGAATAAAGAATAAAGTTCCACCTGCCAAAATCGCATCATGCGTGTTGTAGATTAGTTGAGTTCGGTCTGCATAACTATGATGTTATTTGTTATATAGCTTGATACATATATGCTTAAAAAGTATGTTTCGTGTGTGCTGACTTTTATTAAATATATTTACTTTTATAGCTCATAAATACAAGCTTGCCTATATTTTGATAGCTTAGAAAAGTATGTTTTCGTATGTTGCGTGTGCAGGGTATAAAGTATTTATAACTGTACATTATATTTGAAGTTCGGCCCTACTATATATTATGAAATAACATGCGTTTGAATTAGCGTTGATTTGAAAATAATAATAACAAATTAATGTACGTTTCATTTTTTGTGTTATCGTACTGATTTAGGTTCTTAATTCCCAATTTATCAGCTTGGTCCATCGAACTCGTCTCCATCGTGCTTTGCTTCAAAATTCGTGCTCAGATTCGTAGCTCATCCCCATCGTCTAACCTCTCTAACCTCGAAAGGTGAGCAATCACTCACGATTAATATTCTTTTATTTAATTTGATTTCAATTGAAACGACAATTGAAATATGCTGCTGTTATTTATTACACTATTATTTATGTATCAGTTCACCTTTGACATCTGACACCGTTATCGGTTATGTATACAATAATAATCCAGTTTGGTTGTTAATTGATTGTTGTTTGTTGTTTATATTAGATGATAAATTGTAATGAATAAAGTGATAAATATTATGCAATTGAAATTTGTCGTAGGATAGTTTAAAATTTTGAATCGACATATGTGTTGAATTTGATTAGTTAAATTGAATAATATGACCCCTTGAAATTGTTAAGTTGATTGACACGTAGAATTTGACAAATTACACTTTGAACCTTGAACGTATATTGAATAAATTGTTGTAGAATTGGAATGGAAATTGAACGACAAGTGAAACCGCAATGTAGTAATCTTTAATCTACACGAAATGATAGTGTAGATTCTAGAAATAATTATATTAATTCGCACAAACAATAATGTGAATTAATACGATTATTTCGGGATTATTGAATTGATTATTTGATTGTTATTGATTGTTGTAATTGCTTTTTATTTACTTTGACACCATCCCAGTTATCACATTGCAAGTTCCCTTTGTTATGCTTTGATTTTTGTATTGAATTGGAATCGGGTTGAAATGATAAATACCCAAATGAACTTGACTTAGGATAGAGAATTAAATAAAATCCGATTGGTCAATAATTTGATTTAAAAATAAAATAATGATTTTATTCGAGCAAATAATAAGTTTTGAAATGAAGTTGGAATTTGAATTTTAGAAAGGAAAATGTAAAGATTGAAATCTGAAACAAATATTAACGTAGTAATTGATGAAAGAACGTTGTTTGAAATTTAATTATTTAATAATTAAATTTATAATTATTAATAAATAAGTTAGAATGAGTAATAATTGAGTTTTGAAATTATTAAGTTTGAAATCGTTTAATAATTAAATTTGAAATTATAATTAAGTTTGGAATTATAATTAAGTTTGACATTATTAAGTTGAATTTATAATTAAGTTGAAATGATTTGATAATTAAGTTTGAATTCAAAATTAGGTGGAAACGATTTAATAATTAAGTTTGAATTGGTAATCAAGTTTGTAATTATTAAGTTTTGAAATTATTAATAATTAAGATTGAAATTATTTAATAATTGAATGAGATTTAATTAATTGATAATTTAATAAAGATTGAATTCTTTGATAAGAGAAATTGAACCTTTGAATAAGTGAAATTGAACTTCGTTAATAAATGAAATTGGGTTTCTTATTTATTAAGTTTTGGAAAATTATTTAAGAAAGTTAATAAGTGAAATTGAACTTCTTAAATATGTGAAATCTAGTTTCTTTATTAATTGTTTGAAATTTGTAACTAAGTAAATAAATATGTAAAATCGAATTTCTTTAAGAAGAAATAAAAATGTGACTTATTGGAATTAATGTAAGACCTGAAATTTAGAGAATTTGATTTGATGAATTTAATTTAATTTAATTTGAAGTTTTGATATAATGAAGTTGAACGTAAGTTATAGATTTAATAAATTGGAAATTTAATGGAAATTGTTTTGAATGATAAATTAACTTAATTAATATTGAATGAAATCGGTAAATGAGTTTAAATTGGTTTGAATGTTAAATTAAATTAAATCTAAATGATTTCGGAATGAAATTTATATACGAACTTGAATCAATATTTGGATTGTTTAAATAAAAGTTGAAATCGATTTATAAGATTTTGAAAGGGTAATTTGAAAGTTTTGAAACGAAAATTTTGGAAATTGATTTGAAAGACAAATGAAATGCTGATTTACGAATTTTAATTGAAATTGAATTGATTTGGTTTCAAAATTTATTAAACGACCAATCGATGTAATAATTACGAAAGTTATTAAAGAGACCGGAATCGGTTATGGATATACTCTCTATCTAAACCGAAACCACTTTAATAACTATATGCGGAGTGATGATCCAAAATGAAGTGGTTGGAATGATGTACGTGATGACTGAAGAAAGAGAACGATAATGGATAGCCTTGACACTTGTGTCAAAATTGAAAATGACTAAAATCAGGAGCCGTGCCGGGCCAAATGGGGTTAGCCACCTCGAGCGAACACACTTCTTCGTAACTACTAATCATTACTTGTGATTGATTGGTGCACCCTCGGAATTTCAGGAGTGTTGTTTCGCGGTGTTGCGATCGCTGCGGCGATGCGTTCTCACCAGTCCGGATCAGGCGAACGGTAGTTTCACTACTTTGGGTATTGCCTCATGTGCCTTGTCATACTTGTATTCCCGTATACGCGACCACTACGAATTTGTTTTGTGTTATACCTATGGAGTACTCTCTGATATCCCACTAGTTTACGGTGGAGTTTACAGTGCTGTATAGACTATGACATTTATACAAAATGTGTTAAGGGGAATAATGGTAACGCCTTAACACTATTTTGATATTTTATATTACTAATAGACATTATCTATTTAGCGTATATTACTACATAGTAGATAGTTTAACGGATCCTTAGAGGATGGTTATTCCAACATCCTTTGAGTTACTTGTATTTCGATTGCTATTTCACTTGAGTTAGATTTATTGATATGAGAATATTAATCCTGACTCGAGTGTTTTGTGTTTTGCTTTACGCTCGGGTCAGACTGAGTAGTTCAGCTTTTGAGACTCGCCTTTGGAGTTGGAGCTTCGCCTGGAGATCCAGCTATCTATCCAGCTTTCAGATATTCGATGATTCCAGTGATGTATTCTGATTCTTATATTTGACTGTTGTATTCGAGACTTCTGTTGTAACTTATTTAACTCTGACGTATCTTATATATTTATATAGTAGCTTCATGAACTACTATCACTTTTACTTTCGCTACATATTATTACTTTGTGTCTGTTATTCTACGATTATTTATTTACTGTATATCTGAGTTTTGCCAAATTTAAATTAACAATTCGGTATTTTGAATTATTCAAGTCCGACATGTGCGGATGTGAATTGTCCAAAATAGCGGGTCGTTACAGTTGGTATCAGAGCTTTTGGTAGCTCTAGGCAAAACTTAGCATATAGGGTAAATGTATTTACAGAATCACTCCCACTCGAGTTTCAATCTCTTCCTTTTGACTCAATTCCTCTGAATTTTGGAACGTTCCCTGCGGTTCCAAAACTCATTCGTGTCCCTCACTATTCGATTCTTTCAATTTTGGAGCATCCCATAACTCCACTTCGAATGATCTTTATTATGAATCGACGGTCTCGCCAATATTCGAATTATTTGTAAATGAGTGAAACTCCTTTACAATAGACATTGATTTACCGGAGATTTATGTATCCTCGGTTTACGATGTTATCTATCTCCTGCAATACCTGAATTCTATTCTTAAGATCGAATGTCGATTTACCTTGAAATTCAACATCGATCTTATTCTTGAAGTTATGGTCGACCCAGTTAAGGTTGTCCGTGAATTAAATAAGCTTATACATCTTCCGATTCTGTTAATTGAATCATCTTATCTTTTCTTTGAACTTGTATTCGAATCAGGATTCCCTTTAATTTGAGTCCATCCAAAATTTGAAATTTATATACTGCTTTGGAATCCCTCTTGTATCGTCAAGCGAGAAGTGTATTTGTAAATTTATATATAAAATGTTTTATATATATTGTGTTGTTTGAGTTGTTGATGTTGATTTGGATTTTTGATCGATTCGTCTGATCAACGCTATCGATAGAATTTCCAAAACACTTTAACAGAGCAAACTGACATAATATCGTTTTCAAAATTGGTTAATGAAAATTTTGAATGATTATACTATATGTAAGTATAAATTTTTCTGGAATTAAATGTTAATGAACCTGTTGTCCGAAATGATAATATCTTCATTTATTGTATTATAAGCCATTGACTATTGCATAATATAAATAAATGAATTTATAAAACTTGGATATAATTTGACTTAGAATTTAGAATGAATTTAAAACAAAAATTGGAAATTTAATTTTCGATAGATTTCAAACCTTGTACTTAAAGGTATATTATTTAAAGTATTTTTGAATAGAAATCATTTGAAAGAAATTTTAACGTTTAAATCAGTGCTCTTCTCTTTGTCGCTGAAAAATAATTTCGGTGATGACGGCCGCATCATCGACATTCATTTTCGAGTTTCGAAATGAAGAGACTATTCTGTAGCTTTGCTACTGCTTGTTTTGAAAAATAAATTGATTTGAATTTCTAAACATGACTTGATTTTTTTTTATATATTGAAGATAAATTTGATTTGATATTAGGTATATATACATTTATTTAGTTATAAAATGGTTGAGATTAATTGCAAATTAGTTCTTAAAATTTTGATTTAAAGATGATTTTCGATGAAGCCAAACATTTTGACTAAATTGATTTGAAATTCTTGAAATATGATTTGATTTGTAATACATATATCGATATATGATTTAAAAATGACTTGATATTATATATATTTATTTATCTCTAAATAAATTTGAAGTTACTCAAAAATTAAAATTCTAAATTTTATGATAAAGGATAAATTTCAATTATAAAATGAAATCAATAGCTTGAATAGATAATTAAGCCTGAATAATTAAATTAGAAAATTTACTTGTATAATACTCCATTTCATTATATAACTTACCTAAATTTTCAAAGGTTGACTATGTAGTTGAATATTATACAATATAAAATGATATCAAAGGAATTTTAAAATTAATTTGAGTTGTTATAATAAAGGTAGATATACTTAATATACATGTGATAAGATATATTTAGTAGAATAAATTTAATAATAATTTAGAATAAAGAAGAATTAAATTTGTCGAAGAAATTTGATTATAATAAATGACTATTCAAATTTATGATCTTTGGAATTGTTAATTTAAGAAAAATTGGATAATATACAATATAAATTGTCTTTATAAATAAATATGAATGCGTGTAATAAAAGTTATTCACTTAAATTTTAATCATAAAATGTTATGGAGATAAATAGAATAATAAGTTAAATAAACAATAGATGCAATTAATAGAAGGAAAGTTTGGTTTGAAAGCTAATAAATTGAAATTAAATCAACATAATAAGACGTCCTGATATTAATTGAATTTAAATTGAATTTTGTTTTGAAAGAACCTTTTGTACCTAACGTTAATAAGGGTGAAATCAAATCAATTAATGAAAACCTTGAATTTAAAAACAAATTGTTGAATATAAATTTATTTAAATTGAAATTTATATGGTTTAAAATAATTGAATATTTTATAATTCAAGTCTATTTTCTTTTGATTGTTTCTATTCTCCTACTTCCTTCCTTTTCGGGGATGAAAAGTTTTGAGTGGGGGAGAATGTAACGACCCATAAATTTTAGTCATTTTATTCGTTTAATTAATTTAATTTTGTGAAATTTAAAACAATAAAATTTCGAAATAAAAATTTATTATTTGAAATGCGTCTAGTTAAACATGGCAACTGGTAAATTTTCGTCCAAAAATATGGAAGTTTATTTCGTGCGTAAATTTACTTCAATTTAATCAGTTAAAAAGCGACGAAAATAAAACGTTTTCAAAACTAAAATATTTCTACATAGAAAAATTCTAAACCATCTTTTGAGCAAGTTATCAGTTTGTCGTTTTTCCAAATTCGGATATCTTTGGCTCCGTCGATCTTATTCTCTTGCGATTTTTATGCATTTTCCGCTAGTAGAAATTTCAAATTTTTATAATTCAATCGTACCGCTAATATCTGTATATCGTTTTGATCGTCTCGTCGTGCTGATCGCTACGGTATATATATTTCTGTGTTTTGACGGCCAATACGCAACGGACACCGTGAAACGGTCAACCTTATCGGTACCGTTTGAGTTTATTTGTATTCGGTGGCTATTCAAATTTTGCACTGGTTAATAATCAACGGTCATCAGTATTAATTTGCCTTGAATTCCATCATCTTGATGTTTCTATTCCCAACTTGAATTTTTTTGTAAAACCCGCTCGTGCCTATCCACGTTTTCTCTCTGCATATTTTTTTTACAACAACACTTCATCATCTCTCTGCATGAAATAAAAAGAAGCCTGTAGCCACTGTTCTTTTCCCATTCCTCCTCATTCCCAATGTCTTCTTTCTCCTTCCCACCTCCTTCAGAAAATGAAAACAAATTATCTATACCTGCATGCAAATGAACTTCTGATACAACATCCTCATTTTTGCCTCCCTCCCTTGCACCTCGAACCCGCCACCTAGCCGAACAAACTCGCCCACCATCAGCACCTACCAGTCACCAACTCACGTCGAGGCCGAACATCACCACCGACCTTCACCCATCACATCAGTTCGACCATTCCTCCTCCAGCCGCCGCTCCGGGCACCGTGCCTTCCCTCCCTCGCCATGGCAGCCATGTCCTCCGCATGAATACAGCAGACGCCACATCTCCGAAGCCTGCCCTCCGTCACGACAACCGCCACCTCCGTAACTCTTCTCCCTAGATCCGCCTCCTGACCTCAACAGCTCCACCAACCCTCCGCCTCCTTCGGCCATGGAAGCAGGTTGCTCCGGCGCCACGCGAACCCAGATCTATATCAGCCATCGACCTTCTTCTTCCCTCCGAATACCCATGCCCAGAATGTGCCGCGGCTCCTCTCCTACATCTCGTTGCATCTGGTATCAAAGGTTCGCATATACTCTGTGGGTTTAGTATATGCATATTTATATATATGTGTGTGTATACACATTTATTTTATTAGGTTATGTGAAAAGTTTTGTATCGCAGTAAGATTTTAATATGTTATATTTTTTTTAAAAAAAACACATAAGTTAAGTTTTGTTTTAGTTCATGTAAACAGTTTGCAGTTTAATAAGTAAATATGTATATATGTAGTGTTTTGTTTTGTAAGTGTATATATTATATGCATATTAGACTACATGAAAAGGGTTTTATATAGGGGTTGTTCGCATAGATGAATAGCTCACATACAAATTGTAAATATATAGTGTTGTGGAGACAGGTCTGCACACATTTACTAAACTTGTCTGCATATAGTTGAATAGCCGTACATATAGATATATAATCTGTTTTAGTCTGTATGAATGTTTAAGTATATTGTCATGTTAGTATTTTGAAAGTAAATATATGTATTTATTTTAAATTTATTATGAAGATATGTTGGTTTATATGTGTTTGTAAAAAAAAAAACAGAAAAAAAAAGAATAAAGAATAAAGTTCCACCTGCCAAAATCGCATCATGCGTGTTGTAGATTAGTTGAGTTCGGTCTGCATAACTATGATGTTATTTGTTATATAGCTTGATACATATATGCTTAAAAAGTATGTTTCGTGTGTGCTGACTTTTATTAAATATATTTACTTTTATAGCTCATAAATACAAGCTTGCCTATATTTTGATAGCTTAGAAAAGTATGTTTTCGTATGTTGCGTGTGCAGGGTATAAAGTATTTATAACTGTACATTATATTTGAAGTTCGGCCCTACTATATATTATGAAATAACATGCGTTTGAATTAGCGTTGATTTGAAAATAATAATAACAAATTAATGTACGTTTCATTTTTTGTGTTATCGTACTGATTTAGGTTCTTAATTCCCAATTTATCAGCTTGGTCCATCGAACTCGTCTCCATCGTGCTTTGCTTCAAAATTCGTGCTCAGATTCGTAGCTCATCCCCATCGTCTAACCTCTCTAACCTCGAAAGGTGAGCAATCACTCACGATTAATATTCTTTTATTTAATTTGATTTCAATTGAAACGACAATTGAAATATGCTGATGTTATTTATTACACTATTATTTATGTATCAGTTCACCTTTGACATCTGACACCGTTATCGGTTATGTATACAATAATAATCCAGTTTGGTTGTTAATTGATTGTTGTTTGTTGTTTATATTGGATGATAAATTGTAATGAATAAAGTGATAAATATTATGCAATTGAAATTTGTCGTAGGATAGTTTAAAATTTTGAATCGACATATGTGTTGAATTTGATTAGTTAAATTGAATAATATGACCCCTTGAAATTGTTAAGTTGATTGACACGTAGAATTTGACAAATTACACTTTGAACCTTGAACGTATATTGAATAAATTGTTGTAGAATTGGAATGGAAATTGAACGACAAGTGAAACCGCAATGTAGTAATCTTTAATCTACACGAAATGATAGTGTAGATTCTAGAAATAATTATATTAATTCGCACAAACAATAATGTGAATTAATACGATTATTTCGGGATTATTGAATTGATTATTTGATTGTTATTGATTGTTGTAATTGCTTGTTTATTTACTTTGACACCATCTCAGTTATCACATTGCAAGTTCCCTTTGTTATGCTTTGATTTTTGTATTGAATTGGAATCGGGTTGAAATGATAAATACCCAAATGAACTTGACTTAGGATAGAGAATTAAATAAAATCCGATTGGTCAATAATTTGATTTAAAAATAAAATAATGATTTTATTCGAGCAAATAATAAGTTTTGAAATGAAGTTGGAATTTGAATTTTAGAAAGGAAAATGTAAAGATTGAAATCTGAAACAAATATTAACGTAGTAATTGATGAAAGAACGTTGTTTGAAATTTAATTATTTAATAATTAAATTTATAATTATTAATAAATAAGTTAGAATGAGTAATAATTGAGTTTTGAAATTATTAAGTTTGAAATCGTTTAATAATTAAATTTGAAATTATAATTAAGTTTGGAATTATAATTAAGTTTGAAATTATTAAGTTGAATTTATAATTAAGTTGAAATGATTTGATAATTAAGTTTGAATTCAAAATTAGGTGGAAACGATTTAATAATTAAGTTTGAATTGGTAATCAAGTTTGTAATTATTAAGTTTTGAAATTATTAATAATTAAGATTGAAATTATTTAATAATTGAATGAGATTTAATTAATTGATAATTTAATAAAGATTGAATTCTTTGATAAGAGAAATTGAACCTTTGAATAAGTGAAATTGAACTTCGTTAATAAATGAAATTGGGTTTCTTATTTATTAAGTTTTGGAAAATTATTTAAGAAAGTTAATAAGTGAAATTGAACTTCTTAAATATGTGAAATCTAGTTTCTTTATTAATTGTTTGAAATTTGTAACTAAGTAAATAAATATGTGAAATCGAATTTCTTTAAGAAGAAATAAAAATGTGACTTATTGGAATTAATGTAAGACTTGAAATTTAGAGAATTTGATTTGATGAATTTAATTTAATTTAATTTGAAGTTTTGATATAATGAAGTTGAACGTAAGTAATTGATTTAATAAATTGGAAATTTAATGGAAATTGTTTTGAATGATAAATTAACTTAATTAATATTGAATGAAATCGGTAAATGAGTTTAAATTGGTTTGAATGTTAAATTAAATTAAATCTAAATGATTTCGGAATGAAATTTATATACGAACTTGAATCAATATTTGAATTGTTTAAATAAAAGTTGAAATCGAATTATAAGATTTTGAAAGGGTAATTTGAAAGTTTTGAAACGAAAATTTTGGAAATTGATTTGAAAGACAAATGAAATGCTGATTTACGAATTTTAATTGAAATTGAATTGATTTGGTTTCAAAATTTATTAAACGACCAATCGGTGTAATAATTACGAAAGTTATTAAAGAGACCGGAATTGGTTATGGATATACTCTCTATCTAAACCGAAACCACTTTAATAACTATACGCGGAGTGATGATCCAGAATGAAGTGGTTGGAATGATGTACGTGATGACTGAAGAAAGAGAACGATAATGGATAGCCTTGACACTTGTGTCAAAATTGGAAATGACTAAAATCAGGAGCCATGCCGGGCCAAATGGGGTTAGCCACCTCGAGCGAACACACTTCATCGTAAGTACTACTCATTACTTGTGATTGATTGGTGCACCCTCGGAATTTCAGGAGTGTTGTTTTGCGGTGTTGCGATCGCTGCGGCGATGCGTTCTCACCAGTCCGGATCAGGCGAACAGTAGTTTCACTACTTTGGGTATTGCCTCATGTGCCTTGTCATACTTGTATTCCCATATATGCGACCACTACGAATTTGTTTTGTGTTATACCTATGGAGTACTCCCTGATATCCTACTAGTTTACGGTGGAGTTTACAGTGCTGTATAGACTATGACATTTATATAAAATGTGTTAAGGGGAATAATGGTAACGCCTTGACACTATTTTGATATTTTATATTACTAATAGACATTATCTATTTAGCGTATATTACTACATAGTAGATAGTTTAACGGATCCTTAGAGGATGGTTATTCCAACATCCTTTGAGTTACTTGTATTTCGATTGCTATTTCACTTGAGTTAGATTTATTGATATGAGAATATTAATCCTGACTCGAGTGTTTTGTGTTTTGCTTTACGCTCGGGTCAGACTGAGTAGTTCAGTTTTTGAGACTCACCTTTGGAGTTGGAGCTTCGCCTGGAGATCCAGCTATCTATCCAGCTTTCAGATATTCGATGATTCCAGTGATGTATTCTGATTCTTATATTTGACTGTTGTATTCGAGACTTCTGTTGTAACTTATTTAACTCTGACCTATCTTATATATTTATATAGTAGCTTCATGAACTACTATCACTTTTACTTCCGCTACATATTATTACTCTGTGTCTGTGATTCTACGATTATTTATTTACTGTATATCTGAGTTTTGCCAAATTTAAATTAACAATTCGGTATTTTGAATTATTCAAGTCCGACATGTGCCGATGTGAATTGTCCAAAATAGCGGGTCGTTACAAAAAAGTACTCAGAGATCTATTGAGAGCTTGTGTATTAGACTTTGGTGGATCTTGGGAGGATCACCTATATTTGGTTGAGTTTTCCTATAATAATAGTTAACAGGCTAGTATAGGAAAGATGCCGTTTGAAGCTTTGTATGGAAGACCAGGCAAATCACCAACATGTTGGTTGGAGACTGGAGACAGATTGGTCTTAGGTCTAGATTTAGTTAGACAAGCATTAGAGAAGATTGAGTTAATCTAGGGATGGATGAAGGAAGCTCAATCCAGATAGAAGAGCTACGTAGATAAGAGGCTTAAGGACCTAGAATTCTCAGTTGGAGGTAAGGCGATTTGGAAAGTCTGGGAAGTTAGTCCCAAGATATGTAGGTCCATTCCAAATTATAGGGATGATTGAAAAGGTCGCATACGGATTTGAGTTACCGAGCAATGTGGCAGGTGTCCATCATGTATTTCATGTGTCTCATCTTCACAAGTATTTGCATGGTCCAAAGACTAATATTCCTCCAACGGGATTGGCTGACTTAGTGGTAGAACCTAATTTGTCTTTTGTTAGACAGCCAGTTCGGGTTGTAGCTAGAGACGAGAAAAGATTAAGAAACAAGATAGTCAGGTTGGTGAAAGTTCAATAGAGCAACAACGAGAAGGACTATACTTAGAAGACAGAGAACGGGATTAGAGATACTTATCCTGGTCTGCTTTGAGGGTGTATCTATATTAGATTTATATAGATAGTTGCTAGTCGGTTAAATTGTTATGGTTGTTAGGTTTTGTTATAGATGTTTGCTATGTTTAGTATTTAGTCCTTACTAAATTTCGAGGATGAAATTTTTTAAGGGAGGAGCTTATAACATCCCTAATTATTGATAACATTGTTTAGAAGATTTAATTAGATAAATCAAATTGAATAATGACGATAAGGAGATTGAGATTTGATTAAATTATATATATATATATATATATATATATATATATATGGTTGTTCTTATTAATAAGATATATGGGCTTTAAATGGGTTTATAAGATGATTAACTTACATAATGCCTTATTAGTAAAAATAGCCGCACATTCTATTCACGGCGATACATTTACCTTTGTCCATTACGTTCATTTTTATTTCTCAAATCAAAACAAATGAAAATAACCCTAAGATGGCCGGCCATTATCAAGGAGGAAAAGAGCAATTTTAATCTAAAGCCAAGTATCGAAAGCCAGGGAGGATTAATTAACAACAAATCTCAAATTCCTTATCAAGTTTATGGTTAATAATAATCTCCTACCATCTCTATTTTTGTTCTATGATTATATGGTTTCAGATTTATGAGTTAAAATTATTTTTTATGATATAATGGATGATGATATGTTGGAGTTATATTATCATGATTTTTTTAATTCATAAGCACATGAATTTTCATGGTTTTGACATGAAACCGGGAATATGTCAGTTTAGATTGCCATATAAATTTTTTATATTAAGTAAAACATGATTTTAGAGATTAATTTTTAGAATTTTCTAAGATATAGAAATTTTGTAATGAATTTTTATTGAAAAATATGATATATTGGTTTAAAATTTATTTCGAGAATTTCAGGAAGAAATTGGATCTAAAATTTTAATATGTTCGATTACATGTTGAAATTGAATTTCTGTGATTTTTGGGGATTTTTCCTAATTAATTTACTAGGGATAATAAATTATTTTAAAAGAAGGACTTTTTTGAGATAATTGGTTTTAGTATATGGATGGGCTAAAACATTGCATTTTTAATGGTTTTAACCTTGTATAAATTTGGCAGTTTTAAAGGTAAAGTATTTGAAAAGTTTTTATGATTACCAATCAATAGTTTACAAATAGGCAAGTTGCTAGAAAGTAATTACTAAAGTTGTTATAATTCAGCCTTTAAATCAGAAAAAGGTGTTGCGCCACTATTAGTAAGTACCTTTCGACTCCTTTGATTCCACCTCATCCCAGTCGAAACCAACATAGACGAAACCGCCATAGTCGAAATCAATACACAAGATATCACTTAGATGGTATGCGGTGGATTGGAAGGATGGAAAGCCTTGGTATCGAGGCTAGCTCTCGATGGAGTCAAAACCTTGCTTTGTTTTCATAAGTTAACATTCTTATGTAGTTTTACCTAAAGCTTTCGAAAATCGAAATTATGCATTCGAAAAGGTTTTATAATTAGCTTTTGAAGAAGGTTGTCATGTTGTGTTAAAGTATTTTCTTTCGAAGGAGAACCTTTTTCCTTTAAATAATTGCTTTCGAAAGGGTAGGTTCCGACCTAGACGAAACCTAGCCACAACTCAACCTTTCGACTATATTGACCAACGATGCTTTCGAAAGGTTACCCTTATTCTTATCTTAAACTAAACCTTTTCCCTAATTACTTTCATAAGGGTTAAGGGTTTCAAGGTATGGATTCGAAAGAGGTTTCGACTCTGTCCTTGAAAGTTTTTGTTTTAAAGGTTTGCTTTCGACTAAGGTGGTTCCAATACCATCAATTTTTCCTCAAATCAATTTTTTTGGTTTTGAAAGAGATACTTTCGTATATGACCATTTTGATCCAAATGATGTTTTTAAATAGTAAACCCAATGCCTTTGAAAGGGGTACTTTCATTTATTTTGTAGCTCTAAAAAGATGATTTGATACCATCAAAAGGTATGATAGCTTTCGAAATAGAATTTTTATTAAGGGCTTCGAAAGGTATGTATACAATGTTTTGAAAAGAGGTCTTTGCTTTCGAATGTGGCTATCCAGAGGTTTTGGAATAGATGTTTTTATATTTTCAAAACATAACCCCAATCTCAATTTAAAGTAATAACTATGGCATAAATAAGGATTTTGAAATGTTATTCACATTGTTATTAACTCATAACTATATTTTAGGGTAGAATAACCAGTTAGGTTGACCCAGTAGTGGATATAACTTAACCGATGTTAAAATTCAAATTAAAAATATTGGCATGGGCCAGTAGGTTTACAGCAAGCCCATGAAAACTGTATGATATTACGGGGGCCAATAGGTTCATAGTCAGCCTATGAAAACTATGATTTGATACTGGCAGAGGCAAGTAAGCTTGTAGTTAGCCCATGAAAACTATATCCGGATTAAGATATTGGCATTCAACCAATAGGCTCCTAGTTAGCGAATGAAAACTAGGATAAAAAATATGATATTGGAGTTACCAATATGTTCTTAGTGATCCCATGAAAACTAAGTAATTGGACATATAGTCCATAAACACTGAACATGTTAATAGTAATCCTAGAAACTATAATTGAGACAGATAGTCAGAGTGAATGGAGATGAGTAATCCAGAGTTGATTTATTCATTTTGCATAACATCCAAATGTTTTGAAATATTATGGTTTAACCAATGTGGATGCAGGAGCACAGTATATGGTTTTATAATTGTTTTAGGATACTAGTGAGGGGAAAACCTGTACCGCTAAGCCGCGTGGTCTCGCTAGATATATAAATGATTTAAGATGGTAAATTATTATTCATAACAGGCTTTATGTCTGACTCGAAGTTTTTAGTTTTCCCCTTAAACTCTCAGGTACTCAATTGATTTTGAGTAGGTTGAAAGTTAAGGGTTTTCTGGTGTTCTTTTAGACGAATAAAGCTTCCAAGGGTGTGCATGAGGCAAATTTCTTATTAGAGTTCTTATATTTCCGCTATGTGTTTTATTTGTAAAGGAAAATTGTTTTCTTGCCTATCTATATACTCTAATCTACCAGGGGGCATTTTCGTATGCTGCTCTTAGCATATTTTATAATAATTATATGTTATCTAAATGTGACCTATGAATTGGGATTTTGTAATCAATTTGGAATATTTTGAAATAGAGTATGAAATTTGTTTATTGTTTAATTTTTTTCATATTCGTCTATTTCTGTGTATCAACGTATCTAATGTCGCCGTATTTGGTGGCCGAGGATTAATAACTACGGATGATTGTAGCATCCGTAGCCATTAGTTTTGGGCCTCAAAGTAGGGGGATGTTACAGGTATATTCTAAGTTAGTAGTAGATAATGCAACACGATTATTGTTTTACTGCAAACTATTGACCATGGAACTAAATAATGACCTGGCATGAAGTATATGTCACTTGTGCTTTTTCTATCAACTGGGCAACCTGAATAGTTTGCAATAGGGTAGTCCACCAAATTGAAATTGCTATAAAATTTTATGTGACCAAAATATATCTTATTCCTTTTATAACGTTTAAGCTTGTACCTTATTTCGAAACAAATAAATACGGAAAACAAAGGAAAATGTGTGAGACATCAATCAATTTGTAAAACATATGATATATTAGTAAAAAATCAAAGTGATGTGAAGACATACCATACGATTTGATAAGAAAGAACATAAAAGAACGCACAACTGAAAATTCTCCAACGAATGATTTGTTAATCATTATGAATGTAGAAAATTAATCTAGAATATGGACAATTGACCATTGTTATTTTGAAAGTTCAACATATTCGAAACCGCTATTTGAAAATTTTGAGTCCATAATTTGATTTAGCACTAAACTTGGTAGATTCAAACATTTAATGTTGTTGATTAACAAAATTGGTTTCGAGTCAAAAAGATGAAGTGATCAGAAGTTATGTTTGAAATACTACAACTTGTTTGTATAAATCGGAAACACTTTTCAAAATTGTGCTGATATAATTATTGTTTTCTAAGGTTTTATAAAATGAATCAGCAAAAACTCAATAAACATCAATGTCGTAGTATTATCGGTTAGTTTTTTTAGAAGTTCAAGAATTTCAAAATTCATAGTAACAATTTCAAGTTATAATCGATTTACTACTTCTGTGTTAAAACAATTTTGGAATAATAATCAACCATAGTACTAATTTAAATGCAATTTTTCAAGGACTTCTAAAACGAATTGTCAAAACATTGAGAATGAAAATTGTATAATTTTCTATAAGGTTTTTGAAACATCAATAAATTTATAAACTGGAATAGCAAAGTAGAAATTATAATCAAAATTTATAGCTGTGTTAGGAAAAACTGAAACAAGTTTCAAACAATATGCTGAATGATTTGTTGTTTTCCATTCGTTTAAGTTAAAATTATAAGAAATACAATGTATAAAACCTATCGAATTTTCTATCTATTTTGTAGAACATCTTTAATTTTACAAATCGTAGCTTCAGAGCTCAGGATATATCAATTTACTATAATTGAAAATCATATCCTAAAATAAGGGGAGACGATTGAAAAGGAGAGTTTAGAGCTCATATCTTCACTTACCATTGGAGTTGCACTCTTATTTACCATTAATATGTAGATATCCACTTCATTTTTCTAGGTTAAACAACACTGTAATTATTCCTTATCAATCATATATAGAACAACTCAAAATCTGCCACTATTGTAGTTGTTCCTTAGCCCGTTTTGTATCTAAATATTAGAAGAAGCGAATGGCCTAGTAAAGGATGTAGGATCACATTCTTTTATTTTTGGAATCTTTGGTACCCATAGCGAACAATTAGTATTATCAATTTTACCCTTGGAACCCAAACATTTTGGAATTAAAATTTAAATTTGTAGCTTTTAGGACCTAGATTTGTTTAACGGTTATTTGTTTCTTCATATTCCAACATTTAATTTTTATGCTTAATTTTTCCACAAATTGAACACTTTGAAAAATCATTATGAAATTTCATCTTATCACAATTCTTTCTCTTAACTTGTTTAACCCTATCATATCCAAGTCATTTTCTATTTTTGGTGATAGTGATTACCTAACAACATATTTAGTGATTTTTCACCTTTAATTTTTTATTATTATTATCGATTCACGATGTTGAACCTTAGATCTAAGAGAAATATTTTCTTCAAAAGTGAGGTACATATTTTAATGAAATTTTCTCTTTTTATGTCATCTTTGTTTTCTAAAGTCAAAATTTTATTTTCAAGGATTTCAATTATAGTCTTAGATATATTTATAACTTCCTCTAAAGACTGGCGGTTCTCACATTCTGAGTTAAATTTTCTAATGTTTTGAATTATCGGTTCTAACTCATTATTTAAACAAAGCAGACCTTTTTTCCTAAAATTCTAGTTTATTCAATCTTTGTTGAAGTCTATCAAGTTTCCGTTTAACTCGTGATATGAAAAATAACTTAGTACAGGAGAAGTGTGCTACCTCGTTAGGTTCATCGTTACTATCGATTGATTCTACCATCAGACACAAATTTATCATTCCTTCTCACTATCCGTGCTCTCATGATATTTTTCTCCACTCTCATCCCAGGTGGCTGTGAAACTCCTTATCTTCTTCTTCTTTCCTTTGTCAAGTCTATTCTGCGGACTTGGTTTGATATGACTGATATCTTACATCTATGACATATGAATTCTTCCTCAGAATCATCCAGTACTTTGGTGTAACAACCCTGGTTTTAGCAATTACCTGTTAATAACAGTAATAATAAATTATGATGAGATTATAATTTATAAATTAAGAGATAAATATAATTTGGAATAGATAATTTAAATGAATTATCTAAGTAAAATCTAAAATTTAGGTTTTGGAATTTACTTGGGAAAAATTTAAGATAAGGGATGTTAAATTAATGAAAATGATTTAAATATGGAGTTTTGGAGAAAGTACCTTTATTATGGATAAAACTTGAGGAAAATAGATTTAAATATGAATTAGGTTAAATTTGAAGTGAAATAAAATGTTGGGAATAAATTGAGTTTCAAAATTTATATTTGAAAAAGAAATAAAATAAATTTGGGATGGAAAATTTGTTAAAATTGTTTATTGTAAATAAACAATGGATTTTAAATAAATAAAGTGGAATTAAGATGTTGGGTTGGTAATAAATTGTGAATAATAGAAATATTTTAATTTGTTGCTTAATTAATTGAATTAAGTGAGATAAAAGGATTTATTCAACTTCAATTGGTTGAAGTTAATATAAAATGTTGGAAATAAAGTTTTAAAAACTTTATTATGTTAGTTTATGATAAAAAAGAGCAACACATGGTTTTAATTTGGTAAAATGCAATACTTTTGCAAATTATTGCTAAATGTTGAATTTTGTTAACTTTAATGAGACATTAAAATTTAATAGGATAAATCTATAAATAAAAAAGGTGGAATTATGTTCTAAAATAATATTTGGATGTAAAAATTATTATTAATAAGGTTTGTTATAATTAATTTGACAAGAAAATGAATTTCCTGAAATTTTGGTTGTTAAAAAAAAGTGTTTTATCTAATTTAAGTGTAACCGAAACATTTAATTAAAAAGAAGAACTTTAATAATGGAAAATATTTTTCAAATGTATCGCCATTTCAACATTATTTGGCCTTTTGAGCCGTTTGAGACATTATTATGTGGCAATTACACTTTTGGAATTTGAACTCTTTTTCGAGTTCTACATATTATGATTTGTGATTGCCATGTTTTGGTGTTTAATTTTAGATTTATAATCTTTTTTTATGGATCTATTTGTGTTGCCATCTTTTAGCGTATTTTTGAGATTTGGGATCTCCTATTTGAGGATTTATTTGTGATTGCCATTATTTGGAAAATTTTGAGTTTTTTGATCTCCTATTTAGGAGTTATTGTTTATGAAAACCATTATATTGTCTTTTAAATATGCCGATAATGTGAGGCAATTAAATGTGTTGAATTGATATTATTTTCGATCTTGCCTCTTTTGAGATATCCTCTTATGATACTTAGTAGTTGATATATTGTTGTGATATTATATCACATGAAGTGTTAACATACATTATTATTACTTCTTCTCATTCGAGAAGAAACATTATCCTTTACCCTTATACTTCATCTATCACATACTAATCAGTTTATTTAAGCTAGACTAACCCGTGTATTTCTATATATCGGGTCAGACCGAGTTATTTTAGGTTAGACACTAGTTGTGGATATCTGCCATGTTGCTTCCGCTTTGGACTTTCTGCCAATCAATTTTTTTGTGGTTTTGTAGTGTTTTGTAAACTCTAATATGTATCTATTCATTTTGACTCGATGTATATATTGTAGTCCATCTACCATCACTTTTGTATCACTATGGAGTGTACTGGGATGTATCTGTGCATATGTATATATATGTTTGATTGCTGTTCTGTGATCTTTTATGTTCGTTTTTATATTTTTTTCTGATAGATCCATTAAGCCACTGTAGTTTTGTATTAAGCATATGTTGAGTATGTCGATCCATTTGAGAAAGAAAAAAAAATTAGAGCACCCAATCGACGTATTCAATACATGTTTAAAACAAAACTATGGATGGTCGCTCCTAACCAGCCTTATTCTCCACATTAATAGACAGTATTATTCTGTAATGCTCTTTCTTAATGTGGGTCTTGAGGGGGCATCATAGCTTGGTATCAGAGCTGATTTCAGAACAAAATATGATAAACACAAAACATATATTACATTACATCAAAGTGCAGTATTAGTGCTACATATTCCATGACCACTGTGCCCTTAACCTTTTCATGTACTTTGGAGTAGATATAAGTTGGGAATATGTCTAGGAACGCATTTTTATTCCATAGTATTCCATAATTGAATCAACGATATCTAATCCTATGAATAATCCTTAACGTCATCATTCTATTTTAATTCTCTTCGATACGGGTGCTTGACCCTCATTCGTATCGAAAGAGCTTGTTGATGCTATACCATTGGATGTTTCTTGTCTTGTTACTTCTTTGAGGATTGTGAGTCCTATTGGGGGGATCCGAAACACTTAGCTTTTTGTATGAGGATGGTGAGATTATTCTTTGTAGTTCTTATTTTCGTGCAAATCTGCACATTACTCATTATCTTGGGTTTAGTTTGATTTTGGGGATGGATTGGCTTGCTTGTTATGAAGCCCAAATTCCATGTTCCGAAAGGATACTATATTTTAGGTATCCTAATTTGGATGATCTGTTGTCTCTTGTTCTTCGGAACGTTGATAGTGATTCTGGGGTATCTTTATTTACTCTTGAGTCTCGAGATGATGATGAAGCATCTCGAATTCTAGTTGTTTATGATTCTTGTTGATGTATTTAAGTCCATTTCGGGTTTGCCATCCAAACGAGCAATTGAATTCCGTATTGACCTCATTCCTTATGCTTAGCCTGTTACCTCTTACGTGGATGCCAAATAAGAAAAATGAGGAACTCAAAAAGTAATTGTTGGAGCTTGAAGCCAAGAAATTCATTCATTCCAATTCTTCACCATGGGGTACAGCGGTGGTCTTTTTTAAGGAATCTGATGGTACTCTTAGGCTTTGCATCGGTTACCGCAAGTTGAATGAGTTAACCATCAAGAATAAATATCCATTGCCTATGATTGACATGTTCGATCAATTGAGTTGTGCTAGGGTCTTTTCTCAACCTGACCTTGCCACTGATTTTCATCAGCTTTGAGTTGCGGAGGACAACACTCCTCTCACTGTATTCCATAATTGATATGGATCTTATGAGTGGCTCATTATGCCGTTCAGTTTTACGAACAATCTAGCTTATTTCGTCAATCTAATAAATCATATATTCTGGTACTATCTCGATGAGTTCGTCCTTGTATTCATTGATGATGAGTAAAAGAAATAATTTAAATTGCAATTCTTTCTAATAGATGATACACTTATAAGTATAATTGGATTTTGTTTATTAAGATAAGCTAAGAGTAATTTGTAAAATTATATAAAAGGCATGTTTATCATATAGAAAATGATTTTGTGTTGGATTATCCATCGAGTGCTTTAAGAATTCTAGTCGATGCACCTGATCAACGTTAGCAATAAGAATTTCCTAAACGCTTTGATGAGACAGTCAACTACAGTAAATTGAGCTGTAATAAGTAAAAGTTTGAAAATAAATAAATATGGGATTGAAAATTAATATTATTATAGAAGATAAATGTAGCCATTGAACCATAGTGATTGTTGGATAACTGGTGAGACAGTATTGATCATTTGGTCAACTCTGCAGCTAATTGATTGGGACATTCACTATAAACCAATGGCGAGGCAACGCCATTATATTATTTGAAATTTGTGAAATTAAATATGAATATGCTTTTAATTGGTTATGTAAATATAATCAATGGAATCTTAATAATGACATCATATGGGAATTTTAGTGAGTAAAGTAAATAATTCTAATTAAAGAGATATTTTAGTTGGAAGAGAATATCATGTGATGATTTGATTAATAAAATGATATATTCAAGGTAAGAAAATGCATTGGGTAGAAAAATTAAAACATCAATTGAATATTTTAGTGCAAAGTTATAAATGTTGACTATAAAAATTTGTTTTGACAATTGTTATTTGAATAATAAAAGATATAAGATTTAAAACTCCATCTTAAAGGAAAACAAAGAAATGCTAATTTTAGATTTTTGGCATAAATTTGTGAGCAAGCCTTTGTTTTAAATTTTGATAGTATTAAAACTTGTTGGTATGAATATGTAAAAATTCTTTCGAAAACAGTTTTTAGTTAATTATCAAACTTAGTTAATTTCATGTTGATAATAAGATGGAAGTTATTTTTGTAACAAAAGGAAATAAAATTTTGAATTGTTTATTTATTATAAAATACTATATTAAGAAGTACAAGGTATAATAAATGAATAATTCATGAGATTCAATCATTTTAAATTGTGAGAGCAATTTCGAAATTAATATGTAAATCCAAAATTTATTTTGGATGGATAATTATCTTTGATAATGGAAGAAATTAGCTAAGTCTTCCAAATGTGTCTTCAAGGTTAATTTTTTAAAAAACAAAAATTGTTTGGGTAAAGTGAAGAAAGTACTTCCAATTAATGAATTATTTCTTTTAAAAGATAACTACATGAAGTTAATCATAATTTTAAATGTCTTAGCATTCTGGAAAAGATGATCATGTAATAAATGATTTAGCATAAAAGCTTGTTTAGAAAATGTGATTTGGAAATAGAATGGTTTGAACATTTCAAATTTTAAATTCATTTAAAACCTCAAATTTTATTTGGAGAAGTGTTGTACTAAAATAGCAATAACTTGAGATTTATAACTCCAAATAAGCTCAATCTTTTTGTAAATGAAATAGCTTTTAGTAAGCTATAAATTTTCTATTTACCACTTTGGAAGATTTTGCTTTTCATTTTGTCTAAAATGGGTTTGAAAGTGGATGGACCTCTTTGTCCTATTTTAAATTTTCTAAGATTTAAGCTGAAAGTAAATTTAGCATAATTTTCAAACCATGAGTCTGATTTTGATGATCTATATTTTGCTGGAAGGTTTAGACTTATTAGAACAACTATCTTTATAAAAGTTCTTAGATTTTGTTGTTTCCTGTGTCAAAACTTGAGTTCTTTAAAGCAAGTCTGAAATTGAAAATGATTTGTTTCCCTTAATGGTCAAATGTAATTTTACCTATCTCTGAATGTAACTGAACTGATTACTAGTATGGGAAAAAAATATGTTTCAAACTAATATATATTTGTGGTTGAATTAGAAGATGAAACAACTTAAATTTATTTTACTCAAAATAAAGAGTAATGAACTTAAATTAAAATTTAAATAGAAGCTTTGAAAATTTTCAAGTGTTGAAAATTAACAATTTGATTATGAAGATAATGGGTTTGAAAACTCTAACAAAATATGGTTAGTAAAAGAAAGTATAAAATGCATTCCTTGTTTTTGTCTTGCCTTTGTGCAATTATCTAGCAACTTGCATTTATGCAGTCGTATAATCTTGGTGGTATCTGAGAGACCACTTACCTCTTATTGAGTTTTCTTACCTCAGTGGTTATCCATCTAAAATTGGTATGGCTTCTTTCATTGTATTATATGGAAGGTCATGGCGATCTTCATCTTGTTGGTTGGAGTCCGGGCCAAGTCTCGACTCTATTTGTGAAGCTTCTAAAAGATCATTCTTACCGATTTATCTATTATGTGACATCCTATCCGTGTTCTTGCTTCGAAGGTGAAACGCCTTCGAAAGAGGGATGTTCTGCTCATAAAGATTCAATGGTTCGCTAATTCCAATGACTATACTTGGAATACCATAGAATTTATCGAGCGATCTTATTCCGGTCATCTACCTTCTTGTGTTTAGGGTGAGAAATTTTAAACTAAAGCTTATCCGTTTTCCCTTGCTAGATGAAATATATTGGGTTGAATACAGCTCTTCTCTAGAAATTGCGAGGACGTAATTTTTATGTGGGGGGAGTATGTAATAACTCTGGTTTTATCGATTACCTATTAATAACAATAATAATAAATTATTTATGAGATTATAATTTATTAATCAAGAGATAAATATAATGTGGGTTAGAATGTTTAAATGAATTATCTAAGTAAAATCTAAAATTTGGATTTTGGAATTTACTTGAGGAAAATTTGAGATAAGGTATGCTAAATTAATGAAAATGATTTAAATATGGAGTTTTGGAGAAAATACCTTTATTTTGGAAAAAACTTGAGGAAAATAGATTTAAACTATGAGTTGAGTTGAATTTGAAGTAAAATAAAATGTTGGGAATAAATTGAGTTTCAAATTTTATATTTGGAAGAGAAATAAAATAAATTTAGGACGGAAAATTTGTTAATTTTTTTTATTGCAAATAGACAATGGATTTTGAATAAATAAAGTGGAATTGAGATGTTGGGTTAGTAATAAATTGTGAATAATAAAAATATGTTGTTTGGTGGATAATTAATTGAATTAACTGAGATAAAAGAATTTACTTCAACTCAATTGGTTGAAATAAATATAAAATGTTAGAAGTAAAGTTTTAAAAACTTTATGATGTTAGTTTGTGATAAAAATGAGTAATACATGGTTTTAATTTGGTAAAATGCAACAATTTTGCAAATTATTGCTAGAGGTTGAATTTTGTTCATTTAAGTGAGACATTAAAAATTAATATGATAAATATGTAAATAAAAAACGGTGGAATTATGTTCTAAAATAATATTTGGATGTAAAAATTGTTGTTAATAAGGTTTGTTATAATTAATTTGACAAGAAAATGATTTTCATGAAATTTTGGTTGTTAAAAATAGTGCTTTATGTAATTAAAGATGTAATTGGAACATTTAGTTAAAAATAGGAATTTTAATAATGGAAAATAGTTTTAAATTGTTTAATTAATTTTTATGTGTTGAAAAAACGTTTTTGTAATATAAACATTCGTTGCACAAAATTTATTTGGTTAAATATGTGTAAATATGTGTAAATGGGGTGAATTAAAGTGTAACATTAAATAACTTAGTCAAATTTTAACTAAGAATGGATGCATAGCCTTATTGGGTAATGGGTTCAAACCCAAACCCATTTCCAGAATGAGTAGGAACTTTAGAAATGAACCGTATGTTCTTTACTCCTTCCTCATTCTTGCTTCTTCTATCAAAAACAAAACAGTAAAGAGAAATGGCCTCCTCTTCAAATTCTTTGAATTAAATTTCTTCCATTTAGATTAAATATAAGTCAGAAATTAAGTAAATTTTAATCTAGTATAGGTAATCTCATCACAACCTTTATTTCATCCTCTACTTATTTTATTTGAGAGAAATTTTTGTTTGTAACTTCTATTTTCTGTGTTGCATGTTTGTTCTTTTCAAGTTACCAGCTTCTACATCTAATTCAAGGCAAAAGATCCTAGCCTGCAAGTTTTAATCGCTCACTATCATGCTAAGGTGAGTATACAACTCACGATTTCTAGCTTAAGTAAGTTTGTATGCTGAAAAAGGCTTGAATCTGCTTACTGTAAATGAAAGTTTACTCCTTGAATATTTACAATTAAAACTGTTCTAGGTTGCTTCTTTTAATGTTCATATCTACTTTTAGTTGCCACAAAATCATGCCAGAAATTTTCCGAATTGTTGTCTGAGTGTTGATGTAAGTGCGTGTTAACTTTCATAGCCTAATTCATCTTGTAATTGCCTGAAACAATTGCTCAAAAACTAAATTGAACAAGGCAAAAACCACCTGTACAAATTCGCAATCAATAGCTCGACCATAAATTATTGGGGGTCGGCCTTAGTGTCGACCCAGAGAGTGTATAGGTCGACCTTAGGGTCGACCTAAGCATGGTGAAGGTTGACCTATAGGTCGACCTGGGCTTTGGAAATTTGCAAATTGTTTTCTTTTGTTCCTTTTGCTTCTTCTGGTTATTCCAACAACTATTGTGATCTGTTTTATGGTATTTTTGAGTGTTTCCAAAGGGCTTAAAACCTATCAACAGGCATGCCAATATTTTGGGTTGATCCATACTCCAGATTGATGAGTTTTTGAGACGGTTTCATATGCTGATTTTTAGCGTTTTCGACGATTTCTGTTATTTTCGAGTGTGGGTTTTCTAAACGATTTTTGAAACGATTTTTAGAATTAAACTAGATTTCTAAATAAATATTTTACAATATTTATACTTTTTTTAGAGCCATTAAAAATCTATATATTCTATAACAAAGAGAATTTCAAAGAAAATGTTTTCTAAACGATTTAAAAATTTTGTTTTAAAAACTAATGTTCTCAAAGCAAATTATTTTCTATATAAAATACACGTTTTTTCACTTTTCAAGCATATGAGAAAGAGAATTAAACGATTTAGTAAAATATGTGGTATGAGACACATGCGTTTACTTTTTCAGTTAATTCCGGACTTGTTCGTTTGAAGCTAATTTTTACTGTAACGACCCGGTATTTCGAACCATTCGCATCCATATACGTCAGACTTGAATTGCTCAAAACAATATATTGTTAATTTATATTTAGCAAAACTGAACATATAAAGTAAATAATCAATAACAAAATCAAAAACATAAAGTATTACAACAATAAGCAGCGGAATAGATAAATAGTTGTTCATGAAGCTACTATATAAACATTAGAGTTTGAAATAAAATACAACAGAACATCTCTAATACAATGAAGTCTCGAATACAAACTGATGACATTTTTGAATAAATCAATTGGAAAAGCTAAGTAGATAAGATAGATCTTCAAGCAAAGCTCTAATCTCCAAAGGTGAGTCTCAAATGTTGGAACACTCAGTCTGACCCGAGCATAAAGCAAAATACAAAACACTCGAGTCAGGATTAACATTCTTATATTAATAAATTCAAATCCAATGAAATGTCAACTGAAATACAAGTAACTTAAAGGATGTTTGAGATTTCCATCCTCTAAGGATCCGTGGAACTATCTACTATGTAGTACAATATGCTATTATAATATGTCTATAGTAAAGTAAACTGTTAAAATAGCGTTACGGTGTTACCCATATCCCCTTTAACACAATTTTATATATTCTCATAGTCTATACAGTATCGTAATTCCTCCGTAAACTGCAGGACTATTAGAGGACACTTCATACGTATTGTACAAACCAAACTCATAGAAGCCACGATTAGGCATGTGACAAGGCACGCGAGGCAATATCAAGGTAGATATACCATTTGCACTTCGAACTAATGGTAATGCACAACAGCTACCACCACCCACCTCGTGACACACTCCCAAATCAAAGGTGCACCCAATCAAATCACAAAAGCAATAGAATGGTATCGAAGAAATGTGCCCGATCTGGGAATGAACCCACTTGCCCGGTATAGCTCTTGTTTTAGCCACATCAAGCTGACTCACAGAAGTCAAGGCTACGTAAATACCATATAGAATCGTTACTAAGCCATCCTACTTCGTTCCGGAATATCCCCAATGCACACAGTAGTTGAAGTGGTTTTCGGTATTGGTAGAGAGCATGACAATATTTGATCCTGGTCTCTTTAAGACCCGACCGCTTATTTCACACCGTGGTCATTTCATTTCAAACAATTTATGCTTCACATCAAAATATCATATTCATTTCAAAACCATATCAATTCAATAACATTATTCACTTTAAATAATATTAATTTCCAAAATCATAAAATTTCTAAATTATAACACTTTCGAAATCATAACACTTTTGACTTAACAGTATGGACATTGAAATTAGTATATACATACATACATATACATACATTAAAATAGTTATAAATTAAAATAGTTTAATATATTAAGATAATTCGTATATTCGAATAGTTTATATATATTAAAAATAGTTTATATATATTGAAAATACTTTATATAATAAAGATAGTTTTCTCCAATTTCACAAATCGATTCAAATCAACTCAAATTCCAAAAATTCAATTTAATTCAATCCCAGATCATTAATTTCAATCCATCTCTTCAATTCCAATAAGATTCAAAGTTTAAATATTCAAACATTTTCAATATAAGTTTCATTTATATTTCAACATTCAACTTTACTATTATTTAGTTTTGAAATATTCACTTAACAATCCAATAACATTTAAATAAAATCTCAAATTACAAATTTAAATAAAAACTAAATATCCCATTTCAATGTATTTAAATTTGAAAATATTCATTAAATCACCTTAAATCAAAAATTAAGTTATAAAATTATATCTATAAAATCTTAAATGTAATAAGTTCCACGTCAATTTTATATAAGTATAATTCTTAAGCAAAACACAATTTCAAATCAATTTCAATCTATCTTTCCAACCTCAATTTATTTTAGTTATTACAAAATCTATTTTTAAAATATAAATTTAATACAAACCCACACATATTATATACTAATCAAATTAAAATTTATTAAATTAACTCTTATTATTAAATTTATTTTATATTAATTTCTTTATATTTTAAAATAGTAAGAATTATAAGTAAAATCATCAAAATTATATTTTTAAAACTAACTTGTAAATTTAAAATTCCTAAAACATATAATTTTAAAAGTATAAGGACATATATAAAAATAACATTTATGTCTATATTATATTTTAAAAACCAATATTTATTAAAAGCCATATATTTTCTTTCAAAACTTTGGAAATCATTTTCAAAATATAGACCAACCGTGTCCATATATAATTTTTTATCCTACGATCAAGTGATACAGATACTTATCATTTCAATCCGCAATTTAAATATCTACGAGTATATATCATTTCAATCCGCAATCCTAAAAATTCAAAATTAATGAAAATCGCTTGGGTTTATCATTTCAACCCATAACAATTTTCCCCTGATCTATAATATGTTTGGGTATGTATCATTTCAACCCATAGGAAATTCTAAACTAACAGGGAACTTCCAAAGTAAGAACAAATATGATAATAATATAACATATCAATAACATGCATATATCATCAATAACAAAATTAATTATAATATAAACAACAGGTGATGGTGTCAGCTGTCATAGGTTAACAGATTACAGATAATGGCATATCACATGTAGAATTAAATAATTAACCATTCAATTTTAACGACATGTTTCAATTGTCATTCTAATGTAAACTAAATTTACTAAATATAGGAATGTTAATCGTGAATGATTGCTCACCATTCGAGGTTGGAGAACAACGAAATTGAGAAGCAACAAATAAAGATACGCACACGGATAGGCAACAAATCCAAGCAATTGATCGCTGTGATCAATCCTGGTAAGCGGAGAAAACAAAAGCAAAGTACGACGGAACCGAATTGACGAATTTCACAAATCAAAACTAGCTTGATATAAATGGAAATATATTTTATATCTTAAATTTAATAGGTATTAAAATCCATATTTTCTATTCCAATAACATATTTAATTAAACATAATATTTATAAATGTTATTTAAAAAAAATCTATTTTTATAATACTAATATAAATTTAAATATCTTCAAACATAATATATATATATATATATATATATATATCTTTTTAAAAAAACAACACAATTTACAGTATATGTAAAGTCCTATTTTACTATTATATTTTAAAATCAATATCTTTGAAAGCACATAAACAAAATCCTCATATATTATTTAAAATATTATATCTACCAAAATAGAGAAAAGAAAAAGGAAAAAAAACAATAATAATCAGTTTGGATATAAGACAAAGAAGTGTAGACTCTCTTATAAATTGTAAACAAAGCAGTCGATTATAAAACACGTATAATATGCCAAACAAAAAGAACTGGAAAAATATAGAATGAAGAAGAGAAGTGCAAGATTGAAACAGTAATACTCATGGACATCTATATGACCTTTTTCAATAAAATCACATATTGAATATATGTGCAACATATATATATATATTTTCAATAGAGAAGCAAGAAAGAAGCTCGGCCAGAGTGGTTGCCATGCTGGGTAGTGGGAGGGAGAGAGTTGGCCATGGAATGACTTCGGCTGTCAGGGTGGTTGATGTGGATATGGGCTTGGCTTCTGGTGGGAAGGCGCTCGACGGCAGTTCATGTGAAGGGAAGGGGCGGAGGATGGGTTTCTGGGTAGGGTGCGGATTTGGTATAAGGTGTGGCGACGAAGTAAAGCGGAGAGGGAAACAGAAATGGAAGGGTAGAGGTGATTGTCATGATGCGGGGAGGGTTGCGTTCAGGGTCGATGGTAGGGTCAGAGGTGTTGTCAAGGCGTGGTGGCTTGGAGCGGATAGTGGTGAGAGTGGATGGTGTGTGCTGCGGATGTGATATAGCGGATTGGGTTGAGCGAATCCGGCTATGCAACAAGCAGTGTTGAAATCATAGAAACGTAAGAGGAGCAGATTGCCTTCAAATAAAGAAATAATATATACTTGATTTCAAAATATATACTTTGATATATAAATTTTCTTCCTAGAAGTAGCAGCAAACAAATATTATTACTTATTTATTTTTCCCAAAAGCAAGAATAGGCATGCTAGATTAGTTTCAAAAAAATAAGCTTTGATATATGTTTTTTTGAGAAGAAGCTAAGCACAGACCAAACGAAAAGAAGATGAGAATGGGAAAAGAAACCGAAAATATGAATCACCAAGGAAAAGAAAAGGTCAAAAGCTGAGTTTCTAGGGATATTAACAGCTAGTGGCGATTTATTTCTCACGACCGACAAATGAAAAGGCAAAAGAAATCATTCACAGATTCCACCGTGTATCGGACTTTGAAACACACAAATAAATATGGTGCAAAGATCAGCATGACGAGATGAACAAAACGGTACATAGATATCAGCGACATGACCATCCTATCAAAAGTCGATGTTTCGCTGCTAAATTGTTGCAAATTCATCGAAAATAAGGTAAAGGGGCAAAAGAAGTCCAAATTTGACGAAACGAATTGTGACATCTTACTCAGAAAATGATTTACATTTTTATTATATAAAAATATCCATATTTCAAAAACATTTTATTTTTATCAAATGAACCGACTTTAAATTTAAATAAAATTACACAACAAAATAAACTTCTATTTTGTCGGATGAAAATCTGACATTTGCTACGTTTAAATAGATGCATACCAAATATCAAATTTTTATTTCCAAATACAATTATTTAAAATTTCAGTTAATTACGTTATTAAAACCGTTAAAATTTTTGAGTCGTTACACTCTCCCCCACTCAAAATTTTTCATCCCCGAAAAGGAACGATGTAGAAGAATATAAACAACCAGAAAGATAAGATAGATTTGAAATACATAGAAAAATTTATTTAAAAATCATATAAATTCATTTATTAATATTCAACAAAAATGGATCCAATCCATTTTATTCCATCAATAAGTATTCATTGTATTTACATTTGGTTGATTTTAATTTAATACATTTTCATGCAGTTGATTTGATTTCAATTTATTAACATTTGTTATAAAAATTTCTTCCAAACAAAATTTATTTTATTTAACTTATTTGTTAAATCCAGTTGACTTCCTTTAAGTAAATTCCACTTAAAATTTCAATTTTCACCTATTCTTAAGTTCATATTTATTTAATTAAATAGTAATTTTCTTTTATTATTCGATTATTCCATCATAGATTAAGTGTATATTATAACTACTTAATCTTTTAATTATTAATTTCCCTAACAATAAGTCATTTTTAAACATCTTATTACTTATAGTTCTATTGTATATTATTTAATTACATTCAACCTTTTCCCAGTAAGTTTTTATTAATATCTTCTGAATGTAATTGAATACTATAAAGATTAGTCTTTTATTTACAATATTTTATTAAGCAAGAATTTAGTTTGAACATTTATGTTACCTAAGTTTCTCTTATATAATCTTCAATTATTTTTTCACCTTAACATTTTAAATTTTTTGAATATTTTAGGCAAGTTATATATATTAGAATTCCATTGAGTATTTTACAATTTAAATTCTTATCCTAGTTTAATTGTTTCAAGTTCTTTCAAATTAAATTTCTTATTTTAGACACCCCAATTTATTCAAAATTTTATTTTATTTAAATAATTGAAAACCATCATTTAACATTGAATTTTAGAATTAAATTTCCGGTTTCACTTCAAACCATTTGATATATATATATATATATGTATATATATATATATATATATATCAAATTACACTTAAGAAATTGAAATCAAATTCATTTTCCTAAAACATAAGTGTAGCAAAGCAGCTACGTAGTCTCTCCACTTTGAGACTCGAAAATGAATGTCGATGATGTTGCAGTTATCACCAAAATTATTTTCCAGTGACAAAAGAGGAGAGTTCTGGTTTAATTCTTTTAAAATTATTCTGTTGAAACAGTTTCCGTTTGAAAATACCTTCAAATAATATATTCCAAAACTTTAAAAATCAAATTTTGAAAGGCACCGAAAATTTAATTCTTAAATCTTAAATTTAAACTCATTTCATTCACAAATCATATTAATAAACGATATTTATAAAATTTTCATTTCCTTATAATATACAATAACAGTTAATGGTTTAGAAATGTTAACAAAGTAATAAATGAAAATCTAGTATTATCATTTCTAACAACTAATTAATTTAACTATCAAATTTTAGAAAATTATACCATTATATGTAAAATATAATCATGCAAAATTTACAAATTTTGGAAACAATTTTGTATCAGTTTGCTCTGTTCAAGTGTTTTGGAATTCCTATCGTTAGCATGGGCCAAACGAATCGATTGAAACCCCAAATCATCCTTAACAACTCAAACAACACAAGATAAAACATTTTTATATTAATTAGAAATACATTCCCTCACAGGATTATTCAAGCATATATCCAGAACAAGGATAGAGGTTCAATTTAGAGAGACTCTAGTCCAAGAGAATTCTAACTAAGTAGATAGGCTTGAAGGAAGATTGATAGATTATAAAAGAGAAAAGATGGATAGATCTATATTGATCGCGGGGACATTAACCAGGTCAACCGAGATTCCAAGAATAAGATCGATGTGGAAATTCAATTTCCCGCTAGAAGGTAGGGGAGTGACTTCACCAACATTAGGATAATCCCTGACAATCTGGGTGCATAAAGACTACTAGGCTGAGAATCAAGTGAAGAGATGAACTGCCTACAAAATTCTGAGGTAATTGACATATGATCACAGGGAACTTCCCGGGTAGTCTAGCAGAGAATGGTTCAGGCTTTTCATGAAATAACAGCATCCAAAACCGAGAACGTAGAAATCTTCGATGAATCGATGCTTGTTGTAAAGGAGTTTCTCCTCTTTACAAATCATACAGAGGTTGGTTGGACCGCCGATGTGATTAGTCACAAATAAGGATGAAATTGCGAATTGAGGTGGCAAGATGTACTTAAATTCATTATGGAGATCAACCAGAGGGGAGCTATGGGATGCTCCAGAGTCAAGAAGAACACAAACAGGTAGAGACAAGAATGGATTTCAGAACGAAGGGATTGTTCTAGGATTCAAAAGAAATTTGAATCAAAGAGGAAGATATTCAAGCTCAAACGATGATGATTTTGTAATTAAATTTACTCTATATTCTAAGTTTGCCTAAACCAGAGCTCTGATACCACTTGTAACGACCCGATATTTCGAACCATTCACATCCGCACATCTCAGACTTGAATTGCTCAAAACAACGGATTGTTAATTTATATTTGCTAAAACTCATCATATAAAGTAAATAAATCAATCGCAGAATCACAGACATAGAGTATTACAACAATAGCCAGCGAAATAATAAATAGTAGTTCATGAAGCAACTATACAAACATCAGAGTTTGAAATAAAATACAGTAGAATATCTCAAATACAATGAAGTCTTGAATACAAACAGACGACATTTCTGAAAAAATCAACTGGAAAATCTAAATAGATAAGACAGATCTTCAAGCAAAGCTCCAACCTCCAAAGGTGAGTCTCAAATGCTGGGACACTTAGTCCAAGCATAAAGCAAAACACAAAAAGCTCAAGTCAGGATTAACATTCTTATATTAATAAATTCAACCCAAGTGAAATGTCAACTAAAATACAAGTAACTTAATGATGTTCGGGATTTCCATCTTCTAAGGATCCGTGAAACTATCTATTATGTAGTACAATATGCTATTATAATATGTCTATAGTAAAGTAAACTATTAAAATAACGTTAAGTGTTATCCAAATCCCCCTTAACACATATTTATATATTCCTATAGTCTATACAGTACCGTAATTCCTCCGTAAACTGGAGCGCTATCAGAGGTCACTCCATAGGTATGGTACAAACCAAACCGTAGAAGGCGCGATAAGGCATGTGACAAGGCACCTGAGGCAATGCTAGGATAGATATACCATTTGCAATCTCGGATCGGTGGTAACGCATAGTAGCTACTACCGCCCACCTCGTGACACACTCCCAAATCAAAAGTGCACCCAATCAAATCACAAAAGCAATAGAATGGTATTGAGAAAATGTGCCCGATCAGAGGAATGACACCCACTTGGCCCAGTATAGCTCCTATTTTAGCCACATCAAGCTAACTGACGGAAATTAGGGCTACGTAAATACCATATAGAATTGTTTCTAAACCATCCTGCTTCATTCTGGAATCTCCACCACGTACACAATTGTTAAAGTGGTTTTCGGTATTGACAGAGAGTATGATAATATCCAATCTCGGTCTCTTTAACAATCGACCGCTTATTTCACACCATGGTCATTCATTTAAAATAGTTTATACTTTGTATCAAAATATCATTTTCATTTCAAAACCATATCAATTCGATATCATTATTCACTTTAAATAATATTCATTTTCAAAATCATAACACTTTCGAAATCATAACACTTTTGACTTAACAGTTTAGAGATTGAAAATAGTGTGTGTGTGTGTGTGTACATTAAAATAGCTATAAATTAAAATAGTTTAATATATCTTAATATATTCATATATTCGAATAGTTCATATATATTAAAAATAATTTATATAATTAAAAATACTTTATATGATAAAGATAGTTTCCTCCCATTTCATAAGTCGATTCAAATCAACTCTAATTCCAAAAATTCAGTTAATTCAATCCCTGTTCATCAGTTCAATCTATCTCTTCAATTCCAATAAGACTCAAAGTTTAAATATTCAAACGTTTTCAATATAAGTTTCATTTATGTTTCAACATTTAACTTTACTATTAATTAGTTTTGAAATATTCACTTAACAATCCAATAACATTTAAATAAAATCTCAAATTACAAATTTGAATAAAAACTAAATATCCTATTTCAATTTATTTAAATTTGAAAATATTCATTAAATCACCTTAAATCAAAAATCAAGTTATAAAATCATATCTTTAAAATCTCAAATTTAGTAAGTTTCATATCAATTTTATTTAAGTATAATTCTTGAACAAACACAATTTCAAATCAATTTCAATTTGTCTTCCCGACCTTAATTTATTTTAGTTATTACAAAATCTATATTTAAAATAAAATTTTAATAAGTACCTAAACATATTATATACTAATTAAATTAAATTTTATTAAATTACCTCTTATTATTAAATTAATTTTATATTAATTTTTTATTTTAAAATAGTAAGAATTATAAGTAAAATCATAAAAATTGTATTTTCAAAACAAGCTTATAATTTTAAAATTTCCAAAACATATAATTTTAAAAATTTAAAATTTGGACATATATAAAAATAATATATATATATATATTATATTTTAGAAACCAATATTTATTAAAAGCCATATATTTCCTTTCAAAACTTTAGAAATCATTTTCAAAATATAGACCAACGGTGTCCATATATAGTTTTCTATCATATGGTCAAGTGATATGGATATTTATCATTTCAATCCGCAATTTAAATATCTATGAGTATATATCATTTCAACCCGCAATCCTAAAAATTCAAAATCAATGTAAATTGCTTGGGTTTATCATTTCAACCCAAAACGATTTTCCCCTAATCTATAATATCGTTCGGGTATGTATCATTTCAACCCATAGGGACTTCTAAACTAACAGAGAACTTGCAGAGTAAGAAAAATATATGATAATAATATAACATATCAATAATAAGCATATATCATCAATAACACATTTAATTGTAATATAAACAACAAGTGATGGTGTCAGCTACAATAGGTGAATAGATTATAGATAATGACATATCACATATAGCAATTAAATAATTAATAGTTAAAATTTAACACCATTTTTCAATTGTCATTCCAATGTAAATTAAATTTATTAAATATAATAATGTTAGTCATGAGTGATTGCTCATCTTCGAGGCTGGATAACAACGAAATGAGAAGCAACAATCAAACATGCGCACACGGATTAGCGACAAATCAAAGCAATTGACTACTGTAATCAATTTTGGACAGCAGCCAAACCAAAAGCAAAGCACAACGGACCCGAATTGACGAATTTCAAAAATCAAAACTAGCCTGACATAAATGGAAAATATAATTTATATCTTAAATCCAATAGTTATTAAAATCCGTATTTTCTAATCCAACAACATATTTAATTAAACATAATATTTATAAAAATTATTTCAAAAATCTATTTTTATGATACTAATATAAATTTAAATATCTTCAAAAATATAATATATGTATATATATATCTTTTTTTTTAAAACAAAACAACTTACAGTATATGTACAGTCTTATTTTACTATTATGTTTTAAGATCAATATCTTTTAAAACACGTAAAGAAAATCCTCATATATTATTTAAAAATTATATTTATCAAAAAAAAAAGAAAAGAAAAAGGAAAAATAATAATAATCAATTTGAATATATGGCAAAGAAGTGTAGACACTCTAATGAATTGTAAACAAAGGAGTCGATTATGAAAAACATATAATATGCTAAAAAGACAACTAGAAAAATATAGAACGAAGAAGAGAAGTGCAAGATTGAAAATGTAATACACACTGGCATCTATATGGCCTTTTTAAATAAAATCACATATTGAATATATGCGCAACATATATATATGTGTGTGTGTGTGTGTGTGTGTGTGTGTGTGTGTGTGTGTGTGTGTTCTTCTTTTTCAACAGAGAAGCAAGAAAGGAGCTCAACTAGAGTGGATTCTATGCTGGGTAGTGGAAGGGAGAGAATTGGCCATGGTATGGCTTTAGCTGTCAAGATGGTTGCTGACGGGAAGGCGCTCGGTTGTTGATGGGAAGGCGCTCGGCGGTAGTTCACGTGAAGGGAAGGAAAAGGGGCGGAGGATAGGTTTCTAGGTAGGGTGTGGATTTGGTATAAGGTGTGGCAACGAAGTAGAGCGGAGAGGGAAACATAAATGGAAGGGCAGAAGTGGCTGTCACGGTGTGGGAAGGGTTGCGTTTAGGGCCGATGGTGGGGTCAGAGGTGTAGTCAAGGCTTGATGGCTCGGAGCACATGGTGGAGAGAGCAAATGATGTGTCCTACGGAGGCGATATGGTGGAGTAGGTTGAGCGAGTCCAGCTATGCAACAAGCAGGGTTGAAATCATAGAAATGTAAGTGGAGCAGGTTGCCTTCCAATAAACAAATAATGTATGCTTGGTTTCAAAATATATACTTTGATATATAAATTTTCTTTCTAGAAGTAGCAGTAAGCAAATATTATAACTTATTTGTTCTTTCCAAAAGCAAGAATAGGCATGCCAGATTAGTTTCAAAAAAATAAGCTTTGATATATGTTTTTTTCAAAAAAAGCTAAGCGAAAAGAAGATGAGAATGGGAAAAGAAACCAGAAATATAAATCACCAGGGAAAAGCAAAAGTCAAAAGCAAAGTTTCTAATGATATTAACAGTTAGTGGCGATTTATTTCTCATGGTTGATAAATGAAAAGACATAAGAAATCAAAAGGCATGAAACGGTACCAACACGGTTACCCTTTTTCACATATTTCACCGCATATTGGACTCCAAAACACACAGATGAATATACTATGGAGATCAGCACGACGTGACGAATAAAACGGTACACATATATCAATGATACGACCACCCTATCAAAAGTCGATATTTCATTGCTAAACTGTTGCAAATTCATCAAAAATAAGACAAATGGGGCTAGAGAAGTCCAAATTCGATGAAACGATTATGACGTCTAACTCAGAAAATGATTTACATTTTTATTATATAAAAATATTCAGATTTCAAAAATATTTATTTTTACTAAATAAACCGATTTTAAATTTAAATAAAATTACACAATAAAATAAAAATCCATATTGTCGGATGAAAATATAACATTTTCTACGTTTAAATAGATGCATACCAAATATCAAATTTTTATTCAAATTCAATTATTTAAAATTTTACAAAAATTCAGTTAAGTACATTATTAAAATATACATTTGCACATTCTTCGAGATTACGAGAAAAAGAATTAAACGATTTAGTAAAACATATGGTATAGGACATATGAGTTTACTTTTTCGATTAATTTCGGACTTGTCCATTTGAAGCTATTTCCATGGACCTTCGGGTTGATTACCAGTACTGGACCATCGGGTCATTTGTCCTTCGGGATGTTGTCCTTCGAGATGTTTTGTCCTTCAGGATGTTTGTACTTCGAGATATTTTGTCCTTCGAGATGTTTGTCCTTCGAGATGTTTGTCCTTTGGGATGCATTTGGTGCCTTATTTTGAGATACAGTACTTGGCGGGCTTCGACCATTTTGATTGAGCACATGCTATCCTTTGTGATGTTTTCATGATTTATTTGTGATTTTTCAAATGTATCGTCATTTCGAGGTTATTTGGCCTTTTGAGCCGTTTGAGACATTATTATATAGCGATTACATTTTTGGAGTTTGATAATCGAGTTCTACATATTATGATTTGTGATTACCATCTTTTGGCATTTAATTTGAGATTTATAATCTCCTTTTAGGGAGCTATTTGTGATTGCCATCTTTTGGCATATTTTCGAGATCTGGATTTTCCTATTTTAGGATTTATTTATGATTGCCATTCTTTGGCGAATTTTGAGTTTTGTAATCTTCTATTTAGGAGTTATGGTTTACAAAAACCATTATATTGTCTTTTGAATATGCCGATGATATGAGGCGATTAAATGTGTTAAATTGATATTATTGTCGATCTTGCCTCTTTTGAGATATCCTCTTACGATACACAGTAGTCGATACATAGTTGTGATATTATCTCACATGAAGTGTTAACATACATTATTGCTACTTCTTCTTATTCGAGAAGAAGCATTATCCTTTACCCTTATACTTCATCTATCACATACTAATCGGTTTATTTAAGCTAGACTGACCCGTGTATTTTTATATACTCGGGTCATACCGAGCTGTTTCAGATTAGACGCCTATTGTAGATATCTGCTATGCTGCTTCCACTTTGGACTTTTTGCTAGTCAACTTTTGTGTAGTTTTGTAGTGTTTTGTAAAATCTTATATGTATCTATTCGTTTTGACTCGATGTATATATTATGGTCCTTGTACCACCATTTTTGTATTAATATGAAGTGTACTGGGATGCATCTGTTGTATATATATGTTTGACTGTTGTTCTGTGATCTTTTGTGTTTGTTGTTATATTTTGTTCGATTAGATCTGTTAAGCCGTTGTAGTTTTGCATTAAGCATATATTGAGTATGTCAGTCCACTTGAGAAAGAAAAAAATTTAGGGCACCCAATCGATGTATTCAATACATGTTTAAGACAAAGCAATGGATGGTCACTCCTAATCAGCCCTATTCTCCGCATTAACAGACAACATTACTCTGTAACGCTCTTTATTAATGTGGGTCTCAGGATGGGGCATCACTTTTGGCAATGCAGGTCTTATTCATTGGTTTAACGCTAGATTTTTATATTTATGGTCCACACTTTGAATCGCTTCATTTATAATTCTAGCTCAAGTGCAGCGTCATCTTCTTCCTTATTATCGGTTATACCTTTTAAGGATATTGACTTCTTTTTGTCGTCTCCAATTTCACATTCTTCCTAAGTTTCATCTATATCCCATAGATGATGAGATTTCCTATTAGTTCCTCCATTATATGCTTTTCAAGTCTTTGGATCCTTAGATTGCTGTCACTTTTGCTTCAAAACTACGGAAGATTCTAAGAATTTTTTGGATCTTCTCTAATTCTATGTAAGCCTTTTCTAGCATTTTGGATTTGAATACTAGATTTGAAAATCGTCTAAACATCTCCTTTATATTTTCATATTTTGTCATTATAAATTCTTATATTCATTGCTGAGCATAGCTAGATGTGATTCCTTAACTTATGATGTTAGGGGCATTATTAGTACTAGCCATAATTTAAAATTTATGTATTTGACTACCTAGCCTCGATACCACTTGTTGGATCGAGTTAACCCTACAGGGAGTGAATATGGTTTATTAAAATTCATAAGAATAATAAAAATTGTTGCATAGATAATAATAATAGAGAAATGTGAAAATAAAAGAAACACACAAATTTACTCAGCTTTGGAAAAACCTGCCTATTGCTGCCCCTAAAACTTCTAAAAGATTAAACAGTCGACTGCTTACAAATACCCTATAAACTTGTAGGGATCGCTATCTAATTGTTGTAACCCTATTCAAAACTCTACCTCAACTCTATCCCTAAGCTGAGTATTTCTCGAACTACAAATCATAGTTCGATCCTAGTTACAAACTAGAGTTCTAAAAGTTAAAGTACAAAAATTAAATTGAAAAGAAAATCCTAATACATTTAAAGAATATATATACACACACAAATACATACATACATACATACATACATACATTCATATATATATATATATATATATATACACATTCAAGTGTTCACATTATCAAATCAAGCCTTTTTTTTTATTTTTAGCTTGACCCCTTTCCTTGTTTCCTTTTCTTTTAGGGTTTCCATTCTTTGATTCTGGAAGCCGCCTTCTTCGAATTGAATGCTGAATCGTGCTTTATCCCTCTGATGGTTGCTTTCTTCAATTGGCTGGCAATGGTTGGTTATGATTACTTCCAGAATCGAGCTCCTTTGCGATTGATAATTTGGTACAAATTTGATTATCTGATAATACCTGAATTTTTATTCCTCATCAATTTTATTTCATTGTTGATGATGATTTGGTATGTATAATATTAATTTGGAAAAAAAATTCTTAAGATTTTCATAAATTTTGGGATAATTTGTTTGGATGTTTCAACTTCGATTTTAGCTTTGTTTCTGGCTATTATTCTAGATTTTGATTTGCCAACATGGCATTTTGATTTTGATTGATATTTCGAAGTCTTCAACTTGAGATTTTTGACTTGTTCATACTCAAGTTTTTTGTTTATGATTGCTTCGTCCTGATTTTTTGACTTGTTTGTTCTTGAGATACTTAGTGATCTCATCCTAACATTATTGACATGTTCAACATTTTGGTCATCTTTCCCTGTTCTTGTGTGCTTGTATGATTTGAGTGCTCTTCTCTTCATTATAGTTTTTACTGCGTGCATATATACATGTATATATTTACATACATAAGTATATATCTGTGTGTGTGCACAAATATGTGCACTGTTGTGCTATGTTATTTCTTTTCCTGAATCCTTATATTCTACGTACTTTCACTTTTTAGTATTTTCCAAAAAATTCCCAAAATAAACATGCATCGAAGAAGAAAAGAAGATGCACAGCTTCGGCATAGTCGATGGTGGTGATAGGGGAGACTATGACGGTAGTTGGAGGCGATAGGAGCTGGTAACCATGACGACCGCTGATGGTGCGACGTTAGAAGGGTTGCACGGCTAGTGTAGGCACATTAGTTGGTGGTGGATGTAGAGAAGCGGGGAAGACCGATGTGGGTGGCTGCAATAGCATGCGTGGAGATGTGATATTGGAGTTTGACGATGGTTTTCATTAACGACAGAGCTAATGTTAGAGGTTGGAGCCAAGTATTTCTTGCATTTTTCAGTTTCGGTGAGTTATTTCAACTCACATTACTATCTACAAATATGAATTTTGCCTTGCATGGCTTCTCTATTTATGAATTTGATGAATATTTGTTGTATATAAATGGATTGAATGATATATGTTTGCATGTTATGATTTACCTAGTTATTTAGGTTGAGAATTAATTGTTGTGATTATTGATATGTTATATGGATGAGTAGAGGTGAATTTGTGAAAAGAACTCCATCCGATTACAAACTGAATTTTATTCATGTATATATCAATGCATGCACATTGCTTATGTAACAGGTGTTTTGTTGAAAAGCAACCTAGACAGCTAATTAATGCCATATTATGAAACGATATTTTATGGAGCAATGTTCTCTCTAGAAATTGCACTATTTTTTTATTGTTTGAACTATTTTAAATATTGAAAAAATGATTTTCAAAATCGATTTTTTTATTTGACCCATATTAAAGTTTATATCATAAAATACTAATAAAGTATATTAAGTCTTAATTTATCTCTTTATCTAAATTCAATCCAAAAATATGTAATATTTATTTGAAATATCTTTTAAACTCGCCATTATAATTATATTATAAATTTTGGAAACATTTGGAAACAAAAACAAAATATGTTACTATTTATAAGATATATTAGAAAAGTGATAATTTCAATTTTAAGTGATTTTTAGTCACAAGCTATTAAATTAATTTTGAAGGAATTCAAAGGCCTTTGAAAATATAAAACTCTTTCCAATAAATAATTACAAGGATTGAAAACATTTTGGATTGACAATGTCATTTCTTCTATGATATAAGAAATTTTGGAAAAAAATGATATTTTTGGATAAATAATAAAATAATTGAACAGGATTAGAGTTGGGATTTTTTTATAAATTTGATGTTTAAAGGGGCTTGATTTACAAACTCCTTTATGGGTGCTTTAATGGTTTTAAAGTGGAATTTCAAAGAGTATGAATTAGTTTCAAAGGCATTAAGTGATTTTAATATTGAAAGGAGATTTGGAATGCTTGATTCCTTGAAATTACACGAGAGGTTTAAAAAAGAAAACATTTTGGAAAATAAATATATTCTTGGAATATGTAATCATATATTTATTACCTTTATCCTAATATATATTATATAATTATTACGTATATAATGAAAATATGATAAATTTGTTTATAATATGATTGAGGCATGCATTGACGAGTGATTATTATGGTTGCAGACATGGTTGAATATTGCATTGTACTAGCACAATGGTCGAATCACCTTTAAAAATTTTATATATATTATGTTGTAATCTATGTGAGATATATTATATTACGTAATAAGAATATAAGAATTATCTGCTTGATGTTTGTTGTGTTTCATGTTCATTTAAGTGGAAAAATATTAAGAAACCCCTCGGTGACATTGGATTAAATGACGATTATGTTGGTTACCATCGTAAATATGAACATGTAGAATGAATGAATAAATAAAAATTGATCGAAGCGATGTGATGCAATAGATGAGCAGTATATCCATCCGAGCTAGAACGACTACGAGGCAGCACCCTGAGTCATGACAATTTTGGCCCATTGTCATAGGTCCAACGATCTACTGCATGGGCACAAGAAGTGAGGATATGCTAATAGAATGTGACTGATAGATGCTGAGGATTGACAGTGGCATCCGAAGAGGTATTTAATGCAGCCAATAAATCATGTGAGGGCACCCATTTTTTGAGACGAGGGGGATATCACACCCTGGTGGCATCACCTGGCATCGAATCAACTTCTGATAGATAGTTGTTTATATATAAATATTTATTGATCAAACTTAAAACGATGTGTGCTTGATAATAAACGCTATAGTAAATAACTATGATCAGGAGTGAATCATAGTTGGGTAGATTAGCGTTTATGAGTCACGTTATTATAGACATAACATGGGGTTTTAACATTGTATGCATGAGGTACAGATGGATAGTTATCGAATGTGCGATATTTACCCATATTCGTTTACATATGTTATCATCATGTTATCATATTACACATAATTACACTCACAGCTAGTTCTAGCCCGACCTAGGGTGTGTTAACAGCCTTAAGTCAAACTGAGGTTGTTTTTAGCAGGATATGTTATCGTGATTTTATATTTCTCTTAGACTCGAGTTGATGGTGGAACAGAAGATGATATTGATACTATTTATCTTGTATTTAGTTATACTTATATATGGTGGTATAATGTATATAGTGTGGTGTACTTATATTGATGATGTTGTACATCATTATGAGGAGATATAGTCTGTATCATTTTATGATATGTATATTATGATATTATTATTTTCACTGCATTCTAAGGCTCTATGATCTTTGTTTATATTATACATAGTTCTGTTCTGGAAACCTACGTGTTTATTGCTTTGTGCTGATATAGAGTACGTATATTTGATGCATTATATGAGGTAAGAATATGTATTTGTGTTAGCCAATCGAATATTCACATGTGATCGCCTCCAACAATCCTTATTCTTTGTATTACCAGACAGTATTACTATATAATGTTATCTGGTAATATGGGTCCAGATGTGGAGTGTGACAGTATGGTGTCAAAGCAGGTTTAGAACAATATAGAATATATATTGAACATGAGTCTTTAGACAAGACTTAGAATCCCTTGTCCTCTTGGGTTTGTGGTAGTACCCTATATTAAAATGACAGTAGGAGTATACAGCGGTTACTAGGGTAATCATTGAAGCTTTTGAAATTTTCATATTATATAATTTCTTTACATCTACCTTGTTTGAACATTTATCTCTATATAAGATGAGAGTGGTTGATAAAGGTTGTGAAGTATGGAGTCATTTGCCAGACCAATAGTGTCAACGTTGGTGATGTTGAATAAACATCTTTGTAGCTTGGAGTAGAATTGTACTTGCTCGGTCAGGGAAGCTGCAAAAGACCCTAATCTAAAAATCATACTATGAAAACTTCACAACACTAAGTTGTAATGAAATTAATTTGATTGAAAGATCTAGTAGCGACCAGAGTGCTTAACGGACCTTGGGAGATAGTTTTCCCTTAAAGGCGATTGTTTGCTTATTTAAACTACATTTGTAATTAATGTTTGTTTTTATTTAGTATTAGTCTAGAATGTGAGAATTGAGTTGGAGTTATTAATTAAATAATCTATAAAACCATTTGAATCTAAACAAACCCGATCATTAATTGAAACTAGCAGTTTCTACACAACAGAATCACCGGGGAATAATAAATATGGTTAAGCAATTGATAGCAATAATATATATGATAAATTATATATACATACATACATATATATATATATATATTTAAAATATGGAATTGAAAATTATGTATAATGAATAAAATAAAATAGAATTAATTGAATGGTTGCATGCTTTTGGAAATCAATGAATATGGTGAGATATATTGCCATGGTTGGAAATGATTGAATAAAGAATGCATATATATAAACATTGTAAGCTAATATTCTTATGTAAGCAAGAAAATGATGGTAAAGTATGAATATTATTTTATAAGTGATTGAAAAAAGTTTAATGGTTTATTTCATGTTAATTGGTCTATTGAGTGGTTTATCAATTATGATTGATAAATTAGTTAACGTATGGATATGAATTTCTAAATGCTTAAACGAGCCAGAATTGACACACTATTTTTGAAAATATAATAAGAGATGTTTTACTTGCAGTTTTACAATGTATTATAAAATAATGTATTAATTTAGAAAAATAAAAATTTTGTTTTCTAAATTTAATTATTTTCGATCAACATATGCAGCCACAGAATTAGTGTTAAGTTGAGAGTTTGATATAAAATTACAGATTTTCAACATTGCAGCTAATTAGCAAGAAGATTCGCTAAAATTTGTGGCATATCGACGTTTAATTAAACTTAGGAATTAGATATATAATGGTATACTTGTTAAAGTTGTATTCAAAAGCATTTTTAGTGATTTATCTATAAATATAATATATTGTTTTGAATAAACAGAAAAATGTTTTGAAGTTATATTTAAAAGAAATGAAATACATATAAAGACATATTTTTTATAGAATAAAAGATAAGTATACGAAAAAATAAAATAAAAGGACAATTATATGGAAAGATAATTTTTTTTAGACTTTATCGATTTGCTAATGTACATTTTATTTTTTGGCTATTCTTGGTTATCAAAGATAAATCATCGAAAATATAGATAGCATGGTTTATTATTGTATTTGGTGTACGGTGTACTATACACATATGTAATTTTATGAAGGAATATTTTGGATTTATGCATAAGTTGTAAAGGATTTAAAAATTTAAAATGGAAGGTTTATGAAATAAAAATAAGAAAGTATTAGTCGGTCTTTGAAAATGTACATACATGTTATGAAAGGTAAAAGAATTTAAAGGAAATACAATATTTGGGTCTTTACGGAATATTATACGAAGTAAATGTTGTTCTTTAATAAGAAAATTTCTGTGATAAGAGAAAAGTAAGATTTTGAATTTTTAAGATTATATGGTAACATGCCTTTGAATAAATGAAGGGTTAAACAAAATAAAGGAAAATTTTGTTGTAAAATAATGATTTATTTTAACTATAAGTCTCTAACCATTAGCTCATTTTTGGCTTCTTTACCTTTGTTAGATGGTTTTGTCTTTAGAGAACAATTTTTTCTTGAGCGTAATGAATTGAAAGGTTTGATAATATAACAACCCGGATTTTTAGGTAATAATTAGTTAACATTAATAATCAATTTATTTTAATTAAATTGGAATTTGATGGTTTATTTTGTAATTGGTTCGGTAATTATCTCACATTGGGATTTAGATTGCAAATTTATGATATTTAAATCTAAATAAGTTATAAATGTAAAAAATATTTTATAAAATCAAAAAGGGTAAAATAAATAATAGTTTGGACTTGTGTTTATTTGGATTAAATTCAATTTAATTTTAAGAATAAAATCATCTTCGTCATAACCAAATTTTATAGTACATAAGCCGAAATTGGTTTAAAACACATCCCAGCCCAAACATTTCATTTCCTTTTATTTCCTTCGTTCGTTCAATAATTGGAGACTTTAGGAACGATCTTTCTTACACCTGAAAAGATTGAAACTCTTAAAAATATTTCATCTCTCTAAGAAATGAACATACAAATTAAATATGTAATCTCTAAATTCGATTTGGGTATCTAATTCCATTCTTCGCAAGGTTCGAAGGCGGTTCTGGGGTTGCGACTTGGAGGCACATGGTGACATCTGCGAGCGACAGGATGATGGCATCGTGGTTTGGAGTTCGTGTCGTTGTTGTGGGAGCTTGCGACATGGATTAAGGCACTGTTTAATGGATATTGGCAGCATTATTGAGTATGCATTCATCGTTCGATGAGTTAGTATACAATGAATGATTTCTATTAGTATAAATACATTTATATGCATCCTGCCAGTTAGTGCAATTGCTTGATTGAATTAATTCGGATTATTGATTGAATTTGTTTTATGAAATGAATTGTTGATTAATATGATTTGTTAAAATAATTTTATGAATTGTTTTATAAAATGTTACGATGAATATTTATTTGATAAAATACATTAGAAAATAATAATATTGTTTGAGAAATTCTTTTATAAGAGTAATTAAGTGAAATCCTATTTTACAATTTTTTTTGAGCAAGACGGGTGTGTAGCGTGAAACTACACAGCCGGTTAATAGCATATATATATATATAATAGTAAATATGTCGATCAACACGCTTGATCGCTAACGCTAATAGTAAGTATTGGCTACAACACAGGTGTCATAGAAGAAAACGATGAAATAAACAACATCCATATAACAAAACGGTATAAGTAAAGGTACTGAACTGAAGGAAGCATGAAGCCACTAGAACTTAGCTACGATCTGGAGGGAACGCTGAGCAGCTGCCTGAGATTCTTCTAGGGATGAACTGCGCTGTGGAATGCGGAGTCTAAAGGGAGCCGACAAGCTACAACCTGTAAGAATGGTGAATAGGTGAGAAATTCGTCTGCAAATACCTTCGAAATGAGACTTTGGTTTACCAAACACATGTGCATTTCGTTCCTTCCATATACACCAACAGAAAATAGCAATAAAGACATCCAGTAAGAGATTCCGAGAATTGTACTGCCAGTGGTCAAAACTGACAGGCGGTTCAGGGACAAATCCAAGGATATGGGCACTCGAGGCTGCCCAAATCGAGTATGAAAACTCGCAATCTTGAAATAAGTGAGGAATATTTTCAATCTGACTGGAACATAAAACACAAGCCGGATCAATTGGGATATGAAAACGGCTAACACGCTCTTTAGTGTTGATACATTCGTGCACCGGGCACCACTGAAAGAATGCAATACGAGGTGGAATGTGGCATTTCCAAAGTCTGGGGAAGGAGAAGAAGCGGCCTGGATTGTTCAGTAGGGAGTAACAGGAGGCAACCGTGAAACCTTTCGCAGGCGCAGGCGCCCAAACAATGCGGTCCGGCAAGGTAGAGAGTTGAAGAGAATGAAGTAAGTTTGCTGCGGAGATTAGATCGGCAAAGGTGTCAGGGTTGAAAAGAGATGAAGGGCAGAGGGAGTACGGACCAAGACTGACGCAGTCACTGACCGTAATCAAAGGGGTATCCGAGTGGGGTAAAAGGTTGTGTAGTGTTTTGGCGAGAGGAAGTTGATTATGCGATGTGTCTAGCCAAAAAACATAGTTATTGCCATTACCAATGGCCACGTGAAATAGAGATTTTACTCGGGGAATGGTTTGAAGCACGCCCGACCAGAATGGAGAAGGCTTCATGCGCGACGGGCAATGGAGGATTAGATGGGTTTTTGACTGATAATGCAGTGAGAGGATCCAGTCTTTCCAGAGGAAATTGTCAGGGGAGAGGACTCTCCAAAGCCATTTTGATAAGAGTGCGGTGTTAAAGGCTCTGAGATTGGTGATACCAAGCCCTCCCTGATTCTGGTGTAAGCAGACTCTATTCCAATTGACCAACCTTTTGGCGCCTTCACCATTCCATAGGAAGGACCTTCTGACTCGATCCAAATGGTTGATGACCCAGGAGGGAAGTTTGTAGAAGGACATCCAGTAGGATGGAATTGCTGATAGGACCGATTTGACGAGGACAATGCGGCCAGCGGAGGAAAGGGAGTGGGCCTTCCAACCCATAAGTCTAGAGTCAATCTTGGAAATAAGTGGGGACCAGTCTGATCTAATTAGTTTGGAGGGCCGGAGGATGATGCCAAGATAGGAAAGCGGGAAATCTGAAAGGTTGCAGTTAAGCATCGATGCTATGGGTGGCCAAGGTGATTCGAATTGCCCAACATGATGATCGAACTTTTGTTGAAGTTAATGGAAAACCAGATATGCGCTCGAAGGTGTAAAGGGCCACTATCAGGCAGTGAATATATTCCTCCTGGGGGGAGACGAAAAGAATTGTGTCATCTGCGAATTGAAAGTTGGAAACAGAAATTGGCAAGCTTGGGAGTGAAATGCCAGAAAAAAGACTATTGGATGAGGATAGATTAATCATTCTGTTAAAGACATCAGCAACAAGGACGAAGATAAGAGGAGAAAGAGGGTCCCCTTGTCTCAGACCCCGAGCTGATTTGATGTGGCTCCCTGATACTCCATTAATCGATACTGAAGAGAGGCTTGAGTTAAGGATGTGACTGATCCAATTGCACCATCTCGGAGGAAAACCTCTATGATTCATAAGCTCAAGAATGAAATCCCAGTTCACTGATTCGAATGCTTTAGAGAAATCAAGTTTTAGTAAAACACCTGGGGTCGAAGTGTGGTGACAGTAGGAAACGATTTCTTGAGTCGTAGCAATGCAGTCCATGATGTTCCTCCCAAGTATAAAGGCCGACTGCTCAACTCCGACCAGGGGGGCGATAACTTGTTGAAGGCAGTTGGCGAGGACTTTGGTAATGATATTGAAGGTTGTATTGAGAAGGCTAATGGGACGGAAAGAGGGAAGGGAGTTGGCACCTGGGGCTTTAGGGATGAGGATGATGTTCGCATAATTCAATCTCGAGATAACTGAGGGGTCAGCTTGGAATTCTCTGCACAGATCTAAAATATCAAGTTTAACTGTATTCCAGAAGTGCTTGAAGAAGAGAGGACCAAAACCATCTAGATCAGGTGCTTTGTCATCAGCCATATCATTCAAGGTAACCCAGATCTCCTCTTCAGAGAATGGGTGATCAATGGGTATGGAAGTAGGGGATGGGTAAAGGAGGGGCCAGTTGATGTCAGGGAGAGCAGAGGACCGCTTGCCTAAAATGTTTTTGAAGTAGTCGGTGAGCAGGCGTAGATGATCGACAGGGTCAGTATAGGAAGTGTTGTTATGGTATAATTTTGAAATTAGCAACGATCTACGACAGCCACTAGCTAGACGATGGAAATAAGAGGTGTTTCTGTCCTCATACTCTAACCATTTAGCTTTGGATCTCTGTTTCCATCCGATTTCTTCTTGCTTTACCAGTCTATCCAGATTCGATTCGAGAGCTTGTAGATGAGACAGTTCAGAGTCTGAAAGCGGATGAGATTCCTTAATGATGTTGAGATCCAAGATTTTGTCCTGGGTGGATGAGATACGCAAATGAAGAGAACCCCAAATGGATCTGGCCCACGGTCTGATGATCTTCCTAAGGGAGCGAAGTTTGAACACTATTCTGGCGGAGGCAGATTGGATTTGCAGCGGTTGGGACCAAATTTGTTTGATGAAGTTGTCAAAGGAAGGTTCCAGAAGCCAAAGACGTTCAAATCTAAAGGGGCGTCTGCTAAAAGGCAGAGATCCAGTGTTCAGAATGAGAGGGCAGTGATCGAAAATAGTTGAGGCGAGGCCAGTGACCAAGGAAAGGGGTGAAGGTCATCCCATGCAGAATTGAAAAGGAATCTGTCCAGTTTTGCTAAGGCAGGTTCAGCTCTACGGTTAGACCAGGTGAATAGATGATTGCTAATGGGTGGGTCGATGAGGGAATAAGCATTAATGAAGGAGTTAAAAGAGTCTGAATCCAGCGAATTGCTGCCAGAATTTCGTTTGACGGGTGAACTAGCGGTATTAAAGTCTCCTCCAACAATCCAGGGGCCATTAAGGTAAGAGGCAAAAGAAAAACATTCAGCCCAGAGTTCATTTCGCTCTTGAATGTTTTGGGGGCCATAAATATTGGTGAAGAAATAGATAGTGTTGGTTTGGATGTGACGGAGTGTTACGTGAAGTGCAGATGTATGGGCAGAGGTATGGCAGTGGGACCATACTGCTTCGTTCCAAGCAGTAATGATGCCTCCCTTGGACCCAACAGCATTTGTGTGGGCCCAACCCGTTAGAGTGGGCCCACCCATGTGGGTAATGAAAGATTGGGGTGGATCAGACAGTTTAGATGTTGTAGGAAGAGAATGTCTGCTTTATGTGGGGATATAGTAAGACTAACTGCATGCCTTTTAGACGGGCCCCCCAGACCGCTTACGTTCCACGAAATTAATTTCATTAGGAAAGGGTCGATCTCTCCGATTCTAGTGCTTGCATGGCCATGTAGTGATCGTCACTCAAACTCACACCCATGTAACGAGCCATTTTTTATTAACACTCATATTCACTGAGGAAAAAACAATAGTTTTATAAAAATTACCAGGTAAAGATGTTGCTCTGCTAATTCTGGAGCTCCGATGAACTCGTGCTGGAGTGAACTGAGGAGGCCTTTGTTGGATCTGGTCAGCCGTCGGCTGGGCCTGGGGAGATCTTTGGCTAAACTCCGGATAAACTGGTGAAGTGACCGGGACAATTGCAGGGGCGGTTGGATCGTTGGGTTGGGGAGGGTTTAGGTCACCAGGGGGGTCGGCGCACGGTTCTTCCGGCCAAGAATTCCAACCTTGAGGGCCATCAATCTCTGGGGATGAAGCATAGACATAGGTGGCAACTGGGAGAGGAGGGGATATGGCTGGGTCAGGAAACATATCATCGAATCTGACTTCTTCCGTGTTATATATGAGTATAGGATCACCATCGCCTCTGAAGTTAATGTCATAGTCTACTCCCAAAAACATTCTGTCGGGCCTGCGAGTTGGGTGGGCGTGCTCCCATTTCTCCACCGAGAGGAGGTGATCTTCGTTATTCAAGTGTACGACAAAAGAGCAGGGGTTGCTAACTCCATTAAAAAATTGCATTTTAACATAAAGAAACCTATGATCGAAATTTGCCCAGTCGCAATCATCAAAAGCAATGAAACGACCAAAGTGACTAAGCGCCTCGCTGACAGCATTCGGGTTATTTCTGAGGAATTCTGGAAAGCCACTGACACGAGCCCATGTTGCCGGTTCGAGGTCCGGGGCATGGTGTTTGGTTTCCGACCATTGTTGCAACAGGACAGATCTACCTGCTTCGATAAGGTTTTCATCTGGAGAGCTTGATTACGGATGGCGAGGGAAGGACATGATAAAATAAAGCTGCTATCGAAGAGAATCCACAGCGGCCATTCATGATGGTGAAAGGTTGTTGAGAGGATAAGATGGAGGGATTCGATGGACCAAAACCCATCAATGATCGTGGCCGTGAGGTAGAGAGATGTTTGGGGTGAGGAGAGGGTGCAGATCGAGGTGACTTTTGAAGTGATGAATGCTGGTTGGTGTTTCGGTTTCCGAGCGTGAATGATGAGAGTGGGGCCCAGACTGTGTTCTTGGCAGTACTTTTGGGTTTGTTTTTAGTGGAAGTGGCAGGGACGTTTTTTTGAGCAGAAAAGGCTTTATTCTCGGGACAGTGCGTGCCCGAAAAATCCACAGAGGTAGCAAATCTTTGAGTCTCTACATACTCTTGCCACGTGTCCCTTGCCAGCACACCTAAGACAACGACCATTCAGCTTCAAAAATTCAATCGTGGAACGAGCGGTTTTGAAATCTGGTGGAAGCCGATGATGGCGCCGTGACTGAGGGGGGTTAGGTAAAATCGGGGGCATGGAGCACAGCGCTTGAGCATATGATTTTTTGGTTGTGGGTGGCAGCGGAAGTGTTAGTGAACTAGGAGAAGAAGAAGCAACATTAGGGTAAACAGGGGGTGTATGAGAGTAATTGGCGAAGGATTTGTATTTGTCGGGGACGAAAGAGATTGGAGGAGGCTGAGGCGGCGATGAGTGTAGCGAGGGACGAGGGGAGAGATTGGAGAAGGCCGCCATTAAGAAGAAAATTTAATCTCCTATTTTACAATTTGAGAGTTTTTTATGGAATATTTAAAAAAATTATTATATTTCTGGTTGGGTTGGATATTAAGTGAGGACTTTGAATTAAATTTATCGTTAGAAATAAGTACGATATATTCTAAAGTGTGTGTATATATATTATGAAATGATAATTAATTGCAGAAAAATATAGTAAAACTTCTATTAGTATATTTGATTTATAAATCAGTCTTCAAATATTTTGTATAAATATTTGACTGTTTATTTTAAATGTTTAAAAGATTATTTTATCGAGCTTTATTATCATTATTGCAATGTTTGAATTAAAATTGGAATTTAAGTTTGGCTTCTATATATTTTTATTTCTCATATCTTATACAGATGAGTAACTCACCGTTGAGTTGATTCGATTGATGAATTTTGTATGGTACGATGGTGACATCCTTGATATGGTTGTATTTTATTTTATTTCTGTGTGACGAGAAATCTGAATAAAAGAATTAGTAATACCATTTCAGATGGGGCATTCGGTAATGCTTTTTCGGTTATTCATCGAAAATGTTATACATAAATATCTAGCGTAGATCGAGTGTATTTTGTGAGCCTTAAATAATTATTCGAGTAACATATGGTGGTATGGGACGTCGTTATTTTATTTGTTTGATTATTCATTGTAAGTAAATGTCACTCAAATGGAGATTTCACTCATTGGTCTATGTGATAGTCGGTGAGGAGTATCGTATAGTCAAGTATTGATTTGTGAGAGCCATTTATCGACCAACTAACAAAGATATGAGTAGTCTATAGGGTATGAGTACTATATGACCATCCATATTATGTCCAAATTCCTTTATTTTTCAGGAGTGAGCCAGACTGGTCAATATCCTCTCTGGTGGCTTGATCGTGGAGTCGTGCTCCAGATCCGTGACACTGTAGTTATATGTCCCTTTTTTGTGACATTACAGTATTGGTAGTAGCAGATGGGTTAGTTCCTATAGCTCTTTGTGTCACTGACGCCAGCAGTCTGTTACCATTTAGGGGAAAAGTAGGGTCATGATCGAGGCTATGCGTTGACAAGCCACTGGTGGATGGGGTCACGACGTCTATTGAGGTAATTGAACACTAGGAATAGACGGTGACTTTAAGGTAGATGAGTTGACTTGGGTTCCTAGAGCGACCATGCGATAGGAAATTGTCAGTCTCCCTATTCGGTTCAGGGTATGTAATGTAGTAAATTGACATATACCATGAAGACCATGGGAATAGACTATTACTCTACGGTGGGTGAGTAGACCTATGTTCCTAGAGCAGGCTTGTCGTAGGTAGTTGTCAGTCCTTCAGTAGATTCATGGAATATATTTGTGTGTAGTGAATTGGCATATATGTCTCTTTCCTATAATGAGTTGACTAGACCCGAGACTGGTTGAGTCTAAAGTGTAGTTAGTCCATGTATATCCATACTCTTTGATTGTTTGGTATTTTCAAGATAGCCTTACCTTATTGTTTGTGTTTTGGTTTGTGGATAATTTATATTTATGGTTTATGTGATGCTGGATATGATTTGGATGATTTGATAGGCTATCTCACATTATATATATTGATTTGATGATGATTGCTTAATATGGATGACTCGCCCATTTAATGTGGATTTCATGATTTTTATTGGTATTATTTATATGGGTGATGATATTTTATTATATGATTTGTAGTTGTTGTCAACTTGAGATATTGGAATTTGTTAATGTCATTGTTAGTATTATTATGCCTTTCATCTATTTTACCTAGTTCATATCACTCATCATTATGGATATAGTCTAACCCGTGTGTTATTTATAATACTCGATCAGTCCGAGACAATTTAGGTATAGGGACAACTTGACCGGCTTATGTTTTAGTGGGCTTAGAGGAGATATAAATTAGGACGATTATAAGATATTTATACGACATTGATTCATTGTATATTTTGACGTTGAGATGTGTATTAATTATTACTATAATACATTGAGGTAGTTGGCATTGTGGTAGTTGACATTTTGGTGAGTTGTACTCTTATTGTATTATATATTTATATTATATGCTTCGCGGCGATTGACTCTGTGTTCTCTGTGTTGGATTATATATTACGTATTGTTTTTTCTGGAGCCACACATTTCTATTGCTTTGTACAAATACTAAGTACATATAGGTATGTTCTATATTTAATGTTTTAATACATACTGGTGTTAGTCCATAGGAATATTCACATGTGTACCACATATAGCCTCATTCTCCATATTATCTGACAGTATAACTCTTCAATACTCTTGGATAGTATGGCTAAAGAGGTGGGATGTCACAGTAGGTATAAGAGCAGATTTAAAACAATGCTTTGAATACTAGAGACACGAGTTTTGGCCTTAGATGAGACTTAGAGTTCCTGTCCCCGTGGATGTGTGGTAGATTTTTGTTTAAGTGGTATAAGGAGTATACGATGATTACTGGGGTAATCATTTGGGGACGTATTTGTTATTTTCATATTATATATATATTATCATTGTTATTCCTTACCCTGTTATTATCATGTGTTTTACAACTTTATTGTTTTACTAAATTATATGTTTAAACAACATTAGTATTTTAAATACAATATTAATTTTGGTTTATAGTGGAAATATACAGTGGAAGACTGAAATATAAATATTTTATTCAAACAAGTATATGATTAATAAATATGAATTTTATTTTATAAAATGAATAGAAATATTTTATGATTTATTTTAGTGTTAGGTTGTCTGTAGAGTGATTTAACAATTCTAGTCAAAATGTCTGATTATCATTATTGATAGAAATTCCTAAACGCTCAAACGAGGCAGCCCGACCCAATATGTTAGAAAATTAAAATTATTAAGTGTTAGATAAAAAGTGAAGGTTTATAATTTGTGAAAACATTAATTATTCTTATTATTAAATTATTCGAGAAGTTAAGAGAATGTTTAAATCGGTAATCTTTTGGGAGATATGAGTTGTAAGTGTAATATTATGAAGATTTGGTAAATGAACGAGTAATGTTTTATTGGAACTAGTATATTGTTAATAGGTGGAGGTACTATTTATATAAGTTTGAAAATAAAATGGTGTAAACTTAATTTTAGTCGATGCGAGTGCACGCATATTCGGTAGAAGTTCTTAAACACTTGAACGAGACATGTGGACACAATGTTTTGGGAAAGATATAAATAATTTGTGAAAATTTAAATTATTTTGACTGAGAACTGAATGTATGAATGGAGAAAAATAAAAAATATATATGTAAGAAAAATTTGAAAGTGTCATTTGAAATTTGTATTTGCTTTGGTATTGAAAACAAGAAATTATATTCCTTAACTTGAAAAGAATTAATTTGTAAAGGGAAATTGTAAATTTAGATCTTTGTGTGCATTTAATGCTATTTTGATAAAACTGTGCAATGTAAAATGTCATGAATTTTGGAATTTTAAGATATGATATTTTTATTTAATATTTGAAGATTTATATTTCTGGACCGTGGAATAAATTGAATTTATTAATAAATAATTATAAATTGGATGCATTAAGTTTATTTAATTAATAAAAAAAATTATGTATGAAGTATAGTAAGCATTTTATTAGTCACTTTGTAGATTTTGGGATATGATATAAGGAGAGTAATGAAATGTTGAGTCTAGACAAAATAATGTAGGATATTTTGTTAAATAAAAATGAATTTAGTTGGAATTTTAGGTTGATAAAATTTTTAAATATAGATAAAATAAATTGAAGTTGGTTAAAGAAAATTTTAAATTTTAATTGTGTTTGAATTTGCATGAAGTAAAATATGGAAAATGAGGAACAAATGGACTCATATAATTTAATAATGGGATTTATATAGGAATTGATTTCCTATAATTTTTTTGTATATTTCAGTTGGGATTTTTCAGTTACATTTCTCGATCATGGATTTTTTATTGAATGATGATTATCCAGTACTCGACTTATTCATTTGTGATATATATGTTGAATATGCGAGTATATGATTTTTGCTTGCTGATAATAAACATATATATGTATATTCATTTAAATGTATTTGTTAATATACTATTTATTTTCACAGATTAATAAATATTTGATGAATAAAATAAATAACACAAAATTTGAATTCAAACGGATATTTTATTCAAATAAATATTTATTACAATTTTTGAATAGTACATATTTCAATCTCTCACTATATATATATATACACAATTTCAATTACAATACAAATTTGATTGCATCACAATTCACATTTACATTTGCACCTCACTACATATCACTCACACTCGTATTTATCATCAACTTCATTCCATTATGAATCCAGCATCTGAGCAATCTGCAAAAATATATATTGACGCAGTAAAATTGAAAATAAAATATTTTTGCAGTATAAAATAAAATGTGAATTTTGAAAATAATATTTGCCTCAGTTATTTGGGTTGTTCGTCATTATTTAATTCGAATTCATCATCCACGAACAACTTGTGACATGCACAGTGTATCACTGTACATGCCACAAGGCCGTGCACACCTATATATATACACTTGATAAAATTACAGGGACAGGTGAGCATAGGTCAAACCCAAAACGCCGGGTTCAACTCAAGTGCAATAAAAATATTGTCACTATATCAGCATAAGGTCAAACCCAAGCTCCAAGCTGGATTCAACACAAGTGCAAATTAAAAATGAAATGAAACAAGAACTGCCGAAAATGATGACCCAACAAATGAACCAAATCAACAATGACTAGAACTAGACAGTACAAAACCAAGTAAATGAAAACAAATGCAAAGACCAGTGATGCAACTCGATACATCAAAGACCATGCACCAAGCATCAAGTGGCAGTTTTGATCAAAGAACAGTATAACATGGACAAAGTACATAAAACAGTGAAACAGTGGCTCAATATCAATATGCAAGTAGTCAAGAATCATCAAAGACCAGACCCAAAAGATCTGAGTCAATGCTAAAGTAAAATAGAACATGTGCATATATACACAAGCCTGGCAGCATGATTATCAAAGTGCAAACATGATGAAGTCAGTGCCAACGGTACAATGTGAACTAGCTCGAAACAATATGGATGTCGAATGGCCAAGCAAGTGCACACACTAAACCAACAAGAGGCCAGATGGATTAATATGGCAACACAGCAAGCGCATGAATGCATAGTGAAAACTACAACACCAAGTGATACAATAGCTTTGTGACAATATAAAGTGAAGGCCACACCAGCTCAAATGAGCAATCTCACACATGAAAATGAAACTTGCCAGAGAAAAGAACATCACATTTGAACAAAGCATCAAGCAACAACAAGTATACATGTCCATGAAGATTCAGTGAAGCCAGAAGCTCCAGACAATATCAAGTTCGAACAAATTCAGCAGAGTTCGAGTTTCAAACACCAATGAACAACATGAATGATCAAACACAAATGAACACAGAGAATTACCACATCAATAAACAAGCTATAACTCTGACACATCTAACAATGAACTGATACAAGTGACTCATGGAAATGCAAATACACATGTACACAATGCTACAACGGAGATGAACACAAACTTCAGACTCAAGTATATATACAGAAATGCACAATGGAAATGCAAACGAGTCACAGTTAGCTGGTAAAGAACAACTCAATAGAATGCATCAAGAGATTAAGAACAGGAAACTTAAAAATATGATCTGCCTCGAAGCAATAACGATCGGGAGCAACTAAGACTCGATGTACACATGAAATCAAGTGCAGTCTTATAAAGAAAATCAGACTCAAGTGAACAAAATGAAGATGGAGTGAGTGGATGAATACATATGCACCAGGACGCAAATGACCATAGGAAGTAAACAGTATGGCCAAAGTCGAACGAAATCAACATCGTCAAAATCAAGTCAAAGCCGAGGATAACAAGATCAAGAACGAATAGATCAAAGTCAGAACCGTGGTAAGCAAGGAAAACAACGTCATAGAAATCAAAGCCGTGACCATCAAGTAACACAAAAATATACGAATTGAAGAAGTCAGAAGTCATCACATTCATTCAACTATAATCAAGTGGCCAAGACAAATAAATTGACAAATTCAAACAAATATATACGAACGAAAAAAATAGGGATTCAAACCCTATATAAGCATTAACATCATTGATAAATTTTATCATCCGAGTTCGAGCAAAACAAAGAACAGTAATCATTCAACTCGAATCATCGATCGAGTTCAAGTACGCAAAATCAGAAGAAGCAAAAGCAAAGTTCACATGCCAGATTTACGAATTGAACTCGTCGAAGCAGCCGAAGTGAGCAATGAGGAAATGATCGATCAAAGCTACATGCGAATATCCACTTATTCGATCTAATTAAAGTCGGCGTCTTCAAATATGTTCAAAACCCTAATTTTTAATCAGAGAGGAATGAATGAGAAAGCCATCATTTTTCACAAGGAAGCGGACCGATAAAATAAAGGGAATAATATTTCACTAAACAACAAATTGGGCCGGCCTTTACTTTCGTGTTGGTTTGTAATAAAAGGCTTATAATTAGGGTTTTGTTTTTTGTTTTAAATTGTGTTTAAATTGTATTTTCCTTTTTAAACCATTGTAATTTCTAGTCGTGTGACTAGGGGACAAACTACGTGGCATAATTTGAGAATTCGTAACTTAGTGCTGAGTTATGGCAGGATTTTGAGCGTATAGTTAAGGCTAGTCGATAGCGGGTGTCGCGAGTTTACGTGTGCAAGCATCTGACTGCTTAATTTCTAGTAGAAACCTTGGGGGCATCACGTAGGCAGGGTTTTGTCGAAGCTGGGTAAATTCTGTGTCATTCTACTTTTGCATTTATTATTCTGCTATTATCCATGCTGCTATTATTTTGATATATTTGTGTTGAAATAATTTTATAAGCTTCCGCAATAATTTTTATAATTAATGGCATCACCTTATTCACCCCCCCTCTAGGGTGAAATCGATCATACGAGTGGTATCAGAGCAAGGTTCAAAAGCCATTTTTGTTTTAAAAAATTTGATTTTTCAAAAAACCAATTTTTGTTTTAAAAAATTTGAATTTTTAAAATGGCTTCTTTTAATATTGCTTTTGCGGAGGGTCAGTCAATACTTAGAACACCTATGTTCAATGGTGAATATGCTTACTGGAAAAATAAGATGGAATTTTTTTTGAAAACCATTGATGCTTGGGATATTGTTGAGATAGGGTATAGAGCACCAACTATAATTATAAATAATCAGGAAATAAATAAACCGAAGGATCAATAGACGGACCTAGAAAATAAGTTACAGAATACTAATTCCAAAGCTATGAATTCGATTATTTGTTTATTAGATCAGTTTGAATTTAATCGTTTCTCACATTGTCGAACTGCGCAAGAAATATGGCACACACTCGAAGTGACTCACGAAGGAACATCGTAAGTCAAAGAATCTCATCTTGCCATGCTAAGAAGCGAATATGAGAACTTCACAATGGCGAAGGAAGAAAATGTCAAAGAGATGTATGGACGACTTTCCAATATCGTATACAAATCAAAAGCTCTCGAAAAATCATACACAGAGTTGGAGATAGTCTGGAAAATCCTTAAAATCCTTCCACGAAGTTTTGAAGCGAAAGTGACTGCCATTCAAGAGTCGAAAAATTTAAAACCAATCAAAGTTGAATAACTCCTCAGAAATCTCACCACTTTTGAGCTAGAAATGAAATTCAAGGAAGAGCGTGAAGGAGGAGATACTCGAAAGAAATCAATAGCTCTCAAAGGAACAACTGAAAGTAATGATGAAGACGATGATGATGGAGCAACTGAGCAGGCGTTAATAATGAAGAAGTTCAAAAGGTGGAACCGCAAATATAGAAATCCAGCTCTAAATCAGAAATTGAAAAGCAGAATAGACAAAGTACTAGACAATCCAGAAGAACGGGAGATCATTTGTCATAAACGCAACCAACCCGGACACATCAAGCCCAATTGTCCTCAAAACCGACACGACTTTGAAAAGAAATCAAAAAGGAGAAATTTTGCAGCCACGTGGAATACAAGTGATGAAGATAATAAAAGTACTGGCAGTGAGAGTGAGAAAGCAGATATGTGCCTTCAAGGTAATATAACCGATAGCGATGATGACGAGCCAAGCGAGGTATCAACACTCACTCACTCAGAATTACTTATATATTTTCACGAAGTAAATGGCTGTTTTGAAAGACTTAGGGAGAAATATGCTAAAATTGAATCACAAAGAGATAGTTTGATAGAAGTAAATGAACAGCTTGAACAATTAGTTAAAACCTATCAAAGTAGGATCCCTAAGTGTGATAAGTGTCCAACATTCGAAGAAGAGATTAAAAAATCAAAACTAAAAATTAAATTACTTGAAAATGAGATTCTAATTTTGAAAGAGGGTGAAAATACTAGAAGAGAAAATTCTATTAAAAAGTGCACACAATTATTAAACGAAAATGAATCTCTCAAAACACAAGTCCAACAACTGTCAATGACTTTAGATAAATTTTCCAAAAGTGAAAAATCGTTGAATATGCTCTTATAGGGAAACAAACTGTTAATACAGTCAGACAAGGACTTGGATATAATTAATCTGAACCTGTTAAAAGAAAAATTAATCAAGTCAATTCAATGTGCACAATTTGTAGAAAATTTGGACACAATCAAAACAATTGTTAGTATAGACCCAAACACGTGAAAACTATACCAATTTGGGTTCCAAAAGGCACAAATATAAAATCTCTCAAAGTTAAACAAATCTGGGTGCCGAAAGAAACATATATAAATAGTTTTGGGTCTCCAAAAAAATTATTTTTCAAAATATTCTACCATTAACAATCATGGACCTATAAAAACAAACAGGTCACAAAAATCTTTTATCGTGTAGGAGTGATGGTAGGCTAAGAAACAACAACAGTGTTATCTGGATTCTGGCTGTTCCAGAAACACAACGGCGACAAAGCAATGTTCCTTAGCCTAGTATAAAGGTGACAGAATCACAATGGGCAACAACATAAAAAATATTGTAAAGGTAAAACAGGTAATGGTATATTTGTTTTGAACGATACAATCTGCACCGTATTCTGAATTAAATTAGCCAATAATGTGATGATGAAATAAATGATGATTTTGATTCTGACTTATTCAAAATTGTTGGCCAATTATATTCTTATGCCAAGAACACTATAAAAATCTCTAGAAACTTTGAACTACTTCATATGTAATAGTTTGGCTTAATGATAGTGTTTTATTGGTAAATGATAATACATTTGGTTATTTTACGGCTAACTCTATATTCACGGTTTTTGATTATTTACACGGTTTCAATTCAAATTCAAGAGAATGTCATTTAAAAAGCTGTTAAAATTGATTTTAAGATATTTTGATGCACAACTCATGATCTGGTCTGTAACATTCAACTAATAATAAGTTTGAGTGAAAAGAAATTCAGATGCAGATTACGCTGGTAATCTAGTTGATAGAAAAATTACTAGTGGAACGTGATTTATGTTGAGACATTTAGTAACTGCATCTTTTTTCAAAGACAATATCTGCATATTTTTCATTTCAAATAATTTTCAAAAAGCAGACATTTTTCTTATAAAACCCTTCTAGAAAATCATTTTTGACCTTGTTTACAGATTAGTAATTTTGGAAAATTTGGTTTTATAATTATTTTTGAATACGATTTTAAATGATTACATTGACTAATCTGACTCCCTAATGATTATCGAAAAGATAAATAGTGATTGAAAAAGTGATGAGTGTTAATATTAATCATATATTATGACCCGAGACGGTATAATTAGTAAATTTCTTTAGAAATTTAAACAAGAGTTATAAACTTTTTGTTGGTAAAAATTTCGTGACCATCTCTATTTCTATCATATTTCTAACGACCATCACTCATCAAAATTCAACATAGTTTGTCGATATGTGGTACTTTAAACAGGAATCATTGATTTTTCATTTTATATTTTTTTAATAAAAAATAAAATAAAAATAAAATAAAATAAAATCCAAAGTATTCACTCTCATTTAAATATCCTCACGGTTATACATGGGTGAATTACTTGGAATTTGTTATGTGCTTCCATGCTTATTTAAAAGTCCTCACGGTTATGCATGTATGGAACGCATATCAAAATTGATTTATTAGATAAACAAGTTGACTCTAATCTCATTTAAAAGTCCTCACAGTTATGCGTGGTTAGAAGATACTTGAATTCATTTTTTTAAAATAAAATTGGAATACTACTAATCTCATTTAAAAGTCCTAATGGTTATGCATGGCTAGTAGATATTCAAATTCCTAGAATAAATATACCATAAATAGACACAACTGTATGGTTTTATATGATGACATCATTCACATCATTCTAAAAGTGGAATATGGGCCTAACAGAGTATTTATGATTTTTGTTTGATTTTTTATTGAAATTTAATATTTATGTTCGATTGAGTTTTAATGTTGTATTAATGTCTATCACTTTATCTCTATTTTTCTATCACTATTACTCTTTTGCTGATAACAAAAGGGGGCGAGAAAAGTTAAGATTTTGACAAATAAAGGTCAAATATTTTTTATTTGCATCTAGGCTCATTTGTATATTTTTAATTGTATGCATATATGAAGGGGAAGCTTTGTGTAGAGAGCTTTATGTAGAGAGGAAGCATTCAAATAGGGGCAGCAAATTCAATAATCAAATACATATAATATATTCAAAATCTTAAATATATATTTGTTATCATCAAAGGGGAGATTGTTGAATATGCGAGTATATGATTTTTGTTTGATGATAATAAATATATATATATATATATATATATATATATATATATATATTCATTTAAATGTATTTGTTAATACGCTATTTTATTTTCACAGATTAATAAAAACTTGATGAATAAAATAAATAACACAGAATTTGAATTCAAACGGATATTTTATTCAAACAAATATTTATTACAATTTTTGAATAGTACAAATTTCAAGCTCTCACTATATATATACAATTTCAATTATAATACAAATTTGATTACATCACAGTTCACATTTACATTTGCACATCACTACATATCACTCACACTCGTTTTTATCTTCAACTTCGTTCCAATGTGAATCCAACATCTGAGAAATCTGCAAAAAAATACATTGACGCATTAAAATTGAAAATAAAATATTTTTGCAGTATAAAATAAAATGTGAATTTTGAAAATAATATTTGCCTCAGTTATTTGGGTTGTTCGTCATCATTTGATTCGAATTCATCATATATGAACAACTTATGACATGCACAGTGTATCACTATACATGCCACAAGGCCGTGCACACCGATATATATACACTTGATAAAATTACAGGGACAAGTGAGCACAGGTCAAACCCAAAACGCTGGGCTCAACTCAAGTGCAATAAAAATAATGTCACAATATCAGCACAAGGTCAAATCCAAGCTCCAAGCTGGATTCAACACAGGTGCAAATTAAAAAAGAAATGAAACAAGAACTACCAAAAATGATGACCCCACAAATGAACTAGATCAACAATGACTAGAACTAGACAGTACAAAACCAAGTAAATGAAAACAAATGCAAAGACCAGTGATGCAACTCGATACATCAAAGACCAGGCACCAAGCATCAAGTGGCAGTTTTGATCAAAGAACAGTATAACATGGACAAAGTATATAAAACAGTGAAACATTGGCTCAATATCAATATACAAGTAGTCAAGCATCATCAAAGACCAGACCCAAAAGGTCTGAGTCAATGCCAAAGTAAAATAGAACATGTGCATATATACACAAGCCTGGCAACGTGATCATCAAAGTGCAGACATGATGAAGTCAGTGCCAACAGTACAATGTGAACTAGCTCGAAACAATATGGATGTCAAATGGCTAAGCAAGTGCACACACTAAACCAACAAGAGGTCAGAGGGATTAATATGGCAACACAGCAAGCACATGAATGCACAGTGCAAACTACAACACCAAGTGATACAACAGCTCTGTGACAATATCAAGTGAGGGCCACAGCAGCTCAAATGAGCAATCTCACACATGACAATGAAATAGGCCAGAGAAAAGAATATCACATTTGAACAAAGCATCAAGCAACAACAAGTATACATGTCCATAGAGATTCAGTGAAGCCAGAAGCTCCAGAAAATATCAAGTTCGAACAAATTCAACAGAGTTCGAGTTTCAAACACCAATGAACAACATGAATGATGAAACACAAATGAACACATAGTATTACAACATCAAAAAACAAACTATAACTCTGACACATCTAACAATGAACTGATACAAGTGACTCATGGAAATGCAAATACACATGTACACAATGCTACAACAGAGATGAACACAAACTTCAGACTCAAGTACATATACAGAAATGCACAATGAAAATGCAAACAAGTCACAGTCAACTGGTCAAGAACAACTCACCAGAATGCATCAAGAGATCAAGACCAGACAACTTAAAAATATGATCTGCCTCGAAGCAATAACGATCGAGAGCAACTAAGACTCGATGTACACATGAAATCAAGTGCAGTCTTATAAAGTAAATCAGACTCAAGTGAACAAAATGAAGATGGAGTGAGTGGATGAATACATATGCATCAGGACGCAAATGACCAGAGGCAGTAAACAATATGGCCAAAGTCGAACGAAATCAACATCGTCAAAATCAAGTCAAAGCCAACGACAATAAGAACGAGAACGAACAGATCAAAGTCATAACAGTGGTGAGCAAGGAAAACAATGTCAGAGAAATCAAAGCCATGACCATTAAGTAACAAAAAAATATACAAATTGAAGAAGTCAAAAGTCATCACATTCATTAAAGTATAATCAAGTGGCCAAGATAAATCAATTGACAAATTCAAACAAATATATACGAACGAGAAATAGGGATTCGAACCCTATATAAACATTAACATCATCGGCAAATTTTATCATCTGAGTTCAAGCAAAACAAAGAACAGTAATCATTCAACTCGAATCATCGATCGAGTTGAAGTACGCAAAATCAGAAGAAGCAAAAGCAAAAATCACATACCAGATTTACGAATTGAACTCGTCGAAGCAGTCGAAGTGAGCAACGAGGAAACGATCGATCAAAGCTACACGTGAATATCCACTTATTCGATCTAATTAAAGTTGGCGACTTCAAATTTGTTCAAAACCCTAATTTTTAACCAGAGAGGAACGAACGAGAAAGCCACCATTTTTCACAAGGAAGTGGATCGATAAAATAAAGGGAATAATATTTCACTAAACAATAATTGGGCCGGCCTTTACTTTTGTGTTGGTTTATAATAAAAGGCTTATAATTAGGGATTTGTTTTTTGTTTTAAATTGGGTTTAAATTGTCTTTTCCTTTTTAAACCGTTGTAATTTCTAGTCGTGTGACTAGGGGACAAACTACGTGGCGTAGTTTGAGAATTCGCGACTCAGTGGCTGAGTTGTGGCAGGGCTTTGAGCGTAGAGTTAAGGCTAGTCGATAGCGGGTGTCGCGAGTTTACGTGTATAAGCGTGTGACTGCTTAATTTCTAGTAGAAACCTTGGGGGCAGCATGTAGGCAGGGTTTTGCCGAAGCTGGGTAAATTCTATGTCATTCTATTTCTGCATTTATTATTCTACTATTATCTGTGCTTCTATTATTTTGATATATTTGTGTTGAAATAATTTTATAAGCTTCCGTAATAATTTTTATAATTAACAGCATTACCCTATTTACCCCCCCAAGGTGAAATCGATCCTACAATATATTCTAATATATTCACATATACTTTGAACATATTTCTTGTTTGATTTAAGCTTGGGCTGGAATTTCTGATGTACGGCTTTGACTTGATTAAAAAACTATTATTGTAATGATTTTGAAATCTTTGTTACTTTATTACTACATACCGGTATATCGCTATTTCTGGTACATGGGTTCAGATGTTATCAGTGACTTCTTGTTGATCTTGTTTATTTTTTGTATTAGTGTGTTGGTTCTGTTTTACCTTGGTTACTCTTCCCTATACTATTCCTATGTGTATGTACATGCTTGTTACTTCAATGTCTCTGGCCAGATGCTCTAAACCTTTTTTCGTTAAGTCTAAACTATTTTGTGAATTGATCCTTGTACATTAGTTCCCTACTGTTTGTGTTGCTTTATGTCCTTGCTATGCTCTTTGCCCAATGCTTGAAACTATTGTCAAGGTGATGGCTATGCTCCTCATTACCGCAATCCACAGTAGTTGTTGTGTTGATATCCGATGTATTCATTTTGCAGTTCTTTTGGTCCTCCCTGAACCGGTTTATGCTTTGCATATGTGCTGCTCTTGTACATGTGATACACTCCCTTGAGACCATGATTGTTTGCTTGTCTGGTTATGCACTCTTGTTGCCTTATGTACAGTGCTATGTATATGTATCTTTGTCCTCATCTTTTTGAGCTTGCTAGTCCATGTTGTTGAATTGTTGAAACTTATTTTTGCATTTATTAAACCTATGCACTTGCATATTTCCATGTACTTTTCACAGTAGTTCATCTGCCTTGCGTCTGTTTTATGGTATGTGCACTGGACTCCATCATCATTTTAGTTTTGCTGTCTTCTTCATGTTTTTCTCCTTGTTGTTGCTTCACCATATACACTTGACCTGAGTTCTGGCATAGTTGTAATTCTAGACTACCCTAGTCTTGTTTTGCTGCATTCCTTCCCTGTACAACTGACCATATATTCTTATGCATGTTGAGTTAAGGACATAACTCATGTATATCTAAACTAGCATGCGCAAATGGCTTTCTAAAGTAATCGATGACAGAGCAATGTTTTTTTTTTCTTTTGTTTTTATTCTAACCAATCTAATGCACCTATGTGTACCTTGTTGCATTATCTTTTGGTTTTTCAACCTCGGGTGATGAAATGGATAAACTTTTTAATGAAATTTAGATTAATTACGCTAAACTACTATATGGTTAATCCAACTCTTTAGTTGGAAAGTGGGACTATCATCAATTTCCTTCAGTTAATACCCTAAGGGATTAGTGTTTCTTTTGACTCTACTCTTATCTTATATGTTGAGTCACTTAAGAATACCAAAATTGCTATTTCAAAACACTGAAAATTAGTTGTATATAGTATTGATGTAATTTCGAATTCGCTTAATTTGTAAGCCCTTATTATTTAATAAAGAAAATACTTTTTATGTATTGATTCCTTTTTCTTGCCGGAAAAACAGTTGACACTCACGTCTAGCGGCTCAAATGTTCTTGCTCGACTTGATTCTATTAAAGAGAGGCTTAGTGCAGAACGTGGAAAGCAACTCTCTTCTCAAGGGAGTCTAGCTTTATGATTTTCGGATAATCCAGCTGCGCAAGAATGGCATGACAAATATTACAAATTAAGATCTATGTTTGGCAGTTTTAAAGAGATGACCTCTGACTTAGAGAAGAAAATTAAAAAAAAGGATGAAAGAATCTAGGAACTAAGAGGGAAGATAGACACAATTTACCAATCTAGACCTTCTGTCTAAAGTGCTGAAGCTAATGCAAAAATTGCACGGTTAAACCATAAGGCGATGAATCTCAAGGTAGAGTTATTGAAAAGTCAAGCGTATTGCCAATCTTTAGAACTTATCGCGGGTGGAGGAGAATCCATCCTTCCAATTCCTAGCCCTTTGATTGATCATGAAAAATTTTCTGCTTTGTTAAACTCTTCTTCGGGCTTGGATAATGGTAAAATCACTAAATGATACCAAAGGTTTAAATTTGAGTGCCTCAAATTTTTGAACAAGCAGTGGAATAATAAGGTTTCTACTCATCTTAATACTTACGATAATAAAGTTGAGAGACTCAAGCATGAAAACAAACCTTTGAGCATGGGAATAAGAAACTAAAGAGCAAGATTCAGTTTCTCAAAGAAGCCAACAAAATGCTCGATTGTGCGTTAAAAATTCAGATTGATTCGATCGATGATGCAAATGTTATTCGAAAGAAGGAGAAGAAGCTTAAGCAACTTCTAGATATGACAATTTTCCATATAACCAATTCATCTTCAGTTGCTGAATATCTAAGGAGACCGGCCTAAGATTTTAGCTTTCAGTAGAGAATTATTTACGAACTTCCTAATTAGAGGTACTTGTTATCCAGTCTTTTATTCCTCTAATTCTTGTACATAATGTATTAAATGGTAAAAAAACTCATACATGAATGGTTGATATTTTGAATTCTACTCTTTTCTTTGCTTGAGACTTGCAATTAGCTTCTCAATTTTAATATGCTACTTTGTAGCTGTTATTTTGAGCACAAATATGCTTTCTCATGTTTTTATCTTTTTATAGAATGGATCAAGAAACTCACATATAGGGTAGAGTTATCGAATAGTTTGGTAGGAGTCTACAATGTTTTCCATGTTTCTCATCTAAGGAAGTGTATTCGAGATCCAGAGAGTACTATTACACTGACTGTGTTTGAAGATCTTGTAGTAGAATCAGATGTGACTATAGTAAGAAAACCATCGCATATAATTGCAAGAGATGAGGAGAGACTAAGGAACAAGACATTCAAATTAGTCAAAATCCAGTAGAGTAACGATGAGAGAGACTGTACGTAGGAAACCGAGAGCAGGATTGGGGATACTTATCTTGACTTTTTCATAATATATTTTACCTTTACATTTGAATGTTGTAGGTACCTTATCGTATTTTCGAGGATGAAATTCTTTAAGAAGCGTAGTCTGTGATGACCATAATTTTAGTTAACATTATTTAGAACATTTAATTGGGTAAATTAAATATAATAATGTAGAAAATTAAGGGATTGAGATTTGTAAATTAAGGAGGAGTCGTGCCTAAATGAATGTGTTAATAAAAAGGAAACTAAATATAATTAAGAACGAGGAATATGGTGAGGGTAAAATGGGAATGGCCTTTATTCCTATACCCTAAACCCTTCTGTTATCTCCACTTCGACATTCATTCTACATTCAAAAACTACACAAAAACAATACTAAGCTTAGGCCGGCCACCATTAAGAAGATTTAAAGAGAAGATAAGCGAGGATTCAAGCAGAAAGCTTGAAGAAATCAATCTAAGGGAAAATCTCAACTTTCTTATCACAAATCCAAGATGAATAATTAGTTTACATCTCTATTTTTTATGAATTTAAAGGCAAATCAGTTTTCTTTTGCAAGTATATGCCATATTTAATGTTTAAAAGTGATTAAATGCTTGTTGATGATTATGGTTTAAATATGATTTATTTATTATGTTTGAGTTATAAAACCATTCATATAACCTCCGATTGGCTTGAGATTTTGATATGACGTGAAAATCAGTATTTGGAACAATCTCGAAAACCAAAATTATTTATTGACTTATGAATAATTTAATAAAATGTGGATGTTGATATATATATATAATTGTATGACATGAAGTCATTTGGTGATGTGTTGACTATAGAAATTTGTATTTTAAGTCTTTTATGTATTTTTGAGCTATAAATTTTGTTAAGAAATATCTAAAGGGATATTCAATAAGAATTTAAATTCAAAACAAATTTGTCCTGTAGTGAAATGAATTTTGTTTGTAATATATGTGTGTGTGAGTTATATTAGATTAATGTAGTTATTGTAATTCTATATCTTATTTATTGAAAGAGTGTGTACAAATAAAGTTGAAAATGATATAATTAGGTTTATATAAATAGAGTTATAGATTTCTCCTTGTGAGAAATTACGATGACGCAATTTTTTTAGGCGGGGAAGTCTTTTAACAACCCGGATTTTTAAGAAATAACTAATTAACGTTAATAATAAAAATTTATCTAATCAAATTTGAATTTGATGGTTTATTTGGTAATTTGTTTGACAAATATTTCATAAAGGGATTTGGATTGCATATTTATGATATTTAAATATAAATAAGTTATAAATGTAGAAAATTATATTTTATAAAATCGAAAAGGGTAAAATAAATAATAGTTGGACTTGTGTTTATTTGGATTAATTTGAATTTAACTTAAGAATAAATCATTTTCCTCATAACCAAATTTTATAGTCTGGAAGCCCAAATTGTTTTGAAACCTATCCCAACCAAAACATTTCATTTCCTTCTATTTAAATCATTCGTTCACTTACTGAAGATTTTAGGAATGATCTTTCTCGCGCCTGAAAAGATCGAAACTCCTAAAAATATCTCATCTCTCTAAATTTAAAAAAAGAACACACAAATCAAATATACAATCCCTAAATTCGATTTAGGGTTCTCGATTCCATTCTTCGCAAGGTTCGAAGGTAGTTCTAAGGTTGTGACTTGGAGGCACACAATGTCATCTGGTGAGTGACAGGATGATGGCATTACGGTTTGGAGTTCGTTTCGTCATTATGGGAGGTTGATGTTGGGGATGCGGATTAAGGATCTTAAGGCAGAAATAACACTAGAGGGGGGGTGAATAGTGTTTTAAAGAATATATGAACTATATGACTAAATTAAAACTTTCAACACAAATCTAAACAGAATTCGAACACAGAATGATCACAGAACATATAACAAATGCAAATAGTAAAATAAAGCAAGTAAAAGGAAAGAACACACCGGATTTTATACTGGTTCGGAATCCTCCTACATCCAATCCTGCACCAAGGCAATATCCTTGTACAGATTTCTATAAGCCAATATCCAAATTACAACCCTCAATTTCTAACGCCTTAAGGAACCCTCCTATCTCCGAGTCTGGGGTAAACTCTCTTGATTTACGAGACACAAGATCACCCTAATACTTCTTAATAACAATCCTTTTGAATGGATAGACTCTATGGACTTTTTAAATACAAATTGATCCTATAACTCTGAATAGCACTTTGATCTTTAGTAGAATGATGGAGAATCAAATAGAGAGAGTATCTAAATGATTTCCTATTGAGAATTTGGCAGAATGATGGCACGATCTTGAAAATATGAAGTTTTATGGATATGGAATGGTGTAGAAGAAAGAGTGAATAAAAATAAGAACGGTAGTTATTAAAAAATTCATTTTGGAAGCCTTTATATAGATGCACAACAGTCATAACCATTGGAGAAAGGTTTTTGAACGAATGGACACTTCTTTTGAAATTTGAATTTTGAATCCAACTGTCACCATGTCGACATGGGGTATCCCCATATGTCGACATCCCTCAGTTCAAAATTGTAGAGATGTTGTTTTGTAAAAGCATTTGAATTTAAAACAAGTTGAAACTTCTCTGAAGCAAAATAAAGTGTTTAAACAATATTTTGAGATAGAGAATGAATATAAAACATTATTTTAAATATATATATAATTGATATAGACCGTCAATTATATAAGTAATATTTAAAATCAGAATAAGTTTTGATGTTTTAAAAATAGAAGTTTTTAAAATCAGAATGGAGGAATATTTCAAGGCTAAAACAAAGTTTGAAAACATTTTTGGAAATATGATTTTGAAAGCTAAAACATTTTGAAAACAGATTTAAAAATATTTTGAAAAATCTGTTCAAACTGAAATTGCAAGAACCTTCCTACAGAGCTCCTCCATAGGACTCGAGAACTTGTACAAAGTAGTTTAAATGATTTTGATTTTCGTGGGTTTGTAAGCCACTTGTCGTAGGTTTGTAAGCTACTTGTCGTGGGTTTGTAAGCCACTGGTTTCGATAGAAATTGGGTTCCATCCCAGAAGAAAATTGGAAGAAAGATGAGAGTGCTATTATGAAGTTTTAACAAAATACTAGACACTTATCTTGAGATCTTGAAATCTTGATTCTCTAGAGTCTTGAATCTTGAATCTCTAATCTTCATCTTGATACTTGAGTCTTTATACTGATCTGTCTTCGATAATACCTGCATATACTTCCTATATACATATATATATATATATATATATATATATATATGAAAATGTTAGTATATATTTTATAAAGTAAAGTATAATAACTATATAAGGTTGTTGTCATCAAAACATCATCAACTCAGTTCCTAACAATCTCCCCCTTTTTGATGATGACAACCTTTATTTATAAAATATTCTTACCATACCATAACTCTCCATAACTCCCCCTTACTCCGTGACTTCTTCTTAAAACTACAACTTCCATTTATTCCATGACTCCCCCTTACACCAAGCACATATATTTTTATAACTTTCTCCCACTTTGTCATCAACAAAAAGGAATAAAAGATTTACCTATTCTAAAGTATATATAGAATAAAAGTGTAAAGTGAACATGTAAGAGATCAAGTGTGTGTGCATATATATAAGTGTAACTTGACAATCAAATCAATATCATACATAGCAAACCAATCATGTATAGTATATGGAGTTATATACAAACCAAATCCAAATCAAACTTAAGTAAACAATCCAATCAAATCCTAATTAAATCTAAATCAAATCAAACAAACAAACATACATAATGATCAGACATTCCTTGGGACTTCCACCCATCCATCTTCTTCAAAGATAGGATCAGTTTTGATAACATCCCAATTATCTTTGTCAAGAGTGACTGGTGGATTTGCTTCGGGTTCGTCTTTGCTAAGGCTTGAGATCATCCAACGAAGTGCGTCGAAGTGTTTCTCTTGCTCTTTGATCATCTGTATTTGGCTTAATTCTAAGTGCCTTTGATTTCTAAGTATAAAAGAAATAATATTCTTGAAAGAAGTAAGAGTTTCTTCAAGATTTTCACTTAAATTCTTAATTGGAGAAGCCATAATTTAAGAAATAAGTTGAAGTATGAGAGGAGATGAATAGAAATGGAGGTAGAGGAGTTTTTCTGGAAGAAATAGGTATTTATAGGAGTTATTGGCCGTTCAAAATGAATTATCACTTGGTAGTTACAAGAATTTGAAGTTAGAAATTGTAACTACTTTCTGACTGTTATATGTCGACATGGGGGGATGGGGCATCTCGACATGGTCTAGATAGAATGACCAAGTTGAGTCATTTTTGATTTTTAAGTTTATTTTTATACTAGTGGACTTATATAAACTTAAAATAAATAACTAACAGAGATATATAAAGCTGGAAAACAGAGAATGAGATAGCATTACTTATATTAGTTAACATTACATAATCTTAACTAAAAAAGTAGAAAATACAAAGATAGATAAACGATAGCTAGAGAGATAATGGCTAGGATTAGTTTTATGAAGATGATGATGAAGACAAGCCAAGTTTCCTGCCTATCTTCCCAAAGAACTTGTCGATCTTGGTGGAGATTTTATCCATTTTCTTGCTAATAGATCTCTTAAGAACCTTTTGGTTTTGGGCAAGTATCTTTTGGTTCTTAAGTATGGTTTTGTTGGACGGATTAGCGGGGGTATGTGGATACTCTATACATTCCAAAGAGGTATCTTCTTCTTCCTCTTCTTCAATTTCCATTCCTTCCCCTTCTTCTTCCTCTTCTTCTTCCTCTTCTTCCATCTCTTCATGAGCAAGTCTCTCTTCCTTTTTGGCAAGTGTTTCATATGGTTGAAACATGAGTGGGATTTTCGTAAGAGAAATGTTCCCATGATTGAACACTTTTCTACTTACAAACTCTTCCTTTTTAACATCCACACCAAAATAATTGAAAATCCGAGTAAGGTAAATTCCATGATAAAGAGTGTTTTCTCCCATATTAAAATTTTTCGGTCTTAACTCATCCAAAATAGTTTGTGCCCAATTAATATCATATTTTCCAAAAATAGCAAAAAGAGCTTTACACACTTTTGAGGTGGGATTATTGTAGTTTCCCGACCTAGGAATAATTGTATGTTGAATAAGAAGGTTGACAATTCTTGCTTTTGGGCAGAAAAAGCGATTCTAAAAATCCATGTGGTCATCGCTTTCAAAAATGTGATGAAAAGTCTCTCGATCGGTTTCATTGATTTAAAATTCCGAGAGATTCATACCGGTAGATTTGCAACCCAAAATATTACCCAAAATATCGGAATCCAAAGCAATAAGTGTTCCTTTAACACTACTCCAAATTTGATCTTCATTTCCATTATAAAATCCATGATTTAGGTTTGCATAAAACATTTTGACAAGGTTTGGATAACAAACGAAATCATTTTGCTTGTTATCAATCAAGCTAAGAATGGAGTTTTCTTCAAAAAGTTGATCGATTTCATAAGAAGAAAAATCATCAAAAATGGCAAATTTTCCCGTATTGACTTTACCATAGTTTGCATAGTTTATGTAAGCTTTGATAGCCTCCGGGGCATTGAAAAGATCATTTTTTATGGATTTGGGCAGCCTCATAGTTGATGGGTTACTTGAGGAAGCCATTGATGAGTGTTTGAGAGGAGTAGAAGATAATGAAGAAAGTTTGAATTATGAGAATAAAGTGAAAAGAGATGATAAGAGAAGTATATTAAATAGATTCTCTAAAGTCATGTTCTCTGGTCAAGAGGTGTCTTTTCAGAATTTTGAAGTAAGTGAAAAGGTGGAGGGAAATTCAAAAGTTTGAATTCAAATTTTGAAATCAAATTTCTGAGAGGCATGTTGACATGGGGTATCCTGGCATGTCGACATGTGCCTGTTGAATTTGAAAAGAGGAGTCTATTCCTAAAATCTAATAAATTCCTAAAATCCTAAGAAAACTAATCTATATTCTATATCTATATATAATTCCAGTAATAATATTAAATATAATAATATTAAAATATTTTAATATTTGAAAAATTATTAAAATAATATTATTTTGAATTTAAAAATTCAAATTTCAAAGGGTGATTTTGAATTTAAAAATTCAAGGAATTGCAAACAAAATCAAAGCAAGCAAGCATCCAGTAAAATTAAAATAAATGTGTACCTATTTTTAGATCCAAACTCCGATCGTTTTCTGATTCGAGAATAGCCGTGAAGCACAGATTTGAATTATCAGTTTTCTTCTTGTCATCGCTGGATGAATCTGAACCGTCAAGAGTTGCTGCATATGCCTTCTTTCTTTTCTTTGGTTGCTCGTTGTTTGGTTGAAATGTCTGTTTGTCTGGATATGGACAATCCATCTAGTAGTGCCCTGTTTTGTTGCAGTTATAGCATCTATCACCATTATTGTTGTTGTTGTAGTTCTCCGAAGTATTTCTGGAATTTCTTTGATCATTTCTTTTAAAGTTATTCATCTTTCTATACTGCAGAAATTTCTTGAAATTTCTGGTCATGAAAGCAATTTCTTCATCACTCTCTTGTTCTGAATCTCCAGATGTTTCTTTGAATGCGATCGATTTCTTTTCCGTTGCCTTAGATTCTTTTCTCCCTTGTAGTTGAACTTCATAAGACATTAGATTACCGATTAACTCTTCGATCTTCATTTGACTAACATCATTTGCCTCTTCAATAGTAAGTGTCTTTTGATCCCATTCTGAAGTGAGTGAATTGAGTATTTTTCTGACTTGATCTTCTTCTGAGAAAACCTTTCCTAAAGCAATCAATGAGTGTAATGTCTTGAAATCGACAATACATGTCGGAAATAGACTCATTTTCATGCATTTTAAACAATTGAAACCGGTTTGTTAATATGGAAATTTTGGTCTGTTTAACTTTGCTTGTTCCTTCATGAGTTACTAGCAAATTTTTCCAGATTTCAAATGCAGACTTACAAACAGAGACTCTATTAAACTCATTCCTATCTAGTGAACAAAATAGTATATTCATAGCCTTAGAATTGTTTTGTGCAACTGTCTTTTGCTCAGTAGTCCACTGGGCAAAATTTGTAGTTGGTTCAACATATTCAATCTGTGTCATATTCCAAGTATCTAAACTTATGGATTGTAAATAAATTTTCATCCTACATGCCCAATATGCATAATTACTGCCATTAAAAAGTGGTGGTCTGACAGTAGACTGACCTTCTATAAATGAACTAGTGTTAGTACTTGTGTTGACAGACGTAGTAGTGACAGGAGTGACATTACTAGTGTGTTGTGCCATTAAAACTTTTCAAAATTTCAGATTATGAAAACAATGAAAACCAATGCTTTGATACTAATTGTTGGGGATGCGGATTAAGGATCTTAAGGCAGAAATAACACTAGAAGGGGGGGGGTGAATAGTGTTTTAAAGAATATATGAACTATATGACTAAATTAAAACTTTCAACACAAATCTAAACAGAATTCTAACACAGAATGATCACAGAACATATAACAAATGCAAATAGCAAAATAAAGCAGGTAAAAGGAAAGAACACACCGGATTTTATACTGGTTCGGAATCCTGCTACATCCAGTCCTGCACAAAGGCAATATCCTTGTACAGATTTTTATAAGCCAATATCCAAATTACAACCCTCAATTTCTAAGGCCTTGAGGAACCCTCCTATCTCCGAGTCTGGGGTAAACTCTCTTGATTTACGGGACACAAGATCACCCTAATACTTCTTAATAACAATCCTTTTGAATGGATAGACTCTATGGACTTTTTAAATACAAATTGATCCTATAACTCTGAATAGCACTTTGATCTTTAGTAGAATGATGGAGAATCAAATAGAGAGAGTATCTAAATGATTTCCTATTGAGAATTTGGCAGAATGATGGCACGATCTTGAAAATATGAAGTTTTATGGATATGGAATGGTGGAGAAGAAAGAGTGAAGAAAAATAAGAAAGGTAGTTATTAAAAAATTCGTTTTGGAAGCCTTTATATAGATGCACAACAGTCATAACCATTGGCGAAAGGTTTTTGAATGAATGGACACTTCTTTTGAAATTTGAATTTTGAATCCAACTGTCACCATGTCGACATGGGGTATCCCCATATGTCGACATCCCTCAGTTCAAAATTGTAGAGATGTTGTTTTGTAAAAGAATTTGAATTTAAAACAAGTTGAAACTTCTCTGAAGCAAAATAAAGTGTTTAAACAATATTTTGAGATAGAGAATGAATATAAAACATTATTTTAAATATATATATATATATATATATATAATAGATATAGACCTTCAATTATATAAGTAATATTTAAAATCAGAATAAGTTTTGATGTTTTAAAAATAGAAGTTTTTAAAATCAGAATGGAGGAATATTTCAAGGCTAAAACAAAGTTTGAAAACATTTTTGGAAACATGATTTTGAAAGCTAAAACATTCTGAAAACAGATTTAAAAACATTTTGAAAAATCTATTCAAACTGAAATTGCAAGAACCTTCCTACAGAGCTCCTCCATAGGACTCGAGAACTTGTACAAAGTAGTTTAAATGATTTTGATTTTCGTGGGTTTGTAAGCCACTTGTCGTAGGCTTGTAAGCTACTTGTCGTGGGTTTGTAAGCCACTGGTTTCGATAGAAATTGGGTTCCATCCCAAAAGAAAATTGGAAGAAAGATGAGAGTGCTATTATGAAGTTTTAACAAAATACTAGACACTTATCTTGAGATCTTGAAATCTTGATTCTCTAGAGTCTTGAATCTTGAATCTCTAATCTTCATCTTGATGCTTGAGTCTTTATACTGATCAGTCTTCGATAATACCTGCATATACTTCCTATATATATATATATATATATATATATGAAAATGTTAGTATATATTTTACAAAGTAAAGTATAATAACTATATAAGGTTGTTGTCATCAAAACATCATCAACTCAGTTCCTAACATTTGAGACATGGATTGAGGCACTGCTCAGTGGATGTTGGCAGCGTTGTTAAGTATGCGTTCATCGTTCGGTGAGTTAATTACAACTCACAACTATGTCTAATTTGATTGATTATGGTTAGTATATAATAAATGATTATTATTAGTGTATATATGCATTATATGCATCATGTAAGTCAGTGCAATTGCTTGATGCAATTGCTTGATTGAATTAATTCGGATTGTTAATTGAATTTATTTTATGAAATGAATTGTTAATTGGTTTGATTTGTTGAAATAATTTTACAAATTATTTTATAAAATGATATAATGAATCTCTATTTGATAGAATACATTATAAAATAATAATATTATTATTATAAGTAAATGTCAATCAAATGGGGATTACACTCGTTGGTCCATGTGATACTCGGTGAGGAGTATCGTAAAGTCGGGTAACGGTTTATGAGAGCCATTTATCGACCAACTAGTAGAGATATGAGTAGCCTATAGGGTATGAGTACTATGTACCATCCACATTATGTCCAACTTCCTTTTGTTTTTCAAGAGTGAACCAAATTGGCCAGTATTCACCCAAACGGCATGATCGTGGAGTCACATCCCAGATCCATGACACTATAGTTATATGTCCCTTTTGATGCGCAATTACCATATTGGGAGTAGTAGATGGGCTATTGCCCATAGATCCTTATGTCGTTGGGGCCAGAAGTCTGTTACCATTAGGGACAAAGTAAGGCAATGATCGGGGATACACATAGACGAGCTACTGATGGATGGGGCCATGACCTCTGTTGAGGTAATTGAAGACTGTTGGAATATACACTTACTTTGAGCTAGACGAGTTGACCTGGGTTCCTAAAGCAGGCTTGCAATATGATGCAGCACACATAGCCTTGAGTCGCGTGAGCGACCTAACACCATACCTTGAGTCGCCTGAGCGACCTAAGGAGTTAAGCGAGTTCTGCGAGTTATGTCAATTGTATGTCAACAGTTTTAGGTCGCTCAACCATAAGTCGCTTAACGACCTACGGCCTATAAAGCTAACAGCTCAGGAAAACAAGGCCGCGTTTCTTAAGTCGCTCAACGACCTACCGACCTATGAAGCTAACGACTCAGGAAAACAAGGCCGCGTTTCTTAAGTCGCATGTCGCGTGAAGTTATGTTATTCTCTTAGGTCGCAGCTGAAGCTTACGCCATGGTTCGTTTAATTCGCTCAACCTATGCTGATTTCTTAAGTCGCTGCTGCCTTAAGTCGCCTGCTTCCTTAAGCCGCATATTCGCTTATGTCGCTGATGTTAGATCGTGTGTTATATATCGTTATGTTGTAACTTCGTATGTCGTATGTCATGTGTTGTTATGATGTATTGTTAAGTCGCATGAATGGTTGAACTGTTAAGTCGCATGTATTGTTAAGTCGTTTGTGTTAAGTCGTAGGTCATGAGTCGTTGTGTGAGTCGCTGTGATAAGTCGCATGTCTATGTGTTGTAATTCCTACAAATAGGGATGTGTTGTCATTGTAAGGGAGTTGATTTTTGAATAAAGTTCTTTTGCCACCATTGTTGAAGTTGAGTGTGATCTCCTTCTTCTTTCCTTCTTCGAGTTATTCGTGCGCGAATCAACGAAGTAGAAGCCAATTCTCGGTATCACTTGTGAGTGATCAACGATCGAATTGTAGATCTTTCAACACGATATCTTGCGAGATCAACGGGTTGGAGATAGCTAGATTCCAACATCGTCACGATCAACGGAATTGGGCTTTTATCGTTCTATCAGATTTATTTGACACGAAATCATTTTGTGAGGAAGAAAGCTGCGCCAAATTGGTATCAAAACATTATTAGCACGTCAAAGTTATATCCGCTACGTCACTTAATTGGTATCAGAGCTAAGTAAGATCATGGCCGGATTGAAGCTAAGTAAGATCAAGTTGAAGCTAAGCCGAGAGCCAAGTTAAACCCAAAACAAAGCCGAGTAAGATCAAGGCAGCTCAGTGTCGAGCTGAGTCAAAGCCGAGCGAGTTAAAAGAAGTTAAATCAGAGCCAAGTCAAAGGAAACGAGAATGTTTGAAGATCATGCCTCCGAGACGTGCTAATTGCTATCATAATGTCGAAGATGTGTATAGAAGACAAGAAGCTGAGCAGAGGGAGCAGCGTATCAATGAAAAGTTCAATGAGGGTATTGAGAAATTGGAGAAATTGATGAAGGACATGAATCAAAGTCAAAGGAGAACTTCACCAATTTCGAACCATAGTGGAAACAGGGTTTCACCATCGGTTTCGGGAGAAAGGAGAATGTCACCCCAGTCTTATCGGGAGATGAGAGAATCTTCAGTTTCAATGAGGGAACAACACCGTGAGTATCGAAATGAAGAAAGAAGAACCCCACGTGAGTTTGAGGATGATCCATATCGTGATGTTGAAAGATAGGGTAGAAGGGACATGTATGGTCGAAGAGATGTAGATGGACGGGATCGATATCGAAGTACATATGATTTTGAGGAGGATGGTGATAGAGGTAGTATTCATTATCGAGATCGAGGCTAAGTGCGAAATCGTTATCTGGATTCAGAAAATGATCGTAAATGGGAGTCAGGTATGAGGATGGAAATTCCAGAATTCAAAGGTGGTATGCAAGCAGAAGAATTTCTTGATTGGTTGTCGAGTGTTGAAGAAATTTTGGAATTCAAGGAGGTGCCAGAGAATCGCAGAGTCTAATTAGTTGCTACAAGATTAAGGGGAAGAGCTATGGCTTGGTGGCAGCAAACTAAACTAACTCGGGAGAGAATGGAAAATCAAAGGTTGTCACTTGGAAGAAGATGAGAAAGATGATGAAAGCAACTTTCTTGCCATACAATTATCAGTCTCTTACGTATCAACGTTTATAGAATTTGAGACAAGAGACGAGGACAGTGAATGGCTATGCAGATGAATTCTATCAATTGGTTGCAAGGAATGATATTATGGAAATAGAGGAACAGCTAACAGCTAGATACATTAGAGGGTTACGAATGCAAATTCAAGACATAGTGAATATGTTGAATCCAATGTCTGTTGCTGAAGCACATCAGAAAGCTCTAGATTGGGAAAAACAAGGGAGACGAGGAAGTGGAGTCTTTGTGGGTTCTAACAACCAGAGTAAAGGTGCTAGTAGCAGTGTTAATGTTTCCAACGCAGTCAGTAAACCAGTTGTCAATGAAGCCGCTAAAGAAAAGGTCAATAGCAGTATCAAGTGCTATAATTGTCAAGAGTTTGGTCATAAAAGTATTGAATGTACAAAGCCAAAGAAGAGAGCATTGGTTGCAGAGGAATGTGAGTTTGAGGATGTGGAAGCTGAAGTTGATTATTCTCAACCATCGAAGTTTGATGAAGATGAAGAAGTTGTGTCAGGAGATGAAGGGTGTAATTTGATGATAAGAAGGTCTTGTTTAGTGCCAAAGCATGAGAATGATTCTAGTTGGCTAAGAAGCAATATCTTTCAGTCTACATGTACTATCTTGTAGAAGGTTTGTCGATTTGTTATTGATGCGGGAAGCTGTGATAACATTACTTCTGAAGAAGCCGTCACGAAGTTAGGGTTGAAGACTGAAAAACACCAGAGACCTTATAAACTGGCATGGCTAAAGAAAGGTGAAGCGACAGTAGGAAGACGAGCATTTGTTACATTTTCTATTGGGAAGAAGTACAAAGATGATATATGGTGCGATGTTGTAGATATGGATGCGTGTCATTTACTATTGGGAAGACCACGGCAGTATGATCGAGCTGTACAACATAATGGTCGCACCAATAGCTACAGTTTCATGTTCGAAGGAACTCAAATTACCTTAGTTCCTAAGAAGCATGAACAAAGTTAGAGCAAGTAAGAGAAGAAAGTGGAATCAACTAGCCTATTATCTACGAGAGAGTTTGTTGAAGAGGTGAAAGATAGTACCGAAATGTTTATGTTGATTGGGTATGAAACAAGTGAAGATCGTGAAGTTCCTGCGGAAGTTAGACCAGTGCTAAATGAATTTGAAGATGTCTTTCCTGTGAAATTACCCAAGGAATTACCGCCATTGAGGGACATACAACATCAAATTGATCTAGTGTCAGGTGCTGTTTTACCGCATAGGCCACATTATCGTATGGGTCCGAAAGAGCATGAAGAGTTAAGGAGACAAGTTGAGGAGTTGCTTGAGCAAGGGCGTGTTCGAGAAAGTCTCAGTCCTTGTGTTGTACCAGCTTTGTTAGTGCCGAAGAAACATGGTTCATGGAGAATGTGTACAGATAGCAGGGCACTCAATAAAATAACTGTCAGATACAGATTTCCTATGCCAAGACTTGATGATCTATTGGATCAAATCAGTGGGTCTGTAATCTTTTCGAAGATTGATCTTAAGAGTGGTTACCATTAGATTCGCATTAGACTAGGTGATGAATGGAAGACAACATTCAAGACACGGGAAGGATTATATGAATGGCTGGTTATGCCATTTGGTCTATCTAATGCACCAAGCACATTTATGAGGGTGATGAATCAAATTTTTAGACCCTACATCGGGAAGTTTGTTGTAGTTTACTTTGATGATAATTTGATATATAGTGCGAGCACAGAGGAGTACAAGCAACACTTGCGAAAGGTGTTAACTATTCTTCGTCAAGAACAGTTCTATGCAGCGACGAAGAAATGCGTGTTCATGACGCCAAGTGTTTTATTTCTGGGACATGTCGTGTCAAAGGAAGGGATACAGGTGGATCAGAGTAAAGTAGTCGCGATCAGAAATTGGCCACAGCCCAAAACTATAACAGAAGTCAGAAGTTTTCATGTGTTGGCTTCATTCTATCAATGATTTATACCACATTTTAGTAGTGTGATGGATCCTGTTACTGATTGTATGAAGGGAAAGAAGTTTTCATGGACGGAAGAGGCAGGATTTTCTTTTGAGCAAATCAAGGAACTTTTAACCTCAACACCGATTCTAGTGTTGCCAGATTTTCAGTTACTATTTGAGTTACATACGGATGCATCGAAAGTTGGAATTGGAGGAGTGTTGAGTCAAGAGGGTCGTCCAATTGCCTATCTCAGTGAAAAACTTTCTGGAGCAAAGATGAGCTACAATACTTATGATGTGGAGTTTTATGCTATTGTGCAGGCTTTGAAGCATTGGAGACATTACTTGTTCCATGAAGAATTTGTTTTGTATACGGATCATGAAGCGTTGAAACATTTACAACGGCAGACTAAAATTGCAGCTAGGCATGCATCGTGGATAGCTTATTTGCAACAATTTACGTTTGTCGTAAAGCATAAGTCTGGAGTAACTAATCGCGTTGCCGATGCATTGAGTAGGAGGAGTAATTTACTAACAACCATGCGAGCAGAAGTGATGGGTTTTGATTTACTTCTAGATTTGCTTACATCAGATTCTTATTTTTCCAAGATCTTAGACAAAGTCAAGCAGGGAAGCATGGATGGATATATGCTGGTTGATGGTTTTCTGTTCAAAGGAAATCAGTTGTGTATTCCAGATTGCAGTTTACAAATGAAAATTATCAAAGAATTGCATGAAGAAGGGCACGTGGGCCGCAACCGTACTATGCAGTTGACCTCAAAATCTTATTTTTGGCCATCAATAAGGAAGGAGGTTGAAAAGTTTGTTCAGAGGTGCCATATTTGTCAAGTTTCAAAGGGGACCATGACAAATGCAGGTTTATATATGCCGTTGCCTATACCTACTAAACCATGGGTGGATGTTAGTATGGACTTTGTATTGGGTTTGCCGAGAACGCAACGTAGCAATGATTCTATCTATGTGGTGGTTGATCGGTTTTCAAAAATGGTACATTTTATCGCATGCAAGAAGATGGCAGATGCTGTTAATGTTGCACAGTTATACTTCAGAGAGATCTATCGACTTCATGGGTTGCCTGAGTCTATTGTATCGGATAGTGACACTCGTTTTCTGAGTCATTTTTGGATGAGTCTATGGAGAATGGTCGGGACAAAGCTGAAATTTAGTAGTGCTTCTCATCCACAGACGGATGGACAGACAGAAGTTGTGAATAGATCCCTAGGTAATCTATTGAGATGCCTCGTGAATGACAATTTGAAGAGTTGGGATTCCAAGCCGTGTCAAGCTGAGTTTGCACACAACCATGCAGTTAATCGTAGCACATGTTTCAGTCCATTCTAGGTTGTTTATCCAGCAATTCCAAAGGGACCATTGGATTTATATATAGTAGCACAGCAGAAAAGAGTGATCAAATGAACTAGTGATTTGGTGAATGAGTTGCAAGAATGCCATAAGGTTGTGCCGGAACGATTGCTTAAGGCGAATGAGAAATATAAGCAATCCGCAGATATCAAACGACGACATGTTGAATTCAAAGAAGAAGATTTTGTATATGCAGTATTGACTAAGGATCGATTTCCTATTGGTGCTTACAACAAGCTAGCTGCTAGAAAGATTGGTCCTTTGGAGATCGTAAAGAAGATTAATGAGAATGCTTATCAGTTGAGATTGCCGGATCATATCCATACTACTGACGTGTTCAACGTCAAACACTTGATTCCATATCATGGGAATAAGCATGTCGAAGAAGAGGAAAGTGTGAATTCGGGGATGAATTCTTTTCAACCAGGGGAGGATGATGCAACACACCTTGCCTTGAGTTGCGTGAGCGACCTAACACCATACCTTGAGTCGCCTGAGTGACCTAATGAGTTAATCGAGTTCTGCGAGTTATGTCAATTGTATGTCATTGGTTTTTGGTCGCTCAACCATAAGACGCTCAACAACCTACGACCTATGAAGCTAACAGCTCAGGAAAACAAGGCCGCGTTTCTTAAGTCGCTCAACGACCTACTGACCTATGAAGCTAACTGCTCAGGAAAACAAGGCCACGTTTCTTAAGTCGTATGTCGCGTGAAGCTATGTTATTCTCTTAGGTCGCAGCTGAAGCTTACGTCGTGGTTCGTTTAAGTCGCTCAACCTATGTTGATTTCTTAAGTCGCTGCTGCCTTAAGTCGCCTGCTTCCTTAAGTCGCATATTCGCTTATGTCGCTGATATTAGATCGTGTGTTGTATATCTTTATGTTGTAACTTCTTATGTCGTTGAGTCGTATGTCGTGTGTTGTTATGATGTATTTTTAGTCCCATGCATGGTTGAACTGTTAAGTCGCATATATTGTTAAGTCGTTTGTGTTAAGTCGTAGGTCGTGAGTCGCTGTGTGAGTCGCTGTGATAAGTCGTATGTCTATGTGTTGTAATTCCTATAAATAGGGATGTGTTGTCATTGTAAGGGAGTTGATTTTTGAATAAAATTTGTGTGTGTGCTTTTGCCACCATTGCTGAAGTTGAGTGTGATCTCCTTCTTCTTTCCTTCTTCGAGTTATTCGTGCGCGAATCAACGAAGTAGAAGCCAATTCTCGGTATCACTTGCGAGTGATCAACGATCGAATTGTAGATCTTTCAACAAGGTATCTTGCGAGATCAATGGGTTGGAGATAGCTAGATTCCGGCATCGTCATGATCAACGGAATTGGGCTTTTATCGTTCTATCATATTTATTTGACACGAAATCATTTCGTGAGGAAGAAAGCTGCGCCAAATTGGTATCAAAACATTATTAGCACGTCAAAGTTATATCCACTGCGTCATAATAGGCGGTTGTCAGTCTTCCTATCCAGTTCAGGGTATTTGAGTGTAGTATATTGACATATACTTTGAGGACAATAGGAATAGATGGTTACTCTATGGTAGGCAAGTATCCCTGTGTTCCTGTAGCATGGTGGTAGTAGGCGACTGTTTTTCTCCCATTAGATTCATGGTATATATTTGTGTGTAATGAATTGGCATATATGTCTCTTTCCTGTAATAAGTTAACTAGACTGGGGACTGTTCGAGTCTAAAGTGTAGTTAGTCCCCGTATATCCATACTTTTTGATGATTTGGTATTTTCGAGATAGCCTTAACTTATTGTTTGTGATTTGGTTTATGGATGATTTATATTTATGGTTTGTGTGATGTTGGATATGATTTGATAGGCTATCTCACATCGTATATATTAATTTGATGATGATTTTTTAATATGGACGGCTCACCCATTTGATGTTGATTTCGTGATTTTACTCGGTATTAATTATATGGGTGATGATATTTTCTTATACGATTTGTAGTGGTTGTGAACATGAGATATTTGAATCTAGTAATGTCATTGTTACTATTATTATTCCTTTCATCGATTTTATCTATTGCATATCACCTATCATTGTGGACATAATCTGACCCGTGTGTTATTTATAATACTTGGGTCAGTCCGAGACAATTTAGGTACATGGATAACTTGATTAGCTTGTATTTTAGTGGGATTAAAGGAGATATATATTTACACGATATTTATTCATTTTATATTTTGATGTTGAGATTTGTATTAATTATTTGTTATAATACATTGAGATAGTTGACATTTGTGATGAGTTATACTCTTATTGTATTATATGTGTATTTTATGTTTTACTGCGATTAACTCCGTGTTCTTTATATTGTACCATATATAATGTATTGTTCTGTCCTGAAGGCACACATGTCTAATGCTTTGTATCGATACTGAGTAAGTATTACTAAGTTATATATTTGATGTTTTAATACGTGCCAGTGTTAGTTCAAGGGAATATTCACATGTGCACCCCATATAGCTTCATTCTCCATATTATCCGACAGTATTGCTCTATAATATTCTTAGTATAGAAGTGGAGTGTCATAGGTATGGTTAAAAGTTGAGTTAATACTGAATAATATGGTTATCTCGAAAATAAAGAACCCTTAAAATAGTAGTATATTCATTTAGTAATAACTCTAGATTTTTTGTTCAAATTTGATGATTCTTCTTCCATTTTAAAGAGATGTTAATATAGAACAACTATTTTTTTCGTTCCTTTTGAAAACTTTGAAATCCATTGCTACTAAAATTAGTTTGAATGTAAATCAAAATATAATCAGAATATTTACTTTCAGAATTTTAGCACCTAAGAGTTTCAGCCATAACTTTTATCCAGTTTATTCATTTTTGATGATTCTGCACCTTCTGGAAATAGAATAAGATATGAAACAACCTTTTTCTAGAGTTTTGAATTTTTTTTCTGATTTCTATGCAGAAAACATTGTTTTCTAAAGTGTGCCTGTGTTTTCAAGTAACTCTAGATTTGGATGTCATTATAAAAAATGTTATAACCCAAATTGTGTTATATATATTTATGATCCGAAAGTTGCTTTGGAAAGCTTATACATTATGCGATGATTCAACTTTTGAGGCCCAAGGGAAATTTTGTGATTTTGGCATTTGAAATCTTGTTGGAAAGTGGCCTGATTAAAGTGCATGTTGCCAATTTTATAAAGGTAATGCAAACTTATCATATATTATAATATGAGACTAATGTTTGAATGTGAGTTAAGTATAGGCACATAAAAATGCCTAATTGGACTAATTAGTGGCTTTAGCTTGCAAAATAGCAATGTAACTCACTTTAAAGTGCTAAATAAAGGTATGTATTTACGGTATATCGATAAATATGTGATATTCTGTTGTTTCCCCATATTTCAGGATGCCCCATTGGTTTAGATGATATTTATTGTGATTATATTGTTGATTTTTTGAAACACTCTCCGTAAAAAGGAAACTCCGCCTAATTTTTTTGAAAAATCCAACATTTATAAAATTTTCACCACGCGTGTCATATGCAAAAGATAGAATGTTGATGAATGAATCTACTTTATTGTAGCATACGATAAGATAAATTCTTGTGTGTGCCACATAGAGGATTAAGTGAGTTTCAGTTTGGTCGAAGATTATAAAATATAAAGCAAATGTAGGTATGAGTGGTGTACGACATCTCCTATAAGGAATTGTAAGGATGCAATTTTCATAAGGGGAGGTCCGTAACAACCTTGCTTTTTCATCGTAGTGGTAAATAAATTTAATTAAAAATATTCAAGTTTGATTTTTGATGATTATAATTCATGAAGATAAATTTTTAATTAGCTAAGGCCACTTTAATAAAAGAATTTATTTTAATATATTTAATTAATTAATAGATTCTTTTTGGATAATATATTGAAATTGAATAATATTGTCCAATTATCAAAATTTAATTAGTAGAATAAAGTGTAAATTAAATTTAAATTAGATCAAAACATATTTATAAATATATGATAAGGAGTAACATTTAAATTTAAAACGTATAAGGAAATAATTAAGTCTAAATAGAACTGAAATTATGGCCCATTCAAGCTGAACTAGCCAATTTCCTTTTTTATATTCATTCTCCCCAAATCTAAGCCCACTCGCTTTGTTCTAATCCCGAACCCATAACCCCCAGTCTTTCAGTACTTTCCCTAAAATCCCCAAATGAAACACGCATGGATGAAGAAGTAAAGGAGGACAGGTGGCTTCGTGCATGGCTGGCGGCAACGATAAGGGAGACTATGTGGCAGCCGGAGGCGACGGGAGCTAGTAGTCACGATGGCAGCTGATGTTGCGATGTTAGAAGGGTTGCGCGACTGTTGTAGGCTATGTCAGTTAGTGGTGCGTGTGAATGAGCGGCGACGATTGGTGCTGGTGGCTGGGGTAGCATGCATGGATACATTGACATTAGTGTTCAACGATAGTTTTCATCGATGACCGAACTAGAGTTGGACGTTAGGGCCAAGTGTTTCTTGTATTCTTCAGTTTCGATGAGTTATTGAAACTCACATTACTATCTATAAATATGAATATTGCCTTCCATGCCTTCTTTATTTATGAGTTTCGATGAATATTTATTGTATATGAATGAATTGGATGATATACGGTTGCATGCTATGATTTACCCAGTTATTTAGGTTGAAAATTGATTATTGCGATTATTGCTATGTTATATGGATCGGTAGGGGTATTTTTGAAAATGTAACTTTGTTTAATTATGAATTGAATTTTATTCATTTATATATTGATGCATGCACATTGTTTGCGTGACCGGTGTTTGTTGGAAAACGATCTGAATCGCTAAATAATTCCATATTATGGAACGATATTTTATGGAGCAACGTTGACTCTAGAAGTTTCATTATTAATGGTTTTAGTGTTTGAATTATTTTAAATATTCAAAAAGAAGATTTTCAAAGTGGAATTTTATTTATTTAACCCGTATTAAAGTTTATATCATAGAATGGTTTTATAGTATATTAAGTTCTTAATTTATCTCTTTATTTAAATTCAATCTGAAGCATTTAAAAATGGGTAATATTTATTTACAAAACCATTCAAATTCGCTACTATAATCATATTATAAATTTGGGAAATGTTTGGAAGCAAATCAGAATCCGTTACTACTTCTCAGATATATAACAAAAGTAATAATTCAAGTGATTTTCAGTGATAAAGCTATTAAATTAATTTTAAAGAAGTTTAAAAGCCTTTAAAAATATGAAAATCTTTTCGAGAAATAGTTACAAGGTTTGAAAATGTTTTGGGTGGACAATGCCATTTTTCTATAATATGAGAAGCTTTTTGAAAAAAGTTATTTTCGGATAAATAACAAAATCAATGAATGGGATTCAATATTGGAATATATATATTATAAATTTGATGTTTAAAGTGGGTATTGATATAAAAACTCCTTTATGGGTGCTTTAAGAGGTTTTAAGTGGAATTTCAAAGAGTATGAATTAATATTAAAGGAGTTAAGCGAGTTTGATATTGAAAGGAGAATTGGAATGCATGGTTCCTTAAAATTAAACGAGATGTTTTAAAAAGAAAATATTTTGGAAAAATAATAATATTCCGAGAATATATAATCATATTTTCTATTAACATTATTCCTTATATATATAAATTATGTATATAATGAAAATATAGTAAGTTGGTTTATAATATGATTGAGGCATGCATTAATAGATGATTATTATGGTAGTCGACATGGTTGAATATTCCATCGTACTTAGATGATGTCGAGTCACCTTTAAACAACTTATGTATATTATGTTGCAAGCTAAGTGAGGTATATTATATCAGGTAATAAGAATATGTGAATTATCTGTTTAATGTTCATTGTGTTCCATGTTCATTTAGATGGAAAAATGTTATGAAACTCCTCATTGGCTCCAAGTTAAACGATGGTTAGGTGAGTAACTGTCGTAAATACAAACGTGTAGAATGAATAAATAAAAAATTTAATCCAAGCATTGCATGACAGCAGATGAGCTAGATATCCATCCTAGATGGACCGACTATGGGGTAGCACCCTAAGTCATGATAATTTGGCCCTACTGTCACAGGTCCAATGATCTATTGCACGTGCACAACAAGTGGAGATAGGAAAATGTGGTATGATTTATGGATAATAGTTGTAACGACCCGAAAATTTCAACGTAATTAACTAAAATTTTCATTAAAATAAATAATATAATTTTATAATGAAAATTTGATATGTGGTATGTGTGTATTTAAGCATAGCAAGCGGTAGATTTTCTTTGAAAAATATGTAACTTTGTTCTGTTGTGAAATTTCAATTTAATATCTGTTAAATTGATGAAAATAAAATATGTTTGAAATCTGAATATTTTTGTATAAGAAAAATGTTTATCATTTTCTAAGTGAGACGTCATAATTCGTTTCGCTAAATTTGGACCGCTCTAGCTCCATTTATCTTATTTTCGGTAATTTAGCGGTATTTTGGCAGTGAATATCGAGTTTCGATAGGATGGTCATATCACTCATATCCGCGTACCATTTTGTTCGCCTCGTCATGCCGATCTCCGCAGTGTATTCATTTGTGCATTTCAGCGTCTGGGATGCAGCAAAACCTATGAAAGGTTAACCGTATCATTACCCATTTTGATCCTTCGAGTTTCCCTGTGTTTATTCGTTTATCCATCGTTTGAAAACAAACAGCCATTTGCTTTTATTATTCCAAAAATATGTGTGTAGCCATTCCTATTCTCTGGTTTTGATTTACATATTGTTTGATTTTATTCTTTTCATCTTCTATTCATTCTGCTCATTTACAAAGAAATTATAAAATAATATACATACATACATACATATATATATATATATATATATATATATATATATTAGCTTCTATATTCTTGTTTCCTGAAGCTCATTCATTCTCATGTACGCCTCACCTGCTCTCCTTCCTTCCACCATGGCCGCAGCCATGCCGATGTTGCCACCTTCGTACAATCTTTAACTCCACTTTCCCTTCTTCCTTTTGATGCCTGTCATATGAGGAAAAAAAAGTGTGAAGCCTATAACAATATTTATATATCGAGATTATTGTCCTCGCCTCCTTGCAATTTGCCTCGTCCGCCTCCACCAGATCCACACGCACCACATGTCTCCTTCCCTTTCGCCCATACTTTTCCGCTGCTACCGATCGTTTGCTTCTGTTCCTCACTCCAATCACGGCCACACATGCAGCCGAGTCCCTTGCCATTACCCTGCCACCTAACTCGTCCCCCTCCTCTCCTTTCCTTCCTGTAGCTCGCCCATATCTATTCCCGTGCCATTGCCCAACGAACCTCCGACTAAACCGCCCACTCAGACGCCTAGAGCTACCAAGCCTCTCCGCTCACTCAATAACTAGCCTCAAATCTTTAATCAGGGAATAGATGTTGGAATGGAGATGTGGTTGCATATATTCATGTTGAGGTAAAGATATTTTTATTTACATGATGACTGTTCTAATTGCAAACCATCTAACCACCTTGGCTTTGTGCTTCACCCACTGATCATGTTGTACTTGCCTTTGAGCAAATAATGCAGCCTCCTCTTGTTTTATAAATACACACACACACGCACACACACACACATATATATGAGTTTAAAAATATAGTATTATGACACACACACACACACACACTCTGGTTTTTAAATATATATGCTCTAAGAAATAATGTTTCAAGATACAATGTATAAAGACTTTATTTTAATTGGTGTTAAAAATTAAATATTAAAAAAAACTATTATATATATATTTTGTAATAATACTGATTTTTAAAGTATATATGTATATATGTTAAAGTGGTATTGATTTTAAATTATGTTTAATAATATTGATTTTTAAGTGTATGTGTATATATTATTTTTATAAGGGTTTTAAATTGAATATTGAATTTTTAATTACAATATATATTGTTTTTTCGTTGAATTCAAGATCTTGCTTCACCGCTATCTAGTTTATTGTTTTGTTCGTCTCTGTTTGGAAATCTCAACAGCCTTTGATTTGCTTTGCTTGTGCCCGTATCTGTATGCATATCCGTATCATCTTCTTCATCATCGTTTTCTCTAGCCTCGAAAGGTGAGTAATCACTCACGATTAGCATTCTTATAGTTAGTAAAATTAATTCACATGAAATGCAATTTAAATATGCTGTTAAATTTGAATTTTTAAGTTATTAAATTGTTAAATATGATATGCCGTTATCTGCAATTGTTCACCTATGATATATGACACTATAACCTGTTGTATATATTATATTTAAATTGGTGACTAATATATGCCTGTTGATTGATGTGTCATATTATTATCATATTTGTCCTCATTCGGCTAGTTCGCTATTAGTTTAGAAATTCCATATGGGTTGAAATGATACATACTCTAATGATTTTGTAGCTTAGGGGAAAATCGTTACGGGTTGAAATGATAAATCCAAATGATTTTCATTGATTTTGAATTTGATATTGCAGGTTGAAAAGATATATACCCATAAAAATTTAAATTGCACATTGAAATGATAAATATCCATATCACTTAACCACAGGATAGAAAATTATATACGGACACCGTTGGTCAATTTGAAAATGATTTCCAAGGTTTTAAAAGGAATTATATGTGTTTTAACAAATATTGATTTTAAAATATAATATAAAGAATTTTATATATACGAGCAAAAACTTAGATTTTAAAAATTATATATTTGATGATTTTAAATTTATAAATTAGTTTTGAAAATATAAATTTTAAGATTTTACTTATAATTTTATTAATTTTAAATATATAAAATAAGATTTAATATAATATAAATTTAATAATAAGATTTAATTTAATAAAATATAATTTAATTAATATATATATAAATTATGTTTAAGTATTTATTTAAAATTATATTTTAAAATAGATTTTGTAATAACTTTAATAAATTAAGGTTAGGAAGATAAATTGAAATTGATTTAAAATTGTATTTTTTTAAGAATTATATTTAAATAAATTGATTTGAAGCTTATTGAATTTAAGATTTTAAAGATATGATTCTATAAACTGATTTGATTAAAGGTAAGTAAATGAATATTTTCAAATTTAAATAAATTGAAATTGAATATTCAGTTTTGATTTAAATGTGTAATTGGAGATTTTATTTAAATGCTTATAAAAAGTGATTAAGTGAATATCTTATATTTAAATATAATTGAAGTTAGATATTTACTTTGATTTTATTTAAATTTGTAATTTGAGATTTTATTTAATTGTTCCAAGTTGAATAAAAATTAAGAGTTGAATTTTCAAATATAAATGAAATTTATCAAATTGAGTTATTGTAAATTGTTTGAATATTTAACTTCGAAACCCATTGAATTGAAAGTGGTTTAAATTTGTAGTTAAAACCTGGATTTGAAATTAACATAAATTAAAGATGATTTTAATGATTTTGAATGGAAATTTTTTAAATGGAACCGTTGAACTGAGTTTGAATTTGATTTGTGAAATTGGAAAAATGATGCTAATTTGAAACTATTTTCGATATAAATGGTTTTTAATATATAAAAACTTTTTAATATATAAAATATCTTAATTTATAACCTATTTTTAAATATATAAACTATTTTTAATTTATAACTATTTCAATACACACACACACACACCATTTGCAACATTTAAACTATTCAAGTTAGAATTGTTATGATTTAGATTTAATGGATTTAAAATACTAATACTTTGACATGATAGTTTAGACTATTTCTGTAAATATAATTTCGAAATGATGTGATTTCGGAAGTGAATATGATTTCGAAAATGATATAATTTGAAAAGAATATTATATTTTGATATGAAGTATGAACCGTTTCAAATGATTATAAAAGTGATTTTATAAAATGAACACGGTGTGAAATAAGCGTTTGGTTGTTAAAGAGACGGGGATTATATATTGTCATACTCTCTGCCAATACCGATAACTACTTTAACAATGGTGTACGTAGTGGAGATTCCAGAAAAAAATAGGATGGTTTGGTATAGGATTCTATGTGAGGTATTTACGTAGCCCTGACTCCCGTGAGTCAGCTTAGATGTGACTAAAATAAGAGCCACGTCGGGCTAAATGAGGTCATTCCTCCTATCGGACATGCTTCTTCGATACCATATTATGACTTTGTGATGATTTGGTGGCCACCCTTGATTTTGATTATGGGAGTGTGTTCCAAGGTGGGCGGCAGTAACTGCTATGTGTTACCACCGGTCCGGATCCGCAGTTCGTAGAATCCTACCCTGGCATTGCCTCGAGTGTCATGTTCACATTCCTTATCGCACCTCCTATGACTTTGTTTTGTACCATACCTATGGAGTGCCTTCTTAGTAAACCTCATGGAGGAGCTTACGGTATCGTATAGACTATGTGAATATATAAAATGTGTTAAGGGGGATATGGGTAACGTCTTCATGCTATTTTTATAGTTTACTTTATTATAGACATTATCTATGTAGCGTATTGTACTATGTATGTAGAAAACGTTAGCCAGATTAGTCAACATTAATATGTTTCGATGCAACAATAAGATGTTATTTATAACAAGTAGTTTTGTTAGTTGATTAATTGGTCACATTTTATTCATGAAATAGGCTGGATTGGTATTATTCTGGATACAGCAAAATCATTTGATTCAATCTAATAAGTACCTTATGTCAGATAAGGGATCTTAAAGGATGGAAATCCCAAACATCCTTTATATTATATTGTATTTTAGTTGACATTTCACTTGAGTTGAATTTACTGGTATAAGAATGTTAATCCTGACTTGAATGTTTTGTGTTTTGCTTATGCTTGGGTCAGAATGAGTGTGACAGCATTCGAGACTCACCTTTGAAGCTTGGAGTTTTGCTTGAAGATCTATCATTCAGCTTTCAGTTATTTCAAATTATTCCAGCTGTTGATATTCAAGCTTGTCATTTCCTGATGTATTAAAGATTCCTTTGTATTTGAGATTGTATTTCACACTCTAATGTTTGTATAGTAGCCTCATCAACTACTATTTATCTAATTCCGCTGCTTATTGTTGTAATACTCCGTGTCTATGATTTTGTGATTGATTTATTTACTGTGTATGCTCTGAATTTTGCCAAATATAAATTAACAATATGATATTTTGAGTAATTCAAGTCTTACATGTGCGGATGCGAATGGTTCGAAATACCAAGTCATTACAATGGTGATTTCCATGAGGATCTAAGAGGTATTTAATGCAGCCAATAAATTGTGTAGAGGTACCCACAATTTCTGAGTCGAGGGGTATGTCGCACTCTCGCGGCATCACTTGATGTCGACTTAGCATTTAGTAGAGAGAGTGACTAGGGTATACTACTTATTCATATATAGAGACTTATCGATCAAAATAAAAATGATGCAAGCTTAATAATAAATGTGACAGTAAATAATTGTGATAAGGAGTGAATCATAGTAGTAAATTCCCAATTTTTAGTCACATTATTATAGACATAACCGTGGGTTATTACATTGGGTGCTTGAGATAAGGGATGGGTAGTTATCGAGTGTGAGATATTTACCCATATTTATTTAAATATATATTATCATCATGCTATTGTATTTTACAAGATTACACTCATAGCTAGTTCTATCCTCACCCGAGGTGCGTTATTTGTTTAACAACCTCGGGTCATACTTAGGTTGTTTTTGACAGGATGTATTATCATGATTTTATATCTCTTATGGGACTCGAGTTGATGACGGAACAGAAGACAATATTGATACTAGTTATATTGTATCTAGTATATTGATATATGGCGATATCATGTATACAACGTAGTGTACTTATATTGATAATGTTGTGTATCATTATAGGGAGATATATTATGTGTTATTTTGTGAGGTATATATAATGATATTATTTGTTTCACTAAATTCTGAGGCACTATGTTCTTTGTTTATATTATACGTTGTTTTTATTTGGAAAACCCGTGTGTTTATTACTTTGTGCATATATTTAATGTACTATATGAGCTAAGAATATGTATCGGTGTTAGCCTAATGGAATATTCTTGTGTGGTCACCCCTAACTATCATTACTCTCCGTATAACCAGACGATATTACTATATAGTTTTCTTTGGTAGTATGGGTCTAAAAGAGGGACATTACAACTATTTTGATATTTTCTCGACCTTAAGGCATGTACGGCGATTCAATGCATGTCTTAAGTTGCGCGTGCATAGATTGGCTTGATTTTATATTATTTTCCCAAATGAACATATTGTACTACTCTTTGTGCATACCTATGGCACTGGTTCAAGTTCATTAATTTTTTATGCTTGTTAAAGTATGAAAATAAAATAGGCAACAATGATTTTAAATATATTCTATTTTTGCATTTTCGATTTTTTCCTTTTTCCTTTTTGGTTTTTATTACATTATTATTTATCAGGTAAACAAATAACCATCTACATGAAGGTTGGAGCAAGAAGATATAAAAGTTATATTCGAGTAAATGAGGAAAAGAGTGTAAAATAATGCATATAGAATATTGTATGAAAATATTATGGAAGCCCTCGTTGTAATTGTGTGTAGTATTAAAATTTTATTGAAATAAAATATATTTTTATTTCTTCATGTGATAATAATTTAATAATACTGCAAAAAAACACATTAAATACACACATACACACACCCACATGTTTATTATCGTTAAATAAAAATCATAGATTACCATATTCTACATCTAATAATATTTATTAGTGCACATAATTCAATCATCGTCGTCACCATCGTCGTTGTCTTCATCATTTTCATTGTTCCCTTCTTTATCCTTTTCATCTACTTCATCCTCTACCATGTTATCATCTTCCACTTCATTATCGAACTTTATATGATATATTATTTTCTATTTTTATGGGACATTAATCAACCTATGCTCTTAATCCATAAATCCAAAGCTGGTTCCTTAATAATCTCCATATTCTGCAAATAATAATAAAGAAACAAGTAAATATAAAAGGAAAAAATAGAGGAATAATGAAAATTTAAAACTAGAAAGAGTTAACTTACGAAGTCATTAGCCACATTGTTTATTGACTTCAACCCATCATTGTAATACTTTGATTCACAAAGGACCATATGATGCATTCTTATATTCATCTCCCATAACCGTCGGTTGTACAGTAGGATAAGACCATGGGTATGGAAGGCAAACGACGGATATGTAACACCCCATAATTTTAACGATTGAATATTTAGATAGTTAATTTAAATATTTAATCGTTAAGTTACAAACGCCTCTTGAACTTGATTTTTGCAAACTAATTAAATTCCTCTCTATCTTAGAATTAGCTTTAATATTACCTAAATTAAATTCCTAAATTCAAACTAGAATCACTATAGTTCTTCTCTACCCATTCCTTAAAAAACTCGTTAATGAATTAGCTTGAATCGAAGTTTCGATGTTCATTTCAAAATATCAAGAGAGCTTTAGAGTGGATTTTGGTGATTAGAGATTAGTTTAGGGAAAATCAAGGTGAGTGGGATGACCTTCATATTAATTTATGTATTATACTTCATATTTTTGTTTATAAATGATTATAGAATTATATAAGTGATTTGGAGATTATCAGAGTTGATTTGTGGTTTATGTTTGTATTATAAACGTGATTGCATTTACTCATTATTTGTCTAAGACCTTAATAACTATTTTTAAAAATAGTTAGTAAAAAAAATATATGATTTTAGGTTAATTGAATGGTTATAAGTGATATATATGATAACTTAAAGTGTAATTACATGTGATAATTAAGTGCATGTCATTAGTTAATAATAATTAAACTGATTGAAATGGTTTTGAAACTAGTTAGTAGGCTAATTCAGCATGTTTTGAACTCGTTGCTTATTATTAAAGTGATTGGAGGGTTAATGAAGGTAAATTAGTTAATATTGTTTAAGCAGAAGAATGATTTTTATAAGGAAAGAATGTATTTTATAAAATGATATGGTACTTTATAAAATAACAAATGAAGTTCAGTTAGTATTTATAGAATGTTTATACAATTTTATAAATGAAGTATAAATTTTATATAATAGAAAAGAGATTTTATAAAAAAATGGTTATATGTAGTAAACTTAATTTTAATGAGGCAATTTAGTATTTGCAGGCTTAAAATTGATTTATAAACTATTAATATATTTTATAAAATAGTTGTAAGATTTTATAAAATAGTATGAAACCATATTAGACTTTTATTGAAAAAGTTTGGAATAGAAGTAAGATTTAAGTAATAAATTAATTACTTATTTAAATATATATGTACGTATATGAGTTTGGACAAGTATCTTACATGTGTATTTGAAGACATATATTGATTATGTATTATAGTTAGAATTGTTATGTGATCGTTTGTTTATATAGATATGAAATTGTTTGCTTATATAGATATATCACTAAATACAAGTTCACTGCGAGCATTACACATAGCCACAATGACTATCGTGTGCGCTAAGTGGAGTGAGAGTACACAGAGTCAAGTAATCGTTCCGGTGAAGTCCAAAGTGTAACTTGTGAAGTTATTTTGTGTTTGCATGAACGTGTATACATAAGCGTATATGAATGAGTGTATCAGCTACGTATAAGCTACGCATAAGGTAAGAGGTCGGGTATGTCGTTTTGGCATGTCAGAGGAAGCTGGATCTCTATATTCTCCCATCGACTCTTCTATTGAAAAGAAGGGATTTTTGGCATTGAAACTGGCTTTCAAACACTTATGGAATCCACTTCCAAAACGTTAAAAAATCTATCGGTAGAGGTCTAATGGGATAAAAGCGGGCTTTGGAAGCAAGGCGATGCGAATTAGTAGCTGAAGGGGAGCTTTCTCCCTATCCTAGGATCATTGTTTGGGAATTGTAGGTTTCAATCGATTGAATGAAATGTTCAGTCGATTGAACATGAGTAAAAATGAGTCCAAGGAGGATCCCAAAAATAAAAACTAAGGGACAAATCTCAATCGGCTGAAATAGTACCCCAGTCAACTGAATATTGGGCATTGACTAAACATCCGGGAATTTATTCCTCGTCCAAATGTGGTTCTTCGAGGTATCTTAGCACAACTTTAGGGAGGCTCCACTACTTGAGGAGGCAGGACGCAAGGCGAAGCTCGAGACTTGAATACGAAGGTTAATTAATTCCCTTAGAATCAACAACGATCGAGCACGAGGTTGGTATGAGAACTGGTCGCACGATCATGTCCGACGAGCGTGTATGATCGAATTTAGTGAATTCATATCTTTAGGGCTTGACCTCAGTGGCATGTATAGTATAATAAATTTTATTAGTCTTATACAAGTGACCGTGCACTATATTGATCTTATATTAGTGATCGCATATCATATTGACCCTATATTAGTGGCCACGCTTATCATCGGTCTTTAAGTAGAGACCAACCATACATATGGATGATAATGAGATATAAATCTTCAATTGTGACATGCCTATTTGATTATGTTACATCATATTTCAATACACACACAATATAGGTGTTCCTTAGTGGTCCCATAGCATATTACACGAGGTGCGAGCATCGCTCTCTTTTTAATAGAGGTATATGCAAGTTATTTGAGAAATCCACGATGACTAGAAAGTTGGAACGATGACGATCATCCACAAGTGAACTACGTGTAGCTAAAGCTAGATGTAGAGGGCACGGAGCAGTTCGTATAGAATGAATATCATTCATGAGTGGGATAGATGTCACTAAAGCTTACTTCGGAGGGTACGGTATGTCTTGCATAGATTTCAAGTAAATAAAAGAGGCCATATATCTTCAAAACTTGCTTCAGAGGGTATGGTGGGATCTATACAAGACTCATCATAAAGGATGTGGCTCAGGGTCTATTGTACAATTAGATACCGACTCTATTTATCTTAGACCCTAGAAGGGAATCATTAGATCTTAATAGAATTCCATTGTGGACTTAACCTTCAGAAATGACGGGTTTCAATTAGTATACTTTGGTTGCCTTTCACTTCTATATTGTGTATATTTTTAGTTGACTAATGCCGTTGTTGTTACATTAATTATCATTGCATACTTCATGATAGACATATATTATGATCACCCGAACTTTGGATGTTGGGTTATCTTTATCATATTATGATTGTTATGTTTCAGTCATATTGTAACGACCCAGGAATTTTAATAATTAAAATTTGAATATTTAATTAATTTTAAATATTTATAAGTGAATTTATAAGTCAAATAAATTTTTATTTGAATTATTGGATTTAATTGGATAATTAAATCGATAATTTAATATGTTAAATTATGGAAATAATTGAAAATTGAGTTAAATATGATTGAAAATGATTTGTAAAATTTTATTTTATCATATGGGAGTTAGAACGATATTTTAGAACTTTCAAAATCGAATTTAAAGTTAATTTGTGAAAATTGAATATTTTAATATTTAATCGACTAGTGAAAATAGTCAATTTTTGAACAGTCTCAGAATTGAACAAAACCAGTTCCATTGGATCCGTAATAGTTAGTTATTACCGGATTTCAATTTTCGTGTCAATCGGAGTTATCGTTTGATCGTGGCAGCTCGAAACGCATCGAATTGTTTTTAATTTTAATTTGGCGAGTTAAAATAGCCATTTTTTCAAAAAGTCTCGGATTTCGACAAAACCAGTTTCATCGGATCCGTAATGTGATATTATTGTAAGGTTTCAAATTTCAAGTCAATTGGATTTACCGTTTGTCCGGTACAAATTAAAACGCCTAGAAATCAATTTAAATCGGTTTAATTTAAATTGAACGTTTGTAGCCATAACTCGCACAGATGACCGAATTAGCTTCCGAAACCTGTTCCATTGTGTCCGGAACGCGGGATAAACCCTAGGAACATCAGTTACGGCGCGTAAATCGGAGTTCGAAATTTCCGAAATGAATAGTGTTTACGTTTGATTTTCTATAAAAGGAGACCCTTGCCTTCATAAAAAAAAAAAAATACATATGAAACCCTAGCCGCCAGTTACAAATGGAGGGCTGAAAATTGTCGTCGTTCTTCTCTTAATTTCATCAAAACCATCAACAATTACCCTTAGGTTTCAACTAGAGAATGGAAGAGCACGACGAGATCTTTCAATCCATACAGATAAGATAAGGTTTGGCGTCGCGTGGAGGTGACAAAATGGCCGCGTTTGTCATAGGTTGCGCACGCATTTTCCGATGAAGGGGGGGGGGGCCGAGCTCATGGTGCTCATGGCCGTGGGTGGCTTGTGTTGTGGGCTTCGAGATGGCGGTGGTTTGATGTGGTTTCGTCGAGTGTTGGAGTTGCAAAGTGAAAACCTAATATTGGATGTTGGGTTCAAGTTCGGCCTCATTTCCTGTGCGTGCGTGTGAAAGTGGAAGGGAAGAAGATGATGAAGGGTGCGGTCCTGATGCCTCCAAGCAGTGATGAGCGGCCATGATTCAGCTAGGTTAAAATTATAGTTAATAATGTTGTAAATATTATAAATAAATTCGTGTAACTTCAAAAATTCATAACTTTTTCATACGAGGTCGAAAACGCGCGAAACCAGTTGCGTTGGAATCGTATGGACGAGCACTACGCGATAGAGTTGGATTGGAGTCGTTTGGAGATAGTGAGAATTTTGGGTAAAATTAAACGCGCGTTTAATTTTATTCGAAATATATCGCTAAAACGGAATTTAAAATCAAGGTGAGAACTTCTCACTCAATCGAATCGGTTTCGATTTTATTTTAAATAGTTAGATTTAAAATATTTGAATGCATGTTTGAATGATGATTGTTATCTATTGATTGTTAAAATAGACATTATGCGCCGTTAGTAAGCGGATGTTATTTAATAAAAACATATACCGCGAATATTTCATAAACAGTGAAATTGGTATTATATATAATATCAATATATATATATTGGCATATGTATATATTGGAGTTGTTGATTCCCCGCATTTTTTTGCGGATGAGACCATATTGCGCCGTTATTAAGCGGATAATATTTTAAATCCCATATACCGCGATAATTTCGTACTGGAGCGAAATTGGTATTGTGCTAATGTTTGTGGATGCAGGAAAAACAGGTTGGAGGGATCCAACTGGATTCCTCAACAGTTTTTATTTGATTTTGAATATTTTGATATTCGTTGATTATCATATACGATATATGATATCGTTGTAGTCGTGATTGACTATTTGGTGTGTAGCATCATTGGACCAAATTTGGAATTTTAAAATGATTTCAAAGTGATTTTGAAAGTATACGTTTATAAAATATTTTTGGAATTGATTCATTTTAAATAAATAAACGTTATAATTTTTAAAGTTATAAAAATTATGATTTTTGAGAAATATAGTTAAAAACTGATTTTTGAGAATATGATGCTATTGATTTTATAAAATAGTTTAATCGAGATATTTTAGAATTATTATGAAAAGTTTAAATATAGGATTTATAAAATTTAATTATTTTATGAATCAAAATGGTGAAATAATAAAGGAGATTAAAGAAGTTTTAAAAGAATAATATAAATTGATTTATATTAAGAGATTTATAAATGGATATTTATAAATTGAAATATGGACATTATAAAACGAGTTTTTATAAGTGTTTGAATGAAGTGAAAATGAATTTCATAATTGAATGAAATTTATAGAATTATAAACGGTGAAGTTATAAATTTTGTAAAGTTATTAAAAGAATGGTTTTGGATAAATAATTGAATCTTATAAGTTATAAGATTTAAAATTATAAAGTTCAAAGGAACGATTGTGCAAACAAATAAATTATAGGTGTTTAACTTAAACATGAATTTTGGTTTATAATTGAGTTATAAATTGAATAGGTTAATAAAGGAATTTATAAACGTTGTTTTATAAATTCGCAAATGACTTATTTTGATAAGTAAATTGTTGAAACCTATTAATGGAGTTATATTCACGTTTTAGACTGTGAATAATCCTTTGAAATAAAATGAATAGAAGTGATGAAATTGGTTAACGTAGAATATTCACGTTTTTGAATAGTGAATAATATGTTAAAGAAATTGTTTTGAATATGATATTTCAAATAGAATTAAAACGATCTAACGATGTTTTAAAATGTGTTGAGATTCGAAACCATAGATTTCAACATTGATTGTTGAAATAGACGTTTTCGAGAAATAAAAAGGAAATAGTGGACTATAACACTGTTGTTATAGTAAATGATTTCTGAAAGGAAATGTTTTGTATAGTATTGGGATTTATATATCTATTTTAATTTCGAATCCCTATACTAGTGTTTTTGGGTTGTTGTAACGATGTTTTACGTAACATTCATTTTGGCCCAAATAAATATGTTTAAGAGAATGATTTCCTTAAAGAATGAAATATATACTTAATCTCGATTTAAGTATATTGAATATTTTCCAAGTGTTGAAAATAAATAAAATTTGTGAATTACTTATGAATAAATAAGTATGGAAATGTTTTCCAATATAAAGTGAATATTTTGAGAATTTATCTTTTTGAAGATAAATTGAAATGAATAATTGAAATGAATAATTGAAATTGAATATTCGTAGATATTTTGGATTATAAATTCATTATGGAATTTATGAATGAAAAGGAGAATTTGTTTAAAAATAAATATTGATTTATTTTTGAAGTGTAAAATTATATATCTTGTAAAGATATTTTGGAAAATAAATAATATGGAAAAATTATTTGGAATCTGGTGATGTTGGCATATCTATTGATAGTTCAATAACCGACTATCAATATTTCCCTTTGAATGGGTAATTGATGTGATTTGTTTGAATTTGAATGCCACACTTATTTTTGAATAAGCGCTCACTATTCGGGTTAACCGGGAAAGGACCATGGGGTCGTATAACCCATTCCGAATATGTGATACGTCGTTGTGAATTGCATTGAAGATCGGTGTTGAAGACCGAGTATTTGCGAAAGCGATAGGATGACCTATCGATTGTCTCTGCACTGGGTAGCTCCTGGTATAGAGATTCCTTAAGTGATGGGAAATTCGATCGGGATTGTGAATACCCGGATTGCAAGGGCTTCGTAAGAAGTGCCTTCGGTTTTGTTCGAGCCCGGAACAGACTTGTATGGATTGTATGTCTGACATTACAAGTTGAGATATAAAGCCGATTTCTTTCAAATATATTTCTGTTGGTGGCGGAGAATTTATTCTTTTAGCTTAACACCCTTCTCTGAGACGTACGAGCTCAGAGGTTATATAGTTGAAGTTATCAGCGATATATTCCCAATTTGGTAATGTGACATGCTGAGTGTTGCTGTAAATGATCATTGTGTTGATTATTTGTGATAGGATCATTTATTTGATCGTTTATCCTGGTGATCATTTCTATGATCATTTGTTGACCCAAAGCATTGCTTTTGTATAAAGTATGTTTTTGTGGACGTGACTTCATCGAGCCTCACACCCTGTGAATGGTCAAAACAGGAAAGATGCGGCAAGGTTATGAGGGGTAGCGCCCTTTAGGATGTGTGCATTTCCTTCTGGAAAAGGGTGGTATCATGGTATGGAGCCCAGATACTTACTCATGTTGAAAACACTTTGTTATGATTGTGTGAATTGATTACGAGCGCTCGGTTAAAAGGTCCCAAAGGACCGGGGGATGGCATATTCGGTCAGTTGTTACTCAGTTAGGGGTAACCCGGCCTTGTGTTGGTAGAGATCCGGTTTGGTTCTCAGGGATGTCCATCCAGAGGCATTCTCATGTGGCAATGGGAAGTTCCTTGGCCTGATCATTCGTTGGAAATCCAAAGAAACAATACGAGACTTGTACGGCTTTAGTTGTATAACCTGCTATGGAATGTGGCGGTAACCTGCTATTGAACATAGTTAGCTATAGTAGGCATAGTTCGGAATGTCTATGCTGGCTAAGATTTATATTCTACTTTCGAAATATTTCCTACACTATGCACTAAGAATAATATCAAATGTTCTTTTAAATGCGTATCAAGCATCTTTGACTATCATAAGGAGAAATCTCCTCCGATTCTGCGTTTGCATTGTGTGTGTGTGCGGGAGGCCTTATGGTAGTCTCATTTTTAAAAGCATTGCGAATTGATTTTAAAAATATTCTTCTATTTTGATTTTAAAGATAAATAAACTGTTTTGAGTTCTCACACCAGTCACATGACTGACTTGGAGTTTATTGTTTTCCTTCCTAAACTCTGGGTGCCCACCAATTTCCACACGGGCAGTTAAGAGTTAGGTTTATCAGGGTATTCTGGATATTCTGGAGTTGCTGGAGGCAAGCTGGATAGCATGGCGTATTACTAGTATATAGTATTTCTTTTTCCACTGCACTGTTTAATGTTGATGTTGTACACTCTGATGAAATGATGTAATGAAATGTGATGTAATGTAATAACTGATATAGTTCTTTGTTTAAAGATTATTCATTTATTATTATATGTTGTTCCGCTGCGAATTGTGATATTCTGTTGTTTTTCTAATCTGTTCTATGTTTTCTCTATTTTCTTTCTGTTCTGTTCTCTGTTCTATTTTTTTTCCCTCTCTATCTTTTTCTACTATTCTCTCTCTTCTTCTATCTTTTTCTATTCTCTTTTCTTAAATTCTTTTTTTAAAACCCATAACATTTCGGTTTTTCGGCAACGAAAAATCGACATGTTACACATATTGTATCAGTTTTGCTGACTCGTTGATTACAAGAGAAGAGCTAGTTATAGCATGATTCGCTATTTTTGAGATTGGTGTACTATACTTGTTTATACATAGTTCGGATTGCCCCTTAGCCATGTTTGTGGAGGGGGCCAGCTGTGATTTAGTAGTTCTTGTTTATTTGTATATAGCTTTAATATACTGTATTTTGAGGTACTTCCCCTTACACTAGGCTTTAATTCTGACTGCTTTTTGTCGTTTTCTATTTATGTTGTGACAACTCTCAGGTCCTCAATTGAGTAGTTTTGGGAGTTAGGTGCTTTAGGGATACCCTAGAAGGATGCGCAGCTGGATCGTTTTAATGGCGTGACATCGATTTTGAGATATATATACTTAATATTTTAATGGTATATGACTGACCTGTTATTTGTATATGAGACTGTTGTATTAGATAATTATCTCCGTGCTGGAGTTGATGTGACTTTCTATACTGATATTTATTTGTCGGTTGCTTCCGCTACTGTGGTCTCTTATATACTGTCATTCTGTTATGTTCATGTATATTCGGTATATTGTAGGTTATCATCCCTTTGTGAGACCCATCAATGTTTTTGGCTTAGTGTTTTTATCTAAATTTTACCTCAAAAGTCTGTCTTTTCTAATATTCAGGAGTCCATTGTTGTTATGAGTCAATGACTTTCGAGCTTTACGAAGGGTGGGTTATTATACAATATGTGTAGAATCTCACCCAGTCTAGTGCAAATACTAACAGGAACCTCTGCTTAATTTATTTTCTTAGGATAAGGATAAAACCGAGATGAGAAATTCCCTTCAGAAAACATGATAATAGGAGCTTGAATACCTAACTTCAAAGCTAAAGGATCTAAAAAATCCACTCTTAGTTCTAACTACAACATCCAGCAAAGGATCAATATCTTTAGCAATTAGCTTATGTCATGTCATTGATAAATATATTTTTTATCCACGTATTTTTCGATTACTGAATATGCTTGAGAAATCATCAAGGGAAAAGGAAGCAACTACGTCTATAAGAGGATATTAAGATACTGAGAAAGTAGGCATCGAGCCTATAAATGCATGGAAATATGACAAGCTAATAAATTCACAGTGATATATTAAGCCCAAAAGTCTATGATATATCAACCTTTAATGAAAACATATCTAGCCTGTAAGTGCTTCGAAGATGCCGAGCTTGGAAACCAAGGAAGCTATCAAACATAAGCATGAGAAACAACACTGTGCATGTATAAGTTGAAAATCTATAGGATCTTTGTATAATGCAACTTATATATAAGTGTGAGAGTATATATTACTAATAACACGAAGCAGAGAATAATAACTGAATGTAAAGAAGGTAAATAATAAAAGTGAGCACATCAAATATTTTACACTGGTTCAACCCTCCCGTCCTACGTCCAGTCCTGAATCTCCCCTTTGGCATTTCCTTTAACAAGATAACCCTCACTTCGCCCAAAGAAATAGGCTAATACGAAAAGTATTTCTCTTACAATCTTGTGTTCCAAATAACATGGATTTTGATAATAGTATAATTCTTCTTAGATCTCCTTTGAGTATGTGAATGTGAATACTTTGAGTTATAGTAACAGTTTAACCAAAATGATATTTTGGTTATTATAGATTGAGAATATGTAAGGAATATATGCATAATTATGTAAATAGAGAGTAATAAGAAATTAAGAGAATAGATTAGAATTTTTTAAATACAATTCTCAATCTTTGAAGTATATATAGGTTTGAATAGATGCATATGAGGAGTTTTTACTGTTAATCAAACTCTGTTGGTTTTAGCAGTTGCAACCGTTGATGAAGAGGTGCAATTATTCAATATAAAATGAAGCACCCTTTCAGATAAGAGCAGTTTCTAAATGACAGATGTCCATCGTAAAACCTCAAACATTTGTGGCTTTAGTAATTAAATTCTCGAAAATATTCACAGACATTTGTGGCTTTCCCATAGATGTCTGCGGATGGCCAAACTAAGACTCTTAATACAATATTATAACCTTACAAATCATAGAATGGTTCATAAGTCTTGTTCAACTTTGATTCTTCATATCTCTGAGCATGACGATCTCTTGTAGTATATACCTATAATCTTGATAAGATACAATAAATATAGTTGTTGTCATTGAAACCGAGGAATGGAGGTTCTAACATTCTTCCCTTTTTTGATGATGACTACTATACAATTGTCAATTATAATAATAACTAGTGCTTAATTTTATCTCCCCCTATGTATATTCATATTATCTCCTCTATGTATATGTATATATTTCTTCCCCATTGTCATTATCAAAACAAAAGAAAATTATGCTGACATAAAAAAGAGAATTATAAATGTCAACATAAAAATTAGACTATAAAATAATGTTATATCAAGTGACATACAAATGAAAATAGAAGTATAAATAACACAGGTCATAAAAAAAATATAAATTATTAAATAAAGGAAGTCGGTTATACTGGTTATAAGAATAGGAAAATTTGTCATAATTTTCGTAATACTCCCAGTTTGATGAAGGATCTTGCTCGTATGATGCTGGCTAATTAGTTTGATTGTTATACTCCCTATTTTCTTGAATGGAAACTCCTTGGAAAGCCATGTAAGATTGATGTTGAAATTGGTGAGGGTCGGATAAGGACATATCATCGCCATCTTCTTCCCCCTCTTTAGGTTATTCTTGCTCAACAGTTTTTCCTTTGTCTTGAGAGGTTCCTTCATGAGAAGTATGAGCATGGTAAATTGGTGTTTGAGTCCGAGGAGATGTTGTAGGTGATGGAGAAGATGATGATAAAGAGGACGATCTACCATATACCTTTCTCACTACTTTTCCTAAGGAGGATATGACTTTTTTCAAAGTTTTTTCCATTTTTGCCCTTCATTTTGGAAAAGATCATTCCAAGCCAATCATTTTAATATTCAAAGCCCGCTGATTGGCCGTGATTAACTTTGACTTTTTAAGTCTTAAATCATGGACTGTTTCGTTTTCCATTGTTTCAATATGAGCTTCTTGAATCTCTAAGTCGAAATAATACTTGGTATCATGACTAGAGAGTCAGGTTGCTATGAAGGATGAGGTGAGTGGGTTTGTTGTTAAGAAGCAGGAGGTTGTTGAGGACCTAGATACATTTTCTTTCGTTATTGCAAGGTCCACTGGTCCAGCGAGACAATTGGAGATGGTCGTTAGGGAAGTTGCACTAAAGATAAAAATCTTATGCCGCTTTCCGTGATAAGGATTTCTTTAGAGAGACATAAGAAGGTAACACAAGGCCATGCAAGAGACACATAATATACGGTGCATATATAATTATGCATCGGTGATGAGACCAAAAGCTTTTTATTTTATCATGAATAAATGTGTTATCCCGCTTTTTGGCAAAGCCGTGATACCAAAAGATTGGCCAAAAACAAAGGACAGTTCGTCTCAGAGATTGGTTGCACTTCTCTTCGCTATGGATATCGATGAATTTTGTCCGAGTCCAGATTGAGCTACAATTGATAGGACATGACCAGAAAGATCATAGAAGTCCGCGTTTCAAATTTCAAGTCAATCCGAGGTCGTATGCTCAAGTTATGATGGATTCAAGTTGAGAGAAATGAACCTTGCTCGGTTCGAATCCATCACCTCGAATCCATCCGGAACCTTCCCTAGTTCGAACCCAAGAAGCATAGCCGTGCTTCGAATCCATCCGAGCAGGCACCGTGTTCGAATCCATAGCACAGTCACGCCACATTCGAACCCATCAGGTTCAACTCCATCTAGTTCGAAACCATCCCATGGTCTTCCTTCGTACCCATCAAGAGAAAGTGCTTCGAATCGACCAATGTTCGAACCCAGCATTCCTACCTTCGAATCCATCCTCCCGGAGCTTTACCTCGAATCCATGCATTACTTCGAACCCATGAACTAAACCTCGCTTCGACTCCATTGAGCAAGCCTTAGTTCGAATCCATCCAAGTCACCTTACTTCGAATCCATCAAGAGAATCTCAAGGCCGAATCCATGAGGTAAGAAACTCCTTCGAATCCATCTGGTTGCAGTGCATCGAATCCATCCTGAAACTTCACTGCGATTCCATTTCACGGCGTGCCTCGAAACCATTCAGTAGGAAAGCCACGAAGACCATGGATTCGAAGCATATATTTCTTCGAACCCTATGGATTCGAACCTATGGATTCGAACCATATGGATTCGAACGAATCCATAGGATCGAGTCGAAGCAAACAGGGTACACGAAGACGCAATCTTGAATCGATCATATCTCTCAATCCCATGATCCAAATGCCATGAAATTTTCACAGAAGCTTGCATACATGTTGAAGAATGTCCACACCAAATTTCGCCTCGATTGGATGCATTTTTGATCGATTCGAACTTCACTTCGAATCGATCCCAAACTGGGCACGGATTCCGAGAACGCGGGCCTATGGGCCCCCCTCACGTGCCAAGCGGCCTCCCCAGTTTTTGGCGGGATTTCAGCCTTCCACGCCTATAAATAGAGCCCCTGGTCATTCAGAAAAGGGGTCGGAGAATTCGGAGAGAAAGAGTACGCCTAAACGCTGCCAGAATCACTCCATACCACCATCTTGGCTGCTGATTTCGAATTTAAGTCTGTTGTCTGCTGTAATTTGCTTCAAAACACTTGTAACCTTCAAGTATTAAGCAATAAAGTGATCAAACTTCATAATGGACGTAGGCGCATCGCCGAACCACTCTAAATTCTTGTCTTCTATGCAATTTACTTTTCTATAACTTGGAGTTTTTGTTAGATAATTTTCATTTCCAATTTAAGTGCTTCACTTATTATCTCTTCAAAGACTTCCGAAGGGTGTTGCCCAATTTTGGTGCAAATAAAATGTATCCCAATTTACTTGCATTCCACCAAATAAAGCAAAGAGGGCTATGTGATCATTTTCGTAAATTTGTTCATGACTTTCTAAATAGGGAATTATTGTATTGATTATCACGCTATTTAATAACCGAGCCTTTAGTCGTAAGTAAACTGATTTCCACTATGGCATTCTATCTTCCTAAATTTGATGTGTGATTTCATTATGAGGAAAATTCCTTTGGATGGGAATTTCTTCTAAATCGAGTCCGAACGAAGAGCAATCTAATGTACAACCGATTGTATTTACGCTTATTTTCAAAATGCAACGATAATACTTGTCCATAGCTAACCATCGTCAATCTCAGGGGTTTAGAAATCATTGCTACGTAAGTTGGCATAAAGAAAGAAAAACTTCAAGTTGATCAATTTTTACCTCATTTTTGTCAATATTGATCAAATCTCGATAGCCAGAGTTGATGGTTAATTCTTGAATTACATATTTGCCAAACTTGCATAATCTATAAAAAGGGATGGAATGAAGCTTCTTCTGCTTTAGTTCTCCAAATCTCTTATTAGCAATCATGATATTTCGAAGCCACTCTTGAATGTGGGCATCGACAACTAGGGATTTTGAGAAGATGAAGATTGATCTTTCTTAGATCTTTTGTTAATGGGAGTCTTTGCCTTGGGAGCCATTTTTGAGTAGTTAGAGCTTTTAGGAACTAAGGTTTTAACATAGATTGGAAATAGCTTGGTAAATAGTTAAAAAAGTGTAAACTTGAATATATATAGGGCTACTATAATTGGAACCCGAGAGAAGCGACAAGCATTTGTGGGAGTGCAGCAGACATCTGTGGTTTTTGGAAATTTTTTCCTAAAACCAGTCACAGACGTCTATGGTTTAAGGAAATTATTGCTCGAAACCTATGACAGATGACTATGGGGTATCACAGACGTTTGTGGTTTTAGAAAGTTATTTTCCTGAAACCATTGACAGAGATTTGTGATATTGTCAAAAATGTTTATGGTCTGTTTTTTCATAATATATGTCTGTAAATGCAGAAATATTAAACTTTTTATTAAAAGTTTCAAGAGAACTTTTACAGACAACAATATATATATATATATATAATTGCAAAAGTATGAAAATATTTTAGAAGAAATGCTATCAAAATTTTAGTTTTTGTCAGAGCGGTCGAATTTTTTAATTTATTGTATGTCACATAAATTCAGTTCAACCTTTATGTCTTCAATTAATGGCTTTAGTGGAGGCCAACTTGGACAAGCTGAAGTGTCAATCTAGTCTTGGTTTGATGGTCCCGGCTTGCTCAAATTTCTTGGAGTAATGTGATACGTTTTGACAAGATCTATTGTAAATGAGGAGATTTTTGATGTATACAATTTTTTGGTGAATGACCATAAATTGCTAAAATGCATTTTTCAAGTAATTTAAAATGAGATCCTTGACATCATTTTTCATAATACATTTCTCGTTGAAGTCCTATCATGTCTTGTTTATAGTGATATATTTCATCAATTTTGTTGTTGCGAGATGTTGATACAAGATCCATAGATCATTTGGCTTTCTTTTCTTTGGGAAAAAACCAGTGTGATATGTAAGTGATAAAATAATGTTTAGAGAGGCTAATCGATTTGGTGATCATGTGGATTTAGTTGGTGATATATAGGTGTTATTTGATGAAGTTGAGCTATATTTGATAGTCAAAAAAGCAGAGTCGTGATCGGAAGACATTTTGAGTAGAAATGATTTGCAAACTAACATGTATTTAGTTTGCAGAAAAGTTTTTGTTTATACATATAAGTTATTTTACTATATATAGAAGTTTATTTGTTAGGTTAATAGAGTTCTAACCATAGAATTTTAAAAGAAGTTATCGTTGGTTGTTTTTTATGGATAAAAAGAAAACATCCAAAAACACTTTTAAAAATTTTGTGTATAAATTTTAATGTACGAATCCATTATAACAATTCTAAGTTCTCGTCTTAGTTTTATAAAAGTTGATTCGTTCAGTGGTTTGGTAAAAATATCCACAATTTGGTTTTCGGTGTTCACAAATTCAAGTGATATAATTCCTTTTTCAACATTATCTCTTAAGAAATGGTGATGAATATCAATATGTTTTGTTTGAGAATGATGAATAAGATTTTTTGATAAATTTATAGCACTTTTATTATCGCAATATATAGGGGATTTTGTTATGATATTACCGAAATCTAGAAGAGTTTGTTGTGTATATATTACATATGTAAATGCCAAAGCTGCTGAGATGTATTCAGCTTCACATGTCGAGAGCGGAACACAATTTTTTTACTAAACCACGAAATTAAAGATTGACCAATAAAATGACATGTGTCACTCATTCTTTTTCTATCTGTTTTACAACCCTTGATATCAGCATCACTATGTGACATGAGTTCGAAAGAGCTGCCTTTCAGGTAGAACAAACTGTAATCTTTAACATTGGTTAAATTTCTTAAAACTTGTTTAGCCGTTCGATGATGTGATTCCTTTGGTTGTGCATGAAACCATACACATAAACATATGCTCATCATAATATCCACTCTACTAACCGTTAAATATAATAGAGATCCTATCATAGTTTGATATAATTTTTGATCGAAATCTTTTCTATTTTCATCTTTATCCAAATGTAGAGTAGTACTCATCGGAGTCAGTTTACTTGAGGTATTTTCGATTCCAAAGCGATTTAATAGATCTCGACTGTATTTTTCTTGATTTATAAAAATTCCATTTTCTAATTATCTTATTTACAAACCCCAAAAATAGTTTAATTCATCCATATATGACATTTCAAATTCATTTTTCATAATGTCATAAAATTTCTTAATTTTTTGTTAGTTGAACCGAAAATAATGTCATCAACATATATTTGTGCGACTAATATGTCATTGTTTTCTTGATTTATAAATAATGTGGAATCGATTTTTCCAATTTGAAAACCGAAATTTTGTAAATGAGTTTTTAATTCATACCAAGTACAAGGTGCTTGTTTCAGTCTGTATAGAGCTTTTTTTAAGCTTAAATACATGATCGACATATTTTTCATGAACAAATAGCAGAGGTTGTTTAACATAAACCTTTTCTTTTATAAAGCCATTTAGAAAAGCACTTTTTACATCCATTTGAAATGGTTTAAAATTATAATGACATGCGAAAGCAAGTAATGTTCATATTGCTTCTAGATGTGCTACTAGAGAAAATGTCTCTTCATAATCAACACCTTCTTCTTGATTATATCCTCGAGCTACTAATCTTGCTTTATTTCAAACAATATTTCCTTTTTCATCCGCTTTATTTTTAAAAATCCATTTGTTTCCAATTATAGATTGATCATTTGGTCTTGGTACAAGTTACGTTATATCATTAAAATTGATTAAGTTCTTCTTGAATTGCAATAATCCAAAAATCATATTTTAATACTTCTTTATAATTTTTAGGTTCAAAATTTGATATAAATGTAACATGACTCATTTGATTTAGCTGTTTTCTGGTTGATACTTTTGTATTTAAATCACCGATAATATTATTAATTGGATGGTCTTTTAATATTCTAGGTGGTGATGTTATCACATTTTCATTATTGTTATTGATATTATTATTATTATTTTCATGTATATGTATACTATTTTTATTTATAACTTCTTCATCGTCATCATTTTTATTATTTCTAAAGCTTTTATCAAATGAAACATGAACATTTCTTTTATAGTGTTGTTCGTTTGATACAAATTCTATATGCTTTACTTCTATCTGAATAGCCAACAAAAATTCCTTCATCAGCTTTAAAATCGGATTTTCCTAGATAATTTTTGTGTTTAAGATAAAGAATTTTGATCCAAATACTCGAAATACAATACTTTAGGTTTCTTGTTAAAAATATTTCATAGCATGGGTTCTTAGTCATGGCTCTAAGTGTTACATGATTCAGTGCATAACAAGAAGGAGCAGCTGCTTCAATCCCAAAAATTTTTGGTAGGTTAGTACTATTAGTAAGGTTCTTGCACATCCTCGTAAAGTACAATTTTTCCCTTTATATAAAACCATTTTGTTGTGGTATACATGGAAATGAAAAATAATGAATAATTTCTTTTTTATTGAATTTTTTTGTAAATGGTTCATTTTCAAATTCACCTCCATGATCGCTTCATATACATTTAATTTTTAAGTTCACTATATTTTGTCCAAGTATATCTTGAAATTTTAAGTTCATTAAATTTTAGGTTCATTAAATTTCGTTTAGCAAAAATTTGAACATTTCAAAAGTGTCATTTTTATGTTTTAAAAATAATGTTCACGTATATCTTGAAAAATCATCAGCAATCAAAAAAAAACATATTTGCTATCATTTATTGAGCGTGCTTGAGTCGGTCCGAATAAATCAAGAAGAAGTAGTTCGAGAGATTGCTTTCTGATGATTTCCTTTTTAGGTTTAAAAGTACTTTTCTTTAATTTACCAAATTGACAAGCATCGCACAGGTTTTTAACCTTGCAGTTGATTTTAGGTAATCTTCTAAGTAATTCATTTTTAGCTAATTTGCTGACATTTTTAAAAGTTATGTGACAAAAACGTTTATGCCATAGCTATGGATCATCATGATTCACGGCTAAGCATAAATTTGTAATGTTTTTGACATTCATGTTTAAAACATATAGGTTTCAATTTCTATGTCCTTCAAAAATTAGATTTTTATTTTGTTCAAAGATACTGCATTTGTTTTTTTCGAAATCAATTTTTAATCTTTTGTTACATAATTGACTTATACTTAATAAGTTATGTTTTAAATTTTCTATCAATAAAACATTAGCAATAATAGGAGAATTAGAAGTACCAATTTTAAGACTTCTCCAATCCTGATGAGAAATCCTTTTGAATTATCTCCCAATGTCACAGTGCCACCATCGATATATGTTATATTAGATAACATATAAGCACTTCCAATCAGGTGCTAGGAGTAACCACTATCAAGTATCCATTTCTCTTTACTTTTTATTTTAATTTTGGGTAGCTACAGAAATAAGAAAATTTTAATCGGTACACACATTCTTTGCTTAGGTCCCTACGTGTTAGTGGAAGAAGGTAGCAATATCTGCGAGGATTTGGTTTCTTTAGAAATGTAATTATTGTTATGTACAACTTTATTTAAATATTCATAATTTTGTCTAATAAGTTTATTATTTGTTTTAGGAATCTACATTTTGATCATATTAGTATATGAATTTTTAATCTTGGATTCTAATGTTGGTTTTTCAATTTTATGTATAATGTACTATAATTATTTGATCTATGTTTGCTTTTAAAACCCAACCCATACCGGTTTCTAGATGGTTTAGATATTTTAATCAAATTTTATAAAAAATTCCTTCGTTGAATTTTGTCACATTATTTATTGTTTTATCTATCTTACTTTTAAGATCACAAATTTCAATATTGCTAGAATCTAAATTTGCTTGTAACTCAAGTTTTTCTTTTTCATGATTAAATTTTTCTAACTTATACTAAATCATGTAAAATGTCATTTTGAGATAATAGCGTTATATTATTTTTGAATAATTTCTAATTCTTCTTGTAAAATAATTTTTTCATCCTTTAATAATCCAATTTCCAGTGCTACTCTAGTTAACTTTCCAACATATTTGTTATTTAATTTTTTTGATTCTCTATATGTATCATCTAATTCAATGATATTTCCATTATTTCATCATAAGCAAGTTCAGCACTACCTCATAAGTATTAGCCATAAAACACACATTTACTTGCTCCGAGGCACTTTCACTATGATTGTCAGATGACGATGATGAAGATGAATCTGAATCGTTCCATGTTATTTGAAAAGCTCTTTTCTTTTTCTTGAATTTCTCAAACTTGCTTTACTTTTCATCATTTTTGAGCTATGGATAATCCTTCTTAGTAGGCTAAAATTTTCACACTCATAGCATTTATGTAACGACCCGCAAATCCGTACCCTTTGAATCGATAATAATCCACACATGTTCGACCAAAACAGCACAAACTGATGGAAAGTCAAGAGCAAGAAAAGAAGAGAGAAAAGAGAAGAGAAGAAAGAGAGAAGATAGAACCAATCAGAACAACACATCGCAACGAAAAACATATAATATCATGTCAATGATGTTAATAAAACAGAAACGGTATACACACACACACACTTCAATCAGAGTACAACAATCAAACAATAGTTATCAGCTTGAACAATTACAATGACCTACCGACACAATTGTTGATAACATAAACAACTAAGCAATGCAGCGGATAATAAAAAAACAGATACGTGCATACAAAATGATGATCTCTAGCTCTCCTATTGAAGCTTCAAAAGCACCAATCTAAACCTGTAAATATACTCAGTCTGACCCGATCATTGAAAGGGAAGAACGCCCGAATCAGTCTGGTAAACCAGCATGAGAAACACACTCAATTGAATTTATTAAATTACCAAACTTTTCCTTTATCAAAACAAAAGTATCTCGTAAGACAAGTCTACACATAAACACAGACATGTTTTTACCTTACGATAACTAAAACATCTTATATCAAATCATCTGATATTATATAAGGGTCTAGTGTACAAATAATATTAATCAGAGCCGAAATTGTTACATTAATTAAATTGCAGCGTACAGCCCAATTGGGTATATCAAAATGGCAGGTACGTAGTGGAGTTTGGATTTTCATACAAATGGCCAAGTGTAGGGACTACCTTTCGAATGGGTACACCTCAAGATGGATGCCCCGAGGCAAAGAACATCCGTCCTCTACCAATACAAGACCGGCCCACCTCGATGACTAGGTGGTACCGAATATGTCATCCTCCGGTCGTTATCGACCTTTACCGAGGCCCCTCTATCATACAAACCACAAAAATTAGATACATGACGTCATAGCATGTAAAAATATATATAGAAGAAGATGATCATACTCCACTTGTGAGCGACCCACTTAGCCTTGTCGCATCTAACCCTGTTTTGGTCATTTCTGATTGATGAGGCCTGAGGTAACGATTACCTTTCGCAAATCACAATCACATAACTTTGAATGCCACATGGCCATTTCCGTTGACTACTAGTTGCCTTCCACAAAAATAAAACCCTTAAGCTCATACGTCTCAAGGAGGGTGTTAAGCTAAGAGAAGTTGCCTTCTCCGCCACCACTGATGTTACGTAATCTATAGAAATGCACTGTTAGACAAACATCCATAAAAGTTGTCTAGGAATAGGACAAACCAAAGGTTCTTTGCTACCACATCCTATCGAGAAATCCCTAGGTTTAATAGCGAATAGTCCTTGCATTGGATATTTCATAATGAAGAGACCACTGCTATTGGATGCATATTGGGATTTTAACCCCAAAGATCAACAAGTAGTCCCCCACTATGAAAATTCAAAATATCAATAACATCATAAGAAACCTGCACAATCGTCGCATATACGTTGGTCTAAAGTGGTTTTCAGATAAATCTGATCCCGGTCGCTTCGCACCAACAACGCAAATGCGTTTCTCAACCTCATATAGAAACTAAGTCTCATAGTCTTATCATGTCTCCAACTTTCAACATGCTATACTTCGGGCCAAGAAGGAAGCTCGACATATTGGAGTAATACCCCGCACTATTCGAATCAACATCCTCAGCACAAACGATAATCAAGCCTACACAGAAGGCTACGTACTAAGTGTACGACTAATAGTTCCCATATCAAGTCGAGGAACTAAAATTTGGCCAAATTTGATAGTCGATTAATTAACTATCAAAGCAAAAAAAAAACATTCAACGCCATAACAATCACTAGGCCCTTTTAATTAATATTTTATTAATTAAATCACTTCCAGATATTCATTTCAAATTATCTTTAAAAAGATATAATTCCAAAATCCTTTCAACTTCTATATTGGAAAACATTTCCATATACCTATTTAATAATAAGTAATTCACAATTCACTTTATTTTCAACACTTATATAGTATTACGTACACTTAAATTAGAATTAAGTATATATTTTATTCTATAAGAAAAACGTTCTCTTTAAACATATTTATTTGGGTCAGAACAAATGTTGTGTAAAACATCGCTACGACAACCCAAAATCAATAGTATTGGGATTCAAAAATTAGATAGATATAAATCCCATATGCTATACACTACATTTCCTTTCGAAAATCATTTACTAAACAACAATATTATAGTCCATCATTTGCTTACTTCTCGAAAACATCTATTTCAACAATGAATGTTGAAATCTGTGGTTTCGATACTTAACATATTTTAAAACATCTTCAAAACATTTAACTTCATTTAAATATCACTATCCAAAACATTTATTTAATTTTAGAAGATTATTCACTGTCCAAAATCGTGAATACACTTCATTTACCAAATTCAATATTTCTAAACATTTATTAAAGGATAATCCACTGTCCAAAATCGTGGATGTAATTCCTTTAATAAAAATTCTTATTTAACTTATCAAATTCAAGTGATTTCGGATTTATAAATCATTGTTTATAAATCCCATTTACAATTTATAAAAACTTCGTCCTATAAAATCCCTTTATTTACCGAATCTTAATTATATCTCATTTACATGCAAAAATCCAATTTATAAGTTAATTACTTACAAATTATTTATCTTACCAAATCCACTCATTTTATAGGTTCACAAATTATAAATCTTATTCATTTATAAGATTTAATTACAACTTCATTTTAACACTTATAAAAACTCCATTAAAATTACATTATTCTGATTTATAAAAAAATTCAATTTTAGAAATCTCATATATAAACCATTTAATATAATTCAAAAATCTAAAATTAACTTAATTTACAAATTAATCAACTTTATATTTCAAAATCGCATTCTGATCATATTTCACCAAAATCCTAATTTTTATAACATAAAAATTATAACTTTTATTTAAAATAAATCTATTCCTTAATCAATTCAAAAATCAACAAAACGTACATTTTCAAAATCATTTGAAAATCCTTTTTAATTTGAAACCATTACTTTAACATTTTTAAAATTACCAAAATAGGCCCAATGCTGCAACAGCACTAAATACATCAACCACGACATCCAAAACATCATATGTCATATGATAACAGAATATGTCACAATATTTGTAAATAAATCAATACTGTTGAGGAATCCAGTTGGATCACTCCAACCTGTTAGCCACAACAAATATACACATTAGGATATGTGTACAATGATCATTTCAAGGAAGACGCACGTACAAATGGTCATCCTCTCATACACGGGAACGTATAAAGTCATATGCTCAAATAGGCAGGAATATATCCAAATATAAATCAATATACAGATAATATATCATATATCATCCAAACAATCATCAATCATCATGAATAAAATTTGATCTCACTTATATAAAAATATATCAGAAAGAGTGAGTTGTACTCACATTGATTCCAATAGCAGTTGTAGTGTTTTATTGTGAATAAAATTAAACAGCCGTTTAATTTTACCCAAAATTTACACTAGTTCCATTCAACTCCAAATCAGCTCTAAAATGCAGTGCTTGTCCATACAAACCCACCGCAATTTGTTTCGTGCGAAACAGACCTCATATGAAGAAGATACGATGTTATAAAGTTTATACGAATTTTAAATATAATAATTTCAATTTTATTTTTTAACCTGGTTAATCTCGGCCATCTAATTTGCTTCTCCAGATCTAGGCCACGTTTTCTTTTCTTCTTCCATCGTTCACTACTACACAAGAACAACCCAACGCCGCCCTTATCAACGAATTTCCTCCCCTTCCACGTTGATCGTGATGACGATCAAAGGCCACCAATCGAAAGCCCTATGCTAGCTCCTCCATTATCGAGAAAATTGGTTAGCTCGGTGGCCTCCTTGCATGGGAAATCCTACACGAACAACGGCCATTCAATCCCATATCGTCGTCGATTCATCATCCTAAAATCGATCATAGCCGTTTGGATATATAGTTCTCCCCATCCTCTTCAGGTTTGTAGTTGAAAGATTTTCATCTAGGTTGACAGACTGGAAGAAATCGAAAGAAGAAAATGGGAGTTTTTTGGCCATTGGTTTCATAGTGGTAGCTTTTCCTAGCTAGGGTTTACCGAGTGAAAAATAGGAAATTGAAGGTCCTTTTATAAAAATTCTAGAACACTATTCACCCAAAAATTTCCCAAACTCGAAACGTAGCATTCCACCTGGCGTTTATAATGTTTTACCCCTATTCCAAATACAATGAAATATATATCGGAAGCCGATTCGATCGTATTTGGAAAATAGGTTTTTGAATTGAATTATTAAATTTAAAATTCACTTAAACAAATTTCTACGCGTTTTAGCTTACTCTGGACAAACCGTACATCAGATTGAAACAAAATTTAAAATCTTATAATAATTTAACAATATGGATCCAATGAAACAGGCTTTGTCGAAATCTAAGAATGTATGAAAAATGACCATTTCGCTCGTCAATTAAATATTTAAATATTCAATTTCTACAATTTAACTTTTAATTCAATTTTAAAAGTTTAGTAACATTATTCTAATTCAAATATATTTTAATTCAAATTTATAAATCATTTTAATTCACATTAACTTCAAATTTCAATTATTTACACAATTTAAAATATTAAATTAACAAATTAATTATCCAATTAATTTTAGATATTCAAATATAATTTATTCAGCTTATAAAGTTTAACTTGTGAATATTCAAAATCAATAAAATATACGAATTTGAAATGACTAAAATTCTGGATCGTTACATTCTCCCCTGCTTAAAAGAATTTCGTCCTCGAAATTACGAAGTAAGAAAACGTCACAAAATCCATTAACTTTTCAAAACAGTTCGTTCAAATTGGATTTCCAAATCTCTTAAGTGTTTAACTTTCCCGAAATCCAATAGTTAAACTTCTTATAAAACTTTTCTAAGTTTACAAATCATACTTAGTTATCTTTTCAAAACCAACTAATATCGTTTAACCTTATAACTCAATATCTAATTTTTTCCAATATTCTCAAAAAAATTCTAACGCCTCAAATTTTCAAAAAATTTCACCAGCGTCTCCTTTGCACGGTCCGATCGTAGTAGGACCATAATGTATATCACAAATATACATCTCATCATCAAGGATGAGGCAACCCATAGGGAAAAAATTGTAAAAGTACGATATGTAATTCGAGATAGGTGCCTTATTTATTATTAGCGAGCATACACGGAAAATATAGCGTGAAAGCGAGCTCCAAATGTGAAGCATACGCCATCCACACCTACTAAACACTCAACAAACACATGAGAAACATGTATATATGAAAGTAATATCAATATACAACATATACTAATGCAACAACTATATATGCCAATATAGCAAATGCAACAAAAGCAACAAATCCAACCATCAAACAACTATCGTCCAACTAACCTAAATCCACATCCAATCAAGCCATAACCAAATCAATATTCATCCACTTCTCATTAATATTCAATGAATTGGTTTACAATTTAAATCACATTTGATTCATTAACATTGGATTTTTCTAATCATTCTTCTATTCATATTCAATTAGTTTTCATTCACTAATTTACATTCATTTTAGTTCACCTCCAACTTAAATAAAATTCAATTCTATTTTAATTCACTTAACTTCCAATTTGAATTCAATTATTTATTTTCAATTTCACTAATTTCATTTCATTAATATTTAATGAATTTCTATACAATCAACTAACATCCATCTAACAACCAATGCATACTCAATATAACCAAATTAATTTAATTTACATTCAACATTCACTTTTTTCTTTGTTTACATTCAATTTGGTCCAACACTTTTAATTTCGATTGGTTTAATATCTATTTGACTTTCATTTAATTATTCAATTTCTAGTTCATTTAACTACTACATTTTCATTCGATTGATTAACATTCAATCCATATTTCGTTCATAAATATCTTATTTACAAAAATCCTTTATATATAAAATATAATCGAGGTAAAATTATTCCATTTACCCAATTTAAAATAATACAATGTCGACTTGCCTCGTTTAAGTGTTTGGAAATCCCTATCGATAACATGGCGCCCCACATACCGACCAGAATTCACAAACAGCTTAACGGATAAGTAAACACAATATAAAACATTTTATAATCGCTAACAAATACGTTCTCCTCAAACTTAATCTTGGGTGCTACTTTCCCTATCTATACTGAGTACACATCAAAGCTTAGGAATATGCAAAATTTTAGCTTTGACACCAAATGTAACGACCCGCAAATCCGTACCTTTTGAATCGACAATAATCCATACATGTCCGAATCAAACAGCACCGACTGATGGAAAGTCAAGAGAAAGAAAAGAAGAGAGAAGAAGAGAAGAGAAGAAGAGAAGAGAAGAAAGAGAGAAGATAAAACCAAACAGAACAATACAAAATCTCACATCGCAGCGGAAAACATATAATATCATATCAATGATCCTTATAAAGCAGAAACTATATATATACATCAATCAGAGTAGAATAAACAAATAATAGTTATTAGCATGAAAATTATAATAACCTGTCCTCACAATTGCTGATAACATAAACAACTAAGAAATGCAGCGGATAATCAAACAAAACAGATACGTGTATATGGAATGAAGATCCCCAGCTCTCCTACTGAAGCTCTAAAAGCACCAATCTGAACCTGTAAATATACTCGGTCTGACCTGAGCATTGAAAGGGAAGAACGCCCGGATCAGTATGGTAAACCAACATGAGAAACACACTCAATTGAATTTATTAAATCGCCAAACTTTTCCTTGATCAAAACAGAAGTATCTCGTAAGACAAGTCCACACAAAAACACGGACATGTTTTTACCTTACGATAACTAAAACATCTTATACCAAATCATCTGATATTATGTGTCTAATATACAAATAATATTAATGATAGCCGAAATTGTTACACTGATTAAGTTCTAGCATATAGCCCAATTGGGTAATACAATCAAAACGGTAGGTATATAGCGGAGTTTGGATTTCCATACAAATGACCAAGTGAAGGGATTACCTTACGAATGGGTACACCTCTAGATGGATGTCCCGAGACACAGAACATCTGCCCTCGACCAACACAAGACCGGCCCACCTCTATAACTAGATGGTACTGAATATGACATCTTCCGGTCGTTACCGACCTTTACCGAGGGCCCTCTAGCATACAAACCACAATAATCTGATACGCGACGTCATAGCGTGTAAAGATATATCTAGAAGAGGATGATCATACCCTACTTAGGAGCGACCCACTTAGCATTGCCACATCTAATCCTGTTTTGGTCATTTTCGGTTGATGCTGCCTGAGGTAATGATTACCTTTCACAAATCACAATCACAATCACATCACTTTGAATGCCACATGGCCATTTCCGTGGATTACTAATTACCTTCGACAAAAATGCAACCCTTAAGCTCATCAGTCTCAGGAGGGTGTTAAGCTAAGAGAAGCCGTCTTCTCCGCCACCACTGATGTACATTTTTAAAATCTAATGTACGTAATCTGTAAAAATACAATGTCAAACAAACATCAATGCAAGTTGCCCAGGAACAGGACAAACCGAAGGTACTTTCCTACCACATCCTGTCGGGAAATCACTCGGATTAGTAGCGAACAGTGCTTGCATTGGATATTTCATAATAAAGAGACCATTGCTACTGGATGTATATTGGGATTTTAACCCCAAACGATCAACAAGTACTCCCCCATTATGAATATTCGGAATATCAATAACATATAAGCAACCTGCACAATCGTCGCACCTACGTTGGTCCGAAGTGGTTTCTAGATAAATCTGATCCCGATCTGTTCGCACCAACAACACAAAAGCGTTTCTCAACGTCACAAGAAACTAAGTCTCACAAGCTTATCACGTCTTCAACTTTCAACTTGCTATCCTTCAGGCCAAGAAGGATGCTCAATAGATTGGAGTAATACTCCTCACTATACGAATCAACATCCTCAACACAAACGATAACCATGCCTACACAGAAGGCTAGGCTACTAAGTGTACGATTAAATAGTTCCCATATCATGTCGAGGATCTAAAATTTGGCCAAATTTGATAGTCGGTTATTTAATTATCAAAGCAAACAAACAAATATTCAACACCATAATAATCACTATACCCTTTAAATTAATCTTTTATTAATTAAATCACATGCTAAATATTCATTTCAAATTATCTTTAAAAAGATATAATTCCAACATCATTTCAACTTCTATATTGGAAAACATTTCCATATACTCATTTAATAATAAGAAATTCACAATTCACTTTATTTTCAACATTTATAAAACATTACATATACTTAAATCAGAATTACGTGTATATTTTACAAGGAAAACGTTCTCATTAAACACATTTATTTGGGTCAAAACAAATGTTGCGTAAAACATCTTTAGGACAACCCGAAATCAATAGTATAGGGATTCAAAACTTAGATAGATATATAAATCCCATATACTATACACAACATTTCCTTTCGAAAATCATTTACTACCATCATTTCCTTACTTCTCGAAAATGTCTATTTCAAAAATGAATGTCGAAATCTATGGTTTTGATACTTAACACATTTTAAAACATCTTCAGAACATTCAACTTCATTTAAATATCACTTCCCCAAACATTTATTTAATTTTAAAAGATTATCCACTATCCAAAATCGTGAATACGCTTCATTTACCAAATCCAATATTTCTACACATTTATTAAAGGATAATCGACTGTCCAAAATCGTGGATGTGATTTCTTTAAAAAAAATTCAAATTTAACTTATCAAATTCAAGTGATTTCGGATTTACAAAACATTGTTTATAAATTCCATTTATAATTTATAAAAACTTCGACCTATAAAATCCCTTTATTTACCAAATTCTACTTATATCTCATTTACATGTAAAAAATCCAATTTATAAGTTAATTACTTATAAATTATTTATCTTACCAAATCCATTCATTTTATAACTTCACAAATTCTAAATCTTATTCATTTATAAGATTCAATTACAACTTCATTTTAACACTTATAAAAAGTCCACTAAATTTCCATTATTCCAATTTATAAAAAAAAATTCAATTTTATAAATCTCATATGTAAACCATTTAATAGAATTCAAAAATCTAAATTTAACTTGATTTACAAATTAATCAACTTTATAGTTTAAAATCGCATTCTGATCATATTTCACAAAAATCATAATTTTTATAACACAAAAATTATAACATTTATTTAAAATAAATCAATTCCTTAATCAACTCAAAAATCAACAAAACGTATATTTTCAAAATCACTTGAAAATCCTTTTTAATTTGAAAACACCACCTTAACATTTTTAAAATTACCAAAATAGGCCCAATGCTGCAACAGCACTAAATACACCAATTACGGCATCCAAAACAACATATATAATATAATATCAAAACATATCACAATATTTGTAAATAAATCAATACTGTTGAGAAATCTAGTTGGATCCCTCCTATCTGTCCCCTGCAACAAATATACATATTAGAATATGTGTACAACGTCCGCTTCAAGGAAGACGCAAGTATACAGGGTCATCCGCTCATACACGGGAACGTATATGGTCATCTGCTCCAATAGGTAGAAATATATCCAAATATCAATCAATATGTAGACAATATATCATATATCATTCAAACAATCATTAGTCATCATAAATAAAATTTATTCTCACTTATGTAAAATTATCAGTGAATCAGAAAGAGTGAGTTGTACTCACATTGATTCCAGTAGCAGTTGTAGTGTTTTATTCCGAATATAATTAAACAGCCATTTAATTTTACCCAAAATTTACACTAGCCCCAGTCAACTCCAAACCAGCTCTAGAATGTAGTGCTCATCCATACGGACCGAACGCAATTCATTTCGTGCAAAATGGTTCTCGTATGAAGAAGATACGATGTTACAAAGTTTATACGAATTTTAAATATAATAATTTAAATTTTATTTATTTTTTAACCTAGTTAATCTCAGCAGTCTAATTTGCTTCTCCAGATCTAGGCCACGTTTTCTTTTCTTCTTCCATCGTTCACTACTACACAAGAACAACCAAACTCCGCCATTATCAACGAATTTCCTCTCCCTCCACGTTGATCATGATGACAATCAAAGGCCACCAATCGAAAGCTCTGTGCTAGCTCCTCCATTACCGAAAAAATTGGTTAGCTCGGTCACCTCTTTGCGTGGGAAATCCCGCACGAACAACGGCCATTCAGTCCCATATCATCGTCGATTCATCGTCCTAAATTTGATCATAGCCGTATGGATATATAGATCTCCCCATCCTCTTCAAGTTTGTAGTTGAAAATTTTTCATCTAGGTTGACAGATTGGAAGAAATCGAAGGAAGAAAATAGGAGTTTTTTGACCATTGGTTTCATTGTGGCGGCTTGCCCTAGCTAGGGTTTTCTGAGTGAAAAATAGGAAATTTTAGGTCCTTTATAGAAAATTCCAGAACATTATTCACCCAAAACTTTCCCGAACTCGAAATGAAGCATGTCGCCTGGCGTTTATAATGTTTTACCCCTATTCTAAACACAATGAAATATATATCGGAAGCTAATTCGATCGTATTTGGAAGATAGGTTTTTGAATCAAATTATTTAAATTTAAAATTGACTTAAACAAATTTCTACGCGTTTTAGCTTGCCCCGGACAAACCTTACATCAGATTGACACGAAATTTAAAATCTTACAATAATTTAACATTACGGATCCAATAAAACCAGTTTTATTGAAATCCAAGACTGTATGAAAAATGTCCATTTTCACTCATCAATTAATATTAAAATATTCAATTTCTATAATTTAACCATTAATTCAATTTTAAAAGTTCTGTAACATTATTCTAACTCAAATATAATTTAATTCAATAAATCATTTTAATTCACATTAACTTCAAATTTCAATTATTTACACAATTTCAAATACTAAATTAACAATTTAATTATCCAATTAATTTTAGATATTCAAATATAATTTATTCGGCTTATAAAATTTAACTTATGAATATTTAAAATCAATTAAATATATGAATTTCAAATGACTAAAATTCTAGGTCATTACATTATCCCCTACTTAAAAGAATTTCGTCCTTGAAATTACGAAGTAAGAAAACGTCACAAAATCTATTAACTTTTCAAAACAGTTCGTTCAAATTGGATTACCAAATTTCTTAAGTGTTTAACTTTCCCGAAATCCAATAGTTAAAATTCTTATAAAACTTTTCTAAGTTTACAAACCATACTTAGTTATGTTTTCAAAACCAACTAATATCGTTTAACTTTATAACTCAATATCTAAATTTTTCCAATATTCTCAAAAAATTTCTAACGCCTCAAATTTAAAAAAAAAATTCGCCAGCATCTCCTTTGCGTGGTTCGGTCGTAGTAGAATCACTATATATATATATATATATATATATCATAAATATACATCTCATCATCGAGGATGAGGCAGCCCGTAGGGAAAAAAGTGCAAAAGTATGATATGTAATCTGAGATATGTACCTTATATATTATTAGCGAGCATATACGGCTAATATAGCACGAAAGAGAGCTCCAAATGCGAAGCATACGCCATCCGCACATACTAAACACTCAACAAACACATGAGAAACATGTATATGTGAAAGTAATATCAATATACAACATATACCAATACAACAACTATATATGCCAATATAGCAAATGCAACAAAAAGCAACGAATCCAACCATCAAACAAATATCATCCAACTAACCTAAATCTACATCCAATCAATCCATAACCAAATCAATATTCTTCCACTTCTCATTAATATTCAATGAATTGGTTTTCAATTTAAATCACATTTGATTCATTAACATTGGATTTTTCTAAGCATTCTTTTATTCATATTCAATTAGTTTACATTCACTAATTTACATTCATTTTAGTTCACTTCCAATTTAAATCAAATTCAATTCTATTTAAATTCACTTAACTTCTAATTTGAATTCAATTATTTAACATTCAATTTCTCTAATTTCATTTCATTAATACTTAATAAATTTCTGTACAATCAACTAACATCCATCTAACAACCAATGCACACTCAATATAACCAAATTAATTTATTTTTCATTCAACGTTCACTTTTTGCTTTGTTTACATTCAATTTGGTCCAACACTTTTAATTTCAATTGGTTTAATATCTATTTGACTTTCATGTAATATTCAATTTCCAATTCATTTAACTACTACATTTTCATTCGATTGATTAACATTTAATCCATATTTCATTCATAAATCTCTTATTTACAAAAATCCTTTATATGTAAAATATAATCGAGGTAAAATTAGTTCACTTACCTAATTTAAAATAATACAATGTCGACTTGCCTCGTTTAAGTGTTTGGAAATCCCTATCGATAACATGGCACCCTACATACGGATCAGAATTCACAAACAACTCAACGGATAAGTAAACACGGTATAAAACATTTTATAATCACTAACAAATACGCGCTCATATCTATAATACACTCAAACTCAATATAGGGTGCTACTATCCCTACTTATACTGAGTACACATCAAAGCTTAGGAATATCAAAAATCTAAGCTCTGATACCAAATGTAACGACCCACAAATTCGTACCCTTTGAATCGACAATAATCCACACATGTCCGACCCACACAGCACCGACTGACGGAAAGTCAAGAGAAAAAAGAAGAGAGAAGAAGAGAAGTGAAGAAAGAGAGATGATAGAACCAAACAGATCAATACAAAATCCCACATCACAGCGGAAAACATATAATATCATATCAATGACCTTTATAAAACAGAAACTGTATATATATACATCAAACAGAGTACTGCAATCAAACAATAGTTATCAGCTTGAACAGTAATAATAACATGTCCTCACAATTGCCGATAATATAAACAACTAAGCAATGCAGCGGATCATCAATCATCATAAATAAAATTTATTCTCACTTATATACAAATATCAGTGAGTCAGAAAGAGTGAGTTGTACTCACATTGATTCCAATAGCAGTTGTACTATTTTATTTCGATTGAAATAAAACAGCCGTTTAAATTTAGCCAAAATTTACACTAGCTCCAATCAACTCCAAACTAGCTCTAAAATGTAGTGCTCGTCCATACGGAGCCAACGCAATTTGTTTCGTGTGAAACAGACCTCGTATGAAAAAGATACGATGTTACAAAGTTTATACGAATTTTAAATATAATAATTTCAATTTTCTTTTTATTTATTTTTTAACCTAGTTAATCTCGGCCGTATGATTTGCTTCTCCAGATCTAGGCCACATTTTTTTCTTCTTCCATCGTTCACTACGTATATAAGAACAACCTAACGCCGCCCTTATCAACGAATTTCCTCTCCCTCCACGTTGATCATGGTGACGATCAAAGGCCACTAATTGAAAGCCCTATGCCAGCTCCTCCATCACCGAGAAAATTGGTTGGCTCGGTCGCCTCCTTGGGTAGGAAATCCTGCACGAACAATGGCCATTCAATTCCATATCATCGTCGATTCATCGTCTTGAATTTGATCATAGCCGTATGGATATATAGATCTCCCCATCCTCTTCAAGTTTGAAGTTGAAAGATTTTCATCTAGATTGACGGATTGGGAGAAATCGAAGGAAGAAAATGGGAATTTTTTGGCCGTTGGTTTCATAGTGGCGGCTTGCCCTAGCTAGGGTTTGTTGAGTGAATAATAGGAAATTTTAGGTCCTTTTATAGAAAATTCCACAACACTATTCACCCGAAAACTTTCCGAACTCAAAACAAAGCGCACCGCTTGGCCTTTTTAATATTTTAGCCCTATTCCGAACATAATGGAATATATATCGGAAGCCAATTCGATCGTATTTGGAAGATATGTTTTCGAATTGAATTATTTAAATTTAAAATTTACTTAAGCAAATTTCTACGCGTTTTATCTTGCTCCGGACAAACCATACATCCAATTGACACGAAATTTGAAATCTTTCAATAATTTAATATTACGGATCCAATGAAACTGGTTTTGTCGAAATCTAAGACTGTATGAAAACTGACCATTTTCACTTATCAATTAAATATTAAAATACTAATTTTCTATAATTTAACATTTAATTCAATTTTAAAAGTTCTGTAACATTATTCTAATTCAAATATAATTTAATTCAAATTTATAAATCATTTTAATTCACATTAACTTCAAATTTTAATTATTTACACAATTTTAAATTTTAAATTGATAATTTAATTATCCAATCAAATCTAGATATTCAAATATAATTTATTCATCTTATAAATTTTAACTTGTGAATATTTGAAATCAACTAAATATACGAATTTCAAATGACTAAAATTCTAGGTCGTTGCAACTTAATTGATGTTTTATTTAAGAAGCTTGGTTTGCCACCATTTTGAAATCTGGCCATCTTCTTAAACTTTTTGAATTTGTTGTATTTTTTGGCAATAAAAACAATCACATCTTCGTCTAAGTCCGAATCTTCATTTATTTCTTAGAATGATATGTTTTTTTTCCATCATTTTGATCCTTTCTAGCCTATAAGTTAGCTTCATGCAACATCAGCTTTCCTATTACCTCTTCGACTTTGAGTTAAAAAAGATCATTAACTACTATGATGGCTAAAACTTTTCTTTCCCATTCATTTGTCAAGGAGTCTAAAATTCGTATGACTAAATCAAAATCTATGAATTTGACTCCAAGTGCCACAAGATCGTGTTATATAGTTTGAAGCTATCATACATATCAATAATTGATTCATTTGCTTTTATTTTAAAAGATGAAAACTGGTTCTGTAAAATTAAGATTTTAGTTTGCTGGTTGTTCCCTCATGTGTGACTAGTAAAGTGCGCTATATATCACATGCAGTGTTGCAAAGCATGACGCGTGAAAGCTCATTTTTGTCAAGTGAGCAAAATAATACATTCATAGCTTTGACACTAATAAATTCCATTGCTTTTTGTGGATCAGTCCAAGAGCTAATGTCTGTGCCAAGTGCTTCATATTTGTTTTGAGTTGCTAGCTATATTTCTAACCCATTTGTTTTCATAAAAATCTCATACGGGACCAGTAAACATAGTTAGAACCAGTAAATAGTGGAGGACGGGCAGTTGATTGACCTTCTTGAAAAGTGTTATTCATATTAATGATTTTTCAACTACGTGTTACTGTAGATTCAGATGACCTTGCTAGGATACCAAATGAAAATCTATAGGATTTTCATATAATGCAACTTATGTATAAGTGTATAAGTGTATATTACTAATAACACCAAGCAGAGAATAATATCCGAATATAAAAAGGTAAATAATAAAAGTGAGCACACCAAATATTTTGTACTAGTTCGAACCTCCTGCCCTACATCCAGTCTCGAAGCTCCCTTTCGGTATTTCCTTTAACCAAATAACCCTTACTTCGCCTAGAGATGTTACTGTTAATCAAATTCTATTACTTTTAATGGATGCAATCATTGAAGAAGAGGTCCTATTATTCAATATGAAATGAAGCAACGGCTTCTAAAGGTTGGAAAAAACGGCAATAACCTTTCGACTGTCGAAAGGTTCAAACCAAAAAAATGATAAACAGTCGAAAGGTTTAAAACCTTTATTTTAAATAATTGACCTGGTTGAAAGCAACCAGGTCCAAAGATCATTTTCAAAAGCAAGCAGGTATAAGATTTTAGTTTATAAAACAAACATACCCCAACCTCTTTAGCAACCAACCTTTCGACTAAGTACCTTTCGACCTTGTTCATTCATTACATACCAAGTAACTTGATACCATATGGATTAAACTTTGACCATGTCAAAAGCCATAACCTTTCGACCTTATCGAAAGGTCTGGGTCGGAAGGTTTGACACCAAAATGGCTGAAACATGCAAAAAGCAGGGTTTTCTAGTTTTGAACTTAAAAGAGGTAAATTTTCAAATAACATGCCTTTATTTGTCAAATTATCATTGATTAACAAATAATTTTCGAAAAATTTCTGCCACTAGTTTCAAAAATAAATAATGATTTTATTTTATAAAGTGTCCCTTCTCCTAAACATTTAAGTCCCATCTATTAAATAATTTTATATATTCAACAAATTACTTAGAAAAAATCCGTAAAAATTCCAAAAAATCTATTTTAATATGTTTTACAATATATAAAAATTTCAAACCCAAATAATTAATGTTTTAATCATAAATAATTTATAACCCAATAAATCCTTTTCTTCACTAGAAATTTAATATAAAATCCACATTAATTTAGAAAATTATGGAAATTGAAACCCAACTCCAAAATCATGTTTTCTACAACATGTAGTTTTCCCATGGCATTTAAAAATCATTTCATCTCGGTTTTACCCTAAAACCTTGTATATCTCCTTTTTACCAAACTTATTTAATCCATATAAATCATAATTCAACCATATCATCATTTAGTATATCATAAAAATCGATTTACAATAAAATCCGAGACTATATGACCATAAAACTAAAATAGAGATGTAGAAATTATTATTCACCTTAGATTAGATAAGAAAATTGAAGTTTGTTGGAGACTGATTTCTTCTAGCTTGAATCCTAAACTTTAAGTTGATTTTCTCTTCTTTCTTCCTAATGGCCGGCCTTGCTTCCTTACAATTATAATTTTTTGTTTTTATAAAATGAACGTGTATGACTAAGTAAGATAGTATAAGGGTGAGAAATATGGGTGTCTATTTATCATAATGCCCTTATGTTCAAATACTTAACCATATATATAAGTTCCTTAGATTTTAAATAAGTACGGCCACCTTATTTATTAATCAACCTCAATCTTCTTATATACATTATTCCATTTAATTTATTCTAATTAAATCTCCTGAATAATGTCAATAAAATGGGGGATGTTACAAGAACCATCTAGTCGAAAGCACAATCCTTTAAATTAAAACTTTGAAGGATAGAGTCGAAACCACCTTTCAACTCCATTTCCTTCGAAACCCACAACCCCTTTCGAAAGAATTTAGGAAGTGTCCTAGCTCAGATAAAAAAGAAAACCCTTCGAAAACATTGATGGCTTCACTACGTTTGAAAGGAAAATTAACGATTGGGTTTCGACTTAGTCGAAACCAATCTTGTCGAAAGCTTTTAATTTAAAGTAAAAGTTACTCCTTCAAGAGCTATTAATAGAGACACTTTCGAAAGTACAAGTTTCGACAATGTTGAAAGCTTTAAGTAAAATAAACTAGGAATTTAACTTTTGAAAACAAACTAATGTTTCAACCCTATAGAGTATCGACTTGGTCGAAAACCCTTCAAAAACTAGGCAGGCGCTTATTTTTTAAGTAAACGTTGGTTTCATCCCTAATGGAAAGTCTTACTTTTGACACACTACCTTCCACTACTTACCAATTCACTTTATACCAATACCATTGATACCATATGCATTGGTTTCGACCCTAATGGCTTCAACTCTAATGGTTTCGGTCGGGTTGGTGTGGAGGTAAAGGAGTTGAAAGGTATCTTTAATAGAGGCGAAACATGTTTTTCTAGGTAAAGGCTGGTTAATGCCACATTAAGCAATTTATATCAACTAACCTACCTACGTGTAAACATATAATTGGTTGCCTCAACTAACCGCTTCTTAACTTTAGATAAGCATCAAACTAAATTTTTGCACATACGCTCTTCCATTAAAAATACAATTAAATCATTTAGATCCTCCTCCTAAAATAATTTAATTCTTATAGTAAATGAATTAAATAAAATCCTTAATGATTACAGAAATTTACTTTGATTATGTTACCTAACATGTCAAATTTAGACCTAAATTTTCAAAATAATTTTTGAAATAAATTTCTAAACCCAATTAACCATAGTTTTATTTGAAAATTTATTATAATCTTTCCATAGCTTGGAAAATTATCAAACTTAAAACCCAATACCAAAATCATGATTTTCATAACATATAACTTTTTATATAACACCTCAGATTCTTAATAACATTATTTAGGATATTTAGCTAAATAAAATAAAATAATATGTTGATTAGAGAACCAAGATTTGATTTAATCAAGGGTAGCCATGCCATTTAACGATGAATTAAAAGAAGAGTTTAACATGAAATAAGAAAGGGTTAAAATAGGAAAGAGGCCATTCTTATAACCCTTAAACATGGCCATGTATCTCCCCGTACACGTTCACTTTTCCTTTTCAAAAATTTCAAAAGGGGTCGGCCACCACAATAAGGAAGAGAAGAAGAAAAGCTAGGAAGATGCTAATCAAATCAAATCTATTCACTTCTCAATCTCAATAATCTCTAAAGCTAAGGTGAATAATGTTTACATCTCATTTTTTATTGTACTTTCGGTTTTTAGATGATTGGCGAATATTTTGCATTGATTTGCCATGATTTTGAATGATGGGATGATTATATATACATGTCGGTGACTTATATAAGTTCATATTGATTTTATGACGTTTTAAGGTGAAAACTTATAAAATGACATCCAAATATCTTGAGAATTTTTATGAAGATCATAAATAATATTTTAGAGATGGGTTTCAACTTTTGAAATTTTTTGAAATTATGCATGATTTATATGAATTTTCTAGTGAAGAAAATTTTAATTTGGTTAAAAATTATTTTCAGTTAACTATAAAAGATTAAGGTCTGGAATTTTTATATGTGTAAAATCATATTAAAATAGTTTTTTGGAATTTTTGTAGATTTTTCCTAAGTGTTTTAATGGTTGTATAAAATTATTTAAGGTATGAGACTTAAATGTTTTATATAAATTAAAGAGGAGAAGTGACTTTTTGTAAAATAACTTAAATTATTAAATCTGAAATGTCAGTATCCCCTTTATAAAAGTGCAGTACTTTATATTGGTAAAGAAAGAGGCAACCAATCACAATTAGACACGTAAGGCAGGTTAGGTGAAAGAACTAATTGCTACATGTTTTTCACTGTTTCGACACTGTCGGCACCAGGTTCTGTCTCCTCCTCTTCGCTTTCGACACATTCGAAACCAATGCATATGGTATCGGTTTACTGGTACGTAGTTAATTGGATGTAAGTGGAATGTAGGGAGTTGGAACTAGGGGTTTGAAGGGGTTGAGCAGTCCTTTGTTTTAAATTAATGAAATACGCATGCTTGCTATCGATTAAATGGCTTTTGACAAAGTAGCTTTCGACCAGGTCAAATGATTTAAAGGAAATGGTTTCGATTGGGTTGCGCCTTTGTTTTTAAATACCTGCTTTCAATTGAGTCGAAACCTTTAGCTGCCGCTTCCTCCCTTTTGATCCAGATGGTTTCGAAGAGGTTCTTTTTCTTTCTAAAATATGGCCAGCGCTCCAATACTTTCGAAGGGATGGTTTCAAAGAAATTGCTTTCGATTTAAAAGTTTTTAAGAACTTTTTACTATAATTGAAGTAAAACAAAAATTGGTTTCGAAAAAGAGTTTTAAATGGTTTCAAAATAGATGCTTTTGACTTTAATAAGTTTCTAATCATTTTGCTCTACTTGATGGTATAATCCAAATGATTTCGACCGAGGCATTGTTCAAAAGTTTCGAAGGAATGAAATTTTGAATGGTTTCGAAAGGTTTCCACATGTTTTAAATTGAATCCAAAGTGATTTCAAATAGATTGAGTTTTGACTATTTCGAAAGGTTTTATTGAATGGTTTCATAAGTGGTGGTTCCCTAGGGTTTCAGAAATGTTGAAAGGAAGGGTTTTTCTTATTTTTCGAAAGGCAATATTTAGAAGGTTTTAAAAGAGGATGTCTGATATTTTGAAGCTTTCGGTGAAAAGAAAGGAGAGGTTTTCCAATATTTTCGAAAGGCTATATTTAAGGTTTCGAAAGGGTCTTTTAATGGTTTCGAAGGGGTTATCTTTAATGGTTTCAAAAGGGTTGTTTAAGGATTTAAACAAAAGTTTTGAATGTATTAAGTAGGCAATGTAGCCTAAGTATTTTCAAGTTAAAAATGGTCTTAACTTTTTTTGGATGGATAGTTAATCCTTATTAAATACCATCAACATTATTTTGAGTAAAATATATATAACATAGCAAAATGGCTTAGAGTAAAGCTAAAGATATATTTTCCTTGTATATATATATACATATATATATATATGATTTGAAGGACTAAATCATTTTGAATAGGTTTCCAAGGAAAAATTAAAGGATAGTTAACCCTAAGAAAATAATTCAGACAGTTGGTCCATTTTGTAGGTAGTCAGCTTAGATTTCAGACAGTTAGTCCAGTTTGCGGGCAGTCAGCCTAGTTGTATGGAAAGATAGTCCATTTGTTGCAAAAAGGACCTAGCTATTATATTGTGGGTAAATAGTTTGCACATTACTTGTTTTACGGACAGATAGTCCATTCATTAGCATAAAGGATATTGTTATTTTTAAATAATCATTTTGATTAACTAGATTGGTTGCAGGAAAGGATTGCAAAATATATGTTTTGAAAAGGATATCAGTGAGGGGAAACCCGTTCCGCTAAGCCGCGTGGTCTCACTAAATATCAGTAAGCTGAGATGTAACATAATTATTCACACTAGGCTTTATGTCTGACTCGATGTTTTTTGGTTTTCCTTTAAACTCTTAGGTACTCCAAATTGATTTGAGTAGGCCGTGGTTGAGGTTTTAGGTTTTAATATTTTGGTGAATAATGCTTTCGATGACGAGTAGGTGGTTGATGGATAGTTAGTTAGGGTTGCTTATTGTTTTGTTCCACTATGTATTAAGTCAGATATGACTATATTACTTTGATCAATCAAGGGGGCATCGTCATGTCGCTCTTGGCATACTTTTGTAATAATTGATTAATCTTTAGTTAGGAAATGATATAGGATTATCTAACGTGGATATGAATTATTGTTTTGAAATTGAATCATCAAAGTGTTGTTTTTTGAAATCTGTGATTTTGTTCATATTCATGTGCCTTCTGATATTATGGATATCATTGTCATTATGGTATTTTGTCTCCAGAAGTTAATACTATGGATGACTACAGCATCTATAGCGCTTAGCTTTTGGCCTTTAGATATGGCATGTTACATTTTCCATGGCATTCAAACATCAATTCCTATCGGTTTTGCTCTAAAACCGAATAAATCATCATTTGAACAATCATGTTTAAATTAAATTTTAGTTTATGCATGTCATCATCCAAACATCGTATATATGAATTTAAACATATACTCATAAAATAAAGATGGGATTATTACTCACCTAGATTAAGATATGGTAATAGGATTGAATTTGGATTGATTCCCATTCTTTAATTCTTTAGCATTTCTTTGATTTTTTTTCTTCTTTTTCCCCTATTAATGGACGGCTACACTTCTTATGCTTACGTTTTTATATTTTTGTGAAATAGTGATAATGAATGTGAATGACCTAAGGAACAAATATATATAAGGGTAAGGTTATGGGTAGCTAACTCTTTCTATGCCCTTATATAATTTTATAATTTTATAAACCATTCTTAAGCCCATTACAATTAATAAGCACGACCATTTAATATTTATTCAAATTTCAGTCCCCTCACTTAACATTTACATTATTCTATTTAATTTATCTAATTAAATATTATGAATAATGTTATTAAAATTAGGGGTGTTACAGGCTCCCCTCCTTAAAGGATTTCATCCTCGAAATTCAGTAAAGATCAAATACTAATCATAGCAATCATATGCAATAACTCCTAACAATCATATTAGTATATCATACTAGCGATTATCAATATAAATCAAATGTAGACACATCCTCAAAGTAGATTAAGATAAGTATCTCGAACCTTGTCACCTGTCTCCCAAGTACAGTCCTTTTCGTTGTTGCTCTACTGAACTTTCACCAACTTGACTATCTTGGATCTCAATCTTTTCTCATCTCTTGGCACAACCCGAATTGGTTGTCTTACTAATGTCAAATTGGTTCTACTACCAACTCATCCAATTGTATAGTTAGAATAGTAGCCTATGTATCACGCATATACTTGTGAAGATGAGACACATGGAACATATTATGGACACCTGCCATATTGCTTAGCAACTCTATTTTGTATGCAAGCTTTCCAATCCTTTCTATAATATAAAATGGACCAATCTCGGGGCCAGTTTTCTTGACTTCTTAAATCTTATCATACCCTTCGTCAGTGACACCTTAATGAAAGCCCTGTCTCTAACTGAGAACTCTATGTCTTTATGCCTTTTATCTATGTAACTCTTTTGTCTAAATTAAGCTTCCATCATCCGTTCTCGGATCAACTCAATCTTCTCCGATGCCTTTCTAACCAAATCTGGACTTAAGACTAATTTGTCTTCAGTCTCTAACCAACATGCTGGTGATTTGCATGGCCTTCCAAAGCTTCAAAAGTTACCATTCCTATACTAGTCTGATTACTGTTATTATAGGAAAACTCAATCAAATATAGGCAATCTTCCCAAGGTCCACCCAAATCTAATACACAAGCTCTTAACAAATCTTCGATTGCTTTATTGACCCTCTTAGTCTTCCCATTTGATTGTAGGTGATATGATGTGCTCATCTTGAGCTTGGTACTTAATACTCTCTATAGACTTCTCCAATATTGCTAGTTAATAATGCATCTCTATCATAGACTGCGCTATTAGGAATCCCATGAAGTCTAACTATGTTCTTCACGAACAACTTCGCTAAAACAAGTGTCGTTCTGGTTGACTTGACTGGAATGAAATGGGCGCTCTTAATCAATCTTTCCACTATGACCCACATACTTTCATTTCCCCTGTTCGACCTTTGCAGCCCATCCATGAAATCCATGGATATAAAATCATACTTCCAAGTTGGAATCTCTAGAGGCTAAAGCAACCCGCTCGACTTTCGATGTTCGGCTTTCACTTGTTGACAGTTTGTACATTGCCTAACCCATAAGCCAACATATCTCTTCACGCCTTCCCAATAGAAGCTCCTCTTCATATCTTGATACATCTTAGTCACACCAGGAAGAATCATAAATTTGGATCGATGGCATTCTTCTAGAACTTCTCTTTTTAAGTTCTCTATATTCGAAACACATAAGCTTCCCTTCTTTCCCAACCATCCTCTTTGATTGATTCCATAATCTTTTAGATCATCGTTCTCAGATCCCACCTTGAGCCTTCTAATCCTCATAACTAATTCTGGATCCTCTTTCTACTTAGAAGCTATTCTTTCGATCAACACTAGTCGGACTTCTAAACAGGCCAACATAGTAGTACTCTGTATAGAATTTGTAGTCGATCTCGACTTTATACTATATGTAGTCAAAGCTTCTAAATCTTTCCATTCTGCCAACATAGCTAACATTATATTCTGATGTTTCCGGCTAAGAGCATCTGCTACCTTATTTCCTTTTCCAAGAGTATACTTTATACCAAAATCATAAGCAGCCAAAAACTCTAGCCACCTCTACTATCGTATATTCAACTCTTTCTGAGAGAATAAATATCTTAAGGACTTATGATCAGTGTACAGCTCAAATCTCTCCCGTAAGAGATAATGTCTCCAAATCTTCAACGCAAAAATCACTGTAGCTAACTCCAAATCATGAGTAGGGTATCTCACTTCGTGCAGTCTAAGCTTTCTAGAAGCGCAGGAAATGACTTTACCATTTTGAATCAACATGGCTCACAATCTAGTCCCACAAGCATCAGTGTATACTACTAGCCTATGGTTACCATCTAGAACTACTAGCACTGGTGCTTTAGTCAACAAATGCTTTAACTTAAGGAACCCTTCCTCACATTTGTCAGACCAAATGAGCTTTACATCCTTCTTGGTCAACTTATTCAAAGGTGCTGCTGTCCGTGAAAAATCTCTAATGAATCTCGGGTGATAGCCAGCAAGTCCGAGAAAACTTCTTATCTCAGTTACAATCTCTAGTCTCTTCCAATTATTGACGGCTTCAATCTTAACTGGATCTACTACCAAACCTTCCTCTGAAATTACATGATCAAGAAACATGACCTCTTTCCTCAAAAAATGATATTTGGAATACTTTGCCTTTAGCTAATACTGCCTCAATGCCTCAAGCACTACACTCAGATGATCCTCATGCCGTCTCTCATCTCCCATGTATACTAAAATGTCATCTATAAATACCAATACGAACCTATCCAAGTGCTCTTGGAAAACTCAGTTCATCAAATCAATGAAGAAAGTAGGTGCATTCATCAATCCAAATGGCATCACTAATCATTCACACAAACCGTACCTAGTCGAAAATGTTATCAAAGGAATACTGTCCTCTGCCACTCTCAATTGATGGAACCCCATCACCAAATCCAATTGAGAAAACATTCCATCTCCACTCAACTGACCAAAAAGATCATCTATTCTTGGCAAAGGATACCTATTCTTGATCGTCCTTTTGTTTAGCTTATGATAGTCAATGCATATTCTTAATGACCCATTTAGATTGTTCATGAAAACTATGGCCGCTCTCCAAGGCGGACTGCTCGGTCTAATAAAATTTCTTCCTTCTAGAATATTAGATGCATCTTCAATTCCTTCATTTTAGTCAGTGTCATCCTCCTAGGTAGTCTACTAATAGGTTAAGCTCTTGGCATAATATCTATTTGAAACTAAACAGCTCATTTCGGTGATACTCATGTGATCGATTCAAATACATCTGTAACTCTATTGCAATATGAACCTGACTTAGCTCTTCTACTGTTTCTGTGATAACCCGGAATTTTGGGCAATATCAATTTAATAATCTGAATTAATAATTAAATTGATTTGATAATTTTCTTTTATATTTTAATTTAATTGGCAAGTTTATTCTTTTAAAAGCAAATAAATATTTAATTGGTAAATTTTATCTTTTAAAAGCTAATAAAATATTTTCTATATGTAATGTATATATTTGGATATATTGCAAATAGAAATGCTTTGGTTTAAATTTAACAAATAAAATCAAGTTTTCAAATTCTGATATATATTTTGGTAATTTGGAAGTTATGATTAAATTTAATATAAAAAATTTCAACGGTTATAGTTAACCATATAGTTTCAAATTACTTAAGATAAATGTTTATTTGTTTATATTATATTTTAGCTTAAGTTTATATTTAAATGAGATTAACAAAAAGGTTTGTTTTATTATCTTTTTAAACATTGCTTGATAAATATGATACATTAATTCATTTAGTAATATAAGTAATTTATAAATAATGTGATAATCTCTTTTATAAATTATTTTAAATTGGCAAGATTGTTATTTTTAAACAATAAGAATAATGTGTTGTTTTATATATAGATATAAATAAATTTTAAAGAAAATAGAATTTTTATTTTCATATTAAATGTGTTGTTACATACGTATATGTATAAGTTGATTTTAAATTGGATTTTTATATTTAATTTGAATTTGAATTTGGATTTAAAATTGGAATTCAAAAGATAGTTATTTTAAAATATTTTGGATTTAAAAATATAAGTATAAGATTTTATTTTGTATATAAATTGTTTTATAATATTTTCTTTAAGGAAATTTATATAATATATTTAGATAAGTATTTATTAATTAGTAAATTAAGTATAAAAAACTTATTATTAACATTTAAAATAAATAAAAATTACTTAATGATAAGTGTAAATATATAAATGCTTGATTTTAACAAGTGTTAGATAATAAGCGAATGTTAATGCCAAATGGTGAGTTTTAAACAAGTGTCACTTCTAATTTTAATTTTTCTTTTCTTTTTAATAAATCATAAATTTAACTTATATAAATGCATTGTTCTTCTCTTCATCTCTTTTTCTATCTTCCTCAAATTCAAAGCTAAGAAACTTCAGCCTGTAAAAAAAATTCTCAAAACAAATCTGATAATCAAACATTCCTCAAAGCTAAAATAAATCAAAATCAAAAACCTGTAAATTAAATTGCTTAAACCAGAAACAACCTGTAGCCTGAAATCATCTTCAACTTAAAAAACCAAAACTTCATATTTCAAGCATTTTCCTCCAGCATTTTAGTTTCAAAATCTAGAGCAATTCATGTATTTTTTCCCCAGATCATAACATGCAGTTGTCAAAAGCATTTGCAAGTTCCTGTTCAATTCTCTGCTCTTTTGCTCTCTGTTTTCTGGTGAGTAAACATACATTTCAAAAAACAGTTTTAAAATCTGTGAACATGATTGAATGTTTGTGATTAATTTTTGTAGAATATGGTTTGCATATGTTTAAACAGGTGAATGCATGTGTGTATGAAGGAAATGCCTGTACAAAGTCTATATGTATGAATATTTGTTCTCTATTCATATCCAGGCTTTAAATTTTATAGAAAAGAATTCATATCTTCTCATGTATCTGATTGTAGTCTAGGATTTGAGAATAGAAAATGATTGTAAGTATATAAGCTTAATTTTAAAAATAGTTTCAAATAATTATATGGAGTTTTTGTTTCAAAAATAAGAAAATGCCAGGTCTGTTCAATTATAAGCTAAAAATCAATTGATCAGAATCCTTGAATTGATTCTATTATATGATTCGAAATTGTAAATGATTAATTTAGTAAGTAAAATCATAATTTTTAGTTAAGTAATTTCTGAGAGATCAGAGTTGAAGGGCTTTTGGGTTTATCGCCAATTTTTGGCGATCGGCGTGATGGATGACGTCGAGATTTTTGTCGAAGGAAGCTGGTAGGAGGTTGGATCCAGGAAAAATGGCTGTAGGATTTTCTAGTGAACATGGCGGCTAGACTGAGGCGCAATAGGGTTTTGAGTGTTGTTTTTGTTGAGTTGAAAGTCAAGGTGATCTCGACGACAATGGTGTTTCGGGCTCGATCGCGAGGGTTGCGATCCCGATGTGGTGATGTGAAGCTGCCTTGGAAGGAGTGCGATGGGTTCCAGTTGATGCGATCATCGCCGGCGTTGAACTGTGGTATTTGTTTTAGGTTCGAGGGGAAATCGAAATGCTCGATTTCAATTTGCTGTTGCTTTCATCGAACTGGGTGGTCAGAAGCTTCAGCTAGATCGTGGGCGACTGGTGGGTGGTCAGAGCGGTGAACGATGGCGGTTGGTGGGCATGCACGTGCATGGTGCATTTTGGTGTCTGGTCTTGTTTGATGGTTTGAAGGAGCAGCTGTTCTCTCGGGTTGAGTTCGTGGTTGTTTCGGGTTTGTCTCAAAGTGATTGGGGTAGCGAGTGATAGTAGGATTGGGTTTTAAAGTTTAAAAGATAACCAAGTTTTAAATTATAAAAGATAACTAGGTTTGGAAAGTTATAAACTAATGTAAGTTATAGTAAAAAAATTTTTAACCAAGTTTAATGTTTAAAAGAAATTTTGAACTAGGTTTAAAAGCTAAGAACTCAATTTTTTTAGGTTTTAAAGTTATTGAAATAACTAGTTTTCAAAAGAAGTTTTAAACAAGTTTAAAGGTTTAAAGTATAATTCAAAATGAATTAGCTTTCCAAGTAACATGTTTTAAACAAGTCTTTCCAAAGATTTAAATGTTAAAGTAAATGTATAAAATTTGTTTAACTTGATATTGTTGAGTTAAATCATCAAGTTATTTTAAATCTTAAATTAAATGATTTAATTAGTAAGTTAATTTTAAAGTTAAATGCTTTAAATATGATTTATGATAATTAAGTCATTGATTAAGATAATGGTTTACCTTGAAGGTTAAGTAAGATTTAATAATTTGTGATTCATTAAATCAATAAGGTAATTAAAGAGTAATTAACTAATTTAATTAATTAATGATTAAGGATTAATAAATTAAATAATTAAGGATTATAAGCTAATTAATTAGAGGTTAATTAATTTGCAATTAAGGATCATTAATTAGATAAGTAAAGATTATTAATTAATGATTAGAAATTAATTAATTAAGTAGGTAAAGGTTTATTAAGTTACAATTAAGCATTAATTAAGTAATTAAAGATTAATTAATTGGTAATTAGGGATTAATTAATTTGTAATTAAAAATGGTTAATTAAAGTATAATCACTTAATGAAAGTAACTATAGGAATTAAGTACTCATTGTATTTAATTAAATTAATGTGATTAATTTAAATTAATTAACTAGTTATTAATTAAAGATAATCACTTGATGATTGGTTAAGTAAAATTCCGTAATGTAATTTATAAGTGCAATTACTTAGTAAAGTAATTAATGAGTACTTACTGGATGTAATTAATTGAAGGATAATTAATTAATGGAAGTAATTTAGGTTTAATTACATTGTGTAATTAATAAGAAGGATAGTTACTTAGTGGGAGTAATTAAGAATTAATAACTTAGTGTAATTAATTAAAGAATTCATTAATTTAAAGAGTTAATTAATTTATAAAGGTAATTAAGAATAGTTAATTACTAAATATAATTAATCAAGGTTAATTAATGAATGTGATAAATTAAAGATTAATTATTAAATATGATTAATAATTAAAGAAGTAATTAGAGGATCATTAGTTAATGTAATTAAAGAAAGTAATTAAGGGTTGACTAATTAAAGGATAATTAATAAATGAAGTGGTTATAGGATAATTAATTAATGTAATTAATTAAGGGTTAATGTAATTAATTATAGTTAATTAATTAATGAGAGTAATTAAAGGTTAATTACTGTAAATGGTTAAGAATAATTAATTTGTGTAATTAAGTAAGGCTAATTACCTGATGCAATTGAAGAACAATTAATCAAGGATGATTGATTAAGATGAATAATTAAAGGATGATTAATTAATTGGTATAATTAATTAATGGTTAAGTAAGCTAGATTTATAATGACGAAAGTAATTAATTTAATTTATTTTAAATCAATTAGAGATGGTGTGATTAATTAATCTTTGCTTATGGATAGCTGAATGATATTGAACGCCTTGAATTGTTTGATATCTCTGATATGAGATATGTGATGATCTGTGATATTAGATGCTTTGATTGAATTGTGATGATATAGATTATCTATTTTTGATAATGTGAATTATCTGTCTTTGTGAATATAGATAACGAATTAAATTGAATTGTTTTAACTTTAAAACAACTTGGACTTAAAAGACAGTGTTTTGGATTTCGGTGAGACAGAGATCGTATTTCCAAATTTGGATATCCATAAAGCACATCGATCCAAATTAACCATAGGTCATGAATCTCAAGTGATGATCGAGATGAAGATTCAGTGCAATGGCTATTGTCATTAACTCTGAGGGTGATTCCAAAATGAGTGTAACGAGATAGTGCCTTCGGTTTCGTTCGAACCTAGAACGAACTTGTATGGATTGAATGCTTTCAGAACATCGTCATTGGAGGACGATGAGCATTCTAAATGATGTGTTTTGATAAGGTAATCGTAGCCTCATGCCTCATCAACCGGAAATGGCTAAAACAAGGGAGGTACAGCAAGGCTAAGTGATTCGCGCTCAAGTAGGACAAGATTTCCCCTGTCTAGAGGTCCATTTTTATTCGGATGTGTAGGCAGTTGGTTGCAAACAACTATGGGGTTATCTTGTTTGGGACTATCCAGTAAGGGATGGTTCCATCCTTGTGCAGGGGATTTAGGGTGGATCCTCGGTACGGTGATCTAGGCCACATATTGTGACGGGAGGTACCCCAGTAGCCCTACCATTGATGGAAACCCATTCTTCCTACGTGCCCTTTACGGTTTTGATTGTATAACCCACTTTGTGGCTAGTATGTTGGAATTTAATCATGTAACAATTTCAGCTATTTCTTATTTAATTGAAAACCCAAGACCCTATTATAATATCACTGGATTTCCTATCAAATGTTTTGGTTATCGTAAGGTAAATACTTTTCCGTGTTTATGTGCGGGAAGTCTTACGAGATACCTTTTGTTTCAAAAGGTTTTTCATAAGCAACTTTAACCCGTTTACTGTAACGACCCGTATGTTACATGTCGATATATCGTAGAATTTCTAGGTCATTAGTGTTGTTTAAGTCGTCCTTAGCCTAAGTCGTATGGAGGTTAGATTGTATGGAGAAGTTAACTCGAGTAGAGGTTAACTCGTAGACGACTTAAGTGATAGGTCGTGCACGAGTTAAGAGCTTGACCAAGTTAAGATAGTTGCCGAGTTAACGACTCATAGGACCTGGCCGAGCTAAGAGTTAACGGGTTAAGAAGTGGGCGGGTTACGAGATAAGAGTAGTTAGCGACTTAGGGGCTGGGACGAGTTAGCGAGTTAGCATAGCTAGCGAGTTAGGAGATAGTGGACTTAACGACCTAAGGGGTTAGGTCGTATGGTTGTTAGGTCGGAGGGGTTTTGGAGTGACCTAAGGAAGATACCGGGTTAGCGAGTTAGAGGTGAACGAGTTAGCGACCTAGTAGTTCTGACCGAGTTAAGGAAGCTAGGTCAAGTGGTCCTTCTAAGTCGTAAGTCGTTAGCGACTTAGTTAGGTCGTAGGGTAGATAGCTCGTTATGTTTTAGGTCGTGAAAACCCAGTGTGTAGATAAGTCGCGTGAGCGACTTAGTGTTAAGTCGCTTGAGCGACTTAGTGTTAAGTCGCGTAGCTTTGGGACCGTTAGATCGTGTGGGCGGCTTAGTTAACCCACGTTTTTGTTTAGGTCGTTGGATAGGCCTTGTGTGGGGTGAGTTAGGTCGGCAGCGACCTAAGTTAGGTCGGGGAGATTCTTAGGTCGGCAACGACCTAAGACCGAGCGAGTTAACTCCGAGCGAGTTAAGACCTGACCGAGTTAGGGGGCGACTAGCCTATAAATACGCGACCATTTCTTCACTTTTTGGCACCGGATTTTGAAGCGACGAAGTGCTGCCATTTTGAGAGCTCGACTACAACATTTCTTCACTTCTTTTCTCTACTTTGATCGAGTGCTAACATCCATCCAAGATCGAAGATCAAGATTGAAGATTGAAGAGCCAAAGTTGAAGATCTTCATTCAACAAAGCTAGATTTCATCGTTTCAAGCGAGATTTCGACGAATCAAGCTTGAATCCTTGCTGTCCAGATCTGAAGAGATTTGCTTTTGAGTTGTTTTGGAGATTCGGTGAGTGGTGGTTATCTCTCATGCGGACCCAAAAGAGTATATTGGTTTGGTGGTTTGTTGAAGTGTTGTAGATAGTGATTTTATGCATTTTTCTTTAGATCCAAGTGTAGATCCATTACTTATGAAGATGTTTACTTATGCAAGTTCATTCATCAAGTTGTAGAGGCAAAACCCATGATTTATATTTGTTAGATCTATGCTAAAAACCCATGATTCATGCATGTTAGATCTATGCTCATTTATTTACGAAATTGCCATTGTAGTTATAAATGCCTATTTAGACCATGTTTGATTACTTGATTGCTTAAACTAATGATTGATTTGATTGATTGCTATGTATGTTAGTTGATGGATAGTTAGATCTAGACAGGATGGTCAATGGTGATTTAAAAGCCAAGAGAAAGGCTCTTGAATTGGAAAAGCTGTTGTTGGCATATGAAGCGGACGTGGAAGCTCATATGGATGGATTTGATAGGATGAAGTTTTGCTATAATTAGAGGAAGCAGAACATGATATCGAGATGGGACTTTGCTATGATGCGTGGAGCAAAGCATGATGTGAGATAGTCTTGGTTTAATCCAGGCAGGGATCATTCCAAGCATATTGATAACTCGAGGGATGGTTCGAGTTGGTTGATAATGGATTGCTCGAGAGGAAGCTTGGGCTAGCATGAGAGTAGTCGTCGAGGATGACGACTAGGAGGCTTGGATTTCATCGTTATTGAAGGTTCTAGCAAACTTAAAGCAAGAGTACATGGGGACGCCCAAAAGACTACAGGCAGGTGGTCGAGTACTCTGGGAGAGTAGATAAGTCCTAGGCACAGGTAGTGTGCGGAGTTTTGTCTAGAACCGGGGTTACCATTAGCCCTTGATAGATGGCTCAGGAAGGAGTCGGTCATTCAATTAACGGTAATTTCGAAGCAAGGTTAACAATAATAGCCAGAGTCATGGATGTTTGGTTGTACCATCATTCGGTCTCAAGAGCGGTGTTTTCTGGGTGCTTATCTGATCTTGGTTTAGGCCTTGTGGGTTTGTATTTGGAAAACATCGATCTTGACTCGAGTGATTATTGCTTTACTTTAATTATCTGCTTTGCTATGCTTGCTTCTCCTTAGTATGAGTCTGGGGGCTATCACTGTAGAAGGAGGTGGAATGGGATGGTTGGGTTCCTATTCCTTTTATCCTTTATGCTCTTTTGGTATGTTTGATAGTTGATTTACCGCTCACTAAGACTGCTGTCTGACTCAAGGTTTTATGTCTCCTCTTATTACCTTGGGTTGTTCATCCATGTTTGTGATGGGCAGACTAAGTGACAGGTGACAGGTGCTGATCTTAGTGATTGACGATGCTGATGACGAAGACGAGCAGGAGGCTTGCGCATTATTTTCCTTATAATATGTACTGGATATTTCCGCTGTTTGTTGTTACTCTGAGTGCTTGTAGTGAGGATTGATTGTACTGATTTTCAGAGGCTCGTATAAAACTACTATGATGCTTATATGATGATGTTCTGTTCTATGGAGCTTCACTATATTATATTTCTCTATTGTATTTTATCCATGCGATGTGAGTTGTACGATAGATTCTACGATGTTTATTCTACCCTTGACGGTCACCCATGACTGCCTGGCACACTTTCAGCGCACCATTCATTTGTTTCCGTGCGGGAGTCATGGGCGGTCGTCACATTTACTCACACCAGACCCATGTCTGACCCGAAGTTTATTTTATGTTTTCTTAAACTCTTGGGTACTCAAATTTTTACGAGTAACCAAAGGATTCAGGTTAGCTTTGATGAACTCTTGAGGAGGGCTTCAGCGTTTGTAGATATATAGTTTTTTACAGTGATGGTATCTCTGTGTTGTATATATTTGAGTTATATTGACTAGACATGTGATTCCCTGGAGTTTTGGGCAATATTTATTTAATAGTTTCCATTAATAATTATTTCAAAATTTTCAATATTGATTTAATAATCTAATTTAACTTAATTTATCTTTTCAAAACTAATAATTATTTAATTTGATAAGTGTTATTTTTTCAAAAATTAACAATAGTAATAATTTAATTTGGCAAATTTTATTCTTTTCTAAGTTAAGGTATTATTTTATTGATAAAAATTAATCTTTCTAAGCTGATAAAAATATTCTATTTATAATATATATATATATATATACATGTATATACATTGTGAAAAGGAAGTTTGGTTTCCATATAAATTTAATAAAAAAATGTTTTAAATTATAATATATATGTTTGTATATATTTTGATTTGAAGTACTATTTTGAAATTTAATATAATAATTTCTAAAGCTAATATTAAAAAAGTTTCTATTTATAATGTGTGTGTGTGTATATATATTTGTATATATTGTAAATAGAAAAGTTTTGGTTTAAACTTAATTAGAAAATATGTTTTCAAATTTATAATATGTATATATATATATATGAATATATTGTGATTTGAAATATTTTGATTGAATTTAATATAAAAACTTTTCAAAAGCTATTTAAAAATTTATCTTATATTTTCAAAAAAACTTAAATAAATATTTATTTTGTTTAAAAATATAATAGCGTAAAAATATTATATTATTATGAAAGTTTAATTTGTTTTCTTTTAAAATTGGTTCTTGAAAATAAATTTACTTTATATATAATATCAATATCAGGTATAATAACTTATGTTTAAACTTTAAAATAAGATTTAAATTTAATATCCTTTTCTTTTTAATTTTCTTTCTTTTGGACTTAACTTTGGAAAATGTAATTTAAAATATAAATAAATAAGCATTTAGGAAAATATTTAATAAAGATTTAAATCATTTGTAAAAACGTAAGTAATTAATTTTAAATGATAAACTAAACACTTGTTAACTGAATAATTAATGAGAATACATTTGTCATTCACCTAAGATTGATTAAAAACATTTGTAAGCTTAAGAACAAATTAAGATAACAAGTGGCAAACTTTGTTTAAAGAAAATTAAGTACATAAACTAAGTATTTTAAGGAGAAAGCTTGTTTTATTTCTTTCCAGTTCAAATTTTCTTAGTATCTTTCCTTCTTAAAACATATAAAACTAAAAATAGAAAACCAAAAGAAATTGAAACCTGGAATCTAATGCTCAGCAACAATGCTCAACAAATTAATTCAACAGCAGTTTCAAAATTCAACAAACAAGATTTCAAATCCAACATGTAGAATCAACTCCAACAATGATAATTAAAACAACAAGCAAACTCAATCAACAGGATTCAAATGCCAGTTCAAATTCAATTTCCTGCAAAACAAAATTCAACAAAGCAATTCAATCGCAAGTTTTGTTTCATCAATTAAAAATTTCCAGACTTAAAAAGCATAAGCCTGGTCTCTGTTCTCTGTTTTTTTGCTTCTAAACCTGGTGAGTAAACAATTAAAGTAAATCTTTTGGATGTTAATAGATCTGCGTGATGATGATGTGAATGTGTGAGCATGAATGTTTAACTCGAATCTGGATTGAAATGCTGCTTTGTAGTGGAAAAATGCATGTATATGCTAGAAATTAGGTCTATGTTGAATTTCTGGTTCAAGAACAATTAGAAAATTTATATTTCCTAAATTAATCACTGTTAGCTTTTCATCATTAAAAGGAATTTGATTGTAACAAAGCAATCTTGTTTTTAAAAATAAATTTAAGTATTTAACAAATATTCTGTAAATTTAAGATTTACAGTAAAAATCAAAATTTAGTTGGAAATCAATATCAATAACTTCATCTCTGGATCATAAGATCTGATTCATATAAGTGAATCATGAATTTTAAGATAGATTTAGTGATTTTTAATTTTGTATTTGAAGTGAATTTCTGTGTTGATCGATTTTGGGTCTTTTGGCAATTGACGTTGATCGGAGTCGAGGAGGAGGTCGTGGTTTATCATAATGGTGGCCGGGGTGTCAACGATCACCAAGAAAATGGAGGAAGTTGTTAACGATGGCCGTGGTGGCTGTGTAGAGGCGAAGTAGGGTTTTATTTCTTAGTTTGGTCGACGAGGTTGCTGTAGCTTTCTTGACATTTGTGGCACACCGGAACGAATCGTGTATGGGGGGATTGGGGCTAGATGTCATGGCGCGTCTATAGGTTGAATGGCGAGAGTACTGATGGTCTGAGGTGGCGGCCAGTGGCTGTTGTTCGTGTGGATGTGTTTTTCCAGTTTCGAGCAAAGTGGTTCAATTTTGTCTGGCCTTCGTTTTCATTGCTCGAGGAGTTTGTCGTGATCATCGGCAGCATGGTGAGGGCCAGAGAGATGGTCGGCGTCGATCTGTTCCGTCGTGCATGTGCATGGTGTAAATCTATGCATGTGGGTTTGGGTTTGTGGAAGAAAGAGTTGGCCAGGGTTTTCTCGAAACTTTTCTCGTGATTGTTGTGAGGAGGACTCGGGGGATACGCGCGTGTTGTCTCGGGTATCATGTTCAAGGTTTATAGCTTGACAGGTTTTAGCTAAAATGAATTTCAGAAATTTAAAACAAAACTAAATTTTAACAAAATTTTAACCAGTTTATAGATATTTGAAATGTTTGAATTGAAACATGACGTTTAAACAAGTTTATGTTTTTTTAAAGGTATAGATTTTTAAGTTAATTTTGTTTTAAATATAGTTTGTTTTATATAAATATTACTTTGGGTATATCATGTATTTAGTCTATAAATGTTTTCAAATAAAATGTAATTGTGAAATTGAGATGTAATTAAAGTGAAAGGATTTAAATTTAATAAAACCAAAAGATGATGACTTTGTATAAACCAAACTTAAGCTTTTGAATTTAATTTATTTTAAAATGGTAGATAAGAGTTTAATGTAATGTTTGGGTTATCTTAATTTAATCTTGTTTTACTAACAAAGGTAATTAAGGTACAATTACTTAAATTAATTAAGATGTTTAATTTAAGTAATTAAATTAAGATAAAATAACTTATAATTGATTAAGTGTAGTTGATTACTTAAGTTTGGTTTGATTAATGTACGTAATCAAAGGTTAATTAATTAAGCAATGATTAAGTAATGGATGTAATTAGAGGTTAATTACTTTATATTGAAAGGATTTTTAAGAGTTATTACTTAATGGAGCAATTAAAGTAATTAATTACTCACTATAATTAATTAAGTTAGTGTGGTTAATTTTGGTTAACTAATTAATTAAGTTTAATTAATTAAAGAGAATTATTTGATGATGGGTTAGTATAATTACTTAATGTAATTAATGAAGTATAATTACTTAGTGAAGTAATTAATGGATATTTACTGGATGTAATTAATTAATGGGAAATTATTTGATGGGAAGTAATTAAATAATAATTACTTAGTGGAAGTAATTAAGTATTAATTACTCAGTGTAATTAATTAAAGGATTTATTAATTAATTAAGATGTTAATTAGTTAATAATTAAGGATAGTAAATTAGTGAATGTGATTAATCAAGGTTGATTAATGAATGTAATTAAGTTAAAGATTAATTATTAAATGTAACTAAAAGAATAATTAATTAATGAAAGTTATTAGAGGATCATTAATTAATGCAACTAATGAGGATAATTAAAGGTTTAAATTGATTAATAAATGTAATTAATTATAAGATAATTAATCAATGAAGTAATATGGTATAATTAATTAATATAATTAATAAAGGATTAATGTAATTAATTACAGTTAATTAATAAGATTAATTAAGGTTAACTAATAAATGATTAAAGCATAATTAATTTGTGTAATTAATTTAAAGGATGCTTACTTAATGTAATTAAGGAATAATTAATCAAGGATGAGTAATTAATTGAGGAATAATTAATGGATAATTAATCTGTAATTAAACATTAATTAATTGGTTTATAAGGTAATTAAAGAATGATTAATTAATTAAATGGTTGTAATTAATTAATGATTGTTTAAGCAGGGATAGGTGAATAATTCTTAAGTAATTAATTTAATTTAAGTTGATTAAATTAGTTATAAAAGGGTTAATGATTCCTGTTTGTGGATGATTGTTTGTAGAACGTCTGGATTGGTTGATATCTATTGGATGATATCCAGTGATATTCTGTGATATGACATTGGATATATCAGTGGTAAATGTGTGATATTTATCTGTGAATGATGCTGTGTGAATTCAACATTTTAAATTGAATTAAATTGTTCAAACTTAATCCACCTGGCCATTAAGATGGCGTTTTGGATTTCGATGAGATCGGGATCGGGTTTTCAAATTTGGAATTCCGAAAACCACTATGATCCAAATTAAACGTAGGTCATGAATCTCAAGTGAAAAGTGAAGACTCGAGGTGTAAGGACTATTTGTCGTTAAAACTCTGAGGGTGATTCCAATACTAGTTTAATGGGGGTTGTGCTTTCAGATTCGAGTTGAATATTCAGAGTGCAAGGGCTATTATCGCTAACTCTGAGGGTGATTCAAAAATGAGTCTAGCGAGATAGTGCCTTCGGTTTCGTTCGAACCCGGAATGAACTTGTATGGATTGAATGCTTTCAGAACATCGTCAGGTGGATGATGAGCATTCTATGATAGATGTGTTCTATAAAGGTAATCGTAGCCGCAAGCCTCATCAACCGAGAATGGCTAAAACAGGGGAGGTGCAGCAAGGCTAAGTGGGTAGCACTCAAGTAGGATGAGATTTACCTCTGTCTAGAGGTCCCTTTTTATTCAGCTGTGTGGGCAATTGGTCATTAACAACTACGGGATTATCTTGTTCGGGACTATCCAGTAAGGGATGGTCCCGGCCTTGTGTTGCAGAGGATTGGGACTAATCCTCGGTACCGCGATCTAGGCCACATACTATGATGGGCGGTACCCCAGTAGCCCTGCCATTGATGGAAATCTATTCTTCCTACATGCCCTTTACAGTTTTGATTGTATAACCCACTGTGTAGCTAGTATGCTAGAATTTAATGAATGTAACAATTTCACCATTTTCTATTTACTTGAAAACCCTAGACCCTATTATAATATCACTGGATTTCCTATCAAATGTTTTGGTTAGTGTAAGGTAAAAACTTACCCATGTTTATACTTACCCATGTTTATGTGTGGAGAGTTTTACGTGATACCTTTGTTTTCAAAGGATTTTCAAAGTTAAACAACTTTAACCCGTTTACTCGCACTAGACCCATGTCTGACCCGGAGTTTATTTTCTGTTTTGTTAAACTCTTGGGTACTCAAATTTTTACCCGTAGCCAAGGGATTCAGGTTAGTTTTGACGCGTTCTGGAGGATATATGGAGCAGGAGGCTTCAGCGTGTAGATATGTAGTGATTCTGCTGTGCTAGTATTGTATCTGTATCTTTGTGATGTACTTGAGTTATAATAACTAGACAGGTGTTTATAACTATCTAGTTTGTGTTGTAAGAGCTGTATAACTCTGATGTATATGATACTATGTAATATCTTATGTGATATAAAATAACTTATTCGTTCCGCTATGAGATTCTGATGTTGTTTTGTTCTTTCTTTTCTATCTTTTCTCTTTCCATCCCTTTCTTTCTTCTTAATGATGCGTCTTTCTGTGGAATGAAAGATGGGTCATTACATTGTGGTATCAGAGCGCTAGGTTGAGCGAATACTTAGGCTTTGGAGTGAATTCTTTCTTGAGATAGCGTACTTGTATTTTTATAAATATATATATATATATGTATACATATCTATTTTGTTGGGATACCTGTTTGGGTTTTCCAATATAAGTTCTAGAGGTAGGAGAGATAGTGGTGTGTATAGCACGACCACCACCAATGGTTGAGGTTCATATGTTGAAGTCTATCTGTCGAGACTGTAGACCTAATACCGTCTCGACTAGGCTTGGCAGCATTAAGTAAGGATTTTCCTATCTTTAAGGAAAGCCTTTTTCAAGGATCAGAATCAATCATTGAAGTGTAAGTTTGGTTGCGCTCGTGCGAGTGAATTTTTCTAGAGTTTGGATCAGTTGGAAGTGCTGAAGCGAGTGATGGTATATTGGCAACTGTCAGAAGGAGTCTTGTCTATATTGGAGTTTGGGACTCGGTTCAGCTAGTTGTTCGTGCTTGGTTTGAACCCAAGTTTCTTGAGATATCTGTTTATCTCGAAGACTCTTTTTGTGGAGTCGGTTGATATAGCTTTGTGCTTCGAGGAGCTTTTGGATTAGAAGTCATTGGCAGCAGTAGCAGCTCAGAGATGTTGAGTATGCTGTCAGAAAGGTCTCTTGGCTTAGTAGTGTCTTGGAGGTGGAGTTCAAAAGCAGTTGAGTGGTCCGTCCCTTCGATGGCTCAGGAGTCTTTGTGATTCTTCTGTCATTAGGCTAGGCAGATAGTGAAGGTTTGCCCACTTCTTCTGGAAGCTCAGCAGGGTATGATGTTTGTGGTTTGAGGAGGACCATCAGTTTCTTCTTTTGGAAGGCTTAAGCTGTTCTGATTTGTAAAGAGGGAACAGTTTCTTTAGAATCTGAACTGGGTAGGATCGCAAAAGTGACCTGCGATGGTTCAAAAGTTCTCATAGTAATCTTTGCTTGGATTTGAGGCATCTCTAAAGGATGCAAGAGCTATCGAAGTGATATGATATTTTTCGGATATCTTCAAAAAAGTCAAGGTTTACATCTGCATCAGGGGATTGAGTTCTGTATCACTTGATTCCTGGATCATTTCCGGTGGTTCAGCTTAGTGGAGTTCAGCTTAGAAGAGAGAAGGCTTCAAGTGAGAGAATTGGTAAAGCAGCTCAGGATTGATCGAATCTAGTGATCTGGCAAGATTTCTACTGTGGTGTTTGTGACTAAATCAGATAGGTCACTAAGCTTTTATGGAATTTGATGGACAATGTTTCCAGGATAGGTTGATCAAGTCTGTGGTTGTGTTCATCAACAGTATTCTCATCTTCTTTAGATCAGAGTTGTGCAGCGGAAGCAAGGTGGCAGCTATTCCAGAATAGAAGCAACCCCGGACTACTCAGAAGTTTATGTTTGTCTTGATTAGAGGATTTCTACAGAAAGTTCATTCGGGATCTGAAGGCTTAGTTGTTTAGAGCATCTGTTCTGTTTTTACAGATAGGAGAAGTAAACTCGAAGTTTTCTGATATTTGTGGAGTAGAGTTTGTGTGATGGATTTCGATGGATCTTGGGAGAACCATCTTGTTGGGTAGGATCCGAAAATCATCTCATTTCTTTATCCAGTTTTGATCTGAGAGACATCTACGAGGATTGGATTGATCAAGAAGGTTGAAGGCAGCTCAGGATCGACAAAATATTTTTATGGATAAGAGACGAATAAATTTGGATTTCAAAGTCGGAGATTTAATTTTGGGTAAGTTTTCTCCCATCGTAAGAGCAATAAGATTTGGGTAAGACTGGAAGCTAGCTCAGAAGTATATTGGATTCTTTCTGTATGCTCATTAGGATAAGTGTTTGGTCTGCAGGATTGAATTGCCAGTTCGGATGGCTGGGATTCGTAATGTATTTCACGTATCTATGAGGGAGTACGTGTATGGTCCATCACTGGTTTTAGAACCAGCAGTTCAGGGAGATTTGGAAGTTGAACAAGACTTGCCTGTGGTCCGATATCCTATTCAGATTATAGATCTTGATATAGGAGCTCCAGCCTGAGTGGTGTAGCTAGTTTAGATTCTGTAGAGCAAGTATCCCGGTGTGTGTACTTGGGCAACTCCAGATAATATTAGGAAATTCTATCCAGAATTTGTCTGGATAGTTAGAGTTGTTTGTTTGAATGGGTTGCTATGGTTGCTAGTATATGACTAATAACATATGCTTGATGTTCTTAAATTTAAAATCCGTATGGGATTGTTAGATGATCTTTGCTTTTAAATTTCAGGGACGAAATTCTTTTAAGGGGGATGGAATGTGATGCCCCGGAATTTTGGGCGATATTTATTTAATAATTTCCGTTAACAATTATTTCAAAATTTGCAATATTGATTTAATAATCTAATTTAACTTTATTTATCTTTTCAAAACTAATTATTATTTAATTTGATAAATGTTATCTTTTCAAAAATTAATAATAGTAATAATTTAATTTGGCAAATTTTATTCTTTTCTATGTTAAGATATTATTTTATTGATAAAAATTAATCTTTCTAAGCTGATAAAAATATTCTATTTATAATATATATATACAGACATTTTGAAAAGGAAGTTTGGTTTCAATATAAATTTAATAAAAAAATGTTTTCAAATTACAATATATATGTTTGTACATATTGTGGTTTGAAGTTCTATTTTAAAATTCAACATAATAATTTCAAGAGCTAATAGTAAAAAAGTACTATTTATAATGCGTGTATATATATATATTTGTATATATTGTAAATACAAAAGTTTTGGTTTAAACTTAATTAGAAAATATGTTTCCAAATTTATAATATATATATATATATGAATATTTTGTGATTTGAAAGGTTTTGATTGAATTTAATATAAAAACTTTTCAAAAGCTATTTAAAAATTTGTCTTATATTTTCAGAAAATACTTAAGTAAATATTTATTTTGTTTAAAAATATAATAGCTTAAAAATAGCATATTATTATAAAAGTTTAGTTTGTTTTCTTTTAAAAATTGGTTCTTGAAAATAAATTTAGTTTATATATAATATCAATATTAGGTATAATAACTTAAGTTTAAACTTCAAAATAAGTTTTAAATTTAATATCCTTTTCTTTTTAATTTTCTATCTTTTAAACTTAACTTTGGAAAATGTATTTTAAAATATAAATAAATAAAACATAAAGATAATACATTTCACAATTTATATAAAACATAAGTATTTAGGAAAATATTTAATAAAGATTTAAATCATTTGTAAAAAATAAGTAATTAATTTTAAATGATAAACTAAACACTCATCAACTTAATAATTAATGAAAATACATTTGTCATTCACCTAAGATTGGTTAAAAACATTTGTAAGCTTAAGAACCAATTAAGATAACAAGTGGCAAACTTTGTTTAAAGAAAATTAAGTACATAAACTAAGTATTTTAGGAGAAAGCCTGTTTTATTTCTTTTCAGTTCTAATTTTCTCAGTCTCTTTCCTTCTTAGAACATATAAAACTAAAAACAGAAAACCAAAAGAAATTGAAAACTGGAATCTAATGCTCAGCAACAATGTTCAACAAATTGATTCAAGAAGTTTCAAAATTCAATAAACAAGATTTCAAATCCTACATGCAGAATCAACTCCAATAATAATAATTAAAACAACAAGCAAACTCAATCAATAGGAATCATATGCCAGTTCATATTCAAGTTCCCGGAAAACAAAATTCAACAAAGCAATTCAACAGCAAGTTTTGTTTCATCAATTAAAGATTTCCAGACTTAAAAAGCATAAGCCTGGTCTCTGTTCTCTGTTTTTCTGCTTCTAAACCTGGTGCGTAAACACATAAAGTAAATATTTTGGATGCTAATGGATCTGTGTGATGATGATGTGAATTTGTGAGCATGAATGTTTAACTTGAATCTGTATTGAAATGCTGCTTTGTAGTGGAAAAATGCCTGTATATGCTAGAAATTAGGTCCCTGTTGAATTTCTACTTTAAGAACAATTAGAAAATTTATATCTCCCAAGTTAACCACTGTTAGCCTTTGATCATTAAAAGGAATTTGATTGTAACAAAGCAATCTTGTTTTTAAAAATAAACTTAAGTATTTATATTTAACAAATGTTCTGTAAATTTAAGATTTTCAGTAAAAATCAAAATTTAGTTGGAAATCAAGATCAATAACTTCATCTCTGGATCATAGGATTTGATTCATATAAGTGAATCATGAATTTTAAGATAGATTTTTTGATTTTTAATTTGGTGTTTGAAGTGAATTTCTATGTTGATCAATTTTAGGACTTTTGGCAATTGATGTTGATCGGAGTCGAGGAGGAGGTCGTGGTTTAGCATGGCGGTGGCCGGGGTGTCAACGGTCACTGGAAAAATGGAGGAAGTTGTTAACGATGGCCGTGGTGTCCATGTAGAGGCGAAGTAGGGTTTTATTTCTTAGTTTGGTCGACGAGGTTGATGTAGCTTTCTCGACGATCATGGCGCACCAGAACGAATCGCGTATGGAGGGGATTGGAGCTAGATGTCATGGCACGTCTATAGGTTGAACGGCGAGAGTCCTAATGGTCTGAGGTGGCGGCCAGTGGCAGTTGTTCAGCTGATGTGTTTTTCCAGTTTCGAGCGAAGTGGTTCGATTTTGTCTGGCCTTATAAAGAGTCGAGGAGTTTGTCGTGATCATCGATAGCATGGTGAGGGCCGGAGAGATGGTCAGCGTCGATCTGTTTCGTCGTGCATGCGCACGTTGTCAATCCGTGCATGTGGGTTTGGGTTTGTGGAAGAAGGAGTTGGCCAGAGTTTTCTTGAAGCTTTTCTCGTGATTGTTGCGAGGAAGACTTAGGGGATACATGTGTGTTTTCTCGGGTATCTTATTCCAGGTTTATAACTTGATAGGTTTTAACTAAAATGAATTTCATAAATTTAAAGCAAAACTAAATTTTAAAAAAAAAAATTAACCAGTTCAAAGATATTTGAAATGTTTGAATTGAAACATGATGCTTAAGCAAGTTTAAGTTTTTTTTAAGTTATAGATTTTTAAGTTAATTTTGTTTTAAATATAATTTGTTTTATATAAATATTACTATATCATGTATTTTGTCCATAAATGTTTTCAAATAAAATGTGATTATTGAAATTGAGATGTAATTAAAGTGAAAGGATTTAACTTTAATAAAATCAAAAGATGATGATTTTGTATAAACCAAATTTAAGCTTTTGTATTTAATTTAATTTAATTTTAAAATGGTAGATAAAAGTTTAATGTAATGTTTGGGTTATCTTAATTTAATCTTGTTTTATTAATAAAGGTAATTAACGTATAATTACTGAAATTAATTAAGATGTTTAATTTAGGTAATAAAATTAAGATAAAATAACTTGTAATTGATTAAGGGCAGTTGATTACTTAAATTTGGTTTGATTAATCTAAGTAATCAAAGGTTAATTAATTAAGTAATAATTAACTAATGGATGTAATTAGAGGTTAATTACTTTATATTAAAAGGATTTTTAAGAGTTATTACTTAATGAAGCAATTAAAGTAATTAATTACTCGCTGTAATTAATTAAGTTAATGTGGTTAATTTAAGTTAATTAATTAAGTTTGATTAATTAAAGAGAATTATTTAATGACGGGTTAAGTATAATTACTTAATGTAATTAATGAAGTGTAATTACTTAGTGAAGTAATTAATGGATAATTACTAGATGTAATTAATTAATGGAAATTACTTGATGGAAAAGCAATTAAAGAATAATTACTTAATGGAAGTAATTAAGTATTAATTACTCAGTGTAATTAACTAAAGGATTTATTTATTAATTAAGAAGTTAATTAATTAATAATTAAGGACAGTCAATTACCGAATGTGATTAATCAAGGTCGATTAATAATTGTAATTAAGTTAAAGATTAATTATTAAATGTAATTAAAAGAATAATTAATTAATGAAAGTAATTAGAGGATCATAAATTAATGTAATTAATAAGGATAATTAAAGGATTAAATTGATTTATAAATGTGATTAATTATAAGATAATTAATTAATAAAGTAATAATGGTATAATTAATTAATATAATTAATGAAGGATTAATGTAATTAATTACAATTAGTTAACAAAGGTAATTAAGGTTAATTAATAAATGATTAAAGCATAATTAATTTGTGTAATTAATTTAAAGGCTACTTACTTAATGTAATTAAGGAATAATTAATCATGGATGATTAATTAATTAATGAATAATTAATGGGTAATTAATATGTAATTAAAGATTAATTAATTGGTTTATAAGGTAATTAAAGAATGATTAATTAATTAAATGGTTGTAATTAATTAATGATTGTTTAAGCAGGGATGGGTGAATAATTCTCAAGTAATTAATTTAATTTAAGTTGATTAAATCAATTATAAAAGGGTTAATGATTCCTATTTGTGGATGATTGTTTGTAGAATGTCTAGGTTGGTTGATCTATTGGATGATATGCTGTCATATTTTGTGATATGATATTGGATATATCAGTGATAAATGTGTGATATTTATCTGTGAATGATGCTGTGTGAATTCAATGTTCTAAATTGAATTAAATTGTTCAAACTTAATCCACTTGGACATTATGATGGCATTTCGGATTTCGGTGAGACCGGGATCGGGTTTCCAAATTTGGAATTCGAAAACCACATCGATCTAAATTAAACGTAGGTCGTGAATCTCAAGTGAAAAGTGAAGACTCGAGGTGTAAGGACTACTCGTCGTTAAAACTCTAAGGGTGATTCCAATAAAGTTTAACGGGGTAGTACTTTCAGATTCGAGATGAAGACTCAGAGTGTAAGGGCTATTGTCGTTAACTGTGAGGGTGATTCCAAAATGAGTGTAGCGAGATAGTGCCTTCGGTTTCGTTCGAACCCAGAACGAACTTCTGTGGATTGAATGCTTTCAGAACATCGTCAGGTGGACGATGAGCATTCTAAGATAGATGTGTTCTATAAAGGTAATCGTAGCCTCAAGCCTCATCATCCGGGAATGGCTAAAACAGGGGAGATGCAGCAAGTCTAAGTGGGTAGCACCCAAGTAGGATGAGATTTACCCCTGTCTAGAGGTCTCTTTTTATTCGGTTGTGTGGGCAGTTAGTCATGAACAACTAGGGGGTTATCTTGTTTGGGACTATCCAATAAGGGATGGTTCCGGCCTTGTGTTGCAAGGGATTAGGAGGAATCCTCGGTATGGTGATTTAGGCCACGTACTGTGACGGGCAGTACCCCAGTAGCCCTGCCATTGATGGAAATGCATTCTTCCTACGTGACCTTTACGGTTTTGATTGTATAACCCACTTTGTGGCTAGTATGCTAGAATTTAACGAATGTAACAATTTCAGTTATTTTCTATTTACTTGAAAACCCTAGACCCTATTATAATATCACTGGATTTCCTATCAAATATTTTGGTTAGCGTAAGGTAAAAACTTACCCATGTTTATGTGTGGGGATTCTTACGTGATACCTTTATTTTCAAAGGATTTTCAAAGTTAAACAACTTTAACCCGTTTACTCACACTAGACCCTTGTCTGACCTGGAGTTTATTTTCTGTTTTATTAAACTCTTAGGTACTCAAATTTTTACGAGTACCCAAGGGATTCAGGTTAGCTTTGACGAGTTCTGAAGGAGATATGGAGCAGGAGGCTTCCGCGTGTAGATATGTAGTGATTCTACCATGCTAGTATTATATCTATATCTTTGTGATGTACTTGAGTTGTAATAACTAGACAAGTGTTTATAACTGTCTAGTTTGTGTTGTAAGAGCTGTATAACTCTGATGTATATGATATTATGTAATATCTTATGTGATATAATATAATTTATTTATTCCGTTGTGAGATTCTGATGTTGTTTTGTTTTTTCTTTTCTATCTTTTCTCTTTCTACCCCTTTCTTCCTTATTAATGATGCGTCTTTCTATGGAATGAAAGACGGGCCCTTACAAGATATGTGTTATAACTGTTTAGTATGTGACGCATAAGCTGTGTAACTTGGATAGATGTTGTATATTATGTAATACTTATGTGATTAATATATTTTATTCGTTCTTTCTATTTTTCTCTTTTCTATCCCTTTCTTTCTTTATAACTATGCGTCTTCCTATGAGATGAAAGGCGGGTCGTTTCATTTGGTATCGGAGCGCTAGGTTGAGTGAACACCTAGGCTTTGGAGTGATTTCTTTATTGAGAGAGCGTACTAGTAATGTTTATATATATATATATATATATATATATATATATATATATATATTTCTACCTATTTGTTGGGTAACATGTTTAGGTTTTCCAATATGAGTTCTAGAGGTAGGAAAATTGTGGTGTGTGTAGCATGACTACCAATGGAAGGAGTCTGAGTGTTGAGGTTGGAAGAGTATCTGCCGAGGCTGTAGACCCAATACCGTCTCGAGTGAGCTTTGCAGTGGTGTAAGGATTTCACCAATCTAGGAAGAGGCCTTTTTAAAGGTTCAGAGTCCATCTTTGAAGTGCAAGTTTGGATGAGTGAGAGTTTGGATCTGTCGGTTAAGCAGAAGCAAGCGATGGTATCTTGGCAACTTTAGGAAGGAACAGCTGCTGGTGAGACGTAGTGACTATGGACGTGTCCGAAGATGTTTCTTTGGGGCAAGTTTAAGTAAGTGTGTCGGCATCGGTGATGAGACTAAGTTTAGCAGGGTGTTGTGTTTGGTTTGAGGCCCGAGTTTCTTGAGGTGATGTCTGCCCGTCTCAAGGCTCTGTGTGGGATTAGATGATATGGCTTTGACATTCGAAGAGCTTTGGATAGGAAGTCTTTGGCATCTATGTCAGAATGCAGCCGGAGGTGTTCTGTGTGCCGACAAGAAGATCATCTGGCTAAGCAGTGTTCTAGAGGTGGAATTCAAAAGCAGTAGAGTGGATCCATTTCTTCGATGGATTGGTTAGTCAAGCATAAGCTGTTCTGATTGGTAAAGAGAGAACTGTAACCATGTGGTCTGGGAAAGAACGAAAAAGTGACTTGCGATAGTTGAGTGTTCTCATAGGTAATCTTTTGCTTGAGATCGAGGCATCTATAGGGAATATAGGAGTTATCGAAGTTGTCGGAGATTTTTCCCAATGTCTTCGTAGAAGTCAAGGTTTTCCATAGTATTTGGAGATTAAGTTTTCGTATTGATTAGGATTCCAAAGTGATACCCAAGGTTCAGTTAGTAGAAGGATGGCTCCTAGAGAGAGGATTTGTTGAAGCAGCTCAGGATTTCATGGAACTTCTGGGTTTTCTCTTTTTGGATCTGATGAGCCGTGTCTTCCGGGATGTGTTGGACAAGTTTGTGATCGTGTTCATCATTAGCATTCTCATCTACTCCAGATCAGAGTTGCGCAGCGGAAGCGTGGTAGCAGCTGTTCTAGAGAGGAAGTAACCCTAGATTCCTTGCAAGTTTGCAGTTTTCTTGGATTAGAGAATTTCTTCAGGAAGTTTTTCAGAATCTAAAGGCGAGATTGGCGAGTGCACCTGTTTTAACTTTTCAAATAGGAGAAGTTAGTTCAGTCTACTGATGTTGTGGAGTAGAGTTTGTGTTCTTGATTTCGGTAGATCTTGAGAGGATCAATTTGTTGGGTTGTTTTTGGTCCATTTGTGTCAAGAAGCATCAGCGAAGGTTGAGCGGATCAGGAAGGATGAAGGCAAACCAGGATCGTCAGAAGAGTTTTGAGGATAAGAGACGAAGGAATATGGATTTCAAAGTCAGAGATTTGATTTTGGATAAGTTTTCTCGGGTCAAGGGAGCAATCAGTTTGGTAGGACTAGGAGAGCCAGCTCCGAGATATATTGGACCTTTTGATGTTCTTGTAAGGATGAATGTTTTGGCCTACAGGATTGAATGGCCAGGTTGGAAGACTGGGATTCAATGTATTTCACGTATCTCCGAGGGAGTACATATATGATCCATCGCTGGTTATGGAACCAGCAGTTCAAGAGGATTTGGTAGTTGAGTCGGACTTGACTGTGGTCATATATCTTGTGCAGATTGTTGATCTAGATGAGTAGGAGTTCAGAAGCCTAGTGGTGTAGATTTTTTGGATTCAGTAGAATGAGTATTCCAATATTTGTACCTAGGAAACTATAGATAGAGTTAGGAAGGTCTATCCTGATTTGTGTCAGGATCATTAGATTTGTTTGTTTGAGTAAATTGGTTGCTATGGTTATTAGCATATGATTGATAATATATGCTTGTCGTTTAAAATTAAAATCTTTGATGGGTTATTAAATTATCTTTGCTTTTAAATTTTAGGAACAAAAATATTTTAAGGAGGGACGAATGTGATAACCCGGAATTTTGGGCAATATCAATTTAATAATCTGTATTAATAATTAAATTGATTTGATAATTTTCTTTTATATTTTATGTCACGACACGTCTTCCATCTACCAAAAAGCCGCATCAAGATTTAAGAAAGATAGGGATAGAAGAAGAAAAGATATGAAAGAAGAAACTCAACAATATCACATACTCACAGCGGAACGAATGAAATATAACATATCACTTAAAATATTACATAGTATCATATACATCAGAGTTACACAACCTATACAACCATATTAGACAGTTATAAACATCTGTCTAACTATACAACTCAAGATATCACAAGATACAGACACAACACAAACACAACAGAACCATTATATCTACATGTTGAAGCCTCCTGCTCCAAAACTCCTCTAGAATTCGTCAAGCTAACCTGAATCCCTCGACTACACATACATAATATGAGTACCCAAGAGCTTAATAAAACAGAAAATAAACACTTGGGTCAGACATGGGTCTGGTGTGCGTAAACGGTTTAAAATTGCTTAACTTTAGAAAATCCTTTGGAAAGAAAAGGTATCACGTAAGACTTCCCACACATAAACATGGAAAAGTTTTTATCTTACGCCAACCAAAACATTTGATAGGAAATCCAGTGATATTATAATAGTGTCTAGGGTTTTCAAGTAAATAAGAAATACCCGAGATTGTTACATGATTAAATTCCAGCTACTAGCCACAAAAGTGGGTAATACAAGTCAAAACCGTAGGGTCTCGTAGGAAGAATGGGTTTCCATTAATGGCAGGGCTACTGGGGTACCGCCCGTCACAGTACGGGGCCTAGATCACCGTAACGAGGATCCACCCTAAATCCCCTGCAACACAAGGCCGGAACCATCCCTTACTGGACAGTCCCGAACAAGACCACCTCATGGTTGGCACGACCAACCACACACTAAGCCGAAATAGAAAGGACCTCTAGACAGGGGAAAATATCGTCCTATTTAGGCATGATCCACTTAACCTTGCTGCACCTCCCCTGTTTTAGCCATTACCGGTTGATGAGGCTTGAGGCTGCGATTACCTTTATAGAACACATCTATCTTAGAATGCTCATCGACCGCCTGACGATGTTCTGAAAGCATTCAATCCATACAAGTTCATTCCGGGTTCGAATGAAACCGAAGGCACTATCTCCTTGCACTCATTTTGGAATCGCCCTCAGAGTCAACGACTATAGCCCTTGCATTCTGAATTACCATCTCGAAACTGAAAGTACTATCCCCGTTAACTCATCTTGGAATCACCCTCAGAGTTTATAACGATGAATAGTTCTTACACCTCGAGTCTTCAGTTGAACTCCACTTGGATTCACGACCTAACGTTTAATTTGGATCGATGTGGTTTTCGGATATCCAAATATGGAAACCCGATCCCGGTCTCACCGAAATCCAAACGCCATTTTAAATGTCCAAGTTGTTTAAGGGTTTAAACATTTAAACTTATATTCGGAATAACATAAACAGATAGATGATTCGCATTATCACAATAGATAATTCATATCAACCATTCATCTCACAAAGCAGCACATATCACATATCAGAGATATCACATCCAAATTATCCAATATCAATTAATCATCCAATATCAATCATCCAATATTAATCAATCATCTATAAGCAGATTTGATTAACTCTTAATCAATTGAATTACCTTAATCCTGCATGCTTAACATCAGTTAATTCCAAATTAATTAATTAATCACCTCTTAATGATCTTCCTTAATTAATCTTCCTTAATTAATTATTCTTATAATTACCTTAAGTAATTATTCTTTAATTAATTACACAAATTAATTATCCTTAACCATAAACAGTAATTAACCTTTAATTACTTCATTATTACATTAATTATTGATCCTCCATTTATTTTCATTAATTAATTAACTATAATTAATTTGCATTAAACCTCAATTAATTACAATTAATTAATCATACATTAATTAATCACTTTCATTAATCAACATTGATTAATTTCATTAATTATATTAACTAATGATCCTTATTAATTAATTAACCCTTTACTTAATTAAATAATTAATTTGTAATTAATCGTCTCATTAATTAGTCTTAATAAATCATAAAAAGTAATTAACAAACTTGTAATTACTTATCTTAATTAATTAACTTCTTAATTAATTATATTAATCTTTGATTAATTATACTAATCAATTAATCTTTATTCACTTTATTACTTTATTGATTAATCACATTTTTAATTAATTACATTTAGCAACTAATCTTAAATTAATCACATTCATTAATTAATTAATCACATTAATTAATTAATCAAGATTAACTAAGTAATTTACCCTTAATTACTTCCATAAGTAATTATCCTCTAATTAGTTCCATTAGTTAATTACTCTCTAAATTAATTACCTTAACAAGTAATTAATCCCATCATTAATTAACCTTAATTCTTTAATTAATTAATCACTCTTTAATTAATTAATTTTCAAATCAATTATATTAATTAATCCTTAACTTAATCAAGTGATTATCCCTTAGTCACTTCCATTTAATTACTTCCATAAGCAATTTTCCACTAATTACTTCCATAAGTAATTTCTCTTCTCATAATTACATTCAGTAATTATCCATTAATTACTTCATTAAGTAATTACACTTAATTGATTCACAATTAAGTGATTATTTAAAATTAAACAAACAATTAACTAATCATTTAAAATTAAATAAATAATTAGTTAACTTCTTATATTTAAAAATCCTCAATAAATTAAGAAAACCATTTATCTTAATTAAACTTTTACTTATTAACAAATCATATTACTTAAGTATTCTTAAGTTCATAACAATAATAAGTTAACCTTATTTATCTTCACAAATTAATTATTTGAATTAATCAAATCTTAATAAGTTAAAGACAAACTATTTTATTGGTTTACAAAATTATAACAATAACCTTATTTGAAATAAAGCATTTTGAAATCAATTTGAAATTTAAAACAATTTAATCATCTAATTTAAACTTCAAAATCTGCGAAACTTTTCAAACCGTTTAATTTAGATTGTACAAATATTTATCTCTGGAAGCCTAATTATCTTATCTTAAAACTTATCTATTTCAATATAATTTGAAAACTTAGTTTTTAAACATTACATAAAAACATTGATCTACTAATTTAAATTGAAAACACCCCTTTGAATTAAAATTCAAAATTTAATTAAGTTAATTACTTCCAAAAGCAATTATCTTAAAGATTTTAAATTTGAAAATATATTCAATTAACACTTTTGACAGTTTGATTAACATTTATTTCAAAAGAACAAGTTTTAAATTTATAAATTTATTTCCTTTTATAAAACTTTAGCTTTGATTAGCACAGGAAAACGTCTCGGGTCAAACCCGAATCGAACACACCAAAAACTCGAGCTAGCCTCGAGTCAAACACGAACTCAAAAAATTCGAGTCGACATCAGGAAAACGTGAGCATCACTCCGAGTCGACCCTCATCTTCCCCGAAGCACATCACCACCCAGATACATCGTGCACGTGGTGCACGTGCCTCACCGATTCCGACCACCGTAGGTCATCACGGCTATTCTCGATGACCACTCGAACCCACGTGACTTCAAACGAGCATCCAAATCACACTAAAATTCAACGTAACAAAATCGAGCTAAAAACTCGACACTGTTGAATCCACCATGGCCAGTAATCATCATCATTCTGACACCTTAGACCTCAAGATCGCCGACCATCATCACCGAAGCTTCTTCATACCCTCCAGCTCGCATTCTCGCCAACGCGAACCACTCCGGTCCCCAATGGCCATCGCCATTGCTCTGCGAACCACCTTGTTCTCAAAGACTACCGAACCCTAATACAACTAATTCCGACCACCACATCACACGTAAAATCAAGCGACTATTTTTCCTCTGATCGTCGATCTACCCTCCTCCTCCAAACCAAAGCCCAATGCCCAAAACCTCTTCGTTCGTCGGAATTTGGCGAAAGTGCCAATTTCGTTCATCTCAGAAAATCACAATGAATATTGACCTAAAAATCATGATTGCATCATCTAAATTCATGATTTCCTGGTTCGAACACAATCATGCCTTTCAAAACATAAATTGAGATGGTTGATTTTTAACATGAATCAGTATTTTACTGATATTTCTATTATTTTTTTAAAAATGTTAATTCAAAATTCTTGAAACTATTTTTAAAATTATCATCATACCTTAACTCACGACTTTCATTTAAATATTAAGATCTAATATGGTCTAGTTTGGAAGAATTTGAATTTTTCTTAAGAAAACAACTTCTGTAAATAAAACAAAGATGAATTTATACAGGCACTTATATTCTCAGACATTTCATACCTTCAACATGCATACATAATAATATTCATGTAAACATGTATTCATTATCATAGCACAATTCATCACATGCATCAACATTCAACCACAGATTTTATTAAAAACTGTTTTAAAAAAAATATTTACTCACCAATTAATGGAACAGAGAACAGATTTTCATGTCTAGGCTTTAAATTTTGATCTGGAAAGTTATTTGATTGCCTTGCTGTTGAGGTTGAATCCTTTGCATGCCCATAAATCTTTGATTTTAAATGCTGAAACTGATGTTGATCTTTCATTTGAGTTACAGGTTGAAGTTGCAGTAAGTTTTGTTGCTTGATTCCAGATTGAAGATGAAATCAGGCTGTTGGATTTTGATTCAATTTTTCATTTGCTTTTGGTTTTCTGGTTTAGTTCCTTTTTTTCAGAGGAAGAATTGAACTATAAGTGAAAAACCAAGTTTCTCTCCAAACTGCATTTTTTTTATAAATTTAAATTCCTAAATGAAAGAAAATGTTGCGACTTGTTCGTTAATTTAGACAAATGTCATCACAATTTCATTTTAGCTTACAAGTGTAAAAATGGATTATTATGTTTATATCCCTATAATAAAAGTATTTATGTTTTCCTTTAAATTGTGTAATATGAATTTGTATTTTATTTATGTAAATGTGAATTTAGTAATTTATTTACATATTACTTGTGTTTACAAACTATTCTAATTCAAGATATATTTAAAAAGAAAGTTTATTTATAACTTTATATATATATATATATATATATATATATATATATATATAACCATTTTAATTTAATCACTTTTAAAAGAAAACAAATTGAAACTTTGATTAAATCTTATTTAAACTATCACATTTTAAAAATAAATAATTATATTATACTTTAAAATATAAATTTAACCTGAAATTAGCTTTTGAAAAATATTGAAATTTAAAACAAAGCTTCAAATCACAATATATATTACAATTTGAAAACATATTTCCCTTATTAAATTCTAACCAAAGCTTCCTATTATAATGTATATGCATACATACATATATATATATATTATCAATAGATTATATTAAATTTCAAAACAACTTCAAATTATAACATATACGTACATATATATTACAATTTGAAAATTCAATCTTTTATTTAAAAGAAAAGATTTTCTATTCACAATATATATACCAAATATATATATTATAAATAGAATAAAAAAATTTATTAGCTTTGAAAAATAATTCTTATCAATTTTAAATTGTTAAAAAGATATTGATCAATATTGCCAAATTTGATATTTGTTAACCTTTAAAAGATTAAATTTACCAATTTAAATTAAAATTATAAAGGAAAATTATCAAATCAATTTAATTATTAATACAGATTATTAAATTGATGTTGCCTAAAATTCCAGGTCATCACGTTCCTCCCCCTTTAAAAGAATTTCGTCCCCGAAATTTAAAAGCAAAGATAATTTAATAACCCAGTAAAGATTTTAATCTCAAACAGCAAAGCATACCTATCATCCAGTTACTAACAACCATAGCAACCAATCAAACAAACAAACCTTACTAATTATTCTGACACAAATCAGGCCAGATCTTACTAACACTATCTAGAGTTTCCCAAGTATAAATCACTGGGATACTGGCTCTACAGAAGCAAAACTAACTACACCACTATAATCCAGAGCTCCTCTGATCTCTAGATCCATCAATTTGAACAAAACATCATACTATACTCAAGTCTAGCACAACTTCCAAATCCTTCTAAACTACAGATTCCACAACTAACAATGAATCATACACGTACTCCTTCAAAGATACGTGAAATACAATGAATTCCAGCTATCCAAACTGGCAATTCAATCTTATAGACAAAAGAACTTATTCTATCAAAAACACAGATAAGAAATCCCAAGTACCTCAAAAATAGCCTTCTAATCTTCTCCAATTACTGCTTTCTCAACCAGAGAAACGTTAACAACAATGAAGTCTCCAACTTCAAATTCCAAACTCCTTATCTCATATCTGCATAACTCAATAGACAATCCTAGGCTGCCAATCTTCTTCCTGATCAGCTCGACCTATGCTGATGCTTCCAGAAATAACTAGACCAAAGCAAACCAGTTTCTGGATCCTATTCATCAAAATGGTCTTCCAAGATTCGTCGAAATCCAGAACACAAGTTCTACTTCCCACGCATTAAAAGAAACTGAATTTGCTTCCTTCCTCGCACAGCTGCTACCTCGCTTCCGCTGCACAACTCTGGAAGTAGATGAGAATATTGTTGATGAACTCGAGTACAAACTTATCCAATGTATCCCGGAAAACTTTGTTCATCAAATTCATAAAATCTTAGTGACCCATCTGACTTAGTCACACAACCTTACAGTAGAAATCCAACTCAAAAACTAGATCTGACCAATCCAAATTCCAAAAATTTCTGAGCTGCTACACCAACTCTTCTTTCTCCAAGCACCATTCTACTACCAGGCTAACCACCTATATCGCTTCTAGAACCTAATCAATATCAAACTCAACTCTAGATGCAGGTAAACTTCTGATTACTTCAGTAGCTCCTACTTCCACATGAGAACCCTCAGTCTCAAACAAAAGATTGCCCAAGATAAATTCCCAAACTAATCGCAAATCACTTTTGCGATCCAACCTAGTTCGGAATCCAAAGAAACTGTCCTCTCTTTACCAACTAGAACAGCCTTAAGCTTTTCCAAACCAGGTTAACCCTTCAAGAAAGTATGCACCATCTGCCCGGACTGCTGATAGAAGAACCACTAAGATTCCTGAACCATCGAAGAAACGGCCACACTGTTGCTTCCAAACTCTACCTCGATGATACTGCAAAGCCAAAAGACCTTCTTGTTGGCTCACAAACACCTCCGAGCTGAAACTGCTACCACAGCTAACTAAAGACTTCTTCATCCATAGGCTCCTCGAAATCCAAAAGCCATCGACTAACTTCACCAAAGATCTCTCGAGACGGCAGATATCCTCTTAAGAAATTCGGGCTCCAAACCAAGCATCAACATCTCACTCTCCCCAAGGGGTGAAAATGAGACCATGCCGAAGCAAAGCAACTCATAGACCGTAGTCACATATTCCAAAACAGCCAACCTCCTTACTAGAGATCCAGATAACTTCTACACAGACGAGTCTTCCCTGTGGCAGGTAAAGACTGCTCCTCAACCACTTCCAAAACTGCTTCAAGAGAAAACATCTTCGGAAATACCCATGGATACTACATCTCACCACGCAGCTGTCAAGATACCATCACTTGCTTCTGCATTTCCGACAGATCCAAACTTTATAAAATCCGCTCACCTGAGCGCAACCAAACTTACACTTCAAAGATGGACTCCGAATCTTTAAAAAAATTCCTTCGGAGATCAGAGAAATCCTTACTCCAAGCTGCAAATCCCATTCGAGACGATATTAGGCCTACAGTCTCGACAAATATATCTCCAATCACAACATATGAGCCTCTTCCATTAGTGGTAGTCGTGTTACACACATACCACTGCTCCATCTACCTCTAAAACTTATGTTGGAAAGCCCAAGCAGGTAACCCAACAAATCAGGTAGAATATATATATATATATATATATATATATATATATATAGTTATACATAAAAATTACAAGTACCCTCTCTCAAGAAAGACACCACTCCAGAGCCTAGGTATTCGCTCAACCTAATGCTCTGATACCAACTGTCACGACCCGTCTTCCATCTACCAGAAAGACGCATCATGATTTAAGAAAGAAAGGAATAGAAGAAGAAAAGATAAGAAAGAAGAAACTCAACAACATCAGATACTCATAGCAAAACGAATGAAATATAATATATCACATAAAATATTACATAGTATCATATACATTAGAGTTACACAACCTATACAACCATATTAAACAGTTATAAACATCTATCTAACTATACAACTCAAGATATCACAAGATACAGACACAACGCAAACACAGCGGAACCATTATATCAACATGCTGAAGCCTCCTGCTCCAAAACTCCTCTAGAATTCGTCAAGCTAACCTGAACCCCTAGACTACTCATACATAATATGAGTACCCAAGAGTTTAATAAAACAGAAAATAAACACTTGGGTCAGAAAGGGGTCTAGTGTGAGTAAACGATTTAAAATTGCTTAACTTTAGAAAATCCTTTGGAAAGAAAAGGTATCACGTAAGAGTGTAATACAAATCATTTGATTGGAAATCCAATGATATTATAATAGTGTCTAGGGTTTTCAAGTAAATACGAAATAGCCAAAATTGTTCCATGATTAAATTCCACCTACGAGCCATAAAAGTGGGTAATACAAATAAAAACCGTAGGGTGTCGTAGGAAGAATGGGTTTCCATCAATGGCATGGCTACTGGGATACCGCCCGTCACAGTACGGGGCCTAGATCACCATACCGAGGATCCACCCTAAATCCCCTGCAACACAAGGCCGGAACCATCCCTTCCTGGATAGTCCCGAACAAGACCACCCCCTGGTTTGCGTGACCAACCACACACTAAGCCGAAATAGAAAGGGACCTCTAGAAAGGGGTAAATCTCATCCTACTTGGGCATGACCCACTTAACCTTGCTGCACCTCCCCTGTTTTAGCCATTCCCGGTTGATGAGGCTTGCGGCTGCGATTACCTTTATAGAACACATCTATCTTAGAATGCTCATCGTTTACCTGACGATGTTCTGAAAGCATTCAATCCATACAAGTTCATTCTAGGTTCGAACGAAACCGAAGGCACTATCTTGTTGCACTCATTTTGGAATCACCCTAAGAGTCAATGACCATAGCCCTTGCATTCTGAATTACCATCTCGAACCTGAAAGTACTATCCCCGTTAACTCATCTTGGAATCACCGGTAGAGTTTGTAACGATGAATAGTTCTTACACCTCGAGTCTTCACTTGAACTCCACTTGGATCCACGACCTAACGTTTAATTTGGATCGATGTGATTTTCGGATATTCAAATATGGAAACCCGATCGCGGTCTCACCGAAATCCAAATGCCATTTTAAATGTCCAAGTTGTATAAGGGTTTAAACATTTAAACTTATATTCAGAAGAACATAAACAGATAGATGATTCACATTATTACAGTAGATAATTCATATCAACCAATCATCTCACGAAGCAGCACATATCACATATCAGAGATATCTACTAATCATCCAATATCAATTAATCATCCAATATTAATCAATCATCTATAAGCAGGTTTGATTAACTATTAATCAATTGAATTACCTTAATCCTGCATACTTAACATTAATTAATTCCAAATTAATTAATTAATCACCTCTTAATGATCTTCCTTAATTAATCTTCCTTAGTTAATTATTCTTATAATTACCTTAAGTAATTATTCTTTAATTAATTACACAAATTAATTATCCTTAACCATAAACAGTAATTAACCTTTAATTACTTCATTAATTACATTAATTAATGATCCTCCGTTTATTTTCACTAATTTATTAACTATAATTAATTTGCATTAAACCTCAATTAATTACAATTAATTAATAATACTTTAATTAATCACTTTCATTAATCAACATTGATTAATTTCATTAATTATATTAACTAATGATCCTTATTAATTAATTAATCCTTTAATTAATTAGTCTTAATTAATCATAAACAGCAATTAACAAACTTGTAATTACTTATCTTAATTAATTAACTTCTTAATTAATTATATTAATCTTTGATTAATTATACTAATTAAATAATCTTTATTCACTTATTACTTTATTGATTAATCACATTTTTAGTTAATTACATTAGAAATTAACCTTAAATTAATCACATTAATTAATTAATTAATCACATTAATTAATTAATCAAGATTAACTAAGTAATTTACCCTTAATTACTTCCATAAGTAATTATCCTCTAATTACTTCCATTAATTAATTACTCTCTAAATTAATTACCTTAACAAGTAATTAATCCCATCATCAGTTAACCTTAATTCTTTAATTAATTAATTACTCTTTAATTAATTAATTTTCAAATCAATTATATTAATTAATCCTTAAATTAATCAAGTGATTATCCCTTAATCACTTCCATTTAATTACTTCCATAAGCAGTTTTCCACTAATTACTTCCATAAGTAATTTCTCTTCTCTTAATTACATTCAGTAATTATCCATTAATTACTTCATTAAGTAATTACACTTAATTCATTCATAATTAAGAGATTATTTAAAATTAAACAAACAATTAACTAATCATTTAAAATTAATTAAATAATTAATTAACTTCTTATATTTGAAAATCCTCAATTAATTAAGAAAATCATTTATCTTAATTAAACTTTTACTTATTAACAAATCATATTAATTAAGTATTCTCAAGTTCATAACAATAATAAATTAACCTTATTTATCTTCACAAATTAATTATTTGAATTAACCAAATCTTAATAACTTAAAGACAAACTATTTTATTGGTTTACAAAATCATAACAATAACCTTATTTGAAATAAAGCATTTAGAAATAAATTTGAAATCTAAAACAATTTAATCATCTAATTTAAACTTCAAAATCTTCGAAACTTTTCAAACCGTTTAATTTAGATTGTACAAATATTTATCTTTGGAAGCTTAATTATCTTATCTTAAAACTAATCCATTTCAATATAATTTGAAAACTTAGTTTTTAAACATTACATAAAAACTTTGATCTAATATTTTAAATTGAAAACATCCCTTTGAATTAAGATTCAAAATTTAATTAAGTTAATTACTTCCAAAAGCAATTATCTTGAACATTTTAAATTTGAAAATATATTAAATTAACACTTTTGATAGTTTGATTAACATTTATTTCAAAAGAACAAGTTTTAAATTTATAAATTTATTTCCTTTTATAAAACTTTATGTAACAAGCCGATATTTTCAACCATTCGCATCCGCGCATGTCGGACTTGATTTGCTCAAAATACCGCGTTGTAAATAAAATTTGGCAAATCTCAGAATATACAGTAAATAATAATCACAGATCATAGGCACAGAGTATTTAATAATGTAGCGGAAGTAAAAGAGATAGTAGTTCATGAAGCTACTATATAAATATCAAAGTTAAATAAAATACAACAGAAGAAATAAAGTACAACCGAAGTTTCAGTATGATAACCAAGTACAAGCTGAGTAGAACAACAGAACTGGAATAGATAAAACTAGATAAGCAGATGATCTCCAGCGATTCCAATCTCCAGAAAGTGGAATCCAAGTCTGTGAATAACTCAGACTGACCCGAGCGTAAATAAAAATACAAACACTCGAGTCAGGACAATATATACTTATATAATGTAAACCAACTCAAGTGAACTGTAATAAGGTATAAGTAACTGAAAGGATGCGTGGGACCGCCCATCCTCTAAGGATCCGTTAAACTATTTACTATGTAGTAATATTGCGCTATTATAATAATGTCTATAGTAAAATAAACTTACTTTTAAATAGTGTTCCGGGCTACCCATATCACCCTTCACACATAATAGTCCCAACAGTCCATCCAATATCATGACATCTCCACACCGGGTGACTGTCAGAGGATACCACACGGGCTACGGGAGAAAAACAAATTCGTAGTAAAGGCTCGGTATGGTAGGTGACACGGCACACAAGGCAATGCCAGGGTAGATATACCAATTACGCACACGGGATGGTGGTAACGCAGCAGCCACATACGCCCACCTCGGAACACGATGGCCATCTAATCAATGACAAGTAAGAGTATAGTATCAAAGGAATGTGTCCGATCGGAGGAATGACCTCACTTGGCCCGAGATTGCTCCTGTTTTAGCCACCATATTCCAACTCACGGGAGTTAGGTTCACGTAATATACCTCAAGAACGTCGCCACCATCCTACTTCATTCTGGAATCTCCACCGCGTACACGGTTGTCAAAGTGGTTTTCGGTATCGACAAAGAGTATGCCAGACATCCGATCCCGCTCTCTTTGCCAACCAATCGTTGTTATAACCTGTAGTTATAATTTAAAATGGTATTTATACTTCAAAACAGAATATCATTTCAAATCCAAGTCTTTGTCAAAATAAAGATTAACTTAATTCCAAACCATTTCAAAAACATCATATCTTTCCAAAACTTCATGTCAAACCATTTCCATATATTAAAATATGATATCTTTACAAAACTTCATTTCCAATCATTTTAATATATCAAAATATCATATCTTTACAAAACTTCATTTCAAATCATTTCAATATATTAAAATATCATATCTTTACAAAACTTCCTTTCCAATCATTTTAATATATTAAAATATCATATCTTTACAAACTTCCTTTCAAATCATTTCAGTATATCAAAATATCATATTTTTACAAATCTTCCTTTCCAATCATTTTAATATATTAAAATATCATATCTTTACAAACTTCCTTTCAAATCATTTCAGTATATCAAAATATCATATCTTTGCAAAACTTCATTTCAAATCATTATTCATTTCATTCAATTTAAAATACCATTTCAATTCATATTTCAAAACAGTTTATATTTCAAAAATCATTTTTAATCATTAAAATGAAGTTATTATATATAATAATTAAATTATTAAATTTCCAAAATTTTCAACTTTCAAGGTTCATTTATTCACTTAAGTTTATCAAAACAGTGAAAATTCACTTTTCGCGGCATTTAGAAAACGCTACGGAAAGTTACATTCAAAACAGTTAAATTTAACAAAAGACAGCATTTTAAAAATACTGTAATAGGGTTTACTTAAATTTTAAATAAATTTAGTTAAATTCAACAATTATAGCACTTACATAAATTGATATAACAGCCTTGAATTCAATTTAGCTTTTTAGTTCATTATCATCAACTACAGCATTTACAAATGTTGTAATATCATTTACATTGCAATTAATAGCATTTCAAAAATGTTGTTAATTAACTTCAAATATTCAATATAATTTCACAATAAATTATAATTTTATTTAAAACATTTTTTCTACTTATAAAATCATACATTTTCATATTTATAAACAACATTTAATTTTCCTTAAGTTCATGATTTTATAAAGTTAAATTTCCATTTAAAAATTAAGATTTAATAATAATTCACTTATTAAATTTCAACATTCAATTTTAAATTCATTGAATTAAATTTCAACTTAACACTTAAGTTTAAATTTCAAAGTATAACTTAATTTCAATTTTATTTATTTAACTTAAAAATTCACTTTTAAGCCAAATTCACAAATTCCCATTTGGTTATATTTCAAAATTTCAACTTAAATAATCATTCCTTTCACTTTTTAACTTTACTCAAAAATCATTAATATATTATAAAATCATTTTAAATTCATTTTAAATTCAAATTATCATAAATTTATTATAATTTCATATTTAATTTAATTTCCAATTATAATTAAATCAAAATTTCCAAAAAAACTTACATTCAGATTTTCTAATTTTTCCATAATTTATTTAACTTATAAATTCCTAGAATATCAATAATACTTTACAAAATATTTTTTTATATTAAGTTTAAATCAAAATATAGTAATATTTACATTTCTAAAATATTTTTAAATTTTTAGAAAACATATTTTAACTACGGTTCTGTATATAATTTTCTACGCTAGGTAAAGTGGTACGGGTAATATATCATTTCAACCCGTAATTTACAAAGAAAATCCGGGTTTTATCATTTCAAACCCGCAGTCCCAAGTAAATGAAATAAATTGAAAATCATTCAGGCCTATCATTTCAGCCCATAATGATTTTCCCTTATTCTAAAGTCCGTTCGGGTATGTATCATTTCAACCCACAGTGATTCTAATCTAAAGGGTACTTACAGTGTGATAAACTGATATAAATAACAAAACAGCATAATATAATTGTAACATATGGTATAACAGGTGTTTAAGCATGGGTGAACATTATATGATCATAATATAGTAGGTGTAACATGATAACGCATTTTACAGATTCAAAAGGGGTCAGTTTACTAGTTTTATAAGTACAAATCGTCTGGTGAGAATTACTCACAGTATAAGCTGGAGATGACAACTGAAACACACAAACTGAGATCTTCAAAGGCACGATAGCATGAATATGATTTGAGAGTGGATGCATAAATCATCTCCAAACCACTTGCACTTGCCTTCTACCACCTATGCTTCATATATAGGTCAGGTTTGCACGGCCAAAACAAGGACTATGATCTGGTTTGGGTTCATAAGAGGTCGGCCTAGCATAGGAAAAGATGGTGCAAAGTTGATGCAAGAATATATGTGCATGGATTACAACTACAAGGCAAAATAACATGAATTCCATGCAACTAAGGTCACGGCCTAAGGAAGGATAGCCATGGCCAGGTTTGTAGTGGGATGGAGGATGGTGTGGCAGTGGGTTTTGGGTCATCCATGGGTTGTGGAGGTGGAGTAGGTGGCGGCCAAGGGGTGGTTGAAGGTGATGAAGGCATAGGTGTTGGCTATGGTGCATATAGGTGAAGTTTGTGTAGCTTTAGGTGGAGTTTGATCAACTATTGGGCACGGCCAGTGGCTCGGGGCTGGAGAGGAGGTGGTGGGTGGTTCAGGTGGTGGAGGAGGTGGCCATGGTGGCTGGAGTGATGGGGCCGAACCAGAAGTTGAAGAGAAGGCAAGTACAATTAACATAAACAAGTAAAAAAACAAGAAGAAAAACAATGGAAAAAGAAAAAATTTACCAAACTCATGGAGACGATGGAGGCCGAAATTTTTTTTAGATGGGAAGAGAAATGTTTTACATGAATGAGAAAAAAAATAGGCGGCTGAAGAAATGAGGAGATGTGGCCAATTGAATGAAAAGTAAGGTTGAAATGTGAAAAGGTGGGAGACAAAGAGCCATTAGAAACCAAAAGTCAAAACCTTTTCACAGTACCTTTATTTAATTATATAAGTTTAACTTACTGAGAAAATTCATAATTTCAGTAAAGATTTCGAAAATGCAACAACATATAAAATATAAATAAATAATTATTAATTATATATGGTAAAAAAAAAGAAAATAACTTAGAAAATGCAAACTAGTCAAGCAAATTTGAAAATAAATAGAATAAATTTTGGAAAAATTATATAGACTTGGAAATTTTTTAAAAATAAAGATAAAAACACAAAATAAACATGCCTTCACAAAATAAATAAATAAATTTTAGATGAGGAAAATAGCAAAGAAAATAGAAACTAGGCTTTAAAATAGAAAATAAATTCAATAAGCTTTGGAAAAATTCAAACATCACTTTAAAAATATTTAAAAGTCAAAATATAAATTAATATAACATAAATATACAAAGTAGAATAAGATATATCAAGTAAAAATATCATTTATATAAATTAAAACAAAGAATATTGTTAAATAACCCTATATACACACAATATTGTAAAGGGTATAACTTTCACAATTTAAATCCAATTTCAACGAAACGAAAAGCGATATTCATGATATTAAATCTATTTTCATAATCAAATATAAAATTCAAGAATTCAAATATTTAAATTCAACATTTAAAAGTCAAAGTTTGACCAGTTTTGACCACAAATCCATTTTTCAGGAAAATATTCAATTTATACCAGTTTGAAATTATAATTCATATAATATAAAAATTTATATTTAAAAATGAAATGTTTGAAATAAAAAAATTTTAAAATAATTTCAAAATAAAATAAACTCAAATTTAAATTATATGCAAAAAAAATCTAGGGTTGTTACACTTTAGCTTTGATTAGCACAGGAAAACGTCTCGGGTCAAACCCGAGTCGAACACACCAAAAACTCGAGCTAGCCTCGAGTCAAACACCAACTCAAAAACTTCGAGTTGACATCAGGAAAACGCGAGCATCACTCCGAGTCGACCCTCACCTTCCCCGAAGTACATCACCACCCAGATACATCGTGCACGTGGTGCACGTACCCCATCGATTCCGAACACCGTAGGTCATCGCGGCTATTCTCTACGACCACTCGAACCCACGCGACAACAAACGAGCAGTTTTTCATTTGCTTTTGGTTTTCTGGTTTAGTTCATTTTTTTTAGAGGAAGAATTGAACTATAAGTGAAAAACCAAGTTTCTCTCCAAACTACATTTTTTTTATAAATTTAAATTCCTAAATGAAAGAAAATGTTGCCACTTGTTCATTAATTTAGAGAAATGTCATCATAATTTCATTTTAGCTTACAAATGTAAAAATAAGGATTATTATTTTTATATCCCTATAATAAAAGTATTTATGTTTTCCTTTAAATTGTGTAATATGAATTTGTATTTATATTTATGTAAATGTGAATTTAGTAATTTATTTACATATTACTTGTGTTTACAAACTATTCTAATTCAAGAGATATTTAAAAAGAAAGTTTGTTTATAACTTTATATATATATATATATATATATATATATATATATTTATAACCATTTTAATTTAAGCACCTTTAAAAGAAAACAAAATGAAACTTTGATTAAATCTTATTTAAACTATCACATTTTAAAAATAAATAATTATCTTATACTTTGAAAATGTAGAATTTAACCTTAAATTAGGTTTTGAAAAATACTGAATTTAAAACAAAGCTTCAAATCACAATATATATATTACAATTTGAAAACATATTTCTCTTATTAAATTCTAACCAAAGCTTCCTATTATAATGTATATACATACATACATACATACATACATACATACATACATATATATATATATATATTATCAATAGATTATATTAAATTTCAAAACAACTTCAAATTATAACATATACATACATATATATTACAATTTGAAAATTCAATCTTTTATTTAAAAGAAAAGATTTTCTATTCACAATATATATACCAAATATATATATTATAAATAGAATAATTTTTTTTATTAGCTTTGAAAGATAATTCTTATCAATTTTAAATTGTTAAAAAGTTATGGATCAATATTGCCAAATTAGATATTTATTAACCTTTAAAAGATTAAATTTACCAATTTAAATTAAAATTATAAAGGAAAATTATCAAATTAATTTAATTATTAATAGAGATTATTAAATTGGTATTGCCTAAAATTCTGGATCGTCACATTTTAATTTTAATTGGCAAGTTTATTCTTTTAAAAGCAAATAAATATTTAATTGGTAAATTTTACCTTTTAAAAGGTAATAAAATGTTTTCTATTTATAATGTAAATATTGTAAAAAGAGATTCTTTGGTTTAAATTTAACAAGTAAAATCATGTTTTCAAATTCTATTATATATTTTGGTAATTTGGAAGTTGTGATTAAATTTAATATAAAACTTTTCAATGGTTATAATTAACCATATAGTTTCAAATTACTTAAGATAAACGTTTAATTGTTTAAATTATATTGTAGCTTAAATTTACATTTAAATAAGAGTAACAAAAAGGTTTGTTTTATTATCTTTTTAAATATTGCTTGATAAATATGATACATTAATTCATTTAGTAATATAAGTAATTTATAAATAATATGATAATCTCTTTTATAAATTATTTTAAATTGGCAAGATTGTTATTTTAAATAATAATAATAATATGTTGTTTTTATATATAGATATAAACAGATTTTAAAGAAAACAGAAATGTTATTTTCATATTAAATGTGTTGTTATATATGTATATATATAAGTTGATTTTAAATTGGATTTTTAAATTTAATTTGAATTTGAATTTGGATTTAAAATTTAAATTCAAAAGATATTTATTTTAAAATATTTTGGATTTGAAAATATAGGTATAAAATTTTATTTTGTATATAAATTGTTTTATAATAATTCCTTTAAAGAAATTTATATATATATATTTAGATAAGTATTTATTAATTAGTAAATTAAATATAAAAAACTTATTGTTAACATTTAAAATAAATAAAAATTACTTAACGACAAATGTAAATATATAAAAGCTTGATTTTAACAAGTGTAAGATAATAAGCAAATGTTAATGACAAATGGTGAGTTTTAAACTAGTGTCACATTTAATTTTAATTTTTCTTTTATATTTAGTAAATCACAAATTTAACCTAATAAATACATTGTTCTTCTCTTTGTCTCTTTTTCTATCTTCCTCAAATTCAAAGCTAAGAAACTTCAACCTGTAAAAAAAATTCTCAAAACAAATCTGATAATCAAACATTCCTCAAACCAAAAATAAATCAAAATAAAAAACTTGTAAATTAAATTGCTCAAACCAGAAATAACCTGTAGCCTGAAATCATCTTCAACTTATACAATCAAAACTTCAGATTTCAAGCATTTTCCTCCAGCATTTCAGTTCCAAAATCTAGAGCGATTCAAGTATTTTTTTTCCTAGATCATAACATGCAGTTTTCAAAAGCATTTGCAAGTTCCTGTTTCAATCACTGCTCTTTTTGCTCTCTGTTTTCAGGTGAGTAAACATATGTTTCTAAAAACAGTTTTAAAATATGTGAACATGCTTGAATGTTTGTGATGAATTTTTGTAGAATATGGTTTGCATATGTTTAAACATGTGAATGTATGTGTGCACGAAGGAAATGCCTGTACAAAGTCTGTGTGTATGAATATTTGTTCTCCGTTCATATCCAGGCTTCAAATTTTATAAAAAAGAATTCATATCTTCTCATGTATCTGATTGTAGGCTAGGATTTGAAAATAGAAAATGATTGTAAGTATATAAGCTTAATTTTAAAAATATTTTCAAATAATTATATGGAGTTTTTGTATCAAAAATAAGAAAATGTCAGGTATGTTCAACTATAAGTTAAAAATTAATTGATTAGAATCCTTGAATTGATTCTATTATATGATTCGAAATTGTAAATGATGAATTTTGGAAGTAAAATCATAATTTTTAGTTAAGCAATTTCTGAGAAATCAGAGTTGAAGGGTTTTTGGGTTTATCGCCAATTTCTGGCGATCGGTGTGATGGACGACGTTGATATTTTTGTCGAAGGAAGCTAGTAGGAGGTTGGATCTAGGAAAAATGGCTGTAGGATTTTCTGGTGAACGTGGTGGCTAGTCTGATGCGAAGTAGGGTTTTGAGTGTTGTTTATGTTGAGTTGAAAGTCGAGGTGATCTCGCCGACAATGATATTTCGGGCTCGATCGCGAGGGTTGCGATCACGATGTGGTGATGTGAAGCTGCTTTGGAAGGAGTGCGGTGGGTTCCATTTGTCATGATCATCGTCGGCGTTGAACTGTGGTGTTTGTTTTGGATTCTAGGGGAAATCGAAATGCTCGATTTCAAATTGTTGTTGCTTTCATCGAACTGGGTGGTCAGAAGCATCAGCTAGATCGTGGGCGACTGGAGGGTGGTCGGAACGGTGATCGATGGCGGTCGCAGTGGGCGTGCACATGCACAGTGCATTTTGGTGTCTGGTCTTGTTTGATGGTTTGAGGGAGCAGCTGTTCTCTCAGGTTGAGTTCGTGGTTGTTTCGGGTTTGCCTCGAAGTAATTGGGGTAGCGAGTGATAGTTGGCTCGGGTTTTAAATTTTAAAAGATAACCAGGTTTTAAATTATAAAAGATAACCAGGTTTGGAAAGGTATAAACTAATGCAAGTTATAGTAAAAAAATTTAACCAAGTTTGAAAGAAATTGTGCACTAGGTTTAAAAGCTAAGAACTCAATTTTTTTTAGGTTTTAAAGTTATTAAAATAACTAGTTTTTCAAAAGAAGTTTTAAACAAGTTTAAAGGTTTAAAGTATAATTTAAAATGAACTAGCTTTCCAAGTAACATGTTCTAAACATGTTTTAAACAAGTCTTTCCAAAGATTTAAATATTGAAGTAAATGTATAAATTTGTTTAACTTGATATTGGTAAGTTAAAATTTTAAGTTATTTTAAATCTTAAATTAAATGATTTAATTAGTAAGTTAATTTTAAAAGTTAAATGTTTTAAATATGATTTATGATAATTAAGTCCTTGTTAAAGACAATGATTTACCTAAAGGTTAGTTAAGATTTAATGATTTGAGATTCATTAAATAAATAAGGTAATTAAAGAGTAATTAATTAATTTAATTAATGATTAAGGATTAATAAATTAAATAATTAAGGATTATAAGTTAATTAATTAAAGGTTAAATAATTTGTAATGAAGAATCATTAATTAGATAAGTAAAGATTATTAATTAATGATTAAAAATTAATTAATTAATTAATTAAAGGTTTATTAAGTTACAATTAAGCATTAATTAATTAAGTAATTAGAGATTAATTAATAGGTAATTAGGGATTAATCAATTTGTAATTAAAAATGGTTAATTACAGTATAATTACTTAATGAATTAATGCTCAATGTATTTAATTAAATTAATGTGATTAATTTAAATTAACTTACTAGTTTAATTAATTAAAATAATCACTTGATGATTGGTTAAGTAAAATTTTTTAATGTACTTTATAAGTGTAAATACTTAGTGAGTAATTAATGGGTAGTTACTGGATGTAAATAATTGAAGGATAATTAATTAATGGAAGTAGTTTAGGTTTAATTACTTTGTGTAACTAATAAGAAGGATAATTACTTAGTGGGAGTAATTAAGGATTAATTACTTAGTGTAGTTAATTAAAGAATTAATTAATTTCAAGAGTTAATTAATTTATAAAGGTAATTAAGAATAGTTAATTACTAAATATGATTAATCAAGGTTGATTATGAATGCGATAAATTAAAGATTAATTATTAAATATGATTAATAATTAAAGAAGTAATTAGAGGATCATTAGTTAATGTAACTAATGAAAGTAATTAAGGGTTGATTAATTAAAGGATAATTTAATTAATGAAATGATTATAGGATAATTAATTAATGTAATTAATTAAGGGTTAATGTAATTGATTATAGTTAATTAATTAATGGGAGTAATTAAAGGTTAATTGATGTAAATGGTTAAGAATAATTAATTTATGTGATTAAGTAAGGCTAATTACTTAATGTAACCGAAGAATAATTAACCAAGGATGATTAATTAAGATGGATAATTAAAGGATGATTAATTAATTGGTATAATTAATTAATGGTTAAGTAAGCTGGATTTATAGTGATGAAAGTAATTAATTTAATTTATTTTTAGTTAATTAGAGATGGTGTGATTAATTAATCTTTTCTTATGGATGGCTGAATGATATTGAATGCCTTGGATTGTTTGATGTCTCTGCTATGAGATATGTGCTGATCTATGATATTGGATGCTTTGATTGAATTGTGATGATATAGATTATCTATTTCTGATAATGTGAATTATCTATCTGTGTGAATATAGATAGTGAATTAAACTGAATTGTTTTAACTTTGAAACAACCTGGACTTAAAAGACGACGTTTTGGATTTCGGTGAGACCGGGATCAGATTTCCAAATTTGGATATCCGAAAGCCACATTGATCCAAATTAACGATAGGTCGTGAATCAAGTGATGATCGAGATGAAGATTCAGAGTGCAAGGGCTATTTTCGTTAACTCTGAGGGTGATTCCAAAATGAGTGTAACGAGATAGTGTCTTAGGTTTTGTTCGAACACGGAACGAACTTGTATGGATTGAATGCTTTTAGAACATCGTCATTGGAGGACGATGAGCATTCTAAGTGATGTGTTCTGACTTGGTAATCGTAGCCTCAAGCCTCATCAACCAGAAATGGCTAAAATAGGGGAGGTGTAGCAAGGCTAAATGAATCGCGTTCAAGTAGGATAAGATTTCCCCTGTCTAGAGGTCCCTTTTTATTCGGCTGTGTGGGCAGTTGGTTGCAAACAACTGCAGGTTTGTCTTGTTCGAGACAATCCAATAAAGGATGGTTTCGGCCTTGTGTTGTAGGGGATTTAGGGTGGATCCTTGGTACGGTGATCTAGGCCACGTACTCTGATGGGCGGTAACCCAGTAGCCCTGCCATTGATGGAAACTCAGTCTTCCTACGTTCCCTTTACGGTTTTGATTGTATAACCTACTTTGTGGCGAGCATGCTGGAATTTAATCATGTAACAATTTCAGCTATTTCTTATTTACTTGGAAACCCTAGACCCTATTATAATATCAATGGATTTCCTATCAAATGTTTTGGTTGTCTTAAGGTAAAAGCTTTTTCGTGTTTATATGCCGGTAGTCTTACGAGATACCTTTTATTTCCAAAGGTTTTTCAAAGTTAAGCAACTTCAACCCGTTTACTCACACCAGACCCATGTCTGCCCTGGAGTTTATTTTCTGTTTTCTTAAACTCTTTGGTACTCAAATTTTTATGAGTAGCCAAGGGATTCAGGTTAGCTTTGACGAACCCTAGAGGAGGTATGGAACAGGAGGCTTCAGCGTTTGTATATATATAGTTTTTTGCTGTGTTGGTATCTCTGTGTTGTATATTTGAGTTGTATTGACTAGACAGGTGTTATAACTGTCTAGTATGTGATGTATAAGCTGTGTAACTCTGATAGATGTTGTATATTATGTAATACTTTTGTGATTAATATATTTTATTGGTTCCGTTGTGAGATTCTGATATCTGTTTTGTTCTTTCTTTCTATCTTTTCTATTTTCTATCTTTTTTTTAATGATGCGTCTTTCTATGAGATGAAAGGCGGGTCGTTTCAGTTTCCAGAGCACTTAATAAAGCACAAACATTCCTGTCGGAATTCTCCACTGAGAAGATGATTCGGTCATGACTATTTGGATGTCTTACTGATATTTCCCCATCCTAGAAAAATACTTATTCTCATATCTTCCAAACCAATCCATACCCAAAATGATCCCGAATTCTATAAAATCATAAACATACAGACTACATGCAAACATATGACTAAACAAATCAAGTTCTAACTGGTCACATCTTTTCCTTAGAGTTGCACACCCTCCTACTGGATTGACAACCGTTAAGGAAGAAATAAGGTAGGTTGGTTCTAAATATAACCTATCAACTAGATTCTAAGATATAAATGAATATGATGCACCGGTATTAAATAGTATCATAGCTAGAATACTTTGAATCAAAAATGTACTTTCCATCACGGTCCTCCCTTTATCAGCAACAGTTGGCTTAGCACATGATGGTCAATAGCAAAAAAAATTCCCTTGTCCACCTAACTGGTTCTAAACACTGGTTCCTGTAGTGCCCAACTTGATTATAGTTGTAGTAGTTCACATCCTCAGCCTTCTTCTGTCCCTTGCTTGACCGTCACTCATTTGAAAAATGACCCTTTCGTCACATTTGTAGCAGACTAGATCAACTTTTGACTTTTTGGTCATATCTCCATACTAGGCTCCTTTCTTTTTGAAGAATTTCCTCTTTTTACCTTGAGGACCTTGGGATTCAACTAGATTCTCTCTAAAGCAAACGGCAAGCATCTCCTCATGGCAGATTGCCATCTCCACTACTAAATTATTAGGATCTCAGATATGTGTTGGGGTTGCCTTAGCAAGCTCGTGCCTCATTCCTCGAATGAACCTTTCATTACTTCTAATGTCAGTATCTACAATAGCATATCCATATCCAGATAGCTCATCAAACTTATTAGTATATCTGATAACTAACATATCTCCCTGAACTAAATCCATAAACCTCCTCATCATTGCTGACTTAGCAATCTTAGGAATAAACCTCTATTTGAATCTCCTTCAAAAATCATCCCAATTCTACTCTTCCTCTGGAACTCCGCCGGTCACGCTATTCCACCAGCGAAGTGCTGACCCTTGCAACTGCCTAGAGGCTAACCTTCTCTTCTGCCCATCTTTTAAACCCATGTCAGCAAATATTCTTTCACAATACAACACCCAATTCTCCACTTCGATAGCATCCTTTATTCCCATAAATGGCTTTCCACCCAAGTTGGTGTAGTCTCTGCTCAGCTTAGCATAATTATTCCCAATAGAGGCCATAGGATTAGCTCCTCCACCAGCAACTCCAGTAGTAGCTCCTACTTGCATCAAATTAGCAAGGAACTGATACATCATCCCTACATTTACTGGTGGATTTCCAACCCCCACATTGGCTTCATCATTTTTATAAGCTTTAGCCTATCGACCTTGTTTCCTCTGAGTGTTAAGTCGAGCATTTCCATCAGTTGTAGCACTTCTTCCACCTAGATTTCCTCTTTGTTTCCTGCTTCTACATCTTTTTTTCGTAAATCTGTGTACGATCCTTAATAAGATACAAAAGAATGGTCTAAGAAAAAAGGTAATATGTACTTATACATATACACCTATATATCAAATACAAGTACGTTATAATCCCGTTAACCCAAACCCCATTCATATTATTGATTCATTAGATTATTCTTTAAAAATCCTTTTAGGTTTAAATTTCTTAATTTTTTATAAACCTATGCTCTGATACCAACTTGTAACATCCCTCATTTAGGAGCCCAAAACTAATGGCTACGAATGCTACAGTCGTCCATAGTTATTAATCCTCAGCGACCAAATACGATAATGGTAATTACATTGATATATCATAAACACATGGATATGGAAAATTAAAATTTCAAAATAACATTCATATTCCATTCCAAAATCCTTTTCAACATTCTTTACATAACCCTACGACATGACCACTTTCTGATAAATATATTTATTACAACATACTCCAAAAACAACATATGAAGATGCCCCTTATTGATCAAAGTATATAATAGGCAATTAACAATTTTTCCTTAACAAAACATAGCACATCGGAATCAAACTGAACAAGAACTTAAAATAGCTATAATGCCTCCTACACGTCTCCAGAAGCTTGTTTGTCTAATAAGATACCTAAAAACCTCAACCCTCGGACTACTAAAAATTAATTAAGTGCCCGAGCGTTTAAGGAATACAAAAACTTTGAGTCAAACAATAAGCCTGGTATGAATAATAATCTACCATCTCAAACCATTTAGATATCCAATGAGACTATGCCGCTTAACGGAACGGGTTTCTCGTCACTGGTATCCTAAAATCTTTATAAAACCATATACTATGTCCTATATCTACAATGGTTAAAACATCTCTAAATAATATAATAAGATTAAATGCAAAACAAATGAATAAATTCTAGATTACCCATCTCCATTCTTCTTGACTATCTGTCTCAATTATAGTTTCTAGATTACTATTAATCTAATAGTTTTCAAGGGATTACTGATAACTGGTTAAATGTTTAAGGACTCCCTATCTAATAAAATAGTTTTCATGGGATCAATATATATTGGTAACTCCAATATCTTTTCTTTTATCCTAGTTTTCATGGGTTTACTAAGAACCTATTAAATAACTGTCAATATCTTTTCTTTTCTCCGGATATAGTTTTCATAGGCTAGTTATAAACCTGTCTTTCTGACACCTTCATTTTTACATAGTTTTCATGGGCTCACTATGAAACTATTGGCTCCTACCAATATCCTTTCCTATGCACAGTTTTTATGGGCTTATTGTGAACCTATTGCCCCCGCCAATATCTTTAATTTTTATTCACTATCAGTTAAACTAGCTAGTTATTCTTCCCTTCTCCAAAATATTGATATTGGTTAGTAACAATGTGAATAAGTATATGAAGAAGTTACATAACTAAAAATAATACAAACACCTGTGGTTTATTATCTTATATATATATATATATATATCCTCGTTAAGCACTTTAACCTTTATAATCAATGAAAACCTTTTCATTTCAAAACTCTTTTTTATTTGTGCCATGGTTATTCCTTCAAATTGAGATTGGGTTTATGTTTTGAAATCTTAAAAACATTTCATTCGAAACCTCTGGAAGGCTTCCATCGAGAGCAAAAACTTCTTTTCAAAACATAATAAACATACTTTTCAAAGTCCGTGATAAATATTCTCTTTCGAAGCCAAATATACCTTTTGATGGTATCAAAACGTCCTTTGAAACATAGCTTTGAACAAATGAAAGTACCCCTTTCGAAAGCATTGGATTTATGATTTAAAAACATCATTTGGGTAAAAGGGTTTATATACCAAAATATTTGTTTCGAAACATTATAAAATTGTTTGGGGAAAGTTGATGATGTCAGAACCATCTAGTCGAAAGCACAATCCTTTAAATTAAAACTTTAAAGGATAGGGTCGAAATCCCCTTTCGATTTCGTTGTCTTTGAAACCCTCAACCCCTTTCAAAAGAATTTAGGAAGTTTCATAGCTTAGGTAAAATAAAGATAACCCTTCGAAAGCATTGTTGGCTTTACTACAGTTGAATGGAAAATTAGCAATTGGTTTCGACTTGGTCAAAATCAATCTTTTCGAAAGTTCTTATTTTAAATAAAAAGTTAATCCTTTGAAAGCTATTTATAGAGACCCTTACGAAAGTATGAGTTTCGACTATGTCAAAAGTTTTAAGTAAAATAAGGCAGGAATTTAACTTTTGAAAAAAAACTAAGGTTTTAACTCTATAGGTTATCGACTTGGTGGAAAGCCCTTCAAAAACTAGGTAGGTGCTTATTTTTTAAATGTAAACTTTGGTTTTGTCCCTAATCGAAAGTATTACTTTCGACACCCTACCTTCCACTGCTTACCAATTCACTTCGTACCAATACCATTGATATCATGTGCATTGGTTTCGACTCTAATGGTTTCGACTGGGTTGGTATGGAGGTGAAGGATTCAAAAGGGACCTTTAACAGAAGTGAAACATGTTTTTCTAGGTAAAGCCTAGTTAATGCCAAATTAAGCAATTTATATGAACTAACCTGCCTACATGTAAATATATAATTGGTTGCCTCAACTAACCACCTCTTAACCTTTGATAAGCATTAAAACAAATTTTTCCAGATAAGCCTTTCGATTAGAAGTATACTTAAATCATTTATATCCTCTTCTGAAAATAACTTAATTCTTATAGTAAATCACTTAAGAAAAATACTTAAAAATTTTAGAAATTTACTTTGATTATGTTATTTAACACATCAAAATTTCAAACCCAAATTTTCAATATAATTTCTGAAATAAATTCCTAAACCCAATTAACCATATTTTCATACAAAAAATTATAATAATCTTTCCATAGCTTGGAAGTTATCAAATTTAAAACCCAACACCAAAATCATGTTTTTCATAATATATAATTTTTTTTCCATGGCATTTAAACATCAATTCTTATCGGTTTTGCTCTAAAACCATATAAATCGTCATTTAAACAATCTTGTTTAAATTAAACAAATTGAAATTCATGCATATCATTATCCAAACATCATATATACAAAGTTAATCTCAAATCCGAAACATATGTTCATAAAATAAAGATGGAATTATTATTCAACTTGATTAAGACATGGTATTTGGATTGAGTTTGTGATTGATTCTCTTTCTTTAATTCTTTAGCTTTTCTTTGAATTTCTTTTCTTCTTTTTCCCCCCTTACTAATGGCCGACTCCCATCTTATGCTTACGTTCTTATTTTTTTGTGAAAAAAATGATAATGAACAAGAACGGCCTAAGGAACGTATATATATAAGGGTAAGGTTATAGGTGGCTAATTCCTATTATGCCCTTATATAATTTAATTATTTTATTAACCATTCTTGTGCCCATTTCAATTAATACGCATGGCCATTTAATATTTTCAAATCTTAATCCCTTTATCACTTAACATTTAAATTATTCTATTTAATTTTATCTAATTAAATCTTCTGAATAATGTTATTAAAATTAGGGTTGTTACAACACACAATTGCATCCATCATTCAGTGATCCATAGGCAATCATGGCAGCAATCTATTATCTCAAATGCAGCCGAATTAAAAGTAGAAACTCTACTACAACCATATGAAAAGAGGCAGTTCAATAAAGTATGGTATCGACCTTCTGAATCTAGGATAAAGATATCGAGCTCATAAATACTAATAAAGATATCAAGCATCTAGTGCCCAACCTATAGATGTTGGAATCGAATCTGAAAAACAATGATATCAAGTTTGAAAGCAATATGAAGCTATCAATTACATAAGACATGAATGCACATGTAATGTAAAGTACATTCCAACTATGTTGCATTAATAAAGTAATCAGAAATGGTACACATATTAGAATAAAGTAAAGAGTATTCCATGGAATTAAAAAAGCAGGCACTGATATAATAAAGGAAGTATGTTTATCATCCAACGATATGCATGATTTTTAGCCTATCATCTTACGACCAAGAAGTTATAAGGTGACCAGTCGGTAGAGGTTTCAAACTTCTATTTACTATAACACATTGACCTGCTAGCTGTAACTATCGAGCTTGTAATGGAGTTATCGGGCTTGTAACAAATTTGTCAAATATGAAGATTTGCATGCTGTTAAGTATGCAATTGCTATTTTCTAAGCATACATAAGTAACAATATCGAGCTTCTACAGCGAGCTATTAAGCTTTTACATTAAAGTGTAAAGCAACTAAGTTTACTATGTCAAGCAATCAAATAAGAGAAATGAAGTTCATGTCTAGCGAGTAAGTGGCAAACATGTCGAGCTTAGAGATAATCAGACATATCGAGCATATAAGTAATGGAAATGTCAAGATGATATCCGAAGATTCCAACCAAGTCGAAAAGTTTTAGAGTATTCGACCACCATGGATTGACTTATCTCATCAAAATATACAAGACCATGTTTTCAAGTCGATAGGCGAAGCTCCAGATTGGTAACTGAATATGGATGGCAATAATTTGCTCTATGAATTCATGGAAATTTAAGCGAGGGCAGTTTTTGATGAAATTGTTACGATAAGAAGTCTTTGGATATGTGTGAATAATGTTAAAGACCGTTCGTCGATATCTATTTTTATGAGATAGAAATTGCTTGAAGTTTGAAAAATCGAATAATGATTAATTTCAAATTTCAAAACCCGAAAGGTTAGAATTTCTAGAACCATAAAATATGAGATCGGAAACATGATAGACTTTAAAAAATGAAAATATAATGGCATGTAATGGTAATCAGTCGCGATAATATCCTTGAAAATTTTAAAGCAAAATTATTGAAATCAGTTAATTTTGATAACCGATTATTAGGATAACGGGCCTATTCGACCTTCTAAGTGATCGAAATTTCTAATTCATTTTGTTTATATGAGAAATTCAGCATGTATTAACACAAGAATTCAAGTTTCTTTATAGGTTAAAGCAAGAACTCTCTATCACCTAGAACCAAGGACTTCAAAATCAAATATGGACATCAGAGAAATTCTAATTTTTCTTGTCAAAGTGTAAATTATTATTTGAGCTTTGGGCTTCATTCTCCGAAGTGCTGAATTAAATTAGCTCTCAATATTTTATTTATGTATTAAAATCAAATTTTCTATCAAATAACGAGAATCTTCCTTATTGTTTAGATTTCTTGTTTCTGTTAGCTGGATGTAAATTCTACTATTAAATTAGAGTTTATGGTTGTTTATAAGATGGATTTTTGGATTTCTTGCCAAATGAAATTTCTAATCTTTTTGCCAGATGGATTTTTGGTCTTTCTATCCGATGGAATTTTGATTTTCTTATCAAATAGATTTCTGGTTCTCTTATGAATTTCTGTTCGTTTTACTAGATGGATTTTTGTTCTTCTTATCAGTTAGATTTATGATTTTTTTGGCCAAATGGATTTTTGTTCTTCTTATTAGATAGATTTCTAGTCTTCTTTTAGATATATTTTTAGTTTTCTTATTAGATTGATTTATAGTTATGTTATAAATTTTTGGTCTTTTTACCAGATGGATTTCTGATCTTCTTATTAGTTAGATTTCTGATCTTTTTGCCAGATGATTTTCTACCCTTCTTATCAGATGGATTTCTAGATTCTTGTTAGATGAATTTCTGGTCTTTTTACCAGATGAATTTTTGATCTTCTGACCAGATGGATATCTGGTTTTCTGCAAGATGGATTTATGATCTTCTTGCCAGATGAATTTATAGTCCTTTTGCAAGAGGGATTTCTGATCTTCTTGCCATATGGATTTTCTTCTTCTTTCCAGACGAATTTCTGGTCTTTTTTCTATAGGGATTTTTGGTCATCTTATCAAGTGGTTTTCTGATTTACTTTTCAGTTAGATTTATGGTTCCCTTGCTAGATGAATTTCTAGTTTTTTTGCAGATGGATTTCTAGTCTTCTAATCAATTAGATTTCTAATTTTTTGTCAAATGTATTTCTACTTTTCTCATTAGTTTTAGTTTATCAGACGAATTTCTAATTCTCTTACCAGATGGGTTTTTAGATTATGAATCTCGCCCTCAAAATGAAGTTTGTGGAATTCTATCTATTATTGCCAAATTCTCAATCTCTAGGTAGGAATTCAGATTCTCCACTACATGGCAATGGATTTTCTTTGGATTTCTGGTTTCCTTATTATCTTAAACTTGGCTCCTGCAATCCAAGCTCACCATCCCTAACATGATATTTGATATGACTCCTTAAGTCGAAGATACTGCGAAACCCTCCTATTGGATCAATTCCCAAAAAGGTTATTTTGCACCTCTTTGGCATTTAAAAAAATCTCTTTCTAAAGTCCCATGATTTTTTGAAAAATCTATTACCCAAAAAAATAAGGTGGAATAATGCACACCGTCCCTTATTTTGATAAAATACCTTCACTTTTAAACCTTTTTTTCCGAAAGAAATGATTGTAGGTTTTTATTACCATTGAATACTCCATCGATCCAAAAGAATTTACACACTATTATTTCAAAAGCAATTTGCAAAAAATACATAGTTTTAACCACTATGTTAACAATTTAAACTCAAAGGATGTTTTGATAGGATCATTTTTATGATTTTTGAAAAAGATACTGCAAAATACCGATATTGACCTAAAAAAGAGAGTGGCTAGTCACAAAATAATCTATGGGATTTCATGATCGGAATTCAAATTTTGGACAATAGATATAGAATCTCTTATTTGAGGCATCAAATTTCTTGAATTGTATAAGTAACTTTCGAGAAGTTGAAAGATGCAAATTTCCTCATCAAGAACCATGATTTTAACAAGTCAAAAGGATAAATAGGTTGAACTAATATTTATTTATAGAGAATGGTCCTACCATATGTTAAAATAGAATCTTAATCTTCAAATCTTACGCATCGATAATGAATTATCATACGTAGAGAAAGGAAAATTCAACACCATTAATGGATCGCCTCATAGCTTCAGCATAAAAATATCTAGAGAAGCGGTACCTCTACCTCAAACAAGGAAAGATTCAAGAAAAAGTAATTAGCCACCATCATCAATATACATAAATGAAGCGGTAATAAAAACTAAGTGAATAAGCACCAACCTAAGGTCAAGGAACATCGAAAAAAATAAAATGATAAATATATATTCCCGTACCATGACTAAGAACAATCTTGCATCTACGATAAGTAACTCAAGAAAAATGAATGATGCCATGAATGGTAGTTTAGAAAAGATTTTTATATGGAATATCCCAGCTATACAAAGCAAAGTAAAGAAAAAAATAGGGCAAAAAATTATTAGCCATAAAGCAAATAAGGACAAAATAGTCAATACTTTAAGATGAAATAAGTATCAATTGTCCTCTATAATCTAACATCGCCCCAACTTAAGCCTGCAACCTCTGATGGAATATGAGACCACTATTTAACTCAATCGAAGTAAGAATTCAAATAACAACAACCAATTATTCACCTAACCAATTAGAGGTCGAATCGTCATCCAACATAGTAATCTTAAACATTGCACTGACTCGATCTTCCAAGCTGTGGAATTCAGTTTAAGCTCGAAAAGATCATCAGAGTATGAAATAACCATAGTCCTATCTCTAGAATCTAAAATAATAATAAAGCAGCAAGACCAATTTAGAATGTCCTAGATAAGTACTGGATTATAGCAAGAATCAACGTCTACAATATATAAGTACAAAGATATTGATTATCGTGGACCAATCTTTATATAATCTCAATATGGATTATCGAAAAAATCCCGAAAATGTATTCGAACGAATTCTCCACAACTTTGGATAAGAGAATTAGGTAGAAGAATTGCCTAGGATATTATGAACCTATCAAAGAGTCATACATATATCTAGTTGATATCAAAACCATCAAAACTATTCGTAAGAAATGGCTAGGTAAAGAAAAAGGAAATTGGTTAGAAGAACTACCACTTATGATCTAGGAAAATCGAACTTCTAGTAAGACCGCAACAGGACATACTCTATTTTCTTTGATATACAGATGAGAAGCAATGCCTCTAGTCGAAGTCGAAATACCATCCCATCGAAGGATTGCATATGCTTTTGATACCAATCAAAAGCTAAGAAAAGAGTCTCTAGATTTGATTAATAAACTAAGAAATGAGGCGACCATATGAACAACCAAATATCAACAATATCAAGGTATTACAACTCGAAAGTCAAAGGGAGATCATTTCAAAAAGAAGATTGAGTACTCCAAAAAGTTGTGGAAAACATCAAAAATCCAGTGGATGGACCACTTGGTCCAAATCAAGAAGGACCCCTTGTTATCCATAAAATAATCGCACCTATGGACTAAGCCGGCCTAATGGTAATGTAATAGTAAGAACGTGGAATGTCAAGCATTTGAGATCTATTTTCCTATAATAGATAAATAAAGAAACCGAGACAAGTGTATATATCGAATTGATAGTCAATGGAAAGAAAGAAACTCATAAAATAAAGGAAAAGCCTTTGATCAGGGCATAAGGGCTTAGTCAAAGCATTATAAGCCTTCGGTCCCTCCTACAAGGCCTGACCATAGCACCTCTTAGAGGGAGGGGATCAGAGCAAGCCTCTGGTCTTACCTATAAGGCCTGGCCAGCGCACCGTAAGACTTTGGTCCCGCTTACATAGCCTAGGCAGAACACCACCGAGAGGAAGGATGTAGTAAGCGTTTGGTCCTGGCTAAGATGTCCAAAGCACCGAATTGCCATTAGTTTCGCCTATAAGACTTGACCAAAGCACTTCCTAGAGGGAGGACGGATAAGGCTTTGGTTCTGCCATAGATGACTAAGCAAACGCACCGACCGGTCTAAATCCCTACCAAAAAGGTAAGAAACAGCAAGAGAAATCAAACAAAGCCTAAATCCTTACCTAAAAGGTAAGAGAGCAAAAGAAATCAATCCAAGCCTGAATCCTTACCTGAAAGGTAAGAGAGGACAAGAGAAATCAGTCAAAACCTAAATCCTTATGCTTAACTTCCTTATGCTTAACTAAAGGTAAGAAGGGATAAGAGAAATCAATCGGAGCCTCAATCCTTACTCAAAAGGTAATAAGTGGCTAAAGAAATCAATTAGAACTTAAATCCTTACCTAAAAGGTATAGAAGGGGCAAAAGAAATCAGTCAAGTAAGTCTAATTACATTTTAGAGATGGGCCAAAGCAATCTTTTAAAGGAAGAGCATTTGGACATGAATCAATCTTGCAACAAGGAAAAGTTAAAGTAACCTTCGAAGGAAAGGACAAGAACCTTGCATATGATAAAGAAAAGTCATTGAATAGCCATCCATAAACCCAAACCAAGGGATTTTTTTTTTAAAAGCTAGCCAATGTAATAATATTTGAGTAACAAAAATTTGTTTATGAAGTAGTTTGGTCTAGAAAGGTATGAAGGCAAATTGACCCATACTTTTGCCAAATTTGGAAGGTATATTTAAAATTCTGCTAGTTCGATAATCATTCCAAATGTGATTTTCAATACCAAAATTTCAAAGTTTAACAAGAAGACTCTTTCACAAATTTCTTTGGCATTTAAAAAACAAAATGATCAATTTGAGAAAGAAATAATTTATTAAAATTGTGGAAGTCATTACCTGTATTTTATATGTTTTAAGGCCAAAGAATTTATAGAGAAGTGAAAGCTAAAAAGAAGAGCCATCAAGAGAAAAAGAAACGACTATGTCAATAAAAGGGTATTGAAGCTTTAAAAGGGAAAGGGTTATCAAGTCCTAGCAACTGTTTTATCCGAGAGGTATATAGCCTATGGCAATAACAGTATTAAACCCTTTATATGAAGATGATTACCATGCTTCCATTCAAGAGTTGAACAATTTAAAGGAATTAGTGAATGCTTGGAGTTATCAAGCAATAAAAAATTTCAAGCTTGAAGATAGTATGGTTGACATGCCTTTACAACCATAAGAAGTGGTGTCGAACATCTATAACAATAAGGGATATCAAATATCTAAAGTAGGAGGTAGGGCGAGCTTTTGCAAGCAATTGCTGTCAATTCTTCAAGAAAAGAGTTTCTGTGCCAAAGCACTGTATATAATAGGCATCTTACTATAAAAGCAGATATATTATACCACTAATGAAAGATAGCTATCAAGTCTCTAGATGAAGGATAACAATCAAATCGATGGCTATTGGGTCCATTACAAACTTGGAAGAAAAAGAGATCTCGAGTTTCTATAAATAAGAACGGCGAGTTCTTGTAAAGGAATCATTACCGAAGTTTCACCAAGATAAAACTAATGGAAACCTCACTAGTAAGAAGATACTTGATTTTGCACTAAAGTGTACTATTATCTGGGTTTTTAACCCAGTAGGACCCACTAGAAAGTAGAACAATCTTGTAATATCAGGATGGCTTAGAATCTAACCAAAAAGGATAAGGCAAGAAGTGAACGATAGCCAAGCTATATTACTGAGATAACAGCCGAGATCGATTAAACCAAAGGACCAGCCTTCATATAGCCCAATCAGCGACTAAGTGCAAACAGCTAGTGAACTACTATCAAAATGAAATGACTACAATAAACGACTATGGAAAAATCTCCAATTCCAAACTCCAGAAAAATCCTAAGTGCTTGGATCATCAGCGACCTATGCCTCTCCTCAAACCTTCAAATGAGCTAGCTGAGGAATACTACAAAACGAGCCCAAGACATTGGCTCGCAAACGAGCCAAGTCTATAGGTCACCAACGACCCATAGACCATAGGTCATCGGTGACCATGTTCTTATCTCTTTTTGCAAGCCAAACCCTCCCAAGGTCGTTTCCTACTTACCTATGAGCTGATGGTGAAGTGGCCTGGCTCAGAAGCTCTCTGATCCATATAAATACCATCCTACCTGCACATAAACTGAATCTTTAGGGGACTGATTGTTGAAGCTCTGCTGGAATTATTCTTTATCTCTACCTCCCTTATAACAATCCTTAGAGGAATACACTATGATTCTCCAGTGGATTCCAACTCGGCAGATTCAATCTAGCTAGGAAATAATCGAAGCCTTGCAATCGAACATCTCTTGTAATAGCATTCAGTCTATAATAAAACTATAAAGTGGACGTAGGCTTTACTAACAGCCGAACCACTATAAAAAATTTTTGTCTACTTTCTTTTACTTTTCTTTCTTGATATCTATTGTTTATGATATTGCTCTGTCAAAATAGGTCTAGTGCTTTCAAACTCAAACCTGGGTGTTGGTCCATTTTTTGGGTCAATATTTTGGTGCTTTCGCTTAGAATTCCAACTTAGGGTTCAGATCTTGCTATCTACGTTGGATCCCATAGGTCCAAAAGTTAGATCCTCATTCTCTTATTAGAAGGTTTGTTGTTGAGAATAGAAGAGCCAACCAAGAAGGATCAGAGAAAAAGCAAGCAAACACATGCTAAGGTGATGGGTCACTAGCGATCCATCTCCTATGGATTGCTAGCGATCCACATTGTTAGCCTGTGGTTCCACTAATCCTCTTGCATCATGATCCAATAGCAGCTGATGCAACCAGCGCATGAATCATCATTAAAATAAGGCAAAGCTCAAAAATTAACTATGTACATTGATCGCTAGCGATCCATGCACTATGGATTGTTAGCAAACCATACCTTTTACTAGACCGCCATAAACCCCAAAAAGCAAAGTCCAATAATATTCTACGTATATGGATCGCTAGAGATCCATATGCTATATAATGGCGATCCATGCTGTTTCATTGTTATGCAATGACCTACATGAAATAAGATGAGAGAAGGATGCTAGGGAATTGGCTTACTTTCTAACATACATTTCTGATCGCCAACGATACATAAGCTATGGGTCGCTAGCGACCCAGTAAATTGGCTTGGGTCGCTATGCTTTTCTCCAGTGAATCAGCTTATTAGAAGTGCCGTAACATTTACCATTAACAGTCGACCCACTGAATTGGCTCGGGTCGCTAACGAGACCGTCATCTATGTCATTCGAAGGGGATATAATCGAAAGGAAGCAATGGGCGGAGCTCCAAGAATCATGGAAAAAGAAAATGTTAACACTCCACCTACTACAAAAGCATCGACTATAGACCCGAACTTAGGGGTGTAAACCCCATGTAAGCATATAAGAATGCGTCTCTCCAGCTCTAAAGGTGATAGACAATTTGAGGAAGACAAAATGGATGAAAATGAAAATGTGAAAACGCTAGAAGAAGCTCTAAAGCCCATGTCGTAGCACAGTGCTAAGAAAAAGGATGAGGAACTGCTACTCAAATTGTACTCCTAAAAGCTGGAGCACTAAGAAGATATGACACAAACCGAGATCAACTACAATGCCAAGCTCCTGTGGTATATTGTGACCACCTCCAAAAAACCAGTTTCTGATCCGAGCTCCCATCGTCGAATCATGAGTGGTCATCGTCGAAAATCATCAAAAAATGTCATAATGGTCATTGAAAAACTCACTTCAAGATTGACTTGAAGTCAAACTTAGGTAATCGACTATTTGACTCAAAGCAGATTTCAAAAGTCCTGACCCGAAGTCAAACTTGTGTAATCAGCCATTTGACCTGAAATAAACCTAAGAAATTCGGTCTGAAATCAGACTTGGGTAAAACCAAGATTTTCTCCAAGTAAATAGGCAAATGGCTCTAAGCAACATTTGTCACCAAATTAGCACTTCAAATTATGTGACTCCAATCGAATCATGGGCTAACTTCAAGCAAATGGAAAATTTTCATCGGTCGAACTCCAAGTAAAATACCACCAATCCATCGATGTTGATTCATCTTCTTTTTCCCATAACTCGAACATGCGAACTCCGAATACCTTGAAATTTGGAATGCAACCTTGCGGAGCCTTCTTTGTTACCCCAAACTGATCTTGCCTAGTTTGAAATTTTTTAGGGTCCATCATAAGTGATTTGACATTCAATCGGCATCCAAGAACTAATTCCTCGCGTTTCTCGGATATATACAACACCAAGAAGCACCAAAAGTTATGCATCTCGTAAGCCACTCATCAAAACTTATGCTCCTTGCATTTCCCAGAGATAGACAATGCCAAGGAGCACCAAAAGTTGTCCATCTTGTAACCGCACATCAAAACTTATGCTCCTTGCATTTTTCGGAGATAGGAAACGATAAAAAGCGCCACAAGTCATGCAAATCATAAGCCGTGCACTAACTCCTAAAACATACGCTCCTCACATTGCCCAAAGATAGATGACACTAAGGAGCATGGAAAGCCGCACACTAACTCTTAAAGAGCTTAAACTCCACACTTTGCCCAAAGATAGGCAACATCGAGGAAAACTAAAAGTCGTGCATCTAATAAGCCATGCACTAATTTTCAAAATACAAACCCCTTACATTGCCTGAAGATAGGAAACACAAAGGAATTTCATAAGCTGTGCACTCTCAAAAGCCGGGCACTTCGATTAACAGGGATCAACTCTCGACACCCGAAAGAACAGACATTGCTTCGGCAGTACCGCAAAGCTCACAAACCAAGAATTCGACAAAGAATTCTGATTTTTGACCAAAGTTAATGCACAAAATGCCAAAATTCAAGACATCCAACTCACGAATTCCCAAAGATAGGAACTGTGACATACCTTGACAATGGGCATCTAGGGAGCCGCCTAGACAGTCAAGTCTCACATCAACTGTTCAGAATAATCAGCCCTGTGGACTGAGGGGCACAAAACAAATTAACACTTGGTCAGGATAAAAGATCGCTCCAACTTGCAACAAAAGGATGATACCATCGTCCTAAGATAGACGACGACGGAAGGCCGTTCGAGAATTAATTCATCAACGCACCAGTTTCTAAAGAAAAGAAGCAAGTGCTCGACCGAGGTATCAAACCTAATTTGCAGAAAACCAGCTGTTATCCGAAGACAAACCATGGCAAGGAGAGAACGCTCAAAATCGAGAAGCTAAACCATTGATTCTCGAAGATTAGAACCAATGAATAAGGTTGATATCTGCAATAATTCTATCAGCCTAGCATAATGCATATGGCCTAAAACAAGCAAGGTTAAGTGCCATGGATTTAAGACAAACACTACCGAACTCTACTGGTCCATGATCAGTATAGGAATGAGCACGGTCATAATTTCATATGATGTATAAGAACATGAAAGTTTGCACCTGGAAATGAAGGGTTCCACAGGTATTCATCAGAACATAACAAAAATTGGTTGGAGGAAATTTGATTTTTCTTGAATAAGAATAACTATGGAATTGGTTAAGCAACAGCTTTGCATCTCCAAAGGTAACATTTGACGGCTATAAACAAAGATAGGAAAAAAAACACTTGGGACTTTTATCGTTAGAGAACATGGTGCATCCCGAAGTTAAACAACGTTAAGAAAAACCACCATGTTGGGTTAGAGAAAATCTACTCAACTCTATAGGATCGGATTAATGATTCAAACATCACAAAAATCTCTAAGTCCTTGGAGCAAAGAATAGAATACTCTGAATCCCTGGAGCGCAGACTAGAGTAAAATCAATTGGAAAAAAAAACTCTAAATCAGTAGAGCGTGCACTATAGTACCCTAAGTCCGCGAAGCACGGACTAGAGTATAAACGATTCGCAAAATTCTCTAAGTCCCCGAAGCGCAGACTAGTGTATAAATGATTGACAAAAATCTCTAAGTCCTCGGAGCACAGACTAAAGTACTATATGTCCCCAAAGCTTGGACTAGAGTATAAATGATTCACAAAAATCTCTAGGTCCCTGGAGCATGTACTAGAGTACCCTAAGTCCCCGGAGCATGGAATAGACTATAAACAATTCACAGAAATCTCCAAGTCCGCGAAAGCACGGACTAGAGTACTCTAAGTCCCTAGAACATGGACTAGAGTATAAATGATTCACAGAAATCTCACAGTCCTCGACTACAAACTGGAGTACAAACAATTTGGCGAATATGCGACCGCCCAAGAAAGAACTCTAAGTCCCCAGAGCATGGACCAAACTATGAAAACAAATCAAGCATGAGTCGACCACTCACAAAATGACTCTAAGTTCCCAAAATGCGGACTAGAATGCAAACATCATAAACAGAAGAGTAGGTTTCAGCTGCCCCCTATTCCAATAATTCCAACCTCAACTTGGCAAGAGAAGTGCAAACCGTTAAAGACCATCACCAATATGACTTTAACATTGCCCATAAGATAGGAAACATTAAGAAAATACTTCTACAATCTAACCATCAAAGTGCTAGTTGTCAAAGGCCGAAACTAGTATCCGACTGTATTAAGAGCACCATCGAATCGATGGGGAAAATCAATCCCAACCTCCTGAGTGCATGTGTTTCCTCGGCAATGCTAGGAAACTTTCTATTTCATAACTATCAGTGTTGCCCCCAACAACTCCGAGAAACATTCTACACACTAAGTACCGGTATTGCCCTGGAAATGCTGGAAAAACTATAATCTACAGGGCTAATGGGAAACACCCATCGCAGTGAACCATCGATGCACTAGCTTCTGGAGATAGAAGTTGGTCCTCAACCGAGTTTCTACCTTCTCTTCATAAAAATACTATTGCCCAATGGCAGGCAGCAAACAGAAGACATATCCCTACAAAGATCAGCCGGATAGTCGACCTTTCGTCACAGGAATCGGCCACTACACAGGAATAAAGCAGCGTCGAAAGGAAATCCTAGGATTGAATTACCCGTGCACTAGTTTCTTAGGATGAAAGATGGTGCACAAACGAATTTTTTAAATTCAACTTAGAAACAATTTATACACAGGCAAAAGATAGGCAGTCTCGAGGAAATGTTGCTTGGAACCAAATAGCTAGGTTACTGATTCTCAAAGACAGGAGTTGACATATGAACGAAACTTCCGTGACAACGTCAACAACCAAGAAGAACATGCATGGCAAAGAACAAGCGGGAGAAATCAAGGAAATTCGAAAATAAAAACCCCAAACGTCCTCAATTCCAGAGTGGGATTGGGAGCCTGATGAGTGAGAAATTCGCCCTATAGATTTCTATCTCTCACAATCGCCCAAATGCAGGCATTCGAAATAGCTAGTCCCTCAAGAAAGGATAGAAGCACAGATACTTGATCGAAAGAAATGTTTCAAACGTCCAAAAGCGAATAACCGCGAGGTTGGTTAGATAGTGGTTCTGTATTATAAAACAGAGCATTCTGGAAACAAAATCACCAACAAAGGAAATGAAGGCGTTAACATTCAGAAATCCACCATCACTCATAGTCTGGCGATGAAGAGAAGGATCGGTGACCTACTTATGATCTAACTAGATCATTTTATTCCAACTTGCAGGATAATGCCATTGCCTAATGTTTGGTCATGCTATATGAAGATTCACAACATCAAGGAAAATCCACAGAGTTGCGTCACCCGTGTATGAGTTTCTAAAGATAGAAACGAACACATGATTAGGATCTCAACATAGGACTCAGAAGAATTTACCTTAGAAAAGATGCTAGAAACGCATCTTTCTAATACATGCCAAAATCATTACAAAAATCATATCTTGGGATCAAGCAACAAAGTCCATTATTCCAAAGAAAGGAGTTATCATGTCAATCAAACTAAAGTAATCGAACTTATTGCTTAGGAAACCTAGTCTCCGAAGACATGTTGGCTCGATAGTTAAAGTAATCATCCCTACGGACTAAGGCGCTTACATCAACACTTTGTTGAAACTAACTCAATTGAGCATAAGTAGGGATTAGCTACAGAACTGGCTAGACCAAGCTACTTCATAGTTTTGTGCAAAGCCATGAAATAGAATATGTCGAAATGACCGCAGAAGTATTACTTATATGTATAGAATTAAAGTAAACTGCACATGAGCATAAGAAGTACAATAGCGAGAAAAAGAAAAGTTCGCAATCGAGCAATTAAGCCAATAGTCCTGGAGATAAAGGCTGATGGGCATTGAATTCAGAAAAACGTAAGAGAAGGGTAATCGCAATTGAACAATTCATGTACTAATATCCGAAGGCTAAAATTGTGTCTGATTGAACTTCAAGTACAACTCTATAAGAGCAACCGTGCCTCGTAATTTAACTGCAATCAGTTCTCCCAATATGATAGGAATAATAAGCGAAGCCTAAATTGATAAGGACCTAGCTTTTGGAGGAGTGGAAGAACCTCCACCAGACTAAAGATTGGATGACTGAAAAACCATTTTTAATGACAAGACTTTGGCATTCAATCCTATCAGGTATGTTCTACTTTAATTAATATCCTCATATAACCAACGGTCGAGGATCCAAGGTAAGTCACGTATGTTAACCAATCGGATCCTGGGCGTTGACCGTGGCGGATGCAGTTTGTTATCTACATGAGAACAGTCCAACATCCTAAATACCGCGAACAAACAATCTAGTGTAGCTAGCGTAGTTGCATTTGAAAAAAAATCCATATCTTCCTTTAAAATTATCTCTCCATATTTACCCATTATCTATCAATGATCGATAATGGAGCCACTGTCGAAGCAATGCGGGAAGCTTTTCCTTTTAGAATCACTAAAAGACAGAAATAGAAAGAGCTGTATGATTGAATCATCCACTATATCTGATTTTGGAATAAATTATCACATTAAAAAAATCGACGGCAACTTAACCAAATTCTCAAGAAGAAAAAAGCTAAAGACAAAGAGCAAGACTATATGGATATTGAGAAAAGTAAGCATTGAGCCTATAAATGGATGGTAATATGACGAGCCAATAAGTTCGCCCTGATATATTAAGCCTCCAAGTCAATGATATATCGAACCTCTGAAGAAAACATATCAAACTGTGCTATGAAAATGTCAATATGGTAAACAAAGGAAGCTATCGAACATAAATATGGAAAATAATACTGAGCATGTATAAGTAATAGTATCAAGCATGTAAAGGAAAGTATCATGATCCTAAAATGATATAGAGCTTGTAAGAAGTGGAAATGTTGAATCTATAAGATAAAGGAGATGCCAAACTTGTAAATTGAAGACATGTCGAGCATGTAAGTATTATGTCAAGGATAGAGATGTTAAGCCTATATCCGAAGGTAATATTGAACCTCTAACGCAAGTGATATCAAGTATCTAACAGTAAAGGAGGATATTGAGTTTCTAGGAGATGGTGAGCTTTTTGCTACAACAACTGTTTTGAGCCTCTACAAAAGAACATGTTGTCAAGCACCTATAAACAATAGATGATATAGAGTTTCTATGAAGAAATGTTGCCAAGTTTCTAAAGGAAAAGAGGATAACTAATTACAACGAATGTTGATCTTGGACAAAGAAAGGTTGCTAAATCTTTATTACTATAAGAGGCGGTGTCGAGTCTCAACAACCATAAGGGTTATCAAGCATATAAAGTAAAGGAGGTATCAAGCCACAACAATGTTAAGCATTGTCAAACATCCAGAAGTGAAAGATAATGTCGAGCATCTAACAATGAAGAGGATGTCGAATATCAACAATATGAGGAGGATTTCGAATATCAACAATATGAAGAGATAACGAGTATCTAGCTGAATGGACACGTGTTAACCAACCCGCCTGTTTGCCATCTCCATAAATAGACCCCTTCCACCACTTAGAGAGGGGAATCATTTCCTTCTATTTTTCCCAATTACAAGTTTTAAACCATAAATCAATTTAGGAATTTATATATTCGATTATAACTCTTGAACTATTTGCACATAATGACTTGGACAATGAACTTTGCAAGGCATATTTGACTACTATTGAATAGTGGACATGCATATAACCATATCTTTGAACTTGGACTTGAATGCTAATGGACTTGGAATTACATATTATTAATTTGCACAACGCCACTTAAGCCTTTGTCTAAATTGAAGAATACCTTGCATATTTCCTATTATGCCCGTTGACATATGAATAAAGGACTATTGCATGTGATTCGCCATTTCACCCTCAAACATATGACCTAGACTTTTGAACAACTTCGTGAAGATATTGAAACCAATGAGTATTATTGGAACACTTTTTGATAATACCACCTTGATCAACATCTTGGGTGTTAAACCAATTTTTGGTTTAACAATATCGCTGGTTGTCATCTTAGTATAAATTACATATTTGAATAAATACCAAGATCGTTCTATGGGACATGTGTAGAGGAGGATTCATGTGAATAGCTATAACCATATTAAATACTGCATGCATCTCTCTCCTAAATTTAACTCATAAGTTTTCTAGAAGGCAGAGTCAAATGAAGTCCTTTCATGGATAGATTGCGAGCAACTACCAATTCATTTAGACCGTATGCTATTGATGTGTTTCATGGGTTCAAATTGATATAATTTGTCTTCCTATAATCAATGTGGTAGCATGTGCAAGAGAACTAATGAGCTGAACTATCTTTTGTTCTAGCTCTATTTCTCTTTTCCCATGCTTTAAATCTTAGGTAAAATGTTCGGTTGACATTCTTTTTCACTATAGAGTCATTAACACTCATATACTTAAAGAACCCATACTAGAAACAAAATAATAAATATGTTAAACAAGAGAATAATTATTAATATATGATATATGATTAAAATTTGACATGTTAATATGCCTACAACAACTCGATAAAATCCATGATATGACCTTCCTTAGTCACAACTATAATTAGGCTTTGGTACAGATACCCAAGAATAGCTGAATCCCAGTCAAAATGATGAACTATTTTTGAATCAAATATAGATTCCAACTACCTAATTCTAACTGTGAACACCCTACCTCTATACCTATACTATCCAAGCATATTACAAAGTAACAATGTCAGATAATAGAGAGAATGTGGCTAAAAGAAGTACATACGTGAATATTCCCTTAGATTAACACTAGTATGTATTAAAACACCAATCGCATATCTCACCTATTACATATACCGTATCAGTACAAAGAAATAAACACGTTTGCCTTCAAAGACAAAACAATACAAAATATATAGTAAATAATAGAGAACATAGAGTGAATCGCAGTGATAATATCTCACTAAGTGTAATAAGCGATCAATATACAACCTAATGTTATATATGTAAAATAAATCAATGTCATATAATAACATATCACAATCCTAGCATAAGTCTACTCTAACCGTAGTGAAATAAATGTTGGTTAAGTTGCCATGTACCTAAAATGTCTCAGACAGACTTAAGTATTATAAATAACACATAGCTTGGACAATTTCTAATCAAGGGTGTATAATAAAGGTAACACAATGTAAACACCAAATAATAATATGATAACCTTAACATCGATAATCAAATCATTGAACAATATCTCAACATATACATATATAGTAATGTATTCCTGGAACACTCAAATGCGCACGCTCGCGCGCGCGCACACACACACATATAATTCCATAAATAATTATCAAGGAATTACACCACTCACATAACTCAATCCATATGAAATAATTGGCACTAATATCGGAAGATGTCATTACCTATGTAGAAATGCATCAAATCAGAAGTCGTTGAATAAACATAAATGGGTAAAACATACATAGCCAAAGTCAACATCAAATCCAGAAATATCAATAAATGAGATACCATTGAGTATATTAGGCTAACACAAATCATGATCCAAATATACCTCTCAATCACAATATGTAAAACACCATCATCAATACACATAAAATAGGATAGGATATGATGTCTATCAAATACTGAGAATCCATTATATTCTGGACTTATATCACATGTATAATCTTACCTCCTCATACATATATACACATATATATATATACACACATACATATAATCTATCTGAAAATATCACGACGAGAAATGGTTGTCCAATAGACTTGAAGTCCTAAGTAGAGCCATCTATATATTAATATATGTGGCACCTAACAAATATCAACACTACAGTAAGGTGTATCAATCGTATATGCCAATTTACTACTCTATCGGTAACAGAAGGGAGACTAATAGCACTAAGAAAGCTCCAAAGAAACTAAGTCTTTATAGTCTTTAGTTACCTCGCAGTCATCTTAAACGTATTCACTGGTGTGCTCATCAACGTAAGGACTTTAAGTCACGAGACTAAAAATGCCTACATGTAACAAACTGCTGGCGTAGGTGACATAAGAGGCTAATGCGCACGTAAGGATAGCACAAAGTTGAAGCACTATGATAAAAGCACTAAGCTCTATATAAGGTGTCACGGATCTGGGGTGCGACCGCATGATTAGGTTGCTAGGATGGATACTGACCATTTGGTCCTCTAATAAAATAATAGGAGTTCATCGTAATAATGGCATATAGAACCAATACATATAAACATGAAGTCATGGTCATTGTTAGGCATAAAGCCATACACAGTAAATATAGGCACAAATCCATATATCACTACGTGTATCACCTTACACTACCCACTCTGTTCCCGCCATGTGATTATCATCTACTTACAATAAATAACTGAATAAATATCACAACAGTGTCCGATACCACTACATGACACTTAAGCATTTACTCACTATTTATTAAGTCCACCTAAATTGTCCAGTATTTTGTATAACGAGTCCAAAGAATAACCGGAGGAATATTATTGAATGTGTAACAACCCGCATATTTTACGATTGTATATTTAAATATTTTATTTAAATATAGCATCGTTAATCGGATTAAAGTCCGAAATGCTACTTTTTGTAAACAGTCAAATTAGGACTCGAGACTACTTCCATTGAGTTCAAAACGACGTTTGCGACCTTTTTGAGTATAAACATCGATATGTTTGGGGTTGAGTAGAATTTTGCTAGTTTGTATTGGGCTTTGGGTTTCAGCTCCTTTAACCAACATATTACCCTATCTCCACTCCACACCTCTTCATTTCTTCATAACTTTTCCTAACACTTCAAGCCCAAGAAAAATGGGGGAAAAGAAAAGAGATTAGAAATTCCTAAGCTCTAATTCTCTTAGGAAATTCAACTTCAAGTTATTAATCAAGGAGAAGCTAGGGTAAGCATCCTCTTCTTTTTCTCCACTTCAATCTCTCTCCAATTTTCAGAAATTCCTAAACCCTAACATAGGAAATATTTGGATTTGATCCTAGATTGGAGCTTCTAGAGTTGAAATTGAAGAGTGATTGATCTTTTTGTAACGACCCGTAAATTTTCAATAAATAATTGGTTAATTTAATTTGGAACTTTGTAATTTAATTTAGTATGAATTTTTTTTTTGATTTACAATGAAATGTAATGTTAGAAATTTTAGGAAGCAATTGCAAATAAAAATTTACAATGTAAAATGAAGTTGCAATTAAATGAAATAATGTACAATGTTGCGCTTAGTTATAAAATATAAAATAGGTAAAAATTAATGAATGTATTAAATTGGTAAAGGTCAAAATTTATTGCATTAAATAAATTCAGAATTAAATTTCATTTAAGGCAATTAAATGTTATCTCAATCTAAAAATTAGATAAATTTTGAAATTAATGCTAACTCCATTCAGAGTACGACAATTGGTGAAATATTTGGCCGGTAAGAATATATTATAAGTTACCTATTTAATCAGTGGACGGAAGTTGAATTTGAAATAAATGTTAATAAAATAAATAAAAGTTACATTAATGTGAGAAGGGTGAATGAAAATTAATAGAAACAATGCGAAATTAAATTTAATGATTTATGAACTTGCAAAAATTTCAAATTATAGAAAATAATCTAAAATGTATGTTTGACTATTAATTATACACAAATAAATAAATGGATTGAGAAACTAAAGGAAAGTAGTAAATTGATTTATGTAATAAAACATTGTAACAGAAATTGGAATAATTATGAGTTAATTCAATTTAATGGATATTTATCTATAATTTTGAATTTTATGAAATTGAAGATTTATATTGATTAATCTTTAATAAATTGACAATTAAAAATTGTTAAATCATTGTAAATGTTTGAGAATTACAAAGTGATAAAGATTGTCAATTTCAGAATTTAAATAGGAAATTTGATTTAATTAATTTATTTTTATTTAATTAATTAATATAAAGATAGCCATTTTGGCCACTGACTCGGATTTCGACGAAACGAGTTTCATCGGATCCGTATCGGTGAATTATTGTAGGGTTTCAAGTTTCGTAGCGATCGGACTTGTCGTTCGATCGTACGAACGTGAAACGCCATGAAGTCGATTTAATTGAAATCAATTGAAATCAATTTGAAATAATTTTATTTTAGCATAACTTCTCCATACGATGGATTTTGGATGTGAAACTTTTTCCATCACGTTCAGAATGTTTTAAAACACCTATTTTGATATATGGGCTTACCCAATTTCGTTCTGGAGTCAAAACGGGCTTTTTGGGACAATTATCGTTTAGCATGTTATAATTCTGATCCATCGGTCTATTCCATCTTTATCCATAAATACCCTGCTAAACCCTAGCCTCTGGCTGTTCTCATTTATCTACGCGTAAAATTTCATCTGCTCCTCTTCTTCTTCAATGGATGCAAACCTAGATCCAATTCAAAATTCTAATGAAAATTCAAAGTCCTCAGAAAAATTCATAAAAATTATAGAATCGAAGATCTCAACGATACGAATATGCATCAGGTGTTCGTTTTTGCATTTAATGCTCGAATCATTTGAAAAGCTTGGTCAAAGATCAATATTCACGATACCCTAAAATTCAATTTGGGTATTTTTGATTCGTGAATATTTCGGCAAAATTAGGATATGGGTATCGTAGAGCTTGCTGAGTGGAGCTGTTTGACGGAGGTCGTATGGTGTAACTCGACCGAAGGTGTTCGATTTTGGCAATTTAGGGTTTTGAAACCCTAGAAAAGGGATGGCGGCACGGCAAGCTTTGGGACAGCGAGGACGTACGGCCTCAGGCCGAGGGTAGAGGAAGGCGAGGCGACTTCGTAGGTAGGGTGCCGTGGCTAGTGGCGGCCGAAGGGGCGAGAATTCTTCGGTCAAAATTGAATTTGACCGGTGTTGGATGGGTTCGCGTCTGTAGATGCGTGAGTAAGGGAAAAGGGAAGGTGACTTGGCGTTAGCGTAGTGGGCAACGTGAGTTTGTGTTTTTATTTTAAATTCCAATACAAATCATTCTATTTCATATAACATTTTCCTACGAACTCCGTTTCACGTGCAAATTTTTTTGTTAGGATCGTAATAAAATTTCAGACATTTTGGCGTTGGTTTGAACGGATTTGGAGACTGTCTAATTTTTAGGTATAAATTGGATTTAATTCAAAAGGTGGGTGTTTTGACCCACTCACAACTTCTATGATCTCTTAAGTTTGTTAAATTGATTTATGATGTGTTTAAAATTTATTTATAGCTGTTTGGCATATATTTCATCATTTTCTCAGTTGCATTCATTTAATTTACGCGTTATTTAATTCATTATTGCATTTAAAACTGCCAGTTAATTGTTAATTAATTTATTCATTGCATTAAAACTATCAGTTAAAATTTTAGTAAAATTTATTATTGCATATAACCTGCTAGTTAAATTTATTTATTATTGCATATAAACTACAGTTAAACAGTTATTTATTCATTATTGAAATTTAACCATCAGTAATTAATTATTATTTATTGTTGTGATTGTTTGAATTGGATGATAAATTGATGAACGTTTGATGATTGATATGTGGACGAATGGATGCTGTATTTATATTGTATAAACTGCAAGTTATTATCATGCATTTCCATTTCATTCGGGATTGTGGTTTGAAATGATATACAACCACATTTTTATTTTTAAATTGCAGATTGAAATGATAAATATCCGTATCACTTGACCATAGGATAGAAAATTTTATACAGGCACCGCGGTATATATATATAATTATTTTTGAAATGATTTTTATGGTTTTGGAAAGAATGCGGTTTAATAAATATAAAATTTTGATATATATATATATAGTAAAAACTCTTGAATTTATCCATGTATAAATTTGTTTCGAATTTTAAAATAAGTTAAATAATGAAGTTGATTTCATTTATATAATATGGTTAAGTATATATTTGAAATTCTATTGTATATAGAGTTTATAATAACTCAAATAAAAGTAAGGTTGAAGATAAATATGAATATGATGTGAATTAAAGTATTTAAGAATTTTCCTCGAAAAATTTGTCTTGAAATGTAAATAAATTAAGATTTAAAAGGTATTATCTTATAACTTGATTTTTGATTTGGGGATTTTAAGGAATATCAAATTAATTTAAAGAATATTATCAAGTTAATTTAATTAAAGAATATCCTGTTATTGGAGTTTAAGGGTTTTACCTGAATAAATTTTTGTTTAGTAAGTAAATAATTCAAATTTAAATAATAGGAATTGGATTTGATATATATTAAGTTTTCAAAGGATCCATTTTGAAATAGTGGAATATTTAAAGATTGAAAAATATGAACTAAAATTTTTGAAATATAGAATATTTAAGCTTTGAAATAATATGGGAATTAAAATGGTTTATTTAGAGGTTCAAATTGATATTGGGAATTTACTGTGAAATTTAAAGAAGCTGTTTTATTTTATAAAGTAATATAGTATTTGAACCATTATGTATTAAAAGTTAGGTTTCAAAGTTATCGTTTCAAGGAATATATATTTGAAATTATTATGATTTTGGGAAAGGGATAATTATAAAATAAAAATGGTATCATATTGATTTGGGGTTTTAAAAAATATAAAGATATCGTATTTTTATGGTTTGAAAGAGATATTATATTCTGGTTTAAAAGTATATTTTTTTGAAATAACCGCGGTGTTATAATAACGTTTGGTTGTTGAAGAGACCGGGATCGGAAGTTGTCATACTCTCTGCCAACTCCAAAAACCACTTTAACAACCGTGTACGTGGTGGAGATTCCAGAATGAAATAGGTTGGTGGCGGTGTTTCCTATAAGGTAAATACATGGACCCAACTCCCGTGAGTTGGCATAAGGTGGCTAAAACAGGAGCGATTGACGTGTTAATTGAGGTAGCAACTTTGATCGGACACATCCCTTCGATATTCTACTCTGACTTTGGTTTATTCTGTGGCCGCTTTGATTTCTTTTGATTTGGGGGTGTGGCTCAAGGTAGGCGGTAGCTGCGACTATGCATTACTACCGATCCGGAAGCGTAATTGGTATATCTACTCTGTCATTGCCTAGTTGTGCTGTGTCACCTACCCTAGCGCACCTTATACGATTTTGTTTTGTATCATACCTATGGAGTGCCCTCTGACGACACCCAGTACGGGGGAGATTACGGTACTGTATAGACTGTGGGAATATATTTTGTGTTAATGGCTATATGGGTAACCCCTTAACGCTATTTAAAAGTAAATTTATTTTACAATTAGACACTATTATAATAGCGAAATATACTACATAGTAAATAGTTTAACGGATCCTTAAGAGATGTGAATCCCGAGCATCTTTTAAGTTACTGCCCTCATATTTATTTCTGTTAATTTAACTTACATAAGATCTTTTAGTTCTGACTCGAGTGTTTTTGTCTTTTCAAATTCGCTCGGGTCAGTCCGAGCGTTTCAAGATTTGAAGATTTAGCTCGGGAGGACGAAGATGAAGATTTGTATTATTATTATTTATATTATTGCACTACACTCATACTGTTCCTCTGCATTTTTATTGGTATGTGTAATTCTTATAAATATTGTAAGTATAATCGAATATTTTGTAAAAAAAGCTTTATAAATTGTATATTTGATTATTATATTTTATCCTTCCGCTGTGAAATTCTATTTTGTTTATTTCTTTCTCGTTTTTTCTTATTTACCCCATGACAATCCGCCTTCCGAACGGTTTGAATTGGCACGTGTGTCGATTTAAAGCGTGTGAAATGGCGGGCTGTTACATCTGGTATCAGAGCTTTGGTTTAGCGATAAAACTTAGCTTTGTGGGGTTTGACTCTTTATTAATAGGGTAGTAATACCCTATGGGAGTCGCTGAGTGTGTATATATGAGAGAGCGTATTTGTGAGTGTTATAAAAAGGTTTTAATATTGTGTTAATTTGTTCCGTTTTGTATTTATAAATTCTGGTTGGTGTATAGGATGTTGTGACATCAATAAGGATTTCTAAACACTTAATAGGACAGACCGACATAATATTTGTTTTTAATATAGGCGAATGAAATAATTTTGCCTATTATATTTTCTCTATATAAAATATTTTTTTTATAAATAAGATATATATTTGGTTGCTGTATATTGGTTTTTAGGTAATGAAAATATAAATAATAGCTGAAATAAAGTTGAAATAAAATAAATGAAAAATGGAAATTTAGAACTTAAGTTTCGGGATTTTGAACTTTCTTTCGAATAGTTTGGAATATAGTAATAATATTTTAGAAGTAATTTTCTGATATAAATATTCAATATAAATTGAAAGAATGTGTTTTTAAAAGGAATTTCGAAAAGAAATTTTCCATACTACCCTCTTTGTCGCTGGAAAATAATTTCGGTGATGAGTGCACGCATCATTGACATTCATTTTCGAGTTTCGAAGTGGGAAGGCCACTGTAGTATGTTACTGCAGATTTGTTTTGATGAACAAATATAAATTTTAAATTGTTTAATTATAATTTGAGAGGTATAAATTTGTAAGTGTATATTTATCTATTATTTTAAAATAAATTGAAATTTAACCCGGTATTTAATTCTTAAGTTTCCGATTTATTAATAGTTTCCATTAGTGTAGTGAAATGGAATGTAACCGATTAATAATTGGAGTCTTTAATTAAAATAAGGAATTAAACGCCTGGTTATAAATGAAATTAAAAGAAAGTGAAATGGAAATCTTATATAACGAATATATAATTATTGAACCATTAATTAATTAAAGGAAATAAGATAAACTTGTATAACTTTCGTTACATCCTTATAAACATATATATAACTTATCGAATATTAAAAGTTGAAATGTTAATAAGAATTGCGATAGATATTATACAAGTAATAAACTCGAGATAATGAAAGTATTCAATTAATTCTTTAATAAATAAGAATTGGACATTGTAATTGTCATAAGCTTAAGTTATAATGGAAATATTTCTATAATAAATTGTGATAGGAGGTAATTATTGTAAGAATATAATTAAAGACTTAAATATAATTGAGATGATACTAATTAAAATTAATGAAAAGTAGGTATTGTAATCAAGTAATCATAAACTTAAGTAAATAGATTGAAGTTACTTCTGTATAAAATAAGGAAAAAAAGAAAAATGATGAGGATTAAAAACTTAAGTTAATAAATTTACCTGCTACTTTGATTTTATATGATAATAGAAATAAATAAATGTAATGCAATGAATGGAAATAAAAGGATAAACCGTTATATAAATAAAAAGGAAATCAAACAATAAATGCTATGAAATGGAATTAATAAGAATAAACTTGATTTATTGTTTGAAATTGTTGTTGCTTGGTTTATGGTTGTTTGGGTAAGGATATTTTAAAATTGTTTGGATGAATAAATAATCTACTTAGTTTCATCTAAGACTGTTGAGTAATTGATACGCTTAATAGTTTATTTTTCATTCTATACAATTTAAAGTTTTAAACCCGAACAACTACTTGCTTCCTTTATGAATGAATGTTTGTTTTGTGTAAAATTTTATCTGATGGTTGTATGCCTTGATGTTAGTAGTTGTTGGATTGTATTGATTTGTTTGTTTGTGGTTGAAACAACCTTTAATATTTTATTTTATATGATTGTTAACCTTTTTAGATTATACAAGTGAAATACAGGTTGTGGAAGCAATTGCTACTACTTTTGGTTCCATAAAATAAGCGTTAATTGCCCGACTAATAGGTACGTTTTCGAATTACGTTTATAGTGCTATTATATTGTTTTTCCCGTGTTGCGAAGTATATTATTTTGGAAATTATATGTTGTATATTGTTATTTTTGATATTATTTTCTCCCGAGCCTCCCCGTACAAAGGAGACTCTGGCAAAAATTTCCGAAAATTTTGGACTTAGAAAATATTTTGAAAATGTTTTCCAACTTTACCAATTTAAGTATAAAAAGATTTAATGGTTATAAGTTGATATATTTTATCTAAATTAATTAATGTGTAAATTTAATTATTTATAAATTTAATATTTTAAATAAGATATATTGATTTCTTAATTCTTCTTTTCCTTTTTTTTTTCCTTTTCGGGGACGAAAAGTTTTGAGTGGGGGAGAGTGTAACGACCCGTAAATTTTCAATAAATAATTGGTTAATTTAATTTGGAACTTTGTAATTTAATTTAGTATGAAATAAATTTTTTTGGTTTACAATGAAATGTAATGTTAGAAATTTTAGTAGCAATTGCAAATAAAAATTGACAATGTAAAATGAAGTTGCAATTAAATGAAATAATGTACAATGTTGCACTTAGTTGTAAAATATAAAATAGGTAAAAATTAATGAATGTATTAAATTGGTAAAGGTCAAAATTTATTGCATTAAATAAATTCAGAATTAAATTTCATTTAAGGCAATTAAATGTTATCTCAATGTAAAAATTAGATAAATTTTGAAATTAATGCAAACTCCATTCAGAATATGACAATTGGTGAAATATTTGGCTGGTAAGCATATATTATAAGTTACCTGTTTAATCAGTAGATGGAAGTTGAATTTGAAATAAATGTTAATAAAATAAATAAAAGTTACATTAATGTGAGAAGGGTGAATGAAAATTAATAGAAACAATGCGAAATTAAATTTAATGATTCATGAACTTGCAAAAATTTCCAATTATAGAAAATAATCTAAAATGTATGTTTGACTATTAATTGTACACAAGTAAATAAATGGATTGAGAAACTAAAGGAAAATAGTAAATTGATTTATGTACTATAACATTCTAACAGAAATTGGTATAATTATGGGTTAATTCAATTTAATGGAAATTTTATCTATAATTTTGAATTTTATAAAATTGAAGATTTATATTGATTAATCTTTAATAAATTGACATTTAAGAATTTTAAAATCATTGTATATGTTTGAGAATTATAAAGTGATAAAGATTGCCAATTTCAGAATTTAAATAGGAAATCTGGTTTAATTAATTTATTTTTATTTATTTAATTAATATAAAGACAGCCATTTTGGCCACTGACTCGAATTTTGACGAAACGAGTTTCATCGGATCCGTATCGATGAATTATTGTAGGGTTTCAAGTTTCGTAGCTATCGGACTTGTCGTTCGATCGTACGAACGCGAAATGCCTTGAAATCGATTTAATTGAAATCAATTGAAATCAATTTGAAATAATTTGATTTTAGCATAACTTCTCCATACGATGGAATTTGGACGTGAAACTTTTTCCATCGCGTTCAGAATATTTTAAAACACCGATTTTGATATATGGGTTTACCCAATTTCGTTCCGGAGTCAGAACGGGCTTTTTGGGCCAATTATCGTTTAGCACGTTATAATTCGGATCCATCGGTCTATTCCATCTTTATCTATAAATACCCTGCTAAACCCTAGCCTCCGCCTATTCTCATTTATCTATACGTAAAATTTCATCTGCTCCTCTTCTTCTTCAATGGATGCAAACCTAGATCCAATTCAAAAATCTAATGAAAATTCAAAGTCCTCAGAAAAATTCAAAAAAATTGCAGAATCAAAGATCTCAACGATACGAATCTGCATTAGGTGTTCGTTTTTGCAATTGATGCTCGAATCGTTCGAAAATCTCGGTCAAAGATTAATATTCGTGAAACCCTAAAATTCAATTTGGGTATTTTTGATTCGTGAATATTTCGGCAAAATTAGGATATGGGTACCGTAGAGCTTGCTGAGTGGAGCTGTTTGACGGTGGTCGTATAGTCTAACTCGACCGGAGGTGTTCGATTTTGGCAATTTAGGGTTTCGAAACCCTAGAAAAGGGATGGCGGTGCGGCAAGCTTTGGGACAGCGGGGGGCGTGCGTCCTCAGGCCGAGGGTAGAGGAAGGCGAGGCGACTTCGTAGGTGGGGTGCCGTGGCTAGCGGCGGCCGGAGGGGCGAGAATTCTTCGGCCAAAATCGAAGTTGACCGGTGTTGGATGGGTTCGCGTCTGTAGATGCGTGAGTAAGGGAAGAGGGAAGGTGATGTGGGGTTAGCGTAGTGGGCAACGTAAGTTTGCGTTTTTATTTTAAATTCCAATACAAATCATTCTATTTCGTATAACTTTTTCCTACGAACTCCGTTTCACGCGCAATTTTTTTGGTTAGGATCGTAATAAAATTCTGGACATTTTGGCGTTGGTTTGAATGGATTTGGAGACTGTCAAATTTTTGGGTTTAAATTTGATTTAAATTCAATTTAAATTCAAAATGTGAGTGTTTTAAGCCACTCACAACTTCTAAGATTTCTTATGTTTGTTAAATTGATTTATGATGTGTTTAAAATTTATTTATAGCTGTTTGGCATATATTTCATCATTTTCTCAGTTGCATTCATTTAATTTACGCGTTATTTAACTCATTATTGCATTTAAAAATGCCAGTTAATTGTTAATTAATTTATTCATTGCATTAAAACTGTCAGTTAAAATTTTAGTAAAATTTATTATTGCATATAACCTGCTAGTTAAATTTATTTATTATTGCATATAAACTACAGTTAAACAATTATTTAATTCATTATTGAAATTTAGCCATCGGTAATTAATTTTTATTTATTATGGTGATTGTTTGAATTGGATGATAAATTGATGAATGTTTGATGATTGATATGGTGGATGAATGGATGCTGTATTTATATTGTATAAACTGCAAGTTATTATCATGCATTTCCATTTCATTCGAGATTGCGGTTTGAAATGATATACAACCGCATTTTTATTTTTAAATTGCGGATTGAAATGATAAATATCTGTATCACTTGACCATAGGATAGAAAATTTTATACAAAGCACCGCGGTATATATATATATATAATTACTTTTGAAATGATTTCTATGGTTTTGGAAAGAATACGGTTTAATAAATATAAAATTTTGATATATATATAGTAAAAATTCTTGAATTTATCTATGTATAAATTTGTTTCGAATTTTAAAATAAGCTAAATAATGAAGTTGATTTCGTTTATATAATATGGTTAAGTATATATTTGAAATTCTGTTATATGTAGAGTTTATAATAACTCAAATAAAAGTAAGGTTGAAGATAAATGTGAATATGATGTGAATTAAAGTATTTAAGAATTTTCCTCAAAAAATTTGTTTTGTATTGTAAATAAATTAAGATTTAAAAGGTATTATCTTATAACTTGATTTTTGATTTGGGATTTTAACGAATATCAAATTAATTTAAAGAATATTATCAAGTTAATTTAATTAAAAGAATACCCTGTTATTGGAGTTTAAGGGACTTACCTGAAAAACTTTTGTTTAGTAAGTAAATAATTCAAATTTAAATAATAGGAATTGGATTTGATATATATTAAGTTTTCAAAGGATCCATTTTGAAATAGTGGAATATTTAAAGATTGAAAAATATAAACTATAAAGTTTTGAAATATAGAATATTTAAGCTTCGAAATAATATGGGAATTAAAATGGTTTATTTGGAGGTTCAAAATGATATTGGGAATTTATTGTGAAATTTAAAGAAGTTGTTCTATTTTATGAAGTAATATAGTATTTGAACCATTAAGTATTAAAAGTTATGTTTCAAAGCTATGGTTTCAAGGTATATATATTTGAAATTATTATGATTTTGGGAAAGGGATATTTATAAGATAAAAATGATATCATATTGATTTGGGATTTTAAAAAATATAAATGATATCGTATTTTTATGGTTTGAAAGAGATATTATATTCTGGTTTAAAAGTATAAATTTTTTTGAAATAACCACGGTGTTATAATAACGTTTGGTTGTTGAAGAGACCGGGATCAGAAGTTGTCATACTCTCTGCCAACTCCGAAAACCACTTTAACAACCGTGTACGCGGTGGAGATTCCAGAATGAAGTAGGTTGGTGGCGGCGTTTCCTATAAGGTAAATACGTGGACCCAACACCCGTGAGTTGGCATAAGGTGGCTAAAACTGGAGCGATTGACGTGTTAATTGAGGTAGCACCTTTGATCGGACACATCCCTTCGATATTCTACTCTGACTTTGGTTTATTCGGTGGCCACTTTGATTTCTTTTGATTTGGGGGTGTGGCTCGAGGTGGGCGGTAGCTGCGGCTATGTGTTACCACCGACCCGGAAGCGTAATTGGTATATCTACCCTGGCATTACTTAGTTATGCCATGTCACCTACCCTAGCGCGCCTTATACAATTTTGTTTTGTACCATACCTATGGAGTGCCCTCTGACGACGCCCAGTACGGGGGAGATTACGGTGCTGTATAGACTATGGGAATATATTTTGTGTTAAGGGCTATATGGGTAACCCCTCAACGTTATTTAAAAGTAAGTTTATTCTACAATTAGACACAATTATAATAGCGAAATATACTACATAGTAAATAGTTTAACGGATTCTTAATGGATGTGAATCTCGAGCATCTTTTAAGTTACTACCCTCATATTTATTTCTGTTAATTTAACTTACATAAGATCTTTTAGTTCTGACTCGAGTATTTTTGTCTTTTCAAATTCGCTCGGGTCAGCCGAGCGTTTCAGGATTTGAAGATTTGGCTCTGGAGGACGAAGACGAATATTTGTATTATTATTATTTATATTATTGCACTACACTCATACTATTCCGCTGCATTTTTATTGGTATGTGTAACTCTGATAAATGTTGTAAGTATAATCGAATATTTTGTAAAACAGCTTTATAAACTGTATATTTGATTATTATATTTTATCCTTCCGCTGTGAGATTCTATTTCGTTTATGTCTTTCTCATTTTTTCTTATCTACCCCATAACAATCCGCCCTTTCGAATGGTTTGAATTGGCACGTGTGTCGATTTAAAGCGTGCGAAAAGGCGAGCTGTTACACTTTCCTTTATGTTTGAGCTTCTCATTCGTTATTTTTGGGTTTAAAGGCGAGTTCTTGAACTCACATCATACCTTTGATAGTTGTTAGGTATGAATTCCTAACAGCATTTTATGTTCATTTGTTTTGAATTGAATTGGATTGGTGAATTTTCCAATTTTTGGTATTTTAAAGTCAAAATTTATGAAAAATCCTACAGTGGATGTTTTGACATTTCGTTTGTTGTGTATTGAAGAGCCTATAGGGCTAGGTTGTCGCTTGGCATAAATACCTAGCCATCGTTGCTTGCTCGATCAGTTTTGAGATAATTTGGCCATCATTGGCCTAGTATATTTTTGCTCTGAGCTTTAGCTCAGACGTCTGGTATTAAGGTTAGACGTCTGGAGCTACAGTAATAAAATTCCAAATACTCGGCTCAGACGTCTGAGCTTACTTACCATATGTCTGGGCTATCTAGAATAAAATTTCCAGTCTCTCAGCTCAAACATCCGGGAGAACCACCAGACATTTGGAGCTGCTAATTTCAGCCATCTTGCTTGTTTTTGATGGGTTTTCATTTATATCGATTTTTGGGTTGATCCGATTGGTCGTCGTCATTTTATCGACTTCGATGACTTCTTTCTAGATTTTTGGAAATATCCACTTTGATGGATTTGATACCGATTTGTTTGGTTTGATTCACGTTTTCGTATGTGAATTTTTGGTGATTGATTGTTTCTACAATCATTTCTGTGGTTTATCACATCTAAAATGCAAAGGTTTCTATACTAGTAGTAAATATTCAGACTCTTTCACAAAACGATTTCAACGTTTCTTTCAATCTAAAGCTCGTTTTCAGAACTGTCTTCCAGTCTATTAGTATATACAAACCTTTACCTCACTCATATGAGAAATCTAATTAAATGACTTAGAAAAACCTATGGTATGAAACACTTGCGTTTTCCTTGTCGGTTAATTTTTGGACTTGCTCGATTGAAATCTTGTGACAATTTTCGAGTGGAAATCTACAATTCGTTCGTAAATACTTAAGTTAAGCCAATGGTGATGGGACACAAAGCCAAACTCATTTATTTACTAGCTACTGTAATTCACACTTTTTATTGATCAATGGTGATCATTTTATGGTTCAGACTGGTGATACACGATGTCTCTTTGTCCGCGTAGGGGACTAAACCTCGATTTATGGAGCTTCGTCTCATTTTTATGGGCTAATGACCCATGGTCTTTTTCTTTGGAGTTTTGACTCATTTTTATGGGCTTGCGACCCATGTTATTTTATAGTGTATGGTTCATTGGATGTACCGTTAGTGTAGTACATCGTTGTATAGGCTTATCAGGTTCGTCGGATGTATCGTTACTATACTACATCATTGTTCCGGCTTATCAGGTTCATCAGATGTACCGTTATTATACTACATCATTGTTCCGGCTTATCAGGTTCAACGGGCGTACCATTGTTGTACTATGTCGTTGTTCCGAATTATTGTAGCTTCAGGTCTATCGGGCGTACCATTACTGTACTACGTCGATGTTCTGAATTATTCGAGTTTCAGGTTCCTTGGGCGTACCATTGTTGTATTACATCGTTGCACCCGCTCTATGGTTAGCGACCATGGGATAGTGACCCGTTTGTGATACACGTGTTAGTGAGTTTTCATGCTCCCGTTTGTGATAGGCTAACCCCTTTGTGATTTCTGGATTTCTAATTGATGCTTTCTAGAATTTGTGCCTCGCTAATTTTTGTTATTGTCATTGATATGTTTTGTCTATATTTGCGGTTTGGTGAACAAAATGAAGACACGACATTCTTTTTGGTGTTTTGATATTTTTAAGATATTGTATTATTTTTATTATTATTCAATATATACTTGTCTCAAAATGGCATTATTGTCATCATACTTTTTTATGATATCTTTTATCCTATCTCATCTTACATGATATTTATAGCTAGACTGATCCGTTTATTGTTTTCTTCTTAAATAATACTCTGGTCAGACCATGGTACTCCAGGTGCTTCTACTTGACTCGGGACCATCATTTGATTTTTGGCTAACTACTTAGCTTAGTAGTTTTGTTTTATACAATCGAAATAGAGACTCCTTGATGTATACATATTCTTTTATCTAGCATTTGTACCTATTCTTTTGTGGTGTGGTGGATCTTGTATGACCACTACTTTGATGTACACTTTTATGTGTTATATTCATATATGTTTCTGCCTTTGTGATATGAATATCTGTGACTAATTTATGTTATGCTTATTTTATATTTGCTTTCGAAGATCATACAGCCTATAACGCCCCGTAATTTTCGTTGTTTAAAATTTCTTAAGTTAATAAGATTTTGGTAATTAAATTTGGAATAAATAAAAAAATTGTAATTTGTTAATGAATTAATAACGGGAATGAAGTTTAAGAATGTTAATGCAAGTTAATAAATAACTTATTGGTGCAATCCCTATTAATTGAAACAATTGTAAGGCTATAATTGATTGGAAATAATAAATTAGGAAATAAATTCAAAGTTATATTAATTAATGAAATAATGCATAATAAACTGTAATTTGATAAATAAAAAGTTAGATAAGTAATTATGATATTTGTTGGTTGATAATAAAGTATAAATGGGATTAAATTAGGCAAATGGTGATAATCGTTAATTGTTTGCCCATTTATTTAATCTATTGAATTAGATCTAAATCCATTGCATTTAAACGTAATTAAAAACAATGTTAATATGAATTTAGTTGTTGACTGTAAAAATATTAGGGTATTTGGATATATACTAATGTTAAATTTATCCATAAGATGATGATTGATTGAATAAAGAGATTGAATACAAATTGTATTAAATTGAAATAAAATATATAATTTATTTGAATTTACTTAAATTGAAGGTAAACACTATAAATTTTTCAATAAATCCTTAATTAATTAACATGGAAATTTTGGTTAATGAATTATAAGTTTAATTGTAATCAGGAATGACAAAAATGGTAAATAATTTGAATTGAAGAAGTGATTAATTAATTTAATATTAAATTACTTAATTACCTAGAAAATAGCCATTTTGGCCACTGTCTCGGATTTTGACAAAACTAGTTTCATCGGATCCGTAACGGTGAATTATTGTAGGATTTCAAGTTTCATAATGATCGGACTTGTCGTTTGATCATACGGACTCGAAAATCCTAGAAATCAATTTAATTGAAATCAATTTGAAATAACTTGATTTTAGAATGACTTCTTCATACAATGAAATTTGGACTTGAAACCTGTTCCATTGATTTTAAAATATTCAAAAACATCTATTTTGAATATGGGTTGGTCCAATTTCGTTTCGGAGTCAGAACGGGCTTTTCAGGCCATTTATCATTCAGCGGTCCAAACTAAATCGTATCTGTTCCTCTATTTCTTAGCTCTACCTATATGTATCCTGTTATAAACCCTAATAGCCTTTCTATTCCTCATTTCTGTACATACAATTCTAGTTGCTCCTCTTCATTTCCAATGGCAAACAAAATGAAATTTTCCAATTGCAATTTCAAATCAAATTCAAAGCCAAAATTTCAAACTCCTCAAATACTAACAAATTTTATATCGATCTGAAGCCCTCGACAAGTGCATCTCAGATTTGTAATTCATTTTCCAATTTGAACCTCTGTCTATCCAGAAATTGAAGAACATTTTTCGAACGTTCATCGCGCCGTGATGAACTGTGACCGATGGTCAAATCGTTTGAGGGGTTTTGTAGAGGGGACCGAGCGGTTTCGTCGGTGGTGTTCGCTGGTGGAACCGATAGCTAGATCGTGCTGAAAATTCAACCTAGGGTTTGGAATCTCGGGTTGCATGTGGTGGCGGGTGGAAGCTTCAGTCGATCGGACCTATGGGGGAAGAGAAAGAGAGAGGCAGAATGAAGCCTCTGGTGGCCACGCCATGGCCAACGGCTGCCGGTGGTGGCAAGGAAGCGCGGTCAAAGTCTCGGTTTTGGGTTCGAACGGAGGTGGTCTGGGGAAGAAGTGGGTTGCGTTCGTGTTCTGGTTGATGTTTCTCCCTGGTGACGTGGCCTAGTTTAATAATAAATTTATTTATTTTAAATTTTGATTTTATAACTTCTAACGCGTATAACTTTTGCATACGAGGTCCAATTCGTGTGGTTTCTTCCATTGGGATCGTATTGAAATATCGAACAGTTTGATGCTTGTTTGGATGGATTATGAGACTGTTCAAATTTTGGGTTTAAATTGGATTTAAATTCGAAAGGTGAGTGTTTTAACCCACTCACAACTTCTAAATTTCTTATGTTTGTTAAATTGATTTATGATGTGATTAGAAATTTATTTATGACTGTTTAGCATATTTTGAATCATCATATCAGTTTATTTGAATTTATTTGGATAAATTGCTATTTAATTTATTATTGCATATAAACTGCTAGTTAAATTGTTATTTAATTTATTACTGAATATAAACTGCCAATAAAAACCTTTTATTTATTATCTTTTCTATATTGATGTTATTATTTGAATTGGATGATGAATGTGATAAATGGTTGATGATTGATATTGGATGAATTGGTGTTGTTTTTATATTGTTATAAACTACAAGTTGTTATGGATTTTATTTCATTCAGGATCGCGGCTTGAAATGATATATAACCGTATTTCGTTTTTAAATTACAGATTGAAATGATAAATATCCATATCACTTGACCATGAGATAGAAAATTATATACAGACACCATAGTCAATATAAAAAAATATTTTGAAATGATTTCTATGGTTTTGTAAAGAAATATATGGTTTTAGATAAATACTAGTTTTAGATACTATATAAATTCTATTCTATCCTTGATTTTAAGCTATGTATAATTTGTTTTAATATAGAATAAGCATAGTAATAAGCATATTCTGGAAAATTAATGGCTTCTGGCAACTCGCGTTTGTTTGTTCCCTCTGCTCTCTTCCTCGCCGTGACTTCCCTCTACTAATCGCGTCTTTTCTTCCATGTCCCCCACTCCGCCTCGTCCCTCTCCTCCCCCCTTACCTCATCGACTAGGTCTGGACGGCCCTTCAAATCCGCTGCCATGCCAGCAATTCTTTCCCACTCCGACTTTCCTCCGCTTCGAGCTTCCAAATCACCAGCTACGTCGTCTGGAAATTTTGGGATTGTGGCATCTGGCCTTGATCCTTCACGCGCTGTGTCGCCAATCCCTGGTACCAAAGTGATTTTGCCTGTTAACTATGGGTGTGGTGTTGGTGGGTTGAGTGGTTGTAACATGGGGTTGGGTGAAGCTGCTTTCTCTGATCATAGCACGTCACCTTTATGTTCAAATGACACAGGGGAATTTGGTCCTATTATTACTGATGTTGGTTTGAAAGAGTCCGAGGGTGTTGAACAGCCTGTTATGCATCTTGATGTGGATAGTGATGTAGGCAAGTCCACTGTGTTGGTTGAATGTGTCCATAGTGTGGACGTTGGTATGCAAGACCTTGTCCAGGGGCGTGCTTCTGCCAGTCTCCCTAGTAGTGATCATAGCACATCAAATGTTTGTGTAATTTCCCCAAAGAAATCTGTTCCTAATGTCTCTGAAAATTGCTCTGATGCTACTATACACACTGCTCCTATTGCCCCCAGTATTGTTGATAGACGTGTATCTGATGGAACGACGAACTCCTCAAAATTGTGGTCTTCTCTTTTCACATCCTTGCCCCGTAATGCGGGTACTTACATCCCAATTGATTTTGATTTGGTTGAGGAAAATGGAGTGACGATTCCTCCCCCGAGCGTAATGCAAGCCGGTGAGGATTTTTGGTCAGACTATTTGGTTGGATTTTTCCTGAATCCGCATCACCGCCTTTCGTTTGCGTCTATGGTGCTACGAAGGGTTTGGAAGTTACGTGGAAATTTGCATGTGAAGCTGATTGATACGATGTACTAGTTAAAGTTTTCCTCTTCTGAGGAACGTCGGCTTGTTCTGGATGCGGAGCCATCTTTTGTTGATGGAAGGCCCTTTATTGTTACCCCATGGTCTCCTACCGTGGCGTGTGCACGTGAGAAAGTATTCTCTATCCCTATTTGGGTATATTTTTCTCAGATCCCCTCTGTATTACAGCCTCTTATTGGATTGAATTGGTTAGCTCGTAATGTGGGTAAGCTGAAATGTTTTGACTCCAATACTGTGGCGCGTGATAAGTTGATGTTTGCGAAGGCTGTCATTGAGATTTCCCCAACTAAGCCTCTCCCTTCTTCTATTTCTGTTCAGATAGCTGTCGGCCATGTGGTGGAAGTCAGAGTTCGCTATGGTTGGGTCCCGGATATATGTACCGCTTGTCACTCTTTTGGACACCCGACTATTGATTGCCACCATTCTGTAGCATCCGCGGCTGCTCCGAAGTCACCTTTGTCGCGCCCCCAACGTAGGATCTGGGTCCTCAAGGCTTCTGCCCCTTCCACTATCTCAAATCCTGCTCCTGAAGCTATGATGCCAGTTCTGAGTGTTCCTCCTTTGCCTCTAGTTACGCCTGTTTCACCTCCTGGTTCTGAGGTTCCGAGTGTTGCACCTGTCACCCCTTTAGCTGCTCCAGTCCCTTCCGTGCTGCTGCCTCCTGTAGCTTGGGATGAGCCCGAAGGGTGTTGGATTGATCCCATTTCTGATATGAGGTATAACCCGGTTAATGAATCTTTCTTCCGGTTTGTTTCTGACGATCATCTTGACCTTAGGTACCTTCGCTACAAACTATCTGGTGACTCTCTAGTTCTTGATTTGGACGGTGTGGATGTGAGTCCTAATTCTGAGATGCTTGCTGATCCATCCTGGGATTGATCTTTTATCTACTGTGCTGATGATGTGGTTTATGACCCTTGTCTTGCTCTTCGGTTTCGCCCCTTTGCTGGTCTTTCTGGGTCTGTTCCATTGTGCACTACTTTGGTGTCTGGGGTTGTTGGACATTCTACCTCCTTGGAGGAGAGCTAGTTATTTGTGGTTCTTATAGTTATCGTGACATAGCTGTCATGTACCTGTGCTATATTTTTTGTTTTTTACTTAGTAGTTTAGGTGCTTTTACCTTGCTCCTGTACTTCAATTTTTATTACGTTCGTAATAAAAAGTGGACGGTCGACTATAAAACCGGCTGGCCTTGCCAAAAAAAATAAGTTTGATTTTTATTAAAGATAATATGGTTAAGTATTTAAATTGTATTTTAATATAGAGTTTAAAAGAATTTAAATCAAATTAAGGTTTAAAGAAAAATTTGAGATTTATTTGAAATTGAATTTATTTAATAATTAAACACAAATAAGCAAGATGTGAAATTTATTAAATTTGAAGTTTTAGAGAGTATGATTTTTATAACTTGATTTTGGTTTAAGGTGACATTTCAAGAATAAATAAATTAAAGAAAATACTTAGTAATTTGTAATTTGCGCTTCGTTTAAATGATAATGGATTTATTAAGTAAAATATTTCGAAACTAAATAATAGAAAATTAAATTGTTGAATCGTTTCCAAACTTAGTTTTGAAATTGTGAATACGTAAAGTTTGAAATATATTGAATTTGAAATGGTTTATTCTAGGGGTCAAATCCGTTTTGAAATCGATAAATTTGGAATAGTTTATTTGGAAACTGAATTGAATTGAAATTTATGATTTGGAATTCGGTTAAATATAAAATGTAGAAATTCGAGTTGTGTTGGATTTGATTTGTGAAATTGAGGAAGCTATTTTAATATATTTTAAATATCCAAACCATTTAGTGATGGAAGTTATGTTTCAAAGTATGAGGTTCAAGGTATTAAATTTGGAAGTGTTATATTCAAGTGTTTTGATTTCGAAATGTTATAACTTTGAAAGTGTTATGATTTTAGAAAGGATATATTTGAAATGAAAATGATATCGTATTGATTTGGTTTTGAAAAGGACAATGATATTTGGCTTTAAAGTATAAATTATTTTGAAGATGATCGCGGTGTTATAATAACGTTTGGTTGTTAAAGAGACCGGCATCAGAAGTTGTCATACTCTCTACCAACTCCGAAAACCACTTTAACAATTGTGTATGCAGTAGAGATTCCAAAATGAAGTAAGATGGCGCGGCGTTTGTTTGAGGTATATACGTGGACCCGACTCCTATGAGTTGGCATAAGGTGGCTAAAACAAGAGCGATTCCAGGCCAGTGAGGTAGCCCCTCTTATCGGACACACTCCTTAGATATTATATTCTGACTTTGAGATTTATTTGGTGGCCACTTTTGATTTTTGATTTTTGGAGTGTCGCTCGAGGTGGGTGGTAGCTGCGCGCTATGCGTAACCACCAGTTCAGATAGTAATTGGTATATCTGCCCTGGTATTTCCTTATGTGCCGTGTCACCTACCCTAGCGCGCCTTGTTCGAGTTTGGTTTCCTCCCATAGCCCGTGGAGTATTTAGGGTAGTCTTCCAATCTGGAGATACGCTGATACTGGATGGACTACTGGGACTATTTCATGGTAAGGGTTATATGGGTAACCCCAGAACGATATTTAAAAATAAGTTTATTTTACTATAGACATTATTATAATAGCGAAATATTACTACATAGTAAATAGTTTAACGGATCCTTAGGAGATGTGAATCCCGAGCACCTCTTAAGATACTGCACTCACGTTAGACACTGGATAGGAGATGTCAAATCCCGTAAACATCTCTGACGCCATTCCTCTCATATTTTATCGTTGATTTGGCTTACATAAGATCTTTTATTTCTGACTTGAGTGCTTTTTCTTTTTAATTCGCTAGGGTCAGTCTGAGCATTTGAGCATTCGAAGACTTTATTTCTGCAGGACGAAGACGAAGATTGTATTACTATTATTTACTATATTGTTCCACTGCATCACATTGTTCCGCTGCATTGTCATTTATTATTTTGGTATGTGTAACTCTGATATGTATTGTATAAGTATAATCAAATGTTTGTAAAATAGCTTCATGAACTATTATTTGATTATTATATTTTTTTATTCCGTTGTGAGATTCTATTTTGTTTTATTTCTTTCTCTGTTTTTCTTATTTACCCCAATAACAATTCTCCCTTTTGTATGGTTTGAGACTGGCATATGTGGTTTATCGTTGATTTAAAACGTATAGAAAGGCGGGATGTTACATTTGATATCAGAGCTTTGGTTTAGCAATAAACCTTAGCTTTGTGATGTTTGACTCTTTACTAATAGGGTAGAAATACCCTATGATGAGTCGTTGAGCGTATATATGAGAGAGCATGTTTGTTAGTGTTATAAAAGGTTTTGATATTATGTTAATTTATTCCGTTTTGTATTTATAAATTCTGATTGGTGCATAAGACGCTATGACATCAATAAGGATTTCTAAACACTTAATAGGACAGACCGACTCAATATTTGTTTTGAATATAGGTGAGTGAAATAATTTTGCCTGTTATATTTTCTGTATATAAAGTAATAAATCTTATAAAGTTTATATTTGGTTGTAATATATTGGTTGGTAGGTAGTGAAATTTATTAATATTGGTTGTAAAATAAAATTTCAAATAAAAAATAAAGTAAAATTGGGAATTTTAGAACTTAAGTTCCGGGATCTTGAAAATTGCTTTCAAAGGATTTTGGAATATAATAATATTGTTTATAAGTATTTTTTGATATAAATATTTCAATATAATTTGAAAGAATCGTTTAAAGAAAATTTTGGAAAGAAATTAAGTTCTGTACTACTTTCTCTGTCGTTGGAAAATAATTTCGGTGATGAGTGCATGCATCATCGACATTCATTTTCGAGTTTCTAAGCGGGATGGCCGCTGTAGTAGTGTTACTACAGATTTATTTGGATAAACAAATATAAACTTTAAATTGTTTTAAATATAATTTGATGTATAAGTTGTAAGTATATATATTTATCTATTATTTTAAAATGATTTAAAATTTAACCCGGTATTTAGTTCTTAAGTTTCCGTTAATTTATAGTTTCAGTTATTTTAGTGAGATGGGTTGTAACAATTAATAATTGGAACCTTTAATTAAAATAAGAGATTAAATGCTAGGTTATAAATGAAACTTTCAGAAAGTTGAAATATGTAACCTATAAAAATAGAAGATATGATTATTGAACGTTAATTTATAAGATGAACTTGTATAGTTTTCAATTGCATTCTTAAAAGAATATATATATATATATATATATATATATATAACTTACCAAAAGTTTTAAAAGTTGAAATGTCTGATAAGAAAATGTAATGGAAAATTTACAAGTAAGACTTATGTGATAGAAAGGTTCAAAGAATTACTTTTATAAATAAGGATTTGATGTTATAATGGTTGAAACGCTACAATTTAATAGAAATGTAAGTATTATAAATAAATGATAATAAACTTAAGAAAACGTTGAAGTTATTGATAATAAAAAAATAAGTAGAAAGATGAATATCGTAAGCAAACGATTTTGAACCGAGGAAATGTTGAATACTATGAATAAATGAAAATTTGTAAGAGATAAATGTAAATTAAAGGGATAAATCATTATATGAAAGAAAGAAATCAAACAACAAATATTATGAAATGAAATTAATAAGAATAAATTTTGATCTATTGCTTGAAATTTTTGTTTGTTTGACTTATGCTTGGTTGGGCAAGGATACTTTAAAATTGTTTGGATGAATAAATAATCTATTTAGTTTCATCTAAGACTGTTGAGTAAACGGTGCACTTAGTACTTTATTTTCCATTCTGTACAATTTAAAGTTTTAAACCCGAAACTATTTGTTTGTTTGCTATGGACATATGGATGGTTGATTTCATTGACTTCATATGATGGTTGTATGTTGTGATTTTGATTTATTTGTTGGTGGTTGAAACAACTTTAAATATTTCATTTTATATAATTATTAACCCTTTTTGGATTATATAAGTGAAATACAGGTTATGCAAGCAAGTGCTACTGCTTTTGGTTTCATAATTAAGCGTCGTTTGTCCGACAAATATGTACATTCTCGGATTAGGCTTTAAAGCGTTATTGTATTATTTTCCCATGTTGGAATAAATTATTTTGGAAAATATATGTTGTATATTGTTATATTTGATATTATATTTTCTCCCGAGCCTCTACCTACAAAGGAGACTCTCCCGAAATTTTTCGTAAATTTTGGACTTAGAATTTTTTTTGAAAAATATTCTCCAAACTTTATTAATTTGAGTATAAAAAGATTTAATGGTTATAAATTGGTATATTTTATTTAAATTAATTAATTTTGTAAATTTATTTGCTTATAAATTTAATATTTCGAATAAGATGTATTGTTTACTCAGTTCTTTCTTTTCCCTTCTTTTTCCTTTTCGGGGACAAAAAGTTTTGAGTGGGGAAGAGTATAACGATCCATAATTTTCGATGTTTAAAATTTGCTAAGTTAATAAGATTTTGGTAATTAAATCAGGAATAAATAAAAATTTGTAATTTGTTAATGAATTAATAACGGGAATGAAGTGTAAGAATGTTAATGCAAGCTAATAAATAACTAATTTGGTGCAATCCCAATTAATTGAAACAATTGAAAGGCTATAACTGATTGCAAATAGTAAATTAGGAAATAAATTCAAAGTTATATTAATTAATAAAATAATGCGTAATAAACTGTAATTTGATAAAAAAATGTCAGATAAGTAATTATGATATTTGTTGGCTGATAATAAAGTATAAATGAGATTAAATTAGGCAAATGGTGATAATCGTTAATTGTTTACCCATTTATTTAATCTATCGAATTAGATCTAAATCCGTTGCAGTTAAACGTAATTAAAAACTACGTTAATATGAATTTAGTTGTTGACTGTAAAAATATTAGGGTATTTGGATATATACTAATGTTAAATTTATCCATAAGATGATGATTGATTGAATAAAGAGATTGAATATAAATTGTATTAATTTAATTGAAATAAAATATATAATTTATTTGAATTTACTTAAATTGATGGTAAACACTGTAAATTTTTCAATAAATCGTTAATTGATTGACATGGAAATTTTGGTTATGAATTATAAGTTTAATTGTAATCAGGAATGACAGAAATGGTAAATAATTAAATTTGAATTGAAGAAGTGATTAATTAATTTAATATTAAATTATTTAATTAATTGGAAAATAGCCATTTTGGCCACTAACTCGGATTTCAACGAAACTAGTTTCATCGGATCTATAACAGTATATTATTGTAGGATTTCAGGTTTCGTAGCGATCGGACTTGTCGTTTGATAATACAGATTCGAAATGCCTAGAAATCAATTTAATTGAAATCAATTGAAATGAATTTGAAATAACTTGATTTTAGCATAACTTCTTCATACGATGGAATTTGGACTTGAAATCTGTTCCATTGATTTTAAAATATTAAAAAACATCTATTTTGATATATGGGTTGAACCAGTTTCATTCCAAAGTTAGAACGGGCTTTTCGGGCCATTTATCGTTTAGCGGTCCAAACTAAATCGTATCCGTTCCTCTATTTCTTAGCTCTACCTATATATATATATCCTGTTATAAACCCTAGCAGCCTTTCTATTCCTCATTTCTTTACGTAAAATTCCAGTTGCTCCTCTTCATCTCCAATGGCAGACAAAACAAAAATTTCCAATTGCAATTTCAAATCAAATTCAAAGCCAAAATTTCAAACTCCTCAAATACTATCAAATTTTATATCGATCTGAAGCTCTCGACGAGCGCATCTCAGATTTGTGATTCATTTTCAAATTTGAACCTCTGTATGTCCAGAAATTGAAGAACATTTTTTGGCCGTTCATCGCGCGGTGATGAACTTTGGCCGATCATCAAATCGTCTGAGGGGTTTTGTAGAGGAGATCGAGCGGTGTTCATCGGTGGTGTTCGCTGGTGGAATCGATGGCTAGATCATGTTGAAAATTCAACCTAGAATCTCGGGTTGCACGTGGCGGCGGGTGGAAGCTTCGGTCGATCAGACCTATGGGGGAAGAGAGAGAGAGAGAGAGTGGCGGAACGAAGCCTCTAGTGGCCACGTCGTGGCCAATGGCGACCGGTGGTGGCGAGGAAGCGCCGTCAAAGTCTCGGTATTTGTGACGAACCAGATTTTCGCGTTCGAAAATTGGTACCCGTACTTCACTCGTACTCGAATGTCGTAGATTCAAACGTTCAGTCCGATTCGTCGAAGCTTATAACACATTAAGTATAACAACATAGCGGAAGAAAAATGAATAATAACATTGATATCTGACAGTTGATACAATATCTGATATGATGTAAATCCCAACAATATCAGAGATAATAATACAATAGTGGAAAGATAAGCATCAGTAGAGTAATTTCATAAGAGAATTCCAAGATCAAACTACAACCGCAACTCCATAGCTAAAGCTCTAAAAAATTCAAAAAGCTAGATCCACCAACATGCTTTACAAACGCGAAGCGGGAAACCCTCATCACAATGACTTAAGCAAGGTCAGTCCTCAATGCTGAAGAGAGAACAAATATTGTAGCCAAAACCAAAGGCTAGATGATATCGAATCTACTCCTACTATTCAGTTATCTGATAAACCCAACTATAGACTGCCCATGTGGAAAATTGTAGGCACCCAGAGTTTAGGAAGGGAACAATAAACACCGGGTCGGTCATGGGACTGGTATGAGCAAACAAAAACAGTTTATCTTTAAAACAAACAACAAAATAATTTAAAATTGAGATCCGCAATGCTTTTTGGAAAATGAAACTACCATAAGACCTCCCACCGCAAACACCATGCAAACGCAGAATTGGAGGAGATTTCTCCTTGTGATAGTCATAAATGCTTGATACACGAAAACCATTTGACATTATTATTAGTGCATAGTGGAAAACATTTCGAAAGTGTAATATTAATCTTAGCCAGCATACAACCATTATTGTATGCCTACTATAGCTGCCACATTCAATAGCAGGTTACCTCCACATTCCATGGCACGTTATACAACTAAAACCGTACAAGGCACGTATTGTTTCTTTGGATTTTCCAACAAATGGTCAGGCTAAGGAGCTTTCTATTGCCACATGGGAACTCCACTGGAGGGACGTCCCGAGGACCTACCCGACTCTTTGCTAACACAAGGCCGGTTTACTCCCTTCCCGAGAGTAACATCTAAGATATGCCATCCTCGGTCGTTTGCGACCTTTATCTGAGAGCTTTCAACACCAACAACCATAAAGCAATGTATTTGCAGTAACTGCATAGGTTAAATATATAGGCTCCAAACATGATACCACCCTTTTCCAAAGGGAATGGACATACCCTAGGGGGACGACCCCTGCAACCTTGCTGAATCTTTCCTGTTTCGACCATTTCCGGGAAGTGAGGTCCAATGAGGTCTCGTCCACAAAGCTACGCTTTTCACAAAAGCCATGCTTCGATCAACAAATGATCAACAACACACATCAGCACTCAACATGCCACACTACCAAATTGGGAATGTATCACTAGTAACCATCAACTACATAACCTTTGAGCTCGTACGTCTCAGAGAAGGATGTTAAGCTAAGAGAATTAATCTCCGCCACTAAACAGAAATGTATTTGATAGAAACCAACTTTACATCTCAAAGTGTAATGTCAGACACACATCCATACAAGTCTGTTTCGGGTTCGAAGAGAACCAAAGGCACTTCACAAAGAAGCCCTTGCAAATCCGGATAATCCCTAATTACGTCCGGACTTCCCATCACAAAGGGTGATTAAATCCCTATACCGGGGATCAACTGGTGCAGAGACATTCGACGAGTTATCCTTTCGTTTTCGAAAATATTCGGTCTTCACCACCGGTCTTCAAATGCAATCCATAACGCCGTATCATCATTTGGAATGGGTTATATGACACAAGGTCCTCTCCCGGCTAAAAATAATGAGCGCAATATTTTAAAACATATGAATATTGGGATTTCGGTTAAGTCACAACTTAGTGCCCAAAACAAATGGTTTAAGCAAATTACCGTTTCAAATCTTTTTGAACAAAACGATTCACTTCACAAAGTTCATCCATTTTTCATAAAGATTTATTCACAGCTTTTCAAAATAATTTCCTTTTCAAATTGGACTATCTCATCCAATTATTAAACCAAAGGGCTCAATTTATAGCTTTCAAAACTATTTCCAAAGATTCGTTCATAACTTTCAAAACAATTCCCATTTCAAACCTTTTATATATATATATATATACATATATACATATATATATAAGATACACCATTTAAATCCTTTTCGATTTCAAAACAATGTTTAACAATCTTTCACAAAGATTCGTTCATAGCTTTCAAAACAATTCCCATTTCAAATCTTTTATATATATATATATATATATATATATATATATATATAAGATACACCATTTAAATCCTCCTTGATTTCAAAACAAAGTTTAACAATCTTTCACAAAGATTCGTTCATAGCTTTCAAAACAATTCCCATTTCAAATCTTATATATATATATATATATATGTGTGTGTGTGTGTGTGTGTGTGTGTGTGTGTGTGTGTATGTATGTATATATATATATATAAAAGATACACCATTTAAATCCTCTTTGATTTCAAACCAAAGTGTAACAATATTTCACAAAGATTCGTTCGTGGCTTTCAAAACAATTCACAATTTCATTTCAAACTTGAAAGTTTTCAAACACAAATTGGAAATCCTTCCTTTATATGAAAGCTATTATTATTTGAAAACAAATAGTTCTCGTTTCGGAAAATCCAATTAAATTTGCACGAGTTAAAGCCCTTCAAGTATAAAATTTGGGTTAAATTCAAATTCCAAAAACAATACTTTTAAAATGGTTTAAAACCTGTATAAACACATCTGTAACTTGAATAACCTTTTTAAACCATAATTTCCAAACATACAATTCAATTTCAAATCTTGAATTCAAATTCAAATCAAACTATTTAAATTCCAAAACTTAATCATGTTATTTAAAAAAAATTAATCTTTAAAATACCTTTCCAAAAGCTTTTTATATTTAACCCAATACCATTTCCAAAATCATTTGAATTCAAAACCATTTCAAAATTTTGTGACTTAACCAATTTCCTCGTGTAGTCCATATTTGTGTGTGTAAGGTGTAGTCCAGGGGTTTTACCCAATAGTGCAACATCATTAATCATCACAAATTCAAACACAGCAATATTGATAAGCGGTATAATCCTATAACGCTTATTGTTTATTCACATATTCACAGATAATATAATTTATCACAGATAAATAAATGACATTCATCACAGATCACACCAAAACAAATCGTTGTACAAAGCATAACATATCAGGGATATTAAACAACTTAACAATCAATAGAATTCAAACATTCGTAAGTAAGATCAATTAATTATCTGATTAATTTAAATCAGATAAATTACTTATGAATAAACTACAAGTCCTGGTTTATTAATATTTATTAATTACAAACCATAATCATTAATTAACATTTAATCATTTATTAATTTACCTTTAATTATTAATTAATCAACTTCAATTAATTAAATAACAAATTTAATTAATTAATTAATCAACCTTTAATCATTAAATAATTAACCCCTAATTATTTAATTATCCTTTATATTAATTTCCCTTAATTAATTAATTGATAAATTAATTATCCCTTAATTAATTATCATTAAATTAATTATCCTTAATTTATTACAATAAATGATTATCCTAATCACTTATATTAATAAACCACAAATACGTTACTTTGAGTAATTATCCTTTTAATCACTTGATTAATTAACTTAAATCATTAATTACTTTTAATTAAGTATTATCTTTAAGTAATTAATTACCTTTAATTACTTTACATTAATTAATCTTATTTTATTATTCTTTCATAAAATTACACAAAGTAATTAGCTTTTGATCACTTACATTAAGAAATTCCTTAATCACTTATACTACTTAATTATTAATTTTTTACTTAATCACATACATAAATTAATCATCATGATTAACAAAACCTTAAGAAATTAAATGATTAATTCTTTTAAAAACATTTAAATTTTAAACCTTTAATCTTTGAAATAAAATTATCATTAATCCATAAATTGATTTAAGACTTTTAAAGTCAATTAACAATTTAAAATATTTACTGGTTCAAATTTTAAACTGTTACAATACTTTGCAACTACCCGAGCCCATACGAAATTTCCTCCGGCCCAACTTCGGGAATCACGCGAGCAAACCCAAGCACAAAGCATCTCCTTCTTAGCCAAGTCCAACGCTGACATGCCACTGACACCATTCCACCATCGTGCATGTGCACGACTAGCCTGCCAACCTCTGACCATCGCCAATTCTCTCCATGAGTCGCCGACGTCACCTGCTATCTTCCCAAACACCTAGAATTGCTAATTTGTCGAAACCCAAAATCAAGCCATTTGATCGAGCACTGGAACCCAACTCCTCCAGATATTTGCCTTGCCGACGACAACCTAGTTCACCAGAGATCGTGCCAATCCACCCAGAGCCACGCCACGATATGCCGTATTGAATCCCCTTGGTACGATCGATTTCAATCTACCATTGATGACGAATTAGCTTTGCAAAACCCAGACAAAAATATCCATTCCTAACCCTACTTCCATATGTATCGTCGACAGAGATGATCAGAAAAATACAATTCCATTTTTCCATGAATCTCCATCATGACGGCTACTTTCAGCCTCAATCCCGAGATCCACAACCTTCGCGACTATCGAAACCCAGCGAAAAACCCAATCTCGTTCAACCCTTTATTTCTTCTAATATATAAACTTAAAAATTGTAATTATACTTTCAAAAATCATCATTTTTCAAGACGAGGCTAATTATATAATCCAAAGATGAATTTTTAACAATCAAATTTCTGATTTGATTTTGTCTTTCGCTGTTCTTCCCATTTTCCACTCATCCTTCTTCTTATCTTCTCCTAAAACCATTTTTTAAATTTAAATCTTGATTTTTCAAACCTATTTCCTTTAAACAATTTTCCCTGAAAAAGAAAGGAGAAAGAAATTTTGAATTTGGAACTAGGTTTTGAAAACCTGTTAAGCTAAGCAGAGGTCAGTAAAAATATATGTACAGACATACATACATATCATACTCATATATAAAGGAATTCATATGCAAGCATAATTTTTTTATCACAGCTTCTCAGATCATCACATGCAAACTAATATATACATATATATAGATTAAAGGGTTTGCTCACCTGAGAGATGAAGAACAGAGAACACAAAGAAATTGCTTATGCCCTTTTCAAATGATCTAGAATTAGGATTTTTAACTCATCTTGCTTTTGTTTTATTTCTCTGATCTTTGTTTTGCGTGGTGTTAAGACCAAGTTGGATTGCATGCTTCAGGCTGATGATTTTTCTTTCCAGGTTTTAATTTCCATGCCTTTTTGATTTGTAAATTTTCTTTTCAGCATTGATATCCAGGTCATTGCTGAGATGATTTGTTTATGTTTTGATCTGGTTTCAGGTTTGAGCTTTATCTTAGCTTCAGTTTTGGAATCGAAGTTGCTGTTATATTTGACTTTGTTTTGCCTTGCTTTGATACTTGATTTGAATTTGCTTTAAGCTTGAAGATTGTTTGATTCTATTTTTCATTTCTGATTTGAGCTTTTAGCTTCCAGGTTTGAGGTTTTCTTTTGATAAATTTTGAAAAAGTACGAAAGAAATGAGGAATAGGAGAAGAAAATTTAAATATACAACTTGTTTCTATTTTCTTGAAATGGAAATAGTGACACTTGTCTTTGCTAAGCCTACACTTGTTAATTTCTTGTAAAAATCATTTCACAAATGTCTTAATAAAATTCCAAAAATGGTTACACTAGTTAAAATAAACAATTATATGCTTAAGTCCATTTCTCTAAATTAATTTACATTTTTGTGTTTTAAACCTTTGTTTAGAAATTACATGAAATTTTATACTTATTTATCTGATTTAAATTAATAAGTTAATTAATTGATCTTACTTACGAATATTTGAATTCTATTGATGGTTGAGTTGTTTAACATCCCTGATATGTTATGCTTTGTGCTATGAATTGTTTTGGTGTGATCTGTGATAAATTATATTATCTATGAATATGTGAATAAACAATAGGTGTTATAGGATTATACCGCTTACCGATATTGCTGTGTTTGAATTTGTGATGATTAATGATGTTGCACTATTGGGTAAAACCCATGGACTACACCTTACACACACAAATATGGATTGCACGAGGAAATTGGTTAAGTCATAGATTTTTGAAATGGTTTTTGAATCCAAATGATTTTGGAAATAGAATTAGGTTAAATATAAAAAGCTTTTGGAAAGGGATTTTAAAGATTAATTTTTTTTTAAAATAACTTGATTAAGTTTTGGAATTTAAATAGTTTGCTTTGAATTTGAATTCAAGATTCGAAATTGAATTCTATGTTTGGAAATTATGGTTTAAAAAGGTTATTCAAGTTATAGATGTGTTTATATGGGTTTTAAACCATTTTAAAAGTATTTTTTGGAATTTGAATTTAACCCAAATTTTATACTTGAAGGGCTTTAACTCGTGCAAATGTAATTGGATTTTTTCGAAACGAGAACTATTTGTTTTCAAATAATAATAGCTTTCATATAAAGGAAGGATTTCCAATTTGTGTTTGAAAAATTTCAGGTTTGAAACGAAATTGTGAATTGTTTTGAAGGCTATGAACGAATCTTTGTAAAAGATTTTTAAACTTTGGTTTGAAATCGAAGGGGATTTAAATGGTGTATCTTATATATATATATAAGGTTTGAAATGGGAATTGTTTTGAAAGCTATGAACGAATCTTTGTGAAAGATTGTTAAACTTTGTTTTGAAATTGAAGAGGATTTAAATGGTGTACCTTTAATATATATATATATATATATATATATATATATATATAAGATTTGAAATGGGAATTGTTTTGAAAGCTATGAACAAATCTTTGTAAAAGATTGTTAAACTTTGTTTTGAAATCGAAGAGGATTTAAATGGTGTATCTTTTATATATATATATATATACATATATATATATATAAGATTTGAAATGGGAATTTTTTTGAAAGTTATGAACGAATCTTTGGAAATAGTTTTAAAAGCTATAAATTGAGCCTTTGGTTTAATAATTGGATGAGATAATCCAATTTGAAAAGGAAATTGTTTTGAAAAGCTGTGAATAAATATGTGTGAAAAATGGGTGAACTTTGTGAAGTGAATCTTTTTTTTCAAAAAGATTTGAAACGGAAATTTCTTTAAACCGTTTGTTTTGGGCTTTAAGTTGTGACTTAACCGAAATCCCAATAACAATATGTTTTAAAATATTGCGCTCATTATTTGGTTTAGCCGAGAGAGGACCTCGTGTCATATAATCCATTCCGAATAATGATACGACATTATGGATTGCATTCGAAGATCAGTGGTGAAGACCGGATATTTTTGAAAACGAAAGGATAACTCGTCGAATGTCTCTGCACCGGCTGATCCTTGGTATAGAGATTTGATCACCCTTTGTGATGGGAAGTCCGGACGTAATTAGGGATTATCTGAATTTGCAAGGGCTTCTTTGTGAAGTGCCATCGGTTCTGTTCGAACCCTGAACAGACTTGTATGGATGTGTGTCTGACATTACACTTTGAGATGTAAAGCTGGTTTCTATCAAATACATTTCTGTTTAGTGGCGGAGATTTATTCTCTTAGCTTAACACCCTTCTCTGAGACATATGAGCTCAGAGGTTATGTAGTTGATGGTTACTAGTGATACATTCCCAATTTGGTAGTGTGGCATGCTGAGTGCTATTGTGTGTTGCTGATCATTTGTTGATCGAAGCATGACTTTTGTGAAAAGCGTAGCATTGTGGACGAGACCTCATAGGACCTCACTCCTCGAAAATGGTTAAAACAGGAAAGATGCAGCAAGATTACAGGGGTCACGCCCCTAGGGTACGCCCATTCCTTTTGGAAAAGGGTGGTATCATGGTATGGAGCCCAGATATTTAACCTTTGTGGTGCTGCAAATACATTGCTTTATGGTTATTGGTGTTGAGAGCTCTCGGATAATAGGTCGCAAACGACCGGGGATGGCATATCTTAGGTGTTACTCCCGAAAAGGGAGTAAACCGACCTTGTGTTGGCAGAGAGTCGGGTAGGTTCTCGGGACGTCCCTCTAGAGGCATTCCCATGCGGCAATAGAAAGTTCCTTAGCCTGACCATTTGTTGGAAAATCCAAAGAAACAATATGCGCCCTGTACGGTTTGAGTTGTATAACCTACTATGGAATGTGGCGGTAACCTACTATTGAACATGGTAGTTATAGTAGGCATACAATAATGGTTGTATGCTGGCTAAGATTAATATTATACTTTCGAAATGTTTTCCATTATGCACTAATAATAATATCAAATGGTTTTCGCGTATCTAGCATTTGTGACTATCATAAGGAGAAATCTCCTCCAATTCTGCGTTTGCATGGTGTGTGCGTCGGGAGGCCTTATGGTAGTTTCATTTTCCAAAAAGCATTGTGGATCAAATTTTAAATTCTTTTGTCGTTTGTTTTAAAGATAAACTATTTTTGTTTGCTCATGCCAGTCCCATGACTGACCCAGAGATTATTGTTCCCTTCCTAAACTATGGATGCCCACAATTTTCCACATAGGCGGTCTAGAGTTGGATTTTTCAGATAATTGAATAGCAGGAGTAGATTCGATAGCATCCAGCCTTCGGTTTTAGCGATAGTATTTGTTCTCTCTTCAGCATTGAGGACTAACCTTGCTTAAGTCATCGCAGTGAGGGTTTCTCGCTTCGCGTTTGGAAAACATGTTGGTGGATCTAGCTTTTGGAGTTTTTTGGAGCTTTAGCTATGGAGTTGCAGTTGCAGTTTGATGTTGGAATTCTCTTATGGAATTACTCTATTGATGCTTATCTTTCTGCTGTTGTATTATTATCTCTGATATTGTTGGGATTTATATTGTATCAGATATTGTATCAACTGTCGGATATCAATGATATTATTCATTTTTCTTCAGCTGTGTTGCTATACTTAATGTGTTACAAGCTTCGGTGAATCGGATTGAACGTTTGAATCTACGGCAGTTGAGTATGAGTGAAATACGGGTGTCGATATTCGAATGCGAAAATCTAGGTCGTCGCATTTGGTACGAGAGCTAAAGGTTGAACTTTATCTCAGGACTATAACACATTAAGTGACTCATTAGAGATAGGGTGAAGTATACCCTAGAATGAGTAATCCCTAAGATATCCATTCGTGTGCCTCAGTTAATTCTCTTACTATCCACAGATAGTAAGTATGTGTGCAAGAAGAGAACCAGATAGGGGACAGGGAAGTACCACTATAAATGGTCAATACCTGTAACAACAATGGAAACAACTTTCCTATCGATCTCCTTTGGTCCAGTTCCAATCCTTTGATGGCTTCATGACAGCTTTAGAAAGAAGTTTTGGTGTGATAATGGCCCTACGAATCATTGTAGAAAATCCTTACTTCATATATTCATCAGTTTCTTATCAATCTTCTCGTTTTTAACTTTAGCGAAATAAATTTTTTATTGAAATAAATTGGTTAACTAAAATACGAAGTTAAATTTGATTGGATCGATGAATCAATTTCGGTTAAAACCAAACTTTGGAAAGTTTTGCTATAATTTCTTGTGAGAGTCGAAGTTCGAAGAGGGACAAGTTGGTGTAAATTTTGGGATTTTCCAACCTGGATTGAGCATCCATTGTTTGTTCTGTTTGGTCCAGATATATTCTATGAATGGTTAGTTGTCCTTCAAACTAACCAGTGCTCTGTATATCTTCATAGACTGGTGACCCGAGTATCTTGTATAGTATTGAATGAGATTGTTGTCGTATCTATTGTTGATTTTCTGATTTGGTAAGCCGAATGCAGAACAAATATTCAGTTTAATCTGGTGAACCATATCTTTGACATGTTCATCTGTTCTTTGTTATCTTCCTATCTGGCAAATTTCGGTGACGAAATTTTCTTAAGGAGGGAAGTCTAGTTTATTTAATTTTTGAAATTTAACTGTGAATTAATTTGACAACTTTCAAATTTAAATGGATATTTGTTTGTTTATTAGTATAAATAGATATAAATATGGTTTTAAAATAGGATTTCTAATTGGAAATCCTGAAATAAATATTTTAAATAATATTTTAGTTACAAATTTAATTTTGGATTAATTTGAAACTTCGAATTAATATATATATATATATATATATATATATCAAAAGATTATAAATAAAGGAATTTGAATTTGAAATCCAAATACATATATATTTAAAATAAATATTTGGAAAATATTTATAGATTAAGAATGAATAAAATATTTATATTTATAAAAGATATGTTTTATTTACAAATTTATTTTAAATTGAATCTTGGAATTGAAATTCAAAGTTTAAAATCTTATAAATATATTGGGTTTGAAAATATTATATTTTCAACTAATAAAGATTTGTTTTCCAAATTACATTAAATAGACATTTTGATTTGAAAGTTATATTTTGAAATTAAATACAATTTTTTTTTGAATTACCATTTAAAAGTTATAAAAGTATAAAATATAAATAATAGAAAATGCATAAATATAATACATATGTTAAATATTAAAAACATAAGAACTTAAGGGTTGAAAACATAATTTATAAATTAATTTAAATAATGGGCTTACTTATGAATAAACAACAAATCTTGGTTAATTAATATTTATTAATTACAAACCATAATCATTAATTAACCTTTAATCATTTATTAATTTACCTTTAATTATTAATTAATCAACTTTAATTAATTAATTAATCAACCTTTAATCATTAAATAATTAACCCCTAATTATTTAATTATCCTTTAAATTAATTTCCCTTAATTAATTAATTAATTATCCCTTAATAAATTATCATTAAATTAATTATCCTTAATTTATTACAATAAGTGATTATCCTATTTAGTTATATTAATAAATCACAAATTAGTTACTTTGAGTAATTATCCTTTTAATCACTTGATAAAACTTAAATCATTAATTACTTTTAATTAAGTAATTATCTTTAAGTAATTAATTACCTTTAATTACTTTACATTAATTAATTTTAATTAATTGTAATTACATTAATTAATTTTAATTAATTATTCTTTCATAAAATTACACAAAGTAATTAGCTTTTGATCAGTTACATTAAGAAATTCCTTAGTCGCTTATACTACTTAATTATTAATTTTTTACTTAATCACATACATAAATTAATCATCATGATTAACAAAACCTTTAGAAATTAAATGGTTAATTCTTTTAAAAACATTCAAACTTTAAACCTTTAATCTTTAGAATAAAATTATCATTAATCCATAAACTGATTTAAGACTTTTAAAGTCAATTAACAATTTAAATTATTTACTGGTTCAAATTTTAAGCTGTTACAATACTTTGCAACTACCGAGCCCATACGAAATTTCCTCGAACCCAACTTCGGGAATCACGAGAGAAAACCTGAGCACAAAGCCTCTCCTCCGAAGCCAAGTCCAATGCTGACACACCACTAACACTATTCCACCATCAAGCACGTGCACGACTAGCATGCCGACCTCCGACCATCGCCGATTCTCTCCACAAGTCGCCGACGTCACCTGCTACCTCCCTAAACACCCAGAATCGCTAATTTTGTCGAAACCCAAAATCAAGCCATTCGATCGAGCATTGGAACCTTACTCCTCCAGATATTTGCCTCGCCGACGACAACCTAGTTTACCAGAGATCGTGCCAATCCACCCAGCGCCATGCCACGATATGCCACATCAAATCCCCTTGATGCGATCGAATTGAACCCACCATTGATGATGAATTAGCTTCGCAAAACCCAGACAAGCAACCCCATTCCTAACCCTACTTCCCCACATGTCATCGACAGCAATGATCAGATATATACATTTCCATTTTTCCATGAATCTCCATCATGCGGGCTACCTTCAGCCCCAATCCCGAGATCCACAACCTTCGTGAATGCCAGAACCCAGCGAAAAACCCAATATTGTTCGACCCTTCATTTCTTCCAATATATAAACTTAAAAATTGTAATTCTACTTTCAAAAATCATCATTTTTAAAGATGAGGCTAATTATATATTCCAAACATGAATTTTTAACAATCAAATTTCTGATTTGATTTTGTCTTTCATTGTTCTTCCCATTTTCCAGTCATCCTTCTTCTTATCTTCTCCTAAAACCATTTTTTAAATTTAAATCTTGATTTTTCAAAATTATTTCCTTTAAACAATTTTCCCTGAAAAAGAAAGAAGAAAGAAAATTTTAATTTGGAACCAGGTTTTGAAAACCTATTAAGCGAAGCAGAGGTCTGTGAAAATATATGTACAGACATACATACATATCGTACTCATATATACAGGAATTCATATGCAAGCATAATTTTTTATCACAACTTCTCAGATCATCACATGCAAACTAATATATACATATATATAGATTAAAGGGTTTGCTCACCTGAGAGATAAAGAACAAAGAACACAAAGAAATTGTTTAAGCCCTTTTCAAATGATCTGGAATTTGGATTTTTAACTCATCTTTCTTTTGTTTTATTTCTCCGATCTTTGTTTTGCTTGCTGTTAAGACCAAGTTGGATTGCATGCTTCAGGCTGATGATTTTTTCTTTCTAGGTTTTAATTTCCAGGCCTTTTTGATTTGTAAATTTTCTTTTCAGCTTTGGTATGCAGGTTGTTGCTGAGATGATTTGTTCATGTTTTGATCTGGTTTCAGGTTTGAGATTTATCTTAGCTTCAGTTTTGGAACTGAAGTTGATGTTATATTTGATTTTTTTGCCTTGCTTTGATACTTGATTTGAATTTGCTTTAAGCTTGAAGATTATTTGATTCTATTTTCTATTTTTCATTTCTGGTTTGAGCTTTTAGCTTCCAGGTTTGAGGTTTTCTTTTGATAAATTTTGAAAAAGTATGAAAGAAATGAGGAATAGGAGAAGAAAATGTAAATATACAACTTGTTTCCGTTTTTTAAAAAATAGAAATAGTGACACTTGTCTTTGCTAAGCCTACACTTGTTAATTTCTTGTAAAAATCATTTCACAAATGTCTTAATAAAATTCCAAAAATGGTTACACTTGTTAAAATAAACAATTATATGTTTAAGTCCTTTTCTCTAAATTAATTTACAATTTTGTGTTTTAAACCTTTGTTTAGAAATTACTTGAAATTTTATACTTAGCCCATTGTTTAAATTAATTTATAAATTATGTTTTCAACCCTTAAGTTCTTATGTTTTTAAAATATAACATATGTATTATATTTATGCATTTTAATTATTTACATTTTATACTTTTATAACTTTTAAATAGAAATTCAAAAAAAATTGTATTTAATTTCAAAATATAAATTTCAAATCAAAATGTCTATTTAATGTAATTTGGAAAACAAATCTTTATTAGTTGAAAATATAATGTTTTCAAACCCAATATATTTATAAGATTTTGAATTTTGATTTTCAATTCTAAGATTCAATTTAAAATAAATTTATAAATAAAACATGTCTTTTATAAATATAAATATTTTATTCATTCCCAATCTATAAATATTTTCCAAATATTTGTTTTCAACATATATGTATTTGATTTTCAAATTCAAATTCCTTTATTTACAATCTTTTAATATATATATATATATGTATGTATGTATGTATGTATATTAATTCAAATTTTCAAATTAATCCAAAATTAAATTTGTAATTAAAATATTATTCAAAATATTTATTTCAGGATTTCCAATTAGAAATTCTGTTTTAAAATCATATTTATATATATTCGTACTAATAAACAAACAAATATCCATTTAAATTTGAAAGTTGCCAAATTAATTCACAATTAAATTTAAAAAATTAAATAAACTACCAATTTAAATTTGATTTTAGAAATGGGGATGTTATAGTTTTGGGTTCGAACGAAGGTTGTCTGGGGAAGAAGCGGGTCACGTGCGTGTTCTGGTTGACATTTCTCTCTAGTGACGTGGCCTTGTTTAATAATTAATTTATTTATTTTAAAATTTGTTTTATAACTTCTAACGCATATAACTTTTGCATACGAGGTCCGATTCATGCACGGTTTCTTCCATTGGGATCGTATTGAAATTACAGATAGTAAGACGCTTGTTTGAATGGATTATGAGACTGTTAAAATTTTGGGTTTAAATTGAATTTAAATTCGGAAGGCGAGTGTTTTAACCAACTCACAACTTCTAAAATTTCTTATGTGTGTTAAGTTGATTTATGATGTGATTAGATATTTATTTATGACTGTTTGGCATATTTTGAATCATCATTTCAGTTTATTTGAATTTATTTGGATAAATTGTTATTTAATTTATAATTGCATATAAACTGCCCGTTAAATTGTTATTTAATTTATTATTGAATATAAACTGCCAATAAATACCTGTTATTTATTATCTGTTCTATATTGATGTTACTGTTTGATTTGGATAATGATTGTGATAAATGGTTGATGATTGATATTGGATAAATGGATGATGTATTTATATTGTTATAAACTACAAGTTGTTATAGATTTTATTTCATTCGAGATTGCGGTTTGAAATGATATATAACCGTATTATATTTTAAATTATGGATTGAAATGATAAATATCCGTATCACTTGACCATATGATAGAAAATTAGATACAGACACCGTGGTCTATATATAAAATTATTTTGAAATGATTTCTATGGTTTTGTAAAGCAGTATATGGTTTTAGATAAATATTGATTTTAGATATTATATAAATGCTATTCTATCCTTGATTTTAAGCTATGTATAATTTGTTTTAATATAGAATAAGCGTAGTAATAAGTTTGATTTTTATTGAAGATAATATGGTTAAGTATTTAAATTATATTTTAATATAGAGTTCAAAATGATTTAAATCAAATTAAGGTAGGAAGATAAATTTGAGATTTATTTGAAATTGAATTTATTTAAGAATTAAACTCAAATAAGCTTGACGCGAAATTTATTAAATTTGAAGTTTTAGAGGGTATGATTTTTATAACTTGATTTTGGTTTAAGGTGAATTAAATGAACATTTCAAGCATAAATAAATTGAAGAAAATACTTAGTTTTTTGTAATTTGAGCTTTGTTTAAATGATAATGGATTTATTAAGTAAAATATTTTGAAACTAAATAATAGAAAATTAAATTATTGAAACGCAGTTACCAAACTTAGTTTTGAAATTGTGAATACTTAAAGTTTGAAATATATTGAATTTGAAATGGTTTATTCTGGGGGTCAAATCAGTTTTGAAATTGACAAATTTGGAATAGTTTATTTGGAAACTGAATTGAATTGAAATATATGATTTGGGATTCAGTTAAATATAAAATGTAGAAATTCGAGTTGTGTTGGATTTGATTTATGAAATTCGAGAAGCTATTTTAATATATTTTAAATATTCAAACCATTTAAGTGATGGAAGTTATGTTTCAAAGTATGAGTTTCAAGGTATTAAATTTGGAAGTGTTATATTCAAGTGTTTTGATTTCGAAATGCTATAACTTTGAAAGTGTTATGATTTTAGAAAGGATATATTTGAAATGAAAATGATATCGTATTGATTTGGTTTTGAAAAGGGCAATGATAAACTATTTTAAAGATGACCGCGGTGTTGTAATAACGTTTGGTTGTTAAAGAGACTGGAATCAGAAGTTGTCATACTCTCTGCCAACTCGGAAAACCACTTTAACAACCGTGTAAGCGGTGGAGATTCCATAATGAAGTACAATGGTGCGGCATTCCTTTGAGGTATATACGTGGACCCGATTGCCGAGAGTTGGCATAAGGTGGCTAAAATAGGAGCGATTCTAGGCCAGTGAGGTAGCTCCTCTTATCGAACATACTCCTTCCATATTATATTCTGACTTTAAGATTTATTTGGTGGCCACTTTTGATTTTGGATTTAGGAGGTGTGGCTCGAGGTGGGCGGTAGATGCATACTATGCTTCACCACCACTCCGGATAGTAATTGGTATATCTATCCTGGCATTGCCTTGTGTGCCGTATCACCTACCCTAGCGCGCCTTGTATGAGTTTGGTTTTCTTCCATAGCCCGTGGAGTATTTAGGGTACTCTCCCGATCTGGAGATACGCTGATACTGGATGGACTACTGGGACTATTACATGGTAAGGGCTATATGGGTAACCCCTTAATGCTATTTAAAAGTAAGTTTATTTTACTATAGACATTATTATAATAGAGAAATATTACTACATAGTAAATAGTTTAACGGATATTTAGAAGATGTGAATCTCGAGCATCTCTTAGTTACTGCACTCACGTTAGACATCGGATGGGAGATATCAAATCTCGTAAACATCTCTGATGCCATTCCACTCATATTTTACCGTTGATTTAGCTTACATAAGATCTTTTAGTTCTAACTCGAGTGCTTTATCTTTTCTATTCGCTCAGGTTAGTCTGAGCATTTCAAGTTTCGAAGACTTTATTTCTGGAGGACAACAACGAAGATTATATTACTATTATTTACTATATTGTTCCACTGCATCACATTGTTCCACTGAATTGTCATTTATTATTTTGGTATGTGTAACTCTGGTATGTATTGTATAAGTATAATCAAATGTTTGTAAAACATCTTCATGAACCGTTATTTGATTATTATATTTTGTCATTCCGTTGTGAGATTCTATTTTTTTATTTCAATCTCTGTTTTTCTTATTTACCCCAATAACAATTCGCCCTTTTGTATGTTTGAGTCTGACGTGTGTGATTTATCGTCAATTTAAAACGTATAAAAAAGCAGTATGTTACACAGCCAATGTGTAGTAGTTTTGAGTTTGTATTAGATGTGTTAGATTTCATCTTTAAATGGAATGCATGTGATACTATTTGACATATTAGTACTCGCCCAAAGCAATTATGCAGATGGCCGCTCCTTAACCGCCTTATTCTTCAATGCTAGTCGACGGCATTACCCCGTAGTGTCCTTGGCTATTGTGAGGATAGAGGTGGGGCATCACAGAATGCCTCAACCCAAACGGTATTATAGTTCCATTTATTCTGATTTCTCGTCACACAAAATAGAAATATCATGAAATCACATAGAAGGATGTCATCACCGTATCATATTAAAACACAATTTAAATCAACATGAAAGGTGAATCACTCATATAATTATTGCTCAATAAACAAGGAAGAAAAATCAAAATAGATTATTCAAATAAATATAAAAATAAACAAAAGAATACTTGATAATAAATTATTCCCAACTTATAATTTTATATGACAAAATAAATACTATGAGATGGATACTAAATTCATATTCCATAATAATCTAAATAACTATCTAAACTCATTATAGTTTAATATTTATAATAATTAACTGGTTTCTTAGTCGTATATAAAATTAGTCAATTATTAAATATTTATAAAAACATTAGAAAACACATTTCAAATCGATATCTAAAAAATTATTTGCAACATTTTATCTTATATAAGAAACTAAATACTTAGAAATGAAGAGTTAATGTATATTCTAGGATTAATTAAATTTAAATTTTACTTTAAGTTTATTAGTAATAATAAATAAATTATTTCCCAATCTTTTATATAAACAATCAATAATTAAACTTTCGCTAATAACTATTGAAACTCAATTCTTTCATTTAAATTCACAAAATAGTTTGTAAAGCAAAATATTATAATAAAATAATATTTTAAATAATTATAAAAACATCCAATTTAATTTAATTTACTCATAATTAAATAAGTATTTTTCTTCAAAACTTGAATATACACACACATACACTAAAATTCACACTTCTATAAGATGATAATCAATAACCATTTAAATATTACAATTTAATTTCACTATATTAATCAATATTGCGCATATTTACACTGATATAAATTTAATATACATATATTAGAGCTTAGGAATATTTGGTTTAGTTATCTGATTAAAAATGTGTGTTCAACTATAAAAGTCTGTGTGTATTTTCATTATAAAGTATAAGAGTTTATGTGCATATGAAGTTCACAATAAACACAAGAAATAAGGTTTATTTATTGGTTTGTAATGTGGGGGAAGATAAAGTATGTAGTAATGAAAATGGGTAATAAGGAATTATGAAGAGAGAAAACTCTAGAAAAGGAAACTGGGCATGGGGACATGGGCTTATGTTTAGAAATATAAATAGTACTTATATATTTTTATTTCTTTTACATACAAATCTAAATTCAATCCAATTTAAATAAAAATAGAAATACATTACGATTTAAATCACTTCTTTTCTCAAACCAATACTTTATTCCAATTTCAACACTCTTATAAAATATTATTTGTACATTTAACTTATTAAATTTTAATAATAAATTTTCACGGTTTAAATCCTATTATTAAATAATTTCAAAACCAATTTATCAAATAAATTCCCAAATTCCACTTCAATTAATTAAATTATTATTATTAACTTTAATTAATTTTTACTAAAAAATAAGGTTGTTTATAAACTTTCCCCATTAACAAAATTGCATCCTTGCAATTTCTTATAGGGAAGCTCTATAACTAATTAATTATGCTAAACTTAATCATATAATTTTCAATTTTTATTTTAAATACAAATACTTACGATATGTGAAAATTACTTTTCAAATTTACAAAATACATTTATTAATTAATTTACTTTCCAAAAATTATAAATATTTTCTAAGATTCCATTTTACTATGATTCAAATATAATCCAAACTCAAACATAATTTAAATTTTCCATTAATACCAACCCTAAAATATTTTAACAAAAACTAAAATCTCATTAACAAATTTTTACTAAAATATACTTTTCTAACTAATAAAATATCTTTCAATATATTTCTTAGTTTCAAACATTCTATTATAACCAAAATTATTTGCAAATACTACTTTACAATCCCTCTTTATGAAATTATTTAAACATTTTACTATTTTTGAATTTAAATCGGGTGAGAAGTTTAAACCTATTCTTAAAATTTAACATTTTGAAACTATTACTATATTCATTTATAATACATTTTACCAAATAATAAATATAACACTTATTTCTAAACACAATCTTTCCAATAATTTGCTTCCAAAAATTATTTTTCCCAAACTAACTTGAACTAAAGTAATATTTAAAATATTTAGGTAGTGATTGGTTTAAAAACGAATTTTTTGTTTTCAGTTTTTAGCATTTATGTCAAATACAAGAAGAATGGTGGGACGATGGAGGGGATGAAAGAAAGACGGATGAGAGAACAAAGGGGATAGAGGGACGACGGAAGAATGGATTGTTTCATGTGCTTGTGTTACTTCCCAAAACATGGAAAATAAAAACTTTTTTTTTTCAATTTTGTATGTTAACTTCATTTTCTAAATTGGTCGTTATCAACAATATACATGTGTCATGTGCAATTTTGTATGGACAAAAACCAAAAGTTAAAACAACAAACCGAATACTACCTTAACATTTACAAAATACTTTAATTCTCTCAAAATATTCATATCTTTTTAAAACACTATGTCCAAATGTCTCGTTTTAGTGTTTAGGAATCCCAATTGATAACGTTGATCAAGCGCATTGACTAGAATTCTTAAACCACTCTATGGACATGTTGACACAACTTTATTTCAAAAATATCTATAAGTATCACTTTCACAAATTATTTGATATACTTATTCACTAAATCCATTATTCATTCACTTTAAGTTTTATCTCAATATTATTCTTATAATACATATACTTTTCTAAAGGATACTTCTTATACTTGACTTCCAAAATCATATAATAATAATAATAAATTATAAAAATACATATTAGATATGTACATATATAAAGTATTTACCTTATCCAATCTTTGGTAATGTAGCGACCCACTATTTTGGACCATTCAAATCGAAAATAATTCACATATGTCAAACTTGAATACTTCAAAACAGTGGATTGTCAAGAAATTTGGAGCAAATAAGATCATTCACAGAATCACAGACACAAAAATATCAGAATACTCGCAGCGGAAATAAAATACCATAGTAGTTCATCAAGCTACTATATACATACTCACAAAAAATATACAATTAACATAGTAAAATAGATACAATAGAAGTCAGGACACATAAACAACAATACAGAGACAGATACCGAATAGGAACTAACTGGAAGAAGTAGACGAATAGATTGACAGATAAGCTCCAGCAAAACTCTAGCTTTAGAAGGTGAATCTAAAGCTGTGATTCTCAGGCTGACCCGAGCGTAAAGTAAAACACAAACAATCGAGTCAGGACATACATACTTATACAATGTAAACCAACTTAAAGATAACTGTAATAGCAATGCACAATGACTTAAAGGATGCTTGGGATCACCCATCCTTTAAGGATCAGTCAAACCATCAATTAAGTAGTAATAAACACTATCCTAGAAATATAAATATTTAAAGTAAACAACACAAATAACAGTGTTATTGTGACTAGGTTAGCGTAGAGCTGCAGTAACCGCTCACCTCTAGCCACACTCTTAAAATCAAAGATGCGCATCAAACAATCACAAGGAAATCAAATTACACACAAAGTAGTGTACCCGTGGTTATAAATTTCAAAATTATTTATAATTTCGAATTAAAATCATTCATTTAAACCATTAAAAGTGAAGTCATTACTCCTTCCAATCAAATATTCAATTCCTAAAAATTTAGCCGTTTTCGAGTTCAATTATTCAGTTAAACACTTCAAATATTGAAATTTTAGATTTACAGTAGAATTTCAGCCACTTATAAACTTCAATTTAAACCATTTTTAACTTATAAAATTTCATATTTGCACTATGAAAATGGTCATTTAAATACCCTTGAACTTATGATTTTTATAAAGTATATTTCACAAATAAATATCAATAATTTCACTTATTAAATTCAGATGTACAAATTTCTCATTCTTTACCTTTTAACAATTATTTATCACTTAAATCTCAAATTACTATTTCATACATTAAACTAAATTTTCCTTTTATTTAATTTACTTAAACTTCCATTTTAAAACCAAATCTCACAATTCCAAGTCAAGTTACGTTCCAAATTTCCATTTAACTATCCATTTATTTAACATTTTAAACTAATTACATAAATTCAAATTACACTACAAGTTGCTTAACTTTATTTTACAAATAACTTGATGTTTTCTTTTACTTTATATTTATACAATCATACATAAATTATATTAATTACCAAGTTAAGCTTATAATTCCACTTTTCTTAAATTCCCGTTATTAAGTTAAATCAAACTTTCACACTACAACTCAAACCGTCTATTAACTTATACCATTTAACCTTTTAGAAAATCGCTGCTTAACCATTTTAAATCCAATATAAGTCAAATTTCATATATTTTTTCTTTCATTTACAATACATGAAATTTTAAGAAATCATATTTTGAAATCAACCACGGGTCCGGATAATATTTCACACCTAAATCAAGTGATACGGAAATTATCATTTAAATCCGTAATCAGTAAAAATTATGGGTTTTGATAAATTCAAACCCGAAATCCCAAGACAAATACAAATAAATAAAAATCACCCAGGCCTATCATTTCAGCCCGTAATGATTTTTCCTACTCTAAAGTCCGTTCGGGTATGTATCATTTCAACCCATAGTGATTCTATTCTACAAGGAACTTGTAGTGTGAGAAACAGAAATAAATACACAGTATAACAGAAAGAAAAACATAACAGATGATAGGACAAGTTTATAACATGGTTTAACATCACATAATTAACATCAAAGGCAGGTATAACATGATATAAAAATTCTACACATTCCCTTGTTGTCACTTCACTAATTATATAAGTATAAATGTCATGAGTGAAAACTCACCTCTTTAAAGCTGGAATTCGCAAATCAAACACACACAAACAAAGTTCCAGAAAGCATGATAGAAGACTCGATTTGAGTGGAGAGAGAGCCAAGATATAAATCTTGTATTCAACAAAGAAACAAACCATATATAAATATTTTTACAATACCAAAAATAAATTGAAACAAGGTGGAAATTAGAAGCAACAAAGAGCATCACCTAGCTTTTAATAAATTTTGCTTGACCCTAACACATCATGTGCTCGTCCATACATGCCATAGGCTCGGCTTTGGCATGTTTTCAGGTGGGAAATGGATCTGCTATGGAAAATATAGGCACGGCTTGGTAAAAAATGTAAAGGGTTTGGAGTTACAAAAGGAAGAATGCAAAGAGGCTAGGCTTGAATGGAGTTTTGGTGCAACCATGGTCACGGCCTATGGTCCTATGGGCTCGGCTAGGGGCCGCTACAGGACAGTAGGTAGTGTGATGGATAGGGGTGTGCATTTGTTGGTGGTGGCGGCTAGAGGTGGTGGCCATGGCAAAGAAATGAAGGTGATGGTCAAAACTAGGCTAGGCTAGGCAATTTTGGAGAGGTCTTCAATATTTTATGGAGTTTGCATCATGGGATGGCCACGGCTTAGGCAAGACAAGTGAAGAGGAGGGTCATGTGGTCGTGGGTGGTGGTGGAGCTGGTCGTGGAGATGGTGGAGGGGCTATGGCCGATCATAAGCATGAAGAAGCAAGGCAATTTTCAATGGAAAATTAATAAAAAGAAGAGGAAAAGAGTAGATAATTTTAAGAAGCCATTACCTTCTTCCTTTCAGATCTGAAACCTTGTGTGAAAAGTGAGATAAGAAGAGATGTTTTCACGTGAATTTTATAAAGAAAAATTCACGGCTATCAAGGAGAAGTTATGGTAGAAAATTAAGGGATGGAAAGATAATAAGGTAATAAATCAAAACGTAACGCATGCCTTTAATTAAAATAGGTAACGTATCTAAATTTGTTTTGTTTCCCATATATTTAATAAAATATATGCCAAAGAAATAATTCAACAAATACATACCGTTTATATAAACACTATATAAATAAATAAGAAAACGGTTATAGAAACGTATAAATTAATTGCTATTTATATCTTTTTATGTCACTTAATTTTCAAAGTATATATCCAAATTAAATGAAACCAAACGGAAAAATGTTGTAAATATAAACATAACATGTAATGTTATATATATATACACAAAATTATAACATGATATATCAACCAAAAACATTACTTATATTAATTACAATAAACATTTAAAGGTACGCCTTTTAAAACAATAACGTGTATATATATTTGAAATTTCTTCCCAAGAAATAAACAGGGATCTAAATACTTATCCATTTAATTACTAAATGAATGTATAAATAAGAAAAATAAGGTAGAGATAGATGTTATGAAGAATAAATAAATAGTTTTAGGAAAACTAGGAAATAAATAAAGAAAATAATTCATTTAATGGAACTAGAATTAAAAATTGAAAACAATATACAATCAACATTTGAAAATTATAACTATACTTAAAAAATGTTTTAAAAATAAAATATATGCATATCATTTATGTTACACAAATTAGAACATGATTTTACAAACAAAATATTATTTATATAGATTTAAAATAAACAAATTTGTTAAATAAAACAATTTACACACAATATTGTAAAAAGCGTAACTTTCACAATATTAATCCGATTTCAATGAAATGAAAAGCATATTCTTGAACATAAATCTATTTTCATAATAAAAGATAAAATTTCAAAAATTCAAAAATTTATATTTTAAATTTAAAAGTCAAAGTTTGATCATTTTGACCAAAAATCCACTTTTTGGAAATATTCATTTATTCTGTTTTGGAATTATAATTCACACAAAAATCAAAATTTATATTTGAAATAACAAAATTTATACATTTTAATAAATAAAATAAAGTTTTAAATCAGGCATTTCAGTTAAAATAATTAAAATATAAAATTAAAAAAATCATAAAATACAGGGTTGCTAAACTCTCACCCACTCAAAAATTTTCGTCCTCGAAAAGGAACGAGGTACAGAAAACATAGAAAAAGATAGAACGAAATAGAATTAAGACAAGATGACAAGAAGATTAAAATTATACCTGATAATTATTGTTCTAGGTAAGTTTAACAAGGTGGAGAATAGGAATAGCTAGAAGGGCAAATAGGAGAATAGGAATATCTAGGAAGGAAAATAGGTTGAAAGACAAGGATGAACCATTAATTTAAAACTATATAATTTCAATTTGAATTTTTAATATTTTTAACAATTTAAATAATTTATGATATGATGAATAGACATTTTCGAATTTGTTAGTTTGAAGTAACAACATTTAAAGCATTTTAAATTATTTAGAAAGGTAAAATAAATGATCAAAATATCCTTTATGTAATACTTTATCAAATTACTTTTATAACTCGATGTCTTAACAAGTTTATTCTCGTTCTAGTAGACTCTGGGAGTGCGTTGATCAGGCGCAAACCTAGAATTCTTCAGGTACTTAACAGACTTGTTTTAACACCCAGTGAAAATACTTGAAAACTTTTAAAAACAGATATGGAAAGTACAATCCAAACAAAACAACCAAACCAAAACCTTTATCTAACCATGGTTCGTAGATACACTATGGTTATGCCTAGATCCCCCAGGAAACAATCCATATCCTTAAGCTTTCTCAGCCCTACGAGTTATGCTATGATGACTAGTAGACCGCAGGATACACAATGATTACGCCTGGATCCTCTAAGAAACAATCTGTACCCCTAGGCCATCTCAGCCAGGCGGATTTCGCTACTAATGCGACCTACATAGATCACAGGATATTCAATGATTATGCCTGGATCCCCTAGGAAACAATCCTTACCCCTAGGCCATCTCAGCCAGTCGAATTACGTTATGCAGTCGCGCTCAAAAGAAAAAAACCATAGGTTACGCCACAGTAGGATACTCGAGTATCACATTCGAAAAACCAAAATCAGAGAGAATAATATCGATAGAATGAATCCACAGTGTGGCCATAGAGCGAATATCAAGCAGAAGGCACTTTCCATATCCATACTTCGAAAATATATATCATATAGTACCTTTTCAAATCACTTTCAAATATCATACTTATATAAAGTCCATTATATATAAGATTCCATTTTCCAATCGAATACTTTCCAAAATCAATAGTACATCAAATCATATTTATATAGACTTCGATTATATAAGATTTCTCTTTCCAAATTGAGTACCTTTCAAATCAATAGTTTTTAAATCAACTTCACTTGTACAAATCCATTTTATACAAGTTCGACAACTCCCAAATCAAGTACTTAATAATACAAGGTTCTCAATTTCAAATCATTTCAACGTCAATTCAGTTTCAAAATCATATACGATTTCACCAAGTTATTTCTTCCAAATTAAAAATCTCAATTTCAAAGTTTCCAAAATAATACGTTTAGAAATAATCCCAGTTTCCAAACTAACATAATTCAAGTCAAACAAATTCATTTCCAAAATCATCATATAAATACTGGGTTTTACATTCCAATCTATTTTCAAAACCAAATATTTCTCAAAATCAATTATACCCAAAATGGTTTCCAAATTTATAACTATCCCTTAAAAACCTTTAAACTATTTATTTCTATTCAAAAGATCCAATTTTCCTTTTGCAAATTATTTATTTAACAGAAGTTTCAAATTTATTTAAGTCATACTCTTCATACTTTGAACATACAAAACTAAACTTATATACTTTATCAAATATTTTACACTCTTCGAAATTTCTTAGCTTTAAAAATTAAACCTTGATTTGGAAGTGTTCGAACCTTCAAAATAGTCAGTGAAATCAAATTTCAAATCCAAGAGTTGGAAATCAGCAACAAATCAGTAAATCAGTTTTTATAAATAAAGTTATACTAAATCAAATCGGAAACTCGAGGATTGAACACCGGGCTCACTTCAAATCATTTCAAATATAGATACATACATCTTTCGAAAATCAAATCATACTTCAAAATCTGAAATCAAAATTGCTTTCACAAAATCACTCGCATATCAAAGCTATCAGAGTGGCCTCTCCCCCACTTTGAAACTCGAAAATCAATGTCGATGATGCGTGCACTCATCACCGAAATTATTTTCCAGCGACAAAAGTAAGTTCTGGACTTCTATTTTCTTGAAAACTTCACTGAATTTCTTCTAAATCATTGGAATTCATTTGAACTCTTTTGAAACGTTTCTTGTCCCAAAAATATTTTCAAATCATATTGTTATATATTTTCGAAATCTCAAAACCAAATTTCAAAATACCAGAGTTCAACCTCTTAAATTTCAAATTCAAAACCCTTCAGTTATAAATCATTTTTATACAAATCAAATTTCTTATAAAATCTTCAAAATTTCAAATTCCACTTTTTAAAGGGTACATAATCCTTATCGAAAACATTTCACTTTTAAATACAAAATAGGGTCATCCTTATCAAAATAATAACTTCGATGTATGCACAATTTCAAAATATAACCGAACACAAATTTTTCCAAGGAATGATTTAAGAATGGATTTTAAAAAAAACAGAGATTAAAATTTAGAGGAACTCAAATCAAATAGAATTCTAATTCGAATATAAGCTCAAACGAAGATGAGATAATTACCAAATAGAAGATGATAAGCCTATATAAATCATGGGTGACCTTAACTGGGTCAATCGTGACTTAAGGAATATAATCAATGCGGAAATCTAAGAAAAATCGACATTCGAACGCCAAAGATAGAATCCAGGTATAGCAGAAGATAGATAGCATCGTAAATCGAGGATACAGAAATCTTCAGTGAATCAATGCCAATTGTAAAGGAGTTTCACCCATCTACAAATCATTCAAAAATTTGCGGAATCACCGTTCTTTATAGAGGTCATTCAAAGTGGAGTTATGGAATGCTCCAGAATCCAAGGAATACAAATAGGGAAGACAAGAATGGATTTCAGAATAAGTGAGAGCGTTCCAAAGTTCAGGGAATTCTAATTGATAAGAATACTAACCAAGAAATTACTAACAAGGTGGATACAGAAGGGACGAAGTTTAGAAAATCTCGATTTCAAAAAAAGAAAATTTATACCAATATAATATTTAAAATCCTTTAAAATTATTTGGAAATCATTTTATACTTCGAAAATGCGTTCTCTCTCATAGGAATGATTCTGATATTGATTTCACTCATTTTAGGGTATTTCCACCCTATCTCTAATGAGTTTTTTCTCCATAGGCTAAGGTTTGCCTAAAACCAAAGCTCTGATACCAAATTGTTATGACCCACTATTTTGGACCATTCAAATCGATAATAATCCACACATGTCAGACTTGAATACTCAGAACTGTGGATTGTTAAGAAATATGGAGCAAATAAAATCATTCATAGAATCACGACATAGAAATATCAGAATTCTCGCGACGAAAATAAAATACCATAGTAGTTCATGAAGCTACTATATACATACTCTCAAAACATATACAATTAACATAGTAAAATAGATACAATAGAAGTCAGGATACATAAGCAACAATACAGAGACAGATACCGAATAGAAACTAAATGGAAGAAGTAGACAAATCGATAGACAGATAAGCTCCAGCAAAACTCTAGCTCCAGAAGGTGAATCCAAAGCTGTGATTCTTAGGCTGCCCCGAGCGTAAAGTAAAACACAAAAACTTGAGTCAGGACATACATACTTATACAATGTAAACCAACTCAAGTGAACTGTAATAGCAATCCACAATAACTTAAAGGATGCTTGAGATCGCCCATCCTTTAAGGATCAGTCAAACCATTAATTAAGTAGTAATAAACACTATCCTAGAAATATCCATATTTAAAGTAAACAATGCAAATAACAGTGTTATTCTGATTAGGGTAGCGTAGAGCTGTAGTAACTGCTCACCTCTAGCCAAACTCTTAAAATCAATGGTGTGCATTCAACAATCACAAGGAAATCACATTACACACAGAGAAGTGTACCCGTGGTTATAAATTTCAAAATGATTTATAATTCCAAATTAAAATCATTCATTTAAACCATTAAAAGTGAAGTCATTATTCCTTCAAATCAAATATTCAATTCCCATTAGCCTTTTCCGAGTTCAATTATTCAGTTAAACACTTCAAATATTGAAATTTCAGATTTACAATAGAATTTCAGCCACAAATAAACTTCAATTTAAACCATTTTTAACATATAAAATTTCATATTTCCACTATAAAAATGGTCATTTAAATACCCTCGAACTTATGATTTTCATAAAGTATATTTCACAAATAAATATCAATAATTTCACTTATTAAATTCAAGTGTACAAATTTCCCATTCTTTACCTTTTAACAATTATTTATCACTTAAATTTCAAATTACCATTTCATACATTAAACTAAATTTTCCTTTTATTTAATTTCCTTAAACTTCCATTTTAAAACCAAATCTCACAATTGCAAGTCAATTTACATTCCAAATTTCCATTTAACTATCCATTTATTTGACATTTTAAACTAATTACATAAATTCAAAATATACTGTAAATTGCTTAACTTTATTTCACAAATAACTTGATATTTCCTTTTACTTTATTTTTATCCAATTCACACATCAATTATATTAATTACCAAGTTAAGCTTATAATTCCATTTTTCTTAAATTCCCATTATTAAGTTAAATCAAACTTTCACACTACAACTTAAACCATCTATTAACTTATACCATTTAACCTTTTAGAAAATCACTGCTTAACCATTTTAAATCCAATATAAGTCAAATTTCATATATTTTTTCTTTCATTTACAGTACATGAAATTTATAAGAAATCTTATTTTGAAATCAACCACGAGTCCGGATAATATTTCTCACCTAAATTAAGTTATACGGAAATTATCATTTAAATCCGTAATCAGTAAAGTTTTCGGGTTTTGATAAATTCAAACCCGAAATCCCAAGACAAAAACAAATAAATAAAAATCACCCATGCCTATTATTTCAGCCCGTGATGATTTTTCTATTCTAAAATCCGTTCGGGTATGTATCATTTCAACTCATAGTGATTCTATTCTACAGGGAACTTGTAGTGTGAGAAACAGAAATAAATACACAGTATAACAGAATAAAACATAACAGATGATGGGACAAGTTTATAACATGGTTTAACATCACATACAGGTATAACATGATATAAAAATTCTACACATTCCATTGTTGTCACATCACTAATTATATAAGTATAAACGTCATGAGTGAATACTCACCTCTTTAAAGCTGGAATTCACAAATCAAATACACAAAAACAAAGATCCAGGAAGCATGATAGCACGACTTGATTTGAGTGGAGAGAGAGCCAAGATATAAATCTTGTATTCAACAATGAAACAAACCATATATAAATCTTTTTACAATACCAAAAATTTGAAACAAGGTAGAAATTAGAAGCAATAAAGAGCATCATCTAGCTTTTAATCAATTTTGCTTGACCCTAACACATCATGTGCTCGGCCATACATGCCTTAGGCTCGGCTTTGGCATGTTTTCAGGTGGGAAATGAATCAGGTTTGGAACATATAGGCACGACTAGGTCAAAAATGTAAAGGGTTTGGAGTTACAAAAGGAAGAACGCAAAGAGGCTAGGCTTGAATGGAGTTTTGGTGCAACCATGGTCACGGCCTATGGTCCTATGGGCTCGGCTAGGGGCTGCTACAGGTTTGGAAAGTAGGTAGTGAGATGGCTAGGGGTGTGTACTTGTTGGTGGTGGTGGCTAGAGGTGGTGGCTGTGGCAAAGAAATGAAGGTGATGGTGAAAAATAGGCTAGGCCAGGCAATTTTGGAGAGGTCTTCAATACTTTGTGGAGTTTGCATCATGGGATAATCATGGCTTGGGCAAGACAAGTGGAGAGGAGGGTGATGTAGTCGTAGGTGGTGGTGGTGCTGGTCGTGGAGATGGTGGAGGGGCTATTGCCGAGCATAATCATGAAGAAGCAAGGCAATTTTCAATGGAAAATTAATAAAAAGAAGAGGAAAAGAGTAGAAAATTTTAAGATGCCATTACCTTCTTCCTTTCAGATCTGAAACCTTGCGTGAAAAGTGAGATAAGAAGAGATGTTTTCACATGAATTTTATAAAGAAAAATTCACGGCTATCAAGGAGAAGTTATGGTAGAAAATTAAGTGATGGAAAGATAAAAAGGTAATAAATCAAAAAGTAACACATGTCTTTAATTAAAAATAGGTAACATATCTAAATTTGATTTGTTTCCCATCTATTTAATAAAATATATGCCAAAGAAATAATTCAATAAATACATGCCATTTATATAAACACTATATAAATAAATAAGAAAATGGTTATAGAAATGTATAAATTAATTGTTGTTTACATCTTTGTATGTTACTTAATTTACAAAGTATATATCCAAACTAAATGAAACAAAACGGAAAAATGTTGTAAATATATACATAACATGTAATTTTACATATATATACACAATTTTAACATGATATATCCACCAAAAATATTGCTTATATTAATTAAAATAAACATTTAGAGGTATGCCTTTTAAAACAATAACGTATATTTATATTTGAAATTTCTTTCCAAGAAATAAATAGGGATCTAAATACTTATCCATTTAATTTCTAAATGAACGTATAAATAAGAAAAATAAGGTAGAGATAGATATTATGAAGAATAAAAAAATAGTTTTAGGAAAAGTAGGAAATAGATAAAGAAAATACTTTATTTAATGGAACTAGAATTAAAAATTAAAAACAATATATGATCAACATTTCAAAATTATAACTATACTTAAAAAAATGTTTTAAAAATGAAATATATGCATATCATATCATGTTACACAAATTATAACGTGATTTTACAAACAAAAATATTATTTATATAGATTTAAAATAAACAAATTTTTTAAATAAAACAATTTACACACAATATTGTAAAAAGCGTAACTTTCACAATATTAATCCGATTTCAACGAAAAAAAAGTAGTTTTCTTGAATATAAACTTATTTTCGTAATAAAAGATAAAATTTCAAAAATTCAAATATTTAAATTTTAAATTTAAAAGTTAAAGTTTGACCATTTTGAACAAAAATCCACCTTTTTGGAAATATTCCATTTATTCAGGTTTGGAATTATAATTCACACAAAAATCAAAATTTATATTTAAAATAACAAAATTTATCTATTTTAATAAATAAAATAAAATTTTAAATCGGGAATTTCAGTTAAAATAATTAAATATAAAATTAAAAAAAATCTCAAAACACTGGGTTGTTACAGGTAACTTCAAAAACAACTTCATATTACCTTTAAACACATACAAATTCCAACATTAATTTAATACAAACCATTTCAAATAGCCAAGCAAACATAAGAGATCAACATAAATATACCCAATGGAAACTAATAATTAGATTTCCCGATGTGCACGTTTATCAAAATCAAATAAAAACTCAACAACAATATCAACTCAAACACCATAATACAGTATAAAACCATCCACAATCATGAATACAAGTGCTACCAGCTGGACTAACTCATTTAGTCCTTACTAATCCAACCATTTCATTTCAAAACTAAAAGTAAATAAATTAATTATATATTTGAGTACATATTATAAAATCTTAAATACATCCCTTGATGATTACCCCTGTAAGAATCCTATATATATAAATACTATCTTCTATTATATAAAAAATTTACACAACACACCCATGGGTCAAATACTCTAAGTCTCATCGAAGGTCTTACTCGTGTCTCCAATATACAAAATACTGTTCTAAACCTGCTCCGATACCAAAATGTACACATCCCACCTCTATGCCAAAATACTATCCAAGAGTATTATAGAGTACTACTCTTAGATAATATAAAGAATAAGGCTAAATTGGGTGCAACATTAATATGCTCTTGGACTAACAACAGTATGTATTAAAACAACAATTAAATATCTCAGCTATTACGCATGCAATACTGCCACAAAGCAATAAAATATGCATGCTCCAGGATAGAAAAATACAATATATAACAAATAATAGAAAATACATAGTCAGTCATACTGATATTATAAAATTTATAACATAAAGATCAATATAAATACAAAAGATTTGAAATGATGTTTGTCGCACTAAATGTAATAAATAATCAATATACATCTCTATGTTATGCATGTACAATGAATCAATGTCATACAATAACATATCATAATCTTAACATAAATCTACTTTAAGCCCAATAAAATAAATGTCGGTCAAGTCAACCCTATTCCTGAAATGTCTTAGACTGACTCGAGTATTATAAAATAACACACGGGTCTGACTTTGTCTAATCAAGGGTATATAACAAAAGTAACACAATGTAAACACCGAATAATACTATGATTCCCTTAACATCGATAATCAAATCATTAAACAACATCTCAACTGGTACATAGGAATATAGTAATGTATGTCTGGAATATATATATATATATATATATATATATATATATATATATATGTATATACACACGATGCCTTAAATTATTATCAAGGCATTACATCACTCAAGTAACTTAAATCCATATAAAACAATCAGCACTGATATCGACAGATGTCGTCATCCATATAGAAACATATCAAATCAGAAATCACTTAATAAACATAAATGGACGAATCAATCGTAGCCAAAGTCAACATTAAATCTAGAAATATCAATAAATGAGATATCACCAATTATATTAGGCTAGTGCGAAGCAATGCCCAAATATTCCTTTCAATCTTGGTAAATAAAACATTATCTAAATACTAAGAATCAACTATAAACTGGACTTATATCATAGGTATAATCTCATTTCCTCATATATGTATAATCTATCTGATAGATCATGATGGAACATGGCTGTATAATGACCCAAAGTCCCAAGTAGAGCCATTTATATACTAATAGTATGTGGCAGCCATCCCATATCAATGCTACAGTAAGATGATTGATCATATATGCCAATATACTTCTCCGTTGATACCAAAGGGGAGACTGATAGAACTAAGAAACCTCCAGGAGCACTAAGTCTCTACAGTCTTATGGAATATTAAATAAGTTATCCACCAGTGCAAATTATAAATATAAAAGTAAGTAGTAAAGTAAATGACACCTTGGATTTTTATACTGGTACAAACTGTTATTGTCATCATCAAAAAGGGGGAGATTGTTAGTCCTCGAGATGATGGTTTTGATGACAACAACCTTAGGAATTGTTATAAAATATAAATACTAAATTATAGTTTAGATATATATGTAAATGCATGATATAAACATATAGGTACCAAGAATGAGGACTGTACAGTATAGAGATTCATGACTGAATATCAAGATTGAAGACTCATGAGTATTAAAATATCATGAGTTCATGATTTCAATAGTACAAGATAAGTATTGAGTTTAAAACTATGTTAAAACTTCTCGAAAACACTCACATCTTTATTCGAAATTTATTCATGGAATGGAATCCACTTCAAGCTTGTTAAAGGGATGGAACCCTAGTGGGATGGAACCCACGACAATATCTAGTGGAACATATATTGGTCCTATTTTGATATCCATTAATTTTATGAAAATTCTTTTCAAAAATATATCTCTTATTTTTTTAAAAAACTTTTTTCAAAAACTTTCTTTTTAAAAAGACATCTCTCTTGGCTTTAAATATTTAGCCTCAAAACCATTTTATCATTTTTAATATTTTGATTTCAAAATTTTCCTTGTTTTTAAACCATCTTTTTTATAAATATTTAGCTTTAAAATATTTATATACTTAGATTTTAAATCACTTTATAGATTAAGATTATATATATTAAAAATTACTTTCTAAACTCTTTTATATGTTTAAACTATATTCAAATATTTTACAAAGTTTTGAAATTGTTTTGAAAAATTAAAGAAACCAATTTTAATAAGAAAATCAAAACATCAATTTTGCCTTGAGCATGTCGACATCCCTAGCCACCCATGTCGACATGGTGTCCATTATTGTCAAATTTCAATTTTCAAAAGAAGTGTCTATTCAGCGTATCCTTTCACTAATAGATATGGCTGTTGCTCTACTATAAATAACAGTAAGTTCTAAACGAATTTTTTACCAGATTTCATTTATTTTCTCTCCTCTTCATCTTCCACATTTATTCTAAAGAATCCTAAACTATACTATGCCGAAATACCAAGTGAATCAAACTTGATTATCTCTTGTTTGATTCTTTGCCACTCTCTCCATAAGATCTTAGTGCTATTTAGAGTTATAGAATATTTTGTATACCAAACTATGGAGTAAAAGGTGTGGTTGAGCCTTGAAATCAATTGGGTGTGATTGTAGCCTCGAAAATCAATTTGGTGATCTTGTAGCCTGGTTAAATCAAGAGAGTTTGTCCTGGACTTGAATACAGGAGGGTGTAGCTCATAGCCTTGAAACCTAAGGTGTAATCTAGGAGATTATTTTAATAAGAAATCCATACAATTGTACGAGACTGGATGTAGGGTAACTCTGAACTAGTATAAAATCCTGGTGTGTTCCTTCCTTTACTGCTTTTATTTAGTATTTACATCTGTGTCTGTGAATTGCATTTGTTGGTGATTAAATTACATAAGTTTCAAAAAGATTTAGATAATCCATAAAACACTATTCACCCCCTCTAGTCTTATTCCAGCCTTAAGATCCATAATCTTCATTTCTCACATTTGGTATCAGAGCCTGGTTTTCAAAGTTTTCATAATCTGAATTTTGAAAAGTTTTAAAAATGGCTGCCAACACTGGTTCTGTTAGCATTATCACTAGTTCATTTATAGAGGGCCAGTCTATTGCCTGACCACCACTTTTTAATGGTAGTAACTATGCATATTGGGCATGTAGAATGAAAATATATTATCAGTCAATAGGATTAGCAACTTGGAATATCACACAAACTGAATATTTTGAACCCACAACTAGTTCTGCATAGTGAACTGTTGAGCAAAAGACTAGTGCACAATATAATTCCAAAGCCAGGAATATTTTATTTTGTTCACTTGATAGAAATGAATTCAATAGAGTATCTGTTTGTAAGTCTGCATATGGTGTCTGGAAAACATTGAAAGTTACTCATGAAGGAACAAGAAAAGTCAAACAGAACAAAATATCCATACTCACAAATCAGTTTCAATTATTCAAAATGAATTCGAATGAGTCCATTTCTGACATGTATAGTAGATTTCAGGATATTGTGTATTCTCTAGTATAATTAGGAAAAAGTTTTTCCAAAGAAGATCAAGTCAGAAAAATTCTAAATTCTCTTACTCCGGAATGGGATCAGAAAACTCTTGCAATCGAAGAAGCAAATTATATCAGCACTTTAAAGACTGAAGAATTGATTGGTAATCTAATGTCGTTCAAAGCACAAATACAAGGGAGAAGTGATAGAAAGGCATTCAAAAAGAAGTCAATTGTATTAATGCATTAACAGATGGATCAGACTCGGAAAGTGATGATGATGATGATGAAATTGCTTTCATGACAAAGAATTTTCGAAAGTTTCTGAAATACAGAAAGATGAAAAAATTCAAAAAGAATGATCATAGGATTTTTTAAATCATAATGAAGTACCAAACCACGTCAAATGTTTCAACTGTGACGAACCAGGCCATCTCAAAAGAGACTGTCCGAATCCTAATAAGCAAAATTTTCCTGCAAGCAATGATTATACGAAGTAAAGAAAAAGAGCGTACACCGCTACACTAGACGATTCAGACTCAAACTCATCCTCAAGCGATGATGATCAAAAGACAAAAAATTCAAATATGTGATTTACGGCTATTCATGATTCCGATGATCTCGGAGATACGAATCTAGAAAAAGGTACACGTTTATAATATATTGGTTGAAATTGTTTGCTTAAAATTATTTGATTGTTTTTGAAATTATGTGTTGTTTGAATTTTAATTTTTTTATTATTAGGTTTATTTTTATTTTTAATATTATAATATATTTTTTAAAAGAGTATTATTATATTTAATATTACTGCAGAAAATATATAGACATTAAAAATAATATATGTATATAGATACTAAAGTATATAGGAAAATATAAGTCACATGAATTCTCTGACCCATGTCGACATGTCCCTACCCATGATGTCGACATCTCTGTCAGAAATTTTAAATTCAAATTTTAATTCAAATATTTTAATTTTCCTTCATCCTTTCACCAAACCCAATGTTCTGGAAAGGTACCTCTTGACCAGAGAACATGTCTACTGAATATCTATTTATTTCCATTATCTTATCATACCTTTTCACTTTCATTTTAAAATTCAAACTCTCTTTCACTCTTTCAAACTTTCTATTATCTTCAAAAATGGCTTCTTCAAGCACTCCATCCACAATGAGGCTGTCTAAAACCATTAAGGAGTATCTCTATAATGATTTGGAAGCAATCAAGGCTGATATAAGCTATGATAATTTTGGAAAAGTTCATAAGGGAATGTTTGCTATCTTTAGCGATTTATCTACATATGAAATCAATAATCTTCTTGAAGAGAATCATATCCTTAGTCTTTTTGACAATTCTCAAAATGATTTTATTTGTTACCAAAATCTTGTTAAAATGTTTTATGCGAATTTGAATCGCGATTTTTATGAAGAAATTGAAGATGAAATATGGTGTAGTGTTAAAGGCACTAAAATTATTTTAGATTATGAAATTTTGGGAAACATTCTCAATTGCAAGAATTGGGAATAGATCTTTCTACTTTTAATATTGATGAACATGATCGTGAGACATTTCATCACATTTTCGAAGGTGATGTCAACTTAATTTGAAAATCGTAACTTTCGTCCAAAGCGTGTATTGTCAATCTTCTTTTGCAACATACTGTCACTCCTAGATCGAGAAATTTCAATAACCCGACTTTAAAAGTTTGTAAAGCTCTTTTTGCTATCTTTGGTCATTATGACATTAATTGGACACAAGTGATTATGGATGAACTTCATCCTAAGAATTTGGAAATGGGTGAGAACACCTTGTATCATGGAATCTATCTCACTCGGACTATTAATTATTTTAGCGTTGACTGCAAAAGGAAAGAATTTTTTTCAAGAAAAGTGTTAAATCATGCCAACATTTCTCTCAAGAAAATTCCTTTCATATTTCAACAATATGAATCTCTTGCTGAAAAGTATGAAAGATTGGCACAAGAAGATATGGTGGGAGAAGATAAAGAAGAAGAAGAAGAAGATGGGGAGGAAATAGAAATTGAAGAAGATAGAAGAAACCTCCTTGGAAAGTATTGAATATCCCACTAATATTAACAATCCTTCCAACAAAACTCTCCTCAAAAATCAAGAGATTAAGTGGAAAATCAATGGATTCTCAAAAGATCTGTTAGTAAGAAATTGGATAAAATGTCCACTAACATGAACAAATTCTTTTCAAAAGTTTGTCGAAAACTTGGCTTATCGTCATCCTCCTCATCCTCTAGCACATTCTAAGAACTAGGTTGTGACGTATTAGTTTGTTTTGTGTGAGCTTGTATTGTTCTTTTTATCATATTATGTAGTATCTTATGTATCATCTCATCTGTTTGTAAAAATCATCTATCTTATGTTTTTATACCTTGTTATGTCTCTGGAATAAATGTTAGTATAGTATATAAGTTTATATATATACATACTTATTCACAAAATAAATAAGACACATAAATTAACAGACCCATGTCGACATGCCTCTACCCCCCTATGTCGACATATAACTGTCAGATTTGGTTACGTTTTGAATTTTGAAATTAAAATAACTAACTTATGTCTATTCATTTTAAACGAATTTCTGCCTATTTAAACACCTGTTTCTTCTAGAAATTTTTAATCTTTTCATTTCTACTTATCTCTATTTGTATCTCTTCATTGCTTATCAAAAATAGCTTCCTCTTCTCAAACTCTAAGTGATAATCTTAAAGAAACTCTCAGTTCATTCAAAATATACTTACTTTTATTCTTCACAATCAAAGGCACTTAGGACTAAGTCAAATGCAGATGATAAAAGAACAAGAGAAGCATTTCGACGCCCTCCGTTGGATGATTTTTGCCCTCAACAAAGATGATATCAATACACATCCTGCAGGAAATTTGATTCAAGATAATGAAGATTGGGGAGTTAGTAAAAAGGATTTTATCTTTGAAGAAGAAGGATGAGTTGAAATGCCTAGAAATACATGATCTCCTTATGGTTTGAATTGCTTGTTTTGAATTATATGATTTGATTTGATTTGATTTGCCTTGATTTGATTAGAATTGATTTGGTTTGAATGGACTATATAACATTATATGAAACATATATTTATTGGGCTTAAACTTTCATATTTGTCATGTCTTTATTATCAACTCATGTTATTTTATATATATACACTCCATCATAATTTGTGACAGATACTCCAGTATAAGACTAAGGGGGAGTTATATTAGTTTAGGATAATTTTTTTTTGTTGATCACAAAGGGGGAGAAATATAAAATAGAGCAGTTAAAGTAGTTAGGGTTAGATTAAGGGGGAGTTATTATGAAGGGGAAGTATATTTTATAAACATAGGTATCATCAAAAAAGGGGGAGACTATTATTGTCATCATCAAAAAGAGGGAGATTGTTAGTCCTTGAGATGATGATTTCGATGACAACAAACTTAAGACTTGTTATAAAATATAAATACTAACATTATAGTTTAGATATATACATATATGCAGGATATAAACATGCAGGTATAAAAAATGAAGACTGTATAGTATAAAGATTCAAGAATGAAGATATCAAGACTGAAGACTCATGAGTATCAAGATATCAAGAGTTCAAGATTTTAATAGTACAAGATAAGTATTGAGTCTAGAATTATCTTAAAACTTCTTGAAGCACTTACATCTTCATTCAAAATTTATTCATGGAATGGAATCCACTTCGAGCCTGTTAAAGGAATGGAACCCTAGTGGGATGGAACCCACGACAATATCTAGTTGAATATATAATGGTCCTATTTCGATATCCACTAATTTAATAAAAATTCTTTTCAAAAATATATCTCCTGTTTTTAGAAAAATGCTCCTAAAAACTTTCTTTTCAAAAAGACATCTCTCTTGGTTTTAAATATTTTAGCCTCAACACTATTTTTATCATTTTTAATATTTTGTTTCAAAATTGTCCTTATTTTTAAACCATCTCCGATTTTAAATATTTAGCTTTAAAATATTCATATACTCAAATTTTAAATCACTTTATAAATTAAGATTATATATATTATAATTACTTTCTAAACTTTATTATGTGCTTAAACTATATTCAAATAAATTTACAAAGTTTAGAAATTGTTTTGACAAATTATAGAAACCAATTTTACTAAGAAAATCAGAACATCAATTTTGCGTTGAGCATGTCGACATCCCTCTACACCCCTGTCAACATGATGTCCGTTATTTTCAAATTTCAATTTTCAAAAGAAGTGTCTATTCATTGTATCCTTTCATGAATAGATATGGATGTTGTTCTACTATAAATAACAGTAAGTTCTAAATGAATTTTTTTACCAAATTTCATTTATTTTCTCTCCTCTTCATCTTCCACATTTATTCTAAAGAATCCTAAACTATACTCTTTCGAAATACCAAGTGAATCAAACCTGATTATCTATTGTTTGATTCTCTGCCACTCTCCCCAAAAGGTTTCTGTGCTATTTAGAGTTATAGAACCTTTTGTAAATCAAACTATTGAGTAAAAGATGCAGTTGAGCCTTGAAGTCAATTGGGTGTGATTGTATCCCAAAAATTAACTAGGTGATAATGTCGCCTGGTTAAATCAAGAGAGTTTTCCCTGGACTCAAATACAGAAGGGTGTACCTCGTAGCCTTGAAACCGAGGCTGTAATATAGGAGATTATTTTGATAAGAAATCCGTACGATTATACGGGCTTGTATGTAGGGTAACTCCGAACCGGTATAAAATCATGGTGTGTTCCTTCCTTTACTGCTTTATTTAGTATTTTCATATGTGTCTGATTCCGTGATTATATCTGCGTCTGCGAATTGCACTTGCTGGTGATTAAATTACATAAGTTTCAAAAAGATTTAGAAAAACCATAAAACACTATTCACCCCCTCTAAGTTATTCCAGCCTTAAGATCCTAATTCGAATTTCTCACACAAACTACCTATTCCATGTCCAGTCCTTGACTCCTTTTGGAATTTAACTATCAACCCTCTCTTAACTCAAAGGAACTGGTATTACACCACCTAAGCAACTTCAACTGCCTGAGCAACCGAACATGATTTCCAATACAAACAGTAAATTTGTTTCTGATTGAGTATGCTCTTGAATAGCACTAATAAGTCAATAACGCACACCCTTCTTATAATCTTCTCCGTTGTGGTATTTCATGTAGTTTGTGAAAATAGGAATTTAATAAATCACTAATGAAATTTTTCTTAACTGTACAAGTGATTAGAATGAGAGTTCGAATGCAAATGTGAAGAATGTTTAGACAAATAGAATAAGAGAATTGAATTAGAAACTAAGCCATTAAAACAAATGATTTAGTGGCTATTTATAGTGTTTAAAAGTTATAATTATTCGCGAAAAGTAGCGACCAAAAGGTTTGGAAACAACTCTTGAATCAAGGGTTGTTTTGTTCGATAAAATGAAGTGACTTTTCAGAAATATAGTCGTTATGCAATTTCAGTTGACTGAATAAAATAATTCAGCCAGCTGAAATGTGTAAAATGCAAATCAGAGAAGGAACAGTGCAAAAGACAAGTCATTCAACCGACTGAATCGTATGGTCCAGTTGACTGAATATTCATATTTTATTGTGCATATGCATAGGAATTCAGTCGACTGACCTATGCGTTTCAGTCGGCTGAATTACCTGTTTTTTGCCATATTCATGATTTTTCAACAATGCTTGTGCGTGAACAAGTGTACTAATTTTTTTTTAGATATATGAACTATGATTTTGAAATATTTTTCAATACATGTGTGTGCATATACCACTTTGGAGAGATTTTAACAAAAATTAACTACTAGATTTATACCATAGGCAATATTGAAGCTTCTATCTAGAATCTATTCTGTAATCTATTTATCGAGTAAAATAGTATCTTTTCCTGCAAATATGGTTAGATCATATAATATTTACTTTTATAGTTGTCACAATCAAAACATCAAAATACAAGGTTATAACATTCTCCTCCTTTTCGATGATGACAACTATGAAAGTTTGTAAATTTATAAAAGCAAGTTACTACCCCTGAATGAATATTCCCTTTGTAAAGCATTTTCTCCCACTTTGTCATCGACAAAAAGGAATGCATAGATAACATGAGAAATATAAACATATAAGCACAAATTTAGTTTCGGGAAGCAAATAAACTTAACATCATCATAGATAGCGAACAACTAAACATGAACATGTATATTGGAAAATAAAAGAAAAATATTGCATAACATCAAAGCACTACTAGCGCAGATAAGAGAATGTCTTAAACAATATGCTAAGATAATCACAAGTGAAAAATTAAAAAATTAGAGATCCCCATGTCCTGGGATTCTTCTACCTCTTCTTCTTTGGAGGTTGACTAAGTAAATGGTGTAAGGTTTTCAACCACACCGGTAGAAGTAGAGCCGATACATTGCACTTTGTCCCAGATTTTGTCTAAAAAGCCTTTTATTAAATTTATCTTTTTATTTTTTTGGACACTTTTTTTCTTGACGGTAACCAAACGTCGTCTAATTTTACTTTGATTTCGAGAAAGTGTAACAAGTGCTTGTTTTGTAGTTATGTTGCAATGGAGTTCTTGAATCTCATCATCTTCTTCTTCTTGTCTTGGAGGTTGAAAGGAGGAAGAGGCGATATTTATAACCCTTGGTTGAGGAATCCCTTGTTCACGATTTACGGCCATTGTTGGAAGCATGTAATTTGTTGATGCCTAGGGCATTTTAGAAGACCCATTAGACTTAGAGTCTTCTTGTTGAGCTCGCCAATGGTCATGAAATCCGCATCGGATAAAGGAACTCCAAAGTTTTTAGGAACACGCATGATAAAGGCGCATAGTGGATTATTTTGTAGTTTCTCTTGTGATTAACAGTAAGAAACTCTTCCAAAATAATATTTTCCCAATTTACTCTTTGGAATGACTAAATAGCATAAAGGGCTTAAAAACCCTCTTATAGACTTTCTCATAGCGGTCCGAGGTTACAATGATCGAATAAGAGCTCGGTGAATAATTCATGCCTTAAGATGTAAGGCACTAGATTTAAGAATAGTCAAATCATCCAAGAAAAAAAGATGTGAAACTTTATCTCTATTATACATATCGACCTCTACATTATCAATATCCAATCCTTCAGATCGACATCGTAGTATATTGCCATGTCATTAGTGGGGAAGATAAATTTTCACCCCACAAACCAAGGTCCAAGTAAAATCATCCTTGTTACAGGGATCTTAATGGTCTAGATTCATGTTAGTGAAGAATAACTTAATCAAAAGAGGGTAAATATTTACATTGCTTGAATCATACCCTTTAAGACGGTCGATACCACTAACTTCAGCTAGCCCTCGTATAGCATAAACATTGAAATTAGCAAATTTTACAAAAGAACCTTTAAAAATCCATGAGTTTTTCATAGAATAAAACCTAGTTACCACTATCTCTTTGTGAAGCCAAGAACAAAGTTGGCTCTCAAATGGGCCAACAGTAGATTCACAAGCACGTTTGGATCTAGATGTCATTTTGATTTGAATATGTTTGAAGGAAAAAGTTGATTTTTGAAGAGGAGGCTAGGGTTTGATTTGGTTTTCTTGTGAAGTGGAATATGAAGAAGAGAGGTGAGTTAAGTAGTGTTAGGTTGAAAGGTTGTATTGGAAAGAGTGTAGAGTTATTAGAAAAACACGAAAATATATGAAGCAGTTGACTAAAGTGGGATGCTCAGTCGACTAATGTGCAGGGATTTTTATCTCGCAACTCTATAGTGTAATAAATCAAAATTCAGTCGACTGAATCTCTGTTGGCAATCAATTGGTTGCTTACTCAAAATTCAGATAGGTCGAAGATTCAATCGACTGTTTGGAGAGTTCAGTTCACTGATGCGCAGGGATTTGTATCCCACATATATATAGTTCATTTTTGGTGCATTTTAGTCAACTGGTTGGAGTGATTCAGTCGATTGTCTTCAATTTAAAATTTAACCGAGTTTGAAGGTTCTGTCGACAGAATGTCTTCTTCCAGTCTGCTGAATCTGTTGTTTATTATGAGGTAGACCTTTTTTCTAGCCTATCCTTTATTCAGTTTATACACTACACACACACACACATCTATGTCATTTTTATCTAATTTTAATCACAAACATGTAATTATAATGTCAAGAAACATAATACTTATACATATTACAATTTTTAAAAAATAAATAAACAAAAATGATTTAGTTTTTTGAATTTTTGGAATCATCTAAGTACGGTTCAACCTTAGTGATTTCTTGTAATGGATGGATAAGAGACCATGCATTACTTTAAGCACCTCGTTCCTAAGAGTTAGGAGACACTAGAGGACGTTGCAAAGATGTTTGGTGCACACATTACTTGGAAGGTGATGACTTTTTGCTCATAGTACATTTCTTATTGAAGTTCTAACATTTCCAGTTGATAATGATGGATGTCATCAATCTTTTCTTTGGTTGATGGAGAGCCAAAATCCAAGTTTCTTTTAGCACTCTTTCCTTTTGGAGCATACCCAGTGTGATGATTCAGGGAAGGCGTAATCTTTACTAGGATAAATACTAGAGTTGAATTGTTTGAAGAATTCGAGAAGGGAGTGCTAAATACAATTGATGTGTGACAATATTATAATGATTATATATTATTTGAACATCAATGTATTTGAAAGTGTGTAATGTTTAAGAAAATATGAAAGTTGATTGTATATATATAATAAGCTATCTATGAAACACCCCACACACCTTAGTATACACAAATTGACACATTAAAAGATGTAGTGCATTATAGGTATAACTAAAACTAGCATAGACTAAGATTCACAAGACAAAATAGATAGAAATAGCGAAAATAATTAAAATAATAATTTCCTAAAATTCAAACTTCATAATATAGAATTATAAAACCAAATACATCATATGTCTCAAAATTCCAATGTATGTCTCATGAAATCAAAACCTCGGTCTCAAAAATATTAGAGTGCAAACGATCCCTCATAAAGTCCCAGTACATGGAATAAGCTAAAAACTAAAAATAAAGAAGAGAAATACATAAGAAATCTCTACCAAAGAAGTCTCCAAGTGTCCATAATCTATCATTCTTGCTCTTGCAAGCCTATAAGGGGAAAGAGGAAAAATGGAGGAGTGGGTCAGACTAAAAGTCTGGTGAATGATAGTAATCACTAGTATTTTTTAGCAAAGTAAAGGTAATAGGCTTTAGACCAGTTCTAGTATTAAAAGGAAATAATGGAAATAGGGATAAGGAATAAGCTGAAAATAAAATCGAATTAACTAAATTAATATAATTGATTAACTTTGATTGTTTGCACTTAGTTTTGATAGCTGCTTTGATTAGGCTGAATTCCTAATACTATCATTTGATCGACCTACTACTCCATAGAATCTACTATGAACCGGACGCTAAAGCTCCTTATGTAGTAAACATTGGTGCCTACGAAAGGCACACACTAAGCGCTTGGAACTCATAACGATTATTAAGCACCCGAATGGAAGTCGCATGAGTAACTGCCACTATGCACATGTTACCTTTTGTTCCACCTATTGGGTCTTCCTATTACCTCAAGCTTCAGCATAAGCGTGCCCCTCGTCTCACTGCAGGATTATGTGAAACACTTTGTCTCACTTCACGTTTATGTGAAACACCATGTCCACAGAAATAATAGGGGAAATGTTGTTGGTACTGGTTCGTCATCCAAACATTATCTAGTTGCGCCCCTTGCCCAAATCCCCATGATTTAGACTTCTACTTGTTGACCATTTACTACCATTATTAGCATAAGCGTGCCCCTCTTTCAATTTAAGATTATGTGAAACACCGTATCCATAGAAATAATAGGCGAATGCTATTTGGTACATGTCCTACTTTTTTCTTTGCTTATTAACTTAGATAAATTATTTAAATAAGCCTTTACTTTTATTCTTGCTATCTGTGCTTATTAATTTATCCTAAGTCTTAAAATAAGACTCATTCTGTTTGTTTTCTTATTATAACCTATGTTATAATTTTGCTTATTTACTTAACCCAAAAGTCTAAGTGTGAAAATAAGCTACATCTTTATTTTCTCATTTGAATCCTAATTTTACTTCATAATTAGGCTTGCAAATAGGTCAATTTCAGTCCAATTCCATTTCATTACAGTCGTTTCATTTTACATCTTATTTTACGTAATTTCAGTTTTCTTATTGTGTAATTCATATTCGCGATAAATCTATTCTAATGCATTCACGAAGAAAAAGAAGAAATAGAAGAAAACCGACAGTTATCAAAAAAATCCCAAACGTGGAAAAAGATATAATAAATAGCAATTAATAGTAAATAATTAAAAATACTATAAATAATTGTAACTAAACGGAAAGCTATAATTAATAGAAATTAACTACAATTAACTATAAAGAACATAGGAAAAGAAATAGACTGAAAATAAATTTAAAACTGAAAATAACTGATAAAAAGGTATTTCCAAAATCGTAGAAAAACTACAACTATTGGAAACCTTATTATTTTAAATTGCTTAAAAATCTAAAGTAATTACAATCACTCATATGGGTCCTAAGCTCTTCCCTTTAGGTCTTCCTGGATCCACTTGGATTTGTTGAATATTTTAATTTAAAACGATTTTTTCCTTGGAAAATTATTCCGTGTAGGGTCCTTCCTTAAAAGGTGAACCAAATTGGAGAAAATCTTAGAGTGAGAAAAAAATGTTAGGCCCAGGGTCTTATTTATAGGGGTAGAAGTGGATCTCAGACCGTTAGATTTGGGGATAGAATGGGATGCGACCACGTCGTAGGCCGAATAGGAGCCATCGGGGAAGCACGAAGAGACCAGATTGAACAAAAAAATGAAATTGACGTGTTAAAATCATACAGCACGAAGGGAAAATTCCTTCGCCTTACAAACGTAGGCGGGTCACCTATAGGTCGACCGCCAATATTGTCAGGTCGACCTAGGCCTTGGGATGTTCGACCTCTAGGTCGTCCTCCCTATATATACATATACATATGTATATGTATATATATGTATGTATGTATATGTGGATATATATATTATATGTGTGTGTGTATATATGTATATGTGTGTGCATATATATATATATATATCGTTTATCTTGTTAATTCCATAACTTGCTCATATAAGCTCGGACTCTGACGTTCTATATATGAAAATTTACCAGAAAATTACCGCGAACACAATGATGCAACTCGCGTGGATCGATTCTGATAATTTAACAAAGTTATTTTGTCATTTCATTTATTCGTCGATTAATTATTATAGCTTAAATTTCGGGTAGTTACATTCTCCCCTCCTTAGGGGGTTTCGTCCTCGAAATATCTAAGGATAAAAGAATGAACTAAATGTCTTCATCCAATGTCTATGCCCAATTATCAATCATCAACCATTCATCCATTGTCCTTAAGTTTTCTAATACGATTTATGTTACTTATGCAATTAGTGTAGTGTTAATGTCTCTAACTAATGCAAATGATTAGGCGGTCCACTGATTCAGTTGACCTCTTTTATGCAATCATGCCCGAGCTATGTATCCAAATGAATGCAAAAATTCCTAATGATAACTGACAGTTCTATATGCGTGCTTCAAACATCATCCAAATGCAACAATCATGTGATAATCAACCATTTTTAGCAATCGTGGAAAATAAAATAAAATGCACACACATCCATATGCATATGCTCTAGTGTCCTAGTTAGACCGATCCCTCAGAGATAATAGTGTCTGGTGTAAGTATATGCATCCAAGCATCCACTAGCAAACACTTGCAACCACTAACATACATCATTCATAACACGTTCTATTAATATGTTTACATCAAATCCTATCATCCATAGGTTAAATCCTAAGTTCTACCCCCCAATGGATAATAAAGGAAAGAAACTATTCAAAATTAAAGATGGAAAATAGGAAATTCAAAAACTTACTATCGAAAAGATGAGGATAAGAGTACAAATCTTCTCTTCAGTCTCCATTGAAGTGCCTACAACATCGTCTCCCCATTCCACCTTTACTAACAGAATTCTTAATTTCAAAGTCGCTTGGTGTCTCGTCTAATGATCTTCGTAGAATACGCTGAGCCAATGCTTCCCTTTCTACTTCCAACTACTCTAACTACAACCTACGTTTAGTCATGTAAGCACTTACATAAGTGCGAAACATGGAAAACGTCTTGCACTCCTACGAGCCTCTCCAGTAGCTTCACTCAGTATGCCATCTTCCCAATTCTTTCTAAGATAGGAAATGATCCCACAAATCTGGGGGCTAACTATACATTCATCCCAAACCTTACCACCTTCCTAAGTGGGGATAGTTTAATAAAAACTAAGTCTCCAACCTCAAACTCAATGTCCCATCTCTGCTTGTCCGCATAAGATTTATGCCTGTCTTGAGCTATCTTCATCCTCCGTCGAATCAAATCCACATTCTCTGATGTCTCCCTAACCATGTCAGGCCCATGTAGCAATTTCTCCGTAGCCTCCACCCAACATGAAGGTGACTTACTAGGTCTCTCATATAAAGCCTCAGATGGTGCCATTCTTATGCTTGCTTGGTAGCTGTTATTGTACACGAACTCCACCAATGGAAGGTGATTCTCCCAAGCTCCTCCAATATCCAAAATGCACATCCGTAACAAGTCCTCAAGCACTCTATTAACTCTCTCCATTTGGCCATCAGTCTGAGGGTGATAGGCCATACTCAATCTAAATTGCATCCCTAAAGCCTCTTGCAAGCTTCTTCAAAACTTGTTAGTGAAAATAGGGTCTCTATCACTCATGCTAGAGAGAACTCCATTAAGTCGGACTATTTCACGAACATATAAGGATGCCAAATAAGATGTCATACACTTACTCTTAATCGAAATGAAATGGGCGCTTTTGGTCAAGTGGTCTACAATCATCCAAATGCTAGTATTCCCCTTCCTAGAATGGGGTAAACCATCTATGAAGTCCATTAAAATGTTGTCCCACTTCCATTCAGGTACATCCAAGGGCTGAAGTAATCCTTCGAGCTTCTACTGCACTACTTTAACCATTTAGCATATAAGACACTTATCTACAAACTCCACCACATCCTTCTTCATGTCATTCCAATAAAACATCCTCTTTATGTCCCTATACATCTTGTCACCACCTAGATGAATAGTTATGCGAGAATGGGGTGCTTCCTCCAAAACCGCTTTCAACAAGCCACTAGTGTGGAAGACACAAACCCTTCCATCTCTCCTAAGCTACCCTTTGCTATCAATGGAATAAAGTTGGAAATGTATAGAGATCTCTCCTCTGCTAATCCTATCCATTATATCCATAAGTTTTGAATCCTCTCGCCGCCTCGAGTCAATCTGATCTACGAGTGTAGGCCTCACCTCAAGTGTAGATAGAAATCCAGGGGTAATGTCCTTAAAGGGCATAAAATCGAAAGTAGAAATAAACTCTAGGTTCATCCACTCTACGAACAAATGACTATGGGTCGCTTTCCTCCTACTCAATGCATCCGCAACCACATTACCCTTGCCAGGGGTATAAGCTATCTCAAAGTCATACGACGCCAAAAATTCCATCCATTACTAAGGTCTCAAGTTTAAGTCCTTCCATGAGAATAAGTACTTTAATGACTTATGGTCGGTGAAAAGCTCGAACCTTTCTCCAAGCAAATAATGCCTTCAAGACTTGAGTGCAAAAACTATAGCAGTCAACTCTAAATCGTGGGTAGGGTAGTTCTTCTCATGCATCCTCAACAACTTACCACCCTCCCTTCTTGCATCAACACCGCTCCTAGACCCATCGTACATGCATCAGTATATACAGTAAAAGGTTTAGCTCCATCAGGTAGAACTTATACCGGTGCACTAGTAAGTTCTCTTTTCAGTTTCATGAAGGAATCCTCACAATCCTTGTACCACATGAATGCTTTATTCTTCTTAGTAAGGTGCATGAGTGGTGTTGAGATCTTGGAAAAATCTCTATTGAACTTCCTATAATAGCCAGCCAATCCTAGGAAGCTTCTAACTTCGGTGACGCTTTGTGTAGGTTTCCAAACTTGCACCGTTGTTACCTTAGCGAGGTCAACAACCAAATATTCTTTCAAAACTACATGCTCGAAGAAATGTACCTCCTTTCTCCAAAAGCGGCACTTTGAAAATTTAGCTCTTAAATGATGACTATGAAGCGTTGAGAGAACCTCTTCTGGATGAAAAGCATGCTTCTCCATACTCTTGCAAAAGAACCAAAATGTCGTCCACGAATATAGCCACAAACTTATTTAAGACTTCTCTAAAGACGCAGCTCATCAAATCTACGAAGTCGGCTGGGGCATTGTTTAGCCCAAAAGGCATAACCAACCACTCGTAAAATCTGTCTAGAGTCCTAAACGCGGTCTTATCAATGCTATCATCAGCGACCCTATGTTGATGGAATCCCGTGGCTAAATCAAGCTGAGATTATACCGAAGAGCCAACTAGCTGATCAAAAAGGTCATAAATCCTAAGGAGTGGATAACGATTCTTCTTTATGAGATTATTTAACTCCCTATAGTCCACGCAAAGTTGAAGAGAACCATTCGCCTTTGTAGCAAAGACGATTGGCGCTCCCTACTCTGATATGCTCCTTCTTATGAAACCCTTTTCCAAAAGTTCACGAATTTGCTTGCTCAATTCCTTCCTCTCCCTAGGTGCCATGTGCCTAATGGGTAATGCCACTGGCTTAGCAATATCTATCAAGTAAATCCTAAAGTCAATCTCTCTTTTAAGGGGTAGTCCCCTAACCTCCTCAAATACATCTGGAAAATCTCTGACGATAGGAACCAAATTTAACTCTGATGATGATGAATCAAGAGAATAAAGGAAGCTCAACATAACTGACCCTTGTGGGTCGTAAGAAACCTTGAGAGTCCTACCGCTGCATGTCTTTAGTCTAATGACTCTCCTCTCACAATCTAATATAGGTCGATATGTGGATAGCCAATCCATTGCCCAAATCATCCCATACCCTGAAAATCCCAAAACATAGGCATTGCAGTCAAATTAAATGCCTAGGATAAAAAATTCCAAACCCCTACAAACCATAGAAAAGTGTGTCGATCCTCCTATGGGGTTTGAAACAATAATGATGTCTACTACTAAGAGATGTCTTAGTGCAAACAATCCACAAGAGAGCTAGTGATAAAAGAGTGTGAAGTTCCAAAATAAAAAAGAGTATGAACGGGAAAATCAAAAATATAAATCAAACCTTCAATGGTGGCTTTCCTACCTCTGTCCAGAATGCTGCTTAAAGTTGCTGCATCTAAGGCATGAATCTACGCGACTGGTGCACTCACTCCATATCTCGTCCTTTAGGGATAATTCCTACACAAGTGACCAGGTTGCCCACAATTAATGCACTTTCCCTTCAACTTCTCCCTCTTGCAATCCTTGGCGATATTTCCCACAATTCCACAGCTACCACACTTCAATCCTTTCTTAATCTGCTTCTGAGGGTCATCGCCTCTCTTCTTCTCCTTATTGTTCTTCCACCATTTCTTTTTTGGACCTTTCGGCTTAACAATTTCCTTTGACTCTCCTTCCTTGATTGCATCATACATAAGTGCCATTTCCACCAAAGATTCATACGTAGCTCCCATCGGCACATGAGTCAACAACAATCCCTGAAGGGTTGATTCAATCCCTTCGCAAACTTCAAAGCCTTCTTGAGCAGTGTAATAACCAACTCCATCCCAGACCGTGATAACTCATTAAATAGATTGATATACTCCTTCACAGCCAAACTCTCTTGCTTCCAACTGAACACTCTCTTCTGCTTGAGATAAAAAATTACAATCAAATCGCTTCTAAAATCCATTCCAAGTGACTTCCTACCTTCCAACTCTATAACTCCCACCAATATGAAGCCTCCTTTTTCAGCTTCCAAGATGCTAGCTGAACCCGCTGCTGATCATCCAATCCCAATAGTTCGAATATCCTCTCCATGTTATGTTGCTAAGCACGAGCCTCCAATAAAGTCTCCATACCAGAAAAAGTCTTTCCACCCAAATTCGCAAAGTTCTTTCAAAGCTCAGAGAAATTAAATGTCGTAGGTGGGATGATGGGATTCCCACCTGCTAGTGCTAGATTAGACGCTTGCCCTTGCACCTCTGAAGTCATGGCTTGTAGATACCTACTAAACGAGCCTGGGACTAGAATGCCCTCAGGGACATCCACCATTCTACGCAAAGGAAAAGTGAGTTTAGGAAAGAGTCTAAGGAAGAATGAATTAGACTTTTGACAGGATTTTTATAAAAACTCTTTTATACTTAAAAATCACTTCTAAGAGTTCTTTTTTGAAAAATACTTTTAAAACAAGTTATTTTGGAAAAAAAATTACTTTTAAAATAAATTTTTAGGAATCCTATACACTTAGGCTCTGATACCAAATGAAACACCCCACATCCTTTAGTATCCTAAAAGGACACACTAAAAGGTGCGGTGCATTATAGGTATAACTAAAACTAGCAGAGACTAAGATTCACAAGACACAATAGACAAAAACAGCGCAAATAATAAAAATAATAATTTGCTAAAAGTCAAACTTCATAATATAGAATTATAAAACCAAATACATCATATGTCTCAAAATACCAATATATATCTCATGAAATCAAAACCTCAGTCTCATGAATATCAAAGTATAAACTATCCCTCACAAAGTGCCAATACATGGAATAAGCTAAAAATAAAAAATAAAGAAGAGAAATACATAAGAAATCTCTGCCAAAGAAGTCCCCAGGTGTTTGCAATCTATCATCCTTGCTCTTGCTAGCCTATGGGTTTAAGAGGAAAATGGAGGGGTGGGTCGGACTAAAAGTATGGTGAATGACAATAATTACTACTTATATTTGTACAAAGTAAAGGTAATAGGCTTTACAACAGTTCTAGTATTAAAAGGAAACTAAGGAAGTATAGATAAGGAATAAGTGGAAATAGATACGAATTAACTGAATTAACATAATTGATTAACTTTCATTGTTTGCACTTGTTTTTGATAGCTACTTTGATTAGGTTAAATTCCTAATACTACCCTTTGATCGGCCTGCTACTCCATATAATCTATTGTGGACCGGATGCTAAAGCTCCCTACACAATAGACATTGGTGCCTACGAAAGGCACACACTAAGCGCTTGGAACTCATAACGATCATTGAGCACCCGAGTGGAAGTCGCACACGTAACCGCCACCATGCTCATGTTACCTTTGTTTCCACATATTGGGTCTTCTTATTACCTCAAGCTCCAACATAAGCATGCCCCTCGTCTCACTTCAGGTTTATGTGAGACACCTCGTCTCACTTCAGGGTTATGTGAAACACTGTGTCCATAGCAATAATACGGGAAATGTTGTTGGTACTGGTCCGTCATCCAAACAATATCTAGTTGCACACCTTGCCTAAATCCCCATGATTTAGACTTCTACTTATTGACCATTTACTACCATTATTAGCATAAGCGTGAATGTGAAACACCGCATCCATAGAAATAATAGGGGAATGCTATTTGGTATAGGTTCTACTTTAATTCTTTGTTTATTAACTTAGATAAATAAGCCTTTACTTTTATTCTTACTATTTGTGCTTTTTAATTTATCCTAAGTCTTAAAATAAGCCTCATTCTATCTGTTTTCTTATTACAACCTATGTTATAATTTAGCTTATTTACTTAACCCAAAAGTCTAAGTATGAAAATAAGCTACATCTTTATTTTCTCATTTCAATCCTAATATTACTTCATATTTAGGCTTGCAAATAGATCAATTTCAGTCCAATTCCATTTTATTACAGTCGTTTCAATTTACATCTTATTTTACATAATTTCAGTTTTCTTATTGTCTAATCCATATTCACATTATATCTATTATAATCCATTCGCGAAGAATAAGGAGAAACAAAAGAAAACTGACAATTATAAAAGAAAATCCCAACGTGGAAAAAGATGTGAATAAATAGCAATTAACAGTAAATAATTTAAAATCTTGTAAATAGCTGTAATTAAACAGAAAAGCAATAATTAACAGAAATTAACTACAATTAACTGAAAATAATAATTAAAAAGAAATAGACTGAAAATAAATTTAAAACTTAAAATAACTGATAAAAAGGTATTTCCAAAATATTAGTAAAACTACAACTATTAAAAACCCCATTATTTTAAGTTGCTTAAAAATCTAAAATAATCGCAACCACTCAATTGTGGTCCTAAGCTCTTCCCTTTAGGTCTTCTCAGATCAACTTGGGGTTGTTAAATATTTTAATTTAAAACAATTTTCTACTCGGAAAATTAATTGTGTAATGACTCGTAATTTTCGATAATTAAAAATAGTAAATTTAATAAGATTTTGTAATTTAAAGTTGGGAGAAATTAAAATTTAAGATTGGGAATAATAATAGAATGAAAGTTAATAATGTTAACTTAAATTAACTATTAATAATTTGAATGAAATTCCAGTCAGCTGAAATAATGTAAATGTTATAACTACGTTGTAAATTTAATATAAAGAAAACAAATGTAAATATTGAATTAATTAATAAAAAAGTATGTAATAAATGGCAATTGAATAAAATTTGTGTTATGTGAGTAATCTTAACATTTGGTTGTAAATAATAATCTTATTTATGTGTCTAAAAGTAATGGTGATCAACTATTATATGTTACCTATTTATTTAGTCTGTTAAATCAAGTGGGAAATCAAACTATGGTTAAATGAAATTAAATGCAACATCAATGTGAGTTAAGACAATAACTGTAAATCGTGAATGCAACAAAATGTATAGAATGTAATTATATTCATACAACTGATGTATTAAAAGAGTGAAATCAAGATAAATAAATAAATTTGGGATTTTAAATTTTAGTTAGTATAAAATTGACAAAGATTCAACATAATGAAAATATAGTGGTTAATACAAATAAAAGATGAAAATTTGAGAATATTAATTCAACGAAAGGCAAACAAATATTAGCTATGTCATTTGAGTAATAATTGATTGAATATAAAGTCTGAAATCAAATTAAAACAATTTACTGAAATTAAATTATAATTAATTGGACTTAACTACAGTTGAAATTGAACGCTGTAATTAGTAAATTTGTAAACATTGAATTGATGTGTAAACTTGTTTTGAATCATTATAAATGTCGAGGTAATCAAAAATGATGAAATTTGTTAGTCAATATATTGAATTAAAAAGTGATTTAATTAATTTAATATTAATTTATTTAATTATTGTGAAAATAGCCATTTCGGTCACTGTCTCAGATTTCAACGAAACTAATTTCATCGGATCCGTAATGGTGAACTATTGTAAGGTTTCCAAGTTTTGTAGCGATCGGACTTGTCGTTTGACCATATGGGCTTGAAACGCCTAGAAATCGATTGAATTAAAATCTATTAGAAATAAGCTGATTTTAACATAGCTTCTTCATATGAGGGAATTAGACTTGAAACTGTTCCATTGAGTTTAAAATTATTGAAAACATCTATTTTGATATATGGGATGACCCATTTGCGTTTCGAAAACGAAATGGGCTTTTCGGGTCGTCTATCATTCCAATCCAAATCAATCTAATCCATCCTTCTCTATTTCAGCTATATCTATAAATAGCCCAATATAAAACCTAGGTTATTTCTAATTTCTTATTTCATTACATATAACTCCATCTATCTGCTTCCTGTTCCTTCCAAAGGCTGCAAACCCTAATTCAATTGCAAATTCAAAACCAAATTCAAAAAATCAAACTCCTCTAAACCCTAACAAATTATATACCATTTTGAAGCTCTCGATGAGCGTAATTCCTGGGTATGATTCATTTTCCAATCGAGTTCATGGTTCGTCCAGAAATCGCTGAAACATTTTCGACCGTCTGTATGAACTTTTGATGATCCGACGGTGGATCATCGTTTGATTGTTGAACGGGGAGTGGCGTCGGGGAGAGGAGGTCGAGCAGTCTCTGCGTGGTTTTCGTTGGTGGTATGGTGGCCCTAATTCACCAGGAACAACAACCTTATTTTGTGGTTGCTCTAGCCATTGAGGGACGATGGAGTGGGCGTCCAGGCAGGGAGCGGATCGCCTCGGCGAGGGCTAGGCGTTGGTGATCTTTGATCGGCGCTGTAGGCATCATGGTGGCGGCATTAATGTCTTTTATGGTGGCGGCCGACTTCAATAGGGGTGCGTGAACGTTCGTATGCGATGAGCACCTGGGTGACGTGGATGAAGCGCATAGGTTTTGTTTTTCTCTCTATTTAATTCAATTTGAAATCATTGAACTTCTATTGATAATAACTTTTACACACGAGGTCTGTTTCACGTGCGGTTTATTTCACCGGGATCGTATCGAAATTACAGACATTTTTACAATGGTTTGGATGAATACCAAGAAAGTTTAAATTTGGGCCCTAAATTGGATTTTAATTCAATTTAAAATCGAAGATGAATGATTTGAACCACTCACAACTTCTAAAAATTCTTATGTTAGTTAAATAAAATTTATGATGTGATTAGGAGTTTATTTATGGCTGTTTGGTATATTTAAATTTCTATTCCTATTAGTTTGAATATATATTGAATTAAATTGTCATTTAATTTGTTATTGTATTTAAATTTCCAGTTAATTGCATGTATATAATAATATGTTAATTGTTGATATGTATTGGTTGAATTGGATGATGATTGTGATGGATGTTTGAATTTATTATCGGATGATTGGATGATATGTTTGATTTATGAAATGCTATCACTCTGCAAGTTCCCTTAGTTATTGTTTAGAAAAATCACCATGGGTTGAAATGATATATACCCAAATGATCTATAGATTTGGAAAATAATCATTATGGGTTGAAATGATAGACTCGAACGATTTTATGGATTTTTATATTATTTCGAGATTGCAGTTTGAAATGATAAATAACCTTAAAATTTTAAATAACAGATTGAAATAATAAATATCTGTATCACTTGACCCTAGGGTAGAGAATTATATATGGACACCGGATTGGTTAAATTAAATGATTTTGAATCCTAAATTTTTGAATCCTGTTAAATGATATTTTGAAATAAAATTTGATGTATATAAATTGGATTATTATCGAAATTCAAGTTCATGTTAAAATCAGAATTTGTTTAAAGAAATTGTTAAAAGAATTTAATTGAAAATTTCAAAGTTGAATTTGGAATATAAGTGAAATTTATCGGAATTGAGCTATTTGAATGTTTGAAATATAACTTTGTAATGTTTTGAAATTTGAATAATTTAAATTACTATTTCAAATACGGATTTAAATCGATATAGAATTTAATAGTTTATTTAAATTTGAATTGAAAGATTCAAATTGGATTTTGTTGACTTGGAAATTGAAATAGTTCTGATGTGTTAAATAAAATAAATAGTTTAAATTGATATTAGTTCCAAGTTTATATTTTATATAAATTGTTTTAAAAATATATTTTAAAGACTTTAATTTTTTAATATTTTCAAACTATTAAACCATTTTAACCTATATTAACTATATTAAATCATTTTAACCTATTTTAAACCATTAAATTTATTTTAAACTAATTTACCCATTTTAACCTAGTTTAAATCTAATTAATCTACTTCAAAGCCATTTAATCTGTTTTAGTTATATTAACTCCATTTTAAATCTATTTAACTATCTTAAATCAATTTAACAGTATCTTAAGTTTATAACTAAACTAGTTTTAGTATTTAACTATTTAAACTATTTATAAATATCCAAACTATCTTTCTAAGTTTCAAACTAAATAAAATGGATGTGTTTATATCTTAAATCCTCGATTATAAAGTGAATATGGTTAATGATATTATAACCAAAGTTGGGATTTAAACTTCATATTTGATTTGAATATGAAGTTTTGAAATGAGGATTTAACCCATTTTGAAATATGATTTCGGAAGTGAATAAAATTTCGAAAGTGATATGGTTTGAGAATATGATATTTTGATATCAATTGTAAATTGACTTTTCGAAAATATAAAATAACCATCCGGTGTGAAATAAGCATTTGGTTGTTAAAGCGACTGGGATCAAATATTGTCATACTTTCTACCAATACCGAAAATCACTTTAACAACTGTGCACGTGGTGGAGATTCTAGAAATGAAGTAGGATGGGTTGGTGAACAATTCTATATGAGGTATTTACATGACCCTGACTCTCGTGAGTCAGCTTGATACAGCTAAAATAAGGAGTCGCACCGGGCCAAGTGAGGTCATTCCTTCGATCGGGCACACTTCTTCGATACTATTTTCTGACTTTTTGATTTGATTTAGTGGCCATCCTTGATATTTGATATGGGAGTGTGTTCCAAGGTGGATGGTAGTGGTTGTTATGCGTTACCACCAGTCCGGATACACAAATGGTATGTCTACCCTAGCATTCCCTCGAGTGCCGTGGCGCATGCCCTATCGAGGCTTCTATGAGTTTGTTTCTTACCATACCTATGGGGTGCCTTCTGTGTAAACCTCTAGTTTACAAAGGAGCGTACTGTACTGTATAGACTATTGGAATATAAAAAATATGTTAAGGGGATATAGGTAATGCCTTAATGCTATTTTAATACTTTTATTTTACTGTAGACATATTATAATAGCATATTGTACTACATAGCAGATAGTTTATCAGATCCTTAGGAGATGGTAATTCCAAGCATCTCTTAAGTTATTGCGCTTACGTTAGACACTGGATAGGAGATGTCAAACCCTACAAACATATCTGGCGCCGTTCCACTCACATTTATTTACCATTGATTTAACTCACATAAGATCTTTTAGTTCTAACTCGAGCGTTTGGTCTTTTCAATTCGTTCGGGTCAATATGAGCATTTGAGGGTTGAAGACCTTATTTCTGGGAGACGAGGACGAAGATTTATATTATTATTTATTTATTTATTCCATTGCATTTATTTGGTTATTCCTTTTTATGTAACTCTAATGTTTGTGTTGTAAAGAATAATCAAATGTATTTATAAATAGCTTCATGAACTGTTATTTGATTATTATATTTTGTCATTCCGCTGCGAGATTCTGTACTTGTTTTATTTCTTTCTCTTTTTTTATTCACCTCAGAATAATCTGCCTATTTGAATGCTTTGAGTCTGACGCGTATGTCTGCTTAAAACGTCCAAAAAGGCAGGTCGTTATAGTGGCTATCGGAGCCTTGGTTCAGCGGTGACCTTAGCTTTGTGGGGTCTGACTCATATAGAATAGGGTAGCAATACCATATAATGAGTCGCTGAGTGTATATATGAGGAAGCTTATTTGTTAGTGTTATAAAAGGTTTTGTATTGTGTTAATTTGTTCCGTTTGTATTTATAAATGCTGGTTAGTGCATATCACACTATGACATCGATAGGGATTTCTAAACAGTTAATTGGATGGACCAACATAATATTTGTTTTGAAATATAGATAAATAAAATAATTTTGCCCATTATATTTTTGTATATAAAATAATAAATTCTATAAATGATATATTTGGATTGTAATATACTAGTTTGTTAGGTAGTGAAATTCATAAGTATTGGTTGAAAAATGAGATTTGTAAATGAAATGAATATAAATCGGAAATTTTAGAAATTAAGTTTCGGGATTTTTGAAAATTTCTTTCAAAGGATTTTGGAATACAATAGTAGTATTATTTAGGAGTATTTTTTGATATAAATATTTCAGTATAACTTGAAATAAATGTTTTAAGGGAATTTTGGAAAGAAATAAGTTATGCACGCCCCTTTCTGTCACTGGAAAATAATTTCGGTGATGAGTGTATGCATCATCGACGTTCATTTTCGATTGTCAAAGTGGGGAGGCTGCTGTATTAGTTTTACTGCACAATCGTTTTGATAAATTAATCTTAATATTAATTCCAAATATGATTTGATATATATATATATAAAGATATAGTTATATATATTATTTTAAATGATTTGAAATGGTACTCGACATTTAGTTATTAAATTTATAAATTAGAGATTTCAATTATTGTAATAAAATGAAATTTGACTATTTAATAATTAGAACTTATAAAATGAAAACCAGAACATTAAATGCTAAGTATAAATGAAATTTCAAGAAATTCAAATTTTGTAACTTGAATACTTAAAAGGATATGAAAATGAGACCGATAACTATTGAACATTAAGTTAATTAAAATAAATAAGATAAACTTGTGTAACTTTCAATTGCATTCTAAGAAACGTAAATATATAACTTACCAAAATACTAAAAGTTGTAATGTTAAAAAGAATATGTAATGGAATATTATACAAGTAAAACTTAAATAAATGAAAATGTTCAATGTAATTACTTTTATAAATAAGAATTTTGACATTATAATTGTTATAAACTTAAGCTATAATTGAAATTCTACTAAGTAAAATGTAATAATAAAGTAATTACTATAAGCAAAAGATTATAAACTTAAGTTAATGTTTAAAGCTACTGATAATTAAAGTAAATAATAAAATGAATAATATATTAAATTAAATGGTTATAACTTCAAAAAAGTTGAAATGATTTAGAAAATGGATTTAATATTCAATGACATTAAATAAGAAAATGAATGTAAATTTAAAAAGTAAGAAACTTAAGTATGAACTTATGCGCTAATGAATATTAATATCTAATTGAAATCAAGTATGTAAATTAATGTGAACTAAACTATAATAAAATGTATGAAATACTTGAATAATGAATTTAGTGATTATTATAAACAATGGAATGGAAATGACTTACGTAAGAAATGGATATAAAGTGATGGAAAGAAATTGACATTATTTGAGCAAATGAAAATTAAATTTTCTAAATAATGAATGAAAGTAATTGAAAATAAGTACCGAAAGAATGTGAAATTATTGAAACCCAGATAGTACTTTAAGAATTGATTTGCATATGTTTAAATAATTGCGTATATGTAACATATGTAAGAAAGTGTAAATAACCTATGTAAACAAAATAAATGTAAATAAATGGCATTATGGATTATATGAATGAATGGAAATTGAAATTTTTAAGAAATAAATATAAATTAAAGGAAATAATCATTGCGTGGATGAAAATTTTGAACAGCAATGACATAAAAAGAAATTAATAAGAATAAACTTAATATTATTGGATTCTTTATTTGTATTGGTTTATGGGTTTGGAAAAGATACTTCTAATTTCTTAGATGAACGAATAATCTGTTGAGTTTTATCTAAGACTGTTTAGTAGATGATATACTTAGTAGCTTATTTGTCATTCCATGCGATCAAAAGTTTCTGAAACTGAACAAACCCTTCTGTTTTAATCTCTATGGATGGATGATTGAATGCTTTAATTGCATATGATGATTGTACAGTGCTTTTGCTTGTGACTATTGTATGTTGTGTTGATTTTATTCAGAATAATTGAAACAACTTGACCAATTCACTTTTATATAATTATCAACTTCTTTTGGATTATACAAGTCAAATACAGGTTATGGAAGCAATTACTATTACTTTTGGTTTCATAAATTAAGCGTTATTTGCCCAACAAATAGGTACATTTTCAGATTACCTTTTTATAGTGATATTATGTTGGTTTTCCATTGTTGGGATATATTATTTTGAAATATATGTGATATGTACTATTATTATTGATATTGTTTCACCTCCCAGACCTCTCCATACAAAGGAGACTGTTGAAATTTTTCGTGAAATTTGGACTTAGAAAATTTTGTGAAATGTTTTCAAACATTTACTAACTTGAGTATAATGGATTTAATTATTTATAAATTTGTATATTTTATTTAAATTTATTAATTTTGTAAATTAATTTTTTATAAATTTATATTTTGAATAAGATATACTGATTTCTTAATTCCTTCTTTTCCATCCTTACTTTTCGGGGACGAAAAGTTTTAAGTGGAGGAGAGTGTAACGACCCGTAATTTTCAATAATTAAAAATAGTTAATTTAATAAGATTTTTTATTGAAATTTGGGAGAAATTAAATTTTAAGATTTATAATGCGAATAATAATAGAATGAAAATTAATCATGTTAATTTAAATTGATTATTAACAATTTGAATAAAATTTCAGTCAATTGAAATAATGTGAATGTTATAACTTGGTTGTAAATTTAGTATTAAGAAAACAAATGTAAATATTGAATTAATTAATGAAATAGTATGTAATAAATTGTAATTGAATAAAATTTGTGTTATGTCAGTAATCATAACATTTGGTTGCAAATAATAAACTTATATATGTGACTAAAAGTAATGGTGATAAACTATTATATGTTATCTGTAACGACCCGGAAATTTTTAACAGTTGAAATGGAATATTTAATTGATTTTAAATATTTGGAGATTAGTTTAACTTGAATTCTAATTATAAATATGAATTTGACAATTAAGTTATTGAATTTAATTTACTGAAGTTGGGTAAAAATTTGAATCTTCAATTTTAAGCCTGTTAAAAATAATTTAATGGCTTAGAAAATTTATATTGATAAATACTGAAGATAATAGAAGCTTCAGAGTTGAATTTTAAACTGTTTTGAAATATATCGTTTAAATCGATATTTAAAAATAGCCTTCCGAGGCATAGTCTCGGAATTCGACGAAACTAGTTCATTGGATCTGTAATATTGTATTGTCGTCGGATTTCAATTTTTGTAGTGTTTGGAGTGATCGTTTGGCCGTACGATAAGAAAACGTGCTGAAATTTATATCGAAATTTAGTTTAATAACTGGTTTAAAAAGCTATCTTCTCCATACGATCGAATTAGGACTCGGAACCTTTTTCATTTCGTTCAGAATAGGGGTATAACATTAGAAACGCCAGGCGGCATGCCTCAATAGAGATCCAGGATTTTGAGTTATGCATAACGAGATATTATGAAAATTAAATAATTTTGTACAATTATAAAGTCAAACCCTATACACCCTAGCCTACACTATATGCCGCCCTACCCATCTGAATTGAGGCGCATTGCCAATTTTAAAACTCAGACACGCTTCCTCCTTCTTCATATATCTAAATCGAACCCAAATCGAAAAAATAAATGTCGCAATGTTGAAGGGCGAAGCTCGGCGAAGTCGTGAATGAAGATTTTGGGGAGGGAAGGCTATACGGATGTAGAGGAGGTGTTTCACTCGAGCACTCGTGGTGATGGCGATCGATAGGGGAGGCATGAGGTGATGAAGTCTAGGGTTTCGCATCAAGTTTGGTGTTCGAGTTGGACTTCGCGTTCGTTCACGGGCGCTCGAACCATCTGGTTTTGAAATTCGCGGTGTCGCGATATTGGAGTTGCGGTCGTGACCACGCGTGTGATGCCGTGAAGCTCGGGATCGATGAGGAGAACAGCTCGAACTCGCGAGCGTCGCTGATGGCACGTGCGACTGCTTCACTCGAGGTGATGATGTCGTCAGGTTTCGAGCGCAGTAATGGGAGCGTGAGATTTTCCAATAAGGTAATTTGATATTGTTTCAATTTATTTATTTATGTGCACACATTTTTTTATATATATACATGAGTTAGGGTGATTAACAAATTCATGTAACTGGTTTAATTATTTTAGTTATTAGGAATTTATTTATCATAAGAGATTGATTTAAAAATTAAATTATTTTAGTCGCTAGGAAATTATTTAAAGAAATTGTAAATATTGAGGGATTTATACAAAATTGATTTTTTTGAATCTATGTAGATATTTTAAAAATATATATATGTAGTTTTAAAAGAAATAATAAATTTTAGTGGTAAATTTATTTAGTTAACTTATGTAATTTTTGTTGCTAAAGAATTTTATTTAAAAAGGAAAATTTGTTCAAAAGATTAAAGCATTAGTTTGAAATTGAAATTTTAGTTAAATAAATTATTAAAAGAAATTCGTTTAAAATAAAATCATTGGATAATTAAAATTATCAAACGAAAATTGATTATTCGATTTATTTCGAATATTAATAATTTGTATAAATGTTTAAACAAGGTCTTAAATCGTGAAGAACAAGCTAGATTGAATCAGATTGCAAATAAAAGTTGTGATCTTCGCACTCAAATCTTAATAATTGAAAATTTCAGTTATTGATTAATTGTTGAATTGTGATAGTTAAATTTAAAATTGTTGATTGTGTGCTTGGATGATTAATTTATTATTAGTTATATTAGTTTAGATCCTATGCGACGCATAATAGCGGATCATATTTTATGAATCCCATATACCGCGATATTCCTCCTCGAAGTGGAATTGGTATTTAATTGTTGTGCTAACATCTGTGGATGCAAAGAAACAGGTTAGAGGGATCCGACTGGATTCCTCAAATAATTGAATTTATTTCAATATTGTGTGTTGATTATTTATAATCTGTATGTGACTATTTGTGATTGAAACTGTTGAAGGCTAAAATTTAGCCGAATATATTTTTGGTATCGTAGGATACTAGAAATAAATAAAATTTGATTTTTTAAATTTAGTAGAAAATTTATATTAAATTAATTTTAGAAAATTGAATAGATTTATATGAAGGAATTTGTTTCAAAAGATAATAAATTTGGTGTTGAAATAAATTTAGAAATCAATTTTGGAAATTGATTTGGTGCTTGAAAATAAATTTGAAAATCAATTTAGAATTTAATTCGGTGCTAAAGATGAATATTTGGAAATCGATTTGAAAATCGTATATCTGTGGATATTTTAAAATCTAAAATTCACAATGGGAATTTTATAAAAGAAAGAGAAATTTGTTTTAAAAATAAACATTTGGTTATCTTTAAAAGTATGAAAGGAATTTACGGATTCGAAACGAAAATTTAAAGTAAATCCAGAAAGATTTATAAATTGATTTGAATAAATCATTTTAGAATGGAATGTATATTTTCCCTGAAAGCCGAGAATGTTTTCAATATAGTTTATAAATATAGATTGAAGTTGTAAAGATGGTTTAAGGGAAAGAATGTTTTGGAAAATTATTTACTTATGTTATTTCGGAAATCTTTAAAGTGAAATATGTTTTAAACCATTAAAGAAGTGATGATTTAAAGTTTTAAGTTGATATTTATTTTAGAAATTGGATATTTAAATGGTTATATCCTATCTATTAATTTTATTTTAAAATTAGTTTTGGACCTGAATCTTACATGAGATATTAGTGTAATATTTTCATAACTAATATTTAAGTAAGTGTTTCAAAATAGTTTTATTTTAAATATCTCTAAGTATATTTTGATAAGCATTTTAAATTATTTTGAATTATTTTAACTCGGTAGATTTTCAGTGGAAATGAATAAATGTTTGGAAATGTTTTCCGCAGAAGGAAAATGAATTGAAATTTGTTTTCAAAGGATTAAAATGTGGAGATTGATTTAAAGTTTGTTTCCAAAAGGTTGAAATATGAAAATATACCTTGCGAAGATATGTCGAAAATTAATAATTGGGGAAAATTATTTGAGAATTGGTGATTGTTGTAAATTATTGGTTGATAGTTAAATAACCGACTATCAATATTGGCCTTTAAATGGCATTAGAATTTCGATGCGACCGGGGGTCGGATTCCAAGTGGATATCCGAAAACCACATCGAACCTTTGTGATGGATCTTTTGTTAAAAGATCAAAGTGAAAATTGTTGTAATTTGTTGAAATCTGAATGTAACACTTATTTTTAAAAATAAGCGCTCGTTATTCAGATTAGCCGGGACAGGACCTTGTGTCATAAAACCCATTTCGAATAATGATACGACGAAATGGGATTGCAGTTGAAGACGGTGTTGAAGACCGAGTATTTTTGAAAGCGTAAGGATTACCTGTCGAATCTCTGCACCGAGTTTCTCCAGTATAGAGATTTGATCACCCTTTGTGATGGGGATTTCGGACGTGATTTGTGAATATCCGAATTTACAAGGGCTTCTTTAGAAGTGCCTTCAGTTTTGTTCGATCCAGAAACGGACTTGTATGGATGTGTGTCTGACGTTACAATTTGAGATGTAAAGCTGGTTTCTGTCAAATACATTTCTGTTGGTGGGGAAGAATTTATTCTCTTAGCTTAACACCCTTCTCTGCGACATACGAGCTCAGAGGTTTTGTAGTTGATGGTTATTAGTGATATATTCCCAAATTGGTAATGTGGCATACAAAATGTTGCTGATCATTTGTTGATCAAAGCATGGCTTTGTGAAAAATGTTGCTTTGTGGACGAAACCTCGTCGGACCTCACAACCTGAAAATGGTCGAAACAGGAAAGATGCGGCAAGGTTTCAGGGGTAGCTCCCCTAGGGTATGTCCATTCCTTCTGGCAAAGGGTGGTTTCAGGTATGGATCCTTGATACTTAACCTTTATGGTTACTGCAAATACTTTTCTTTGTGGTGTTGGTGTAGAGGATCCTCGAATAAAGGTCGCAAACGACCGGGGGTGGCATATCTTAGTTTTTACTTCCCGGAAAGGGGGTAACCGGCCTTGTGTTGGCAGAGATCCGGGTAGGTTCTTGGGACGTCCCTCCAAAGGCGTACCCATGTGGCGGTAGGAAGTTTCTTAGCCCGACCTTTTGTTGGAAATCCAAAGAAACAATACGCGCCTTGTACGGTTTTAGTTGTATAACCTACCGTGGCATGTGGCGGTAACCTGCTATTGAATATGGTAGCTATAGTAGGCATACAATAATGGTTGTATGCTGGCTAAGATTAATATTATACTTTCGAAATGTTTTCTGCAGTATGCACTAATAATAATATCAAAAGATTTTGCATATTAAGCATGTTTGACTATCATAAGGAGAAATCTCCTCCAATTTCGCGCTTGCATCGTGTGTGTGTGGTGGAGGCCTTATGGTAGTTTCATTTTTCAAAAAGCATAGTGGATTTCTTTTTATTTTCTTTGTGAAGATAACTGTTTTTAAGATCTCACGCCAGTCCCACGACTGACCTGGAGTTTATTGTTCCCTTTCTAAACTCTGGGTGCCCACAATTTTTCCACATGGGCAGCCTAGAGTCAGGTTGTTAATTATTCTGGAGCGAAGTCAAGAAGTTGCTGTGGAGATCAGGAGTCGAAGCTGGATGGCGAGGCGTATCACTTATATATGTAATATATTCTTTTCCGCTGTTTGTTGTTGTAACACTCTGATAATGTAATGTAATGTAATGTAATGTAACAACTGATATAGTCTTTGTTTTAAAGATATTCATTTATCAATTATATTTGTCTGCTGCGAAATGTGAGATTCTGTTGTTGTTTTCTGTTTTCTTCTTCTATCTTCTTCTTCTTTAACCCTAACGGTTAGGTTTTATGGCATTCGATTGTGCGGGATTTGATACAGTGGATGTATTGATGTCGACTTTCGGACGTCGGAAAACTGGATCGTTACACTGACTTTCCGTCAGTCTGTACTTTTTGGATCAGACATGTGTGGTTTATTGTTGATTCAAAGGGTACGGATTTGCAGACTATCACATTTGGTATCAGTGCATTTGGTTAAGCGACATCCTTGGCTCTGTTGGGTGTTACTCATTAGAGATAGAGTCAGCGGTACTCTAGAATGAGTTTGAGTGTAATAATAGATATGAGCGTGTATTTGTTAGTGAATATAAAATTGTTTTATATTGTGTTAACTTATCGGTTGATTGTTTATAGCTTCTGGTCGGTGCAGTCTAGTTAACTGTACCGATAGGGGTTTCTAAACTCTTAAACAAGATAAATCGACACGATATTGTTTCAAAATTGGGTAAATGAAATAATTTTGCCTAAAACTATTTTCGTAGATAATGGAAATAATATTTGTAAATTATTATAGTATATGGTTGCTTGGTTGTTAGGAAGTGATAATATTAAACTATTATCATTGATTGTTGAATAAGAAATTGAAATCATAACTAAAAAGCAAGAAATAAAATCCATATACAAATGAGATCTATAAATATAAATTGTAAATGTGATTTATAATTTGAAACGGAATTCCAGAGAAGTATTTGGAAATGTTTTGAAAAGAATTTGAAAATTTTGGAGATTTGGAAAGTTTAAATCCCTTTTGATTTTGAAAATAATTTTCAAAGGTTTCTGGAAAAATGTTTTTGAAAGGATAAAAGCACTAAACTCTTTCCGATCATTGGAAAATAACTTCGGTGATGACTGCAGCATCATTGATGTTCATTTTCGAGTTTCCAAGGGAGGTATTACTGCCAAATTGTTTTAAATGGGAGTTGTTTGGAAAATTTAGGTTTGGTTTTGAAATTCAAAGGATAATTTGAATTTCAATAATGGTTTTGGAAAAGGTGGAAAGACTTTGGAATTTTATTAAAAATAGTTATGGAATAATAAGTTTGAAAACTTATAAAATTCAGATTTAAACTGAAATTGACTTAAGTTAATTTAAATAAAATGAATTTTAGAAGCCTAATAGACTAAAATGATTGGAATAAAATTATTAAGATGAAAAATAAATTGTGAATGAATGAATAAATTTGCAATTGCAAGTACATGAAAGTGAATTTAATGTTGAAATTCATTTCGAATTTGTAAGTAAATAGAACTGGAATTGGAATTGCATTTGGTTTTTATCAAACAAAGTGAAATATTTAAATAAAATTAGAAAATAAAACTAATTAAAGGAATGACGAAATTGAGTATGATTTGAAATGAATCGAAATTCTATAATTATAAACGAAAGGTAAATTGAATCCATATAGAATTGGAAATCCAGTTTAATATAAGTGAATATAAACCAAAGTGATGAATTAAAAAATATAAGAAGTATATAGAATATTTGCATTGAACTTAAGAAATGAAGTGGGAAATTCTTAGGTAAATTTTGTATTGGGAATATACCAAATTAATCATTAAGTGAAAGTTAAATTAACAATTGTGAAATGGTAATTGTGAATAAGAGAATGAACAAAAGAATAAAATTGGAATTGAAACTGATTATAAAAAATCAATTTGAATGTGTGAAATCAAATGAAGTTGTAAAATTAGTTTGAAGTGAACTAAAGATAATAAAAGTGGAAGAAGTAAAATAAAAATTGGTTTGAGATAAAATGAATTGGAATTTGTAATGAATTAGTAAACGAAACTAATTTAAAATAATGCGATGAATCAGTTGTGAATAAAAGATAGTTGATAAAAAATCAATATTCAAAAGATAAATTGAATCCAAATAGAATTTAAATTGAAGATTGAATTCAAATGAAATTGAAAATGCAAGATTGAATGATAATGGATATATAACTTTAATAATGAAGTAAAAATAGTATAAGAAGTATATATTGAAATTTTTGTAAAGCAATGTGCCAAAATGATTTTTGAATGTTGAAATTGGACATTATGGATATCAGGACATACCGGTCTGTTGCAGGGAAATGAATTTGGGATTTGATTTTCGAAGATAAATTTGAATCTCTCGACAAAAAGGTATGTATTTAAATTTCTATATGGAATTTGGTGATTTTCTTGTCTAGCCGCTTGGCTTTTCGTTTTCTTTTTGAAATCTTGGGGCCTGTGGTGCCATTTTGTAGTCGTACCGAGCTAGCCGCACAAAGGAGACACTGGCGAAATTTTTTAAAAATTTAGGGAGTTTGAAAAATATTGAGAAAATTTTGAAAATTTAAATTCGAATGGTTAAGAAAACAATATTGTTTGGAAACTTATGATTGAATTTGGAAAGTTAATTGAAGTAATGATGGATCTTAAATAAAAAGATTTGTTTTAGCAAAATTGATTAAACTGTTTGGTTTTGGATTAAAAGGGTTAAGGTCCATTCTTCTTAACTAGTAATTTCGGGACGAAATTCTTTTAAGGGGAGAAGGATGTGACGACCCGGAAATTTTTAACATTTGAAATGGAACATTTAATTGATTTTAAATATTTGGAGATTAGTTTAACTTGAATTTTAATTATAAATATGAATTTGACAACTAAGTTATTGAATTTAATTTACTGAAGTTGGGTAAAAATTTGAATCTTCAATTTTAAGCCTGTTAAAAATAATTTAATGGCTTAGAAAATTTATGTTGTTAATACTGAAGATAATAGAATCTTCGGAGTTGAATTTTAAACTCTTTTGGAATTATATCGTTTAAATCGATATTTAAAAATAGCCTTTCGAGGCACAGTCTCAGAATTCGACGAAACTAGTTCCATTGGATCCGTAATATTGTATTGTTATCGAATTTCAATTTTCGTAGTGTTTGGAGCGATCGTTTGGTCGAAATTTAATTTAATAACTGGTTTAAAGAGCTATCTTCTCCATACGATCGAATTAGGACTCGGAACCTTTTCCATTTTGTTCAAAATAGGGGTATAACATTAGAAACGCTAGGCGGCATGCCTCAATAGAGATCCAGGATTTTGAGTTATGCATAACGAGATATTATGAAAATTAAATAATATTATATAATGATAAAGTCAAACCCTATACACCCTAGCCTGCACTATATGCGCCCTACACTTCTGAATTGAGATGCATTGCCAGTTTTAAAACTCAGCCATGCTTCCTCCTTTTTCATATATCAAAATCGAACCCAAATCGGAAAAAAAATGTCGCGATGTTGAAGGGCCAAGCTCGACGAAGTCGCGATTGAAGATTTTGGGGAGGGAAGGCTATGCGGCTGTAGGGGAGGCGTTCATGCGAGCACTCGTAGTGATGGTGATCGATCTGGGAGGCATTAGGCAATGAAGTTTAGGGTTTCGCATCAATTTTGGGGTTTCGGGTTAGACTTCGCATACGTCGTTAAAGGGCGCTCAAAGCATCTGTTTTGGAATTCGCGGTGTCGCGATATTGGAGTTGCGGCTGCGACCGCGCGCGATGCCTTGAAGCTCGGCGTCGATGAGGAGAACAGCTCGAACTCGCGAGCGTCGCTGATGGCACGTCCGACTGCTTCGATCGAGGTGATGATGTCGCGAGGTTTCGAGCGCAGTAATGGGAGGGTGAGATTTTCCAGTAAGGTAATTTGATATTGTTTCAATTTATTTATTATATATATACACTTTTTTATATATATACATGAGTTAGGATGATTAATAGATTCAAGTAACTGGTTTAATTATTTTAGTTATTAGGAATTTATTTATCATAAGAGATTGATTTAAAAATTAAATTATTTTAATCACTAGGAGATTATTTAAATAAATTGTAAATATTGAAGGATTTATACAAAATTGATTTTTTTTTGAATCAATGTAGATATTTTAAAAATATTTATATATAGTTTTAAAAGAAATAAAAAAATTTAGTGGTTAGTTTATTTAGTTAACCTATGTAATTTTTGTTACTAAAGAATTTTATTTAAAAAGGAAAATTTGTTTAAAAGATTAAAGCATTAGTTTGAAATTGAAATTTTAGCTAAATAAATTATTAAAAGAAATCAGTTTAAATAAAATCATTGGATAATTAAAATTACCAAACGAAAATTGATTATTCAATTTATTTCGAATATTAATAATTTGTATAAATGTTTATACAAGGTCTTAAATCGTGAAGAACAAGCTGGATGGAATAGGATTACAAATAAAATGCGAGACCTTCTCAGTCAAATCTTAATAATTGAAAATTTCAGTTATTGATTGATTGTTGAATTGTGTTTGTTAAATTTAAAATTGTTGATTGTGTGCTTGGATGATTAATTTATTATTAGTTATACTATTTTAGACCATATGCGCCGCATAATAGTGGATGATATTTTATAAATCACATATACCGCGATATTCCATCTCGAAGAGGAATTGGTATTTAATTGTTGTGCTAACATCTATGGATGCAGGGAAACAGGTTGGAGGGATCCAACTGGATTCCTCAAATAATTGAATTGATTTCAATATTGTGTTTTGATTATTTATAATCTGTGTGTGACTATTTGTGATTGAAACCGTTGAAGGCTAAAATTTAGCCGAGTATATTTTTGGTATCGTAGGATACCAGAAATAAATAAAATTTGATTTTTAAAATTTGGTAGAAAATTTATAGTAATTTAATTTTAGAAAATTGAATAAATTTAAAGGAAGGAATTTGTTTCAAAAGATAATAAATTTGGTATTGAAATAAATTTAGAAATCAATTTTTGAAATTGATTTGGTACTTGAAAACAAATTAGGAAATCAATTTAGAATTTAATTTGGTGCTGAAAATGAATATTTGGAAATTGATTTGAAAATCGTATATCTATGGATATTTGAAAATCTAAAATTCACAATAGGAATTTTATAAAAGAAAGGGAAATTTGTTTTAAAAATAAACATTTGGTTATTTTTAAAAGTATGAAAGAAATTTACGGATTCGGAACGTAAATTTAAAGTAAATCCAGAAAGATTTATAAATTGATTTGAATAAACCATTTTAGAATGGAATGTGTATTTTCTCTGAAAGCGAGAATGTTTTCAATATAGTTTATAAATATAGATTGAAGTTGTGAAGATGGTTTAAGGGAAAGAATGTTTTGGAAACATATTTACTTATGTTATTTTGAAAATCTTTAAAGTGAAATATGTTTTAAACCATTATAGAAGTGATGATTTAAAGTTTTAAGTTGATATTTATTTTAGAAATTGGATATTTAAATGGTTATATCCTATCTATTAATTTTATTTTAAAATTAGTTTTGGACCTGAATCTTACATGAGATATTAGTGTAATATTTTCATAACTAATATTTAAGTAAGTGTTTCAAAATAGTTTTATTTTAAATATCTCTAAGTTTATTTTGATAAGCATTTTAAATTATTTTGAATTATTTTAACTCGGCAGATTTTCAGTGGAAATGAATAAATGTTTGGAAATATTTTCCGCATAAGGAAATTGAATTAAAATTTGTTTTCAAAGGATTAAATCGTGGAGATTGATTTAAAATTTGTTTTCAAAAGGTTGAAATATGAAAATATACCTTGCGAAGATATGTCGAAAATTAATAATTGGGGAAAATTATTTGAGAATTGGTGATTGTTGTAAATTATTGACTGATAATTAAATAACCGACTATCAATATTGGCCTTTAAATGGCATTAGAATTTCGATGCGACCGGGGGACAGATTCCAAATGGATATCTGAAAACCATATCGAACCTTTGTGATGGATCTTTTGTTAAAAGATCAAAGTGAAAATTGTTGTAATTTGTTGAAATTTGAATGTAACACTTATTTTTAAAAATAAGCGCTCGTTATTCGGATTAGCCGGGAGAGGACTTTGTGTCACAAAACCCATTTCAAATAACGATACGACGAAATGGGATTGTATTTGAAGACGGTGTTGAAAACCGGGTATTTTCAAAAGCGAAAGGATTACCTGTCGAATGTCTCTGCACCGCGTCGCTCCGGTATAGAGATTTGATCACCCTTTGTGATGGGGATTCCGTACGTTATTAGTGAATATCCAGATTTACAAAGGCTTCTTTAGAAGTGCCTTCGGTTCCGTTCGATCCTGGAACGGACTTTTATGGATGTGTGTCTGACGTTACCCTTTGAGATGTAAAGGTGGTTTCTATCAAATACATTTCTGTTTGTGGCGGAGAACTTATTCTCTTAGCTTAACACCCTTCTCTGAGACATACGAGCTCAGAGGTTATGTAGTTGATGGTTATTAGTGATATATTCCCAAATTGGTAACGTGACATATGAAGTATTGCTGATCATTTGTTGATCAAAGCATGATTTTGTAAAAAGTGTAGCTTTGTGGACGAAATCCGTCGGACCTCACAACCCGGAAATGGTCGAAACAGGAAAGATGCGGCAAGGTTTCAGGGGTAGCTCCCCTAGGGTATGTCCATTCCTTCTGGAAAAGGGTGGTGTCAGGTATGGAGCCCTGATATTTAACCTTTGTGGTTACTGCAAATACTTTTCTTTGTGGTTGTTGGTGTAGAGGATCCTCGAATAAAGGTCGTAGATGACCGGGGGTGGCATATCTTAGGTTTTACTTCTCGGGAAGGGGGTAACCGTCCTTGTGTTAGCAGAGATCCTGGTAGTTTCTCGGGACGTCCTTCCAGAGGCGTACCCATGTGGTGGTAGGAAGTTCTTTGGCCTGACCATTTGTTGGAAATCCAAAGAAACAATATGCGCTCTGTACGGTTTTATTTGTATAACCTACCATGAAATGTGTCGGTAACCTGCTGTTGAACATGGTAGCTATAGTAGGCATACAATAATGGTTGTATGTTGGTTAAGATTAATATTATACTTTCGAAATGTTTTCTACACTATGCACTAATAATAATATCAAAAGAATTTGCGTATCAAGCATGCTTGACTATCATAAGGAGAAATCTCCTCCAATTCTGCGTTTGCATTGTGTGTGTGGCGGGAGGCCTTATGGTAGTTTCATTTTTCAAAAAGAATAGCGGATTTCTTTTTATTTTCTTTGTGAAAATAACTATTTTTAAAATCTCACACCAGTCCCACGACTGACCTGGAGTTTATTGTTCCCTTTCTAAACTCTGGGTGCCCACAATTTTTCCACACGGGCAGCCTAGAGTCAGGTTGTCAATTATTCTGGAGCGAAGTCAAGAAGTTGCTGTGGAAATCAGGAGTCGAAGCTGGATGGCGAGGCGTATCACTTATATATGTAATATATTTGTTTACGCTGTTTGTTGTTGTAACACTTTGATAATGTAATGTGATGTAATGTAACAACTGATATAGCTCTTTGTTTTAAAGATATTCATTTATCTATTATATTTGTCCGCTGTGAAATGTGAGATTCTGTTGTTGTTTTCTGTTTTCTTCTTCTATCTTCTTCTTCTTTAACCCTAGCGGTTAGGTTTTACGGCATTCAATTGTGTGGCATTTGATATAGTGTATGTATTGGTGTCGACTTTCGGACGTCGGTAAACCGGATCGTTGCACCGACTTTCCGTCAGTCTTTGCTTTTTGGATCAGACATGTGTGGTTTATTGTCAATTCAAAGGGTACGGATTGGCGGACTGTCACATTATCTATTTACTTAGTCTGTTAAATCAAATGGGAGATCAAATTATAGTTAAATGAAATTAAATATTACATCAATGTGAGTTAAGACAATAACTGCAAATTGTAAATGTAACAAAAGGTATAGAAATGTAATTATATTCATATAGCTGATGTGTTAAAAGAGTGAAATCAAGATAAATAAATTAATTTGGGATTTTAAATTTTAATTAATGTGTAAAATTAACAAAGATTAAATATAATGGAAATATAGTAGTTAATACAAATAAAAGATGAAAATTGGAGAATATTAATGTATTGAAAGGAAAAAAATATTAACTATGTTATTTGAGTAATAATTGATAGAATATAAAGTCTAAAATCAAACTAAAACAATTTATTGAAATTAAATTATAATTAATTGGATTTAACTACAGTTGAAATTGAACACTGTAATTAGTAAATTTGTAAACAATGAATTGAAATGTAAACTTGTTTTGAATCATTATAAATGTCCAAGTAATCAAAAATGATGAAATTTGTTAGTTAATAAATATTGAACTAAAAAGTGATTTAATTAATTTAATATTAATTTATTTAATTAATATGAAACTAGACATTTTTGTCACTGTCTCGGATTTCGACAAACTAGTTTCATTAGATCCATAACGGTGAATTATTGCAAGGATTTCAAGTTTCGTAGCATTCGGACTTGTCGTTTCATCGTACGGGTTCGAAACACCTAGAAATCAATTTAATTGAAATCAATTCAAAATAAACTGATTTTAACATAACTTCTTCATATGATAGAATTAGGACTTGAAACTTGTTCCATTGAGTTTAAAATTATCGAAAACATCTATTTTGATATATATGATGACCTATAACGACCTGTAAATTTTAACGGTCTTAATAAGGTAACTAAATGAATTTTTGCGAAAATTAAAATAATTGAATTTGGAAATAAAAATTTGATATTGGATATGCGTCTATTCAAACATAGCGAATGGTAAATTTTTATTGGAAGATATGAAAGTTAGTTCTATTGTTTAATTTTCAATTTCAATTTAAATCAGTTAAATTTTATGAGAATAAAATGTTTCCAAAATCTGAATATTTATCGTCATATTTTGTTTTGCCAAATTTGGACTACTCTATTCCCGTTTATCTTATTTTCGAAGAATTTGCAGCAGTTTAGCAGCGAAATATCGACTTTTGACAGGATGGTCGTATCACTGATATCTATGTACTGTTTTGATCGTCTCATCGTAATGATCTTCGCACTATATTCAATTGAGTGTTTTAGAGTCAGATACGCGGTGGATTCTTGAAGAATGGTAACTGTATCCGTACCCTTTTGAGCCTTTTGAGTTATTGTGTCCATTCAATTTCCACCGTACATTAGTCCAACAGCCACTAGCCAGAATAATAGGCTTTTACTTTTCCATAATTTCATTTGCATTCTTTGAATCATTGAAAAAAAAGGAAGAAACGTGTGTATAGAAACATAAAGGATGTAAAAAGTTTCATGTTATCAAGCCTTCCTTCATTCCAGTCTGTGAGTTTATCATTATGATAAATAAAAGCAAGCATTGGTATGTAAATATGCGGAGCTCATGCATGCTTTCCCCTATTCATATTTTTGAAAACCCATCCCCTTCCATCTCAGATCCACATTTCAAAAAAAAAAAAAAAAATATTGCGTCAGCTGCCATCCCCCTTCTACGTGTGACCGACCATTGTCCACTCACACAAGCTCCAAAAAATAACTATAGCCGCTAGCCTCCATGTCATCAATGCACAGCCACTCACCATCCACCCAAACACCTCATTGTCTCCATTATTTGCCAGATTCTTCCATGTTTCCACATCCTCCGTCGAAAGCACTGCCGAAACCCACAATCCATCACAAGGACAAAGCAGCCGACTGTCGACCATTGCGCCACCGTTCGACCCCCTCCGTTTGTGCTCGTTCTCCCTCTACCTTGCCTAACCGCTTTCGCACCAAGCAGTGCACCTCACCGTTCGTTGCCTCGCTGATCGACCACAATGCTCCACCCGTAGCTCTCTCCCGTCGTCGAAAAACACTCAGGCAACCCATCGCCTCCTCTCCCCTCTACTAGCCGAAATGCCTGCATCAGGTTCTTCCTCTGATCACCCTTGCAGCCTCCATTGTTCAAAACTATACATCTATTCATAATAACATTTATTTTAGTGTGTGTGTGTATGTGATTTATTGTTATAAAAGTTATAAAAGTGTTTTATAAGTTATCTATTTATATAAGTTATCTATTTATATAAGTTACCTGTTTGTTATAATATAGAAATTATAAAAGTTATATGATCTGTTGTTCTAATGTATAAGTTATACAAGTTTATATAAGTTATCTGTTTAAATTTTTGTGTGTGTGTGTGTATATATATTCTACTGATTAATAGTTGAAACATATAATATTTATACAAACTATGTTCTGTTATATTTGAGATGATATAAGCATCATTTTGCAGTTGATATGTGTACAACTAGTAGCCTTCCCTTTTACAGCTTTACACTTTATTTTATAAAGGTTATAATTGGTCGCTGCATATAACAGATGATACAATGAAGCAAAAAAATAGTGTGTATATATATACAACAGTATATATGTTTACAGTAGCGATAACATAGTAAGTTTGCACAATAGCTTTGACTGATTTCTTATATATAATAGTAAATTGAAGTTATATATATTTTACATGGAAAAAAAGAAAGAAAAAAATATTTTTTAATATGTATATATATACATATGGCTAGATTGTATTGACTTTGCATTGGAAAAAAAAGCAAATATGTGTTTAAATAGGACATTGACTTTAAAATAGAGATATAGATATTTTGATGTTAAATACTGATTTAATAAACATTAAATTTTAAAAGTATAATGATGAAGAGGTTACTTTGGTACGTGTTTTAAAATTTAATATAGATTTTTTTTAATAAAATGAATATATATTTGATATATAAATATGTATGTTGTTCCATCAATCCCTACCTATACTTGATTTAATTCATCGATCTTTTATTACCAGCTTTGTTCGTCGAATTTGTGTCCGTCGTGCTTTGCTTTGAATTCGTGCATGGGTTTATAGATCATTCCATTTATCAAAACTTCTCTAACCTCGAAAGATGAGCAATCACTCACGATTAACATTCTTATAGTTAGTAAATTAGATTTCACTTGAAACGATAATTGAAATATGTCGTTAAATTTGAATTGTTAATTAGTTAATCATTAAATATGATATGCCATTTTCTACAAATTGTTCACCTATGATATATAATACTACATCCTGTTATATATATGTGTATATATATATTATTAATCACTAATGATATATGCCTGTTATTGATATGTTATAATTTATCGTATTTGTTCACTCTGCAAGTTCCCTGTAAACGTAGAATTCCCTATGGGTTCAAATGATACATACCCGAACAATTTTTTAGAATAGGGGAAAATCGTTATGACTTGAAATGATAAACCCAAGCAATTTTCGTTAGTTTTAAATTTTAGGATTGCTGGTTGAATGATATATATCCGTAAATATTTAAATTGTGGATTGAAATGATAAATGTTAGTCCGTGAGATGATGGTTTTGATGACAACAACCTTAGAATAGATTATAAAATATATATACTAACATTATAAGTTTAGATATATACATATATATGCAGGATTTAACCATGCAGGTACTAAGAATGAAGACTGTACAGTATAGAGATTCAAGATATCAAGATAAAATATCAAGATAGAAGATTCAAGAGTATCGAGACTATCAAGAGTTCAAGATTTCAAGGATAAGTATTTTTTATTAGGAATTTTTTCTAAAACTCGTAGAAAAGCACTAACATCTTAAAATCCAATTTATTCGTGGAATGGAATCTACTTCGAGCACGTTAAAGGGATGGAACCCTAAGTAGGATGGAACCTACGAAAAATCTAGTGGAACATTGTTTTGTATCCGCTAACTTTTATTCTAAATGATTTTTCAAAATTATATCATGTTTTCAAAATGTTTTCAAAACTTTCCTTTTAAAAGATTCAAAACCCTAGATCCTGATTTTAAATAATTTAGCCTCAAAAACATCTTTATTTTCAAAGTCAAATTACTCTTGATTTTAAACTAGCTTTTTAATAATATATTTAACTTTTAAATATTTATACTTAGATTTAAATATAAAATTATGGATAAATTCTATATATATTATTCTTTATATTTACTTATGAATTTCAACTATAGTCAAGTATATTTATAAAGTTTAAATTAGTTTTTATAAAAGATAAAGGTTATTTTCAAAGAAATTCAAAACATCATAAAAAGCTTTGGGATGTCGACATGCCTATGGGTACCATGTCGACATGGTGACAGTTTGATTCAAAAATTCAAATTTCAAAAGAAGTGTCTATTCGCTATAACTCTTCATGAATGGACATGGGTGTTGTTCTTCTATAAATAGGGGTCAATTTCAACGAATTTTTAATCACTTTTTTCTGGTTTTCACTCCTCTTTTCTTAATACATATTCTTATCATTACTCTGCCGAAATCAACATTGAATCATACTCGATTACTTCTAGTTTGATTCTCTATCACTATCTCTACAAGATTCTCAGTGCTATTCAAAGTTATAGACTTCTTTGTAATCTATTAAGCGAGAAAAGATGCGATTGTAGCCTTGGAAATCAATCAAAAGGGAAAGGTGTGATTGTAGCCTTGGTAAATCAATTGGGTAAACTTGTGGCCCGGAAATCAAGTATCTCTTCCCAGAGGATCGAAATTCTGGAGGGTGTACCTCGTAGCCTTGAAACCGAGGGTGTAATTGTACAATTTCTTTTGAAAGGAAATCCGTACTTGTGTTGCGGGACTGGATGTAGGGTAACTCCGAACCAGTATAAAATCCGGTGTGTTCTTTCCTTTACTGCTTTTATTTTATTTCTGTATCTGTGATTGTTTCTGTGATCACATCTGTGTCTGTATATTGCATACTTTTGTGTCTAAATTAACATAAATCGAAAAAGATTTAGTAATTCTTTATTAAAAATATTCACCCCCCTCTAGTGTTAATCTTAGCATTAAGATCCATAATCTGCATTTCTCACAATTGGTATCAGAGAAAGGTTTTCAAAGTTTCATAATCTGATTTTTGAAATGTTTTCTAAATGGCTACCAACACCGATACTGTTATTAACACTAGTATCCCTGTCACTAATTCATTTGTAGAGGGTCAGTCTACTATCAGACCACCACTTTTTAATGGCAGTAACTATGCATATTAGGCATGTAGGATGAAAATATATTTAAAATCTATAGCACTAGACACTTGGAATATCACATAAACAGAATATTATGAACTCACAACTGATTTTTCATAGTGGACTGCTGAGCAAAAGACTGTTGCACAAAATAATTCTACGGCAATGAATATTCTGTTTTGTTCACTAGATAGAAATGAATTCAATAGAGTGTCAGTTTGTAAGTCTGCATATGAAATATGGAAAATTTTGCAAGTTACTCACGAAGGAACAAGCAAAGTTAAACATACCAAAATTTCCATACTCACAAATCAGTTTCAATTATTTAAAATGATTGCTAATGAGTCTATTTTAGATACGTATAGTAAATTTCAGGATATTGTGCATTCTCTAATATCTTTGGGGAAGGAATTTTCTGAAGAAGATCAAGTCAGAAATTTTTTAAATTCTCTAACTCCATAACGGGATCAAAAGACACTTGCGATCGAAGAGGCAAATGACATCAGTATTCTGAAGATAGAAGAATTAATTGGAATTCTAATGTCGTATGAAGTTCAAATGATCGGGAGAAGAGAAAGTAAAGCGTCTAAAAAGAAATCAATGGCATTCAATGCATTGACCGATGGATCAGAATCAAACAGCGATAATGATAAAGAGATAGCCTTTATGACCATAAATTTTAGGAGATTCCTAAAATACAGAAAGATGAATAATCTCAAGAGAAACAACTATAAGAATTCTGGAAATCAGAATATAGTGCCAAATAATGACAAGTGTTACAACTGTGATAAACCAAGCCACTTCAAAAGAGACTGTCCATATCCATAAAGGCAAAATCCTCCTGTGAACAATGAACCAGCAAAGAAACGAAAGAGTGCATTTACTGCTACTCTAGATGAGTCAGACTTGTCCTCAAGCGATGTTGATCAGAAGACGGATAATTCGAATTTGTGTTTCACAGCTGTTCACGACTCCGACAAATTCAGAGAAACGGACTCAGAAAAAGGTACACGTTTACAATACAATTGGTTGAAATTGATTGCTTAAAATTAGTAGCTTGATTGTTTGATTGATTGATTTTTGAAATTGGTGTGTTGTTTGAATTTTAAAATTTATTTTCTACTTTTTATATTTTTATATTTTTTTTATTATTTTTGATACTTTCTGAAATATATTATAAGTATAATAATATTTCAGAAATATATAATAGACATTAATAATATATATATATATATATATATATTAGAGATCTTTAAAAAAATTCATTATAATTCAAAAGCACATGTCAACATGGCCACCTGAATTTGAATTTCAAAATTTGAATTCTAATGTTTGAATTTCCCTTCTCCTTTTCACTTCATTCAATTCTCTGAAAAGATACATTTTGACCAGAGAATATGTCCTTTGAGAATCTATTTGTTCACTATCTTTTATCATATCTTTTCACTTTCATTTTCAAATTCAAAAGTCTCTCTTCATAACATCAAGCTCTCTATTCTCTACTCTAATGGCTTCTCAAGCAACCCCTCAACCATGAGAATTTCCAGAAAAATCAAAGAGCAATTATTCAATGATCCGGAGGCAATTAAAGCATACATCAATTATGCTAACTGTGCCAAAGTCCATTCCGGAAAATTTGCTACTTTCCAAGATTTTTCTTCTTATGAAATTGATTCTCTTTTTGCAAACAATGGTGTTCTTAGTCTTATTGATGCTCCTCAAAATGATTTTGTTTGCTATCCTAATCTTGTCATAATTTTCTATGCGAATTTAAATTGCAGATTTTATGTTAGAAATGAAGATGAAATTTGGAGTAGTGTCAAAGGCACTCAAATTGTTTTGAATTATGATCTTTTGGGTACCATTCTCAATTGCAAGGGTCCGGGAATGGACCTTTCTAACTTTAAAATCGATGAACATGATCGTGAGACATTTCATCACATTTTTGAAAGAGATGATGATTTTGATTTTAAAAATAGAAATTTTCGACCAAAAGCAAGAATTGTTAATTTTATTTTGCAACATACTTTGACCCCAAGATCGGGAAATTTTAACAATCGTACTTCAAAAGTTTGCAAAGCACTTTTTGCTATTTTCGAAAACTATGACATAAATTGGGCGCAAGTTATTTTGGATGAACTTCGTCCTAAAAATCTTGAAATGGGTGAGAATACTTTATACCATGGAATTTATCTCACTCGGATTTTTAACTATTTTGTAGTGGATTTCAAAGGCGAAGAATTTGTTTCTAGAAAAGTTTTCAATCATTCCAACATTTCGCTTATGAAAATTCCATTTGTTTTTCAACCTTATGATACACTTACCGAAAAGGAAGAGAGGTTGGCTCATGAGGAAATGGAGGAAGAGGAAGTTGAAGAAGAAGAAGAAGAAGAGGATGAAATGGAAATTGAAGAAGAAGAAGAAGGTGAAACATCTTTGGAAAGTATTGAACATCCTTCCAATCCATCCAACAAAACCTTTCTCAAAAACCAAAAGATAATTGTGGAGAATCAACGGATTCTAAAACGATCTGTTAGTAAAAAGTTGGATAACATTTCTTCGAAGATGAACAAGTTCTTTTTCAAAGTCAGTAAGAAACTTGGACTATCTTCATCATCTTCATCTTCTAACTAGTTTTATCTTTTCGTATCTTGTTGTATTTTTTTTAGTTTGCATTATTTCGAATGTTCATGTAGTTTGTTGTGTGCTTAATCATTGTATTATGGTAGATGCAATGAAATGAAATTTTATTTCTGTTTTCTAACTTATCTTATCTCTAGAATAAATGTTAGTATATTATATATATACACAATTATTCACAAAATCAAAATTAGTCATAAAATTTCAATAACCCATGTCGACATCCCCTATGTGACCATGTCGACATGTACTGGTCAGAAATGGCAATTGATTTTGAATTTGAAATTTGAATGACTACCACATGTCTATTCAATTCAAACGAATTTCTTCACCTATATATACCTGTTTCTTCAAGAATTCTTCACTGAAATTTATTTCTTATCATCTATATCCACCATTTCTTTCACAAATTCAACTATGACTAATCCTATTCACAATTTATCCGAAAATCTTGAAGAAGCTCTTAATTCATTCAAGAATATTCTCTCATTTATTCTACGAAACCAGCGTCATTTAGAATTAAGTCAAATGCAGATGATAAAGGAACAAGAAAGGCACTTCGATGTGATACGATGGATGATCTCCTCTCTGCACAAGCATGATAACAAAGCACATCCACCTGTCTCTCTCACCAATGATAATGATAATTGGGATGCTATTAAGTCAGACCCAATCTTTGGAGAAGAAGGATGGGTGGAAGTTCCACGTAACGTTTGATTTTTTATTTTTACTTTTTTGATTTGTTTGAATGGATTTGGTTTGAATTGATACTTTGTGTGGATTGATTTCTTATTAATTTGAAGATTGGTGTGTAAAACATATATACATATATATATACATTGAATTAGTTATCATGCTTCGAAGTATAATTATTTCCTACTCTATAGATATTCCGTTGTATAGTTTAACAATGCAGGTACTGAAGTCCAAGAATGAGGGGGAGTAAGTTTTTGTTGATGACAAAGGGGGAGAAATATAAAATAGGATAGTTAGGTATAGATTAAGGGGGAGTTGTTAGTTTTAGAGGGAGTTATTTGGATAGAAATAATATTTTATAAACAAAGGTTGTCATCATCAAAAAGGGGGAGTTTGTTAGTCCGTGAGATGATGGTTTTGATGACAACAACCTTAGAATAGATTATAAAATATAAATATTAACATTATAAGTTTAGATATATATGCATATGCAGGGTTTAGCCATGAAGGTACTAAGAATGCAGACTGTACAGTATAGACATTCAAGATATCAATATAAAATATCAAGATAGAAGACTCATGAGTATCGAGACTATCAAGAGTTCAAGATTTCAAGGATAAGTATTTTTTATTAGGATTTTTTCTTAAAACTCGTAGAAAAGCACTGGCATCTTAAAATCCAATTTGTTCGTGGAATGGAATCCACTTCGAGCCCGTTAAAGGGATGGAACCCCAAGTAGGATGGAACCTACGAAAAATCTAGTGGAACATTGTTTTGTATCCGCTAAATTTTATACTAAATGATTTTTCAAAATTATATTCTGATTTCGAAATGTTTTCAAAACTTTCCTTTTAAAAGATTCAAAACCCTCGGGATCCTGATTTTAAATAATTTTAGCCTCAAAAACATCTTTATTTTCAAAGTCAAATTACTCCTGATTTTAAACTATCTTTTTAATAATATATTTAACTTTCAAATATTTATACTTAGATTTAAATATAAAATTATGGTTAAATTCTATATATATATTATTCTTTATATTTACTTATGAATTTCAACTATAGTCAAGTATATTTATAAAGTTTAAATTAGTTTTTATAAAAGATAAAGGTTATTTTCAAAGAAATTCAAAACATCATAAAAAGCTTTGGGATGTCGACATGCCTATGGGTACCATGTCGACATGGTGACAGTTTGATTCAAAAATTCAAATTTCAAAAGAAGTGTCTATTCACCATAACTCTTCATGAATGGACATGGTTGTTGTTCTTCTATAAATAGGGGTCAGTTTCAACGAATTTTTAATCACTTTTTTCTAGTTTTCTCTCGTCTTCTTCTTCCTCTTTTATTAATACATATTCTTATCATTACTCTGCCGAAATCAACATTGAATCATACTCGATTACTTCTAGTTTGATTCTCTATCACTATCTCTATAAGATTCTCAGTACTATTCAGAGTTATAGACTTCTTTGTAATCTATTAAGCGAGAAAAGGTGTGATTGTAGCCTTGGAAATCAATCAAAAGGGAAAAGGTGTGATTGTCGCCTTGGTAAATCAATTGGGTAAAATTGTGGCTCAAAAATCAAGTATCTCTACCCAGAGGATCAAAATTTTGGAGGTTGTACCTCATAGCCTTAAAACCATGGGTGTAATTGTACGATTGCTGTTGAAAGGAAATCCGTACTTGTGCTGCGGGACTGGATGTTGGGTAACTCGGAACCAGTATAAAATCCGGTGTGTTCTTTCCTTTACTGCTTTTATTTTATTTCTGTATCTGTGATTGTTGCTGTGATCAAATCTGTGTCTGAATATTGCATACTTTTGTGCCTAAATTAACATAAATCGAAAAAGATTTAGTAATTCTTTATTAACACTATTCACCCCCCCTCTAGTGTTAATCTTAGCCTTAAGATCCATAATCCACATTTCTCACAATAAATATAAATGTAACATTTGACCATATGATAGAATATTACATACAGACGTTGGTCTATATTTTGAAAAATGATTTTCCAAAGTTTTGAAATGAAATATATAGTTTTTAATAAATATTGATTTTAAAATAAAATTTTAATATAAAATAAATTTAATAATAAGATTTAATTTAATAAAAAATTAATTAATTTAGTATATAATATGTTTATGTATTTATTTAAAATACATTAATATTTTATAAATAGATTTATTTTATAACTTTATTTGATAAAGAGTGATTAAATGAATATTCTCAATTTTAAATAAAAGTAAGATGGAATATTTATTATTGATGTAAATTTATAAATTGAGATTTTATTTAATTGTTAAAATGATTAAGTGAATATTTTCCAATTTGAAGAAAACTAAATTTAAATGTTGAAATCTAATGAAACCTGTATTGAAATCTTTGAATATTTAAACTTTGAAACTTATTAGAATTGAAGAGATAGTTCAAACCTGGATTTGAAATCGGTATAAATTGAAATGGGTTTTTGATAATTTGAATTGGATTGGAATTGATGAACTTGGATTGTTTAAATTGAATTTTTGAATTTAAGATAATTTAAATCGATTTGTAAAATTGGAGGAAACTATTTTTATTATATAAAGTATTTTAAGATATATGAACTATTTTAATATATATAAATTATTTTGATAAATAAACTATTTAATTTATAGCAAGTCTAATATATATAAACTATTTTCAATATCTAAACTGTTTAAGTCGAAAGTGTTATGATTTCCAAAGTGTTATGATTTCAAAGTGTTATGATTTCAAAAGTGTTACGATTTCAAAGTGTTATGACTTCGAAAGTGCTATGATTTTTAAAGTGTTATTATTTTTAGAAATGAATACGATTTAAAGTGAATGGTGATATCAAATTGATATAGTTTTGGAATGAATATGATATTTTGATATAAAGTATGAACTATTTGAAATGAAATGACTACGGTGTGAAATAAGCGTTTGGTTATTAAAGGAACCAGGATCGTATATTGTCATACACTCTGCCAATACCGAAAACCACTTTAACAACTGTGTACGTGGTGGAGATTCCAGAATAAAGTAGGATGGTTTGGTGATAATTCTGTATGGTATTTACATAGCCCCGACTCCCATGAGTCAGCTTGATGCGGCTAAAACAGGAGCCATGCCGGACCAAGTGAGGTCATTCCTCCGATCGGGCATATTCCTTCGATACCATTCTATTGCTTTTTTGGTTTAATTGGGTGCACCTTTGATTTCAGAGTGTGTCACGAGTTGGGCGGTAGTAGCTGCTATGCGTTACCATCAGTTCAGATATGCAAACGGTATATCTACCTTGGCATTGCCTAGAGTGCCTTGTCGCATGCTCTATCACACCTTCTACGAGTTTGTTTTGTGTCGTACCTATGGAGTGCCCCCTAATGGCCTACTTGCAAGTGGAGTTTACAGTATCTGTATAGACTGCGACATTATATAAAATGTGTTAAGGGGGATATACGTAACGCCTTAATGCTATTTTAATAGTTTACTTTACTTTAGACATATTATAATAGCGTATATTACTACATAATAGAAGTTCCACGGAACCTTAGAGGATGGAAATCCTAAACATCCTTTAAGTTAACTGATTTCAGTCGACATTTCATTTGAGTTGAATTTATTAATATATGAATGTTAATCTTGACTCGAGTGTTTTGTGTTTTGCTTTATGCTTGGGTCAGACTAAGTGTCACAACATTTAAGACTCACCTTTGGAGCTTTGGAGCTTTACTTGAACATCCATCTATATCTATTCAGCTTTTAGCTATCCAGTTGTTTCATTCAGACTTGTCATCTGTTTGTATTCGAGACTACATTGTATTTGAGATATTCTGTTATATGTTATTTCGAACTCCGTTGTTTATATAATAGCTTCATGACCTACTATTTATCTGTTCCACTGCTTATTGTTATATTACTCTGTGTCTGTGATTGATTTATTTACTGTATATGATGAGTTTTGCCAAATACAAAATAACAATCTGTTGTTTTGAGCAATTCAAGTCCGACATGTACATATGCGTATGATTCAAAATAGCGGGTCATTACAGTTGGTATCAGAGCTCTGGTTTAGGCCAAACTTTGCATATGGAGTAAAAGTTAACTTTATAATCACCCTCATTTGAGCTTGAATTTCTCCTCTTTGATTAGGATTTCTTTTGAATTTTGAAAATTTCCCTTTTGTTCTGAAATACATTCTTGTCTCTCCCTATTTGTGTTCTTCTTGATACTGGAGCGTCCCATAACTCCATTTCTGCTCCGACAACATTAGTATGATGCGTAAAGGAATGAAGCTCCTTTACAACAAGCGTCGATCCACCGGAGATTTCTACGTCCTTATTTTAGATGCTATTATTTCTTGCAAAACCCGAACCCTGTCTATTAGACAGTTAGGGTAATTCCCTTGTAATCTTGACTCCACTCTGATAATCAGAGATTATCCTGATATTGGTTGAAGTCACTTCTCTTCCCTTCAAGCGGAAAATTGAATCGAATTTCCGCATCAATCTTATCCCTGCAGCTTTACTTGTTGTCCAAGATCTCATTGGCGATATTCACGACTTCTCTAAGTCTTGGGTCCTGGTTAAGGTCACCCACGATTAATATTAGCTTATCCATCCCTTCTCTTTTGTAAATAATTATTTTATCTCCTTTCGAGCCTATCTTCTTGATTGGATTTCTCTGATCAGGGTCCCTCTAAATTTAAATCTTCATCCTTGTTTTAAAAACCCTTTCGGGAGTCATCGAGTGAGGGAGTGTATTTGTAATTAATACAAAAATGTTTTATATTGTATTGTTTGAGTTGTTAGGTTTGAATTTTGGGTTTCAATCGATTCGTCTAGCTAACGCTATCGATAAGAATTCCAAAACACTTGAACAGAGCAAACAGACACAATATTGTTTTCAAATTTGGTAAATGAAATAAATTTTGTATGATTATATTTTATATATAAAAAGGTATAATTTTTTGAAATTAAATAGTTAAATGAATTGGTTGTTAGAAATGATAATATTTGATTTTAATTTATTGTTTTGTATACCATTAACTATTGCAACATGATATAAATAAATGGAATTATAAAACATGGTTTATAAATTGATTTGGAATTTTAAATGAATTTAAATTAAGAATTTGGGAATTTAAATTTTTGATGTTTTCAAATTTGGTCTTTAAAGTTTTGAATTTATATTAGTTGAAAGTATTTTTGAATGTAAGTTGTCTCCAAAAAAAATTTAAAAGAAGTAAGTCAGCGCTGTTCTCTTTGTCATTGAAAAATAATTTCCGGCGATGACTGCAGCATCATCGACATTCATTTTCGAGTCTTAAAGTTGAGAGACCACATAGCAGCTTTGCCATACTTTTGTTTAGGAAAGGTAATTTGATTTGAATTTCTTGAATATGATTTGATTCACAAAATATGTATGTGTATATTTATTTCAAAATGGTGGGAAGTGAAACCGGAAATTTAATTCATAAATTCCGTGTTAAGTTCGGGTTTTCAATTGAAATAAATAAAAAAATTGAAATATTTGAAGTGTTTTAAATTTAAATTGGAATATAAAATAACTTGAAACAGTTGAACTAGGATAAAATTTATTTGTGTAATAATCATTTTCATTATAATATATATATCTTACGTAAATTATTTAAAAGCCAAAATGTTAGGGTGAATATATAAAGGTCATGCAAGAAAAGCTTAAGTAATAAATTATTCAAACTAAAAAGCTTGCTTAATCAAAATGTTGTAAATAAAAAGGTGAATTTATATAGGGTTCAATTATATTCAAAGACATTAATATAACTTAACTAGAAAAGTATAAATGTAATTAGAATGAAATTGAATAATATACAATATGATATCAATAATAATATATCCAAAATTGTATTTTGTTAAGGAAATTTACAAATAAAATTTGAATTATAAAAGAAAAAATAAAAATAAAACTAATTGGTTGAAGAATAAATGGTTATAATAGAAGTTTATACACTTAATGTGTTGAAAAATATGTTAAGTGAAATAAATTAAGAGAAAAATACTATGTAAGTAAATAAATATGGACTTAAGAATAATTGAAATTGAATTTTTATGGAATCAACTTAATTAAAGATAAATAAGTTTAATAAATGAGTTAAATCAAATAAATTTTGTTTGAATGAATTTTTTTGTAATAAATGTTAATAAATTGAAAACCAATCAACTGAATAAAAAAATACATGGAATTCAAATCAATCAAATGTGAACACAATAAATTGATTGATTAAATAAGATGAATTAAAATCAATTAGTTGAATATAAACCAATGAAAAAACTAATGAAATTTATATGGCTTTGAATTTATTGTGTATTTGATAATATGTATTTCAAATCTATCTATCCTTTTTCTGATTATTTCTATTCTTCTATCTCGTTCCTTTTTAGGGATGAAATTTTTTGAGTGGAAGATAGTGTAACGACCCGTAAACGGTTTTAATAACTTAATTAACTGAATTTTTGTTAAAATTTAAATAATTGAATTTGGAAATAAAAATTTGATATTTGGTATGCTTCTATTTAAACATAGCAAATGGTAAATTTTTATTAAAATATATGAAAGTTAGTTCTATTGTGTAATTTTCATTTTCAATTTAAACCCGTTAAATTTGATGAGAATAAAAGGTTTTCAAAATCTGAATATTTTTATACAATAAAAATGTAAATCATTTTCTAAGTGAGACATCATATTTTGTTTTGCCAAATTTGGACTGCTATATCCCCATTTATCTTATTTTCGATGAATTTGCAGCAGTTTAGCAGCGAAATATCGACTTTTGATAAGATGATCGTATCGCTGATATCTATGTACCATTTTGATCATCTCGTCGTTTTAGTCTCTACAGTATATTCATTTGGGTGTTTTAGAGTCCGATACGCGGTGGAATCTTGGAAAATGGTAACCGCATCGGTACCCTTTCGTGCCTTTTGGGTTGTTGTGTCCATTAAATTTCAACCATGTATTAACCCAACAGCCACTAGCCAGAAATTATTCTATGAAATCATTAACAGGCTTTTACTATTCCATAATTTCGTTCGCATTCTCTGGATCATTGGAAAAAAAAGAAACGTGTATATTGAAACATAAGGGATGTAAAAAGGTTGATATCATCAAGCCTTCTTTCATTCCAGTCTATGCGTTTATAATTGTGATAAATAAAAGCAAGCATTGGTATATAAATATGCGGAGCTCATGCATGCTTTCCACTGTTCATGTTTTTGAAAACCCATCCCCTTCCATCTCAGATCCACATTTCAAAAAAAAATGTGTTGCGTCAACTGCCGTCCTCCTTCTATGTGTGACCGACCATTGTCCACTCATGCAAGCCCCACAAAATAGCTATGGCCGCTAGCCTCTATGTCATCAATGCACATCCATTCACTATCCACCTAAACATCTCATTGCCTCCATTATTCTCTAGATCCGTCCACGTTTCCACGTCCTCCGCCCAAGCACTGCCGAATCCCACAATCCATCAAAGTGACAAAGTACCCAACTATCGACCACTACGCAACCGTTCAATCCCCTCCGTTTGTGCTTCTTCTCCCTCTACCTCGCCTAACCGCTTCCACCCCAGGTAGTGCACCTCGCTGACCTTTCCCTCCTCTTTGCCTTGCTGATCGGCCATAATGCTCCACCCATAGCTCTCTCTCATCGCCGAACAACACTCAGGCAACCCATCACCTCCTCTCCCCTCCACTAGCCGAAACGCCTACATCAGGTTCTTCCTCTGATCACCCTTGCAGCGTCCATTGTTCAAAACTATACTTCTATTCATAATAACATTTATTTTAGTGTATATATATATGATCAATTGTTATAAAAATTATAAAAATGTGTTATAAGTTATCTATTTATATAAGTCATCTATTTATATAAGTCATCTATTTTTATAAGTTATCTATTTTTTATAATATATAAATTATAATAGTTATATGATATGTTATTCTAACGTATAAGTTATACAAGTTTATACAAGTTATCTATTTAAATTTGTATATAAATTTATATATATATTCTGTTGATTAATAGTTGAAACATATAATATTTATAGAAACTATGTTTTGTTATATTTTGAGATGATATAAGCATCATATTCCAGTTGATATGTGTACAGCTAGCAGCCTTCCCTTTTACAGCTTTACACTTTATTTTATGAGGATTATAATTGGCTATGGCATATAACATATGATACAGTGAAGCAAAAAAACATTATATATATATATTTACAGAAGTATATATGTTTACGGTAGTGACAACATATCAAATTTGCATAGTAGCTTAGGTTGATTTCTTATACGTAATAGTAAAGTGAAAATATATATATACTGGGTGGAAAATGTAACAATCCGTAAATTTTGGTAATTAAAAAATAGTTGATTTAATAAGATTTTTGTAATTAAAATATTAAAAGAAATAGAAATTGGTTATTTAATGTGGATGTAATAACTAATTTGAATGGTAAAGAATGTAATTTAAGCTAAATTATTGATAGATTGAAGGAGATTACAATAAATTGAAATAATGTAAATGTTGAACTTATGAATGAGGTATAATATAATGAATGGAAATTGAGTAAGGCCATGGTCCTGTAAGTAATTGTAACTTTGGTCTATAGACAATAAACTTGTAAATGTGGTTAAAAGTAAATGATGACAATTATTATGTGTTACATGTTTATTTAGTCGATTAAATTGAAATGAGAAGTCAATTTTTAATAAATATAAATAAAAGTTACATTAATGGGAAATGTAATACAATGTTTAGAAGTTGTTAAATTAGAGTATATTAAGGAATGAATGGTTAACTAGGTTTGCATAGTAGTAATGGACTTAATAAAAAGATTTGGAATTGAATCAAATTTATGTATTGAAATTAAATCTCTAATAATTGGATCTACTGTAGTAAATGGAATTAAATCTTACATTATTTGAAATTAAGATAAAATAGGAATATTAATGCACCCAGGTATAAACCATGATAATTATACCGTATAATGAAATGGATTGAATAACTAGGTGGAGTTAAGAATATGGATTTATTGGCAATTTAAACTTACACTTTTTAAACTGGATAAATTACAACGTTTTACATGCAATAAATTTCTATACTTTTATTGTATACATATTTTATATTTTTCCTATATCCATCTCTATTTTATCTTTCTATTTTTATTTGTCTAGGCCTTTATTGTATTTATTGGAGTTTATTTATGTATATTCTTTTATTTAATGGCTTGGAAACAAGCTAATTAGACATACGTTACTTTGTTTAATCAGGCATAGGTTACATTTGTTTTATTTCTTGCCTTTTTTTCCTATCTATTTAATTACCTACCATAGCCGTGTATAATTTTTTTTCTAGCCGTGAGAAATCATTCTACAAATTACACACAAGAAGATTTATTTCTCATTTCAAACTCCTCATTTTCATTTGCAATTAAGAATAAATATATACGTTCCTTTCTCCTTAATTATACCTTTTCCGTTTCCTAGCATTTACTTCTTTACTTGCCTTCCAAACCACTCCATCTATTAACCGTGAGAAACTTTATCAATTCACATACAAAAATTTATTTTCCACTTCTCATATTCATTTGCATTTAAGAATAAAATATATGCAAGTTTATTTCTCCTTAGCTTATGCCTTTTTGTTTCCTATCATTTACTCCTCCTTAGCCATTTCTTTTTTCTTCCATCTTTAGCCGTGTATTTCTTTGATAACTCATGCACAAACAATTCTCAAAACTCCTCATTATCATTTGCGCGTAGAAAAAAAATACTGCAAGCTATAATTATTCCATGCACTACACCATTATAAGCTATTAACAATGGGTAAAAACCGTTGTTAAGTCCAAAAGCAACGGGTAAAAACCGTCTTCAACACAGGAGTGGTTGAATTTAGCGATGGGAGAAAACCGTTGCTTTATGTCCAAAAGGCAACGGGTATAAACCGTTGCAAATTGAGACAAAGGCAACGGGTATAAACCGTTGCAAACTGGGCCAAAGGCAACGGGTATTAACCGTTGCAAATTGGGCCAAAGGCAACGGGTATAAACCGTTGCTTTATGGACAATAGGCAACGGGTATAAACCGTTGCTTAATGTACAAAAGGCAACGGTTACAAACCGTTGCTTAATGGGCAAAAAATCAACGGATATAAACCTTGCTTTCTGTCCAAAAAGCAACGGGTGCAAGCGTTGCATTATGGCCAAAAAACGTTGCTTTATGTCCAGTAAAAAACGGTTAAAAACCGTTGCTTTATGCCCAAAGTCACACATAAAGCAACGGTTAACACCTGTTGCACATAGTGTTTGCTCCTGCTCCTACAAAATCACATCTGTAACTCACTACTGCGTTACACGCATATCTCAGTATATATACCAGAATATCAATATATATCAAAATATGCCAGAATATCAAAATATTGGTACACAAGCACTATAAACATATCGCACATATACCATACATATAAAATTATCAAACTTATAATTACACTCATTGTTTTGCAAACAGAATGCTACCGTGCCGGAATATCATACTTATTACATTGCATTGTTTATTACACTACACTACAAAGATTTCATTAATTACACTATATTGTTTTGCAAGCAGTGAAGTCTACATATAATAAACACATTAAAAGGATGCTGAGCAGGTTAGCCGAAGCTGATATTTCTTTGGCTCATGCTGTGGTGCATACAGTATTCTATCCAATTCCTGCGCAAAAGTAAAAACAGGTTATAAACTCAAATCATACAGTGAATTTTAGCTTGGTCAAGTTCAGTTAATAGAGCAACGGAATTCCTGTGTAAGCAATAATAATGCACAAGTAAAAGTGACAGCAAACATTTAAACAACTATAACAACACTAACAAAAAAACTGCCTTTCAACTTCATCCCATCCCCTCTGCTATACACTTCCACTCACAACCACACTCCTACACACTACAACACTTCCGCATTTTCTCTGTTTTCATCTCATCCACACTTAAGTACTACATCACACCCCCTACTGCCTATTGCCTGTCAACAACATACACCATTAGCTTGGTCAAGTACTACACTTAAGTACTACACTATTTTTGGGTTTTTGTCCAATGTTGCACCATTTGTACTGAGCCAGAAATCAAGTAATATGAACAAGTTGCTCGGACATATCTAACCTTAAATGTCCACCTCCTCCGAATGCATTTGATTCTACTATTTTTCTTAATTATCTCTTTCGGGTATTGTTAAATCCATAATCTTTAAAGTTTGTACGTGCACACATCTATCAAGTTAAATCCAAACATTTTATAATGGTTTTTTCAATAAATATTGCTTGATGTTAATAGTATGTACCAATTTTGCACCATTAATATCCAACAAAAGCTATATTGCAGTATACCTTTAAGTTATTACCTCATCGGTAGGTGTACATTATGTATGCTTAATCTATGATTGATTTCACCTAGAATATATGAAAACAAAAGGATATTGCACATAGCCTCGTTATCATAAATAAGCCAAGTACAGGTTTGGTTCTACTCAGTACTCAGGCAAAAGAGATGTCTGCGAATGCGGCGAGTGTTTCTGCTGGTAATCCAACATTGATTAAACGAGTTAATTATATGCATTCTAACTGTTATAACTTTTAAATCAATTATATGCATTCTAACAACTGTAATTCCTTTTATTGTCTTCTTCAAAACCAATCCCCTGTCAACTGCACATTCACATCACATCACAAAAACTGTAACAGTCTTCTTCTGACTGCTCCGCAGCCTTCAACTTCCCTTTCATCCACCATTTACACTTCCAACCTGGTTCCCTTGGCACCAGTAAGCCATCAAACACAAACTACAAACCTTCCTGCACTCCAACAACATTTCCATATTTCCTATTCAAACCAATCACTACACATTTCATTTCCTCTTCAAACCAAATCACAACCATACCACTGTCAGCATAATTCAACTATCCCGACCAACCTCTCTAACTCCACATTCTGCAATGAACTCCAGCATTACAAACTGCCACCCACTTCTTATTCACCAACTCTACCACAAACCACCAGTATCAACCACTCCAACCACCAGTAAACACTCCAGTAACCACTCCAGTTCCCTACCAAACATTCCAGTCCCCTACCATTTCAGTCCCCTCCCCTACATCATAACCAAATTATTTTACCACCCATTAAACCCAATTAGTACAATACACACATAAATTTTTTTAGCTAATCAATTTTTAGTTTATTGGACCTCCATTCATCGTTCAGGCACATTGATCATGTTTTTTGTTTTTTGATTTTGTCCTTGAATTTTGACTTTACTTCCTAGTATTTGATAAATTGTCGATTATCTTGTAAACAAGACATATCAGGACAAAATACACATGCATTTGCATATGCAAATTTCACATACAGCAAACAAAAGAAAACAGCAATATATGCAAAGAACAAGTCAGAAATATCAATACCTCGGACTAAAGATATCGTATCAAACCCTTTTGATGGCTCACATAACCTCCGGCTCCAACATCCCCAAAGGTCTTGGTAAATTGTCGACATATTTTGGCGGTTAGCTCATCCGGCAATAAAATTTTGTCCAACAACACTTTTTCATATGTGGGTGGTACTGGTTTTCCATGAATTACTAATGCTGTGGAATCTCGGCATATAATACCTATTATATAAGCATTTCTGGAGTGAATATATGGAATCACATTTACAGAACTAACAAGCTCCCAAACATTTAAGATCATTGTGCAAAGCTACACAAGTCCTAGACCCATTGTGTATGCGATATTTGATCTTTAAAATCATGCAAGATAGGAATGGAAGGTGTAAACTTTTATGATCTTTCTATATCCTTTTTTTGTTTTGGAGTTTACTGATTTATTTTTGGACATAATGGCTATTGTGAGTGCCAATGAAAGTTGAAACCAAAACAGATATAAGATAAAGACTACGATGAGTATAAGTATACAAAATAGATCGCTATTGACAATGAATTCCTTCTCATCTCTCTGTCATTCATTCGCTGTCTCAAACTCCAGCTCTGCAATAGCATTTTGAACTTTTACATGATTCTTCATCATTGCTTGCTATCTCTCACTGTTTTCCAAATCTAATCATGAACACAACCTTTTTTTAAATAACACTGTACTTTCAGCCAAGCAAGAATTTAGTGAAGGTTGTGCCCACCAGAACTTATCCATGTGATCATTGTTATTGATTTGCTAAAACTACTTAAAACTGCTTAATGTGCTCTATCCTATGGTTATAGCATTATAAATATTGCTAAATATTCTCTTATATCTTATGATTATGTTAATTTGGATTTGAAAATGTCATATACACCTCTTGTGAACCTAATTATGACGTACATGTCAAACGTGAACCTTTGTTGCCTAACCTCTTTTTCTATAACAAAAGATAATTTGGAATCTATAAATACACATGCACTAATACTAATTAATTTGTTTATATGCACAATAACAGAGAGCAGTAAACTCGGTTGAAGCACAAAAAGACTGATTGGTTGATTAAAATAGTACCCGTTGCAATTACTTCGTCCTCGGAGTTCAGGATTTCACATCTTTGGTCGATTAACTAATTGTTCGGAGTGGCAAACTGAGAAGATGCGATTTCATTGCCTACTTGACGATTATCTTGGGCTATGCTGAGAAGACGCTCCAGTTTATCATCCATATTGTCCACCTTCATCAATTCTTGCTCCACATTTTGCAGTCGTTGCTCATATGCTCCTTGGGCCTGTTTGAGCCGTTTGCATGGAATGGCAGCACTCTTAACTTGGCTAGGAGCTATATTGGTCCCAATACTTCGGCTCCTGCCCTTTACGTCTTTACCAAACACTGATATAAAGACGGCTTCATCACCACCACTCATCGTTTCCTTTTCTTTTTCAATTTTGTCCTAAAAAGTAAATACATATATATGAATAATGAAAATTTAATTTAGAGGCGTTATTATTTGTTTAACTTACAAAGTAGGAAGATGTCGCATCTGACGTGCTGCCATCTTTTTTCTTATGCGTTTTTTCCCATACTTGAAGACGTGATACTTCTGTTCCCGGACTACTTGAATCGACCTGCATACAATGACTTAAAATTATATTTGGAACTAATGGTATATGCAATGTGATGCACCAATTCAATGACACATACCATTTCTTGAGTAATCATAGCGTGACTCTTACGTCCCGAATGATGACCATATTCGAGCATTGATCTATTTTGTTTGCCTCGCTTCCGTTTTTCTTTCGCCTCAGGTTTTGATTCGTTTCTTATGAACTCATCCCAATCATCTTGAGCAATTTTCGGTGGACAATTTCTCATTCTTTCTTCGTCAGTGATGAAATGGTCATAATGATTCTTGCGCAAATCATTCTTGTGTCTCCTAAAAGCCTTGGACATTTTTTTTCATAATAAGGTCCTTTAATAGAGGATCGAGCTCATAATATTTCTGCATAACAAAAAATGCATGCAAACCATTTTTTATTTATGTATTGAAAGCATTATAAATGAATTTAAACCATCTAAGTTCATGTACACAGTTTACATTTCAAAGTATATGGATTTTTACATTTCAACGTATATAGTTTCATCAGTCTCTATGAATAAAATGATCAATCTAAATATCCTATAAATATCATAAAAGAATATATCTTGAAACAGAAACAGTACATAAATATGGTCTCATATGAACCCTCGCTCATTCAGGCCTATTTTACAATCAGAAATAGAAACAGTACAGAAACAGAAACAGTACATAAAAAGGGTGCATATTACAATCAGACGACTATATTTTACAAACAGAAACAGTACATAAAAATGGTTATGAGATTGGAGAACTTACCTCCAATTGATTCCACACGTCTTCCTTGTAATTTGGCGGAACTTTTTTCCAACTTGGATATAAGATTGGCACATGATTTCTTACTAGTTTACCAATCTTCGTAGTGACCTTTGAACCATTTTTTCCGACTGGAGAACCGTAGTTGTCTATATCCATTTTCTCCCATTTTAAAGTGGATGATTGTGAAGTTGTATCATTTGACGGTGGTGTGGCATCTTGTGACATTATGTCCTGCAAAGTCTAAAATCCTAAAATAATCCCAACAACATTATAACGTACATTTCTTCCCCTTCCAGCCCATCTCTGTGATGCCCGATTGCTGTTGGCTAAATTATTGCACGGAGTCCCCTCCATAACAAGATCAAACGCCTTATATGTCTTAATAAAATTTGCTCCAAGCGATCACTGTTAAGCTGCTGTACATCTGATATATGAACCAATGTCCCCTTATTGATTTGTCTGATCCCACCAACTTCTCACCACATTACGATTTTTGTCAGTCCGACTGACAATAATCGTAATGTGATGAGAAACTGGTGGGATCAGACAAATCAGAAGGGGATGTTGTTTACTATATCAGATGTACAGCAGCTTAACAGCAATCGGGCATCACAGGGATGGGCGGGAAGGGGAACATTCACTTTTATGCGGCAGTGATAAAGTCTTCCTGCATCACCAGAATTTTAAACTTAAGCGGATTCAAAACAATATCTAAAATACTGACTGAAATAAAGGATGCAAATACAAAAATATATTACCTGAGCACTGCTGAACTAAAGGGTGCAAATACAATATCTTGAACTACCTGTCTACACAAACACAAAGAAAGAAAGAATAGTCAAGCTGATCATATGTATGTATGTGTACATGTGTGTATGTATGTGATCATATGTAAGTACCTACAACTACAAACACAAAATGAACTCTTGCAATATATCCATCCTTATGGATCCATCAGGATATTATAATGGCATTAATAAAAAATATAATGCATCTATTACTATCATAAAAATGATGGAATCTATATTAGCCCATCAAAAAATGATTTATCCGTAAACTGCTCACCAATATTAGCATTATCATGCAACTGACTTGTAGGTTGAAAATGATGGAATCTATCTGCATCATTGATCAAATCCTCTATCCTAATATGTTCGGACTCATCAGTATTTGTGGCATGACTAACCGGTTGTTGTTTTGGCTTCTCCAGTGTTCTTTCCCCGTGAAAACACCACACGGTATATGATTGAACAATACCATATCTAAGCAAATGAAAATGAATGTCATTTAATTTAAATGTATCTTCATTTTTGCACCGCGTGCAAGGGCACGAATACTTTTCCTTATTGCCACCGTTTTTAGCAACAAATTTAACGAAATTTCTCACACCTTCCACGTATTCTGTATTTCTTCGATTAGATTGATTCATCCATTGTTTGTCTATACTAAAAGACATGCTAAAAGAAAATAACAAGAGCTAATAAGAAATCATGGGTAACAATATCTTATGGCTTTCCACCAAGTTCAACTCTGATATTAACTAAACAGATGTATATTCTTCTGATTTCACTTGAAATTTAACATTAGCATCAAACTGTTTCCAAAAAATTTGCCATTACAACGGCACCATTTTGTAGCACCAGAGTAATGTCTATGCATTACTCCTCTCCTGATACTTGGCTTGCGCCATTAACAACAATTTTATCCACTTACTAAATATGGTCTCATATTTAGCAAAACAAAATTCATTGCATCAACTTATACCCTAGCAGTCACTATAAGCAGCTATGTCTAACTAGCATGCAGTACAGTACAACATTTAGGCTTTAGTAAATATGAGAATGCACACTACAACACTACTTCTCTTCCATGTTGCAATGTTTGGCTGATGATACACCACACGTACGGGGACGTGTTAGATTATCTCACATTGTATAATTTGTAAAACATATCATATATAAATGTAAAAAGATCATCCTTTGCATAACCAATTGTTTCTTGGTTCTCTAACACTGTACACTTAAAACATCAAATATGTATTCTGATGGTTCAGATTAGAAGGTGCATCTCTACTTTGGCAAACTGTTAAAGAGTAGTAGATATTGACTATAATCAATCCCCAAAAACTTAATGAAACATCAATCCTAAAAGATGAAGATAATGATGGAACTCAAATGACAGCTTATATGGTAACACTAAACAAACCCATAAGCAAGCATTATAGGGAATAAACTGTTCCTTAACTTGTGTTGCATCCCTTTCTTTATTATTCTAAACTACAAATATAAGCATGTAATCTTTTCCTATTATTCAACCATAGAAACGAATGGATTCACCGTGTACAGACAGCCAGTCGTCGATAATACATATAAAGCACTGAGTAGAAACACACATGCTTGTTTTCCAAATAACTTACTGATTTCTATTAATCATGTGTGGATTACAGATTAATTTGTTATCATCGTATTTGACAATCTTTTAACTAAGTTGTGATAAGTCAATTTTCAAGGTGACTGTAACATTCGTCCTAAATCTCTTTTCAGCGACATGGAACAAGCAAAAGGTGGCAAATTTTTGGCCGAGAAGAATCGGAAAATCCTTGGTACATAGTTAAAAGTTTATCTTATCACCATGAAGATATTCACGTTAAATTTGAACCAGGTTCTTCAAGACTTAGTCGAGCAACGTATGAAGTTAAAGGTTCTTTCAATTCTACACATAAGTATTGTGATATAACAATGCACCGCAAATACATGTACACAGAGTTTCCATTTCAATTGACAACAAGTATTATTACAAAAAAAAGCTTACCTGGCAATTGTGCGCTCTCTTCGATTATGCCAATGAAACTCGAGGAACCAAATATCAAAGATACACAGATCTGAGATAATTAAGATTTCAAATTAGATTTTATAATACAAGTATGAAACAAAATCAAATTTAAAACAGAAATCAAATAATTAAAAATGAGTACCAAACCTGGAGTAGGTATTCGATAAATTCACGTTGTAATACTTCTCCGAACACAGATCTGAGAGGGCCACTGATTGGCGTTGAATGAAGGAAGAACTGGTGCGATTGGAAGGAAGATGATTTCGCAGCTGGACACGATTAGGTGGAAAGATGGGTTGGGGGTTGGATGGAAGATGATTTCACGATTAGATGGAAAGATGAGCGGGTTGAAGCAAATCGAATTGGTGGAATTGGGTTTTTTATTTAGGTTTTCTTTTCGTTGAAAGAGGACGAAACGAATATCAAAGGAAAGGAGGGAAGGAAAAGTGACGGGCCAATTCTTTTTGGCTCCCAGCGAATATTTGGCACAAAATTAGCGCCATTATTTGCCACAACATTTACGACGGTTACAAACCGTTGCTAATTAGCCACGGTTGAAAACCGTTGCTAGTTGGAACGAAGCGCGCCAAAAATTATGGCGCGAAAGGATGAAATTCACCGCCATCATTTGTCTCCAAAGAAGCTACGGTTAATAACCGTTCCCAATTAGCAACGATAAAAAACCGTTGCTAACTGAACCAAGACGGTGATTAACCATTTCTAAATGGCAACGGTTAATAACCGTTGCCAAATGCGCGGATGGTTAGTTGCAAATCTCAGTGTTTGGTGTAGTGATGACTTCCTCTTCTTATTTTTCTATTTTCTTTTCTCTTTTCTTTTGTTCTTCTTCAAGCATGGCTTGGTCTCCACCTATTGCCGACCACACCATGTCCTCCTTACCACTAAAGCCTAGCCGTGACCACCATGGAAGCATACGTCACCAAAGTTGATAACAAACCTTAACCAAGCTATGTATTGATCATCTTGCTTTGATTTATCAAGGTTAGGTCATTTTATTTTCTATATTTTCATTGTTTTATCTATATTCTTTTGTATTGAATCATTGCTTATATATGTTATGTATTGTGTTGTTTACAAATTGGAATCTGGCTCTTCATCCACTCAAAAATTATAGTCGAGCTTTGTTGTGCCTTTTCGTGCTTTGCGGAGTTTGGGTGTGTGTTTGATTTTGATTCTAGCTTTCGAAAAGGTGAGATTTTTCACTCTAGAAAACGTACTTTGGTAATTGTGAAATGACGACAAGTGAATTGTAGAAATTATTATGTTATGTTCATACATGCCTGTGGTTGATTATATGATGTTAAATGTTGTTTATATATTTGTTACATCATCTGTTATGATATTATAGGCTATATTGTTATATTTATTTCCTGTTTATCACACTGCAAGTTTCCTATTACTATGGGTTGAAATGGTACATATACGAATGGAATTTAGGATAAGGAAAATCACTATAGGCTGAAATGATAGGCTTGAGTGATTTTTATTAATTTTTGTTGTATTTATTTTTCTTGGGATTGCGGATTTGAAATCATAGAACCCGGATTTTCTTTTTGAATTACGGATTAAAATGATACATATCTATATCACTTGACCTAGGTTAGAAAATATTATATAGGCCCATGGTTAATATTTTTAAAGTAATATTTTGCTAAACATTTATTAATTATTTTGAAATTTTGGAATATATGGAATTTTAACTTAAAATTTGATTTAAAGATTTGAAATACAAAGAGAATCGGATTTTATAAGTTAAAATGTTATAAGCTGATAATTGGTTTAAAGTGTAATTTAAAAATCTTTATTTAGTTTTAAATAGCAATTTAAAGATTTTTATTTGTGATAAATAATTTAATAATTTAAGTTGATTAATATGGAATTTTGAAATCTAATTTGGTAATTGCAATCAATCTTTAGTTTTGAAATGAATATGGTTGTATAATAAATGATGTATTTTAAATTGAGAAAATGAAATATAATTTTTCATTAATGAAAGAAACATGTAAAGTCCTAATTAATGAAAGAACATGTAAAGTTTTTAATTAATGCAAGAAACATGTAAAGTTTTAATTAATGAAAGAAACGTGTGAAGTCCTAATTAATGAAATAAACATGTAAAGTTTTAATTAGTGTGGAATTGATTAAATTAATAAATGCTCTTTAAGTAATAGAAACGTAAATTAAAACGTACATTTGATAATGTAATTTTTAATTAGTGTAATATTTACTAAAATGATAAATGCTCTTTATTGTAATAAATGTAAGTTAAACGTATATGTAAGTTGTAATTAATGTAAATCACATATTTTAAACGATTAAATAATAAAGTTTATTTATTGTAATAATAATGTAAGTTAATAAGATACTTTTAACTTAACATAAGAATTTCAGCTTTAAATTGTATATTACAGTAACCAGGTTTATTTAACTATAAGGCTATGATAAAATGACCATGTTAAAATTTGTAAGTATATAAATACTTTGGTTATATAAACTGTTAAAGTGGAAAGTATCACATTCCAAAATTGCTATGATTCCTAAGTATTATGATTTTAAGCAGTATGAATTTTAATTGATAACGTTTCTAAGTTGTTAGGATTTCAAAGTATTATGGTTTCAAAGTGTTTGGTTTCAGAGTTGTTATAACTTGAAAGTAATATGGTTTTGGAAATGAAATTATTGAAAATTGTATTTAATTAAGAATTGTCTTTAAATATATAAATTTGAACTTATCAAAATTGAAGATTTAAGAATATGACTTTATAAAGTGGTTTGGTTTAAGATGATTTAAAACAATACTTCGAGTTTAATAAATTGAAGGAATATTCAATGATTTGGAAACTTGGGTTTTATTTAAATGAGATATTGATTCGGTCTTTGGAATTTAAAGGATATATTATTACTTTGGTTTTTGAAATGGGAAATGATATATTGATTTGATTTTGAAAGGAAATAATATAGTATTTAGTTTTGAAATGGATATGATATTTTGGTTTTAAAATGTAAATGATTTTGAAAGAAATATCCATGGGTTATAATAACGTATGATTGTTACGTTGAATTACTAGTTTTGATTCATGACAAGACAGTACAGAAGCTAGAGAAGAATTTGCATTCATACATGACAAAAAGAAGGCAACAGAGGATCTCTAGGCTTAAAGTAACTATTATAGATAATGAGTCTTAGACATATGTTAAATCAATCCTCAAGTTTTCAATTTTAAATTTTTCTTTACAAAACAGAGTTCACTGTGCAATTTATGCACAGCCAGTCGACTGACTGTTCTTGCCAGTCGACTGACTGTGCATATGCACAGCAGTGAACACTGTTCATAATTTTAAACGGCAAATATTTTTAAATTTTTAAATATTCAAACACCAGTCGACTGACCCAATATACCAGTCGACTGAACTGGCTTCAACTGCAAAATTTCTGAATGGACATCTTCTTCCATGAAGGGATGCAGTGCATGAAAAGATGTCTCTCTTGGCTGAAACTCTTCACTAAGAGTTGCATCTCTCTGAAAACTATATATACGAGTTACTACTCACTTCATAATCACCAATTTCTGATTCTAATTCTCTATATTCTCTCTTGTGATTATTCTAGTGCATTCATACTCTCCATTGCTTTGAATCTTTGAATTATATTATATATATACTTTGATTCTTAGCAATATTCTTCCTTTCAAATCTTCACATACTCTTTACATTCTTGAGGAATTGATTATAGAAAGTTTGTAATCTTAATAGACAAATCAGTGTTATCAAGAACACATTAAGTCAACTACATTTATACTTTGTTAAAGTCCTGTTCTGCTGCTCAGGCAAGGGAAAGTCCTCTTCTGCCGCTGAGGCAAAAATCTTGTTCTGATGTTCAGGTGTTGTTTACCTATTCCTCCGGGTTTAAGAGAGGGTATTGTTATTTAAAGCCAGAAGTCAGTCTGGGACTGGACGTAGGACGGTGCTCCGAACCAGTATAAAATCTCTGGTGTCATTTTACTTACTGCATTTATATTCCGCGTTATTTACTATCTATACTTTGTATTACTGTTTATCTATATTATACGGTCCTATATACTTTAAGTTGGTATCAGAGAAAGGCATCTTATAACCGTTACAAAGTTATCAGATATTTTACTAATATGGAAAATAACACCAGCACTACCACTAATACCGTCACTAACACTAGTTTTATTGAAGGTCAATCCACTGCATGACCTCCTTACTTTAATGGTTTAAACTATAATTATTGGTCTACTCATATGAGAATCTATATGCAATCAAATAGTTTTAAATCATGGAATATCACACAAAATGAATACACTCCTCCTACTAGAGAATACTCCACTTGGTCAAACTCATAAAAACTAGATGCTACTGCCAATAAGCTATGAACGTGTTATTCTGTGCACTAGATAGAAATCAATTTAATCGTGTTAGCATGTGTCAAACTGCTTATGAAATATGGAGAACGCTTAAAATCACTCATGAAGGAACTAACAAAATCAAACAAAGCTAAATCTCCATGCTCAAAAATCAGTTTCAAAACTTTAGAATGAAACAAGATGAATCCATCAATGATATGTACTCTAGATTTCAAGATATCTATCATTCACTATTAGGATTAGGAGAAAAGTACACTGATTTTGATATTGTATCAAAAATCCTAAACTCTTTAACGGATGAATGGGAGAGAAAAGTATTGGCTACTGAAGAAGCTAATGACCTCTCTACCATAAAATGTAACGACCCAGAATTTTGAATAATTTAATTTGAAAATATTTAAGTAATTTTAAATATTTGAATGATGGTTTGAATTGAATTTCAAATTATCAGAATGAATTTGGCGATTAAATTATAGAATTTAATCTATAGAAAGTTGAATAAAAATTTGAATCTTCAATTTTAAGCCGATTAAAATTATTTCAAAGGCTTGTAAAATTTATATTGATAATATTGAAGATAATAGAAGCTTCAGAATTGAATTTGAAAGTGAATTGTACAGTTTTGAAATTTTAATCATTTGAATCGATATTTAAAAATAGCCGTCCGAGGCACAGTCTCGGAATTCGACGAAACCAGTTCCATTGGGTCCGGAATATTGAATTATTGCCGAATTTCAAATTTTTTATTTTTATGAGTTTATATGTGAGCATACGACACGTAAACGCGTCGAAATCAAATCGAATTCAATTTAAATTTAAAATTTAAATTGGTCAAACTAACACACGTTCTCTTCCCTAAATTCATGCCTAAATTCATGAAGAAGAAAAATCGTGCAAGGCATCCTTCTCCCTTCTTTCAGCCGTAATTCATGCGATTCGTCACATTCCCCCTCTCTGTTAAATAACACGCAAGTTCAAAAATCAAAAGAAAGAAGAAAAAAAATCACTCAGCTGATAATGGTCGCTATCTCCTTCTCCCCCAAATTATAATTCGAAGCCGAGCCTCCCTTAATCTCGAAAATATTTAGGGATCGAAGCACGCGACTCGTGTTCAAAGTAGGCGGCAGAAAAGGAGGCAGTGGGTTCGACGCGAGGTCGCGGCGGCAGCAGCATGGGACTCGCGAGTGGTCGCGTACTCGAGCAAGGACTGGGAAGCAAGCGAGGCCATGTCGCGAGGTTGAATGGTGCGACGACAATGTCGTGGAGCTCGAGGCGCGCGGCAGAGGGGTTTCGATCGAGGCAAGGCTAGGGCACGACAACACTCACGCGTGCGTAGGCCGTGGTAGGTGGAGCGGCGACGAGCAGTGAGGTTCTTGGCACACGCAAATCGAGGCGATGGATTCTCGAGCGATGGCGATTGAATTTGGGGTTCGAGTTCGAAGCTAGATTCGATGGTAAGGTATAATTATCATTTTCGTTTAATTTGAATAAAAAAAATATATATGTGTGTGTGTATTTGAAAATAAAAAAAATATACGCAGTGAAAAAAAAAAAATAGGAAAAGATTTTTTTTTTTACAGTAGATTAAATTACGGTTATGCTCAGTTTTTTTTAGGAATAGATTTATAAAAGGAAATGATTTAAAAAAAAAATTTAAGCATTAGTTAAAAAAATAAATAAATCATTTGTTTAGAACTAAATCGATAGTTATTTAAATTATGAATTTAAATCATTAAACGAAAAATTAATTGTTAGATTTGTTCAAATTTAAAATCGTTAAACAATTTAATCCATTAAAAAGAAATTGTTTGGAAGCCAAAAACAATCTATTTAAAAAGGGAATTTAATTTTAAAAATTATAACCTTTAGTTAAACAAATTTAATTAAAGAAAATCAGTTTGAATTTTTAATTTTTAGTTTAAAATAAAAATCATTAACTTGAGATTGAAATAATTAGTTGGATAAATTCAATTTAAGGGTAAGTTAATTAAATTTATTTAAGAAGAAAATTTAGTTTTAAAATTAAATTGTAGATTGAATAGAATTATTTTAAAAGGAAAATTAATTTAAATAAATAGTTAGTTAAGAAAGTTTATTTAAAAGAAATTTAAATTTTTAGTCAAACAAATTTATAAATAAAAAAATTGATTTAAAGATATCAATTTTAAGTAAAATGAGTGATTAAGCCCAAATTAAATTATAAACTAGTTAAGTCAAACGAAAATTTATTATTCGATTTATTTCGAATATTAATAAATTGTGTAAATATTTATACAAGGTATAAATCAAGAAAATCGAGTCAAGATGGGAAATGGATTGCTAATAAAAGCAAAGGTGAGAACTTCTCACTCAAAAGGATTTATTTAAATTTTAAATAGTTAGATTTAAAATTTGCTTGACTGTGTTGATTGAATGATGATTGATATATATATTGGATGTGAATAGACCCTATACGCCGTTAGTAAGCGGAGGTTATTTATTACACACATATACCGCGATATTCCACCTCGAAGTGGAATTGGTATTATATTATATATATAGCAATATATATATATATATATATATATATATATATATTGGCATATGTATATATTGCAGTTGATTGATTTCCCGCATTGTATGGCGGATGAGACCCTATTGCGCCGTTAGTAAGCGGATAATATTTATAAAATCCCATATACCGCGATATTCCGTCTTGAAACGGAATTGGTATTGTGCTAATGTCTGTGGATGCAGGGAAACAGGTTGGAGGGATCCAACTGGATTCCTCACAAATATTTATTGATTTTAGATATTGTGATGTTTGATTGTTTATCATATTGATAAATGATATTAGAAAGTCGTGATTGACTATTTAATGTGTTGCATCATCGGATCCAATTTTTGAAGTTTAAAAATAACGATTTTGATTTCTAAAGTGATTTTTTGAAAGTATACGTTTATAAAAATATTATTTGGAATTGATCCATCTTAAAAATAAATAAACGTTATAATTTTAATATTATAAAAATTATGATTTTTGAGAAATTCAGTTAAAAGTTGATTTTTTTGAAAATATGAGATTAATGATTTTATAAAATAGTTTAAACTGGAATTTCTGAATTTATTATAAAAAGTTTAAATATAGGATTTATGGAATTTGATTATTTTATAAATCAAAATGGTGAAATTATAAAGGAGTTTAATGATGTTTTAAAAGAATGATATAGATTGATTTATATTAAAAAATTTATAAATTGATATTTATAAATTAAAAATATTAGAAGTGTAAAACGAGCTTTTCTAAGTGTTAGAATGAATTGTGAATGAATTTCACAAATGAATGAAATTTATAAGATTATAACGGTGAAGTTATAAATAGAATTTTATAAACAGTAGGTTTATAAAATTTATAAAGTTGTCTAAAAGAATAAATTTTGGATAAATAAATGAATCTTATAAGTTATAAGATTTATAAATTTGGGAAGTTTAAAGAAACAATTTTGTAAACAAATAAATTATAAGTGTTTGACTTATAATATGAATTTTTATTATATCATTGTGATATGAATTGAGATAGGTTAATAAAGAAATTTATAAAAAGGAGTTGATATAAAATAAATAGAAATAGAATTTATAAACGTTGTTTTATAAATTCGCAACGACTTATTTTGATAAGTAAAATTGTTGTAATTTATTAATGGAGTTATATTCATGTTTAGACAGTGAATAATCCTTTAAAATAAAATGAATAGAAGTGATGAAATTTATTAAAAAGGTATATTCACGTTTTTGAATAGTGAAGAAATTATTTTGGATGTGATGTTTGAAATAGAATTAAAACGATCTAAAGATGTTTTAAAAGGTGTTGAGATTCGAAACCATAGATTTCAACATTTATTGTTGAAATAGATGTTTTCGAGAAATAGAAGGAAATGGTAGATTATAACACTGTTGTTATAATAGATGATTTCCGAAAGGAAATGTTTTGTATAGTATTGGGATTTATATATCTATTTTAATTTCGAATCCCTATACTAGTGATTTTGGGTTGTCGTAACGATGTTTTATGCAACATTCGTTTTGGCTCAAATAAATATGTTTAAGAGAATGATTTCCTTAAAGAATGAAATATATACTTAATTTCGATTAGAGTATATAGAATATTTTCCAAGTGTAGAAAATAAAAAGATTGTGAATTACTTATAAATAAATAAGTATGGAAATGTTTTTCCAATATTAAGTGAATATTTTGAATTTATCTTTTTGAAGATAAATTGAAAATGAATATTTGAAAACGAATGGAAATCGTATATTCATAAATATTTTGGAATGTAAATTCAATATAGAATTTATAAATGAAATTGGAAATTGGGTTTAAAAATAAATATTGATTTATTTTTGAAGTATGGAAAGTTTATATCTTGTAAAGATATTTTTGGGAAATAAATAATTTCCAAATTATTTGGAATCTGGTGATGTTGGCATATCTATTGATAGTTCAATAACCGACTATCAATATTTACCTTTAAATAGGTATTTGTTGTGATTTGTTTGAAATTGGATGCCACACTTATTTTTTTTTTAAATAAGCGCTCACTATTCGGGTTAACCGGGAAAGGACCTTGGGGTCGTATAACCCATTCCGAATATGTGATACGTCATTATGAATTGCATTCGAAGACCGGTGTTGAAGACCGGATATTTTTGAAAACGTAAGGGTTTCTTGTTGATTGTCTCTGCACTGGCTGATCCCCGGTATTGAGATCTCCATATGTGATGGGAAATCCGAACGTGATTAGAGATTATTCGGATTGCAAGGACTTCTTTGTAAGTGCCTTCGGTTCTGTTCGAGCCCGGAACAGACTTGTATGGATAGTATGCCTAACATTACAAATTGAGATATAAAGCCAATTTCTTTTAAATATATTTCTGTTGGTGGCGGAGAATTTATTCTTTTAGCTTAACACCCTTCTCTGAGACGTACGAGCTCAGAGGTTATATAGTTGAAGTTATCAGCGATATATTCCCAATTTGGTAATGTGACATACTGAGTGTTGCTGTGAAATGATCATTGTGTTGATTATTTGTGATAGGATCATTTGTTTGATCGTCTATCTTGGTGATCATTTCTATGATCATTTGTTGACCCAAAGCATGACTTTTGTATAAAGTATGTTTTTGTGGACGAGACTTCGTCGAGCCTCACAAACCGGTAATGGTCGAAACAGGAATTGTGCGGCAAGGTTTCCAGGGATCGCTTCCCTAGGGTATGACCATTCCTTTTGGAAAAGGGTAGTATCATGGTATGGAGCCCAGATACTTACTCATGTTGAAAACGCTTTGTTATGATTGTGTGATGATGGTGACGAGCGCTCGTTTAAAGGTTCCAAAGGACCGGGGGTGGCATATCTGAGGGTTTGTAATATTCCTTGGGAAAAGGGATTCCCGGCTTTGTTTAGCGGAGAACGGTGGTTCTCGGGGCGTCCTTCCAGAGGCGTTTCCATGTGGCAATGGGAAGTTCCTTGGCCTGACCATTTGTTGGAAAATCCATTCTTCAAATACGAGCCTTGTACGGTTTTAGTTGTATAACCTGTCATGGAATATGGCGATAACCCGCTATTGAACATGGTAGCTATAGTAGGCATAAGTGCGAAATGTCTATGCTGGCTAAGATTTATATCTTTATTTTCGAAATGAATTTTCTCTACACTATGCACTAGTAATAATATCAAATGTTCTTTTTAATGCGTATCAAGCATCTTTGACTATCATAAGGAGAAATCTCCTCCGATTCTGCGTTTGCATGTGTGTGTGTGCGGGAGGCCTTATGGTAGTCTCATTTTTAAAAGCATTGCGAATTGACTTTAAAAATATTTTTTTCTATTTTGATTTTAAAGATAAATAAACTGTTTTGAGTTCTCACACCAGTCACATGACTAACTCGGAGTTTATTGTTTTCCTTCCTAAACTCTGGGTGCCCACCAATTTCCACACGGGCAGTCAAGAGTTAGGTTTATCAGGATATTCTGGATATTCTGGAGTTGCTGGAGGCAAGCTGGATGGCATGGCGTATTACTAGTTTATATAGTATTTCTTTTCCACTGTTTGTTGTTGTTGTACACTCTGATGATATGATGTAATGAAATGTAATGTGATGAAATGTAATAACTGATATAGTTCTTTGTTTAAAGATTATTCATTTATTTATTATATGTTGTTCCGCTGCGAATTGTGAGATTCTGATGTTGTTGTATTGTGTTCTGTTCCGTTCTGTTTTCTTTTCTTTCTATTCTCTTTCCTCTCCATCTTCTATCTTTTCCTTCTCTTCTTTTCTACTTTTTCTTTTTCTTAAACCCATAACATTTCGGTTTTTCGGCAACGAAAAATCGCTAAACGTTACAATAAAACCTGAAGAGTTAATAGGAAATCTAATGTCCTATGAAGTAAATTTGCAGGCAAAACAAGTACAAGAACAAGATAAAAAGAACATAGCTTTTCATGCTGAGGAAGAAAAAGATGAAGATTCGGATAAAGAAGATCTAGCATTTATTGCCAAAAATTTCAAAAAGTTCTTGAAATCTCGAAAAAATAACAAAAATAATGGAAAAAGGAATTTTTCAAACAAACCATCATCCTCAGTTCTAGAATGTTTCAATTGTCATAAGAAAGGTCATATTCAGAAGGAATGCCCAGAATTAAAGAAGAAATATTTCAAAGGCAGAAAAGACAAGAAAAAGAAAGCATTCTCAGTAACATGGGATGATTCAGACACTTCTTCATCAGAAAACAGTAGTGACAGTGAAAACGAGCAAGCAAATGTCTGCTTCATGGCTACTGAGAACGAGGTTAGTGATTTTACTTTTGATGATATGATTGAGATAAATTCGGAGCTAGTTGACACTCTAAAAAATCTCAAAAGAAAATATAAGGAGACTCGTGAATATCAGAACAAAGTAGAATTCGAAAGAGATATGCTTAAAGATGAAAAGAAAACATTAGAGGAAGAACTTGAAAAATTACAAGAATCACTCTCTAATATCAATTCTTAACTCACTCTTTTGAGTCAAAAAATTGAAACTCAAAAAGAGAAGAATGATGCTCTTGTTTCTGAAAATCATGAAATAAAAACAAAAATAAAATTGATAGAATTAGATAATACTAGTCTCAAAACTAAGTTAGAAAGCATCACCAAAAATGTTTCGAACTTTAATAAAGTAAGAGAAACATTATCAAAAATTATTGATAACTCTCAATCTGTGTCAAGTAAGAAAGAGTTGGATATGTTAAGAAAACAATAGCTCCATCTAAAAAGAAAATTAGGAGAAATATTAATCCTACTAAAGCTCAGACAAAAATGAATTCTTACACAAAAAGCATAAAAATCTGGGTTCCTAAAACAAACAGCAGTTTGATTAGAAAGAAATATATAAACACCCTTTTACAAATTGTTTATAAAAATAAAGATTATATTTTTAAATGGGATACTGAGCCCTATTTGGTTTGGTTTCCTAAGATTTTACTCTTAGGACCCTATTAAAAAGGTGGGTACCAATATTATATTATATTTTTTGTAGGTCCCACTCAAGAAAAGAGGAAAATGGATACTCGGCAGTGGTTGCTCAAAACATATGACAGGAGACAAAGATATGCTATCAAATATTATTTACACAGATGGAGGCTCCGTCACATTTGGAGACAACTCTAAAGGATATATCATCGGCAAAGGTGATGTGAGCAACAATGGTATTTCAAATTTACCTCTTATTTCAAATGTTTTACTTGTCAAAAATTTAAAACATAATTTACTTAGTATTAGCCAATTGTGTGACAAAGGATTCAAAATCACATTTTCTGAAAAGAAATGTAGTATTTTTGATCAAAATTAAAATCTTATCCTTGAAGAAATAAAGACAGAAATATCTATGTTCTGAATATGAAAATAAAACATAATTCAGATATGTGTTTAATAGCCAAAGAAAATGATCCTTGGTTATGGCACAAATGATTCTGTCATATTAATTTCCAAACTATAAATAAGCTTTTTAAAAATGATTTAGTAAAAGGTCTACCGAAAATGAATTTTAAAATAGATCATATTTGTGATGCATGTCAGTTAGGAAAATTAACTAAATCATCTTTTAAATCTAAAAAGGTTATTTCAACCTTACAACCACTTGAATCACTACATATGGATTTATTTGGACCAACACAAGTACAATCCATTAATCGCAGTAGATGTGTGTTTGTAATTGTTGATGATTTCTCTAGATATACTTGGACTATTTTTATGAAAAATAAAAGTGATACTTTTGATAATTTTAAATCATTTGTCAAAAGAATTCAAAATTTTAAAGGTTTGAAAATAAAAAACATAAGAAATGATCATGGAGGAGAATTCAAAAACGAAGCCTTTGAACATTTCTGTAAGAAAAAAAGGAATATTCCATAATTTTTCGTTTCCTAGAACTCCACAACAAAATGGGGTTGTAGGACGTAAAATAGAACCTTAAAAGAACGTGCAAGGACTTTGTTAAATGGAAATACGTTACAAAAACATTTTTGGGCTGAAGCAGTTGCCACAACTTGTTGTGTTTTGAATCGTGTTTCTATTCAACCACTAACTAAGAATACTCCTTATGAACTTCTTAATGGAAGAAAACCAAATATTTCCTATTTTAAAGTTTTCGGTTCAAAATGTTTTATGTTAAACACAAAAGATCAGCTTGGTAAATTTGATCCAAAATCCGATGAAGGAATCTTTTTAGGATATTCGGATCATAGCAAAGCTTATCAAATTTATAATAAAAGAACAAATATCATCGAAGAAACTCTTCATGTATCTTTTGATGAAAATTTTAAACCAACTCCAAGTATAATAGATGATGAAGATTTCCCTGATAATACCGCAAATACAGAAACTACAACTTTTGAAATTAATGAAAACATTGCTCACAATAACAATGAATTAAGATTCCGCCTAGAGTATTAAGAGATCATCCTTCTATTAATGTTATTGAAGAACTAATTCCATCTGTTAGGACAAGAAGTCAATTAAATTAAATGGGTCATGTAGCTTTTCTTTCTCATATTGAACCTAAAAATATTAAAGAAGCATCTACTGATGAAAACTGGTTAATCGCTATGCAAGAAGAACTAAACCAATGACGTTTGGGATTTAGTTCCATGACCTAGTGATCAACCAGTTATTTTTACAAAATGGGTTTTCAAAAATAAAGCAGATGAACAAGGAAATATTACTAGAAATAAAGCTAGATTATTTGCTCAAGGTTATAATCAAGAGGAAGGAATTGACTATGAAGAAACGTTTGCTCCGGTCGCTAGACTAGAAGCAATACGAATCTTACTAGCTTTTGCATTTTTCATAACTTTAAATTATATCAAATGGATGTTAAAAGTGCTTTTTTAAATGGTTTTATAAAAGAAAATGTTTATGTTGAACAACCTCCATTATTTATGCATGAACAATTTCCTGACCATGTCTATAAACTCAAAAGGCTTTATACGGTTTGAAACAAGCACCTCGTACTTGGTACGATCGTCTTAAAAGTTATTTAATAAATTCTGGTTTTGAAATTGAAAAGGTTAATCAAACTCTTTTTATTAAAAGAAATAAGCATGATATTTTAATTATCCAAATATATGTCGATGATATAATTTTTGGATCTACAAATGAAAAACTTTGTCAAGAATTTTCTAAGATAATGACAAATGAATTTGAAATGTCATATATGGGTGAGTTAAATTATTTTCTTGGTTTACAAATAAAACAACTAGAAAATGGTATTTTTATTAATCAAGAAAAATATTGTAACAATCTAATTAAGCGCTTTGGTATGGAAAATACTTCTACCAAACCAACTCCTATGAGTACAACCATACATCTTGATAAAGATGAAAATGGAAAAAGTATTGACCAAAAATAATATCGAAGTATGATTGGATCGTTACTATATTTAACAGCTAGTAGACCTGACATAATGATGAGTCTTTGTTTGTGTGCCCGATTTCAAGCAGATCCCAAAGAATCACATTTACGAGCAGTGAAACGCATATTACGGTATCTTAATAAAACCAAGGACTTTGGACTATTCTATCCAAAGGAATGTCCTTTTGAATTAGTATCATATAGTGATGCTGATTTTGGAGGAAGCCGGACAGATAGAAGAAGTACAAGTGGGACTTGTCATTTTATTGGACGATCTCTTATATCTTGGTTTAGTAAGAAACAAATCTGTGTTTCATTATCGACATGTGAAGCAGAATATATTTCTGCCGCCCTGCCATGTGCTCAAGTTATATACATGCAACAAACACTACAAGATTTTGGTTTTAATTTAACTAAATCAACTATTTATTGTGATAATTCTAGTGCTATTAATTTATCTAAAAATCCTGTTAATCACTCACGAACAAAACACATTGTCATTCGTCATCATTTTCTTCGTGATAATATTGAAAAGAATTTGATAAATCTAGAATTTGTTTCCATTGATAAACAATTGGCAGATATATTTACAAATCCTTTAAACGAAAATATTTTTGTTAATTTAAGACGAGAGCTTGGTATTATTTCTTTTAAAAATTTATAATTTTTTTTATATATAATATATATCTATATTTGTAGCTTCTAATAACATATCTTCGCAAATATATATATATATATATATATATATATATATATATATATATATAATTTTCACTCAAATTTTAGCAAACAAAATAAATAAAATTTTTATGACTCTAGCAAGACTTGAACTCATAACCACTCCTATGTTTTCAAATACTCCTTACCATTTGAGCTATGATTGTTTCTTGTTTCATGTAGAAGTTTGGTTCTATTTATTATGAATATTTTCGTTCAAAAAAAATTACAAAATAACATAGCTACCGGGACTTGAACCTAGATCTCCTAGCAAGTAACTCCATACTTACCAGTTATGCTATGATTGCATTTCCTGCTGAGTCATATGCTTCATACATTATTAACCATATATCTTTCATATCCTTAAATTATTCTACCCCACTATTTTTTTTTAATTTTAATCTCTGGTTATTGAGTTTTGAAGGTCTATAACCATTCATTCTAAGCTCATACTCAACTATATAAACTGCCTCTTCTCAATTTTTGATCATCATTACAAATTTTTTACAAAATCTTTACAAACTACAGTCTTCTCATCAATGGCCTCACAAAACTCTCATGATTCCTCTAACTCAAAATTATCCTTTTCTACTCCAACCTATTCAAGTAACTATGATTCATCCACTAGCTCAACTCCATCTTTGCTAACTCCTACCCCTATTCATGAACCAGGAAGATATCACACCGGTTTTTCACCAAAACCAAAGAAGTCTCGAAGATCGTTGTTTCTTTCTCCAAATACAAAAACAAAAATTGATGAAATCCACCACTACCAACAGGAACAGGTCAATTTACAAAGAGAAATGTTTTACGAACAGCGGATGAATTAAAATCGTCTAAGCCTTATTGAATCTATTGCACTTAAGTTTTGTGGCAAATCATCTAAGCATGATGTTGCTCAACCTTCAACATCCCGTCAGGCAAATTCGTCCAGCTGGAATAACTGGGAACAATCTCCACCTCAACCTCCGGTATCTCCAAACTCATGGGAACGCCAAAATTATTAGTCTCCTTTGCAACCTCTTGTTGAGCATACCAAGGTTCAACCACAAGAATGCTCTCCAAAAACTCTAAAATAATTTTCATTTCTTGTATATTATTGTTCCTGATTATTTGTATTTCATTTATATATTTGATTCTTTATAAAAACTTTGTTTTCTTAGCTTCATGCAATTTTTACTTCCAGTCAGTCGACTGAAATTAAAGGTTAGTCGACTGAATGCAGGTTTTCAAAATTCTTGGGAAACCAGTCAGTCAACTGACCTACCACGTTCAGTCGACTGGCTGTTGAATTTTTTTGCAAATAACTGTGCACCAGCCGACTGAATGTTTTTACCAGTCGACTGGCTGTGTGAAAACTGCATTTACCCTCACTATTTACTTACCTATTTCCCAAATTTTACTTTACTCTTCTCAGTTTTTACCCAAATCTATTTCGCCCCAAACCCTAAATTCCCAATTAACTCAATTTTTTCACTAAAAACTCAATCAAATGGCTCCTCCAAAACGTCAAAGACAAGGTTCTTCTTCCGTCGATCCTACCGATGCCCAAATTGCTCAATGGCTATAAAATGATGTGGCTGTAACTAGATGGCATAAAATGAAAAACTCAAGGATCTTTGAAGGTTCATTCATGGTCTATAGCGATTTCGCGGCTTATGGTTTACAAGAACTTATGCGTCGATCCGGATTGGAATCTTTACTTGACTTCAATGCCAATTCTCGCAAGATCAACCACCTCATGGTAAAGTTATTCTATGCTAAATTAAATCTTCCTCGCCAACGTCCATCAAATAGAGATGATTGTGTTTGGAGTTTAGTGTGTGGTCAACAAGTATTCTTCTCCTTGGATCGAATGGCACACATACTTCAAACTCCCAATCATGGCATTCCACTAGATGATGTCGAATGTAATATTCGACAAAGGGATCGAATTAGTCATTTTTTTCTGGGAGATAATATGACGGAACAAAAACTATTCTCCTTCGACCAAAAGCTAGAATTCTTCACAAAGCTTTAATGCGGAGTATACTTCCAAGAACAGGGTTATACGAACTTATCTACCCAGAAAATTTTAAAGCTTTATATGCGATATTGGGAGGAATTCAAGTAAATTGGCTACGACGAATATTGGATGAATTTCTCTCCTTCAACAACGGCAACATGAGAACATTTCGGTGAATATATAATACGATTACTTTTAAATGTGGGAACACCTCAACCGGAATCCGAAACTTCTTCCGTTGGGGTTATCAACATTCGCACAATAAGCCTCATGAAACTACCGTCCGCTCCTCCGACATTTACCTCCTATGAAGAATGGCGTCAGCAACATCAACGGCAATTAGGCGGACCAATTATTTAAGAACGAACGTCTCATCCCGAAGAAGACGACGATATTCGTCTTGCACAATCAGCTAGTTTATGAGAATCCATCGAGATCCTTTCCAGAAGTCAACAAATAATGGGATCTCGTTTAAAGAAAGTAGATAAAAAATTAGACAACGTAAAAGTGTTCTTTTCTATTCTATGGGATGCAATTTCATGTTCGTCTTCCACAACTGCTTCTTCAATAGCACACGGTAAACGTCCAGAACCAAGATTTACATGATCAACTTCCGAAGAGCATACTAGTAGTGATACTAGTGCCACAGGAAGTGGTGCTCATGGAACTTCTCGACCCGGAAAGGAGCCTGTACCAGAGGAAGATGAGTAGGTTCTTTTCGTAAGTAAGTTGGATATGCATTATTTATAACTCTATTGACATTTCAAACATATGAAACTCTATTGCAACTTGTTTATTTATTGAGACTTGTACTAAATAGTCTCTCTTTTATATATTTCTCCAATTTTATTTTATATTTTTGTTTACTGCATCTCCTTTTTGTCGATGACAAAGGAGGTGAAAATGTATGTGCACTAACATATTTGATGCAGGAAAAAGATATCATACATTCAGAGGGAGAAATATTTTCTCTCTAACATATATATACAGGTTGTCATTAATCAAAAAGGGAGAGTGTGTTGAATTACTAGTTTTGATTCATGACAAGATAGTTCAGAAGCCAAAGAAGAATTTGCATTCATACATGATAAAAAGAAGACAACAGAGGATCTCTAGGCTTAAAATAACTATTATAGATATTGAGTCTTAGACATATGTTAAAATCAATCCTCAAGTTTTCAATTTTAAATTTTTCTTCACAAAATAGAGTTCGCTGTGCAATTTATGCACAGCCAGTCGGCTGACTGTTCTTGCCAGTCGATTGACTGTGCATATGCACAGTAGTGAACACTGTTCATAATTTTGAAATGGCAAAATTTTTAAAATTTTTAAATATTCAAACACTAGTCGACTGACCCAATATACCAGTCGACTGAACCGGCTTCAACTGCAAAATTTCTGAATGGACATCTTCTTCCATGAAGGGATGCACTGCATGAGAAGATGTCTCTCTTGGCTGAAACTCTTCACTAAGAGTTGCATCTCTTTGAAAACTATATATACGAGATACTACTCACTTCATAATCACCAATTTCTGATTCTAATTTCTATATTCTCTCTTGTGATTATTCTAGTGCATTCATACTCTCCATTTCTTTGAATCTTTGAATTATATTATATATATACTTTGATTCTTAGCAATATTCTTCCTTTCAAATCTTCACATACTCTTTACATTCTTGAGGAATTGATTATAGGAAGTTTGTAATCTTAATAGACAAATCAGTGTTATCAAGAACACATTAAGTCAACTACATTTATACTTTGTTAAAGTCCTGTTCTGTTGCTCAGGCAAGGAAAAGTCCTCTTCTGCTGCTGAGGCAAAAATCCTGTTCTACTGCTCAGGTGTTGTTTACCTATTCCTCCGGGTTAAGAGAGGGTACTGTTAGTTAAAGCCAAAAGTTATTCTGGGACTAGACATAGGACGGTGCTCCGAACCAGTATAAAATCTTTGGTGTCATTTTACTTACTGCATTTATATTCCGCGTTATTTACTATCTATACTCTGTATTACTATTTATCCATATTATACGGTCCTATATACTTTCATGTTAAAGAGACCGGGATCGAAAGTTGTCATACTGTCTACCAACTCCAAAAACCACTTTAAAAACCATGTATGCGGTGGAGATTCTAGAATGAAGTAGGATGGTGGTGGCGTTTCCTTTGAGGTAAATACGTGGACTCGACTTTCGTGAGTTAGCATAAGATGGCTAAAACAGGAGCGATCGACGGGATAAGAAGGCATCAGCTTTTATCGGACACACTCCTTCGATATCATTCTATTACTTTGTGATTGTTTGGGCCATTTTTATTTTGGGGGTGTGGCTTGAGGTGGATGGTAGTAGCTGCTACGCTTTACCATTGGTCCGGAAGCGTAATTGGTATATCTACCCCGGCATTGCCTAGTTGTGCCGTGTCAACTACCCTAGCGTGCCTTGTATGAGTTTGGTTTTCTCCCGTGGCCCGTGGAGTATTTAGGGTAGTCTCCTAATCCGGAGATGCGCTGATACTGGATGGACTACTGGGACTACTACGTGGTAAGGGCTATATGGGTAACCCCTTAATGCTATTTAAAAGTAAGTTTATTTTACTATTAGACATTATTATAATAACGTATATTAGTACATAGTAAATAGTTTAACGGATCCTTAGAGGATGGGCGGTCCCAAGCAGCCTGTAAGTTACTTGTACCTTTCTATTATAGTTCACTTGAGTTGATTTACATTGTATAAGTATGTATGTCCTGACTCGAGTGTTTTATGTTTTGCTTTACGTTCGGGTCAGATTGGGTGATACGGCATTAGAGACTCACATCTAGAGTTGGAGCTTCACTTGGAAACCCAACTATCTATTTTTCTTTCAGTTATCCAGTTGATTCCGGTTATTCAGTTGAGTCTATTGATGGATTCTGTTTGTACTTGACATCATATTGAGACTTCCGTTGTATCTTGCTTAACTCTGATGTATATTTATATAGTAGCTTCATGAACTACTATTTCTTTACTTCCGCTGCTGTTAGTGCCAAAATTGGTCACTAACACCCAAATGTAAATAAAAGCATCAACTAACAGTCACAGATAACAGATAGAGTGTATGTAGAGATTTAAACATGAAGAACAGTTGAAATTAAAATGAAAGCAGTAAAGAACAACAGGTTTTATAGTGGTTCGGCTAACTCCGGCCTATGTCCACTCCAGAAGTTTACTTTTATTGCTATAACAACCGATTACATTTACAAAGTGTCAAACTAGCCTTAGCCTTAGAAAATTGAAAGTCAGAGAGTCGAAGAGAAGATCCCCTTTCTGAACCCCCATATGTTGTATTTACATATGAGTCCTGAGCTGTTGGGCCTCTTGAATATTTTGGGCCCACCAAGACCATTGCCGAGCCATGTATATCTTTCGTCCCGAACGAGCTGCGTTTGCCGAGCCACCCAGCCGAGCCACATCCCATTAATGTCGAGCAATTTGATGCCGACCCACGCATGCCGAATGAGGCTGGTAGAAACAGAGAACGCCGAGCGAGTTTGCCATGCCGAACGACACTCATATGCCGAGCGACCCATGATGCCGAGCGACGTTGCCTTGCCGAACGGCACTTGTATGCCGAGCGATCCATGATTTCGAGCGACATCTAATGCCGAACGACCCACAATGCCAAACGACGTCTAATGCCGAACGACCCATGATACTGAACGACTTATGATGCCGAACGAGAAGAAATGCTAAGTGAGAAGTGTAGGCCGAACGAAGTATTTATGCCGAATGGGGATTTTGTGCCGAGCGAGAAGAAATGCCGAGCGACACATATCTTCCAGACCGAGTTGTGCATCCCCTCCATTTCTTGACCCCAAGAAAACCTCATCCTTCGAAATCAAATCCATCATTTTCCTGCCTCGATAGTCGTGAAGTTAGTTAGGTTGAATCCGTCTGCTTATGGCTTTGACAAAAGATGGGTTAACACTTGCCACCTAAAACATGACTTGCTGTTGGAAGGTGTGTTTTGAATAGCCTCAAATCCGATATCCAAAGTCCATATCCCTTTCGTAACCATATTATCAAACCCATGATCTCTCCAGGTTTATCCTTGAATCTGTAGATCTCACCGGGTCATGTTATCCTATTCCAGCCTTGACCTTCCTGTCAAGGGATTTTATGTTTTTTGGCCTCAGCACTCTGGCCAAGGAATTTTTCATCCATCGGCCTCGGCACTCCGGCCATGGACTTTGATACTTACTGACCTACCAGCCTTGGCACTCTGGCCAAGGACTTTACTCCGGTCAAGGAATTTTATATTCACCAGCCTCGGCACTCCGTCCAAGGACTTTGACATACACCTGCCTCGGCACTCCGGCCAAGGACATTGATATTCCCCGGCCTTGGTCGCCGGCCAAGGACTTTGATATTCACCGGCCTCGGCACTCCGGCCAAGGACTTTGATATTCACCGGCCTCGGCACTCCGGCCAAGGACTCTATATTCTCCAGCCTCGGCACTCCGGCGAAGGACTTTTATATTCACTGGCCTCATGTATCTTGTCAGGTGAACGGTGGGATCCGTTCTTCCAACATACATATCCAACGTTGGTAGCTTAAAGTCCGGTTGATTCCTAGCTTGCCTGATAGTAGGAGTAAAGGGACTCCTATTCACATCCTCCAAATCTTTGTTTACCAACCCACCTCTCACAGCCCGTCTGACCATCTCCGCTAATCTGTCATTGTCCCCGAGCTGTAATCCTTGTTCGTTGCCTCCGGTCTGCCCCTCGAGTTCACGAGGGAACTCTGGCACATACTCCTCATCTCCTACTCCCGCATTCCTATTAGTGTCGGGTTGCACAGCATCATCTGGTATCCCTCCATGGATTGGTCCAGCATTTCCTGGTGGTATGCCACTGAGTCTAGATCCATCCAAGTTGATAGTCGTCCGCTGATTGGGGGCTGCCCCCTGCTGAGCCATTCCCTTCGCTTGCCGGTTGAGCGCTTCTGACCCAGCTCCACAAATCTGAGATCCTGCGTTTCCTTCTTGTGAAAATTGCCTGAGAAGAGCCCGCATCATCTCCTCTTGTCTTTTCAACATTCCTTCCATCTCGTCTCTGGTGATGTAGATGGTGCTTGACCTACTCCGACTCCAGAGGAAGCCGCTTGATTTCCCTCCTGATTGCTTCTTTTCGTCACTTGCTTTCTTGTCGTTGGCCAAGCCATTGCTTTCTACAATCCAAGTTCCTAGTTCCAAATCCCTGAGTGCTTGCCTTTTCAGTGAAAGCACCAAAATGTTAGCACCAAAATTGGTCACTAACATCCAAATGTAAATGAAAGCACTGACTATTGGTCATAGATAATAGATAGAGTGTATGTAAAGATTATAAATATAAAGAATAGTTGAAATTAAAATGAAAGCAGTAAAGAACAATAGGTTTTATAGTGGTTCGGCTAACTCGGGCCTACGTCCACGCCAGAAGTTTACTTTTATTGCTATAGTAATCGATTACAGTTACAAAGTGGCAAACTAGCCTTAGCCTTAGAAAATTGAAAGTCAGAGAGCCGAAGAGAAGATCCCCTTTCTGAACCCCAATATACTGTATTTATAGATGAGTCCTGAGTTGTTGGGATTCCTAAATATTTTGGGCCCACCAAGACAAGATGACAAGAAGATTGAAATTTATACCTGATAACTGTTGTTATAGATAAGTTTAACAAGGTGGAGATGGCCTTCCCAATATCCTCCAGAATCAAGAACACAAGCACGAAAAGGATCTTCTAGAAATCTGATTCACCCTTTCTATTTGGCCGACAGTCAATGGATGGCAAGTAGTGCTCAGATTCAAAATGAATACCAAAGGTTATCAAAGATTTCTAAACAGCCTGGTATAAGCAATAGCTTCCCCATTCTATAGCAAGATAAGGGAAATAAGGTCATCCAAAAGATAGTTTGAGAAAAAAATAAGATAATAAATTTGAAATCATGAAAATTTCAACTTAAATTGAAAATTAATTTTACACAAGTTAAATGAATCTTAACTATCTCAAATTTCATTATCTTATCATCAAATTATCTCAATTAAAAAATCTTAAGAAATCATGGATTTGAAAAATCATTTATTATACACATAATGTACTCAATAAAATAATTCTTCTTTATTCCTAATTAAAATTTAATTTATTCCTCTCAATATATTCTATTACCTATGTTAAATATATTTATACTTATTATAACTGCTTTAATTCATCCTTAGTTTCTTTAACATCATTTTATATTGTAAATTATTCCATTACCCTCTTTTTCTGCTTACCTCAGTTAATCTTTTTATAACTAAAATTTAAGTGTATAACATTTATTATTACCACTCAAATTTTATTTATAAAATCTTTTTATACTGTATATTATCCAATTACATATTCAACTTCTGAAAATTAGGGTAAGTTATATTGGAATGAAATTATGTATTATACAAATAAAACTTTCTAATTAATCATTTCAAGCTGGAAAATTTATTTAAATCATGAAATTTTACATGAAATTATCCTTCAAGATAAAATTTAGGAATTAAATTTTCGATAAATTCCAATTATTTAGAGATAAATAAATGCACATATACTATATATATCCATTCAAATTTAAATCATATATCAGCATATGTTATAAATCCAGTATTATAAAAAAAATTCAAATCAATTAAATTTCCCAAAACAAAACTGTAGCAAGACTACAGAACGGTCTCTTCACTTTGAAACTCGAAAATGAATGTCGATGATGCTGTAGTCATCACCGAAATTATTTTCCAGTGACAAGGAGAAGAGCACTAAATTTAAATTTAAAATTCTTTGGAAACAAATTTCTATTCGAAAATACTTTAAATAGTATATCCTTTTAAACTTTAAATACAAGGTTTGAAACCATCGGAAATTAAATTCTCAAATTCTTGTTTAAATTCATTTTAAATTTCCAAATAAATTTATAATCTTGTTTATAATTTAATTATTTATATATGAAACAAGTGATAATGATATATAAAATCAAATATTATTTCTTAGCAACCAATTCAATAAAATCCAGAAAAAGGTTTATAATATAGTTACAAAATTATTTCATTACTAAATTTGAAAAACATATTATGTCAGTTTGCTCTGTTCAAGTGTTTTGGAAATCTTATCGGTAGCGTTGATTAGACGAATCGATCCGAAACCCAAATCAATATCAACAATTCAAACAACACAATATATAAAACATTTTATATATTAGTTTACAATTACACTTTAAGAATGATTTGAAGATAAGTTGGAGAACAAAGATGAGATGATTAAATAACAGAATAGGAAGATGGGTAAGCTTATATAATTCGCAAGCAACCTTAACCTGGTCAACCGTGACTTGAAGAATAAGATCGATGTGGATTACTTGGGTAAATAAACATTCGATTTTAAGAGATAGAGTTTGGGATAATAAGAGATACTAGCATCTAAACCGAGGATATAAAATCCTTGGTGAATCGATGCTATTGTAAAGGAGTTTCACCCCTTTACAAATAATTTGAGATTGGCGGGACTGCCGACTCATTATAAAGATCCTTCGAAGTGGAGTTATGGGATACTCCAAAATCAAAAGAAAATGAATAGTGAGCGACACGAAATGAATTTTGAAACCACAGGGAACCTTCCAAAATTCAAAGGAATCGAGTCAAAAAGGAAGAGATTTAAACTCGAATGAAAGTGATTCTGTAAATACATTTACCCTATATACTGAGTTTTGCCTAGAGCTACCAAAGCTTTGATACCAACTGTAACGACCCGATATTTTCAACCATTCGCATCCGCACATGTCAAACTTGAATTGCTCAAAATACCGCGTCGTGAATAAATTGGAAAATCTCATAATATACAATAAATACATAATCGTAGATCATAGACATAGAGTAAATAATAATGCAGCTGAATTAAAAGAGATAGTAGTTCATCAAGCTACTATATAAAAATAAGATACATCAAAGTTAAATAAGATACAACAGAAGATAACAAGATTCATTAGGTACAAATCAGAATACATCACTGAAATCACTAAATACTGGAAGCAAAATAGATGGCTGGATCTTCAAGCAAAGCTCCAACTCCGAAGGTGAGTCTTGAATGCTGAATCACTCAATCTGACTCGAGCGTAAAGAAAAACACAAAACACTCGAATCAGGACATAAATACTTATGAACTGTAAATCAACTCAAGTGAACAGTAACAAAATGCATCAGTAACTTAAAGGATGCTTGAGATCGTCCATCCTTTAAGGATCCGTTAAACTATTTACTATGAAGTAATATTGCGCTATTATATAATATCTACAGTAAAATAAACATACTTTTAAATTGCATTCCAGGTTATCCATATAGCCCTTCACACATAATAGTCCCAGTAGTCCATTCAGTATAAGCATATCTCCAGATCGGGAGACTACCCTAAATACTCCACAGGATATGGGAGAAAACCAAACTCGTAGTAAGGCTCGATATGGTAGGTGACAGGGCACACAAGGCAACGCCAAGGTAGTATACCAATTATGCACACGATTTGGTGGTAACGCAGCAGCCACTACGTCCACCTCGGAACACACTCCCTATCAAAATCGGAGGATGGCCATCTAATCAACCACAAGTAAGAGTATAATATCGAAGGAATGTGTCCGACCAGAGGAGCTACCCCTTTGGCCCGAGATCGCTCCTATTTTAGCCACCTTATGCCAACTCATGGAGATGGGTCCACATAACATACCTCAAGAACGACGCCACCATCCTACTTCATTCTGGAAACTCCACCGCGTACACAATTGTTAAAGTGGTTATCGAAGTTGGCAGAGAGTATGACAACTTCCGATCCCGGTCTCTTTAGCAACCAATCGTCATTGTAACGCCATGGTCATTTCCAAATAGTTTATACTTCAAAAAAATCAAATCGTTTCATTTCAAAACTATATTCCTTTCAAAATAGTTTACACTTTGAAACCAAAACCATTTTTTTTCAAAACTATTTATTTAATCAAAATAGTTTACACTTCGAAACCAAATCCATTTTTATTTCAAAACTATTTATTCAATCAAAATAGTTTATACTTCAAAACCGAAATCATTTTTATTTCAAAACTATTTATTCAATCAAAATAATTTATACTTCGAAACCAAAAACATTTCAAACATATATTCATTTCAAAATCATAATACTTTCAAAGTATAACTCTTTCGAAACCAAAAATACTTGAAACAATTACACTTTGAAAATCATAACATTTCAAAATCATACATTTGAAATCAAGAAACAGTCCTTTAATTCTTTACATTATACAAATCTTTTCAATTAAACTAAAATTTCAAATTTCCAATTTAATTCAAATCAAACCATCAGTTTCAATTCAATTCAGTTTCTTTACAAAACTGTAACGATCTCAATTTTTAATTAAATTTAAATTGATAATTTAAGTGAATTTTATAATAAAATTGTGGGATTATTTGTGAATTAATTAAAGTATTTCAGAATAAATTTAAAATTTTAGATTTTAAATAGGAATTTGATTATAAGTAAATATAAAAAATTGAATTGACTTGAAATTTGGAGATTCTAAGATTAAATTATATTGTAAATAGAATTTAAAGGCTTAGAGATAAAAAAAAAGTATGTATTTTAAAATGGAACTTTTAATTGAAAATTCAATAATCAATATTTTTATCAAATTAGTTGGATTTAAAAGTTGTATTTTGAATTGGATACAAATGATTTTAGAACAATTGTTTAGAACTAAATACTATTATATATGTGTTTATATATTAAAAACATAATTGGTTAAAATCATTTCTTTCTTTGAAATTAATAAAAACAAAATGTGTATATATATGAAATATTGGTTAAATTCTTTTAACATTGTATATGCACATACAAATGAAATAAAAGGTGTATTCATTTACAAAGAAAATATGGCATAAAATTTATTTAAAAATTCCTTTTGTCTTTAAAAATCTAAATGTAAAACATATACATAAAGAAGTAAACATGCACATGGATTTGGAGTAAAGGAGTTAGCAAAATCTAGAGTTATGATATCTCTTTACAAATGGCCTTCATACAATCAAATTGAATTAAATAATAAGATTAAAAAAATTATAGAAACTTTTCATTTCCCCATAATGCAATCCATTGATATCTCAGCAAATCTGAGGATTTGAACCTCCCCAAACAAACAAATGCAAGCTTTCAGAAGAAGAAAAAAAGATAAACAAAGCAAAGATCAAAATCGTGAAGCAAAGGTTTTTACCTGGAAACTGAAGCCTATGCAAGAATAATGCAAGCAATTCAAAATAAAGGAAAATCAACAACAAGATTAACAAGCTTCAGTTTCAAGTTAAAAGCAACCTGAAATCAAAACTCAATGCAAATGAAAATCTGGAAGCTTTAGCCTTGGAGCAATTTCAAAGCCTGGGGGAAACATGCAAGTTCAAAGAAACAAATTCAAGAATTCAAAGCATTTCAAAGATCAGAAAAAAAAAAGGAAGTTCAAAACAGTTTTTCAAGCATGCAACCTGGAAACAAATCAGATCAACAAAATTAAATGGAAACTAGGAAAATCAAAGTTGGGCAAAGTAGTCAAGCTCAAAGCTTCAACAAATCTAAAAGTATGCAATGTTTTCAAAATCAAGCCTGCATGCAATATCTGAAACAAGAAAATCTGGAAATATCCAGGCAGATATCACCAGCCAACATGCATGTATTTCTTTTAGAAATAAGTTTAAAGCTCCAACAACTAAGGTTTACAGCAAGCCAGCAACTCAACTTGATCAGTCCAGATCAAGATTTAAGCAAAATATTCTAGTTCAAGATGATCTCAAACAAAACAAATAGAAGATGGAGCAGGGCAGTTTCCTTTGGGATTAAATTAAGATAAGTAAATTTTTTTAAAAACTTGAATTCATATTTTAAATCAGTATTAAAGTATAAATTTAAAAGCAGTTGAAAATAAAAAAATTAAATGCAGATTCAACTAGAAAGCAATTCAGATTCAAACAACTTCACCAAGCTTCAAATGAGCAGTTTTAAAAACCAAAAGCAGGACTTAAATTCAACAACAAAAGCAATTCCAGGCTTTACATTCTCTGGTCTCTGCCTTCAACAAATAAGGTGAGCAAATTTCTCCTTCTCTGTTTTGAAATGCCTGTGAGTAACAATTTTTACTAAATAAACTCAAGTAGAAATTAGTTGCTTGTTTATCTCTGGAATAAGTATGTTTGCATGTTATAATTTAAGTTCATTTTTTTTATACTGAATGTATGTATGCAGTTGAGTATGTGATCTTGTTGTCCAGGATTCAGTTCAAAAATCATGATACCATACTCAAATCCCTGTTATAGTTTAAGATATAAATATAGTATGTTATGCAAAATAGGTTAGAGTTTAAAAACTGTATTAATAAGAAGAAAAAAAAAGGGATATAAAGACTTTGTAATTAACTCTGGAAGTCAAAGTGTTACAGAACAAATTTTTGTAAATAGAAATTTGATCATCCAGTTTCATTAATTCAAGAGTATGAATTGAATACTTAAACTAATATTTGAATTTTAAAAAAAAAATTAAAATTTATAGTGTTAAATACAAAATGCAGTCCCAACACTGTGTTTTACAATTTGGTCAAAATAAATTGAAGCTTGCAATTGATCTGAGTGAATTTGCTTCTGGAGATAGTTTATCTATCATAGATTATAGGTAAAATGCCAATTTGAAATACAAATGAATTTTTGGTGAAGAGAATTGAAAATGTCAGAAGTTGACCTAGTTTTACCTGGGCATAAGAAAATTTATTGCTGTGGCTTCAATAATGCATCGAGTTCAAAACTGTTTTGGGTAATGATAGATGGTGGGTTGATGGAGTGGTCGCCGGAGTTTGGTCGGTAATGGTGGCCGGAGTTGGGAGAAATGGGTGTTGACAGGTTAGACATTGAAGAGGGGGAAAGATTTCCAGGTTTTGGGATTTAAAACTTGAATTTAAATTCAAGTTGAATTCTTGGCTTTTGAATGCTCAGTTGTGATGTGGGTTGACTGATCGATGAGGAGATGGCCAGAGATGATGGCAGATGTGGCCGGAGATGGTTAGGTGGTGCACAGGAGGAGTGTGCATATGTGTGAAGAGCTGATGGTTACAGGGTTTTGTCTCGGGATTTTTGGAAGGAAAACTCGAAGTATACTGGGATTTGCTCGAAGCAAATATAGTTTTGACTCGAAGTGAATACAAGGTTGGCTCGGGTAGCAAATTCTTACAGGTTTAAAATAAAACAGAGAACCTGTTGCAGTTTTAAAAAAAAAATTAGAAGCAAAGTTTATATGTAAACTAAAATTTGAAACTAAGTTTAAATCATGAATTCAAATGAATTTGAATTCCAGGTTTTGAATAAATTTGCATAAATAAAATAAAGTGTTTAATAGATAATAAATCTGGGCAGTATTTTATGCATTGATCTGAAAACAGGATTTTAAAATATGATTTAAATTTAAGTTGAAATCTGGATTTGGGACCCTGGATCAAAAATTTAAGTTTGAATTTTGAAAGTTTTAAAAAAGGGGAATAAGTTGATAAATTCAATGTTATAGTCAAGTTTAAATATTTCAGTGTTTATAGCATATGTTTTATAAACCTGAAGTGGAATTTAAAAAACATGATTTTAAATTTAATTTTTTTTGAATCTTAAACTGAAACACAATTTAAATTTTAGTTGTAATATAAATAAGATTTTGAAATTTAATGTTTCAAAATCACTTGAATGTTTAAAAGTATAATATAATTTTGTGGATTTTGGGTTAAACCATTGTTTAAAATTTACCTTAGACAATTCTTTTAACTGAAATTTGAAAGGGCTTTGGAGTACTTAAACCTTGTTTAAGTTTAAACTTGTTTTCATTTTAGTTTAAATGGAATTTAGATGAAAGCAAATTGTTTTTTTTTTAATTACTTTGATAATAATTTAATCATTGATGAGATTAATGATTTTCATAAAAATTATTTGAACTTAATTATCCATTATTTGATCAAGGTAATTAAGTTTGTAATTAATTAATTTAATTAATTAATAATTAGGTCAATAAATCAAATAATTAAGAGCTTTTAAATTAACTTAGTAATGATTGAGATTGATGAATTAAGCTTAATTAATGGGTAATGAAGAATTATTAAGTTGATTTTAATGAATGACTAAAGATTGATTAATTTGAGGGATTAAGGATTAATTAAGATTTTAATTAACACTTAATTAAATTGATAATTAGGGAATTAAGTAATTAGTAATTAAATATTAATTAATGGAATTAATTAAGAGTTGATTATTAATTAAGAATTAATTAGTTATTGTAGTTAATTAAGAATAATTAATTAAGGTGGTTTGTAATTAATTAACATTAATGAACTAAGATTTGTGGCTAATCTGATTTAAATTAATCAGATAATTAATTGATATTGTTTATAGACGTTTGGATTCTATTGAATGATTGAATTGTTTGATATCCCTAATTGTGATGCTTTGTTTGATTTGAGCTATGTTTACTGTAATTTATTTTCTGTGATACATGTACCTGTGATCTATGAATGAAAAATAAGCGTTGCAATTGGTTTGTACCGCTTATCAAATATAAGCGTTATAATTTATATCGCTTATCAGATATATTGCTGTATTTGAATCTGTGCTGATTGATGTTGTGCACTATTGTGTTAAGCCCCTGGACCACACTATACACACACAAATACGGATTGCACGTGGAAATCGGTTAAGTCACAGATTTTTGAAATAGTTTTAAAAAGTTGGATTTTTGAATTTAAACGGTTTTGAAAGGGAAGTATGTTAAAAGTGAAAAGCTTTGAAAAGGGAATTTTAATAAATGGTTTAAGTTTTGAAATTTTAAATAGTTTGATTTGAATTTAAATTCAAGATTTGAAATTGAATCCTATTGGTTTAGGAATTTGAATGTAATCCAAATTTATATTTGAAAGGCTCTAACTCGTGAAATTGAAATCGGGTTTTTCGAAATAAAACTGTTGTTTCAAAATGCAAATAGCTTTCTCATAAGAAATGAATTTCAAATTCATAGGAAATTTCAAGTTTGAATTGAAATATAAGTTTTCCAAGTTATGAATGAATCTTTGGAAATTATTTTGAAAGCTATGAAATAACTCTTTTATTTAAAGGCTAATGAGTTAATCCAATTAAAAATGGAATTGTTTTGAAAGGCTAGAAATAAATCTTTGTTAGTGATCTTTGTTATAAGATTAAAAGGGGATCTTTAAGATAATCTTTTCTTTAAAAGATTTAAATGTGGAAATTGTTTAAACCATTAAAGGTTTTGAAATAAATCTTTTTATTTAAAAAGATTTGTAAATGGTAATTTGTTTTAACCATTTGATGAAAGGTTTTGAGTTTTAAGTTGTGACTTAACTGAGATCCCATATCCATATGTTTTTAAATATTGCGCTCACTATTCGGTTTAGCCGGGAGAGGACCTTTGTGTCATATAGCCCATTCCGAATATGTGATACGTCGTTATGGATAGCATTGAAGACCGGTGGTGAAGACCGGGTGTTTGCAAGAACGATAGGATGACCTATCGATTGTCTCTGCACTGGGTAGCTCCTGGTATAGAGATTCCCTAAGTGATGGGAAGTCCGATCGGGATTGTGGATACCCGGATTTGCAAGGGCTTCTTCGGAAGTGCCTTCGGTTCTGTTCGAACCCGGGACAGACTTGTATGGTTGTATGTCCGACATTACACTTTGAGATATTAACCGATCTCTATCAAATACATTTCTGCTTGGTGGCGGAGAATTTATTCTCTTAGCTTAACACCCTTCTCTGAGACGTACGAGCTCAGAGGTTATGTAGTTGATATTTATCGGTGGTATATTCCCAATTTGGTAATGTGGCATGCTGAGTGCTGCTGTGTGATGATCATTGGTTGATCATTTGTGATATGATCATTTGTTTGATCATTTATCTTTGTGATCATTGCTTTGGTTATCTGTTGACCCAAAGCATGGCTTTGTGCCAAAGCGTAGCTTTGTGGACGAGACTGCATCAGGACCTCACTCCCCGGAAATGGTCGAAACAGGAAAGATGCGGCAAGGTTATGAGGGTCGCGCCCTTTAGGGTATGTCATTCCCTTCTGGTAAAGGGTGGTATTATGGTATGGAGCCCAGATACTTACTCATGTGGTTGCTCCAATCTCATTTACTGTGTGGTTGTTGCTTAGAGGCGCCTCGGATAAAGGTCCCAAAGGAATGGGGGATGGCATATTCGTGTAGTAGTTACCTAGTTACAGAGGTAACCCGGCCTTGTGTTGGCAGAGATCTAACCGTAACGTTAGTTCTCGGGACGTCCCGCCAGAGGCGATCCCATGTGGCAGTAGGAAGTTCCTTAGCCTGACCATTTGTTGGAAATCCATTCTTCAATTACGTGCCTTGTACGGTTTTAGTTGTAGAACCTGCCATTTAACATGGCAGCTATAGTAGGCATAGTATCATGGTACCTATGCTGGCTAGGATTTATATTATACTTTCGAAAGATTTTCCACTATGCACTAGTAATAATATCAAAGAAAATTTTCTCGTATCAAGCATATTTGACTATCATAAGGAGAAATCTCCCCCATGTGTGCGTTTGCATTGTGTGTGTGCCGGGAGGCCATATGGTAGTTTCATTTTCTAAAAAGCATTGCGGACTTCAAATTTAAATTCTTTTGTCTGTTTTAAAAGACCAAATGTTTTTGTTTGCTCATACCAGTCCTATGACTGACCTGGAGTTTATTGTTCCTTTCCTAAACTCTGGGTGCCCACTATTTTCCCACACGGGCAGTCTAGAGTTGGGTTTTCAGATAATCAGTAGTAGGTGTAGATTCGATAGCTTTCAAGCCTTAGGATTTGGCAATCGCAATTGGATCGAGTTGCTTCTCTTCATCTTGATTTGGGAGTTCTTGCTATTTCTGGATTGGTTAAGGAGATGGAGTTGCGGTTCTGGAGTTCTACCTTGAAGACTATATTGGAGATTCTGTTCCGCTGTTGTGTTACCTTTTATTTCCGCTGCTGTTATCTTGTACCATAACTCTGATATCTATTGTATCTTTCTATTGTACCATTCATGTTGTATCAGTTATTGTATCAAATGTTGTATCTCAAATGTATATGATATGTATCATTCATTTTTCTTCCGCTGTGTTATTTACTTAATGTGTTATAAGCTCCGGCGACTCGAATTTGAACGGTCGAATCTGCGGCATTCGAGTACAATGTAAAGTATGGATGTTGATTTTCGAACGCGAAAAATTCGAATCGTTACATTTGGTATCAGAGCTGAAGGTTAAAACTTTAGCTCAGGAGTATAAAACATTAAGTAGCTCATTAGAGATAGGGTGAAGTATACCCTAGAATGAGTTATCCTCAAGATATCCGTCCGAATGCCTCAGTAAATTCTCTTACTATTCACCGATAGTAAGTATGAGTGCGAGAAGAGGATGAGATAGGGGACAGGGGAATACCACTACAAATGGTCAATACCCTGCAACAGTGGAAACAACTTTCTTCTCAATCTCCTTTGATTCGATTCTAAGTTCTTTCGATATCTTTGTGACAGCTCCGGAAAAAAGTTTCAATGTGATGGTAGCCCTACAAATCGTTGTAGAAAATCCTTCTTTCGTCTTCATCGTTTTCTTATCAGCTTTTCGATCTAAACTCTAATAAATTTGAAATTGAAAATTTAAATTAAATAAATTGGAAATTTTAAATTAAGGCTAAATTGAATTGTATTAATAAAACGATATCGGTTAAAACCAAATCGTAATTTCTTGTGCATATCAAGTCTGAAGAGGTATAAATTGGTATATACTTTGGAGTATTCCGACCTGAATTTGGAATCCATACCCAGCGTTTAAGAAATTGTAAAAGATTGAATCCATCCATCTATTCTCTGGGATCCGATATATTCTACGAACGATTAGTTACCACTTCAAGCTAATCAATGCCCTCTTATATTCGTAGACCGATTGACCCAAATATCTTGTGAAATATTGTATGAGTTTGTTCTCATATTGTCGATATTCTGATTTGGTAAGCCAAATACAGAACTGATATCCGGTTTGATTCGGAAAGATATCTCCCTATCTTTCATCAATTTTTTTTTTTCTTCTCGTCTTCCTTGCAAATTTCGAGGACGAAATTTATTTAAGGAGGGAAATCTGTAACGATCTCAATTTTTAATTAAATTTAAATTGATAATTTAAGTGAATTTTATAATAAAATTGTGGGATTATTTGTGAATTAATTAAAGTATTTCAGAATAAATTTAAAATTTTAGATTTTATATAGGAATTTGATTATAAGTAAATATAAAAAATTGAATTGACTTGAAATTTGGAGATTCTAAGATTAAATTATATTGTAAATAGAATTTAAAGGCTTAGAGATAAAAAAAAGTATGTATTTTAAAATGGAACTTTTAATTGAAAATTCAATAATCAATATTTTTATCAAATTAGTTGGATTTAAAAGTTGTATTTTGAATTGGATACAAATGATTTTAGAACAATTGTTTAGAACTAAATACTATTATATATGTGTTTATATATTAAAAACATAATTGGTTAAAATCATTTCTTTCTTTGAAATTAATAAAAACAAAATGTGTATATATATGAAATATTGGTTAAATTCTTTTAACATTGTATATGCACATACAAATGAAATAAAAGGTGTATTCATTTACAAAGAAAATATGGCATAAAATTTATTTAAAAATTCCTTTTGTCTTTAAAAATCTAAATGTAAAACATATACATAAAGAAGTAAACATGCACATGGATTTGGAGTAAAGGAGTTAGCAAAATCTAGAGTTATGATATCTCTTTACAAATGGCCTTCATACAATCAAATTGAATTAAATAATAAGATTAAAAAATTATAGAAACTTTTCATTTCCCCATAATGCAATCCATTGATATCTCAGCAAATCTGAGGATTTGAACCTCCCCAAACAAACAAATGCAAGCTTTCAGAAGAAGAAAAAAAGATAAACAAAGCAAAGATCAAAATCGTGAAGCAAAGGTTTTTACCTGGAAACTGAAGCCTATGCAAGAATAATGCAAGCAATTCAAAATAAAGGAAAATCAACAACAAGATTAACAAGCTTCAGTTTCAAGTTAAAAGCAACCTGAAATCAAAACTCAATGCAAATGAAAATCTGGAAGCTTTAGCCTTGGAGCAATTTCAAAGCCTGGGGGAAACATGCAAGTTCAAAGAAACAAATTCAAGAATTCAAAGCATTTCAAAGATCAGAAAAAAAAAAGGAAGTTCAAAACAGTTTTTCAAGCATGCAACCTGGAAACAAATCAGATCAACAAAATTAAATGGAAACTAGGAAAATCAAAGTTGGGCAAAGTAGTCAAGCTCAAAGCTTCAACAAATCTAAAAGTATGCAATGTTTTCAAAATCAAGCCTGCATGCAATATCTGAAACAAGAAAATCTGGAAATATCCAGGCAGATATCACCAGCCAACATGCATGTATTTCTTTTAGAAATAAGTTTAAAGCTCCAACAACTAAGGTTTACAGCAAGCCAGCAACTCAACTTGATCAGTCCAGATCAAGATTTAAGCAAAATATTCTAGTTCAAGATGATCTCAAACAAAACAAATAGAAGATGGAGCAGGGCAGTTTCCTTTGGGATTAAATTAAGATAAGTAAATTTTTTTAAAAACTTGAATTCATATTTTAAATCAGTATTAAAGTATAAATTTAAAAGCAGTTGAAAATAAAAAAATTAAATGCAGATTCAACTAGAAAGCAATTCAGATTCAAACAACTTCACCAAGCTTCAAATGAGCAGTTTTAAAAACCAAAAGCAGGACTTAAATTCAACAACAAAAGCAATTCCAGGCTTTACATTCTCTGGTCTCTGCCTTCAACAAATAAGGTGAGCAAATTTCTCCTTCTCTGTTTTGAAATGCTTGTGAGTAACAATTTTTACTAAATAAACTCAAGTAGAAATTAGTTGCTTGTTTATCTCTGGAATAAGTATGTTTGCATGTTATAATTTAAGTTCATTTTTTTTATACTGAATGTATGTATGCAGTTGAGTATGTGATCTTGTTGTCCAGGATTCAGTTCAAAAATCATGATACCATACTCAAATCCCTGTTATAGTTTAAGATATAAATATAGTATGTTATGCAAAATAGGTTAGAGTTTAAAAACTGTATTAATAAGAAGAAAAAAAAAGGGATATAAAGACTTTGTAATTAACTCTGGAAGTCAAAGTGTTACAGAACAAATTTTTGTAAATAGAAATTTGATCATCCAGTTTCATTAATTCAAGAGTATGAATTGAATACTTAAACTAATATTTGAATTTTAAAAAAAAAATTAAAATTTACAGTGTTAAATACAAAATGCAGTCCCAACACTGTGTTTTACAATTTGGTCAAAATAAATTGAAGCTTGCAATTGATCTGAGTGAATTTGCTTCTGGAGATAGTTTATCTATCATAGATTATAGGTAAAATGCCAATTTGAAATACAAATGAATTTTTGGTGAAGAGAATTGAAAATGTCAGAAGTTGACCTAGTTTTACCTGGGCATAAGAAAATTTATTGCTGTGGCTTCAATAATGCATCGAGTTCAAAACTGTTTTGGGTAATGATAGATGGTGGGTTGATGGAGTGGTCGCCGGAGTTTGGTCGGTAATGGTGGCCGGAGTTGGGAGAAATGGGTGTTGACAGGTTAGACATTGAAGAGGGGGAAAGATTTCCAGGTTTTGGGATTTAAAACTTGAATTTAAATTCAAGTTGAATTCTTGGCTTTTGAATGCTCAGTTGTGATGTGGGTTGACTGATCGATGAGGAGATGGCCAGAGATGATGGCAGATGTGGCCGGAGATGGTTAGGTGGTGCACAGGAGGAGTGTGCATATGTGTGAAGAGCTGATGGTTACAGGGTTTTGTCTCGGGATTTTTGGAAGGAAAACTCGAAGTATACTGGGATTTGCTCGAAGCAAATATAGTTTTGACTCGAAGTGAATACAAGGTTGGCTCGGGTAGCAAATTCTTACAGGTTTAAAATAAAACAGAGAACCTGTTGCAGTTTTAAAAAAAAAATTAGAAGCAAAGTTTATATGTAAACTAAAATTTGAAACTAAGTTTAAATCATGAATTCAAATGAATTTGAATTCCAGGTTTTGAATAAATTTGCATAAATAAAATAAAGTGTTTAATAGATAATAAATCTGGGCAGTATTTTATGCATTGATCTGAAAACAGGATTTTAAAATATGATTTAAATTTAAGTTGAAATCTGGATTTGGGACCCTGGATCAAAAATTTAAGTTTGAATTTTGAAAGTTTTAAAAAAGGGGAATAAGTTGATAAATTCAATGTTATAGTCAAGTTTAAATATTTCAGTGTTTATAGCATATGTTTTATAAACCTGAAGTGGAATTTAAAAAACATGATTTTAAATTTAATTTTTTTTGAATCTTAAACTGAAACACAATTTAAATTTTAGTTGTAATATAAATAAGATTTTGAAATTTAATGTTTCAAAATCACTTGAATGTTTAAAAGTATAATATAATTTTGTGGATTTTGGGTTAAACCATTGTTTAAAATTTACCTTAGACAATTCTTTTAACTGAAATTTGAAAGGGCTTTGGAGTACTTAAACCTTGTTTAAGTTTAAACTTGTTTTCATTTTAGTTTAAATGGAATTTAGATGAAAGCAAATTGTTTTTTTTTTAATTACTTTGATAATAATTTAATCATTGATGAGATTAATGATTTTCATAAAAATTATTTGAACTTAATTATCCATTATTTGATCAAGGTAATTAAGTTTGTAATTAATTAATTTAATTAATTAATAATTAGGTCAATAAATCAAATAATTAAGAGCTTTTAAATTAACTTAGTAATGATTGAGATTGATGAATTAAGCTTAATTAATGGGTAATGAAGAATTATTAAGTTGATTTTAATGAATGACTAAAGATTGATTAATTTGAGGGATTAAGGATTAATTAAGATTTTAATTAACACTTAATTAAATTGATAATTAGGGAATTAAGTAATTAGTAATTAAATATTAATTAATGGAATTAATTAAGAGTTGATTATTAATTAAGAATTAATTAGTTATTGTAGTTAATTAAGAATAATTAATTAAGGTGGTTTGTAATTAATTAACATTAATGAACTAAGATTTGTGGCTAATCTGATTTAAATTAATCAGATAATTAATTGATATTGTTTATAGACGTTTGGATTCTATTGAATGATTGAATTGTTTGATATCCCTAATTGTGATGCTTTGTTTGATTTGAGCTATGTTTACTGTAATTTATTTTCTGTGATACATGTACCTGTGATCTATGAATGAAAAATAAGCGTTGCAATTGGTTTGTACCGCTTATCAAATATAAGCGTTATAATTTATATCGCTTATCAGATATATTGCTGTATTTGAATCTGTGCTGATTGATGTTGTGCACTATTGTGTTAAGCCCCTGGACCACACTATACACACACAAATACGGATTGCACGTGGAAATCGGTTAAGTCACAGATTTTTGAAATAGTTTTAAAAAGTTGGATTTTTGAATTTAAACGGTTTTGAAAGGGAAGTATGTTAAAAGTGAAAAGCTTTGAAAAGGGAATTTTAATAAATGGTTTAAGTTTTGAAATTTTAAATAGTTTGATTTGAATTTAAATTCAAGATTTGAAATTGAATCCTATTGGTTTAGGAATTTGAATGTAATCCAAATTTATATTTGAAAGGCTCTAACTCGTGAAATTGAAATCGGGTTTTTCGAAATAAAACTGTTGTTTCAAAATGCAAATAGCTTTCTCATAAGAAATGAATTTCAAATTCATAGGAAATTTCAAGTTTGAATTGAAATATAAGTTTTCCAAGTTATGAATGAATCTTTGGAAATTATTTTGAAAGCTATGAAATAACTCTTTTATTTAAAGGCTAATGAGTTAATCCAATTAAAAATGGAATTGTTTTGAAAGGCTAGAAATAAATCTTTGTTAGTGATCTTTGTTATAAGATTAAAAGGGGATCTTTAAGATAATCTTTTCTTTAAAAGATTTAAATGTGGAAATTGTTTAAACCATTAAAGGTTTTGAAATAAATCTTTTTATTTAAAAAGATTTGTAAATGGTAATTTGTTTTAACCATTTGATGAAAGGTTTTGAGTTTTAAGTTGTGACTTAACTGAGATCCCATATCCATATGTTTTTAAATATTGCGCTCACTATTCGGTTTAGCCGGGAGAGGACCTTTGTGTCATATAGCCCATTCCGAATATGTGATACGTCGTTATGGATAGCATTGAAGACCGGTGGTGAAGACCGGGTGTTTGCAAGAACGATAGGATGACCTATCGATTGTCTCTGCACTGGGTAGCTCCTGGTATAGAGATTCCCTAAGTGATGGGAAGTCCGATCGGGATTGTGGATACCCGGATTTGCAAGGGCTTCTTCGGAAGTGCCTTCGGTTCTGTTCGAACCCGGGACAGACTTGTATGGTTGTATGTCCGACATTACACTTTGAGATATTAACCGATCTCTATCAAATACATTTCTGCTTGGTGGCGGAGAATTTATTCTCTTAGCTTAACACCCTTCTCTGAGACGTACGAGCTCAGAGGTTATGTAGTTGATATTTATCGGTGGTATATTCCCAATTTGGTAATGTGGCATGCTGAGTGCTGCTGTGTGATGATCATTGGTTGATCATTTGTGATATGATCATTTGTTTGATCATTTATCTTTGTGATCATTGCTTTGGTTATCTGTTGACCCAAAGCATGGCTTTGTGCCAAAGCGTAGCTTTGTGGACGAGACTGCATCAGGACCTCACTCCCCGGAAATGGTCGAAACAGGAAAGATGCGGCAAGGTTATGAGGGTCGCGCCCTTTAGGGTATGTCATTCCCTTCTGGTAAAGGGTGGTATTATGGTATGGAGCCCAGATACTTACTCATGTGGTTGCTCCAATCTCATTTACTGTGTGGTTGTTGCTTAGAGGCGCCTCGGATAAAGGTCCCAAAGGAATGGGGGATGGCATATTCGTGTAGTAGTTACCTAGTTACAGAGGTAACCCGGCCTTGTGTTGGCAGAGATCTAACCGTAACGTTAGTTCTCGGGACGTCCCGCCAGAGGCGATCCCATGTGGCAGTAGGAAGTTCCTTAGCCTGACCATTTGTTGGAAATCCATTCTTCAATTACGTGCCTTGTACGGTTTTAGTTGTAGAACCTGCCATTTAACATGGCAGCTATAGTAGGCATAGTATCATGGTACCTATGCTGGCTAGGATTTATATTATACTTTCGAAAGATTTTCCACTATGCACTAGTAATAATATCAAAGAAAATTTTCTCGTATCAAGCATATTTGACTATCATAAGGAGAAATCTCCCCCATGTGTGCGTTTGCATTGTGTGTGTGCCGGGAGGCCATATGGTAGTTTCATTTTCTAAAAAGCATTGCGGACTTCAAATTTAAATTCTTTTGTCTGTTTTAAAAGACCAAATGTTTTTGTTTGCTCATACCAGTCCTATGACTGACCTGGAGTTTATTGTTCCTTTCCTAAACTCTGGGTGCCCACTATTTTCCCACACGGGCAGTCTAGAGTTGGGTTTTCAGATAATCAGTAGTAGGTGTAGATTCGATAGCTTTCAAGCCTTAGGATTTGGCAATCGCAATTGGATCGAGTTGCTTCTCTTCATCTTGATTTGGGAGTTCTTGCTATTTCTGGATTGGTTAAGGAGATGGAGTTGCGGTTCTGGAGTTCTACCTTGAAGACTATATTGGAGATTCTGTTCCGCTGTTGTGTTACCTTTTATTTCCGCTGCTGTTATCTTGTACCATAACTCTGATATCTATTGTATCTTTCTATTGTACCATTCATGTTGTATCAGTTATTGTATCAAATGTTGTATCTCAAATGTATATGATATGTATCATTCATTTTTCTTCCGCTGTGTTATTTACTTAATGTGTTATAAGCTCCGGCGACTCGAATTTGAACGGTCGAATCTGCGGCATTCGAGTACAATGTAAAGTATGGATGTTGATTTTCGAACGCGAAAAATTCGAATCGTTACAAAAACTTTTCAAATCTTATAAATTTCAAATCTAGATTTGATCTACAAAATAAACCATCCAATTTTAACATATTTCCAAACTTTAATATCCCACATTTCAAAACTAAACTTTATAATTTCATATATTCCTATCTCAAATCTAATTTCATTATTATTTAGTTTTGAAATATTTATTTCATAATCCTATATCTTTGAATAAACTCAAATTACAAATAAACCAAATATCCTTTCATACTAATATAAACTTCAAATATTCATTTATCAAAATCAAGTATCATTCCAAATTGACTTTCTTTATCAAAATAAAGATTATATCATTTAAAAGCATTTCGAAATCATTAAAATATCATATCTTTCTAAACCTCGTTATCAAATCATTATTTGAATTCAATTTCAAATATTCAAATTTAAATATCATTTAAAAATAAAATATGTCACCCATTTATTATTTCAAATATCATTACAAATCCCATGTCAAAATTCCATTCAAAAATTCATTTATCCTATTATATTTCATTCCATTTGACACATAACCATGTAAACCTTATTTAAATTCAAATTAAATTTAAATGCCTTAAAATTCAAATTTAACTATCAAAATATATTCAAAACTCCTTATATTTCACAAATAATCAATTTCAAAAAGTTAAATCATTTAACACTTTACAATATAACGCAAACAGTGTTAAAATATATAACATTCCAAAACATTGTCAAATTATAACAACGGCAGCATTTAAAAGTGTTATCGTAGCTTATAGTTTTCAAAATAGTTTAGTTCAAGAATAACGGCATTTATAAAATGCCGTAATAGATATTTAGTTATTTCAAACATAGTTAAGTTCAAAAACAACAGCATTTGAAAGTGATGTCATAAAACTACAGCATTTTTAGAAATGCAATTAATAAAATTCCAGATTTTATTATAATTTTTCAAAAAAAAAAATTCAAGTTTAGCAAATTTTAAACTTATAAATCATATTTCTAGACTTTACATTTTCACATTTAAATAATTTTTAACATATGATTTATCACAACAAAATTTTATAATTAAATATCCAATTAAAACTCACTTTCATTAGTTAAGTCAAAGTTCACTGTTTATTGACTTATAAATTTAATAAAACTTAACATTTTACTTTAAATATCATTTCAAAACTTTGAATTAAATTTCCATTATTTACTTACATTTTTAAAATAAAATTTAAAGTCAAGAAATCATATTTACTTCTAATTTACATACTTAAATTCACAAATTCAAAACTTAATATTTAACTTTCTCAAAACCATAAAATACATATTTTTAAATCAAATTTCATACTTTAAAATACATATCTATATAAAAATCATAAAAAAAACTATACCACGGGGTCTGTATATAATTTTCTAACCTAGGTCAAGTGATACGGATATATATCATTTCAATCCGTAGTTTACAAAGAAAACCCAGGTTCTATCATTTCAAACCCGCAATCCCAAGTCAAATAAAATACAATAAAAATCGCTCAGGCCTATCATTTCACCCCATAACGATTTTTCTCTATTCTAAAGTCTGTTCGGGTATGTATCATTTCAACCCATAGTGATTTTATTCTAACAGGGAACTTGCAGTGTGAACATATACAGAAATAATATAACAATGTCAATATCACAATATAATGTCGTATATCAGATGTCAGGTGATAATCTACAATTTCAAAATGGTAATAACATGGCAAAGCATATCATATGATCATCATTAACTTGCATAAACATTTTATATTACTATACACTTGCCATTAATTTACTATTTCATAAGTAAATATGTCAGAGTGAGAAAGACTCACCTTTTTAAGCTGAAGACCACTACGACACACAAAACGATTCCAAAGGCACGACAAGCATGGTACAACATGACTAGTGATTCAGATGAGTGGAGAGAGCCAAGATATCATCTTGTCACAACAACCAAAACAAGACAATGCAATATAACATATGAATATGTTCAACACAAAACGATATAGAAACAAATTGAAATACGAAGCAATAATGAACAAGACAGATTATACCTTGCTTCAACCACTCCAATGCTTGGCCATAGGGTTCATATGCTCAGCTATGAAGGTGCTAAAGCTTGGGTTATGGCATCATATAGGTGCGGCTACAAGTGGAGATGATGGTAGAAGTTACATATGAAGAAGGCAAAGAGTTAAGGCAAAATAGGATGGTTTTAGTGCACCATTTGGCTCGGCTATGCCAAGTTTTGGGCTCGTCCCTACATACTTCAGGTATGTTCAGATCTGAAGTGATGTCTAAAGGTGGTGTAGGTAGGAGGTGGTGGAGCTAGGGGTGTGGCCAAGTCAAGATATGAAGGAGATAGTGGAGTTTATGGCTAGGCTAGGCAATTTTTGTGGAGTTTTATGCCAAGTTGAGGTGTTTTGGTCACATGGAGGTCACGGCTTGAGGTGGTGGTCAGAGGAGAGGCTGATGGTTGCGTGGTTGGTGATGGTGGGGGGGGATGGTGGAGACGAAGGAGTAGTGGCCTAGCAAAGCACAAGGAAGATCAAGTCAAAAATCAATGTAAAATAAGAAGAAAAATAAGAAAGAAGCCATAAAAAAACTTACAAAATTTTCTCTCAAGAAGGAGTGGCTGTGATTTTATGAGATGAGAAATATTTATCATGTGAAAAAAGAAGGAATACACAGCTAGGAAAAGGAATGAACGGACAAAAGCAATGAAAAGCCAAAAGAAAGATGAAAGGACAAGGGTAATGAAAAGTCACCAGAAAAATGAATGGTCCAAGTCTCTTTGTATTTCTATTTCTTTTAAATCGAATATAACAAAATAATTTCAGTAAATACATTTAAAAACCGAAACAAAGAGAAATAATATGAAAATGAATAATTAAGTTTAAAGAAAATAGAAAATTAATAAAAGAAATTGCTTAAAAATCCAAAACAATGTTCAAAAATTACAAATAAATCATCACTAGCCTTGGAAAAATATCCACTTCATTTTGAAAATATTATAAAGAAAAAATTTGAAATAAAATAATTTATTTATCATTTCTAAAATGAAATAAATAATTAAATTGGAGAAAAATAGAAAAAGAACTAAAGAAATTGTTTAAAAATTGAAACAGGGCATGAAAATTACAAAGAAAAATACCATTGGCTCTAGAAAATTTCTATTTCACTTTAAAACAAATAAAATGTCAAATAAATAAAATAAATGAGGAAAAAATAAAGTGGGAATGAAAATAAAATAATTTCTTAAGAAAATATAAAGATAAATAAACAATTACTTTAATTAATTGAAACTGGAAACTAGAAATTTTAAAACAAAAATACAACTGACACTGGAAAATCCCAATTACACTTTTAAAATGTTTTAAAACCAAAATATATACAATACATGTTATTTACCCATATAAACATAAATTATAACATTACATGACCAAATAAAATATTATTTATATAATTTAAAATAAACAATTTTGTTAAATACAGCAAATTTCACACAATAGTTAAAAAGACTTAACTTTCAGATTATAAATCAAATTTCAACGAAACGAAAAGTAGTGTTCTTAAAATTTTATTTACTTTCATAGTAAAGGATAAAATTCAAATTTTTCAAACTTTCAAATTTTAAATTTAAAAGTCAAAGTTTGACCATTTTGACCAAAATTCACTTTTTGGAAAATATTCAATTTATACATAAATTATAATTTACATTAAAATCAAAATTTATATTTAAAATAACAAAATTATTCATTTTAATAAATATAAATAAAGTTTTTTTAAATCAAGAATTCAATTATAACAATTAAATTATACAATTAAAACAATCAGAAAACACAGGGTTGTTACACTCTCCCCCACTCAATACTTTTCGTCCCCGAAAAGGAATGAGGTAGGGAAAAGAAGATAGAATGAAATAGGATTAAGATAAGATGACAAGAAGATTGAAATTTATACCTGATAACTGTTGTTATAGGTAAGTTTAACAAGGTGGAGATGATCTTCCCCATATCCTCCGGAATCAAGAACACAAGCACGAAAAATATCTTCTAGAAATCTGATTCACCCTTTCCGTTTGAACGACACTCAGTGGATGGCAAGCAGTGCTCAGATTCAAAATGAATACCAAATGTTATCAAAGATTTTCAAACAGACTGGTATAAGCAATAGCTTCCCCATTCTATAGCAAGGTAAGGGAAATAAGGTCATCCAAAAGATAGTTTGAGAACAAAATAAGATAATAAATTTGAAACCATGAAAATTTCAACTTAAATTGAAAATTAATTTTACACAAGTTAAATGAATCTTAACTATCTCAAATTTCATTATCTTATCATCAAATTATCTTAAATAAAAAATCTTAAAATATCTTGGATTTGAAAAATCATTTATTATACACATAATGTACTCAATAAATTAATTCTTCTTTATTCCTAATTAGAATTTAATTTATTCCTCTTAATATATTTTATCACCTATGTTAAATATATTTATACTTATTATAACTGCTTTAATTTATCCTTAGTTTCTTTAACATCAATTTATATTGTAAATTATTCTATTATCCTCTTTTTCTACTTACCTCAGTTAATCTTTTTATAACTAAAATTTAAGTGTATAACATTTATTATAACCACTCAAATTTTATTTATAAAATCTTTTTATATTGTATATTATCCAATTACATATTCAACTTCTGAAAATTAAGGTAAGTTATATTGGAATGAAATTATGTATTATACAAATAAAACTTTCTAATTAATCATTTCAAACTTGAATATTTATTTAAATCATGAAATTTTACTTGAAATTATCCTTCAAGATAAAATTTAGGAATAAAATTTTTGATAAATTCCAAATATTTTGAGATAAATAAATGCACATATACTATATATATTCATTCAAATTTAAATCATATATCAACATATGTTTTAAATCCAGTATTATAGGAAAAAAATCAAATTAACTAGATTTCCCAAAAAAAACTGTAGCAAGACTACAGAACGGTCTCTTCACTTCGAAACTCGAAAATGAATGCCGATGATGCTGCAGTCATCATCGAAATTATTTTCCAGCGACAAAGAGAAGAGCACTAAATTTAAATTTAAAATTCTTTGGAAATAAATTTCTATTCGAAAATACTTTAAATAGTATATCCTTTTAAACTTTAAATACATGGTTTAAAACCATCGGAAATTAAATTCTTGTTTAAATTCATTTCAAATGTCCAATTAATTTATAACCATGTTTATAATTCAATTATTTATATACGAAACAACTGATAATGATATATAAAATCAAATATTATTTCTTAACAACCAATTCAATAAAATCCAGAAAAAGATTTATAATATAGTTACATAATTATTTCATTACTAAATTTGAAAAACATATTATGTCAGTTTGCTATGTTTAAGTGTTTTGGAAATCTTATTCGTAGCATTGATCAGACGAATCGATCTGAAACCCAAATCAACATCAACAACTCAAACAACAAATATATAAAACATTTTATATATTAGTTTACAATTACACTTTAAGAATGATTTGAAGATAAGTTGGAAAACAAAGATGAGATGATTAAATAACAGAATAGGAAGATGGGTAAGCTTATATAAATCGCGGGCAACCTTAACCTGGTCAACCGTGACTTGAAGAATAAGATCGATGTGGATTATTGGGGTAAATCAACATTCGATTTCAACAGATAGAGTTTGGGATAGTAAGAGATACTAGCATCTAAACTGAGGATATAAAATCCTTGGTGAATCGATGCTATTGTAAAAGAGTTTCACCCCTTTACAAATAATTTCAGATTGGCGGGACTGCTGACTCATTATAAAGATCCTTCGAATTGGAGTTATGGGATACTCCAAAATCAAAAGAAAATGAAAAGTGAGCGACACGAAATGAATTTTGAAACCACAGGGAGCGTTCCAAAATTCAAAGGAATCGAGTCAAAAAGGAAGACTCGAATGAAAGTGATTCTGTAAATACATTTACCCTATATACTGAGTTTTGCCTAGAGCTACCAAAGCTTTGATACCAACTGTAACGACCCGATATTTTCAACTATTCGCATCCGCACATGTTGAACTTGAATTGCTCAAAATATCGCGTTGTAAATAAAATTTGGCAAATCTCAGAATATATAGTAAATACATAATCGCAGATCACATACATAGAGTAAATAATAATGCAGCGGAATTAAAAGAGAAAGTAGTTCATGAAGCTACTATATAAAAATAAGATACATTAGAGTTAAATAAGATACAACAGAAGAATAACAAGATTCATCAGGTACAAATCAGAATACATCACTGAAATCACTGAATACTAGAAGCAAAATAGATGGCTGGACCTTTAAGCAAAGCTCCAACTCGGAAGGTGAGTCTTGAATGCTGAATCACTCAATATGACTCGAGCGTAAAGCAAAACAAAAAACACTCGAGTCAGGACAAATACTTATGAACTGTAAATCAACTCAAGTGAACAGTAATAAAATGCACCAGTAACTTAAAGGATGCTTGGGATCGCCCATCCTTTAAGGATCCGTTACACTATTTACTATGTAGTAATATTGCGCTATTATAATAATGTCTACAGTAAAATAAACATACTTTTAAATAGCGTTCCGGGCTACCCATATAGCCCTTCACACATAATAGTGCCAGTAGTCCATCCAGTATCAGCATATCTCTAGATCGGGAGACTACTCTAAATACTCAACGGGCTACGGGAGAAAACCAAACTCGTAGGAAGGCTCGATATGGTATGTGACACGGCACACAACGCAATGCCAAGGTAGATATACCAATTACGCGCACAGGCTGGTGGTAACGCAACAGCCACTACGCCCACCTCGGAACACACTCCTAATCAAAATCGGAGGATAGCCATCTAATCAACCACAAGTAAGAGTATAGTATCGAAGGAATGTGTCCGACCAGAGGAGCTACCCCTTTTGGCCCGAGATCGCTCCTGTTTTAGCCACCTTATGCCAACTCACGGGAGTTGGGTCCACGTAATATACCTCAAGAACGACACCACCATCCTACTTCATTTTGAAAACTCTACCGCGTACACGGTTGTTAAAGTGGTTTTGGGAGTTGGCAGAGAGTATGACTCTTTCGAAACCAAAAATACTTGAAACAATTACACTTTGAAAATCATAACATTTCAAAATCATACATTTGAAATCATGAAGCATTCCTTTAATTCTTTACATTTAACAAATTTATTCAATTAGACCAAAATTTCAAATTTAATTCAAATCAAACTATCAGTTTCAATTCAATTCAGTTTCCTTACAAAACTTTTCAAATCTTATAAATTTCAAATGTAGATTTGATCTACAAAATAAACCATCCAATTTTAACATATGTCCAAACTTTAATATCCCACATTTCAAAACTAAACTTTATAATTTCATATATTCATATCTCAAATCTAATTTCATTATTATTTAGTTTTGAAATATTTATTCCATAATCCTATATCTTTGAATAAAATCAAATTACAAATAAACCAAATATCCTTTCATACTAATATAAACTTCAAATATTCATTTATCAAAATCAAGTATCATTCCAAATTGACTTTCTTTATCAAAATAAAGATTATATCATTTAAAACCATTTCGAAATCATTAAAATATCATATCTTTCTAAACCTCGTTATCAAATCATTATTTGAATTCAATTTCAAATATTCAAATTTAAATATCATTTAAAAATCAAATATGTCACCCATTTATTATTTCAACTATCATTACAAACCCATGTCAAAATTCCATTCAAAAATTCATTTATCCTATTATATTTCATTCCATTTAACACATAACCAAGTAAACCTTATTTAAATTCAAATTAAATTCAAATTCCTTAAAATTCAAATTTAAATATAAAAATATATTCAAAACTCCTTATATTTCACAAATAATAAATTTCCAAAAGTTAAATCATTTAACACTTTACAATATAACTCAAACAGTGTTAAAATCTATAACGTTCCAAAACATTGTCGAATTATAACAACGACAGCATTTAAAAGTGCTATCCTAGCTTATAGTTTCCAAAATAGTTTGTCTCAAGAATAATGGCATTTATAAAATGCCGTAATAGATATTTAGTTATTTCAAACATAGTTAAGTTCAAAAACAACAACATTTGAAAGTGCTGTCATAAAACTACAGCATTTTTAGAAATGCTATTAATAAAATTCCAGATTTTATTCTAATTTTTCAAAAAAAATAAAAATTCAATTTTAGAAAATTTTAAACTTGTGAATTATATTTCTAGACTTCAAATTTTCACATTTAAATAATTTTTAACATATGATTTATCACAACAAATTTTTATAGTTAAATATGCAACTAAAACTCACTTTCATTAGTTAAGTCAAAGTTCACTGTTTATTGACTTATAAATTTAATAAAACTTAACATTTTACTTTAAATATCATTTCGAAACTTCAAATTAAATTTCCATTACTTACTTACATTTTTAAAATAAAATTTAAAGTCAAGAAATCATATTTACTTCAAATTTACATACATAAATTCACAAATTCAAAAATTAATATTTAACTTTCTCAAAACCATAAAATACATATTTTTAAATTAAATTTCATACTATAAAATACATATCTATATAAAAATCAAAAAAAAAACTATACCACTGGGTCTGTGTATAATTTTCTAACCTAGGTCAAGTGATACAGGTATATATCATTTCAATCCGCAGTTTACAAAGAAAACCCGGGTTCTATCATTTCAAACCTGCAATTCCAAGTCAAATAAAATACAATAAAAATCGCTCAGGCCTATCATTTCATCCCATAACAATTTTTCTCTATTCCAAAGTCCGTTAGGGTATGTATCATTTCAACCCATAGTAATTCTATTCTAACAGGGAACTTGCAGTGTGAACATATACGGAAATAATATAACAATGTCAATATCACAATATAATGTCATATATCATATGTCAGGTGATAATTTACAGTTTTAAAATGGTAATAACATTGCATAGCATATCATATAATCATTATTAACTTGCATAAACAATTTATATTACTATACACTTGCACTTAATTTACTATTTCATAAGTAAATATGTGAGAGTGAGAAAGACTCACCTTTTCAAGCTGAAGACCACTACGACACACAAAACGATTCCAAAGGCACGACAAGCATGGTACAACATGAATAGTGATTCAGATGAGTGGAGAGAGCCAATATATCATCTTGTCACAACAACCAAAACAAGACAATGCAATATAACATATGAATATATTTAACACAAAACGATATAGAAACAAATTGAAATATGAAGCAATAATAAACAAGACAGATTAGATCTTGCTTCAACCACTCCAATGCTTGGCCATAGGGTTTATATGCTCAGCTATGAAAGGTGCTAAAGCTCGGGTTATGGCATCATATAGGTGCGGCTACAAGTGGAGATGATGGTAGAAGTTACATATGAAGAAGGCAAAGGGTCAAGGCAAAATAGGATGGTTTTGGTGAACCATTTGGCTTGGCTGTGCCAAGTTTTGGGCTCGGCCCTACATACTTCACGCATGGTCATATCTGAAGTGATGCCTAGAGGTGGTGTAGGTGGTGGTGGAGCTAGGGGTGTGGCCAAGTTAAGATATGAAGGAGATAGTGGAGTTTATGGCTAGGTTAGGCAATTTTTGTGGAGTTTTATCCAAAGTTGTGGTGTTTTGGTCACATGGAGGTCACGGCTTGAGGTGGTGGTCAGAGGGGAGGCTGATGATTGCTATGGCTGGTAATGATGGAGAGGTTGGTGGAGATGAAGGAGTAGTGGCCTAGCAAAGCACAACGAAGATCAAGTCAAAAATCATTGTAAAATAAGAAGAAAAATAAGAAAGAAACCATAAAAAACGAACAAAATTTTCTCTCAAGAAGGAGTGGCCGTGCTTTTATGAGATGAGTAAGATTTCTCACATGAAAAATGAAGGAATACACGGCTAGGCAAAGGAATGAATGGCCAAAAGCAATGAAAAGCCAAAAGAAAGATGAAAGGACAAGGGTAATGAAAAGTCACCAGAACAATGAATGGTCCAAGTCTCTTTGTATTTCTATTTCTTTAAAATCAAATATAACAAAATAATTTCAGTAAATAAATTTAAAAACCGAAAAAAAGTGAAATAATATGAAAATAAATAATTAAATTTAAAGAAAATAGAAAAAGAATAAAAGAAATTGCTTAAAAATCCAAAACAGTGTTAAAAAATTACAAATAAATCATCACTAGCCTTGGAAAAATATCCACTTCATTTTGAAAATATTATAAAGCAAAATTTTGAAATAAAATAATTTTTTTATCATTTATAAAATGAAATAAATAATTCAATTGGAGAAAAATCGAAAAAGAACTAAACCAATTGTTTAAAAATTGAAAACAGGGCATGAAAATTACAAAGAAAAATACCATTGGCTCCAAAAAAAATTATTTCACTTTAAAACAAATAGAATGTCAAATAAATAAAATAAATGAGGAACAAAATAAAGTGGGAATGAAAATAAAATAAGTTCTTAAGAAAAATATAAAGATAAATAAAGAATTACTTTAATTAATTGAAACGGGAAATTAGAAATTTTAAAACAAAAATACAACTGACACTGGAAAATGCCAATTACACTTTCATAATGTTTTAAAACCAAAATGTATACAATACATGTTATTTACCCATATAAACATAAATTAGAACATTACATGACCAAATAAAATATTATTTATATAATTTAAAATAAACAATTTTGTTAAATACAGCAAATTTCACACAATAGTTAAAAAGGCATAACTTTCAGATTATAAATTAGATTTCAATGAAACGAAAAGCAGTGTTGTTAAAATTTTATTTACTTTCATAATAAAGGATAAAATTCAAAATTTTCAAGATTTCAAATTTTAAATTTAAAAGTCAAAGTTTGACCATTTTGACCAAAATTCACTTTTTTGGAAAATATTCAATTTATACATGTTTGAAATTATAATTTACATTAAAATCAAAATTTATATTTAAAATAACAAAATTATTCATTTTAATAAATAAAAATAAAGTTTTTTTAAATCAAGAATTCAATTATAATAAGTAAATTATACAATTAAAACAATCAGAAAATACAGGGTTGTTACAACCATTGCCGAGCTATGTATATCTTTCGTCCCGAACGAGCTGCATTTGCCGAGCCACATCCCATCAATGCCGAGCCACTTGATGCCGACCCACGCATGCCCAATGAGGTTGGTAGAAACAGAAAATGCCGAGTGAGGTTGCCATCCCGAACGGTACTCATATGTCGAGCGACCCATGATGCCGAGCGAGGTTGCCATGCCGAACGACACTCGTATGCTGAGCGACCCATGATGCCGAGCGACATCTAATGCCGAACGACCCACGATGCCAAACGACGTCTAATGTCGAACAACCCACGATGCTGAGCGACTTATGATGCAGAACGAGAAGAAATGCCGAGCGAGAAGTGTTGGCCGAACGAAGTACTTATGCCAAACGGGGCTTTTTTGCCAAGCGAGAAGAAATGCCGAGCGATGCATATCTTCCAGACCGAGCTTTGCATCCTGTCCATTTCTTGGCCAAATGACATATCCAAGCAAACTTCATCCTTCGAAACCAAATCCATTATTTTCCTGCCTCGATAGTCATGAAGTTAGTTGTGCCGTGTCATTGCCTAGTTGTGCTGTGTCACCTACCTTAGCGCGCCTTGTACGAGTTTGGTTTTCTCCTATAGCACGTGGAGTATTTAGGGTAGTCTCCCAATCTGGAGATGCGCTGATACTAGGTGGACAACTTGGACTATTACGTGTAAGGGCTTTATGGGTAACCCCTTAATGTTATTTAAAAGTAAGTTTATTTTACTATTAGACATTATTATAATAGCATATATTACTACATAGTAAATAGTTTAACGGATCCTTAGAGGATGGGCGGTCCCAAGCATCCTGTAAGTTACTTGTACCTTTCTATTACAGTTCACTTGAGTTGGTTTATATTGTATAAGTATGTATGTCCTCACTTGAGTGTTTTGTGTTTTGCTTTACGCTCGGGTCAGATCGAGTGATACAGCATTAGAGAATCGCCTCTAGAGTTGGAGCTTCACTTCGAAACCCAGCTATCTATTTCGCTTTCAGTTATCCATTTGATTCCGGTTATTCAGTTGAGTCCAGCGATGGATTCTGTTCGTACTTGATATCATATTGGGATTTCTGTTGTATCTTGCTTAACTCTGATGTGTATTTATATAGTAGCTTCACGAACTACTATTTCTTTACTTCCTCTGCATTTTATTACTCTGTGTCTGTGATCTGTGACTATTTATTTACTATTTATGCTGTGTTTTGCCAAATTTAAATTACAATTCGGTATTTTGAACAATTCAAGTCCGACATGTGAGGATGCGAATGGTTGAAAATAGAGGGTCATTACATTTGGTATCAGAGTTTTGGCTCTAGGAAAAACTTAGCATATATGATAAATTTATTTACAGAATCACTTTCGTTCGAGCTTGAATCTTTTCTTTTTGACTCGATTTCCTTTGAATTTTGGAACGTTCCCCCAGTTTTGAAATTCATTCTTGTCCCTCACTATTCGTATTTTTTTTTCTGGAGTATCCTATAACTCCACTTCAAATGGCTTGTAAAGGGGTGGAACTCCTTTACAATAGGCATTTATTCACTGGAGATTATATATATCCTCGGTTTAGATGCCAGTGTCTCTTAATATCCCAAGTTCTATTTCTTGAGATCGAATGTAGACTTGCCTTAGAATTCCACAACGATCTGATCCTTGAAGTAACGGTTGACCCGGTTAAGGTTGCCCGCGATTTATATAAGCTTACCTATTTCCTTATTCGGTTAGTTAATCATCTTATCTTTTGTTCCAACTTATTTTCAAATCAAAATTTTCTTTAATTTGAGTCAATCGAATTTGAATCTCTATCCTTGCTTTGAAAACCTATTCCTGTATAGTGTATTTGCAAACCTATATTTAAAATGTTTTATACATTGTGTTGTTTGAGTTGTTGATGTTGATTTGGGTTTTCGATTGATTCGTCTGATCAACGTTATCGGTAGGGTCTCCAAAATACTTGAACAGAGCAAACTGACACAGTATTGTTTTCAAATTTAGTAAATGAATAAATTTTGTGTAATTATAGTATATATAAGTATGACTTTGTGAATTTTGATAGTTAACTGAATTGGATGTTTAGAAATAATATTTGACTTTGTATATAGCTTGCAACCATTAGCTTTTGTTTCATATACAAATAACTGAACTATAAAACATGGTTATAAATTAATTTGGAAATTAAAATAAATTTAAATCAAGAATTTGAGATTTATCGATGATTTCGAACTTTGGTTTTAAAGTTTTAACAGATATATTATTTGAATTACTTTTCGAATAGAAATCCTTTTCAAAGAATTTTAGAGTTTTAAGGCAGTGCTCTTCTCTTTATCGCTGGAAAATAATTTCGGTGATGACAGCAGCATCATCGACATTCATTTTCTATTTTCAAAGTGAAGAGACTATCCTGTAGTTTTACTACAGTTTTGCTTTGGAGAGTTAAATTGATTTGAAATTCAAAAATATGACTTGATTTACAATACATATATTGGTATATGATTTCAAAGTTGATTTTATATATATTTAGTACATATATTTAAGTACCTCTAAAATAGTTGAAGTTAATCGAAAATTTGATTCTTAAATTTTATCTTAAAGGATGATTTCAATTGTAAAAGAGAATCAAAATTGTGAATAAATATTTAAGCTTGAGATAATTAAATTAAAAAGTTTTATTTGTGTAATATTCTATTGCATTCCAATATAACTTACCTAAATTATTCAAAAGTCGAATATGTTATTGGATAATATACAATATAAAAAGATTTTATAAATAAAATTCGAGTGGTTATAATAAATGTCATACACTTAAATTTTAGTTATAAAAGATTAATAGAGGTAAATAGAATAAAAAGGTTAATTGAATAATATACAGTGCAAATGGTGTTAAAGGAATTTTTAAATAAATTGGTATAATTTATTCAAATTAATTAATTTTATAAATTTATTTGTTTATAAAGTTAGTATTTTTGAATAAGATTCATTGTTTACTTAATTCTTTCTTTGCCTTCTATTCCTTTCGAGGACGAAAAGTTTTGAGTGGGGAAGAGTGTAAAAATCCGTAAATTTGGGCAATTAAAAAATAATTGATTTAATAAGATTTTTGTAATTAAAATATTAAAAGAAATAGAAATTGGTTATTTAATGTGGATGTAATAACTAATTTGAATGGTAAATAATGTAATTTAAGCTAAATTATTGATTGATTGAAGGAGATTACAATAAATTGAAATAATGTAAAAGTTGAATTTATTAATGAGGTATATAATGAATGGAAATTGAGTAAGACCATGGTCCTATAAATAATTGTAACTTTGGTCTGTAGACAATAAACTTATAAATGTAGTTAAAAGTAAACAGTGACAATTATTATGTGTTACATGTTTATTTAGTCTATTTAATTGAAATGAGAAGTCAATTTTTAATAAATATAAACAAAAGTTACATTAATATGAAATGTAATACAACGTTTAGAAGTTGTTAAATTGGAGTGCATTAAGGAATGAATGGTTAACAAGGTTTGTAGAGTAGTAATGGACTTAATAAAAAGATTTGGAATTGAATCAAATTTATGTATTGAAATTCAGTCTCTAATAATTGGATCTATTTTAGTAAATGGAATTAGATATTACATTATTTGAAATTAAGATAAAATAGGAATATTAATGCACTATGGTATGAACCATGATAATTATACCATATAATGAAATGGATTGAATAACTAGGTGGAGTTAAGAATATGGATTTATTGCCATTTTAAAACTTATACTTTTTAAATTGGATAAATTACACTGTTTTACACGCAATAAATTTCTGTACTTTTATTATATACATATTTTATATTTTTTCTATATCCATCTCTATTTTATCATTCTATTTTTATTTGTCTAGGCCTTTATTGTCTTTATTGGAGTTTATTTGTGTATATTCTTTTATTTAATGTCTTGGAAACAAATTAATTAGACATACGTTACTTTGTTTAATTAGGCATAGGTTACATTTGCTTTATTTCTTGCCTTTTTTTACCTATCTATTTAATTACCTACCATAGCCATGTACAATTTTTTCTAGCTGTGAGAAATTATTTCACAAATCACGTACAAGAAGATTTATTTCTCATTTCAAACTCCTCATTTTCATTTGCAATTAAGAATAAATATATACGTTCCTTTCTCCTTAATTATACCTTTTCCGTTTCCTAGCATTTTCTTCATTGCTTGCCTTGCGAACCACACCATCTATTAGCCGTGAGAAATTTATCAATTCACGTACAAAAATTTATTTCCCACTTCTCATATTCATTTGCATTTAAGAATAAAATGTATGCAAGTTTATTTCTCCTTAGCTTATAACTTTTTGTTTCCTATCATTTGCTCCTCCTTAGCCGTTTTTTTTTCTTCCATCTTTAGCCCTGTATTTCTTTGATAACTCGCACACAAACAATTCTCAAAACTCTTCATTATCATTTGTGTGAAGAAAAATTACAGCAAGCTCTAATTATTCCATGGCTTCCTCTTCTTCTTTTTCTATTTTCTTTTCTCTTTTCTTTTGTTCTTCTTCAAGCATGGCTCGGTCTCCACATATTGCCGACCACACCACCTCCTCCTCACCACAAAAGCCTAGCAGTGACCACCATGGAAGCATACGTCACCAAAGCTGATAACAAACCTTAACCAAGATATGTATTGATCACCTTGCTTTGATTTATCAAGGTTAGGTCATTTCATTTTCTATCTTTTCATTGTTTTATCTATATTCTTTTGTATTGAATCATTGCTTATATATGTTATGTATTGTGTTGTTTACAAGTTCGGATCTGACTCTTCATCCACTCAAAAATTATAGTCGTGCTTTGTCATGACTTTTCATGCTTTGCGAAGTTTGGATGTGTGTTTGATTTTGATTCTAGCTTTCAAATAGGCGAGATTTTTCACTCTAGACAACGTACTTTTATAATTGTGAAATGATGACAAGTGAATTGTAGAAATTATTATGCTATGTTCATACATGCATGTGGTTGATTATATGATGTTAAATGCTGTTTATATATTTGATACATCAGTTGTTATGATATTATAGGCTATATTGTTATATTTATTTCTTGTTTATCACACTGCAAGTTTCCTATTACTATGGGTTGAAGTGATACATACCCGAATAGACTTTAGGATAAAGAAAATCACTATGGGCTGAAATGATAGGCTCGAGTGATTTTTATTGATTTTTGTTGTATTTGTTTTTCTTGGGATTGCGGGTTTGAAATGATAGAACCTGGATTTTCTTTTTAAATTACGTATTGAAATGATACATATCTGTATCACTTGACCTAGGTTAGAAAATATTATACAGGCCCATGGTTAATATTTATAAAGTAATATTTTCCTAAAAATTTATTAAGTATTTTGAAATTTTGGAATAAATGGAATTTTAACTTAAAATTTGATTTAAAGATTTGAAATATAAAGAGATATCGGTTTTTATAAGTTAAAATGTTATAAGCTGATAATTGGTTTAAAGTGTAATTTAAAAATCTTTACTGGGTTTTAAATAGAAATTTAAAGATTTTTTATTTGTGATAAATAATTTAGTAATTAAAGTTGATTAATATGGAATTTTAAAATCTAACTTGATAATTGCAATCAATCTTTAGTTTTGAAATGAGTATGGTTGTATAATAAATGATGCATTTTGAATTAAGAAAATGAAATACAGTTTTTAATTAATGCAAGAAACATGTAAAGCCTTAATTAATGAAAGAAGATGTAAAGTTTTTAATTAATGCAAGAAACATGTAAAGTTTTAATTAATGAAAGAAACGTGTAAAGTCCTAATTAATGAAAGAAACGTGTAAAGTTTTAATTACTGTGGTATTGATTAAATTAATAAATGCTCTTTACTATAATAGAAACGTAAATTAAAACGTACATTTGATAATGTAAGTTTTAATTAATGTAATATTGACTAAAATGATAAATGCTCTTTATTGTAATAAATGTAAATTAAACGTACATTTGATATGTAAGTTGTAATTAATGTAAATGGCATATTTCAAATGATTAAATATTAAAGTTTCTTTATTTTAATAATAACGTAAGTTAATAAGATACTTTTAACTTAACATAAGAATTTCAGCTTTAAATTGTATATTACAGTAACAAAGTTTATTTAACTATAAGGCTATGATAAAATGACCATGTTAAAATTTGTAAGTATATAAATACTTTGGTTATGTAAAATGTTAAAGTGGAAAGTATTACATTCCAAAAATGCTATGATTCCTAAGTATTGTGATTTTAAGCAGTATGAATTCCAAATGACAATGTTTCTAAATTGTTAAGATTTCAAAGTATTATGGTTTCAAAGTGTTTGGTTCCAAAGTTGTTATAACTTGAAAGTAATATGACTTTGGAAATGAAATTATTGGAAATTATATTTAATTAAAGATTGTTTTTAAATATATAAATTTGAACTTATTGAAATTGAAGATTTAAGAATACGAGTTTATAAAGTGGTTTGGTTTCAGATGATTTAAAACAATATTTCGAGTTTAATAATTTAAAGGAATATTCAATGATTTGGAAACTTGAGTTTTATTTAAATGAGATATTGATCCGGTCTTTGGAATTTAAAGGATATATTATTACTTTGGTTTTTGAAATGGGAAATGATATATTGATTTGATTTTGAAAGAAAAAAATATAGTATTTAGTTTTGAAATGGATATGATATTTTGGTTTCAAAGTGTAAATGATTTTGAAAGAAATATCCATGGGTTATAATAACATTTGGTTGTTAAAGAGACCGAGATCGGAAGTTGTCATACTCTCTGCCAACTCTGGAAACCACTTTAACAACCATTACGTGGTGGAGATTTCAGAATGAAGTAGGATGGTGGCGGCGTTTCTTTGAGGTAAATACGTGGACCCGACTCCTGTGAGTTGGCATAAGGTGGCTAAAACAGGAGCGATAGACGGGATAAGAAGGTAACACCTTTTATTGGAGACACTCGTTCGATACCATTCTATTACTTTGTGATTGTTTGGGCCCTTTTCATTTTAGGGGTGTGGCTCGAGGTGGGCGGTAAAAGCTGCTACACATTACCACCGGTCCGGAAGCGTAATTGGTATATCTACCCTGACATTGCCTAGTTGTGCCATGTCACCTACCTTAGCGCGCCTTGTACGAGTTTGGTTTTCTCCCATAGCACGTGGAGTATTTAGGGTAGTCTCCCGATCTGGAGATGCGCTGGTACTAGGTGGACAACTTGGACTATTACGTATAAGGGCTTTATGGGTAACCCCTTAACGCTATTTAAAAGTAAGTTTATTTTACTATTAGACATTATTATAATAGCATATATTACTACATAGTAAATAGTTTAACGGATCCTTAGAGGATGGGAGGTCCCAAGCATCCTGTAAGTTACTTGTACCTTTCTGTTACAGTTCACTTGAGTTGGTTTACATTGTATAAGTATGTATGTCCTCACTTGATTGTTTTGTGTTTTGCTTTACGCTCGGGTCAGATCGAGTGATACAGCATTAGAGACTCGCCTCTAGAGTTGGAGCTTCACTTGGAAACCCAGCTATCTATTTCGCTTTCAGTTATCCATTTGATTCCGGTTATTCAGTTGAGTCTAGCGATGGATTCTGTTCGTACTTGATATCATATTGGGACTTCTGTTGTATCTTGCTTAACTTTGATGTGTATTTATATAGTAGCTTCACCAACTACTATTTCTTTACTTCCTCTGCGTTATATTACTTTGTGTATGTGATCTGTGACTATTTATTTACTGTTTATGCTGTGTTTTGCCAAATTTAAATTACAATTCAGTATTTTGAACAATTCAAGTCCGACATGTGAGGATGCGAATGGTTGAAAATAGCGGGTCGTTATAGAAAAAAAAATTAAAAAAATATTTTTAATACACACACACACATATGGCTAGATTGTATTGACTTCGCATCGGAAAGAAAAGCAAATATATGTTTAAATAGGATATTGACTTTAAAAAAGAGATATAGATATTTTGGTGTTAAATATATGATTTAATAAACATTGATTTTTAAAAGTATAATAATGAAGAGGTTACTTTGGTACGTGTTTTAAAATTTAATATAGATTATTTCTAATATAATGAATATATATATATATATATGTGATTTCCAAATATGTATGTTTATTCAATCAATCCCTACCTAAACTTGATTTAGTTCATCGATCTTTAATTATTAGCTTTGTTCATCGAATTCATGTCTGTCGTGCTTTGCTTTGAATTCGTGCGTGGATCTATAGCTCATTCCATTTATCGAAACCTCTCTAGCCTCGAAAGGTGAGCAATCACTCACGATTAACATTCTTATAGTTAGTATATTTGATTTCACTTGAAACAACAATTAAAATATGTCGTTAAATTTGAATTGTTAAATATTTAATTATTAAATATGATACACCATTTTCTGCAAATTGTTCACCTATGATATATGACACTTCATCCTATTGTATATATTTTATTTAATTACTGACGATATATGCCTGTTATTGATATGTTATAATTTATCATATTTGTTAATTTTGCAAGTACCCTATTAATGTATAATTCCTTATGGGTTGAAATGGTACAAACCCGAACGATTTTGTAGAATTGGAGAAAAACATTATGGGTTGAAATGGTAAACCCAAGTGATTTTCGTTAATTTTAAATTTTGGGATAGCGGGTTGTAATGTTATATACCCGTAAATATTTAAACTGTGGATTGAAATGATAAATATTTGTTTCACTTGATCATAGGATAGAAAACTACCATTGGTTTATATTTCGAAAAATGATTTTCCAAAGTTTTCAAAAGAAATATATGGTTTTTAATAAATATTGATTTTTAAAATAAAATTTTAATATAAAAAATTTAATAAAAAGATTTGATTTAATAAAAATTTAATTTATTTAGTATATAATATGATTAGGTATTTATTTAAATATATATTAATGTTTTAAAAATAGATTTATTTTGTAACTTGATTTGATAAAGAGTGATTGAATGAATATTCTCAGTTTTAAATAAAAGTGAGACGAAATATTTAATATTGATGTGAATTGATGAATTGAGATTTTATTTAATTGTTATTAAAAAGATTAAGTGAATATTTTTCAATTTGAATGAAATTAAATTTTAATGTTGAAATCTTGATGAAGCTTATGTTGAAATGTTTGATTATTTAAACTTTGAAACGTATTAGAATTGAAGAGATAGTTCAAACCTGGATTTGAAATCAATATGAATTGAAATGGGTTTTTGATAATTTGAATTGGATTTGAATTGATGAACCGGGATTGGTTTAAATTGAATTTTTGGATATCATGATTTAGATCGATTTATGAAATTGGATGAAACTATTTTTATTATATAAAGTATTTTAAGATATATAAACTATTTTAATATATATAATTTTTTTTGATATATAAACTATTTAATTTATAGAAGATCTAACATATATACTATTTTCAATATCTGAACTGTTTAAGTCGAAATTGTTAGGATTTCCAAAGTGTTATGATTTCAAAGTTTTATGATTTCAAAAGTATTATGATTACAAAGTGTTATGGCTTCGAAAGTGCTATGATTTTTAAAGTGTTTTAATTTTTGAAAATGAATACGATTTAAAGCAAATGGTGATATCGAATTGATATAGTTTTGGAATGAATATGATATTTTGACACGAATTATGAACTATTTGAAGACCATGGTGTGAAATAAGCGTTTGGTTGTTAAAGAGACCGGGATCGGATATTGTCATATTCTATGCCAATAGCGAAAACCACTTTAATAACTGTATATGTGGCGGAGATTCCAGAATGAAGTACGATCGTTTGGTGACGATTCTATATGGTATTTATGTAGCCCTGACTCTCGTAAGTCAGCTTGATGCGGCTAAAACAGGAGCCACGCTGGGCCAAGTGAGGTTATTCCTCTGATCGAGCACATTCCTTCGATACAATTCTATTGTTTTTGTGATTTGATTGCATATTCCTTTGATTTGGGATTGTGTCGTGAGGTGGACGATAGTAGCTACTATGCGTTATCACCAGTCCAGATACACAAACGGTATATCTAACCTGGCGTTCCCTCGAGTGCCTTGTCGCATGCCCTATCGTGCCTTCTCTGAGTTTGTTTTGTGTCGTACCTATGGAGTGCTCCCTGATAGCCCACTTGCGAGTAGAGTTTATTATATCTGTATAGACTATGGCATTATATAAAATGTGTTAATGGGGACATGGGTAATGCCTTAATGCTATTTTAATAGCTTACTTTACTTATGACATATTATAATAGCGTATGTTACTACATAGTAGACAGTTCCACAGATCCTTAGAGGATGGAAATCCCAAACATCCTTTAAGTTACTTGATTTCAGTTTACATTTCACTTGAGTTGAATTTATTAATATATGAGTGTTAATCCTGACTCGCGTGTTTTGTGTTTTGCTTTATGCTCGAGTCAGACTGAGTGTCATAGCATTTGAGACTCACCTGTGGAGATTTGGGAGCTTTGCTTGAAGATCCATCTATATCTATTCAGCTTTTAGCTATCCAGTTGTCTCATTCAAACTTGTCATCTGTTTGTGTTCGAGACTATATTGTATTTGAGATATTCCGTTGTATGTTATTTCAAACTCTGTTGTTTATATAGTAGCTTCATGGACTACTATTTATCCATTCTACTGCTTATTGTTATATTACTCTGTGTTTGTGATTCTATGATTGATTTATTTACGGTATATGCTGAGTTTTTCCAAATATAAAATAACAATATGTTGATTTCAGCAATTCAATCCTGACATGTGCAGATACGAATGGTCTGAAATAGCGGGACGTTACATGACCCATTTGCATTTTGGAAACGAAATGGGCTTTTTGGGTCGTTTATCGTTCAAATCCAAATCAACCTGATCCATCCTTCTCTATCTCTGCTATATCTGTAAATAGCCCGTCAAAAACCCTAGGTTATTTCTTATTTCTGATTTCAGTACGTACAACTCCATTATCTTCTTCATGTTCCTTCCAATGGCGGTGAACCCTAATTCAATTGCAAATTCAAAATCAAAACCAAATCCAAAAAATCACACTCCTCCAAACCCTAACAAATTATTTACCGTTTTGAAGCTCTCGATGAGCGTAATTGACGCAGCTTTGACTAGGCGTGAACAGTTTAGATACCAAACTGTAACAACCTATCCAGGATCTTCCTCACAAAATGATGATTTCATGTCAATAAACTGATAGAACGATAGATGCTCAGTTCCGTTGATCGTGATGATACCGAAATCTAGCTATCTCCAACTCGTTGATCTCGCAAGATGCCGTGTTGAAGATCTACAATTCGATCATTGATCACTCGTAAGTAATACCGAGAATTGGCTTCAAATTCGTTGACTCGCTCATGAATAACCCAAAGATGGAAAGAAGAAGGAGATCACACTCAACTTCCAACAATGGTGGCCAAAGCTCACACACAAATTTATTTCAAAATCAACCCCTTTACCAATGACAACACACCCCTATTTATAGGAAATTACAACACACACATGCGACTTAACACCATACGACTCACGACCTAACACATACGACTTAACATCAGACGACTCACGACCTAACACATACGAGTTACAACATCACACGACTTAACCACATACCAACATCACACGACTTAACAACATATGAGTTACAACATCACACGACTTAACAACATACGAGTTACAACATCACACGACTTAACAACATACGACATAAGAAATCAGCATATGACTTAAGAAGATAGCACAGCTTCATGCGACATAAGAGAACAATGCGGCATAACTGAGCGACTTATAGAAATGCAACTTAAGGCAGGCGACTTAAGAAATACGGTATAACTGAGCGACTTAAGGCAGACGACTTAAGAAATACGGTATAAGTGAGCGACTTATAGAAATGCGACTTAAGGCAGGCGACTTCTAGAAATGCAGCACAACTGAGCGACTTATAGAAATGCGACTTAAAGCATGCGACTTATAGAAATGCAGCATAACTGAGCGACTTATAGAAATGCGATTTAAGGCATGCGACTTAAGGTAGGCAGCTTATCATGGTGCGCTGCATCATCCTCCCCTGGTTGAAAAGAATTCGACCCCGAATTCGCACTTTCCTCTTCTTCGTCATACTTATTCTCATGATATGGAATCAAGTGTTTGACGTTGAAAACGTCGGCAGTATGGGTATGATCCGACAATTTTAACTGATAAGCATTCTCATTAATCTTTTTTACGATTTCCAGAGGGCCAATCTTTCTAGCAGCTAGTTTGTTGTAAGTACCAATAGGAAATCGATCCTTAGTCAATACTGCATATACAAGATCTCCTTCTTTGAACTCAACATTTCGTTGTTTATTATCTACGGATTGCTTATATTTCTCATTCGCCTTAAGCAATCTTATCTGCACAACCTTGTGGCACTCTTGCAATTCATTCACAAAATCACTAGCTCGTTTGATCACTCCTTTCTACAGTGGTACTATAGATAAATCCAATGGCCCCTTAGGGATTGTTGAGTAAACGACCTGGAATGGACTGAACCCAGTGCTACGATTAACTGCATGGTTGTGTGCAAACTCAGCTTGACACAGCTTGGAATCCCAACTCTTCAAATTGTCATTCACGAGGCATCTCAATAGGTTACCTAGGGATCTATTCACAACTTCTGTCTGTCCATCCGTCTGTGGATGATAAGAACTACTAAATTTCAGCTTTGTCTCGACCATTCTCCATAGACTCATCCAAAAATGACTCAGAAAACGAGTATCTCTATCCGATACAATAGATTTAGGCAACCTGTGAAGACGATAGATCTCTCTGAAGTAAAACTGTGCGACATTAACTGCATCTGCAGTCTTCCTGCATGCGATAAAATGTACCATTTTTGAAAACTGATCAACCACCACATAGATAGAATCATTGCCATGTTACGTCCTTGGTAAGCCCAGTACAAAGTCCATACTAACATCCACCCATGGTTTAGTAGGTATAGGCAACGACATATATAAACCTGCATTTTTTGCGGTCCCCTTTGAAACTTGACAAATATGGCACCTCTGAACGAACTTTTCAACCTCCTTCCTCATTGACGGCCAAAAATAAGACTTTGAGATCAACTCCATAGTACGGTCGCGGCCCATGTGTCCTTCTTCATGTAATTCTTTGATGATTTTCATTCGTAGATTGCAATCTGGAATACACAACTGATTTCCTCTGAATAGAAAACCTTCAACCAACATATATCCGGCCATGTTTCCCTGCTTGACTTTGTCTAGGATTTCGGAGAAATATGAATCTGAAGTAAGAAGATCTGGAAGTAAGTCAAAACCCATCACCTCTATTAGCATGGTTGTTAGTAAATTATTCCTCCGACTCAATGCATCGGCAACGCGATTAGTTACTCCATACTTGTGCTTTATGATGAATGTAAATTGCAGCAAATAAGCTATCCACGATGCGTGCCTAGCTACAATTTTATTCTGCCCTTGTAAATGTTTCAATGCTTCATGATCTGTATACAAAAAAAATTCTTTGTGGAACAAGTAATGTCTCCAATGCTTCATGGCCTACACAATAGTATAAAACTCCACATCATAAGTACTGTAACTCATTTTTGCTCCAAAATTTTTTTCACTGAAATAGGAAATTGAACGTCCCTTCTGACTCAACACTTCTCTGATTCCAACTTTGGACGCATCTGTATGTAACTCAAATAGTAACTGAAAATCTGGCAACACTAAAATCGGTGCTGAGGTTAAAAGTTCCTTGATTTGTTCAAAAGCAAATCCTGCCTCTTTCGTCCATGAAAACTGCTTTCCTTTCATACAATCAGTAGCAGGAGCCATTACACTACTAAAGTGCGGTATAAATCTTCGATAAAATGAAGTTAACCCATGCAAACTTCTGATTTCTCTTATAGTTTTGGGCTGTGGCCAATTTCTGATTGCGGCTACTTTACTCTGGTCCACTTGTATCCCTTCCTTAGACACGACATAACCCAAAAATAACACAATTGGCGTCATGAACATGCATTTCTTCGTCGCTGCATAGAACTATTCTTGACGAAGAATAGTTAACACCTTTCGCAAGTGTTGAATGTGCTCCTCTGTGTTAGCACTATACATCAAGATATCATCAAAGTTGACTACAACAAACTTCCCGATGTAAGGTCTGAAAATTTGATTCATCACCCTCATAAATGTGCTTGGTGCATTAGATAGACCAAATGGCATGACCAGCCATTCATATAATTCTTCCCGAGTCTTGAATGCCGTCTTCCATTCATCACCTAGTCTTATGCGAATCTGATGATAACCACTCTTAAGGACGATCTTAGAAAAGATTACAGACCCACTTAGTTGATCCAATAGATCATTAAGTCTTGGCATAGGAAATCTGTATCTGACAGTTATTTTGTTGAGTGCCCTGCTGTCTATACACATTCTCCATGAACCATCTTTCTTCGGTACCAACAGAGCTGGCACAGCACAAGGACTGAGACTCTCTCGAACACGCCCTTGGTCAAGCAACTCCTCAACCTGTTTCCTCAACTCTTCATGCTCTTTTGGACTCATACGATAATGCGACCTATGCGGTAAAACAACACCTAGCACTAGATCAATTTGATGTTGTATAACCCCCAGTGGCAGTAATTCCTTGGGTAATTCCGTAGGAAAGACATCTTCAAATTCATTTAACACCGATCTAACCTCCGTAGGAATTTCAAGATCTTCACTTGTTTCATACCCAATCAACATAAACAATTCAGCACTATCTTCCACTTCTTTAACAAATTCTCTCGTAGATAATAGACTAGTTGATTCCACTTTCTTCTCTGACTTGCTTTCACTTTGTTCACGCTTCTTAGGAACTAAGGTAACTTGCGTACCTTCGAACATGAAACTGTAGCTGTTGGTGCGACCATTATGTTGTACAGCTCTATCATATTGCCATGGTCTTCCCAATAGTAGATGACACACATCCATATCGACAACATCACACCATATATCGTCTTTGTACTTCTTCCCAATAGAAAATGTAACAAATGTTCGTCTTCCCACTGTCACTTCTCCATCTTTCTTTAGCCATGCCCGTTTATAAGGTTTAGGGTGTTTTTCAATCTTCAACCCTAACTTCTTGACGGCTTCTTTAGAAATAATGTTATCCCGCATCAATAACAAATCGACAAACCTTTCCCAAGATAGTACATGTAGAGTGAAAGATATTGCTTCTCATCCAACTAGAATCATTCTCATGCTTTGTCACTAAACAAGACCTCCTTATCATCAAGTTACACCCTTCGTCTGCTGACACAACTTCTTCATCTTCATCAAACTTCGATGGTTGAGAATAATCAATTTCAACTTCCACATCATCATACTCACATTCCTCTGCAACTAATGCTCTCTTCTTTGGCTTTCTACATTCATTACTTTTATGGCCAAACTCCTGACAATTATAGCACTTGATACTGTTATTGACCTTTGCTTTAGCGGCTTCATTGACAATTGGTTTATTGACGGCCTTGGAAACATTAGCACTGCTACTAGCACCCTTATTCTGGTTGTTAGAACCCGTAAACACACCAATTCCTCGTCTTCCTTGTTTCTCCCAAGCTAGAGCTTTCTGATGTGCTTCAGCAACAGACATTGGATTAAACATATTAACCATGTCTTGAATTTGCATTCGTAACCCTCCGACATATCTAGTCGTTAGCTGTTCCTTGGTTTCCATAATATCATTCCTTGCAACCAATTGATAGAATTCATCTGCGCAGTCATTCACTGTCTCCGTCCCTTGTTTCAAATTCTGCAAACGTTGATACATAAGAGATTGATAATTATACGACAAGAAAATCGCTTTCATCATCTTTCTCATCTTCTCCCATGTGACAACTTTTGATTTTTCCTTTCTCTCCCGAGTTAGTTTAGTTTGTTGCCACCAAGCCATAGCTCTTCCCCTTAGTTTTGAAGCAACTAATTGGACTCTGCGATTCTCAGGCACCTCCTTGAATTTCAAAATTTCTTCAACAGTCGACAACCAATCAAGAAATTATTCTGCTTGCATATCACCTTTGAATTCTAGAATTTCCATCCTCATACCTGACTCCCATTTACGATCATTTTCTGAATCCAGATATTGATTTCACACTGAGCCTCGATTTCGATAATGAATACTACCTTCATCACCATCTTCCTCAAAATCAGGTGTATTTCGATATCGATCCTGACCATCTACGTCCATACGACCATGCATGTCCCTTCTACCCTGTCTTTCAACATCACGATATGGTTCGTTTTGGAACCCACGTTGAGTTCTTCCCTCTTCATTTCGGTACCCATGGCGGTCTCGCATCATTGAAACTGATGATTCTCTCCTATCTCGATAAGACTGAGGTGACATCCTCCTTTCTTCCGAAAACGATGGTGAAACCCTATTTCCACCCTGGTTCGAAATGGTAACGTTCTCCTTTGATTTTGATTCATGTCATTCATCAATTTCTCCCATTTTTCAATACCCTCATTGAACTTTTCATTGATACGCTGCTCCATCTGCTCAGCTTCTTGTCTTCTATACAAATCTTCAATATTATGATAGTGATTAGCACGTCTCGGAGGCATGATCATTAAACAATCTCGTTTCCGTCTCTGATTTGGCTCTGATACCAATTGACGCAGCTTTGACTAGGCTCGAACAGTTTAGATACCAAACTGTCACAACCTATCCAGGATCTTCCTCACGAAATGATGATTTCGTGTCAATAAACCGATAGAACGATAAATGCTCAATTCCGTTGATCGTGATGATACCGGAATCTAGCTATCTCCAACCCGTTGATCTTCCAAGATGCCGTGTTGAAAGATCTACAATTCGATCATTGATCACTCGTAAGTGATGCCGAGAATTGGCTTCAAATTCGTTGATTCGCTCACGAATAACCCGAAGATGGAAAGAAGAAGGAGATCACACTCAACTTCCAACAATGGTGGCCAAAGCTCACACACAAATTTATTTCAAAATCAACCCCTTTACAAATGACAACACACCCCTATTTATAGGAAATTACTACACACACATGCGCTTAGCACCATACAAATCACGACCTAACACATACGACTTAACATCAGACGACTCACGACCTAACACATCGAGTTACAACATCACACGACTTAACCACATACGAGTTACAACATCACACGACTTAACAACATACGAGTTACAACATCACACGACTTAACAACATACGAGTTACAAAATCACATGACTTAACAACATACGACATAAGAAATCATCATACGACTTAAGAAGATAGCACAGCTTCATGCGACATAAGAGAGCAATGCGGCATAACTGAGCGACTTATAGAAATGCGACTTAAGGCAGGCGACTTAAGAAATGCGGCATAACTGAGCGAATTATAGAAATGCGACTTAAGGCAGGCCACTTATAGAAATGCAGCATAACTGAGCGACTTATAGAAATGTGACTTAAGGCATGCGACTTATAGAAATGCGGCATAACCGAGCGACTTATAGAAATGTGACTTAAGGCATGCGACTTAAGGTAGGCGGCTTATCATGGTGCGCTGCATCAGTAATTCCCTGGTATGATTCGTTTTCCAATCGGATTCACATTTCGTCCAGAAATTTTCGAAACATTTTCGACCGTTCATATGAACTTTTGACGATCCGATGGTGGATCGTCGTCTGATTGTTGGATGGGGAGTGGCATCGGAGAGAAGAGGTCGAGCAGTCTCTTCTATGGTGTTCGTTGGTGGTATGGTGTCTGGAATTCACCAGGAACAACAACCTTAGGTTGCATTTGTACTGACCGTTAGGGGATGGCGGAGTGGGCGCCCAAGCAGGGAGCGGATCGCCTTGGCGAGGGCTTGGCGCTGGTGATCTTCGATCGATGCGGTAGGCATAATGGTGGCGGCGGTAATGGCTTTTAGGGTGGCGACTAACTTCGGTAGGGGTATTGAATGCTCATACGCGATGAGCATCTGGTGAAGTGGATGAAGCGTATTGGTGGTAGGTTTTGTTTTTTTCATTGTTTAATTTAATTTGAAATTGTTGAAATTCTAATGATGCTAACATTTACATACGAGGTTCGTTTAACGTGCGGTTTGTTTCGCCGGGATCGTATCGAAATTTTGGACATTTTGACGCTTGATTGGATGAATTCTGAGACTGTTTGAATTTGGGCCCTAAATTGGATTTTAATTCGATTTAAAATCGAAGGTAAGTGATTTGACCCACTCACAACTTCTACAAATTCTTGTGTTAGTTAAATAAAATTTATGATGTGATTAAAAGTTTATTTATGGCTATTTGGTGTTTTTAAATTGTTATTCGTGTTAGTTTGAATTTATTTTGAATTAAATTGTCAATTAATTTTTTATTGATTATCAGTTAATTACCTGTATATAATGATCTGTTAATTGTTGATATGTATTAGTTGAATTGGATGATGATTGTGATGGATGTTTGAATTTACTATTGGATGATATGTTTGATTTATGAAATGCTATCACTCCGTAATTTCCTTTAGTTACTGTTTAGAAAAATCACTATAGGTTGAAATGATATATACCCAAACAATCTATAGATTTGGAAAAAAATCATTATGGGTTGAAATTATAGACTCGAGCGATTTTATGGATTTTTATGTTAATTCAAGATTGTGATTTGAAATGATATAAAATCGTAAAATTTTAAGTTACGGATTGAAATGGTACATATCCGTATCACTTGACCCTAGGGTAGAGAATTATGTACAGACAACGGATTAGTTAAATTAAATGATTTTGAATCCTAAATTTTTGAATCCTATTAAACGATATTTTGAAATAAAATTTGGTTTACATAAATTTAATTATTATCGAAATTCAATTTTATGTTAAAATCGGAATTGGATTAAAGAAATCGTTAAAAGAATTTAATTGAAAATTTCAAAGTTGAATTTGGAATATAAGTAAAATTTATCGGAATTAAGTTATTTGAATTGTTTAAAATATAACTTTGTAATGTGTTGAAATTTGAATAATTTAAATTGATATTTCAAACATAGATTTAAATTGATATAGAATTTAATAGTTTATTTAAATTTGAATTGAAAGATTTAAATTGGGTTTTCTTGACTTGGAAATTAAAATAGTTCTGATGCGTTGAAATAAAATAAATAGTTTAAATTGATATTAGTTCCAAATTTATATTTTAATATAAACTGTTTTAAAATATATTTTAATGACTTTAAGTTTTAATATTTTCAAAACCTATATTAACTATATTAAATCATTTTAACCTATTTTAAACCATTAAATTTATTTTCAACTAATTTACCCATTTTTACCTAGTTTAAATCTAATTAATATATTTCAAAGCCATTTAATCTGTTTTAATTATATTTAATCTATTTTAAATCTATTTAACTATCTTAAATCAATTTAACAGTATCTTAATTCTATAACTAAACTATTTTAATTATTTAACTATTTAAACTATTTATAACTATCTAAACTATCTTTCTAAATTTAAAACTAAATAAAATGGATGTGTTTATATCTTAAATCCTTGAGTCCAAAGTGAATATGATAAAATGATATTATAACCTAAGTTGGGATTTAAATTATATATTTGATTTGAATATGAAGTTTTGAAATGAGGATTTAACCCATTTTGAAATATAATTTCGAAAGTGAATAAAATTTAGAAAGTGATATGGTTTGAGAATATGATATTTTGATATCAATTATAAATTGACTTTTGGAAAATATAAAAGAACCATCCGGTGTGAAATAAGCATTTGGTTGTTAAAAAGACTGAGATCAATATTGTCATACTCTCTGCTAATACCAAAAGCCACTTTAACAACTGTGCAGGTAGTGGAGAATCTAGAATGAAGTAGGATGGGTTAGGGAATGATTGTATATGCAGTATTTACATGACCTTGACTCCCGTGAGTCAGCATGATGTTGCTAAAATCAAGAGCTACGCATGCCCAAGTGAGGTAATTCCTCCGATCAGGCACACTTCTTCGATACTATTTTCTGACTTTGTGATTTGATTTGGTGGCCACCCTTGGTTTTTGATATGGGAGTGTGTTCCGAGGTGGGCGATAGTAGCCGTTATGCGTTACCACTAGTCCGAATACCAAAATGGTATATCTACCCTGGCATTTCCTCGAGTGATGTGGCACATGCCCTATTGAACCTTCCACAAGTTTGTTTTATACCTTACCTTTAGCGTGCCCTCTGTGTAAACCTCCAGTTTACGGAGGAGTGTACGGTGCTATATAGACTATGGAAATATATAAAATGTGTTAAGGGGGACATGGATAATGCCTTAAAGCTATTTTTATACTTTTACTTTACTGTAGACATATTATAATAGCATATTGTACTACATAGTTGATAGTTTAATGGATCCTTAGGAGATGGTAATCCCAAGCATCTCTTAAGTTATTGCACTCATGTTAGACACTGGATAGAAGATGTCAAACCCCGCAAATATCTCTGATGCTATTCTACTCACATTTATTTACCGTTGATTTAACTCACACAAGATCTTTTAGTTTTGACTCGAGTGTTTTGTCTTTTTAATTCGCTCGGGTCAGCCTAAGCATTTCATGATTGAAGACCTTATTTCAGAGGACGAAGAACAAGATTTGTATTATTATTATTTATTTATTTATCCCGATGCATTATGTTGTTCCGCTGCATTTATTTGACAGTTTATGTAACTCTGATGTTTGTGTTGTAAATAATAATCAAATGTATTTATAAACAGCTTCATGAACTGTTATTTGATTAATATATATTATCATTCTGTTGCGAAATGATGTATTTGTTTTATTTCTTTCTCTTTTTCATATTCACTCCATAACGATCTGCCCCTTTGAATGTTTTGAGTCTAACGTGTGTGTCTACTTAAAACATCCAAAAAAGCAGTTCGTTACATTCCGTTTAGGGTTCTTCTTGAAAAGGTGATCCCAATTAGAGAAAATCTTAGAGTAAGAAAAAGTGTTAGACCGAGGGTCTTATTATGGGGTAAACGTGAATCTTAGACCATTAGATTTAGAGACAGAATAGGATGCAACCACATCATAGGTTGAATAGGTGCCATCAAATGGAAGCATGAAGGGGCCAGATTGAATAAAAGAATGAAATTGACGTGTTAAAATCGTACAACACGAAGGAAAAATTCCTTCGCCTCACTAACGTATGCAGGCCAAAGTATAGGTCGACCGGCCGGTTAACCTAGGCCTTAGGATGGTCGACCTCTAAGTATAAGTTCGGATTCTGGCGTTCTATACATGGAAATTGACCAGAAAATTGCCGCAGACACAATGGTGCTATCCCGTGGCTCAATTCTGACAATTTCACAAAGTTATTTTGTAACATCCCAAATTTTATCAATTTAAAATTAGTAATTAATTTGAATTTTTGGAATTTAATTTGAAGTTAATTTGAAAATTTTCAAAACAAATAAAATAAGTGTTAATCTGTATGAATAAGACTGCAATTTCATTTGAGTTTAAAATTTGAAATAATAAATGTTTTAAAATTATTTGAATTTAAAATATATATGTATATATATGTATATATATTAGTAGATTTGAATTTGACTTTGAATTTGAATTTAAATTTTAAATAAATGCTTTAGTAAAATTACTTAGATTAATATATATATATATATCTGTGTGTATGTATGTATGTATGTATATGTGATTTATTTAATGTGTACTTAATTCTAAAATATTTTCTTTTAAATAGTATATATTAATATAAAGTAATTTCTTCACATAATGGAAAAGGTAAATTAAAAATCAATATAAAATATAATAGGACAAGTGTTAAATTATAAATACATTATGAACATGAAAATTACAATTGGAAGAAAGATAGTTTGAGAATTAACAAGTGCAATCAATAAAAACAAGGAGATTAACAAGTGTCATTTTGCTTTTATTTTTTTTAAAATGAATAAAAATAAGAAAACATAGTTATATAAACTTCATACTCTCCTCCCTCTCATTTCTTTACTTTTATTTTCAGAAGACCGTACATTTTAAATCAGAAAACAAAGTAATCAAAATCAAGACAACTTTTTCAACATTTAAAACAAATTCCAGAAACACAAAGATCTAATGCAAGCAAGGATTCAAGCTAAAAATATGTAAACAAATCTTAAACAACCAGCAGTCAACATTCAAGAAAGATTTCAAAGTAAAGATTGTCTTCAACAACAACTTGAATCAAGCATTCCAGATTCAAAACAAAAAGATTTAAAGCAAGATCAAACTCAGGATTTTAAAATCAAGAAAAAAATAAACTTCCACTTCTCAGTTTTCAAAAGAAAAATCAACTTTCAGGAATTCAAAAGCTCTCTGTTTCTTCCTCTAACAGGTGAGTAAACCCATTATAATCTAGATTTAGATTTGTTGTTTGAAAATATGCTTAAAGTAGGTTGAATTTTTTTTGCTTGCATGTGTATAAATTGTGTATATATGTGTATGAATTGGTTATGCATGTCTGGAAATTAGACATATGCTTTTGGTTTCAAAATGTGTTAAATTTCAAACATCATGAATTCTAGCTTCAGGTATACTATCTGAAATGGTTTCGAAAACAAATATTTTTAAAAGTAAAATCATATTTTTTAAGTATGTATTCATTGATAAATTCGAGAATTGTCGAAATTGGGGTTATTGGCAAATTCTAGTGATCAGCAGTGTGATGGAACTCGCGATCGTGGTTGGAGCTTAGTGGATGATCGGACATCATCAGAAAAATCCTCGGTGAATTTATAATTCACCGAGGTAACGGCCTGATAGAGATTTAGGGTTTAGGACTCAAAATGGGTTAAAGTCGGAAAGTTAGTCACTGCGTTGTCTCTAGGCCATCGGGGTTCATCGGACTTGGGGCATTGGCAGCAGGGTGGCTTGCGGAGCTTAGGTCGGAGTTTCGTGACCTCTGATGGTCGGAGAAGGAAGAATGAGACGATATCTGGTGTTCTGGTTTCATTCCAGTTTGGGTTGTATAGCTCGATCAAGCATTCATCGTCGATATGTGGATCTAGGTGGTTTGGTGACTCTGGGTGGTTATCGTTGACTTGATGATGGTCGTAGCATCGTCTAGAGATGATCGAAGCGGTGTGCAACGTGCACACGTATACGGCTGTGTCAGTATGAAGGATTGATGAAGAAGGCTAGTGACTTGAAGTAGCATTTGGGGAAGCAGGTCATAAACTCGAGTTTTGACTCGAAGCATTTTTGGGTTGCACGGGGTTTAACACTTAAAAAAAAATTAGGTTTGAAAAAAAACCATGCGGGTAAGTTTTGAGAAAAACTTGAAGCAAGTAATGTTTTGACTCGAGTAATACTCGAGTGCGTCTAGGGTTAAAATATAAAACAGTTTTTTTACTTTGAAATAAAATCCAAATTCTTAAACATTTTTATCCATGTTTTCAAATAATGGCTTTGATTTTAAGTTTGAATTAATTTAGGCTTTTAGTAAGATGTTTTTGAAAGTAACCTATTTAATTTTGCAACATTATAAATTAATTATTTTGAATAAGTAATGTAATTAAGAGTAAAATTAAGATGAAATATTGATTTTTAAATTCTTAATTAATCTTAATCTCTTATGTTAATAATAATTAATTATAAGGTTTATTAATTAAATATTTTGAAATAATTAAATGATTAGTTAAGATAAATGATTTATAATCACTTAATTAATTAAAGAAAAATTAATTAAAGGATAATTAAATGTATAATTAAGGTTAATTAATTATTAATTTAAGTTAATTAATTTATAATTAAAGATTAATTAATTAAGTAATAATTAATGAAGGTAATTAAGATTTAATTAATTAATAATTAAGGATTAATTAGTTAATAATTAAGGAATAATTAATTTAAAATTAAGAATAATTAATCATTAATTAAGGATAATTAATGAAAATAATTATGTGATTAATTAATTATAATCGCATGATTAATTCATTTTAATTGTAGATGATCGATTATTATTGGATGCTTTTTATTGATTGATATCTCTAACATGTGATTGTGATACCATGTGATATAACTTGCTTTGTGCTGAGCTGTGATATCTGTGATTTGTTTCCCTGTGAATGTGAAAACGCATTGGCCCGTAAAACGGGAATTGAATTTCGATGCGACAGGGAGTTGGATTCCAGTTGGTTATCCGAAACCCAAATCGAATATTAATGGTGAATCTTTTGATTGGTATATCCATGTTTTTTTTAAAACAAGCGCTCACTATTCGGTTTAGCCGGGAAAGGACTTTTTGTCATATAACCTATTTCGAATAGTGATACGATGAAATGGATAGCATTTGAAGATGGTGGTGAAGAACGGGTGTCTTCGAGAATGATAGGATAACCTGTCGAATGAATCTGCACCGAGTTGCTTCGGTATAGAGATCTCCATATGTGATGGGGAGTCTGATCGGGATTGTGGATCCCCGGGTTGCAAGTGCTTCATCGGAAGTGCCTTTGATTCTGTCCAAACCCAGAACAGACTTGTATGGTTGTATGTCTGACTTTACACTTTGAGATATAAAGTTGATTTCTTTTAAATATATTTCTGTTGCTGGCGGAGAATTTATTCTTTTTGCTTAACACCCTTCTTTAAGACGTACGAGCTCAGAGGTTATGTAGTTGATGGTTATTAGTGATATACTCCCAATTTGGTAGTGTGGCATGCTGGATGCGGCTGATCATTTGTTGATCGAAACATGACTTTTGTGAAAAGCGTAGCTTTGTCGACGAGACTTCGTCGAACCTCATAATCCGAAAATGGTCGAAATAGAAGGATGTAGCAAGGTTATTGGGGGTAGCCCCCCTTAGGGTATGTGCATTTCTTTCTGGATAGAAGTGGTATCATCGAATGGAGCCCAGATACTTAACTTATGTTGATATTGCAATTATTTGCTTTGTGGTTGTTGTTGTTGTTGGGGCCTCGGATAAAGGTCAGTTACGAATGGGGGATGGCATACTCGTGACAGTTAGTTACCTAGTTATAGAGGTAACCCAACCTTCTGTTGTCAGAGATCCGATTAGTTTCTTGGGGCGTCCCTCCAGAGGCGTATCCGTGTGGCCCGGGAAGTTCCTTAGCCTGACCATTTGTTGGAAATCCAATCACCAATATGAACCCTCTACGGTTTTAGTTGTATAACCTGCCATTTACTTATGGTGATGACCCAATGTTTAGATGGTAGCTATAGTAGGTATACCATAATGGTGGTATGCTGGCTAAGATTAATATTATACTTTCGAAATCTTTTCTACACTATGCACTAATAATAATATCAAAGAATTTTCACGTATCAAGCATGTTTGACTATCATAAGAAGAAATCTTCTCCAATTCTACGATTGCATTGTGTATGGGGCGGGAGATCTTATGGTAGTTTCATTTTCCAAAAGCATGAACGGTTTTCTTTTATGAATTGTTCCCGTACAAACAACTATTTTTGTTCACTCATACCAGTCACATGACTGACCCTGAGTTTATTGTTCCCTTCCTAAACTCTGGGTGCCCATAATTTCCACACGGGCAGCCTAGAAGCAGGTTATCCATATTTTAGAGCTAGCTTGGATTTTGAAGTCTTTGGTTTTGGAAGCTGTCGGATTGTGGGAAGCTTTTGGCCTTGGAAACCTTTTGACGTGTTTGGAGTTTCGGAAGACCAAATTGCGACCTTTTCTTTCACTTCTCCTAATGCTGGTCCATTTCAACGAACTACACTGGCTGAGTCATGAAGATAGAGGAAACTTTTAAGGACACTCTACGAGGGATGACTGAGTTGAAAGTCATGCAAATAAAGATGGCAATGGAATAGGAGAAACAGGGCATAATCCTTAGAAATTTGCAAAAATTTCTAATGGATAATCATGCGGACCCAATCATGAATGAAGATAACTCGTCTAACATTCATACTCATAATCCAATAGAGGAAAACGATGAAGAAGAAGAAGCACAAATGGACGAAAATGATGAAGTTATTTGCGTTGGAGAAGTCTGTTTTGATAAAGATGGTAATTTGATCGAACAACGTGGAAACTTTTGTTTCATTACCCAAATTGTTCGATTCACGGCTGGTCAATTATCAAAGACTCTCATTAGATTGTTTTTATATATTGTGTGTATTTGTATATATTTTTGTTTATATGTGTAATATGACAACATAATAAAATTATATATATGTTTCACTTAATTATACTTTGTTATTAGTATTTATTTCCATAGTATTAGTTTAAGGGGGAGTTATGTAATTTAGGTTTAGTTTTTTTTGATGAAAAGTGAGACAATTATAAAATAAGGTTAGATATGCTTAGATTAAGAGGGAGCTAGTAGATTAAAGGGAAGTTATTAGAATAAGGGGGAGTCGGAGTAGAATCAAAGTTAGGTGGAGTATATTTTATAAACATAGGTTATCATCATCAAAAAAGGGGAGATTGTTAGTTCCTGAGGTGATGGTTTTAATGACAACAACCTTAGGACTTTTTATAAAATATAAATACTAATATTCTTGTCTATATATATATATATATATATATATATATATATATATATATGCAGGATATATGCAGGTACTTAAGAATGAAGATTGTACAGTATAGAGATTCAAGACTGACGAATTCAAGATTGAAGAAACCAAAACTAAAGACACATGAGTATCAAGAGTTCAAGATATCAAGATAAGTAATAGCATCTAGATTTATGTTAAAACTACATAATAGCACTAAAATCTTTATTGGAATTTTAATTATGGAATGGAATCCCCCTTCTCGCTTTAATAGTGCGATGGAACCCAGGACCTCTTTAGTGGGATGGAACCCATGAACTTCTCCAGTCGAATTGAATCCATGAAATTTTCAAAATGATTTATTTTAAATATTTTTTAAAAAAAAATTAAAAGTCATCCCTCTCGGTTTAAATATTTTAGCCTTAAACTATTTTTATTATCATTTATATTTTGATTTCAAAATCATGTCTTGTTTTTAAACTATCTCCTAATTTTAATATTATAAGCATTAAATCATAAAAGTATATTATATACTTAGTTTTTAATATTACTTTTATATTATAGATTATATATTTTTTAAGATTACTTTTTAAATCTCTTTCATAATTTTAAACTATATTCAAAATGGTTTATAAACTTCAAAAATTGTTTTGACAAGTTTTAGAAAGAAATTCTCTTTTAAAAACAAAAATCAATTTTAAAAATTAACTACGGCATGTGGATATACCACATCCTCCATGTCGACATGGTGGCTGTAGAATTCAAAATTCAAATTTTTAAATGAAGCGTCTATTCGTCGTAACCTTTCACTAATGGACATGACTGTTGTTATTTTATAAATACCAATTGTTTTCAACGAATTTTAAGTTAGTTTTTTCATTTCTTCACTCCTTCTCCACTCAAATATTCTTGTTAGGGCCAAAGTTGGTCACTAACACCCAAACGCCATTGAAAGCAACTATTCACAGTCACAGATAAAAGATAGAGTGTATATGGAGAGTATAAATATGAAGAACAATAAAAATTAAAAAGAAAGTAATAATAACAGAGGATTTATAGTGGTTCAGCTGACTCTGGCCTATGCCCTCTCCATAAATTTCCTTTTTTATTGATATAAAAATCAATTGCAGTTACAATCCAGAGTTTTTAAAACAATAATGGCTGAGTAACCTTAATGGAGAAGATGAAAAAAAATAGAATGAATATCCTTTTTCTGAAGCCCTCCCTGCAGTATTTACACGCAAAACGCGAGTTACTGGACTTCTTGAGTGGTCCAAGCCCATCAAGGCCTTTGCCGACACCGAATCCATCATTACGAACGTCCCTGAGTTTTGTATATGCCAACCTGAATTTTCATAGGTAATGACCCGAAGCAGTCATATGCTCGACTCGAAGTAAACTAGGTTGGAACTCGAAGAAATATATGCACCGACCTCTAAGCTTTGTGCCGATCCCATTCATATTTCATAGACGACCCCTACTTGAAACCAAAGCACCGACCCGAAGCATCGGGCAAGCCGACCCGGAGTTAACACAAACGCCGACCCCCTAAAACGCCAACCTGATTCCAACATACCGACCCGACTATTGTTAAGAACTGACCGAAAGACTGTCTCCAATGCCGATCCCCACTTCACGTCGTTCCTTTCCATATGCCGACTTTTAGCACTCCTCGATGCCAACCCAATCCATTTCCTTCCACGCTGATCCTAAAATGAGATGACGATCCAAGCTAATCACTCCATGACCCAAAGCGTACTGAGTGCCGACCCAAAATCTCGACCAACCCGAGGCAAATATGTTGATCCGAGTTCAAGTACACGCAGACTCGGAGTTACTCCAACCATGTAGATCCCTTCCATCTCCTAAGTTTCGACTTCATCCCAAGTTGCCGACCTCAATTCCTGCGGATCCCAAGATATACGTGTCGAACCCATGCGTGCATTATGGTCTTGAGGAATCCACCGTCCCCTCTGCAATGTACCGATCTCGTGTGACTATGCAAATGACCAGAAGTAGCCAGGAAAATGGCTCAAAGTAGGAAGCTTGAAAACCTAAATCAACACCATGTATGGCTTGAAGCAAACTCCAAACATCCCGAATCACCTCGATTTTTCATGAAACTCATATTTCGAGTATCCTGCGTCTTTTGCCCATCGACTGCACCGTATCCCAGCCTCATAATAATGTTTATCATCCATGATTGATTATCTATCCATCTAGTTGACTCAAACATTTTGTATTCCAGCCTCATTAACTGAGCAATCGATTTAGTAAAATCCACCTGCCTATGGCCTTACCAAAAGGCGGGTTAATATTTGCCCCCCAAAACATGCCTTGCGGTAGGAAGGCATGTTTTGAATAGCTTTTAATCTAGCATCCAAAGCCCATATGTTATCCATACCATATGATTCATAATCCAATCCATTTTATCCAAGTGACATTGTCATATCCTCATCCAATCCATGACTGCTACGAGTCGATATCTGATCCATATCCAATAACCGAATCCTTGTCCAATCCACATCCATCTGAACCCAAAAATCGAGTTCTAATCCATCCATATCCAACAACCAAATCCATGACCTCTCTGGGTCGATATCCAAATCCGGGATCGCTCTGAATCATAGCCAATCTTTAGCCATTTAAAGTTGAAATCCGAATCCATAACCTCTCTGGGTTCCTGCCAAGCGCAGTCTACACTCGACAACCTGTGTTAAGTAATGCCATGGTGTTCCTGGTTCAATTTCCTTGAATGCTGAGTAATGTCGTAGATTATGTCCTAAGCTGAATCCTGGTCGCTCCGGACCCTTGCCGAGCATAGTCCATACTCGACGACCTGAAATAGTAACCGATGGATAATATAGGGCCTAAGTCCTAGGCTAAATCCTGGCCTCTTTGGATCCTTGTTGAGCATAGTCCATGCTTGACGACCTTTTAGCCAAAAACCAAACAAAATGTGACGATCCGGATTTCAGCTTCCAAAAATCGACATTGATACTTCACCCTTATTCAAATGCCGTAGATTCAAACGTTGAAAAGCGATTCGTCGGAGCTTACAACAATATTAGGTAATAACAACACAACGGAAATAGAATGAATAACTTTTATTGATACACCACAATTGATACAACATGATACAAATGAAGTGATCAACAATATCAGAGCCAAAAATACACAACAACAGAAAACAACAGCAGCGGAAAGATAACATCAAATGGTCTATCAAGCAAGAGACAGAATCCGATAATACTGCAACTCCATAGCCAAAGGTTCAAAACTCTAAACCAGAAGCGAGATCCCCTATCATGCTGAACTTGTAGCAAATCCGATGCATAACGCGATTGCCCCAAATCCAAAGACTCGAATGACTGCCAAAAGCTATTCCTACTATCTAACTGTCTAAAAACCTGACTCTAGGCTGCTCGTGTGGAAAAGTGTAGGCACCCAGAGTTTAGAAAGGGAACAATAAACTCTAGGTCAGTCATAGGACTGGTGTGAGCAAACAAAAACAGTTTATTTTGAAACCAAAAGAATAAAAAAGAAATTCGTCATGCTTTTTAGAAAATAAAACTACCATAAGGCATCACACCACACACATAATGCAATCGCTCACTTAGAGGAGATTGCTCCTTATGATAGTCAAACATGCTTGCTACGCATAAATCGTTTTCGATATTATTATTAGTGCATAGGGGAAAACATTTCGAAAGTATAATATAAATCTTAGCCATCATAGGTACCATTTTATTACGCTTGCTATAGCTACCACCTGAGGTAGCAGGTTATACAACTACAATCGTAAAGGGCTCATACTGGGTGATTCGATTTCCAACAAATGGTCAAGGCCAAGGAACTTCCTTTCCGAATAGGTACGCCTCTGGAGGGACGCCCCTAGAACCTAACCGGCTCTCTGCCAACACAAGGTCGGGTTACCTCTGTAACTAAGTAACTACTGACCCGAGTACGCCATCCCCTGGTCGTCACCGACCTTTATCCGAGGCCTCAACACCAACAAATTCCAACAACCACATAAATAAAATATCTGGGCTCCATACCATGATACCACTTTATATCCAGAAGGAGATGCACATACACTAAAGGGCGCGACCCTCGTAACCTTGCTGCATCATTTCTGTTTCGACCATTTTCGGGTTATGAGGTTTGACGAAGTCTCCTCCATAAAGCTACGATTTTCACAAAAGCCATGCTTCAATCAACAAATGAACAACAACACTTAGCATGCCACATTACCAAATTGGGAATAAATCACTAGTAACCATCAACTACATAACCTATGAGCTCGTATGTCTCAGAGAAGGGTGTTAAGCTAAGAGATAAATTCTCCGCCCCCAAACAGAAATGTATTTGATAGAAACCAGCTTTACATCTCAAAGTGTAACGTCGGATATATGTCCATACAGGTCCATCCTGGGTCTGAATGGAACCGAAGGCACTTCAACGAAGCCCTTACAAATCCGAGTATTCACAATCCCGATCGGACTCCTCATCACATATGGATATCTCTATGCCAGAGCAACTCAGTGCAGAGTCATTCGACAGGTAATCCTTTCGTTCTCGAAAATACTCGGTCTACACCACCGTCTTCAAATGCTATCCATTTCGTCGGACCACTATTCGAAATGGGTTTTATGAGATAAAGTCCTCTCCCGGCTAAACCGAATAATGGTCTTTTATTTTAAAAACATATGGATATATTAGGATCTTAGTTAAGTCGCAACTTTTAGCCCAAAACCTTTCTTTTCAATGGTTTAAACAATTTGCCACTTTTATTCTTTTAAACAAAAGATTCACCCTTGAAGATCCTCTTCAATTTGAAAACAAGGTTCACCAATCTGTAACAAAGATTCGTTCATAGTTTTCAAAACTATTTCCATTTTGATTCACCAATAACTTGAAATCCTTTCAACAAAAACTGGAAATCCTTTCTTTATATGAAAGCTATTATCATTTGAAAACAAATGTTTTTCATTTCGGGAAAATCCGATTATATTTACTCAAGTTATAGCCTTTCAAAGTATACATTGGAAATAAGCGAACTACCGTATTCCCGGCAAGTTCTATTTGAATTAAATTTAAATTCCTAAAATAATTTATTTAGTATACTACAAAATGGTTTAAAATCCATATATATATTGTATAACTAGTATAACTTGTATAACCCTTCCAAACCATAGGTTCTAAAATAATTTCAAAACTTTAATAAGACATGTTATATTCAAACTAAATTTTAATTTCAAACTTCCTTTCCAAAAGCTTTTCATATTCAACTCAATCTCACTTCCAAACAAATTGGATTCAAAATTCAACTTTTAAAACCATTCCATCATTTTGAATAAAATAATATTAAATTCAAATATTTGTGACTCAACTAATTCCTCGTGAAATCCATATTTGTGTGTGTGTGTGGTGTAGTCCAGGGGTTTCATAGGCAACAATAAAATATCACAACCATCATTTATTCAAACACAACAATATCGACAAGCGGTTTAATCCTATAACACTTATCTTTCATTCACAGATAAACAAGTAAATTTATCACAGATAAATAAATCACTGTTCACAGCTCAATTCAAAATAATCACATCACAGAACATCACACATCAGAGATATCAAACAATTCAAAACATTCAATAGAATTCAATCATCCATAAGCAAATTAATTAATCACCTAATAATAATTAATTTAAACCAAATTATTTACTTATGAATAAATTACTAATCCTGGTTAATTAACACAAACTATTTATTATTTTAATTAATAAGAATTAATTGATTAATCAATCCTTAATTATCCATCTCAAGTAATTATCCTTAATTTCTTACATTAATTAATTATCCCTTGATTAACCACATTAATTAACCTCAACTAAATTAATCAACCCTTAATTAATTATTCTTTAATTAATTATCCTTAACTAATTATAAATAAATTTACCTTAATTAATAACATAAATTAATTAACCTTAAGTTAATTACATTAATTAATTAACCCTTAATTAACTACCATTTATTAATCATCCTTTAATTAATTAATTTACCTTTAATTATTAAGTGATTAACCCTTAATTATTAATTAACCCTTAGTTACAAATTATCTTTTAATTACTTACATTAAGTAATTATCCTTTAATCACTTGAGTAGTCAACCTTTAATCGTTAATTAATTCTCCTTAATTACTTTCATTAAGTAATTTACCTTTAACTAATCAAGTAATTAACCTTAAATTAATCAAGTAATTAACCTTAAATTATTCAAGTAATTAACCTTTATTTCTTACAATAAGTAATTAATCTTTAATTACAAATTAATGATCCTTTAATCATATAATAACTTTATTAATTGCATTAATTAATAAATCCTTTGATTAATTACAATAAGTAATTAATCCTCTAATTACATTAAGAAATTATGTTCCACTTACTAAGGTCTTAAGTAATTAAGATATACCATATGCCTTAATTAATTACACAAAGTAATTAGCCTTAAGTTAATTACACAAAGTAATTTACTTTAATTTAATTATATAAAGAAATTCGATTTTAAATTAATTTCATAAAGTAATTAGCTTTTAAATAATCACATCAAGTAATTTTCCATCAATTAACTATAAAACATTTAATCTTTAAAAGCTTGTTTGAAAATAACTTTGATAATACTTTTAAAAAAAAAACTTGTTTCTTAACTAACTTTGACTTTATATCATTTTTTCTTATAATTTAAAACTTTGATTTTCTTTGCTTCAAAATCTTTGTCTCGCATTTTCTTTTATTCTCAATTCTGGTAAATAATTTACTTTCAAATTTTAAGAACCTGAAAACATGTTTTATTTTTAAAATTTCAAAACCTGGCAACTTAATATAAAACAAACCCGAGCCCAAAGCTAAAATATTCGAGTAAAACCCGAGCTATATCATAAAAACCCGGAGCAAAGTAACAAAAATTACCGAGCATCTTCCTTTCTTCCTCGATACATCAAACATCCCAGACGTTATCCTGTATGTAGGCACGTGCATGATCGAACTGGCCACCTCCGACCGCACCGCGGTCATCGACACATCGACGACAACCTCATCGACTCACCTGACTATCCAGTGTTGTCGAGCTTGATCGAAATCAAAATCGAGTTAATCTATTTCTTCCTGGAACCAACTCCTTCAACAAGAAGGCCTTGCCGATGACAATCCCGGCCGCTATCATCCACACCACTATGACCAGAGCTTCCTCGATGACCCATCGATGTTTTCCCCCGGTCTGATCCATTCCAGGGCCTCGACGATGATGCAATTGCCTCGACAAACCCAGTGACCAAAACTAGCAGTCGAAACCTAGTTCGACGTCGTGCTACCTCCATGGTGCTCTATAAACCCAACCACTATTTTTCGATGAACTCTTATACTTTAGCCACTTCCAGCCTTGATCATGACCGCCCTTCCTTCATCTATCGTCGGCAACCGACGAAAATACGAATATCGATCGTCTCGAGATTCCTCAACGAATTCCCACTTAAAATCATGATTCGATTATTGAAATTCATTATTTACAAATGTGAAACATGATATATAATGAAAACTTAAAATTCAAAAACTTGATTTTCTGACTTTAAAAGATTACCACTGTAATTCTTTAGTTCCCAGTAATCTATTTGTTAATTATACTTAATTTTTTTTAAATTGGTTTTTGTTATTACAAACAGATTTCTTTTAGAAATCATAACCTAAAATTTGATGGTTGAAAAGAAATTGATTTTTCTTTAGTGGATTATAGCCTGTAGAACAACAGAAATATGTAAACATACATGCACAAACATATATACATATTTATATGTATATGCAACACAATTTCATCACTTCACTTCACATGCATCAAGTTTATAAACAGATTCAAGTTTAAAAATAGAAGTTTGCTCACTTGTTTATTGAAGAATAGAGAACAGCTGTTGAATCTTTGATCTAGAATTCTAATTGAACTGAAGCTTGATCTTTCTTTGTTTTGAAGCTTTAAATCCTTGCTTTGCTTAGTTGTTTATACTGAGTTGATTCTTGAATTTCATTCGCTAGTTCAGGTTGAAGATATTGTTTGATCTATACTTGATTTTCTTTTTTGTTTTAAGTTAAGAAGATTAAAGAAATTTGAGAAGAGTTTAAGATAATGGAAATGAATTTTAACTGTACACAGATCTCTCCCTATAACCTTTTATTTATATTTCAATTAAAAAAGAGATTAAGCCACTTGTAATCTCAAGCTACAATAAGTTTACACATGTTAACGCATGATCTTATTAATTTACACCTGTTAAAAACAAATATTTTTTATGTTTAAACCCTTGATTTATCGATTACTTATATTTTTATAAATTATGTAATACATTTACATATGTATTATGTTTATATGTTTGTATTTATATTTTTACTTTTTATATTTTCATATATACAAACTATATTTATTTCAAGTAAAATTTTTTTAAAGAAATAATATAAACCTTTTTATCAAATTTTATTCTAAGCTACCATCCCTTTAAATAAATAAATATTTATTTTTAGTGTTATTAAATATAGTATTTAACTTTTAAATAGCTTTTGAAAATCCTTATATTAATTTCAAAAAATAAATTTCCAAATATATATATACATATATAATATAATTAGAAACAAATTATTTTAGTTTTAAAGTATAGATTTTTAAATCTAGTTTATTTATAAGATATTTGTTATTGAATTTCAAATCAATTTCTAAAACAAACACTTATTTTATTTATTCTGGAAAAATTCAAATAAGTTCACAATTAAATCCAAATATAGATATATAAACACATTTTATTTATCTTTGGAAAAATTCAAATTATTTCGAAAATAAATCCAAAAATTTATATATTAATAACCAAATTAAATTCGGCTTAAAAACGAGATCGTTACAGATTCCCCCCTTAAGAAAATTTCATCCTCGAAATTTGTTAGACAGGGAGACAATCAAAGAATAGACAAACACACAAAGATAGAGAAATAGCTTTCCAGATAAAACTGAATATTAATTCTACATTTGGCTTACCAAATCAGAATATCATCAATAAATACAAGAACGAACTTATTCAACACTTTACGAAATACTCGGGTCATCAGTTCTACGAGATATGCTAGGGAATGGGTTAGTTCGAAGGGATAACTAACCGTTCGTAGAATGAATCGGGACCCCAAAGAATAGACAAACGGATACAATTTAATTCAGCTTCATATTTTATTTACCAATTCATTTCAAATAAAATTTCAAATTCATTAAAGTTAAAAATGAAAAGGTGATAGAAAACCAATGAAGAGAATGTAGGATCAATTTCACCCTAGAGGGGGGTGAATAGGGTGATACTATTAATTATAAAAAATATTTATTGCGGAAGTTTATATAAAATATTTCCAACAAAGATATATCAGAATAACAGCACAGATAATTGTAGAATAATAAATGCAGAAATAGAAAAACACGGAATTTACCCAACTTCGGCAAAACCCTGCCTACGTGCTGCACCCAAGGTTTCTACTAGAAATTTAAGCAGTCAGACGCATACTCATGTAGACTCGCGACACGCGCTATCGATTAGCCTTAACTCTACGCTCAAAACCCTACCACAACTCAGCCACTGAGTTGCGAATTCTCGAATTGCACTATCGTAGCTCGTCACGTAGTCACACGACTAGAAATTACAATGTTTAAAAAAGAAAATACAAAAACAACAATTTAAAAACAATTAAACCCTAATTTAAATATTAAATCCCAATTAAAATTTGAGAGAAGCCGGCCCAAAAAGTAGACTTAAGAAAATTAGTTCGTTTCCCCTTTTTTTTATTTCCTTAGACCTGCTTCTTCTTGGTGAAAGAATGGCTGCTTTGTTCTTGTTCCTCTTTTGTTCTGAAATTAGGGTTTTCAAAGACGTTGATTTATTGTTGATCGATTATAATTGGTGTTCTTCTGATTTGCTTCGGCAATCGATCATATCCTTGATTCAACCATAGCTCCTTCGATTTTGATCGAGTTCCAACTTACTTAGGTATGTAATTTTTTGCTTTTTGCTTTACTGTTTTTCATACTTGAACTTAATCGATGATTCGAGTTATTGATATAACATTTTCTCGGTTGCTTCGAACTCGAATGCTCTTCTTGGCTGATGATGAATGGGTTTATATATGTAACGACCCAACTCCTTAGCTCCAGGAAATTGCATCGCTAAAAAGAAAGAAAGGGATAGAGAATAGAAAGAAAGAGAAGAAAGAAGAAACAACACATCAGAATCTAAACAGCGGAACGAATAAATTATATTAATAATCAAAAGTATTTACATAATATACAATATCTATCAGAGATACACAGCATACACATCACATATACTAGACAGTTATAAACACCTGTCTAGTATTTACAACTCAATACAACATCACAAATAACTCAGAGATACTAAACACAGCGGACTATTATATCTACAACGCGGAAGCCTCCTGCTCCAATGCTCCTCCACAATTCGTCAAAGCTAATCCTGAATCCTAACCTGAATCCCTTGGCTACTCGTAAAAATTTGAGTACCCAAGAGTTTATGAAAAACAAAAATAAACTCCGGGTCAGACATGGGTCTGGTGTGAGTAACAGGTTAAAGTTGCTTAACTTTCAAAATCCTTTAAAAAGAAAGGTATCACGTAAGACTTCCCACACATAAACATGGAAAAGTTTTTACCTTACGCTAACCAAAACATTTGATAGGAAATCCGATGATATTATAATAGTGTCTAGGGTTTTCAAATAAAATACAGAAATAGCTGAAATGCTTACATCTCACATTCCAACATAGTTGGGCACAACTAATACGTACGGCACTTATTGGATTTTGGATTCCATACAATGGCAGGGCTACTGGGGTACCGCCCGTCACAGTACGTGGCCTAGATCACCGTACCGAGGAGCCACCCTAACTCCCCTGCAACACAAGGCCGGACCCGTTCCTTACTGAACAGTTCCGAACAAGACAACCCCGGTAGTTGTCGCGAACCAACCACCCCACACAGCCGAATATAAAGGGACTTCTAGACAGGGGTAAATCTTGCTCTCAAGTGGGGGCTACCCACGAAGCCTTGCTGCACCTCCCCTGTTTTAGCCATTCCCGGTTGATGAGGCTTGAGGTTACGATTACCTTTATAGGACATCAAATCTTAGAATGCTCATCGTCCGCCTGACGATGTGCTGAAAGCATTCAATCCATACAAGTTCGTTCCGGGTTCGAACGAAACCGAAGGCACTATCTCGTTGCACTCATTATTGGAATCACCCTCAGAGTCAACGACCATAGCCCTTGCACTCTGATTCACCATCTCGAATCTATAAGCACTATTCCGTCAAACTCATTACGGAATCACCCACAGAGTTATACTGACGTATAGCCCTTACACCTCGAGTCTTCACTTGCTCCACTTAGATTCACGACCTAACGTTAATTGGAATCGATGTGGTTTTCGGATTCCAAATATGGAAACCCGATCCCGGTCTCATCGAAATCCAATGCGTGTCTTTTAGGTCCAAGTTGTTTTAAGTTTAAAACAATTCAATTTAAACTATCTATATACACCCAGATAGATACTTCACATCATCATAACAGATAATCAACAATATTATCATAAGCAGGTAATCTATATTATCATCATAACTTGATAATCTACATTATGATCATCCATAGATAACTCATATCACCATCACAATGCAACCAATGCATCCATATCACACAATACTAATCTCATATCTGAGATTCAACCATTCAAGTCAAACCAAATCAACCATTCATAAGCAAGATCCATAATCACATCATCTATAATTAATTTAAAATGAATTAAATTAATTACTTCTATCTCTAATTAATTTAAAATGAATTAAATTAATTACTTATCTTTAATTAATTTAAAATGAATTAAATTAATTACTTCACCATCTAAAACTTGCTTACTTAACCCTTAATTGATTATCAATCAATTAAATAATTATCCTCAAATTAATCACCTTAATTAATCTCCCTTGATTAATTATTCTTTAATTACATCCAAGTAATTATCCTTAATTAATTTACAAATTAATTATCCTTAACCACAATCAGTAATTAACCTTTCATTACTTCCTTAATTAATTAATTACATTAATTAATTATTTCCTTAATCACTTATCATTAGATTAATTAATCCTAATTAATTAATCCTTAATTACATCATTAATTAATTAATTAATGATCCTTAATCAACATTGAATTAATTACTTCTAAGTTAATTACATTCAATAATTAATTATTTTGATTAATAAATCTTGATTAATCTCATCAGTAATTAATTACTCTTAATTAATTACATTACTTAATCATTTCCAATATAACTTGATTAATAAATGCTTACATTAATTACAATAAGTAATTAATTATTAATCACTTCATAAAGAAATTACCTTCCATATTAATTTCACAAGTAATTAATTTCCAAAACTCTTCATAACTTTAATTAATTACCTCCAGTAATTTACTTATCTTAATTACTTCTTTAAGTAATTATACTTCATTGATTACTTATCAATCAAATGATTATTCTAAATTAATTAAACTTAATTAATTAATTTAAATTAATCCAATTAATAAATTAATTACAAAGAGTAATTAATATCTTTAATTATTTCCAAAAAGTAATCATACTTAATTAAATTCCTAATTGATTATTTAAATTAATTAATCCAATTAATTATCAAAATTTAATTACATTAATTAATTAATAAATAATCACAAGTTAATGACCTTCATTAACTTATCATTAAATTCTTAATTACCTTTCTTAAGTAATTAACTTAAATTAATTACCAATTTAATTTACCTTAATTAATTTATTTCAAATCTTTAATTAATTAAACAAATTAATTAATTACATTATTTAAATTATCTTGCTAATTTAATGAAACAAATATCATTAAATTTACATTTTAAAATAAAACATTACTTATTCATGGTTACTTTATCATACATAAAGTAACTTAAACAATTAACTCAAAATTGTTTTCAAATTATATTTTTAAATTTAAAAATTAGAAAGAAAACAAACTTAACTCAAACAAAGTTTATAAAACATTCTAAAATCTTTTAAAGCTTTATTCTTATTTTATAAAAGAAGTTATAAGAAATTTAAACTCCAAATTCATTTAAAATACAAATCATATTTAAATATGTTTGAACAACAAATTTGTTTAAACATTTAAATTTCTTTTAAAACTTTCTTTATTTTCAAAACATTGTTTCAAAATTGAAGTTTGATTCCAAATTTAAACTTGTGTTTAAATCTTTACTAAAATTCAAAACTTTATCATAAATTCAAATATTTAAACTCTTTATAGTTGTTAAACATTTTAATTTATAAAGTTTAAATTAAATTTCAAACTGAAAACCCCATCTAGTTTAAATTCAGTTTTTATTTTCTGTTTCAAACTTTTAAAAACTTAATCTCTTTAGATCTGTAAATATGCAGGATTTCCCTGAAATCCTATAAACAATTTAAATTTGAATAAGTTTGAATATATTTAAATTTAGAATTCAAACTTTGTTTAAGTCCATACTTTAAATTTAGTTTCTTTTTTTTTTTTTTAAACCTGCATTCAGTTTTAAAACAATTTGAATTGAAATTATACAGGTTTTCTAAAACCTGTAACCTTCAGACATTAAACCCGAGCCCTCTTTATTTTGCTTCGAGTCACAACCCTAATTACATCGAGCAAAAATTCCAATACACTCGAGTTTAACTCGAGCACAATACTACTGCAAAATCCCACAATACCCTGATACACCTTCTTCCCCGTGCATATGCACGACTACTGTAGCCACCTCCGGCCACCACCCAGGCCATGAACAAGTCGCCGTTCACCACTGCATCATATCGTGACCGTCAAACCACCCAATTTCACTCGAAAACGAAAACGAGTTTTTCCCCAATTCTAAGCCTGTCAGCAACATGTACTTCCAACCCAAACCTGAAAACGGTACATCACCTCACCGCCGACCTTCAGAGACGTTGGCACCACGTCCACCTCTTCTTCAACACCCGAGCTACCCTCTCACCCAATATTGTAGCATTCGAACCTCTATAGGCTTCATGCCGATCAAAATTTCCCACTAGGTTTACAACCTTTCCCCAATTTCACTTCCCAGTAGCAAAACAGCATTGCATACAAATTTCAACACTAAATTTGAAATTTGGCTTTTAAAAATCATAATTTAATTCAAAGATTTGGTTCAAACATCTGGAATTAAGAAATAACCTTTATACTTTAGTTAGATTCCAGTTTCTTTGCCTTGACCTGTTTCCAGAACTTCAGGTATTTTTTTTCTTTTTCTTCTGAACAAATCTTAATTTTAATTTATACATACAATATAAGCACACATTGTTTTAGTCTCATGCAGTATTACAGATTGATTCAATAGAAATTGAATCATTTATTAAATTATGAACCTGAAGAAAACTGCAAGTCATAATAGTCATCCATGTTCAAAACCCATTCAAACATTCATTTTCATATATATATACAGCACTGCATTAAAAATCATTCTCAAGCATACTACTCAACATGCAAATAGCTAATCATTTTCATAGCAAACTTATTAAGCAACGAATTTATACTTATTATTTTTAAAAAGGATTGTTACTCACCTGGATACTGTGATGAAGCAGAGCACAGATTCCAGAGCACTTTTATTTCTTTGAATCTTTAATAAACTTGAGTAGCTAGCTGTTTAAAACTTGCATGTAGGCATATTCTTTATTTTTGATTTCCAAAAGGTTGGAATGCAGAGCCTTTGCTTCCAGAAAACAATGCATGTTTGGTTTTGCTTCCAGATTAATAGTTGCATGCAGTTTTTTTTTTTTTTTTTTTTTTTAAAGTTGCAAATTGATTTCAGGTATTTGAATTGAAAAGCTACAGGTTTATATGGTTTGCATTACAAGTTTGGGTATGATTCAGAGGGATTTGGCTTAGAGGATTGTTTCCAGAGAAAGAAATGCAAACATATACTTAATCCCCAGATTTTTAAAAGAAAAATGCAGAGGCTTTTGAATGGAATTACAGGATGCAGGCCTTTTGATTTTGAATGGAATTACAGTTGCATGCATTTGGAGATGAATTTACAATTGCATTTGAACTTGAGATTTTAACAGAGGATTTGCTTGATTTAGAACTTAGGTTAAAAAAGGAAAAAGCTTGCATGCAGGCAACAGAACAAATTGAAGAATTTGGTTCAGAGTATAGATTTGCAGAGAAGGGATTTGAGTATTGAAAAGAAAAATCAAGTTTGAACATGGTTTAAATTCTTGTTTTTGAGAGTTTGAAAACAAGTTTGTTTTCAGCTGAAACTTTTTCTTCTTAACTTTGGAAAAATGAACATTTGAAAAAAAAAAAAATGAAAGTGAAGAGAGACATGTTTTATATAAGTGTATATATGATTTATTAAAAAAATAAAAGAAAACCAAAATAAAAGACACTTGTCAAAATAAGTAAATAACTTGTTTACACTTGTCTCATAAATTGCTTAAGATGCTTACACATGTTTTATACATATATTACTTAAAAAATTTTAATTTAAAGATAAATAAAAATCCTCCTTTCTTTATTAAATACATACAAGTAGTTTACACAAATTAATGAATAGGTATTTCTTTAGATGAAGTAAAACAATTTGTAAAACATGAAAGCTCATCTACAAAATTTAAATATGATTACTTTTTGAATTAAAAATCAATTCAATTTCAAATGTTATTCATACATTAAAAATTCAATTTTAAAAATAATTTAAAACTAGTTTATCAACATATTTTAAATTTTAGAATAATAACATTGTCTTTTTAAAACATATCTACATTTATTAAAATAAATAAAAACACAATTAACAAATTTAAATAAGTTATAAAAGAAATTATAAATTACATGTCTTATTGAACATATTTAATTACATTAATGTTTTAGTAAACAATTTGTATTTAAATTTCAAATAATTCCAATTTATAATTAAGCTATTTTTAAAAAGAAATAAAGTAAACTTTTGTTTATCTTATGAAAATTCAATTATACAATTTAAAATAATTACTTTAAGTATTTCAAACAATTAGTTATTTATTTTATAAAATAAAAATCTTCAAATTATCAAAAATGAATGTTTTAATTTTAAAAACCATATTTTATTTGTTCATTTAACTTCAAATTAAACTTATCTATTTACAACATATATATATAAATATATATACAATACATTATAAATAGGAAAACAATTATTAGCTTTTAAAAGGTAAGATTTACCAATTAAACATTTATTTAATTGGATTATTAAATCAAATAAATTTTTATTAAAATTTTATCAAATCAATTTAATTTTAAATACAGATTATTAAATTGATATTGCTAAAATTTCCGGGATATCACATTCCTTCCCCCTTAAAAGAATTTCGTCCCCGAAATTTAAAAGCAAAAGTAATTTAATAACCCATTTAGAATTATAGATTTTAAATCACAATCACATATCAATCAAATGCTAACAACCATGGCAACCAATTTATCTAATCAAACAAATTTAATTATCTAGATAAAATTCCGGATAAAAATTTCTCGAGTTTCCCCGGTATATATATACACCGGGATACTCGCCCTATACAATATAAACCATCTAAACTACGAAGCTACAGAGCTTCAACTCATCTAGATCTACAGAACTAGACAGGATATCAGACTACGAACGAGTCTGACCCAACAACCAAACCCTCCTGAACAGCTGGTTCCATTTCCAGAGATAACTCATACACGTACTCCCTCAGAGATACGTGAAACTCACTGAATCCCAGTTGTCCAAACCGGCAATTCAACTCTTGAAAACCAAACACCAATCCAACCAAAACACAGAAGAGATCCAAAACAAAATCTCCGACTCAGGAGTCCAATTTCCTTCGTCTCTTATCCATAAAACTCTTCTGACAATCCTGGGCGGACTACATCCAAACTGATCAGCTTAACTCTTGCTGACTCCTCTAAAATCAATCTAAACCACAACAACCCAACACAACGATCTCCTCAAGATCAACCAAGACTAAGATCACCAACTCTATTCTTCAAACAATAGAAGAACAAACTCACTTCTTCTATCCAGAAAAGACAAAACAGAAGCATTCCCGAACTGCTTCCGCTGCACAACTCTGATCTAGCACAGAAGATACTGCTGATGAACACAAACTGAACATCCCTTCCCAGAAACATGGCTCAACATATCCAAAGAACTCTCAGATGTTTCTCCAATCCTAAGCTGCCTCTCCAAACCTATCTCGAGAAACCATCCTTCTACTAGCTGATCCACCGGTAGCACTCCTGGAATCCGGTCGATAAGAAATCTCAATCTTCAGAAGTGGACAAACCTCCGACTTCTCAAAAGACAACCAAAAATTCTTCAATACCTCAAAAGAATACTCAAACTATCGCAAGTCACTTTTGCGATCAATAGAGACCAATTCCCAAACAAAACTGTTCTCTCTTTACCAAACAGAACAGCTCACTCTTAACTAGTCAATCCATCGCAGAAACAGATCCACTCTACTGCCTCTGAACTCCAGCTTCAGAAACTACTTAGCCAGTCAACTTCCTGATCCAAAGTTCTTCAAGAAACTCGGACCTCAAAGCCAACCACCGCATCCTGCTAAACTCATCCACAACATTGAAGCAGACACACTTCCTAACTCGTTCCAAAGAAAACATCTTCGGAGACATCCATATTTACTGCATCTCATCACGCAGTTACAACTTCCTGAGGTATCAAAATACCATCACACACTTCTGCCAACCAATCGATCCAAACTCTACTCATCCTTCTTCAAAGATGAACTCTGAACCTTAACAGGTTACCTTCAGGGATCGATGAAATCTCTACACACTGCACAACTCATTCGAGACGGTATTAGGTCTACAGTCTCGACAAATACACTTCCAACCTCAAATATTCAAACTCCAACCAATGGTAGTAATCGTGTTACACACACCACTACCTTATCTACCTTTTAAACTTATATTGGAAAACCCGGACAGGTAACCCAATAGATAGGTAGAAATAATAATTATATATAGATATATATCAAAACTACAAATACGCTCTCTCAAGATAGACACCACTCCAGAGCCTAGGTATTCACTCAACCTAAAGCTCTGATACCACTGTAACGACCCAACTCCTTAGCTCCAGGAAATTGCATCGCTAAAAAGAAAGAAAGGGATAGAGAATAGAAAGAAAGAGAAGAAAGAAGAAACAACACATCAGAATCTAAACAGCGGAACGAATAAATTATATTAATAATCAAAAGTATTTACATAATATACAATATCTATCAGAGATACACAGCATACACATCACATATACTAGACAGTTATAAACACCTGTCTAGTATTTACAACTCAATACAACATCACAAATAACTCAGAGATACTAAACACAGCGGACTATTATATCTACAACGCGGAAGCCTCCTGCTCCAATGCTCCTCCACAATTCGTCAAAGCTAATCCTGAATCCTAACCTGAATCCCTTGGCTACTCGTAAAAATTTGAGTACCCAAGAGTTTATGAAAAACAAAAATAAACTCCGGGTCAGACATGGGTCTGGTGTGAGTAACAGGTTAAAGTTGCTTAACTTTCAAAATCCTTTAAAAAGAAAGGTATCACGTAAGACTTCCCACACATAAACATGGAAAAGTTTTTACCTTACGCTAACCAAAACATTTGATAGGAAATCCGATGATATTATAATAGTGTCTAGGGTTTTCAAATAAAATACAGAAATAGCTGAAATGCTTACATCTCACATTCCAACATAGTTGGGCACAACTAATACGTACGGCACTTATTGGATTTTGGATTCCATACAATGGCAGGGCTACTGGGGTACCGCCCGTCACAGTACGTGGCCTAGATCACCGTACCGAGGAGCCACCCTAACTCCCCTGCAACACAAGGCCGGACCCGTTCCTTACTGAACAGTTCCGAACAAGACAACCCCGGTAGTTGTCGCGAACCAACCACCCCACACAGCCGAATATAAAGGGACTTCTAGACAGGGGTAAATCTTGCTCTCAAGTGGGGGCTACCCACGAAGCCTTGCTGCACCTCCCCTGTTTTAGCCATTCCCGGTTGATGAGGCTTGAGGTTACGATTACCTTTATAGGACATCAAATCTTAGAATGCTCATCGTCCGCCTGACGATGTGCTGAAAGCATTCAATCCATACAAGTTCGTTCCGGGTTCGAACGAAACCGAAGGCACTATCTCGTTGCACTCATTATTGGAATCACCCTCAGAGTCAACGACCATAGCCCTTGCACTCTGATTCACCATCTCGAATCTATAAGCACTATTCCGTCAAACTCATTACGGAATCACCCACAGAGTTATACTGACGTATAGCCCTTACACCTCGAGTCTTCACTTGCTCCACTTAGATTCACGACCTAACGTTAATTGGAATCGATGTGGTTTTCGGATTCCAAATATGGAAACCCGATCCCGGTCTCATCGAAATCCAATGCGTGTCTTTTAGGTCCAAGTTGTTTTAAGTTTAAAACAATTCAATTTAAACTATCTATATACACCCAGATAGATACTTCACATCATCATAACAGATAATCAACAATATTATCATAAGCAGGTAATCTATATTATCATCATAACTTGATAATCTACATTATCATCATCCATAGATAACTCATATCACCATCACAATGCAACCAATGCATCCATATCACACAATACTAATCTCATATCTGAGATTCAACCATTCAAGTCAAACCAAATCAACCATTCATAAGCAAGATCCATAATCACATCATCTATAATTAATTTAAAATGAATTAAATTAATTACTTCTATCTCTAATTAATTTAAAATGAATTAAATTAATTACTTATCTTTAATTAATTTAAAATGAATTAAATTAATTACTTCACCATCTAAAACTTGCTTACTTAACCCTTAATTGATTATCAATCAATTAAATAATTATCCTCAAATTAATCACCTTAATTAATCTCCCTTGATTAATTATTCTTTAATTACATCCAAGTAATTATCCTTAATTAATTTACAAATTAATTATCCTTAACCACAATCAGTAATTAACCTTTCATTACTTCCTTAATTAATTAATTACATTAATTAATTATTTCCTTAATCACTTATCATTAGATTAATTAATCCTAATTAATTAATCCTTAATTACATCATTAATTAATTAATTAATGATCCTTAATCAACATTGAATTAATTACTTCTAAGTTAATTACATTCAATAATTAATTATTTTGATTAATAAATCTTGATTAATCTCATCAGTAATTAATTACTCTTAATTAATTACATTACTTAATCATTTCCAATATAACTTGATTAATAAATGCTTACATTAATTACAATAAGTAATTAATTATTAATCACTTCATAAAGAAATTACCTTCCATATTAATTTCACAAGTAATTAATTTCCAAAACTCTTCATAACTTTAATTAATTACCTCCAGTAATTTACTTATCTTAATTACTTCTTTAAGTAATTATACTTCATTGATTACTTATCAATCAAATGATTATTCTAAATTAATTAAACTTAATTAATTAATTTAAATTAATCCAATTAATAAATTAATTACAAAGAGTAATTAATATCTTTAATTATTTCCAAAAAGTAATCATACTTAATTAAATTCCTAATTGATTATTTAAATTAATTAATCCAATTAATTATCAAAATTTAATTACATTAATTAATTAATAAATAATCACAAGTTAATGACCTTCATTAACTTATCATTAAATTCTTAATTACCTTTCTTAAGTAATTAACTTAAATTAATTACCAATTTAATTTACCTTAATTAATTTATTTCAAATCTTTAATTAATTAAACAAATTAATTAATTACATTATTTAAATTATCTTGCTAATTTAATGAAACAAATATCATTAAATTTACATTTTAAAATAAAACATTACTTATTCATGGTTACTTTATCATACATAAAGTAACTTAAACAATTAACTCAAAATTGTTTTCAAATTATATTTTTAAATTTAAAAATTAAAAAGAAAACAAACTTAACTCAAACAAAGTTTATAAAACATTCTAAAATCTTTTAAAGCTTTATTCTTATTTTATAAAAGAAGTTATAAGAAATTTAAACTCCAAATTCATTTAAAATACAAATCATATTTAAATATGTTTGAACAACAAATTTGTTTAAACATTTAAATTTCTTTTAAAACTTTCTTTATTTTCAAAACATTGTTTCAAAATTGAAGTTTGATTCCAAATTTAAACTTGTTTTTAAATCTTTACTAAAATTCAAAACTTTATCATAAATTCAAATATTTAAACTCTTTATAGTTGTTAAACATTTTAATTTATAAAGTTTAAATTAAATTTCAAACTGAAAACCCCATCTAGTTTAAATTCAGTTTTTATTTTCTGTTTCAAACTTTTAAAAACTTAATCTCTTTAGATCTGTAAATATGCAGGATTTCCCTGAAATCCTATAAACAATTTAAATTTGAATAAGTTTGAATATATTTAAATTTAGAATTCAAACTTTGTTTAAGTCCATACTTTAAATTTAGTTTCTTTTTTTTTTTTTAAACCTGCATTCAGTTTTAAAACAATTTGAATTGAAATTATACAGGTTTTCTGAAACCTGTAACCTTCAGACATTAAACCCGAGCCCTCTTTATTTTGCTTCGAGTCACAACCCTAATTACATCGAGCAAAAATTCCAATACACTCGAGTTTAACTCGAGCACAATACTACTGCAAAATCCCACAATACCCTGATACACCTTCTTCCCCGTGCATATGCACGACTACTGTAGCCACCTCCGGCCACCACCCAGGCCATGAACAAGTCGTCGTTCACCACTGCATCATATCGTGACCGTCAAACCACCCAATTTCACTCGAAAACGAAAACGAGTTTTTCCCCAATTCTAAGCCTGTCAGCAACATGTACTTCCAACCCAAACCTGAAAACAGTACATCACCTCACCGCCGACCTTCAGAGACGTTGGCACCACGTCCACCTCTTCTTCAACACCCGAGCTACCCTCTCACCCAATATTGTAGCATTCGAACCTCTATAGGCTTCATGCCGATCAAAATTTCCCACTAGGTTTACAACCTTTCCCCAATTTCACTTCCCAGTAGCAAAACAGCATTGCATACAAATTTCAACACTAAATTTGAAATTTGGCTTTTAAAAATCATAATTTAATTCAAAGATTTGGTTCAAACATCTGGAATTAAGAAATAACCTTTATACTTTAGTTAGATTCCAGTTTCTTTGCCTTGACCTGTTTCCAGAACTTCAGGTATTTTTTTTCTTTTTCTTCTGAACAAATCTTAATTTTAATTTATACATACAATATAAGCACACATTGTTTTAGTCTCATGCAGTATTACAGATTGATTCAATAGAAATTGAATCATTTATTAAATTATGAACCTGAAGAAAACTGCAAGTCATAATAGTCATCCATGTTCAAAACCCATTCAAACATTCATTTTCATATATATATACAGCACTGCATTAAAAATCATTCTCAAGCATACTACTCAACATGCAAATAGCTAATCATTTTCATAGCAAACTTATTAAGCAACGAATTTATACTTATTATTTTTAAAAAGGATTGTTACTCACCTGGATACTGTGATGAAGCAGAGCACAGATTCCAGAGCACTTTTATTTCTTTGAATCTTTAATAAACTTGAGTAGCTAGCTGTTTAAAACTTGCATGTAGGCATATTCTTTATTTTTGATTTCCAAAAGGTTGGAATGCAGAGCCTTTGCTTCCAGAAAACAATGCATGTTTGGTTTTGCTTCCAGATTAATAGTTGCATGCAGTTTTTTTTTTTTTTTTTTTTTTAAAGTTGCAAATTGATTTCAGGTATTTGAATTGAAAAGCTACAGGTTTATATGGTTTGCATTACAAGTTTGGGTATGATTCAGAGGGATTTGGCTTAGAGGATTGTTTCCAGAGAAAGAAATGCAAACATATACTTAATCCCCAGATTTTTAAAAGAAAAATGCAGAGGCTTTTGAATGGAATTACAGGATGCAGGCCTTTTGATTTTGAATGGAATTACAGTTGCATGCATTTGGAGATGAATTTACAATTGCATTTGAACTTGAGATTTTAACAGAGGATTTGCTTGATTTAGAACTTAGGTTAAAAAAGGAAAAAGCTTGCATGCAGGCAACAGAACAAATTGAAGAATTTGGTTCAGAGTATAGATTTGCAGAGAAGGGATTTGAGTATTGAAAAGAAAAATCAAGTTTGAACATGGTTTAAATTCTTGTTTTTGAGAGTTTGAAAACAAGTTTGTTTTCAGCTGAAACTTTTTCTTCTTAACTTTGGAAAAATGAACATTTGAAAAAAAAAAAAAATGAAAGTGAAGAGAGACATGTTTTATATAAGTGTATATATGATTTATTAAAAAAATAAAAGAAAACCAAAATAAAAGACACTTGTCAAAATAAGTAAATAACTTGTTTACACTTGTCTCATAAATTGCTTAAGATGCTTACACATGTTTTATACATATATTACTTAAAAATTTTTAATTTAAAGATAAATAAAAATCCTCCTTTCTTTATTAAATACATACAAGTAGTTTACACAAATTAATGAATAGGTATTTCTTTAGATGAAGTAAAACAATTTGTAAAACATGAAAGCTCATCTACAAAATTTAAATATGATTACTTTTTGAATTAAAAATCAATTCAATTTCAAATGTTATTCATACATTAAAAATTCAATTTTAAAAATAATTTAAAACTAGTTTATCAACATATTTTAAATTTTAGAATAATAACATTGTCTTTTTAAAACATATCTACATTTATTAAAATAAATAAAAACACAATTAACAAATTTAAATAAGTTATAAAAGAAATTATAAATTACATGTCTTATTGAACATATTTAATTACATTAATGTTTTAGTAAACAATTTGTATTTAAATTTCAAATAATTCCAATTTATAATTAAGCTATTTTTAAAAAGAAATAAAGTAAACTTTTGTTTATCTTATGAAAATTCAATTATACAATTTAAAATAATTACTTTAAGTATTTCAAACAATTAGTTATTTATTTTATAAAATAAAAATCTTCAAATTATCAAAAATGAATGTTTTAATTTTAAAAACCATATTTTATTTGTTCATTTAACTTCAAATTAAACTTATCTATTTACAACATATATATATAAATATATATACAATACATTATAAATAGGAAAACAATTATTAGCTTTTAAAAGGTAAGATTTACCAATTAAACATTTATTTAATTGGATTATTAAATCAAATAAATTTTTATTAAAATTTTATCAAATCAATTTAATTTTAAATACAGATTATTAAATTGATATTGCTAAAATTTCCGGGATATCACAATATAGGATTCGAACCCCTATATATTCATTCGTATCTTTTATACGAATTCGTCAAATAATTTGTTCTGAATTCATCTCGGCCAACTGATTTTAGTTGAATGCTTGAGCTTGAATTGACTTGTTCAAATTCGTATAATTCCTGTTTCCTTGATTCGCATAGCTTTGAATTGCTTTCGTGGCCACCACGATTTCGATTTTTGACTTTTCGATTTTTTTCTTCTGCTTGATTATTTCTGACTTGGTTCGAACTTGTTGCCTTGGTCAACATGGCGTTGATTTTGATTTGAACTTGACTTTATGCATTTAACTGTTGACATCGGCCTTGACTTTTAAACTTGATATTGATTCGTGTTTCTCATATCATATACTGTGAAAAAAATGACTTCGGCATTTGACTTGAATTGTAAAACTGCTGCTGACTTTGGTCATATATCTTGACATTATGTTGCTGTCACATGAATTAAACTTGTTTATTACAGTTTGATTTTTACCATGCTTCATTGAGTTGTTTTGAGTATGTGCATTTAATTCCCATTTGCTTCGAGATAGTTTCACTTGCGTTGTGGTCTTGGTCGAGTCTGGTTCATGCAGTCTTGCTTCCATACTATTATGATGTATTATGTTTCTAGTCATCATGTAATCTGGTTATGCATATGTATATAGTTGTTATACGATACTAATTTTGGTTTTTATTTCACTGGCATGTGAATTTTATTGTTTGTTTGCATTTGCTAGTGTACTTCACTTGAACTTGCTACTGTTCGTGGTTGTTTCATGTGATGTCCATTCATTGTTGTCTCTGGTTTGATGTACTCGATTCTGGTACCTTGTAGTGTCTGGACTTTTTATGCATTATGTTCGATGCACTTGTATATGTATCGGCCATTTGATTCATATATTCATTTGTGTTTGGTTCACCACGGTTGTCACTTGTTGCAGTTTGAATTATGGTGTGGTTGGTCAGTTTCATTTATTTGCCCACTGGTGCATTATGTTGTACCTGTATCATTTACTGGTTCACTTGATTTCATGGTTCACCACTGTTCTTTGGTTCTGGTCTTTGGGTCAGGTCTTTGATGTTGAGGCTGCTGTTTCATGACATCGACATACATGCTGTTGAATTACATGATAAGGCCTGGTGAACATGTATATGTATATGTGATGTTTTGGAGCTGCAGTCTTCTTGAACCAGTTTGCAACTGTTGTTTTCACTTGAGTCTGGACTTGTGTTCACGTACATTTGGGCTTGCACTTGAATGTGCAGTCTGGTGGACACTTGTATTTTGTTGTATGCTCATGTCTTGTGTCAATTTATGTTGCATCACTGTTGCATTGACTTTGTACATATTGTGCTTGTATTTTTGGACTGCACCTGTGTTGAATACAGCTTTAAAGCTCGGGTTTGAGCTTGTACTAAAATCGTGACTGTATATTTATTTCATTTGAGTTGAACTCGTCTTTTGATTTGGGTTTGACCTTGTGCTCACCTGTCCCTGTAATTTTATCAAGTGTATTTATCGGTGTGCACGGCCTTATGGCATGTACAGTGATACACTATGCATGTCACAAGCTATTCGTGTACGACGAATTCAAAATTAAATGATGATGAACAGCCCAAATAACTGAGGTAAATAATATTTTCAAAATTACATTTTATTTTATACTGCAAAAATATTTTATTTTCAATTTTACTGTGTCAGTGCATATTTTTGCAGATTGCTCGGATGCTGGATTCAATCTGAAATGGAGTTGAAGATTAAATACGAGTGAATGAGCGATATGTAGTGATAACATTTGTAAATTAGAAATTGTGATGTAATCGAAATTGTATTGTCATTTAATTTGTGTGTATATATATATATATATATATATATATAGTGAGAGATCAAATTTGTACTATTCAAAAGTGTAGTAAATATTTGTTTGAATTTAAACTGTGCTATTTATTTTATTCAGCAAATATTTATTTAATTCTATGAAAATAAAATAGTACATTAACAAATACATTTAAATGAATATATATATATGTTTATTATCATCAAAAAAAATCATATACTTGTATATTCAACAATCTCCCCGTTTTGTTGATAACAAACATATATTTAAGATTTTGAATATATTAGATGTATTTGATCCTTCAATTTGCTCCCCCTATTTAAATGCCCCCTCACTACACAAAGCTCCCCCTTCATATATGCATATTAATAAAATATGCAAATGAGCCAAGATGCAAACAGAAAATACTATCTGACCTTTGTCAAATCTTAACATTTCCCCCCCCCCCTTTTGTTATCAGAAAAAGAGTAATAGTGTTAGAAAAATAGAGATAAAGTGATAGACATTAATACAACATTAAAACTCAATCGAATATAAATATTAAATTTCAATAAAAAATCAAACAAAAATCATAAATACTTTGTTTGATGCATATTCCACTTTTAGAATGATAGGGATGATGTCATCGTATAAAACCATACAGTTGTGTCTATTTGTGATATATTTATTTCAGTAGTTTGAATATCTACTAACCATGTCTAACCATTAGGACTTTTAAATGAGATTAGTAGTATTCTATTTTTTTTTAAAAAATGAATTCAAGTATCTTCTAGCCACGCATAACCGTGAGGGCTTTTAAATGGGATTAGAATCAACTTGTCTATTGTTCCATACATGCATAATCGTGAGGACTTTTAAATGAGTATGGAAGCACATAAAAAATTTCAAGTAATTCACCCATGCATAACTGTGAGGACTTTAAATGAGAGCGAATACTTTCGTTTTTTTTTTAAATATATAAAATGAAAAACGAATGATTCCTGATCAAATCACCACATATTGAAACACTATATTGGATTATAATGAGTGATGGTTGATAGAAATATGATAGAAACAGAAATGATCATGGAATTTTTACCAATAAAAAGTGTTTATAACTCTTGTTTAAATTTCTAAAGAAATTTACTAATTATACCATTTCAAGGTATAATATATGATCAATATCAACACTCGTCACTTTTCCAATCACTATTTATCTTTTAGATAATCAGTAGGGAGTCAGATTAGTCAATGTAATTATTTAAAATCAAATTCAAAAATAACTATCAAATTTTCTAAAATTGACTAATCTGAAACAAGGTCAAGAAAATGATTTTCTAGAAAGGGTTTTATAAGAAGAATTTCTGCTATTTGGAAATTATTTGAAATGAAAAATATGAAGATGTTTTCTTTGAAAAACGATGCAATTCCTGAATGTCTCAACGTAAATCACGTTCCACTAGTAATTTTTCTATCAACTGATTACCAGTGTAATCGGCATTTGAATTTCTCTTTCACTCCAGATTATCATTCAATTATAGACCAGACCGTGAAGTTGCAACAAATTCTTGAAGACCTTTTGGAATGAAATTCTTTTCAATTTTAGTAGAAGCCGTGCCAATAAACAAAAACCAAGAATATGGAGTCGGCCGTAAAACAACTAAATGTATTATCATCAACTAATACAACACTATCATTAATCCAAATTAATCTATATGAAGTAGTTCAAATTCTCTAGAATTTTTTATAGTGTTCTTGGTTATAAAAATATTATTGGCCAACAATTTTAAAAAGTCAGAATTAAAATCAGCATTCATTTCTTTGTCAAATAACTGGCTGAATTAAATTCAAATTATGGTGTAGATTATCACATTTAATAAGATGAATATACCATTACCTGTTTTACCTTTACGATAATTTTTCGTTGTTGCCCATTGTGATTCTGCCACCTTTATACTAGGCTAAGGAACTTTGCTTTGTCGTCCGTTGTGTCCCTGGAATGGCCAGAATCCAGGTAACACTATTTGTAGTTCCTTATCCTGCCACCACACCTACACGTTAAAAGATTTTTGTGACCTATTTGTTTTTATATGTCCGTGGTTATTAGCGGCAGCAGATTTTGAAAAATATGTTTGTGTAGACCCAAAACTATTTATATATGTTCCTTTTGGCACACAAATTTGTTTGACTTTCAAAGATTTTATATTTGTGCCTTTTGGAACCCAAATTGGTATGGTTTTCATATTTTTGGGTCTATACCAACAAATATTTTGATTATATCCAATTTTTCTACAAATAGTGCACTTGGATTTAGCTTGATTAATTTTTCTTTTAACTGGTTTAGATTGATTATATCCAAGTCCTTATCTAACTGTATCAACAGTTTGTTTCCCTAAAAGCATATTCAATGATCTTTCATTTTTGAAAATTTTTATATAGTCGTTGACAGTTGTTGGACTTGTCTTTTAAGTGATTCATTTTCATTTAATAATTGAATGCAATTTTTAATAGGATTTTCTCTTTTAGTATTTTTTCTCTTTTTCAAAATCAAAATTTCATTTTCAAGCAATTTAATTTTGATTTCTGATTCTTCGAGTTATGGACACTTATCACACTTAAGGATCTTACTTTGATAGTTTTTAACTAATTGATCAAGCTGTTCATTTAAATCTATCAAAGTATCTCTTTGTGATTCAAGTTTAGCGTATTTCTCCCTAAGTCTTTCAAAACAACCGTTTACTTTGTAAAAATATATAAGTAATTTTGAGTGAGTGATTTTTGATACCTCGCTTGGCTCATCATTGTCACTATCGGTTATATTATCTCGAAGGCTCACTTTTACTCTTTCACTCTCACTGCTAGTGCTTTTACCATCATCACTTTTATTCCACATGGCTGCAAAACCTTTCCTTTTTGAATTCTTTTCTTGGTCGTGTTGAATTCGGGGATAATTGGGCTTGATATGATCGGGTTTGTTGCACTTGTGAAAAATGATCTCGTGTTCTTCTGAGTTGTCTAGTCTTTGATTATTCTACTTTTCAATTGTTGATTTAGAGATGGATTTCTGTATTTGTGGTTCCACTTTTTGAATCTCTTTGTTAGTAGCGCCAGCTCAGCTGCTTCATTATCATCATCCTCATCACTACTGCTTTTTACCAATCCTATTAAGCTTGTTTCTTTAACTGAGTCGATTGAGGATGAGTTCTCATTGTTGTTGACTTTTGCACCATATATTGCATCAAAAGCATTCCAGATTTCCTGTGCATTTTAACAATGAGAGATAAAGTTAAAATTATCTTGATTTATATGAGAATATAATATATGCATAGCAAGAGCATTAATCGAGATAATTTTCTCGTCTGTTATATCACATCCATTTTCAATAATATCCCAACATTTAACATTAACAGATTTTAAATAAAATTCCATTTTTAATTTTGAATTCAAAAAATCTGTTCCATCAAAAACAGAAGGAATAATATTGGAACGACCCTCAACAAAAGCAGTATTAAAAGAAGCAGTTTTAAAAATTCAAATATATAAAACAAAAATTGGTTTTTGAAAAATCAAATTTTTTAAAACAAAAATGGCTTTTGTACCTAGCTTTGATACCACTTGTAGGATCGATTTCACCCTAGAGGAGGGGTGAATAGGGTGATACTATTAATTACAAAAAATATTCATTGCAGAAGTTTATATAAAATATTTCCAACATAGATATATCAGAATAGCAGCACAGATAATAGCAGAATAATAAATGCAGAAATAGAACAACACAGAATTTACCCAGCTTCAGCAAAACCCTGCTTACGTGCTGCCCCAAGGTTTCTACTAGAAATTAGGCAGTCAGACGCATACACATGTAAACTCACGACACGCACTATCGACTAGCCTTTACTCTATGCTCAAAACTCTGCCACAACTCTGCCAATGAGTTGCAAATTCTCGAACTACACCACCGTAGCCCGTCCCCTAGTCACACGACTAGAAATTATAATGTTTAAAAAAGAAAATATAAAAACAACAATTTAAAAACAGTCAAACCCTAATTTAAATATTAAAGCCCAATTAAAAATTGAGAGAAGCCGGCCCAAAAAGTAGACTTTATAAAATTAGTTTGTTTCCCTTTTTTATTTCCTTCGGCCCGCTTCTTCTTGGTGAAAGAATGGCTGCTTCATTCTCGTTCCTCTTTTGTTCTGAAATTAGGGTTTTCAAAGACGCTGATTTATTGTTGATCGATTACAATTGGTGTTCTTCTGGTTTGCTTCGGCAATCGATCATCTCCTTGACTCAACCACAACTCCTTCGATTTTTGATCGAGTTCCAACTTACTTCGGTATTTAATTTTTTGCTTCTTGCTTTACTGTTTTTCATACTTGAACTCAATCGATGATTTGAGTTATTGATATATTGTTTTCTTTGTTGCTTCGAACTCGAATGCTCTTCTCGGTTGATGATGAATGGGTTTATATAGGGTTCGAACCCCAATATTTTCGTTTGTATATTTTATATGAATTTGTCGAATAATTTATTCTGAATTCATCTCGGCCACTTGATTTTATTTGAATGCTTGAGATTGAATTGACATGTTCAAATTTGTATAATTCCTGTTTACTTGATTCGCACATCTTTGAATTGCTTTCGTGGCCACCACAACTTTGATTTCTGACTGTTCAATTTTTTTCTGCTTGATGATTTCTATCTTGGTTCGAATTTGTTGCCTTGGTCATCACGGCGTTGATTTTGATTTGAACTTGACTTTGTGCATTTAAATGTTGATATCGGCCTTGACTTTTAAACTTGATATTGACTCGTGTTTCTCATATCATATATTGTGAAAAAAATTGACTTCGGCATTTGACTTGAATAGTAAAACTGCTGCTGACTTTGGTCATATATCTTGACATTATGTTGCTGTCACATGAATTAAACTTGTTTATTACAGTTTGGTTTTTACCATGCTTCATTGAGTTTTTTTAGTCTGTGCATTTAATTCCCATTTTGCTTTGAGACAGTTTCACTTGCATTGTGGTCTTGGTCGAGTCTGGTTCATGAAGTCTTGGTTCCATACTGCTATGATGTATTGTGTTTCTAGTCATCACGTAATCTGGTTGTGCATATGTATATAGTTGTTGTACGATACTAGTCGGGGTTGTTATTTCACTAGCATTCGAATTTTACTGTTTGTCTGCATTTACTAGCGTACTTCACTTGAACTTACCACTGTTCGTGGTTGTTTCATGTGATGTTCATTCATTGTTGTCTCTGGTTTGACATACTCGAGTCTAGTACATTGTAGTGTCTCGACTTCTGATGCATTATGTTTCGATGCACTTGTATATGTCTCGGCCATTTGATTCATATATTCATTTGTGTCAGCTGCACCACCGTTGTCACTTGTTGCAGTTTGAATTATGATGTGGTTGGTCAATTTCATTTATTTGTCCACTGGTGCATTATGTTGTACCTGTATCATTTATTGGTTCACTTGATTTCATGGTTCACCACTGTTTTTTGGCTCTGGTCTTTGGGTCAGGTCTTTGATGTTGAGGTTGTTGTTTCATGACTTCGACATATATGCTGTTGAACTACATGTTAAGGCCTGGTGAACATGTATATGTTTATGTGATGTTTTGGAGCTGCAGTATTCTTGAACCTTTTTGCAACTGTTGTTTTCACTTGAGTCTGGGCTTGTGTTCATGTACATTTGGGTTTGCACTTGAATGTGCAGTCGGGTCGACCCTTGTATTTTGTTGTATGCTCATGTCTTGTGTCAATTTATGGTGCACCACTGTTGCATTGACTTTGTACATATAATGCTTGTTTTTGGACTGCACTGAATCCAGCTTTAAAGCTCGGGTTTGACCTTGTGCTAAAATCATGACTGTATATTTATTTCACTTGAGTTGAACCTGGCTTTTGATTTGGGTTTGACCTTGTGCTCACCTGTCCCTGTAATTTTATCAAGGGTATTTATCGGTATGCACGGCCTTATGGCATGTACATTGATACACTGTGCATGTCACAAGCTGTTCGTGTATGATGAATTCAAAATTAAATGATGATGAACAACCCAAATAACTGAGGCAAATAATATTTTCAAAATTACATTTTATTTTATACTGCAAAAATATTTTATTTTCAATTTTACTGTTAGTGTACATTTTTGCAGATTGCTCAGATGCTGGATTCAATCTGAAATGGAGTTGAAGATCAAATACGAGTGAATGAGCGATATGTAGTGAGGACATTTGTAAATTAGAAATTATGATGTAATCGAAATTGTATTGTCTTTTAATTTGTATATATATAGCGAGAGCTCAAATTTGTGCTATTCGAAATTGTAATAAATATATGTTTGAATAAAATATCTGTTTGAATTTAAACTATTATTTATTTTATTCAGCAAATATTTATTTAATTTCGTGAAAATAAAATAGTATATTAACAAATACATTTAAATGAATATATATGTGTGTGTGTGTGTGTGTGTGTGTGTGTGTGTGTGTGTGTGTGTGTGTGTTTATTACCATCAAATAAAAACCATATAGTTGCATATTCAACAGAGAATACAAAATAGAAACTTTTATATGACATAAACAAAGTTTCATAGGGCCACCACCAAACCAAAGCTTCTTCTTGTAGCTGCCAAGAAACCGCCAAAGAATTGAGATCGGATGATGAACCAAAGTGGTTGATAGGAAATGTTGTTCCCGTTGTTGCAGAATATTGACCATTTGTGGAGGTTCTCCCCTGTCCCCTTCCTCGTCCTCTTCTTTCACTCATTCTTACTATCAGTGAATAGTAAGAATTAACTAAGGCATATGGACGGATATCTTAGGGAGTATACTCATTCTAGGGCATTTATATCCCTATCTCTAGTGAGTCACCTAATGTGTTATACTCCAAAGTTAAAGTTCTTACTCAACCTTTTGCTCTGACACCAAATATGACGGTTTAGGCTTTTCAACCATCGACAGCGTCCAATCTCGACTGGTAGGTTTTTCAACCATCCCAGTCCCGTCGTGGCACACATTAGTACCTTGTATTGGTTTTTACGCCAGCCTCTTGACTCTCAACCAACCCGGTTAGCCAACCCCTCCCCGGGGACATGTAGGGGTAAGAGTCTCCGTCTCGCCACCAAAACTGAAGCGAGAACCCCCTATCATGCTTTAATAAAACATAATGCGATCGCACACTTGGAGGAGATTTCTCCTTATGATTGTCAAACATGCTTGATGCGCAAAAATCCTTTTTGATATTATTACTAGGGCATAGTGGAAAATATTTTGAAAGTATAATATAATCTTAGCCAGCATAGGTACCATTTTGTTACGCTTGCTATAGCTACCACCTGAGGTGGCAGGTTATACAACTACAATCGTAAGGGGCTCATATTGGGTGATTGGATTTCCAACAAATGGTCAAGGCTAAAGAAATTCCTTTCCGAATTGGTACGCCTCTAGTGGGAAGCCCCTAGAACCTAAACGGTTCTCTGCCAACACAAGGTCGGGTTATCTCTTTAACTAGGTAACTACTGACACGAGTACGCCATCCCCGTTCGTCACCGACCTTTTTCCGAAGCCTCAACACCAACAAATTCCAACAACCACATAAGTTAAATATCTGGGCTCCATAGCATGATACCACTTTTTTCCAGAAGGAAATGCACATACCCTAAAGGGTGCGACCCTTATAACCTTGCTACATCCTTCCTGTTTCGACCATTTCTAGGTTGTGAGGTTTGACAAAGTCTCGTCCACAAAGCTACGCTTTTCACAAAAGCCATGCTTCAATCAACAAATGAACAGCAACACTTAGCATGCCACATTATCAAATTGGGAATATATCACTAGTAACCATCAACTACATAACCTCTGAGCTCGTACGTCTCGGAGAAGGGTGTTAAGCTAAGAGATAAATTCTCCGCCACCAAACAGAAATGTATTTGATAGAAACCAGCTTTACATCTCAAAGTATAACGTCATACGTACGTCCATACAGATCCATCCTAGGTCTGAATGGAACCGAAGGCACTTCAAAGAGGCCCTTGCAAATATGGGTATTCACAATCCCGATTGGGCTTTCCTTCACATATGGAGATCTCTATACCGGAGCAACTCAGTCCAGAGTTATTCGACAGGTAATCCTTTCATTCTCAAAAATACCCGATCTTCACCACCATCTTCAAATGTTACCCATTTCGTCGTATCACTATTCGGAATGGGTTTTATGACATAAATTCCTCTCCCGGCAAAACCGAATAATGAGCGCTTATTTTTAAAACATATGGATATATTGGGATCTTAGTTAAGTCACAACTTTTAGCCCAAAACCTTTCTTTTTGAATGGTTTAAACAATTTTCCACTTTTAATCTTTTAAACAAAAGATTCACCATTGAAGATCCTCTTCAATTTGAAAACAAGGTTCACCAAGCTTTAACAAAGATACATTCATAGTTTTCAAATCTATTTCCATTTTGATTTATCAATAAGTTGAAATTCCTTCAACAAACTGGAAATCCTTTTTTATATGAAAGCTATTATCATTTGAAAAAAAAATGTTTTTTGTTTCGAGAAAATCCGATTATATTTACTCAAGTTATAGCCTTTCAAAGTAGACATTGAAAAATAAGCAAACAGCCATATTCTCGACAAGTTCTATTTGAATTAAATTTAGATTCCCAAAATAATTTATTCAGTATACTTCAAAATGTTTTACATTTCATATATATATATATATTATATAACTTGTATAACCCTTCCAAATCATAGGTTCCAAAATAATTTCAAAACTTTAATAAGACATATTATATTCAAACTAAATTTTAATTTCAAACTTCCTTTCCAAAAGCTTTTCATATTCAACTCAATCTCACTTCCAAACCAATTGGATTCAAAATTCAAATTTTAAAACCATTTCATCATTTTGAATAAAATAATATTAAATTCAAATATCTGTGACTCAACCAATTCCTCGTGAAATCCATATTTGTGTGGTGTAGTCCTGGGGATACACATGCAACAATAAAATATCACAACCATCATCAATTCAAACACAACTATATCGATAAGCAGTATAATCCTATAATGCTTATCTTTCATTCACAGATAATAAGTAAATTTATCATAGATAAATAAATCACAGTTCACAGCTCAATTCAAAACTATCACATTACAGAACATCACATATCAGAGATATCAAACAATTCAAAGCATTCAATAGAATTCAATCATCCATGAGCAAATTAATTAATCACCTGATTATAATTAATTTAAACTAGATTAATACTTATGAATAAATTACTAATCACGGTTAATTAACACAAACCATTTATTATTTTAATTAATAAGAATTAGTTAACTAATCAATCCTTAATTATCCATCTCAAGTAATTATCCTTAATTACTTACGTTAATTAATTATCCCTTGATTAACCACATTAATTAACCACAACTAAATTAATTAGCCCTTAATTAATTATTCTTTAATTAATTATCCTTAATTAGTTATAAATTAATCAACCTTAATTAATTAATTAATTATCCTCAATTAATTATCCTTAATTAATCACATAAATTAATTAACCTTAAGTTAATTACATTAATTAATTAACCCTTAATTAATTACCATTTATTAATCATCCTTTAATTTATTAATTTACCTTTAATTATTAAGTGATTAACCCTTAATTACAAATTATTTTTTAATTACTTACATTAACTAATTATCCTTTAATCACTTGATTAATCAACCTTTAATCATTAATTAATTTTCCTTAATTACTTTCATTAAGTTATTTACCTTTAATTAATCAAGTAATTAACCATAAATTAATCAAGTAATTAACCTTTATTTCTCACAATAAGTAATTAATCTTTAATTACAAATTAATGATCCTTTAATCGCATAAGACCTAATTGCATTAATTAATAAATCCTTTGATTAATTACAATAAGTAATTAATCCTCTAATTACATTAGGAAATTATATTCCACTTACTAAGGTCTTAAATAATTAAGAAAAACCATATGCCTTAATTAATTACACAAAGTAAATAGCCTTAAGTTAATTACACAAAGTAATTCACTTTAATTTAATTATACAAAGAAATTAGCTTTTAAATCAATTTCACAAAGTAATTAGCTTTTAAATAATCACATCACGTAATTTTCCATTAATTGACTTTAAAACATTTAATCTTTAAAAGCTTGTTTGAACATAACTTTGATAAATACTTTATTTTTAAAAAAAAACTTGTTTTTTAACTTTGACTTTATATCATTTTTCCTTATACTTTAAAACTTCGATTTTCTTTGCTTCAAAATCTTTGTCTCACATTTTCTTTTATTTTCAAATCTGGTACATAATTTACTTTCAAATTTTAAAAACCTAAAAACTTGTTTTCTTCTCAAATTTAAAAACCCGGCAACTTAATATAAAACAAACCCGAGCCCAAAGCTAAAATATTCGAGTAAAACCCGAGTTATATCATAAAAATCCCAAGCCAAGTAACAAAAATCACTTCCTTTTTTCCCTGATACTTCAAACATCCCTGACATTATCGTGTACGTGTGCATGTGCACGACTGAACTGTGCATCTCCTACCGACGTCGCGGTCATCGACACATCGACGATGACCTTATCGACTCACCTAACCACCCAGTATTGTCGGACTTGACCGAAATCAAAATCGAGTTTTCTGTTTCTTCCTGGAACCAACTCCTTTGACAAAATTGACTTGCCGATGACAATCCCGACCATTATCATCCACGCCAGCACAACCGGAGCTTCCCCGATGACCCATGCGACATTCCCCCCCCCCCCTCCCCCCGGTCCGATCCATTCCAATGCCTCGACGTTGACGCAATTGCCTCGACAAACCCATTGACCAAAACTAGCAGTCAAACCCTAGTTTGACGTTGTGCCACCTCCATGATGCTCTACAAACCCAACCACTATTTTTCCAACAAACTCCTATCCTTTAGCCACCTCCAGCGTTGATCACGACCGCCCTTCCTTCATCGATCGTCGGCAATCGACGAAAATACGAATGTCGATCAACTCGAGATTCCTCAACGAATTCCCAGTCAAAAATCATGATTCGATTATTAAAATTCATCATTTAAAAATATGAAACAGGATATATAATGAAAACTTAGAATCCAGAAACTTGATTTTCTAACTTTTAAAAGACTGTCATTGTAATTCTTTAGTTCCCAGTAGTCTATTTGTTAATTATACGTAATTATAAACAGGTTTTTTTTATTACAAATAGATTTATTTTAGAAATCATAACCTAAAATTTGATGGTTGAAAAGAAATTGATTTTTCTTTAGTGGATTATAGCCTGTAGAACAACAGACATATGTAAATATACATGCATAGACATATATACATATTTATATGTATATGCAACATAATTTCGTCACTTCACTTCATATACATCAACATATTCAAGTCTAAAAATAGAATTTTTCTCACTTTTTTATTGAAGAACAGAGAACAGCTATTGAATCTTTGATCTGGAATTCTAATTGAACTGAAGATTGATCTTTGTTTGCTTTGAAGCTTTAAATCCTTGCTTTACTTAGTTTTCTATACTGAGTTGATTCTAGAATGTCATTTGCCAGTTCTGGTGAAGTTATTGTTTGATCTGCACTTGATTTTCTTTTTTGTTTTAAGTTAAGAAGATGAAAGAAATTTGAGAAGACTTTGAGAAAATTGAAATGAATTTTAACTGCATACAGATCTCTCCCTATAACCTTTTATTTATTTCAATTAAAAAAGAGATTAAGCCACTTGTAATCTTAAGCTACAATAAGTTTACACGTGTTATTGCATGATCTTATTAAATTACACTTGTTAAAAACAAATATTTTTTATGTTTAAACCCTTTATTTATCCATTACTTATATTTTTATAAATTATGTAATACATTTAAATATGTATTATGTTTATATTTTTGTATTTATACTTTTACTTTTTATATTTTCATATATACAAACTATATTTATTTCAAGTAATTTTTTTTTTGAAAAGAAAGTATATAAACCTTTTTATCAAATTTTATTCTAAGCTATCATCCCTTTAAATAAATAACTTTTTTTTTGGCAAGGCCAGCCGGTTTTATAGTGGACCGTCCACTTTTTATTACGAACGTAATAATAACATAAAGTACAGGAGTAAGGTAGAGACACCTTAACTACTATGGAAAAAGACAAATAAACAGCACAGGAGTGTGACAGAATGCCACAGCTACTAAAATAAAGTACGAAGACTAAGTCACCTCCAAAGAGGAAGAACCACCAACGACATCTTCCACCAGGGAAGAGACCATGGTGCCGTCCCCAAGAAGACCAATAAAAGGGAGAAATAGGATGGCAATACAAGGATCATAAATGTCAACGTCAGAGGAATACATAAAAGATCGGTCCCAGGTAGAGTCAGTAAGCATGACAGAATTCAATTCGGCATACAATCCATCCAAATCTAGAATCAAGGCATCTCCATGGTTTTTATAATAAAGGCGTCGTAAATCCATGAGATCGCCAGAAACATATCTAAAATAGCAACCGTCCACGGGTTGAAACGCAAATCAGAACGGCGTTCAACCCAACATCTCTCAGATTCAACCCAAAAAACAGGTGGCTGTGACGAAGCATGATCCTGAACAGCAGAGGAGACAACAGAAACAACACTAGGGATAATGGATGCAGGAAGGGAAGCCAGCAGAGCAGAAAGAAGACCAGGGACAGCTATAGGAGCTTTAGGAGGAGGAGTAACCAGAGATTTGGGAACCCACTTCCTGAGAGGAGGCCGAGGCAGAGGGATCTTAGGCGCAGCAACAGAAACAGCAGAATGCGTGCAGGCAGATACTAAGTGGCCAAAGGAGTGACAGGAGGAACAAATGTCCGGGACCCACCCATAACGGACACGGACATCGACCACATGACCAACAGCTAGCTGTACAGGAATGGAGGAAGGAGAGGCTTAGAGGGGGAAATTTCAATCAGGGCTTTAGCGTACACCAGTTTTTCACGCGCTACCGTATTAGCATCAAAACATCTCAACTTTCCAACGTTGCAAGCAAGCCAATTCAAACCAAGCAGCGGCTGGAGGGAAGAAGGAATCTGAGAAAAATAAACCCAAACTGGTATTGAAAGGACTTGTTCACGTGCACTGGCCACCGTTGGAGACCAAGGAGTTATAATAAGTGGTTTCCCATCAAAAAAAAAAGGCTCGGCCTCAAGCACACAACTGCGATCCAATGCGGAGGAAAACAACAAGAAATACATGGAGTCAATAAGTTAAACCTTAAGATCACCGCGTAGCCGCCAAGCCCTACGCAAAACAGAAGCCACATCATGGATGCGCTGGAGTGGATCCAAAAAGAAACCAACCAAATAATCCGACCAATAGTCCAAACCAGCTTGCTTAACATTTGGAGGAGGAATCATCACTCCATCTACCTCAACAATATCAAATTCTACAGGTTCATAGATTCCTGCATTTCGGGGCACAGATGAAAATAGCGAAGACCAAGATTTGGTACAAGACGGGGAAGGGGCAAGTGGAAACTGCACATCAGCGGGAACACCTACAGAGACGGCACGCAAGGGATGAGAGCTTGCATGGGAGGCCGCATACAATAATTCACCAGAACCCAACACATTGGAACCTAATTTCTCACGAGCATTAAGACATACACCTGGTGTACATCCAACAATACTCGAAAGCTTAATACCAACTGATCGTTCTTCACTTCCAGACACATCAGATACCACTCCAATATCACCAGGGACTACATCCACAATGTCGTGCAAGGATACAGGACAACAAACAGGGACTGAACATAACGAGCCTGGCAACAACTCAGGGCACTCATGGAACTTTCGACAACGATGGGAACTGCGTTCACGTTAGAAGGCAACGGAGGAAACTCTGCAACAGAGAGCATAAGCGGAGAACACTGGGACGATGCAAGGGGTTTCTTGAAAGACCTACCAGATCTTGTAGAAGAAGGCGCAGAAGAGAGAGCTACGGGGAGGGCTGGAAGAAGGGGAGAAGAGGGCATGGTCGAAACGTGGAAGAGGAAGGACGCGATAAAAGGAGAAGCTACGGCAATCTGGTCAGAAAGGCAGTTGCAGTGGAACGGGCATTGAAATAAATTAGTTAGTGGAACTAATTTAAATAATTATTTATTTTTAGTGTTGTTAAATATAGTATTTAACTTTTAAGTAGCTTTTGAAAATCCTTATAATAATTTCAAAAAATAAATTTTGAAATATATATATATATATATATATTATAACTAGAAACAAGTTATTTTAATTTTAAAATATAGAGCTTTAAATCCAATTTATTTATAAGTTATTTGTTATTGAATTTCAAATCAATTTCTTAAACCAAACACTTATTTTATTTATTCTGGAAAAATTCAAATAAATGCACAATTAAATCAAAAAATATATATATAAATACATATTTTATGTATCTTTGGAATAATTCAAATTATTTCTCAAATAAATCATAAAATTTATATATTAATTAAAAAATAAAATTCGGCTTAAAAACGGGATTGTTATACAAAAATTCAACCAAAATCCAATACCAAATCCTGATTCATACTAGATAACCATAAATCCATATCAAAAGTCCAAACCAAGAGGAAAACATTCAAACTAGAATCCAAATCGAAAAATAAACAAAACCAGGAGTTCAAACCAAACTCCAAAACAAACCAGAAAAAGCAAGCGTCCAAGCCAAAAAAAAAAAAACAGATTCCATATATCAGAGCATCACGGTTTATCATCATCCCAGAGCATGCCCAGAGGCTGTCTTCACCCGCGTATATGAGTAAGGGACATAGCCATATGCCTAGAGTTTGTTACTTATTCAAATCATCACGATTAGTTGATGACCAACCGACCACCATTACTGGGCCTCTCGCCACCGTTTTTGATGGTAGGCGGTGGCTGCTCCTATTCCACCATTGCATATTGAGTTACGACATATTGCCACAACTGACCGTCCCTTATATGCTCCTTGATTATATCCTTTAGATGCCTGCAGCTACTAGTATCATGCCCCTACAGGTCATGAAAGAGACAGTGCCTTCCCAATGCCCTCTTGCGTTCTCTGGGTGTGACAATCTACAAATCAGTACCCTACGAATCGACAATAAACCACACATGTCTGACCCAAAAGCATAGACTGACAGAAAAGTCTAGAGAAAGAAAATAAGAGAGAAGAAGAGAAGAGAAGAAAGAGAGAAGATGGAGCAAAATAGAACAATACAGAATCTCACATCGTAGTGGAAAAAACATATAATACCATATCAACAATCTTTACAAAATAGAAACTGTATATACATACGTCGATTAGTGTGCAACAATCAAACAATAGTTATCCGCCAGAACAGTTATAATAACTTGTCTTTACAATTGCCGATAGTATACAATAGCTAACCAATACAGCGGATAATCGATAATCAAAACAGATACGTGTATACGAAAAGGAAGATCTCCATCTCTCCTGCTGAAGCTCTAAAAGCATCAATTTGAACCTATAAATATACTCGGTCTAACTCAAGCATTGAAAGGAAAGAACGCCCAGATCAGTCTGGTAAACCAGCGTGAGAAACACACTCAACTGAATTTATTAGATTACCAAACTTTTCCTTTATCAAAACAAAAGTATCTCGTAAGACAAGTCCACATATAAACACGGACATGTTTTTACCTTACGATAACTAAAACATCTTATATCAAATCCTCTGATATTATACTAATGTCTCGTATACAAATAATATTAATCATAGCTGAAATTGTTACCTTGATTAAATTCCAGCATATATCCCAAAATGGGTAATACAATCAAAATGGCAAGCACGTAGTGGAGTTTGGATTTCCATACAAATGATCAGGTGAAGGGACTATCATCTGACCGTACATCTCTAGAAGAATGTATCGAGAAACCATCACAAAGTTTCTCTACCAACACGAGACCGGCCCACCTTTATAACTATATGGTACCGAATATGTCATCCTCCAGTCGTTGCCGATCTTTACCGAGGGCCCTCAAAGCATACAAACCACAATAATCATATACATGACATCATAGCGTGTAAAGATATATCTAGAAGAGGATGATCGTATCTTAATGGGAGTGACCCACTTAGCCTTGCCGCATCTAACTATGTTTTGATCATTTTCGGTTGACTACTAATTGCCTTCCACAAAAATACAACCCTTAAGCTCATACGTCTTAAGAAGGGTGTTAAGCTAAGAGAAATTGCCTTCACCGCCACCAATAATGTACGTTTGTAACAACCAATGTACGTAATCTATAGAAATGCAATGTCAGACAAACCCCCATTCAAGTTGTTCAGGAACAGGACAAACCGAAGGTACTTTCCTACCACATCCTGCCGGAAAATCCCTAGCATTAGTAGCAAATAGTCCTTTCATTGGATATTTCGTAATGAAAAGACCACTACTACTAGATGTATATTGGGATTTTAACCCCGATCGATCAACAAGCTGTCCCCCACTATGATGATCCTAAATAACAATATCATCAACAAGCAACTTGCACAATCGTCGCATATATGTTGGTCCGTAGTGGTTTTCAAATAAATTTGATCCCGGTCTCTTCACACCAACAATGCAAAAGCGTTTCTCAACTTCATATAGAAAATAAGTCTCACAGACATATCATGTCTCCAACTTTCAACTTGCTATCCTTCGGGCCAAGATGGAAGCTTGATAGAATGGAGTAATACTCCACATTATACGAATCAACATCCTCAACACGAACGATAATCAAGCCTACACAGATGGCTACGTACACTTAAATACTTCCTACATCAAGTCGAGGAACTAAAATTTGGCCTAGTTTAATAGTCGATAATTTAACTATCAAAGCAAACAAACAAATATTCAGCACCATAAATAATCACTAGGCCCTTTTTATTTAATTAAATCATTTTCCAAATATTCACTTCAAATTATCTTAAAAAAGATATAATGCTTAAACCATTTTAATATTGAAATACATTTCCATATACTTATTTAATAATAAGTAATTCACAATTCTATATATTTTCGACGTTAAGAAAATATTACATATACTTAAATCAGGATTAAGTATATACTTTATTCTTTAAGGAAAAGATTCTTTTAAATAACTTTATTTTGGGTCAAAACGAATGTTGCGTAAAACATCGTTACGACAACCCAAAATAACTAGTATAGGGATTTGAAAATTAGAAAGATATATGAACCCCATATAATATACTAAACATTTTCTATCGAAAATCATTTACTATAACAACAGTGTTATAGTCCATTATTTCCTTATTTCTCGAAAACGTCTATTTCAACAATAAATGTAGAAATCTATGGTTTCGATACTTAACACATTTTATTTTCATCTTCAAAACATTTAAATCCATTTAAAATATCACTTCCTAAAAATATCCATTTTATCAATAGATTATTCATTATCCAAAATCGTGAATATACTTCTCTAAACAAATTCATTATTATTGCAACATTTAATTTAAAGGATAATTCACTATCTAAAATCGTGAATATATCTCCTTTATCATATTCATCACTTCTACATATTTATTAAGGGATAATCCACTGTCCCAAATCGTAGATATAATACCTTTAAATAAACATCTATATTTAACTTATCAAATTCAATTGATTTCGGATTTATAAAACAATGTTTATAAATCATATTTATATTTTATAAAAACTTCAATATACAAAATTACTTTGTTTAACGAATTATATTTATACTTACTTATATTCTAAAGTCTAATTATTTATAAATCTCTTTATTTCCAAAATCATTCTTTTTATAACTTCAGAACTTCGTAAATCTATAAATCTTATTTGCTTATAAAATTCATCCTTAACTTCATTTTAACATTTATAGAACTCTTTTACAGTCCCATCATTTTGATTTATAAAATATCACTTTTATAAATCCTATGTATATACACACCATTTATTATAACTTCAAAAATCTCCATTTAAACTATTTTACAAAATAGTTCATTTCATATTCCAAAATCATAATTTACTATATTTCACAGAAATCATGATTTTTATAACATAAAAATTATAACTTTAATTTATTCGAAATAAATTCATTTCTTAAAGATTTAAAAATTAAAAAATATCTATTTTCAAAATCACTTGAAATTCCTTTTTAATTCAAAATCACCACTTTAATATAACTAAAATTCCAAAATTATGCCCAATGCTGCAACAGCAATAAATACATCAACCACGACAACCAAAACATCATATATCATATGATAACGGATTTGTAAACAAATCATACTGGTGAAGAATCCAGTTGGATCCCTCCAACCTGTTACCTGCAACAAATATACATATTAGAATATGTGTACAATGTCCGCTTCGAGGCAGACACGCGTACAAAGGGTCATCCGTTCATACACGGGAACGTATATGGTCATTTGCTCCCATAAGGAGGAATATATCCAAAACCAATCAATATATCATCCCAACAATCATTAATCATCATAAAAAATATTTATTTCTCACTTACATAAGAATATCAGTGAGTCAGAAAGAGTGAGTTGTACTCACATTGATTTCAATAGTAGTTGTGGTGTTTTATTTTGAATAAAATTAAATAGGCATTTACACTTGCTCTAATCAACTCCAAATCAATGTAGTGCTCATCAATACGGACCAAACGCAGCTCGTTTTGTGCGAAACGGACGTCGTATGAAAAAGTTATGGCATTTTAAAGTTCATAAGAATTTATATAATATAATTTAAATTTTTATCTTATTTTAAAACCCTCACTATGCTTTGGCCGTTGATTTTGTTTTGATCACATTACGGCCGCCTGCGTTATCATCTCCCTCACTAGTTATTCGCGCATTCAAACAACCCATGGCTGCTGTAGTCATTTGAATTAACGAGCCTCCTATCGATCACCAGAAAACGATTGAGTACCACCACTTTATAGCCCATCACCGACTCCATCAACACCGTAAATATTGATGAACTCTGTTGCCATCTCTCCCTGTATTTCATGCTTGAAATGCACGGCTTCACACGCAACTTGCCGCCGATCGGCCATGCCATAACCCATCACAACCGTTGAATCGATAGATCACGACACTCTCTACAACATTGTAGTTAATAAATTTTCATAAAATGTTTACGGATTAAGAGATTTTGAGGGAAGAAGGTCGAAAGGTTTCGGCCTTACATTTTGATGGTGGCGCTGTAAATCCTGGATGGATTAGGTTTAGTGATAATTGAAGATAATGGGGGCCTTTTATATAAAATTTCGCAACACTATTCATCGCCGACTAGCATTTATAATGTCGTACCCCTATTCCAAACACAATGGAATATATATTGGGAGCCAATTCGATTGTATTTGAAAGATAGGTTTTTCGAATTGACTATTTAAATTTAAAATTCACTTAAATAGATTCCTACGCGTTTTAGCTTGCCCCAGACAAACCGCAAATCCAATTGATATGAAATTATAAATCCTACAATAATATAACATTACGAATCCAATGAAACTGGTTTCGTCGAAATCCGAGACTGTATGAAAAATGGCTATTTTTACTAGTCAATTAAATATTAAAATATTCAATTTTAGTAAATTAACTTTTTAATTCAATGTTAAAAGTTCTCTAACATCATTTTAGTTGAAATAGAATTTAATACAGCTGTATAAATCATTTTCATTCACAGTAATTCTAATTTCCAATTATTTTCACAATTTCAAAATTTAAATTAACAATTTAATTATCCAATTGAATCACTATATTTCAAATATAGTCTATTCAACTTATAAAATTAACTTATGCATATTTAAAATCAATTAAATATACCGATTTCAAATGACTGAAATTCTGAGTCGTTGCATTCTCCCCCACTTAAATGAATTTCGTCCTCGAAATTACCAAGTAAGAAAAAGTCACAAAATCTATTAACTTTTCAATAACAATTTTTTCAAACTAGATATCAAATTCATTCACAAACTTTTTATAAAACTTTTCTAAGTTTTCAAATCCATTTATAGTTATCTTTCCAAAACAACTAATATCGTTTAACTTCTAACTCGAAATCAAATTTTTAGTTACCAAAAAATTTACCAAAATTTTCTAGCACTTAAATTTGCAAAAAAAATTTGTCAGCGTCTCCTTTGCACGGTTCGATCGTAGTAGGATCACAACATATATATGTGTGTGAATGTATATATATATATATATATATATATATATATATATATTAGAAATATACATCTCATCTTCGAGGATGAGGCATCCCGTGGAGAAAAAAGTGTAAAAGTATGATATGTAATCCGAGATATGTACCTTATATATTATTATCGAGCATATACGGCTAATATAACACGAAAGTGAGCCCTAAATGCGAAGCAAGTGTCATTTTCACCTACTAAATACTCAACAACAATGAGTAACATGCATATATGAAAAGTAGTATCAACATACAACATATGCCAATACAACTACTATATATGCCAATATAGCAAATGCAATCAATAAGTAACAGATCCAACCATCATACAATATCATCCAACAACATCCATAACCAAATCAATACACTTTCACTTCTCATTAATATTTACTGAATTGATTTTCAGTTTATTCACATTTGATTAATTTACATTGGATTTTAATAGCATTTATTTTCAATTTATTAATTTTCAATTAGTTTTCATTCCCTAATTTACATTCAAGTTGGTTCACTTTCAATTCAAATTAAATTCAATTATTTAGCTTTCAATTTCATTAATTCAACTTCATGTGAACTTCTATGCAATCAACCAACATCCATTTAACAATCAATGCATATCCAACATTACCAAATTTATTTACTTTACTTTCAACATTTATTTTGGTTTATCACATTTAATTTCAATTAGTTTAATATTCAATTATTCAATTTTGATTGAATTCTAGTATTCACTATATTCACATTTCTGTACAACATTTCTAATATTGTTATTAGTTCACAACTTCTTAACAACAACATTTTTAATGCTAATTCATTTTACAACTAAAGTTGAATTTCTTTATATTACTCAAGTTCACACTCATTTAATCACTTTATTAAATTACTTCGATACCAAAATCAACTTCATTTAACATCACTTAAGTTATGTTTCATTTCAACTTCATTTACATTTACTTCCACTATATAACTTAAGTTCACTTCCAATTCAATTCAAATTCTATTTTATTTAACTTTTACTTAAGTCAAATTTCCTATCACTTGTTAAAATTTAGATTTTGTGTTGCTTATCAAAACTATTTAACTATTTTAACAATTGGTTTTACTTACATTTTCTCATTCTATAAGTTATACAAATTTTTTATTTAAACTTCCAAATTCATATTATATAATCACTTACCACTTAAGTTTAACTTTCATTTCAATAGTTTATCTAATTCATTTCAAATTCGATTCACTTTATTCAACTTTCCTTTAATTAAATTTCAAATCATATATTTTATTATACTAACTCAAATTTATTTCAACATTACCAAAGTTAAACCTTTTTTCATATTATAACTCCAAACTCATTTTATTTATACTAATCAACTCCAGCATGGATTTTAAATTCAAATTTATTTATCACATCAAGACTTAAATTTTCAATTTATTATTGGTAGAAAATCCATCACATTGAAACTTGAAAATGACACTGATGATGATGCAGTCATCACCCATATTATTTCCTAGCAACAATAGTGAATTTTGTGCTTTATATTCTTTTAAAAATTCCTTTTATTTACAAATCATATTTATGAATCTTACTTATATAATTTCACAATTTTGCTTTACTTATATAAGATCATTCCAAATTCTTTTATCTTATTTAGATTAATAACAATATAATCTCTTTACTTTGAAAAACAACTTTCCAAATCAACATAATTCAAATTTCACAAATTCTTAGTTTAAATTCATTTTCATTTATAACTCATATTTATAAATATATTCATTTGGTTTTATTTCTTATATGTAAAATTATTACACCATTGTAAATCATATTAATTATAACTCCACAATTTATAATTCACGTGCATATATAATTTATTCTTTTACAATTGTTGTTTTTATTTAGATTATTCAAACAACTTTTATTAACTATATATATTTACACTTTCAAACAACCAAACAATTCTTTTATATACACTTTAATAATTTCTGAATAATTATTTCTTTTATATATAAAATATAATCGAGGTAAAATTATTTCATTTTCCCAATTTAAAATAATACTATGTCGACTTGCCTCGTTTTAAGTGTTTGGAAATCCCTATCGATAACATGGCGTCCGACATACCGACCAGAATTCAAAACAACTCAACGGATAAGCAAACACAATATAAAACATTTTTATATCAATTAACAAATACGCCCTCATATATATAATACACTCAAACTCAATCTAGGGTGCTACTGTCCATATCTATACTGAGTAAACATCAAAGCTTAGGAATATACAAAATCTAAACTCCGATAGCAAATGTGACGACCCGCAAATCCGTACCCTTTGAATCGACAATAAACCACACATGTCCGACCCAAAAAGCACAGACTGATGAAAAGTCAAGAGAAAGAAAAAAAACGAAGAAGAGAAGAGAAGAAAGAGAGAAGATAGAACAATAGAGAAACTCACATCGCAGCGGAAAACATATAATACCATATCAATGATCTTTACAGAACAGAAACTTTATATACATATATCAATCAAAGTTCAACAATCAAACAATAGTTATCAATCTAAATAGTTATAATAACCTGTCCTTATAATTGTCGCTGATATACAACAACTAAGCAATGCAGCGGATAATCAATAATCAAAACAGATACGTGTATAAGAAAATGAAGATCTCCAGCTCTCCTGCTGAAGCTCCAAAAGCACCAATCTAAACTTTAAATATGCTCGGTCTGACCCGAGCATTGAAAGGGAAGAACGTCCGAATCAGTCTGGTAAACCCGCATGAGAAACTCAACTAAATTTATTAGATTACCAAACATTTCCTTTATCAAAACAAAAGTATCTCATAAGACAAGTCCACATAAACATGGACATGTCTTTACCTTACGATAACTAAAACATCTTATATCATGTTTGCGCCAAAATTGGTCACAAACCCCAAATACCGTGAAAGCACCAGTGTATGAATACAAATTAATAATATTCAAACACAAATCTCAGATCTCAGCAAATATTAAACAACAATCCTAAAGTAAAGAACAGAGACACAAGGTTTATAGTGGTTCGGCTATCTCCGGCCTACGGCCACTCCAAAGTTTTTATCCTTTTATTGATTATCCTTGATGACTACAGATGATTACAACAGTTACAAAGTCCAAAACTCGAAATAAATAGCAGTAATGATGTTACGGAGTGATTCTGGCAGCGTCCGGGCGTGCTTTCTCTCTTCAAATTCTCCGACCCTTTTTCTGAATGACCAGGGGCTCTATTTATAAGCGTAGGAGGCTGATATTTCTCCTAAAATCCGGGAAGACCGCTTCAGGCACGTGAGGGGGCCCACTCGCCCGAAATCTGGAGGTTCGGGCCCACGTCAGGATCGATTCGAATCTTGGTTCGAATCGATCAAGGAAATGTCCAATCGAGGTGAAATTTGGTGAGAACATTCTTCAACATGTATGTAAGCTTCTGTGAAAATTTCATAGCATTTGGATCAACGGTTTGGAAGATATGATCGATTCAAGTTCAAAGTTCTGTGTGCTCTGCCTGGTTCGAACCCATGCTTCGAACCCACCTCCTTCGAATCCATGAAGTCGACTTCCTCTTCTTCGAATCCATGAAGTCGTCCCCCAATGTATACTTCTCGTGTTCCATCGATCTTCTTCGAATCGATCCCAAGAGCATGCTTCGAATCGATCTCGTTTACACCGATCGATTCGAACATACCCTAACCTGATCGATTCGAACTCTCCTTGACCTCATGGATTCAAAGCATTATGCTTTGTCTTGATTGATTCGAACCTATCCATTTTGGGTCCATTGCAATTGGGCCGAAATCCATTTATCCTTCTTACCTGATCGATACGAAGTTCACCAGGCCGAAACCATACTGATCGATACAAAGCGTATCGATTCGAACCAACCCTGTGCCTTGCCTACGATCGATACGAAGTAGCAGTGTCGAACCCAGGTCGATCGATACGAAGTGTATCGATTCGAAGTGAGTGCTACCGCTGATCGATTCGAACAGCATGCCTTTCCTATCTTGAATCGATCATAACTTCTCCATACGAACTCCGATTAACCTGAAATTTGAAACATAGCCTTTCCTAATCCTTATCATCACCTCCAACTAATTTCGTCCCGATCGGAGCTCAACCAAATTTTGATGATATCGATCGTAGCCTTGATTCCAACCGATCTCCAATCCTGATATCCATAATTCCTTGCCAATTTATTGATATTCCGGTTTTGACCAAAAATGGGATAACACTTTGCCCCCCAAAACATGCCTTGTGATAACAAGGCATGTTTTGAATAGCCCTGAATCCAATATCCGAAGTCCATAGCCATATTGCCAGAGCATATCATCCTTGACTGTTCCGAGTTGATGTCCAATTCCAAATCCCATAACCGAAGCCTTAGCCAATTCCATATCCATTCGAACTCGACAGCCGAGTCCTAATCCATCCTTATCCAATAGTCAGTAACCAGATCCAGGACCTCTCCGGGTCGATATCTGAATCCATAACCTCTCCGGGTACTTGCCAGGCGTAATCCATACCTGATGACCGTGGTCCAGTGTCCCTAGACGTTGAGCTAACCTCTCCGGGTTCCTGCCAAGCGCAATCCACACTTGACGACCTTGGTCCAGTGTCCCTGGACGTTGAGCTAACCTCTCCGGGTTCTTGCCAAGCGTAATCCACACTTGACGACCTTGGTCCAGTGTCCCTGGATGTTGTACAATGCCATGGCTTAAGTCCTAAGTTGAATCCTGGTCTCTCCGGACCCTTGTTGAGCATAGGCCATACTCAACGACCTAAAAATAACAATTGATAATACAGGGCCTAAGTCCTAGGCCGAATCCTGGTCACTCCGGACCCTTGCCGAGCATATTCCATACTCGACGACCTGAATGAGTCAATCTACCATGTTCGGGCAAAGTGACTCACCCCTTGCCAGGCATAATCCATACCGGACGACCATTTATCAAAAACGAGATGAAAATCCAAACAAAATCCAATCCAACATCCAAACCCAAAATTCCAAATCCAAAACCAGAAAACCAGAAAACCAAACCAGCATCCAAAACCGAAAACAATCATCCAAAGAAAAATCTAAATCAAAAGAAAGCAAAACCAGGAGCTCGATCCAAACTCCAAAACCAAAATCCGAAAAGAAAAGCAGTGTCCAATCCAAAAGCAAAAGATAGATTTCACAAACCATAGCATTGCAGTTTATCATCATTCAGAGCATGCCTAGGGGCTATCTCCGTCCCCGTACATGTGTAAATGACTTGGTTGCTTGCTAATAGTTCGCTACTTATTCCATATTATCCTGGTCAATGAATGATCAATCGACCATCGTCCCTGGGCCTCACATCATCACGGCGTGAGGTGGTCGGTGGTTGCTCCTGCTCCACCGTTGCGTTCCGTGCTCCGACGTATTGCCGTAACTGTCTGTTCCTTACATGCTCCTCGATTTTATCCTTCAAGTGCCTGCAGCTGTTGGTGTCATGTCCGTCCAAGTCATGGAAGAGACAATGCCTCCCTGATGCCCTCTCTCGTTCCGAAGGCTCTCTCCTGGCTGGCCTTCGGTAGGGAAGGCGATTCCGAGTATCCATGTATATCCGCTCCAACGTCTCGTTCAATCCTGTGTATGTGGAAAACTTTGGATCCTTCCATCGCTTCCTAGCGTTTCCAGAATCATCATCCAATTTCCTTTTTCCTTTGTCTTTATCCGGACCATTGCTGGATACTGCTCCAACCTAGATTGTACTAACCTATTTCAACTTTAAATCCGTACTTGCATCTTCTTGCCGAAGGAATCTTTCTGCCTCGTGAAAGAATTCGTCGAGATCTTGTGGGGGATCTCGTATCAGAGATACCTTGAAATCCGAGTCCTCCCTGACTCCTGATACTGCTGCCATTAAAACCATCGATGGATCAGGCCGATCCACCGAAGCGACTGCCGCACTGAATCGAGTTAGAAAAGCTCTAAGCGATTCATCCATCCTTTGCTTCACTGATGTCAATGTCATCACATTCTTCGGCCTCTTGACGTGAACCCGAAACTGCCCCCAAAAACTTTTCCACCAATTCCCTCCAAGTCCTGATAGATCCTTCTCCCAGCTGCCTAAACCACATCGCAGCTAAATCCGTCAGATACAAAGGGAAGCATCGGGCCATCACTTCTTCCGATGTCCCCAGCACCTCCATATGTCTGGTGTACGTCATCAAGTGATCAGTTGGGTCTGCCTTACCATCATATACCTCCACGCTAGGTAGCTTAAACTTAGGTGGATTCTGAGCCATCCTTATTTCCTGAGCGAACGGACTCCTATTCACTCCTTCCAAGTCTTTGTTGGTCAAACCACCTCGCACAGTTCTTCTGATAATTTCCACTTATCCGGTATTGTCTGTTAGGGGTTGCCCCCCATGCCCCCGAGGGAACTCTGGTACATATTCCTCGTGTGGTTCACTAGTAGCAATGTTAGCTCTAGCCTGTTGAATTCCTTCCAAAGGTCCTCCTGTGTTGGATCCCAAGGGCCTGCCCCCAAGCCCTTGTTGATTGCTTTGTGGCTCCGTATCCCGTCCTCCATTGGGTTCCACGACCCTAGTCCCCTGTCCTGCATCCACAGCGGCTCTCATTTGCTCAAAGAAAGTCTGCATCATTTCCTGTTGGTTCTTCATCTCTCTTGCAAAGAGTTTGCCATAGCCTCCATTTCATCCCGGGTTATGTAGACTGAAGCTTGTCCTTCCCCGGCTCCAGAGGATGCTTGTTGACTTCCTTCCTGTTGGCTTCTCTCATCCCTTTGCCTTCTACTATTTTGCCTAGCCATTGTCCTTGAATCCACACTCTATAAAGTCTTCAAATCCAACTTTCAAATCCGATGTAGCGGGTGCTAGTCCTTCTCAGTGAAAGCACCAAAGTGTTTGCGCCAAAATTGGTCACAAACCCCGAATACCGTGAAAGCATCAGTGTATGAATACAAATTAATAATATTCAAACACAAATCTCAGATCTCAGCAAATATTAAACAACAATCCTAAAGTAATGAACAGAGACACAAGGTTTATAGTGGTTCGGCTATCTCCGGCCTACGTCCACTCCAAAGTTTTTATCCTTTTATTGATTATCCTTGATGACTACAGATGATTACAGCAGTTACAAAGTCCAAAACTCGAAATAAATAGCAGTAATGATGTTATGGAGTGATTCTGGCAGCGTCCGAGCGTGCTTTCTCTCTTCAAATTCTCCAAAGTTTTGACCAAAAATGGGATAACATATCAAATCCTCTTATATTAAACTAGTGTCTGGTATACAAATAATATTAATCATTGCCGAAATTGTAACATTGATTAAATTCCAGCATATAGCCCAAAATGGGTAATACAATCAAAATGGCAAGCATGTAGTGGAGTTTGGTTTTCCCTACAAACGACCAGGCGAAGGGACTGCCTTCCGGCAGTACATCTCTAGAAGAATGTACCAAGAAACCATCACAAAATTTCTCTACCAACACAAGACCTGCCCACCTCTATAACTAGATTGTATTAAATATGTCATCATCTGATCGTTGCCGACCTTTACGGAAGGCCCTCGAAGCATAGAAACCACAATAATCAGATACACGACATCATAGCGTGTAAAGATATATCTAGAAGAGGATGATCATACCCCAATAGGAGCGACCTACTTAGCATTGCCGCATCTAACCCTGTTTTGGTCATTTTCGATCGATAAGGCCTGAGGTAACGATTACCTTTCACATATCACATACCACATCACTTTGAATGCCACACAGCCCTTTTCGTTGACTACTAATTGTCTTCCATAAAAATACAACCCTTAAGCTCATACGTCTTAAGGATGGGTGTTAAGCGAAGAGAAGTTACCTTCTTTGCCACCACTAATTTGACGCCCCACCTCTATACCCACGCTAGCCAAGGACACTACGCGGTAATGTCGTCAACTAGCGCAGAGAATAAGGCTGTTGAGAAGCGACCATCCATGTAATTGCTTTGTGCGAGTACCGATATGCCAGATAAAAATATAACTTGCATTTCAAGAGGGAATCCGACATACCGATGCAAACTCAAAGCTACTACACAGTGGATAATATCTTCGGAAATAAATATAGAAATAAGCATAACATAAATCAGTCACAGAAGTTCATATCTCAAAGGCGGAAACAGATATGAATATTACACATGAAAGTGTATATCAGAGTAGTAGTCAAATAAGATCCACAATATCACAAAAGAATAATTACAAGTGCAACAAAAAAGAATAAGTATACATTAATGAGTCTATATCTCAAATGTATACAACCAAAAACTACTAATCTAAGTAGTTAGCCAAAAATCAGGATAATAATCCTAGATGAGAAGTCAAGCAGAAGCACCTGCAACATCTCGGTCTGACCCGAGTATTATTTAATAAGAAAACAATAAACGGATCAGTCTAACTATAAATATCGGATGAAATGATATAGAATAAGAGATATGACAAAAACGTATAATAACCATAATGCCATACTGTGATAAGTATGTAATTGAAAATCAACTAGAGATTAATCAATATCACAAGAATCTACTCAAAGATCAAAAGAATGTCAGACTCTTTATTTTTATTTACTAAACCATAAATACAGACAATTATATCAATGCCAATCACAAAAGTTAATGACACACAAATTCACCAATGCACAAATATTGATAAAACTTATCAATGTAAATCACTAAAATTGGTGAAACACAAATTCTAGAAATCATCAATGGAAATCCAGAAATCACAAAAAGGGGGGAGGTCAATCACAAAACGGGAGCATGAAAGCTCACCAACACGTGTATCACAAAACGGAACACTATTCCATGGTTGCTAACAATTTATTTTGAGCCGAAGCTCCACAAAACGGCCCGAAGACCATGGGTCGCTACCCCCCCCCCCCCAATTTTGAGCCGAAACTCCACAGAAACGGGGTTTAGTCTCCCTCGCAGACAAAGAGACATTGCACATTGCTAGTCTAAATCACAAAAATGATCATCATCGATCATCAAGAAGTGTCAATTACACTAAGCTGTAAATATATGAGCTTAGCTTCATGTCCCATAACCACTAGCTTAACTTAAATATTTGCGAACAAATTGTAGATCTCAACTCGAAAATTGTCACAAGAGATTCAATCGAATAAGTCCAAGAATTAACCAACGAAGTAAACGCAAGCGTTTCATAGCACTTGTTTTACTAAGTCGTTTAATTAGATTTCTCATACGAGTGAGGTAAAGGTTTGTATATACTAGTAGATTGGAAAACGGTTTAAGAAACGAGCTTGAAATAAAATTGTGTTGAAATCGTTTTAATGGAAGAGTTTTGATATTTACTACTAGTATAGAAAACCTTTATACTTTTAAAGTGACAAATCACAAAAATGATTGTAGAAACAATCAATCACTAAAATTCACATACGAAGACGTGAATTAATTCCAAAGAAATCGATATCAAATCCATCAAAATGGATATTTCCAAAACAAATCCCAAAGAAAATGTCATCGAAGTCGATAATAGATGATAACAACAAAAGAGAATCAACACGAATCGAAAAAAATTGGAATTCTTAAACAAAATAGCCAAGCAGGCAAAACACAACAGGTTCAGATGTCTGAAATAGGTGGTTCAGACGTTTGAATCTGGAAAATTAGAAATTTTCCAGAACGAAATTCAGACGTCTGAAACCTATATTTCAGACACCTGAAATAGGTATTTTTTTGCCTATTTCCTTTCTGTTTGAAATCAAGCCAATTCAGACGTCTGGAATTTTGATTCAGACGTCTGAATACTGGGGAACAAAAATTCTCAGTATAATATTCAGACGTTTGAAACAAGGATTCAGACGTCTGAAACTGTGGTTCAAGGCATACCCTAAACCTCGACCAAAAATGGCCAAATGAATATTGGAAGCGACTGAACGAGCAAATGACGACTAAGGATTTACGCCACGCGACAACCCAGCCCTAGCGGCTCTTCGATATGCCTCAAATATCAATGTCCAAATATCCATAATAGAATTTTCATAGATTTTTATTTCAAAACACCAAAAATTGGAATATACACTAAATCAATCCAAACCAAAATCAATTGCACAAGAATAAGTGTTAGGAATTCGTGTTAGCGCCAAAATTGGTCACAAACACCCGATATCGTTGAAAGCACCCGTTTACGAACACAAATCAGCAATAATCAACACAAAACTCAGATCTAAGCAATTGCAATCACAATAATTCACAAATAACAATCATAAACACAGGATTTATAGTGGTTCGGCGGTCTTGCCTACATCCACTTTGAAGCTTATGTCTTTATTGATTCACTTGATGATTTCAATCGATTACAGCGAATTACAGCAAGTTACAGCTTTGATACTTGATTACAAGTGATATTGAAGAGTAGAACTGAATCCGGCAGAGTCTGGACGTTAAATAGCCCAAAAAGCCCCCTTCTCTGTAGGCTTCAGGGTGCTATTTATAGGCGTAGAAGGCTCAAATCTCGCTCAAACTTCGGGAGACTTTTTCTGGCACGTGAGTGGGTCCCACGCGGCCGACCCCACCAAGTTTCGACTCGATCTGAGATCGATACGAGGTGATTTCGTATCCATCAAAAAATGATCCAATCGAGCTAAAAACTAGGCAGGAACAATCTTTACCTTGTATGGAAGCTACTGTGAAAATTTCATCCCATTTGGATCTGTAATTGAGGAGATATGATCGATGCAAGATCAAGTTTTCGTGTACACTGTCTCCTTCGAATCCATCTGTTCGAATCCATCACCTTCGACTCGATGGAAGCACGTGCGCGTGCGATGACGTGTTTGCGAAGTCCTTGGGTCGATTCGCTCTTCGTGGCGTGTTGATTGGGTATGCGCCTTGTTCGCTCCAAGATCTAAACTATATCCCATCTTGTTCGCATTGACCTGGTATTGATAGCATTTGTTGGTTCCCCTGTTCGCATTGATCAATTGTGATTCTGTTCGTATCGATCGACCATCGATGGATACAAAGGTGATCGATGCGAACCGAATAGTTTGGAGGGATGCGAACAATACCGAAGCTCTACTCTAGAGCAATACGAACAAGATGGTCATGATTTGCATGATCACGGATCGATTCGAGCGTCATCAACTCGAAGATGATCGATTCGAAGTCGCTCGCCTCTGATGGATTCGAACAAAGCAAAACTTGACGGATTCGAAAAGAGCCGAGGCGAGGCCTATCTGATCGATTCGAAACCGATCGGTTCGAATGGACCAATATCATGTTATTGGTCAATTCGAACTCGATCGATTCGAAGTACGCAGAACCTGATGGATTCGAACAGCATACTTTGGCTAACTTGCATCGATCATATCTCGTTCATACGAACTCCGATTAACCTGAAATTTGAAACACTAGCTTTCATGGCTTTGCTTACCGTGCCCTATCATTTGTAGCCTGATCCGGGCTCAGACAAAATTCATCGGTATCCATGGTGAAACAAAGTACAACCAATCTTTGAGATGAACTGTCTTTGGTTTTCGACCGATCTTTTGGTAAAGCAGGATAACAATTCATACCTAACAATTGAAGATAATTATAGACTAAGATGTGAGATAAAAATCTCACCTTTAAACCCAAAACTATGAAGAAGAAGCTATATAGAAATGACAAGGACAATCACTCTTCAATTCCAACCCAACAAGCTTGAATCCAAGCTAAAAAGAGAAACATTTCCTAAGTTAGGTTTAGGAATTTCTGAAATTGGTAAGAGAATGAGTTGGAGAAGAAGAAGAGGAGGCTCACCAAAGCTTCTTCTATAAATTTGGAGCTAGAACTTGATTTGCAAATGGAAACTAGGGCTTGGAGTTTGAATTTCCCATTCCTCTCTCCATTGTTGCTAAAGCTCGAGTATTAGGAAATAGAAATGAAGTAATGAAGAGAAGAGGGGTGAAGCTTGGGTTTAATGGGCTGAAACAAAACCAAAGCCCTAAGTGAAAAAGTAGCAAAATTCCACTAACTCCAAACATATCAAAGTTTATACTCGAAAAGGTCGCAAACGTCATTTTGAACTCAATGGGGGTGGTCTCGAGTCCTAATTCGACTATTTGCAAAAAGTAGCCTTTCAGACACTAATACGACTAACGATGAATTATTTTAAATAAAATATTTAAATATTCAATCGTAAAATATGCGGGTTGTTACAGACTCCCCTTCGTAAAGAAATTGCGTCCTCCCAATATTTCAGAAGAAAATATAAAGTAACATACATAAAAGCATATTCAACACAAAAGAAATTTGAAATATAAAGTTTACCTCAAAGAGCACAAGAAAGTAAGTCCGGATGTGTTTGCTCGATCAATTCTCTAGATTCCCAGCAGCAATCCTTAGGATTTGAGGACCATTGATCTTTCACAAGCGGGACATCATTATTTCGAAGACGTTTGACTTCCGAAGAAATAATTCGAATAGGATGTTGCTCATAAGTTAAATTAGGCGAAACTTCAATTTCTTCCACAACACCGGGCTCGAGAATATAATCGGAATCTCGAAGGTATTTTCGTAATTGAGAAACATGAAACACGTCATGAATAGCAGAAAATTGTGCCGGTAATGAAAGGCGATAAGCCACGGAACCAATACGTTCGGTGATGGGAAATGGACCAATATATCGAGGTGCTAACTTTCCCGATCGACTGAAACGCACAACACCCTTCATAGGTGAAACACAAACAAACACAAAATCTCCCACAGAAAATTCTAATTTCCTTGTTCGGTTATCGGCATAAGATTTTTGCCTATTTTGAGCTTCTTTCATCCTATGACGAATGAGATCAATCTTTTCTGTGGAATCACGAATAAAGTTTGGACCTAAAACCAGCTTCTCACCGGCCTCAAGCCAAACAAGAAGGAGATCGGCATGGCTTTCCATAAAGTGCCTTGAAAGGTGTCATTCCACTACTAAATTAGAAGCTATTATTATAGGAAAACTCAACAAGAGAAATATGATCTTCCCAACTTCCACCAAAATTAAAAACACATGCACGAAGAAGATCTTCAAGAGTTTGATTCACACGCTCGGTTTGTCCATCGGACTGAGGATGATAAGCGGTGCTAAAATTAAGCTTCGTTCCCAAAGGTTTTTGAAGACTCTTTCAAAATCCACTAGTAAACGATGGATCACGATCGCTAACAATAGAAGTAGGAACTCCATGCAATTTAACAATTTCTTTAATAAAGAGCTTGGCCAAAAGAGGAACGGTTTGATCAGACCGAACGAGAATAACATTGGCGGATTCAGTTAGTCTATCAACTATCACCCATAAGTTATCATGACCCGAACGAGAACGGGGAAGGACGTCAATAAAATCTATGGAAATTTGATCCCACTTCCAAATTGGAATTTCTAAAGGTTGCAATAACCCACCGGGCCTTTGATGCTCGGCCTTGACAAGTTGGCAAGTTATGCAACACTTAACAAAGTTAGCAATATCAGATTTCATTCCCTCCCAATAATAAAGTCGCTTCATATCCGCGTACATTTTACTACTACCAGGATGAATGGTAAATTTAGAACGATAAGAATCTTCTAAAATGTCTTTACAAAGATCACTAATATTTGGCATGATAAGTCTACCAAATTTTCGTATGCCGCCACGAGAATCAGTATCAAAGTCTTTCATTCCTTCAATATCAATTTTATCCCTACAATTTTGGCAAAGAAGAGCCAATTCGGGATCTAACCTTTGGGCTTTAAGAATGTGGTCAAAAAGAGAAGGATGAGCCACAAGGCTACATAAAGCCTGTAAGGACCCGCTATTTTGGACCATTCAAATCGACAATAAAACCATACATATCCGACTTGAATAATTCAAAATACCAAATTGTAAATTAAATTTGGCAAAACTTAAAATATACAATAAATAAATCAATCACAGATCACAAAGTAATATAATGCAGCGGAATAGATAAAGAATAGTAGTTCATGAAGCCACTATATACATCAGAGTTAGAAATAAAATACAACCGAATAGTTCAAATGCACTGAAGTCTCCAATGCAACAGATGACTTCTCTGAACCAATCAACTAGAAAGGCTGGAATCTGAATCGATAGTTGGATCTCCAAATGAAACTCCGAACTCCAAAGGTGAGTCTCTAATGCTGTATCACTCAGTCTGACCCGAGCGTAAAACAAAACACAAAACACTCGAGTCAGGATTAACATTCTTATATCAATAAATCCAACTCAAGTGAAAAAACAACTGAAATACAAATAACTTAAAGGATGTTTGGGATAACCATCCTCTAAAGGTCCATGGAACTATCTACAAGGTAGAAATATAAACTATAACACCGTGGTCATTTCAGCTTAATTTATACTTCAAAACCAAATATCATTTTCGCTTCAAATATCTCTATATTTCCCAAAATAGTATTTATATATATTAAATAATTTATACAATAAAGTATTTTCAATTCCCTCAACTTAAAAAATCGTTTCAACATCAACTCGACCTTACCATTTAAATTAAATTAAATCTCAATTTATCAATTTAAATTCAACTCAATTCCTAAAATAAACACTTCAATTTATCGATCTCAAATTCGGATTTGTAATCACAAAAATACCCTTTTATATTTCAATATATTTCAAAACTTTAAGTATTCAACGTTTCAAGTAAATTTTTATTCAATTTAGTTTTCTAAATAATAAATTCAAATTTGGTTCAACCTAAATTTCACTTTAATTCAATTTAGTTGCTAAATAACAAATTCAACTACGTTGATTTCAAATACAGATCCGAACCTCAACATAAACCATTTAAATTCCAATATAGTTCAAGGCTTTAATATTTAAATGTTCTATATAACAGTTTCATATAGATCTCGATTTAACCTCATTATTATTTAATCTTGAAATACTCCCTTATTAGATTAAATATCATTTAAGTAACCTTAAATTACATTTTTCTCAATACTTTCTTTAATTTTATTAAACGTGAAATATTCATTAAATCACTTAAATCAAAAATCGAGTTACAAAATCATACCTTTAAATTTTCCGTTCAATAATTTCAAATCGATTTAATTAAATAAATCCTTATTTAAATACCATTTTAAATAAACCCAAATTTATCTTCCAATCTTAATTATTCAACTTTTTACAATGGTAAATTTTGAAATATAAATCTTAAATAATACTCAAACATATTATATGGATTAAATCAATCTCAATAGTATTATTATTAAATCTATATATAAAATTTCCATTTATATATATAATATTTTAAGAACCATATTTATTAAATCCCATATATTTCTTTTCAACTGTAGAAATTTATTTTTAAAATATTTATATGGACCAACGGTGTCTGTATATATTTCCTATCATATAGTCAAGTGCTACGGATATTTATCATTTCAACCCTTACACTAAATATATACGGGTGGATATCATTTCAACCTGTAATCCCAAATTCAATTAAATGAAAATCGCTTGGGTTTGTCATTTCAACACATAACGATTTTCTCCTATTCTAAAGTCTTTTTGGGTATGTATCATTTCAACCCATAATGATTTCTATACTAACAGGGAACTTGCGGAGTGACAACAGATATGAAAATAATAGTAACAACAGGCATATATCATCAAAATAAATATAAACAATAGGATATGGTGTCATATCCCATAAGTGAACAGTTATAGATAATAGCATATATAACAATTTAAATAACCACGGCATTATATTTTAATTGTCGTTTCAATTGAAATCAAATTTAATAAATAAAACAATGTTAATCGTGAGTGACTGCTCACCTTTCGAGGCTAGAGATGAACGAAAGTGGGACAAATTATGAATCCAAGCACAAGTTTCAAAGCAAAGCAGGATTGGCACGAATTCGATGGATAGAGCCGACAACAGAATTTTACGAGAACAAATCCAAATCGGATTGACATAAATTGAAAATATAACATTATTATTCTCTTATTAAATTAATACTTCTTTTTAAGTCAAATATCAAAACAAAATGCGTATGTAAGAAAAATCATTGGTTTGTATTAAACACATGTATAAAAATCAAATATAATAAAATTTGAAATAAATGTTGTAACTTTTATATAGAATTATACATAAACATATACAAGTTTAAAGAAAAATGATGAGACACTTTTCAAAATAACTTTATATATTACTGTAACAAAGAAAGATACAAACGCTAACATAACAGTTTTATTATTTTATATAAAACAATATAACATATGTAATAGAACTGTTAAATCCCAAGACTTTGTAAACCACGTACGTATATATTTTATAAGAATCAATACTTTAAATCACTACAAACCAATGTATATATACTTAGAAATTTTATGGCTAAAGTATATAATTACACGTATACATACTTGTAAACTTATGCATAAACGAATAATATAAAATCATACGTATACTATTAAAATTTGTAATTGAATCTCAAATAAACAGTACTTTATCCCTATATATATTACTGCAAACGAAATGTAGTAATCTATATAATACTTAAAACAACATATAATATTAACTTATATACTATTATAATACAAAACATGTACATATATATTATGTCCCATATGAAATATATATATATACAAACAAAAATCAGTTTAAAACATACAAAGAAAATATATCTTTGAACATAGAAAATTATATAAAATACTTTCACATAGATATGCCTTGTATAATTGTAAACAGTTGAAAAAAGAAAAAAAAGAAAAATATATAGTTCTAACTTATATATTACTCACCTGCTGCACTAGAAGAAGAGAGGGAGGAACAAAAGGTTGGAGATGGCATCAGGGAAGAAGGATGGTTTGCACGTCCTTCGGGTTGAAACAGGGGAAGAGGATGCAAAAGTTTTCAACAACATGAATTGGATCTGGGGAGATGAAAGCTTGATTATAGATATATACTTTATTTATTTGATAACGTGTAAGTACAGAAAAGGAATAGGTAAATAATGATTCAATGTGGAAAATGGAAGTGACAGACGCTATGATATCTAAAAATTTATTTCAAAGTAACGTACGCCACAGATCAGATCAAAAGAAAATTTTAATAGGAATGATTGTCCATTGATTCAGCAAAGTGTTTAAGGCAATAAAAAAAGAACCGTTGCCAAATAAAGATAAGATACATATACCATAAATATAAAGTGATTTGAATGGTAACGGTCCCTCAGATTGAGCTAAATAATTAAAGCAATAAATTTTTGTTTGTTTGGACAGTACGTAATGAGTTTGGAAAGGCAAGGATATTGAAATGGAAAAAGGAACGGACAAAGAAATTTAAGCAAAGATAAAACGTATGCATGTTTTGTACATTCATACTTCCAAAATGGTATGATGTGATAACGGTCGAATTTCAGTAAAAGATGAAATAAATGTGAGAAATGAAATAAATAGGAATGAACCACATTTTTCCAAAACGAAATGTATGCAACAAACCAGCAACTAAATAGAAATGTGTAGGGAGATGAGTGAAATAAATAGAAAATAATAAATATAAATAAATATAACATACATGAAAAGGACAACAGGACGATTTAGAAATTAATAAATGAGAAACGTATATCCCTATACGTTTTAGTTTCAAAAAGGACAGAAAATTTTATCAAAAGTTAAAGAGTTAAAAGCATTGAAACGTGGTTTCCGCTGAAATTTATTTTATTCCCAACTGAGATAAGAGAGAAAGGGAAAGATTTCAAACAAATGAATATATTCCAAATGAATGTAATATAAACGGTCATGGTGTGGTTCATCAGAAAATTTAATGCAATTTATAATTGTGTGAGTTGTACGTTGACTTAAGGAAAATTAAATAAAAGCAATTAAAGGCTTGATTTAATAGTACGTTTCAAATTTGAAAAGAAAAGAGAAGTAAGGGTTGAAATTTTAATTTCAATTAAATGATTGCGTGAATGAGCAAATAGCAATTTGCAAATAGCAGAAAGAGATAATGGAATATATGGTAGAAAAGGAATAAATGAAATGTGAACGGATAGAATGCAAATTGAAACGGCAGAGAATTAAATATAAAGTGGAAAGGTGTGGCAACGTTCACCCGTAGATTTAGCTAAAACCTTTAAAAGAAATTTAATATGATATGAGTTGTACGGTTTCAAATTTGAAAAGTAGATAAATTCAAGTGACAAATTTCAGCACTGATGACGCACATTTTTATTGTTTCCGTCGCGTATCGGATCTCAAAATACAGAAATAAATATACTGTGGTGATCGGTACAACGAGATGATCAAAATGGTATATAGATATTGGTGGTACGATTGAATTATAAAAATTCGAATTTTCACTAGCAGAAAAAATGTAGTAAAAACGCAGAAAATAAGATCGACGGAGCTATAGAAGTCCAAATTTGGGAAAACGAAAAATGACGTCTCGGTCAGAAGATGATTTAGAATTTTTCTATGTAAAATTATTCAGGTCTTGAAAATAAATTTATTTTCACCAATTACTAACTGATTTGAATTTAATAGAATTATAAAATAAATAAACCTTCATATAATTAATTGAAAATTTACCATTTTCTATATTTAATTATACGTAAACCAAATATCAAAACTTTATTTCAAAATATTATTATTAAAATTTCTCAAAATCCAAATTAAATACCTTATAAAACCAATTAAAAATTAATAAAATTTTATGGGTCGTTACACTCTCCCCCACTCAAAACTTTTCGTTATCGAAAAGGAAGGAGGTAGGAAAATAGAATAGCCAGAAATAAAGGTAGATTGAAAGTCAAGGGTAAATAATTAATTTAAAACTATATAAATTTTACTTGAAATATTCAATTGAAAACTTCATTTGCGATTAAGTTATCTTTAATACTTTAAAATTTTAAAAACTCATTGGAATTTAATATGTTTAAATAACACCTTTATACATATATGAAAGATATTTGAAAATAATTATTTGCATCATTAGTTATATTTACAAAGAATCTATTGAAAACATTAAATCCATAATTCATAAATTTATAAATTTGTCTTTAGACACTTTTCAAACATTATTAATAAATCGTTCACTTTAAATATGTTTTATTCAATTAATAACTTCAAAAATATTTATAACACTAAAATTTTCTATTAAACAATGTAGTATACAAATAAGCAATATTTAAAAGATTATATTCAAAAAGAAAAGAAGGTAGATTCGGAAAAATAGAATCAAGGTGAACAACTAAAGCTGAGAAGATAAGGTAGATTTAAAGAATAGAATCGGGCACGAATCGTAAATTTCAAACCATAAGAGTTTCAATTTCAAATATTAACACAAAATTTCTTTGTTGAAAAATACCTTTATAATAAAATACCTTTATATCGAAATAAATCTTTAGTTCAGAAATATTTTTATAACTCGATGTTTCAACAAGTTTATCCTCGTTCTTGCAGACTCTGTCCATGCGGTGATCAGACGCAAAGCTAGAATTCTTCAAACACTTAGTAGACTTGTTTCAACACCCCGGTGAAAATACTTGAAAAACCTTTAAAACAGATATGGAAAGTATAATCCAAACAAAACAACCAAACCAAAACCTTTGTCCAACCATGGTTCGTAGATACACATTGGTTACGCCTGGATCCCCCAGGAAACAATCTATATCCGTAAGCTTTCTCAACCCTGCGAGTTACGCCATGATGACTAGTAGAGTGCAGGATACACAATGGTTACGCCTGGGTCCCGCAGGAAACAATCCGTACCCCTAGGCCGTCTCAGCCAGGCAGTTTCGCTACTAATCGCGACCCACACAGATTGCAGGATACACAATGGTTACACCTGGGTCCCCCAGGAAACAATCCGTACCCCTAGGCCATCTCAGCCAGGCAGTTTCGCTACTAATCGCGACCTACACAGATTGCAGGATACACAATGGTTACGCCTGGATCCCCCAGGAAACAATCCGTACCCCTAGGCCAGACTCAGCCAGGAAATTTCGCTATGTAGTCTCTAGAGAAAGAAAAAGCATGGGTTACGCCACCGTGGGAACACTCGAGTATCACATCCAGAACACCAAAAATCAGAGAGAATAATATCGATAGAATGAATCCACAATGTGGCCACAAAGCGGATATCAAGCAGAAGGAACTTTCCATATCATTGCTTCGAAAATATATATCCTATAGTACCTTTTCAAATAACTTCAAATATCATACTTATATAAAGTCCGTTATATATAGGATTATTTTTTTAAAATCGAATACTTTCCAAATCAATAGTATATCAAATCATACTTATATAGACTTCGATTATATAAAATTCTCTTTCCAAATTGAGTACCTTTCAAATCAATAGATTTCAAATCAACATCACATTTATACAAATCCATTTTATATAAGTTCGACCACTCCCAAATCAAGTGCTTAATAATATAAGGTTCTCAATTTCAAATCATTTTAATATCAATTCAGTTTCAAAATCATATATGATTTCACCAAATTTTCTTCCAAATTAAATATCTAAATTTCAAAGTTTCCAAAATAATAGGTTTAGAAAATTATCCGAGTTTTCAAATTAAAATAATTCAAGTCAAACAAATTCATTTCCAAAATCACCATATAAGTACTGGTTTTTAATTTCAATTTAATTTCAAAACCAAATATTTTCTCAAAATCAATTATACTCAAAATGGTTTCCAAATTTATAATTATCCCTTTAAAACTTTTAAACTATCTCATTTCTATTTGAAATATCCAATTTACCATTCTGAAAACCATTATTCAAAACTATTTTTTTTTCAAAACATTTCAAAACTAAATTTATATTCTTTATCAAACATTTTATACTCTTCGAAATTTCTTAGCTTTAAAAATTTAATCTCAATTTGGAAGTGTTCGAACATTCAAAATAGTTAGGAAAATCAAATTTCCAAATTCAAGAGTTGAAAATCAACATAAATCAATAAATCAATTTCAATAGATAGGATTATACTAAATCAAATCCGAAACTCGAGGACTGAACATCGGTCTCATTTTAAATTGTTTACAAATATATACATATATCTTTCGAAAATATCAAATTATACTTCGGAAATTAAAATCAAAACGTTTTTACAAAATCACTCGCATAGCAAAGCTATTAAAGAGGCCTCTCCCCCACTCTGAAACTCGAAAATCAATGTCGATGATGCGTGCGCTCATCACCGAAATTATTTTCCAGCAACATAAGTGAGTTCTGGACTTCTATTTTCTTGAAAACTTCTTTGAAATTTCTTCAAAATTATTGGAATTCAATTGAACTCATTTGAAACATTTCTTATTCGAAAAATACTTTTAAATCGTATTATTTTTATATTTTTTCCAAAATCTTAAAACCAATTTCAAAATACCAAAATTCAATTCTCGAATTTCAAATTTAACCCATCAGTTATAAATCATTTTTATATAAATTAATTTCTTATAAATTTCCAAAATTTTAAATCCTTTTAAAACTTTTATATATAGAATAACATTTCTTATTTGTTTTATATATAGGTATATAATCCTTATCGAAAACATTTTTACTTTTATATATAGAATAAAAGCATAGTTCTCAAAATAATAATTTCGGTATAAACAATTTAAAAAATACAACATACCCGATTTTTCAAAGGGTGATTCAAGAATGGATTTCAAAACAAAGATAGAGATTTAAATTAGAGGAACTCCAATCAATAGAATCCTGATTCGAAGATAGGATCGATCGAAGATGAGATAATTAAATTACAAAATAGAAGATGGATATACCTCTACAAATCGCGACGACCTTAATTAGGTCAATCGTGACCTTAGGAATATAATCGATGTGGAAATCCAAAACAAATCGACATTCGATCGCCAGAGATAGAATTCAGCATGTCAAGATATAGCAGCATCGTAAACCAAGGATACAGAAATCTTCGGTGAATCAATGCCGATTGTAAAGGAGTTTTCACCCCCTTTACAAAACATTCAGTGGAGTTATGGGATACTCCAGAATCAAAGGAATATAAATAGAAAGAGACAAGAATGAATTTTGGAACCGAGGGACATTCCAAAATTCAAAGGAAATCGAGTCAGAAAGGAAGAGATTCAACTCGAACAAAAGTGATTCTATAAATAAATTTACCATATATGATAAGTTTTGCCTAGAGCCAAAGCTCTGATACCAACTGTAACGACCCGCTATTTTGGACCATTCAAATCGACAATAAAACCATACATATCCGACTTGAATAATTCAAAATACCGAATTGTTAATTAAAATTTGGCAAAACTTAAAATATATAGTAAATAAATCAATCACAGATCACAGAGTAATATAATGCAGCGGAATAGATAAAGAATAGTAGTTCATGAAGCTACTATATACATCAGAGTTAGAAATAAAATACAACCGAATAGTTCAAATGCAGTGAAGTCTCCAATGCAACATATGACTTCTCTGAACCAATCAACTGGAAAGGCTGGAATCTGAATCGATAGTTGGATCTCCAAATGAAACTCCAAACTCCAAAGGTGAGTCTCTAATGCTGTATCACTCAGTCTGACCCGAGCGTAAAACAAAACACAAAACACTCGAGTCAGGATTAACATTCTTATATCAATAAATCCAACTCAAGTGAAATATCAACTGAAATACAAATAACTTAAAGGATGTTTGGGATAACCATCCTCTAAGGGTCCATGGAACTATCTACAAGGTAGAAATATAAATTATAACACCGTGGTCATTTCAGCTTAATTTATACTTCAAAACCAAATATCATTTTCACTTTAAATATCTCTATATTTCCCAAAGTAGTATTTATATATTTTAAATAATTTATACAATAAAGTATTTTCAATTCCCTCAACTTAAAATATCGTTTCAACATCAACCCGACCTTCCCATTTAAATTAAATTCAATCTCAATTTATCAATTTAGATTCAACTCAATTCCTAAAATAAACACTTCAATTTATCGATCTCAAATTCGGATTTGTAATCACAAAAATACCCATTTATATTTCAAAACTTTAAGTATTCAACGTTTCAACTAAATTTTTATTCAGTTTAGTTTTCTAAATAATAAATTCAAATTTGGTTCAACCTAAATTTCACTTTAATTCAATTTAGTTGCTAAATAACAAATTCAACTACGTTGATTTCAAATACAGATCTGAATCTCAACATAAACCATTTAAATTCCAATATAGTTCAAGGCTTTAATATTTAAATGTTCTATATAACAGTTTCATATAGATCTCGATTTAACCTCATTATTATTTAATCTTGAAATACTCCCTTATTAGATTCAATATCATTTAAGTAACCTTAAATTACATTTTTCTCAATATTTTCTTTAATTTTATTAAACGTGAAATATTCATTAAATCACTTAAATCAAAAATCCAGTTACAAAATCATACCTTTAAATTTTCCATTCAATAATTTCAAATCGATTTAATTAAATAAATCCTTATTTAAATACCAATTTTAATAACCCAAACCAAATTTATCTCCCAATCTTAATTATTCAACTTTTTACAACGGTAAATTTTGAAATATAAATCTTAAATAATACTCAAATATATTATATGGATTAAATCAATCTCAATAATAATATTATTAAATCTATATATAAAATTTCCATTTATGTATATAATATTTTAAGAACCAATATTTATTAAATCCCATATATTTCTTTTCAACTATAGAAATTTATTTTAAAATATTTATATGGACCAACGGTGTCTGTATATATTTCCTATCATATAGTCAAGTGCTACGGATATTTACCATTTCAACCCGTACACTAAATATATACGGGTGGATATTATTTCAACCTATAATCCCAAATTCAATTAAATGAAAATCGATTGGGTTTATCATTTCAACCCATAACGATTTTCTCCTATTCTAAAGTCCATTCGGGTATGTATCATTTCAACCCATAATGATTTCTATACTAACAGGGAACTTGTAGAGTGATAACAGATATGAAAATAATAATAACAACAAGCATATATCATCAAAATAAATATAAACAATAGGATATGGTGTCATATCCCATAAGTGAACAGTTATAGATAATAGCATATATAAAAATTTAAATAACTACAGCATCATATTTCAATTGTCGTTTCAATTGAAATCAAATTTTATAAATAAAAGAACGTTAATCGTGAGTAATTGCTCATCTTTCGAGGCTAGAGATGAACGAAAATGGGATAAATTAAGAATCCAAGCACAAGTTTCAAAGCAAAGCAGGATTGGCATGAATTCGATGGATAGAGCCGACAACAGAGTTTTACAAGAACAAATCCAAACCAGATTGACATAAATTGAAAATATAACATTATTATTTTTTTATTAAATTAATACTTCTTTTTAAGCCAAATATCAAAACAAAATACGTATGTAAGAAAAATCATTGGTTTGTATTAAACACATGTATAAAAGTCAAATATAATAAAATTTGAAATAAATGCTGTAACTTTTATATAGAAATATACATAAACATATACAAGTTTAAAGAAAAATAATGAGACCACATTTCAAAACAACTTTATATATTACTGTAACAAAGAAAGCTACAAACGCTAACATAACAGTTTTATTATTTTATATAAAACAATATAACATATGCAACAGAACTGTTAAATCCCAAGACTTTGTAAACCACATACGTATATATTTTATAAGAATCAATACTATAAATCACTACAAACCAATGTATATATACTTAGAAATTTTATGGCTAAAGTATATAATTACACGTATACACAGTTGTAAACTTATGCATAAAAGAATAATATAAAATCATACGTATACTATTAAAATTTGTAAGTAAGTAGGATATAAACAATTGAATCTCAAATAAACAGTACTTTATCCCTATATATATTACTGCAAATGAAATACAGTAATCTATATAATACTTAAAACGACATATAATATCAACTTATATACTATTATAATATAAAACATGTACATATATATTCCCTGTCCCATATGAAATATATATATGTATACAAACAAAAATCAGTTTAAAACATACAAAGAAAATATATCTTTGAACATATAAAATTATAAAAAATACTTTCATATAGATATGCCTTGTATAATTGTAAACGGTTGAAAAAAGAAAAAAAAAGAAAAATATATAGTTCTGACTTATATATTACTCACCTGCTGCACTAAAAGAAGAGGAGGAGGAACAAAAGGTTGGAGATGGCATCAGGGAAGAAGGATGGTTTGCACGTCCTTCGGGTTGAAACAGGGGAAGAGGATGCAAAAGTTTTCAACAACATGAATTGGATCTGGGAAGATGAAAGCTTGATTGTAGATATATACTTTATTTATTTGATAACGTGTAAGTACAGAAAAGGAATAGGTAAATAAATGATTCAAAGTGGAAAATGGAAGTGACAGACGCTATGATATCTAAAAAATTATTTCAAAGTAACGTACGCCACAGATCAGATCAAAAGTAAATTTTAATAGGAATGGTTGTCCATTGATTCAGCAAAGTGTTTAAGGGAATAAAAAAAGAACCATTGCCAAATAAAGATAAAAAACGTATACCATAAATATAAAGTGATTTGAATAGTAACGGTCCTCAGATTGAGCTGAATAATTAAAGCAATAAATTTTTGTTTGTTTGGACAGTATGTAATGAGTTTGGAAAGGCAAGGATATTAAAATGGAAAAAGGAATGGACAGAGAAATTTAAGCAAAGATAAAACGTATGCATGTTTTGTACATTCATACTTCCAAAATGGTATGACGTGGTAACGGTCGAATTTCAGTAAAAGATGAAATAAATGTGAGAAATGAAATAAATAGGAATGAACCGCATTTTTCTAAAACGAAACGTATGCAACAAAGCAGCAAATAAATAGAAATGTGTAGGGAGATGAGTGAAATAAATAGAAAATATTAAAATATAAATAAATATAACATACATGAAAAGGACAACAGGACGATTTAGAAATTAATAAATGAGAAACGTATATCCCTATACGTTTTAGTTTCAAAAAGAACTGAAATTTTTATCAAAAGTTATAAAGAGTTAAACGCATTGAAACGTGGTTTCCGCTGAAATTTATTTTATTCCCAACTGAGATGAGAGAGAAAGGGAAAGATTTCAAACAAATGAATATATTCCAAATGAATGTAATATAAATGGTCATGGTGTGGTTCATCAGAAAATTTAATGCAATTTATAATTGTGTGAGCTGTACGTTGATTTAAGGCAAAAAAATAAAAGCAATTAATGGCTTGATTTAATAGTACATTTCAAATTTGAAAAGAAAAGAGAAGTAAGGGTTGAAATTTTAATTTCAATTAAATGATAGCGTGAATGAGGAAATAGCAATTAGCAAATAGCAGAAAGAGATAATGGAATATATGGTAGAAAATGAATAAATGAAATGTGGACGGATAGAATGCAAATTGAAACGGCAGAGGATTAAATATAAAGTGGAAAGGTGTGGCAACGCTCACCCATAAATTTAGCTAAAACCTTTAAAATAAATTTAATATGGTATGAGTTGTATCGTTTCAAATTTGAAAAGTAGATAGATCCAAGTCACAAATTTCAGCACTGTTGACGCACGTTTTTATTGTTTCCGCTGCGTATCGGATCTCAAAATACAGAAATAAATAAATCGTAGTGATCAGTACAACGAGACGATCAAAATGATATATAGATATTAGTGGTACGATTGAATTATAAAAATTCGAATTTTCACTAGCAAAAAAAATGCAGTAAAAACGAAGAAAATAAGATCGACGGAGCTATATAAGTCCAAATTTGAGAAAACGAAAAATGACGTCTCAGCCAGAAGATGATTTAGAATTTTTCTATGTAAAATTATTCAGGTCTTGAAAATAAATTTATTTTCACCAATTATTAACTGATTTGAATTTAATAGAATTATAAAATAAATAAACCTTCATATAATTAATTGAAAATTTACCATTTGCTATATTTAATTATACGTAAACCAAATATTAAAACTTTATTTCAAAATATTATTATTAAAATTTCTCAAAATCCAAATTAAATACGTTATAAAACCAATTAAAAATTAATACAATTTTGTGGGTCATTACAAAGCCAAAGATGAACATAAATCGGACTCACGAACTCTAATCTCACAAGTGGATAAAATCTCGAGATCATTCCATTCGGATATCATCATGGAAACAACCGTTTGTTGCTTGCGACTAAGTGCATCGGCAACGCGATTTCCCTTTCCGGGCGTATAAAGAATATCAAGATCATAAGATGCAAGAAATTCGAGCCAACGCTGTTGATGCAAATTAAGCTCCTTTGAGAAAATAAATATTTCAAAGATTTATGATTGGTGTAAAGAATAAATTTTTCTCCCAAAAGATAATGACGTCAAATTCGAAGGGCGAAAACAATAGTCGCGAGCTCTAAATCATGAGTGGCATATCTAGTCTCGGCTGGCTTCAATTGCCTAGAAGCATTAGCAATAATACGTTCTCTTTGCATAAGAACGGCACCCAAACCAACGCGACTAGCATTGGTATAAAAAAATAAAATCTTGATTTCCCTTGGGAATAACAAGAATAGGAGCATCAGAAAGGAGTTCTTTTAATTTCTGGAAAGAAGCTTCACATTTGTTCGACCAAAAGTATTTAACTCCCTTCTTTGCCAAACTAATAAGAGGCACGGAAATTTTGGAAAAGTCTTTGATAAAACGACGGTAATAACCCGCCAATCCGAGAAAATTACGGATTTCCGTCACACTCTCTGGTCTCTTCCAATTATGAATCGCTTCAATCTTTGAAGGATCTACGGAAATTCCGGATTCGGAAATGATATGACCGGGAAACTTCACACGAAATTGCCAAAAGTGGCATTTAGAAAATTTTGCTTTTAATTGATTACTCCTAAGAGTTTCCAACACAATCCGAAGATGCTTTTCATGCTCCTCCTTGGTTTTTGAATACACAAGAATATCATCAATAAAGATGCGAACAAATCAATCGAGGAAATCTTTGAAAACTCGATTCATAAGGTCAACGAAATAAGCCGGAGCATTCGTCAAACCAAATGGCATAACAAGCCATTCATAAGATCCATAACGAGTACGGAACGATGTCAAATGAATACTATCCTCTGCAATACGAAGCTGATGAAAACCGGTTGCCAAGTCCAATTGTGAAAGACTTTAGCACCACTTAGCTGATCGAATAGATCATCAATCCGAGGTAAAGGATATTTATTTTTGATAGTAAGATCATTAAGCTTGCGGTAGTCAACTTAAAGTCTAAGTGTACCATCGGATTTCTTCACGAAAATAGCCGAAGCTCCCCAAGGCGAGGAACTAGAGCGAATAAATTGCTTCGTCTCTAATTCGGACAATTGTTTGCGCATCTCCTCATTTTCCTTATTGGACATGTGATGTAACGACTCGTAAATTTTCGATAATTAAAATAGCTAATTTAATAAGATTTCGTGATTTAGTGTTAGAAATAAATTGTAAGTCGTTTGGAATAATAATAAATGTTGAATCCATTGGGTATAATCGAGTAATTGATTGATAAGAAAAATCTATTTAAATCAAATATTGAACAGGTAAATTGTTTAAATTAAATATTTAAAACTTATTGAATAATTGAATAACTGTAAAATGAAAATAGTGTTCTAAATTGTGAATTGGTTTTAAAAGTTGAATCTTATAAGTTCAATTTCAATATTTCAAAAGATAATGAATTATTGGATAATCGAAATTGTTTAAATTTAATACTTGGAATTTATTGAATAATTTAATAATGGAAATTGAATAACCGTATAATGGGAATGGTTGTTCTATAATTTTAATTCGTTTCAAAAGTTAAATTTTTAAGTTCGTTTTGAATATCTCAAAAGATAGTGATTCAAGAATAATAAATTTTGTTTAAATTTAATATTACAAATGTTTGAATAATTAAATTCCGAATTTGATATGATAAATTGGATATTGAAATTTAATATATGAAAATAGAGTGAATAATTGAAATTTGATTTAATATGATTCAAATTGGTTTCCAAAGTGAATGTAAGTTATATCGGGATTATAATAGAGTTAATAAGGTTTTAAAATTGGAATTTATTGGATAATTGAATAACGGGTTTAATATGATTAAAAATGATTTGTAAAATTTTATTTTATCATATTGGAGTTATAGTGATGTTATAGAACTTTTAAAACTGAATTTAAAATTTATTTGTGAAAATTGAATATTTCAATATTTAATTATCGACTGAAAAATAGCCAATTTTTGAACAGTCTCAGAATTGGACGAAACTAGTTCCATTGAATTCGTAATAATTTATTATTATCGGATTTCAATTTTCGTAGCAATCGGAGTTGTCGTTTGACCGTGGCAGCTCGAAACGCATCGAAATGGTTTTAATATTAATTTGGCGAGTTGAAATAGTCATTTTTTCAAACAGTCTCAGATTTCGACGAAACTAGTTTCATCGGATCCGTAATGTGATATTATTGTAAGATTTCAAATTTCATGTCAATCGGATTTACCGTTTGTCAGGGGCAAGCCAAAACGCCTAGAAACTTGATTTACCGATTTAATTTTAAATTGATCGTTTATTGGCATAACTCGCACAGATGATCGAATTATCTCCCGAAACCTATTCCACTGTGTTCAAAATGCGGGATAAACCCTAGGAACGTCAGTTACCGCGCGAAATTCGGAGTTCGGAAAAACCGGATGAATAGTATTCGTCGTTTCCTATAAATAGCCCCTTTATTCACAAATTAAAAATAAAAAAAGGGGCTAGGGTTTCTTATAGCCGTTCTCCATTTTCAAAACCAAAGGCCGAAAATCTTCCTTGTTCCCCCTCGAATTTCTTGCAATCCACTAACCAATTCCAAAAACTTTCAACTGGACAATTGTAGAGCACATCACGATCTACCATTTCAACCGTTATGATCGGATATAGCCTCACGGATCGACGCGTATTGGTGTTTGAAGGGGCCGGTTTTGGTTGCGTTTTTCTGGCCGGTGGTGGCGCTAGGGGGGTGCGGTCGAGCATGGGGAGTCGAGCTCGGCTAGGCGAACGGAGTGGTGGTGGAGTGATGTGGTTTCGAGCGACATGGAGGGAGCGGTCCTAAGCCCTAGTCGCGTGCGTGGTGGGTTCTTGTTGCCTGTACGTGAACGAAGATGGAAGAGAGGGGTTGCGGCCAGGATCTGATGATGGGGAATCAACGGCTGAGATTGGGCAAGGTTATATAAATATAAAGAAAATTGTAAACTATATTATAGTTTAAATTGTACAATCTTTGAAATGCGATATCTTTGTCATACGAGGGCGGAAAATTAAGAAACGACTTGCGTTGCAATCGTTTTGTCGAGCACTATGCTATGGAACTGGATAGGAATCATTTGGAGCTAGAGAAAATTTTGATTTAAATCGAACGTCGTTCGATTTGATTTAAAATCGTAAAAATCAAGGTGAGTGTTTTATAACGCTCACAACGTACTAAATATCTTTATGCTAGTTAAATTGGATATTATGAAGTGTTATGATTTTTATTTGTCATTGTTTGATAAATTTAATTGCCATATAGATTGTCATTTTAATTAACCGTTGAAATTAAATTGACAGTTAAATTTAAATTTAAATTGAAATTGAATTGCGATTAAATTACCTGACATTGATAACTATGAAACTGCCATGAATTGTATTGTCTATTGGATGATGTATTTTGATGGATGTTATTGGTTGATATTTAAATGTTTGGATGTTTATTTGCTTATATATACTGCTATGCATACATATGACACTATGATTTGATTTAAGTAATATATATTCATCCCTAACATTTGATTGAAATAAATAATTACTTGGCCATAGGATAGAAAATTATATATGGACACCGAATTGGCTAAATTAATAATTTTTAAAATCGTCAATTTGAAATTTATTGAAATGTTTTGATTTAAAAGTTATAAATGGAAATCAATTTATAGAAATCGAATTTATCGAAAAATTGAGTTTGGAATGTTGAAATAAAATTTTGGTTAAAAGAAATTGTTGAATAAATTTAAGTGGAGACTTTGAGATTTAAAATTTGGATATGATTGAATTTCGGAAATTTATTTGTTTTAAAGATTGAACATTAAATTTGAGCTTTGAATATTACTATGTAAAAGTGACATAAAAATGATATTTTGAAATGAGCTTGGAATTGAATCATATTTGAAATTTGGATTTAAATTTGAATATTGAAGGATAATTTTGTTAAGTGTTATAAATTGGTATTTTGAAAATCCAGCTCTAAATCGATATAAATTGAAATTGAATTAATTGAAAGTGAATATAAAATTTAATAAATTTGAAGTCAAAGTTGACATTGATTGAATCGAAATCGAAATTGAATCGGTAGAAGAGAAATTGAAATTGTTTTGTATTGGGAAGTTAAAATTGAAATGGTTTGGTTTTGAAGCTGTTTCATTTTGTTTTCCAAATTACTCAGTTATATAAACCATTTTGAATACTTAAACTATTTTAATCTATTTTAAATCTACTTAACCCGATTTTAATTATTTTAAACTAATTTATCTATTTCAAATCCATTTTAAGATTTAAAGTATTTTTAACTATTTTAATTATTTAAAACTACTTTTAAACTCCTTAAAACTATTTTCTAAAATTCTAAGCTGGTCAATAAGGTGAAATGTTTATATTTAAATCTTGAATTTAAATACGAATTGGGTTAAATGAAGTTGCAACCTAAATTAAAATCCGAATTGATTTTGAAATCGAAATAAGATATTGGGACGACAAAAAAATGATTTTTGAAACGGAATCTGACATTTTAATAGACACGATGATATTTGAAATGGATTTGATTTTTGAAGCGAATATGATATTTTGATATCAATTATGAATCGATTTGAAATGTAAAAGAGCCAACGGTGTAATAATACGTAGTTGTCAAAGAGACCGGGATCGGATATGGACATACACTCTGTCGATATCGAACACCACTTTAATAACTATTATACGTGGAGTGTCGATCCAGAATGAAGTGGATGGTTTGGTGAACGCATTGATTGAAGAAAGAGAACGATATTAGATGACCCCTGACATGACTAAAACAGGAGCCGCGCCGGGCCATTGAGGTTCGCCACCTCTAGCGGACACACTTCTTCGATAACATATCTATTACATTTGTGATTCGATTTGGGTGCACCCCTTGATTTGGGAGTGTTGTTTCGTGGTGTTGGGGTAGCTGTTAGCTATGCTCAACATCGGTCCGGATCACGCAACTACTAGTATCCTAGTTGGTATCGCCTCATGTACCTTGTCATACTGATTATCCTATTCGCGACCACTACGTTTTGTTTTGTGTTATACCTATGGGGTACCCTCTGATAACAACCAGTTTACGGTGGGGCTTACGGTGCTGTATAGACTATGACATTATAAAAATGTGTTAAGGGGGATTATGGTAACGCCTTAATGCTATTTTGATACTTTATATTACTGATAGACATTATCTACTTAGCGTATTGTACTACATAGTAGATAGTTTAACGGATCCTTGAGAGATGGAAAATCCCGTAACATCTCTTGACTTATTGCACGCACATTGACACTGGATATGAGATGTCAAACCCCGTAAACATCTCTGACGCCGTTACACTCATATTTATTTACGATTGATTTAACTTTCATAAGGATATTTTAGTCCTGACTCGAGTGTTTTGTCTTTTCATTACGCTCGGGTCAGTCCTGAGTTTTTCAGATTTTTGAAGATCTATTCTGGAAGATGAAGACGAAGATTTGGTATACTATTACTATTATTACCCTTGCATCATGCTATCTGCTGCATTATTTTAATTGTTCTATTGTATATGTATAACTCTGATAAATGTTGTATAAATAATTGTCAAAGAATAGTAAACAGCTTCATGAACTGTTTATTTGACTATTATATTTTATCGTTCCGCTGCGAGATTCTGTGTTGTTTCATTTCCTTTGTTTCTCTTTCTTTTCTTTTCTTATTTACCCCAATAACCATCTGCCCTTTTGAATGGTTTGGAATCGACATGTGTATTTGATCGTCGGTTTAAACTGCCCAAAAAGGCGGGTCGTTACATGTGATAAGGAGGACGAGTGATAGGTTGAGCTCCAGGGATGAGATTAATTCTGAACTCAATTGCTCGCTAGGTGGTAATCCTAAAACGGGCTCAAATATGTCGGAAAATTCACGAACAACTTGAATAAGAGAAATGACATCTTCCTCATCATCATTATCGTCATCATGAGGATTTAAAGAATATAAAGATGCAACCAAGTTGGAATCCGAATCTTTAAGATCAACAGAAATCTGCTTAACAGATTGAGGATGTCGAAGTTGAATAGTCCGCTCAGCACATAGGATATGAGCTTCATAACGGTTAAGCCAATCCATTCCCAAAATGATTCCAAAGCCTAAGTAACGCATGACATGCAAATCGGCTCGGAAAGAAAAATCATACAAAATAATCTCGACATCTTTACAAAGTAAACTAATTGTTGCAGATCCACCAACTGGATTCGAAATTCTCAAAGAAGTCATTAAAGCAACAACACTTAAAGAAAAAGCATCAACAAGTTCCTTTGATAAAAAAGAATGGGATGCACCCGTATCAAAAAGAACTCGAATAGGTTGATCAAGAAATATAATAATGCCATCAAGGATAGAATGAGAAATACCTTGACCACGAGAAGTTTTGCTAGGGGCTTGAGAAACATTAAGCTTTCCCTCCTTCTTTCCTTGAAGTTTGGGACAAGAAGATAAATAATGATCCGGGCTTTTGCAATAGCGACAAGCACGGGGCTTTGAACACTAGTTCGCAAAATGGTCCTTCGAACCACAGTTGTAGCATTGCCCACTACTAGAGGAAGAAGTCTTTGCCACCGGAGTTGCTTTCTTCCCTTTCTTATTGGGATAAGGACCTTTGAACTTACTAGGCCTTTTCTTGTTGTTGAATTTTGGTTTGGCACCCACAACTTCAACATCACTTTCTTTATCTGCCTCTTCAAGATGAAGAGCGATATCAATGAGTTGACCAAAAGAAACTTCTAATTTTAGAAGTAATGGCTTCTTGAGATTTTTGTTCAAGCCATTAACAAATCTTTGGTTCTTCTTCAATGGGGTGTTTATGTACTCGACCTCGTTATTAGAAAGTGACTCGAAGAATGCGACATAATCTGCCACGGAGGATTCACCTTGAACAAGGTCTATAAAACGGCGAGACAAAGTCACCTTCTCAGCTTCTGGCACAAATTTTAATCCGAAGCATTCCCGGAATTTCTCCTAAGTAAGATCTGCTTCATTTATTTCAGAAATTAGAAGCTCGTACCAATCTAAGGCTCTTTCTAGGAGCATACTAGAGGCCACCTGAACACGGTGAAGATCAATAAGATTCATGCGTGAAAAGATTCGATCGCATGTTCTTAGCCAAGCCTAGACATCAATAATGGTTTCAGAACCTTTAAATGGATTCCCACCCAAGTTGGTATAGTCACTGCACAAGCGTGCAAACCCGGATTTTGGGTGAGTAGGTTTCGAATTAGAACCGGCCGCTTGAGCATTCTTTACTAGGTCAAGAAGCTGCTGGGCAGACATAAAAACTCCACCCTGGGGAGTAGCACTTGATTGACCGACGCTGGGACGGCCAGGTCTAACCATTTCTCTTCCTTAAGAAAAAAGAAGAAAGAAGAAAAAGGTTATTCACAAATTGAATATCAAACATTAATGATTGTTAAAACAAGGAATCATAAAAAGAAAATAGGAGAGAACGGTACGAAGACACGAATTAAATTCTAAGGCACGACTCCTAAGATGGACTTAGGACGGTGATCCTTGTTAAATTATTCTACATTGTTTCGAAGTTTGGCTCTGATACCAAGCTGTGACGCCCCACCTCTATACCCACGCTAGCCAAGGACACTACACGGTAATACCGTCAACTAGCGCAGAGAATAAGGCTGTTGAGGAGCGACCATCCGTGTAATTGCTTTGTGCGAGTACCGATATGCCAGATAAAAATATAACTTGCATTTCAAGAGGGAATCCGACATACCGATGAAAACTCAAAGCTACTACACAGTGGCTAATATCTTCGGAAACAAATATAGAAATAAGCATAACATAAATCAGTCACAGAAGTTCATATCTCAAAGGCAGAAACAGACATGAATATTACACATGAAAGTGTATATCAGAGTAGTGGTCAAACAAGATCCACAATATCACAAAAGAATAGTTACAAGTGCAACACAAAAGAATAGAATACATCAATGAGTCTATATCTCAAATGTATACAACCAAAAACTACTAATCTAAGTAGTTAGCCAAAAATCAGGATAACGATCCCAGATGAGAAGTCAAGCAGAAGCACTTGTAACATCTCGGTCTGACCCGAGTATTATTTAATAAGAAAATAATAAACGGATCAGTCTAACTATAAATATCAGATGAAATGATATAGAATAAGAGATATGAAAAAAACGTATAATAGCCATAATGCCATATTGTGATAAGTATGTAATTGAAAATCAACTAGAGATTAATCAATATCACAAGAATCTACTCAAAGATCAAAAGAATGTCATACTCTTTATTTTTATTCACCAAACCATAAATATTGACAATTATATCAATGCTAATCACAAAAGTTAATGACACACAAATTCACCAATGCACAAATATTGATAAAATTTATCAATGCAAATCACTAAAATTGGTGAAACACAAATTCTAGAAATCATCAATGGAAACCCAGAAATCACAAAAGAGGGGAGGCCTATCACAAAACGGGAGCATGAAAGCTCACCAACACGTGTATCACAAAACAGAACGCTATTCCATGGTTGCTAACCATTTATTTTGAGCCGAAGCTCCACAAAACGGCCCGAAGACCATGGGTCGCTACCCCACCAATTTTGAGCCAAAACTCCACAGAAACGGGGTTTAGTCTCCCTCGTAGACAAAGAGACATCGCACATTGCTAGTCTAAATCACAAAAATGATCATCATCGATCATCAAGAAGATTCAATTACACTAAGCTAGTAAATATATGATCTTAGCTTCATGTCCCATAACCACTAGCTTAACTTAAATATTTACGAACAAATTGTAGATCTCCACTCGAAAACTGTCACAAGAGATTCAATCGAATAAGTCCAAGAATTAACTGACGAAGTAAACGCAAGCATTTCATACCACATGTTTTACTAAGTCGTTTAATTAGCTTTCTCATACGAGTGAGGTAAAGGTTGTATACACTAGTAGATTGGAAAACGGTTTAAGAAACGAGCTTAGAAATAAAATAATGTTGAAATCGTTTTAATGGAAGAGTTCTGATATTTACTACTAGTATAGAAAACCTTTATATTTTTAAAGTGACAAATCACCAAAATGATTGTAGAAACAATCAATCACTAAAATTCACATACGAAGACGTGAATTAATTCCAAAGAAATCGATATCAAATCCATCAAAATGGATATTTCCAAAAAAAATCCCAAAGAAAATGTCATCGAAGTCGATAATAGATGATAACAACAAAAGCGAATCAACACGAATCAAAAAAAATTGGAATTCTTAAACAAAATAGGCAAGCAGGCAAAACACAATAGGTTCAGACGTCTAAAATAGATGGTTCAGACGTCTGAATCAGGAAAATTAGAAATTTTCCAGAACGAAATTCAGACGTCTGAAACCTATATTTCAGACGTCTGAAATAGGTTTTTTTTTTCCCTATTTCCTTTCTGTTTGAAATCAAGCCAATTCAGACGTCTGGAATTTTGATTCAGACGTTTGAATACTGGGGAACAAAAATTTCCAGTATAATATTCAGATGTCTGAAATAAGGATTCAGACGTCTGAAACTGTGGTTCAGGGCATACCCTAAACCTCGACCAAAAATGGCAAAATGAATATTGGAAGCGACCGAACGAGCAAATGACGACTAAGGATTTATGCCACGCGACAACCCAGCCCTAGCGACTCTTCGATACGCCTCAAATATCAATGTCCAAATATCCATAATAGGATTTTCATAGATTTTGATTTCAAAACACCAAAAATTGGAATATACACCAAATCAATCCAAACCAAAATCAATTGCACAAGAATAAGTGTTAGGAATTCATACCCAACAATTGAAGATAATTATAGACTAAGATGTGAGATAAAAATCTCACATTTACACCCAAAACTATGAAGAAGAAGCTATAGAGCAATGGCAAGGACAATCACTCTTCAATTCCAACCCAACAAGCTTGAATCTAAGCTAAAAAGAGAAACATTTCCTAAGTTAGGTTTAGGAATTTTTGAAATTAGTAAGAGAATGAGTTGGCGAAGAAGAAGAGGAGGCTCATCAAAGCTTCTTCTATAAATTTGGAGCTAGAACTTGATTTGCAAATGGAAACTAGGGCTTGGAGTTTGAATTTCCCATTCCGCTCTCCATTGTTGCTAAAGCTTGAGTATTAGGAAATAGAAATGAAGTAATGAAGAGAAGAGGGGTGAAGCTTGGGTCTAATGGGCTGTAACAAAACCAAAGCCCTAAGTGAAAAAGTAGCAAAATTCCACTAACTCCAAACATATCAAAGTTTATGCTCAAAAAGGTCGCAAACGTCATTTTGAACTCAATGGGGGTGATCTCGAGTCCTATTCGACTGTTTGCAAAAAGTAGCCTTTCGGACACTAACCCGACTAACGATGAATTATTTTAAATAAAATATTTAAATATTCAATCGTAAAATATGCGGGTTGTTACAACTGATGTACGTTTGTAAAAACCAATGTATGTAATCTACAGAAATGCAATGTCAGAAAAAACCCCATACAAGTTGTCCAGTGTAACATCCTGCCTTTTTGTATGTTTAAGCATACGCACATGCCAACTCAAACCATACAAAATGGCGGATTGTTATTGCGGAAAATAAGAAAACGGAGAAAGAAGTAAAACAAACAAAATCTCACAGCAGAATGACAAAATATAATAATCAAATAAACAGTTCATGAAGCTGTTTTACAAAACATTTGATTATACTTATACAACATAGATTCAGAGTTGCACATACCAAAGAACAATAAATAACAATGAAGAGGAACAATGTGATGCAGTGGAACGATATAGTAAATAATAGTAATACAATCTTCGTCTTCGTCCTCCAGAAATAAAGTCTTCGAACCTGAAATGCTCAGACTAACCCGAACGAATTGAAAAGACAAAACACTCGAGTCAGAACTAAAAGATCTTATGTAAGTTAAATCAACAGTAAATAATATGAGTGGAACGGCATCAGAGATGTTTACGGGATTTGACATCTCCTATCCAGTGTCAACGTGAGTGCAGTAACTTAAGAGATGTTTAGGATTCACATCTCCTAAGGATCTGTTAAACTATTTACTATATAGTAACATACGCTATTATAATAATGTCTAATAGTAAAATAAACTTACTTTTAAATAGCGTTAAGGGGTTACCCAAATAGCCCTTACCACGTAATAGTCCCAGTAGTCCATCCAGTATCAACGCATCTCCAGATCGGGAGACTACCCTAAATACTCCACGGGCAATGGGAGAAATCCAAAATCATACAAGGCGCGCTAGGGTAGATGACACGGCACAACTAGGCAATGCCAGGGTAGATATACCAATTACACTTCCGGGCCGGTGGTAGCGCGTAGCAGCTAGTACCGTCCACCTCGAGCCACACCCCCAAATCAAAAGGGCCCCAATCAATCACAAAGTAATAGAATGGTATCGAAGGAGTGCGTCCGATAAAAGGTGCTACCTTCTTAGCCCGTCGATCGCTCCTGTTTTAGCCACCTTATGCCAACTCACGGGAGTCAGGTCCACGTATATACCTCAAAGGAAACGCCGCCACCATCCTACTTCATTCTGAAATCTCCACAACATACATGGTTGTTAAAGTGTTTTTTGGAGTTGGCAGAGAGTATGATAACTCCCGATCCCGGTCTCTTTAACAACCAAACATTATTATAACACCGCGGTCATTTTCAAAATAGTTTATACTTCAAAACAAAATATCATTGCCCTTTCAAAACCAAATCAATACGATATCATTTTCATTTCAAATATATCCTTTTCTAAAATCATAACTCTTTCAAATTATAATACTTGAAACTCGAAACATAACTTCCACCACTTAAATGGTTTAAATATTTAAAATACTTTATATAATAAAATAGCTTCTTCAATTTCACAAATCAAATTCAACACGACTCGAATTTCTAAATTTTTTATATTTAACCAAATCCCAAATCGTCAATTTCAATTCAATTTCCAAATAAACTATTCCAAATTTATCGATTTCAAAACAGATTTGATCCATAGAATAAACCATTTCAAATTCAATATATTTCAAACTTTAAGTATTCAACAATTTTAAAACTAAGTTTGGTAATTACGATTCAACCATTCAGTTTTCTATTATTTAGTTTTGAAATATTTACATAATAAATCCATTATCATTTAAATAGAACTCAAATTACAAATAACTAAATATTTCCTTCAATTTATTTATACTTGAAATATTCATTTAATTCACCTTAAACCAAAATCAAGTGATAAAATCATACCCTCTAAAATTTCAAATTTAATAAATTTCACACCAAGCTTATTTGAGTTTAGTTCTTAAAAAAATTCAATTTCAAATAAATCTCAAATTTACCTACCAACCTTAATTTTATTTAAATAATTATAAACTCTATATTAAAGTAAAATTCAAATACTTAACCATATTATCTTCAATAAAAATCAAACTTATTATTAAGCTTATTCTATTTTAAAACAAATTATACATAGCTTAAAATCAAGGATAAAATAACATTTATATAATATCTAAATTCAATATTTATCTAAAACCATATATTTTTCACAAAACCATAGAAATCATTTCAAAAAAAATTTATATATAGAAAATGACGTCTGTATATAATTTTCTATCTTCTGGTCAAGTGATACGGATATTAATCATTTCAATCCATAATTTAAAATATAAATACGGTTATATATCATTTCAAACTGCAATCTCGGATGAAATAGAAATCCATAACTACTTGCAGTTTATAACGATATAAAATACAACATCCATTCATCCAATATCTATCATCAAACATTTATCAAAATCATCATCCAATTCAATCAATAACGTCAATATAGAACAGATAATAAATAATAGGTATTTACTGCAGTTTATATTCAATAATAAATTGAATAACTATTTTATCCAAATAAATTCAAATAAACTGAGATGATGATTCAAAATATGCCAAACAATCATAAATAAATTTCTAATCACATCATAAATCAATTTAACAAATATAAGAAATTTTAGAAGTTGTGAGTGGGTTAAAACACTCACCTTTGAATTTAAATTGAATTCAAATCCAATTTAAACCCAAAAATTGAACAGTCCCAAAAATTGCCCAAACCATCACCAAAATGTCCAAAATTTTGACACGATCCCAACGGATCAAACTGCGCGTGAATCTGAGTTCATATGGGAAAAATATACATGTTCGAATATTCGAAGATAAAATTTAAACAAAATAAATAAATAAATAAAAAACCACGTACCCAGCCACGTCGGCAACTACACCCGCTCACACCAAATCACGAAAATGCGCTCGACCACCAGGGTTTTGAACTGCAACCGCCCTCTTCCTATCGAAATCGCCGCCGCCACAGATGATTCCATCGCGATCAGAGACCATCATTGTGAGGCTCGTCCAGATCTGACCTACCCAGGAGGTCGCGACCATCTCCGGGATGCTGTGCTTGCCATGCCGTCGTACTGAATGTCCCTCTTAACATGCCAAATTCAGCCAACCCAAACACTTCTGGCAACAAAGAAACCCATAGATGCGTGCTACTCAACGATCTCTACAAGGCCATACCCTCCGATCGCCCTATAGTCGAGGATTCGTCGTTGGATCGGAAACCGTAGGAATGGACGGTCGAAAATAAACCATTGATTTCTGGACAAACAGGTGATTCGATTGCAAAAATGAATCACATATTTGAGATGCGCTCGTTGAGAGCTTCAGATAGATATAAAATTTGATATTATTTGAGGAGTTTGAATATATATTTTTTGATTTTGAATTGGAATTGAATTGGAAAATTTTAGAGTTTACAGCCATTGAGGAAGAGAAGCAACAGGAGTTTCTATACCTATAGAAATGAGAAATAGAAAGGCTGCTAGGGCTTATAACGACATATATATAGGCAAAGCTGAAATTAGAATGGATCGGATTGGTTTGGGTTGAAAGTTGAACGATAAATGGCCCGAAAAGCACGTTTCGACTCTGGAACGAAAGTGGGTCAGCTCATATATCAAAATAGATGTTTTAAAATGTTTTAAAATCAACGGAATAGGTTTCAGGTCCAAATTCCATCGTATGAAGAAGTTATGTTAAAATCAAGTTATTTCAAATTGATTTCAACTAAATTGATTTCTAGGCGTTTCGAGCCCGTACGATCAAACGACAAGTCCGATCATTATGAAACTTGAAATCCTATAATAATTCACCGTATCGATGAAACTAGTTTCGTCAAAATCCGAGTTCGTGGCCAAAATGACTATTTTTCAGTTAATTAAGTAAATTAATATTAAATTAATTAAATCAAATTTTCAATTCCAATTCTATAATTAGCAATCTTTATCATTTTTGATTTCTTAAACATTCACAAATAATTTAAACAAATCAAATGCCAATTTAAAGTAGATAAACTTACCAATTACAGTATTTAACTTAAATTTCAAAAAAATCCAATTAGTTAAAATTTAATTTCAATAAATCATTTTAATTTGTTTTCAACCTTTATATTCAACCAATTTTAAATCTGATAACATAGTTAACATTTGTTTTACATTTCATTACATTAATATACCCAAATTTTCATCGTTATTTATTGTTAACCAATTTATTTCCATTAATCCATTTAATCGAACTTTCATCCTATTATTCAATCCAATATTATCAAATGAATGAGATTTACATTAGTTCATGATCTATTACACTTAAGTTTATATTTTCAACCAATTATTATAATTTCTTACATAATATTGAATTTATTCAATTACCACTAGTTATATCATTTCACTAGTTAATTCAATAATCACGTTTGTTGTCTAATATTAAACTTATAACCAAGTATAACAATTTACATTATTAATTTACAGATTTTTATCTCTTCCAAATTTTAATTACCAAAATCTTATTAAATTAACAAATTAAATTATCGAAAATTTATGGATCGTTACATCCAGGAACAGGACAAACCAAAGGTACTTTCATACCATATCCTATCGGGAAATCCCTAGGATTAGTAGTGAATAGTCCTTGCATTTGATATTTCATAATGAAAAGACCATTGCTAGTAGATGTATATTGGGATTTTAACCCCAAACGATCAACAAGCAGTCCTCCGAAATAACAATATCATCAATAAGCAACCTGGATTCTTCCTTTCGTATCCAACCTGGATTCCTTCCCTTCGTGTCCAAGATCATCCATTACCTCGCATCTACTAGTTCGTATCGGTTCTTCCTTTCGTATCCAACCTAGATTCCTTCCCTTCGTGTCGATCCTAATTGCATCGATCGCTGCTTGACCAACACGAGCCTTTACCGAGTCGAAGTGCATTGTACCCCTCTCTTTGATCGATACGAACAACGCAATCGTATCAATCTCGAATATCTTTTTCGTATCGCACCCAAGTACCTTCTTCATATCGATTACAAGTGCTGTGTTTTCTTTATTCAAGTTCATGCATTGACCGATACGAACTGCATCGATACGAACTGCATCGATTCGAAGTAGACCGCTTCGCCCCATCCTGATCGATACGAACAACGTGCTCATATCGGTCCTCGCAACCTTCTCTACATCCTTAATTCGCATCGATCACAAGGCTTGATCGGTACAAAATCACACCGAATTCAACTACCTCGAGTCGAACAAAACATCAGATGCCTATTTATTCAATCCAAGCCCACAGTCATCGAGTCGAAACCCATTTAATCCTTCTCCCTGATCGATACTAATGTCTTGTTCGTATCCATGTTGTTCGATACGAATGGTATCGATACGAACCATTTTTCATGAATCTTAACCCATCCATATCTCGAGCATATGAACTTCGATTGTCCTGAAGTTTGAAATGTAGTCTCTCTTGGCCTTGATCGTCGTTCCCACTCGATTCCGTCTTGATAGGAGCTCGGCCAAATTTTGTCGACATCGATTATAGCCTTGTTTTCAGTCGATCACTGATCCTGACATCCATCCTTTCCAGCTAATTTTTTGATATCCCGACCTTGATAAAAAGGCAGGTTAACATTTGCCCACCAAAACATGCCTTGTGGTAAGAAGGCGTGTTTTAAATAGTTCTGAATCAAATGCCATGAGTCCATGTTTTATCCACAGCTATAGTATCGTCAATCAAGTTTATGGCTGTTTGAAGCCGAATCAGTGTCCATTTCCACCTGTGGAAGTGAAGAAATAAATTCTACAGCCTCTTCGGACTATCTATGGTCACTTCGGATCCTTGTCAGGTCCATTCCAGACTTAACGATCGAATAGAAAGATCCTATCGCGCTTCGGCATTGCATTCTATCCCTTGCGCTCTGGCCCCAACGAGGGCATACAGCGATGTCTTGGTCTTTCTAGACCAATCATAGCCTCTCCTGGCTCTTGCTAGATCATGTCCTGTCACTCTCCGATGAAGGAGAAACAACATCGAGTGAGCCGATCCTGTTGCTCTCTGGTGAAGCGGCAACACCCTCTGCACTCTAGTTCAGTGTCCCTAAACATTAAGCGATGTCATGATCTAAATCCTAGGCCGATTACAGCCACTTTGGGCTCTTATCGAACCCTGATCCAATCACTCTCCGATGAATGAGGAATGACTTTAAGTGAGTTGATCCTGTCGCTCTTCGAAGAAGCAACTCACTTCTTGCACTCCGGACCCCACCTCTCTGGGAAGGGTCATAAAGCGATTAATTTCAAATTGACTTCCAATATTCATCCTTTAACTCTCCGATCAAAGGTTTATTTTGTGAAATTCAAGTTCATTTATTAAATTCAAATTCCAAATGTTCGATCACAAAAAAAAGAAAAAAAATCTAGATACTGCCACTCCGGGCTGAGCATTCTATTACCATCTCAGAGCATGCCTGAGGATCTCTCCAGTTCCCTTACATATGTAAGTGGAATAGCCAATTTATTTTGAAATCAGATCTAATAATTTTATCTAAACGACCAAAGTTCAAGTCCTGAACTTGGCCCTTGCCATCATGATCAATTGATGACGAGTTATGATCCGATCCAGGATTAATTCTGTTGGGTGCAGGCTATAGTTGCTCAGGTTCAACGGCTGCTGTCCGATTTCTCACGTATTGTGGCAATCTGCCACCTCTAACATGCTCTTCAACCTCATCCTTCAAATGGCGACATTCATCGGTAGTATGCCCTTCCAACTTATGGAATAGGCAATGCTTTCCACTTCTACGTTACCATTCCGTGGGATCTCTCCTGGGTGGTTTCGATAAGGGAGATGCCCCCGAGTCTCCGCGCAAAACCATTCTAGGTTTGCCTTCAAGTCAGCATATTGTTTAAATATGGGTTCTCGTAATTTCTTCTGTTTGTCAGGACCATCGTATATGTCGTTCTGCTTTCGCTTCCCTTTTCTACTCCAGATTGTTCCTTGGAGGCTCTTTTGACTTGCCCGACGTTTATTTCCTATCTCTCGGCGTGTGAATCTTACATCTAAATGAATCTCTCAGCCTCATGATAGATTTCTCCAAGATCTTGTGGTGGATCTCTTGTCAAAGAATCCTTAAATTTTGTGCCTTCTGCAACTCTTGCTATCACCGCCACAAAAATTATCGATGGATTCGGGCGATCTACTGAAGCCACTATAGCATTGAATCGTAGTAGAAAATCTCTTATGGAATCTCCGGTCCTCTGCTTCAACGAAGCTAAAGTCATCACGCTTTTGGGTCGCATCACATGGACCCTAAACTGTCGCATGAAGCGTTCCACTAGCTCACTACAGGCTCTAATTGATCCATTCTCTAGGTGCCTGAACCAAAGTGCAGCCAAATCTGCCAAATATAGAGGGAAACATCGTGCCATCACTTCCTCGGATGCCCCTAGCACTTCCATATGCCTGATGTATTTGGTAATATGCATGGTTGGGTCTGACTTTCCATCGTAAGCCTCCAATGTAGGTAGCTTGAATTTAGGAGGGTTTCTGGCATTTCTGATATTTTGAGTGAATGGACTACAACAAAACTCCTCTAAGCCTCCTCTCGACAATCCTCCCCTCATAATCCGTCACACTAATCTAGCCATTCATTCATCTCCATCCAGGGGTTGTCTCCTTAGCATGTTTCCATCATGCGCCACATGTCCCATAGGGTATTCTGGGTAATATTCTTCATGTGGTTCATTCATGTTGGCTCTAGCCTACTGAGCTGCATTTATTGGTCTTCCAGTGTCAGATCCTGAGGGTCTGCCCCTAGTTCCTTGTTGATTGCCCTCATAATCTGCAATCTGGTCTTGGATTTGACCTTCGGCAATCTCTGTAGCCCCGGCACCTTGTTCTATGTTAGCAACAACTGTAGTTGGTCCAAGGTTCTATGCTCCGGCTGCTCTCATTTGCTAAAAAAAGCTCTGCGTCATTTCTTGTTGGCTCTTCAGCAATATTTCATGTGTTGAATCCACCATAGCCTCCATCTCGTCCCTGGTGATGCAGATCGAAGCTTGTCCTCCTCCAGCTCTAAAGAGGCCTCTTGACTTCCCTCTTGATGGCTCCTTTCTCCTCTCTGCATTCTTGTTGATTGCCGTGTCATTGTCTGAATTCTTAAAGCTTTCAAATCCAATATCTAAGCGGTTGAATCACCAAGTTAGGCCTTCTAGGTGAAAGCACCACAGTGTTTGAGCCAAAATTGGTCAGAAACCCCAAATATCATGAAAGCACCAGTGTATGAACACAGATCAGTAGTATATGATTACAGATCACCGATCTAAGTAATTTAGAGTATAAAAGATGAAGAATACTGAACTTAAAACGGAAAGAAATAGACAAAGAAACAAAATTTATAGGGGTTTGGCTATCTCCGGCTAGTCCACTTCAAAAGTTAATCTTTTATTGACTTTCCCAGCTGGTTAAAACTGATTACAATGAATTACAATGGTAAAATTCGAGTACAACAATAGCCTATTAATGCAAAGATGTTTTCAGTAGAGTCTGGACGTTGGATAGCCAAAAAGATCCTTTTTCTATAGGCTCTAGGATGCTATTTATAGGTGTAGTCAGCAAATATCTTGCACATATCTCGGAAAATTTCTTCTGGCACGCGAGCGGGTCTACGTGATCGATCCCAGGTGATTTCGACTCGATCTGTGATCGATACGAACCAATTTCGTATCGATCAAGATTTGATCCAATCGAGTTGAAATTATGTATGAACATTCCTTAGGTCATACGTAAACTCCTATGAAAATTTCATAGCATTTGGACTTGTGAATCTCGAGTTATGGTCGATACGAATTAGAGCATTTGTGAGGTTTTTTATTCGTATCGGTTCATTTCGCATCGATACTAGCTCGTATCGATACCATGCGCATGCTTGCTGATGACGTGGTCCTATCTTCAAGGCTCGATCCCTCTTTCATGCCGAGTTGAATGATTCTCCCCTAGAATAATGCTTGCTCGTTCGTGTCCAAGATCATCCATTACCTCGCACCTACTAGTTCATATCGGTTCTTCCTTTCGTATCCAACCTGGATTCCTTCCCCTCGTGTCGATCCTAACTGCATCGATCGCTGTTTGACCAACACAAGCCTGTACCGAGTCGAAGTACGTTGCACCCCTCTCTTTGATCGATGCGAACAACACAATCGTATCTATTCTTGCTATCTTTTTCGTACCACTCCCAAGCGCCTTCTTCATATCGATTACAAGTGTTGCATTTTCTTTATTCAAGTTCAGGTGTTGATCGATACAAACTGCATTGATTCGAAGTAGACCACTTTTTCCCATCCTGATCGATATGGACAACGTTCTCATATCGGTCCTGGCAACCTTCTCTGTATCCTTAATTCACATCGATCATAAGGCTTGATCAATACGAAATTGCACCGAATTCAACTACCTCAAGTCGAACATCCCGCCTTTTTGTATGCTCCACACACGTCAGATTTAAACAATACAGAAGGGCGAATAATTATGGGGGTGAATAAGAAAAAATAGAGAAAGAAAAAAAACAAGATAGAATCTCACAGCGGAATGACAAAATATAATAATTAAATAACAGTTCATGAAGCTGTTTTACAAAACATTTGATTATACTTATACAACACATATCAGAGTTACACATACCAGAGAATAATATATAATGCAGCGGAACAGTATGAATGCAGTGGAATAATATAATAGATAATAGTAATACAATCTTCGTCTTCGTCCTCCAGAAATAAAGTCTTCGAATCGTGAAATGCTCTGACTGACCCGAGCGAATTGAAAAGACAAAACACTCGAGTCAGAACTAAAATATCTCATGTAAGTTAAATCAACGGTAAATAATATGAGTGGAATGGCATCAAAGATGTTTACGGGATTTTACATCTCTTATTCAGTGTCAAACGTGAGTGCAGTAACTTAAGAGATGCTCGAGATTCACATCTCCTAAGGATCCATTAAACTATTTACTATGCAGTAATATTTCGCAATTACAATAATGTCAATAGTAAAATAAACTTCCTTTTTAATAGCGTTAAGGAGTTACCCAATCTCCCCCTTGACACAATAATAATCCCAATAGTCCATCCAGTATCAGTGCATCTCTAGATCGGGAGACTACCCTAAATACTCACGGGCTACGGGAGAAAACCAAACTCGTACAAGGCACACTAGGGTAGGTGACACGGGACACAACGCAATGCCAGGGTAGATATACCAATTACACAAACGGGCTGGCGGTGACACATAGCGCGCAGCTATCGCCCACCTCGAGCCACACCCCAAAAAAATCAAAAGTCAAAAGTGGTCACCAAATCAATACAAAGTCAGAATATAATATCGAAGGAGTGTGTCCGATAAGAGGGGCTACCTCACTAGCCCGAGATCGCTACTGTTTTAGGCACCTTAAGCCAACTCATGGGAGTCGGGTCCACGTTCATACCTCAAAGGACGTCGCCACCATCCTACTTCATTCTGGAATCTCCACTACGTACATGGTTATTAAAGTGGTTTTCGGAGTTGACGGAGGGTATGAAAACTTCCGATCCCGGTCTCTTTAACAACCAAATGTTATTATAACACCGCGGTCATTTTAAAATAATTTATACTTCAAAACCAGAATATAATATCCGTTTCAAAACCATACAAATGCGATATCATTTCCATTTCAAAACCCAAACCAATATGATATCGTTTTTAATAAAACCCAAATCAATATAATATCATTTTTATTTCAAATTTATCCTTCCCAAAAATCATAGCACTTTCAACGTTATAACACTTCGAAATCAAAACACTTGAAATATAACACTTTCAAATCATAATTCTTTGAAACTCAAACTTTGAAAACATAACTTCCACCACTTAATTGGTTAAAATATTAAAATACATTATATAATAAACTAGCTTCTCCAATCTCACAAATCAATTCCAAAACAACTCGAATTTATAAATTTAAATTTAACCAAATCCCAAATCTTAACTTTCAATACCATTTAGTTTCCAAATAAACTATCCCAAATTTTATCGATTTCAAAACAGATTTGATCCACAGAATAGACCATTTCCAATTCAATATATTTCAAACTTTAAGTATTCAACAATTTCAAAACTAAGTTTAGTACTTACGATTCAACAATTCAAATTTCTATTATTTAGTTTTGGAATATTTTACATAATAATCCATTATTATTTAAATAAAACTCAAATTACAAATAACTAAATATTTCCTTCAATTTATTTATACTTGAAATATTCATTTAATTCATCTTAAACCAAAATCCAGTTATAAAAATCATACCTTCTAAAATCCCAAATTTAATACATTTCATATCAACTTATTTGAGTTTAATTCTTAACTAAATTCAATTTCAAATAAATTTCTGATTTATCTACCAACCTTAATTTATTTCAATCCTTATACCCTATATATTAAAATATAATTTAAATACTTACCCATATTATATTTTAATAAAATCAAACTCTCTTATTTTTATTAAACAAATTTATACATAGCTTAATTTCAAGAATTTAATTATATATAAAAATATATTTAAATAATATCAAAAAATCAATATTCATTAAATTGTATATTTCTTTCTAAGACCATTGAAATCATTTTAAAATATTTATATACATATATAGACCGACGGTGTCTGTATATGATTTTTTGTCCTATGGTCAAGTGATACGGATAGTTATCATTTCAAACCGTAATTTAAAATATAAATACGATTATATATCATTTCAAACTGCAATCCCGAATGAAATAAAAATCCATAAAAACTTGTAGTTTATACATTATAAAATACAACATCCATTTATCTAATATCAATCATCAAACATTTATCACAATCAATATCCAATCCAATCCAATCCAATAAATAACATCAATATAGAACAAATAATAAATAACAGGTATTTACTGGCAGTTATATTCAATAATAAATTAAATAAATATTTTATCCAAATAAATCCGAATAAACTGAGAAGATGATTCAAAATATGCTAAACAGTCATAAATAAATTTCTAATCACATCATAAATCAATTTAACAAATATAAGAAATTTTAGAAGTTGTGAGTGGGTTAAAACACTCACCTTGGAATTTAAATTGAATTTAAATACAAAATAAGCCCAAAATTTGAACGGTCTCAGAATTCATCCAAACTAGCGTCAGATTGTCCAAAATTTTGATACGATCCTAATGCAAGAAACCATGCATAATTTCGACCCCGTATGCACAAGTTATGATAATTAGAACGATTCAAAATTTAAATTTAAAATAAATAAATAAAACAGAGCACACTTACACGTCAGCACGCTCACGAGATCGCACTCATTCGAACCCTAATTTTCGCACACGGGAAAAACTACGCCGCCATGAGGACCTCCCCTTCCCACGCCTCCACGCACGTCGCCGTCCATTGCCGAAAACTGAGCCAAGTTCGCCAGCACCTCCACTTTCCCCTGGGTCCCACGCGAAAACTTCCGGTCACCTCAATTCGACCGCCGACGCCGAGTTTCGTTCGGCCAAATCGAGATTTCACCGTCGATCAGGCCGCTGCCGACCCCAAATGACCACCACGATGAACACCCTACGGCCTACTCTACACTGCAGCACCATGAAATGAGTCGTTACCGACGATGATCATCCTCCCAAATGAACGGTGGTGGTTTGTTTGTCGATTTTCGGGCACACAAAAGCCCAGATCGAAAAACAAACTGCAATTTTGACATGCGCTCGTCGAGGGCTTCGAATCGATATATAATTCGATATGTATTGAGCGGTTTGAATTTTGAAGTAGAATTTTTGATTTGCAACTGACTGTGAAATTTAAAGTTTGTCTGCCATTGAGAAAGATGAGCAATTGGAACTGTACGTACAGAAAAATGAACACAAGAAATAGGCCAGGGTTTATAACAAGGTGTGTGTATATATATATATATATATATATATATATATATATATATATATATATGCAAAGCTTAAATTAGAACGGACCAGATTGATTTGGATCGAAAGTTTAAAGGTAAATGGCCCGAAAAGCCCGTTTCGACTCCGAAAAGAAATTAGGCCAACCCATATATCAAAATAGACGGTTTAAAATATTTTTAAGTTGCCAAATTCCATCATATGAAGAAGTTATGATAAAATCAAGTTATTTCAAATCGATTTCAATTAAATTGATTTCAAGGCGTTTTGAGCCCGTACGATCAAACGACAAGCCCGATCGCTACGAAACTTGAAATCCTATAATAATTCACTGTTACAGATCCGGTGAAACTGGTATCATCGAAATTCGAGTCAATGGCCAAAATGACTATTTTCCAATTAATTAATTTAATATTAAATTAATTAATCACTTCTTCAATTTAAATTCTATAGTCAACAAATCTTATCATTTTTTATTTCTTAAACAATCACAATAATTTTTAACAAATTTAGATGTCAAATTAAAGTTGATTAATCCATCAATTTCAGTGTTTAAATTCAATTTCATTAAATTCAGAAATTATAAATTAAAATTCCCAAAATCCATTTATAAAATTTTTAAACTTTTATTCACGTCTTTTATTACAATAAGGACACGGCTAATATTGTTCTAAATCTTGGTACTTAATATTCTCCCATTTTAACTTAATTTTTACAATTTAATTACCATTAATTGCAATTTGATTTACAATTTTATCTAACACACTAAGTAAATAAATAACATATATTAATTGTCACCTATTTACTTTTACTTACATTTATATGTTTATTACTTACTAACACAGGTTATAATTTCATATATAACACAAATTTTATTTAATTACCGTCAACACTGCATTATTTCATTGATTAATTCAATACCTACATTTGTTTTTCTTATATTTCGTTTATAAACAAATTATAATATTTCTACTATTTCAATTAATTTGAATTCCATTCAAGTTATTAGCCATTCACTTATATTCATACTGTTGTAATTTTCGTTCTAGTTGCTATTTTTATTGATAATTCACAAATTTATATTTTCTTCAATACTAAATTTCAAAAAATCCTATTAAATTAACAATTTTAATTATTGAAAATCTGTGGGTCGTTACACTCTCCCCCACTCAAAATTTTTCGTCCCCGAAAAGGAGAAGAAGGGAAAAGAAAGGATTAAATAAACAATACATCTCATTCAAAAATACTAACTTATAAAAAAATAATTTACAAAATTAATTAATTTAAAGGAAACATACCAATTTATAACCATTAAATCTTTTGTACTCAAATCAATAAAGTTTGGAAAATATTTTCAAAAAAAAAAAATTACGTCCAAAATTTACGGAAAATTTCGGTAGAGTCTCCTTTGTACGGAGAGGCTCGGGAGAAAATATAATATCAAATATAACAAAATACAACATATATTTTTCAAAATAATATATATCCCAACACGGGAAAAACAATATAATAGTGCTATAAAACCGTATTCCGAAAACGTACCTATTTGTCGGGAAATTAACGCTTATTTTATGAAACCAAAAGCACTAGCAATTGCTTCCATAACCTGTGTTTCACTTATATAATCCAAAAGAGTTAATAATTGTATAAAATGAAATATTTAAAGTTGTTTCAACCACCAATAAACCAATTAATATAACAATAATCAATTGCAACAAAGCATATAACCATCACATAAAATCAACACAGTCAATAATCCATTCATATCAAACGCACAAATAGTTGTTTGGGTTCAAAACTTTAAATTGTACAGAGTGAAAAATAAACCACTAAGCGCACCATTTACTCAATAGTCTTAGATGAAACTAAATAGATTATTCACACATCCAAACAATTTTAAAGTATTTCTTGCCCAAACAACCATAAACCAAACAAACAACAATTTCGAACAATAAATCAAGTTCATTCTTTAAATTTCATTTCATACATTTGTTGTTTGATTTCCTTTTCATTCATATAATGATTTATCTTTTTAATTTACATTTATTTCTTGCAAATTTTCATTTCCATCCATTGATTCAGTGTTTATTTCACTTATTTGCACTTATACTTACATAAATCCATTTTTTATTTATTCATTCATTACTTGATTTCATTTATTTACATTTATTTATCAATAGAATTCCTGTTCCATTCAATTTTTAGCATTTCAATTTATTTACTTAAGTTTATAATCAATTTTTTTTACAATACTTACCTTCCTACTATATTTAACTAGTAGCATTTCAATTATACATAAGTTTATAACACTACAACATCAATTCTTATTTATTAAAGAATTTTATTAAATACTTTCATTATTTCAAGTTTTACTTGTAAAATTTCCCATTATATTTTCTTTTAACATCTTAACTTTTTATAATTGGTAAGTTATATATATGCTTTTTAAAAAATGCAATTGACATTTATACAAGTTTATCTCATTTCTTTTAAATTAATTTAATGTTCAAAAATCATATCATTTGTTTTATAGGTTACTAATTCCAACTTCCTTGTAATTTCATTTATAACCTGGCATTTAATCTCTTATTTTAATTAAAGGTTCCAATTATAAATTAGTTACATTCCAATTCACTTAATTGAAACTATTAATTAACGGAAACTTAAGAACTAAATACCGGGTAAAATTTCAAATCATTTTAGAATAATAGATAAATATATACATACAGCTTATATATCCAATTATGTTTAAAACAATTAAAAATTTATATTTTTTTATCCAAATAAATCTGCAGTAAAACTATAGTGGCCTTCCCACTTAGAAACTCGAAAATGAATGTCGATGATGCGTGCACTCATCACCGAACATGTTTTCCAACGACAGAGAGGGAAGTACATAACTTATTTCTTTCCAAAGTTTCTTTAAACAATTCCTTCAAATTATATTGAAATATTTATATCATAAAATACTTATAAATGATATTATTATATTCCAAAATCCTTTAAAAGCAATTTTCAAAATCTCGGAACTAAGTTCTAAAATTTCCAATTTATTCTTATTTATTTTCTTTTCAAATCCTACTTTAAACTAATATTTATGAATTACACAACCTAACAATCAATATACTACAACCAAATATATATCATTTGTAAAAATATTATTTTATATATAGAAATATAATAGGCAAAATTATTTCATTCACCCATCTTCAAAATAAATATTGTGTCAGTCTGTCCTATTAAGTGTTTAGAAATCCCTATTGATGTCATAGCGTCCCATGCACCGACCAAGACTTATAAATACAAAACGGAACAAATTAACACAATATTAAAACTTTTTATAACACTAACAAATACGTTCTCTCATATATATATGCTCAGGGACTCATCATAGGGTATTACTCCCCTATTAATAAAGAGTCAGACCCCACAAAGCTAAGGTTTATCGCTAAACCAAAGCTCTGATACCACGTTGTAACATCCCGCTGTTTGTATGCTTCATATCGAGGATAAACCACACATGTCAGACTTAAACCATACAGAAGTGTGGATTGTTATTGGGATGAATAAGAAAACGTGGAGAAAGAAAGAAAAACAAAACAGAATCTTACAGCGGAATGACAAAATATAATAATCAAATAACAGTTCATGAAGTTGTTTTACAAAACATTTGATTATACTTATACAACACATATTAGAGTTACACATACCAGAGAATAATAAATAATGCAGCGGAACAGTATGAATGCAGTGGAATAATATAATAGATAATAGTAATAGAATCTTCGTCTTTGTCCTTCAGAAATAAAGTCTTCGAATCTTGAAATGCTCAGACTGATCCGAGCGAATTGAAAAGATAAAACACTTGAGTCAGAACTAAAAGATCTTATGTAAGTTAAATCAACGGTATATGACTGGAACGGCGTCAGAGATGTTTACGGGATTTGACATCTCCTATCTAGTGTCAAACGTGAGTGCAGTACCTTAAGAGATGCTTCGGATTCACATCTCCTAAGGATCCGTTAAACTATTTACTATGTAGTAATATTTCGCTATTATAATAATGTCTACAGTAAGATAAACTTACTTTAAATAGCGTTAAGGAGTTATCGAATCTTCACCTTAACACAATAATAGTCCCAGTAGTCCATCCAGTATCAACGCATCTCTAGATCGGGAGGCTGCCCTAAATACTCCACGGGCTACGGGAGAAAATCAAACTCGTACAAGGCGCGCTAGGGTAGGTGACACGGCACACAAGGCAATGCCAGGGTAGATATACCAATTATGCACACGGGATGGTGGTGACGCATAGCACGCAGCTACCGCCCACCTCGAGCCACACCCCAAAAAAATCAAAAGTCAAAAGCGGCCACCAAATCAATCTCAAAGTCAGAATATAATATCGAAGGAGTGTGTCTGATAAGAGGGCCAACCTCAATGGCCCGAGATCACTCCTGTTTTAGCCACCTTAAGCCAACTCTCGGGAGCCGGGTCCACGTTCATACCTCAAAGGATGTCGCCACCATCCTACTTCATTCTGAAATCTCCACCGCATACATGGTTGTTAAATTGGTTTTCAGAGTTGGAAGAGAGTATGACAACTTCTGATCCCGGTCTCTTTAACAACCAAACGTTATTATAACAACATAGTCATTTCAAAATAAATTATACTTCAAAACCAGAATATAATATTCATTTCAAAACCATACAAATGCGATATCATTTCCATTTCAAAACCCAAACCAATATGATATCATTTTTATTATAAACCAAATCAATATATTATCATTTTTATTTCAAATATATCCTTTCAAAAAATCATAGCACTTTCAACTTTATAATACTTCGAAATCAAAACACTTGAAATATAAGACTTTCAAATCATAATCCTTTGAAACTCAAAATTTGAAAACATAACTTTCACCACTTAAATGGTTAGATAATAAAATACATTATATAATAAACAGGCTTCTTCAATCTCACAAATCAATTCCAAAACAACACGAATTTATAAATTTAAACTTAACCAAATCCCAAATCTTAACTTTCAATACGATTCAGTTTCCAAATAAACTATCCCAAATTTTATCGATTTCAAAATAGATTTGATCCACAGAATAGACCATTTCCAATTCAATATATTTCAAACTTTAAGTATTCAACAATTTCAAAACTAAGTTTGGTACTTACGATTCAACAATTTAAATTTCTATTATTTAGTTTTTAAATATTTTACATAACAATCCATTATCATTTAGATAAAACTCAAATTACAAATAACTAAATATTTCCTTCAATTTGTTTATACTTGAAATATTCATTTAATTCACCTTAAACCAAAATCTAGTTATAAAAATCATACCTTCTAAAATCTCAAATTTAATACATTTCATATCAACTTATTTGAGTTTAATTCTTAATTAAATTCAATTTCAAATAAATTTCAGATTTATCTGCCAACCTTAATTTATTTCAATCCTTATACTCTCTATATTAAAATATAATTTAAATACTTACCCATATTATATTTTAGTAAAATCAAACTCTCTTATTTTTATTAAAAAAATTATACATAGCTTAATTTCAAGAATTTAACTATGTATAAAAATATATTTATATAATATCAAAAAATTAATATTTATTAAGCTGTATATTTCTTTCCAAAACCATAGAAATCATTTCAAAATATTTATATATATATATATATAGACTGACGGTGTCTGTATATGATTTTCTATCCTATGGTCAAGTGATACGGATAATTATCATTTCAATCCGTAATTTAAAATATAAATACGGTTATATATCATTTCAAACCGCAATCCCGAATGAAATAAAAATCCATAACAACTTGTAGTTTATAACATTATAAAATACAACATTCATTCATCCAATATCAATCAACAAATATTTATCACAATCATCATCCAATTCAATCAATAACATCAATATATAACAGATAATAAATAATAGGTGTTTACTGGCAGTTATATTCAATAATAAATTAAATAACTATTTTATCCAAATAAATCCAAATAAACTGAGATGATGATTCAAAATATGCCAAACAGTCATAAATATATTTCTAATAACATCATAAATCAATTTAACAAACACAAGAAATTTTGGAGGTTGTGAATGGATTAAAACATTCACTTTTGAATTTAAATTCAAAATAAGCCCAAAATTTTAACTATCTCATAATTCATCCAAACAAGCGTCAAAATGTCCGAAATTTTGATACGATCCTAATGCATGAAACCGTGCGTAATTTCAATCTCGTATGCACAAGTTATGATAATTAGAATGATTCAAAATTTAAATTTAAAATAAATAAATAAAGCAGAGCACACTTACACGTCAGCATGCTAACGAGATCGCTCTCATTCGAACCCCAATGTTCACGTATAGGAAAAACTGTGCCGCCATGTGGACCTCCCCTCCCCACGCCTCCACGTACGCCGTCGTCCATGGTCGAAAACTGAGCCAAGTTCGCCAGCACCACCTCTTTACCCTCGGCCCCACGCGTTAACTTCCGGTCACCTCAATTCGACCGTCGATGCCAGGATTCGTTCTCCCAAATCGAGATTTCGCAGTCGATCAGGCCGCTGCCGACCCCAAATGACCACCGCGGTGAACACCCTATGGCATACTCTACACTGCAGCACCATGAAACGAGTCATTATCGATGATGATCAACCGCCCAAATGAATGACCGTAGTTTGTTTGTCGATTTCCAGGCACATAGAATCCCAGATCGAAAAACAAACTACAAATTTGACTTGCACTCGTCGAGGTCTTTAAATCGTTATATATTGAGGAGTTTGAATTTTGAAGTAGTAATTTTTGATTTGCAATTAACTGTGAAATTTAGAGTTTGTTTGTCATCGAGAAAGAGGAGCAATTGGAACTGTACGTACAGAAAAATGAACACAACAAATAGGCTAGGGTTTATAATGAGGTATATATATATGTGTGTGTGTGTGTGTGTGTGTGTGTGTGAAGCTGAAATTAGAACGGACCGGATTGATTTGGATCGAAAGTTGAACGATAAATGGCCCGAAACGCCCGTTTCGACTCCGGAACGAAATTGGGCCAACCCATATATCAAAATAGATTTTTTTAAATATTTTAAAATTGATGGAACAGGTTTCAGGTCCAAATTCCATCGTATGAAGAAATTATGCTAAAATCAAGTTATTTCAAATCGATTTCAATTGATTTCAATTAAATTGATTTCAAAGCGTTTCGAGCCCGTACGATCAAACAACAAGCCCAATCGCTATCAAACTTGAAATCCTATAATAGTTCACCGTTACGGGTCCAATGAAATTGGTTTTGTCAAAATCCGAGTCAACAGCCAAAATGGCTATTTTCCAATTAATTAAATAATTTAATATTAAATTAATTAATCACTTCTTCAATTTAAATTCTATAGTCAACAAATCTTATCATTTTTGATTTCTTAAACAATCATAATAATTTAAACAAATTTAGATGTCAAATTAAAGTTGATTAATCCATCAATTTCAGTGTTTAATTTCAATTTCACTAAATTCAGAAATTATAAATTAAAATTCCCAAAATCCATTTGTTAAATTTTTAAACTTTTATTCACATCTTTTATTACAATGAGGATATAACTAGTATTGTTCTAAATCTTGGTACTTAATATTCTCCCATTTTAACTTAAATTCAATTAACGCACTATTTAATTACCTTTAACTGCAATTTGATTTCCAATTTTATTTGACACACTAAATAAATAAATAACATATATTAATTGTCACCTATTTACTTTTACTTACATTTATAAGTTTATTACTTACCAACACAGGTTATAATTCCATAAATAACACTAATTTTATTTAATTACCATTAACACTGTATTATTTCACTAATTAATTCAATACTTACATTTGTTTTTCTTATATTTCATTTATAAACAAATTATAATATTTCCACTATTTCAATTAATTTGAATTCCATTCAAGTTATTAGCCATTCACTTACATTCATACTGTTGCAATTCGTTCTAGTTATTATTTTTGTTAATAATTCACAAATTTATATTTTCTTCAATATTAAATTTCAAAAAATCCTATTAAATTAACAATTTTAATTATTGAAAATTTACGGATCGTTACACAACATCAATGCCTATCTATTCAATCCAATCCCACAGCCATCGAGTCGAATCCTATTTAATCCTTCTCCCTGATCGATACGAACATCTTGTTCCTATCTATGTTGATCAATAAGAACGGTATCGATACGAACCATTTTTCACGAATCTTAGCCCATCCATATCTCGAGCATACGAACTTCGATTGACTTGAAATTTGAAATGTAGTCTCTCCTAGCCTTGATCCTCGTTTCCAATCGATTCCGTCTTGATTGGAGCACGGTCAAATTTTGACGACATCTGTCACAGCCTTGTTTTCAATCGATCTCTGATCCTGACATCCATCATTTCCAGCTAATTTTTTGATATCCCGGCCTTGACCAAAAGGCAGGATAACAAATACCCTTAAATAAACTTCTATATTTAACTTATCAAATTCAATTGATTTTGGATTTAAAAAACAATGCCTATAAATCACATTTATATTTTATAAAAACTTCAATATACAAAATTTCTTTGTTTAACAAATTCCGTTTATACCTTACATATATTCCAAAGTCCAATTTATAAGTTAATTACTTATAAATCTCTTTATTTCCAAAAGCATTCTTAACTTCACAAGTTCATAAACTTACAAATCTTATTTGCTTATAAAATTCATCCTTAACTTCATTTTAACATTTACAGAACTCCTTTACAATCCCATCATTTTGAGTTATAAAATATCACTTTTATAAATCTTATATATATACCATTTGTTATAACTTCAAAAAATTTCATTTAAACTATTTTACAAAATAGTTCATTTCATATTCCAAAAATCATAATTTACTATATTTCACAGAAATCATAATTTTTATAACATAAAAATTATAACTTTAATTTATTCAAAATATATTCATTTCTTAAAGATTTAAAAATTACCAAAATATCTATTTTCAAAATCACTTGAAATTCCTTTTTAATTCGAAATCACCACTTTAATATTTTTAAAATTCCAAAAATAGGCCAAATGCTACAACAGCACTAAATACGTCAATCACGACAGCCAAAACATCATATATCATATGATAACAGAATATATCACAATATTTGTAAACAAATCAATGCTAGTAAGGAATCCAGTTAGATCCCTCAAACATATCACCTGCAACAAATCTACATATTAGAATATGTGTACAATGTCCGCTTCGAGGCAGATGCACGCATAAAGGGTCACCCGGTCATACACGGAAACGTATACGGCCATCTGCTCCAACAGGCAGGAATATATCCAAATACCAATCAATATATAATATATCTATCATCCCAACAATCATCAATAATCATAAATAATATTTATTTCTCACTTAAAATAAAAATATCAACGAGTCAGAAAGAGTGAGTTGTACTCATATTGGTTCCAATAGCAGTTGCGATGTTTTATTCTGAATAAAATTAAACAGGCATTTAATTTTACCCAGCTCCAATCAACTCCAAACCAATATAATGCTCGTCAATACGGACCCAATGCAAGTTATTTTGTGCGAAATGGACCTCGTATGAAAAAATTATGGCATTTTAAAGTTCATACGAATTTATATAATTTAATTTAATTTCTTTTTTTATTTTCAAACCCTCACTATGCTTCGGCCGTTGATTTTATTTTGATCACATTAGGGCTGCCCGCGTTATCTTCTCCCTCACCAGGTATTCACGCGTTCGAACAACCCAAGGCCATCGTCGTCTTTTGAATTAATGTGCCTCCTACCGATCACCAGAAAACGATCGAGTACCACCACTTTGTAGCCCATTGCCGACTCCATCAACGCCATAAATATCGATGAACTTGATTGCCATCTTGCCCCATATTTCATGCTCGAAACGCGCGGCTCCACACCCGACCTGCCACCGATCGGCCATGCCATAACCCATCACAACCGTTGAATCGATAGATCACGACACCCTCTACAATTTTGTAGTTGATAAATTTTCGTAGATGTTTACGGAATGAGAGATTTTAAGGGAAGAAGGTTGGCAGATTTCGTCCTTACATTTTAACGGTGCCGGCTGTGAACCCCAAATGGATTAGGCTTTGTGAAAATTGAAGATAATGGGGGCCATTTATATAAAATTTAGCGACACTATTCATCGTCAAATTTTTCAAACTCGAAACGAAGCATGCCGCCTGGAGTTTATAATGTTTTACCTCTATTCCGAACATAATGGAATATATATCGGGAGCCAATTCGATCGTATTTGGAAGATAGGTTTTTAGAATGGACTATTTAAAATTCAATTGAATAGCTTTCTATGCGTTTTAGCTTGCCCCGGACAAACCATAAATCCGATTGGCACAAAATTTGAAATCTTACAATAATATAACATTACAGATCCAATGAAACTGGTTTTGTCGAAATCTGAGACTGTATGAAAAATGGCTATTTTTACTCGTCAATTAAATATTAAAATATTCAATTTCTGTAAAATAACTTTTAATTCTATTTTAAAAGTTCTCTAACATTATTCTAATCGAAATAGAATTTAATAGAGCTTTATAAATTATTTTCATTCAAATTAAATCCAATTTCTAATTATGTAACAACACGATATTTTCAGCCATTCGCATCCACACATGTCGGACTTGAATTGCTCAAAATACTGCATTGTAAATAAATTTGGAGCAAATGAAACACAACCACAGAATCACAGACACAGAAATATCAGAATAACTCGCAGCGGAAATTAAAATACCATAGTAATTCATGAAGCTACTATAAAAAACTCTCAAAACATAATACATAATATCAGTCTGAAAACATATACAATAGAAATCTCCAATACATAGAAGTTTAAAAATACCAGAGCTGAAATCGAACAATTGGAACTGAAAAGGAATAGATAACCAGACAAGGGAATCTCCAGCGATTCCTAGCTCCAGAAAGAAATCCAAAGCTAAGCTGTAAATACTCAGGCTGACCCGAGCGTAAAGTAAAACACAAAACACTCGAGTCAGGACAACATATACTTATATAATGTAAACCAACTCAAGTGAACTGTAGCAGTAATGCATAAGAACTTAAAGGATGCTTGGGACCGCTGATCCTCTAAGGATCAGTTAAACCAAAAATATAAATATATCCGCAGTTAAAATTTCAAAATAGTAATTTATATTTTGAAATCAATTATCATTTCAAAAATTCAATATCATTCAAAAATCCATTTCAAAGATGTCACAATATCATATCTTTTCAATACTACATTTATTTTATTTAAAATACCATTTCAATGCACATCTCAAAATAGTTTATATTTCAAACAAATCACTTCATTTTAAATCATTAAAATGAAGTTATTATAATTTCAAAATTTAAATCTTCCAAAGTCCATTTATTTACTTAAACTTATCAAAACAATGAAAAATCACCTTTCCCAGCATTTGGAAAATGCTACAGAAAGTTACTTTCAAAACAGTTCAATTTAACAAAAGACAGCATTAAAAATAATGCAATAGGGTTACATTAGTTCAAATAAAACCTTAGTTAGATTCCACAATTATAACACTTACAAATTACTATAATGTCCCTTTATTAAAATTTATCCATTTGGTTCATTTATATCAACTACAACATTTACAATTGTTGTAATATCCTTTACCTTAGAAATAATAGCATTTTAGAAATGCTATTAATTAAAATTCAAGGTTTTCAATATAGTTTCACAAACAATTATATTTTAATATAAATTATTTTTAACTAAAAATCATAATTTATACTTTAAAACAATCATTTATAATGCCCGTATATTCATGATTTTATAAAGTTAAATTTCTATTCAAAAGTCAATATTTAATAATAATTTACATATTAAATTCAAACATTAAATTTCAATTCTTTATTTAAATTCAAGTATTAAATTTCATTTCTTTAATTAAATTTTCAACCTAACAATTAGATTTAAAATTTCCAAAAAAATAACTTATTACCATTTATTTTACTTTCTAAACAAAATTTCAAAAATTTCCATTTAAGTTATATTTCAAGATTTAACTTAAACATTCATTTATTCAACATTTTTGCTTATTCAAAAATCATTATAATCTCATAAAAATCATTTTAATTCATTTTAATTCAGAATATTATACTTTTACATTAAAAATATTTTTAAAACATTTCAGAAAAATATTATATAAACCACGGGTCTGTATATAGTTTTCTAGCCTAGGTCAAGTGATACGGATATATATCATTTCAATACGCAATTTACAAAGAAAACCCGGGTTCTATCATTTCAAACCCGCAGTCCCAAGTAAAATGAAAGAAATGAAAACCACTCAGGCCTATCATTTCAGCCCATAACGATTTTTCCCTATTCTAAAGTCCATTCGGGTATGCATCATTTTGTTGAGGAAAATGGTGTTGCTTAGTAGAAAGTTGGGTATGATAAATACTATGCCTTGGTTGTGCTTCTTAGTTGATTTCTCGGCTGGTTGTATTTGGGCCTGTTTATTAGTTTAGGCCCATGTTCTTCTTTGTTTCCGTTTAAATAACTTTCTCTGTGTATTCATTAAATCATCATTATGAAATAATAATGCCGCCACTTTGCTTTATAATTTTCTCGTTCACAGTTTCAACTTATAACATGTATCCGAGTGCGACCCCTAAAATTCAAATTTCTCGCAATTCATCGAGATTAGGGCTAATGGAGGAAAACAAAGTCGATGTTCTTCCGATTATGTCCAAGATTACTGACCATAAACTCAATGAATCGAATTATTTGGATTGGAGCAAGACAATTAAACTGTACCTTCAGAGTATTGAATTGGATGATCATTTATCTCGAAATCCGCCTGCTGATGATTCTAAGAAGAGAGAAGATCAAACTTGGCTTAGAGACGATGCTCGATTATTTCATCAAATCCAAAACACAATCGATGCTAGTGTTCTCAGCCTCGTAAATCATTGTAGTTTCGTGAAAGAATTGATGGAATATTTGGAGTTTTTGTATTCAGGAAAAGGGAATTTGAGTAAAATGTTTGATGTATGCAAGGCGTTTTACAGAGCTGAGAAATGGGACCAAAGTTTGATGAATTATTTTATGAATTTTAAGAAAACTTATGAAGAACTGAATATGTGTTTGCCTTTAAGTTCTGAAGTGAAGCAGCAGCAACGTGAAGAGATGGCAGTGATGAGTTTTCTAGCAGGGTTACCACATGAATACGAGTCTGCAAGATCTCAAATCTTATCTGGATCAAGTGTGTCTAGTTTACATGAAGTGTTTACAAGATTGATGAGATCAGAGAGCACAAATGAACAAACATCAGTTAATTCACAAAACAGTGCACTAATGACACATAAAAATGCACCAAATACAAGTGCATCATGTAAACAAGGTGGATACAAAGGAAATGCTAACCAATTTTCAAATCGACCAATGAATCCTAAATACAAATGTACAAATTGCAAAAAGGATGGGCACATTGCAGATAGATGTTGGTTCTTGATTGGTAAACCATCACAATATAAGCAGAGAAGCAATGAATGTTGCTTAATCAGAAAATCCAGAAAACAAAACAGTGAATATTTCTGCTGAGGAATTCAGTAAATACAAGGCATATCAAGATAGTGTAAAGAAACAATCCAATTTCAACTCCATATCTACAGCTGCACAATCACAATCTGGAAAGCAAAATGGGTTATTGATTCAGGGGCAACTGACAACATGACGGGTACATCAAATAATTTTTTAAACTACCAACCAAATACACACATGAGTGGTGTCACATTAGCTGATGGATCATCTGCAAATATACAAGGATCTGGAAGTATAAATCTTACCCCTAATTTGCATCTAAAGACAGTGTTACATCTACCTAGTCTTGCATTTAATTTACTTTCAGTTAGTAATATAACTCAAAGTTTAAATTGCTGCATCACTTTCTATCCAAATCACTGTATATTCCAGGATCTCATGACGAAGAGGGTTATTGGTAAAGGTGTTCAATCCAATGGACTCTATATTCTTGATACTATACCACAAGTCACTGCCTGTTCAAGTTCATCTCAAGCTTATAAACTACACTGCCAGTTAGGTCATCCATCATTACAGAATTTTAAGAAGCTATGTCCACAGTTTAATTCTTTACAATTTTTAGAGTGTGAGTCATGTCAGTTTGCAAAACACCATCGACTTAGTTCTTATCCAAGAATAAATAAACGTGCTACTAATCCATTTGAACTTGTACATTCTGACATATGGAGACCTGCATCTGTAATCTCTAAACCAGGTTTTCAATATTTTGTAACTTTTGTTGATGATTTCTCTCGTGTTACATGGTTATTCTTGATGAAAAAAAATCTGAGTTATTTGCAATATTTAGTAATTTTTGTGTTAAGATAAAGACACAGTTTCATACATCAATTAAAACTCTCCATAGTGATAATGCAAAAGAGTATATGTCTGAGTCATTTCAGATCTTTATGAATCAAAATGGTATGCTCCATGAAACTTCATGTGTAGATACTGCTTCTCAAAATGGTATTGCAGAGAGGAAGAATAGACACCTGTTGGACACAACACGAGCTTTACTTTTTCAATCTAATATGCCTAAAGTGTTCTGGGCAGATGTTGTTTCTACATCATGCTTCCTTGTCAATAGAATGTCGTCTTCAGTAGATGGTGATATCCCCTTTAAAATTCTTTTCCCGGAAAAACCTTTATTCCCGATGAGTCTCAAAGTATTTGGTAGTACATGCTTTGCAAGGGACACAACACCACATAAATCTAAACTAGACCAAAGGCTGTAAAGTGTGTATTTGTTGGTTATTCACGTTTACAAAAAGGCTATAGATGCTATTTGCCCTAGTTTGAATAAGTACATTGTGTCCATTGATGTAAACTTTTATGAAGATATCCTTTATTATAAGTCTCCACCAACAAATACGTATCCTGAAAGTAATGATCCTACCTTAAACCAGGAGGAAGATGAGGAATTTCTGATATATAATAGTTCTGATGATCCTATCTTAAATCAGAATTACAATATCCCTACTGTCACTGTCCCAAGTCCTATCCCATCAAGTCCAGCTCCTGAACCTGATCATGACCCTAGTTTAGACCTACCTACTGCATTGAGAAAGGGAAAAAGGCAGTGTACTTATCCAATTTCCTCATTTATATCTTATGATCATTTACCACCTTCCACATGCTTGTTTCTCAAATCATTAGACAAGGTAAGTGTACCTAAAAGTGTAGGAGAAGCACTGTTTATACCAGAGTGGCATGAAGCTATGATAGAAGAAATAAATGCTCTAGAGCAAAATAATACATGGGATCTCATACAACTACCCAAAGGAAAGAAGGCAATTAGTTGTAAGTGGGTATACTCAGTGAAGATAAATCCAGATGGTTCGATAGCGAGGTTAAAAGCTCAGTTGGTAGCAAGAGGCTTTGCCCAAGTATATGGGATTGATTATTCAGAAACATTTTCCCCAGTAGCTAAACTAACTTCTATAAGACTATTCATCTCTTTGGCAGCTACTCACTCTTGGAAACTCAATCAATTGGATATAAAGAATGCTTTTCTTCATGGTGACTTGAAAGAAGAAGTATACATGCACCAACCTCCTGGATTCATTGCTCAAGGGGAGAATGATATGGCGTGTAAGCTCAAGAAAACATTATATGGATTGAAGCAAAGTCCAAGGGCATGGTTTGGAAAGTTTAGCAAGGCAATGGAGGTTTTCGGCATGAAGAAAAGTTCTTTTGATCATTCAGTGTTTTATAAGAGGTCAAGAGCAGGAGTAATTCTTTTAGTTGTCTATGTAGATGACATAGTAATAACAGGGGATGATGAGGCTGGAATTGTGCTATTAAAAGCTTTTATTCATTCACAATTTCATACAAAATCTGGGGTGTTTGAAGTATTTTCTGGGAATTGACATCTCGAAGAGTAGCAAGGGTATTTTCTTGTGTCAAAGGAAGTATGTGATGGACTTATTAGCTGAGGTTGGAAAACTTGGAGTGAAACCTAGCAGTACTCCTATGCAATCTGGCAGTGATAATGAGGAGAGCAGTAAACTATTTGATAACCCCGAAAGATATAGGAGATTAGTAGGGAAGTTGAACTATCTAACTATCACTAGACCAGATTTATCATACTCAGTGAGTGTAATAAGTCAACATATGGCATCACCTTCATTGCAGCACTGGAGGAACCTGGAACGAATTCTAGGCTACTTAAAAAGGACAGTTGGTCAGGGAATAGTGTATTCAAATCATAATCATATGAAGATGGAATGCTACTCAGACGTTGACTGGGCTGGTTCCAGATCTGATAGGAGATCCACATCTGGTTATTGTGTGTTTTTGGGAGGTAATCTAGTGCCTTGGAAGAGCAAGAAACAAAACGTAGTTGCTCGATCAAGTGCTGAATCAGAGTATAGGGCCATGGCCAATGTTGTGTGTGAGATAATGTGGATAAATAATTTCATGAATGAAATGGGTTTTGAAATTAGTAAGCCTGCTAGTTTGAAGTGAGATAATCAGGCAGCACTGCACATATCCACCAACCCAGTGTTTCACGAGAGGACCAAGCACATAGAGGTGGATTGCCATTTTGTAAGAGAAAAGATTTAGCAAGGAATTGTGGTGACTGAGTATATGAAGACTGGTGATCAAATTGCAGATCTGCTCACAAAAGTATTACCTGCACCAAGAATTCAATTCTTATGTAACAAGTTGGGTATGATAAATATTTACATACCAACTTGAGGGGGAGTGTTGAGGAAAATGGTGTTGCTTAGTAGAAAGTTGGGTATGATAAATACTATGCCTTGATTATGCTTCTTAGTTGATTTCTCGGTTGGTTGTATTTGGGCCTGTTTATTAGTTTAGGCCCATGTTCTTCTTTGTTTTCATTTAAATAACTATCTCTGTGTATTCATTAACACATCAATAAGAAATAATAATGCCGCCACTTTGCTTTATAATTTTCTCGTTCACAGTTTCAACTTATAACACATTTCAACCCATAGTGATTCTAGTCTACAGGGAACTTGTAGTGTGATAAACCGATGAAAATAACAAAATAACATGAAATAACAGTAAAATATGGTATAACAGGTGTAAATATAGATATGAACATCATATGAATATAATATGGCAGTTATAACAGGATGATATGCATTTACAGATTCAGGTGATGTCATTTTATCACTATATAAGTACATATTAGGCTGGTAAGATTTACTCACATGTTCAAAGCTGGAGATCGCTACCAAAGCAACAATACTGACACTACAAAGCACGACAATACTACTACAATTTTGAGAGTGGAGAGTCAAAGCTATATCCCTTGAAACATTTAACAAAACAATACAATATATATATATATATATATATATATATATATATAAGTTACAACACACTTTAACATCAATAAAATTAGAAACAACACCCAAAACCATATCCATTTGAATTGCACATGTTCTCAACCTCAGGTACTTCAGTTAGGCATGTGTTTGGCTCAGCTAACACAGGGGATTGGGTCTGGTTTGGATCCATATGGGTCGGTCTAGGTTGTGTTTGAAAGTGGGTTCATGGATCTAAGTGTACAAGCTATACAAGGCAAAGTATCATCACTTTTAGGCCACAACTTGGTTCGGCCAGAGGCTCAGGGGCTCGGCTAGTGGGTGCTAGTGGTGGTGGATGATGTGGAAGAGGATGGAGGTCAGGTCATAGGTGGTGGTGGTAGTGGAGGCAAATGGTGGTATAAGGTGGTGATGACAATTCTAGGTCTAGACTTGTATGTGTGTGATGTATTATTGGATTTTTGGTTGTGATGCTTGTCTAGCTGGCTCGACCTGGCCATGGTGGGGTACTAGGGGGGTGGTTGATCAGAAAACAAGGTGGTGGAGGTTGGCCTAGATCTGGTTGAGGAGGAGTGGAGCCATGAAGTTGAGAACAATATACAAAATCACTTAGAAAAGCACAAAAAACAAGAAGAAAAGAACCTTTACCAAAAAAAAAAAAAATTGGACAATAATGGCCGTGAATTTTTCCTTGAGGAATGAGAAATGATTTATGTGAAAAACAAAAGAGAAGTCAGCTGGAAAGATGGTGGTAATGCACGGTCAAAACAATAAAGAATGGAGGTTGAGAAAATGAAAGGTCGGGAGGTAAAAGGACTTTGGAATTTCAAGAGTTTAAAACCTTTCAAATATCCAACCATTTCTTTTTAATTCAAATAACTGAAATATATATATATATATATATATATTCAGGTAAAATAAGAAAATTTAGTAAATAAAGAAAAATAAATAAATAAATATTAATTATATATAATTTAATTAATAAAAACAGCAAAAATTGCAACTAGTCTTGAAAATATGAAAAATAAACAGAATGAACTTTGGAAAATTTATATGGACTTGTAAAAATATTTATAACAAAGATAATAACATAAAATAAAAATGCATTCAAAAAATAAATATGTAAATTTTAATTAAATATAATTTAAATGAAGAAAATAGCAGAAAAATAGAAAACAGCCTTTAAAAATAGAAAATAAATACAGTAAATTTTGGAAAAAATTTATTATCACTTTAAAAGTATTAAAAGACAAAATATACATAAAATAAAATATTAACAAATATTGTAATAAAATATAACAAAGAAAATATGATTTATATAATTTAAAATAGACAAAACTGCAAAATAAAACAAATTATACTCAAAATTGAAATGTACATAACTTTCACAATCTAAATCCGTTTTCAACGAAACGAAAAGCAGTATTTAAGTTATCAAATCTATTTTTATAACAAAAGATAAAATTTAAGAATTTAAATAATTAAATTGAAATTTAAAATTCAAGGTTTGACCAGTTTGAACAGAAATTCATCTTGCAGTAAAATATCCAATTTATACCGGTTTGAAATTATAATTCACATAATAATCAACACTTATATTTAAAAATGAAATATTTGAAATAAAATAAGTTTAAAATAATTTCAAAATAAAATAAAGTCAAATATTAAAATATATGAAAAAATCTAGGGTTGTTACAAATTATTTTCACAATTTCAAATTTTAAATTAATAATTTAATTATCCAATTAAATCACTATATTTCAAATACAATCTATTCAACTTATAAAATTTACTTGTGAATATTTAAAATCAATTAAATATATCGATTTCAAATGACTAAAATTCTAGGTCGTTGCATTCTCCCCTACTTAAAAGAATTTCGTCCTCGGAATTTCCAAGTTAGAAAAAGTCACAAAATGCATTAACTTTTCAAAAACAATATTTTCAAACTAGATATCAAATTCATTCATAAACTTTTTAAAAAAACTTTTCTAAGTTTTTAAATCCATTTATAGTTGTCTTTCCAAAATAACTAATATCATTTAACTTTTAACTCGAAATCAAAATTTTAGTTACCAAAAAACTTTCCAAAATTTTCTAATGCTTAAATTTTCAAAAAAAAATTCGCCGGCTTCTTCTTTGCGTGGTTCAATCGTAGTAGGATCAGAACATATATATATATATATAAGAATCTAAGAGGATGGGGCATCCCATAGGGAAAAAAGTGTAAAAGTACGATATGTAATCCAAGATACGTACCTTACATATTATTAGCGAGCATATACGGCTAATATAAACGAAAGCGAGCCCCAGATGCAAAGCAAGAGCCATTTGCACCTGCTAAATACTTAACAAACAATGAGAAACATGTACATATGAAAAGTAATATCAATATACAACATATACCAATACAACTACTACATATGCCAAAATAGGAAATGCAATCAATAAACAAAAGATGTAACCATCGTGCAACTATCATCCAACAACATCCATAACCAAATCAATACACTTTCACTTCTCATGAATATTTATTGAATTGATTTTCAGTTTATTCACATTTGATTAATTTACGTTAGATTTTACTAACATTTATTTTCAATTTATTCATTTTCAATTAGTTTACGTTCATTAATTTACATTCAAGTTGGTTCACTTTAAATTCAAATCAAATTCAATTCTATTTAGATCTACTTCACTTCCCATTTGAATTCAATTATTTAGCTTTCAATTTCATTAATTCAACATCATGTGAATTTCTATGCAATCAACTAACATCCATCTAACAATCAATGCATATCCAACATTACCAAATTTATTTACTTTACTTTCAACATTCATTTTGGTTTAACACATTTAATTTCAATTGGTTTAATATTCAATTATTCAATTTAGATTGAATTCTAGTATTCACTATATTCACATTTCTATACAACATTTATAATATTGTTATTAATTCACAACTTCTTAACAACAACATTTTTAATGTTTATAGATTTTACAACTAAAGTTGAATTTCTTTATATTACTCAAATTCACACTCATTTAATTCACTTTATTAATTTACTTCGATACCAAGATCAACTTCATTTAACATCACTTAAGTTATGTTTCATTTCAACTTCATTTACATTTACTTCCACTATGCAACTTAAGTTCACTTCTAATTAAATTCAAATTCTATTTTATTTAACTTTTACTTAAGTCAAATTTCCTATCACTTATTCAAATTTAGATTCTATTTTGCTTAACAAAACTGTTTAACCATTTTAACAATTGGTTTTACTTACATTTTCTCATTCTATAAGTTATATAATTTTTTTTATTAAAGTTTCCAAATTCATATTATATAATCACTTACCACTTAAGTTTAACTTTCATTTCAATAGTTGATCTAATTCATTTCAAATTTGATTCACTTTATTTAACTTTCCTTTAGTTAAATTTCAAATCATATATTTTATTATACTAACTCAAATTTATTTCAACTTTATCAACATTAAACCTTTTTTCTTATTATATGTCCAAATTCATTTTATTTATACTAATCAACTCCAACTTGGATTTTATATTCAAATTTATTTATCACATCAAAACTTAATTTTTCAATTTATTATTGGTAGCACATCCATCACATAGAAACTCGAAAATGATACTAATGATGCTGCAGTCATCACCATATTATTTCCTTGCAACAGTTGTGAATTCTGTGCTTTATATCCTTTTTAAAATTTCCTTTTATTTACAAATATATTTATAAATCTTAATTATATAATTTCACTATTTTACTTTACTTATATAAGGTCATTCCAAATTCTTTTATCTTATTTAGATTTATAACAATATAATCTCTTTACTTTGAAAAACAACTTTCAAAATCAACAGAATTCAAATTTCTCAAATTCTTAGTTTAAATTCATTTTCATTTATGACTCATATTTATAAATATATTCATTTTGTTTCATTTCTTATATATAAGATTATTACACCATTTTAAATTATATTAATTATAATTCCATATTATATAATTCACTTTCTTATATAATTTATTTTTTTACAGTTGTTGTTTTTATTTAAATTATTCGAACAACTTTTATTAACTTACATATATTTACATTTTCAAACAACCAAAAAATTCATTTATATACATTTTAATAATTTCTAAAAAATTGTTTCTTTTATATATAAAATATAATCGAGGTAAAATTATTTCATTTTCCCAATTTAAAATTATACTATGTCGACTTGCCTCGTTTAAGTGTTTGGAAATCCCTAACGATAACATGGCGTCCCACATACTAACTAGATTTCACAAACAACTCAATGGATAAGCAAACACAATATAAAACATTTTTTATATCAACTAACAAATACACACTCATATATATAATACACTCAAACTCGATCTAGGGTGCTACTGTCCTAATCTATACCGAGTACACATTAAAGCTTAGGAATATACAAAATCTAAGCTCTGATACCAAATGTGATGAAACGAAAATCCGTACCCTTTGAATCGACAATGAACCACACATGTCCGACCCAAAATGCACAGACTGACGGAAAGTCAAGAGAAAGAAAAGAGGAGAGAAGAAGAGAAGAGATAGATGATAGAAAAAAATAGAATAATACAGAATCTCACATCGTGGTGGAAAAGATATAATATCATATCAATGATCTTTACAAAAAAGAAACTATGTATACATACATCAATCAGAGTTCAATAATCAAACAATAGTTATCAGCCTGAACTGTTATAATAACCTACCCTTGCAATTTCCGATAATATACAACAACTAAGCAACGCAGCGGATAATCAATAATCAAAACAGATACGTGTATACGAAAATGAAGATCTCCAGCTCTCCTACTGAAGCTCCAAAAGCACCAAACTAAACCTGCAAATATACTCGGTCTGACCCGAGAATTGAAAGGGAAGAACGTCTAGATCGGTTTTGTAAACCAGCATGAGAAACACATTAAACTGAATTTACTAGATTGCCAAACTTTTTCTTTATGAAAACAAAATTATCTCGTAAGACAAGTCCATACACAAACATGAACATGTTTTTACCTTACGATAACTAAAACATCTTATATCAAATCCTCTGGTATTATAGTAGTGTTTAGTATGCAAATAATATTAATCATAGCCGAAATTGCTACATTGATTAAATTCCAGCATATAACTCAAAATGGGTAACACAATCAAAATGGCAAGCATGTAGTGGAGTTTGGATTTCCATACAAATGACTAGCTGAAGGGACTACCTTCCGGCAGTACATCTCTAGAAGAATGTACCGAGAAACCATCACAAAGTTTCTGTACCAACACAAGACCGGCCCACCTTTATAACTAGATGGTACTGAATACGTCATCCTCCAGTCGTTACCGACCTTTACTGAGGGCCCTCGAAGCATACAAACCACAATAATCAGATACACGACATCATAGCGTGTAAAGATATATCTAGAAGAGGATATCCTAATGGGAGCGACCCACTTAGCCTTGCCGCATCTAGCCTTGTTTTGGTCATTTCCGGTTGATGAGGCCTAAGGTAACGATTACCTTTCACATATCACATCACTTTGAATGCCACATGGCCATCTTCGTTGATTGCTAGTTGCCTTTAACAAAAATACGACCCTTAAGTTCATACGTCTTAAGGAGGGTGTTAAGCTAAGAGAAGTTTCCTTCTCTGCCACCACTGATGTACGTTTGTTAAAACCAATGTACATAATCTACAGAAATGCATGGTCAAACAAACCCCCATACAAGTTGTCCAGGAGCAAGACAAACCGAAAGCACTTTCCTACCACATCCTTTCAGGAAATCCTTAGGACTAGTAGCAAATAGTCCTTGCATTGGATATTTCATAATGAAAAGACCACTGCTACTGGATGTATATTGGGATTTAAAACCCAAATGATGAACAAGCAGTCCCCCACTACGAAAATCCAGAATAACAATATCATCAATAAGCAACCTACACAATCATCGCATATACGTTGGTCCGAAGTGGCTTTTAAATAAATCTTATCGCGATCTCTTTGCACCAACAATGCAACAACGTTTCAAAACTTCACACAGAAAGTCTCATAGACTCATCGTGTCTCTAACTTTCAACTTGCTATCATTCGCGCCAAGAAGGAAGCTCGATAGATTGGAGTAATACTCCGCACTATACAAATCAACATTCTCAACACAAACGATAATCAAGCCTTACAAAAGGCTACGTAGTGTATGCCTAAATAGTTCTCACATCAAGTCGAGGGATTAAAATTTGGCCAAGTTTGATAGTGGGCTAATCAAAGCAAAAACAAACAAATATTCAGCACCAAAAACAATCACTAGGTCGTTTTTGTTTAATCTTTCATTAGTTAAATCATTTGCAAAATATTCGCTGCAAATTATCTTTAAAAAGATATAATTCTAAAACCATTTCAATGTTGGAAAACATTTCCATATACTTATTTAATAATAAGTAATTCAAAATTTTATTTATTTTCAACATTTAGAAAATATTACATATACTTAAATCATCATTAAGTATATACTTTATTCTTTAAGGCAAAATTCTTTTAAACATCTTTATTTTGGGTCGAAACGAATGTTGCGTAAAATAACGTTACGTCAACCCAAAATCATTAGTATAGGGATTTGAAAATTAGATAGATATATAAACCCCATATACTATACAAAACATTTCCTTTTGAAAATCATTTACTATAACAACAGCGTTATAGTCCATTATTTTCTTATTTCTCGAAAATGTCTATTTCAATCGTAAATGTTGAAATCTATGGTTTCGATACTTAACACAATTTATTAACATCTTCAAAACATTTAAATCCATTTAATAATTTCACTTCCCAAAAATATCCATTTTATTAATAGATTATTCATTGTCCAAAATCGTGAATATACTTCTCTGAACAAATTCATTATTAATGCAACATTTAATTTAAAGGATAATTCACTGTACAAAATCGTGAATATATCTCCTTTATAAAATTCATCACTTCTATATATTTATTAAAGGATAATCCACTATCCAAAATCGTAGATATGATACCTTTAAATAAACTTCTATATATAGCTTATCGAATTCAATTGATTACGGATATGTAAAACAATGTTTATAAATCACATTTATATTTTATAAAAACTTCAATATACAAAATTTCTTTGTTTAACATATTATGTTTATACCTTACTTATATTCCAAAGTCCAATTGATAAGTTAATTACTTATAAATCTCTTTATTTCCAAAGTCATTCTTTTTATAACTTCACAACTTCATAAATCTATAAATCTTATTTGCTTATAAAATTCATCCTTAACTTCATTTTATCATTTATAAAACTCCTTTACAATCCCATCATTTTGATTTATAAAATATCACTTTTATAAATCTTATATATATATATACACACCATTTGTTATAACTTCAGAAATCTCCATTTAAACTTTTTTACAAAATAGTTCACTACATATTCCAAAAATCATAATTTACTATATTTCATAGAAATCATTATTTTTATGACATAAAAAATATAAATTTAATTTATTCAAAATAAATTCATTTCTTAAAGATTTAAAAATTAACAAAATATCTATTTTCAAAATCACTTGAAATTTCTTTTTAATTCGAAATCGCCACTTTAATATTTTTAAAATTCCAAAAATAGGCCCAACGCTGCAACAACACTAAATACATCAATCACGACAACCAAAACATCATATATTATATGATAACAGAATATATCATAATATATGTAAACAAATAAATACCGGTGAGGAATCCAGTTGGATCCTTACAACCTGTCACCTGCAACAAATGTACATATTAGAATATGCATACAATGTCCGCTTCGAGGCAGATGCACGTACAAAGGGTCATCCGCTCATACACGGCAACGTATACGGTCATCTGCTCCAATAGGCAGGAATGTATACAAATACCAATCAATATATCATATATCATCCCAACAATCATCATAAATAATATTTATTTCTCACTTATATAAAAATATCAATGAGTCAGAAAGAGTGAGTTGTACTCACATTGGTTCCAATAGCAGTTGCGGTGTTTTATTCCAAATAAAATTAAACAGGCATTTAATTTTAACCAAAATTTACACTAGCTCCAATCAACTTCAAACCAATATAGTGCTCGTCAATACGGACCCAACGTAATTCATTTCGTGTGAAATAGACCTCGTATGAAAAAGGTTATGGTATTTTAAAGTTCATAGGAATTTATATAATATAATTTAAATTTTCTTTTTTTATTTTAAACCCTCACTATGCTTCGACCGTTGATTTTGTTTTGATCACATTAGGGCCTTCCACATTATCTTCACCCTCACCAGGAATCACGCGTTCGAACAACCCATGGCCGCCGTCATCGTTTGAATTAACGAGCCTCCTACCGATCACCAGAAAATGATCGAGTACCACCACTTTGTAGCCCATTGCCAACTCCATCAACGCCGTAAATATTGATGAACTCGGTTGCCATCTTGCCTTGTATTTCGTGCTTGAAACGCGTGGCTTCACAAGCGACTTGCCGTCGATCGGCCACGCCATAACCCGTCACAACCATTGAATCGATAGATCACGACACCCGTTACAACTTTGCAGTTGATAAATTTTCGTAAATGTTTACAGACTGAGAGATTTTGAGGGAAGAAGATTGGAAGATTTGTGCCTTACATTTTGATGGTGGCGGCTATAAACCCTAGATGGATTAGGTTTTGTGAAAATTTAAGATAATGGGGGACTTTTATATAAAATTTCGCAACACTATACATCACCAAATTTTTCGAACTCGAAACGAAGCATGCTGCCTGGCATTTATAATGTTTTACCCCTATTCCGAACACAATGGAATATATATCGAGAGCCAATTTGATCGTATTTGAAAGATAGGTTTTTCGAGTCGATAATTTAAATTTAAAATTCACTTAACCAGATTTCTTCGCATTTTAGCTTTCCCGGGACAAACCATAAATCTGATTGACACGAAATTTGAAATCTTATAAATTATAACATTATGGACCCAAAGAAACTAGTTTTGTCGACATCCGAGACTATATGAAAAATGGTTATTTTTACTCATCAATTAAGTATTAAAATATTCAATATCTGTAAATTAAGTTTTAATTCAATTTAAAAAGTACTCTAACATCATTCTAATTGAAATAGAATTTAATACAGCTTTATAAATCATTTTCGTTCACATTAAGTCTAATTTCCAACTATTTTTACAATTTCAAATTTAAATTAATAATTTAATTATCCAATTAAATCACTATATTTCAAATATAATCGATTCAGCTTATAAAATTTACTTATGCATATACAAAATCAATTAAATATACCGATTTCAAATGAATGAAATTCTGGGACGTTACAATGGGTTCCCTCCGTGTCGGCCTTCGATAAGGAAGGCGATCCCGAGTATCCAAGTATATCCGATCCAATGTCTCATTCGGTCCTGTGTATGTGGAGAATTTTGGTTCTCCCAAACGCTTCCTCTTCCCTTTGTCATTATCTTTACCCAAGCTTTCACCGGACGATTCTCCATCCTTAACCATGTTTACTTCCTTTGACCTTATATCCAAACATGCATCCTCTTGTAGAAGAAATCTCTCAACTTTATGAAAGGACTCCCCGAGATCCATTGTGCGTCCCGTATCAACGATACTTTGAAATCCAAATTATCCCTAACTTCTAACACTGTCACCATTAGAACCATTGATGGATCCTGCCGATCCAGCGAAGCAACTGCTGCATTAAACCAAGTTAAAAAAAGTCTTGAGCAGTTCTCCCATCTTCTGCTTCACCAATGTCAGTGTCATCACACTCTTCGGCCTTTTGATGTTGTGACGACCGCCCATGACTCCCGCACGAAAACAAGGGAATGGTGCGCTGAAAGGTTTGTCAGGCAGCCATGGACGATAGTCAGGATAAGACAAAGCAGAATAGTCCATCGTATTACTCACAGCGCATGGATAAAATACAATAGAAAGTATACATAGTGAAGCTCTATAGAACAGATTCTCATCATATAAACTCATAATAGTTTGATACAGCAATCAGCAAAGTCAATACATCAAGCCTCACTACATATCACTCAGAGAATATACAAACAGCGGAACACCCAGTACATATAGTAAGAAAATAATATGCAAAAGCCTCCAGCTCGTCTTCGTCATCAACAGCGTTGACCACTAAGAACAACACCTGTCACCTGCTACCTAGTCTGTCCATCCCAACATGGATGAACAGCCCAAGGTAATAAGAGTTAAACATAAAACCTTGAGTCAGACAACAGTCTTAGTGAGCAGTAAATCAACTATCAAACATACCAAAAGAGCATAAAGGGTAAAAGGAATAGGAACTCAACCATCCCACTCCACCTCTTTCTACAGTGATAACCCCCAGACACACTAAGCAGAAGTAAACATAGAAATTCAGACATTTAAAGCAAAGTAAATATCACTCAAGTCAAGGTCGGTGTTTTCCAAATGCAAACCCCCAAGGCCTAAACCAAGATCAGATAAGCACCCTGAAAACATCGCTCCTGACCCAAATGACAATACAACCAAACATCCAAACATCCATGACTCTGGCTGTCACTGTTATCATTGCCTTGAATTCACCGTTAGTTGAATGACCGCCTGTCAAGGGCTAATGGTAACCTCGGTTCTAGACATAACTCCGCACGTCGTCACAGCCCGTGCCTAGGAATTTTCGCAACTACCCAGAGTACTAGCACGTCGTCGCAGCCCGTGCTTGGAACGTCATCGTGACCCGTCCCAACGTACTCTTGCTTTGAGCATGCTAGAACCTTCAACAACGATGAAATCTCAACCTCCTAGTCATCCTCCTCAACGACTATTCTCATACTAGCCCAAGCGCCTCTCGAGCCCACCATTATCAACCAACTCGAACCGCATCATCGAGTTATCAACATGCTTGGGATGATCCCGTCTGGATTAAATCAAGGCTATCTCACATCATGCTTTGCTTCATCGCATCATAGCAAAGTCCATCATCATCGAATCTATCCATATGAACTTTAACATCCGCTTCATATGCCACAAGCTACTTTTACCACTCAAGAGCCTCTCCACTTAGCTTTTGAATCATCTTCGACCAACTTGTCCAAATCAACTATTAGCTAATTTGCAACAATCTATCAATCAAATCAATCATTAATCCAAGCAGTCAAACATTCAAATAAGATCTAATAAGCAATTATACAAGAGTGGCAATTTCGTAATTAAAATGTCCAAATCTAACAAGTATGAATTATAAGCAAATATCTCTAAAATTTGATGAATAAACTTATATAAGTTAACATGTAACAAAATGGGTATCCAAAACTTCATAGACAATGGATCTACATGCAGACTTAAGGAAAATGCAAGAAATCTCTATCTTTAACACATAAACAAGCCACCGATCCAATATACTCCTTTGGGTCCGTGTGAGAGATAACTACCACTCACCGAATCACCTAAACACCTCAAAAGATAACAACTTCAGATCTGGACAGCAAAGGATCTAGCTTGATCCGATAAGATTTCCCTTCAAACGATGAAATCTCTCTTCGATGGATGTAGACCTTCAACTTTGACTCTTGGATCTTCGATTTGATCTTCAATCTAGATGAATGGAAGCACAAGATTAAAGTGGAGAAAAGAAGTGAAGAAGTGTTGTAGTCGAGCTCTCAAAATGGCAGCACTTCGTCGCTTCAAAATCCGGATTCCAAAAATGAAGATAGGCACTCCTATTTATAGGCTGAAATCCTTAACTTGTATGCCCGCTTAAGTCGGTCACGACTCATCAAGACCCACGACTTACGACTTAAGACCTACGACTTAAGACGTACGACTTAAGGCTTACGACTTAAGGCTTACGACTTAAGGCTTACGACTTAAGGCTTACGACTTAAGGCTTACGACTTAAGACTTACGACTTAAGACTTTCGACTTAAGACTTTCGACTTAAGCCTTCAAACGATGAAATCTCTCTTCGATGGATGTAGACCTTCAACTTTGACTCTTGGATCTTCGATTTGATCTTCAATCTAGATGAATGGAAGCACAAGATTAAAGTGGAGAAAAGAAGTGAAGAAGTGTTGTAGTCGAGCTCTCAAAATGGCAGCACTTCGTCGCTTCAAAATCCGAATTCCAAAAATGAAGATAGGCACTCCTATTTATAGGCTGAAATCCTTAACTTGTATGCCCGCTTAAGTCGGTCACGACTCATCAAGACCCACGACTTACGACTTAAGACCTACGACTTAAGACTTACGACTTAAGGCTTACGACTTAAGGCTTACGACTTAAGGCTTACGACTTAAGACTTACGACTTAAGACTTAAGCCTTAAGACTTTCGACTTAAGCCTTAAGACTTTCGACTTAAGGCTTACGACTTAAGGCTTACGACTTAAGGTTTACGACTTAAGGCTTACGACTTAAGGCTTACGACTTAAGGCTTTCGACTTAAGGCTTTCGACTTAAGGCTTACGACTTAAGACTTACGATCAACAATTCTACGATCCTTCGATCCGTAAAAATACGGGTCGTTACATTCTCTCCCCCTTAGGAATTTCGCCTCCGAAATTCCAAACAAACAAGAACAATCAAAACTATTCTGCATGCCTACCATCCATAGCAATCAACAAACCATGCATCCAATTACTAGCCTAGCATGCAGAATTCTAAGACTAGAACAAGTTACAAATTCATGAGATGTCACGACACCTTAGGGCCATACCTCGAAGAGTTCAGGATGAGCTGCCTTCATCCTCTCTTCCTCCTCCCATGTACAGTCATTAACATCATCACTCCATTGTACCTTGAGCAACTTGACTACCTTCCTCCTAAGCTGTTTCGTGTCAGTTTCCACAACACGAAGCGGCTTACGAGGTCTTCTAATAACTGGATCAACTTCCAAATCTTCACAGCTATCAGCAGCAACCACTGTATTTGGGTCGTGCACATACTTCCGTAGATACGACACGTGAAAAACATTGTGCACACCCGACATCTTTTCTGGTAACTCCAACTTATAAGCGAGCTTTCCAATTCGCTCGACGATCGGGAATGGTCCAACAAATCTTGGAGTCAATTTTCCTTTCTTCCCGAATCGAATAACATTCTTTAGTGTAGAAATCTTCACAAAAACCATATCTCCAATGTCGAATTCCAAATCTTTTCGACGCTTATAGGCATAACTTTTCTGACGATCTTGGGCTGCCTTCATTCGTCGCTGAATGGTCTCTATACAATCTGAAGTCTGTCGAATCATTTCGGGCCCAAGTATCAGCTTTTCTCCAGTTTCCAACCAACATGTCGGAGAGTTACACGGTCTTCCATACAATGCCTCATATGATGCCATACCAATACTTGACTGGTAACTGTTATTATATGAAAATTCCACCAAATGAAGATAATCTTCCCATGATCCTCCGAAGTCCAAAACACATGCTCGGAGAAGATCTTCCAAAACTCGGTTGACTCTCTCAGTCTGACCATCTGTTTGGGGGTGATAAGCTGTACTCAAACACAATTCAGTTCCCAAAACTTCCTGGAAGCTCTTCCAGAATCCACTAGTGAACAGTGGGTCTCGATCGCTCACTATACTCTTTGGAATACCATGGAATCAAACTATCCACTTAACATACAACTCAGCCAATTTCGATGCAGACCTAGTTGATCGAACAGGAATAAATCTTGCACTCTTAGTCAAACGATCTACGATGACCCAAATCCCTTCATTTCCTGCTCTGGTTCTAGGTAGTCCATCGATAAAATCCATCGATATTTGCTCCCACTTCCATGTAGGAACTTCTAATGGCTGAAGCAATCCACTTGGCTTCTTCTGTTCGGCTTTTACCAACTGGCAGTTCATACACTTGGAAATAAAATTTCCAACATCCTTCTTCATACCTTCCCAGTAATAGGTTCTCTTCATATCCCGATACATCTTATTTCCACCTGGATGAATTGTCAACTTTGAGTGATGACTTTCCTTCAAAACTTCATTTCTCAATTCATCTATATCGGGAACAACCAGTCGTCCTTGTTTCCGAAGCCAACCTTCTTGATCGACCTCGAATCCTTTATCCTTCTCTGGGTCCAATCCAGATTCCAAATCACGGATAATCTTGACAAGCTTATCGTCTCGCTTTTGGCTCTCGCCAATTCTTTCCACTAGAGTAGGTCTTATCGATAAGTTTGTCAACATCTCAGGTTCCAATTCACATCTAAGCCTGAAGTCAAATCCAACCAAATACTCAAGACTCTTCCATTCCGAAAACATGGCTCCCAAACCTGCATGTCTTCGACTTAACGCATCTGCCACTGCGTTACCTTTTCCTGGAGTATAGGCTACACCAAAATCATATGATGCTAAAAACTCTAACCATCGTTGCTGTCGAAGATTCAAATCCTTTTGGGAGAAAAGATACTTCAATGACTTATGATATGTAAACAACTCAAATCGAACTCTCAATAGGTAATGTCTCCACATCTTCAACGCAAATACAATCGCCGCTAACTCCAAATCATGAGTCGGATAATTCCTTTCATGCGGCTTCAGTTGTCGACTTGCATATGCAACAACTTTATCCTTCTGCATTAGCACTGCTCCAAGTCCAGTACCACATGCATCGGTGTAAACCACCATCTCATCATTTCCACTTGGAATAGCCAAAACAGGAGCACTTGTCAATCGCTCTTTCAGGATTCCGAAAGCTTGCTCACACTTAGCATCCCATCTGAACACTTGGTTCTTTTTCGTCAACCCTGTTAATGGTGCAGCTATCTTGGAAAAGTCTTTGATAAACCGACGATAATATCCTGCTAATCCAAGAAAACTTCTCACATCAGATACATTCTTAGGTCTAACCCAATCCTGGATTGCTGCCACCTTAGCGGGATCAACCGCTATTCCATTTCCAGAGATAACATGGCCTAAGAACCTCACTTCACTCTTCTAGAAGTGACACTTCGAAAACTTAGCCCTCAGCTGATGTTTTCGCAAGATTTCCAAAACAATACGCAAATGCGTCTTGTGCTCTTCTTCAGTCTTGGAATAAATCAAAATATCATCCACAAACACAAGTACAAACTTGTTCAACTGATCCCTGAACACTCTATTCATAAGATCCACAAAATATGCCGGTGCATTGGTCAATCCAAACGGCATTACTAGCCACTCATAGAAACCGGATGGTGTCCTAAAAGCAGTCTTCGACACACTATCCTTTTCCACTCTCAACTGGTGAAATCCCGTTGCCAAATCCATCTGAGAAAACACCTTAGCTCCGTGAAGCTGATCAAACAAGTCATCTATTCTCGACAACGGATACTTGTTCTTCTTAGTCACTTTATTCAACTCACGATAGTCCACACACAACCTCAACGATCCATCCGCTTTGGTTGCGAACACAACTGGTGCACCCCATTCGGACACACTACGCTGAATGAATCCTTTCTGTAAAAGGTCATCAACTTGCATCTTCAACTCTTGTTGTTCCCTAGGCGCCATTCGCCTAAGCGGCATCACAACAGGTTTGGCTCCTTCAACTAGATCGATACGAAACTCGATCTCTCTATGCGGCGGTAACCCTTTGACCTCGTCAAAGACATCCTCAAATCCATTCACGATAGGCACCGATGACAGTCCATCCCGTGGAACAACCAGCGAATACATGAAGCTCATGAAGACGCCTTCTTCATGCTTACATCGTATCATAACCTTTCGACCCTCCACATTCTCGACTGTCACCTCCAGCCTCTTGCAATCAACCCTTGCCGCATACTTCCTAAGCCAGTCCATACCCAAAATAATTCCGAACCCCGCAAAGTTCAGAACAAAACAATCACAAACAAAAGAGCAATCATGACTCGATACAACTAGACCACGGCATATCATACACAAACATGACGAACCCCCAACTGGATTAGTCACAACCAATGGTCTATCAACAATATCCGGTTCCAAACCCAACCGGCCTACAAGTTCACTACAAACAAAGGAATGCGACGCCCCAGTATCAAACAACACTCTAACTGGAACACCACAAATGGAAAGAGTACCTTGAACCACCACACTCTTCCCCTTCTCTTCTGCAGTAGGAGCTTTCGAAGATGATGGAACAGCCCCCAAAGCATAAGCTTGCACAATCTGCTTGTCCTTCCTCGGTTCCAGACAATTCTTCCTGAAATGCCCCGGCTTATCACAGTTGTGGCACTTCGCCGGCGCCTTCTGATTCTTACAATCCCTGGAGAGATGGCCCTTCTGCTGGCAATTGTAGCAGGTCACTTCACCCTTCGGCTTCTTTTGACCATTCTTACCCTTCTGCTGCTGCTGCTTCCTCTTCTTGTTTCCACCTTGCTCCTTGGTCACAATAACAACAGATCCTTCCTTAGGAAACAGATTCTCATGCCTGAGAGCCTTCTCCACAAGCTTCACAAACGGATCGTCCAAATGATCCACCAACTGCCTCCCAAGATAACTGTCCAGGCCTGTCACAAACTTCTCATTCTTCTGATAAGGGGATTCAATATATGACCGAGCATACTTGGACAAAGCTTCAAACTCAGAAACATACTCAAGAACTGGTCTTCCACCTTGCTTGAGCTCCACAAACTTCTTAAACAAAATAGATTTCTGAGCTGTAGAAATGAACTTAGCTTCAAATCTGACTTGGAATTGCTCCCAAGTAATCTCTTCCTCTGGAGTATCAATGGTGATAGAGTTTCACCAATCAGAAGCTCTTCCCTGAAGCTGTCTTGATGCAAGCTTCCTCTTAGTCACATCCTCAATTCCCAAGTCACCAAAGATCCTTCTACAAGCATCTATCCATCTCTGGACTTCTATGGTCGATTCTGTTCCCAAGAAAACCTTCCCTCCAAGAGCAGTATAGTCCTTACAAAGCTTAGCAAAATCCACTGGTCTTGGGGCTTGAACCTGAACTCCAACATCTACCGATGGCCCCGGAGCTGGCATCCTTCTCATGATCGAAGTCATCATAGCCTCGAACATAGAAGCATAATCAGCAGCCCCCTCAACAGCATGGCCTCCCCTAGCAGCTGATCTCCCTCTTCGACTCATTCCTAATATCGAAAAGAAATGATTAATATACCCTGAGAAACAACTGCATAAGAAGTTCAAATCCTTCTAGGCTACTATATTATATATATAGTAATCATCCATCAAAATCACAATTACGTCTCTCATACGTAGTTACGTCAGCGAGCGTTGGCTAAAATCGATTAACCAAAGCTCTGATACCAAATGTGACGACCGCCCATGACTCCCGCACGAAAACAAGGGAATGGTGCGCTGAAAGGTTTGTCAGGCAGCCATGGACGATAGTCAGGATAAGACAAAGCAGAATAGTCCATCGTATTACTCACAGCGCATGGATAAAATACAATAGAAAGTATACATAGTGAAGCTCTATAGAACAGAAGTCTCATCATATAAACTCATAATAGTTTGATACGGCAATCAGCAAAGTCAATACGTCAAGCCTCACTACATATCACTCAGAGAATATACAAACAGCGGAACACCCAGTACATATAGTAAGAAAATAATATGCAAAAGCCTACAGCTCGTCTTCGTCATCAACAGCGTTGACCACTAAGAACAGCACCTGTCACCTGCTACCTAGTCTGTCCATCCCAACATGGATGAACAACCCAAGGTAATAAGAGTTAAACATAAAACCTTGAGTCAGACAACAGTCTCAGTGAGCAGTAAATCAACTATCAAACATACCAAAAGAGCATAAAGGGTAAAAGGAATAGGAACTCAACCATCCCACTCCACCTCTTTCTACAGTGATAACCCCCAGACACACTAAGCAGAAGTAAACATAGCAATTCAGACATTTAAAGCAAAGTAAATATCACTCAAGTCAAGGTCGGTGTTTTCCAAATGCAAACCCCCAAGGCCTAAACCAAGATCAGATAAGCACCCTGAAAACATCGCTCCTGACCCAAATGACAATACAACCAAACATCCAAACATCCATGACTCTGGCTGTCACTGTTATCATTGCCTTGAATTCACCGTTAGTTGAATGACCGCCTGTCAAGGGCTAATGGTAACCTTGGTTCTAAACATAACTCCGCACGTCGTCACAGCCCGTGCCTAGGAATTTTCGCAACTACCCAGAGTACTAGCACGTCGTCGCAGCCCGTGCTTGGAACGTCATCGTGACCCGTCCCAACGTACTCTTGCTTTGAGCATGCTAGAACCTTCAACAACGATGAAATCTCAACCTCCTAGTCATCCTCCTCAACGACTATTCTCATACTAGCCCAAGCGCCTCTCGAGCCCACCATTATCAACCAACTCGAACCGCATCATCGAGTTATCAACATGCTTGGGATGATCCCGTCTGGATTAAATCAAGGCTATCTCACATCATGCTTTGCTTCATCGCATCATAGCAAAGTCCATCATCATCGAATCTATCCATATGAACTTTAACATCCGCTTCATATGCCACAAGCTACTTTCACCACTCAAGAGCCTCTCCACTTAGCTTTTGAATCATCTTCGACCAACTTGTCCAAATCAACTATTAGCTAATTTGCAACAATCTATCAATCAAATCAATCATTAATCCAAGCAGTCAAACATTCAAACAAGATCTAATAAGCAATTATACAAGAATGGCAATTTCGTAATTAAAATGTCCAAATCTAACAAGTATGAATTATAAGCAAATATCTCTAAAACTTGATGAATAAACTTATATAAGTTAACATGTAACAAAATGGGTATCCAAAACTTCATAGACAATGGATCTACATGCAGACTTAAGGAAAATGCAAGAAATCTCTATCTTTAACACATAAACAAGCCACCGATCCAATATACTCCTTTGGGTCCGTGTGAGAGATAACTACCACTCACCGAATCACCTAAACACCTCAAAAGATAACAACTTCAGATCTGGACAGCAAAGGATCTAGCTTGATCCGATAAGATTTCCCTTCAAACGATGAAATCTCTCTTCGATGGATGTAGACCTTCAACTTTGACTCTTGGATCTTCGATTTGATCTTCAATCTAGATGAATGGAAGCACAAGATTAAAGTGGAGAAAAGAAGTGAAGAAGTGTTGTATTCGAGCTCTCAAAATGGCAGCACTTCGTCGCTTCAAAATCCGGATTCCAAAAATGAAGATAGGCACTCCTATTTATAGGCTGAAATCCTTAACTTGTATGCCCGCTTAAGTCGGTCACGACTCATCAAGACCCACGACATACGACTTAAGACCTACGACTTAAGACTTACGACTTAAGGCTTACGACTTAAGGCTTACGACTTAAGACCCACGACTTACGACTTAAGACCTACGACTTAAGACCTACGACTTAAGGCTTACGACTTAAGGCTTACGACTTAAGGCTTACGACTTAAGGCTTACGACTTAAGGCTTACGACTTAAGGCTTACGACTTAAGGCTTACGACTTAAGACATACGACTTAAGGCTTTCGACTTAAGGCTTTCGACTTAAGGCTTACGACTTAAGGCTTACGACTTAAGGCTTACGACTTAAGGCTTACGACTTAAGGCTTACGACTTAAGGCTTACGACTTAAGGCTTTCGACTTAAGGCTTTCGACTTAAGGCTTACGACTCAAGGCTTACGACTTAAGGCTTACGACTTAAGGCTTACGACTTAAGCCTTACGACTTAAGACTTACGACTTAAGACTTACGAATTAAGGCTTACGACTTAAGGCTTACGACTTAAGGCTTTCGACTTAAGACTTAAGACTTACGACTTTAGACTTACGATCAACAATTCTACGATCCTTTGATCTGTAAAAATACGGGTCGTTATAGATATGAACTCTGAACTGTTTCAAAAAACCTATCCAATTCTATCCATGTTCCGATAGACCTATCTTCCAGCTGTTTGAATCATAGAGCAGCTATACTGGTCAAGTATAAGGGGAAACACTGGGCTATAACCTCCTCTGATGTCCCCAGCACTTCCACATGCCTTGTGCACCTCATCAAGTGGTCAGTGGGATCTATTACCGTTGTATACTTCCAGAGTGGGCAGCTTGAAATCGGGTGGATTCCTAGCCATCCCGATGTTACGGGTAAATAGACTTTTGTTTATTCCTTCCAAATCTCTATTTGTCAGAACTCCACAAATAGTTCGCCTGATATTGTCTGCTAATCTAGTGTTACCTACCAAGGGTTGCCCCCAATCCACATTTCCTAACTGCCCTCCAAGTCCTCGAGGGAATTATGGCACATATTCCTTGTCACGCACTCCTGTATTCCTGTTGGCGCTGGGTTGTGCAGCGTCATCTGTTATCCCTCCATGGATTATTCAAGCATTACCTAGTGGTGTGCCCCTAAGTATAGGTCCATCCAGATTGATAGTTGTTTGCTGATTGGGGGTCATCCCTGCTGAACCACTCCATCTGCTTGCCTGTTGAGTCCTTCTGATCCAGTTCCATGGGTCTGAGCTGCCACAGTTCCTGGTATTCCTGTCTGTCCAAATTACCTAAGAAGGGTCTGCATCATTTCCTCTTGACTTTTCATCAACTACTCCTACATAGAATACAACATTTGATCTACATCTCATCTCTAGTGATGTAGATGGATGCTTGATATGCTCCAGCTCTAGAAGACGCCTCTTGACTTCCCTCTTGATTGCTCATTTCTATCATTTATCTACTTGTCGATGGCCTAACCATTGCTTCCCAGAATCCGAGTTCCCAAGCCCTTAAATCCAAAATCCAAGCTTCAGAATTCCTGAGTGCTAGCTTTCTCAGTGAAAGCACCAAAAAGTTAGCGACAAAATTGGTCACTAACACCCAAAAACCATTGAAAGCACCAATTCACAATCACAGATAACAAATAGAGTGTATGTAGAGAGTATAAATATGAAGAACATTAAAAATTAAAAAGAAAGCAGTAATAATAGAGGACTTATAGTGGTTCGGCTAACTCAAGCCTATGTCCACTCTAGAAATTCCTTTTTATTGATAAGAGAATCAATTACAGTTACAATTCAAAGTTTTTAAAACAATAATGGCAGAGTGGACTTAAGGAAGAAGATGAAGGGAAACAAAATGAAAAACCCTTTTCTGAATCCCCGCCTGCTGTATTTATAGGAAAAACCTGAGTTATTAGGCTTCCTGAGTGGTCCAAGCCCATCAAGACCTTTGCCGACCTCGAATCCATCATTATGACCGATCTTGAATTTTCCTAGGTAATGACCCGAAGTGGTCTCATGGTCGACTCGAAGTAAACTAGGCTGGAACTCGGAGCAATATATGCACCGACCTCTAAGCTTTGTGCTGATTCCATTCATCTTTCATAGTCGACTCCTACTTGAAACCTAAGCACCGACTCGAAGCATTAGGCAAGATGACCCGGAGTTAACACAAAGCCGACCCGATTCCAACATACCGACCCGAGTATTGTTGAGCATCGACCCAAAGCCTGTCTCTAATGTCGATCCCTACTTCGCACCGATCCTATCCATATGCCGACCCCGAGCACTCCTCGATGCCGACCCAATCCATTCCCTTCCAAGTCGATCCCAAAACGAGATTACTCCATTACTCGAAGCCCACTGGGTGCCGATCCAAAATTCCACCAACCTCAAGCAAATATGCCGATAAGTCCACGCCGACCTAGAGCTACTCCAACCATGTTGATCCCTTTCATCTCCTTGGTGCCGACTTCATCCCAAGTTGCCGACCTCAATTCCTGCCAATCCCAAAAGATACGTGTTGACCCCATGTGTGCATCATGCCGACCCGAGGAGTACACCGACCCCTCTGGAATGCACCGATCCCATGTGACCATGCAAACGACCCAAAGCAGCTTGGCAAATGGCTCGAAGCAGGCAGCTTAAAAACCCGAAGAACACCAAGTATGGCTCGAAGCAAACTCCAAGCATCCTAAATCACCTCGATTTTTCTCGAAACTCATATTTCGAGTATCCCACTTCTTTTGCCCATCGACTACGCCGAATCCTAGCCTCATAATCATATTTATCATCTGTGATTGATCGTCTATCCATATAGCCGACTCAAACCTATTGTATTCCAGCCTTGATAACCAAGCAGTCGATTTAGTTAAATCTGCCTACATAAGCCTTGCCAAAATGCAGGTTAACATTTCTCTTATATTTTAACAAAACTCTGCCGAAATCCTAAGTAAATCAAACAAGATTATCTCTAGTTTGATTCTCTGTCATTCTCTTTCAAAGATCTTAGTGCTATTCAGAGCTATAAGATTATTTGCAACCAAAGATCGAAAAATCGAAGTGTATCGAGTCTCTCTCTATCAAAATGTGAATGAAAACGGTGTGATTTTGGCCTGCAAATCAATTGGTTGTGATTGTAGCCCGTACATCAATTGGTGATTTTGTAGCCTGGTTAAATCAAGAGAGTTTGCCGTGAACTCGAAGACAGGAGGGTGTATCTCATGGCCTTGAAATCGAGGTTGTATATTGACATTATATTTGAAAAGAAATCTGCACAAGAAATTGTATGGGACTAGATGTAGGGTAACCCGAACCAGTATAAAAATTTCGGTATGTTCTTTCCATTACTTCTTTTATTTAGTATTTGCATCTGTGTCTGATTCTATGATTGTTTCTGTATTTGTGAATTGTACCTATCTGTGTTTAATTCCAAAAGATTTCAAAAGTTTCATAAAATTAATTAAACACTATTCAACCCCCACTAGTGTTAATCCAGCCTTAAGATCTGAAATCCTCATTTCCAACACCCATCATGTACAACGCAAAAAACCCTAGCAACGTGGTCCAAATTCTTCGAATTTTGCGTTAGATAGTTGATATCAAAATGTTTTTACAAGATGAAGAAAGCAACATTCTCGACCTTGATAGCGAATTCGATTGGTAATGATAAAAATTGACAGGCATTATTACACCGACTGCAACTCTCATCATAGAGAATGCTAAGAATGTTCATCTCAATGGCTATATACATGTCAACATGATAAAATTTAAAGGTATAAACCAAAACTCGATATTTAAAAATAAAAATGTTTATGTTGTAGGTCACCATCATTGTACTCATAGCATCAATACACCATTTACTCAAAATTTTGAGTTCTATATCCACATATCTACCAAATATGTCAAAGGCCGGATCTCCGATTTGTGGGTGTACATTTAATTTTTTTCCACCATTTCAACGTTGTCGTAAAATCTCTATGTCATATTATTCTATCGTAATTCTATTTATAATACATTTTTTTTACATAAATGAGAAGTGATTAATGAAAAATTAACAATATCTAATATAATATAATGATAATAAGTGATATATACCATCAGCACTTTCGTGGTTATAGAAATGTGATGTATCTCTTTTTCAAGCATGGTGAGTGATCGAAATAGAAATGTTGGTGAAATGACAAGCACCATTGTCCCAGTGGTTAAGTGCTTCGACTCTAGTGTGAGAGGTTACAAGTTCGAAACTTGCGTTCCGTGATTCGAACATATATTGACATGTGATATGTGCTTTGTTGTATCTAAGTACCATTTCAAAAAAAATGTTGGTGAAATAATGTTCGTATCGACTCCTAATCTATCATCATCGAGCCTAAAAGCTTTTTTAATGTTTTTCGCCTGCGAACTAGGGCAATGAAGCAAGATCCTTCATCTTGAATATTCTCCTCTATTAAATTACTTGATTTGGGAATTTAACCTAGAAATTAGGGAGTGGGTGCTAATAGGGAAGGTAATTTAGTCCAAATTAATCTATGTCCCTTAAGCATAGAATACGATTTCAGTCAAAATTTGGAAAAAGATGAAAATAGAATTATGTATGTACAGTTAAAGCCCTACTAAAATCCCATAAAATCTCCACTATAGCACACAGCGCTCTTTGATCGATACGCTTTTCAATTTAGCGCTATAAAATAGTAGATCCGCTTTAAGCTCCGCTATTTTCTGCTACAGTAGCTAAATCAAGGTTTTTAAGCACCCATCTTAACAATATTAATATATAAATGTTGATTTAACTAGTTTTTTTCTAAAGAAAATCAACAAAGTTAGGGTAAACACCTAATTTTAAGGAATATATGTTTAACATAATTTAGAAATCTATCGTAATCATCAAATCTAGTCTGCGTAAATCATGATATTTTTGGGTTTCGATATATATGATTAAACAGTATTTCTCTTTCCTACCCAAATGATATGGAAATGAGAATAAATTAATTTTAAATATTCTGTTTTATATGTAATGAAGATTTTTACACCTATGTTATTTTCCATTATATCTTCGTTTTACCCTCGCCATGACTTTTTACACCTCCACTGGACTGTTATAGAACTGTTAAGCAAGCGCTTTAACTGCACAAAGGTAAAAACATAATTCTAAGGCATAAGTTTTCAATATAAATTAGAAATCTATTGTAGTTACTGGATCTAATCTGCACAGATCATGATATTCTTCAGTTTTGTTATATAAGATTAAACAATATTTCTTTTCTTTACACAAATGATCTGAGAATAAGAATAAATTAGCTTTATATATTTTTCACCATATCCAATGAAACCTTTACAACTTCGATATTTTCCGCTATACCCCTGCTTTATCCTGGTTATAAATTTTTGCACCTCTATCGTTATAGAACCATCAAGTACGTCACTACAACAAAACAACCATTTTACAATAGGCAATGCCCGTTGTAATATGGATTTCACAACGGGCATGCGCCCGTTGTATTAGGCCTCTTTGTAATAAGTTGACCATATTTTACAACAGGCAACACCCGTTGTAATATGGATTTCGCAACGGGCAATGCCCGTTGTAATACATGATATTGCAACGGTTTATGACCGTTGCAAAATAAATGCAAATTTTTTTAAAAAAAAATACAGCAGCATCCATACAGTATATCCATACCAATAATGAACAATTTAACGAGTAATAAATATTATCATAAAACAACCAAAATCAAATACGAAAGGACTAAAAGCATTGCCTATTCATCTTAGTTTTGTTCACTGGCTGTTTACATTTCATCAAAATAGTATTACATTACACTGTGCATTTCATTTCATCAAAACTGTTATCTGTTGTTACATTGCAATTTGTTTACATTCCATGTTGCATCTCCATCTCACCAACCCTCTACATTGCATTTTTTACAAACTTCTCTATCCATTACATCACCACCTCCCTCGCTCCTTTCTTGCCACCATCTGGTTCTCCTATTTCTCCTCCATGCCTTCCGTTGTCCCCAAATCACCATCAGAACCACAACTTGCCTCAACAGCTCCATTTATGCTTTAAACATATACAACTTCAACCACCCTCAAACTCACTTCAAAACATCCTTACATCCATCACTGCATCAAACGCCCCACTGCCATGCTACAACTTTAACCATACCTCTACAACTAGTTCATCACCAAACTACTCCACCTACATTCGTCTGCAATTGTTTCCAACATCGACCAATCACCTTCATCACTTCAAACTCATACAAACTCTCCTCCTCACCCAACACATATTCCTCCCCACTCCATGAACCCACTACCAATTTATGTTCAATCGCACCTATACAGTCATTTCCATCAACATACCCAAACACTTCACCTCACCATCCTTCCGAAACTACTGCAAGTTCACCTACATTCACCAAGTATGATGCCACTACTTCTCCCAACCACACTTCATCACCACCACAATACCACTTCAACCAAATCATTCATCAGCAAACACAATCGCCTACAACCTAAACACCCTAACAAAAAACCCCAAACTGCCACTACAACTCCCAAAACCAGTCAGACCAATCCCAAAAACTCCTAACAATTCACTACTCAACCTCCCGACCTCCTCTCAGCATAACGCAACCAATGCATCGATATCATGAATTGGCTTTTGAAGCTTGTCAGTTATTCCAGACGCAACCTGAAGTTTATGATGTCAGCTGGCATTTCCCAAAAATATAAAGTTTAATTCGAAGGTGTATGCTCATGGAGCTGACATTATAAGCATAATTCAAGGAAACTGGAGTTTCAAACTATAATGGAAAATAACAGTTTTTATTGTTCATTAAAGTATATTTAAAATAAGTTATCATTGGATGTTTAGAAACATATACTCCAATGTATCAAAAGAAGGTAGATACCTTGCTTCTAGCACTAAGTAATGCAGACATAGTATGAAATTTCTTCCCTAATCTGCGCCTACTTGACATTCTTTGCTTCGTCACCTCATCTGTATCGGGACTAATCTCTATAACCACTTCATATTTTGGCTTCACTGCCGCCTTTTGCTTTTTAACAATGTTGTTTGTTGGCCTTGGTAGATAAGGAATTTGTTCACTAAGAAAAATAAAACAAGCATCAGACCCCAAAAAAGGCTGAAATAAGAGATAAATTAATGAGAATAAAGAAGTAAAAGATAATTACTTGTCAGCGTTCACAGCTCTATTCGTTACGAAATTGCCAGTATCTCCAAGAACTCGACGACCAACTCCAGCATTCATATCCTTACCTTTCTGAATTTCCTCTTCTGATAATTATACTAAAGTATTAGTTTTTGCACATCAAGTAGAGTATAATTTGCATGAAAAGATGTTCTCTTTTTCTCTTTTTGTCTAAAAGTGCAGAAAATAGATGGAGTAAACACAGATAATTCAAAGAACATATACATGTTTGTTCTTAAAAGCTGCTTATATATTAAATTTTTGTAAGATAGCAATAAATTTAAACAAAGAAGCCTAATTATGATGCAAATGACAAAGATTTGAATGGTTTTTAAAAAAATCACCTTCAATTTGAAACACCTCACCTTCTGCGAATCCACCTCTTCCCTTATGACCTGAACTCTGAAATACCTCTACATCTCCACCACCCAAGCATACCTATCATCTCCGCACAACCCCTCTCTTGCTTAATGGCGATCATTTAGTTTTCAAGGCTGCGATAAATTTCAACCTTTGGCGACCTTGTGCTGCGGTTTTTCACTATCTAGACGCGTGCTCGACTTGCGAGTAAAAGTGGTCGTTGCGTCGAATGCTTTGGTGGCTGAAGCAGACGCTATTCTTTTATACCTGAAAAGATGATGAAGTTTCAGCGAAATAGTTTGCCACCACTCTAAAGTCGTCGGCGCTACCCATGACCTACTAGTGTCGCATCTAATTTGTCGCATCTAATTTGATTTGGAGTTCTTGATTTTGCTTGCAGAGAATGGTGCCCATAGTTTGGATTTGGGATTTACAGCGTGAGAATTGAGTTTGGGAAGGGAAAACTATAACTTGCTTTAGCAATCTTGGATCCCATTTTTCAGCACTTCCCGCCTAAATTTCAAGTATTCCCGCCAGTTTTTCACGGATGGCCACTGAATTTTGTGCGTCTTTGTTAAATGTTAATCAAATTTTGCTAAAGACAAGTATTAAAATTAGAATGAACGGGTGAAAAATTATATTAACTATAATATTACCTGAAATTGTTTTAAATATTATTAATAGTACTTCTAAATTATTAAAAATTAATTATTAACTAAATAGTACTTCATATTTATTAATTAAAATTTAATGTTAATTATTAACTGTTAATAATTAATATGTATATATTATTAATTTTTAATTTTTAATAGTAACTATTAATCATAAATTATTAATATTTATTATTAATTATAAATTATTATATATTTAATATTAATTGCTCGATATTACTTACTAATAACTGGAAAGCAAAATTAAGCATGTTGGAATACCGATTATGTATAACAATTAGTAAGTAGTGATTATTTAATAATAATCATTAATTATTATAAGTTATAAATGATTAATACAATATTATTAATGATTAATGATTAAATATTAATAAATAATATAATATTATTAATGGTTAGTAATTAGTAATATAATATTATAATTAGTAATTAGTAATATATGATTAATATAATATTATTAATGAATAATTGTTAAATATTAATAAATAGTAAATATTAATTTTAAGAAAGCATTGTAATTATTAATTATTTGGTTGTCAAAAATTGGCAACAAACATTTATTACAACGGGCATTTTATGACCGTTGTAAAATTGAGACCTATTACAACAGGAATTTTTAGCCAGTTGTAAAATTGGCATCTCTTACAACGGACATTTTGTGACTGTTGTAAAATTGGTATCTATTACAATGGGCATTTTGTGAACGTTGTAAAATTGACATCTATTACAACAGGCATGAAAGAACCGTTGTAATAGCATTCTATTACAACAGGCTGTCATTGTCCATTGTAAAAAAGACGTTGTATATGACATCTATTACAACGGACCTGACTGGACCGTTGTAATAGCCTATTATTACAACAGGCAGCCAATGCCCATTGTAAAAATGGCGTTGTAACAAAGTATTTTTGTTGTAGTGTACTTTAACTGCACATAATTAGGTCGACATGAATTTTGAGAAGATTGAAAGAAGAATGTCTTGGTTTTTTTGGGTTATAAGGTTTTGATATTTCTAAAATGTATAAAATATGTTCAGAAAAGCGTTTATAGGCTAATTAAGCAGTGTCCAAAAAACAATTAACACAATAAACGGTTATTAGTTACCGCTTATGCTTTTTTTTTGAACTGGTACTTTATATACAACAAATCATTGGGATTGACAAGCACCTTTGTCCAAGTGGTTAATTGATTCGGCTTTGGTGCAGGATGTCACAAGTTCGAAACTTGCTTTCGAACGTTTATTTGACATGGGATATATTGTCCCAATGATTTGTTGTATATAAAGTACCAGTTCAAAAAGAAAAGAAAAAATCATTGGGACAACATATCCCATTTCAAATAAACGTTCGAAAGCAAGTTTCGAACTTGTGACATCCTATACCAAAGGCGAATCAATTAACCACTTGAACAAAGGTGCTTGTCGCTTATGCATTTTTTGAGTAAATAAATAAATAAATAAATCAGTTCCTCCTGATAACGGCTGGAAGAGTGATAGGAATTGTGATTTTATTACCTCAACACCCTACAAACTCGTGTTATAACCTTATGTTAAACCGTTTACATAATTATTACCAATAGAGGACAGATGAATTAATTGTTAAAAAAATTGTTTACTTTATTTTTCAATATAAAATATTAACAATATACACAGTTATTAACTGTCTTTTATCGTTGTCTTAATAAAGTTTGTGTTTATTGTTCAAAACAAAGGATCAGTATACATCTACCATTTCATAAAATTAAAAATATTTATCTTTTATAAAATAGATTACCCATATGAAGGAAATGTATCATGGTTTCCTCCTCTCCTCCTCCCTCCCTCCCTCCTGGCTGCTCTAAGAATGATGCAGGACTCTCCATCGTGTGTACAGACTCTGTAGCTTTATGATTTAAAATACAATACAATACTCAAGATATTTCTGGTTCAAAGGACGCAAATGTTTATATTTATGTGACAAATGCATCTCACCTACCCGAAATTGTGCATGAAAGAATACATTATTCATCTGTACGAAGAAAATAGAATACTTAATTATTGATAAAAGAGCGGTTCGCTGCTACAAATACCCAATATATAACATTTTATACTCGATGCAAATATCTTTTCTGCACAAAGACCAATTTTATTCACAGCATTTACTGAGTAAAAGAATCAAAGTTTCAAAAACCACACTGTATGAGATATTATGTGTCTGCTGAACCAACTTTATTGGCAGCAAAATATCTGGAAAGATATTTTCTTCCCAACTTATGCCAGCATGATATAAATACATATACATGGTAGCCAAAATGGTAACATCATCGGAAATAATTGAAAAAAAAATAAGATATTAATTTTACATGGATTTAAAGAAAATAAGTGGTGTTTGGACGGAGGAAAAACATACATCATTCCTTAACTGGATTGAAGGCGCATTCCTTGGAGATTTTCGAGTGGAAAATGGTGCAAACAGCAGGTATGGTGGAAGAACTCATCTAAACTTGCAAGGCAATATGATGCTTGATCGGGTTTTACCTGATAGCAAAACTGAGTCTAATCGAGATTATATTAAGAAAAGGAAAGCTACCAGTCATGGTTTTAGTGAAAGAAATGGTAGATTATGTGGGAGAGATTTGAATGAGAGTTCTGAGAGAACAAGCTAACTTTGGTTCTGTAGTCCAATGTTTTTCATTTATTTGGATGGTTTGGTGATTAGTGTCTACCATCATCTGTTGATGTTTGGTAACAAGTTTCCTTTCAAGTTTGAATAATTGAAGATCAGAATATCTAAGTTGAACTAATTTGTATTAATAAATTTGTAGATCTAGATTGTCAAAATGAAAATTTTAAACTTTTTTTATTTTGGTAATAGTAGATATTATTTATAAACTTTAGTTACAAATATCACTAATAGAGTTTTAATATCTAACTATACTGGCTACAAATATCACTGAGATAAAGTTTTATAAAGCTGTGCTCACAGTAGATATTATTTATGCATAAGGAAGAACAGACAACTAGCCATTGGCTAAATTTTTTACTTTCTGTTTGCAAAATATTATATCAGATACTACATCTGAAAAAGAATCAACCCAAGTCGAGATAGAGTTTGGATTGACAGTTTTAATTAAGTACCTCATGTGCTGCATTGTTACATGTTCCTGAAACAATGATTTCCATAAAAATCTTCTTTCTCACGCGAAATGTCTGCATTTATCAGTTAAGTAATGTAGTCGCCATGGTGGTATCATTGAATATGATAGTAGTAGATTCGTAATTAATTTACAGTAGGCCTCTATTATTATTTTAGTCGGCATCATTGTTACTCTAAGATTCAATCTCATCAAGCAAGCATTAGCTTCAAGACGGTAATGATGATTGCTTCCACGTTTTTCCACTGGAAGATAAAAATGTACCCGTGGTCATTTCTTATCATCTTCCCTAGAAAAAACTTTGATATGTCCCCTTTGAATTCGGCATGTAAACGAAATCACAAATAAAAATATTTATTAGATAAAATAAAAATTAATATGAAGCATGTTGCATCGAAATTTTTATACAAGTTTCTGTATCAAAACCTTTATAAGCATGTTATAATTCCCAGTAGAATGGGACCACTACTTAGAAATGAAACTGAATTCAGATGTCAAAGACACGAGAGCCAATGGAGATCAAATCCTCGGTCTCCCTTTAATTGTGTCCACGTGATACAATGATTTCAGCTATTTATTTTATATGATCAATGGTCCTGATAATTTATCATTTTATCGTGATGAATGACTGTGATTCTTTATGTTATAACTGGATAAAAAATAATAAGCAATTTATTATTACAACACAAAGATGAGAAAATCTAATTGCACGTAATTTATGAAAAAAAGCTATAATATTGTTTTGATAGTATTCACACATGTAATATTGGTTAGTTAATGTAATATTGATTGTGTTCAAGAATATAATGTACTACTAATTAAGAATATAAATGAAGTTAATGAATTGAGAAAATAGCAAAGTGCATAAAAGTCGAATAGTGTTATAAGGTGTACAAATTATCTACTTTCACTACAAGGGGAAAGTCATTTTTCGACGGCAGAAAACCGTCGGCGGCAATCGAAAGCCGTCGGTAGCCACCGGAAATTAAGGCGTCGGAGAGCGAATGTTTCTGACGGCTTTCAACGAACCTCGATGTTCATATTTTCGACGACTTCTGATGGATTTCGACGGATTCCGACTGTTGTCGGAAGTCACCGGAATCCATTGAAAAAAATGACTCGAAAACCGTCGGAGGCCGTCAGGAATCTGAAACCTGAAAGCTGTAGGAAATCTGCTGAAATTTTTTTGTATTTCTGCTACAATACAGCCTTCCATCCACTTTTTACATACAAACACTATTCCACAAATACTGCAGAATCCAATGTATAATATTCCAACCAAATATCAAAAACCAAACTATACACAAATCACCAAACAAAAAAAATACATAAAAATAAGTCAATACACATAATCATCACCCAAACTAATGCACAATACATAATAATATCCACAACACCAAATGTTCTATCAATACATACATCCACAACATTCCAACATCCACGTAATTTTAAGTGTATTGTAACGACCCGTAAATTTCGATAATTAAATTTGTTAATTTAATAAGATTTTTGCAATTAAATTTAGAAAGAAATAAAAACTTTATAATTTACAATGAAGTGAATGTTAAAAATGAAAGGTAGCAGTGGTAATTAAAACTAATTATTGACAATTGGAGGGAAATCCCAATAATAAAATAGTGTTAATTATTACAACTTGGTTATGAATTCAATATAAGGCAAGCAAATGTAAATATTGAAGTATGTAATGGAAGAGTATCATAAACGGTAATGAAATAAAATTAGTGCCATATATGAAAGTATAACATGGTTGGTAAGTAATAAACTTATAAAAGTAATTAAAAGTAAATAGGTAACCATTAATATATGTTGTTTATTTATTTAGTGTGTTAAATAAAACTCGATAAACAATTGCAATAAATCTAAATTGAATATTTGTTAATGTAAATCTAGATAATAAATGGGAATAATGTCAACTTTATTCATAGTATGACAATGGGTTGAATAAAAAGAATGCAAACCAAGATTTATCAATTCATTGGAATTTAAACTTAATAATTGTAAAAATTGCAATTAAATGAAATTTAATATTTAATTATTACGTTAATAGAAATTAAGGTGAAATCTAAGAATATTAATGTAATAGATCATGAACCAGTATTAGTTTCATCCATTGATAATAATTTATTGAATACAGGATTTAAAATCAAATAAATGGATCTGTTGGAATTTCAGTCGATAATTAATGGATTTACTGAAATTGAAACTTGATACTGTAATTGGTTAATAAATTAACTTTAAATTGACACATAAATTAGTTATAAAGGATTATAAATTACTAGAGTTATCCAAGATGATAAAAAAAATTAAATTTTAAAATTTGAATGAAAAGTGATTTAATTTAATTTAATATTAATTTATTTAATTAATGTGAAAATAGCCATTTCAGCCACTGACCCGGATTTCGACGAATCCAGTTTCATCGGATCCGTAACGATGAATTATTATAAGATTTCAAGTTTCGTCACGATCGGGCTTTTCATTTGATCATACGGGCTCGAAACGCCTCGAAATCAATTTAATTGAAATCAATTGAAATCAATTTAAAATAACATGATTTTTGCATAACTTTTTCATACGATGGAATTTGGACTTGAAACCCATTCCATTGATTTTAAAATATTTTAAAACATCTATTTTGATATATGGGTTGACCCATTTTCGTTCCGGAGTCGAAACAGGCTTTTCGAGCCATGTATTGTTCAACTTTCCAAATCCAATTGAGCCCATTCAATTCTATTTTGTTCAGCCTATATAGATCCGGTTATAAACCCTAGCAGCCTTTCTATTTCTCGTTTCTTTACATACAATTCAGCTGTCTCTTCTCCTTTCCAATGGCAGACAAACAAATTTCCATTTCAATTTCAAATCAAAAATTCAAACTCCAAATTTTTTTTTCAAAAAAGCTATAGAATCGTAGATCTCAACGAATGGAATCTACGCCAAGTGCTCTTTTTTCGTAACAGTGCACGAATCGAAAAGGAATTACGTTCAAAGTCTTGAAATCGTAAAACCCTAATTTCAATTTGGGGTTTTTGATTTCGATGTCTATCGGCAAATTGATTTGTGGGTTTTGCGGTGCTTGCTGCGTAGAGCCGTTTGATGGTGGTTGCATCTCATATTGGTGTTGTAGGTGGTCGAATTTGTCGATTTAGGGTTTGAAACCCTAAACCGCGGCGTGGCGGCGGAGGCATGCGGCTTCAGGCCGAGGGTAGCGGCGGAGGCAGTGGTGCCAAGTCCTGTAGCGGCGTGTAGTGGCGGCCGTGGTTGGTCAAACTTCGATGAAGGCGGTTTCGGTCTGGTCTCGCGTTCGTCCTGTATTGTGTGGTCAAGCTGCTGACGTGGCAGAACATGAGAACGTGAGTGGTGGCCCATTTTTTTTATTTTTTTAGATTCAAATTCGATTGTTCTAACTATCGTATCTCTCACATACGAGGTTCGTTTCACGCACGTTTTCTTGCGTTGGGTTGGTATCGAAATTTTGGACTTTTTGATGTAGGTTTGGATGAATTCTGAGACTGTTCAAATTTTGGGTTTAAATTGGATTTAAATTCAAAAGGTGGGTGTTTTAACCCAATCATAACTTCTACAATTTCTTATGTTTGTTAAATTAATATACGATGTGATTAGAAATTTATTTATGACTGTTTGACATATTTTGAATCATCATCTCAGTTTATTTAAATTTATTTGGATAAAATAGTTATTTAATTTATTATTGAATATAAACTACCAGTGAATACCTGTTAGTTCTTATCTGTTCTATATTGATGTTATCGGTTGAATTGGATGATGATTGTGATAAATGTTTGATGATTGATATTGGATGAATAGATATTGTATTTTATATTGTTATAAACTGCAAGTTATTGTGGATTTTCATTTCATTCGGGATTGCGGTTTGAAATGATATATAACCGTATTTATATTTTAAATTACGGATTGAAATGATAAATATTCGTATCACTTGACCATATGATAGAAAATTATATACAAACACCGTGGTCTAGATATAAAAATATTTTGAAATGATTTCTATGGTTTTGTAAAGAAATATATGGTTTTAGATAAATATTGATTTTAGATATTATATAAATGTTATTTTACCCTTGATATTAAGCTATGTATAATTTGTTTTAATATAGAATAAGCTTAATAATAAGTTAGATTTTATTGAAGATAATACGGTTAAGTATTTAAGTTATATTTTAATATAGAGTTTATAATGATTTAAATTAAAATTAAGGTTGAAAGATAAATTTGAGATTTACTTGAAATTGAATTTATTTAAGAATTAAACTCAAATAAGCTTGATGTGAAATTTATTAAATTTGGAATTTTAAAGGGTATGATTTTTATAACTTGATTTCAGTTAAGGTGAATTAAATGAATATTTCAAGCATATATAAATTGAAGGAAATATTTAGTTATTTGTAATTTGAGTTTTATCTAAATGATAATGGATTTATTATGTAAAATATTTCAAACTAGATAATAGAAAATTGAATTATTGAATCGTAATTACCAAACTTAGTTTGGAAATTGTTGAATACTTAAAGTTTGAAATATATTGAATTTGAAATGATTTATTCTATGGATCAAATCTGTTTTGAAATCGATAAATTTGGAATAGTTTATTTAGAAAACTAAATTGAATTGAAATTTATGATTTGGGATTTAGTTAAATTTAAAATTAGAAATTCGAGTTGTTTTGGACTTGATTGGTGGAATTTAAGAATATATTTTATTATATGAAGTATTTTATGTTCAAACCATTTGAGTGGTGGAATTTATGCTTCAAAGTTATGAGTTTCAAAGTAGTATGATTTGAAAGTGTTATATTTCAAATGTTTTGATTTCGAAGTGTTATAAATTTGAAAATGCTATGTTTTGGAAGATGGTATATTTAAATTGAAAATGATATCGTATTGATTGGGTTTGAAAGGGCAATGATATTTTGGTTTTAAAAGTATAAACTATTTTAAAAATGACCGCAGTGTAGTAATAATGTTGGTTGTTAAGGAGATTGAGATCGGATATGGGCATACTCTCTGTTGATACCGAAAACCACTTTGACAACTGTGTACGCGGTGAAGATTCCAAAATGAACTAGGATGGTGGCAATGTTCTATTGAGGTATGTACGTGGACCCGACTCCCGTGAGTTGGCATAAGGTGGCTAAAACATGAGCGATTGATGGGCTAATGCGGTAGCACTTTTGATCGGACACACTTCTTCATATGCCATTCTATTACTTTGTGATTGATTGGTGCACACCTTTGATTTTTGGAAGTGTGACTCGAGGTGGGCGGTAGCTGCGCACTACGCGTTATCACCAGCCTGGAAGCGTAATTGGTATATCTAACCTGGCATTGCCTAGTTGTGCCGTGTCATCTACCCTAGCGCGCCTTGTACGAGTTTGGTTTTCTCCCGTAGCCCGTGGAGTGTCCTCTGATGGCTTCTCGATCAGGAGGGACCTTGATACTGGATGGCCAATTGGGACTATTACGTGTTAATGGCTATATGGGTAACGCCTTAATGCTTTTTAAAAGTAAGTTTATTTTACTATAGACATTATTATAATAGTGAAATATTACTACATAGTAAATAGTTTAACGGATCCTTAGGAGATGTGAATCCCAAGCATCTCTTAAGTTAATGCACACACGTTAGACACTGGACAGGAGATGTAAAAACCTCTAAACATCTCTAACGCCGTTTCACTCATATATATTGCCGTTGATTTAACTCAAATAAGATCTTTTAGTTCTGACTCGAGCGTTTTTTCTTTTCAATTCGCTCGGGTCAGTCTGAGCATTACATGATTTGAAGACTTTATTTTGGAGGACGAAGACGAAGATATTATTATTATATACTATGTTGTTCCACTGCATCACACTGTTCCCGTGTATTGTTGTTTATTATTCTTTGGTATATGTAACTCAGATTCTGTATTGTGTAAGTATAATCAAATGTTTGTAAATCAGCTTCATGAACTGTTATTTGATTATTATATTTTTTCATTTCGCTGTAAGATTCTATTTTGTTTTCTTTCTTTCTTCCTTTTTCTTATTCACCCCAATAACAATTTGCTCTTTTGTATGGTTTGAGTCTGTCATGTATGGTTTATCGTCGATTTAAAGTGTACGAAAGGTGGTCTGTTACATTTGGTATCAGAGCGAGTTTTAGCGATAAAGCTTAGCTTTGTGGGGTTTGATTCTTTACTAATAGGGTAGTAATACCCTATGATGAGTCGCTGAGTGTATATATATGAGAGAGAGTATTTGTTAGTGTTATAAAAAAGTTTTATATTGTGTTAATTTGTTCCGTTTTATATTTATAAATTCTGGTTGGTGCATAGGACGCTATGAGATCAATAGGGATTTCTAAACACTTAATAGGATAGACCGACACAATATTTATTTTGAATATAGGTGAATGAACGCCTATTATATTTTCTATATATAAAATGATTTTTTTATAAATGATATATATTGTCGTTGTAATATAATGGTTCTTAGGTAGTGAAATTAACGAATAGTGGTTAGAAATAAGATTCTACAATAAAATAAATGAAAACTGGAAATTTAGAACTTAAAGTTACGGGGTTTTGAAAATTTCTTTCGAATGATTTTGGAATATAATAATAATATTACTTAGAAGTATTTTCTGATATAAATATTTCAATACGATTTGAAAAAAAAAATTGTTTTAAAGAAATTTTGAAAAGAAATAAGATCTGTACTCCCTCTTTGTCGCTAGAAAATAATTTCGATGATGAGCGCACGCATCATCGACATTCATTTTCGAGTTTCAAGTGGGAAGGCCACTGTAGTAGTTTTAATGTAGAATTATTTTAATAAATAAATATAAAATTTAAATTGTTTTAAAGATAATTGGATATATAAATTGTAAATATATACATTTATCTATTATTTTTAAAATGACTTGAAATTTAACCCGGTATTTAGTTCTTAAGTTTCCGTTAATTAATAGATTATTTTAGTGAAATGAGATATAACTAATTAATAATTGGAACCTCTGATTAAAATAAGAGATTAGATGCTAGGTTATAAATGAAATTACCAGCAAGTTGAAAATTGTAACTTATAAAACAAAAGATATAATTGTTGAACAATATATTAATGAGCTAAACTTGTATAATCTTTCAATTTGCATTCTTTAACACATATATATAACTTACCAAATATTTTAAGTTGTAATGTTTAATAAGAAAATGTAATGAAAAATTGTACAAGAAAAACTTATATAATGAAAGTGTTCAATGAATTACCTTAATAAATAAGAATTTGATGTTGTAATTGTTATAAACTTAAGTTATAATTGAAAGGTTACTATAATAAAAATATGATAAAAAATAGGTATCGTAAGTAAGTGATTATAAACTTAAGTAAATGTTGAAGTTATTTATTATAAAATAAGTAGAAAGGATGAATACGGTAAGTGAAAGACTATAAGCTTAAATTAATGTTTGAAGCTATGTATAACTAAAGGTAAATAAATGAAATTAAGTAATGAATGAATAAATATAATGCAATAAAATAGAAATTGACATTATACGGATAAATGAAAACTGTAAAAAAATAAAATAAAATGTAAATTAAAAAGATAAACCATTATATGAATGAAAAGAAAATGAAGCAATAAATGTGTGAAATGAAATTAATAAGAATGAACTTAATTCATGCTTGGGGTCATTGTTTGTTTGGTTTAGGGTTGTTTGGGCAAAGATACTTTAAAATTGTTTGGGTGTATGAATAATCTATTTAGTTTCATCTAGGACTATTGAGTAAATGGTGCACTTAGTAGTTTATTTTTCATTCTATACAATTTAAAGTTTAAACCCAAACAACTATTTGTTTTGTTTGCTATGGATATATGGATGGTTGATTTTAATTAACTTCATATGATGGTTGTATGTTGTGATTGCAAGTGGTTATTATTGATTTGTTTGTTAGTAGTTGAAACAACTTTAAATATTTCATTTTATATAATTGTTAACATTTTTTGGATTATATAAGTGAAATACAGGTTATGGAAGCAATTGCTACTGCTTTTGGTTTCATAAAACAAGCGTCAATTGCCCGACAAATAGGTACGTTCTTGGATTACGGTTTTATAACGCTATTACATTGTTTTTCCCGTTGTTGGGATATATTATTTTGAAATATTGTGACATATATTGTTATATTTGATATTATATTTTCTCCCGAGTCTCACTATACAAATGAGACTCTGCCGAAATTTTTCGTAAATTTTGGACTTAGAAAATTTTTGAAAAATGTTTTCCAAACTTTATTAATTTGAGCGTAAAAAGATTTAATGGTTATAAATTAGTATATTTTATTCAAATTAATTAATTTTGTAAATTTAATTGTTTATAAAGTTAGTATTTTTGAATAAAATGTACTGTTTACTTAATTCTTTCTTTGCCCTTCTTTTTCCTTTTCAGGGACGAAAAGTTTTGAGTGGGGAAGAATGTAACGACCTGTAAATTTCGATAATTAAATTTGTTAATTTAATAAGATTTTTGTAATTAAATTTAGAAAGAAATAAAAACTTTATAATTTATAATGAAGTGAATGTTAAAAATGAAAGGTAGCAATGGTAATTAAAACTAATTATTGACAGTTGAAGTGAAATCCCAATAATGAAATAGTGTAAATTGTTACAACTTGGTTATGAATTCAATATAAGGCAAGCAAATGTAAATATTGAAGTATGTAATGGAAGGTATCATAAACGGTAATGAAATAAAATTAGTGTTATATATGAAAGTATAACCTCAGTTGGTAAGTAATAAACTTATAAAGTAATTAAAAGTAAATAGGTGACAATTAATTTATGTTGTTTATTTATTTAGTGTATTAAATAAAACTCGGTAATCAATTGCAGTAAATCTAAATTGAATATTATGTTAATGTAAATCTAGATAATAAATGGGAATAATGTTAACTTTATTCATAGTATGACAGTGGGTTGAATAAAAAGAATGGAAACCAAGATTTATCAATTCATTGGAATTTAAACTTAATAATTGGATAAATTGCAATTAAATGAAATTTAATATTTAATTATTATGTTAATGGAAATTAAGGTGAAATATGAGAATATTAATGTAATAGATTATGAACCAACGTTAATTTCATCCATTGATAATAATTTATTGAATACAGGATTTAAAATCAAATAAATGGGTCTGTTGGTATTTCAATCGATAATTAATGGATTTACTGAAATTGAAACTTGATACTGTAATTGGTTAATAAATTACCATTAAATTGACATTAAATTGACATATAAATTTGTTATAAAGGATGATAAATTACTAGAGTAATCCAAGATGATAAAAATTTTAAATTTTAAAATTTGAATGAAAAGTGATTTAATTTAATATTAATTTATTTAATTCATGTGAAAATAGACATTTTGGCCGCCGACTCGGATTTGAACGAAACCAGTTTCATCGGATCCATACAGTGTATTATTATGGGATTTCAAGTTTCGTAACGATCGGGCTTGTCGTTTAATCATACGGCCTCTTAACGTCTCGAAATCAATTTAATTGAAATCAATTGAAATCAATTTGAAATAATTTTATTTTGCATAACTTCATCATACGATGGAATTTGGACATGAAAATTTTTCCATTGATTTTAAAATATTTTAAAACATCTATTTTGATATATGGGTTGACCCATTTTCGTTACGGAGTCGAAACGGGCTTTTCGGGTCATGTATCGTTCAACTTTCCAAACCCAATTGAGCCCATTCAATTCTATTTGTTCAGCCTATATATATCCAGTTATAAACCCTAGCAGCCTTTCTATTTCTCATTTCTGTACGTACAATTCAGCTGTCTCTTCTCCTTTTCAATGGCAGACAAACAAATTTCCATTTCAATTTCAAATCAAAAATTCAAACTCCACAAAAAAAATTCAAAAAAATTATAGAATCGAAGATCTCAACGAATGGAACCTACGTCAAGTGCTTATTTTTCGTAACAGTGCACGAATCGAATAGAAATCACGGTCAAATTCTCGAAAACGCAAAATCCGAATTTCAATTTGGGGTTTTTGATTTTGATGTCTATCGGCAAATTGATTTGTGGGTTTTGCGGAGCTTGCTGCGTAGAGCCGTTTAATGGTGGTTGCATCCATATTGGTGTTAGAGGCGGTCGAATTTGTTGATTTAGGGTTTGAAACCCTAAACCGTGGGGTGGCGGTGCGGCTATCTAGGCGGCGACGGAGGCCTGTGGCTTCAGGCCGAGGGTAGAGGCGGAGGATGCGAGTTCGTGGGTGGTGGTGCCAAGGCCTGTAGCGGCATGTAGTGGCGGCCGTGGTTGGTCAAACTTCGATGAAGGCGGGTTCAGTTTGGTCTCGCCTTCGTCCTATGTCATGTGGTCAAGCTACTGACGTGGCAAAACGTGAGAACATGAGTGGTCCACTATTTTATTTTATTTTATTTAGATTCAAATTCGATTGTCCTAACTATCGTATCTCTCCCATACGAGGTCCATTTCATGCGCAGTTTCTTGCTTTGGGATCGTATCGAAATTGCAGACTTTTTGACGCTCGTTTGAATGAATTCTGAGACTGATCAAATTCTGGGTTTAAATTGGATTTAAATTCAATTTAAATTCAAAAGTGAGTGTTTTAACACATTCACAACTTCTAAAATTTCTTATGTTTGTTAAATTAATATATGATGTGATTAGGAATTTACTTATGACTGTTTGGTATATTTTGAATCATCATCTCAGTTTATTTGAATTTATTTGGATAAAATAGTTATTTATTTTATTATTGAATATAAACTGCCAGTAAATACATGTTGTTTATTATCAGTTCTATATTGATGTCATTGATTAAATTGGATGATGATTGTGATCAATTTTTGATAATTGATATTGGATGAATGGATGTTGTATTTTATATTGTTATAAACTGCAAATTATTGTGGATTTTCATTTCATTCAGGATTGCGGTTTGAAATGATATATGACCGTATTTGTATTTTAAATTACGGATTGAAATGATAAATATCTGTATCACTTGACCATAGGATAGAAAATTATATAGAGATACCGTGGTCTATGTATAAAAATATTTTGAAATGATTTCTATGGTTTTGTAAAGAAATATATGGTTTTAGATAAATATCGATTTTAGATATTATATAAATGTTATTTTACCCTTGATATTAAGCTATGTATAATTTGTTTTAATATAGAATAAGCTTAATAATAAGTTTGATTTTATTGAAGATAATACGGTTAAGTATTTAAATTATATTTTAATATAGAGTTTATAATGATTCAAATTAAAATTAAGGTTGGAAGATAAATTTGAGGTTTATTTGAAATTGAATTTATTTAAGAATTAAACTCAAATAAGCTTGATGTGAAATTTATTAAATTTGGAATTTTATAGGGTATGATTTTTATAACTTGATTTTGGTTAAGGTGAATTAAATGAATATTTCAAGTATAAATAAACTGAAGGAAATATTTAGTTATTTGTAATTTGAGTTTTATATAAATGATAATGGATTTATTATGTAAAATATTTCAAACTAGATAATAGAAAATTTAATTGTTGAATCGTAATTACCAAACTTAGTTTGGAAATTGTTGAATACTTAAAGTTTGAAATATATTGAATTTGAAATGGTTTATTTTGTGGATTAAATCTGTTTTGAAGTCGATGAATTTGGAATAGTTTATTTGGATACTAAATTGAATTGAAATTTATGATTTGGGATTTTGTTAAATTTAAAATTAGAAATTCGAGTTGTTTTCGAATTGATTCGTGGAATTTAAGAATCTGTTTTATTATATAAAGTATTTTAATATTCAAACCATTTAATTGGTGGAAGTTATGCTTCAAAGTTATGAGTTTCAAAGCAGTATGATTTGAAAGTGTTATATTTCAAGTGTTTTGATTTCGAAGTGTTATAACTTTGAAAATGCTATGATTTTGGAAGATGATATATTTAAATTGAAAATGATATCGTATTGATTGGGTTTTGAAGAGCAATGATATTTTGGTTTTAAAAGTATAAATTATTTTAAAAATGACCGTGGTGTAGTAATAGTGTTGGTTGTTAGAGAGACCGGGATCAGATATGGGCATACCTCTGTCGATACCGAAAACCACTTTGACAACCGTGTATGCGATGGAGATTCAGAATGAAGTAGGATGGTGGCGATGTTCTATTGAGGTATGTACGTGGACCCGACTCCCGTGAGTTGGCATAAGGTGGCTAAAACAGGAGCGATTGATGGGTTAATGAGGTAGCACCTTTGATCAGACACACTTCTTTGTATGCCATTCTATTACTTTGTGATTGATTGGTGCGCACCTTTGATTTTTGGGAGTGTGGCTCGATGTGGATGGTAGCTGCGCGCTACGCGTTACTACCGGCTCGAAAGCGTAATTGGTATATCTACCCTGGTATTGCCTAGTTGTGTCGTGTCACCTACCCTAGCAGGCCTTGTACGAGTTTGGTTTTCTCCCGTAGCCCGTAGAGCATCATTTGGTGGCTTCCCGATCAGGAGGGACCACGATACTGAATGGACAACTGGGACGATTACGTGTTAAGGGCTATATGGGTAACCCCTTAATGCTATTTAAAAGTAAGTTTATTTTACTAATAGACATTATTATAGTAGCAAAATATTACTACATAGTAAATAGTTTAACGGATCCTTAGGAGATGTGAATCCCCAGCATCTCTTAAGTTACTACACACAGGTTAGACACTGGATAGGAGAAGTCAAAACCCGTAAATATCACTGACGCCGTTTGTAACAACCCATTATTTCTGTCATTTGAAATTCAGATATTTAATTAATTTTAAATATCAACAAGTAAAATTTGTAAGTCAAATAATTTATTTTTCGAATATCTAGATTTAATTGGATAATTAAATCGATAAATTAATAATTAAAAATACAGAAATAATTGGAAATTGGGTTTAATATGACTAAAATTGATTTGTAAATTTTGTTATATCATATTAGAGTTGGAATGATGTTATAGAACTTTTAAAATTGAATTAAAAGTTAATTTGTGAAAATTGAATATTTTAATATTTAATTGACGAGTTAAAATAGTCATTTTTCAAACAGTCTCGAATTTCGATGAAACCATTTTCATCGGATCCGTAATGTGATATTATTGTATGGTTTCAAATTTCGTGTCAATCGGATTTACGGTTTGTCCGGGGCAAGCCAAAACGCATAGAAACTGGTTTATATCGATTTAATTTAAATTTGATCGTTTATTGCCGTAACTCGCACAGATAATCGAATTAGCCTTCGAAACCTATTCCATTGTGTTCGGAACACGGGGTAAACCTTAGAAACGCCAGTCGACATGCTTCGTTTGGAGTTTGGAAAATTTCGGATGAATAGTAATTTGAGAATTTTTCTATAAAAGGACCACCATTCTTCAATTTTGCAATAAACCCTAACCCTATCAGCCCTAGCCGCCATTTTTCTGTCCATGGCCAGAATTTAATCTCGTTCTTCCCCTAAAATCTCCAAATCTACAAACAATTAGAAAAAGTCTTGAACTACAAACTTCTAGAGGACGATGAGAGCTTCAAATCCATACAGAGATGATCGTCAATGGAGCAACGTGGAGGGAGCTGCAAGGCCGCGTTCATGCTCGTTCTAGGCGTGTTTTTCGAGATGATAAGGGGGCCGAGCTTCGTATAGTGTTAGGTGGAGATGCGGAGTGTTGCGAGCTTCAACGTATGGGTGGTTGATCGTCGTCTCGATCGAAGAATTGGGAGCATAATTCATGTGAATTTCGACGGCAATGGGTAGTTTGGTCGCGTGTTTATCTAGGGGGAAGAAGAAAAGGGGGGGACGGCCTGATGTTGGAGTTTGAAAATGTGCGGCCCAGATCAAGTGTAGGGTTTAAAATTTAATAAAGATTGAAATTAATGTATATAATAAATTGTGTGATCTTTAAATAAGCATAACTCTTTCATACAAGTTAGGAAAATTACGAAATGACTTGCATTGCAATCGTTTTGTCGAGCACTACGCCATGGAACTGGATTGGAGTCGTCTGGAGCTAGGTTGAATTTCGGATAAAATTAAACGCACGTTTTATTTTATTCGAAATAAAACGCTGAAACTGAATTGGAAGAAAGGTGAGAACTTCTCACTCAATCGAATCTGTTTCGATTTAAATTTTAAATAGTTAGATTTAAAATTGCTTGATTGTATAATTTAATGATAAATTATTATCTGATGTATAGTAACAGACCCTATACGCCGTATATTAAGCGGAGGTTATTTACTAAAAACATATACCGCGATAATTTCACCGTAAAGTGAAATTGGTATTATATATGTACTTGGAGTTGATTTCTCACATTATATAGCGGATGAGACCATACTACGCTGCATAATAGCGGGTAATATTTTATAAATCCCATATACCGTGATATTCCGTATTGGAACGGAATTGGTATTGTGCTAACATCTGTGGATGAAGGGAAACAGGTTGGAGGGATCCAACTGGATTCCTCACCAGTATTTATTTGATTACAGATATTATGATATTTGTTGATTATCATATTGATATATGATGTTTGGATGCCGTGATTGATTATTGGGTGCTGTTGCATCATTGGGCCTGTTTTGGAGTTTTAAAAAAAATGTTAAAGGAATGATTTTCAAAATTTAAAAGGATTTTAAAGTGATTTTTGAAAGTATATGTTTTATTAAATTTTGGAATTGATTCATTTTAAATAAATAAACGTTATAAAATTTAATGTTATAAAATTATGATTTTTGCGAAATATAACCGAAAACGTGATTTTTGGAATAAGTAGTTGATAAATTTATAAAATAGTTTAAATTGGGATTTTTGAATTATAATAAACGACTTATATAAAAGATTTATAAAATTGATATTTATAAATTAAAAATATAGGAATTATGAAACGAGTTTTTATAAGTGTTAAAACGAAGTATAAATGGATTTCATAAGTGAATGAAATTTATAGATTTATAAATTGGGAAGTTATAAAATGAATAGATTTTTGTAAAATAAAAGATTTATAAGTAATTAACTTATAAATCAGATTTTGGCATTTTAATTGAGATTTTCGAATAAGTATAAATGGTTTATAGATGAGATTTATAAAATATATATTTTATAAATCGAAATAATGGAATTATGAAAGGAGTTCTGTTAATGCTGAAAATGAGGTTATAGATGGAATTTTATAAGTAGCAAGATTTTTAAATTTTGTAAATTGAAGTCTTTATAAAAATATAAACGGGGATTTATAAACATTGCTTTATAAATCCGAAATCAATTGAATTTGATGAATTAAACATAGAAGTTTACTAAAGGAGAGATATTCGTGATTTTGGACAGCGAATTATCCTTTAAGTTAAATGTTGCAATAATAAGAGTTTGGCTGGGAATTATATCCATGATTTTGGACAGTGGATAATCTTTTAATAAATGTGTTGAAACATTGAATTGGGTAAATAAAGTATATTCACGATTTTGGACAGTGAATATATTATTAAAGAATATGGATATGTTTTTGGGGAAATAATATTATAAAATGAAGTTAATTGTTTTAAAGATGTATTAAAATGGATTAACTATCGAAACCATAGATTTCAACATTTATTGTTGAAATAGACGTTTTTGAGAAATAAAAGGAAATAGTGGACTATAACACTGTTGTTATAGTAAATGATTTCTGAAAGGAAATATTTTATATAGTATTGGGATTTATATATCTATCTTAATTTCGAATCCCTATACTAGTGATTTTGGGTTGTCGTAACGATGTTTTACGCAACATTCGTTTTGGCCCAAGTAAATGTGTTTAAGAAGATGTTTTCCTTAAAGAATGAAATATATACTTAATTTCGATTTAAGTATACTTTATATTTTCCAAATGTTGAAAATAAATGGATTTGTGAATTACTTATTATTAAATAAGTATGGAAATGTTTTCCAATATGAAGTGAATATTTTGAGATTTTATCTTTTAAAGATATATAGAAAATGAATATTAGAAATCGATTTGGAAATCGTATATTCATAGATATTTTGGAATTGTAAATTCACTATGGAATTCATAAAAGAAAGGGAATTTTTTTTAAAAATAAACGTTGATTTATTTTTGTAGTGTGGAAATAAATTTACGGATTTGGAACATAAATATAAATTAAATCGGTAAGGGTTTATTTAATTGGCTTAAATGAACCATTTTGAAATGAAAATGAATAAAGATTTGTGAATATAACCCGTGTAGGGAATCGATCTGAAATTTGTTTTCAAAAGTTGCAAAGATGAAAAGTGATTTGATATTTGTTTTCAAATGGTTGAAGTGTGGAAATTATATATCTTGTAAAGATATTTTTGGAAAATAAATAATTTGGGAAATTATTTGGAATCTGGTGATGTTGTGCATACCTATTGATAGTTAAATAACCGACTATCAACATTTACCTTTAAATGGGTATTTGTTGTGATTTGCTTGAACTTGAATGCCGCACTTATTTTCAAAATAAGCGCTCACTATTCGGGTTAGCCGGGAAAGGACCTTTGGGTCGTATAACCCATTCCGAATATGTGATACGTCGTTATGGATTGCATTTGATGACCGGTGTTGAAGACCGGATATTTGTGAAAACGGAAGGATTACCGTCGAATGACTCTGCATCGGCTGATCTCCGATATAGAGGTTTTATCACCCTTAGTGACGGGAAGTCCGGACATGATTAGTGAATATCCGAATTGCAAGGGCTTCTTTTGGAAGTGCCTTCGGTTCCGTTCGATCCCGGAAAGGACTTGTATGGATGTGTGTCCGACGTTACAATTTGAGTTGTAAAGCTGGTTTCTATCAAATATATTTTTGTTGGCGGCGGAGAATTTATTCTCTTAGCTTAACACCCTTCTCTGAGACGTACGAGCTTAGAGGTTATGTAGTTGATGGTTACTACTGATACATTCCCAAATTGGTAATGTGACATACGAAGTGTTGTTGAGCATATGAAATCAAAGCACAGCTTTTGTATAAAGCGTGGCTTTATGGACGAGACTTCGTCGGACCTCACATCCCGGAAATGTTCAAAAGAGGAAGGATGCATCAAGGTTATTAGGGGGTAGCGCCCCTTTAGTGTATGTCATTCCTTCTGAATAGAGGTGGTATCATGGTATGGAGCCCAGATATTTAACCTATGTTGTTGCTGCAAATTTATTACTTTGTGGTTGTTGGAATCGAGGATCCTCGGATATAGATCGGTTACGATCGGGGAATGACATATTCGTGTCAGTAGTTACCCAGTTTGAAGGGTAACCTGGCCTTGTGTTGGCAGAGATCTAACCGTAACATTAGGTTTTCGGGTCGTCTTTCCAGAGGCATACCCATATGGCAATGGGAAGTTCCTTGGCCTGACCATTTGTTGGAAATCCAAAAAAACAATACGATCTTGTACGGTTTTAGTTGTAGAACCTATCATTCACTTATGGTGGCACCCCACTGTTTGGATGGTAGCTATAGTAGGCATAAGTGCGAAATGCCTATGCTGGCTAAGATTTATATCTTTACTTTCGAAATGATGTTTCCTACACTATGCACTAGTAATAATATTAAATGTTTCTTTTTAATGCGTATCAAGCATCTTTGACTATCATAAGGAGAAATCTCCTCCGATTCTGCGTTTGCGTTGTGTGTGTGTGTGTGCGGGAGGCCTTATGGTAGTCTCATTTTTCAAAAAGCATTGCGAATCTATTTTAAAATATTCCTTGGTTTGTTTTTAAAGATAAACTATTTTAAGTTCTCACACCAGTCCCATGAATGACCTGAAGTTTATTGTTTTCCTTCCTAAACTCTGGGTGTCCACCAATTTCTGCACGGGCAGTCTAGAGTCAGGTTATCAGGTTATTCTGAAATTTAGGAGTTGCTGTAGAAATCTGGAGGCAAGCTGGATGGCGTAGTATATCAACTATTATATAGTATTTCTTTTCCGCTGTTTGTTGTTTGTTGTTGTACACTCTGATGATGTAATGTAATATGATGTAATGTAATAACTAATATAGTTCTCTATTTAAAGATTATTCATTTATCTATTATATATTGTTCCGCTGCGATTGTGAGATTCTGATATTGTTCTGTTGTTCCTTCCTGTTCTGTTCTATCTTTTTCTCTCTTCTTCTATCTTTTTCTTCTTCTTTAACTCTAACGATGCGGTTTTACGGCCTTCGATCGCTTGGCAGTTGATACAGTGGACGTATTGATGTCGACCTTCGTGGACGAAAAATCGCATTCGTTACATTTTCACTCATATTTATTTCTGTTAATTTAACTCATATAAGAACTTTTAGTTCTGACTCGAGTGTTTGTCTTTTCAATTCGCTCGGGTCAGTCTGAGCATTATAAGATTTGAAGACTTTATTTTGGAGGATGAAGACGAAGATATTATTATTATTATTATATACTATGTTGTTCCACTGCATCACACTATTCCGCTGTATTGTTATTTATTATTCCTTGGTATGTGTAACTCTGATTCTGCATTGTGTAAGTATAATCAAATGTTTTTAAAACAGCTTCATGAACTGTTATTTGATTATTATATTTTGTCACTCCACTACGAGATTCGGTTTAGTTTTCTTTCTTTCTTCCGTTTTGTTATTCACCCCAATAACAATTCGCCCTTTTGTATGGTTTGAGTCGGACGTGTGGCTTATCGTCGATTCAAAGCGTACAAAAAGGTGGTCTGTTACATGTATCATAACATAGTACACAAAACCAACAAGTACTTCTATCATCTACCAAATCGTACAAAACAGAAGAAAAAAACTTACCGATCAAAGCAATCAATCAATCTCCTCCAGAACCTGAGCCAGCAGAGGAAGGGAAGTGGCCACCATACTGCTGCATGTACTCGGTGATACGCTGGTCTAGCAATTGTGTAATCTCTATGGCTTGTCGACGGTTCTTCTCTGCGCCGCTCTAGCCTGCAAATCTTCGATCTCTGCTAGATCGATCTGAGATCTAGTTTGCATACCCCGTCTTTGACTACTGGCCTGTAATAAATATTTAATTAGCTGTGTGATCTCTGTAAGTATATGTGTAGGTATGTGAATGATTAGCAGTGTGATAATGTTATTTAATTTAGTTTATGATGTTTATGTATTCGTATGTGCATGTTGATAACATTTTAGATTGTGGTAAAACCAAATAACTATAGTGACAAGATTGTTGATTTATATTTTGAATTACTATAACTTTGGAACATTTTAGAATAAGTAAAGTAACTATAAGGAAGTATGAGAGCAATAAATTTGAAATTACTCCTTGATTGCCAATATATTATTTACTTACCACTTGATTTCCAAATCCGTATCGTCTTCCATGCTCCGATGGATCCATAACTGACTCAAAAATAGCATCCTCCTCATCCATCGTCAGCTGATCTTGACCCGTATCAGCAAGGAGTTTCTGGCACTGCTACATAAACTTTTTCTGCATTAATACATTAATATCATCATATTTATTTCATTACATTTTAACAAGTAGAACAATTACTAATACTGCATAAATGAAATATGCTTACATGGCTCTTGCTGTATTTATCGTCGTGCCATGTATACGAAACAGTCTCGTCCGGACATGCTCGACTGCATGCTTACAAGTAAACACGTCCATATAGCCCACGGGACCATGCGCCTCAGCTTCCTGAAATTGATTTCTACATACAATTATTGTACATTTAAAATTATATAGCACAAACTATTTTCAATTTGCATTCAGCAAATTTACCAACTCCTGCCGATACTGCTGAAATGACTTCGACCCTCCGTAATGAGCGGGATTTTTATTTTTGTTTGTAGAGTTTCTTTTCGACTCTGCCTGTATATTCAAAAGTTGATACATTATTTATCGATCGTGTAGTTTTTGATATTTACTACCAGTCAAATAATTTAAAAAAATTAGTATGCTTGCCTTCGCTGCGTTAGTATCCCAACCATGCTTGCCATACGCTCTCCCCATTCAACGTGATTTCTTACCTGATTTCTTGATTTCGAGTATCGAGTTCCTATAGTTTTTACGCATCTTCTTCATCCAATATTCTCGTGCGAACTGCGTATCGTCTGTCTGAATGTCTATCTCAGCCTGTGTTTCACGATAAAAAGCAAAAGGAATATTAAACTGTAAATGATAAACGGTAAAAAAATGAAAAAATGAATTAAAAATGAAAAACAGAAAAATATACTTACTAGGACATCCTTCCAAATACACTCTACTATGTAGGGAGGGATCTTGTCCCACTTCGGCCAACAAGCACTCATCCTACTCCGGTAAGAAGCTCTAGAAACATCCAACACAACCTTCGAGGGAAGTAGACAGAACCTCCTACTTTTAAATATGATATAGATAAGTATGTACGTATATCAAAAAAAAAAGATGCTGAATAAAATTTAATTCTTACCCCTCTGCTCTAGGTACTAAAGAAACGACAGGATGCTGTGATGCTTGCGATGGACCACTCCATCGCCTTATGAAGTTCAGGAAGAGCTCCACCTCTAGATAACACTGCGATAAACCTATGGTATATGTGCACATCATTTTAAAAGAGAATAATAACATGATAATGAAATATATTTCATACGTAAATGAATGCATCAACGGTATAAATTTCTAAATTAATGACTGAAATGGAAATAGAAATGGAAGTGTGTTATACTTGGTTCGTAATGGATCTCATGTTCAGACGATAAGCAGATTACATTGCATTTTGAATAATAATTGCTAAATAAATGATAAATGGAAATGACATGAAACATGTGAACAATGGTAAACGTACAGATTTGGTTTCATAGTTACATCAATTTCATAATACATCAAGAATTCAACATAGTTACATCAACTGCAAAAAAATCAGATTCGGATTTTTATCAATCATCATCGTCTTCTGATTCAGATTCGGTCTTGTTTTCTACGATATTTTCCCCTACACTGTCAAACGCTTCTACCAAAACATTTGATTCATCGATCAAAGGACCAAAATCTGTATGATCGTCTGTAATTATTATTTCGATATTTTCCTCAAGATCTGCCTAATAAGCCTGTTCGTCTGGAATATTCTTCCCATTGAATGTAGATCTAGCCTTTGTTTTAAAAATTGCAGACCAATCTGCTTTATCTCTTTTCAAAGACGGATCAGGAGCATAATACACTTGCAATGCTTGTTTGGCTAGTACAAAAGGATCATACTTGTGATAGTGTGATGTATGCTTTGTTTCGATAAGATTATAATCCTTGTGCACTTTAATTTCAGAACCTAGAACATTGCTAAACCAATTGCATGTAAATAAAAATATCTCCTCTGCGAGTCATGAGAAATATGTCAGTTGCAAAATTTGTTTTAGAATGCCATAAAAATCATTTATGTGATTTTATGGATCGTCACTACCCTTAACAAATGCACCAGTATTATTCGTTAATTTTTCTGCACCGTATTCTTTGGTGTTAAATTTATATCCATTGACGAAATATATTGGATATGACTTGACCACTCTTTTTGGTCCCATCGCAAGATGTTTCAACCCTTCGTCAACAACACAATTTCTCGGCTCATAAACGTAATTTGAAAACCAACCGGAAAATTCTTTACCGAGATCTCCGTTCAGATGTTCACGTTCATAAACACTGTATATATGACCAAATCATTACATTAGGTTATACACGCGCATGCATTATAGAAAAAAATAAAAAACAAATTATTATTTCCGATTACCTAACAAACGGTGCAACCCTGGCACAATTTAGAAGGACATAAGTTTGCTACATTAAGATCTCTATCGTCTAGCCATATTTCTGCACATTTTCCAAAAGGCCGACCATGTTGTCTAAAAATAGATAACATTTCTTAAGAGGACTCTTGTTCGTCGCCTTCGTCATTACGAGGAACACTTTCAAATGACATATTCATATGGTCACTGAAATACTGAGAGAAAAAGAACGAAGCTTCTTCTTCGATGTAAGATTTACATATCGAACCTTCAACTCGTGCTTTTTGCCTCACTATTTTCTTTAGATGATTTAGATATCTATGCAAAATTAGTTTACAATAACTTCATCTTTCAAATTCAATTAAATTAAGTGATAACATATTACATATCTCTCAAATGGATACATCCATCCATATTTGACATGACCTCGAAGTCGTGCTTCAGACGGAAGATGAATAGATAAATGTTTCATTGCATTAAAAAAATATAGTGGAAATATTTTCTCTAATTTGCAGAGCAATATATGAATATCTATTTCAAGTTTACGTAAACGTTGCACTCTTACAGTAGTCGAACAAAGCTCTGTGTAAAACATACTAAGCTCTGTTACTACCTTTCAAACTTTTAATGGCAGTAGTTCTTTGAACATCAAAGGTAATAAATTTTCCATCATCATATGACAGTCATGGCTTTTCATTCTGCTCAATCTACCATTTTTAAAGTCAACATATCTACGAAGATTTGATAATATCCCATCAGGAAATCTTAACCTTTCCACCCATTTTAACACAACTTAACTTAATTATTTTCTAGTTCGTAACATGCTTTAGGTTTTTTACTATCATTTGGTTTCATATGAAACCCATGATGTTCTCATAATTCTTCTATATCGCGTCTTGATTTCAAATCATCCTTAGTCTTCCCTTTCACATTCAAAATTGTGTTAAAAATATTATCAAATACATTTTTGTCATTGTGCATCACGTCTATATTATGACGAAGCAGAAGATGTTTCCAATACGACAACTCCCAAAAAATAATTTTTTGCACCAGTTATGAACAATCGATTTGCCTTCAATTTCTGTTTGCACTTCAGTTTCATATAGCTTGGAATAGTCCCTAACAAATTCATATATGTCTTCGCTTGACCATATCATTGGTGGTTGTCTGGTTTCTACTCTATTAGCTAAAAAGTTTTTCTTGTCTCCTCTGTAGGGATGATTTACATGGAGAAAATATCGATGATAGTCAAACCATGAAATTTTCTTACCATGAGGTAAAGAAAACGCTCGTATTTCATCCATGCAATATGGACATACTAGATGACCGGCAGTACTCCATCCTGAAAGCATTGTATAGGCAGGAAAATCACTCATAGTCCACAACAAAGAAGCAAACGTACGAAAAATTTTCTTCATGGACACATCGTATGTTTCTACTCCTTCGTTCCACGGTATTTTTAACTCCTCAATCAACGGTTGTTGATATACATTGATTCCTTGTGTCGGATCGTCGGGGCCAGGAACGACAATAGTAAGAAATATATTGCATTTTCATACACATCCATGGAGGTAAATTATACTGTGTGACGATAATGGGCCAGGATGAATATTTAGAACCAAATTGAGAAAATGGCGAAAAATCATCCGTACATAGTCCTAATCTAACATTTCGACTCTCCACTGCAAAATTTGGATATGTTTTATCAAAATGCTTCCATGCTTCTCCATCGGCTGGATGCGTCAACGTACCCTCTTCCTCCGTTCTCACACTCTGCCATGAGATGTAGTTACAGAAGAAGCATATAATCTTTGAAGCCTTAGAGTGATGGGTAGGTAATGCATACGCTTGTACAGAACTTCCTTCCCCTTCTTTTTTCTAGGTATGTATCTCTCCTGATTACAAATTTTACAATTTCTAAGGTTTGCGTCCTCTTTTCAAAGTAATATGCAGCCTTTTAAACATATGTCTATTTTCTGATAAGGTAAACCAAAAGCCGACATAAGGTTTTTAACTTCATAGAGATTTTCACACATTAGATTACCAAGCGGCATATGTCTTTTTGCAGCTTGTACAACAACCGTAAACCCAACTTCAGTGATGTTGTATTTTGACTTCATCGTAATATATTCTGCAATCACTGACAGCTGAGCGCCGCTTTTACAACCATCCAAATAGGTTTCTTAGCAGCATCTAGTAAATCATAAATTTTTTTGCTTCAATATCTAGTTCTTCAACATTTCCATCATTGTCGTCAACATCAACCATAGGAAACATTGATCGTGCTGCATCTTCGACCATGCTTTCTATATGGGTCTTCGTAACGACTTCGTTAACGATACTTTCAAACTCTACAAAAATATTTGCTACAACTTCTCCATGCCGATCCCAAACATAATACTCGGGTACGAAACTGTTTTGGCACAAATGAACTTTCACAATATCTGGTAATAAATACTTCGAATGTCTACACCTACTACACGGACAACGAATTTCTGGATCGTTTCCGTTATTACTTAAAGCGAATTCAACAAGTACATTTATACCATTATAAAAATCTTATTTTATTGAGTCTCTCAGTCCTTTTCTTTGGTACATCCATCTCCTCCGACCAACAAAATAATCAATCATTTTTCATACTGAGAAAATGAGTCGCAAAGTTCAAAATTTAATATTTATTTTCGAGAATACAAATTTGAAAAATATTATCTTCATGGTTGTATAATATTTGAATTTAAAGAACTATTTCATAAATTAAAAAATATTTTCAAATATGACACATTTTATATTTCATAAATTAAAAAATAATCACTTCTTCATGGTCGGACATCCTACTTCCCATTACAAACACAGTAAGAATTTACATTTCGTATATTACTTCGTCTCAAACGATTCAACAAAATTTCGGCATTTCCCTTTTGTTCCCTGCATTGTACACAAATGCGTATACGCAGAAAACAAAAAAGAAAAGTTAGGCCGAAATTTTATGAACCGTTTGAGACGAAGTAGTATACAAATGTAAATTCTTACTGTGTTCATAACTTGTCCAATATAATGAAAAATCCAACAAACATTGCACCAGATGAATATAAATGGTCGTTTTTTGGAAAAAAACGACAATTTGTATAACAATCATGTACAACACTCGTCGGACGGGGCCAAAAACTCTCTAAGGGACATTAGTTAATAAAATATCCTCATTTTACGAAAAAATACTGTTTTACTAACTATTCACATTTACAAAAATATGTTTTAATTTAACACATTTGTTCGACGTATTACATCAGCTTAAGGCTGGCGTAACATTTTTTTTCATTTTTAAATACACACAATTATAATTTAGACTCATGCATTTCTTTTGCATTAATCAATACGTGCACAATATAATACTCCTAACTCGTTCATTCATTTTATCTTATTTCAACTAACACAGTACAATGATAGCAGCGCTACACACATATTCCATCGTAGAATCAAGGCATACACAATGATTTATATATACAAGAACAACCACAAATTATACATGTTTTTCACAATTTCATGATAATTGATGAAATAGGTATACCATAGAATGCTAGAAACTATTATCACACTATTGGAAACAATTTCAATCACCAATTAGCCCTAATTTATCATCTTATGCAAATCTAGAAGTAGGGTAAAAATTGAATTTTTCACGAAAATAAAAGATTATACCTGAGCTAGAAAGCAAGAGATGTTGAATTCCTAGCCGAGGAGGATGCAAAAACACGAAATTAGTGGTTGGAGGCTTGAGGAGTGAATTTGATATTTTAGAAATGGATTTTAGGTTTTGCTGAAATGAGGAAGAAAGGCTCGGCCGGAGCCTGTAATTCGAAAAATAGTCGTCGGAAGCCGTCGGATTTAGCAAGAATATGTGGTTACATATAAATTATTATAGTAGTAATACATAGAAAGAACGAAAAGTTAGAATATAAAGCGAAAAAAGTATTGTGTACTTCAAGCTTGGTAGATATAGAAGCATCAAAGAAGAATGAGAGCGGTAGAAAAAGTTGTAACATTGTTTACAGAAAAGCTCGTTCAGCAATTGATTCGTTGAATGTTTATATAGTAGGCTAGTAATGCATAGAGAGGGGCATAAACTGCATCGCTTTACAACAACCGTCGGCACCGGACTGCAAAAACAATTCGAAAACATGTATCGAAGTTTCGACCGATCGGCATCGATATGGTTCGATCGTGCTTTGGATGATTGAACCAACCATATTAAACAGGACTGAACCGAATATTTACACTAGTAATCTTATGATAAAATATGAGCAACTCCTATCTAAGTTTTTTCTAATGATGTATAATCTATTTTCAGCTTATATTCGTAACAATCATTGTCATAAAGGAAAGAAGTTATAGTTTTAGCATAATATTTTCCATCTCGTTTTTTAAACAAATTCGAATTATAATTTTATTCTAGTTATTTTACTTAATAATTATGCATTGATTAACATTGATGATTTGTTAATTTAGTAAAAAAAAATCTCATTTGTTGCTAAATGTCAAATTGAAATATTCATACAATCAAGAACTAATCTTTTATTTTATTATAATATTGTATGTTTTAACATTTAAGTGTAAAAGCCTCATATAGTTACCTTCGTAAATTGATTATTGATGAAAGTAATTGTCTTATTTCATATTTAATATGGGCTCAAACCAGACCGAACCAAAATCAGACTTTATCACATTAAACTGAATTGAAATCGAACTGTTTAAAAGATTAGTCTAATGGTTTGTGTTTTTGATTAACTATTTGATGCGATGTGAAAGCTATTTGGACTTCAAACCAAACCGACCTGCGTCCAACCCTAATAATGCTAGGGTTGTATTTCTTATCTACTAGGCCAGATATCCATTATGCATGATATGCAACACATCTTGTACACCTTAGTGATGGTTGGCTTATTGAAACATTTATAGTAAAGTCAAAATGATTCGTGACGACCGCCCTACAACTCTGGTATCCAATTTATCTATATAGTTCAGTTCAATGTTATCCAGCTGATGTAGGGCCGCAATCAAGGGTAAAGTAACCGAGCTCCAAAGCAAAACATATCGTATATCTTAAGGCGTCGCACAGAATAACATATAATAATCACATAATCATAAAACCTGAGGTACAGTAATAAAATTCAAAATGAACCACGGAATCAGAGCATAACTGGTTCATCATAGTTATATAAAGTAGAAAATAGAGTTTATACATCAAACAGTAAACTCAAGTGAAACCGCTCTAGATAATTAATAACATGACACTGAAAGCTTCATAGTGTTGCACAATGGAAATATAGCGGATAAACTCCAAAAGTAGATATACGAAATGTGTAGCTTCCTGCTTATTCTCTAAAGAGCTCTATGTGCCGACCTCAGACCTACTATCTAGTCTACTCATTTAAGAGTACCTAAGATAATAATAATAATTAAAGCATAAAACTTTGAGTTAGACAATAATCTAGTGTCAGCAATCAATAATCTTAAATTACTATAAAAGCCGATATAGTAAATATAAACACCAAATATGAGAATCACATCTGCCATGACCATGCATCCAATAAGTTAGCACATAACAAAATATATGTTATATTTTAATTAATTTACAACACTAAGTTAATATAGGAATCTGGTTATCTAACAAATTTGTAATGCCCAACCTTTATGCCCATATTATCCAAGAACATACATTACAAGTAATATTGTTGAGTAATGTGAAGAATGTTAGAAGCAACTATCTGTAATATTTCTTTAGGCGATTATTGATACGTTGAATTATGTGACTATGGTTTTTCTTTTCCCTTAGTAGAAGAAATTCGACGTACAATCCAAGCGCAAAACAATAATAGAGTAGCTTATTTTGATACGGAACAATATACAACATAGAATCACAAGTCGTAATAGAAATATAATACATCAAATTTATCTCTAAAATGTGAGTTTGCAAAAAAGGAAACTACTACACTCACATTTAGAAATATACTTATATAGATTATGACAGGTCTAAGAATATACATGACAACTTAAGTCAACACTACGACCAAATATACAATAAGTGTGTGTAAGACCAACACCTCAAAATGAAACTCTATCACATAGATAACACTGCAGATAACTACTCTAGCCAGCCCACATTCAAAGTCATTGAGTCCCTGTACTTATCAATTCTCATTCTGACCGAGTACTATAAAAATAATAAACAGATCAGAATATATCTAAATATCAACAAAGTTGAGATCATAATAATATGCATGCATAAGCACCAAAGATGTAGAAATCCATATAGTGTACTAAACTAACCAAATTTAAATACCATAATAGAACATAGTGAATGATCCCAAAATCTAGAAATAGCTATAGGAAAGTAAATGGCAACACATCTCATATTTCACCAAATCATAAAACATAAATATAGCCTTTACAAGTAAAACTAAATAATGGTGAAATCCTGAATCAAATTTCAAATCTCAAATTTCAATGTTTAAATCTATAAACACATAATTTGCGAAAAACCCAAAGATGAGCCAACACTCACCACTCATGCATGCCACTATGAGGTACAATCCCCTATCGGACAAAGATAACGTGCCTACTTGAACAGAGGTACAGTCCTTTCTTAGACACCCAAACATGAACCCGAAGGTTATGCTGAAAACAGGTAAGGTACTGCCCCTTCATGGACAAACTGGGGACGTTCCCACAGGTAACGTCTAACTGGAGATGGACACGAAGATCATGCCTAATTAGAGACAAGCACGAGTCTACATCTAAATTAAATGAGATACCATTCCCTAATGGATTATAGAGATGAGCACATCGCAAATCTAATTTGGAAGCAAGCACATCAAAAGCCAACACAAGATGACCATTTCCGATCGTAAGTGTAATGTACCTCCATATAGTAATCAATTGAGTAACAACCATGTGTCCCTTACCACACGGGTTTACCTGAATATTTACTATAAGTTAGCAAACTCCACTCGATAAGTATAATATACCCTCGATTAGTAACTAAAATATCATCCAATGTCCCATAATCACTTTACGATACTTAAATATTTACTAAATATTGTAAATCCCACTCGACTAAATTATTTAATCGAACGAGTCCAAAAATTAACCGATAAAATAATACAAATATCTCATACCACTTGTATTGCCAAATCGTTTAATTAGATTTCTCATTCAAGTGAAGGCAGAATCGCATGAAAGCAACAACTCCAAAAGTTACACGAGAAATGCCAAAATAGCATATATAGCCAAAGGCTAAGCATAATAAAAGCTACGGAGAGTTTATAGTTTTAAAGTAAATAATGTGATTTACGATATAGCAAATTGATTTCTAAATTACTATATATATACATACCGACTTTCAACTTCTCTTTTTAAAATCATAAATTCATTTGTTTTCCAAATATATATATAAACACACACACATACATACATACATACATACATACATACATACATACATACATACATACATACATACATACATACATATATATATATATTCATGGCTTGATAAAACAAGTTATAATCCGAATAGATATAAAAAACATATTTATATGTATAGTTATTCGAAAATTCCATTAAAAATATGTATGATTGTATAAACTATATTCCAAAAGCGATATAGATATGCAAACATTTGTTTAGAAATAACATAGGCTTATATTTCAAAACCATACCTTCAAATCTATAAACTATTTCTAGTAATCATATTTAGTAAATAATTAATACTTTATACCTACTTTCAAAACAAATTGAATCGATTCGTAAATAATTTTGAAAGCGGTAAATTATAATAAACTATCTTTTGTAATGTATTCAAAGTGTGTTTGTGTGTGTGTGTGTGTGTGTGTATCATAGATATACATATGTTTATAAAACTACAAATCTTTGAACCAAAATGAATCACTGAATTAAGGAATCAAACTAAGAAAATCGGATGCTAATATGGGAGCAAGAATAATTAAAGTAAAACTAGGCACCAATAAGTAAAAACACAAGAGTAAAATGGGGAAGGCAAGGCAAGCGCTAGAGCTCATGCTCTAGGTGACGATCGATCAACATAGACCAACCAACCGGTGGATGCTTGGGACGTGAGTTCTAGGCATTTGCCTTTCCTATCATCGACTCTCACTACCGTGACATATTTTTAAGCAATCCCGTGACTTGCATTTTCAATATAAACTCTAAAATAGGCATGCATTCATATGCTAATTGATTATAAAATCCTAGGAATTGAAAAAAGGTAGAAAAATTAAGATGCAGCAAACAGTTTTGGCAAAGACTGAATTATAAGTTTGCTACCACAGGAACACAGAATCGTCATCTCAATTCACAATCATTCACTATAAAATCAAATGCATGCAATCATAAATTTAGAGATAGATTTTGTGAGGTTTAACTCGCCTTGAATCCCTAACTAGACTTTCTGAATACTTTCATTTTCAACAACCTTAGAAAATAACTCAAACCCAAAACAAATAACTACAAGAATTAAACACTATAAAAACGAAAATTGGTTAGTCTAAAACCTAGAATAGGGTTTGAGAATGTTACCTCGAAATTACTGGATTTTCTAGTGATTTATTTCTATTTTAATTTGATGATTTTCTTCTAGGGTTAAGAGGAACTTGGTTTCTTCTTTTATTTTATTTTTTACTGAACTTAAAGTACGTACAGATAATAGAAAATGAGAAGTAAAACTTCTCTTTGTTTTCTTTTAAAGGGGCTAGGGTTATTAATAAATCCAATAAAAAAAGGAAACCATATTTCTTCATTTATTTACACCCACTTCCTTTTTTGATTTAATTTACTAATAAAAGGTTTCCTAAAAAAGGCTAAAGTGCTCAAACCACTAGTCCAAAGATTCAAGTAGAGAATCCTTTAGGTAAAATTTAACAATGAATAAAATTCAAAAAATCTACAAATACTCTTTTATATCAAGTATAAAAGATTAAACCAAATTAATGATTTCTTTCTAACTTAAACAATAGATTCAATAACTAAACATTTGTAAGGTTTTATTTTCTTTCTAAATGAATAAAATTCATATTTTCCACTTAAATCTCCAATTTAAACCATTATTTATTTTATTTAATTAACTCAAAAATCTAGGCTGTTATAGACTTCCCCCTTAAAAAAACTGCATCCTTATAATTCTATTTTACAAAAAAATTCTATAATATATACATATTCAAAAATCCATTTTCGAAATTCTTCTTTACTTTTCAAATTTTAACCTAACTCTATTAATATAAAATATTAATTTTTACCTAACTCTATTAAACCACCAATTTTTTTTTGAAACACTTAAATACATATACATAAATTTCCTTCTTAATTTATTTTCCAAAAATATCTTTCCACCAGATTTTCTATTTTCTTAGATAATAATATTTAATTCCAAATCGTTTACTTAATATTATTATCAAAACACCAATTAATATCTTCTTTTCTAATAACCATATAGTTTATAATACTTCCTTTTAAAATATTATTTATTACTCATTCATAACTATTTATAATGCTTTGAATTTTAAAACTCAAAATACTACATCCAATTGTATCGCCTTAGCATCCAAGAATCCCTATTGATAATGTTGATCAAGCATACTGATAAGAATTCTATAAAATCCCCTGCTTGGAGGCCCAAAACTAATGGCTATAGATGCTGCAGTCACCAATAGTTATTAATAATCGACGACCAAATATGGTGGTGCTAGGTAGATTGATAAACAGATCACAAGAATATGGAAAAAAAATTAACAAATCAAAAGCATATTTCCACATTCAAATCAAAACATTTCATATTCATTACATAATCCTAAAATGTTAACCACGTTCAGCAAAATATATACATATGCCAAGAGCGACATATGAAGATGCCTCTTTGTTTGACCAGAGTATATAGTAAGGCTAATAAATCTGCCTTCACATCCAAATACACAGCGGAAAAGAAACTCTAAATTACCGTCTTCCTTCTACACTCCTCCAGAAGCTTTATTCGTCTAAGAAAAACCTGAACCTCAAACTACTCAAAATCAATTGAGTACCCGAGAGTTTAAGTGGACAACAAAAACTTCGAGTCAAACATAAAAAGCCTGGTATGAATAAAAGTCTATCATCTCAAACCAAATGGATATCCAGTGATACCACACCGCTTAGCAGAACGGGTTTTTCCCTCGCTAGTATCCTAAAATCTTTATAAAACCATATGTTGTGCTCCTGCATCCACAATAGTTAACAACAAAACATTATGATAACATGAAAAACAAGCGAATCAAATCTGGAATACTCCTCCCCATTCATTCAAAATATCTGTCTCAATTATAGTTTCTAGGATTACCACTATCCGAATAGTTTTCATGGGCTAACTAATAACCAATTAAACATTTAATAACTCCCTGTTCAATTACAAAGTTTTCATGAGCTTACTATGAACCTGTCTATCTGACATCTTCGTTTACACATAGTTTTCATGGGCTAATTACGAACCTATCTGCCTCACATCTTCATTTACACATGGTTTTCATGGGCTTACTATGAACCTATCCATCTGACATCTTCATTTGCACATAGTTTTCATGGGCTAACTATGAACCTGTCTATCTGACATCTTCATTTGCACATAGTTTTCATGGGCCAACTATTAACCTATTGGCCCCTGCCAATATCATATAGTTTTCTTGGGCTTACTGGAAACCTATCGGCCCCTGCTAATATCTTTCCTTTATATTTTTACTCATTCAGGAGTTTATTAAATTTATATTCACTACTAGGTTAACCCAACTGGTTCTCCTACCTTTTTTTTCCCAAATTACAGTTATGGGTCCTTTGTAAAGTGAATAGGTTAATATTAGAAGAAACAATATAACAACATAGCAATACCACTCCTGTGGGTTTAATTTATCAAAGATAGATTCTTCTTTAACCATTGTAAAACTTCTTTAATATAGCCATGGTTTTTCCTTTAAAAATATAGAGTTTCGGTCAAAAAGCCTTTCGATAAATTACCTAGCTTTCGACTTTATAGCGTAACCTCCTTCAAAAGCTCTTAAAACATTAGGCTCCTACCTTATAATAATTTAAATTCAACCTTTATAGAATATAAAAATTAATCAAAAGAAAACAATTTTACAACCCTTTCGAAAGTATCTCCTTCGAAGGTAAAGAAAACCAAGCAAACATATTCTAAAGCAAAGTAAACAACCTCCTTCAAAAATATAAAAATTTGTTTTAACCATAACTTTTTATAGGTGTAGAATTAAGGTCTTTAACCTATTCCATCATGTTCAAATGATGGTTTGCTTTTCTGTAGAGTGGTCACAACGGAAAAACGGACTTATGGTTAAAAAGTTATGCCTGTTTGAGGTTTTTAAAACAAAACTTGGAAAAACTGCTCAAAAGAGATTCCGCAGCTTTTATAACTACTATCGAAAGGTTGCTTTTGGCAAGGCCGAAGGGTTGCTTTCAGCAAGGCCGAAGGGTTCACTAAAAAGGATGCAGGAAGCTGTAGAAATGCCACGGAAGGTTCTATGACGAAAGGTTTAGGTTCTATGACGAAAGGTTTTAGTTCTATAACGAAGGATTCATTAAAAAGGCTATAAAAAGCTGTATAAGGTTCTATGACGAAAGGTTTAGGTCCTATGAAGAAAGGTTTAGGTTCTAAGGTGGACGGGTGGCAGAGTCTTAAATATCTTGAAAACTGCCACATATAATCGTTGTCGAATTCCCATTGGTTAATAATACATGTTATTAATTCTTTATCAAGTTTCTATTGGTTAAAGACATATTTTACAAAAAAATCCGTTACATGTCAGAAATATAGAAATTTATTTTTAAAATAATTAATTATACTAATATTTTAATATAATTATTAAGCCTTTTAGCTTAGAAAATTTATAATAAACCGAAATCACCTGTGAAAAATCTCAAAAATTCACCAAAAATCGAAAGTAACTTTTTCTTCATCATATAAAATTTTTGAGGTAGAATTCATTGTTTTATTATTTTTAATAATTAAAGCCTGAAATAAATGCCTTCATCCCCTTAGGAAATTCATAAAATATTCCTTTTAATTCCGAAAATTATAAAATTACCCATCTCCAAAAATACATTTTACATAACATGCTACAGAAGATTCTATGACGAAAGGTTTAGGTTCTACGATGAAAGGTTCAGGTTCTAAGGTGGAAGGTTCAGTGGCAGAATTGTAAGTATCTTGAAAACTGCCACACATAATCTTTATTGAATTTCTATTGGTTAATAACATATTTTATCAGTTCTTTGTCAAATTTCTATTAGTTAAAGACATTCTTTGTAGAAATTCTACTACAGATAGAACTATTATCATAGAAATTTATTTTCAAAATAAATTATTATATTAATATTTTAATATAATTATTAAGCCTTTTTAGCTTAGAAAATTTATAATAAACCGAAATCACCTATGAAAAATCTCAAAAATTCACCAAAAATCGAAAGTAATCTTTTCTTCACCGTATAAAAATTTCAAGGTAGAATTCATTCTTTTATTATTTTGAATGATTAAAGCCCGAAATAAATGCCTTTATCCCCTTAGGAAATTCATAAAATATTCCCTTTTAATTTATAAAATTGTGAAATTAAAGATCCATCTCCAAAATTACGTTTTACATAACACATTCAAAAATCAAGTCGTTTGGAGGTCGTTTACTAGGGTTTTTACTCTTAAACCCATCATTTTAATTCCATAAAAAGCCTAATAAATCACCATAAATCGTTATTCTATTTGAACAATGATTATTAGATCCAAACATGATCAATAGCAACATGCATTCAGTTACTATCTATAACCGAACCAAAACAAGTAACATTGAGATGATTACACTATTATTCACCTTGATTTAGTTGTTGGAGTTTGCGATTTGCTTTGCTTTAGCTTTAATCTTCTAATTTTCTCTCTTGGATCTTCCAAGTTTGCTGATCTCCTAAGGTTTTTCAATGGCTGGCTATATCTTCTCTTTTATGTTATTTTGATTTTATGAAATGGTAGGGGAGAATAAGGTGGTTATTCCCATATTGCCCTCCTCTTATTTTCCTAACTTATAAATTATAACCCACACTTATACATTCATTGGTTTAGCCGTGGCCAAGTTAATTGACAACTAAATCTCAATTCCTTAATAAACCACATTATTTTATTTCATTTTATCTAATTAAATATCCCGAATAATGTTAAACAAAAATTAGGGGTGTTATAGAACCCTCTCCCCAAACTAAAGAATTTCATTCTCGATATTCAGTAAGGACTATAAACAAGCATAACAACCATGCAAACAAAAGCTAGTATGTCGTACCAGCTAATAAGTCTATATAAAACAAATGTAGAGCATGCCCGCAAAACAGATCAGGATATACATCTCGAATCCTATCCTCTGTCTACCAAGTACAACCATTCTCGTTGTTGCTCCACTGAACTTTCACCAACTTGACTATCTTGGTACTCAATCTTTTCTCATCTCTCGCTACGACCCGAACTGGTTGCCTAACAAAAGTCAAATCAGACTCTACCACCAAGTCCTCTAACTCTGTCTGAGGAATAGTAGCCTCTGGATCATGCACATATTTGCAAAGATGAGAAACATGGAATAATTTATGGACATCTGCCATACTGCTTGGAAACTCTAGTCTATAAGTAAGTTTTCTGATCCTTTCTAAAATCTGGAATGGTCCAACATATCTTAGGGCCAACTTTCTTGACTTTCCAAACCATACCACATCCTTCATTAGTGATACTTTAATGAAAACCTTGTCTCCCATTGAGAACTCTAGGCCTTTACGCCTCTTATCTACGTAACTCTTTTGCCTGGATTGAGCTTCCTTCATCCGTCCTCGAATAAATTCAATATTTTCTAATGCTTCTCTAACAAAATCCGGACCTAAGACCAATCTGTCTCCAACCGCTAAGCAACATGCCGACGATTTGCATGATCTGCCATACAAAGCTTCAAAAGGCGCCATTCCTATACTAGTCTGATAGATATTATTATAGGAAAATTCGATCAAATGTAGATGGTCCTCCCAAGATCCACCAAAGTCTAATATACAAGCTCTTAGAAAGTCCTCAAGCACCTTATTGACTCTCTCCGTCTACCCATCTGTCTGTGGGTGATAAGATGTACTCATCTTGAGCTTGGTACCTGTTACCTCTTGTAGATTTCTTCAAAATTCGCTGGTGAATAATGCATCCTTATCACTGACTATGCTACCAGGAATCCCATGAAGTCTATCTATATTCTTCATGAACAACTTTGCTAAAATAGGTGTTGTTCTGGTCGACTTTACTACAATGAAATGATCGCTCTTGATCAATCTATCCACAATAACTCATATACTCTCATTTCCTCTACTTGACCTTGGAAACCCATCTATAAAATCCATGGATATGGAATCCCATTTCCAAAATGGAATATCTAGGGTTTTAAGTAACCCACTCGGCTTCTGATGTTCGGCTTTCACTTGTTGGCATTTTACGCATTGCCTAACCCACACGCCAACATCCCACTTCATGTCTTTCCAATAGAAGCTCCTCTTCATATCTAGATACATCTTGGTCCCTCCAAGATGAATCATAAGCTTGGATCAATGACATCCCTCAAGAACTTCTCTTCTCAAATTCTCCACATCTCGAACACATAACCATCCCTTCTTTCTCAACCATCTTCTCTGGTCAAAAAAAAAAATCTTTCAAATCATCGACCTTAGTTCCAACCTCAAGCCTTCTGATCCTGTCAGCTAATAATGTATCCTCCTTCTGTTTAGAAGAAATTCACTCGATCAATACTGGTCAAACTTCCAAATAGGAAAACATGGCGGTACTATAACTAGACCTAGCAGTCGATCTTAAATGCACACCACAATTGGTCAAAGCGTCTAGTTCTTTCCACTCCAACAATATATCCAACACAACATTATGATGTATTATGCTGAGAGCATCAACTAATTCATTGCCTTTTCCTGGGATATATTCTATATCAAAATCATAAGCAGCCAAAAACTATAGCCACATCTTCTGTCGCTATTCAACTCCTTCTGAGAGAATAGGCATCTCCAAGACTTATGATCGGTATACAACTCAAATCTCTCCCCCAAGAGATGATGCCTCCAAATCTTCAAGGCAAAAATTACCGTTGCCAACTCCAAGTCATGAGTAGGATATCTTACTTCGTGTGGTTTAAGCTGCCTAAATGTGTAAGCAATAACTTTCCCCATCTGCCTCAATACTGCTCACAATCTCGTCCCACATGCATCCGTGTATACTACCAACCCTTGGTTACCATTCGGAACTACTAATAGTGGAGCATCGTCAACAAATGCTTTAACTTAAGGAACGGTCCCTCACATTTGTCGGACCAAACAAACTTCACTTCCTTCGTGGAAAGCTTAGTCAAAAACGCTGCAATCTATGAGAAATCCCTGATGAATCTCCGATAATAGCATGCGAGTCCGAGAAATTTTTTGATCTCGGTCACTGTTTTCAGTTTCTTCCAATTGTTCACAGCTTCGATCTTATCTCGATTGACTGATAATTCCTTCTCTGAAACCACATGATCTAAAAACTTAACATCTTTCTTCCAAAAATGACACTTGGAAAATTTTGCTTTTAGCTGATTCTTCCTCAGCGTATTCAACACCACTCTAAGATGAATCTCATGCTCTCTTTCATCTTTTGAGTATATTAAAATATCATGTATGATACCAATATGAACCTATCCAAGTGCTTTCGAAAAACCTAGTCATCAAACCAATGAAGGAAGCGATGAATTTGTCAATCCAAATGGCATCACCAACCATTCATATGATCCATATTAGGTTTGAAACGCCGTTAATGGGATATTGTCCTCTGCCACTCTTAGTTGATGGAAACATGTCGCCAAGTCCAATTGGGAAAAATACTCTGGCTCTACTCAACTGATCAAATAAGTCTTCAACTCTCGACAAAGAATACTTACTCTTGATTGTCCTCTCATTTAACTTATGTAGTTGATACACACCCTTAACGACCCATCTCGTTTCTTAACATACACCATGGTCGCTCTCCAAGGGAAGCTGCTTGGTCTAATAAAATTCCTTCCCTCAAAATCCACTAGCTGCACCTTCAATTCCTTTATCTCTGTTGGTGACATTCTGCTAGGTGGTCTACTAACAGGTTCAGCTCCCAATATAAGGCTATTCGAAACTCTACGGTACGTTTCGGTGGTAATCCAATGACTGGCTCAAATACATTTGCAAATTCTCTTGCTACACGAACCTGACTAAGGTTATCTCCCACCTCCAAGGCACTTAACAAAGCACAAACACTTATATTGGAATTCTCCATCAAGAAAATAATTCAGTCATGACTATCTGGGTGTCCCAATGATATTTCTCGATCTTGGCAAAATATCCTAGCCTCATACTTACCAACAATCCATACCTAAGATGATGCCGAAATTTACGAAATCAAAGACATATAAACTGCATGCAAACTTATGGCCTAACAAATCAATTTCTAATTGGCCACATCTCATTCCAAGAGTTGCATGTCCTTCTATTGGATTTGCATCCCTTAAGGAAGTAACAAAGTATGTGGGTTTTATACATAACCTAACAACCAAATACTATGATATAAATGAGTATGATGCACCGTATCAAAAAGTACACCAATTGGTATACTCTAAATCAAAAGCGTACCTTCCATCACCGTTTTCCCATTTTCTACGGTAGTAGTTCTAGAAGAAGACGGTGGTCCAATCGCAAACACCCTCCCCCAGTTCGCTCGGAATAGCTCTGGACACTGGTTTTGATAATGCCAACTTAGTCACGGTTGTAGCATTTCACATTCTTCTTCTCTACAGGCTTCTTTCTTTATCAGATTTGCACTCGTTGGCATAATGGCCCTTCTTATAACACATATAGCACATTAGATCAGCCTTCGCTTTCTTTGCAGCATCCCCTTTTTGGGCTCCTTTGCTCTTAAAGAATTTCCTTTTCTTTCCTTAGGGACCTTAGGAATCAACTTGTTTCTCCCTAACAGACACGTCAAGCATCTCCTCATGAAATGGACATCTCCACCACTACATGACAAGGCTCCCTAATATCAGTCATAGCCATTCTGCCAAGCTATAGCCTCAATCCTCTAACAAATCTTTCATTCCTTCTAACATCAATGTCAACCAAGCACACCCATATCGGGATAGCTCATCAAACTTAGCAGCATACTCGATCACTAACATCTCTCCTTGTAAAAGGTCCATGAACTTCCTCATCAATGCCAACTTGGAAACCTCAGATAAGAATCTCTGCTCAAACCTTCTTCTAAAATTAGCCCATGTCAGCCCATCCTTCGGAACTCTGACTGTCACACTGTTCCACCAGTGAAACGCTAACCCTTGTAATTGTCTTGTGGCTATTCTTCTCTTCTCTCCATCATCCAAGCCTAAATCTGTAAATATCCTTTCACAGTTCAAAACCTAGTTCTCAACTTCAACATCATCATCTATTCCATGAAAGGCTTCCTTCCCAAATTGGTATAATCCCTTCTTAGCTTGGCATAGTTATTGCCGATTGGGGCCACATGATTAGCTCCTCTAGCATTCACAGCATTACCTCCAGCTACCCTATAGCTTCTCTAGCCTGCATCAAGTTGAAAAAGCACTGATACATTATCCCCATATCTACTGGTGGAGTCAGCAACAACATTGGCCTCTGTACTTGGATTAGAATTAGCCTATCGATCTTGGTTCCTTCTGGTATTAGGTCAAGCATTACCATTTTTTGTGGTGCTTCCTCCACCTAGATTTCCTCTTCCGTTTCCTACTTCCATATCTTCTTTCTCGTAAATCTACATATGAGTTTTAGTAAGATATAGAAGAATGATCTAAGAGAGAAAGGAATGTGTGTGTGTGTGTAGAAAATACAAGTACGTTACTATAACGTTAACCCAATCGTATTCTTTTGATTCATTAGGGTTATGTTAGAAAACATTTGGTTTATTTTATGTTTCATCATAAACCTTATGTTTCATCATAAACCTGGCTCCGATACCAACTTGTAACATCCCCCTACTTGGAGGTCCAAAACTAACGGCTATGGATACTGCAGTCATTCATAGTTATTAATCTTCGGCGCCCAAATATGGCGGTGCTAGGTACATTGATAAACAGATCATAAGAATATGGAAAAATTTAACAATTTAAAAACATATTTCCACATTCGAAACAAAACATTTCATGTTTATTACATAATTCCAAAATGTTACCACGTTCAGCAAAATATAATCATTATACATACGCCAAGAGCGACATATGAAGATGCCCCATTGGTTAACTAGAGTATATAGTAAGGCTAATAAATCTGCCTTTACATCCAAATACATAGCGGAAAAGAAAACTCTAAATAACTATCCGCCTCCTGCATGCCTCCGGAAGCTTTATTCATCTAAGAAAAACCTGAAGAACCTAAACCTCAAACTAATCAAAATCAATTGAGTACCGGAGAGTTTAAGGAGACAACAAAAACTTTGAGTCGGATATAAAGCCTGGTATGAACAATAGTCTATCATTCCAAATGGATATCTAGTGAGACTATGCCACTTAGCGCAATGGGTTTTCCCCTCACCAATATCGTAAAATCTTTATAAAACCATATCTTGTGCTCCTGCATCTACAATGGTTAACAACAAAACATTATGATGATATGCAAAACAAGAAAATCAAATTTGGATTACTACTTCCCATCCATTCGGACTATCTGTCTTATTTATAGTTTTTAAGATTACTATTACCTTAATAGTTTTCATGGGATAACTAATAACTAGTTAAACATCTAAGAACTCCTTGTCTAATTAAATATTTTCCATGGGCTTACTATGAACCTATCTATCTGACATCTTCATTTACATAGTTTTCATGGGCTAACTATGAACCTGTCTACCTGACATCTTCATTGACATATAGTTTTATGGGCTAACTATGAACCCGTCTATCTGACATCTTCATTTTCACATAGTTTTCATGGGTTAACAATTAACGTATTGGCCCCTACCAATATAATACATTTTTCATGGGCTTACTGGAAACCTATCGACCCCTACAAATATCTTTCCTTTATATTTTACTCATTCAGGAGTTTATTTAATTTATATTCACTACTGCGTTAACCCAACTGGTTCCCATACCCTTTTTCCCAAATTATAGTTATGGGTCCATTATAAAGTGAATACGTTTATATTAGAAGAAGTAATATAACAACATAGCAATACCATTCATGTGGGTTTAATTTATTAAAGATAGATTGTAACATTCCCGTTTTTAAATCAAACTCAAATTGGAAATTAATTTAATTTTTGGAATTAAATTGTGAATAAATTTGTTATTTCCTAAATTAAACAAGATATATGCTTGTTTATTTATATAAATAAATTTGTAATTTGAAATTTGAATTTGGAAACTCAAAAATAAATATGTTGGAAATAATTTGGATTTAAAATTTTATTTTTAAGTTAATATGAATTTGTTTTCTAATTATATTTAATATGCATTGTGATTTGAAAGTTGTAACGACGCGGATTTTGCGCGCTCGAAAATCGACATCCATACTTCATATCGTATTCGAATGTCATAGATTCGACCGTTCAAATCCGATTCGCCGGAGCTTATAACAACATTAAGTAAATAACACAGCGGAATAAAAGAATAATACATTGATATACAGCTTTGATACAATATCTGATACAACAGATGATCCAATAGATATCAATATACATCAGAGATATGATACAATAAAATAGCAGCGGAAAGAAAATAGATAACATTTAACAGCGGAACAAATAACTCTAAGATAGTCTTCAAGGAAGAACTCCAGAACTGCAACTCCATTTCCAAGAATCAATCCAGCAATAGCTCGAACTCCCCATAAACATGCACCAAGCTAGGCAAGACTGGTGCGATCCAAAGACTGAACTAACTCCAGATAATCCACTATATCTAACTATCTGAAAAACCCAACTCTAGACTGCTCGTGTAGAAAATAATGAGCACCCAGAGTTTAGGAAGGAAAACAATAAACTCCGAGTCAGTCATGTGACTGGTGTGAGAACTCAAAACAGTTTACTTAACTTTAAAATCAAAATAGAGGAATATTTTTAAATGCAATTCGCAATGCTTTTTAAAAATGAGACTACCATAAGGCCTCCCGCACACACACACAATGCAAACGCAGAATCGGAGGAGATTTCTCCTTATGATAGTCAAAGATGCTTGATACGCATTAAAAGAAACGTTTGATATTATTACTAGTGCATAGTGTAGGAAAAATTCATTTCGAAAGTAGAATATAAATCTTAGCCAACATACGACCATTATCGTATGCCTACTATAGCTACCATCCAAACAGTGGTGACCACCATAAGTGAATAGCAGGTTCTACAACTAATACCGTACAAGTTTCGTATTGGGAATTGGATTTCCAACGAATGATCAGGCCAAGGAACTTCCCATTGCCACATGAGAATGCCTCTGGATGGACATCCCCGAGAACCAAACCGGATCTCTACCAACACAAGGCCGGGTTACCCCTAACTGAGTAACAACTGACCGAATATGCCATCCCCCGGTCCTTTGGGACCTTTATCCGAGAGCTCTCTAATCAATTCACACAATCATAACAAAGTGTTTTCAACATGAGTAAGTATCTGGGCTCCATACCATGATACCACCCTTTTCCAGAAGGAAATGCACATATCCTAAAGGGCGCTACCCCTCATAACCTTGCCGCATCTTTCCTGTTTTGACCATTCACGGGGTGTGAGGCTCAACGAAGTCACGTCCACAAAAACATACTTTATACAAAAGCCATGCTTTGGGTCAACAAATGATCATAGAAATGATCACAAAGATAGACGATCAAATAAATGATCCTATCACAAATAATCAACACAATGATCATTTCACAGCTACAGTTAGCATGTCACATTACCAAATTGGGAATATATTGCTGATAACTTCAACTATATAACCTCTGAGCTCGTACGTCTCAGAGAAGGGTGTTAAGCTAAGAGAATAAATTCTTCGCCACCAACAGAAATATATTTGAAAGAAATCGGCTTTATATCTCAACTTGTAATGTCAGGCATACTATCCATACAAGTCTGTTCTGGGTTCGAATAGAACCGAAGGTACTTACAAAGAAGTCCTTGCAATCCGGATATTCACAATCCCGATCGGATTTCCCATCACTTAGGGAGTTTCTATACCGGCGCGACTCGGTGCAGAAACAATCGATAGGTTATCCTATCGCTTTCGCAAATACCCGGTCTTCATCACCGGTCTTCAAATGCTATCCATAACGTCGAATCACGTATTCAGAATGGGTTATACGACCCAAAGGTCCTTTCCCGGTTAAACCGAATAGTGAGCGAAAATATTTTCAAAACATATGGATATGGGATTTCAATTAAGTCACAACTTAATAATTCAAAACTTTCTTTCAAATGGTTTAATCAATTACCATTTCAAATCTTTTAACAAAAAAGATTTATTTTCACAACCTTTAACGGTTTTAAACAATTTTCACATTTTAATCTTTTAAACAAAAGATTCATTCACAGATTTTCCAAATCAATTTTCATTTCAATTTGATTAACTCGTTAAATCTTTAAATCAAAGATTTAACTTATAGTCTTCAAAACAATTTCATTTCAATTTGATTTAAACAAATCATCAATTTAAATCTGTTAAAAAATAAGCAGATTTAATTCATAGCTTTCAAAAAGAATTCATTCATAACTTAGAAAAATCATTTCTCTATTCAATCTTGAAATTCCCCTAATTAACTGGAATTTCAGTTCTTATCTAAAAGTGTTTATCATTTGAAAACAACAGTTTTCATTTTGGAAATCTGATTCATTTATACGAGTTGAAATCCTTGGGTTAAATTCAAATTCCCAAAAATAATACTTTAAAAAAATGATTTAACTCATAATGACTAGTATAATATCATTAATCCCTAGTTTCAAATTACAGAATTCAATTTGAATATTGAATTCAAATCTAAATTAAAGTATTTAAATTCCAACACTTAATCCAGTTATTCAAAATAAATTTCCATCTTTGAAATTCCATTTCAAAAGCTTTTCACTTCTATTCCAATCTCAATTCCAAAACATTTGAATTTAAAAATTCAATTTTTAAACTATTTCAAAAATCTGTGACTTAACCGATTTCCTCGTGAAATCCATATTGGTGTGTGTATGGTGTGGTCCAGGGGTTTAACACAATAGTGCAACATCATTCAATCATCATAAATCAAAACACAGAAAAATAGTTGATAAGCGATATAAACTATAACGTTTATCGCTCATTCACAGATTCACAGATAATATGCATATGCAAATAAATATACACAGCTCAATCTACAGAACAAAATATCACAAATCAGATAGGATAATCAATTCAAGGCATTTCATACAGTACAATCATTCATAAGTATTCAATAAACATTTATAAGCAGGATTAATTCATTATTAAATCCTGATTTATTCAAGTTATTTCTAAATTTAATTCAATTACCTATGAACTAATCATCCAATCCCTGATTTATTAATTTCAAATCATTTGATATAATCAGTTAATTAAACACTTTAATTAGTTATATTATTTATAATTAATCATATTAATTAAATTGACTTTTAAACCAATTATATAATTAATTAACTTCTTAATTAATTATTTCAAGAAATTTACGATTTAATTACTTACCACTAAGCAATCATCTCATAATAACACATCATTAATCACCAATTTATCTTTATCATTGATTAAATCAAAATATTCAATTTAATTACGATTAGTAATTAACCCCTTAATTGTTTTCATTAAGTAATTAACAATTTACAATTGATTATCTTAATCTATAAATCCAATTAATTATCGAAATTAATCACATTAATTTAATTACTTAATAATTTCTAGTTAATTATCTTTATTAACTAATAACATTTCTTTAATTTCTTTCTCAAGAAATTATCTTAGATTAATTCTTTATTAATCATTTCTAATTTTAAATTAATCTAATCATTTATTTATAAATTAAATAAATAAGTCATTCTTAATTATCTTACTAATTAAATCACTTAAATATCTTAATTTTTCTAAGATAATCCATTTACTTTATTAATGACTTCATTAAAGTGGATTTAAACATTACGTTTTCAAATTTAGTTTCAACTTCCATTTTAAATTTAAGATTTTGATATTTAATTTTAACTAAATCTAAGTATCAATTTATAAACCTATATAAGAAAAGTCCTAACTAATTTACTTGAATTTTTATTTGAAATTTAAGTCTTAACATACATTTCTTTCTAACTTGCCAATTCAAGTGAAAACCAATTATATAACTTTTCATTGGAAATTCTTTTTATAAAAGAACTTAAATCAAAATCTAATTCAAATATTTATTTTAGTTCATATCTAAACACTTTAATTTAAACTTGGCTTTGAAACTTTGATTTAAATCTTTTATTTTATTTATAATTTGAAGTTAGGTTTTAAAGTATATAACAGAAAACAGGTTTAAACCTGTTCCAGTCTTCGACCCGAGCCAGAAGCAACTTGCTTCGAGTCCCAAAACCACTTTACTCGAGCAAAACTCGAGTTCTTCCCATTTTTTCCCCCGTGTCACTCACCCTTCCCACCTTCTTCTTCTTCTTCTTTTCTCTTTTTTTTTTCTTCTTAAGTATAAACTGCAGAGCACTTCATTTAAAACGTGAGCACCCCCACCTGACACGAGACCCAACGTGTGCACGTGCACACTGGATCGAGTCGCCGCCGACCACTCACTAGTGTCGCTTCCCATCGCCGATCACCCCATGACCACATCACACCCCCAAAAACCACCGCAGCAGCTCGAAACGAAAATCGAGCAGCCTACTCAAACCTGGAAACACAAACAGACCTCGCCCCTAAAACCTATCAACGCCAACATCCCACTCCTCCGACCACCGTTAGAGCTACAACTCCGGCCACCTTCTCCTCATGGACCCAGCTTCCATTCCCCAAAGCGGCTTCACACTCGGTGCTCCAGAGAGACAACATCGATCAAATCCATATACTTGAATATAAACTAGGGTTCTGAATTAGAATCCACTACCGCACTTCCCACTGGCCTCTGATCATCCACCACACAATTTTTCCAAGCACCCCGACCACCCATGCACCTCCAAGAAGCGCCACAAACTCCCAGGTCAACTGGATTGCCGAGGGCAACCCAAAATCCCCAAAACCATCAAACCAGAAATGCCTAATCAATACTTAGCTATAAAATGTGATTTTACTTTTAAAAATCCTAATTTTAGATAAGAATTCAAGTTGTAAACCTGAATTAATAATTTAAGATGTTTGAAACTTCACTCCTATTAAGCATTTAACTGTTTTTAAGGTTTTCAAAGCAATTCCACCTTGTTTAACTTGAATTCAGATTTTTAAAATTTACTTTATGATCAAACAAAAATATTTTGTGTAGATACTAAGTCCTATCAATCAATAGATTAAGCAAAGATGATCTTTGTTTTAAATCTGAGCTTCAAATCTTATAACAGAGATGTTTTCAGACTATTTAACAGACAGGTATCATATATTCATAGAATTGCATCAATATATAGACACACAAACATACTTATTCCACGCATAAGAAACATAACTGAATATACTTAAGCAAATTTAAATTTAAGTTACTCACTTGTATTTTTGGAAGAAGAACAGAGAAGACTCAGGCTTGAAACTGGAAATGCTTCAGGTCTGAATTATTGGAAACTTTGCTTGATGTTTTGAGTTTGAGTGATGTTACTTCTGATTTTATTTTTATTTTTGATTGAAGACATATTTTCCTTTAAGCTTTGCACTGGCTTTGATTTTGAACGAAATGGTGAAGTAGATGTATAAAAAGATAGTGTGCAGGTGATATTTTATTTGTACAATGTGATATTATTTTCCTTCCTTCTGTACAAACCAGGTAGAGATTTGATAGTGAGTATGGAGGCTGATGATTTCAGTCATGGGCTAGAGATATAATATTATGTACTAAGGTATGTTGCATTTATTGCTTGTGTTCCCTACTTAGCTTACATGCATATCTTATTTGCTTTTACTTATCATGTTTTTGTTTTATAATTTATCTCCTAATCATATTTCTAACATACGTATTAAATTTACAACGTATATTTTATTTTATTTCTCTCTTTTGTTTTATATTTTACATAATTTTATAAACATGTGGTTTCTTCTTTGTATGTTATTTCTTTTGTTTGAATACTTTCATTTGCTCTTATTTTATTTTATTTTTTTCTTTGCATACTAAACTTCTATATTTGTTTGTATTTTATTTGTTTTGAATCTTAACAAGTTTGTTAAATGTATATTTAATGTTTTTTTTTATACATTATATTCTTACTTTTGCAAGCTATTAAATATATTTACATTTTCTTGTTTACTTGTTTTCTCAGCCTACATGTTTACTTTTATATTTGTTTAGGCCTTGTTACTTTGAAATTTATTTACAACTTTGTTTTTTTTTTTACTTGCCTAGCATATTTACTTCTACTTTTAGTTTAAATAATTATCATAAATTTTATTTTAAAAATTATTGTTTTACATTTCTCTATGTACACATATATTTTATATAACTCAAATTATCATCATTTATAAATTTTTAAATCAATTTATTTATTTATTTTACTCTTATTACTTTTGTATTGATTTATTAATATGAGATTAAGATATATATATATATATATATTTACTTTATATTGTTATATCTTATATTTTATTTACTTCCTATTTATTGTCTTGTATTTATTATTATTAAACCATTTATTTGAGATTTAAATTCAAATCAAATACATATATATTCACATATATACAAATTTTCAAATTCATACCACTTTATATAATTTCTATTTGAAGCGGGGAAACTCGCTTCCATTAAATCAATTTATCTTACAATTTTAATTCAAAAATTCGATAAATTATCAATTTAAATTAAATTAAAATCTAGGGTCGTTACAGACTTCCCCCCTTAAAAGAATTTCGTCCTCGAAATTCGCAGGCACGAAAACGACACAGATAGATGAAAGATAGAGAAATATCCTTTCAGATCAAACTGGATATCAATTCTGCAATTGGCTCACCAAATCAGAATATCAACAATAGATACAAGAAATTATAATAGAATTTCAATTTTGGTTTTAAACAAAACCATTTTATCAAGACAATTCAAATTATCCTTCATATTCTATTAACCAATTTTAACTCAATTTAAATTTTCCAATTTTAATTTAAATTTTCAATTCCAATTTCCAATTCATATTCATTAAGGTTTTAAATCAAAAACTGAAAAGAAACTGATGAAATACGAAGAAAGAATATCTACAACGATTCGTAGGGCATCCCCGCACCGAAACTTCTTTCTAGAGCCGTCTCGAAGCAATCAAAAGAATTTGGATACGAATCAAAGGAAAATTGATAGAGAAAGTGATTTCCGTTGTTGATACAGAGTTTTGACTAATTATAGTCGTATTTCCCTGTCCCCTATCTCGTTCTCTTCTTGCACTCATACTCACTATTAGTGGATAGTAAGAGAATTTACTGAGGCATTCAAACGGATATCTTAAGGATTACTCATTCTAGGATTTACTTCACCTATCTTTAATGAGCTACTTAATGTGTTACACTCCTGAGCTAAAGTTCAACCCTTAGCTCTGATACCACATGTAACGACGCGGATTTTACGCGCTCGAAAATCGACATCCATACTTTATATCGTATTCGAATGTCATAGATTCGACCGTTCAAATCCGATTCGCCGGAGCTTATAACAACATTAAGTAAATAACACAGCGGAATAAAAGAATAATACATTGATATACAACTTTGATACAATATCTGATACAACAGATGATCCAATAGATATCAATATACATCAGAGATATGATACAATAAAATAGCAGCGGAAAGAAAATAGATAACATTTAACAACGGAACAAATAACTCTAAGATAGTCTTCAAGGAAGAACTCCAGAACTGCAACTCCATTTCCAAGAATCAATCCAGCAATAGCTCGAACTCCCCATAAACATGCACCAAGCTAGGCAAGACTGGTGCGATCCAAAGACTGAACTAACTCCAGATAATCCACTATATCTAACTATCTGAAAAACCCAACTCTAGACTGCTCGTGTAGAAAATAATGAGCACCCAGAGTTTAGGAAGGAAAACAATAAACTCCGAGTCAGTCATGTGACTGGTGTGAGAACTCAAAACAGTTTACTTAACTTTAAAATCAAAATAGAGGAATATTTTTAAATTCAATTCGCAATGCTTTTTAAAAATGAGACTACCATAAGGCCTCCCGCACACATACACAATGCAAACACAGAATCGGAGGAGATTTCTCCTTATGATAGTCAAAGATGCTTGATACGCATTAAAAGAAACGTTTGATATTATTACTAGTGCATAGTGTAGGAAAAATTCATTTCGAAAGTAGAATATAAATCTTAGCCAACATACGACCATTATCGTATGCCTACTATAGCTACCATCCAAACAGTGGTGACCACCATAAGTGAATAGCAGGTTCTACAACTAATACCGTACAAGTTTCGTATTGGGAATTGGATTTCCAACGAATGATCAGGCCAAGAAACTTCCCATTGCCACATGAGAATGCCTCTGGATGGACATCCCCGAGAACCAAACCGGATCTCTACCAACACAAGGCCGGGTTACCCCAAACTGAGTAACAACTGACCGAATATGCCATCCCCCGGTCCTTTGGGACCTTTATCCGAGAGCTCTCTAATCAATTCACACAATCATAACAAAGTGTTTTCAACATGAGTAAGTATCTGGGCTCCATACCATGATACCACCCTTTTCCAGAAGGAAATGCACATATCCTAAAGGGCGCTACCCCTCATAACCTTGCCGCATCTTTCCTGTTTTGACCATTCACGGGGTGTGAGGCTCAACGAAGTCACGTCCACAAAAGCATACTTTATACAAAAGCCATGCTTTGGGTCAACAAATGATCATAGAAATGATCACAAAGATAGACGATCAAATAAATGATCCTATCACAAATAATCAACACAATGATCATTTCACAGCTACACTTAGCATGTCACATTACCAAATTGGGAATATATTGCTGATAACTTCAACTATATAACCTCTGAGCTCGTACGTCTCAGAGAAGGGTGTTAAGCTAAGAGAATAAATTCTTCGCCACCAATAGAAATATATTTGAAAGAAATCGGCTTTATATCTCAACTTGTAATGTCAGGCATACTATCCATACAAGTCTGTTCTGGGTTCGAACAGAACCGAAGGTACTTACAAAGAAGTCCTTGCAATCCGGATATTCACAATCCCGATCGGATTTCCCATCACTTAGGGAGTTTCTATACCGGCGCGACTCGGTGCAGAAACAATCGATAGGTTATCCTATCGCTTTCGCAAATACCCGGTCTTCATCACCGGTCTTCAAATGCTATCCATAACGTCGAATCACGTATTCAGAATGGGTTATACGACCCAAAGGTCCTTTCCCGGTTAAACCGAATAGTGAGCGAAAATATTTTCAAAACATATGGATATGGGATTTCAATTAAGTCACAACTTAATAATTCAAAACTTTCTTTCAAATGGTTTAATCAATTACCATTTCAAATCTTTTAACAAAAAAGATTTATTTTCACAACCTTTAACGGTTTTAAACAATTTTCACATTTTAATCTTTTAAACAAAAGATTCATTCACAGATTTTCCAAATCAATTTTCATTTCAATTTGATTAACTCGTTAAATCTTTAAATCAAAGATTTAACTTATAGTCTTCAAAACAATTTCATTTCAATTTGATTTAAACAAATCATCAATTTAAATCTGTTAAAAAATAAGCAGATTTAATTCATAGCTTTCAAAAAGAATTCATTCATAACTTAGAAAAATCATTTCTCTATTCAATCTTGAAATTCCCCTAATTAACTGGAATTTCAGTTCTTATCTAAAAGTGTTTATCATTTGAAAACAACAGTTTTCATTTTGGAAATCTGATTCATTTATACGAGTTGAAATCCTTGGGTTAAATTCAAATTCCCAAAAATAATACTTTAAAAAAATGATTTAACTCATAATGACTAGTATAATATCATTAATCCCTAGTTTCAAATTACAGAATTCAATTTGAATATTGAATTCAAATCTAAATTAAAGTATTTAAATTCCAACACTTAATCCAGTTATTCAAAATAAATTTCCATCTTTGAAATTCCATTTCAAAAGCTTTTCACTTCTATTCCAATCTCAATTCCAAAACATTTGAATTTAAAAATTCAATTTTTAAACTATTTCAAAAATCTGTGACTTAACCGATTTCCTCGTGAAATCCATATTGGTGTGTGTATGGTGTGGTCCAGGGGTTTAACACAATAGTGCAACATCATTCAATCATCATAAATCAAAACACAGAAAAATAGTTGATAAGCGATATAAACTATAACGTTTATCGCTCATTCACAGATTCACAGATAATATGCATATGCAAATAAATATACACAGCTCAATCTACAGAACAAAATATCACAAATCAGATAGGATAATCAATTCAAGGCATTTCATACAGTACAATCATTCATAAGTATTCAATAAACATTTATAAGCAGGATTAATTCATTATTAAATCCTGATTTATTCAAGTTATTTCTAAATTTAATTCAATTACCTATGAACTAATCATCCAATCCCTGATTTATTAATTTCAAATCATTTGATATAATCAGTTAATTAAACACTTTAATTAGTTATATTATTTATAATTAATCATATTAATTAAATTGACTTTTAAACCAATTATATAATTAATTAACTTCTTAATTAATTATTTCAAGAAATTTACGATTTAATTACTTACCACTAAGCAATCATCTCATAATAACAAATCATTAATCACCAATTTATCTTTATCATTGATTAAATCAAAATATTCAATTTAATTACGATTAGTAATTAACCCCTTAATTGTTTTCATTAAGTAATTAACAATTTACAATTGATTATCTTAATCTATAAATCCAATTAATTATCGAAATTAATCACATTAATTTAATTACTTAATAATTTCTAGTTAATTATCTTTATTAACTAATAACATTTCTTTAATTTCTTTCTCAAGAAATTATCTTAGATTAATTCTTTATTAATCATTTCTAATTTTAAATTAATCTAATCATTTATTTATAAATTAAATAAATAAGTCATTCTTAATTATCTTACTAATTAAATCACTTAAATATCTTAATTTTTCTAAGATAATCCATTTACTTTATTAATGACTTCATTAAAGTGGATTTAAACATTACGTTTTCAAATTTAGTTTCAACTTCCATTTTAAATTTAAGATTTTGATATTTAATTTTAACTAAATCTAAGTATCAATTTATAAACCTATATAAGAAAAGTCCTAACTAATTTACTTGAATTTTTATTTGAAATTTAAGTCTTAACATACATTTCTTTCTAACTTGCCAATTCAAGTGAAAACCAATTATATAACTTTTCATTGGAAATTCTTTTTATAAAAGAACTTAAATCAAAATCTAATTCAAATATTTATTTTAGTTCATATCTAAACACTTTAATTTAAACTTGGCTTTGAAACTTTGATTTAAATCTTTTATTTTATTTATAATTTGAAGTTAGGTTTTAAAGTATATAACAGAAAACAGGTTTAAACCTGTTCCAGTCTTCGACCCGAGCCAGAAGCAACTTGCTTCGAGTCCCAAAACCACTTTACTCGAGCAAAACTCGAGTTCTTCCCATTTTTTCCCCCGTGTCACTCACCCTTCCCACCTTCTTCTTCTTCTTCTTTTCTCTTTTTTTTTCTTCTTAAGTATAAACTGCAGAGCACTTCATTTAAAACGTGAGCACCCCCACCTGACACGAGACCCAACGTGTGCACGTGCACACTGGATCGAGTCGCCGCCGACCACTCACTAGTGTCGCTTCCCATCGCCGATCACCCCATGACCACATCACACCCCCAAAAACCACCGCAGCAGCTCGAAACGAAAATCGAGCAGCCTACTCGAACCTGGAAACACAAACAGACCTCGCCCCTAAAACCTGTCAACGCCAACATCCCACTCCTCCGACCACCGTTAGAGCTACAACTCCGGCCACCTTCTCCTCATGGACCCAGCTTCCATTCCCCAAAGCGGCTTCACACTCGGTGCTCCAGAGAGACAGCATCGATCAAATCCATATACTTGAATATAAACTAGGGTTCTGAATTAGAATCCACTACCGCACTTCCCACTGGCCTCTGATCATCCACCACACAATTTTTCCAAGCACCCCGACCACCCATGCACCTCCAAGAAGCGCCACAAACTCCCAGGTCAACTGGATTGCCGAGGGCAACCCAAAATCCCCAAAACCATCAAACCAGAAATGCCTAATCAATACTTAGCTATAAAATGTGATTTTACTTTTAAAAATCCTAATTTTAGATAAGAATTCAAGTTGTAAACCTGAATTAATAATTTAAGATGTTTGAAACTTCACTCCTATTAAGCATTTAACTGTTTTTAAGGTTTTCAAAGCAATTCCACCTTGTTTAATTTGAATTCAGATTTTTAAAATTTACTTTATGATCAAACAAAAATATTTTGTGTAGATACTAAGTCCTATCAATCAATAGATTAAGCAAAGATGATCTTTGTTTTAAATCTGAGCTTCAAATCTTATAACAGAGATGTTTTCAGACTATTTAACAGACAGGTATCATATATTCATAGAATTGCATCAATATATAGACACACAAACATACTTATTCCACGCATAAGAAACATAACTGAATATACTTAAGCAAATTTAAATTTATGTTACTCACTTGTATTTTTGGAAGAAGAACAGAGAAGACTCAGGCTTGAAACTGGAAATGCTTCAGGTCTGAATTATTGGAAACTTTGCTTGATGTTTTGAGTTTGAGTGATGTTACTTCTGATTTTTTTTTTTTTTTTGATTGAAGACATATTTTCCTTTAAGCTTTGCACTGGCTTTGATTTTGAACGAAATGGTGAAGTAGATGTATAAAAAGATAGTGTGCAGGTGATATTTTATTTGTACAATGTGATATTATTTTCCTTCCTTCTGTACAAACCAGGTAGAGATTTGATAGTGAGTATGGAGGCTGATGATTTCAGTCATGGGCTAGAGATATAATATTATGTACTAAGGTATGTTGCATTTATTGCTTGTGTTCCCTACTTAGCTTACATGCATATCTTATTTGCTTTTACTTATCATGTTTTTGTTTTATAATTTATCTCCTAATCATATTTCTAACATATGTATTAAATTTACAACGTATATTTTATTTTATTTCTCTCTTTTGTTTTATATTTTACATAATTTTATAAACATGTGGTTTCTTCTTTGTATGTTATTTCTTTTGTTTGAATACTTTCATTTGCTCTTATTTTATTTTATTTTTTTCTTTGCATACTAAACTTCTATATTTGTTTGTATTTTATTTGTTTTGAATCTTAACAAGTTTGTTAAATGTATATTTAATGTTTTTTTTTTATACATTATATTCTTACTTTTGCAAGCTATTAAATATATTTACATTTTCTTGTTTACTTGTTTTCTCAGCCTACATGTTTACTTTTATATTTGTTTAGGCCTTGTTACTTTGAAATTTATTTACAACTTTGTTTTTTTTTTTTTTTTACTTGCCTAGCATATTTACTTCTACTTTTAGTTTAAATAATTATCATAAATTTTATTTTAAAAATTATTGTTTTACATTTCTCTATGTACACATATATTTTATATAACTCAAATTATCATCATTTATAAATTTTTAAATCAATTTATTTATTTATTTTACTCTTATTACTTTTGTATTGATTTATTAATATGAGATTAAGATATATATATATATATATATATTTACTTTATATTGTTATATCTTATATTTTATTTACTTCCTATTTATTGTCTTGTATTTATTATTATTAAACCATTTATTTGAGATTTAAATTCAAATCAAATACATATATATTCACATATATACAAATTTTCAAATTCATACCACTTTATATAATTTCTATTTGAAGCGGGGAAACTCGCTTCCATTAAATCAATTTATCTTACAATTTTAATTCAAAAATTCGATAAATTATCAATTTAAATTAAATTAAAATCTAGGGTCGTTACAAAAGTTATATTTCAAACTGGATATAACTAATTTTCGAAAGTTGTTTAAAGTTAGATTTATACATATATACAAAATCTATATATATATATATATGTGTGTGCAGTTAAACTTTGAAGTTAATTTCTCTAAAGTTATGATTTATATAACGACTTGAATTTAAAATTTAAAATAAGAAATAAAAGTTAAAATAATACATATAAAGATAGTTACAAAAGGAAATATAATTAGAAAAGAATATAGAAATATATTCAAACATTTAATACATGTGAAATACATATATTAGTATTTTTAACAATGAAAAAAAAATGTGTAAAAATTATAATAAGAAAGAATACATGTGTGAACCATATAATGTGAGATTAAAAAAGTGTAAACATCTTATGATACAATTTAACATTTGTAAGCCATGTAAATTGAAAATTAAACAAGCGGCGACAAAAATATGTTTCTTTTAAAATTAATTTTATTGATAATAACAAAACTAGGCTTTCTCTTTCTTTCATTTGAAAAACATGGAAATCAAAAATCAGATAAAAGAAATGTAAAAGAAATCAAAAACATTTTTCAGTTATAAAACAAGTTGCTATTTTGTAACGCAACATCAAAACAGACTAGAATCACACAAGCATAAAGAAGATCAAGCCTGGAAAAAAATTAAAAGCTTCAATTGGAATAATTCAAGGACAATGCAAGATCAACAATTAAGTAAAGATCAAGTTTCAATTCAATAACAATTTTAAAGTCAAAAACAAATTCAAGTGTCAGAGCAAACTCAGGTTTCCAGTTCCAAGTTCCTGTTCATCTGCTTCCAAAACAAAAAAAAGGTGAGCAAACTTTTATTCTAAAAGCCTTGAATCTATATTTAATGTTGTGGTTGATTCCTAAAGTAATGCAAATGCATGAATATAAATGCATCTAAATGTATATATTTTATGTGATGCATGCATGTGTATACATATGAATATGTTTCTATTAGTAACTAGGTAACCAGATCTAAGAAAAATCTATCTCTTCTTGTTTAAGCCAATCCAAATCATGAATCGTGAAGAGAAAATGTTTATAACAACATAAAGTTATTTTTAAAAATAATCTCAAGTAAAAATATTTGGTAAATAATTCAAAATTTTAAATTATAGAGGAAAAACATTTAAAACTAAAAATTCAAGAATCTTAATCCTAAGCTTTGATCATTAAATAAGATTTGTCTTGCAATATGATTTTTAAAAGAAGTTTCACGATTTTTAAGTTCATGAATGTCGAGAATTATCGAAATGAACGAAAAACGTATATGGGTCAAATTCCAGCGATCCACGTCGAACTGGGCGTCGAAATCCACGATGAAGGAAGCTGATGTACAGGAGAGCATGGGAAAAATGTTCGCAAGATTTTTAATCAATCGTGGGAGATGAACAAGGTTAAATTAGGGTTTAAACCTAGATTTTTGTCAATCGTATTCTCGATGCAGTAGTGTCGTCTAGGTTGAATCGGACGGTATTTGCACGTAGGGGAAAAGACTCATGGGTGATCGAAGAAGCTTCGGTCGAAGTTTTAGGGTTGCTGGTGGCTTGAGGCGGCGGGTAGAGGTAGTTTTTGGTGATCCAGTTATTGGTCCTGGTTGTGTCGAGTTGTGTCCAGTTTCGGAATTCAAAATAATTGATGAATAATTACTTTGTGTAATTAAAATAAAACTAATTACTTTATGTAAATGATTTGAAAGCTAATTACCTTATGTAATTAAATTAAAGAATAATTAATGGAATTAATTAAAGGTAATTAATTACTTAAAGATATTTACTTAATAAAAGTAATTAAGGATAATTAATTGGTGTGATTAATTAATTAAGGTAATTAATTTGAGGCTAATTAATTAATTAAAGATTAATTAATAAAAGTGATTAAGGATAATCACTCATTGTAATTAATTTAGGATAATTAATTAAATGGTAATCAATCAAGGATTAATTAATTAATGTAGCTAATTAATTAAAGGATAACTAAATAATTAAAGGTTAATTATTTAATGATTTAAAGGTTAATTAATTTATTATTAAAGGTTAATTAATAAATGATTAAATGTGAATTAATTTAAATGGTTTGTAATTAATTAATGTTAATTAACAGGATTAGTAGTTTATTCATAAGTAATTAATCTGATTTACATTAATCAGATAATTAATTGTTTATACTTATGAATGTTTGGATTTTATTGAATGTTTGAATTGTTTGACATCCCTGATGTGCAATACTTTGTGATATGAATTATTTTGATTTATGCTGTGATGAATGTAATTTGTTCATCTGTGATGCATGTATATTATTTATCTGTGAATCAGTGAATGGAAGATAAGCGTTATAGACTATACCGCTTATTAATATTGATATGATTGAATCTGTGATGATTGATGTTGTTGCACTATTATGTAAAACCCCTGGACTACATCTTACACACACAAACATGGATTGTGCGAGAAATTGGTTAAGTCACGGATATTTGAATTTAATGAAATGGTTTTAAAGTTGAATTTTGAATCCAAATGGTTTTGGAAATGTAATTTGGTTGAATATGGAAAGCTTTTTGAAAGGAAGTTTGAAATTAAAATTTAGTTTGAATAAGACTATATCTTGTTAAGTTTTGAAATTGTTTTGGAAATTTGGTTTGAAAGGTTTATACAGGTTATATAATATATATATATATATATGGATATTAAAACCATCTTTAAAGTATTTGAATATATTATTTTGAGAATTTAAATTCAACCCAAGTTTATACTTGAAAGGCTTTAACTTGAACAAATGTAATTGGATTTTCCCAAAATGAAAACTCTTAGTTTTCAAATGATAATAGCCTTCAAACAAAGGAAGGATTTCCAATTTTTTTAGAAAGGGGTTTCAAATTTGAAAGGGGTTTGTTTTGAAAGCTATAATTGAATCTTTGTGAAAGATTTGTGAACTTTGTTTCCAAATTGAAGAGGATCTTGAAGGTGTGTCTTTTATATAAAAGATTTGGAATTGTAAATAGTTTTTAAAACTATGAATAAATCATTGTGAAATATTGGTGAACTTTGTGAAGTGAATCTTTTTGTTTAAAGATTTTAATATGGTAATTTTTCTAAACCATTTGAAAGAAAAGTTTCGGGTAAGAAGTTACGACCTAACTGAGATCCCATGATCCATATGGTTTTAAAATATTGGCTCATTATTCGGTTTAGCCGGAAGAGGACTTTGTGTCATATAACCCATTCCGAATAATGATAAGACGTAAATGGATAGCATTTGAAGACCGGTTATTTTTGAGAACGAAAGGATAACCCGTCGAATGTCTTTGAACTGATCGTGCTAGTACAGAGATCTCCATATGTGATGGGGAGTCCAATCGGGACTGTGAATACCCGGATTGCAAGGGCTTCTTTGTGAAGTGCTTTCGGTTCTGTTCGAACCCGAAACAGACTTGTATGGATGTGTCTGACGCTACACTTTAAGATGTAAAGCTGGTTTCTATCAAATACATTTCTGTTTGGTGGTGGAGAATTCATTCTCTTAGCTTAACACCCTTCTCCAAGACGTACGAGCTCAGAGGTTATGTAGTGATGGTTACTAGTGATACATTCATACGAAGTGCTGCTGATCATTTGTTGATCAAAGCATGGCTTTTGGGTAAAGCGTAGCTTTGTGGACGTGACCTCGTCGGACCTCAACAACCGAAATGGACGAAATAGGAAAGATACAGCAAGGTTATTTGGCGGTAGCGCCCTCTGCGGGTGTGTTCATTTCCTTCTGGATAGTGGTGGTATCATGGTATGGAGCCTAGATATTTAACCTATGTGGTTACTGCAAATTTATTACTTTACGGTTGTTGCTTTGTGGTTGAGGATCCTCGAATAAAGGTTGGTTACAACCGGGGGATGTCATGCTCGTGTAGCAGTTACCTAGTTACAGAGGTAACCCGGCCTTGTGTTGGCAGAGATACGGTTAGGTTCTCGAGGCGTCCCTCCAGAGTGTACCCATATGGCCCAGGAAGTTCCTTTGCCTGACCATTTGTTGGAAATCCAATCATCAATACGCGCCTTGTGCGGTTTTATTTGTAGAACCTGCCATCTAACATGGTAGCTTTAGTAGGCATACTATAATGGTATGTATGCTGGCTAAGATTAATATTATACTTGCAAATGTGTCCTGCACTATGCACTAATGATAATATCAAAAAGGATTTTGCGTATCAAGCATGTTTGGCTATCATAAGGAGAAATCTCCTCCAAGTGTGCGATTGCATTGTGTGTGTACCGGGAGGCCTTATGGTAGTTTCATTTTCCAAAAAGCATTGCGGATTTCAATTTTAAATTCTTTTATTGTTGTTTTTTTTCAATAAAAATTTCGTTTTGCTCACACCAGTCCCATGACTGATCTGGAGTTTATTGTTCCCTAACTAAACTCTGGGTGTCCACATTTTCACACGGGTAGTCTACAGTTGAATTTTTCAGATAATCAAATAGTAGATATAGATTTGATATCTTGGGAGTCTTTGGATTTCGGCGATCGGATTAAAGACTGACCTTGCTTAATACAACGTGTGACGGTGGTTCGAGCTTGTGGTTTGGATATAACCGCTTTTGGTTTGGAGATCATTTGAAGAATTGGATTGGAATGCACTTTTGGATTCTTTCTTTCTCCCTTGGAGATCAAGTTGAAGATATCTTTCCGTTGTTGACGTCACTTCTTCTGTTATATTCTTGTATCTCTGATATGTATTAATATCTCATTTGTATCAATTGTTGTAATCAATAGTTGTATATCAATGATGCTATCTTTTTCTTCTGCTGTGCTATTATACATAATGTGTTATAATCTCTGACGAATTGGATTTGAACGTTTGAATCTGTGGCATTCAAATACAAATGAAGTATGGATGTTGATTTTTGAGCGCGAAAATCTGGGTCGTCACATAGATTCTTCTCAAACCATTATAAAAACTCCTTTAATATAGCCAAGGTTTTTTCTTTAAAAATATAGAGTTTCGGTCATAAAACCTTTCGATAACTTCGAAACCAAGCTTTCAATTTCATAGAGTAACCTCATTCGAGAACTCTTAAAAACATTAGGCTCCTGACTTATAATAATTTAAATTCAACCTTTCAAAAATATAAAACTTGATCAAAAGAAAATAATTTTACAACCCCTTCGAAAGTATCTCCTTCGAAGGCAAAGAAAACTAAGCAAACATATTCGAAAGCAAAGAAAACAACCTTTTTCAAAAATATAAAACTTTGTTTTAACCATAGATTTTTAATAGGTGCAGGATTACGATCTCTAACCTACTCCATCGTCTTCAAATGATGGTTTTCCTTTTCATAGAGTGGTCATAATGGAAAAAAGGATTTACGATTAAAAAGTTATGGCTATTTGAAATTTTTAAAAAGAAAACTGCTACAAAAGAGCTTCCGTTGTGTTTACAACTAGTACCGAAAGGTTGATTTCGCCAAGGCCGAAGGGTTGCTTTCGATAAGGCCGAAAGATTCACTAAAAACGCTGCAGAAATGATGCGGAAGGTTCTATGACCAAAGGTTTAGGTTTTATGTTGAAAGTTTGATTAAAAACGCTGTAGAAAGTTACGGGAATGCTACGGAAGATTCTATGATGAAATGTTTAAGTTCTACGACGAAAGTTTCAGGTTATAACGTGGAAGGTTCAGTAGCATAGTCGTAAATATCTTAAAAACTACCACTCATAATCTTTGTTGAATTCCTATTGGTTAATAACATATTTTATCAATTCTTTGTCAAATTTCTATTAATTAAAGACATTCTTTGGAGAAATTCTGCTATAGATCGAACTATTATTACAGAAATTTGTTTTCAAAATAATTAATTATATTAATATTTTAACATAATTATTAAGCCTTTTTAGCTTAGAAAATTTATAATAAACTGAAATCACCTGTGAAAAATCTCAAAAATTCACCAAAAATCAAAGTAAACTTTTCTTCATCATATAAAAATTTCGAGGCGGAATTCGTTATTTCATTATTTTTAATAATTAAAGCCCAAAATAAATGTCTTTATGCCCTTAGGAAATTCATAAAATATTCCCTTTTAATTTCGAAAATTATGAAATTAAAAATCCATCTCCAAAATTACGTTTTACATAACACATCCCAAAATAAAGTCATTTGAAGGTCGTTTACTAAGGTTTTTTCTCTTATACCCATCATTTGAATTCCATAAAAAGCCTAATAAATCACCATAAATCATTATTCGATCTAAACAATGATTATTAGATCCAAATATGATCAGAATAGCAACATGCATTCGGTTACTATCTATAAACGAATCAATACAAGTAAAAATGAGATGATTACACTATTATTCACCTTGATTTAGTTATTGGAGTTTGCGATTTGCTTTAGCTTTAATCTTCTAACTTCCCCTCTTGTATCTTCCAAGTTTGTTGATTTCTTAAGGTGTTTCAATGGCTGGCTATATCTTCTCTTTTATGTTATTTTGATTTTATGAAGTAGTAGAGGAGAATAAGGGAGGTTTTATGGGAATATGGGTGTGGTTATTTCCATATTGCCCTCCTCTTATTTTCCTAACTTATAAATTATAGTCCTCACTTATACATTAATTGGTTTAGCTGTGGCCAAGTTAATTGACAATTAAATCTCAACTCCTTAATCAAGCACATTATTCTATTTAACTTTATCTAACTAAATATATTGAATAATGTTAAACAGAAATTAGGGGTGTTACAAATTCTTAAAGCACTCACGACCAATTTAATACAAAACTAATTTCCAAAATTTATCTGTCAATCTCTATATTTTCATATAAATGAAAATTTATTAAAAGAAATTCAAATGACACACTGATTCATCCATGCATACATCATGCAATTATCCCATACTACATCTATCTTAGTATTTACTTAGTTATATTTAGAAGTTTGCATTTCATTTTATACAAAGTAACGTTTTATATATCCTTTATGGCAGCTACACCACCGAACTCACTGTAAGGTCTTTATAATTAATGTTGAGTAGGTTTCTAAAATTCAAGCGATGGTTCCTATTCAATATAATTTTAAATAAGTACTTACAATTTCAAAATAATAAAGCATCCATCAATCGATTAGACGCATATATACGACTAATTATTGTGCTCAACGGAAACATCTATCATCTTCCACTGTGCAACTCTGATCACTAACGGATTAGGACACCACTACTTAGCACTAAACTTTTAAAATCCTTTATAAACAGTAATTTGTAAAGAAAATCAAAATTTTACAAATACATCCTAATTATTTTACCCATTAATCATTTATATTTAGATCCGAATAGGAAATAAATCCCATGTTCTACCTGACACACCCAAGGGATAGGACTCTAAGTCTGTTTAGACCAAGATTCGTGTTTCTTATATTATTGTTCTGAACCCCTGCTCTGTTACAAAGCTATAATGCCCCCACCTTTATTTCTATATTACCCATGAATATTACAAGTAATATTGTCGAGTAATACAGAGAATAAGGCTTGTTAGGAGCAACCATCTGTAATATTGATTTGAGCGAGTATCCTTACATCGAATTATGTAACTATATATTTTTCTTTTCCCTTACTAGATGCAAGTCAATGTATACAATCTAAGCAAAAAACAATGATATAGTGGCTTATTTAAATTCAGAACAATATACATCATAGAATTACAAATCGCATTGGAAATATAATGCATCAAATTTCATTCTAAAGTGTGAGTCCACGAAAAAAGGAAAATACTAGACTCATGTTTACAACATATACATATATGACTATGATAAGTCTTAGAATATAGAGGACAACTTAAGTCAACACAAAGACCAAATATACAATAACTATCATATAATATTAGCATCTAAAATTGAAATCTATCAAATAGATAGCAATGCATATATCTGCACTAGCTAGCCCACATCCAAAGTCACCGAGTCCCTTTACCCGTCAAATCTTGGTCCGACTCGAGTATTATAAAAATAATAAACAAGTCAGACTATCTCTAAATATCCACAAAGGTGAGATCATAATAATATGCATACATAAAAAAATGTAGAAACCCATATAGTGTACTAAACTAAACAAGTATAAATATTTAATAGAACTTATTGTGAATGATCCCAAAATCAAGAAATAGCCATAAGAAAGTAAATGGCAACACATCTAATATTTCACCTAATCATAAAACACAAATATAGCCCTTCATAGGAAAAACAGATTTATTATGAAATCCTGAATCAAATCTCAATGTTTAAATCAATAAACACATAATTGGCACCAAACCCAAAGATGAGCCGAACTCATGCATGCCCCTATGAGGTACAGTCCCCTCTAGGAAAGAAGTGCAGTCCTCTCTTCGTCAGAGGTACAGCCCTCTCTTAAACAAAGGTACGGTCCCCCCTTTAGACACCCAAATAAGAACCCGAAGGTTACACTAAACACAAGTAATGTACTGTGTTCTCATGGACAAACTAGAGAATTACTCGAAAGTAACGTCTAACTCAAGACAGACATGAAGATCACGCCTGACTAAAGACGAGCAAGGCTACGTTTAACTCAAATGAGATACTATCCCCTCATGGACCATAGAGACGAGCACATTGCAAATCTAATCTAAAAGAAAGCACATCGCAAGCCAACACAAGATGATAATTTCTGATCGATAAGTGTACTATACCTCCAGCTAGTAATCTGTCAAGTAATGACTGTGCATCCCATGCCATACAGTTTTACTTGAATATTTACTATAAGTTAGTAAATTCCACTCGATATTGATTAGTAAGTTGTGACGACCCAGAATTTTGAACATTTGAAATCGAAATATTTAATTGATTTTAAATATTTGAAAAGTTATTCTAACTTGAAATTTCAAATATAAATGCGAATATGGCAATTAAACTGTTGAATTTAATTTATTGAAGTTGGATAAAAAATTGAATCTTCAGTTTTAAGCTGATTAAAAATATTTCAAAGGCTTGTAAAATTAATATTGATAATACTAAAGATAATAGAAGCTTCGGAATTAAAATTGGAACTACTATGTCCTATTTTGAAATTTTATCATTTTAATCGATATTTAAAAATAGCCTTCCGAGGCACATTCTCGGAATTCGATGAAACCAGTTCCATTGGATCCGTAATATTGTATTATTATCGGATTTCAATTTTCGTAGCAATTGGAGTTGTTTTGTGAGTGTACGACATATAAACGCACCGAAATTTATATCAAAAATTCAACTTTATAGCTCGATTCAAAAGCTATCTTCTCCATACGATTGAACTGGGGCTCGGAACCTTTTCCATTGTGTTCGAAATAGGTATATAACATTATAAACGCCTGGCAGCATGCCTCGATGGGAGGTCAAGTTTTTAAGTTGCATTTATTGAATGGTTTGAATTTGAATTTAAATTGAATATTTAAATACTAGTCAACATCAGCTGAAATTTTATTCACGTCAAAACTTTTTCTAACATTGGCTTTTGTCTCCTTTTCAAGCACTGTAGCTAGTGTGCAGGCACGTTAAATCCTGTCCCCTTCTTCTTATTCAAGCACGCTACCTCCTGATATAAACTTACATCTCCTCCTTTCAAACATTACAACCAAAAAAATGGATAAGCCAACGTTTTAAAAAAGAAAAAAAATTGAGTCAAACCAAAATCGATCGATTCGCGTGCACGAAAGGGGGAAGAAACCGAAGTCGGAATCGACTTCGAGATCGAGAGAGATTGCGGCGTTCATTTGAAAAAGGGCAAAAGCTAAGGCTGCCTCGATTTAAATCGCAATGGCGATTGGGGTACAGAAGCACGCGTTGTGGTTGAAGCGCAAACTGAAGTGGCTCGCGTTCGTGTGGAGATGCGAGTAGCGAGGCGAGGCGGTGCCAGGGGAGTGATGTTCGGGCACGCGTGAGCTCGAATTCGAAGCGGAAGTCGCGTGTATTAGGAAAAGATGGTGATGTGGAGCATCAAGCTGACACAAGGGAGTCAGGGCTGCGCTAATACCTCATATAGAATTATAACTCAACTATCCTACTTCGTTCTGGAATCTCCACCACGTACACTATTGTTAAAGTGGTATTCTTTATTGGCAGAGAGTACGATAATATCCGATCCCGATCTCTTTAACAACCAAACGATTATTTCACACTATGGTCATTTCATTTCAAATAGTTCAAAATATCTTATTCATTTCAAAGCCATATCAATTTCGATATCATTATTCGCTTTAAATAATATTCATTTGCAGAATCGTAACACTTTTGAAATCATAACACTATTGAAATCATAACACTTTCAACTTTAAAAGGTTAAGATTCAATTCAAATTCTCAATAACCCGTTTCAATTTTTATTGATTTCAAATCCAATAAGATTCAAAGTTTAAATATTCAAACATTTACAATATAGGTTTCATTTATATTTCAACATTCAATTTTAATTTTATACCAAATAGAAAATATTTGCTTAATAATTTAATAACAATTTAATAAAATCTCAATTTTAGTTTGAATCAATATAAAATATTCAATCTCAGTTTTATTTGGATTTATAAATCATACTTTTCAAATCACATAATCAATGCGGTCGGATAAATTCTTATTTAAATTCAATTATTACCCAATTAAATTTCAAGTCGATTTTTCTTTATTTTTCCAGCCTCTATTTATTTTAAGTTATTACAAAATTTATTTTTAAAATATAATATTAAATAAATACCTACATACAACTTAATTTAAATTTTATTAATTTAAATCTTATTATTAAATTTATTTTATATTAAATTTATGTTTATATATTTTAAAATAGTAAAATTATAAGTAAAATCTTAAAAATTATATTTTCAAAACTAACTCATAAATTTAAAATTTATAAAACATATAATTTTAAAAATCTAAAATTTAGACATATATAAAAATAACATTTATATATTATATTTTAAAAACCAATATTTATTATAAACCATATATTTTCTTCCAAAACTTTGGAAATCATTTTCAAAATATAGACCAACTGTGTCCCTATAATATTTTCTATCCTATGGTCAAGTGATATGGATATTTATCATTTCAATCTGCAATATATGTCATTTCAACCTACAATCCCAAGTTCAAAGTCAATGAAAATCGTTTGGGTTTATCATTTCAACCCACAACGATTTTCCCTTAATCTATAATATCGTTCGGATATGCATCATTTCAACCCATAGGAAATTCTAAACAAGCAGGGAGTGGGAACAAATACGATAATAATATAACATATCAACACAGGCATATATCATCAATAACAAATTTAAATAATAGATATGGTGTCAAATATCATAGGTGAACAATTACAGATAGTGGCATATCATACTTAACAATTAAATAAATAACAATTCGAATTTAACAGCATATTTCAATCGTGATTTCATGTAAATTAAATTTACTAAATATAAGAAAGTTAATCGTGAGTGGTTGCTCACCTTTCGAGGATGGAGAAACAGGACAAGCATGCAGATTAAATCATGAATTCGACAATCGACCAATCTAACGACAAATCTCAAAGAAAAACATGTTGAACACGGATCTGACGAACAAAGCTGATAAATAGGAATGGATGAAAATAAACCAAAATCAGCTTGATATAAACTGAAACAAATTATATATATATTTCAAAATCAATTTTAAAAACATATACTTAAAATAAAATCTTTATATATATTTTCAAAGCAATGTTTAATTTAAACACATAAAATCAAGTCTCAATATATGGTTGAAAACCTAACTCATGTGTACTTATATATATATATGTATGTATGTATATATGTATATAAACTAGTATATAACCAATATATAAACTTTCATACATATTATATTCTAAGATCAATATTTATTATCAATGTAAACTTATTTTATTATAATATTGTGTAAACTCGAGCAGATCATATATAAACTTATGTAGACTTATATATAAGAACAAACATATTATATATAACTTATATAAATTTATATATATATATATATATATATAAATAACAGATTTGTATATTACATATAACTTATACAACTAACTAACCATATATAAAAACTAATATAACTTATACATTGAGAACAACTTTATATATATAAAATAAAAAATCAATGTTTAATAACACTAATATGTCATCCTTCGAATTTTTTCTTCCAAATGATTAATTAAACTATATATATAGTTTTTTTGTCTTAGCGAAGAACTGGGTTCATATGCAAAAATAAAATAAAAATGCAGGCCATATACAAGCTTGCCAAAACACAGATCTATATACGTATACTTAATATATTTTTATTTAAAAATTTGTATGTATATACTTCAAAACATAAAAACATATATAGCTTTTCTACCGAACTCAACTTATACTTATATATGTAAACTAATACATACGCTACTATATAACTTACATACACATCATATTTTCAAATCGATATAAAAAAATCAATATAACTTAATATAGTATATGTATTAACTTACACAAGCTGTATATATATGCGACATTTTATACTCAAATTATACTATACATTCCAAAAGAAAAACATAAAGAAAGATAAATGAGAAGGCAAAAATAAAAATATGCGGTTTACAAACTTTTATATACTTACTATATTACTATATTTCTTCCTTTTTATATAAATAAAGAAGAGAAAGTGGAGGCTGGAAAGAAAGGCTTCGCGCGGAGGCCAAGAAGGTGGAAGTATGGGCTGGCTTCGGCTGTTGTTGAGATGATGTGGTTATTCAAAAGGAGCAAGGGGAGGCCGATGATTAGAGCTATTAACTTGAAGGGATTTGCCAAGCAAGGTGAATGGGTTTTGTTTCGATGGGGAGCTACGCTCACATGTGTTGGATCTGAAGGGTGAAAAATGGCATGACTGTGGGTTGTTTTGGGTGTCAGCTCGGTTGTAGGATGGTTAGTTTTCTAAATTACCATGGGTGTACAGTGCAGTCAAAGGCGGCAGAGTGGCTCGAGCTCGGATGGCTGCTGCTGTAGAGAGAGAAAGGCGAAGGTAGAGAGAGTGGGATGGGTTGCATGGCCGTTCGTTGATGACTTGTTGCTAGCGGTGAAGGCTTTGCGTTCGGCGAAGGCTGAATTCAAGTGGCAAGATTTTCGGCCAAGCGTTTGTGTAGGCTGTAGGGGTTGGAGCGGAGGAGGCTTTGACTAGTTGTTGGGTGAGGTTGGTGAAATATATATATATATATATATATATATATATATATATGGGTTCAAAGGAAAGAAGAAGTTGTAGATGGAAGAACACCTCTCTGACATATACGAACAGGTGCAATATGAATGTCACTATATAATTTAAACTTTAATATATATTTTATTGAAGAAGAAACAACAGAATAGGAATAGGCTTTGAATTACATACGGGTTTGTTATATTATTATTATTTTATATCATAAGAAATGAACAGACTGAAAATGTACGAACCGAAACAAATTTTTATTGAAATGGTGGGATGTCGATGCTAAGAGAATATCAAAAGTTTAGTAACTGATGGCTATTTATTTTAGTTGTTTGACAAATGAATGGGTACAGAAAGTTCTATAGACTCGAAACTGGTACCGATACGGCGGACCGTTACGCAGATTTCACCGCGAATCGGTTACCGAATTGCACAAGTGAATATACTGCGGAGATCAGCACGACGAAACGTGTGACGACCCAGGATTTTGGATATTTGAAGTTGAAATATTTAATTGATTTTAAATATCAAATTAGTTTTAACTTGAATTTCAAATATCACCATTTATTGGATAATTTAATTACTGAATTAAATAATTGGAAGTTGGGTAAACTATTAACTCTTGAATTTTAAGCTTGTTAAAAATATTTATAAGGCTTATAAAATTTTTATTGATAATACTGAAGATAGTTAATGTGTTAAAATTGAATTAAAAGGTGATTGGTTCAGTTTTAAAAATATATCGTTTAAATTGATATTGAAAAATAGCCTTTCGAGGTGCAGTCTCGGATTTCGACGAAACTAGTTCCATTAGATCCGTAATAGTGTATTATTATCGGATTTCAAATTTTTTGTAGCATTCTAGTTGTCGTTTGATCGTACGATAGGAATACACGCTGAAATCTATATCGAAAATTCAATATATTATAAGGTTCAAAAAGCTATCTTCTTCATATGATCAAATTAGGACTTGAAACCTTTTCCATTGAGTTAAAAATAGGGGTATAACATTATGAACGCCTAGCGGCATGCCTTGATAGGATGTCAAAATTTTATGCTCGATTTTGAGATGTTTAAATTTAAATTACATGGTTGTAAATTGTGACCAGTCTAAAGCAAATCGTATCAACACTTTTCCTGCCTCTGTAGCAAGACAATTTCTTCATGCAGAAACATTTCAAATCACGTCTCCTTTATTTTAGATCACTCACGTCTGTTCCCTACCATCTGTGCAATCAAAATAAGAAACGCCAAACATAACTTGTTTTAAATCACGTGTATCTCCCTCTTCTTCTCTTTAATTGCTCGAACACAGTGAAGAAATAATGTCGAGCTAAGGAATAGAAGCATGTCGTTCTCTTCAAAACAGAAGAAAAAAATTAATCGAGCGAAATTTAAAATAGCGAGTTCATCAAATCGCTCTGGGTTTTGGGTGAGGGCAGAGTATATTGAATGAGGTTTCCTTCGAGCGTGGCCATCGATTCGTGGTTGTGGTGCCATCTTCAAGCTCAGAGGGGGGATCTAGGATGGGAGTTAGCCAAATTCAAACTAGTGATGGAGTTCGGCGAGTGGGGTTCGCGAGGGGGTAGGCATAGGCTCGAAGTCAAGGTCGTTATGGCGATGTTGGATTTTCCGAAGTTGAGGCTAGGGCCTGGAGGAGGATGGTTTCGTGGTAGTGATCGTGGTGGGTTGTTGCAGTAAGGTTTCGGCAGTAACGTAGTAGTTTTGTTTTTCATTTAATTTAATACATATGTACATACAGATAGGAAAAGAATATGAAGATATGTACACTTATTTTAACTCACTGGTTAGATTTAAAATATTTTGATTCAGAATAAAAAAAGAACAGCAGAAACATTTATATTCTTTACTCAAAGAAGAAAAAGAAATATACATGTATTAAACTTACTATTACATTTGAAATAATGTATTGGTTGTAACAACCCCTATTTTGTAACATTCAAATCGACAATAATCCATACACGTCAGACTTGAATGATGCAAAATAACAGATTGTAAATAAATTTGAAGCAAATGAAATCAAACACACATAATCACAGACATAGAAATATCAGAATAACTCGCAGCGGAAATTAAAATACCATAGTAGTTCATAAAGCTACTATAACAAAGTCTCAAAACAAATACATAATATCAGTTTGAAAACAACAGAATAGAAATCCAAATACATAGTAGTTCACTAATACATGAGATAAACTAGAACAGATGAAACTGAAATAGATATACAAATAGATAGCAGAATCACCAACAAAGACTAGCTCCAGAAAGAGAAATCCAAAGCTGTGAATACTCAGGCTGACCAGAGCGTAAAGTAAAACACAAAGCACTCGAGTCAGGACATACATACTTATATAATGTAAACTAACTCAAGTGAACTATAGTAAATGAACAGGTAACTTAAAGGATGCTTGGGACCGCCCATTCTCTAAGGATCCGTTAAACTATTTATTATGTAGTAATATTGCGCTATTATAATAATGTCTACAGTAAAATAAACATACTTGAAAATAGCGTTAAGGGGTTACCTATATAGCCCTTAACACAAATAATGCCAGTGGTCTATACAGTACCTGCATATCTCCTGATCGAGAGACTATGAGAAGATACTCCATAGGTATGATACAAATAGAAACTCGTAGTAAGGCTCGATATGGTAGGTGACATGGCACACGAGCAACGCCAGGGTAGATATACCAATTACGCACACGGGTTGGTGGTAATGTAGCAGCCACATACGCCCACCTCGGAGCACACTCCAATATCAAGGGTGGCCACCAAACAATCACAGAGTAATGGAATGGTATCAAAGAAGTGCGTCCAACCAGAGGAGCTACCCCTTTTGGCCCGAGATCGCTCCTGTTTTAGCCACCTTAAGCCAACTCACGGGAGTCGGGTCCATGTTAATATACCTCAAGAACGTCGCCACCATCCTACTTCATTCTGGAATCTCCACCGCGTACACATTTGTTAAAGTGGTTTTCGGTATCGACAGAGAGTATGTCCATATCTGATCTTGGTCTCTTTAACAACCAATCATTATTATAACCCGTGGTTATAATTTCAAAATGGTATTTTATACTTCAAAAATCAAATATCATTTCAAAATTCAATATCATTTCAAATCCATTTCAAAATATCAAATTATCATATCATTTCAAAACATCATTAATTTAATTTAATTTAAATACCATTTTAAACACATTTGGTTTATATTTCAAATCAAAATACTCCATTCAAACCATATAAAAACGAAGTCATTATATTTAGTAATCAATTTTTAAGTTCCCAAAATTTTAGTCTTTTCAAAATTCATTTATTCACTCAAATTTATTAAAACAATAAAAATTCAGCTTTCGCAGCATTTAGAAAATGCAACGGTAAGTTACATTTTGAAAACAAAGATAGCATTTACAGAAATGTTGTAATAGGTTTTACTTTAGTTTGGTTTCAGCAACTACATCACTTAAAAAGTGCTGTGATAGCCCTTAGTTCAATTTTGCCCTTTTTAGTTCATTTATATCAACTACAACACTTAAAAATGCTGTATTATCCTTTACTTTAGAAATGATAGCATTTCAGAAATGCTGTCAATTAAAATTCAAGGTTTTCAATACAATTTCATAAACAATTAAACCTTAATCTAAACCATTTTAACTTATAAAATCATATTTTCTCACTTTAAAAACAATCATTTAAATACACTTTAATTTATGATTTTATAAAGCGAAATTTTCATATAAAAATCAAATTTTAATAATTTATTTAATAAAATCAAGCATTAAATTTTCTATTCTTTAAAAATTAAAATTAAAATTAACACTTAATTTAAATTTCCAAACATAACTTAATTTTCATTTTATTTACTCAGTTTAGATTTCACTTTTAAACAAAATTCTCAAATTTTAAATTTAAGTTATATTACAAATTTCAACTTAACTAATCATTTATTTCACATTTTTAACTTGTACAAAAATCATTAACACTTTATAAAAATCATTTAAATTAAATTTTAAATTAAATAACCATAAATTTACATTTTTAAAATTCTTTAAAAATTCCAGAAAATATATATATAAACCACGTGTCTGTATAATATTTTCTAACCTAGGTCAATTAATACGGATAATATATCATTTCAATCCGTAATTTACAAGAAAATCCAGGTTCTATCATTTCAAACCTACAATCTCAAGTAAAATGAAATAAATAAAAATCGTTTAGGCCAATATTTCAGCCCATAAATATTTTTCCCTATTCTAAAGTCCGTTCGGGTATGTATCAATTCAGCCCATAGTGATTCTAATCAACAGGGAACTTGCAGTGTGATAAACTGATATAAATAAACAGAATAGCATTATATAACGGTAACAGATAATATAACAGTTGTATAATAGGGTGAACATCATATGATCATATCACAGGCAGTTATAACATGATAATATAGTCTATAGATTCAAATGATGTCAATTTACTAATTATATAAGTATAGATGCCTTGTGAGAAATACTCACCTCTACAAGCTGGAGATAGCACAACCAAACACACAAACAAAGATCCAAAAGGCATGAAAGCACGAATACGGATTCAAGTGAGGAGAGAGCCAAAATGATTATCTTGTACATATCAAATAAAACAAGATATGTCACGTAAATATACAGCACAAATATTATTAAACAACTTGTAATATAACACAACAAAGAACCAAACACAACTTGCCCTTGCTTTCACCCATCACATGCTCGTCCATATGGTTATAATGCATGGCCATGGTGGTGTGAATGGGTCGAGTATGGTCCATGGGGTCGGCCGAGCTTGGATATGAAGGAGTCAGTGGCTTATGTCATGAAACAAAGGTCAAGGCAAAAGTGATTTTTGTCATAATTACAAGGCACGGTTGTGGCTCCAAGTGGCTCGGCCATGCTTGGTGGAGGTCAAGGATGGTGCAGCAATGGCCTAGGGTCAGGTAGAAGCTGGAGGAGGTGGTGAAAGTGGTGGCCGAGAGGAGTGTGGAGTGATGAAGACCAATATGGTTCGGCTAGCATGCTTTCAAGTGGATAATGCAATCTTTTGTGGAGCTTTGCAACATAGGGGTGCATGGCCTGACTGGACAGAGGTGATAGGTGATGGTTGCAGCCGATCAAGGTGGTGGTGAAGGTGATGGTGAAGGAGGAGCTTGAGGCCGAGCATCATAGGTGAAGGCATGACAAGAATATAAATAAAAAAAAGAAAAAAAAATAAGGAAAATGAGGAGAAACCATTACCAAGTATTTTCAGAAATGAAGGCCAAAAGTTTTGAGATGAGAAGTGAATTTATTACATGAAAAAAACGAAAATATTCAACTGGGAAAGAAGATATGGTCGGCAGAAATTCAATGCAAGTGGCACTTGGAATGAAAAGGCAAAAGGATATGAAAAGTTTATGGTAAATGAAAGGTTAAAGGCTCTTCATATTTCTCATTTTATTTATTCATTTTAAACACATGAAAATGTAAATAAATAAAAAGAAAAAAAAGAAAATAAAGCATGAAAGAAAGTAAATAAATAAATTTTAGGAAAAATATTAATTAATTAAGAAAATAGCTTAAAAATAGAAACTAGGATTTAAAATTTGTAAATAAAATACAATAACCTTTGAAAAATTATAACATCACTTTAAAAATATTTTAAAAATGAAATCTTGAAATATAAATAAATTTAAAATATTTTCAAAATGAAATAAAGTCAAATTTAAAAATAATCGAAAAATCTAGGGTTGTTACACTCTCCTCCACTCAAATCTTTTCGTCCTCGAAAAGAACGGACAAGGAAATTAAAGAAAGCAAGATGGAAAAACAAAATAGTACCTGAAACAAATAATTATGGATTCGAGGCATGAATGCTCTCCTCCGTCTCCCAGGTACATCTTGATCATTAGTACTCCTCTGTACTTTAACCAGACTAACAGATTTCCTTCTGAACTGCTTCGTACCTCTATCGACAATACGAAGTGGCTTCCTCTCGACGGTCTGATTAAGCTCAATATCCAAACCATCAAGAGAAGAAGGCTGAACAATAAGAGATGGATCATGAAGATACCGGCGAAGATGAGATACATGGAATACACATGCACTCCAGAAAGCTTCTCGGGAAAATCCATACGATAAGCCAACGAACCAACTCTTTCCATAATGCGGAAAGGACCAATGAACCTAGGAGAAAGCTTTCCTCTATGACCAAAGTGAATTACATTCCTTAAGGAAGAGACCATAAGGAAAATCTGATCACCAATAGAAAACTCCAAACTCTGCCTACGCCTATCGATGTACTTCTTCTGCCTATCCTGAGCAACCCTCAACTTTCTCTTAATCTCCTCAACTCTCTCAGAAGCTTCCAAAACCAAATTAGGACCAAGAATCAAATGATTACCGGATTCAATCCAGCAAGATGGAGATCTACAAGGTCGTCCGTATAGAGCAGCAAACAGAGACATTTTGATACTGGCCTGAATTTAGAGATGGAATGAGACAGATAAAGAGATTAAGATAAGCTTAAAACAGAAGATTAGATCATACCCGATAGCTATTATTGTAGGTGAATTCGACAAGGTAGAGATGATCTTCCCAAGATCCTCCATAATCAAGCACACAAGTATGAAGAAGATCCTCAAGAATCCGATTCACTCTTTCTATTTGACTGTCGGTCTATGGATAGTAAGCAGTGCTTAGATTCAGATGTACCCAAAGATTCCTGAAAAGATTTCAAAAACTGACTGGTAAAGATAGGATCACCATCACAAACAATACTGAGAGGAACACCATGGAGACGAACAATCTCCCTCATGTAGATCTCAGATAAACTAAAAGCAGAACTAGTAGATTTGACTGGAACGAAATGAGCGAACTTGATCAATCTATCCACAATAACTCAGAAAATCTCATTACCCCTCCAAGACCTCGGCAAACCATTGATAAAATCCATGGAAACCGGTTCCCACTTCCAATTGGGAATCTCAAGGGGCTGTAACAAACCAGGAGACTTCAGATGATCGGCTTTGACTTGCTGACAAGTCGCACACCAACTAACAAAGATAGAGATATCCCGCTTCATACCCTTCCACTAATAAAGCCTCTTCATATCCTGATACATCTTCTACACACCAGGATGAATAAAAAGTCTGGATCGATGATTCTCCTGAAGCAACTCCTGCCTCAATCCATCAACATTCGGGACACAAATCCTACCATTAATCCTTAAAATCCCACCATCATCGATTTGAGCTCCACTACTACAACAACTGCTACCACCAACCCTGCTATGAACACTCTCCTTCGTCAATATAGGCATAGCATCCTCATCCTGCTTAGCCTTGATACGATCCAGAAGAGGAGAAGAACCAACAAGCTGACACAACAAAGCCTTCTTCCGACTCAAAGCATCGACCACAACATTAGCTTTACCAGGAATATAGCTAATATCGAGGTCGTAAGAAGCCAGAAACTCAAACCAACAAACTTGCCTTTGATTCAAATCCTTCTGGGTGAAGATATATCTCAGAGACTGATGATCGATGAAAAGCTCAAACTTAGCTTCAAGAAGATGATGCCTCCAGAGCTTCAAAGCAAAGACAACAACAAGCAACTCTAAATCATGAGCAGCATAATTAGCTTCATGGGTTTTCAACTGACGGCTGGCATAGGCAATGACCTTACCATTCTGCACGAGAACAACACCCAATCCTTCACGACTAGCATCAGTGTATACCGTTAATCCTTCATTTCCATTCAGAGCGGTAAGAACTGGTGCGGAAGTTAGCTTGCTCTTTAACTCGTTGAACATAGCTTCACATTTCTTATCCCAGATGAACCTAGCATTCTTACGAGTCAAAGTAGTGAGAGGTGCAGCAATCCAAACAAAATTCTCAATGAATCTTCGGTAATAACCGGCAAGGCCCAAAAAACTACATATATCTGATGGAGTCTTAGGAGTTTTCCAATCCTGTAACAGAATAGGAAGAAATAAGACAAACAAAAAAGATAGAATAATTAAATGACAAAGGAAAAAGAGAAATAAAGAAAGACTTACATTGATCGCAGCGATCTTGGCTGGATCAACAGAAACTCCATTACCAAAAACAATATGTCCAAGGAATCAAACTTCATCCTTTCAGAAATGGCATTTAGAAAATTTAGCCTTCAATTGATGACTTCTAAGAATCTCCAGAACATATTTCAAGTGCAACTCATGCTCTGCTTTGGTCTTAAAAAAGATAAGGATATCATCAATAAAGACTAGAACAAATTTATTAAGCACATCACGAAAAACACGATTCATCAAATCAACAAAGAAAGCTGGAGCATTAGTCAAACCGAAAGGCATGACTAACCATTCATAAAACCCATTCTCAGTATGGAAAGCGGTCTTAGGAATGCTTTTCTCAACAACCCTGAGCTGGTGAAAACCTGTGGCAAGATCAAGTTGAGAGAAAACAGTGGCACCATAACGCTGATCAAACATATCATTGATACGAGGCATTGGATATCTATTTTTCATAATGAGCTTGTTCAGCTCCCTATAATCAACACGTCCTCAAAGAGCCATCAGACTTGGTGATGAAAACCACCCTGCTCCCCATTCTGAAAAGCTAGGCCTAATCAGACCTTTGGAGAACAAGTCCTCAATTTGCTTTGCTAACTCAACCTTCTCACGGGGTGCCATTCTTCTAGAAGGAAGAACAATAGGTCGAGCTCCAGGAATAAGATCAATGTGTAAATCAATTTCCCACTTAGGAGGAAAAGTAGTGACTTCACCAAAAACATCTAGATAGAATCTGACCACACGGGTCGAATGAAGATCACCAAGAGAAGAATCCAAAGAATAAATAAAACTGCCAGCAAAATCCTGAGGCATGCAGCACTGAATAGTCAAGAAATTTCCTTGATCATCAACAAGATAAACAGACCGGGCTCTACAAGATATACGGGCATCATGCTTTCCAAGCCTATCATTTCCAAGCAATAAATCAAAAGTATCGAACCCCAAAACATAGAAATCACCACTGAAACAATGATCAGAGTAGAGAAGTTCCACATGCTTACAAATTCAATTAAGGTTTGCGGGACCCCCAATTGGATTTGAAACACATAAAGGCACGGAATCATACTCAGGAGAAAGAAGATGCTCGAACTTATCACACAAATCAACAGAAATGAAACTGTAGAATGCTCCAGTAACAAATAAAACACGAACAGAATGCTGAAATAAAGAAAAGGTGCCCTGAAGAGTACCTTGGTCATTACTAGGAGTAGAAGCAGGTGTCGGAGCTGGAGAAGATGCAGAGGTGACAAAAAATACACCAGAAGGCTTACCCTTCTGCTGAGTAGGCAATCCTTCTTGAAATGACCAAGTTGGAGACAGATATGGCAGCAATCACGCCTAGCCAACTGAGCAGGTGGAGGAACAGCAGCACCAGATAAAGTAGGACAACTATTGGCATAGTGTCCCCTCTGATCACATCTAAAACAGGTGATGGAAGAAAGATCAACAGGCTGCCTTTGAGAAGGAGAAGATGATGAAGATCCCAGACCTGGATTCTTAAGCCAATTCTTCCTTCTGCTGGTGGAAATTAGGCTTATGCTTCCTAGAATTAGCAGAGGAAGATCGAGATGTAGGAGCACCAGAAACAGCAGGACGGGAAGTAGGGTTCTCATATCGTATAGCCATATCCATAAGCTAGGTAAAAGTGCCATGAACATGAGAAATGAGACGGCCATAGTACTTAGGGCGAGCACTAGCTATGAACTTCTCATTCTTCTAGAGAGGAGTGTTAATCAAGCTAGGACCGAATTTAGAAAGTTCGTTGGACTTCCTCTCATACTCAGCAAAAGACATGCTACCCTACTTGAGATCCATGAATTCCCTATAAAGCTGGGATTTCTTGGCCTCGAGCATCCACTTAGCAATGAAAACATCCCTAAAAAGATGGTAGAGAAGCTTAGAAAAGGCACGAAGAGATAGAAAACAGAATTCTAAGAAACACAAGAAGATACCTAAACTGTTCCCAAGTAATATCAGCCTCGACGGTGTTAGCCGTAACAGACTCCCACCAATCAAGTGCAGCCTCGTGCAACTGCCATGCTGCTAACTGACGCTTCTGGGCATCAGTAATCTCGAGACCAATAAATATCCTCTCTAAACTCCGCAACCATTGCTGGGCTTTAATGATGCTCTTTGAATCGGTGAATGGAGTTCCACCAAGTTGATTGAATTCCTTACAGAAAACAGTGAACTTAACGGGTGCAGTGGGTTGAGGAGCTGGGGCAATACCATGACCCCTACCTCTGGCATTTCCTCGATTCATCCTGAAAAGATCAAAAATAAATTTAGGACAAGATAAAGAGAAGCCCAAGATAATTAAAATAAGACAAGATAAATTCACTTGGATGAATATCCTAAAGAAAGAAAATTAACAAGGTAGATACGAAAGGAAGAAAGTTAGAAACCATTTGAAAAATCCTTTTAGAAACAAGAAAAAATTTATATCAAAATAATCTTAAAAATTCCTTTGAAAAATCATTTTATACTTTGAAAAAACGTTCTCTCACAAAGAATGATTTTGAGGTTGATTTCACTCATTCTAGGGTATTTCTACCCTATCTCTAATGAGTTTTTTGCTCCTCAGGCGATGGTTTGCCTAAACCCAAAGCTCTGATACCAAATGTAACAACCTCTATTTTGTACCATTCAAATCGACAATAATCCACACATGTCAAACTTGAATGATGCAAAAATAACAGATAGTAAATAAATTTGGAGCAAATGAAATGAAACATGCAGAATCACAAACACGGAAATATCAGAATAACTCGCAGCGGAAATTAAATACCGTAGTAGTTCATGAAGCTACTATAACAAAGTCACAAAACAAATACATAATATCAGTCTAAAAACAACAGAATAGAAATCCCAAATACATAGAGGTTCACAAATACATGATATAAACTAGAACAGTTGAAACTGAAATAGATATATAAATAGATAGCAGAATCTCCAGCAAAGACTAGCTCCAGAAAGAGAAATCCAAAGCTGTGAATACTCAGGCTGACCTGAGCGTAAAGCAAAACACAAAACACTCGAGTCAGGACATACATAGTTATATAATGTAAACCAACTCAAGTGAACTGTAGTAAATGAACAAGTAACTTAAAGGATGCTTGGGACCCTCCATCCTCTAAGGATCCGTTAAACTATTTATTATGTAGTAATATTGCGCTAATATAATAATGTCTACAGTAAAATAAACATGCTTGAAAATAGCATTAAGGGGTTACCCATATAGCCCTCAACACAAATAATGCCAGTAGTCTATGCAGTATCTGCATATCTCCTGATCGGGAGACTATGAGAAGATACTCCATAGGTACGACACAAATAGAAATTCGTAGTAAGGCTCGATATGGTAGGTGACACGGCACACAAGGCAATGCTAGGTAGATATACCAATTACGTACACCGGCTGGTGGTAATGTAGCAGCCACATACGCCCACCTCGGAACACACTCCCATATCAAGGGTGGCCATCAAACAATCAAAGAGTAATGGAATGGTATCGAAGAAGCGCGTCTGACCAGAGGAGCTACCCCTTTTGGCCCGAGATCGCTCCTGTTTTAGCCACCTTAAGCCAACTCACGGGAGTCAGGTCCACGTTAATATACCTCAAGAACGTCGCCACCATCCTACTTCATTCAGGAATCTCCAGCGCGTACACAGTTGTTAAAGTGGTTTTCAGTATCGAAGAGAGTATGTCCATATCCGATCTGGGTCTCTTTAACAACCAATTGTTATTATAACCCGTTGTTATAATTTCAATATACTTCAAAAATCAAATATCATTTCAAAATTCAATATCATTTCAAATCCATTTCAAAATATCAAATTATCATATCATTTCAAAGCATCATTCATTTAATTTAATTTAAACACATTTTAAACACATCTCAAAATGGTTTATATTTCAAATCAAAATACTCCATTTAAACCATTTAAAAATGAACTTATTATATTTAATAATCAATTATTAAATTCCCAAAATTTTAGTCTTTTCAAAATTCATTTATTCACTTAAATTTATCAGAACAGAAAAAATTCAGCTCTCGCATCATTTAGAAAATGCTACGGTAAGTTACATTTGAAAACAATTCAATTAACAAATACAGCATTTACAGAAATGCTGTAATAGGTTTTAGTTTAGTTTGGTTTCAGCAACTACAACACTTACAAAGTGCTGCAATAGCCCTTAGTTCAATTCTGCCTTTTTAGTTCATTTATATCAACTACGGCATTTAAAAATGCTGTAATATCCTTTACTTTAGAAATGATAGAATTTCAAAAATGCTGTCAATTAAAATTCAAGGTTTTCAATACAATTGCATAAACAATTAAACTTTAATTTAAACCATTTTAACTTATGAAATCGTATTTTCTCACTTTAAAAACAATCATTTAAATACCCTTTAATTTATGATTTTATAAAGTGAAATTTTCATACAAAGTCAAAATTTAATAATTTACTTATTAAATTCAAGCATTAAATTTTCTATTCTTTAAAAATTAAAATTTGACTTAACACTTAATTTAAATTTCCAAATATAACTTAATTTTCATTTTATTTACTCAATTTAAATTTCACTTTTCAACAAAAATTTCAAATTTCAAATTTAAGTTATATTACAACTTCAACTTAACTATTTATTTATTTCACATTTTTAACTTGTACAAAAATCATTAACACTTTATAATAATCATTTAAATTCAATTTTAAATTAAATTACCATAAATTTACATTTTTAAAATACATTAAAATTTCTAGATAAAATATATAAACCATGTGTATGTATAATATTTTCTAACCTAGGTCAAGTGATACGGATAATATATCATTTCAATCCGTAATTTACAAGAAAATCCGGGTTCTATCATTTCAAACCTGCAATCCCAAGTAAAATGAAATAAATAGAAATCATTCAGGCCTATCATTTCAGCCCATAATGATTTTTCCCTATTCTAAAGTCCGTTCGGGTATGTACCATTTCAACCCATAGTGATTCTAATCTACAGAGAATTTGCAGAGTGGTAAGCTGATATACATAAATAGAATAGCATTATATAACAGTAACAGATGATATGATAGGTGTGTAACAGGATGAACATCATATGATCATATCACAGGCAGTTATAACATGATAATATAGTCTAGAGATTCAAATGGTGTCAATTTACTAATTATATAAGTACATTTGCCTTGTGAGAAATACTCACCTCTACAAGCTGGAGATAACACAACAAACACATAAAAAAAGATCCAAAAGGCATGAAAGCATGAATACGGATTCAAGTGAGGGGAGAACCAAAGTGATTATCCTGTACATATCAAACAAAACAAGATATTTCACATAAATATACAACACAAATATTATTAAACAACTTGTAATATAACACAACAAAGAACCAAACACAACTTGCCCTTGCTTTCACCCATCACATGCTCGGCCATATGGTTATAATGCACAGACATGGTGGTGTGAATGGATCGAGCATGGTCCATAGGGTCGGCCTAGCTTGGATATGAAGGAGTTAGTGGCTTATGGCATGAAACAAAGGTCAAGGCAAAAGTGATTTTTGTCACAATTACAAGCCACAGCTATAGCTCCAAGTGGCTCGGCCATGCTTGGTGGAGGTCAAGTGATGGTGCAGCAGTGGCCTAGGGTCGGGTAGAGGCTGGAGGAGGTGGTGCAAGTGGTGGCCGAGAGGAGTGTGGAGTGGTAAAGGCCAATAGGGTTCGGCTAGCATGTTTTCAAGTGGATAATGCAATCTTTTGTGGAGCTTTGCAACATAGGGGTGCACGGCCTGACTGGACAGAGGTGATAGGTGATGGTTGCAGCCGATCAAGGTGGTGCTGAAGGTGATGGTGAAGGAGGAGCTTGAGGCCGAGCATCATGGGTGAAGGCATGACAAGAATATAAAAAAATAAGGAAAATGAGAAGAAACCATTACCAAGTATTTTCAGAAATGAAGGCCGAAAGTTTTGAGATGAAAGTGAATTTCTTGCGTGAAAAAAATGAAAGTATTCGGCTGGGAAAGCGGCACAAATTCAATGCAAGCGGCACTGGGAATGAAAAGGCAAAAGGATATGAAAAGTTTATGGTAAATGAAAGGTTAAAGGCTCTTCATATTTCTCATTTTCTTTATTCATTTTAAACACATGAAAATGTAAATAAACAAAAAGAAAAACAAAGCAAAATAACGTATGAAAGAAAATAAATAAATAAATTTATGGAAAAATATAAATTAATTAAGAAAATAGCTTAAAACTAGAAACTAGGATTTAAAATTTGTAAATAAAATACAATAAGCTTTGAAAAATTATAACATCACTTTAAAAATACTTTAAAAATGAAATCTTGAAATATAAATAAATTAAAAACATTTTCTAAATGAAATAAAGTAATACTTAAAAATATTCAAAAAAATCTAGGGTTGTTACATTGGTGATAACGGTTTAACTAACTCATTTAATTATTTTGGTTACTAGGAATGGTTATCATAGGAAAATTTATTTAAAAATTTAAATTACTGGTTTAAATTAAAATACTAGTTAATTAAATTTATTTAGAAGATAATTGTGACGCCCCACCTCTATACCCACGCTAGCCAAGAACACTCCGGAGAAGTGATGTCAACTAGCACGGAGAATAAGGCTGTTGAGGAGCGACCATCCATGTAATTGCTTATCACACGGTGGCTATAAATAATCTTCGGAAACAAACATAGAAATAATCATATCACAAATCAGTCGCAGATATCCATATCACAAAGGCGGAAGAAGATATGAATATATAACTAACACATGAAAGTGTACATCAGAGTAGTGGTCAATAAGATCCACGATAATACAAAAGAATAGCAACACGTGCTATACAAAAGAATACAACTATGAGTCTATATCTCAAGTGTATACAACAAAAACTGCTAATCTAAACAGTTAGCCAAAAGTCAGAGTGATGAATCCCTGGGAAGAAGTCAAGCAGAAGCACCTGTAACATCTCGGTCTGATCCGAGTATTATTTAAGAAAATAATAAACGGATCAGTCTAGCTATAAATATCAGATGACATGATATAACATAAAAGATATGGCATAAACATAAACATCCATAACGACATACCACTATAAGTATGTAAATAATGATCAACAGAAGATCAATCAATAAGAGATAATCAATATCACAAGAATCTTCTCAAAGATTCGAAGGGGGCATCATACCCTAAACTTGTACTCATAACAAGTCAATGACATAAATTCCAGAAATCAACACGAGAAATCCAGAAATCATAAAAAAAGGGAAAGAGGCCTATCACATGACGGTCCGAAGACCATGGGGAGCTACCCCACATGTGTGAGTGGAATCACACAGAATGAGGTCAAGACTAACCAAAAAGCAGAAAGGTATGTGTGAATGGAATCACACAAGTGGTGTCTAGTCTAACCTTGCAATGAAAGAGACATCGCGCAATTGCTAGTCTAATTCATAGAGCGATCATCAAGATCAACGAGAAGTGTCAATTACACTAAGCTAGTAAATATAGAAGTTTAGCTTCATGTCCCATAACCACTTGCTTAACTTCAATATTTACGAACAAACTGTAAATCTTCACTAATAAAATTGTCATAAGAGGTTCAATCGAACAAGTCCAAGAATTAACCGACGAAGTGAACGCAAGCGTTTCATACCACTTGTTTTACTAAGTCGTTTAATTAGATTTCTCATCCGAGTGAGGTAAAGGCTTGTATATACTAATAGATTGGAAAACGGTTTAAGAAAAGAGCTTTGTTATTAAAAATAGAGTTGAAATTGTTTGTTAAAAGAGTTTTGATATTTACTACTAGTATTGAAACCTTTATATTATAAAGTGACAAAACACATAAGTAAGTGTAGAAACAATCAGTCACAAAGATCGCATACGGAGATGCGAATAAAATCCAAGGAAATCAGCTCAATGTTTTTCAGATAAGATCGCCTACGCAGAGTTATACGGGGTTCGACCTGCCCGGTCAGGTCGCGGGGGTCCAGGGGGCAGCGCCCCCGGCGGGGTGCGGGGCAGCGCCCCGTCACGGTACGACCTAATGAAGACAAGCAACCTAGTGAAGCCAAGTGACCTAAGGGGCCATGCGACCTAATGGGTCATGCGACCTAAGTTTAAAAAGGTGGGCGACTTAACAAAGTGGCCGAGCGACCTAACTGGAGCAAGTGGCCATAGGTCATGCGACCTAAAGGTAAGCGACCTATCACGGTCACGCGACTTAAGGGATAGGACCGACCGACCTAACGACCTAGGCAAGGTCGACCGACTTAATGGTTGGGAACTAAAAATACAACAGGGTCGAGCGACCTAATGGGATGCGCGACCTAAGAAGGTACGCGAGCTAAGGGTGAGCGACCTAACAAGGTCGTGCGACCTAAGTGGTCACAATGCCAAGCGACCTAAGGACTTAAATACTCGCGACCTAGCGCGTGCATCGGCCGAGCGACCTAAGGGTTTAACACGCGAGCGACTTAAGGTTTTAACACACGAGCGACTTAAGGTTTTAACACGCGAGCGACCTAAAGTGATGCGCGACCTACGACCTAGCAGGATCGAGCGACCTAGAGCCGCCTTGTGATATAAGGTCGAAAACGACCTAATTCCAAGGCTAACGACCTAACGCTGCAGGGGGGATTTAAGGCCAGAAACGACCTAACTCCGAAGTGAAGATTTAAGGCAGTGCGACCTAGCGCGATAACACGCGAGCGACCTAAGGGTTAGGTCGCGAGCGACCTATACGCGAACGACCTAAAGTCCAACGACCTACGACCTAAATCCGAGGCGAACAAAATATGCAGGCCGTGACTTTTCCACGCACGCGAGCTAATGATTCCGAGCGACCTAACCTAGGCAGAGCGACCTAAGCTCAGGAAATTCACCAAACAACTAAAAAATGGAGTTTTTCGCCAATCCAATCCAAATCAAATGCAAATGTACATGCTAAAGTGATGGGGAATCATTCCTAACAGTCCAATATAGTTATAGACTAGAATTGTGAGATAAAAATCTCACCTTTGCACTAAAATTTATGAAGATGAAGCTTGAAAGCGAGGAGAAGCAATCCAAAGCTTGAATCCAATATCTTCTACTTGAATTTGGAGTTGAATGATGGAGTTGCAATTGAATTTGAGCTTGGAGTTTTAATTTCCCATTCTCTTCACCATTAATGCTAAAGCTTGAGTTAGTTAGGAAATTTATGAAGAGTGAGGAGAAGAGGGTTGGAACTTGGGCTTAATAGGCTAAACTAACCCAAAGTCCAAAGCGGGAAAAGTTAGTGAAATTTCACTAACTCCAAACCTATCGATGTTTATACTTAAAAAGTTGTAAACGACATTTCGAACTCAATGGAAGTGGTCTCGAGTCCTAATTTGACCGTTTGCAAAAAGTAGTTTTTCGGACCAAAATCCGATTAACGATTTAATATTTAAATAAAAAATATTTAAATGTAAACTCGATAAATATGCGGGTTGTTATGGTTCGATTATTAAAAAATGTTAATAAATTGTATAATACTTGTACAAAGTCCAAAAATCGTGGAGAAACAAGCTGGTTTGGTTTGGGTTGCATAAAATCAAAGGTGAGTTAATCTCACTCATTTAGATTACCCTTCAAATTTAAATAGTTAAATTCAAATCGTTAGTTGATTGCTTGAATTGATGATTTATTGTCAGTTTGGATGTGATACTATATATAATAGTATAAATATTGGAGTGGTTGATATTCCCACATTATATAGTGGATGAGACCTTATGCTCCCCGCATAATAGTGGATGACCCTATATACCACTATATCCCCCTCGAAGTTGGATTAGTATTTTATATTGTGCTAACATCTGTGGATGCAGGGAAATAAGTTGGAGGGATCCAACTGGATTCCTCAAAATATTGAATTTGTTTTCATAATCTGTAGTATGATTCATTGATTATCTGTGATAAATTATTGATTATATTGGGAATTGGAAATATTGGATGATATGGTTTGATTGAATATATTTGGGTATATTGAGTTATCAAAAATATAAAGATTGGACTTTTGAAGGAAAATCAAAGAGAGAATTTTTAAGCAAAATAATTATAGAGAATTTGGATAAATTAAAGAATGAATTGGAAAAGGATAAAAGTTGAATTTTTAAATTCAAATAAATAAATTCCGAGTATGGGAAAGGAGATTTTTGAATAAATGAGAATAAATGTATTTTTAAACTTAAGTGATATTATTTAAGGAATAATGGATTTATATTTAAATTCAAGGTTTAAAATAGTTTGGGAGAGACAAAGAAGAATTTTGGAAAAAGTATATTTTCAATTTAAATAAGATTTTAAACCATTATAAAGAATTAAAATATGAAATTAATGGGTTTTGAAATAAAATTTAGTAAGTAAAGGAATTTATTTCAAAACTGAGTAAATTTTGGAAATCGATTTGAAATTGATTAAGTGTTTGATACTGTGATTTAGAAGGAGGATGAGACTACGGAATTTATAAACTGGGTTTATAAAGTGAAATTAGATATCAGTGGATATTTGAAATTATAAATTCACGGTGGGAATTTATAAGGAAAGGGTGATTTGTTTTAAAAATAAATAGTGGTTTATTTTTAAAAGTGTGGAAAAGAAATTTACGATATTGGGACATAAATTAAACTGGAATTAAATCAAGAAGGATTTATAAATGATTAGATGGTTATATTAGAATGGAAAGTGAGATTTCTTGAAAAGCTAAGTGTATTTTCAAAGGAAGATTTTTAAGTATAAATTAGAAGTTTTAAAATGTTTTAAAAGAAGAATGTTTTCTTTCGAGAAGTTTATTATTTAAATTGTTTTAAGATTTAAAAGTAAATATTTATTAATTTAGTTATAGTAGTAATTATTTTAAAGGTCAAATTAGCAATATGATTTAAAAGATAGTTACTAAATATTTATACTTTATATAAATAACTTTTATTTTAAAGGTAGTTTTGGCTAAGTTTTACTTGAAATTTTTCATGGAATTTCGTAACTAGTATTTTAATAAAGTGATTAAAGTAGTTTTTATTTTAAGTGTTTTAAAGTATATATTTTTGGTAAAGTGATTTAAATTATTTAAAAATCTAGAGTATTAAGACTTGGTGATTTCAGTGGAAATAAAACAATTGGATGGAAATTTATTTCGCGAGAGAGAAAGTGATACGAAAACTATTTTCAAATGGTTGAAGTGTAGAAAAATATCTTGCGAAGATATTTTGAAATAAATAAATTTAGGAAATTATTAAAGCCTGATGGTTGTTTGTGGATATTATATGATAATTAAATATCCGACTATCAATATTGGCCAATGCACTGATTGTGAAGAGACCGAAATCGGGATTAATTTCCCAAAAACCACTTCGATCAGGTTTGAATGTTTTCGTGAGGAAGACAAGAGCTTGGAGTCGAAGATGGAGCAGTGAAGTGCAAGGGCCAATCACTACTAATCCTGAGGGTGATTCCAAAATGATGTAGTAGGAGTAGTGCCTTCGGTTCCGTTCGGACCGGGAACGGACTTGTATGGACGAATGCTGTCAGAACATCATCAAGGGGACGGTGAGCATTCTAAGTGTATGTATGCTAAAAACGTAATGTATAGCCTCCATCCTCATCAACCGAGAATGGCTAAAACAGGGGAGGTGCAGCAAGGCTAAGTGGCTGGCAACCAATTAGGGTAAGGTCATCCCTGTCTAGATGTCCCTTTTATTCGGCTATGTGGACGGTTGCTGAACCCAACCGCGGGGTGATCTTATTCGGATTATCCAGTAAGGGGTAGCTCTGGTCTTGTGTTACAGGGAATCTGGAGGGATCCTTGGTACTCTGATCTAGACCAGGTACTGTGACAGGCGGTACCCCAGTAGCCCTGCCATCGTATGGAATTCAATCTCCAATAAGCGCCTGTATGGTTTTGATTGTGCCCAACTATGCTGGAGATACTATTTTACTTTCTATAGGCACTATTATAATATCACACGGATTTGATAAAAATGTTTTGGTTATCGTTAAGTAAAAACCCGACATGTTTATTTGTGGCATGGTCTTACGAGATACCTTTGATTCAAAAGGATTTTGAAAACTTTAATAATCCAATTGAGTGTGTCTTCTCACGCTGGTTTTCCAGACTGGCTCGGGTGTTATTTTACTATAATGCTCAGGTCAGATCGAGTATTATAGAGTACAGATTCTGGATGGACTGCTATGGAGCTCAGGGGATGTGTTGGATGGCAAGACGTATCACACGTATCTGTCTTATTTCTAATGTGTTTGGTATGCTGTGTAGTCATCTTTTGTGTGGACAAGTAAATATAACTGTCCAGTATTTTTCTATTGATTATGTTGTACTCTGATGATGTAATGTATAAAATAGATATAGTTCTTTTTGTATAAAGATAAATCATCTATCCATTATATATTTTTCAACTACATTATGAGATTCTGATGTTGTTTTCTATTTCTTTTTCTACCTCTTCTTCTTTAACCCTAATGGTTTGCAATTCCATCCACTGTGAGTTGATCGAACGGAGAATATAGTCGACTCTCAAGGGTACGGATTTGTGGGTTGTTACTAGACGAACATAACGGTACACAGATATGAATTATGTGATCATCCTATCAAAACTCGAATCTTCGTTGCCAAAAATGCTGTTAAAACGTCGAAAATAATATAAAAGGAGCGATGACAGTCCAAATTTGGTGAAACGAAATTTGACATCTCTCTTAGAAAATAGTTTACGTTTTTATTATATAAAAATATTTAGATTTCGAAAATGAATAAAGTTACACAATAAAATAAATTTCACACTCTCGGATGATAATTTACCATTTGCTTTGTTTAAATATCCATATTCCAAATATCAAAATTTCATTTCAAAATTTAATTGTTTAAATTTCACCAAAAAATCAACAAATTACGTTATAAAACCATTAAAATTTAAGGGTTATTACAAAAAATATATTCTCTTACATGTGTAATCATAATTTTAGTATTACCTGTGACAAAGCCCTTTACACTGTAGATTTAGACTAAATTAGCTGGGGCTAATAGCTAATGTATAGGGTACGACCCTATACCGGTCTCATCTGTTATTTTAATATCTAAGTCATTTTACTTAGGGATCCTTTCCCTTGAATTTCCTTGAAAACCTTGTCAAAATGATCTTAAACCTTCAAATCAAACTTAAATAAGGAAAATATATAATCATTATTCCTTTCTCAAAATCAACTTATCATGTTATATATATACTTTACTGAAACTTTGTTGATGAAAACATTTAACTTTTGAAAGTTCCCTTTTCGAATCCATTGAAAGTACCCCTTCGAAACCTAGTAAAACCCTTTAATTAAGCTTAGCCGAAAGGCCAAAACCTTCCTTTCGAAACCATTGCAAAACACTCCCTTCGAAAGCGTATAAAACCTTAGACTTTTATCTTAAAACACTTTGGAACTGCCTTTTGAAACCACTGAAAAAACCATCCTTTTAGACCTTTCGAAACTGTAACGACCCAGATTTTGCGTTGTTTGATTTTGAATATTTAAATGGTTTTAAATATTGAATTTGGAATATAAATTGATTTTTGAGTATGAAGATTTTGGTTGGAATTATAAAATGAGTTTAAATTTCAAATATAACGATTTATTGTAATACAGAAATGGTGAATAACTGAAATTTGAATTGAATGTGAATCGAACAATTTCTAATGTGAGTTTAAATTCTATTAAATTAGAACTAAGTTAGTAAGTTTTTAAAACTCAAATTTCAAGCAACTTTGACAATTTTGAAAATCGCTCGATTTTATCGACGCGTTAAAATAGCAATCCGAGGCATAGTCTCGGAATTCAATGAAACTAGTTTTGTTGGATCCATAATACTGTACTATTATCGGATTTTAAATCTCGTCGCGTTTGGACTTACCGTTTGGTCATACGGAATAGAAATGCATTGAAATTAATATTGAAATTTAATATAATAATTGGATTCAAAAAGCTATCTTCTCCATACATTCGAGTTAGGTTTCGAAACTTGTTCCATTGGGTTTGGAATAGTAGTATAACCTTAGGAACGTCAAGCGTCACGCCTCAATAGAGATTCGGGATTTCGAGTTATGTAAAGCGAGATATTTTGAAATAAAACAATATTATAAAAGTAAAAGCAAACTCTCAAGCCACCCCTAAACCAGAGAAGCCGACCTAGCAGCCACCCCTACATGTTGACTTCCACCCTTCTCCTTTTGTTTAAATGCGGTAGCAGATCAAAATAGAAAAAAAAATATCGCGTTCGAATCGTGTGCACGGGTATGCCTTGGAGGAGGCGACGACTTAGTGTCAAGGTGGAGGCAGCGACTGTTGGGGTTTGGGTCTTGGGCAAACGCAGCTATGGTGAGGGCGGTTGAAGTTGGGTACAGATAAGGAGGAACAGTGGTGACATGGGTGAAGATGTGGTGGCGTGCGAGGAGGCTGAGAGGGGATGCGTGAGGTGGCAGAGGGATTGGGGCACAGAGGACAGCGGCGGCGATCGATTTAAGGTTGCGATTCAAAAAAAAAGGGAGAAGCAATTTCATGATATCCTATAGCATGCTTGGAAGTGTTGCGTGATTAACTAGGTAAATTAAATGTTTAATTAGTTGATTTAATTCAAATGTGTAAATTGTATAATTTATTCATAAAAGGTCCAAAAATCACAGAATCGGTCACACTGGATTCGTAATGACATAGGCTACGAAATAAAATTGATTTGTAGATTTTTGAAGTGACCTAGGATTTTAAATTAAATTGAACGCCAGTTCAATTTAATTTAGAATTGGAACGGGTTGCAAATAAAATCAAGATGAGTAAATCTCACTCGTTTGGATTACTGGATTTAATTTATGATAATTCAAATTAATTATTGGATGATCGGTTGAATTGATATATTATTACCAATTGAGTATAATATTATATATAGTAGTATATATAATAGTAGTTGGGTATATTCCCGCTGATTAGAGCGGATGAGACACTATGCGCCCCGCATAATAGAGGATAAACCTATATTATCGCGGTATCCTGCCTCGAAGCGGGATTGGTATTTTATGTTATCTAACGTATGTGGGTACAAGGAAACAGGTTGGAAGGATCCAACTAGATTCCTCAAAAGTGTTGATTTTAATTTCTTATATAGTGATATATGATGTATGTGAATAATCTAATATAGATTATGTTGTGATTGAATTATTGGATGCTATAGTAGCACTAGCCTTAAATTTGGTATTGTAATACTGTAGGTAATATTTTTGAATTTTAAAAAGAAATTCAAGGAGAATTTGGATATAAAAATATTTATATCGAAATTTAGATTATCTTAAAGGAAATCGATTTGGATAAAACAATGATTTGATTTTGGATTTATACTTAACCATTTGTAAGTTGTTTTAAAGAGAAATTCTAAAACAATTTAGATAAAGGGATTTTCAAATGATATTTTTTTGAAATTGTGGACAAGGAGTTGAATCAATATTTAAATAGATTGAAAAATAAATGGGGATTTATAAAGCGATAGATTTAAAAACGAAGTTTATAAATGAGAATGTTTCATTAAACGAGTTAAACCCGAATGAGTTTATAAATTTATAAACGATGTTTATAAGTAAAGTGAGATGATTTTCATTTGATAAGTTGGAAATATAAATCAACCGTGGGGTTTTGAAGTGAGATATGGAAATAGGTTTTGAAAAAATAGTAGATTCTATTTTTGAAATGTAAAAATGGTTATGAAATTGAAACGGAATCGATGGAATATGAATCGAGAGGGATTTATAAATTGAAAATAGAATTATTGGATTTTAAAAATAGATTTTCATTGAGAAAATAAAAATTGTTTAAAAATGGGACTTTTATTTATTAAACTATTTCGTTAAAATTGTTTTAGTATTAAAATATCTCAAAAAGCGGATTATTCAAATATTTAATATTTATTGAAATAAATTCTAATTTTTATAGTAAGCTTTGTAAATTTGATTAGTATTATTTAAAAGTGAATTGGAAATGAGTTATCGATGTTTGGGTAAAAATATATTTATATTTTATATGATTACTTAAGTATGTTTTGAAACAAATTTTTATTCTAAATAATAATAATAATAATACAATATATTTGCTATATATATATAGAGCGAGTTTGAAAGTGATTGGAATTTAATTATAGATACTCCCAAGGTCTGTAAACCAAGTTTTGTTTACCAGATGAGATTTTGATAAGAGAAATCTTATAATGAAATTCTAGAAACTTAAGTAAAATTTCGAAATGTTGAAATATGAGAACTTCGAAAATGAATCAGAATTCATAAAAAGAAGTTAGAAATGGGTAAATGGAATTATAGACAAGTGCAATGGATTTTGTAAAAATTAAAGAAAGTTAATTAATGAAATCCAAGAATTTATAAAATAGTTATAAGAGAGTTAAGGGATTTACAAATAAATTGTAAAAGATTTTGAGAATGAAATAAATGGAATATTTCCTAATTATTGGAAATAAAATGATTTTAGAAAATATACATATAAATATTTCCTAAGTATTGTATTGAAAGAATTTAAAAGATTTTAAATATGAGATTTTAATTATAGAAATATTTTTCAAAGTGTTGAATAAAAAATGGAGTTTAGAAATATTTCTAAGTATCAATATGGATCGAATTATCCTGTTATGGATATAAGAATTTGAATTTGTTTTCAAATATTGAAATACTAGAAGAGTTTTGAATATATATCTTTGCAAAGAAATTTTTAAATAAATATATGAAGATTTATATAATAGGGCCTAGTGACTACTTATGTGTGTCATTTGATAGTTAAATAATCAACTGTCAAAATCTGGCCAATTTCGTTAATCGCTTCGAAGAGACCGGGATCAGATTTAATTATCCAAAAACCACTTCGATCTGATTTGTGCGTTATGAACTGTGATATCGTGAAGATAATGAAGACGGTGATTTTGGAGATTCGGTTTGTCTAGACCTAGAACAACTTGTATGGATGAATGCTATCATTGCATTGTTATCGGGAAGGCAGTGTTAGCATTCCAAGTATGAATGTTATTCTTAAGGTAAAACGTATCCTCAAACCACTTTGACCAAGAATGACTAAAACATGGGAGATGCAACAGGGCTAAGTAGGTTGCATCCAAGTTGGGTATGTTATCAATTTTCTAAATACCCTCGAATATATTATAATTATGGATATAGTTATGCATGAAAAAGAGAGCGCTCCATTAGGGTAGGAACACCCGAGGTGGTAACGTATTCGATACTATTTAGCAAGGGGTAGACCTGTCTTGTATTGGCAGGGATCATTAGGTACGATCTCGATACATTTTTCTAGAGGTTCACTGTGATGAGCGCTACCCCAGTAGCTCAGTCATTATATGGAATCCAATATCCACTATGAGCCTACACGGTTTTAGATGCATCCAACTATGCTGAAACGTAAGATGCAAGCATTTCAGCTATTTTATAGTTTATTTTCTATAGACACTATTATACTATCATATGATTTTGATATAAAATGTTTTGTTTATCATAAGGTAAAAACTCGTCGTGTTTATGTGTGACATGGTCTTAAACCTTTATTTTCAAAGGATTTGATAACAGTAAAAATTCCAATTAGGTGTGTTTCTAATGCTGGTTTTCCAGACTGACTCGAAAGTTATTTTATTATGATGATCGGGTCAGACCAAGTGTTACAGATTCAGGTTAGGATGCTTTGGAGCTCAGGAGACGAGCTAGAGGGTTTTAGGCGTATTACACGTACTTGGTTATTTCCACTATGTGTGTTATGCTGTATATTCAATACATGTGAGGACAAGTTATTATAACTGTAAGAATTGATATTCTTGACTATTGTACTATGATGTTTGTACAAATACAAATTATTACAGTTTCTTTTTTTTCAAAGATCGGTTATTATATATTATATATTTTTCCGCTGCGATTGTGAGATTCTGTATTGTTGTTTCTATTTCTTCTTCTATCTCTTTCCTTCTTCACCCCTAATGATCTGGAATTTCCGGCACATGATTGCTCGACATGCTATATAGTGAATGTATCAATGTTGATTTTCGAGGATTGAAAATCCCAGGCCTTACATTTGGTATCAGAGTTGAAGGTTAAGTTAGAACCTTGGCTTTGGTTGGGATTACTCATTAGAGATAAGGTCAGTAGTACCCTAGTATGAGTTTGAGTGTACTGATAGATATAACTGTGTATTTTTTAGTGATAAAAAATATTTTATATTGTGTTGATTGATTTATTGAGTGGCTTATGAATTATGGTCGGCACAGTCTGTACAAAAGTATTGATAAGGGTTTCTAAACACTTGAACAGTGTAATTCGACATGGTATTGTTTTGAAGTGGGTAAATGAAATAATTTTGCCCAAACTATATTTTAATATAAAAGAAAATAATTTTCAGGAAATTACTATATATATTTGGTGTGTTTGATTGATATTATTATAATCGAAAAAAGATTATAAAATACAAATGGTTATATATAACCAAATAAAATTTGTATAAGCATGAATTATACAAATGAGTTAAAATTAAATATGGATTCAAACCAAAATTTGGAAATTTAAACCCTAGAAATTTCAAAAATCTTTTCCAAATGTTTTGAAATAAATAATAGTAATATTATTGTGGAAATATATTTGAATAGAAATTGTTTTTAAATGGATTTTGGAAGTGATAAAGAACTGAACTCACTTCAGTCGCTGGAAAATAATTTCAATGATGATCGCGACATCATCGGTGTTCATTTTCGAGTCTCTAATTGACAGATTGCTACCACAGTAATTTTGGAGTCTTGTTTTCATAAAAAGTTTATTTTAATAATAAAAGATATTGTATTTGATATATTAATGAGATGTGTATATATATGATTTCAAATTGATTTGAAATAAACTGGATGTTTGAATTCTGAAAATGTTATTTAAGTGTTGGTGTAAATTATAAGGAGAATAAGTTTTTGTAACTTATAATTTAAGAAATTGTATGGATAAGAGAAGAAATGTGAATTTGAGATATGAAATTAAATGGGAGTTTAACTTAAGAAAAGTTAACTAGAAGTGATTGTGATAGTGGAATAAATTGGTGAAGTGGACTAATTAAATGAATTAAATTGAAAGTGAATTAGTGAATGGAATATGGTTCAGAATGTTGATTGATAACAACTAAATATGAAATTAAGTTGTAAAATAAATTTAATGAATGGTTGCTAAGTGATTAATACGGTGACAAAGGAATGTGAATTAATTGAACGAAAAAAAGGGATGTTTATAAATGATGGGAACTAATAATATGAATTGAACTAAATGTTAATAGTTGGATGAATTGAATGTAATGGAAGATACTGAGTATAAAAATTGAGTTGTGAAATGAATATATAACTATAAGTTATAAATTTTGAAATGGAATCAACTTAAATGAAGAATTTATGAAAATGTGGAAAATAAATGTAACCTGTAAATTGTGAATAATGGAATAAAAAAACTAAAATGAAAATGGTTTGATATTTTGGTAAAGAAATAAAAATCCAAACTTGAATTATAAAATGAATCTAAACTCAAGAAAATTAAATGGAGTGATTTTCAATACAAAAATCTGATTGTGAAGTGTAAAATGAAATTAACTAATTAGAAGAAATAATTAGTAAATTGAATATTCGAAAATTGATCAGTGTTATAAAGAAAATTTAACTTGAATAAAAACAGACCAAATGCGTTGGAATGTTGTAAATGAAAGTGGAATTTTGGGTAATTTGAAATAGAGTTTGATTGCAATGGAATTTGATTTACATTAACTATTAAAAATAAAATTGGTTTTAAATTATGTTGATTTGGAATAATTGAATATGAACTTGGATTATAGAATGAAAGCTTGTGGAAGGAATTGATAAATAAATGAGTAAATGAAAATAGTCGTTGAAATGAAACTTGGGATATAATTGAATCTGAATTTAAATTGGATTGGATGAGGACTATGTTTTGAGACATTGCTTAAATAAAAATCGAGTATGGACTTAATTATGGAATGGGAATGAACATAATGTTGCATAAAATGTTATGATAAGCCTTAGTATTAATTTTATGAAATGATTCTCAAGTAATATAGTATAAACTGAGATATACCAAGTAAATGGAAATGCAAATCAATCGAAGATAAATAATTTGAATAAGAATCAATTTAAATGAAAAGAAATTTTATTGCAACGGAAATGAACTTAAGTTATAGAGTTGAAATGATTGGAAATAAACGGATTAACTTAATTTTAATATTTGAATGGAAACTTGGCCTGAATGGATTTATGAAATGATTCATAAGTAAACAATATGGATTATATTGTCATTTGACAATAATAGAAGTAAACAAGAAAAATATTGAACTCACGGAAAGTGAATAAATCGGTTTAGAACCAATTTGTAATGGATATGAATGTATTGTGTATAGATATGAATTAAATGCTAATAATTTGGTTGTACATTTGAATTGAATGAAAAGATATACAAATCGACTGAAATAAATAATCGAATATTGGAACCTTGTGATTATTGATAAATTCATGTTATAACATGCTTGGTTATTAAATCTATGTGTTTGCACTAGTTAAACAAATGAAATGTTATTAAATTTTCATGTTTGGTACTTATGTGTTTTAAATTTAGTAAGTACAGGTACAAGAAGACTGTTTGGCTAGATTTTGGTTGCATAAATTGCATATAAATTATGCGAACTCGCTTAATAACGCTAAAATAAGGCAAGCTTACGAATTTAGCGCGAAATATATATTTATACATATATATATATATATATATATTGTGTTTTTATGCCATGAGAGCAAATGTATATCTTTTTATCATATTTTCCATATTGCAAAAGGCTTTACGTACAAAGAAGACTCTGCAAAAAAATTCACAAATTTAGATTGTTAGAAAAAATTTGAAATTTTTGTTAACCAAAATTTGACTGCAAATTATAACTGAAATAAAGGGATTTTTATTTAGAAATGAAAACTAAATATTTTGAATGGAACTAAAAGATTTGGAGAAATTGAATATCGAATTTTCACTAAGTGGGTTTTTGAAAAGTAATCGGTTTGGAGCATTTTTCCTACCTTGGCAATTTCGAGGACTAAATTCTTTTAAGAGAGAATGTAACAAACATGGATTTTCCATCGTTTGATTTTGAATACTCAAATGGTTTTAAATATTGAATTTAAAATATAAGTTGATTTTTGAATACGAAGATTTTGGTTGAAATTATAAAATGAATTTAAATTTCAATTATAGCGATTTATCGTAATATGGAAATGGTGAATAATCGAAATGATTTCAAATGTAAGTATAAATTCTATTTAAATTCAAACTAAGTAAGTTTTTAAAACTGAAATTTCAAGCAATTTCGACGATATTGAAAATCGGTCGATTTAATCGACGCGTTAAAATAGCAATCTGAGCCACAGTCTCGGAATTCTACTAAACTAGTTCCGTTGGATCTGTAATAGCGTATTATTAACGGAATTTAGATTTCGTAGCATTTGGACTTACCATGCGGTAGTACGGAATATAAACGTGTTGAAATTAATATTGAAAATATAATATAATAATTAGATTCAAAAAGTAATCTTCTCCATATGATCGAATTTGGTTCCGAAACTTATTCTATTGGGTTCAGAATAGCATATAACATTAGGAACGCCAAGCAGCATGGCTCAACAGAGATTCGGGATTTTGAGCTATGCAAAGCGAGATATTTTGAATAAAATAATATTATAAAAATAAAAGCAAACTCTCGAGCCCACCCAAATCCAGAGAAGCTGACCTAGTAGCCACCCCTACACGTTGACTTCCACCTTCTCCTTTTGTTTAAATGCGGCAGTAGATCAAAATTGAAGAAGAAAAAAATATGGTGACCGAATCGCATGTGTGCACGTATGCGTTGGAGGAGGCGGTGACTTAGTGTTAAGGTGGAGGAGGTGACTGTTAGGTTTTGGGTCTAGGACGGACACGGCTATGGTGGGGGGTCGATGTCGTGCACAAATGAGGAGACGCGGTGGCGACGTGGGTGAAGATATGGTGGCGTACGAGGCTGAGGGGAGTTGCGCGAGGTGGCGTAGTGATCAGGGGCACAAAGGACAGCGACGGCGATCGATTTAAGGTCGCGATTTAGAAAAAAAGTGAGAAGGAATATCGCGATATCCTATAGCTTGCCTAGAAGTGGTGCATGATTAACCAGGTAAATTAAAATTAAATGTTTAATTAATTGACTTAATTCAAATGTTTAAAATCGTATAATTTATTCATACGAAGTCCAAAAATCACGGAATAGCAACGGTTGAGTCGTAATGACGTGGGCTACGAAATAAAATTGGTTTGGCGATTTTTGAAGTCGGTTGGAATTTTAAATTAAATTCAATGCCTATTCAATTTAATTTAGAATTGGAAAGAGTTGCAAATAAAATCAAGATGGGTAAATCTCACTCATTTGAATTACTGGATTTAATTTATGATAATTAGAATTAATTAATGGATGATTGGTTGAATTAATATATTATTACTAGTTGAGTATTATATTATATATCGTAGTATATATGTTAGCAGTTTGGTATATTCCTGCCGATTGGAGTGTATAAGACACTATGCGTCCCGCATAATAGTGGATGACCTTATATTACCACGATATCCCTCCTCGAAGCGGGATTGCTACTTTATATTATGTAAAATCTATGGTTGCAGGGAAACAGGTTGGAGGGGTCCAACTGGATTTCTCAAAAATATTGATTTTAATTTCATATATAGTGATATATGATGTGTGCGAATAATTTGATATAGATTATGTTGTGATTGAATTATTGGATGTTATAGTAGCAATAGCCTTAAATTTGGTATTGTAAATACCATAGGTAATATTTTTGAACTTTAAAAAGAAATTCAGGGAGATTTTGGATATAAAAATATTTATATCGAAATTTAGATTATTTTAAAGGAAATTGATTTAGATAAAACAATGATTTGATTTTGGATTTATACTTAACCAATCGTAAAATGTTTTAAAGAGAGATTATAAAATAATTTAGATAAAGGGATTTTTAAATGATATTTTTTTGAAATTATGGATAAGGAGTTGAAATAAATATTTAAAATAGATTGAAAAATAAATGGGGATTTATAAAGCGATAGATTTTAAAATATAGTTTATAAATCAGAATGTTTTATAAAACAAGTGAAACCCGAATGAGTTTATAAATTTATAAACGATATTTATAAGTAAAGCGAGATGATTGTCATTTGATAAGTTGGGAATATAAATCAACCATGGGGATTTAAAGTGAGATATGGAAATCAGTTTTGGAAAAATAGTAAATCTATTTTTGAAATGGGAGAATGGTTATGAAATTAGAACGGAATTGATGGTATGAATCGAGAGGGATTTATAAATTGAAATTGGAGTTATTGGATTTTAAAAATATATTTTTGTCGAGAAAATAAAAATTGTTTTATAATGGGATTTTTTTATATTAAACTATATAGTAAAAGTTGTTTAAGTATTGAAATATTCCAGAAAGTGGATTATTCAAATATTTAATATTTATTGAAATAAATTCTAATTTTTATAATAAGCTTTGTAAATTCGATTAGTATTATTTAAAAGTGAATTGGAAATGATTTATCGATGTTTTGGTAAAAATATGTTGATATTTTAAATAATTACCTAAGTATGTTTTGAAACAAATTTTTATTCTAAAAAGATAATTATAAAAAAATTTACTTACTGTATGTAGAGAGATTAAAAGTGATTGGAATTTAATTATAGATACTCTCGAGATCTGTAAATTGAGTTTTGTTTAACAGATGAGATTTTGATAAGAGAAATCTTATAATGGAATTATGGAAAATTAAGTAAACTTCTGAAATTTTGAAATACGAGAACTTTGAAAATGAATTAGAATTTATAAAATGAAGTTAGAAAGGGGTAATTGGAATTATAGACAAGTGCAATATATTTTGGAAAAATAAAGGAAGTTAATTAATGAATTCCAAGAATTTATAGAATTTGTTATAAAAGTGTAACGACCCAGAATTTTTATTAATTAAAATTTGAATATTTAATTAATTTTAAATATTAATAAGTGAATTTATAAGTCGAATAAATTTTATTTCGAATAATTGGATTTAATTGAATGATTAAATCGATAATTTAATATGTGAAATTATGGAAATAATTGGAAATTGGGTTAAATATGATTGAAAATGATTTGTAAAATTTTATTTTATCATGTTGAAGTTAGAATGATATTTTAGAAATTTTAAAATCGAATTAAAAGTTTATCTGTGAAAATTGAATATTTTAATATTTAATCGACTAGTGAAAATAGTCAATTTTTGAACAGTCTCAGAATTGGACGAAACCAGTTCCATTGGATCCGTAATAGTTAGTTATTACCAGATAACAATTTTCGTGTCAATCGGAGTTATCGGTTGATCGTGGCAGCTCGAAACGCATCGAATTATTTTTAATATTAATTTAGCGAGTTAAAATAGCCATTTTTCAAACAGTCTCGGATTTCGACGAAACCAGTTTCATCAGATCCGTAATGTGATATTATTGTAAGGTTTCAAATTTCAAGTCAATTGGATTTACCGTTTGTCCGGTACAAATTAAAACGCCTAGAAAATCGTTTAAATCGGTTTAATTTAAATCGATCGTTTGTTGCCATAACTTGCACAGATGTCCGAATTAGCTTTCGAAACCTGTTCCATTGTGTCCGAAACGCGGGGTAAACCCTAGAAACACTGGTTACGGCGCGTAAGTCGGAGTTTGGAAAATCGAAATGAATAGTGTCGTTTTAATTCTCTATAAATAGCCCACATACACAACAACAAAAAATGAAACTAGGGTTTCAGCAGCCGCCACCATTAAAACCCACGGCCAGAAACTCACCATCATCTTCCTCGATTTCTGGCCGATCCATTGACGATCAACAAAAACTTTCAACTGAAGAGTGGTAGGGGACGATGAGATCTATGATCTCAACGGTAGAGATAGAGTTTCGAGCGACGATGGGGGAGAAACGCGACCGCGTTCCCTTTGCGTTCGAGCACGAAAATTGAGGCAGTGGCTCCATCGAGCTTCAAACGGCTCAAGGCGGTGGGAGAGCAGGGTGTGGCGCATCGTTTAATGCTTCCTGATCGAAGTGAAAGGGCTCGGGGTTGTCGCGTGAACTAGGGTTTTTGGGTGATGATGGGTTCGGTTTTTTACCTGTAGGCGTGAACGAGGAGGATGAATTGCGTTCTGCGGCTGTGATGAAGGGGATGGGGATCTAACGGCCCATGTTTGATTTAGGTTAAGAAAATAAAAAATTATGTTGTAAATTGTTTATATAAATTCGTGTAATCTTATAAAAATCATAACTTTTTCATACGAGGTCGAAAACGCGCGAAACCAATTACGTTGGAATCGTATGGACGAGCACTACGCGATGGAATTGGATTGGAGTTGTTTGGAGTTAGTGAGAATTTTGGGTAAAATTAAACGTCCGTTTAATTTTATTCGAAATAAATCGCTAAAACGAAATTGAAATCAAGGTGAGAACTTCTCACTCAATCGAATCAGTTTCGATTTTATTTTAAATAGTTAGATTTAAAATATTTGAATACATGTTTAAATGATGATTGTGACCTATTGATTGTTAAAATAGACATTATACGTCGTTAGTAAGCGGATGTTATTTATTAAAAACATATACCGCGAATATTTCATAAACAGTGAAATTGGTATTATATATAATAGCAATATATATATATATATTGGCATATGTATATATTGCAGTTGTTGATTTCCCGCAATTTTTTAGCGGATGAGACCCTATTGCGCCGTCTATTAAGCGGATAATATTTTAAATCCCATATACCGCGATAATTCCGTACTGGAGCGGAATTGGTATTGTGCTAATGTTTTTGGATGCAGGAAACAGGTTGGAGGGATCCAACTGGATTCCTCAACAGTATTTATTTGAATTCAGATATTTTGATATTTGATGGATTATCATATCGATATATGATATCGTTGTTGTCGTGGTTGACTATTTGGTGTGTAGCATCATTGGACCAAGTTTTGGAATTTTAAAAATGTTTTTAAAGTGATTTTTGAAAGTATAAGTTATAAAATATTTTTGGGATATGATCCATTATGAATAAATAAACGTTATACTTTTAAAAGTTATAAAAAACTATGATTTTTGAGAAATACGGTTAAAGTTGATTTTTGAGAAATATGGATTTAATGATTTTATAAAAGAGTTTAAATCGGGATTAATTGAATTTATTATAAAAAGTTTAAAAATAGGATTTATAAAATTTGATTATTTTATAAATCAAAATGGTGAAATTATAAAGGGGATTAAAGATGTTTTAAAAGAGTAATAATATAAATTGATTTATATAAAAGATTTATAAATTTGATAATTTATAAATGAAAATATTTGAATTATAAAACGAGTTTTTATAAGTGTTAGAATGAATTATGAATGGATTTCATAAATGAATGAAATTTATAGAATTATAAACGGTGAAGTTATAAATGGAATTTTATAAGCAGTAGGTTTATAAAATTTATAAAGTTATTGAAAGAATAGATTTGGATAAATAATTGAATCTTATAAGTTATAAGTTTTATAATTATGAAGTTCAAAGGAACGATTTTGCAAACAAATAAATTATAAGTATTTCACTTATGATATGAACTTTTGTTTTATAATTGAGTTATAAATTGAATAGGTTAATAAAGGAATTTATAAAAGGAAGTTGTTATAAAATAAATAGAAATGGAGTTTATAAACGTTGTTTTATAAATTCGCAAACGACTTATTTTGATAAGTAAATTGTTGAAACCAATTAATGGAGTTATATTCACGTTTTAGACTTTGAATAAACCTTTAAAATAAAATGAATAAAAGGATGAAATTAGTTAACGTAGTATATTCACGTTTTTGAATAGTGAATAATATGTTAAAGAAATTGTTTTGAATGTGATGTTTTAAATAGAATTAAAACGACCTTTTTTAAATGTGTTGAGATTCGAAACCATAGATTTCAACATTTATTGTTGAAATAGACGTTTTCGAGAAATAGAAGGAAATTGTGGACTATAACACTGTTGTTATAGTAAATGATTTCCGAAAGGAATGTTTTGTGTAGTATTGGGATTTATATATCTATTTTAATTTTGAATCCCTATACTAGTGATTTTGGGTTGTCGTAACGATGTTTTACGCAACATTCGTTTTGGCCCAAATAAATATGTTTAAGAGGATGATTTCCTTAAATAATGAAATATATACTTAATTTCGATTTAAGTATATTGAATATTTTCCAAAGGTTGAAAATAAAAGATTGTGAATTACTTAATAAGTAAGTATGGAAATGTTTTTCCAATGTGAAATGAAACGTTTTGAGAATCTATCTTTTTGAAGATAAATTGAAATGAATAATTGAAATCGAATATTCATAAATATTTGGATTATAAATTCACTAAGGAATTTATAAAAGAAAGTGGTATTTGTTAAAAATAAATATTGATTTATTTTTGAAGTGTGAAAATTATATATCTAGTAAAGATATTTTGGAAAATAAATAATTTGGAAAATTATTTGAAATCTGGTGATGTTGTGCATATCCATTGATAGTTCAATAATCGACTATCAATATTTCCCTTTGAATGGGTATTTGATGTGATTTGTTTGAATTTGAATGCCACACTTATTTTTAAATAAGCGCTCACTATTCGGGTTAACCGGGAAAGGACCATGGGGTCGTATAACCCATTCCGAATATGTGATACGTCGTTATGAATTGCATTTGAAGATCGATGTTGAAGACCGGATATTTGCGAGAGCGATAGGATGACCTGTCGATTGACTCTGCATCGAGTTGCTCCGGTATTGAGTTCTCCATATGTGATGGGAAATCCGATCAGGATTGTGGATATCCGGATTGCAAGGACTTCTTTGTAAGTGCCTTCGGTTCTGTTCAAGCCCGGAACAGACTTGTATGGATAGTATGTCTGACGTTACAAATTGAGATATAAAACCGATTTCATTCAAATATATTTCTGTTGGTGGCGGAGAATTTATTCTTTTAGCTTAACACCCTTCTCTGAGACGTACGAGCTCAGAGGTTATATAGTTGAAGGTTATCAGCGATATATTCCCAATTTGGTAATGTGACATGCTGAGTGTTGCTGTGAAATGATCATTGTGTTGATTATTTGTGATAGGATCATTTATTTGATCGTCTATCCTGGTGATCATTTCTATGATCATTTGTTGACCCAAAGCATGGCTTTTGTATAAAGTATGTTTTTGTGGACGTGACTTCGTCGAGCCTCACACCCCGGGAATGGTCAAAACAGGAAAGATGCAGCAAGGTTATGAGGGGTAGCGCCCTTTAGGATATGTGCATTTCCTTCTGGAAAAGGGTAGTATCATGGTATGGAGCCCAGATACTTACTCATGTTGAAAACACTTTATGATTGTGTGAATTGATTGCGAGCGCTCGGTGAAAGGTCCCAAAGGACCGGGGGATGGCATATTCGGTCAGTTGTTACTCAGTTAGGGGTAACCCGGCCTTGTGTTGGTAGAGATCCGGTTTGGTTCTCGGGGATGTCCATCCAGAGGCATTCTCATGTGGCAATGGGAAGTTCCTTGGCCTGATCATTCGTTGGAAATCCAAAGAAACAATACGAGACTTGTACGATTTTAGTTGTATAACCTGCTATGGAATGTGGCGGTAACCTGCTATTGAACATAGTTAGCTATAGTAGGCATAGTTCGAAATGTCTATGCTGGCTAAGATTTATATTCTACTTTCGAAATAAATTTTTCCTACACTATGCACTAATAATAATATAAAATGTTCTTTTTTAATACGTATCAAGCATCTTTGACTATCATAAGGAGAAATCTCCTCCGATTCTGCGTTTGCATTGTGTGTGTGTGCGGGAGGCCTTATGGTAGTCTCATTTTTAAAAGCATTGCGAATTGATTTTAAAAATATTCCTCTATTTTAATTTTAAAGATAAATAAACTGTTTTGAGTTCTCACACCAGTCTTGCTTATGCTAGATGATATGTGATGGGGGGTTCTCGCTTCGCGGTTTGGTGGCGAACGGGAGACTCTTACCCCCACACGTCCTCTTTACGGGGTTGGTTAGGCGAAGCCGTGACATTCGAAAGGGTGGCCGTAAAAGCAAGTTTGGGATACTTTTGTAAGCCACGGTGGGGCTGGGATGGTTGAAAAGCCTACCGGTTGTGACCGCTGACGGTGCGTCGTTACATTTGGTATCGGAGCTGTTGGGTATTACTCATTAGAGATAGAGTCAGTAGTACTCTAGAATGAGTTGAGTGTAATAATAGCTATGAGAGCGTATTTGTTAATGAATATAAAATTGTTTTATATTGTGATGATTGGTTTATTGAGTGGCATATAAACCTTCGTCAGCACGGTCTGGACAACTATGCCGAAGGGGTTTATAAACACTTGAATAGAACAATTCGACATAATATTGTTTTAGAATGGGTAAATGAAATAATTTTACCTTGAGTATATTTTATATATAAAAGAATAATTTTTCAGAATTATTAAAGTGTATATAAGTTGATTTTTTTAGTTGTTTGAATAATCTAAGTAAAAGAATAATTGTATAAGTAAATGAATTATAAGAATTGAATTATAATTAAAGTGATTTACAATTGTGAAATAAACTTATATATATAAGAAGTGAAACTATATGAATATATTAATGAATATGAGTGTTAATTCATTAAAATCTAATCTTATTAGAAGTTGAATTATTGAACGCAAATCAATTAATTAAACCAAATTGAATGAATATAAGAAAAGGAATTTGGTTGTAATTGATATACATTGGTTGTTATGTGGTTGTTAATTGATTGTATATAATTCATTAGGTGTTAATGAAATTGGAAGCTAAAGTAATTGGAATTCGATTGGAAGTTAAGTGAATCTTAAATAAAATTGAATTTGATTTGAAAGTGAACCAACTTGAATATGAATTAGTGAATATAAACTAATTGAGCATGAATAGTAAGAACATCCACCGTTAATGAATCATATGTGATTAAATTGAAAACCTATTTCATTGAATATTAATGAGAATATGAATGAATATTTATTGGTTATGGATGCTAGTTGGTTGATAGTTGAATATATTGCTTTTATTGCATTTGCTGTGTTGACATATATAGTTGTTATGTTGCTATATGTTGTATATCGATACTATTGTCATATATGCATGATTCTCATTTGGTTGTTGAGTGTTTAGTAGGTGCGGATCGCGTTTGCTTCGCATTTGGAGCTTGCTTTCGCGCTATATTAGCCGTATATGCTTGCTAATAAAATATAAGGTACATATCTCGGATTAAATATCGTACTTTTACATTTTTTTCCCTGCGGGATGCCTCATTACTTGATGAGATGTATATTTGTGATATATATACTGTCAATTTTTTTTTCGGATCAAGCCGCGCAAAGGAGACTATGGCGAATTTTTCCGGAAAATTTAAGGCGTTAGAAAATTTTTGAGAAAATTGGAAAATTTTGAAAACTATAACTTTGATTTGGAATTGAAAGTTAAACAATAGTAGTTGTTTTTGAAAAGATAACTAAGTATGATTTGAAAACTTAGTAAAGTATTATAAGAAGTTTAACTATGGATTTTTTTGGAAAATTAATATATTCTATAACTTTTCTTATTTGATAATTTCGAGGACGAAATTCTTTTAAGGGGGGAAGATTGTAACGACCCAGAATTTTTATTAATTAAAATTTGAATATTTAATTAATTTTAAATATTAATAAGTGAATTTATAAGTCGAATAAATTTTATTTCGAATAATTGGATTTAATTGAATGATTAAATCGATAATTTAATATGTGAAATTATGGAAATAATTGGAAATTGGGTTAAATATGATTGAAAATGATTTGTAAAATTTTATTTTATCATGTTGAAGTTAGAATGATATTTTAGAACTTTTAAAATCGAATTAAAAGTTTATCTGTGAAAATTGAATATTTTAATATTTAATCGACTAGTGAAAATAGTCAATTTTTGAACAGTCTCAGAATTGGACGAAACCAGTTCCATTGGATCCGTAATAGTTAGTTATTACCGGATTTCAATTTTCGTGTCAATCGGAGTTATCGGTTGATCGTGGCAGCTCGAAACGCATCGAATTATTTTTAATATTAATTTAGCGAGTTAAAATAGCCGTTTTTCAAACAGTCTCGGATTTCGACGAAACCAGTTTCATCGGATCCGTAATGTGATATTATTGTAAGGTTTCAAATTTCAAGTCAATTGGATTTACTGTTTGTCCGGTACAAATTAAAACGCCTAGAAAATCGTTTAAATCGGTTTAATTTAAATCGATCGTTTGTTGCCATAACTTGCACAGATGTCCGAATTAGCTTTCGAAAGCTGTTCCATTGTGTCCGGAACGTGGGGTAAACCCTAGAAATGCTGGTTACGGCGTGTAAGTCGGAGTTTGAAAAATCGAAATGAATAGTGTCGTTTTAATTCTCTATAAATAGCCCACATACACAACAAAAAAAAAATGAAACTAGGGTTTCAGCAGCCGCCACCATTAAAACCCACGGCCAGAAACTCACCATCATCTTCCTCGATTTCTGGCCGATCCATTGACGATCAACAAAAACTTTCAACTGAAGAGTGGTAGGGGACGATGAGATCTATGATCTCAACGGTAGAGATAGAGTTTCGAGCGACGATGGGGGAGAAACGCGACCGCGTTCCCTTTGCGTTCGAGCACGAAAATTGAGGCAGTGGCTCCACCGAGCTTCAAACGGCTCAAGGCGGTAGGAGAGCAGGGTGTGGCGCATCGTTTAATGCTTCCTGATCGAGGTGAAAGGGCTCGGGGTTGTCGCGTGAACTAGGGTTTTTGGGTGATGATGGGTTCGGTTTTTTACCTGTAGGCGTGAACAAGGAGGATGAATTGCGTTCTGCGGCTGTGATGAAGGGGATGGGGATCTAACGGCCCATGTTTGATTTAGGTTAAGAAAATAAAAAATTATGTTGTAAATTGTTTATATAAATTCGTGTAATCTTATAAAAATCATAACTTTTTCATACGATGTCGAAAACGCGCGAAACCAATTGCGTTGGAATCGTATGGACGAGCACTACGCGATGGAATTGGATTGGAGTCGTTTGGAGTTAGTTAGAATTTTGGGTAAAATTAAACGTCCGTTTAATTTTATTCGAAATAAATCGCTAAAACGAAATTGAAATCAAGGTGAGAACTTCTCACTCAATCGAATCAGTTTCGATTTTATTTTAAATAGTTAGATTTAAAATATTTGAATACATGTTTAAATGATGATTGTTATCTATTGATTGTTAAAATAGACATTATACGTCGTTAGTAAGCGGATGTTATTTATTAAAAACATATACCGCGAATATTTCGTAAACAGTGAAATTGGTATTATATATAATAGCAATATATATATTGGCATATGTATATATTGCAGTTGTTGATTTCCCGTAATTTTTTAGCGGATGAGACCCTATTGCGCCGTCTATTAAGCGGATAATATTTTAAATCCCATATACCGCGATAATTCCGTACTGGAGCGGAATTGGTATTGTGCTAATGTTTTTGGATGCAGGAAACAGGTTGGAGGGATCCAACTGGATTCCTCAACAGTATTTATTTGAATTCAGATATTTTGATATTTGATGGATTATCATATCGATATATGATATCGTTGTAGCCGTGATTGACTATTTGGTGTGTAGCATCATTGGACCAAGTTTTGGAATTTTAAAAATGTTTTTAAAGTGATTTTTGAAAGTATAAGTTATAAAATATTTTTGGGATATGATCCATTATGAATAAATAAACGTTATACTTTTAAAAGTTATAAAAAACTATGATTTTTGAGAAATACGGTTAAAGTTGATTTTTGAGAAATATGGATTTAATGATTTTATAAAAGAGTTTAAATCGGGATTAATTGAATTTATTATAAAAAGTTTAAAAATAGGATTTATAAAATTTGATTATTTTATAAATCAAAATGGTGAAATTATAAAGGGGATTAAAGATGTTTTAAAAGAATAATAATATAAATTGATTTATATAAAAGATTTATAAAATTGATAATTTATAAATGAAAATATTTGAATTATAAAACGAGTTTTTATAAGTGTTAGAATGAATTATGAATGGATTTCATAAATGAATGAAATTTATAGAATTATAAACGGTGAAGTTATAAATGGAATTTTATAAGCAGTAGGTTTATAAAATTTATAAAGTTACTGAAAGAATAGATTTTGATAAATAATTGAATCTTATAAGTTATAAGATTTATAATTATGAAGTTCAAAGGAACGATTTTGCAAACAAATAAATTATAAGTATTTCACTTATGATATGAACTTTTGTTTTATAATTGAGTTATAAATTGAATAGGTTAATAAAGGAATTTATAAAAGGAAGTTGTTATAAAATAAATAGAAATAGAGTTTATAAACGTTGTTTTATAAATTCGCAAACGACTTATTTTGATAAGTAAATTGTTGAAACCAACTAATGGAGTTATATTCACGTTTTAGACTGTGAATAAACCTTTAAAATAAAATGAATAAAAGGATGAAATTAGTTAACGTAGTATATTCACGTTTTTGAATAGTGAATAATATGTTAAAGAAATTGTTTTGAATGTGATGTTTTAAATAGAATTAAAACGACCTAACGATGTTTTAAATGTGTTGAGATTCGAAACCATAGATTTCAACATTTATTGTTGAAATAGACGTTTTCGAGAAATAGAAGGAAATGGTGGACTATAACACTATTGTTATAGTAAATGATTTCCGAAAGGAATGTTTTGTGTAGTATTGGGATTTATATATCTATTTTAATTTTGAATCCCTATACTAGTGATTTTGGGTTGTCGTAACGATGTTTTACGCAACATTCATTTTGGCCCAAATAAATATGTTTAAGAGGATGATTTCCTTAAAGAATGAAATACATACTTAATTTCGATTTAAGTATATTGAATATTTTCCAAAGGTTGAAAATAAAAGATTGTGAATTACTTAATAAGTAAGTATGGAAATGTTTTTCCAATATGAAATGAAACGTTTTGAGAATCTATCTTTTTGAAGATAAATTGAAATGAATAATTGAAATCGAATATTCATAGATATTTGGATTATAAATTCACTAAGGAATTTATAAAAGAAAGTGGAATTTGTTAAAAATAAATATTGATTTATTTTTGAAGTGTGAAAATTATATATCTAGTAAAGATATTTTGGAAAATAAATAATTTGGAAAATTATTTGGAATCTGGTGATGTTGTGCATATCCATTGATAGTTCAATAATCGACTATCAATATTTCCCTTTGAATGGGTATTTGATGTGATTTGTTTGAATTTGAATGCCACACTTATTTTTAAATAAGCGCTCACTATTCGGGTTAACCGGGAAAGGACCATGGGGTCGTATAACCCATTCCGAATATGTGATACGTCGTTATGAATTGCATTTGAAGATCGGTGTTGAAGACCGGATATTTGCGAGAGCGATAGGATGACCTGTCGATTGACTCTGCATCGAGTTGCTCCGGTATTGAGTTCTCCATATGTGATGGGAAATCCGATCAGGATTGTGGATATCCGGATTGCAAGGACTTCTTTGTAAGTGCCTTCGGTTCTGTTCAAGCCCGGAACAGACTTGTATGGATAGTATGTCTGACATTACAAATTGAGATATAAAGCCGATTTCATTCAAATATATTTCTGTTGGTGGCGGAGAATTTATTCTTTTAGCTTAACACCCTTCTCTGAGACGTACGAGCTCAGAGGTTATATAGTTGAAGGTTATCAGCGATATATTCCCAATTTGGTAATGTGACATGCTGAGTGTTGCTGTGAAATGATCATTGTGTTGATTATTTGTGATTGGATCATTTATTTGATCGTCTATCCTGGTGATCATTTCTATGATCATTTGTTGACCCAAGGCATGGCTTTTGTATAAAGTATGTTTTTGTGGACGTGACTTCGTCGAGCCTCACACCCCGGGAATGGTCAAAACAGGAAAGATGCAGCAAGGTTATGAGGGGTAGCGCCCTTTAGGATATGTGCATTTCCTTCTGGAAAAGGGTAGTATCATGGTATGGAGCCCAGATACTTACTCATGTTGAAAACACTTTATGATTGTGTGAATTGATTGCGAGCGCTCGGTGAAAGGTCCCAAAGGACCGGGGGATGGCATATTCGGTCAGTTGTTACTCGGTTAGGGGTAACCCGGCCTTGTGTTGGTAGATATCCGGTTTGGTTCTCGGGGATGTCCATCCAGAGGCATTCTCATGTGGCAATGGGAAGTTCCTTGGCCTGATCATTCATTGGAAATCCAAAGAAACAATACGAGACTTGTACGGTTTTAGTTGTATAACCTGCTATGGAATGTGGCGGTAACCTGCTATTGAACATAGTTAGCTATAGTAGGCATAGTTCGAAATGTCTATGCTGGCTAAGATTTATATTCTACTTTCGAAATAAATTTTTCCTACACTATGCACTAATAATAATATAAAATGTTCTTTTTAATACGTATCAAGCATCTTTGACTATCATAAGGAGAAATCTCCTCCGATTCTGCGTTTGCATTGTGTGTGTGTGCGGGAGGCCTTATGGTAGTCTCATTTTTAAAAGCATTGCGAATTGATTTTAAAAATATTCCTCTATTTTGATTTTAAAGATAAATAAACTGTTTTGAGTTCTCACACCAGTCACATGACTGACTCGGAGTTTATTGTTTTCCTTCCTAAACTCTGGGTGCCCACCAATTTCCACACGGGCAGTCAAGAGTTAGGTCTATCAGGATATTCTGGATATTCTGGAATTGCTGGAGGCAAGCTGGATGGCATGGCGTATTATTAGTATATAGTATTTCTTTTCCGCTGTTTGTTGTTGTATGATGTTGTACACTCTGATGATGATGTAATGTAATGTAATGTATAAAATGTAATAACTGATATAGTTCTTTGTTTAAAGATTATTCATTTATTATTATATGTTGTTCCGCTGCGAATTGTGAGATTCTGATATTGTCCTGTTGTGTTCTGTTCCGTTATATTTTCTTTTCTCTCTATTTTCTATCTTCTTATCTCTTCTTCTCTCTCTTTCTTCTTCTTAAACCATAACATTTCGGGTTTCCGGCCTTCGATTTCTCGGCAGTCGATAAAGTGAGTATCGATGTTGAATTTTCGAAAGTCTAAAATTTCTGGGACGTTACAAAAAGAGCTAAGGGATTTACAAATAAATTGTAAAAGATTTTGAGAGTGAAATAAATGGAATATTTCCTAAGTATTGGAAATAAAATGATTTTATAAAATATACTTATAAATATTTCCTAAATATTGGACTGGAAGAATTTAAAATATTATAACTATGATATTTTTATTATAGAACTATTTTTCAAAGTGTTAAATAAAAAAATGGAGTTCAGAAATATTTCTAAGTATCAATATGGACCGAATTATCCTGTTATGGAAATAAGAATTTGAATTTGTTTTCAAATATTGAAATACCAGAAGAGTTTTGAATATATACCTTTGCAAAGACATTTTTAAATAAATGTACAAAGATTTATAAATAGGGCCTAATGACTACTTATGTGTGTAATTTGATAGTTAAATGACCGACTATCAAATTTAGACAATTTCGTTAATCGTTTCGAAGGGACCGAGATCAGATTTAGTTGTCCGAAAACCACTTGGATTTAATTTGCGCATTACGAACTATGATATCATGAAGATAATGAAGATGGTATTTTGAATTTCGGTTTGTCTAGACCCGGAACAACTTGTATGGATGAATGCTATCATTGCATTGTTGTTGGGAAGCAGTGCTAGCATTCCAAGTATGAATGCTATTCTTAAGATAAAAAGTAGCCTCATGCCTCATCAACCAGGAATGACTAAAACATGGGAGATACAGCAAGGCTAAGTCGGTCACACCATAGTAGGGTATGTTCTCAATTTTCTAGATGCCCTATGGTTGTGCATGGAAAAGAGAGCGCTCGATTAGGGTGGGAACACCCAAGGTGACAACATATTCGATAGTATCTAGCAAGTGGTAGGCCATTCTTGTATTGGAAAGGATCGTTAGGAACGATCTTGGTACATTTTTCTAGAAGTGTACTGTGAGAGGCGGTACCTCAGTAGCCCAGTCATTATATAGAATCCAATATTCACTACGAGCTTATACGGTTTTAGATATGCCCAACTATGCTGAAATGTGAGATGTAAGCATTTCAGCTATTTTGTAGTTTATTTTCTATAGACACTATTGTAATATTAGATATTTTGATATAAAATGTTTTGGTTATCGTAAGGTAAAAACCCGCCGTGTTTATGTGTGACGTGGTCATACAAGATACCTTTGTTTTCAAAGGATTTAATAACAGTAAAATTTCAAATTGAGTGTGTTTCTCACGCTGGTTTTCTAGAATGACTCGGGTGTTATTTTATTATAATACTCTGGTTAGACCGAGTATTACATATTCAGGTTAGGATGCTTTGGAGCTCAGGAGATGAGCTGGAGGGTTTCATGCGTATTACATATACTTGATTATTTCCGTTGTGTGTGTTATGTTGTATATTCAATACATGTGAGGGCAAGTATTATAACTGTCCAGATTGATATTATTAACCGTTGTACTTTGATGATTGTATAAATACTAATTGTTACAGTTTCTTTTTATATAAAGATCGGTTCTTATATATTATATATTGTTCTGCTACAATTGTGAGATTCTGTATTACTGTTTCTGTTTCTTCTTCTATCTCTCTTCTTCACCACCCCTAATGATCTAGAATTTTCGACACTCGATTGCTTGGCATGATATACAGTGAACGTATCGACTTCGATTTCGATGGTCGAAAATCACGGGCCTTTACAGAAACAGTCAGAGAACACCCTTTGTAGCCTTTCAAAACCATTGGGGAACCACCCCTTAAAACCATTCGAAAGCATCAAAATCTTTATAAACACCAAACTTTCGAAAGAACTTTGGTTCAATTTAAAGCATGTGGAAAAACACCTTTTGAGAACGTTTAAACCACCTCTTTCAAAATCATTTGGGTCATACTTCAATAGAGTAATAAGGTTATTAAAACCATTTAAGTTGAAACCCTTTTTTTCAAAAATAATTCCTAAGTAAAGAAGTGATGGCATCGAAACCACCCTTCCAAAACATTGGAGAAATGGCAGAGTTTAAAAACAAAGTACACCTCCGAAACCATTGACTTTGAAAGGTAGAAAACCGAAAGCTAGGGGTTTTGACTCCTTCAGAAGCATTAATTAGAACAAAAGAGCACAACCCATTTGAAACCATTCCTTTGAAAACATTTGACCAGGTCAAAAGCCAACCCAGTCGAAAGCAAACCCTTCGAAATCAAACCAAATGTTACTTCATTTTAAAACAAAGGCATGCTTCGACCCTATCGAAACCCTACGTTTTGACCTAGTTCCATCCGCCTTTATCCAATTTGCTACATATCAAGTGAACTGATACCATGTGCATTGGTTTCGAAAGTAATGGTGGAGAAATGTCTAGGTCAGAGCCTTTGGTTCCGAAAGAGGCGTAACATGAAAAAAGCATGTAAAATTTGTTTTTAACTTAAAAGATAAATACTTTTAAACTAACCTTCTATGTTTGTCAAATTTGCATTGGTTGCTAAATTTCTTTTTCAATAAGTGCTCTCGAGATTTCAAAAATAAAAAATTTATTTATTTTACAGAATACCCCTTCTCCTTTTATACATATCTAAAACATTTAAGTATCATACCTTAAATAATTTTAGATACTCATTAAAACATTAGGAATATTCTACAAAAATTTGAGAAAATCATTTTCAATATGTTTTCTAACATACATAAATTTCAGACTCAACTAATCAATTATTTAGTTGTAAATAATTTAAAACTCTCATTTTCTTCACTAGAAAATTAATATAAAATCCACATAATATTAGAAAATTATGAAAATTGAAACACATCTGTAAAATATCATTTCTGATCTAGATCTAAAATCGCAAGGCGTTTGAATGTCATTTAATAAGGTTTTTACAACAAAACATATTATAATATATATATATATATATATATATATATATATATATGAACAAGCATAAATCATCAACAAGCATATATAAACATTTAAGCCTTCAAAATCTTGGCATAATATTGCAAAACACTTCAGATTCAACTTAAAACCGAAAACATTTAGGAAAATGAGATGTATTCATTATTCACCTTAGCTTGAGACTAAAGTTGTGAGATTTGATCTTGATTAAGTGATTTGATTCTTCCTCTTAAACACTTCTTCTTTGATCTTCCTAGTGGTGGCCGGCTTTAGCTCTATATTTTTGATTTGTGAGAAATGAAGTGAATGTGAGTGTTAAGGTGTTAAGGGTTTAGGGTATAAGGATTTGCATTGTTCCTATTTTACTCCTTCCTATTTCCTAATCCTTTTTATTCTCTTTTGCCTATTTTATTTCATGTTATCTCATTTTGATTTACTCATCAACATGGCACGGCTACCTCTTATGTACTCACAAATCTCAATCCCTCAATAATCTTATATTATTTTACTTTATTTAACTAATTAATATCCTAAATAATGTTACTAAAAATATCGGATGTTACAAGCCATCGGGAGAACTTGGAATATATGCTTGGTGCTGCACGAAGAGCTACTTGTTGCTGCAAGCCTAACAGAAGAATAGCCGCTTGTTGCTACAAGCTCAGCAAATGAAGCTCATTCTTGGTCCAATTGTTAAATAGATGTTAAGTGCCGACGTAGAAAAAACTGCATATGTTGAAGTTGTTGAATGTAGAAGTTGATGAGCGTTAAGCAGCCTGACCAAATCACCTAGTGCCAATGTAGAAGTTGCTAAATCCAAGGGTTGAAAGTGTGTCCAGGCCTGTAATAAAATGAAGTTGTGTCCATGCCAAATTGCATGAATGACAAGACCAACAACATGATAATGTCTTATATGTATACTGATATATTCAAAAATGGAAGATTCTTAGCATATATGGAGAGAACTATGTATCTGAACACCGCTAAATTGCATATCTGAATACTGACCTACTATATTTGAACATTAATGTATGCAATCCATAAATCAATACTTATATGCATATAGTAATATCTATATACCTATATGGAATTAATTTTATTATATGCATAATCATATATGTGTATATGGAAATACGTTGAATTATCTATCTTTTAAGTATAAAATTTGGAAGTTACATGTAATATGCATATTTATAAATCAAATTAAACAATAGATACATTTAACCAATAGGTTTAAGAGTGCCAAATACATTTATGAATATTTATATATCGACAATGATAGGCATACACACACACGTACGTACATTTATACATGCATGTATGTAAATATGTGTGAATACATGTAAACAAAATTGTCAAATGTATTTACAAAAATAGTAGTTATACATATACATATTTATGTTAGATTTAAGATGATCATTGTATTTAAAATTACTAACAGATAAGTATGATCGGTGGAAAGGCATGAGGTAGCTTTTTCTTAAAAGATTAAAGAAAATCAGGGTGTGGTGCAGCCTAAGTCTAGGATACATTTGCTACAGACCAGTTAACTCCTCTAACCCTTTCGAGGCAAGATCATTAGATTGTTTATCCTAGATTAATGTATGTAATGGGAAATATGACAAGCTGTAAAATAAAGGATAGAAGTGGGATTGTTAATGCGTCGATTAGGTTCAAACCATAAGCTTTATCCTTGCCGTCTATATCCTTATGTTTTACCAATAAAAGACTTTAATATTTTTTGATTGGCGAAGACCCTCGGCGGCTATATCCTTATCGCATTATATCAATATAGAGGTTTTATACTGTTTTGGGCTCTATGCCCTATGGTTTCGAAGCGAGATAACTTCCAAGTGGTTTTAAGGTTCATCGATATAATTTATAAAAGCATATATCATGGCATAAATATTTTGGAGAAAATAATAGGCTAAAATTTTCCTTGTATTAAATATGATTTCAAGGGTTAAATTATTTATAAAGAAAGTACGTTTTTAAGGAAAATAAAAGGGTATTATGCCCAGTATTTTACTAAGTAATAATTACTCTTGTCGCTTTTGGATAAATTATGATAAGATAAATTTGACTCAGAGATCAAAAACTAGATGGGACTGGTGTAAAGTGGCGCCATATACTTCAGCTGTTACCCACTAGCTGTTATAAGTCCAAAACTCCAGTTCCTAGGGCTTTATCAAGGTGAAGACTAAAAGTAGGTTAACGCATAGAAAGGAATACTAAAGGTAAGATAGTTTATAGGTTGGTCTACAAAATCTTTAGGTTCATAGTAAGCCTAGCAAAACAATGAAATTGACATATGGTCAGGTAAATATTATGATAAGTGTATTTGAACAGACCGTCTAGTTTTCTTCTAACAATCAGTTATAAAATTTGGTATATTTGCTACGCTCGAGTCATTTATGTAAGTTGGTGGTTACTCTACGAAAACTAAACATTAGGACAGATAGTCCATGGATTTGATGGATATTCACGATTACCTATGTAACATGCATGCACAATATCATTTTTATTGTCTACTTTAACCATGGGGGTTGCAGGATTTTATTTTGTAAAGGATATATTTTAAAAGAGATATTAGTAAGAGGAAAACCCATTCCACTCAGTGGCTAGATATCTATAAAGTCCAGATGGCATATTATTAATACCAGGCTTTTTGTCTGACCCAAAGTTTATGTTTCTCCCTTAAACTCATGGATACTCAAATTTTGATTTGAGTAGGCCGAGAATAAGGGTTTACAGATTATAAGTTTTGGCGAATAAAGCTTTCGGAGACATGCATGAGGTAAAGCTAGCTATGTAGGTGTCTATCTATTAATATTGTCCATGATGTCATGTCACTTGTTGTGCGAATGTAGTAATGCTAGATGTATCTATCTTTTTAGTAACTGTGATCAACCAAGGGGCATCTTTATATATCACTCTTGGAGTATTTTGTAATAATTATATTTCATTTGAACTTGGGAAACATTTGGGATTATGTATTGAATACGAAATTATGTATTTGAATTGAAATGTGAAAGTGAGTTTTGAAAGTATGTTTGTCATAGTATTGTGCTTTGGTGTAACTAATATGATTAATATATCGGCATTTTGTCATCCAAGATTAATACTATAGATGACTACATCATCTATAGCGTTTAGCATCAAAGAACTCCAGTATGGAAAAGAGACTCTATATCTATAGATTTCATAGACAGGATGCTAAGGTCGGATAAAGGAAATGAAAATATCTGGGTTATAGTGGATAGACTGATTAAGAATGCACACTTTATTCCCATTCAGTTGACAAGAATAGCACATGTTCTATCTAAGTTATTCATGAATAATATAGTTAGACTGCATGGGATTCCTAGTAGTATAGTTGGTGGTAGAGATTCTTTATTAACTAGTGAACTCTGGAAGAGTCTACAGAAGCTTTAGGTACCAAGCTCAAGATGAGTACCGCTTACCATCCATAGACCGATGGACAAATAAAAATGGTTAACAAAGTCTTGAAGGATTTGTTAAGAGCTTGTATGCTATATTTTGGAGGATCATGGGAAGACCATCTACACCTAGTCAAGTTTTCTTATAATAATAATTATCATACTAGTATAGTGTTGGCAAATTTTGAAACTTTATATGGAAGACCATGCAAAACTCTCATATGTTGGTTGGAGACAGGAGATAGATTAGGTCTTGGTCCAGATATGGTAAGAGAAGCCGTAGAAATGATTGGTTTAATTCAGAAGAATAAAGGAAGCTCGTCGAAGCAGAAGAGTTATGCAGATAAAAGATAGAAAGAATTGGAGTTCTCAATTCGAGATTATGTTTCGTCAAAGTATCACCGTTGAAAGGTATGGTAAGATTTGAGAAGTCAAGTAAATTGGAATCTAGATTCGTTGGACCATTTCCTATCATTAATAGGATGAAAACACTCATTTATGGGATAGAGTCACCGAGTAGTTTGGTAGGAGTCCATAATGGTTTTCATGTTTCTTATCTGAAGAAGTGTGTCCGAGATCGAGAAACTACTATAACTCTAACTGTATTGGAAGACTTGGTAGTGGAACTGGACATGACAATTAGTAGACAACCAGTTCGTATTGTGTCTAAGGATGAGAAAAGGCTAAGAAACAAGATAGTCGGATCGATAAAAGTCCAATGGAGTAACGGCGAGAGAGACTGTACTTGGGAGATAGAGGATAGGATTAGGGACTTATCTTAACTTGTTTGATGGTACGTTTTGCATCTACGCTTTTATGTTTGATGTGTATACCTTATCATAATTTCAAGGACGAAATTCTTTAAGGAGGGAAGTCTATAACTACCCTAATTCTAATTAACATCAATTAGGATATTTAATTGGATAAAGAAAACAAAATAATATGGAATGTTAAGGAGATTGATAGCTGATAACTAAAATGGGTCGGGCCTTTATTAATGAACTAATGGAATTAATTAGAACATTTATAGGAAGAAGGAGTATATGAGGTGGGCAAAATAGGGAAGAGTGTATTCTCTTAATGCATATTCTCCCATTCTCACTTCCTTATTCACTTCATTCAGTACAAATGAAATTAAAGAGGAGAACAGACCGACCATTGTCGAGGAATCCAAAGAAAGAAAAGTTAGGAAGAAAGATCTAAGCTTAGGGGAATCAAATCTAAAATACAAATCTCAACCTTCTTATATCATTAAAGGTGAATAATAGTCATTGATCTCAAATTTTATCTATTATTCTTGATTTTAAGAGAAAACCTGAATCTTTTGATGTTATTATGCCATGTTTTAAATGATTGGATGATCATACGTTATTTGATGAATTTATTTGATTTATTATGGAATTCATTGATATTTTTGAGTTGGAAAACTTAACATATGACAACCAAATGACTTGAAATTTGGATATGATGTTAAAAACATTATTCTAGAAATGCATTTAAATTTCATAATTTTCCAAACAAATGAGAATTTATTAAGAATTTTCTCAAGGGAAATAAAATGGTTATTTCTGTTTTAATTAGAAAAAATACTTAACTAAAGTTTTTGGCCCAAATTTTTTTATACATTAAAGAAAATAATAAATTTTATTTAATGTGATTTTTAGGGATTTTTCCCAAGTGTTTATGATTTATTATGAATTATTTGAGCTAGATAAGCTTAATTAATATAGTAAAATATTAATATAAAATGTAAGGGTTGCAAATGATTTTGGAATTGCAAAATCTACTTTAATGCTAATTTCTGGAAAAAAATTGATAAGTTTTTTCTTAACCAATAAGAAAAGGGAGTTGCTTTTATTAGCAATAAAATGGTTTTCCTATTATTTACCGCTTTTCCATGCCAAGGTACATGGTATCGCACTTCATCGTGCCACCACCATGGTCTTCGACGTCAATCAAGTGTGATATATAGGTTATCAACTATGGTTGATATGGAATGGATCGACTTGGTTGAAATAGGAACCACGACATCGAAGTCAACATCATGGACTTCAACGAGGGCAAAGCCGCGTGTTTTCAAATATAGGCATTGACCTTGACACCGCGCTTTATATAAAAGAGGCATGGTGTCGCATGTGTATAACGTCGTCGGCCCTATTATGTTCAAAGTAAATTATAATGGTGATAACGATGCGGCATATTTTAATAATAACTCTAAAAGGCAAGGAAGCCGAGCCTTATAACTTCAGCTATATGGTGTTGTGTTTTATCACTTCGACTTCAAGTGGTTGCCTCTTTTAATTTGTGTAACATATTTTCAAAGAAGGCTAGCTTGCTGCATGTAATTATTTTGGCCCTAATGATGCCATTGTTTTCTTTAAGGCATTGATGTCGAGACTCATCAATGTCGCCGAGTATCTTCTAAGATTTTATAATATGCTATAATAAAATGGTTAATTTTGACTTTATCCCCTTATGTTTTACAAATAAAAGATTTTAATATGTTTTGAGGGGTGAAGACCCCTGTCGGCTATATCCTTCTCGCATTATATCAATACAGAGGTTTTATATTATTTTGGGCTCTATAGCCTATGGTTTCAAAGTGAGATAACTTCAAAGTGGTTTCAAGGTTTATCAATGTAATTTTATAAAAGCAAATATTATGGCGTAAATATTTTGGATAAAGTGAAGGGCTAAACTTTTCCTTGTATTAAATATGATTTCAAGGGTTAAATTATTTATAAAGAAAGTACATTTTTCAAAGAAATAAAAAGGGTATTTAGCCCAGGATTTTACTAAAGAAATGAATGCTCTTATGGCTTTTATATAAATTGTGATAAGATAAGATAAGTTAGACTCAGAGATTAGAAAAAGGGATGACACAAGTGTAGGATAGCACCCTATGCTTCAGCTATTAGCCCCTAGCTGATATAATTCCAAAATTCCTATGCATAGGGAATTTTCAACAGTAATATTAAAAGCAGGTTTAAGAACATAAAGGAATAAATAAAGATAATATAGGTTATAGGTTGTCTTGCAAAACCTTTAGGTTCATAGTAGACCTATAAAAACTATAAGATTGACTTATAGTTAGGTAAATACTAGGATAAGTGTATTTGAGTAGACTGTCCAATTTTCTTCTAACAGTCAGATAGGAAATTTGGTATATTTGGTAGTCCCAATTCAACCATGTACGTTGGTAGTTACCCTATGAAATCTAAACAGTAGGATGGATAGTCCATGGATTTGACGGATAGTCATGATTACCCATGTAGCATGCATGCACATGATCATTTTTGTTGTTTATTTTATCCATTGTGATTGTAGGATTTTGTTTTGCAAAGGATATATTTTAAAAAAGATATCAGTGAGGGGAAAACTCATTCCACTCAGTAGTGTGGTCTCACTTGATGTCTATAAAATCAGGATGGCATATTATTATTATTCACACCTGGCTTTTTGTCTGACTCGAAGTTTATGTCCCCCTTAAACTCTCGGGTGCTCAAAATTTGATTTGAGTAGGTCGACGGTAAGGATTTATAGGTTAGGTAGGTTTTGGTGAATAAAGCTTACAAAGACGTGCAGGAGGCAAAGTTAGCAATATATGAGTCTACATATTACTATTATCCACTGTGTTATGTCGGTTGTTGTATGAACATATTGGCAGTAATCTCTCTGTTTAGTAACTCTGATCAACCAAGGGAGCATCTTCATATATCGCTGTTGGAGTATTTTGTAATATATTTTTTTCATCTGAAGCTGGTAAATGTTTGGGATTATGTACTGAATATGAAATTATGTCTTTGAAATGAAATGTGAAAATGAGTTTTGAATTTATGTTTAAAATATTTCATATTCCTGTCCTTTGATGTTATTGATACGATTAACATATCCACATTTTATTACCAAAGATTAATAGTATAGATAACTACAGCATATGTAGCGCTTAGTTTTTGGCCTCAAAAAAGAGGATGTAACAATGAGTCTGAAATAGCTTCTAGGCAGAGATGTCTCCCACTCCTACGAACTAAGTCAAAAGTTATACTTCTACTTCTGTATTTATGCCTAGAGGATGGGATCTTCGGGACAATAGAGTAGATATATCCTCATAAGGAGGGATAATATTATCTTTAGTCTATAGAAGCAGCTGATTCGGGAGAGACAAGTACTTCCTACGCTGTCAAATAATCATCAATAAGCAAAGATCTGCATTCAAAAGGGACAACGACTCAAGCATTGCTGGTGGCTTGATCATCTCTCCAAGAGCAAGGGAGGTTTCAAAGATCGAACCAAGTTTCAAATTCTCATTAATGTCTTTCGAAAGCAAACAATCGTTGTTGATGCTAGCACACGCGATAGTCGAACATGTCAGGAAATAGTTATGAATATCTAGGTCTAGCATCATCAGCTCAACCATACATTCTTCCCCTTAACAGAGGAAAATGTGGAAGAACTGTCGAGCGGGTAATCACATGAGATATTCATTTCAACAGACATCAGATCAGAAGTTAGTGGCTTTGTCAATGCTTCAACGGCCTCTAGAAGCTTGCTGAAATGTCTAAGAAGATGCCAATAGGCTATTCTCGAAGTGGATCGACGAATCTGATTGTAGAGTTCCAAATAGCCGATGTAAAACACAAACCTTGGGAAGCATATCCATTTCTATCAGCCCTAGGTTACTGCTGAATATGTAGGGCAACAGGTATATTACCATGTCGAACAGTACAAATGTTTTTCTTATGACCAAATCTGCCACAGTGGAAGCACCTAATCGGATCTCGATATGCAACAGCACAATGATCCCTATCCCTACAATGGTAACTCAAAAGCTTCCAATTTCGATTATATTCTCGAAGCCAAGATCATGGGTTGCGATTAAGGGAGTAACAGTAAATGTAGATCAGCCCAAATCTAGGCGGCGGTTGGGGTGGAATTGACGATTTGTGGACATCTACATACAATCTAGGGGCACAGGGAAGGAAAACGATAAAAGATCGTCGATAGCAAGAGGCGATGTTTGGATATGAGGATGAGGTGTGGAATGGGGATGAAGAGACAGAAGAGGATTATGCGATGGATTAGGTAGGAGAAGGACAATTAGAAGGGATTGCGGGCGATGTGGGAGAAAAGGGGGTGGCTGCCTAGTTCGTTGATCGGTGAAAATGCTAATGATCATTGAAGAGGCTGTCGTTGCCGTCATTAATTGCATATGTATAACGGTATAATAATTAACAAGCTTAATAATTATTCATGAGAATTTAATATATGAGTATTGTTAATATATATATATATATGTATGTACATGTATATATATATATATATATGAGAAATTTATATATTAATTTATATATGTACGTATTTAAAAAAAATTATACATGCACTAGTTTCGACATTGCAGCAAAAAAGTTATTTATTATATTTTATAAATGATTTAAACATATTTATATAGTTATAAATATACACATATTGTTAATGTTTATATATATATATAAATTTATATACATATATTTATATACGTATACAAAATTATATACAAATAAAATTTTAATTTATATATACTGTAATATTTTGTTTATAAAAGCAAAAGTATACATATATAGACATTTGGATAATATATTTGTATATTGGATGAGCTAACATGTCTATTGCGATGTAAATACCAACAATTATACACGGGCATATTATACCTTGCACGGATTGATATGTTGCACATGCACACACTTATATACATGTATACGATGCATATATATATTTGATATAACGTAAATCAAATAATGCAATATCATTTTGTAAATTTAAATAGAATAAAAGAGTTATTTAAATAAAATTTAGAAATGTTCTAAATAATTAGACTTTATAGGTTTAATAAAGATCCAATATGGTAAAAAATTGAAATTCACTTATAACTTCCACTACGGATTGGCTAGTTCCAACAATGGTATTAGAGCTCAATAGCCTATGTGATCTTAACTAGTCATGTTGTGGTTAACTATCAAGCTCACATCCCAAATAGTATAATGTCTAGAAAGGTAGTCTCTAGAATTGGGTTTGAGTAATCAAGTATTCTGCCCTACCTAACTACCAGCCTGGCCCGAATAGATATATGAGCCTAAAGGTTACCCCAAGTAGAAAATGCCCAATTTGAATTGGGTCTTGGGCTAATTTGTAAAATTGTCTGAAAAGTAAAACATAAGATTTTAAATTTAAAAGTTAAATTTAAAATAGGATATACATATATTATAAAATTATAAATAATAAAAAAAATCAAAATTTTCGAAGAATAATATTAATGAATTTTGAAAATATAAATTTATTAGTAGTATTAATTTAATGAGGCATTTCACCATAAGGACAAACTTCGCAGTCCAATTAGTTTCTAGGACACACATTCAAAGAAATTACTTTCAATGCCAAAATTAGCAGAATAATTACTTTCAAGGACAAAGTCGGTAGTCCATTTACTTTCAAGGACATAATTTCATAGGTTTGTAGGCCCTACAAACTAATTATTTTATGTTTTGTCCTTGAAAGTAATTATTTTCGTCGTGTGTCCTAGAAACTAATTCCACTTGCTAAAGAGGCCCTTGTGGCTAATTTCCACTAATTTAATTATTAACTAATAAAAAATATACATTTATTATATATTTTGATATAAGTTATGATATTCTAAAATGTTGAAGATATCATTAGTATACATGTATGTATAGTATGATGTTTCAAAATTAATATAATTTAATTGAAATCGTTTAATTAAATAAATTAATAAAAGGTTAATTAATTAAATAAATCAATTAAAATGTTAATTAATTAAATAATATAAACATATATATGATATATGATATAATAAAGTTCATAGTATATAATAAATATTAAATATAAATGCTATTTGATATAAACTTAATTAAAATGTTAATTGATTAACAATTAACAATTAATTAAATATTAATTAGTATGATAATATACATAAGACTATTATGTAAGTAAAATGAAACAAAAAAGCTATATAATAATAAAAAAATTATATAATATGAACGTATAAATTAAAAGTGAAACATTAAGAAACCCTAAACAGAGTTAAGGAATAAATACATACATAAATGTACATATACCATGATTTCTGATGTGCCTGACACTTGAATCACAAGGGTATTTCATTAAAAATACATTATTCCATAGGTCGATATCACTTAATATAATATATTCAAGATTATGAATCTTCAATGTAATGTTGTCCTCTACCATATATATTAATAAATCACTTGCATTCTCCTTAATTGTCGACAAAACTTGTAACGACCTGCCTTTTCGAACCTTAGAAATCGACACTAATACATCTATGGTATTCATGTGTCGAATATCTAAGTGCCAGAAAGATAGATTTTTGGGTTAAAGAATAAGAAAAACATAATCTCACATCGTGGTGAGAAGATCTATAATATATTCAAGGTCTTTACAAAAGAAAACATCTTTACTATACGTAGATAACACAAATCAGAGTACACTAACCTATCATAACTTTGGATGGTTATAACAACTCATCCTTACAATTTGTTAATAAATACAGACATAAATCAAGAACAATGAAATAGCGGAAGAATATAAGATACATGAATACGAATTGGAGAATTCAGATCTCTCTTGAAAGCTCCAAAGAATCCAACTGATTCTGGAAAATATACTCGGACTGACCTTAGAAAATAACGCTTGGGTCAGTTTGTTAAAACCAACATAAGAAACACAATCAAAAGGATTTGCTTAATGCTATGTAAATCTTTTAAAACAAAGGTAGACCATGCCACATATAAACACATGTGGGTTTTACCTTATGCTTACCAAAATATTTATATCAGAAAATATGGTGATATTATAATAATGTTTAATTGTGAAAATAATAATAATGAATATTCATGATGCATGCGAGTGTACATCACAATAATACTAGGTATATAATCAAAAATATAAAGGCACGTTCGCTAATTGTATAGGATTCCACGAAGGTGCCCTCATTACTTCTAGAATGGTGCTCCTGAACAAGGATCAGAGTTATCCTTTGGAAGCAACCATACATCCCTAGTGTTGTACAATAGGAAATACATAGCTGGCCCCAAAAACTGTCAGGCCAAATTTATCACTCCATGCATGCATAACAACCGTATGTAACTCTATGAAGAAGATAACTGCACCTTATTGGTTAGTTATAACCCTGGCTATGCATCATATCTCTGATTTTAGTATTACCGCTAGTGAGGCTATGTTCACTGTTCCAGCTCATGTAATGCCACCTGAATAGATCACGGAATCACACATGGATACTCATACCTCAACATGTCTCGGAACCACACATGGGTTCCCATATCTCAACAGAGATCTCAGAATCACACATTGATTCCTATACCCTAATGGCTCTCGAAATCACACATGGATCCTCATATCTCAAGAAAGATCTCAGAACCACACATGGATTCCCATACCCTAACGAGTTTCGAAACACACATGGATTCCAACATCTAAAAAAATCTCGAATCACCTCCATGTATAGAACCCGTATATGGCTTTAGAGTGGTTTAGATTTCGAGTCAGCTCTTACAAGTACACTCATCCCACTTACCGGTCGCTCCAAATTCAAACAATCGATTTTCGGAATGCTCAATACCGGTTCTTTAGGAAATATTCAGACAATACATAAGAATAGGGATCACCCCCTAACTGTTTATGTTGATGGACCTCCTCATCATTTATCCTAAAGAACAAAACGAGTTTATATGTACAGTACAACACCACCGATGGTAACTGTGCCATATAATCTTCGTGTTTCTCCTAGATATTTTCAGATTACAATCCTTCGGTGTTAAGTAAGGAATATTTTTGTACCACCAAAAATTAAAAAGGATTATGTATTTAGGCTAAGATTTGATAGTCGGTTATTTAACTTTCGAATAAACAAACATTCAAAACAGATACTGCATTTCTCATGGAAATCGCTAAGCCTCTTAAATCAACCCATCATTAATTTAAAATCGCTTTTCAAATATTTATTAAAATATTCGTATACTTATCTCACTAGTATAAGTATATTCACAAAACCATTCACTTTCAAATTTGGAGTACTTTCCCATATACTTATACAATAATATAAGCATATTCACAAAACATTAAGAAAGATTTCTTATTCCAAAGTAATATTAAAATGATCAAACCCAAATGTTTTCTAAAATGGAGATAAGGATAACCCCAAACACTATTCCTTTGATGTTAAGTGTGGAATGAATGTTCATACCACCAGTTAAGGGAAATCCAACCTCAATTTCTGTTATAAATTTTTCTTCAATAATCCTTTCAATAAATCTCTTCCATTTATGAAATCGCCTTCACTTAATCCCAAATCCATTTATAAAATACTTTATAAATCTTCAAGTTTATTTATAAAACTTTTTACAAATTTCCAAAATCATTTTAAAAAAATTCCAAATTTCAAGATCCCTTTTTAATTTATAAAAGTTTTTTCATAAATTCTCTTTATTTGTAACAAAACATCTTTAATAATCCTTAATCAATAAAGTTCCTTTGATAAGGAATCGATCATTTAGAATACTTTTTAAATAACAAGTTATTATTTAAACATCCTTTTATTTAATTATCTTTATACCTCATTCAAAATAATAACTTTAGAATATCATCGATAATATATATTAAATTAACTTTAAACAATATTATTATACTAGTAAATTAACTTTAGTCGGTGTTAATATAATAATTAATTAACTTCAAATATTATTAATACAATAATTAATTAATTAATTTTAAACAACCTTAATATAATAATCAACTAATTTCAAAACATTATTAATATAATAATAATTAAATATTTCAAACATTATTAGTATAATCATTAATTAAACTTTAAAATGGTGTAAATGTAGTAATTAAATAACTTTTAAATAATAGTAAAATGATCAGTAGTTAACCTTTAAATACAATTAAATAACTTAAATCGATAAATTAAGTAACTTTAAATAAATAATTAAATAACTTTAAACAAATAATTAAAATATAATTAAAACATTTTAAAAATAATAATTAAATAACTTTAAATCATTATTAAAAAAATCAATTATCTTTAAAACATTATTAATAAATAATATTCATCTTTAAATTAACATTGATCCAATGATTAACTTTCAAATTAGAAAGAGGCTTAGGGACCATAATGGTACTCAAACAATCTATCATATCATTCAGTTTAACTTTCCAAGTTAATAACTGATATTTACATATTCAACTTCTACGTAAATAAATCAAATGCTTAACCATTACTAGTTAACACATCACTTATTCAAAGTGACATTTCAATTAACGATATATAATCAAATATTCAAATCTACAAAATAGCAAAATGAGGATTTATTCTACTAATTAAATGTCTAATTAATTTAATTGGTGGAATGGTGTTTTTTTTTTTGCTAAATGAGTGTCCAAATTATCTTCCTAATTTACTAAGACATAATGGTATTTATTTGACCAAATAGGTAATACTATTAAGTATAATTAATTTAACTATGTTATTATCCAAGTTAACGTAATAATTATCAGGCAGTATTAATTTATCATTAAATTATACTAAACCAAACTAATTAACAATTTATATCAAAGTAAAGTACTCATCAACACAAGTTTAACGCAAAAATCTGCATACTAATTAGTCCTCGATTGGGTGAGATGCGAATTTCAAAAGTTAGACCATTCCATAACCGAATAAATTAATTAACAAGTTAAAATAGAATTCGCACCCAAAATACCTAAGCCCAAGCCCATTAGCAAGCAACTCAACCACTCCCTTCCATTTTTGCTGCACTCATGCAAAGGAACACATTATTTTGGACTTAAATGCAAATCCATGTGCAATGAATAGTAATATCACTTTCTTTCCTCTTTTTTTTCTTCCCTCATGCATGCTTCTCCTCTCCTCTCCTTCTATTTTTCCTTTTTGCCTTCTCACATTTCATTTCCTTACGGCCATACATGAACAAACACCACCTCTTCTTTTTCCTGTAGTTCACGTGTTCATGCTAGAACATAAATTAAACCGCATACGCCCCCCATGCTTGCAACACCAACACTCCACTACAGCCCAAAACACATGGCCATCTTCATGTATTTCTCGCTAACATTTCCACTGCATTTGCATACACCTACCTGATATCTCTCAAGGCACACACAGCCCAACTCCAAGCCCACACCCGCACATCTTCTTTCCACATAGGGCTGTCAAAATTTAAAACAACCCTTTAACCCAACCCTTTTAACCCATTTTTAATAGGGTTGGGTTAAACTAATTCAATTATATTTTACATTGGGTCGATATCCTTTCAGCCCACTTAAAAACAATACAACCCTGATACCCGATTCCTGATCTATTTCTAAAATTTCCTTTCTTAAACATACGATGTCGACATCTCTGAATCCATAATTCCACAATCTGCTCGTTTCCCTTCAAGCAATCGCTTTCGCCCTCACTCAAAAATGCGTGGATCTATCTTTCGCGTTTCTTCGAAATGATTTAACCTTCAAAGTTGAAGCTCTAACTAATCAAAGGTACTATTTTTCGTTCAGAAAATTTTATTTATGGTTGATAATTAAATAGATCGAGAGATAAAATCTTAAGTCTATTGCATTTGCAGTAAACCCTATCTCTCGCTGCAATTTCTGGATCTGCACATGAATCTGACAATTTAGACCAGGGATCTAACCCTTGTCCATCGCTTCGAAACAGATATCCATGCCCGTTTTGTTTTGGATATATATAAACCAGACATAATATATGCTTAGAAAGTAATCTATGATGTTAGAATATAAGGTTTATCAATGTAAAAAAAATGCTTTTGCATTATAATGTGATAATTATCATGGTTTATGGTTTGCTGGCTTGCAGGTAGTAACTGTAACCTATTGTCACAAAGAGTTTGCAAAGAAGTGAAGACTTAATTGCCTTCGTCATTGTTTAAGGATAATGTCAGGCAGAATTGATAGAGGAGAAACGTACACCCTTTTCGTTTTGGATATATATAAACCAGATATAATATATGCACAGAAAGTAATCTATGATGTCAGAATATAAGGTTTTTCAATGCAAAGAAAAAAGCTTTTCATTATGATGTGATAATTATCCTAGTTTATGGTTTGCTGGCTTTCAGGTAGTAACCGTAACCTATTGCTGGCTTCCAGGTAGTTGTTTGTAACTGTAACTTTATCTTGACTAAATGGGGAAAATAACTTTTTATAGAATGAAGTTTATTGACAACTTGCAATGATGTAATAGCTTCATTTTTCCAACAACTTGCAAGCTTGCTGTTTTGACACATTTTATGCTATTGCACATGAGTATAAACTGTAATTCTAGATGTTAGTTTGTGACATATTAAGATTATTAGAAGAAAAATAATGCCTATGCTAAGAATGGATAAATTTTAAATTATTAGAAGAAAAATAAGAGTCGCTATGATTATCATTTTCTGTACTTTGTAAGCTAGTCAATTTGCATGTTACATGATATGAAGTCGTTCAAATAATTTATAGTCGAGTGTGTGTCAACAAAAAAAAGTAATTCGAAAAATTAAAGCAAGGCATCCCACACCTGAAGCTATCTATACACATATATGTTTCATATATTTTATTTGGAGTTTTACTCGAGCAAGGCATACTTTTTCGTTGCTATCCTCTTCATTAGCCCTGATTGAATCATAAGTGGCTAGCAACCCATGTGTACATATATATCATTTTAGAAGGCAAATGCTCAAACCAAATGAGCTATGATACTTTTTGTACATATATATCATTTATTCATTCAATTATATGTATGTATTCATTCATCATGGTATAGCTTGTATGCTTACTTGGGTCATATTATCAAATGCAGTTTTAGATTACATAGTTCTATAGGTAGGAAGCATTACTTAAAAAAAGGGTCGAATGAATGGCATAAGTGATAAACTATGGTAAAGAAAATTTCATGCTTACATCAGTTATGATTTTTTGCTTTAAGCTATTATATCGTTTTTATTTTCACTTGCAGATTAAAGTATAATTTTACTATCAATCATGGATTTGAAGATATAATCTCTTGCCTAATTGTGTTTATAAATGCAGGTTGTTCCTCTCAGTTCAAGAAAAATAATCTGAGGAAACTTAGAAGGAATAACATCATATTTGCAGCTTCAACACTTTAGTGAAACATCTGTGAAGAAGATTGCAAGAAAGATTAGTTAATTTTATCAATATTTTAACATTCCGCTGCGTATCCATGATTTTCATTCATTTGGTGTCACGATAAACTTAAAATTAGGCCTTCTTCAGGTTGAAGCTAATTAACATCAGTTAGGAAAAAAATTACATGCTGTTGACATCTCATTCATCTCCTTCCAAGGGCTATTGATCTTTAGTTGCATCTCATTTTTGACATTTGATCTGAACAGACTTCTTCAATACAATTTTTTTAATCCATAACGTAGTTTTTAGTCTGCCTCAAATTTTATTTTATTTCTTTGATAGTTCTCAAAACCTGTAAAATTTCTACATTTTTTAAGCAGTAAGGTATGCACAAGCCCATATTTATTGTAAATTCCATTGGATCTGCACTACGAACGTGACATCACTTTAATCTGTCGTTTTATGTTCTAACTATTGCAAAGTGTACTACATTCAATTATTAAATCTACTCAATATAAAATGTCATAACTTATTGTGATATAGGCATCTTCATATTCACTAAAATGGCTACAAAATATTAACCACTAGAACTATATTTTTTTTCGCTGTACATTTTTTTTCCTGTAATGCAATTCTATACTCTTGTTGGTTCATGTTTATATACTGTAACCTTTTATTTGTATGTACAGGTATTTCTGGGTGACTGAAAAAATGTATCGTATGTGCATGATTCAGTTTCAGTTTTGAAGGCCATTTTTTAGTCTACATCTTTGTTTTTTATTTTTGGTTTTTATATTTGATGTACTGATATAGCACAGTGTTATATTGGTATCAGTTGCAGTGTTATATAGGTATTATTTATTGCAGTTCTATCATCCAGCATTAAGTATGATATTTCATGATATTCTTGTTATCTTAGTGCATTTTTAGTGTTATATTGTTTTTATTTGATGCTGTTTTATACAGTCAGTTTAGATTAATGTTAGATGACTATACATAATGCATTTCCACTCTTATATGCAGCTGCAATTTTACATTTTATGTATATCTTGTGATATTTGATGTTTCAAGTGATAATGTTTTAAACGGGTTAAATGGATTGACCCTTATAACAAGTGGGTTGGGTCTAATTTTTCAATTAATAAACATGAAAAATGGGTTAGGGTCACAGAAGGGTCTAGACAAATTTGGTGTGACCCATTATGATTCGATCTGACCCATTTGACAGGTCTATTTCCACACTACATGGCCAGCACAGCACCTCACCCAGCCAAACACCAACATACACACACAAAGTACACAGCAAACACACTCACTTGCACTCAGGAAAAAGAAAGGCTAAAGAGTTGCTATGTTATAGTTTTTTTTGCAGTAAAGGGAAAAAGGAAATAGCAAGAAGAAAATATGAAAGAAAGAATGTTGGTGTTCAAAGATGAAATGAAATGGCTGTGTATTTTTTACTACTGTAAATAAAATAAATGATAGAAATGTGTTTGTGCTTTTCATGCAGTAGCAGTAAGCGAAAATGAAAATGTGAATTCCTTTGAAAATGTGTCCAACTTGTTTTTTATAATGAAAATTAAAAACAAAATTAAAAACAAAATCATCGTATTTTATAAAACAAGATTCTTGCAGACAAGAAAACATAAGCGCCTAAGCAATGTTTTTGTGTTTCATTGAGATAAGTTTTAGAGTACCATGCTATCTCAAAACCATGCTCGCGTACGAGCTATGAACGACAAAAATAAAAATACAGTCGTGCACAACAAGGTGACATAACCACAAAATAGTAATAAAATAGACATGTTAACTTTTTCTGTTAATTTTCAAAAATGCTAATGTCCGACGTAAAATAAGTCAAACGAAAATATGAATATTTTTCAAATTAAAAATTATGAAAAAATTCTATAAACTAAAATAAAAAAACGTCATCAAAAATTGGACAAATATTCAAAACATAGTTTTTATTATATTTCTATATGAAACCCCAAATTGAATTTTCAAAACTAATTAAATATTCCAAAAATCAAAATGATAATATTCGGGGTTTTTACAAAACTCAAGCCAGGGATGTTATATGTTGTATTATTACTATTGAATAGATGAGGTAAAATAACGGTTATGTATTTGTTGAGCAAACTCAAGGTACAGATACTATGCTTGCAATAGGTCCGAGTATAATTTTGATTCGATTTACCGAGCAAATCAAGATCCTAGTGAAATTAGACAAGATATCAAGTTAGGAGTTGTATATGGTACAACTGATAAGGAATTATCCATGATCCATGAAGCTATGAATTGTTCGGCAAACTCAAGATCAGAATTTCAAGATGAACGAGTCCGAACACCTACTATTGAAGGCGAAAGACTTCTGTGTTTCGACTTAGATTTTGGTGAAAAATAAAAGATTAAAAAGAGCCTAATTGGAAAAGTAAATGATAACATTTAACCTTTCTAATACTGTAAAAACGTATGTTATATAATGTTATAATAATCTACATTGATAATTTGTGCATTTAATATGATTGATGAAACATTTATCAATTACGATATATAAATGAACTAAATTGAAGATTGACAAATAAAACTATAACATATACTTACTATTAAATGCTTATTCCATGTTAATGCTTATTCCATGTTAATGCTTAAACACCCATGTAAGTGCCTAATTCTACTACTATTAAATACATTTTTAATTTGGTCGGTTACATGTTTATTGGTCGAGACAGTGTATTGCATTTTATGAGTTCCAAACTCAAAAGCAATGCAAGAGTATTAATATTTGATCCATATACAATGACATATAAATGTTATATGGTGTTTGGTTATGGTTCATAATGTACACTATCTTAATGAAATTAGTTCATCTGAAATAAGCAAATAAATCATAGTGCAAGATCGAATATTCAATTTGATTGATTACAAAAGGACCATACTTTGTTTAATGTAGCACTAGACCAAAACGACAAGAAAGATCTAAGAATTTGATTACTAAACTTTCAGTTTGATTTTCTTAAATATTAAGGATAATAGAATGTACTTTTGTAAATATTTTGTTACGACATTGTAGTAGCGATTTCTTTGAATGGTTTGACCATTTAGAAAAAAAATGAATATATAAGAGTAAATGTGACTTAAAGTATGGTGGGGATGAAAAGAGTGAATATTCACTTCTGCTTCATAAAGAACCATTGGCAATGAGAATTGTAATAATAATAATTGATACTTAACATTGGAATGACAAATACGATTTCTATTCTTAAATGTATTTATTTGCTGCAATATTTATTTCTTTGACTTCAGAATATTTGGTCAAAGAAATCTCGGGTGTAAACTAGTTGCAGTATGTAAAATAAATAATCTATATTAAGTGAATGATGGAGCTTCGAATTTAGTAGGCTTTTATACTAATGGAGAAAATAGTCGAAGCATGCCATATAACACTTATTGATTGCATCAAATTACGAAAATTATTTATGTAAAACATATCGAACATTAGTTATGAAATAATAATGGCTATTTTTGGTGTCGACTGAAAATGGACATCGTTATATTTCAAAGTGAATGTTATGAATATTCCTTATAAAATAAAACTATAATGCGGTTTCTGTTTTCACAGCAAAAGTGATGCATTGGAAATATCTAAAAATATTTACAATTATTTTGGAATTGTAGACTGAACCATAGTTCTAAGAAATAATTTTTATTATATGATTATGAATCATGTAATATTAGTTAATTATGCCTCAAATAGTTAAGGGTTGTGCACCTTTTTAATGGGAGCATCATAAGAGTTGATGAGGTCTTTGGATTGATGCATATAAATGTATGTAATCATAAATCTATTAATACCAAAACCATTCCAAGTACTTCATCGTATTCATCGATGAGTTATAAAGACATGAACATATGCATTTGATACGCACGTATAAGTCTATGACAAGCACATGGAATATAAAATGAAAGTAAATAATATAACATGTAACATGAGTGATTCAATTTGATCGAATGGGTGAGTACACTAGAAAGGGTTCCGTATGTACCTAATATGAATGAAGACTTAGTCTCAAAGATCACTTCTCCCTATAATGCATAAATGTATTGATAAGGAATAATTGAACTTCTTTGGAACAGCACGATGAATTATGTGTGGAGTTGAGTTAAAGTTCTTTCCATAAGGTGTGTACTCAAGAGTAGTACACGGGATTGAAATTAATATCATCTAAAGAATATTTTACAAAACCATACGAGATAAGGGTTTATAAGAAACGCCCATATATCCTAGACCAAGGAATTGGCAAATAGTACAAGTCAAAAGACTGCACGTAATAATTGTTGGTAAGGGATCTTGTATAAATCATTCTAACGGAATTTCGGGAATGATTGTCATTAGATGACTAATTTACGTTGTTGATGTGCACGTAAATGTGCATATTTTTACCACCATATTTAATCTATTTAAATTAAATAAATGACCATATTGGGTATTTTAACTTGTTTTAACCAAAATCTATATTAATTTCAAATTGTCACATATCCATCTTTATATAGGGGCAAAACGGTCATTTGTGTGCATATATTTCTTTCAGAAAAATTAATTAGAAATTTCCATACAATTTTGTAGGAATTTGATTTCAATTACAAGTTTTTCATGAAGAAGATATGCATGCACAAAAAGAGCACAAAAGAATGAAGATGGAAATAATTCCAAGTGAAAATTATGGAGGACCCCACCTACCTACCACCGTAATGTACAAATTAGAGACTAATGCACATGCTTATGGAATTAATGGCTTCATGTACATTTAAATGGGAATTATGACATGCTAATGATTACTTGGTGGCCACATTACCTCAAGGGCATTTTGGGCATTCTCCAAAAATATAAATTAGGGTTTCATACATGTATAAATACACATATGTTTCATGTAATCTCTTCCTCTTCCTTAGTCTCTCCTTAGTTAATTTTAGCTTAGAAAATAAAAGAAAACTTCTCTTTTCTTTTTCCATGGCTACTTAGCCCTTTGGTTTCATGTAATTTTTTTATGCAATTTTAATATATTTCTCTTTTCTTCTCTTGTTTATTTTCCTTTCATGGTGTAGTGTAGATCTATTTTACTTTATGCAAGTAGAATAATTTTTCCTTTCATTTTGCTCTCTTTTTCATCTTCTTTTTTCATGTTGCTTTCTACATTTGTTCACATAATAACAAATATGAGAGCTTAATCTGTGACGCCCCACCTCTATACCCACGCTAGCAAAGAGTATTAATAGCTAGTACCGTCTGCTAACACGGAGAATAAGGCTGTTTAGGAGCGACCATCTATGGCCTTGCTTTAATTATCTATTGAATACATCGACAATTGCCTTACCAAGCAGATCGACATATCCAATGAATACTTAAAACAAAACCATAGGTGGCTAGAGGATCTATCAGAACAGAATATAACAACTCAAATGCAATATACATCACAGAACAGTAAACCATCATATACACACATATACTGATACAAAGCAGAGTATACAAAATAATACATGTCAAGTGGTATAGCAAACCACAATATACAGACGAGTCAATAGAATACATATCAGAGTTATAACAGAAAGGACTACACAAAAAGTTAAGACGAAAAGGAGCAAGCTGAATAGTCTATGCGGAAGCAAAATAGGCTAAGTCCGAAGCACCTAACCTGAAACAACTCGGTCTGACCCGAGTAAAAATACACGGGTCAGTCTAGCTAAACAAATCAGTTAGATAAACTGAACAACAATAAACCTGCAAGGTCACAATATATATCAAATATCTCTAAAAGAGATAACACAATCATCTAACATAAGATGAATCATATCATAACAAACAAGCCTCATATCATCGGCAACTCATAGAAACAAAGGATAGGAATATCCCAAAATAAGCCAAAAGGCAAATAACAAATACCAATATGGTATACAAGTTCATAAGGTGATCACTACATATCGTGTGGTTCAAAAAGACCTACACCGAGGGGCGATACCTAGGGAATATACATCTCAATTGAAACATCATAAAAATTGCTCGAGCGGTAACGAATGACCAACTCCGAAAGCAATACAATAGGGCAACCTAATATCACCCATGTGGCGCATAACGGCCAACATCGGAAGCGATACAATAGCAGCCTAATATCACCCATGTGGCGCATAACGGCCAACATCGGAAGCGATACTATAGCAACCCAATATCACCCATGTGGCACATAACGGCCAATATCGAAAGCGATACTAAAGGCAACAAGCCAGAAGGAGACAGTCCGAAGACACTATCCCAAAGGCGATATGTGTCACAAACTCCCAGAAAGGAATCCGAAAAGTGGTAACGTGAGTCCCATAACCACCCGTTCGCACTAAACGGTTTACTATCCGTTAGTTTATTTCACACTCAAAGCAGTACAAAATTCACCTCATATCATCGGTAAACTAAACCCGAAGGTCAAAACAATCAATCGAATAGGTCGGGGACTAATCGGAAAGATAAACGCACAGATTCATGGTCCGTGTTTTGCCCAACCATTTAATCACCCTTTCACTTCGCTCGAAGTGCGAAAGTGTGTGTTTTAAATAGAATTTATAAATTGGAGAAACAAGCTTTTAAATGCGATTCGAGAGATTATTTTATAAAAACCCGTGGATGAAGTCAAGAGTAAGTTATCAAAGCCAAATATGCAATAACAACCGCTAAAAACCAACTTGAATCGATAAAATCCAGAAAAATCAATCAAATATGCAAAATAGGCAAAACAGGCAGAACAGAGCAGGTCGGTCGACCGGACTACATGGCTCGGTCGGCCGGCCAGATGCAGGAAACAAAATATGGCTCGGGGCAGCAAGTCGGTCGACCGGCTACAGGGCTCGGTCGGCCGAACCTGATGATTTTGCACTTCCTGCCCTATTTCAATGAAATGCAAATTCTTTCTAAATCCAAAGCAATGTCACATGCATACTTGTTAGGAATTCATACCCAACACCCATGAAATCAAGAGAAGTAGATGTGAGTTCAAAACTCACCTTTTTACACAAAACAAAGAAGATGAAGAAGCACAAATGCAAGGAATCAACCAACTACACTCCACTTCAACACTACAAGCTTCAATCTAGAATCAAAGCAAGTATTTCCTAAGTTAGGGTTAGGAAATTACTGAAATTGAAGAGGAGAAGATGAAGATGAAGCTTACCTATTGCTTCTCTTTGATTTTGGAGCAAGAATATGAGCTAGCAAGAAGAACTAGGGCTTGGGAGTTTCTATTTCCTCTTCCTTTCCCCCATTTCAGTTGGAGCTTGAGTTTAGAAGTGAGGAGGAGTGGGAATGAATGAATGGGAGGAGATGGGCTGAGTTAGAGGGTTAAGTGGGGTTTGGGGCTTAACCCAAAGCTAAAACCCAACTAGAAAAAGTAGCAAAATTCAACTTACTCCAAACATATCAAAGATTATACTCAAAAAGATCGCAAAACGACATTTTGGACTCAATGGAAATGGTTTCGAGTCCCAGTTCGGCCGTTTGTAGAAAGTAGCTTTTCGGACCATAATCCGACAAACGACGCTATACTTAAATAAATCATTTAAATATAAAATCGTTAAATATGCGGGTTGTTACAGATCTCCCCTCCTTACAAAATTGCGTCCCCGCAATTTCTAGAGACGATATTTGTAACAACTACATACATACAACATTCAAAAGAAAAGGAAATAAGCTTGAGATGAAAAGACATTCTCGCCGTTTCAAAGCAAAGATAGAAAACCCGGATAGGATTGCTCGATAAACTCCCTGGTTTCCCAAGTACAATCATTGGGATTAATGGACTATTGAACCCTAACGAGCGGTACGTCCTTGTTTCGAAGGTGTCGCACCTCCGTATCAAGTACGCGAATGGGCTGCGGCACAATAGATAAGTCCGGTGAGACCTCAAGCTCTTGCAAATCAGGAGAAGTAATAACAGAATCCGACTCCCGAAGACACTTCCGAAGTTGCGAGACGTGAAACACATCATGAATGCCAAATAAATGAGCTGGAAGTGAAACTCTATAAGCCACAGGGCCAATACGTTCAGTAATAGAAAATGGTCCTATAAAGCGAGGAGCCAATTTTCCCGTCGTACTGAAGCGCATCATCCCTTTCAAAGGAGAAACACGAATAAAAACAAGATCGCCGATTGAGAACTCGAGAGGCTTCCTTCGGTTGTCCGCGTAGGATTTCTGGCGACTCTGTGCCTCTTTCATTCTCAATCGAATAAGATCAATCTTCTCGGAAGAATCACGAACAAAATCTGGACCAAGAATAATCTTCTCCCCAGATTCCAACCAACAAGAAGATGATTGACATGGCCTTCCGTATAAAGCTTCGAAAGGAGCCATGCCAACACTAGGCTGAAAACTTTTATTGTAGGAGAACTCTACAAGAGGTAGGTGATTCTCCCAACTCCCACAAACATACTAACACAAAAGAATAACAGAATAAGAAGTTCACCATAAAGTGCACGAAGAGATAAGTCCGAACTTGATTGCTCAGAGAATTCTATGGATTCTTAAGCTCAAAATAATTTGGAACACCGACGTGGTACAAACAATACGTCAAATGAACCAAAGCTCAATAAAATGAAGTACAACAAAACGTCCGATGAACTTGGTAAAAAGATCATTCCATTCAGACATCAACAAAGAAACAATCACTTGTTTCTTACAACTAAATGCATTGGCAACACGATTCCCCTTTTCGGGAATAAAAATAATATCAGGATCATAAGATGCAAGGAACTCGAGCCAACACTAAGTTCCTTATGAGAAATTAAACATTCAAAAATTATGATTGGTGAGGAGAACAAAATTCCTTTCCCAAAAATAATGATGCCAAATATAAAGAGCGGAAACAATAGCCGTGAGCACTAGATCATGAGTGGCATACCTAGTCTCTATCGGCTTTAATGATTTAGAAGCACAAGTGATAGCACGTTTTCTTTTGCAAGAGAACGGCATTCAAACCAACACGACTAGTATTGGTAAAAACATAAAATCTTGGTTCCCTTCGGGAATCCCAAGATAAGAGTATCGGAAAAGAGTCCTTTCAAATAATCTACTTTCTTAAAAGCTAAAACTTTCAAATAAAATTCTTTACCAAAAAGCTAAAGCTTCAAAATTTCAATTACCTTCATGAAATCATATTTCGAGAAAATTTTTCTTATTTCAAATCAATTTATTGTGTCAAATTGTCTCATCAAAGCGGTTAGGAGATTCCTATCGATAACGTTGATCAAGCGCATCGACAAGAATTCTTAAAGCACTCAATGGGCAATACAATCACAAAACCATCTTTTATAAGATAAACATGTTTCTAAAAACTTTTAAAAACTCACTTTGTTCGTTTAAGAACAAAATCCCATTTATACTAATAAATAACTCTTATGGAAAAGATTTGCAAAAATTTTAAATTGCTAATTTCCATCCAAAACCAATAAAATACTAAAATGGAATCATCGAGATATTCGCAGAATACTCGATTCATAAAATGGATGAAATGAGCTAGACAACTGAATAACATAACAAATCATTCATAAGAATCACAACGAGTGCGGAATGTAGTAAGTGGGATCCTAACTTCCGCAACTCGTAGCCAAATTAAAACCGGTGGCAAGGTCGAGTTAAAAAGACCTTAACACTACTCAAAAGATTGCTTAGGTAATAACCATAAGACAAGACCACAAATACCGGAAAACTCTCAACTACAAGAATTAGAGAAACAACACCTTCCTCATCATGAGGGCTAAAGAATAAAATGATGCCATCAAATTGGAATCGAAATCACCAAGAAAATAGAAACTTTCCGAAATAGATAGAGACATACCTTATCCCTGAGAAGAACCTCCAAAAGCACCAGCTGTATTTAACTTATCAGCTGGAGAATTATTTGGAGCAATGGGACAAGTGGAACTACGATGACCTTCCTTCTTGCAATAGCGGCAGAAGAGAGGCTTAGGACACTCTCGAATCATATGATCAGGAGAACCACAATTAAAACACTTCCGAATGGAAGGTGTTCTAGCAGACAGAGACTGAAAATCAGATTCAACGGGCTTTTTCTTCTTGGAAGGGAAAATTTCCTGCTCATCCAAGGAAGACTGCTTTTTGTTGGGGTTCTTACGAACCTCAACCTCATTAACACTATCACACTCCTTCTCGAAGGCTTCGAGATGAAGTGCCGAATCAACCAACTCCTCAAAGGAAAGCTTAAGTTGGAGCATTAAAGACTTCTTAAGACATTTCTTAAGACCAGAAACAAACTTCAGATTCTTCCTATACGAGGTACTAATGAATTCAAGACCATACTTAGATAAGGCCTCGAAAGATGCAACATATTCAGAAACGGAAGAATCCCCTAGGTAGATAATTCAATATGGAATACTACGGAATTTAAATGCATTCCTAGGCATATTCCCAAATCCTATCTAACGTTTGATGGTAGAAGGAATAGAGACACACGATGATACAAAGATTTGTATCACTTATCACACTCTGATGTATCGTAATATGTGCTCTATTCTGTGTTTATCATATTTTGTTCTGAACCTCGCTCTGATACCAAGCTGTGACGCCCCACCTCTATACCCACGCTAGCAAAGAGTATTAATAGCTAGTACCGTCTGCTAACACGGAGAATAAGGCTGTTTAGGAGCGACCATCTATGGCCTTGCTTTAATTATCTATTGAATACATCGACAATTGCCTTACCAAGCAGATCGACATATCCAATGAATACTTAAAACAAAACCATAGGTGGCTAGAGGATCTATCAGAACAGAATATAACAACTCAAATGCAATATACATCACAGAACAGTAAACCATCATATACACACATATACTGATACAAAGCAGAGTATACAAAATAATACATGTCAAGTGGTATAGCAAACCACAATATACAGACGAGTCAATAGAATACATATCAGAGTTATAACAGAAAGGACTATACAAAAAGTTAAGACGAAAAGGAGCAAGCTGAATAGTCCATGCGGAAGCAAAATAGGCTAAGTCCGAAGCACCTAACCTGAAACAACTCGGTCTGACCCGAGTAAAAATACACGGGTCAGTCTAGCTAAACAAATCAGTTAGATAAACTGAACAACAATAAACCTGCAAGGTCACAATATATATCAAATATCTCTAAAAGAGATAACACAATCATCTAACATAAGATGAATCATATCATAACAAACAAGCCTCATATCATCGGCAACTCATAGAAACAAAGGATAGGAATATCCCAAAACAAGCCAAAAGGCAAATAACAAATACCAATATGGTATACAAGTTCACAAGGTGATCACTACATATCGTGTGGTTCAAAAAGACCTACACCGAGGGGCGATACCTAGGGAATATACATCTCAATTGAAACATCATAAAAATTGCTCGAGCGGTAACGAATGACCAACTCCGAAAGCAATACAATAGGGCAACCTAATATCACCCATGTGGCGCATAACGGCCAACATCGGAAGCGATACAATAGCAACCCAATATCACCCATGTGGCGCATAACGGCCAACATCGGAAGCGATACTATAGCAACCCAATATCACCCATGTGGCGCATAACGGCCAACATCGAAAGCGATACTAAAGGCAACAAGCCAGAAGGAGACAGTCCGAAGACACTATCCTAAAGGCGATATGTGTCACAAACTCCCAGAAAGGAATCCGAAAAGTGGTAACGTGAGTCCCATAACCACCCGTTCGCACTAAACGGTTTACTATCCGTTAGTTTATTACACACTCAAAGCAGTATAAAATTCACCTCATATCATCGGTAAACTAAACCCGAAGGTCAAAACAATCAGTCGAATAGGTCGGGGACTAATCGGAAAGATAAACGCACAGATTCATGGTCCGTGTTTTGCCTAACCATTTAATCACCCTTCCACTTCGCTCGAAGTGCGAAAGTGTGTGTTTTAAATAGAATTTATAAATTGGAGAAACGAACTTTTAAATGCGATTCGAGAGATTATTTTATAAAAACCCGTGGATGAAGTCAAGAGTAAGTTATCAAAGCCAAATATGCAATAACAACCACTAAAAACCAACTTGAATCGATAAAATCCGGAAAAATCAATCAAATATGCAAAATAGGCAAAACAGGCAGAACAGAGCAGGTCGGTCGACCGGACTACAGGGCTCGGTCGGCCGGCCAGATGCAGAAAACAAAATATGGCTCGGGGCAGCAGGTCGGTCGACCGGCTACAGGGCTCGGTCGGCCGAACCTGATGATTTTGCACTTCCTGCCCTATTTCAATGAAATGCAAATTCTTTCTAAATCCAAAGCAATGGCACATGCATACTTGTTAGGAATTCATACCCAACACCCATGAAATCAAGAGAAGTAGATGTGAGTTCAAAACTCACCTTTTTACACAAAACAAAGAAGATGAAGAAGCACAAATGCAAGGAATCAACCAACTACACTCCACTTCAACACTACAAGCTTCAATCTACAATCAAAGCAAGTATTTCCTAAGTTAGGGTTAGGAAATTACTGAAATTGAAGAGGAGAAGATGAAGATGAAGCTTACTTATTGCTTCTCTTTGATTTTGGAGCAAGAATATGAGCTAGCAAGAAGAACAAGGGCTTGGGAGTTTCTATTTCCTCTTCCTTTCCCCCATTTCAGTTGGAGCTTGAGTTTATAAGTGAGGAGGAGTGGGAATGAATGAATGGGAGGAGATGGGCTGAGTTAGAGGGTTAAGTGGGGTTTGGGGCTTAACCCAAAGCTAAAACCCAACTAGAAAAAGTAGCAAAATTCAACTTACTCCAAACATATCAAAGATTATACTCAAAAAGATCGCAAACGACATTTTGGACTCAATGGAAATGGTTTCGAGTCTCAGTTCGGCCGTTTGTAGAAAGTAGCTTTTCGGACCATAATCCGACAAACGACGCTATACTTAAATAAATCATTTAAATATAAAATCGTTAAATATGCGGGTTGTTACAGATCTCCCCTCCTTACAAAATTGCGTCCCTGCAATTTCTAGAGACGATATTTGTAACAACTACATACATACAACATTCAAAAGAAAAGGAAATAAGCTTGAGATGAAAAGACATTCTCGCCGTTTCAAAGCAAAGATAGAAAACCCAGATAGGATTGCTCGATAAACTCCCTGGTTTCCCAAGTACAATCATTGAGTTTAGTGGACTATTGAACCCTAACGAGCGGTAAGTCCTTGTTTCGAAGGTGTTACACCTCCGTATCAAGTACGCGAATGGGCTGCGGCACAATAGATAAGTCCGGTGAGACCTCAAGCTCTTGCAAATCAGGAGAAGTAATAACAGAATCCGACTCCCGAAGACACTTCAGAAGTTGCGAGACGTGAAACACGTCATGAATGCCAGATAAATGAGCTGGAAGTGAAACTCTATAAGCCACAGGGCCAATACGTTCAGTAATAGAAAATGGTCCTATAAAGCGAGGAGCCAATTTTCCAGTCGTACTGAAGCGCATCATCCCTTTCAAAGGAGAAACACGAATAAAAACAAGATCGCCGATTGAGAACTCGAGAGGCTTCCTTCAGTTGTCCGCGTAGGATTTCTGGCGACTCTGTGCCTCTTTCATTCTCAATCGAATAAGATCAATCTTCTCGGAAGAATCACGAACAAAATCTGGACCAAGAATAATCTTCTCCCCAGATTCCAACCAACAAGAAGATGATTGACATGGCCTTCCGTATAAAGCTTCGAAAGGAGCCATGCCAACACTAGGCTGAAAACTTTTATTGTAGGAGAACTCTACAAGAGGTAGGTGATTCTCCCAACTCCCACAAACATACTAACACAAAAGAATAACAGAATAAGAAGTTCACCATAAAGTGCACGAAGGGATAAGTCCGAACTTGATTGCTCAGAGAATTCTATGGATTCTTAAGCTCAAAATAATTTGGAACACCGACGTGGTACAAACAATACGTCAAATGAACCAAAGCTCAATAAAATGAAGTACAACAAAACGTCCGATGAACTTGGTAAAAAGATCATTCCATTCATACATCAACAAAGAAACAATCACTTGTTTCTTACAACTAAATGCATTGGCAACACGATTCCCCTTTTCGGGAATAAAAATAATATCAGGATCATAAGATGCAAGGAACTCGAGCCAACACTAAGTTCCTTATGAGAAATTAAACATTCAAAAATTATGATTGGTGAGGAGAACAAAATTCCTTTCCCAAAAATAATGATGCCAAATATAAAGAGCGAAAACAATAGCCGTGAGCACTAGATCATGAGTGGCATACCTAGTCTCTATCGGCTTTAATGATTTAGAAGCACAAGTGATAGCACGTTTTCTTTTGCAAGAGAACGGCATTCAAACCAACATGACTAGTATTGGTAAAAAGATAAAATCTTGGTTCCCTTCGGGAATCCCAAGATAAGAGTATCGAAAAAGAGTCCTTTCAAATAGGCTACTTTCTTAAAAGCTAAAACTTTCAAATAAAATTCTTTACCAAAAAGCTAAAGCTTCAAAATTTCAATTACCTTCATGAAATCATATTTCGAGAAAAATTTTCTTATTTCAAATCAATTTATTGTGTCAAATTGTCTCATCAAAGCGGTTAGGAGATTCTTATGGATAACGTTGATCAAGCGCATCGACAAGAATTCTTAAAGCACTCAATGGGCAATACAATCACAAAACCATCTTTTATAAGATAAACATGTTTCTAAAAACTTTTAAAAACTCACTTTGTTCGTTTAAGAACAAAATCCCATTTATACTAATAAATAACTCTTATGGAAAAGATTTGCAAAAATTTTAAATTGCTAATTTCCATCCAAAACCAATAAAATACTAAAATGGAATCATCGAGATATTCGCAGAATACTCGATTCATAAAATGGATGAAATGAGCTAGACAACTGAATGACATAACAAATCATTCATAAGAATCACAACGAGTGCGGAATGTAGTAAGTGGGATCCTAACTTCCGCAACTCGTAGCCAAATAAAAACCGGTGGTAAGGTCGAGTTAAAAAGACCTTAACACTACTCAAAAGATTGCTTAGGTAATAACCATAAGACAAGACCACAAATACCGGAAAACTCTCAACTACAAGAATTAGAGAAACAACACCTTCCTCATCATGAGGGCTAAAGAATAAAATGATGCCATCAAATTGGAATCGAAATCACCAAGAAAATAGAAACTTTCCAAAATAGATAGAGACATACCTTATCCCTGAGAAGAACCTCCAAAAGCACCAGCTGTATTTAACTTGCCAGCTGGAGAATTATTTGGAGCAATGGGACAAGTGGAACTACGATGACCTTCCTTCTTGCAATAGCGGCAGAAGAGAGGCTTAGGACACTCTCGAATCATATGATCAGGAGAACCACAATTGAAACACTTCCGAATGGAAGGTGTTCCAGCAGACAGAGACTGAAAATCAGATTCAACGGGCTTTTTCTTCTTGGAAGGGAAAATTTCCTGCTCATCCAAGGGAGACTGCTTTTTGTTGGGGTTCTTACGAACCTCAACCTTATTACCACTATCACACTCCTTCTCGAAGGCTTCGAGATGAAGTGCCGAATCAACCAACTCCTCAAAGGAAAGCTTAAGTTGGAGCATTAAAGACTTCTTAAGACATTTCTTAAGACCAGAAACAAACTTCAGATTCTTCCTATACGAGGTACTAATGAATTCAAGACCATACTTAGATAAGGCCTCGAAAGACGCAACATATTCAGAAACGGAAGAATCCCCTAGGTAGATAATTCAATATGGAATACTACGGAATTTAAATGCATTCCTAGGCATATTCCCAAATCCTATCTAACCTTTGATGGTAGAAGGAATAGAGACACACGATGATACAAAGATTTGTATCACTTATCACACTCTGATGTATCGTAATATGTGCTCTATTCTGTGTTTATCATATTTTGTTCTGAACCTCGCTCTGATACCAAGCTGTGACGCCCCACCTCTATACCCACGCTAGCAAAGAGTATTAATAGCCAGTACCGTCTGCTAACATGGAGAATAAGGCTGTTTAGGAGCGACCATCTATGGCCTTGCTTTAATTATCTATTGAATACATCGACAATTGCCTTACCAAGCAGATCGACATATCCAATGAATACTTAAAACAAAACCATAGGTGGCTAGAGGATCTATCAGAACAGAATATAGCAACTCAAATGCAATATACATCACAGAACAGTAAACCATCATATACACACATATACTGATACAAAGCAGAGTATACAAAATAATACATGTCAAGTGGTATAGCAAACCACAATATACAAACAAGTCAATAGAATACATATCAGAGTTATAACAGAAAGGACTACACAAAAAGTTAAGACGAAAAGGAGCAAGCTGAATAGTCCATGCGGAAGCAAAATAGGCTAAGTCCGAAGCACCTAACCTGAAACAACTCGGTCTGACCCGAGTAAAAATACACGGGTCAGTCTAGCTAAACAAATCAGTTAGATAAACTGAACAATAATAAACCTGCAAGGTCACAATATATATCAAATATCTCTAAAAGAGATAACACAATCATCTAACATAAGATGAATCATATCATAACAAACAAGCCTCATATCATCGGCAACTCATAGAAACAAAGGATAGGAATATCCCAAAACAAGCCAAAAGGCAAATAACAAATACCAATATGGTATACAAGTTCACAAGGTGATCACTACATATCGTGTGGTTCAAAAAGACGTACACCGAGGGGCGATACCTAGGGAATATACATCTCAATTGAAACATCATAAAAATTGCTCGAGCGGTAACGAATGACCAACTCCGAAAGCAATACAATAGGGCAACCTAATATCACCCATGTGGCGCATAACGGCCAACATCGGAAGCGATACAATAGCAACCCAATATCACCCATGTGGCGCATAACGGCCAACATCGGAAGCGATACTATAGCAACCCAATATCACCCATGTGGCGCATAACGACCAACATCGAAAGCGATACTAAAGGCAACAAGCCAGAAGGAGACAGTCCGAAGACACTATCCCAAAGGCGATATGTGTCACAAACTCCCAGAAAGGAATCCGAAAAGTGGTAACGTGAGTCCCATAACCACCCGTTCGCACTAAACGGTTTACTATCCGTTAGTTTATTTCACACTCAAAGCAGTATAAAATTCACCTCATATCATCGGTAAACTAAACCCGGAGGTCAAAACAATCAATCGAATAGGTCGGGGACTAATCGGAAAGATAAACGCACAGATTCATAGTCCGTGTTTTGCCTAACCATTTAATCACCCTTCCACTTCGCTCGAAGTGTGAAAGTGTGTGTTTTAAATAGAATTTATAAATTGGAGAAACGAGCTTTTAAATGCGATTCGAGAGATTATTTTATAAAAACCCGTGGATGAAGTCAAGAGTAAGTTATCAAAGCCAAATATGCAATAACAACCACTAAAAACCAACTTGAATCGATAAAATCCGGAAAAATCAATCAAATATGCAAAATAGACAAAACAGGCAGAACAGAGCAGGTCGGTCGACCGGACTACAGGGCTCGGTCGGCCGGCCAGATGCAGAAAACAAAATATGGCTCGGGGCAGCAGGTCGGTCGACCGGCTACAGGGCTCGGTCGGCCGAACCTGATGATTTTGCACTTCCTGCCCTATTTCAATGAAATGCAAATTCTTTCTAAATCCAAAGCAATGGCACATTCATACTTGTTAGGAATTCATACCCAACACCCATGAAATCAAGAGAAGTAGATGTGAGTTCAAAACTCACCTTTTTACACAAAACAAAGAAGATGAAGAAGCACAAATGCAAGGAATCAACCAACTACACTCCACTTCAACACTACAAGCTTCAATCTAGAATCAAAGCAAGTATTTCCTAAGTTAGGGTTAGGAAATTACTTAAATTGAAGAGGAGAAGATGAAGATGAAGCTTACCTATTGCTTCTCTTTGATTTTGGAGCAAGAATATGAGCTAGCAAGAAGAACTAGGGCTTGGGAGTTTCTATTTCCTCTTCCTTTCCCCCATTTCAGTTGGAGCTTGAGTTTAGAAGTGAGGAGGAGTGGGAATGAATGAATGGGAGGAGATGGGCTGAGTTAGAGGGTTAAGTAGGGTTTGGGGCTTAACCCAAAGCTAAAGCCCAACTAGAAAATGTAGCAAAATTCAACTTACTCCAAACATATCAAAGATTATACTCAAAAAGATCGCAAACGACATTTTGGACTCAATGGAAATGGTTTCGAGTCCCAGTTCGGCCGTTTGTAGAAAGTAGCTTTTTGGACCATAATCCGACAAACGACGCTATACTTAAATAAATCATTTAAATATAAAATCGTTAAATATGCGGGTTGTTACATAATCCCTTCAATTTAGGGTAATGAAACTCTCTAGTATGTAAATTCAACATTTTGATATTATTTCTCTCTTTTTATACTTAATGACAATGCTTGAAGTGGTTTAATTTGTTGTTTTTGTTTTAAATTTGATAGTCTATATTGTTGACACCAAATAGGCTATATTTAAACAATCATTAACACAAATGCCTCTTCGTCGAAATATGATTATGGCATAAGAAAGCGATTTGAAATTCAAATTTGATGGTCTATATTTCTAATTAATAGTTAATAGGTCATACTTAAAATATATTCATTTTCAACTTTGTTGTCATTTTCATTAGAATTAGTAAGTGGTTTAAGTAGTATGTTATAGTTCGATGGCTTAAGTTGAGCTAATTAATAGCACAAATAAGCTATACTTATGATAAACACATCATTTAACTTCACTAATGACCAAAAAGAGAGATCATAATTTCATTTTTTTTTTTAACTATGTGATCTAGGAAGTGAATTTATCTCTAAATTGTTTTTCTACTCTCATATTTTTATCAATTTTATTTTGCTTATTTTTCTACATTTTTAGTTAAACACACTTTCAACTTTGGTTAATTTGATTGAATATAATTTTAAAATTATCAATCTCTGCGGATCGATCCGTATTTGTCATGTGCTACATTCGTACACCTTGCGCTTGCGGTTATTTTTATTTCGAAATTTTTTGACGGTTTTCTAACTCGATAGAAATTTCGCCGATCAACAAGTTTTTGGCGCCGTTGCCGGGGAACTTTTCCTTTGATTTTTGATTTTCTATTCTTCGAATTATTTTCGTTTGATTTTTGTGCATTTTTATTTTGTGTGTGTTCGCATTTTTTTTAGAAAAAGCTATTGTGTTTGTTTGATTTTGTGTGCATTTGTTGTTCTACTTTCATTTGCATTTGCTCATTTCTGTTTAAAAAAAATACATTAGCATAGTTAGTACTTTGCATTTGTGTGTAGTCATTTTGGTGGTTCACTGTTTTCAAGTTATTCTCTGTTTTCATTTGTTTTGTGCATTGTTCAGTTTGCATTGCATTTCATTGTTCATTTGATTATCTGCTCATTTTCTTTCTGTGTTTACTGTATTAGGTGCATTTTGTGTTCGTGGTATTATATATACTCACTTAGTTCTCTTGCATTGCATTTTTCATCTTTGTTTTCATATAACTGCAATTTCCATTTTCCATATTAAAAAAAACATTTGCATTTTCTTTCTATTACTGTAAACACTACTCCATCCTCTAACCATCCTCATTCTCTAAACATCTTTGTTTTACATCTGCATTCTCTATCAAACACAACAGCCACTTCCTCAATCTCCTTCAACATACTCCTCCACAACCACCAACAAACACTACTCCATCCTCTAACCATCCTCACTGCCTTTTCACCCTTCACACCATCATTTCAATCACTTCTTGCCACCCTACAACTCACCCTGTTACACAAAACTCCTGAACTACTTGCTCTTCACAACTTGACAACCAACAACCACAAGCAACATCACACAATTGAACCACAGCCTTCAAGCTAGCCACTGCATAATCCCCCTGTCAGTGCTGTCACAAAGCCACACAAGCCACACTCCTCAACAATAAAAAAAAAACTGCCTCAGGTCCACCACCAGAGCCATCATCCACTTCCTGTCAACAATCCACTCTCTTCATCAGAATACCCCCCACAACCCATTACTTCTTCCCAAAACCCAGCCATACTTCTCCTCTACACCTACCACTGCCCATTGCACATACAAACTGTCACTAACTTCTCTACTATTTGATTTCAACATACCACCTCCATAGCAACGCTCCACCATCACAGAACAACTTTCGTTCTCATTTCCTGTTACCACCTTTCAACAAACTCGTACCACAGTCCCCATACCTCACAAAAAGAAAAAAAAGAAAGAAAAAAAAATTGTTTTTCATCTTTCCATCTCCACACATCAAAACGCAGAACAACCAAAACCCCCGACACATCACTATTCATACCATACCGCAGCAAACTGAATTGTCTATCACTATTTTCTTATCTCATCGCCTGTCTATATCCGTATATCGTAACTGCTAGACTTCACAAACCATGCACATAACAATTGCACACAAATGCACAAAGTAGTTACACTCTGTCATCAATAAACCTCCCTACCATGACTTACACAATCTCAAAATCCATCAACAGCCATCCCCTCTACGCAATAAAACTGTGCACGCATTCATTCACTTCCTTGCTGCATCTTCCCACTGCAATCACCACATATTCCAGAATTCGAACTTCAAAACTCCAACTCGCTGTTGTTCAATGTAGTATAATGTATGACTAATCACTCCAAGGCACGAAGAACTCGTTATCTTTCAAGAATGTTTTCCCCAGCGGGTACAACGAAAACCTTCTTTCAGGATACAATGGAGATTAATCCGAGCAAGTTGTGATTACTTGCTCAGATCAGAAGAAAGACTCAGAAGTATTTTAGACGAGTTTTATAAAGAAGAAAAAGAATTGATGATTCTCTGCGTTGATGAAGGCTTAAGATATATAGGGAGTTTAGGCATCTTTTGGAGCGGACGGTCGCGACCGTTAGAAAACGGTTGTTACCGTTGGCTGTTGAATTTGAATTCAACAGTCATGAGAGTGTACCGCTTCGGAAACCCCCGCGACCTGACCGAGCAGGTCGAACCCCGTAGCGGGGGCGTTGCCCCCGCACCCCCCCTCCGTAGGGGATCTTATTTGAAAAAACATTCAACACTCGCAACAGTCAAACCACCTTCTCCCCTTCACCCAAACACTGCAAACACATCAACTCTCTGCAACCACATCACCTGGCCACACTGCTTGTACCTCACTTCAGAGTTGACTACAATCACGACCATCCACTGCCCTTCCGCGACCCAAACTCCTTCCCACTTCATTCACCTGAAATCTAACAACTTACAACCAGGCATTCAACTGCACTGCTTTCCGAAGCCTCTTCGTTACCATTGCCTAACCACCTACATCCAATAATCTTCACCACGAACTTCCACCCCAAATCGCCTTCAACTCAACTCGCCTACCACCCTTGAAATCACGACCAAATCAGTGAACTGGCGACCTCACCGCGATCAACCAATCAAACTCCAATACGAACGGCAATCAAACAACTCATCACACTCCCTAAATTCAAACGCCAACGAAGCCGCAATCCATTAGAACAACCTCCTCGAACTCAAACAGCCCCAAATTCACACGATACAACCTGCCACTAATTCGAACCCCCTACCACCTTCATCACAAGTTTCACAATCACCTTCTGTTCGTCCTTCCATCACCATCCTCTAGTTCAACCGCACCAGAACCTACCGCCACCTCCAACCGAACTCGCGATCACCAAATCAACTCCGCTACCACATGAATCGAACGCCTGGCTCGAACACGCTATCACGAGTTTGATTTTTCTTTTGTGAATTTTTGATTCTCTAATCGCGATAGCCATAATTTTGAGGAATTTCAATTTTGTTTTTGGAGCAAACGAGATGCTTTTGTTTAGACAGTTGTTATGCTTTGATGTAGGAATGCAAAAAAATTTGGGTTGGTTTTGTTTTATTTTTGGGTCGGGTTGTTTAGACAGTTGTTTGTGAATTTGACTTTTTTTAACCTTTAGGTCTTTTTCTTCTCTAAAAAAATCATTTGTCAAAAAAAATGCTTTGCTTTTAAGTTGTTTTGAGTTTTTGAATAGTTTTATTGATATATATATATATAAACAAGTTTCTTTCCTTCGTTGTTTTTTATAAAAAAACTGTATATATCTTTTTTTAAGGTTGCCAAAGCAGAATTTTAGAAAGAGAAGAATCGCTTGCTTAGCCCTGCTTGTCAAAAAAAAGACTGCTTGCTTCCAATATCTATTTTTTTATTTTTCCCTGCAATGTTATTTGTTTGCATATATATATATTTAAAAAAATCAAAAACTCAAAAACAAAACAAAAATTTCATCATAGTTGCATTGTTAATACACGTTTAATTTCTGCTTTGCATTTCATCTTAGATTTTGATTCATAATAACGATTAGACATCGATAACTCTTAATTGTATATTGATAAATTGTCTTTTTTAAACAATTTAATTTCTCGATGTCTAGGCTACGGCAGAGCAATAATCAGTTATAAATATTAGGGTGATTCGTAAATATTATACTGAATTGTTTCTCTGAAGATACTTAAACCTTCGGCTGCATTGCTATGGTGATTCGTGGTGCACCGATAACCCCTGCCTGTTACCTGGCTAAGAACTATCTTGTTGAATTAAGACAAATTATGATTATACAATTTTGTGTTAACTTAGGATAAACCATTTGTAATTAACCTTTGAATTCATTTAGTTCCATTAGTTCATGCATATTTAAAAGTACAAAAAAAAATCAAAAATCCAAAACTAAAAGAAAAATTGTAAATATTCCCTTTATTTTTCTTTGAAATTTTTTCCTTTTCCTTTGAAAAACAAAATCCAAAAAAATATATAAAACCTTTTTAAAAAAACCAAAAAAAAAAAATTTGAAAATCCAAAAACAAAGCAAAAATCAATTTTCCATTTTGAAAAATAAATTCTATTTGTAAATATTTTTCTTCATAAAAAAACAAAAAAAAAACATACTTGAAAATGTCCGAGTTTCCCCACTTACGTGAATTTTACAATAAATGTGAAAATCAATATAATACATATGATTTCACTCCAAATTCGTATGGATATTTTAACACCAACTATTTTTTAAATGATTCAAATTTCGAACCACAAAATTTTCAAAATAACGAGCAACCTTCAAATCTTGAAATTAGCATTTCGTCTTTACTTGAAATCTCTACACAACAAAATCAAACGATAAATGATTTGTGTAATTCGTATTTCTACTGTAACGACCCAGAATTTCTGTCATTTGAAATTCGTATATTTAATTGATTTTAAATATTAACCAGTAAAATTTTGTAAGTCGAATAAATATTATTTCGAATATCTAGATTTAATTGGATAATTAAATCGATAATTTAATATGTGAAATTACAGAAATAATTGGAAATTTGGTTTAATGTGATAAAAATTGATTTGTAAAATTGTATTAAATCATATTGGAGTTAGACGATATTTTAGAACTTTTAAAATTGAATTAAAAGTTAATTTGTAGGAAATTGAATATTTTAATATTTAATTGACGAGTAAAAATAGCCATTTTTCAAACAGTCTCGAATTTCGACGAAACTAGTTTCATCGGATCCGTAATGATATATTATTGTACGGTTTCAAATTTCGTGTCAATCGGATTTACGGTTTGTCCGAGGCAAGCTAAAACGCGTAGAAAATCGTTTGAGTGAATTTTGAATTTAAATAATTCGATTCAAAAACCTATCTTCCAAATTTGATCGAATTGGCTCCCGATATATATTCCATTGCGTTCGGAATGGGGGTAAAACATTATAAACGCTAGGCGGCACACTTCGTTTGGAGTTCGGAAAATTTTTGGATGAATAGTGTGTTGCCCTTTTTCTATAAAAGGACCTTAAATATTCACAATTGCAAAAGAATTAGGGTTTCAGCCCTAGCCGCCACTTATACTATCAATGGCCAAAAAATTCATCTCCTTCTCCCTCGGTTTTCTTCAAATCCATCAACAATTACGATAAACGTTCAACTACAAAGTTGTAAAGAGCATCAAGATCTCTATATCCAATGGTGGTGATCGTGTTTCGAGCAACATGGAGGGAGAAATCGAGGTTGGAACGAGCCGCGTTCGCACGCAATTTTAGGTGCAAGGGGGCCTGAGCTCGACCGGGTTCATGGCGTTGATGGCTCTCGAGTGGGGCGTTCGAATGACACTCTCTGATCGTCTTCAAAGTCGTTGATGGTGGCTCGAAATTTCGAGAAAGGAGGCGACCGTGGGTTCCTATTCGTGCTCATTACCTGGGTGGAGAAGAAGATAGAGCGAGCGATCACGATCTTTCCCTATGAAATCTACGGCCCAGATATGTTTAAGGTTGAAAATATTAAAGAAAATTGTAAATAATTATATATTAAAATCGTTCAAACTTTAAAATGATGTAACTCTTTCATACGAGGTTCGTTTTGGACGAAACAAATTGCGTTGGCTTTGTATCGACGAATACTACGCGATGGAGGTGGATTGGAATCGATTGGAGCTAGTGAAAATTTTGGATAAAATTAAACGCACGTTTAATTTTATTCGAAATAAAACGTTGAAACTGTTATTTGAAAACAAAGTGAAAACTTCTCACTCAATCGAAATTGTTTCGATTTAAAATTTTAAATAGTTAAATTTAAAATTGCTTGATTGTGTGATTGAATGATAGATTATTATCTCTTGTTTTGAAATAGACCCTATACGCCGTATATTAAGCAGATGTTATTTATTAAACACATATACCGCGATATTCCACCTTGAAACGGAATTGGCATTATATATGTACTTGGAGTTGATTTTCCCGCATTATATAGCGGATGAGACCCTATTGCGCCGCATAATAGGGGATAATATTTTTTATAAACCCATATACCATGATATTCCATCTTGAAACGGGATTGGTATTGTGCTAACATCTGTGGATGCAGGGAAACAGGTTGGAGGAATCCAGCTGGATTCCTCAAATAATTGAATTTGTTTCAATGTTGCGTGTTGATTTATTTATAATCTCTGTATGATTATCTTTGTGATTGAAATCGTTAAAGGCTAAAATTTAGCTGAATATAATTTTGGTATCGTTAGATACCGGAAATAAATAAATATTTGAAAGTATACATTTTTTTTGAATTTTGGAATTGATTCATTTTAAATAAATAAACGTTATAATTTTTATGTTATAAAAGTTATGATTTTTTGTGAAATATAACCAAAATGTGATTTTTGAAATAAGTAGTTGATTAATTTGTAAAACGGTTTGAATTGGGATTTTTGAATTATTATAAACGGTTTATATAAAAGATTTATAAAATTGATATTTATAAATTAAAAATATTGGAATTATAAAACGAGTTTTTTTTAAGTGTTAAAATGAAGTATAAATGGATTTTATAAGTGAATGAAATTTATAGATTTATAAATTGTGAAGTTATAAAATAAATAGATTTTATAAAATAAAAGATTTATAAGTAATTAACTTATAAATTGGATTTTGGCATTTTAATGAGATATAAATAGAATTTGTAAATAAAGTGATTTTATAAGTTGAAGTTGTTATAAAATATAAATGGAATTTATAAACATTGTTTTATAAATCCGAAATCGACTTATTTTGATAAGTCAATTATTATAGATTATTAAAGGAAATATATCCACGATTTTGGACAGTGGATAATCCTTTAAATAAAATGTGTAGAAATGATGAATTAGGTAAACGAAGTATATTCACGATTTTGGACAGTGAATAATATATTAAAGAAATATTTTAGGAAGTGATATTTTAAATAGAATTGAAATGATTTGAAGTTGTTTTAAAATGTTTTAAGGATCAAAACCCTAGATTTCAACATTCATTGTTGAAATAGACGTTTTCGAGAAATAAGGAAAAGATGGACTATAACACTGTTGTTATAGTAAATAATTTTCGAAAGGAAATGTTTTATATAGTATTGGGATTTATATATCTATCTTAATTTCGAATCCCTATACCAGTGAATTTGGGTTGTCGTAACGATGTTTTACGCAACATTCGTTTTCACTCAAATGAATGTGTTTAAGAGAATGTTTTCCTTAAAGAATAAATTATATACTTAATTGTTATTTAAGTATATTGAATATTTTCCAAATGTTGAAAATAGATAGATTTGTGAATTACTTATTATTAAATAAGTATGGGAATGTTTTCCAATATGAAGTGAAATGTTTTGAGATTTTATCTTTTAAAGATAAATTGAAAGCGATATTTGAAGTCGAGTTGAAAATCATATATCAATAGATATTTGGAAATTTAAATTCACATGGAATTTATAAAGGAAAGGGGAATTTGTTTAAAAAAAATAAACATTGATTTATTTTTGAAGTGTGGCAAAATTATCTTGTACAGATATTTTTGGAAAATAAATAATTAGGGAAATTATTTGGAATCTGGTGATGTTGTGCATATCTATTGATATTTAAATAACCGGATATCAATATTTACCTTTAAATGGGTATTTGTTGTGATTTGCTTGAATTTGAATGCTACACTTGTTTTAAAATAAGCGCTCGTTATTCGGTTTAACCAGGAGAGGACCTTTGGGTCATGAATCTCATTCCGAATAGTGATACGTCGTAATGGATAGCATTTGAAGACCAGTGTTGATGACCGAATATTTTCGAAAATGGAAGGATTACCGTCGAATGTCTCTGCATCGGCTGATCTACGATATAGAAATTTTATCACCTTTTGTGATGGGAAGTCCAGTCGTGGTTAGTGAATACCCGGATTGCAAGGGCTTCTTTGGAAGTGCCTTCGGTTCCGTTCGATCCAGGAACGAACTTGTATGGATGTGTGTCTGACGTTACAATTTGAGATGTAAAGCTGGTTTCTATCAAATATATTTCTGTTGGTGGCGGAGAATTTATTCTCTTAGCTTAACACCCTTCTCTGAGACGTACGAGCTTAGAGGTTATGTAGTTGATGGTTACTAGTGATATATTCCCAAATTTGTAATGTGGCATACGAAGTGCTGCTGATCATTTGTTGATCGAAGCATGGCTTTTGTATAAAGCGTAGCTTTGTGGACGAGACTTCGTCGGACCTCACGCCCCGGAAATGGTCAAAACAGGAAAGATGCAGCAATGTTTTAGGGAGTAGCGCCCCTTAGGGTATGTCATTTCCTTCTGGATAGAAGTGGTATCATGGTATGGAACCCAGATACTTACTTATGTGAATGTCGCAAATATATATATGACTTTGTGATTGATGTTGGTTGAGGATCTTCAGATAAAGGTTGTTTACAACCGGGGGATGGCATACTCGTGTTAGTTGTTACCTACTTTTGCAGAGGTAACTCAGCCTTGTGTTGGCAGAGATTCAGTTAGGTTCTCGAGGCGTCTCTCCAGAGGCGTTTCCATTTGGCAATGGGAAGTTCCTTGGCCTGACCATTTGTTGAAAATCCAAACTCCAATACGTACTTTGTACGGTTTTAGTTGTATAACCTGCCATTTACTTATAGTGGTCACCACTATTTAGATGGTAGCTATAGTAGGCATAGTTCGGAATGTCTATGTTGGCTAAGATTTATATCGTACTTTCGAAATGTTTCCTACACTTTGCACTTATAATAATAATATCAAAGAAAATTTCTCGTATCAAGCATGTTTGACTATCATAAGGAGAAATCTCCTCCGATTCTGCGTTTGCATTGTGTGTGTGCGCGGGAGGCCTTATGGTAGTCTCATTTTCTAAAAAAGCATTGCGAATCTAATTTAAAATAATTCTTTGTTTGTTTTTAAAGATAAACTATTTTAAGTTCTCACACAAGTCCCATGACTGACCTGGAGTTTATTGTTTCCTTCCTAAACTCTGGGTGCCCACCAATTTTTACACGGGCAGTCTAGAGTCAGGTTATCAGGTTATTCTGGAATTCAGGAGTTGCTATAGAGATCAGGAGCAAGCTCGATGGCTTGGCGTATCAACTAGTATATAGTGTTTCTTTTCCGCTGTGTGTTGTTGTAAACTCTGATAATGTAATGAAATGTGATGTAATGTAATAAATGATATAGTGATTCTGTTTAAAGATTATTCATTTATCTACTATATGTTGTTCCGCTACGATTGTGAGATTCTGATATTGTTCTGTTGCTTTTCTTTTCTTTCTTTCTTTCGTCTTCTATCCTTTTCTTCTTCTTTAACCCTAAGGGTTCGGATTTACGGCCTTCGATTGCTCGGCAGTTGATACAGTGGACGTATTAATGTCGACTTTCGGGAGTCGAAAATCCCGTTCCTCACATTTGGTATCAAAGCATATGGTTAAGCGACAACCTTGGCTCTGTTGGGAATTACTCATTAGAGATAGAGTCAATAGTATTCTAGAATGAGTTTGAGTGTAATAATAGATATGAGCGCGTATTTGTTAGTGAATATAATTTCTTTTTATTTTGTTGATTGGTTTGTTAAGTGGTATATGGACTCTGGTTAATACGAGTAATTAACGTTGTTGATAGGAATCTCTAAACACTTGTACAAAACAAATTTGACACGATATCATTTTGAAATAGGGTAAATGAAATAATTTTACCTCGATTATATTTTACATATAAAGTAAATAATTTTTCAGAAATTATTAAAGTGTATATAAATTGATTGTTTGGTCGTTGAAAATGTAAGAATATATATAAGTTAATTAAAGGATGTTTGAATAATCTAAATAAAAAACAGTTGTGAAAGAATAAATTGTATAAGCGAAGAATTATAAGTATGGAATTATAATTAATAAGATTTACAATTGTAAAATGATTTTATATAAGTAAAGAGAAAATAGTGAAATTATATAAGTAAAAGATTTATAAATGTGATTTATGAATGAAAGGAAAATTTTTAAGAGAATATTAAGCACTGAATTCACTACTGTTGCTGGAAAATAATAAGGGTGATGACTGCAGCATCATCGGTATCATTTTTGAGTTTCTGCATGATGGATTTGCTACCATAGTAAATTGGAAATTGAAGTTTTGTTGTGATAAACAAATTTGAAATTTAACTAAAGGAAAGTTAAATAGAATTTAATTTAGAATTGGAACCTGAATTGGATTTATAAGTGGAAATTTAAGTTAAGTTAAACAAATGATGTTTGAAATGGAATATAACTCAAGTAATGTTGGATGAAGTTGATTTTGGTATCGAAGTAAATTAATAAAGTGAAGTGATGAATATGAACTTGAGTTATGTAATGAAATTCAACTTTATATGGTAAAATGAATTAGCAATTGAATTAATGAATGAATTGAATGTAAATCAATCGAATGTAAGTAAATTGATATGAAATAATGGATGTAAGTGATAATTCATTAAAGCTAATTAAAAGTGATGGACCAAATTGAATGTAAAGTAAAGAAAATTGAATGAATTTGGTTGTACTGAATATACATTGATTGTTAGATTGTTGTTAGTTGATTGTATATAATTCATTAAGTGTTAATGAAATTGAATCAGTGAAACTGAAAGCTATGTAATTTGATTTGAATGTGGAAGTGAACTAACTTGAATGTAAATTAGTAAATATAAACTAATTGAAAATGAATGTTAGTAAAGTCCAATGTTAATGAATCAAATGTGATTTAAATGAAAAACCAATTCATTGAATATTAATGAGAAGTGCATGTATATTGATTTGACATGGATTTGTTGGATAAGTTGTTTGGTGCTTGAATTTATTGCTTTTTGTTGCATTTGCTATATTGGCACATATTGTTGTTGCTTCTGGTATATGTTGTATATCGATATTATTTTCTATATACATGTTTCTCATTGTTGTTGAGTGTATAGTAGGTGTTGATGGCGCATGCTTCGCATTTGGAGCTCGCTTTCACACTATTTTAGCCGTATATGCTCGCTAATAATATATAAGGTACATATCTCGGATTACATATCGTACTTTTACACTTTTTTCCCTACGGGATGCCTCATTACTTGATGAGATGTATATATATTTGTGATGTATATATTGCCATTTTTTTTCGGATCGAACCGCGCAAAGGAGACCATAGCGAATTTTTTTGAAAATTTAAGGCGTTAGAATATTTTTGAGAAAATTGGAAAATTTTGAAAACTATAACTTTGATTTTGGAGTGAAAAGTTAAATGATTTAGTTGGTTTTGAAAAGATAACTAAGTATGATTTGAAAACTTAGTAAAGTTATTGTAAGAAGTTTAATTATGGATTTTGGAAAAGTTAAAATGTTTAAATGAATTTGAAATTTAAATTGAACAAATGGTTTTGGAAAGTTAATGGATTTTGTAACTCTTTTTCTTACTTGGTAATTTCGATGACGAAATTCTTTTAAGGGGGGAAGTTTGTAACGACCCAGAATTTCTGTCATTTGAAATTCGTATATTTAATTGATTATAAAAATTAACCAGTAAAATTTTGAAAGTCGAATAAATTTTATTTCAATATCTAAATTTAATTGGATAATTAAATCGATAATTTAATATGTGAAATTACAGAAATAATTTGAAATTTGGTTTAATGTGATAAAAATTGATTTGTAAAATTGTATTAAATCATATTGGAGTTAGAACGATATTTTAGAACTTTTAAAATTGAATTAAAAGTTAATTTGTAGGAAATTGAATATTTTAATATTTAACTGACGAGTAAAAATAGCCATTTTTCAAACAGTCTCGGATTTCAATGAAACTAGTTTTATCGGATCCGTAATGTTATATTATTATATGGTTTCAAATTTTGTGTCAATCGGATTTACGGTTTGTCCAGGGCAAGCTAAAACGCGTAGAAAATCGTTTGAGTGAATTTTGAATTTAAATAATTCGATTCGAAAACCTATCTTCCAAATTTGATCGAATTGGCTCCCGATATATATTCCATTGCGTTCGAAATGGGGGTAAAATATTATAAACGCCAGGCGGCACGCTTCGTTTGGAGTTCGGAATTTTTTTGGATGAATAGTGCGTTGCCATTTTTCTATAAAAGGACCTTAAATATTCACAATTGCAAAAGAATTAGGGTTTTAGCCCTAGCCGCCACTTATACTATCAATGGCCGAAAAATTCATCTCCTTCTCCCTTAATTTTCTTCAAATCCATCAACAATTACGACAAACGTTCAACTACAAAGTTGTAGAGGGCATCAAGATCTCTCTATCCAACGGTGGTGATCGTGTTTCGAGCAACGTAGAGGGAGAAATCGAGGTTGGAACGTGCTGCGTTCGCACACGTTTTTAGGCGCGGGGGGGGTGAGCTCGACCGGGTTCATGGCGTTGATGGCTCTCGAGTGGGGCGTCGAATGGCACTCTCTAATCGTCTTCAAAGTCGACGATGGTGGCTCGAAATTTCGAGCAAGGAGACGGCCGTGGGTTCCTATTCGTGCTCGTTACCTGGGCGGAGAAGAAGATAGAGCGAGCGGTCATGATCTTTCCCTATGAAATCTACGGCCCAGATATGTTTACGGTTGAAAATATAAAAGAAAATTGTAAATAATTATATGTTAAAATCGTTCAAACTTTAAAATGCTGTAACTCTTTCATACGAGGTCCGTTTTGGACGAAACAAATTGCGTTGGCTTCGTATCGACGAATACTACGCGATGAGCTAGATTGGAATCGATTGGAGCTAGTGAAAATTTTGGATAAAATTAAACGTGCGTTTAATTTATTCAAAATAAAACGCTGAAACTGTTATTTGAAAACAAGGTGAGAACTTCTCTCTCAATTGAAATTGTTTCGATTTAAAATTTTAAACAGTTAAATTTAAAATAGCTTGATTGCGTGATTGAATGATAGATTATTATCTCTTGTTTTGAAATAGACCATATACGCCGTATATTAAGCGGATGTTATTTATTAAACACATATACCACGATATTCCGTCTTGAAACGGAATTGGTATTATATATGTACTTGGAGTTGATTTTCCCACATTATATAGCGGATGAGACCCTATTGCGCCGCATAATAGCGGATAATATTTTTTATAAACCCATATACCGCGATATTCTGTCTTGAAACGGGATTGGTATTGTGCTAACATCTGTGGATGCAGGGAAACAGGTTGGAGGGATCCAACTGGATTCCTCAAATAATTGAATTTGTTTCAATGATGCGTGTTGATTTATTTATAATCTCTGTACGATTATCTTTGTGATCGAAATCTTTAAACGCTAAAATTTAGCTAAATATAATTTTGGTATCGTTAGATGCCGGAAATAAATAAATATTTGAAAGTATACATTTTTTGAATTTTGGAATTGATTCATTTTAAATAAATAAACGTTATAATTTTTATGTTATAAAAATTATGATTTTTTGTGAAATATAACCGAAATGTGATTTTTGAAATAAGTAGTTGATTAATTTGTAAAAAGGTTTAAATTGGGAAATTTTGAATTATTATAAATGGTTTATATAAAAGATTTATAAAATTTATATTTATAAATTAAAAATATTGGAATTATAAAACGAGTTTTTTTAAGTGTTAAAATGAAGTATAAATGGATTTTATAAATGAATGAAATTTATAGATTTATAAATTGTGAAGTTATAAAATGAATAGATTTTATAAAATAAAAGATTTATAAGTAATTAACTTATAAATTGGATTTTGGCATTTTTATGAGATATAAATAGAATTTGTAAATAAAGTGATTTTATAAGTTGAAGTTGTTATAAAATATAAATGGAATTTATAAACATTGTTTTATAAATCTAAAATCAACTTATTTTGATAAGTCAATTATTATAGATTATTAAAGGAAGTATATCCATGATTTTGGACAATGGATAATCCTTTAAATAAAATATGTAGAAATGATGGATTTGGTTAACGAAGTATATTCACGATTTTGAACAGTGAATAATATATTAAAGAAATGTTTTAGGAAGTGATATTTTAAATAGAATTAAAGCGATTTGAAGTTGTTTTAAAATGTGTTAAGGATCGAAACCCTAGATTTCAACATTCATTGTTGAAATAGACGTTTTCGAGAAATAAGGAAAAGATGGACTATAACACTGTTGTTATAGTAAATGATTTTCGAAAGGAAATGTTTTATATAGTATTGGGATTTATATATCTATCTTAATTTCGAATCCCTATACTAGTGAATTTGGGTTGTCGTAACGATGTTTTACGCAACATTCGTTTTCACTCAAATGAATGTGTTTAAGAGAATGTTTTCCTTAAAGAATAAATTATATACTTAATTGTTATTTAAGTATATTGAATATTTTCTGAATGTTGAAAATAAATAGATTTGTGAATTACTTATTATTTAATAAGTATGGGAATGTTTTCCAATATATAGTGAAATGTTTTGAGATTTTATCTTTTAAAGATAAATTGAACGTGAATATTTGAAGTCGAGTTGAAAATCATATATCAATAGATATTTGGAAATTTAAATCCACATGGAATTATAAAGGAAAGGGGAATTTGTTTAAAAAAAAATAAACATTGATTTATTTTTGAAGTGTGGTAAAGTTATCTTGTATAGATATTTTTGGAAAATAAATAATTAGGGAAATTATTTGGAATCTGGTGATGTTGTGTATATCTATTGATAGTTAAATAACCGGCTATCAATATTTACCTTTAAATGGGTATTTGTTGTGATTTGATTGAATTTGAATTCTACACTTATTTTAAAATAAGCGCTCGTCATTCGGTTTAATCAGGAGAGGACCTTTGGATCATGAATCCTATTCCAATGGTGATACGTCGTAATGGATAGCATTTGGAGATCGGTGTTGAAGTTCAGATATTTTCGAAAATGGAAGAATTACCGTCGAATGTCTCTACATCGGCTGGTCTCCAATATAGAGATTTTATAACCCTTTGTGATTGGAAGTCCGGTCGTGATTAGTGAATATCCGGATTGCAAGGGCTTCTTTGGAAGTGCTTACGGTTCTGTTCGATCCAGGAACGGACTTGTATGGATGTGTGTCTGACGTTACAATTTGAGATGTAAAGCTGGTTTCTATCAAATATATTTCTGTTGGTGGTGGAGAATTTATTCTCTTAGCTTAACACCCTTCTCTGAGACGTACGAGCTCAGAGGTTATGTAGTTTATGGTTACTTGTGATATATTCCCAAATTTGTAATGTGGCATACGAAGTGCTGCTGAGCATTTGTTGATCAAAGCATAGCTTTTGTATAAAGCATAGCTTTGTGGACGAGACTTCGTCGGACCTCACACCCCGAAAATGGTCAAAACAGGAAAGATGCAGCAAGGTTTTAGGGAGTAGCGCCCCTTAGGGTATGTCATTTCCTTCTGGATAGAAGTGGTATCATGGTATGGAGCCCAGATACTTACTTATGTGAATGTTGCAAATATATATGACTTTGTGATTGATGTTGGTTGAGGATCCTCAGATAAAGGTTGTTTACAACCGGGGAATGGCATACTCGTTTCAGTTGTTACCTACTTTTGCAGAGGTAACCCGGCCTTGTGTTAGCAGAAATCCGGTTAGGTTCTCGGGTCGTCTCTTCAGAGGTGTTTCCATGTGGCAATGGAAAGTTTCTTGGCCTGACCATTTGTTGGAAATCCAAACTCAAATACGTACTTTGTACAGTTTTAGTTGTAGAACCTGCCATTTACTTATGGTGGTCACCACTGTTTAGATGGTAGCTATAGTAGGCATAGTTCGGAATGTCTATGTTGGCTAAGATTTATATCATACTTTCGAAATGTTTCCTACACTTTGCACTTATAATAATAATATCAAAGAAAATTTCTCGTATCAAGCATGTTTGACTATCATAAGGAGAAATCTCCTCCGATTCTGCGTCTGCATTGTGTGTGTGTGTGGGAGGCCTTATGGTAGTCTCATTTTCTAAAAAGCATTGCGAATCTAATTTAAAATATTTCTTTGTTTGTTTTTAAAGATAAACTGTTTTAAGTTCTCACACCCGTCCCATGACTGACCTGAAGTATAATGTTTCCTTCCTAAACTCTGGGTGCCCACCAATTTCTACACGGTCGTCTAGAGTCAGGTTATCAATTTATTCTAGAATTCAGGAGTTGCTGTGGAGATCAGGAGAAAGCTGGATGGCATGGTGTATCAACTAGTATATAGTATTTCTTTTCCGTTGTGTGCTGTTGTAAACTCTGATAATGTAACGAAATGTGATGTAATGTAATAACTGATGTAGTGATTCTGTTTAAAGATTATTCATTTATCTACTATATGTTGTTCCGCTGCGATTGTGAGATTCTGATATTGTTCTGTTGCTTTTCTTTTCTTTCTTTCTTTCTTCTTTTATCCTTTTCTTCTTCTTTAACCCTAAGGGTTCGGTTTTCCGGCCTTCGATTGCTCGGCAGTTGATACAGTGGACGTATTAATGTCGACTTTCGGGGGTCGAAAATCCCGTTCCTCACATCTACGATATCTCAAATCAAAGTTTTCAAGGATTTCAAAATTTGAATTCAATTCAAAATTCAAACGATTTCCATGTTAAACCATGCCAATTCAATTTTGAACTCCAAAATGAATTTCAAAATCAAAACGAAAATGTAATCCACTTTTCAAATGATTTTGGCAATGGAATAATCTCGACCACGATGCGGTTGAAAGTTTTAGTCAACAAATCCAAAATGAAAATTCTCAAGTTAATACCTATAAATTGGATTTTGTCGAGAAAATGAACGAAATTTACAATGATCAGACGGATTCGTTGTTTGAAACATATATGAAACAACGTGAAAATCAAAGTCCAACGTGTGACGAGTCAAGTGATAATCCAACTTTTACCCAAATCCACGATTTTCAAATAAAAACTTTTGAAATCGAAAATGAGAATCTTAATGAAGTTGTTGAAAACACGGTAATTGGTTTGGATTTCAATTATTTTGTGGGTGCTGAACTTGATTTAAAATTCGACCTTCCTTTTCTCGATTTAAAAAAAATAAATACAACAACTTCAGATTTTGAACTTGAGATACGCAATGAAGGTGTTGATAATCCAAATAAGGAAGACGAATTTAATGAACACAAATTTTTTGGAATTTTTGAAAATGAGTTCTGAAGGGAAAGATTTACATCACCATTTTGATTTTGAAATCGATGATTTTGAAGAAGTTTTCAATGATAAGTTTGAACTTCAACTTGGTGAAAATAAACTTGAATTTCAATCAATTTGTTTTATCAACCCCAAAAATGATCGAAAACCAAACAACCCAATCAATTTTAAATAAACCGACATTCGTTTTTCCAACTCAACATTCAATTTTGAAATCTTTTACGATTTGGTTTTCCGAGCTTAAGCTGTGTCTCGCATACTCGAAGAGACAAACGAATCGGTCTTTGGAAGACCGTTTCATTTACTTTTTAACGAAATATTTTCTGATACCGGGTAAATACATTTCATTTTCATGTAAATAATAATAAACGTTCCTTTCACTTGGGTTAATTGTGGGGACACAGTCAGAATCAAGTGTGGGGGGGAGACTAACCTTTTTTTTATTTTTCATGGTTTACTTTACTTTTTTTTCAAACCCCAAAATAAAAAAAATAAAACTAAAAAAACTAAAAAAAAAAATTAAGCATTTTTTATTTATTTTTAAAGAAACACTATAGGATAAATATATGGTTTTGCCTTATTAAATTGAAATTTTTGAAAGCTTATTTGTCTTAACAAAAATAAAAATAAAGTTTGAATATAAATAATAATGGTTTAACTAGTATATAGGAAGATTCATACGTGTTAATTATGAAATACATCCTAATTGAAAATCTTTGTTTTAAAATGTAGTTGATTTAAAGTAAAGGATATAACATTTTTTTGTCTTCTAAGTTAAGTGGTGCTAAGATTATTTTGCAAAACTCTCTCTTTCAAAAAAAATTGAAAAAAAATATGTATAAAAACAAAACATTTGGATATATGTAAATATTTTCTATTAACACATACGGTCGACAGGTGTACACACTTGTGTGTACACTTGCCAGCTCTTTACGTTTCTCACATCAGCCTGAAAGGCAGTGTGCACGATTGGTGTATCTAGCCTCAGTTTATCTGAGCTAGGTGTATATATAAAAATTCTTTTTAATAACGTCTGCAGTCATCAATAGGTGTTCACGCTCGTGTGTTCACTCGCCACGCTCTATATTCCCCTTACATAAGTCCGCAAGGCAGTGCATAGGTAATATATCTAGCTTCAGTTTGTCTGAGTTAGGCATATACAAATATTGTAAATATCAATAAAAATTTCAAAAAAAAAAAGAGGGAGTAAGCAAATGAAATCCAAGCACTATTTTTAACTTATTTGATTTGACTTGTTATTGAAAAGAAATGAATATACCACTTTGATAAACTTTGATAGTCAACTAAGAATCCATTTTATAATTACACTTTGTTATCAACCGAAATAACAAGTTAAACTATAGACTATTTGTTACGATAACATGTTTTTATTGAAAACTTTGACGAATAAATGACTAAAAAATTTCAAGATAATAACCAAAACCTATATTTAACTTATTTGTGTCAATTTAAAAGTAAATCTTTTATTTGTAAATATTTTCAAAAACTCGCATTCATCTCTTTATAAATAAATCTTGCATTTTGTAAATATTTTTATCATGCATTTGGATTTTGTGGGTAGTATCCGCTGAAAACCCTCACGAGACAACACTCGTCCTACTAGGGACACTCAGAGTTTAACGGCTTGTTGCATACGCTCAATGCAATCATGCTCCCTATGAAAACGGATTTATCTTAGTTTTAGTTTATTCAAGGATGAATAAAAAGATAAGCGTGGGGTATTTGATGTGTACGTAAATGTGCATATTTACCACCATATTTATTCTATTTAAATTAAATAAATGATCATATTGGATATTTTAACCTGTTTTAACCAAAATCCATATTAATTTCAAATTGTCACATATCCATCTTCATATAGGGGTAAAACGGTCATTTCTGTGCATATATTTCTTTAAGAAAAATTAATTAGAAATTTCCATACTATTTTGTAGGAATTTGATTTCAATTACAAGTTGTTTCATGAAGAAGATATGCATGCACAAAAAAAAACACAAAGGAATGAAAATGGAAATAATTCCAAGTGAAGATCATGGAGGACCCCACCTACCCACCACCTTGATGTACAAATTAGAGGCTAATGCACATGCTTATGGAATTAATGGCTTCATGTACACTTAAATGGGAATTATGACATGCTAATGATTACTTGGCGGCCACACTACCTCAAGGGCATTTTGGGCATTCCCCAAAATTATGAATTAGGGTTTCATACATGCATAAGTACCCATATGTTTCATGTAATCTCTTCCTCTTCCCTAGTCTCTCCTTAGTTAAGTCTAGCTTAGAAAATAAAAGAAAGCTTCTCTTTTCTTTTTCCATGGCTACTTACCCATTTTGTTTCATGTAATTTTTTTATGCAACTTTAATATATTTCTCTTTTCTTCTCTTGTAACGACCCAGAATTTTAAACAATTTAAATTGGAAATATTTAATTAATTTTAAATATTTAAATGATGGTTTGGATTGAATTTTCAATATAATTATGAATTTGATGATTAAATTATAGAATTTAATCTATCGAAGTTGAATAAAAAATTGAATCTTCAAATTTAAGCCAATTAAAAATATTTCAAAGGCTCGTAAAATTCATATTGATAATATTGAAGATAGTAAAAGCTTCAGAATTGAAATTGAAAGTGAATTGTTCAGTTTTGGAAATTTAATCGTTTGAATCAATATTTAAATAGCCGTCCGAGGCACAGTCTCGGAATTCGACGAAACCAGTTCCATTGGGTCCGGAATATTGAATTATTGCCGGATTTCAAATTTCGTAATTTTTGGAGTTGACATGTGATCACACGGTGTGTAAACGCATTGAAATAAAATCGAATTCAATTTAAATTTAAATTTAAATTTGGTCAAACATAGCATGTTATCTTCCGTGAATTATGCCTAAAATCACGAAATGAAATCGTGCAGCCCATGCCCTTTTCAATTTTAAGTATCCCTCCCCCTCGTTCAAAAATCAGAAATCACGCAGAAGAAAGCAAAGCAAAGAAAAAAATAATAATGGCCGAAGCCTTTAATTCTCAAACGAAATAAAATCAGGCCGAAGCCCTTCTTCCCAAATTCAAATCGAAACGCAGCCGAGTGTTAAAAATAAAAGGAAACGAAAAAGAAAAAAAAAAAGGGCACACACAAATTGGGGGTATCGGCGATCTTGGGGTGTCAGTGTCGCGTAGAAGAGGTGGAGCGGCGCGACGATGGGCAGTGAAGCGCGCTCGAGCGCGAGGCGCGCAGCAGCGATTGGGGGCGACGCGAAGGGCAAGCGGCGACGTGGGATCGCGGTGCGCGATTCAATGGGGCGATTCTCGATTCGAGATGAAGGAGAAGCGACGGCTATGGGTGATAGGGAGGCCGCGGCTGTGATTGGTTGTGGTGGTGACGAGCACGCGTGCGCGTGATGATGGGCGCGTGCGTAGGCGATTGGCGAGGCGCACGAGTCGTTGTTGGTAGTTCGAACGACGAGGCGTGTTCGAGGTGTTGAAGCACGAGCAGTGGCGAATTCTACAGTAAGGTGATTTTTATTTATTATTATTATTTTTATTTTTTTAACATATATGAATTGATGAAAAAAAAATATATAATGAAAGTTTAAAGACATGAATATTATTTGTTTTAGAATATGAAAGATTATAAAAAAAAGAAGAATGCTTCGAATTAAATAAAGTTAGTTTAAATTTTTAAAATTTAGTTAAAATCGAATTTATAATTGATAAAGTTATAAAAAAAAAAAAAGAAGAGAATTTAGTTTATAATCTAAATTCTTAGTTGAACGAATTTATTTAAAGAAATTGAAAATAAAGGATTTATAAGAATTTAGATGCAGTTAATATATAAAGTTTTAAAGGGAAATTAGTTTAAAACAGATTAAAAATGTATAAATAAACAGAAAATTCATTTTACAGTAAAGATATAAAATTTCGTTTTTAAGTTTAAAAAGAAATAAATAAGTAAACATAATTTATTAAAAGGAAGAAAAAATTTGGTTTAAAGCTAATTTATAGCTAAAATTAAGAAATAAAATTTAATTACTTGGTTTTATATTCAAGTATTAATAGATTGAAGAATTAGTTGTTAAAAGAAAAATATTAGTTCAAAATATTTTATTAAGAATAAAATTTTAGTTTAAAATATAATTTTTAGTTAATCAAAATTTATTAAAAATAAAAGGAAATTTCTAGTTAAAATTATTTTAAAAGTAAAATTATTAGTTGAAATAAATTTATTAGAGAAGAAAATTAGGTTAAATAAATTTATTAAACGAGAAATTGGTTCAAACGAAACTATCAGTTAATTTAACTATTAAAAATGAAATTGCCGATGAATCGAAATTATCTAATGAAAATTTAATTTATTCGATTGATTCGAATATTAATAAATTGTGTAAATATTTATACAAGGTATAAATGAAGAAAACAAGTTGAATTGGAAGTGGATTGCAAACGGGAATAAAGGTGAGAACTTCTCACTCAAAAGGAATTTTATTGTTTATTTAAATTTTAAATAGTTAAATTTAAAATTGATCGACTGTGTTGATTGAATGCTTGAATGATGATTGTTATATATATATTGGATGTGAATAGACCCTATACGCCGTTAGTAAGCGGAGGTTATTTATTACACACATATACCGCGATATTCCACCTCGAAGTGGAATTGGTATTATATTATATATATAGCAATATATATATTGGCATATGTATATATTGCAGTTGATTGATTTCCCGCATTTTCTTTTAGCGGATGAGACCCTATACGCCGTTAGTAAGCGGATATATATTTATAAAATCCCATATACCGCGATATTCCGTCTTGAAACGGAATGGTATTGTGCTAATGTCTGTGGATGCAGGGAAACAGGTTGGAGGGATCCAACTGGATTCCTCACAAATATTTGTTTGATTTCATATATTGTGATATTTGATTGTTTATCATGGAATGATATATGATATTGAAAAGTCGTGATTGACTAATTGATGTGTTGCATCATCAGATCCCATTTTTGAAGTTTAAAAATAACGATTTTTATTTTAAGAGATTTCTAAAGTAATTTTGAAAATATACGCTTTATAAATATTTTTAGAATTGATTCATTCTAAAGAAATAAACGTTAAAATTTTAATGTTATAAAAATTATATTTTTGAGAAAAAATAGTTAAAAGTTGATTTTTGAAAATATGGGATTAATGATTTTATAAAATAGTTTAAACTGGGATTTTTGAATCTATTGTAAAAAGTTTAAATATAGGATTTGTAAAAATTGGATTATTTTATAAATCAAGATGATGAAATTATAAAAGAGTTTAAAGACGTTTTGAAAATTGTAATATCAATTGTTTTATATAAAAAAAAAGATTTACAAACGGATATTTGTAAATTAAAAATATTGGAATTATAAAACGAAGTTTTATAAGAGTTAGAATGAATTGTGAATGAAATTCATAAATGAATGAACTTTATAGAATTATAAACAGTGAAATTATAAATGGAATTTTATAAGCAGTAGGTTTATAAAATTTATAAAGTTATTAAAGGAATGGATTTGGGTAAATAAATAAATCTTAGAAGTTATAAGATTTATAAATTTGGAGAGTTTAAAGGAACGATTTTGTAAACCAATAAATTATAAGTATTTAACTTATAATATGGAATCGTAGTATATCATCGAGATATAAAATTGAATAGATTTATAAAGGAATTTATAAAAGGAGTTGATATAAAATAAATAGAGATAGAATTTATAAACGTTGTTTTATAAATTCGAAATGACTTATTTTGATAAGTAGAATTGTTGTAATTTATTAATGGAGTTATATTCATGTTTTAGACAGTGAATAATCCTTTAAAATAAAATGAATAGAAGTGATGAAATTTATTAACAAAGAATATTCACGTTTTTGAATAGTGAATACTATGTTAAAGAAATTATTTTGGAAGTGATGTTTGAAATAGAATTAAAACGATCTAATGATGTTTTAAAATATGTTGAGATTTGAAATCATAGATTTCAACATTTATTGTTGAAATAGATGTTTTCGAGAAATAAAAGGAAATGGTAGATTATAACACTGTTGTTATAATAGATGATTTCCGAAAGGAAATGTTTTGTATAGTATTGGGATTTATATATCTATTTTAATTTCGAATCCCTATACTAGTGATTTTGGGTTATCGTAACGATGTTTTACGCAACATTCGTTTTGGCCCAAATAAATATGTTTAAGAGAATGATTTCCTTAAAGAATGAAATATATATATACTTAATCTCGATTTAAGTATATTGAATATTTTCCAAAGGTTGAAAATAAAAAGATTTGTGAATTACTTATAAATAAATAAGTATGGAATTGTTTTCCGATATAAAGTGAATATTTTGAAAATTTATCTTTTTGAAGATAAATTGAAAATGAATATTTGAAATCAAATATTCATAAATATTTTGGGAATATAAATTCAATATGGAATTTATAAAGGAAATTTGGAAAATAGGTTTAAAAATAAATATTGATTTATTTTTTTAAGTATGGAAAGTTTGTATCTTCTAAGGATACTTTGGAAAATAAATAATTGGGAAAATTATTTGGATTCTGGTGATGTTGTGCATATCTATTGATAGTTCAATAACCGACTATCAATATTTACCTTTGAAAGGTATTTGTTGTAAATTTGTTTGAAATTGAATGCCACACTTATTTTTTTTTAAAAATAAGCGCTCACTATTCGGGTTAACCGGGAAAGGACCATGGGGTCGTATAACCCATTCCAAATATGTGATACGTCGTTATGAATTGCATTCGAAGACCGGTGTTGAAGACCGGATATTTTCGAAAACGAAAGGGTTTCTTGTCGAATGTCTTTGCATCGACTGGTCCCCGGTATAGAGACTCCATATGTGATGGGAAGTCCGAACGTGATTAGTGAATATCCGGATTTCAAGGACTTCTTTGTAAGTGCCTTCGGTTCTGTTCGAGCCCGGAACAGACTTGTATGGATTGTGTGTCTGACATTACAAGTTGAGATATAAAGCCGATTTCTTTCAAATATATTTCTGTGGTGGCGGAGAATTTATTCTTTTAGCTTAACACCCTTCTCTGAGACGTACGAGCTCAGAGGTTATATAGTTGAAGTTATCAGCAATATATTCCCAATTTGGTAATGTGACATGCTGAGTGATGCTGAAATGATCATTGTGTTGATTATTTGTGATAGGATCGTTTATTTGATCGTCTATCCTTGTGATCATTGTGTTGATCATTTGTTGACCCAAAGCATGGCTTTTGTATAAAGTATGTTTTTGTGGACGTGAATTCGTCGAGCCTCACACCCCGTGAATGGTCAAAACAGGAAAGAAGCAGCAAGGTTATGAGGGGTAGCGCCCTTTAGGATGTGTCCATTTCCTTCTGGAAAAGGGTGGTATCATGGTATGGAGCCCAGATACTTACTCATGTTGAAAACACTTTATGATTGTGTGAATTGATTACGAGCGCTCGGTTGAAAGGTCCCAAAGGACCGGGGAATGGCATATTCGGTCAGTTGTTACTCAGTTAGGAGTAACCCGGCCTTGTGTTGGTAGAGATCCGGTTTGGTTCTCGGGGATGTCCATCCAGAGGCATTCTCATGTGGCAATGGGAAGTTCCTTGGCCTGATCATTCGTTGGAAATCCAATTCCCAATACGAAATTTGTACGGTATTAGTTGTAGAACCTGCCATTCACTTATGGTGGTCACCACTGTTTGGATGGTAGCTATAGTAGGCATACGATAATGGTCGTATGTTGGCTAAGATTTATATTCTACTTTCGAAATGAATTTTCCACTACACTATGCACTAGTAATAATATCAAATGTTATTTTAAATGCGTATCAAGCATCTTTGACTATCATAAGGAGAAATCTCCTCCGATTCTGCGTTTGCATTGTGTGTGTGTGCGGGAGGCCTTATGGTAGTCTCATTTTTAAAAGCATTGCGAATTGAATTTAAAAATATTCCTCTATTTTGATTTTAAAGTTAAATAAACTGTTTTGAGTTCTCACACCAGTCACATGACTGACTTGGAGTTTATTGTTTTCCTTCCTAAACTCTGGGTGCCCACAAATTTCCACACGGGCAGTCAAGAGTAAGGTTTATCAGGATATTCTGGATATTCTGGAGTTGCTGGAGGCAAGATGGATGGCATGGCGTATTACTAGTTTATATAGTATTTCTTTTCCGCTGCACTGTTTATTGTTGTATGTTGTTGTACACTCTGATGATATGATATGATGTAATGAAATATAATGTGATGTAATAACTGAGATAGTTCTTTGTTTAAAGATTATTCATTTATCTATTATATGTTGTTCCGCTGCGAATTGTGAGATTCTGTAGTTGTTCTGTTGTTTCTTTCTGTTCTGTTTTTCTTTCTCTCTTCTTCTACCTCTTTCTTCTTTCTTAAAAACCCTCAGTGTTCGTATTTTCGTTCACCTTGAGTTAATCAATGGAGATTAGTGTCTATTCAAGGAGTACGGATTTACGGGTCCTGACAATGTGGTATCAGAGCTGATGGTTAAGCGACAACCATGGTTCTGTAGGGTATTACTCATTAGAGATAGAGTCAGTAGTACTCTAGAATGAGTTTGAGTGTAATAATAGATATGAGCGCGTATTTGTTAGTGAATATAAAATTGTTTTTGAATCGGGTAAATAAAATAATTTTGCCCAAAACTATTTTTGAATAGAAAAGAAATGATTTTCTATGAATTATTATAGTATATGGTTGCATGATTGTTAGAAGTGATAATATTGAATTATTATCATTAGTATATGGATTAAATAAAATAAAATGGATTGAATTCAAGTAAACTAACTTGATAAATTATTAATTCATGGACTAATGAATTGGAATTTGAATTGGCTAAATTAAAGTTTAGTCGTAAGCTAAATTTGAAGATGGATTTGAATTTGTATATAAATTCAAGTGAGTAAAAGAAATTAATTGAAATTCTCTTTGTTGGCAATTAAGTAAATTCGAGATGAATTGAAAATTTAAATGAATTAGTGAATGAAACTAATTTAAGGTAGTAATGTGAATTACTAAATGAAAGTTAGTCGTTAGAATTCAATATTTAAAATTGAGAATCGAATTCGAATGAATTTGGAATCGTGAATTGAATTGAAATGTGAAATTAAATAAAATTGGATATGTAACTTCAAAAATGAAGTAAAAACGTATAAGAAGCATATGTTGAAAATTTTGTAATGAAATTAGCAAAATTGTTTGAATGTTGGTTTTGGATGCTACTACCAGCAGATTATACAGGTTATACAGGTGTATAAAAGGATTGAGATTTTGATTTCAAAGATAAAATTGAATTGCTCGACAAAAAGGTACGTATTTCAATTTCAGTATGAGATTTGGTGACTTTCTTCTCTAGCCACTAGGCTTTTCTCTTTTCTTTTTGATTCTGAGGGGCCGTGGTGCCATTTTGTAGTCGTACCGATCGAGCCGCGCAAAGGAAACGCTGGCGAAATTTTTCGAAAATTTAGGGTGTTAGAAAAATTTTGAGAAAATTTTGAAAGTTTGAAATTTGAATTTGAATTTAAGTTGTTAGGAGAACAATGTTGTTTGGAACTCATAATTGAAGTTGGAAAGTTAGTTGAAATGAAAATGAATCTCTAGTAAAAAGATTGAGATTAGCAAGTTGATAAAACTATTTGGATTGTGAAAGATAATAATCAAGATAAGGGCATTCTTCTTAACTTGTAATTTCGGGACGAAATTCTTTTAAGGGGGAAAGATTGTAACGACCCAGAATTTTAAACAATTTAAATTGGAATTATTTGATTAATTTTAAATATTTAAATGATGGTTTGGATTGAATTTTCAATATAATTATGAATTTGATGATTAAATTATAGAATTTAATCTATCGAAGTTGAATAAAAAATTGAATCTTCAAATTTAAGCCAATTAAAAATATTTCAAAGGCTCGTAAAATTCATATTGATAATATTGAAGATAGTAAAAGCTTCAGAATTGAAATTGAAAGTGAATTGTTCAGTTTTGGAAATTTAATCGTTTGAATCAATATTTAAATAGCCGTCCGAGGCACAGTCTCGGAATTCGATGAAACCAGTTCCATTGGGTCCGGAATATTGAATTATTGCCGGATTTCAAATTTCGTAATTTTTGGAGTTGACATGTGATCACACGGTATGTAAACGCATTGAAATAAAATCGAATTCAATTTAAATTTGGTCAAACATAGCATGTTATCTTCCGTGAATTATGCCTAAAATCACGAAATGAAATCGTGCAGCCCATGCCCTTTTCAATTTTAAGTATCCCTCCCCCTCGTTCAAAAATCAGAAATCACGCAGAAGAAAGCAAAGCAAAGAAAAAAATAATAATGGCCGAAGCCTTTAATTCTCAAACGAAATAAAATCAGGCCGAAGCCCTTCTTCCCAAATTCAAATCGAAACGCAGCCGAGTGTTAAAAATAAAAGGAAACGAAAAAAAAAAAGAAAAAAAGGGCACACACGAATTGGGGGTATCGGCGATCTTGGGGTGTCAGTGTCGCGCAGAAGAGGTGGAGCGGCGCGACGATGGGCAGTGAAGCGCGCTCGAGCGCGAGGCGCGCAGCAGCGATTGGGGGCGACGCGAAGGGCAAGCGGCGACGTGGGATCGCGGTGCGCGATTCAATGGGGCGATTCTCGATTCGAGATGAAGGAGAAGCGACGGCTATGGGTGATAGGGAGGCCGCGGCTGTGATTGGTTGTGGTGGTGACGAGCACGCGTGCGCGTGATGATGGGCGCGTGCGTAGGCGATTGGCGAGGCGCACGAGTCGTTGTTGGTAGTTCGAACGACGAGGCGTGTTCGAGGTGTTGAAGCACGAGCAGTGGCGAATTCTACAGTAAGGTGATTTTTATTTATTATTATTATTTTTATTTTTTTAACATATATGAATTGATGAAAAAAAAAATATAATGAAAGTTTAAAGACATGAATATTATTTGTTTTAGAATATGAAAGATTATAAAAAAAAGAAGAATGCTTCGAATTAAATAAAGTTAGTTTAAATTTTTAAAATTTAGTTAAAATCGAATTTATAATTGATAAAGTTATAAAAAAAAAAAGAGAATTTAGTTTATAATCTAAATTCTTAGTTGAACGAATTTATTTAAAGAAATTGAAAATAAAGGATTTATAAGAATTTAGATGCAGTTAATATATAAAGTTTTAAAGGGAAATTAGTTTAAAACAGATTAAAAATGTATAAATAAACAGAAAATTCATTTTACAGTAAAGATATAAAATTTCGTTTTTAAGTTTAAAAAGAAATAAATAAGTAAACATAATTTATTAAAAGGAAGAAAAAATTTGGTTTAAAGCTAATTTATAGCTAAAATTAAGAAATAAAATTTAATTACTTGGTTTTATATTCAAGTATTAATAGATTGAAGAATTAGTTGTTAAAAGAAAAATATTAGTTCAAATTATTTTATTAAGAATAAAATTTTAGTTTAAAATATAATTTTTAGTTAATCAAAATTTATTAAAAATAAAAGGAAATTTCTAGTTAAAATTATTTTAAAAGTAAAATTATTAGTTGAAATAAATTTATTAGAGAAGAAAATTAGTTTAAATAAATTTATTAAACGAGAAATTGGTTCAAACGAAACTATCAGTTAATTTAACTATTAAAAATGAAATTGCCGATGAATCGAAATTATCTAATGAAAATTTAATTTATTCGATTGATTCGAATATTAATAAATTGTGTAAATATTTATACAAGGTATAAATGAAGAAAACAAGTTGAATTGGAAGTGGATTGCAAACGGGAATAAAGGTGAGAACTTCTCACTCAAAAGGAATTTTATTGTTTATTTAAATTTTAAATAGTTAAATTTAAAATTGATTGACTGTGTTGATTGAATGCTTGAATGATGATTGTTATATATATATTGGATGTGAATAGACCCTATACGCCGTTAGTAAGCGGAGGTTATTTATTACACACATATACCGCGATATTCCACCTCGAAGTGGAATTGGTATTATATTATATATATAGCAATATATATATATATTGGCATATGTATATATTGCAGTTGATTGATTTCCCGCATTTTCTTTTAGCGGATGAGACCCTATACGCCGTTAGTAAGCGGATATATATTTATAAAATCCCATATACCGCGATATTCCGTCTTGAAACGGAATGGTATTGTGCTAATGTCTGTGGATGCAGGGAAACAGGTTGGAGGGATCCAACTGGATTCCTCACAAATATTTATTTGATTTCATATATTGTGATATTTGATTGTTTATCATGGAATGATATATGATATTGAAAAGTCGTGATTGACTAATTGATGTGTTGCATCATCAGATCCCATTTTTGAAGTTTAAAAATAACGATTTTTATTTTAAGAGATTTCTAAAGTAATTTTGAAAATATACGCTTTATAAATATTTTTAGAATTGATTCATTCTAAAGAAATAAACGTTAAAATTTTAATGTTATAAAAATTATATTTTTGAGAAAAAATAGTTAAAAGTTGATTTTTGAAAATATGGGATTAATGATTTTATAAAATAGTTTAAACTGGGATTTTTGAATCTATTGTAAAAAGTTTAAATATAGGATTTGTAAAAATTGGATTATTTTATAAATCAAGATGATGAAATTATAAAAGAGTTTAAAGACGTTTTGAAAATAGTAATATCAATTGTTTTATATAAAAAAAAAAGATTTACAAACGGATATTTGTAAATTAAAAATATTGGAATTATAAAACGAAGTTTTATAAGAGTTAGAATGAATTGTGAATGAAATTCATAAATGAATGAACTTTATAGAATTATAAACAGTGAAATTATAAATGGAATTTTATAAGCAGTAGGTTTATAAAATTTATAAAGTTATTAAAGGAATGGATTTGGGTAAATAAATAAATCTTAGAAGTTATAAGATTTATAAATTTGGAGAGTTTAAAGGAACGATTTTGTAAACCAATAAATTATAAGTATTTAACTTATAATATGGAATCATAGTATATCATCGAGATATAAAATTGAATAGATTTATAAAGGAATTTATAAAAGGAGTTGATATAAAATAAATAGAGATAGAATTTATAAACGTTGTTTTATAAATTCGAAATGACTTATTTCGATAAGTAGAATTGTTGTAATTTATTAATGGAGTTATATTCATGTTTTAGACAGTGAATAATCCTTTAAAATAAAATGAATAGAAGTGATGAAATTTATTAACAAAGAATATTCACGTTTTTGAATAGTGAATACTATGTTAAAGAAATTATTTTGGAAGTGATGTTTGAAATAGAATTAAAACGATCTAATGATGTTTTAAAATATGTTGAGATTTGAAATCATAGATTTCAACATTTATTGTTGAAATAGATGTTTTCGAGAAATAAAAGGAAATGGTAGATTATAACACTGTTGTTATAATAGATGATTTCCGAAAGGAAATGTTTTGTATAGTATTGGGATTTATATATCTATTTTAATTTCGAATCCCTATACTAGTGATTTTGGGTTATCGTAACGATGTTTTACGCAACATTCGTTTTGGCCCAAATAAATATGTTTAAGAGAATGATTTCCTTAAAGAATGAAATATATATATACTTAATCTCGATTTAAGTATATTGAATATTTTCCAAAGGTTGAAAATAAAAAGATTTGTGAATTACTTATAAATAAATAAGTATGGAATTGTTTTCCGATATAAAGTGAATATTTTGAAAATTTATCTTTTTGAAGATAAATTGAAAATGAATATTTGAAATCAAATATTCATAAATATTTTGGGAATATAAATTCAATATGGAATTTATAAAGGAAATTTGGAAAATAGGTTTAAAAATAAATATTGATTTATTTTTTTAAGTATGGAAAGTTTATATCTTCTAAGGATACTTTGGAAAATAAATAATTGGGAAAATTATTTGGATTCTGGTGATGTTGTGCATATCTATTGATAGTTCAATAACCGACTATCAATATTTACCTTTGAAAGGTATTTGTTGTAAATTTGTTTGAAATTGAATGCCACACTTATTTTTTTTTAAAAATAAGCGCTCACTATTCGGGTTAACCGGGAAAGGACCATGGGGTCGTATAACCCATTCCGAATATGTGATACGTCGTTATGAATTGCATTCGAAGACCGGTGTTGAAGACCGGATATTTTCGAAAACGAAAGGGTTTCTTGTCGAATGTCTTTGCATCGACTGGTCCCCGGTATAGAGACTCCATATGTGATGGGAAGTCCGAACGTGATTAGTGAATATCCGGATTTCAAGGACTTCTTTGTAAGTGCCTTCGGTTCTGTTCGAGCCCGGAACAGACTTGTATGGATTGTGTGTCTGACATTACAAGTTGAGATATAAAGCCGATTTCTTTCAAATATATTTCTGTGGTGGCGGAGAATTTATTCTTTTAGCTTAACACCCTTCTCTGAGACGTACGAGCTCAGAGGTTATATAGTTGAAGTTATCAGCAATATATTCCCAATTTGGTAATGTGACATGCTGAGTGATGCTGAAATGATCATTGTGTTGATTATTTGTGATAGGATCGTTTATTTGATCGTCTATCCTTGTGATCATTGTGTTGATCATTTGTTGACCCAAAGCATGGCTTTTGTATAAAGTATGTTTTTGTGGACGTGAATTCGTCGAGCCTCACACCCCGTGAATGGTCAAAACAGGAAAGAAGCAGCAAGGTTATGAGGGGTAGCGCCCTTTAGGATGTGTCCATTTCCTTCTGGAAAAGGGTGGTATCATGGTATGGAGCCCAGATACTTACTCATGTTGAAAACACTTTATGATTGTGTGAATTGATTACGAGCGCTCGGTTGAAAGGTCCCAAAGGACCGGGGAATGGCATATTCGGTCAGTTGTTACTCAGTTAGGAGTAACCCGGCCTTGTGTTGGTAGAGATCCGGTTTGGTTCTCGGGGATGTCCATCCAGAGGCATTCTCATGTGGCAATGGGAAGTTCCTTGGCCTGATCATTCGTTGGAAATCCAATTCCCAATACGAAATTTGTACGGTATTAGTTGTAGAACCTGCCATTCACTTATGGTGGTCACCACTGTTTGGATGGTAGCTATAGTAGGCATACGATAATGGTCGTATGTTGGCTAAGATTTATATTCTACTTTCGAAATGAATTTTCCACTACACTATGCACTAGTAATAATATCAAATGTTATTTTAAATGCGTATCAAGCATCTTTGACTATCATAAGGAGAAATCTCCTCCGATTCTGCGTTTGCATTGTGTGTGTGTGCGGGAGGCCTTATGGTAGTCTCATTTTTAAAAGCATTGCGAATTGAATTTAAAAATATTCCTCTATTTTGATTTTAAAGTTAAATAAACTGTTTTGAGTTCTCACACCAGTCACATGACTGACTTGGAGTTTATTGTTTTCCTTCCTAAACTCTGGGTGCCCACAAATTTCCACACGGGCAGTCAAGAGTAAGGTTTATCAGGATATTCTGGATATTCTGGAGTTGCTGGAGGCAAGATGGATGGCATGGCGTATTACTAGTTTATATAGTATTTCTTTTCCGCTGCACTGTTTATTGTTGTATGTTGTTGTACACTCTGATGATATGATATGATGTAATGAAATATAATGTGATGTAATAACTGAGATAGTTCTTTGTTTAAAGATTATTCATTTATCTATTATATGTTGTTCCGCTGCGAATTGTGAGATTCTGTAGTTGTTCTGTTGTTTCTTTCTGTTCTGTTTTTCTTTCTCTCTTCTTCTACCTCTTTCTTCTTTCTTAAAAACCCTCAGTGTTCGTATTTTCGTTCACCTTGAGTTAATCAATGGAGATTAGTGTCTATTCAAGGAGTACGGATTTACGGGTCCTGACATCTCTTTTTTATTTTCCTTTCATGTTGTAGTGTAGATCTATTTTACTTTATGCAGGTAGAATAATTTTTTCTTTCATTTTGCTCTCTTTTTCCTCTTCTTGTTTCATGTTGCTTTCTAAATTTGTTCATATGATAACAAACATGGGAGCTTAATCCCTTCAATTCAGGGGTAATGAATCTCTCTAGTATGTAGATTTAACATTTTGATATTATTTCTCTTTTTTGTGCTTAATGACAATGCTTGAAGTGGTTTAACTTGTTGTTTTTGTTTTGAATTTGATAGCCTTTACTGTTGGCACCAAATAGGCTATGCTTAAACAATCACTAACACGAATGCCTCTTCATTAAAATATGATTATGGCATAAGGAAGTGATTTGAAATTCAAATTTGATGGTCTATATTTCTAATTAATAGTTAATAAGTCATACTTAAAATAGATTCATTTTCAACTTTGTTGTCATTTTCAATAGAGTTAATAAGTGATTTAAATGGTATGTTATAGTTTGATGGCTTAAGTTGAGCTAATTAATAGCACAAATAAGCCATACTTATAATAAACACATCATTTAACTTCACTAATGACCAAAAAAGAAAGATAATAATTTTATTTTTGTTGAACTATGTGATCTAGGGAGTGAATTTATCTCTAAATTGTTTATCTACTCTCATATTTTTATCAGTTTTCTTTTTCTCATTTTTCTACATTTTCAGTTAAATACACTTTCAATTTTGGTTAATTTGATTGAATAGAATTTTAAAATCGTCAATTCACTACGGATCGACCCGTATTCTCCACGTGCTACATTCGTACACCACGCGCTTGCGGTTATTTTTACATCGAAATTTTTTAAAGGTTTTCTAACATGATAGAAATTAAGTCGGTTAATAGTTGTGAACACAAATATATTGTGAATTAGTGCAAAAGCAGTTTTAATATAAGACAATTCATAAAATGTTTATGAATGCCCATTCCATTGCATTGAGAAACAACTGTCGTTTTAAGAAATATCAACTTTGCATTGAAGGTATTTTTTAAGAAATTATTGGTATAAAAGAATGGAAATGATCCAATGATAAAACTAATTACAAAGGATGTAATGAAATTTATCAAACCTAAATGAATGCAAGTACATTAGAACATCTAATATATATATTTTGTAGATTAAAGAGAAGCTCTGATTTTCTTATCAATGTCAATAATAAATAATCGCTAGTCGTTTAATTAAACAACTAAGAGTATTGACTCTATGATATAGTATTAATCCAAAATAGATTCAAAGTACATTATTAAAACATGATTTTGATAGTTATACCTAAAGGGACACTTGCCCGAAATGCGCGTAATTAAGGGAAGATAAATGCAATTAGAATATAGTGAGCCACATTGATAAGAATAATATAATGAAATTGTTAAGATTAATGTATCAGATTCACCATTTAACATGCTCAAGTTTTTTCGAATTTCACTTACAAAATTATCGGCTGGAATGACTTTATGTTTTGGTATATATGTCTTGAAATAGAAAGTTCTAAATATAGATTTGGACTAGGTTGTTTGCATATAACAACCAAAATGTTTTGAAGTCAGTAGGAGCGACATTGAGCTTGTGATATGATCTAGGAAATATAAATGGTATCATTTCAAAAGCATCGGAATTAAATAAATGTTCTGATAGAGATATCAAATAGTTTGATTATTAGTGAAAATACAAAGGAAACATATGTTTATAAGAAAGAATGTTAAAAGGTGCATAAATGTTTCTAAAACATAAGTTAACAACACATTGCTTATTGTTAACGATGCACTTATATTAAAATCAGCTTTATTTGCATTAATACTAAACGCTGGTTTTATAAATGGTGTCTTTTATAGCAAGTATAAACGGTATCTTGAATGTCCTAAACGATATTCAAGGACACCTTATTAAAATGATTGATACGGAACATGTAAGATGGATTCCTTATGCATTGGCAATAGTAATTATCATACATGTTAAGTTGTCAAAGATATCATGATTTGTTTATGTATTTAATACATAAGGAAAATATAAAATCAAAATTGATATCACTAAATGGTTGTTTGAGGTGTTCTCGTGTGTTTATGATATACTAGAGATTTGTTTACAAAATCTGCAAACTCCTTATAAAGGAGTGTTTGAACTCAAACTTCATATGTGATATTGAGTATAATATGTCAATAATAAATTCAAGTTAAGAATCGTTAAGTTGGAAATGTTCCAAATGAAAGACTGTTGTTGATTCTAAAAAAAAGGCTAAGTATGTCTCCTTTTAAAGCTCATTGAAAGTCGAGAGACATACTCTGAATTGCTCCCCATGACAAAGAAAGTTTATCAGCATTGGAAAGAGTTAATTGACAAATTAAATAATAGAAACATAATAGCATACTTGTTCACTGGGGGACTAGCCCAATTGGTTTTGAGAAAACTATTTTGAGAAATTAGAATAAGATTAATTGACCCTAAGTGCAAGTAGGAGATTGATAGAGTTAAGGGTATGCCTTAGAAGCAATTATGTAATTTGTTACATATATCTAACTCGATAACGAATCTTGTTCAATATAAAAGGTATTCTTTTATTATGTATTTTCTATAATGTGTTATATTACTACTTAATTTAAATAAAAGTTATTTAATTGAAAAACCATAAATGATATGTTTTGTGATAGTAGTTACAAAATTTTGTAACCGTGAATTATTTATCACAATGAAAATAAATTTACCATTTTAAATATAACTACTCAAGATTTATCGAGACTGGATACCGATACATCCTTTGAGACTAGAGTACAAAACGCTCTTCAAACCTTGAGCATTGTATTACTAATTGCTGTTGAGGGCACCCAAGGGACTGGCAGTTATTGAATAACTATGGAATGACTCACTCGATAGTTTTATTTTGGTTAATATAACTAAGGTCAAACAGAAAATATCAATGCGCCAAAATTACACAGTTCTCTTGACCGGAGAATACTTTTGATCTTCAATGTAGAAGCTCCACTTTGATTATAGTTAAATCATGGTACAACGTCCATCGAATGACAATAGTTAGGTCGAGTGGAAGCATTAGAAGTGAAACACTATTAAAGAAAGGACTCATCTCCTTAATTCTATGAGGTTAGCACCACGGTTAACTGAAGTCAACTCAAAGTTAACGCCTCTGGCTAGAGCATTTCGGTTAGTAATAATTGTCATTATTGCATCAAGGACTTTGTTTAGACAATAGAGTTGAATATGGATGATATTGGAATTTTGACTACTACCAAATTCTGTAAGTCCAAAGTGATATACTTAAGGCAAAGAGAATTGATGTTAAATAAAAGTCATAGTTGGGCGATGCTTAACAAAGTAAAATTGGATTTTACCGAAATCAAGTAAGCAATAAATCTGACCAAAATATCACACCATCACACTGCCTGCTAAGTGACGTGTGAACGTTAATATTCGAATAGTTCGTTATTAATCGTTGACCAAATTTACACCTAACAAATCACATAACTGAAACGATAAATTCTCCTTTGACCAAATAATTTAATTGATTTGTAATTGTTATAAATTAATTAATATTTATAAACTATTAGTTATAAAAATTTGATTTGATTTGATGAATAAATATTATTAAATATATTTATAATGGTTATAAATATATTAATCAATATACGATATTGATAGGCGTTAAATTGGATATAACTGCATAATATTTTATTTGGACTCCAAATGGGTTTAAAGCTCATTAAAGCAGCTAATAGGATCGGCTCATATAGGGGTTATAGGTGGCCCAATGATGGGTTAGAGAGCTTTGAAATTAATAGCCAAGATGAAAGGAGAACTAGTATTAGATTAGATTTAAACTTCACTCCTTGACTTCCTCCACATAAAGATCTCTACCCTCACCTTTTTAAGACTTTTGAGGCCCTAATATCATCTCATTTCTAGTTGACCTCTCACCTCGATCCCTCTTTCATATCAATTTCAAATTAAATCAAATTCAGTGCTTATCGATAAATGGTGGTTAACAGTTCAAGGACTGGCACTCTCTTCGATTGGAAATCACTCCAAGTTGCTTACATCATCATTTCAAGGTGTGCTTAAGGGATTTGGTAAAAGGTGATATGATTGCAAATATTAAACTATAATTATGATGTTCATTATATATGTATGTATATTGTAAGTTAGATGATGATTCCAACATGTAAATATATTATCATAATATTGATTGGTTGTATATATATATGTATACTTATTTAATTTTTTTTGATGATATCTTTGTGCAGCATGGATCATAATTAAAAAACATTTTTTATTATTTAAATAATTTGATATATATATATATATATATGTATGTATTTACATAGTTTAATTTTAAATACTACATTATACATACTTAATATGAAAATATAATTTATATGTAACATTTAATAAGTATAATATTGGCATAAGGAAGAAAATATTTTTTATTTATGTATTATTTTAAATGATATTGAAATCAATTAATCATATAAGTAATTAAATAAATTCATAGATGTATTAAACATATGTTTTATATTTCATAAAATTATATTAATACATGTTATATGATCAATAGAAATTAGAAAAAATTCTTATATTTTTAAATATTTAAATATAAACCAAAGAAAATATTTAAATTATTTTAAACTATAAAATTTTCAAATTTTTTCTAAAATTTTTTAATTTAAAATTCGAATTTGATTTCGAAAGATAGATATTTTATTATTTTAGCAATTTAACATGATTTTATTAATATATGTACATATATATCTTAAATTAAAAATTAAAAAATACCTTGAGCCATGCGCAAGACCAGGCTATTATATATATTTAAATATAAATTATTTTATGATTTAATATCTATTAATATATATTATATTTATTATTTGCAGCGAAAAAATTATTTAATATATTTTATAAGTGATTTACACATATTTATATAGTTATAAATATATACATATTGTTAATATTTTATATTTATTTTTAAATACATATACTTATACAAAAGTATATACAAATAAAATTTTAATTCATACCAATATATATTATAATATCTTATTTATAAGAAGGGTGTATATTTATAGACATACATTTGGATAATATATTTGCATATTGGATGAGCAATCCCAGCATCTATACACGGACATGTTATACCTTGTATAGATTGATATGTTACATACGCACACACCAACATATGTGTATATGTTACATGTATATGTATATATATATATTTAATATAATATAAGTTAAATAATACAATACCATTTTATAAATTTAAATAAATTAAAAGATTTTATTTAAATAAAATTTAAAAATGTTCTAAATAATTAGACTTCATAGGCTCGATAAAGATCCAATATGGTAAAAAAATTGAAATTCACCCATAACTTTTGCTACGGGCTGGCCTAATTCCAATAAATTAAGTTAGCTATTGAGGCTTTCTAGCTATCACATGTCGATTAAGTTGGCTATTGAAGGATGAGGCTTCCTAGTTGTCGCATGTTGATTGAATTAGCTATTGAAGGATGATGCACCAAAGTTATCGCATGTTGATTAGTTTGTGCTATCAAGGGATGGTACTTCAAGGCTATCACATACTAATAGAATGAGTTATCAAAGGATGATACTTCAATGATATTATGTATTGACAAAATAAGCTATCGAAAGTTGACAATCTAAAGCTATCACACTTTAATCAACATCCTAACTTACCACATGACATTCTTCTAGTGGGCTAACTGTGCCATGTTATCATAAAGGAGCTAAAGAAGGTAGTGCCACATTTAATCCCGAGCATGTCCTATGTTAGCAAATCATGACCATTAATTTTCTCAAATGAAACCTGCCATGAATCTAAAGGGTGAAGTTTTCTATACATTGGAATGCACCCCTTACTAGAAAGAGGTCGATTCCTAGTATTCTTATTCCTCATTTTAAATTTTCTTGTATGTACAATAAAAAAATTGAGATTGGAATTTCAACGGTCGTCAGGTCGAATTGAAATTGGAACTTTGTTTTAAAAGACTTGAATATAGTTTTATATGCATGACTATCTTCATATGAACTTGTAACCTGCACTTGATTCCTTATGTACCAATGACTTGAATATGCATCCTTTGACTTGTATATTAGATGCAAGATCTTACCTTCCTTTAATCTCCAAGCATAAAGGATTAAGCTAGATTTTTATCTAACATTTTGTGGTTCTTTCATTGAGAGTTAAACTCAAAGATCCTATCTATTTTTAAACGTAGAACCAAATATGTCTCATTCAAGCCTTGAATATGATAATTGAGTATTCTTCGATACCTTACTTGAACAACCTAATCTATTCATAAGATATCATACAATTCAACATAAAAATTAAACCTAAGGAGTTTAGACCTTTGAACTTTAAAAGAAAGAAGAGAATTGACCAATAGAACCTGGTAGATGGAATCTGAATCCATTTCATACGGTAGAAGAGCTAATTTTTTCCTTAATGAATAAAAAAGAGTAGTAAGAACGAGGTCATAGAAAGGATGCCAAGTTAGGGAATGACATGTTTGCTCATGCCAGACAAAGTATCCAATTTCAAGCTTGAGGAATTTTTTTGAAATATAACTAAACCATGACTTCAGCAAATTTGCTTGGAAATGGAAAGACCTTGTAAACTCAACCCTTAACGGGAAAGGATGGAATTTCCAAACAATGAAAATACGATTAGATGAGAACCATAAGGAAGTTATGAATACACAAGAGAGGTACCGAGGTGAGAAAAGAAGCCATATAACAACGGGACTAAGGAATAAGATCGTTACTCCCTTTTGTATTTTTTAAGAAAAAATATATTTTCTTACAAGGGAAAGACTAGACTATCGGGATTCTATGTAAATCCTAAGAAGGGAAGAAAAACATAAAGGAGATGAATGTTGCCACTATCATAAAACAAGGGGGAACCATACTAAAATTGTAGATCTTTGTCAGGGATCGTATAATATTATGTAAAGAAATGAGAGATTCAGGAACATGTTGAATATGGGCTTTCAAGGAGTAAGAGAAAGGACAAAAAGAATTCTGAACAATAAAGCGCAAAATTAATAAACAATGCCATGTTTTCAAATAAAGAGGACTTTAAATGAAATGGAATGGAAACCAAAAGTAAATCCTTTAGTCTCACCATCTAGCCAAAGCACTCATCCAAAGAGTGATGTGTTGGAATTGGGTCATCCCACAGTAGAGTAGTTGTGTAATTTCAATTTTTTTTACCTATTTGAATCTTTATTGGGCATATGTAATCTAAATTTATTAAAAAAATTCTAAACTTTCTTTTAAAATAAAATTAATATTTTATTTAGTTCATAAATAATATTTTATTATAGTTCGTATTATGATATATTATATTATATTATATATCTCCGTGTGTGTGTATCATATACATATACTTATATACATGCATGTTCAGCAGACTAGTGTGTACATGTTTAACATGCCCATGTATAGAAGCTGGGATTTATACTACAATGGGCATGTTAGCCTCTATGTACAAATATATGTGTGTGTGTGTGTGTGTGCATTAAAATAGTATAAATATATATATGTGTATAAATATAATTATATATCTTTATATATTATGAAAAGCTAATATAAATATATATAAAACATTAATAAAATACATAGATGTGTGTGTATTAAATTAAATTATAAAATTATTTTATATATCATTTCACAAAATATTTTGAATGAATGCTTAAAATGTTATATGTGATTCGTGAGGATAATTTTTTTCAAATAAAAAATAATGTATATGATACATATATACATATATAATTACTTATATATATATTAATTTAAATATTAATAATATATACACATACATTTGCAGCATTACTTTCGACCAACTTTTTTTTGGTTTTATATATATTTTAATAATAAATGAATATTATTTAATTTAAAACCGTATCGAAACGTTTAAATAAAAAATTAAAATGTTTAAACAAAATGAATAATATTTTGTACTAAAATTTTCATAGTAAAATTTTATATTATTTGTAAACATATATAGATTTATATATTTATGTATGTATGTATGTATTTTATTTTGTATAATCAATTTTAAATTAAATAAATAATTACTTTTATAGAAATAATATATATAAATATGCACATAAAATTAAAATTTATATTTTTTAATTATTGAAAGCATTGTGCATATAAATGAACATTTATAAAATTTAAAACATTCGATATATTACGTTATTCTTTTAATTTAGATTTTAATTAAATTAAAATCATTACTAATATTATGTAAATTTTTAATTTTTTTTTATAATTTAGCTATAAGCACTTGTAAACATACAAATACAAATTTTTTATGTGCATACGTATGTGCAACAATCAATATGTGATAATTCATCGATATGGAGGTTCTTTATAATTTCTTAACTAACTGGCATATTATAAAATAATTAAATGGGCATTTATGTATATTGATAAATAAGAAATGCACCATTTACCAAGGCCTAGAATTTTCATCTTGAAATGACGAACTAAACTCCTTGAATCCAATTCCAAATTTAGAAGTTATTAGCTCCCGAACAGCTTTACTAATAACGAATGATCAAATCGACCTTTCACTTGATATTTTATGGTTAAATTTTTTGGGTTTTTCATAAGGTACGGTTGGCCTTTCTATATAACAAATAAGAGAGAAAATTCACCTTTTCAAGGGAGGATGAGATGGTTTATATAAAGGAAAGATAAGGGAGCAAAAGTAGGATCTAGATTCATGTTTGTCTCTTACCTATTCTCTCCTTTTAACCATTCAAAATCCTCCCCGTAAGCCATCAATTGGCCGAACTCAATTTGCTACCCTATACCCGACCTAAGTAAGCCCATAATGTGCCTCAAAACCATTTCAAAGCCTAACAATATTTATTGCATTTAAATCCAATTTAAATGTGTATCGATATCATATATCGATCAGTGTTTATATAATTATTATGTGCACACTATTTAATATTGTTCAATTCGTACAATAAGATTTTATAATTAATATTTCAAAAATATAAATTAATTTTTAATAATTATAAATTAATTAAATCTGGTGGTATTTAGGAGAATTCAACATTTCATTGTGTGACTCTTAGGTGTAAATTTGGTCAATGATTGATACAGAACATTTTTAAATATTAACATTTACACATCACCTAGTAGGTGGTGTGACGTTATGGCCAAATTTATCACTTACTCGGCATCAGTAAAAATCCAATTTTACATTATTAAGTGTACCATGTAGTGACAATTATTTATACGGATTCACTTCGTCAAGACTATATCACATCAGGACTTAGGGAAATTGGTAACATCAAAATTCCAATATAGTCCATATTCAACTCTATAGCCCAAACCAAAGTCCTTGGTTCAGCAATAATTATTATTATTAATGTATTCCTTTGGGCAGAACTTTGATTTTAAGGTGACAATAGTTGACTGTGATATTAACCTCATGTAATTGAGGAGATTAATCCTCTCTTGGATATTGTTTCACTTTCAATGCTTCTACTCGACCCAACTATAGTCGTTTGATGGACTCCATGTCATGTTCAACTATAATCAAAGCGAAGCTTCCACATTGAAGATTAACAGTATTATAAATCAAGAGAACTATGTAATATTGTCACACTTATGTTTTTTGTCTGACCCTGATTATATTAACCAGTTGAAAACTATCGAGTGAGTCATTTTATAGTTATACAATAGCGATCAATACGTGACCAGTTGGTGCCCTAACAATTATGAGTAATACACTTGGTAACATTTATGAACTTTCTATTGAATATACTTTTAATTAAATTAGTTAATTATTATAACATGTTATGTCAGGTATATAATAGAAAAAACAATTTTTATTTCAAAAAGGATTGGTTATAGAGTTAGATATGTATAACAATTACATAATTTCCCCTAAGGCATACCGTAACTCTGTCGTGATGCTTAATTAAGCCTTTGGTCCTGCTGTTGGGCCTGACCAAAGCACTCATACAAGGGAGATGGACGAGAAGCCTTTGATACTACCACAAGGCCTGGCTGAAGCACTGTTAATACCTTAGTTATTGATTTTGATGATAATAGACATATAAAATATATACTAATGTTTTGCCAAGTTATACAGTATATAATGTAGAATATTACAAAGGCGCTGAATCGAAGAATGTATAGTATAAAGACTCAAGATAAAGATTTAAAGACTCGTATGTTCAAATACAAAGATACAAAGAGCTAAAGATTATAATTTAGTGTTTAGAGTCATTAGAATATATTTTTAAATCCCTTAATAGCCATTTTTGATCTTTATTTCCAATTTTTGATCTCTGATAAACAATGCTCAAATTATTTTACAAACTAAGGGATTTTTAAGACAATTTTAAAAGAAAAACATTTTCAAACTGTGATAGCATATATCTACATATATATTTCAATATGTCATCATATAGACCGTTAGTCTGTTTTTTAAAATTTAAATGGAGATGTCTTTTGTACACAACTCTTCTTGAATGGATACATCTATTCAATCGTTATATAAATTGAAGTGCAAACGAATTTTTAATCAATTGATAACTTACTTTCTTCTCACTCCTTACTCTTTTGAAATTCTTTTGAAAAAAATGTTAGTTTGACCGAAGTTGGATCTTAAGGCTAATTTAACACTAGAGGGGGTGAAGAGTGTTACTAATTTTTGTGAACCTTTTTAAATCCTTTTAAGATTATAATTAAATAATGTAGAATTAACAATCACAAATGCAATCATAGACAGATATAAGTGCAGTAAAGTAAAAGGTAGAGAGTTGGATAGATCACACTAGGAATTTTTATACTGGTTTGGAATTACCCTACATCAAGTCCTGTACGATTTCTTGTACGGATCTTTTCAAATATCAAAGTCAATACAATCTTGATTTCAAGGCCACAAGACACACCCTCTAGATTTTTCGAGCTTTGGGTACATTCACACTGGATTCGGACAGGACACTAGCATACCCACTTGGATTTAAACGGGACACCAAGCACATCCACTTGATTTAGATGGGACACAAGCACACTTACTTGGATTTTAAGGACACCAGGCAAAGAGTATTATTTGATAGAGTTTATAGACTCGGTTTCTTGATTTTGAATACAAATGTTCCTATAACCACTTGAATAATACTTTGATCTTGATCTGAGTGTGGGAGATGAGAGAAGTCGGATAGGAAATAGTATAGAACCAAACCAATAGAGTTTGAATTTAATTCTGGTTGAATTTGAGAAGATTTGAGTAGAATTTCTTTTCGAAATCAAGAGAGTGAAAGAGGAGAGAAAATAAAAGAAAGTAGTTAACAAAAATTCATTTGGAAAATCGCTATGTATAAAGAAACAGTAGTCATGTCCATTCATGAAGAGATATGACGAAAAGAGACTTCCGTTCAATTTGAATTTTGAAATTCCCGGCATATATGTCGACATATATGATGAGGAAATGTCGACATATCATTTGTAATTTGAAAAAATACTAAATAAAAATTGTTCTAAAAAAATTAATTTTTTGTAAATATTTTAATACTTCGCAAAATCATTTGAGCATAATTTATACACATTTTAATCATAATAAAACTTATGAAAACTAAATTATTTTATAATATTTTAGTATAAAGGATTTAAATATAAATAATATATACAAAAGTAATATATATATATATATATTATAAGTGAATACATATTGAAATTAAAGTATTAATGAATTTCAACAATATACTTTTGAATACCATACGTTGGACGGTGAATTTTTCTATCGATTAAAAAATCGACGAAAAATATTATCATCAAAAATCGTAAGCGCACGGTGTACAATAGCAGTACGTATGCGAGTATGGATCGATCCATAGAAAAAGAATTAAATTCTAATTATACTTAATCAAATTAGCCCAAAGTTTTTGAAATTATTTTAAACTAAGAATAGAAGATGAACTGGAGCAAAGGTGAAGAAAACTATGTGATTAAGGAACAATATAGAGGCAAATCCGCTTCCAATCATTCATATAAATCAACTTAAAATTCATTTATAATCTTTCATTAAAATATTAAGTAGAAATGACTGATGTGCTTATTATAAAAATGATTAATTTGTGCTATTAATTAGCACAACTTTAAATCATCAAACTATAACACACCATTCAACCCACTTATCAACATTCATGAAAACGACATGAAATTAAAATAAAACCTACTTTTAAGTTTGATCTATTTATTATAAATTAGTAATGTAGACTATCAAATTTTGATTCTAGTTTGACTTTCATTATCAAAATCACTAAGGCAGATGATCAAATGGTATGTTTTAAATGTAGTTAAGTATAACCTATTTGAGATGTCGACATAGGCTATCAAAATTCAACAAAAAAGAAACATAAACCATCATCATTCATATTTTCCATTAAGCACATATGAGAGATTGCAAATGAAATCATTATGTTAATTTAATATGTTTCATGAGGGCTTCATTGCCACTAAGTTAAAGGGGTTTAGCTACTCATATTTGAAAGCTTGTTAACATAAAATGATTTCAACAAAAAACAAAAGCAAAATGAGAGCCAATTATAGGAAAGGAGAACTAACTACTTGCATGAAATAAAACTAAACTAATTACAAGAATTAAATCTATGCTACTAACATTAAACAAGAGAATCATAAACTTAGAAAGAAAACATGAAATAAAAATAGCATAAAAAAGAGAGCATAAAATAAAAATTGCATGAAAGTAAAAACAAAGCTAAGAAGCCATGAAAGAAATTTTTATTTATCTTTGATTTTTGTGGCAGTAATATTGCATGAAGGAAGAACATAGTTACATGAGACATAAGAGGTATTTATACATGCCGTAAACCCTAATTCATATTTTAGGAACCTACCTAAAATGCCCTTGAGAACGTGTAACCTCCAAGTAATTATTAGGGAAATAATTAATCCCCACTAGCATGCTTTTAAGTCTCCATTAATATATGCAAGTTCTTTTAATTATGGACAATATGGTAGTGGGTATGTGGGCTCCTTCATGTGGCGTGAATTCATTTATTTCCATTCTATATTTGCCTTCAACATATGTGCATACATGCATACATGAAATCTCTTCATATTTGCACTTGATTTCCTATAAATACAAAATATAAACGTGCAAGTAAATTTTATCAAATTAAATCATATACATTTCACCCCAAATTAATATGAATAAATGATGATTTGAAAACAATTTAAATTTTGGTTTAACATATAAAATACCCTAATATGCTCACTTATTTAAATAAAAGAAGATTAAATATGGAAGTAAAAATATGCACTTTTACTTGCACACCACCATATCATTTAGAAAATATAAACAAAAAATGTATCTAAATATAATATTAAAAGTATAGTGAACTATAAAATGCATAAAAACTTAGTTACTCAAAATATAATAAACTTGCTAATAAAAATAAGTATAAAAATCATTTGAAAATAATTTTGAATGAATGTTTGAAAAATCATTTTAGGTATTCTTTAAAAATCATTTTTGAAAACCAAATATTTGAAAATTATTTAAAATTAGAGAACAAATTTAAAAACCTGTTTGAAAAATGAAAAGGAGATCAAAGAAGTGCTACTAAAGTTTTAACAAAATAATCCATGATTATGAAACTTATCTTGATATCTCAAATCTTCAAACTCACGAGTCTTCAATCTCTGACTATTGAATCTCTATATCTGCCTCTTGAATCTGCTCTTGGTATTGTATAGAATTTAATCAACACTTGTCTAATATCATGTATCATATACTATATATAACTTGATAAAAACATTAGTATCTATATTTTATGCAATGCCATATTTGTTGTCATCAAAGCCAATGCCTAAGCTACCAACAAAATGTACTCTACACTCTTCAAAATCATATAAAATCAATTCATACTTCATTGTATAGATTCAATACTACTTACTTACTATCTTGGAAGCATTGCTTTCGCATTTCAAAGATCAAAGTGCTGCTGAAGTGGCTATAGGATCCATTTTATTCAAAATACAACTGCTTGTCTTTGGAAAATCATCAACTCCGCTCTTGTTTGTGTGGGTGTGCTTGCAGCTTGTTCAGATATGGATGTGCTTAGTAGCCTAGTAAATTTAGCAGGTAATCTTATTGCTTAGTCAAATCAAGAGACTTTTTCTAGACTCGTGATACAACAGGATGTATCTCATAGCCTTAAAATCGATATTTTGGCTTGCCTTCTACCTTGTTTAAAGTTGGCGATTGAAAATAAATCTGTAAAAAAAATGTATGGGACTAGATGTAGGATCGATTAACTCAAACTGGTATAAAATTCCTATTGTCTTCTCTCTTACTTTACTTTATTGCTTTGTATTTATCTATGATTGCATCCGTGACCGATTGAAGGTATAAATCTATGTTGTTAATCCATGATTTGATATTAATCTTGAAAGAATTTTAAAAAAATTCACGTAAGTTAGAAAATACCATTCACGCCCTCTATTGTCAAATTAGCCTTAAGATCCACTATTACACAAGCTACATTTGGTATTAGAGCATTAGGTTTTTAAAAACTCGTAATTTGATTTTTGAAAAGTATAAATGGCTAGCATTATTGTTACAACATTTTTTAGCACTTTTGTAGAAGAACAATCTACTGCTAGACGCTCACTTTTTAATGGCAGTAATTACACTACTAGTCATGTAGGGTGAAGATTTATTTTACAATCAAATGGTTTGTATATTTGGATTAGATAAAAATGAATTTAATCGAATACTTATATATAAGTCTGCATATGAAATCCGAAGAACACTGCTAGTTACAAATGAGGGTACTAGTAAAGTTAAACAGAATAAAATTTCCATATTAGCTAATTAGTTTCAATTATTTGAAATTGAATCCGAATGAGTCTATTTTTGACATGTATTATAAGTTTCAAGATATAGTATATTCTCTAGTGTTATTAAGTAATTTTTTCCAAAGAGGACCAAGTTAGGAAAGTCCTTAATTCACTCTCTCCAAAATAGGATCAAAAGACATTAGCAATAGCAGAGCTAATGATATTAGTACTTTAAAATTTGAAGAGTTAATTAGTAATCTAATTTCCTATGAAGCACAGTTGCAAAGTAGGAAGGAAAGCAAATCAACAGAAAAGAATCAATTGCCTTTAATACATTAATTGAATACTAAGATTCCGATGATGACAATGATGAGGAGATTGCCTTCATGATTTGGAATTTGAGAAAATTCCTGAATTCCAAAACATTGAACAACTTTCATAAACCTAAAAACAAAACTCTTGGAAATGGAATTGCAATTAGATGTTTCAAATGTAACAACCCGTAATTTTCGATAATTAAATTTATTAATTAAATAAGTTTTGGAATTTAATGTTTTGAAACTTAGAAATTTAAGATTTTTTAAGGAGAAGAATAACTAGAATGAAATATAAAAATGTTAAATTAAGGTAATTGCTAACTATTTTAATTTAATTCAATTTAATTGAAATGATTGTAAAGTTATAATTGGTTATAAAGTGTAAATAAAGAAATGAACCAAACGTTGTATTAATTGGTGAAATAATATGTAATTAATTGAAATTGAGTATAATCAGTGTCGTAGGTAGTTATAACATCTGTTTGTAGATAATAAACTTATAAATGTGATTAAATTAAGTAAAAGGTAACAATTGCCATTTATCACCTATTTATTTAATCCATTTGTAACGACTCGGAGTTTTAGACCCCGAAAATTCCAAATAGTTAGGAAAAGAAGAAAAGAGATAGAAGAAGAAATAGAAATGAAACACGGAATCTCACATTCGCATCGGATCGAAATATAATATCAAATAAAATAACAGTAATACAAAGGAAATCTGTATCAGTTAATTTACCTTAATACATCAGAGCTACAACATTTACACAAAACACTGGATAGTTAAAATAACATGTCCTAGATAAACTACAATATATACAGACTACATAGTCTCATATACACAGCGGAAAACTTAATATGTTCCTACCATCCAGCTCACCTCTTGAGCTCTAGAATGTCCTAAACTGAAAATCTGTAACACCCGGTCTGACCCGAGCATTACATCAAAGTAACACCCAGGTCAGGCCGGAAACCAGCGTGAGTGAATCCATCTAACATCAAAATACCAATACATAAACTTATTTAAAACCTGGGTAACTCGTACCTCACAACGAGTTCTTAATTTGCCAAAGTCAAATACACATCTTACAATCATTATCTTAAGCATTATTACTCCGATTAAAGGACTAAATTTATCTCATTTATTCCTTCCAGCCTAACTATTCCAGAAGTCAAATCCATAAGGAATTATAGTAGATTACAATTCGAAGTGGTTTCAGGTATGTACCGATACCCGACCCCGGTCTCTTCGAACCCAAAAACAAGGCAATTTAAGTTTTAAACAATTCCATCTATATCCAGAATTACATATTACATAGCCATTCATCACAGATAGACAAACCATATTATCTCAGTTCAGTCCAATCATATCATATCACAAAGCATCACAAATCACTTATCAAAGATATCAAGTAATCCAAGGCATACAATATCATTCAATTATTCGTAAAGAAGATTAATTAGTCACACCATTCCAATTAATTTAAATAAATTAAATTATTTCCTTTGATCACTTTTAATCCTGCTTACTTACATTAATTAATTACAAACCATTAATTTAATCGTCCCTTAATTATCCTCTTTAATTACATTAGTAATTATCCTTTAATTAATCACACTACATCTGGGGTTATGTTGTTATCACAGCAAAAACCCTTATAACTGTAGGCATCAGTGCCCTCGAGTTTCGCTGCCAAAAGAGTGAAACTTCTCCACTCCACTCGACCATAGATCACAGTCTACCGATGTTACGTTGCCTTTCCGGCAAAATCAAGCATAGACCGTTGACGCTCACCTCCACACGATTTTCGCTATGGTCCACAGTAGATCGCAGCAACATCGAGTTACACTATCGTCACAGCATAAGCCAAATGCCTCTGTAGGCATCGGCGCCCTCGACTTTTGCTACCCAATAATCCTCAGGAACTTTAGTTTGTTTGGGCTTCCTCACAGGATCCACTTTAGAGCCTCCCCCCTTTGAGTCTCAAGGCAGCACCAACCTATGGTACTCCTGAGAAGTTCATTTCAAGGGAGCGCCTTTTTCTCGAGAGCCATTTTCAAAACATTTTATACTATACACATATAGTATCTTCCAAATCATATACCTTGTATGAATCCTATATAAATCTCCTTTTCTAAAAATCGATTATCTCAAAATCGATAATTCTCAAACTAGGCTTTCCAAAATTGATTTTTCCCTAAAAATCAAAAGCCTTTCCAAAGTCCATAGGTTCCCAAAACCTTTTTCCAAAAACCATTCTCATAAAATCCTTCATATATATATATGTATGTATGTATGTATGTATATGTATGTATATATAACTTTGAAAATCTTTGGATCGCTTCATAGTTGTATAAATTCCCTTTTTATACTTCAAATACTTTTCAAAAACCCTTTTCGTCTGGCTATAGATTCAACAAGGGGAGTTTATCATATATATAACAAAGATACATAACTTTGTTTATTCCAAATCAAATATTCAAATTTGATTACTCTTCATAAAGTTATCAACCATATTACCTTTCTACAAAATGAGTTCTAATCATAGAAATATCCAACTCCCATTTTATTTCATCATATATTTCACAAAATATACTTTTCATTTCAAAAACCATTTTACAGTTCTTATCCACAAATTTTCAATATCAATTTCATTCAAACCCGTACGAAAACCCGTACGATGTACACATATCATTCGTATGCTATATCAATCTGATCGCTCACTCAATCACACAATTTCACTTGCGAAATAGTATCGTCCACCCGACTTTCTAGTGCGGACTCAGATCGGTTTCTTGATCAGAAACTGTCATTCTCCTTGCATAGTCATAATTGTGATAGAGAATTCTCAAAACCAATCAATAATCCATATCCATGTTCGCCTTTGAAAATCGAGTGAAAAATCCCAACTCGGATTGATATAACTATCTCGAAATTCTATGCTCGAATCTGGATCAAATCATTATGCGAATAGAATAATATACGTACATCCTACGTATTATCTTCATTGATTATTAGCTAAATCAATTTCTCGTTTCTATTCATATTCCCTTAGATCTTTATTCATTTATTCACAATTGCCTCAATCCTCTTTTGGATTATCACTTTAATTCTTATCTCAATGGTTATTTAATTATAAACAGTTTGCACTCTGACCATCTTAAAATTAGAAAATAGCTTGAAAAATAAAAAATAGATAAGTAGTTGAAAAATAATTATTAGTTTGTAAAATAGCTGTGAAATAGTTAAGTAGTTATAAAATAGTCAAATGGTTGTAAAATAGTTAATTAATTGTAAAATAATTGGAAAATAGTTAAATAGTTATAGAATGTTTAGGTAATTGCAAAAGTTGTAAAATAGTAATTAGTTTATAAAACAGTTGTAAAATAGTTAAAAAGGTCCAAAAATAATTGTAAAATAAGTATAAAATAGTTTGGGGTTTAAAAAGAAAGGTTTTATATAGTAAATAGCTTGGAAAAATAGGTTTATATTAAATCAATTTATTTTGAAAATAGTCCAGAACCAAACTGTTCAATTCCCAACCTCCACTCCCATCAATTCAATTTAAATTTCCACTTCCGTTTAAACGAACTCAATTCCAATTTTAATAACTTCAATTTCCATTGAAAATTGATATAACCCCAATTCAAGTTGAATTAACCTCAATTTCTTTAAATTCAAATCAAACTCCATTTGAATTTTAAACCTATTCATCTTTAATCACAATTCCAAATTATTCAAATCAATTTGGACTAATTTCAAATTGAACCCACTTCAATTTCAAATCATTTCAATTCCTGTTTGAATTAATCCCAATTCCAATCTCCACTTTTTAAATCATCTCGAATTATATAAATTCGAGTTAAATTTTTAAATGTTGATTTAATTTCCTTAAATCAAATTAACCTTTACTCTTAATTTAACAAATCAAGTTGTAATATAATTAAACTTTGAGTCCAACATTTTAATATTTATTCAAATCACTTTTATTTAATTATCTCAAGTTTTCAAGTAAAAGTTCAAAATCCCTTTAAACATTTAATTCTGAGTCTAAATTTCAAAATTCAATTTTAAATTACCTTTACTTCTCCATGAACCTATTTCTAGGTTCAAATAATAATTCAAATCCTTTTTAAACAACTCGATCTTTGAAATTTAATTTATCACCAAATTTAAATTTTGAAACCAAACCTCAGAAATTTCAGTTGAAATTTTATCTCAAACATTCAAATCTTAAGTCCAAAATAATTCCATTTCTTAATTCATTTCAAATATTCCAATTCACGGTTTCATAGATTATTAATAATAACGGATGATAGCAGGGTATAAATAAACATCCAAATTATCTAAAACATCCATCAAAAGCATCCATCACACATTGCCAAAACTCAAACCCGTTTTGAGATCTTATATAACTTCCTACCAAATCAACCCATTTAACTTACCTAAGTTAAATCTCAGTTTCATCTTGAAATTTTCAATTCAAGTTGTTCATTCCAAATTCATTTAACTTCTTCTTAGTTAAATTCAATTTAATCCCATTAACCTTGATCAATTTGAATCCCCACTTCAAATTTCAAATTTCTATCAATATTCTATCTTACTTAAAAGTTCAAAACTTATTTCATTTTATGTTTTTACATCACACTTTAGGGAAGATCAAAACTCATCACTTTAGAGTTTATTTCAAATTATCTTTGATACTTTGTATATCCATATATATACATACATATATATATATATATATATATATATATATCTCTTAGTCCACCAGGCTATATTTTAAATTTTAAACCACCTTTGGTTTTAATTCAAAATAGATTTCTTTAAAGCTTTCAAATAACTTCTTATTTTAAAATAAGATCACATTCAAAAATATACTGAATAATATTACCTATTATTCCTTTTATCATTTTGAAACAATTCAAATGTCTCTAGACTTAGGTTTTAAAACTCCATTATTTAAATCCATTCTAATTTACAAGTTATACTCAACTAAGTTACCTCCCTAAAACATTTTCTTTTTACTAGAAACAACCTGATATTTGACACAATAACCATTCCATGCTCTGGTTTAAATCCATTTCTAGTTTATCTTGTTAAATTCTTATTCAATTCCATTAACTAACAACCAATTATCTTTATATATAATAATTAGAAAATTATTTGCTTTATATATTAAAATATAAGCTTGTATAAGAATTATTCAATTTCAAAACCATTTTTAAACCTTTATATAAGAAAATAAAAAGTATGTTGTCATACACACACACACACACACACACACACACACACACACACACACACACTCAACTCAATCTAGGGCACCACTGACCCTATCCTTAATAAATAATCCCACCAGAGCCAAGGTTCTCGTTTAACCTTCAGCTCTGATACCAAATGTTACGACCCAGAGTTTTCGATCTAGAAAATTCCAGATAGTTAGAAAAAGAAGAAAAGAGACAGAAGAAGAAACAGAAATGAAACACAGAATCTCACATTCGCAGCAGATCAAAATATAATATCAAATAAAATAACAGTTATACAAAGGAAAACTGTATCAGTTAATTTACCTTAATACATCAGAGTTACAACATTTACACAAAACACTGGACGGTTAAAACAACATGTCCCAGATAAACTACAACATATACAGACTACACAGTCTCATATACACAACGGAAAACTTAATACGTTCCTGTCATCCAGCTCGCCTCCTGAGCTCTAGAACGTTCTAACCTGAAAATCTATAATACTTGGTCTGACCCGAGCATTACATCAAAGTAACACCCGGGTCAGGCTAGAAACAAGCGTGAGTAAATCCATCTAACATGAAAATACCGATACATAAACTTATTTAAAACCCGGGTAAATCGTACCTCACAACGAGTTCTTAATTTTCCAAAGTCAAATACACATCTTACAATCATTATCTTAAGCATTATTACTCCGATTAAAGGACCAAATTTATCTCATTTATTCCTTCCAGCCTCATTATTCCAAAAGTCAAATCCATAAGGAATTATAGTAGATTACAATGCGAAGTGGTTTCGGGTATGTACCGATACCCGACCCCGGTCTCTTCGAACCCAAAAACAAGGCAATTTAAGTTTTAAACAATTCCATCTATATCCTGAATTACATATTACATAGCCATTCATCACAGATAGACAAACCATTTTATCTCAGTTCAGTCCAATCATATCATATTACAAAGCATCACAAATCACTTATCAAAGATATCAAGTAATCCAAGGCATACAATATAATTCAATTATTCATAAGGAAGATCAATTAGTCACACCATTCCAATTAATTCAAATAAATTAAATTAATTCCTTTGATCACTTTTAATCCTGCTTACTTACATTAATTAATTACAAACCATTAATTTAATCGTCCCTTAATTATCCTCTTTAATTAAATTAAGTAATTATCCTTTAATTAATCACACTTATTGATTAACTAACTTTTAATTAATTAATCAACCCTTAATTAATCAATCCTTAATTAATTGCACTAAGTAATTAATCCTTAATTACTTCCATTTAATAATTATCCTCTCATTACTTCCTTAAGTAATTACCCTTTTATTAATTACGTTCAGTAATTATTCATTAATCATTGAGTATTTATACTTTATTAATTACAATAAGTAATAAATTTCATTAAGTGATTGCCTTAACTAATTAAACTAATTAATTGTTTTAAAACAATTTCATTAATTAATTATCTTTAATAATTAAGTAATTATATCTTAATTACTTTTATTAATAAGATTTAAATTTAATTAGGATAAACCATTTATCTTAATTAGATTCTTAACATTTATATTTTCTTAAAGTAGATGCTTGAAAACAACATTATTTGAGAATACTTTTAATTATTTTAAAGTTTAATTACCCTTCTTTTATCATAACTTAATTCAAACATCATCCTTTCATTTTTGGAAACATAAAGTAATTTAATTTCAAAATTAACCTAATATATATATTTAATTACTTTAAAATTAAACAAATTTAAATCATTTAACCTTTACATTTAAACTTGAAACTTGTTTACCAATTTCTTTGCTTAAAAACTTTGTGAATACTATTTTGAAAAAAAAAATGATTAATTAAAGTTACCTTGTTATAATATCACGTTAACTAATAAAAGCTAATCCGAGCCTAAGATAAATTCCTTCGAGCCAACACTCGATTTTCCCCCCTTAAAATTTCGAGAACGAACCCAGTCAACAAACAAAATACTCAAGAAATCACCCGAGTAAACCCCATCCCTACTCCTTCTTCTTCTTGGTCTTGAATTCCAACAAACCCAGATACTCAGATAAACGCGTGCACGTGCACATCGCCATTGCTCCGATCGCCACTGTAACCTCAGACAAGTCGTCGACAACTGCCCTATCACGAACGAACACCCAGAAACCCGAGTTCCCCCACGAATCAAAATTAATATATCTCGTCCACAACAACTGATACCCGATCGCCATACACCACAAATCCTCCCATCATCATCCACCAGAAACCACGGCGTTGTGCCTGCACGACCACCTGTGTTCCTCGCTCCTTTCCCCACGACTCAGATCCAACTCGATGAATCAACGATGCCAATTGCCCTGAACCCAACCACGTTCAAAACCATACCATAAACCCCAACTTAGCCTCGCCGCCCACCACGTCGATCAATAATTCCTCCGACCAATTGTCCCCTGATCATCGATCAACAATCCATCTCTGTCCTTAGTCTCGACATTCCCGAGCTTCGAGATCGTCGAAAATCAAAGTTAAACCCAATACCGATCACCACCTAATTCCTCACTAACCATGAACTTAAAATTTTTGATATAGTTATCAAAATTCATAAATTTTCAACATAAATCAAATTACACATTCAATATAAGAAATTAAGACATTCAAATTTTCTGATGAAGTTTAATTTTACTGTTATTTCTTAATTCACAACCTTTACTTAATATTTCTACCTGAAACTTTTTTTAAATGTAATTACATTGTCTTGATCCATTTCCTTTTTAAGAGCGTAACCTAATATTGGTTGTTTAAAGAGAAATTAAATTTTAAAACTGGATTATAAACCTGTAACTAAGAACAGAGGATTCAATCACATAGGTATAGGCATACAGGTTCAAACATCTGTAGATTTAACTATATACAAACATATTTTCAACATTCAAACAATTTTCACAAGGTTATTTTAATGTTTAATCACAAGCATTGGTTTTTAAACAGGTCAAAGCATAAAAAAATAGCAGTTTTACTCAAAGTTAAATTTAGAACAGAGAACCGAAGGTTTTTGAGATCTGGAAGCTGATCTCGATCAAATTTTTAGTTGAGCTTGAATTTGAACTGCTTCTCAATTATGATTTGCTTACAGACCTGGATATGAAGCTTTAATCCTCGTATTATTAACTTTGCTTGCTCAGTTAAAATTGCCGTTTGGTTTCAACTTGAAATTAGGATTGTTGTTTGATCTTTTTTTTAGGTTTTTGTTTCTTTAAGCTTTTGAATAAGAAGATAGAAAAAAGAAAGATGATAAAGAAAATATATAAGTTTACATAGATTAACTAGGTAAAAATAAAAGAAAATAAATATAGAATGGTGGCACTTGTCTTTTACATTAGTTAATCCACATACATATGTTACTAAAAAGACTTATATATTAACACTTGTAATTTGCATGAATATATTAACTTTCAAATGGTTTTAAAAACTTTTATAATAAATTTTCTAATTAATAAATACATATCCAAATTTTATAAATAAAATCCTTTAAAAGAAATAATATAAAGCAAACTATATTCATAAATAAAATGATATATAATATATTTTAAATCCAAGATATATATCTGTCTTTTGAAATTTCAAATTCAAATCCATATTCGAATTAAAATCTAATTTAAAATCCAGTTTAAAATCAATTTAATATATATATATATATATATATATATATTAAACAAACACAAATTCAATTTGTAAATAATAATTTTTACTTAAAATCCATTTATAAAAACAACACTTTATCATAATTATTGCTTGAAATTTTCGGGATATCACGCCATTGAAATTAAATTTGAATTCAATTGCAATTAATCTATTTAAACATAGCAGTTAAAATGAATTAAGACAATAATTGTAAAATATAAATGTAATAAAATGTAAATATATGTTAATTATATCCATAAGGGGATAACTGATTAAATAATAAGAGTGTAAATTAAAATAAATGAATTTATTTGAATTTAAATTTAAATTAATGAATTTATTTCAATTGAAATTGAACGCTGTAATTAGTGTAATATTTAACATTGGATTGGACATGGAAATTCATTTTAAAAGATAGTAAATTACTAGGTAATCAATTGTTAACTTTTAAATTTAAATTTAAAAGGTGATTAATTTAGTTTAATAATAATCTATTTAATTAACATGAAAATAGCCATTTTGGCCACTGTCTCGGATTTCGACGAAGCTAGTTTCATTAGATTCGTAACGGTGAATTATTATAGAATTTTAAGTTTCGTAGCTATCCGACTTGTCATCGGATCGTGCGGGCTCGAAACTCGTAGAAATCAATTTAATAAATTCAATTTGAAATAAGCTGATTTTAAAAAGCAAACTTCTTCATACAATGGAATTAGGACTTGAAATATGTTCCATTGGATTTAAATACATCGAAAACATCTATTCTGATATATGGGATGATCCAATTTCATTTCAGAAGCGGAATGGGCCTTTGGGTCGTTATTGTCGTTTCGAACCAATTCGACATGTTGTTCATTCTTATAGGGCTTGTCTATAAAAATAGATTTTTGTTTCTTAAACCCCAACAGCCGTTCAGTTATTCTATTATGATTCTATCTTCCTATTCATTCCTTCCGATAACCGAAACCAAATTTCAATTACAAACCCTAAATCCAATTTCAAAAATCAATTTCAAAATAATCAAACTCCTCAAAACTGTCATATTATATATCATTGAAAGCACTTGACGAGCATAATCTACTACAACGGTTCGTTTTTCGATTAGATGCATCATTTCACAAGAAATCAAGGATGAACCTCGGCCGTCCATAGTAGGGTTTGTCGTTTTAACAGTGGATCGTCGATCTTACGATGATTAGAGGGTATGGGCTTATAGAGATCGATGTGCAGAGCTGATCCATGTGGTTCATGGTTGTCAAAGGTGGCAAATTTGGTCATGGTGGCTTTGATAACATGGCGGCGGCGACGATCATCAGAGGGAGGCGGAGGGGTCGCGCTCGTGGTGGCTGGGCGGCTAGTGGTGAGGAGGCCGGTGGCGTGCGTGGATCGGCATGAAGATGGCTGTAGACGGCGGCAAATTCGATGATGAACGATGGTTGTATGTCTTGATCGGGCTTTTGAACAAGATAGGCACATTAGGGTTCATGAACGTGGATGACGTGGCTATTGAAGAATGGTAATTCTATTATTTTCTTTTATTTAAATTATTTTATAATTTAAAATAGGCAAATGTTCAAAACATCAATTACTTGTGCTTATGAGGTTGGCTTTATGTACGGTTTTCTCCATTATGATCGTATCGAAATTTCGGAAATTATGGAACTGGTTTGGTCAAATTCTGAGAATTTTAGATTTTGGACTATTTTTGGATTTCAAAATTGATTTAAAACCAAAGGTGAGTGTTTTAACTTACTCACGACTACTAAATTATCTTACGTTAGTTAAATTAAATTGATGATGTGATTAGAAGTTGATTGGGTATTGTTTGGTCTATATAAATTGTCATTTTAGTTAAATCTAAAATTTATTGAATTCAGTCGCCATTTAATTTAATATTGAATTTTAATTAATTGATTAAATACCTGTTATCGATAAGCTATTAATTTTGTTATTTATTGGCTGATTTGAATAATGAGTGTGATGGATGTTTGATTGTCGAGATTGGATGGCTGGACTTTATGTTTTATTTTATAAGTTGATTCACACTGCAAGTTCCTATAGTTATTGTTTGGAAAATCACTATGGGTTGAAATGATACACACTCGAACGATCTATAGATGAGGGAAAAATCGTTATGTGTTAAAATGATAGACTCGAGCTATTTTATGGATTTTAAATTTTAACTCGGGATTGCGGGTTGAAATGATATATACCCATAAATTTAAAATTATTGTGGGTTGAAATGATATATATATATATCTATATCACTTACCATAAGGTAGAAAATTATATATGGACACCGAATTGGTTAAATTACACGATTTTTTAATTCTTTATTTTGGCTTCAGATAAATGATAGTTTGAAATAAATTTTGATTTATATAAACTGGATTAATTTAGAAAATCCAAGCTTTAAATGTGGAAATTGGAATTTGTTTAAAATTGAAATTTTAAAGTTGAATTTGAAGTATAATTGAAATTTATCGAAATTGAGTTATTGGAAACGTTTGAAAATGTAACTTTGAAATTTATTGAATTTGAAGTAGCTTAAATTTATAGTTCCAACACGGATTTGAAATCGATATAGATTTAAATGGTTTAATTGAGAATCTGAATTGAAAGATTAAAAAAAATAGAGTTTTGTTGATTTGGAAACTGGATATGGTCCAGTTTGTTGAAATAGGAGAAATAGTTAAATCTGATACTAATTTCAAATAATTATTTTTATTATAAACTGTTTAAAGATATACTATTTTAATTCAGATTTATTTAGGTTTCCAGACTATTTTCTATGTAAACCATTTCAATAATCAGGCCATTTTATATTAAAAACTATTAAACTATATTTAATATACTTTTAAACTATTTTTAACCATTTTAATATATTTTAACTATTTTAAACTATTTCAATAAACTTAAACTATTTTAATCCATTTTAATCTATTTTTAAACTAATTAACCCATTTTAAACTAAATCTATTTAAACTATTTTAAATCTATTTGAAACTATTTTAATATATTTTAAAGTATTTCAAATTATTTAAAAAATATTTTAAACTACTTATGACTATCTAAACTATTTTCAAAAATTCAAACTATGCAAGGCTGAATTATTTATATTTAAATCCTGGATTTGAAAGCGAATATAGTCAAATGATGTTATAACGTAAGTTGGAATTTGAAATGAGATATTCTAGTGAAATGACATATTTAAGTAAATATGATGGTTTTGAAATGAGGGCTTAACAAATTTTGAAAATATGATTTCGAAAGTGACTATGATTTCGAAAGTGATATGATTTTTGAGAATATGATATTTGGATATCAATTATGAATCGGTTTTGGAGATGTAAAAGAACCATCCGGTGTGAAATAAGTGTTTGGTTGTTAAAAAGACCGGGATTGGATATTGTCATACTCTTTGCCAATACCGAAAACCACTTTAACAATTGTAAACAAGGTGGAGATTCCAGAATGAAGTAAGTTGGTTTGGTGAAAGATTTTATATAAGGTATTAACGTAGCCCTGACTCCCTCAAGTCGGCATGATGTGACTAAAAATAGAGCCACGCTGGGCCAAGTGAGGTCACAACTTCAATCGGACATACTTCTTCAATACCATATTATGACTTTGATTTGGTTGCCACCCCTTGATTTGATTTTGGGTGTGTGTTCCAAGGTGGGCGATAGTAGCTGCTATGTGTTACCACCAGTCTGGATCCGCAAAACGGTAGGACTACCCTAAGCATTGCCTCGCATGCCATTGTTGCATGCCTTATCGCGCCTATTGCAAGATTGATTTGTATTGTACTTATGGATTGCCCTTTGATAGTCCTCCAGTTTACGGAGGAATTATGGTACTCTATAGACTATAGGAATATATAAAAATGTGTTAAGGGGGATATGGGTAATGCCTTAATAATATTTTAATATTGCCTTTACCATAGACACTATTATATAGCGTATTGTACTATGTATGTAGATAGTTTACTGGATCCTTAGGAGATGGAAATCCCAAACATCTCTTAAGTTATTACACTCATATTGACACTAGATAGGAGATATCAAACCCCATAAACATCTCTGAAGCCATTACACTCATATTTATTTAATGTTGATTTAACTTACATAAGATCTTTTAGTTCCGACTCAAGTGTTTTGTCTTTTCATTACGCTCGGGTAAGTCTGAGCTTTTCAGTGTATTGAAAACCATTTATCTCTGGAGGACGAAGACGAAGATTTGTATACTATTTATTATGTTTATACAACTACATCACGTTGTTCCGCTGCACTATTTATTTGTTCCTGATGTATGTACTCTAATTTTGTATTGTAAAAGTGTAATCAAATGTTATTTGCAGAATAACTTCGTGAACTATTTATTTGATCATTATATTTTGTCATTCGTTGTGAGATTCTGGGTTTTGTTTTTCTTTCTTTCCCTTTTTTTAAATACCCTATGACAATCCTCCCTTTTGACATGTGTGGTTTATTGTCGATTTAAATGGTCCAAAATGGTGGGTTGTTCCATTTGGTATCAAAGCCAGGTTTAGCAATAACCTTAGCTTTAAGGGATCTGACTCATTAGAGATATGGTAGTAATACCCTATAATGAGTTGTTTGAGCATATTAATTGAGAGAGCGTACTTGTTAGTGTTATACAAATATTTTTATATTATGTTAATTTGTTCTACTGAGTATTTATAAATTCTGGTCGGTACATAGGATGTTATGATATCGATAGGGGTTTCTAAACACTTAATATGGCAAACCGATACAATGTTGGTTTTGAAATATAGGTAAATGAAATAATTTACCTAGTATTATATTTTGTATATAAAGGAATAATTTTAAAAATAATATAGTTGGATATGATATGTTGTTTGTTAGATAGAGAAATTTTATAAATATTGATTATAAAATAGGATTTACAAGTAAAGTAAATACAAATTGGAATTTGAGAACTTGATTTCTGAGGTTTTTGAAATTTATTTTCAAAAAGATTTTGGAATATAATATTAGTATTATTTGGAAGTATATTTGGATAGAAATATTTTCAAAGTGATTTGGAAGAAATGTTTTAAGAGAAATTTTAGAGGAAATAAGCTCTGTACTCCCCTCTCTATCGCTAAAAAATAATTTCGGCGATGAGTGCAAGCATCATCGATGTTCATTTTCTAATTTCAAAATAGGAAGATCATTGTCGTAGTTTCACTACACATTTGTTCGATAAAAAAGTCTTAACTTTGAACTCCTAAATATGATTTTATCTATAAAGGATATGAATATATATTATTTTAAAATGATTTGAAAGGAAACCCGGTATTCAGTTCTTAAGTTTATGTAAATTAGAAATTTTATCATTGTAATGAATGAAACCTTAATTATGTTAATAATTGGAATCTTCTAAAATAAAAATAAGAAATTTGATGCTTAGTGATTAATGAAATATATGAGAAATTGGAAATTTGTAGCTTGTAAATATGAAAATTAAGAAGATGTAATTATTGAATATTTTATTAACTAAAATGAATAAGATAGACTTGTGTAACATTCTATTGCATAGGTTGTACTTTTAAATAGGAATATGTAATAGTATATTATACAAGTAAAACTTAAGAAATAAAAGTATTCAATGGAATTATTTCTATAAATAAGAATTTAGATGTACAATGAATGTTATAAGCATAAGTTAATGTTTTGAAATGCTAATAATTAGATATAATAGTAAAGGCGAACATCACTTAAGTTAAATGATTCATTAAATTAAAGTCAAACTATATAGACAATGAATGTGAATAAAAGGTAGAAAAACTAACCAGGAATTTATACACTAATAAATATTTATATTACATTGAAATCAAGTTATATAAGTAAATCATAAATGTGAATAAACGAATGTAAACTAATAAGAGAAAATCTTGTATGAATAAAATGGAAATAAATGGAATGTATGTAATACATTAACAATGTATTCAATGATGATTTCAAGCATTGAATGGTAATTATATTATGTAAGTAAATGAATGCAAGTGAATGGGAAAAGAAAATATTATATGAACAAATGAAATTAAATAAAAATAAATAATGATTCAGAAATAGATTAAATGTTCAATAAAATTATACATGAAAGAAATAAATGTGAAAAAAGAGGAATAAATAATGGTGAATTAAAATTGTAAAGAGACTTACATAATATTTTAAGAACTGATTGAAAAAAGGATTAATTCATTTTTTATAGCCATTTCTTTAATCAGTGAATAGGAGCATACTCGATGGATGATTTAAATAATTAAATAGGAATAAGTTATGTAAGTGATTGGATGTAAAGTAATGAAAATGGCATTGTATGAATGAACGGGAAATGAAATTTCGCAAGTAATGAAACGTAAACTAATGAAAGTAAGCATTGTATGAACGAATGAACTGAAGAAGTAAATGATGTGAAAGGGGATTAATAAGAATAAACTTAAACGATATTTGAAATTATTGTTTGTTCTGGCTTATGGGATGGTTGACAAAGGATACTTCTAACTGTATAAAGATGTATAAATAATCTATTAAGTTTTATCTAAGGCTATTGAGTGTATGGTATACTTAGTATTTTATGTATCATTTTATATGATTAAAAGTTCTGAGCCCAAACAAACCATTTGTTTTGGTTGTTATGAATGGATAGTCGATTACTTTGATTGCATATGATGATTATGTTGTTTTGTTTGCAAATGACTATTGTTATGTTGTGTTGATTTGTTTGTTATTAATCAAAACAACTTAAATATTTCTCTTTTTACATAATTCCAACTCTTTGGATTATATAAGTGAAATACAGATTTATGGAAGCAATAGCTACTGCTTTTGATTTCATAAATAAGCGTTATCTGCCTGACAGATAGGTACGTTTTTGGATTACGGTTCATAGTGATATTATATTGTTTTCCCATGGTTTGGAATATATTATTTTGAAATATGATATATAAATATGGCTAATATTGATATTATTATTTCTCCCGGACCTCTGCATACAAACGAGACGTTGCCTAAATTTTTCGTGAATTTTTTACTTAAGAATTTTTTTAAAAAGTGGGATGTTTTTAAAACTTTTATTGAGCTCAAATATTAAAGGATTTAATTATTTATTAATTGGTATATTTTAATTAAAATACTTAATTATGTAAATTGACTGTTTATAAATTTAATACTTTGAATAAAATGTATTAATTTCTTAATTCGTTCTTTTCCCTTTTCGAGGATGAAAAGTTTTGAGTGGAGGATAGTATAACGACCCATAACTTTTGATAATTAAATTTATTGATTAAATAAGTTTGGAAATTTAATGTTGTGAAAAGTTAAAATTTTAAGATGTATTAAGGAGAAGAATAACTAGGAGAAATATAAATATGTTAATTTAAGGTAATTGCTAACTATTTTAATGTAATTTCAATTAATTGAAATGATTGTAAAGTTAATTGGTTATAAAGTGTAAATAAGGAAATAAACTAAATGTTGCATTAATTGGTGAAATAATATGTAATTAATTGAAATTGAGTATAACCAGTGATGTGTAGGTAGTTATAACATTTATTTGTAGATAATAAACTTATAAATGTGATTAAATTAAGTAAAAGGTAACAATTGTCATTTATCACCTATTTATTTAACCTTTTGAAATTAAATTGGAAATCAATTGCAATTAATCTATTTAAATATTGCGGTTAAAATGAACGAAGACGATAACGATGAAACGTGAATGCAATAAAATGTAAATGCATGTTAATTATATCCTAATAATTGATTAAATAATAAGAGTGTAAATCAAAATAAATGAATTTATTTGAATTTGAATTTGAATTTGAATTTGAATTTAAATTAATGGATTTATTTCAATTAAAATTGAACACTAATTAGTGAAATATTTAACATTGGATTTAACATGAAAATTCATTTTAAAAGATTATAAATTACTAGGTAATGAATGATGATAAAAATTGTTAACTTTTAAATTTAAGTTTAAAAGGTGATTTATTTAGTTTAATGATAATTTATTTAATTAACGTGAAAATAGTCATTTTGGCCACTCTATGCAAATTTCGATAAAGCCAGTTTCATTGGATCCGTAACGATGAATTACTATAGAATTTTATGTTTCATAGCGATTGGATTTGTCGTTTGATCGTGCGGGCTCGAAACGCGTAGAAATCAATTTAATGAATTCAATTTGAAATAGGCAGATTTTAAAAGCTAACTTCTTTATACAATAGATTTAGGATTCAAAACTTATCGAAAACATCTATTATGATATATGGGATGACCCACTTTCGTTTCAGTAGCGGAACGGGCTTTTCAGGTCATCAGTGTCATTACGAACCAATTCGATATGTTGTTTATTCTTATCGAGCCTTGTCTATATAGATAGATTTTTGTTTCTCAAACCTTAGCATCCATTCAGTTATTATGTATGTATGATTCTATCTGCATATTCCTTCCTTCCAATAGTAGAAACCAAATTTCAATTACAAACCCTAAATCCAATTTAAAAAAAAATCAAACTCCTCAAAAATATGTCATATTATATATCGTTCGAAAGCACTCGACGAGTGCTATCTACTACAGCAATTCGTTTTTCGATTTTGTGCATTATTTGATCTGAAATCAAGGATGAACCTTGACCATCCATATGGTAGGGTTTGTCGTTTTAATGGCGGATCGTCGATCTTACGATGATCAGAGGGTATGGGCTTGTAGAGATCGATGTGCAGAGCTGATCCATGTGGTTCATGGTTGTCGAAGGTGGAAAAATTGGCCGTGGTGGCATTGATAATGTGGCGACAGTGGTGATCATCAGTTGGAGGTGGAGGGGTCGCGCTCGTGGTGGCTGGGGTAGCTCGAGGTAAGGAGGCCAGTGCGTGCGTAGATCGGCATGAAGATGGTTGTAGGCGGCGGCAAATTCGATGATGAACGGTGGCTATAGGTCTTGATCGAGCGTTTGAATGAGATAGGCACATTAGGGTTCGTGGACGTGGATGATGTGGCTGCTGAAGAATAGTAATTCTATTGTTTTCTTTTATTTTATTTATTTTATAATTTAAAAATGGAAATCGTTCTAACTTCAATAACTTGTGCTTACGAGGTCGGACTTATGCACGGCTTTCTCCATTGCAATCATATTGAAATTTCGGACATTATGGACTTGGTTTTGCCAAATTCTGAGACTGTTAGATTTTGGGCTATTTTTGGATTTTAAAATCTATTTGAAACCAAAGATGGGTGTTTTAACCCAGTCATGGCTACTAAATTATCATATGTTAGTTAAATTAAATGGATGATGTGATTAAAAGTTGATTGGGTAATGTTTGGTATATATAAATTGTCATTTAAGTTAAATCTAGTTTTTATTAGATTTAGTCACCATTTAATTTAATATTGAATTTTAGTTAGTCAACTAAATACCTGTTATTGATGACCTGTTAGTTTTGTTGTTTATTGGCTGATTGAATAATGAGTATGATGGATGTTATGGTTTGAAATGATACATACCGTAACAATCTATAGATGAGAAAAAATCGTTATGGGTTGAAATGGCAGACTCAAGCGATTTTATGGATTTTAAATTTTAACTCGGGATTGCAGGATGAAATGATATATACCTGTAAAATTAAAATTACTACGGGTTGAAATGATATATATCTGTATCACTTGACCATAGGATAGAAAATTACATATGGACACCGGATTGGTTAAATTAAATAATTTTTAAATCCATAATTTTGAATTCAGTTAAAAGATAGTCTGAAATATAAATTTGATTTATATAAACCGAATTAATTTGGAAAATTCAAGCTTTAAATGTTGAAATTGGAATTGGTTTAAAATTAAAATTTTAAAGTTGAATTTGAAGAATAAATGATTGTAGCGATCCTGACTTGAGCTTCGAAAATCGACACCGAATACGTTACCTATATTCGAATGCCGCAAGTTCAAATGTCGAATCCGGCCCGCCGGAGCTTATAACAACATTAAGTAAACAACACAGCGGAATAAAAGAATAATACATTGATATACAGCTTTGATACAATATCTGATACAACAGATGATCCAATAGATATCAATACACATCAGAGATATGATACAACAAATAGCAGCGGAATAAATAACTCTAAGATAGTCTTCAAAAGAGAACTCCAAGAACTGCAACTCCATCTCCAAGAACCAATCCAGCAATAGCTCGAACTCCCAATAACGATGCACAAAGATAAGCAAGTGCGGTGTGATCCAAAGACTGAACTAACTCCAGATAATTCACTGAACCTAACTATCTGTAAAACCTAACTCTAGACTGCTCGTGTAGAAAATAATGAGCACCCAGAGTTTAGGAAAGAAACAATAAACTCTGGATCAGTCGTCTGACTGGTGTGAGCAACAAAAACAGTTTATCTTTTAAAACATTCAAAGAAATATTTTTAAAGTCAATTCGCAATGCTTTTAAAAATGAGACTACCATAAGACCTCCTGCCACACACACAATGCAAACGCAGACTTGGAGGAGATTTCTTCTTATGTTAGTCAAAGATGCTTGATACGCATTAAAAAGAAACCTTTGATATTATTGCTAGTGCATAGTGTAGAAAAAATTCATTTCGAAAGTAGAATACAAATCTTAGCCAGCATAGGTACCATTATATTATGCCTACTATAGCTACCATATTAAATGGCAGGTTCTACAACTAAAACCGTAGAAGTCTCGTATTGTTTCTTTGGATTTCCAACGAATGATCAGGCCAAGGAACTTCCCATTGCCACATGAGAACGCCTCTGGATGGACGTCCCCGAGAACCAAACCGGATCTCTACCAACACAAGGCCGGGTTACCCCTAACTGGGTAACAACTAACACGAGTATGCCATCCCCCGGTCCTTTGGGACCTTTAACCGAGCGCTCGTAATCAATTCACACAATCATAAATAAAGTGTTTCAACATGAGTAAGTATCTGGGCTCCATACCATGATACCACCCTTTTCCAGAAGGAAATGCACATACCCTAAAGGGAGCTACCCCTCATAACCTTGCTGCATCTTTCCTGTTTTGACCATTCCGGGGTGTGAGGCTCGACGAAGTCTCGTCCACAAAAACATACTTTATACAAAAGCCATGCTTTGGGTCAACAAATGATCATAGAAATGATCACAAAGATAAATGATCAAACAAATGATCATATCACAAATGATCAACACAATGATCATTTCACAGCAACACTCAGCATGTCACATTACCAAATTGGGAATATATCGTTGATAACCTTCAACTACATAACCTCTGAGCTTGTACGTCTCAGAGAAGGGTGTTAAGCTAAGAGAATAAATTCTCCGCCACCAACAGAAAAATATTTGAAAGAAATCAGCTTTATATCTCAATTTGTAATGTCAGAAATACTATCCATACAAGTCTGTTCCGGGCTCGAACAGAACCGAAGGCACTTACAAAGAAGTCCTTGCAATCCGGATATTCACTAATCACGTTCGGACTTCCCATCACATATGGAGTCTCTATACCGGGGACCATTCGATGCAAAGACATTCGACGAGTTGTCCTTACGTTTTCGAAAATATCCGGTCTTCACCACCGGTCTTCAAATGCTATCCATAATGACATATCACATATTCGGAATGGGATATATGACACAAAGGTCCTCTCCCGGCTAAACCGAATAGTGAGCGCAATATTTACAAGAAATATATGGATATTGGGATTTCAATTAAGTCACAACTTATTACCCAAAATTTTCTTCCAAATGGTTTAAATCAATTACCATTTCAAATCTTTAAACAAAAAGATTTATTTCAAAAAGATCCATTCATAGATTTCCAAAACAATTTCATTTCGATAGGATTAACCCGTTAAATCTTTAAATCAAAGATTTAACTTATAGCTTTCAAATCGTTTCCATAACTTGGAAATTATCTTCATTCTCAAACTTGAAATTCTTTTTTAACACAAATTGAACGTTCATTTCTCATGTGGAAGCTTTTATTATTTGAAAACAAATAGTTTTCGTTTCAGAAAAATCCAATTATATTTACACGAGTTAAAGCCCTTGAATTCTATTCACATCCCCAAATCAATACTTTTTAAAATAGTTTAACCCATATATAACTGGTATAACATTTTTAATCCCTAGTTTTAAATCATAGAATTCAATTTCAAATCTTGAATTTAAGTTCAAATCAAATTATTCAACTTCATATTTTATCGAGTTATTCAAAATAAATTTCATCTATGAAATTCCATTTCAAAAGCTTTTCACTTTAAACCCAATCCATTTCCAAAACATTTGAATTCAAATATTCAAATTTAAAACTATTTCAAAAATCTGTGACTTAATCGATTTCCTCGTGAAATCCATATTGGTGTGTGTATAAGTGTGGTCCAGGGGTTTAACACACTAGTGCAACATTATTTCAATCATCATAGATTAAAACATAGAAATATAGTTGATAAGCAGTATAACTAAAATGCTCATCTTTATTTACAGATCACAGATATATATCACAGATAAGTAAATTTCAAATCACAACATAAATCAGGATGTATCACAAAGCATCACAAGTCGGGATATCAGACAATCAAATCATCCAATAGAATCCAAATATTCATAAGTGAGATCAGTTAATGGTCTAATTAATTCAAATCAGATAAATTACTTAGGAATTACTAATCCTGATTAAATTAACATAAATAAATTACAAATTATTTTGATTAATTATTCTTTAATAGTTTATTAATTAACCATTAATAATAAATTAATTAACCTTTAATTATTATTATCAACCTTTAATTATTAAATACTTAACCTTTAATTATTTAATTCATCATTTAATTAATTATCTTTAATTAATAAATTACCCTTAATTGATTAATTACCATTTACTTTAACAAAATTCCAATAAGTGATCATCCCTAACCACTCGATCAATTTTAACCATTAATTACTATAAATTAATCACCTCAAGTAATCTTTAATTTATCCCATAATTGATCACTTAATTGATCACATTAAATAAGTCTTTAAGTAATCAAGTATTAATCCCTTGACAATTAATCTTAATTATCCATTCTTTAATACATCAAGTAATTTCATTTAATTGTATTTGAAAACAATCAAAATTTAATAGGATAATTAACTTAATACCAAATTATATAAACCAAACAAGTTTTAAAACAATTAAACTTTTAAAATCTAAATCCATAAAACTTGCCTATTTTACCTTTGAAAACATAATTTATATTTCTTAAAATCTTATTTTAAAGCTTGCTTAAAATTTGAAATCTGGTAACAAGTTAAACAAACCCGAGCCTATTTTAAAACTCTTTTTTTTTCTTTTGTTTAACTTTAATTGTTCAAACTAGGCAACAGGAAGCACACTCGCGAGTTCCTCCCCGAAGCCAAGCACCATCTCCCCCGAGTATTTTCACAAATTCTTCGAGACGAACCCGAGCCTTCTCCTTCCTATATTTCCCTGGAACACGAGAGTGCACCGTGCACGTGCACCAACACCCTGGCCATCGCCGATCAACATCGACCCCTCCAGCATGTCGCCGATGCCCCACCAAATCCCTCCGATCCACCCAGTTCGACCAAAACGATCGGAAACACAATCGAGCCATTCATCACCATCCTGGAACCAAACCTGGAACAAAACACATCCACCCCTTCGAAACTTGTCACCGCGACGTTCACCCAACCTCGGCCACTTGAACACGCAAAACTCCGGCCATAGCTTCATCGACGTCTACTCCACCATTCCCCCAAAACTCGAGCAGCTCGATGCTCGGTCGAAGAAGAACGAATTGAAAAACAACCCCACGCTAAAACTAGGGTTTAAAAAATAAATGGTTCGCCGCCGCTGCCATGGTCATTGGTCGACCATCACAACATTTTTCCCATACTCCCTGTTCGCTCCTCCACCTCCAGCCCAAGCCCCGACCCACAAAACTTCGCCATTTATCAGATCTTGATAAAATTGTAATTTTTGTTCTTCCTGAGATTCCTCGATGATTATATACTTAAAAATCATGAAATGATTTTTAAAAATCATATCTTTCTAATTCAAATCGAGTTATAGTATCAAAACAACATATCATGATTAACAAGTTTTGACATTTGTATGATTATTTTCTGTGATTTTCTATTTTTAGATTAATCACTTAATATAAAATTCCGAAATCATTTTTAAAATTTTAATCAGGTGAGTAAAAACAAATGCTACTTAGAGGTTATTACTTAAATCTTTATGGATTTAAAGATATAAATATATTTTTTTCCCTCTGGGAAGTTTACTATCCTGTTGTTTAACAGAGATAGATCTGTATATGCACAGACATACCTTTAACCATCTACACACCTATATACATATCTATATGCCAGCAGATATACTCACATCCATCCATATTATCATCACAGGTATAAACTTCAAAAGAAACTAGTTTAAACAATAAGTTTGCTCACAGATTTGTGTTATGAGGAGAATAGAGTTGCTCTATTTCTTTGACACAGACTGGAAGTTGCAAACTGAAGCTCCCTCCTTTAATTCTCTGATTTATTGAGATGTTTGTTGTTTAAAGTAAAACTTTGTTTAAGTTGCAGATGATGTTTATTTCAGTGTTTCTTTTTTCAGCCTAGAATGGAAGAAAACTAAAGTGGATAGATTGTTATATAAAAAACTGAGTTTACAGGGTATACAATATTTATGTTTGTTTGTACAATAGTTATGGGCTGGTTTGAAAGCATTAAATGCTTCATGCTTCAATGTAACAGCCATCTTATTTTAATTCTTACAAGTACATTATGCATATACTTATATAGATATGCTGTTTGATTTCTTTTGCAAGTACCAAGTCTTACATTCAAAGTTTTCTTTTCTTTTGTGATCTAATCCAGTTTTATTTTTCTTGTCTGGTTATTTTACTTTGTTTTTATAAGCTTATGCCTTAATTCTTTTATTTATACTTTTGTTTTGTTTATTTATTTTTATTTTTATTTTACACAAATCTGGTTTTCTTTCATACTTGATTTTTTTTTTCCAGATTGTTTTCAAAACTAAATGTATATATAATAAAAGTTGTTCTAGTTATGTTTGTTTCTAATTTGTTTAATGTATTTTATTCTATGTTTTATTTCTTTTTTTATTTTAACTTAAATTGTTTATTTTACTTTAATATTTATTGTTTTATATTAAATTTATAAATTCAAATTATTATTAACCATCAATTGTAATACTTATTATTATCAATTATTATTAAACCATTCATTTACAATTCATATCTAATGTATACACATATATATCTCTATATTTATTTTTAAAATCATTTATTTAAGATTTTATTTCAAATCCAATTTAAATATATATTCACATATATACAAATTGTCAAATCCATATGACTTTATATATTTTCTAGTCGAATCGGGGAAACTCGCTTCCATTTAAATCAATTTATCTTACAATTTTATTCAAAGATTCATTTAATTATCAATTTAAATTAAATTAAAATCTAGGGTCGTTACAATGAAATTTATCGAAATTGAGTTATTAAAAACGTTTGAAGATGTAACTTTGAATTCTATTGAATTTGGAGTAGCTTAAATTTATAGTTCAAACATGGATTTGAAATCGATATAGATTTGAATGGTATATTGAGAATCTGAATTGCAAGATTAAAAAAATTAAGTTTTGTTGATTTGGAAACTGGATATGATCTAGATTTGTTAAAATGGGAGAAATAGTTAAATTTGATATTAATTTCAAATTAATTCTTTTTATTATAAATTGTTTAAAGATATACTATTTTAAATTCAGATTTATTTAGCTTTCCAAACTATTTTCTATGTAAATCATTTCAATAATCAGCCGATTTCATATTAAAAACTATTAAACTATATTTAGTCTATTTTTAAACTATTTTAAATGATTTTAATCAATTTAAACTAATTTAATCTATTTTCAACCTATTTTTAAACTAACTAACCCATTTTAATTTATTTTAAATATATTTAAACTATTTTAGATCTATTTAAACTATTTTAAATCTATTTAAAATTATTTTAATCTATTTTAAACTATTTAAAATGTTTCAAATTATTTAAAAACTATTTTAAACTATTTAAACTACTTATGACAATCTAAACTATTTTCAAAAATTCAAACTATGCAAGGCTGAATTATTTATATTTAAATCCTGGAATTGAAAGCGAATATGGTTAAATGTTGTTATAACCTGTATTGGGAATTGAAATGAGATTTTCTAGTGAAATGACATATTTGAGTAAATATGATGATTTTAAAATGAGGGTTTAACATATTTTGAAAATATGATTTTGAAAGTGATATGACTTTTGAGAATATGATATTTGGATATTGATTATGAATCAGTTTTGGAAATGTAAAAGAACCATCTGGTGTGAAATAAGCGTTCGGTTGTTAAAGAGATCGGGATGAGATATTTTCATACTCTCTGCCAATACCGAAAAACACTTTGACAACTATGCACATGGTGGAGATTCCAGAATGAAGTAGGATGGTTTGGTGAGCGATTCTGTATGGGGTATTAACGTAGCCCTGACTCCGTCGAGTCAGCTTGATGGGACTAAAACAGGAGTCACGCCGGGCCAAGTACACCTCCGGTCGAACATGCTTCTTCGATACCATATTTTGACTTTGTGATTGATTTGGTGGCCACCTCACGATTTGATTTTAGGAGTGTATTCCGAGGTGGGCGGTAGTAGCTGCTATGCATTACCACTAGTCTGGATCCGCAAAACGGTAGAATCCTTCCCTAGGCATTGCCTCGCGTGCGTTGTCACATGACTTGTCACGCACATTACGAGTTTGGTTTGTACTGTACCTATGGAGTGCCCTCTTATAGCCCTCCATTTTACGGAGGAATTACGGTACTGTATAGATTATGGGAATATATAAAAATGTGTAAAGGGGGTATGGTAATGCCTTAATGCTATTTTAATACTTTACTATAGACACTATTATAGTAGCGTATTGTACTATGTATGTGGATAGTTTAACGGATCCTTAGGAGATGAAAATCCCGAACATCTCTTAAGTTATTGCACTCACGTTGACACTAGATAGGAGATGTCAAAGCCCATAAACATCTCTGAAGCCATTACACTCATATTTATTTACTGTTGATTTAACTTACATAAGATCTTTTAGTTCTGACTCGAGTGTTTTGTCTTTTCATTACGCTCGGGTCAATCTGTGCTTTTCAGTATATTGAAGATCATTTATCTCTGGAGGACGAAGACGAATATTTGTATATTATTTATTATATTTATACTATTGCGTCATGTTGTTCCGCTGCACTATTTATTTATTCCTGCTATATGTACTCTGATTTTGTATTGTAAAGTGTAATCAAATGTTATTTGCAGAACAGCTTCATGAACTGTTTATTTGGTTATTATATTTTGTCATTCCACTGTGAGATTCTGTGATTTTTCTTTCTTTTCCCTTCTTTACTTATTTACATCATAACAATCCTCCTTTTTGAATGGTTTGAGTCTTACATGTGTGGTTTATTGTCGATTTAAACCACCCAAAAAGGTGGGTCGTTACATCAAATGTGATGAACTGGTCATCTGCAAAGAGATTGTCTGTATCAAAAGAAACGGAGGATCTCTCCAATCATTGATTCATCCAGAAAACTAATGAGGGCTTAAATAGAAGTGTTAGATGATTTAGATATTACTTCAAGTGATGATGAACCAGACATTAAGAATGCAAACATATGTTTCAAGGCAATGGAGATTAATTAGAGAAGATCAAAGGAAAGCAGCAAAAAGCGGTACTTTTTTATTATTGTTAAATTTAGGAATAAAATATAGATTAATAATAATATTATATGCATATATATATATATATATGAATATTTTTCCTTGATTTTATTTTTGGATTTTGGATTATGTGTCGACATACCCAAATCCATATGTTAACATGCTAGGTTGAATTTTGAAATTTCTCTTTAAATTCAAAATTTGAATTTCCATCTCTTTTGCATTTATACCTTTCATCCCGCCTTTTGGTCATGGTTGGGATATCAACAAATTAGCTGAAAAGAATGGATATTAGGATTAGAGATCTATTGGAAATAAGGCTATGACCGACATCGTCAAAATTTGGCCGAGCTCCAATCAAGTTGGGAATGATGAACAAGGCTAAAAGAGGCTACATTTCAAATTTCGAATCGAATGGAGTTCGTTTGTTCGAGATATTGATGGATGCATGCTTAAGAAAGCCTTATTCGTATCGATGCGTATGGATACGAATAAGATGTTCGTATGATCAGGGAGAAAGGTTAAGTGAATTTCGATTCCGTGAATATGAACTTGGATTGAATAGATTGGCGCATGATGATTTGTTCGCCTCGATGATTTCGTATCGATCAGGATGGAGTGTAGTAGTATACGTCGGATTGATACTGTTCATATCGATCAACATGGGATACTTCGAATCGATACAAAGAAGCATGGATACGAACAAGGCAGCACAATAACAGGGAGTCAACATGAAATGAGCGACAGGCATACGTGGATCGATGCGAATGGATAGAGACGAAGACATGGATACGAACGCGATAGCCGACCGGTGAACATGAACTTGCATCGATCGTCAACCTCAAACGACAATGTCACGAGGCCCAGGAATGATGGCTTATTCGTTATCAACTGACAGGAATAATATGGAATAAGTAGCCAACTCTGGACGAATGGCAAAGTCACTTATTCATCTACGGGGATGGAGATAGCCCCTAGGCATGCTCTGAGACGATGATGGACTGTGACACTATAGTTTGTGAAATTTGTTTTTTCTTTTTTTGGATTCGTACATATGCCTTTTTCTGGTTTGGTTTTGGAGTTTATTTCGAACTTCTGATTTTGTTTGTTTTCTGGTTTGGACTTTAGTTTGGATGCTTGCTTTTTAGTTTGGATTTTTGGTATGGATTTTGGTTTTCTGATTTGATATGGATTTTGGATTGGATTTTTATTGAAATTTTGTCTGCTTTTTGGTTAATGGTCATCGAGTATGGATTATGCTTGGCATGGGGTAAGTCTCTTCATCCGAACGTGGTGAATTGGCTTATTCAGGTCTTTGAGTATGGACTATGCTTGACAAGGGTCTGGAGAGACCAGGATTCGGCGTAGGACTTTGGCCCTATAATATTTATTGGTTACTATTTCAGGTCGTCGAGTATGGACTATGCTCGACAAGGGTCCGAAGGGACCAGGATTCGGCCTAGGACTTAGGCCCTATAATATCTATCGGTTACTATTTCAGTTCGTCAAGTATGGACTATGCTCGATAAGGGTCGGAGCGACCAGGATTCGGCTTAGGACTTAAGCCATGGTATTATTCAGCGTTCATGGACACTGAACTAAGAACACCACGGTGTTCCTCAATACAGGTCGCCGAGTGTGGACTACGATTGGCAAAAACTCAAAAAGGTTATGGATTCAGATATTGGCTATGAATAGCTAAGAACTTGGATATCGACCCAGAGAGGTCCTAAATTCGGTTATTGGATATGGATGGATTAGGACTCGGTTGTCAGGTTCATATGGATATGAAATTGCCTAAGGATTTGGTCACTGGATCTAAAATCGGACATCAACTCGGAGCAGTCATGGAAATGGATCAGGATATGGTTGTGGCACTCAGATAGGATAACTTGGTAATGGATTGGATTATGAATCGGATAGTATGGTTATGGATGGAATACGGACTTTGGATATCGGATTCGAAGCAATTCAAAACACGTCTTCTTACCACAAGGCATATTTTGAGGGGCAAATGTTATCCCGCCTTTTGGCCAATGCTAGGATGTCAACAAATTGGCTGGAAAGGATGGATATCAGGATTGGAGATCGATTGGAACAAGGCTATGATCGACATCGTCAAAATTTGACCGAGCTCTAATCAAGATGAGATCGATTGGGAATGATGAACAAGGCTAGGAGAGGCTACATTTCAAATTTCAAGTCAAACGGAGTTTGTTTGTTCGAGATATTGATGGATGCGTGCTTAAGTAAGCCTTGTTCGTATCGATGCCTATGGATACGAACAAGATGTTCGTATCGATCAGGGAGAATGGTTAAGTGGATTTCGACTTGGTGAATATGAACTTGGTTTGAATAGATAGGTGCATGATGATTTGTTCAACTCAATGATTTCGTATCGATCAGGATGGAGCGTAGCAGTATATTTCAGATCGATACTGTTCGTATTGATCAACATGGGATACTTCGAATCGATACTGTTCGTATCGATCAACATGGGATACTTCGAATCGATACGAAGAAGCATAGATACGAACAAGGCAGCACTATTAATAGGGAGTCGACGTGAAATGAGCAACATGCATATGTGGATCGATGTGAATGGATGGAGACGAAGACATGGATACGAAAGCGATAGCCGACCAGTGAATACGAACTTGTATCGATCGTAACTCACAATCTACATGTTTAAATGCCACCAGATTTTCACAGGAGCTTGCGTATAACCTAAAGAATGTTCATGATCGACCTTGACTCGATTGGAAAAGATCTCGATCGATATGAAACTCGTTCGTATCGATCACGGATCGAGTCGAAATCACCTGGGTCGATCGCGTGGGCCCACTCACGTGCCAGAAGAGGTCTCCCGAGACCTGAGCGAAATATTTGTAGCCAACGCCTATAAATGGCCTTCCAAAGCCTACAGAGAAGGGATTTTGGATTCTACAACGTCCAGACTTTGCCGAAATCATCATTGTACTCAAACTTCACTATTATACTCAAAAATTACTGTTGTAATCCGTTGTAACCAATGAGCAAAGTCAATAATAGATTATATTTTGAAGTGGACATAGGTCTGAGATAGCTGAACCACTATAAATCTTATGTCTCTGTCTACTTCTTTCTGTTTTAAGTTTGTTGTTCTTCATTTTTATCCTCTACATTACTTAAATTTGTGATCTATGGGTATATACTAGTGATCTGTGTTCATACATTGGTGCTTTCATGATTTTTGAGGTTTGTGACCAATTTTGGTGCAAACAATTCCAAAGATTTAAAAGGACACCTTTTGACCTAAAAAATGTTAGTCCATACCCTATTAATCAATACATTTCTATATATTCATTCACCTAAATTTTTCAAAACTTAAAATATCTCTTCACTTTTTTATCTCCTAAACAACTCAAAAATGGCATCCTCAAACCACCAAAAACCATTAGGCTCTCAAAAAGGATTAAAGGCTTTCTTTTTAGTGGCAAAGAATTGAATATGCTACTTCTGGAAAAGTATTTCCCAGAAGATTTGCAAAATTTGATGATTTTTCTTCTTGTGGTTTTAAAAACTTTTTCTTCCAAAATGATATTCTTGGTTTAGTTGACTCTTCTCAAAATGATTTCATTATTATCTAAATTTAGTAAAGCTGTTTAATGTGAATGTAAATAGAAAATTTTTGGAAGGAAAAGAGGGACAAGTTTGGAGTAGTGTGAAAGGCACTATAATTTTTTTAGATTGTAAAATTTTATGTCAAATACTGTGTTGCAAATTTAGTGGAATTGACCTATCCACTTTTAGAATTAATGAAAAAAATCGAGAATTATTCATGATATTTTTGAAAATATGAAGACTTTGAATTCAAACATATAAATCTTAGACCTAAATCGAGATTTAAGAGTTTTATTTTACAAAAAGTATCACTCCCAGGATGGGTAAATACAATAACCTAACTCAAAAGGTTTTTAAGGCTCTTTTCGCTATATATGGAAATTACGACATCAATTGGCACAATTCATCTCAGATGATTTTTTTAAAAGAATATTTTTAGACATGAGAACACACTTAGTGTATTTCATTGGAGTTTTTGAATACTTTGGTATTGACTTAAGAGGAGAACCCACTTTGCCTCGAATTTTTTTCGATAAATCCAATATTTCTCTCATGCATATTCCTCCTTACTTTGAACCTCATGAGACTCTTCCTAAAAAAGAAGAAAGATTAATGAGGGAAGAACAACATGAAATTGAAGAAGAAGAAGAAATATATGGAATTCAAGGAGAAGATCAAGAAGAAGAGAAGGAGGAAGTAGAGGCTCCTCTCGAAAGTTTTGAGAGACGAGCTCAAATAAAGGAATTCTTAAAAATCAAGAGAAAATCATCAAAAATAAAAATAAGGTAAGCAAGAAATTTATTAATCTTTCCAATAAAGTGGATAAGTATTTTGGGAAGATTATGAAGAAGTTTGATAGAAGCTTGTCTCCTTAGTTACCTTGTAATTCTATCTAGTTATCCATTATATCTTCTCTAGCTTTTATCCCCTTGCATTTCCTTAGTTTATATATTGTCTTATTTTAATCAATGAAAATTAATTCTTGCTGTTATATATTATCCTTTTAGTCTTTGTAAATCAATTAAATAGAATGGTATCAAGTTGAAACAAAAATTGTATCAAAAAAATTAAAAATGCAAATTTAGGCACAAATGTTGACAAACGTTTTTATATATTTCAACATACTATAGCCATTTGGCAAAAATTTTAATTTTTGAAATATTGTAACTACTTTTAATTTAGTTATTTTAAACGACTTTTCACTAATATTTAAAACCATTTCTTCTAAGAAAACCTCACTCATCGACTCATCTTTTCATCAATTCTTAACATTTTCCTTAATAAAATTAACTTCTCCATAATAAAAATTTGTGCAAACCTTGAAGAGACACTCCAATCATTCAAATATATTCTCTCCTTCCTACTAAGATATCAAAGACATTTGGAACTAAGCTAAATGCAAATGGCTAAAGAGCAAAAGAAGCATTTTGATGCTTTTCATTGGTTAATTTTCTCCGTTATCAAAAATGATCAGACCAATGACCTAAAATGCTCAAACGCCAAGGAAAATAAAGATTGGGATGCCATCAACCAATCTTTGGATCTAAAGAATGGATCGAAGTCCTTATGAATATCTAGATTTCTGCTTGTTTTGATTTGTAAGTGTGCATATTAAAAACTTATTCAGTTAAATTTGATCAATACGTAAATAATTAATACTCTTAGGTTTGGATTGATTACCATAGGTTTGATTTGGTGTGATTATACAATAGTATGGATTGTATAAATAAATTAAGTATTGAATTAGGTTTTGATTTGACATTGATTGTATTATAGTGTGTATTATATAAATCAAATAAAGTTTGCATTATCCTATTTATTTATTGTCCTTATCATTAGGTATATAGCTTAAAGATTAATTATTGTATATTTTAATATATGCCATGATTGTATCATATTAAATATCAAGTATTTTCTTCATTTATGTCTCACATATTGCATTTAAATATGTCACATTTAAACGTCCTTATTTTATGCTTTAGTTATTTAATTCAATCATAATTATATAGTTAGACCCATATTGATCAGCATATCACTTAATTCTTAAATGTCGATTTTTGCTCCTAGTTTATAAGTATATCATTTAGGAGGAGTTTTATTTTTCAACCATTTTTGTTGATGACGAAGTGGGAGATAATTATAAAATATAAACATGCATATATTTAGGAGGAGTTATACAACTCAAGGAAAATTATATCTTATTTTATATACATGAATACTTAACGGTTGCCATCATAAAAAGTGTGGAGATGTTTAATACCTCAATTATTAATTTTGATGATAGAAATCATATAAAATATATATATACATACTAATGTGTTGCCAAATTTCACATTATATAGTGCAAAATATTATATAGGTACTGAATTGAAGACTGTATAGTAAAAGACTCAAGTAAAGATGAAGATTCGTGAGTTCAAAGAAAAATGTATGGAGAGCTCAAGATTATAATTTAGTGTTTAAACAGATTAGAATACATTGTTAAAGTCCTTGATAGCAATTTTTGATTTTTATCTCCAATTTCTGATCTCTAGTATTTTAAAGAAAAATAATTATTTTAGTTTCAAAATATATTTTTAAATATTTTATAAAAGGTTTTTAAGAGTTCAAATATATTTAAAAGCTATGTTCAAATTATTTTACAGAGTATAGAATTTTCAAAATAATTTTAAAAGAAAACATTTTCAAAATTCACCATCATATATCGACATGCATATTTTCATATGTCGACATATAGATTGTGAGTTTTTTATAAATTTAGAATGGAGATGTCTTTTGGACATAAACCTTCAAAAATGGATATACCTGTTCATTCATTATATGATTGGAAGTGCAAATGAATTTTTAGTCAATAAATAACTTACTGGATACATGTGTAAGAGTGCTTATAGCTCGTTCAAATTAAGTGGATATGCTTAGTAGCATGGTAAATCCAGTGGGTGATCTTTTTGCCTGATCAAATCAAAAGAGTTTGCTCTAGACTTGTGATACAAGAGGGTGTATCACGTAGCCTTGAAATCGAGATTGCATTTTGGTTTGCCTTCTAACTAGTTTAAAGTTGGTGATTGAAAAGAAACCTATACAAGCAATTGTACGGGACTAGATATAGGATTGGTTAATCCGAACTAGTATAAAATTCCTCGTGTCTTCCCTCTTACTTTACTTTATTGCTTTTATATTTATCTGGATTGCATTAGTCACTGACTGTTAGCACAGATTTATGTAGTTAATTTGTCATTGATATAAATCTTGAAAGAATTTAAAAAAGATTTACATAAATTAGAAAAAAATATTCACCCCACCCCTTTAGTGTAAAATTAGCCTTAAGATCCACTTGTCCACATCCCATAAGCACATATCAAAAGAGTGATGGTTAATTAATTCTTCGGTTCCACCATCGAGCTAGGACAAAGCACCCCCAAGGAAGATAGACAAGAGGCCTTTGGTCCCACCACAAGGCCTAGCTAAAGCACTCATCCAAAGGGTGATGGTCAATTTAGTCTATGGTCCAACTATTGAGTCTGGTCAAAGTAACAATCCTAGAGAGATGGACGAGAAGCCTTCGGTCCTACCGCAAGGCCTGACTGAAGCATCCATTGAAAGAGTGATGGTTAATTAACCCTTTGGTCCCACCATCGGGCCTATCCAAAGCACTCATCCAAGGCAGATAGATGAAAAGTCTTTGGCTTCATCGCAAGGCCTGGAAGAAGTACCTTCCCAAAGAGTGATGGTCAATTAAACCTTTGGTCCCACCGTCGGGCTTGCCAAAGCACACATCTAGGGAAGATGGATAGAAAATAACTAATCCCACCTCAAAGTCTTATTAGAACATCTAAGGAAAATATATTTACGAAATTTTTCTGATCGTATCATTAGACCCAATCAAAGCATCTATGAAAAATGCATAAGGATTATATTACAAGACAAAAGCCAACTACTCATTGAAAAGCATTATGAAAAGGTATGCAAAAAAATTATTACATAAAAGTTACATTACACAATGATTCTCTTTTATAGTAAGGTCAACCGCTGCAAAATTCATGGCTCTAGAGGATAAGGAAAAGGGTGATGTTGGTAAACTAGCTTTTTTCCTTTCCCCTCGACTTCTGAAGTGCTAGAGTGTGATTCATTGGTTGAACCCACGTTCCTGTACAAGATAGAAGGGCCCCTAATTTCCTTAAGAACGTCAGAACACCTATATGGGAAGAAATGCTAATATCTTTGATAGCTAGAAGTAACAACATTCCTTAATTAGCAATTTCTTTCCAAGCCTAAAAGCAAGAAGTCGATTTTTAAGCCAAAAGAAATTGTGATTTCAACTATATAATCTATTAGTGAATCAAGTTGAGAGGCCCTAGTGGGTTTAAATTGCATCAATTCTTATTGGCATTTAGTTCCTTTACCTCTTTCATTAAAGTTTCTAATGCAGAAGGAGGATCAATGATATGCTAAATCGCTACAAGGACGTATTTCTTTAACTTCTTCTACTTACCACGAATAGCTTTGAGAGGATCAATAGAGTACATCTTAGCTATTAACACCTTTTCATAATTTCATTAGCACTTTTTAGCTGAGAAACTCAATGGGATAAGTCACATTTTAAATTCTTGAGTGCCTTAGCCTTTAATGTATGTTCGTTCCTCTTGTGCACCAATGTTTCAACTTTAAGTCTAAGATCTAAGAGTGCTTCAATGAACTTTTTGTTCTAATAATATTTTATTCTTTGATTACAATCCAACTTGAAGGATCTTCTCAGTCTAGCGAGTTAACTAGGTTTGTCTTTCTGGTAATGAAAGAGTTGGGGAAGTTACAATGCTATTACACATCGAGAGACACATCGAGTGACTCTGAGATGACGAAGAAATCTACGAAGACTCCTTTCTAGAAGATTTTGCCAGCGTCAGGGTAGGAAGCCCTTTCTCACCTTCAGTTAATATAAGTTCATATGATCGGTACTCATTTTTAGACTTTATTAGGTCTATCTCTAATAAAGGATACGTTGGTTAAGTTAAGCAATTCGCATGTCGTATTCCAACTAGTAAGGGTCAAAACGCGAGTTGAGCTTTTTAGTTAGATCCAAAATTTCATGATCCTTTGGAAGAAACTTTCTTTTCCAAATCCTCAACTATTTCAATAGAAACTCTTAAAATAGATTTCACCTGAGTATATTTCTCATACCACTAATTGGCATCAACATTATCAGTAGATAAAACCAAAAACAGAATAAGTAAAACGATTCCCAATAGTCGTCACCAACGTTGGATTGAATTCTCTCAAGATCTTGATTAAGGCTGGGATCGTCAAAAGATTGTTAGTCCTTGAGATGATGGTTTTGATGACAACAACCTTAGGACTTGTTATAAAATATAAATACTAACATTATGGTTTAGATATATATGTATATGCAGGATATAACTATGCAGGTACAAAAAATGAATACTGTACGATATAGAGATTCAAGACTAAAGATATCAAGATTGAAGATTCATGAGCATCAAGATATCAAGAGTTCAAGATTTTAAGAATACAAGATAAGTATTGAGTTTAGAATTATGTTAAAACTTCTTGAAAGCACTTACATGTTTATTCGAAATTTATTCGTGGAATGGAATCCACTTCGAGCCTGTTAAAGGGATGGAACCCTAGTAGGATGGAACCCACGATAATATCTAGTGGAATATATAGTGATCCTATTTTGATATACACTAATTTTGTAAAAATATTTTTCAAAAATATATCTCTTTCAAAACCTCCTTTTCAAAACGACATATCTCTTGTTTGAAATATTTTAGCCTCAAAATTATCTTTACCATTTTTAATATTTTGATTTCAAAATTATCCTTGATTTTAAACTGTCTCTTGTTTTAAATATTTAGCTTTAAAAAATATTTATATACTTAGATATTAAATCACTTTATAGATTAAGATTATATATTAAAAATTACTTTTATATGTTTAAACTATATTCAAATATATTTACAAAGCTTAGAAATTGTTTTAACAAATTATAGAAATCAATTTTAATAAGAAAATCAAAATCACCAATTTTGCTTAGAGCATGTCGACATCCTTTAACCCTCCCATGTCGACATGGTGCCCATTAAATTCAAAATTCAAATTTTCAAAAGAAGTGTCTATTCGTCGTATTCTTTCACAAATACATGTGGCTGCTGATTTTCTATAAATAGCAGTAGTTCTAAATGAATTTTTAAACAGATTTCACTTGTTTTCTTTCCTCTTCATCTTCTACATTTATTCTAAAGAATCCCAAACTATACTCTGCCGAAATACCAAATGAATCAAAGTTGATTATCTCTTGTTTGATTCTATGTCACTCTCTCCATAAGATCTCGATGCAATAGGATCTTTTGTAAATCAAAATATTGAGTAAAAGGTGCAGTTGAGCCTTGAAATCAATTGGGAGTGATTATAGCCCTGGAAATCAATTAGGTGATCTTGTAGCCTGGTTAAATCAGGAAGTTGCCCTAAACTCGAATGCAGGAGGGCGTACCTCGTAGCCTTGAAACCGAGGGTGTAATCTAGGAGATTATTTTGATAAGAAATCCGTACGATTGTACGGGACTGGATGTAGGGTAATTCCGAATCAGTATAAAATCGTGGTGTGTTCTTTCCTTTACTGCTTTTATTTAGTATTTGCATCTGTGTCTGATTTTATGATTATATCTGTGTCCGTGAATTGCATTTGTTGGTAACTAAATTACATAAGTTTCAAAAAGATTTAAAAAATAAATAAAACATTATTCACTCCCCCTCTAGAGTTATTCTAGTCTTAAGATCCGTAATCCGCATTTCTCACATTTGGTATCGGAGCATAGGTTTTCATAGTTTTCATAATCTGAATTTTGAAAAGTTTTAAAAATGGCTACCAACACTGGTTCTGTTAATACTATCACTAGTTCATTTATAGAGGGTCAGTCTATTGCCAGATCGCCACTTTTTAATGGTAGTAACTATGCATTTTGGGCATGTAGAATGAAAACATATTTATAGTCAATAGGATTAGATACTCGGAATATCACACAAACTGAATATTCTGAACCCACAACTAATTTTGCACAGTTGACTGTGGAGCAAACAACTATTTCACAGAATAATTCCAAAGCCATGAATGTTTTATTTTGTTCACTTGATAGGAATGAATTCGATAGAGTATCTATTTGTAAGTTTGCATATGATATCTGCAAAACTTTGCAAGTTACCCATGACGAAACAAGCAAAGTCAAACAGATCAAAATATCCATACTCACAAATTAGTTTCAATTATTCAAAATGAATTCTAATGAGCACATTTCAGATATGTATAGTAAGTTTCAGGATATTGTGCATTCTCTAATATCATTGGGAAAAAGTTTTTTCGAAGAAGATCAAGTCAGAAAAATTCTAAATTTTCTTACTCCGGAATGGGATCAGACAACTCTTGCTATCAAAGAAGTAAATGATATCAGTACTTTAAAGATTGAAGAATTGATTGAAATCTAATGTCGCTCGAAGTACAAATGCAAGGGAGAAGAGACAGTAAGGCATTCGAAAAAAAGTCAATTGCGTTCAATGCATTAACAGATGGATCAGACTCGGAAGTGATAATGATGAAGAAATAGCCTACATGACAATGAATTTTCGAAAGTTTTTGAAATACAGAAAGATGAACAACTTTAAAAAAAATGATCACAGGAATTCTGGAAATCATAAGAAGTACCAAACCACATAAAATATTTCAACTGTAACGAACCAGGCCATCTCAAAAGAGATTATCCGCATCCTGATAAGCAAAAGTTTCTTACAAGCAATGATTATACAAAGAAAAGGAAATGAGCGTATACCGCTACCCTAGATGACTCAGACTCATCCTTAGGCGATGATGATCAGAAGACGGAAAATTCAAATATGTGCTTTACGGCTATTCATGATTCTGATGATCTCGGAGATATGAATCTAGAAAAAGGTACACGTTTACAATATATTAGTTGAAATTGTTTTGCTTAAAATTGTTTGATTGTTTGATTGTTTTTTAAATTATGTGTTGTTTGAATTTTAATTTATTATTATTATTACATTTATTTATTTTTTTAATATTATAATATTTTTTATGAAAAGAGTATTATTATATTTAATAATTACTCCATAAAATATATAGACATTAAAAATAATATATATATATATATATTAAAGTATATAAGAAAAGATAAGTCACATGAATTATTTGACCCATGTCGACATGGTCCTACCCATGATGTCGACATCCCTGTCAAAAATCTGAAATTTAAATATGAATTCAAATCATTAAACTTCCCTCCACCTTTCCACCAAATTCAATGTTCTGCAAAGATACCTTTTGATCAGAGAACATGACTATTGGATATCTATTTATTTCCATTATCTTAGCATAACTTTTCACTTTCATTTTAAAATTCAAACTCTCTTTCACTCTTTCAAACGTTCTACTCTCTTCAAAAATGGCTTCTTCAAGCACTCCATCCACAATAAGGCTATCTAAAACCATTAAAGAATATCTCTATAATGAACCGGAAGCAATCAAGGCTTATATAAGCTATGCCAATTACGAAAAAGTTCATACGGGAAAGTTTGATATCTTTAGCGATTTCTCTACATATGAAATCAATACTCTTCTTGAAGTGAACCATATTCCTAGTCTTTTTGACAATTCTGAAAATGATTTTGTTTGTTATCCAAATCTTGTTAAAATGTTTTATGCGAATTTGAATCACGATTTTTATGAAGGAAATGAAAATGAAATTTGGAGTAGTGTTAAATGCACTAAAATTGTTTTAAATTGTGAAATTTTGAGCAACATTTTCAATTGCAAGAATTCGAGAATGGATCTTTCTACTTTTAATATTGATGAACATGATCGTGAGACATCTCACCACATTTTCGAAGGAGATGACAACTTTGAATTTAAAAATAGTAATTTTTGTCCGAAAGCACGTATTATCAATCTTCCTTTGCAATATACTATCACTCCAATATCAAGAAATTTCAATAACCCGACTTTAAAAGTTTGTAAAGCTCTTTTTGCTATTTTTGGTCGTTATGACATTAATTGGACGCAAGTGGTTATGGATGAACTTCGTCCCAAGAATTTGGAAATAGGAGAGAATACTTTGTATCATGGAATCTATCTCGCTCGGATTTTAAATTATTTTGGCGTTGATTACAAAAGGGAAGAATTTATTTCAAGAAAAGTGTTTCATCATGCCAACATTTCTCTCATGAAAATTCCTTTGATATTTCAACAATACGAATCTCTTGCCGAAAAGGATGAAAGATTGGCACATAAAGATATGGAGGAAGAAAATGAGAAAAAAGAAGAAGAAAGGAAAGAAATGGAAATTGAAGAAGAAAATGAAGACACCTCCTTGGTAAGTATTGAATATCATACCAATACTAACAATCCTTCCAACAAAACACTCCTCAAAAATCAAAAGATCATAGTGGAAAATCAACGGATTCTCAAAAGATCCATTAGTAAGAAATTGGATAAAATGTCCACTAATATAAACTAATTCTTTGCTAAAGTAGGTCGGAAACTTGGCTTATCAACATCCTCCTCATCCCCTAGCACTTTCTAAGAACTAAATTATGATGTATTAGTTTGTTTTGTGTGAGCTTGTATTGTTTTTTTATCATATTATGTAGTATCTTATGTACCCCATCATCTATTAATAAAAATCATCTATCTTATGTTTTTCTACCTTATAGTGTCTTTGGAATAAATTTTAGTATAGTATATAAGTTTATATATATATACATACTTATTCACAAAAAAAATAAGACACATAGATTAACATACCCATGTCGACATACCTCTACCCCTATTCGGCATATAACTATCTGCTTTGGTTATTTTTTTAAAATTTGAAATTAAAATAACTAACTCATGTCTATTCATTTTAAATGAATTTCTTCCTATTTAAACACTTGTTCCTTCTAGAAATTTGTAATCTCTTCATTTCTACTTATCTCTATTTGCATCTCTTAACTACTTATCAAAAATGGCTTCCTCTTCTCGAACTCTAAGTGATAATCTTGAAGAAACTCTCAATTCATTCAAGAATATACTTACTTTTATTCTTCGCAATCAAAGGCACTTAGAACTAAGTCAAATGCAGATGATAAAAGAACAAGAGAATTATTTCGATGCCCTTCGTCGGATGATTTCTGCCCTAAACAAAGATGATCTTGATGCAAATCCTTTAGGAACTTTGATTCAATATAATGAAGATTCGAAAGATTTTAAAAAGGATCCTATCTTTGAAGAAGAAGGATGGGTTGAAGTTACTAAAAATATTTAATCTCCTTATGATTTGAATTGCTTGTTTTTGAATTGTTTGATTTGATTTGATTTGCTTTGATTAAAATTGATTTGGTTTGAATGATCTGTATAACATTACATGAAACATAGTATATATTGGGTTTAAACTTTCATATTCATCTTGTATTTATTATTAACTCATGTTATTTTATATATACTCTATCATAATTTTTCACAAGTACTCTAGTATAAGACTAAGGGGGAGTTATATCGGTTTAGGATTAGTTTTTGTTGATGACAAAGGGGGAGACATATAAGATAGAGTATTTAGGCTTAGATTAAGGGGGAGTTATTAGTTTTAGGGGGAGTTATAGTGAAGGTGAAGTATGCTTTATAAACATAGGTTGTCATCATCAAAAAGGGGGAGATTGTTAGTCCTTGAGATGATGGTTTTGATGACAACTACTTTAGGACTTGTTATGTAACGACCCGGAAATTTGATCATTAAATTTTGAACATTTAATTCATTTAAATGTTGAATGTGAATTATAATTTGATTTTGAAATAAGAAGATTTTGGTTAAATCAATAAAATTAGTTAAAAATTTCAAATATGGCGATTCAATTTGATTTGGATAATAATAATAATTTAATATTTGGAATTGGGATAATTGGTGAATCTGGGCGTAAATAGATATGAAAATGGTTTTTAAAATTTATTTTAAATCTAGTTGGATTAGAATTATAATATTGGACTTTTGGATGGAATCAAAAGTCGTTAAGCTAAATTTAGAATTTTTATATTAATTTAATAAAGGAATTTAAAATATAGTATTGGTGTAAATAATCAGATTTTGATTTAAAAAGAATCAGAACAGTTTCTAGTGTGAATATAAATTTTGTATAATTTATAATTAAGTTAGTAAAGTTTTAAAGGTGAAATTTTAAATGATTTCGACGATTTTGGAAATCGCTCGAATTAATCGACGAGTTGAAATAGCCATCTAGGGCACAGCCTCGGAGTTCGACGAAACCAGTTCCATTGGGTCTGTAATCGTTAATTATTATTGGATTTCAAATTTCGCAGCATTTGGAGTTACCGTTTGTTCATACGGGTGAGAAACGCGTTGAAATTAAAGTCGAAAATTTAATATTTTTAACCGATTCAGAAAGCAGTCTCCCACATATGATTGAATTAGCCTCCAAAACACGTTCCATTGTGTTCGGAATACGAGTAAAAGCTTATAAACGCCAGGCAGCACGTATGATTTGGAGTTCATTTAAAAAGTTAAGAATTTGTGTATATATTATTAAATTAATATATTGACGTACATATATACGTTTATCACCAAACCCTAATTTCTTTTTAGCCTAGCCGCTGTTCTTATTTCTAATGGCCGAAAAGTTCTAATCTTCTACTCGATTTATCTCCTCATCCATCGACTATTAGGCAAAATCTCCAACTGCAAAGTTAAAGAGCTTAATGAGATCTACCCATCCAACGGTGGAGAACATCATCAAAGCTGCGTAGTGGCCACGATTTGGCCGTGACGATCATGTGTTCATGCATGTATTTCGAGTTAATTATGGGACCGAGTTCGTCGAAACTCTGGGTGGAGGTGGTGTTGGCGTTGGGCTTCGAAGTGGTGGCCTCCGATCGAGGTAAATGGCACCAGGTTGGTCGCGATAATTCACGACTTGAGGCGGCTATTGGTTCACGCGTGTGCGTGATGGCCAGGAAATTAAACACGGAGGGAAGAAAGGTGTGTGGCCATGATTCTTTTGTGCAGATCCGATGGCCGATCCGATCTAGGTTAAAAAAAATTGAAATTTAATTGTATTATAAATTTTAAAAGCTTTAAAGTGGCATAACAACTCCATGCATTATCAGAATTCGACGAAACAAGGAGCGTCGGAATCGCAGCGACGCGATCTACGCGCTGTAGTAGATCTGGAGATGATTGGAGCTAGCGGTTATTTTAGATTAAATCGAACGTGCTCAATTTAATTTAAAATTTAAATGCCGATTCAAGGTGAGTTAATCTCACTCACATCTGGATGACTAGTTAATTTAAATAATTAGAATTTAAATTTTTGATTGATTGTTTGAATGTGATATTATATATATATATATATATATATATATATATTGGAGTGATTGATTTTCCGCATTATATAACGGATGAGACCCTATGCGCCGCATAATAGCGGATGATATATATAACCCCATATATCGCGATATTTCACCTCGAAGTGGAATTGGTATTTTATATTGTGCTAACATATGTAGATGTAGGGAAATAGGTTGGAGGGATCCAACTGGATTCCTCAAAACGTTGAATTTATTTCATAATCAGCATTGAGAATTATGTGATAATCTATGATGATTGTATTGATTATATTTGGAAGTGAATTATTGAATGCTTTGGCTTGGTCGAATATATATGGGTATACGTGAGGGTGAAAATATAAGTTTAAATTTTTTTAAAGGAAATAAAAAGGGAATTTTGAAATAAAAATTGAGATGGATATTTCAGATTTAAATAAGGATTTTAAATCATAATAAAGGGTGAAATTGGTTTAATGGATTTTGTAATTGATTTTGGATAAACCAGGAGATAAATTTTAAAGGGAATTAAACTCAGGAAATCATTTTGGAATTGATTTAGTATTTTGGAAACTGCGATTTAAAGGGAAATGAGGAATGGAAATTTATGAAATGAGTTTATAAATGAAGTGGAATATTTATCAATGGATAAATTTGGAAGTATAAATTCCAGTGGGAATTTATAAGGAAAGTAGTAATTCACTTTCAAAAATAAAAAGGTGATTTTATTTTTAAAAAAATAAGAAAATATATTTCTTGGAAAACTAAGTATATTTAAAGAAAAGATTTCAAAGTAAAAATTAGAAGTTTAAAATGGGTTTTGAATGATTTTAGAAATTTATTAGTTAATTATCTTTAAGTGAAAAGTAAATATTTACTTAAGTTAATTATGGTAGTTAATTATATTTAAAGGTAGATTAGTATTATAATTTTGAAGGAGAGTTTCAACATAAATATTTGATAAAACAACTTTATTTTAAATAGAAATTTTGGTTTAAGTTTATTTGGGAACTCTTATAGAATTTCTTAAGTATTATTTTTATTTAGGAAATTTAGTAACCTTATTTTAAATAATTTAAGTATATATTTTTGAAAGTGATTATAAGGAGATGGAAATGGGTTTTAAAAATAAAAGTGATTTTATTTTTAGAGCATTGAAAGAATTTACAGGGTTGGGACGTAAATTGGGATAAATCGAGCAGGATTTATAAAGGATTATATGGGTTATATTGAAATGGAAGTGTATTTACTAGAAAGCCAAGTATGTTTTCAAAGTAGCTTTTAAGTATAAATTTAAAGTTTAAAGTTGTTTAAATGAATGTTTTAAGGAAGTATTATTTAATTTATTAAAATTTTAGAGGTAGATATTATTTAAATTAGTTATAGTAGTAATTATTTTAAAAGGTTAATTGATATTATGTTTTAAAATGATAATCATTAATATTTACATTTTATAAAATAGTTTATTTTAAAGATAGTTCGTTAAAGTTTTATTTGGAAACTTGTATAAAATTTCGTAACTCTTATTTTAAAATTTAGTTTGGCTTAAATTTTATTTTAAAATTTTGTTTTATATTTTATAAGGTAGTTTTATTTTAAATATTTTTTAAAGTATATATTTTGAATAAAGTGTTTAATTAGTTTTAATTTAAATGTTTTAAAGTATATTTTAGAATAAAGTGATTTAAACTATTTTAAAATCTAAAGTATTTAGACTTGGTGTTTTTCGGTGGAAATAAACAAAATTTGGGAAATTATTCCGTGAGAGAAGGGTGGTTTGAAACTGTTTTGAAAGGACTGAAGTATGGAAAATAGCTTGCAAAGTTATTTTGAAATAAATAATTTGGAAAATTATTTAAATTTGATGATCGTTTGTGAATGTTAATTGATAGTTAAATAACCAACTATCAATATTGGACAATGCGCTGATCGTTTCGAAGAGACTGGGATCAGAATTTATTTTTCGAAAACCACTTCGATCCGGTTTTAACATTTTCATGAGGAAGACAAGAACTTGGAGTCGAAGATGGAGCAGTGAAGTACAAGGGCTAATCGCCACTAATCCTGAGGGTGATTCCAAAATGGATGTAGTAGGAGTAGTGCCTTTGGTTCCTTTCGAAACCGGAATGAACTTGTATGGACGAATGCTTTAAGAACATCGTCAAGAGGATGATGAGCATTCTAAGTGATTATGTGCAAAAAAGGTAACGCATAGCCTCGAGCCTCATCAACCAGGAATGGCTAAAACATGGGAGGTGCACACAAGGCTAAGTGGCTAGCAACCAATTAGGGTAAAGTTACCCCTATCTAGATGTCTCTTTTTATATTCTGCTGCGTGGTGGTTGCTGATCCCAACCGCGGGTGAACTTATTCGGACTATCTAGTAAGGGGTGGCTCCAGTCTTGTGATGCAGGGGATCAGGGTAGATCCTCGGTACGGTGATCTAGACCACGTACTGTGACGGACGGTACCCCAGTAGCCCTGCCATTAATAGAAATCCGTTCTCCCTACGTGCCTTTATGGTTTTTGTTTGTAGAACACACTTTGTGGCTAGTAGCTGGAATTTAATAATGTAACAATTTCGGTTATTTGAATAAGTATTTGTATATAGACACTACTATAATATCAGAGGATTTTATATAAAAAATGTTTTGGTTATCGTAAGGTAAAAACCCAACATGTTTATTTGTGGCATGGTCTTACGAGATACCTTTGATTTTAAAGGATTTTGAAAACTGTAATAATCCAATTGAATGTGTTTTCTCACGCTGGTTTTCCAGACTGACTCGAGTGTTATTTAACTATAATGCTCGGGTCAGACCGAGTATTATAGAGTACAGATTCTGGATGGACTGCTGTGGAGCTCAGGAGACGAGCTGGATGATGAGGCGTATTTTCCATAGATTTATATTTCCGTTGTGCAGTGTAAGCTGTATATTCAGCTTTGGAAGGATGAGATATTATAACCGTTTTGAATTGTGTTGTTGATTGTATTGTACTCTAATGATGTAATATATAAAACAGATATAGTTTCTTTTGTGTAAAGATCAGTTATTATCTATTATATTTTATTCCGCTGAGATGGTAAGATTCTATTGTTGTTTTGTTTTCTCTTCTTCTGTCTCCTTCTTTATTTCCCTTAACAATCTGTCTTTTTGGGCACTCGATCGTCGGCATATTATACAAGTGGAGTGTTTATGTCGATTTTCGAGGGTCGAGAAGGGCGGGTCATTAAATGTAATAAAATATAAATACTAATATTATAGTTTAGATATATATGTATATGTAGGATATAACCATGTAGGTACCAAGAATGACAATTGTACAGTATAGAAATTCAAGACTGAAGATATCAAGATTGAAGATTCATGAGTATCAAGATATCAAGAGTTCAAGATTTTAAGAATACAAGAAAAGTATTGAGATAGAATTATGTTAAAACTTCTTGAAAGCACTTACATCTTTATTCAAAATTTATTCGTGGAATGGAATCCACTTCGAGCCTGTTAAAGGGATGAAATCCTAGTGGGATAGAACCCACGACAATATCTAATGGAACTGTAACGACCTAGAATTTCTAATCGTTAATTTCGAACATTTAATTCATTTTAAATGTTGGATACGGATTATAATTTGATTTTTGAAGTAAAAAGAGTTTGGTTAAATTAATAAAATTAGTTAAAATTTTAAATATGGCAATTCAATTGAATTTGAATAATAATATTTTAAATATTTGGAATTGGAATAATTGGCGAATCTGGGTATAAATAGATATAAAAATAGATTCTAAAATTTATTTTAAGTCTATATGGATTTGAATTATAATATTGGACTATTGCATGGAATTAAAAGTCGATAAGTTGAATTTGGAATTTTATATTAATTTAATAATGGAATTTAATAATATAATAATGCAAATAATCATATTTTGGTTCGAAATGAATCAGAATGATTTCTAATATGAATATAAATTCTATGTGATTTATTATTGAGTTAGTAAAATTTTAAAAGTGAAATTTTAAGTGATTTTGACAATTTCAGAAATCGCTCGATTTAATCGACGAGTTAAATAGCCTTTTGGGACACGGTCTCGGAATTCGACGAAACTCATTCCATTGGATCTGTAATAGTCAGTTATTATCGGTTTTCAATTTTTATAGCAATCAGAGTTGTCGTTTGACGCTGGCAGCTCAAAACGCATAGAAACTATTTTAATCGATTTAATTTAAAATTTGAACGCTCGTCAAAAACTCAAGGTGAGTTAATCGCACTCACATCTGAAATTTTAGCTGTTTAAAATAGTTAATATTTAAATAATTATGTGATTGGTTGAGTATGAATATTAATACCCGTCTGGATTGATATTTATTTGTTGTGCTAATATCTGTGGATGCAAGGAAAAACAGGTTGGAGGGATCCAACTGGATTCCTCACAAATAGAAATTTTATTTATATTCTGTGATATATTTCGTTAATATCCTATGATAGATTGATTTGGAAATTAAATTGTGCTGTGTTATGATTGGATAAGTATAATTTGGAATTTTAAAATATAATTAAAATAAATTGGAATTAAAAGAGAATAGAAAGAGAAAAAATTTGAGTAGTGAATTTAAAGGAATTAAATTCAAGAAATTGGTTGAAAATTTGAAGTGTTTGAAATTGTGATTTAAAAAAAAAGAAAGGTGAATTGTTTTAAAAATAATGGAGATATTTATTTTCAAAGGATGGGAAGTGTATTTTTCCTGGAAATCAAGCATGTTTCAAAGAAAGATTTTCAAAGTCTAAACTGGAAAGTTTTCCAAAGGTGTTTTTAAAATATTTTAGAAAATTATTATTATTTTCAATTGTTTTTAAGAGATAGTAAATATTTGTTTAAGTAATTATGGTATTTAATTATTTAAATGGTAATTTAGAATTATGTTTCTAAAGGGAATTAAATTTGAACATTTGATAATAATCTCATATAAAAAGAATATCTTTGATTAAATTACTTAAGGAACTTTTATAGATTTTCAAAAGTACAATTTGAATAAAGAATTCAGTAACCATATTTTAAATACTTTAAGTATATTTTGAAAGTGATTTCCAGGAAATAGCAATGTGTTTAAAAATAAAAGGAGTTTATTTTTAAAGTATGGAAAGAAATTACGCGATGAACGTAAAATTGAATTGGGGTAAATCGTGTAGGATTTATAAAAAGAATTCTTTGGGTTATCCTAAAACGGAAGTGTATTTTCGTGAAAAGCCAAGTACGTTTTAAGGCAGATTTTCGAAAAAGTTAGAAGTTTTGAAGTTGTATTAAAGAATGGTTTCCAGAAATTATTTAAGTTGTAAGATTTTTTAAAGTGAACATTTATCAAATTAGTTATAGAAGTAATTATTTTAAAGGGGTAATTAGTATTATGTCTTAAAGAATATTATTAATATTTATACTTTATGAAATGGTTTTATTTTAAAGATAATTAGTTAAAGTTTTATTTGAAAACTTGTATAGGATTTCATAGCTTTATTTTAAAATTTAGTATGACTTAACTTTATTTTGAAGAAAATAGTTTATATTTTATAAAGCAGTTTTATTCGAAATATTTTAAAAGTATACACACACACGCACACGCACACACACACACACACATATATATATATATATATATTAGATTAAGTATGTAAGAAGTTTTAATATAAATGTTTTAATGTATTCGTGTAAGTAAGTAAGTACAGGTACGGGAGGCAATCGATAGAGTTGGAGCGCGTATATGCAATATTATTTAGCCTCTTGCTTTTAAAATGCTAATAAAAGTTACGTCTACGTAATAAAATTGGGAAATGATATATATATTGTGATATATTTGGTTTTCCGACCGTGTGGATCGATGTATATATATTTATATCTATTGTAATATTGCAAAAGCTCCTCCGTACAAGGGAGACTCCGCCAAAAAATTTCGGAAATTTTGTGAGTTAGAAAAATTTTGAAAATTTTGAAACGTTTCGTTAACGACAAATTGATTTCAAATTAAAATCAAAATAAAAGGTATTATGGAATAGGAATCGAAACTATCAGTTTTGATTTGACACTAAAGAATTTAGGCAAAGTGAATTTGAGATTTTCACTTAGTTGGTTTTGCTATTGGGTTTGGAGCATTCTTCTACCTTAGCAAATTTAGGGGACGAAATTTTTATAAAGGGGAGGAATGTAATGACCCAGAATTTCTAGTCGTTAATTTTGAACATTTAATTCAATTTAAATGTTGGATATGGATTATAATTTGATTTTTGAAGTAAAAAGAGTTTGGTTAAATTAATAAAATTAGTTAAAATTTTAAATATGGCAATTCAATTGAATTTGAATAATAATAATTTAAATATTTGGAATTGGGATAATTGGTGAATCTGGGTGTAAACAGAAATAAAAGTAGATTCTAAAATTTATTTTAAGTCTATTTGGATTTGAATTATAATATTGGACTATTGGATGGAACTAAAAGTCGATAAGTTGAATTTGGAATTTTATATTAATTTAATAATGGAATTTAATAATATGATAATGCAAATAATCAGAATTTGGTTCGAAATGAATCAGAATGATTTCTAATATGATTTATTGTTGAGTTAGTAAAATTTTAAAAGTGAAATTTTAAGTGATTTTGACAATTTCGAAAAACGCTCGATTTAATCGACGAGTTAAAATAGCCTACCGGGGCACAGTCTCAGAATTCGACGAAACAAGTTCCATTGGATCCATAATAGTTAGTTATTATCAGATTCCAATTTTCATAGCATTCGGAGTTGTCGTTTGACCCTGGCAGCTCAAAACGCATAGAAACTATTTTAATCGATTTAATTTGAAATTTGAACGCTCATCAAAAATTCAAGGTGAGTTAATCGCACTCACATCTGGAATTTCAGCTGTTTAAAATAGTTAATATTTAAATAATTGTGTGATTGGTTGAGTATGAATATTAATACCCGTCTGGATTGATATTTATTTTTTGTGCTAATATCTGTGGATGCAGGGAAAAAAAGGTTGGAGGGATCCAACTGGATTCCTCACAAATAGAAATTTTATTTATATTCTGTGATATATTTCGTTAATATCCTGTGATAGATTGATTTGGAAATTAAATTGTGTTGTGTTATGATTGGATAAGTATAATTTGGAATTTTAAAATATAAATAAAATAAATTGGAATTAAAAGAGAATAGAAAGGGGAAAATTTTGAGTAATGAATTTAAAGGAATTAAATTCAAGAAATTGGTTGAAAATTTGAAGTGTTTGAAATTGTGATTTTAAAAAAAAGAAAGGTGAATTTTTTTAAAAATAATAGCGAAATTTATTTTCAAAGGATGGGGAGTTTATTTTTCCTGCAAATCAAGCATGTTTCAAAGAAAGATTTTCGAAGTCTAAACTTGAAAGTTTTGCAAAGGTGTTTTTAAAATATTTTAGAAAATTATTATTATTTTAAATTCTTTTTAAAAGATAGTAAATATTTGTTTAAGTAATAATGATATTTAATTATTTAAAAGGTAATTTAGAATTATGTTTCTAAAGGGAATTAAATATGAACATTTGATAATAATATCGTATAAAAAGAATATCTTTGATTAAATTACTTAAGGAACTTTTATAGATTTTCAAAAGTACAATTTGATTAAAGAATTTAGTAATCATATTTTAAATACTTTAAGTATATTTTGAAAGTGATTTCTAGGAAATAGCAACGTTTTTAAAAATAAAAGGAGTTTATTTTTAAAGTATGGAAAGAAATTACGCGATGAACGTAAAATTGAATTGGGGTAAATCGTATAGGATTTATAAAAAGAATTCTTTGGGTTATCCTAAAATGGAAGTGTATTTCCCTGAAAAACCAAGTACATTTTTAAGAAAGATTTTTGAAAAATATAGAAGTTTTGAAGTTGTATTAAAGAATGGTTTCCAAAAATTATTTAAGTTGTAAGAATTTTAAAAGTGAACATTTATCGAATTAGTTATAGAAGTAATTATTTAAAGGGGTAATTAGTATTATGTTTAAAGAATATTATAAATATTTATACTTTATGAAATGGTTTTATTTTAAAGATAATTAGTTAAAGTTTTATTCGAAAACTTGTATAGGATTTCATAGCTTTATTTTAAAATTAGTATGACTTAACTTTATTTTAAAGAAAATAGTTTATATTTTATAAAGTCGTTTTATTCGAAATATTTTAAAAGTATATATATATTAGATTAAGTATGTAAGAAGTTTTAATATAAATGTTTTTATAAAGATCCTGACTCGACCTTCGAAAATCGGCACCGAATACGACACTCATATTCCAATGTCGCAGATCCAAACGTCAAAATGGCACGCCGGAGCTTATAACACCATTAAGTACAACACAACGAAAGAGAAAGAATAATACATTGGTATACATCATTGATACAATATCTGATACAACAGATGATACAATAGATATCAATATACATCAGAGATATGATACAATAAAATAGCAGCGGAAAAGAAAACGGCTAACACCAGCAGCGGAACAAATAACTCCAAAGGAATGTGTCCCGAAATCCAATGCTCTAATCCAAAGCTAGCTCGAACCAACATCACTTATCACCTAGATAAGCAATTCTCGTCCGAATCCAAAGACTAGACTAACTCCAGACAATCTATACACCTGACTATCTGTAAAACCCAACTTTAGTCTGCCCGTGTGGAAAATTATGGACACCCAGAGTTTAGGATAGGAACAATAAACTCCGAGTCAATCATGGGACTGGTATGAGTAACAAAAATAGTTTGGTCTTTTAAAAAAACAACAAAAAGAATTTAAAATAAATTCGCAATGCTTTTAGAAAATGAAACTATCATAAGGCCTCCCGCTACACACACAATGCAAACGCAGACTTGGAGGAGATTTCTTCTTATGACAGTCAAACATGCTTGATACGAGAAAATTTCTGATATTATTGCTATAAGTGCAAAGTGCAGAAAAGCATTTCGAAAGTAGAATATAAATCTTAGCCAGCATAGACATTCCGAACTATGCCTACTATAACTACCATTCAAACAGTGGGGCGCCACCATAAGTGAATGACAGGTAATACAACTAAAACCGTACAGGGCGCGTATTGGATGAATGGATTTCCAACAAATGGTCGGGCTAAGGAACTTCAACCTGTCCATGGGATCGCCTCTAGCGGGACATCCCGAGAACCTAACCGGATCTCTGCCAACACAACGCCGGGTTACCTCTGTAACTAGGTAACAACTTCTCGAGCGTGCCACTCCCCGGTCCTTTGGGACTTTTATCTGAGGTGCCTCTAAAGCAACAACCACACAGTAAATGAGATTGGAGCCACCACATAAGTAAATATCTAGGCTCCATACCATGATACCACCCTTTACCAGAAGGGAATGACACACCCTAAAGGGCGCGACCCTCATAACCTTGCCGCATATTCCTGTTTCGACCATTTCTGGTGTGTGAGGTCTGACGAAATCTCGTCCACAAAGCTACGCTTTTTCACAAAGCCATGCTTTGATCAACAAATGATCAATAAATAATCATCACACAGCAACACTCAGCATGCCACATTACCAAATTTGGAGTATATCGCTGATAACCTTCAACTACAAAACCTCTGAGCTCATACGTTTCAGAGAAGGGTATTAAGCTAAGAGAATAAATTCTCCGCCACCAACAGAGATGTATTTGAAAGAAATCTGCTTTATATCTCAAATGTAATGTCAGACAAGTAACCATACAAGTCTGTTCTGGTTTCGAACAGAACCGAAGGCACTTCAAAATAAGTCCTTGCAAATCCGGGTATTCACAATCCCGATCGGACTTCCCATCACTTAGGAAATCTCTATACCGGCGCGACTCGGTGCAGAGACAATCGATAGGTTATCCTATCGTTTTCACAAATACCCAATCTTCACCACCGGTCTTAAAATGCTATCCATATCGACGTGTCATTATTCGGAATGGGTTATATGTCACAGGGTCCTCTCTCGGCTAAACCGAATAATGAGCGCAATATTTAAAATATATGGATATGGGATTTCAGTTAAGTCACAACTTAATAGAAACCAAAACTTTCTTTCAAATGGTTAAACAAATTTACCATTTCAAATCTTTAAACAAAAAGATTTATTTCACAAAGTTTCACCTAGATTTCACAAAGATTCATTTACACAGCTTTCAAAATGATTCCATTTCAAAATTGGATTAACTCATCCAATCTTTAAATGGAAGATTCAATTGATAGCTTTCAAAACAATTTACAATTTAAATCTTTTATAATATAAAAGATTCACCCTTCAAAATTCTCTTCGATTTCAAAACAAAGTGCAATTATCTTCACAAAGGACAATTTATAATCTTCCAACTATTTACGTTTCCATTTTAAACTTGAAATTGTTTTAACACAAATTAGGAGTTCATTCCTTATATGAAAGCTTTATTATTTGGAAACAAATAGTTTTTGTTTTAGGAAAAACTGATTACAAATTAAAGCCATTCAAGTTTAGAACTTGAATTCAAATTTACATTTCCAAAACCACACTATTTAAATGGTTAAGATCCCTATAAACATCTTTATGACTTGTATAATGTTTTAAACCAAAATTCCAAGTTATTGAATTCAATCTCAAACATTAAATTCAAATTTAAATCAAATTATTTAAATTCCAAGGTTTATCAAGTTATTTAAAACAACTTTTATTTTTTAAATTCATTTCAAAAGTTCTTAATTCAAAATTCAAAACTATTTTGGATTCAAGAATTCAATTTCTAAATTTTAATACAAATCCGTGACTTAACCGATTTCCTCGTGAAATCCACATTTGTGTGTGTATGGTGTGGTCCAGGGGTTTAACACAATAGTGCAACGACATTCAATCATCACAGATCAAAATACATAAATATAGTTGATAAGCGGTATAAACTATAATGCTTATCTTTTATTCACATATCACAGTCCACTTACATATCAATACAGATAATAAATAACATTCATCCCAGATAAATAAACTATATTACAGATTACACATATAATTCAGAATATATAACAAGCATCCTAGATTAGGAATATCAGACAGTTAAATCATCCAATCAAGTCCAAACATTCACAAGTAAATTTATTTATCACTGATTAATCTGGGTTAATTATCATAAGAATCTGAAATAAATTTCCCATTCATCATTTATTAGTTAATCTTTTATTATTAACTAATCAATTTTAATTAATGAACCAATTTACCTTTAATTATTTAATTAATCTTAATTAATCACAACTATTAATTAATCCTTTAATTAATAAATTTAATTAACCCTTTGATTTATAACAAATATTTATACCCAAATTACTGATTATCATTTAATTAATTACATCCAGTAACTATCTATTAATTACCTTTCTAAGTGATTATATTTCTCTTTTTTTTCAATTTGTCAAATGATTACTTGGAATTAATTTAAACTTAAGTAATTAACTTGAACAAATTCAATTAACTCAATTTATTACACTGAATAATTTATCCCATAATAATTACTGTCATTAAGAAATTATACTTAACAATTTCATGATTGATTATTATTAAATTAATTAATCTAATTTATTGTTAAAATTTATCACGTTACATTAATTAATTATCAAATAAAATCTTAGTTAATGACTTCATTAACTATTGAATTCCTTTGATTACCTTTCTAAAGGAATTTACTTATATTAATCGGTATTGATTATAAATCGATTCACCATTTAGAACTCATTCGTTAGTGAATTTTAAATCATAAATCTTTATTACTTAAAGTCACTCATCCATATTTTATGATTTGATTTTCTTTTCTCATTTACAATATAATTGAAATCAATTTTCTCTTTAGATTTAACACGCTTAAACTTATTTTAAAGACTTAAGTTTTAAAACTTAATTAGATTTCAAAATTTTAAAATCTGATTTGGAATTAATTCCAGGTTTAAACATATACTTTTAACTTGTTTAAAATTTTCATTTACAATTTCAAATCTATTTTAAATTGAAATTTATTTCCCATACATTCAATTGCTTAGGAGTTATTTAACCAATTTGAATTTAAACTTTATTTATGTTCAAACTACATTCCAATTCAACTTGGATTTATATTTATATTTTTGATTAAGCCTTAGTTTAAACCTTGATTTAAAAATTTAAAATTTGGTTTTAATTCCCAAAACAAAAACAGTTTCAAGCTGAAGCCTGCAACACAATGTAACCCGAACCCTGATTTTTTTTGCTTCGAGTAAACAACTCGAATCACCCGAGTACAACACGAGCAAAATTGGTTCTTCCCAGGCAATAAATATCAAGGCCAACATTTTCGAGTTCGTGGACGTGTACAACGACGCCGGTCATCTTTTGGCATCGCCGCGACGTCGAACAAGCCGACGACCACCTCCCGACCCTTTTCCGAACACCAGCACTTCGCCTACGTCTCGGAATTCGAATTCGAGATAAACTGGAAACCTGGAAATAATTGAACCCATCACTTCCTGACCTGTCAACGCCACGTCCTCGGCGCTACGACCACCGGCCAGCGTACAACGCCGGCCATCGCTTCATCGCCGCCTCCTCCACCATTCCCCCAAACCACGACGAACTCGATCGCCTGAGGATGATGCACGATGCGCAAATCTCGATCTCACTAGAATTGGGTTTAAAAATTTCAAACTCTCGCCGCCGACGCCACCATCGTTTTCGCCACCTCCGACCATTTTTCCACTCACCCCCATAGCCTCCTCCATCTCCACGAGAAAACCCGAACCCCACGAACTAACTGATCGCCGTAACTTGCCCAGAAACCATTTTTCATTCATTTTCGAAATGCTCCTAACTCCTTCCTCTATAAACCATCAAACCAAGTTTAAAAATCCTATTTTTCTACAAGTATTCAAGTGATATATCTGAATTAATGTTTTATGAAACTAGAAATTTCCAAAGTTTGGAATTATCACTGTAAAAACTTGATTTCTCAATATATATGCATTATTTTTTCATGAAACTATTTTTAGTTTATAACTTAAACTTAAATACAACTAATTTGTTTTGAAACCAAAACCTGATATTGACTGGAAAACAAGAAATTGAATTTTCTTATTGTTGTTCTACACCTTGTAAAGCAACAGAGAAGAAATACCCACTGATACATGCATATACACAGAGCATTCTTCAAATATATATATATATACACACTTAAGATTAAATGGTTGAGTGTTACTCACCTTCCAAATCATGGTTTAAAGCTTTCAGATTGAAGTTGAAGTTGTAATCTGGTTTTGAACTTGATAACTGAAGCTTCTTTGCTTCTTGATTCCCAGGCCTTGATTGCTTTGATAAAAAAAATTCTGAGATGTTTAAATTGATATTTGTTTGAATGATGATGATATTTCTTTGGTTTTAGTTTCTACTCGGGTTTTTTTTCCTCAATTTAAATAAAGGCAACTGAAATGAGAAGTTGATATTAATATATAGGAGAGAAGTTTACAGTGTATATATATTTGTTTAAGTGAAATGAAGTTTGATTATGCCTGGTTTGTACAAATTTTTAGCAGAGGTCTTTTTTTGTGTACCAGTGATTTAAATCTATATTGCTTTGCACAATAGGATCATTTTTTCTTTTTTTTATCAAACAAGATCTCGGCTGTGCAGATTTTTTTTCTGGGGTGGCTGATATTATATTGTATGTGTTGGAGGTGATATTATGTACTGGAAGAAGTTTTACTGTGTAATGCATTGTTCAGGGTGACAAAATATATTTGTTTAGCTGAGATGAGATTTGATTAAACTCTTGTTTGTACAGTTTTCCAACAGAGATATTTCTTTGTTGGCTGATATGAACTTTGCCTTTGTGCTGCATAATTTGCTTGTACAAATCTGTATTATATTTTGCTTTATTTTATTTGTACATTATACTCATTCTTTTTTTTCTTGCTTTCATTTCAACTATACAATATGAGATAGTTTTGTGGTGTAACAACCATGTATTTTGTGATTTATTTTTTTTGTATAATTTAATTATTTTAATTGAATTTTTGACTTAAAAAAAAACTTATTTATTTATTTTGAATGATAAACTTTAGTTTTGATATGAATTATCATTCCAAAGCATGATTAAAAAGAATATTTTCCAAAAAGTGAGTTTTTGGTCAAAATAGTCAAACTTTGACTTTTATTTTAAAATTTTAAAAGTTTGAAAATTTAAATTTTTTCTTTTATTTTGAAAGTACATAAAATTTTAGGAACACAGCTTTTTGTTTCGTTGGAAACGGATTTAAATTGTGAAAGTTATGTATATTTCAATATTGAGTGCAATTCGTTTATTCTGCAATTTTGTTATTTTAAATAGTGTAAATTTTATTTTTCTTTGTCATATTTTTTTGTAATATGTATTGACATGTTATTTTATGTATTTTTTTGTCTTTTAATATTTTTGAAGTGAGGTGGGAATTTTTCTAGAACTAGTAGTATTTTTCTTGTAATTTCCATGCGCTGTTTTCAATTTTTAAACATTTTCTTTAGTTCTTTTCTATTTTTTCCAATTTAATTATTTATTTTATTTTAGAAATTATAAATAAATTATTTTATTTCAAAAATTTTCTTTAGAATATTTTTAAAATGAAGTAGATATTTTTTCCAAAGCCATTGATGTTTTAATTATAATTTTTGAACCCTGTTTTCAATTTTTAAGCAATTTCCTTAATTCTTTTTATATTTTCTTTAAATTTAATTGTATATTTTTATTTTTTTTCACTTTGTTTTGGTTATTAGATGTACTTGCTGAAGTTTATTTTGTTTTGCTTGATTTAAAAGAAAAGGAAGTATGGAAGGTTTTAAAAGCTAAGAAACGTAAAGTCGTTTCACCGTTTCTTTTACCGTTTCTTTTTCCAATCAATGCATCAATTTATTGTAGCCGTTCCTTTTCTTTTGCTTATTCACGTGAAATTTTCTCATTGCATCAATAATACACATCTATTTCAGATCTGAGCAAAGAAAAATAAGCAATGGCCTCTCTTCCTCCTCTCATTTTTCTACTTCTTCTTCTTTGTTTTGCTTGATTTTTGCCATGACCTCTCATTGCTTTGTTTGGCCTAACACCTCCACCATCTCCTCCACCGACCACCACCACTTCCTTCCCCAAATCATACACGACCAAAACCCTTCCTCCTCTGACCAGCAAGTGCCATGACCATCCCATGATGCGAAATCCACAAAAACTATGTTAAAACTCCTTAAAAAGCATGTCTAGCCACCTAGTCTTTATCACCATCACCTTAGATGACCTTGGCCACCTCCTATTGCTCCACCACCACCTTGACACACCCCTAACCATCACCTTCATCCTCTATTCAGATCTGAAACATGCCATAGCCGAGCCATAGATCCATGTAGCCTAGCCCAAAATGAACCAAAAACCCACCATTTGCATAAGCCTCTTCATATTCATGCATAGTAACTCCTCCACCACTTCAATACCTTGTAGCCATGCCTTATAGGATCCAAACCTGAACCAAAGTATGTCCAAACCTGAGACAAAACATTCCCTAAGCCGTGCTAGCAAGTGTAGAAGGCAAGACAAAAGACTGTGTATTCGTATCTCTTTTTATTTCAAAGTTATTCCTATTCAATGTTGTATTAAATTGTGATTTTATTTTGTTTTGTTTTGGGTTGTAACACAAGTTCTAAGCTTGGATCTCTTCCCACTTGAGCTTATTTTTGTGTCATCGTGCCTTCTGTAATCCGTTGTGTCATTTGTATTGCAATCTCCAGCACAAAAAGGTGAGTAAAGCACACACGACATTTATACTTATGCAGTTGTGAAACAACAACAACTGAATGTGGAGAATTAAATATGATGTTATAACTACCAGTGATTATTTATATATGATGTTAAACCTGTTAAATTTCATGTCATATCATCTGTTATTATATATATGTTGTTACTGTTCATTTTTATATATGTTTATCACACTGCAAGTTCCATGTAGATTAGAAATCACTATGGGTTGGAATGATACATACCCGAACGAACTTTAGAATAGGGGAAAATCATTATGGGCTGAAATGATAGGCCTGAACGATTTTCAACTTATTTTATTTACTTGGGACTGCGGGTTTGAAATGATAAAACCCGAATTTTTATTTGTAAATTACGGGTTGAAATGATATATTACCCGTATCACTTTACCTAGCGTAGAAAATTATATACAGGCCCGTAGTTAAAATATGTTTTTCTAAAAATTTTAAAATATTTTAGAAATTTAATTATTATAATAATTTGATTTAAAATTAAATAAAAATATAATTTTTGTAAAGTATTATTGATTTTCTGGAACTCTATAAGTTAAATAAATTATGGAAAAGTTAGAAAATCTGAAATGCAGGTTATTTTGGAAATTTTGATTTAATTTTTAATGGAATTTAAATTAACTTTGAAAATATGATAAATTTATGATATTTTGAATTTAAATTAATTTAAAATGATTTTATAACATATTAATGATTTTTGAATAAAGTTAAAATGTTAATGAGTGAATATTGAGTTGAATTTGGAAATATAACTTAAATTGGAATTTATGAATTTGGTTTAAAAGTGAAATTTTAAGTTAAGTTAAATAAAATGGAATTAAGTTAGATTTGAAATTTTAAACTTAAGTGTTAAGCTGAAATTAATGTAATGAATTTAAAATTGAACATTGCAATTTAATAAGTGAATTATTATTAAATCTTGATTTTTGAATGGAAATTTAACTTTATAAAATCATGAACTTGAGGGAAATTAAATGATGTTTATAAATGTGAAAATGTATGATTTTATGAGTTAAAAATGTTTTAAATAAAAAAATATAATTTGTTGAGAAATTATATTGAATATTTGAAGTTAATTGACTGCATTTTTGAAATGCTATTAATTACAATGTAAATGATATTACAGCATTTGTAAATGCTGTAGTTGATGATAATGAACTAAAAGGCTAAATTGAATTAAAAGCTATTATAGCAATTTTTGTAAGTGCTATAATTTTTGAATTTAACTAAGTTTATTTGAAATTTAAGTAAACCCTATTACAACATTTTAAAATGTTGTCTTTTGTTAAATTGAACTGTTTTGAATATATCTTTCCGTAGCGTTTTCTAAATGCCACGAAAAGTGATTTTTCACTGTTTTGATAAACTTAAGTGAATAAATGAACTTTTAAAGTTGAAAATTTTGGAATTTAATAATTTAATTATTGAACATAATAACTTCATTTTAATGATTAAAAATGATTTTTTTTTTAGTATAAACTGTTTTGAAATGTGAATTGAAATGGTATTTTAAATTGAATAAAATGAATAATGATTTGAAATGAATGTGGTTTTGATATTTTGATATATTAAATGATTGAAATGTGGTTTGAAAAGATATGATATTTTGATATATTAAAATGATTTGAAAATGGAGTTTTGAAAGATATGACATTTTGATATTAAAATAATTTGAAAGGAAGTGCTGAAAGATAACATATTTTGAACGATGTTTTGAAAGGTTATGATATTTTGATATATTAAAATGATTTGAAAGGAAGTTTTGAAAGGATATGACAATTTAATATATTGAAATGGTTAGAAATGACTTGATATTTATTTTGATAAATATTTGAATCGAAAGATATGGTATGATGATATATTGAAATGGTTTGGAAATAATTTAATCTTTATTTTGATAAAGTTTGGGTTGAAATGATATTTTATTTTGAAGTATAAAATATTTTTTAAAAAGTTATAACTACGGGTTATAATAACGATTGGTTGTTAAAGAGACCGGGATCGGATATTGTCTTATAGTCGGCCAATACCGAAAACCACTTTAACAACTGTGTACGCGGTGGAGATTCCAGAATGAAGTAGGATGGTGGCGACATTCTCGAGGTATATTACGTGGACCCAACTCCCGTGAGTTGGCATAAATGACTAAAACAGGAGCTATACCGGGCTACACAAAGGGTCGCACCCTTTCATCGAGCATGCTCCATCGGAAACCATTCTATTACTTTTGTGATTCGATATGTGGCACCACTTTGATTCGGGGGTACTGTTCGAGGTGGGCGGAAGCTGCTGGCTTGCCGTCACCACCGGTCCGGGAGTGCAAACGGTGTATCCACCCTGGCATTGCCTCGCGTGCCGTGTCATCTCCTTATATCGAGCCCACTACGATTTTGGTTTTAAAGATCCGACCGCGTTAAGGTTCACCATCCCCTTAACGCTATTTTCTATATGATTATACTTTACTGATTAGACACTACTGTATATAGCGCAATATACTACATAGTAAATAGTTTAACGGATCCTTAGAGGATGGGCGGTCCCAAGCATCTTCTAAGTTACTTGTATCTTTGCTACAGTTCACTTGAGTTGGTTTACATTGTATAAGTATGTATGTCCTGACTTGAGTGTTTGTATTTTTATTTACGCTCGGGTCAGCCTGAGTTATTCACAGATTTGGATTTCCACTTTCTGGAGATTGGAATTGCTGGAGATTATCTACTTATCAAGTTTCATCTTTTCAGTTCGGTTGTTCTATTCAGCTTGTACTTCGTTATCATATTTAAACTTCTGTTATACTTTATTTCTTCTATTGTATTTTATGTAACTCTGATAAATTTATATAGTAGCTTCATGAACTACTATCTCTTTTAAATCCGCTGCATTATTAAATACTCTGTGTCTGTGATCTGTGATTATTATTTACTGTATATTCTAAGATTTGCCAAATTTTTATTTACAACGCGGTATTTTGAGCAATTCAATCCGACATGAGTGTCTACCTATACACTTATAACGGATGTGAATGGTTGACAATACCAGGTTGTTACATGTGGCTTCTCTTACATGCTTTCCCATTTATATATACTTTGTTTACTTGTTTTACAAATACTTTGTTTTATCACATGATTGCAATACTTAGTATTTATTTACTAATGCCTTCATTCTTTTTTTTCTTTTCTTTCTTGTTCACTCGTCCCATACATATTAATGTTTTCTTTTATTCTTTTTGGTAGTCTATTGATATTACATTATTTTGAATGGATTTATGAGATAAAATTTTATATGCTTACTTTACATTGAATAAACTATAGGATTTAGTTATTTTGTAAAATAGATGAATTTCCATCCTTTTTATTTTGTTGTTAAGATTTTAGCTAATGCTTTTCTTTATATTGTTATAATTTAACTTTTATATATTGATTTCTATTTTTTAGTTTAATTTATTACTATTATTTTACTTTAATATTCATTACCTTGTATTTATCTATATATTTGTTTTTATTATACTTCTATCAATTCTAAATTTGGTTTATATTCTTATATTTATTGATTTTTAAAACCATTTTAATTCAAAAAATTAATTTAATTATCAATTTAAATTTAGTAAAAATTCGGGGTCGTTACAGACTTCCCCCCTTAAAAGAATTTCGTCCTCAAAATTACACGGCTCGTTTCATGAATTATACACACACAGAATAGACCAATGACAACTCAAACCATAATAGTAAACACATGGATTCTTACGGGTAATTCATAATATATATCTTATATTAACTACTACTCATAATATTCGTACATATGTTATAGTCATACATTACTCAATTAACATCCAACATTCACTACGGTTCTAAATCCAAAACACGTACATAAACACACCCTATCCAAAAGAAGTCAACCCAACCAACTACATATCTTCACTATCAGAGCTCCCTCTCTCAGGCCCTGACAGTTCTCTAACCTCCGCCTCATTGTCTATCTCATAAACATCCTTTGGGTCAGATTCTACCGAAATATACCCTCCATCGTCTTGTTCTTCCACTGCATTATCCAAATTCCAAATGACCGCATCGTCATTTTCTGACACCACCTCTTCCTCGTCTTCAACTTCTTCTTGCTCTTCGAATTCTTCTTCGTCTTCGAATTCTTCTTCGTCTTCGAATTCTTCTTCGTCTTCCTCTTCTGATTCCTCCTTGGGTTCTTCAACCACTTCTTCTTTGGGTTCTTCTACTTGCGGTTGTGGCTGCTCCACTGGCTCTTTTGGCACCTCCTCGTGTACTGATGGTTCACCTAAATCATCTCGAACCCTACTAGATGAACCATACTCACCGACTCTTCTGGCTTTGGAAAGTGCTCCTCCCACTTATACTATAGGTTCTTTACAATCGAAACCAAAATCCAAAAATAAGATTCTAAGCTTTTAGAATTTTATAGGCTAAGAAATACACCAAAGTTTACAATGCAAAATTTATTATACTCAAGAAATTATAAAGAATTTCACAATTTGGTTTTAAACAAAATCTTTTTATCGATACAATTCAATTTTATCCTTATATTTCATTAACCAATTTAACTCAATTTAAAATTTCCAATTTATTCAGAATTTCCAATTTTTCAAATTTCAAATTTCAAATTTATTAAAGTTTAAATCAAAAACTGATGAGAAATCGATGAGGATACAAGGTAAAATTTTCCTACCATGATTCGTAGAGCCATCCTCACACCGAAACTTCTTTTTATAAACGGTACGAAGCAATCAAAAATAATTTAGAAACGAATCAAAGGAAATTGATAGAGAAAGATCGTTTTCGCTGTTGCAGGGTATTGACCATTTATAGTCGTATTCCCTTGTCCCCTATCTCGTTCTCTTCTTGCACTCATACTCACTATCAGTGGATAGTAAGAGAACTTACGAAGACATTCGAGCAGATATCTTAGGGATATACTCATTTTAGGGTTTACTTCACCCTATCTCTAACGAGTTACTTAATGTGTTCTACTCCTGAGCTAAAGTTCAACCTTAGCTCTGATACAACTTATAACGATCCCGACTCGACCTTCGAAAATTGGCACCGAATACGACACTCATATTCCAATGTCGCAGATCCAAACATCAAATTTGGCGCGCCAGAACTTATAACACCATTAAGTACAACACAACGGACGAGAAAGAATAATACATTGATATACAACATTGATACAATATCTGATACAACAGATGATACAATAGATATCAATATACATCAGAGATATGATACAATAAAATAGCAGCGGAAAAGAAAATGGCAACACCAGCAGCGAAACAAATAACTCCAAAGGAATGCGTCCCCAAATCCAATGCTCTAATTCAAAGTTAGCTCGAACCAACATCACTTATCACCTAGATAAGCAAGTCTCGTCCGAATCCAAAGACTAGACTAACTCCAGACAATCTATACACCTGACTATCTGAAAAACCCAACTCTAGACTGCCCGTGTGGAAAATTGTGGGCACCCAGAGTTTAGGATAGAAACAATAAACTCCGAGTCAATCATGGGACTGGTATGAGTAACAAAAATAGTTTGGTCTTTTAAAACAGACAACAAAAGAATTTAAAATAAATTCGCAATGCTTTTAGAAAATGAAACTACCATAAGGCCTCCCGCCACACACACAATGCAAACGCAGACTTGGAGGAGATTTCTCCTTATGATAGCCAAACATGTTTGATACGGGAAAATTTCTTATATTATTGCTATAAGTGCAAAGTGCAGAAAAGCATTTCGAAGTAGAATATAAATCTTAGCCAGCATAGACATTCTGAACTATGCCTACTATAGCTACCATCCAAATAGTGGGGCGCCGCCATAAGTAAATGGCAGGTAATACAACTAAAACCGTACAGGGCGCGTATTGGATGAATGGATTTTCAACAAATGGTCGGGCTAAGGAACTTCCCACTGTCCATGGGATCGCCTCTAGCGGGACGTCCCGAGAACCTAACTGGATCTCTGCCAACACAAGGTCGGGTTACCTCTGTAACTAGGTAACTACTTCTCGAGCATGCCACTCCCCGGTCCTTTGGGACCTTTATCTGAGGCGCCTCTAAAGCAACAACCACACAGTAAATGGGATTGGAGCCACCACATAAGTAAATATCTGTGCTCCATACCATGATACCACCCTTTACCAGAAGGGAATGGCACGCCCTAAAGGGCGCGACCCTCATAACCTTGCCGCATATTCCTGTTTCGACCATTTCCGGTGTGTGAGGTCTGACGAAGTCTCATCCACAAAGCTATGCTTTTTCACAAAGCCACGCTTTGATCAACAAATGATCAATAAATAATCATCACACAGCAACACTCAGCATGCCACATTACCAAATTGGGAGTATATCGCTGATAACCTTCAACTACAAAACCTCTGAGCTCATACGTCTCAGAGAAGGGTATTAAGCTAAGAGAATAAATTCTCCGCCACCAACAGAGATGTATTTGAAAGAAATCTTCTTTATATCTCAAATGTAATGTCAGACATGTAACCATACAAGTCTGTTCTGGTTTCGAACAGAACCGAAGGCACTTCAAAAGAAGTCCTTGCAAATCCGGGTATTCACAATCCCGATCGGACTTCCCATCACTTAGGAAATCTCTATACCGGCGCGACTCGGTGCAGAGACAATCGATAGGTTATCCTATCGTTTTCACAAATATCCGGTCTTCACCACCGGTCTTCAAATGCTATCCATATCGACGTATCATTATTCGGAATGGGTTATATGTCACAGGGTCCTCTCTCGGCTAAACCGAATAATGAGCGCAATATTTAAAATATATGGATACGGGATTTCAGTTAAGTCACAACTTAATAGAAAACCAAAACTTTCTTTCAAATGGTTATACAAATTTACCATTTCAAATCTTTAAACAAAAAGATTTATTTCACAAAGTTTCACCCAGATTTCACAAAGATTCATTTACACAGCTTTCAAAATGATTCCATTTCAAAATTGGATTAACTCATCCAATCTTTAAATCGAAGATTCAATTGATAGCTTTCAAAACAATTTACAATTTAAATCTTTTATAATATAAAAGATTCACCCTTCAAAATTCTCTTCGATTTCAAAACAAAGTGCAATTATCTTCACAATGGTCAATTTATAATCTTCCAACTATTTACGTTTCCATTTTAAACTTGAAATTGTTTTAACACAAATTAGGAATTCATTCCTTATATGAAAGCTTTATTATTTGGAAACAAATAGTTTTCATTTTAGGAAAAACTGATTACAAATTAAAGCCATTCAAGTTTAGAACTTGAATTCAAATTTACATTTCCAAAACCACACTATTTAAATGGTTAAGATCCCTATAAACATCTTTATGACTTGTATAATGTTTTAAACCAAAATTCCAAGTTATTGAATTCAATCTCAAACATTGAATTCAAATTTAAACCAAATTATTTAAATTCCAAGGTTTATCAAGTTATTTAAAACAACTTTTATTTTTTAAATTCATTTCAAAAGTTCTTAATTTAAAATTCAAAACTATTTTGGATTCAAGAATTCAATTTCTAAATTTTGATACAAATCCGTGACTTAACCGATTTCCTCGTGAAATCCACATTTGTGTGTGTATGGTGTGGTCCAGGGGTTTAACACAATAGTGCAACGGCATTCAATCATCACAGATCAAAATACATAAATATAGTTGATAAGCGGTATAAACTATAATGCTTATTTTTTATTCACATATCACAGACTACTTACATATCAATACAGATAATAAATAACATTCATCCCAGATAAATAAACTATATTACAGTTTGCACATATAATTCAGAATATATAACAAGCATCCTAGATTAGGAATATCAGACAGTTAAATCATCCAATCAAGTCCAAACATTCACAAGTAATTTTATTTATCACTGATTAATCTGGGTTAATTATCATAAGAATCTGAAATAAATTTCCCATTCATCATTTATTAGTTAATCGTTTATTATTAACTAATCAATTTTAATTAATGAACCAATTTACCTTTAATTATTTAATTAATCTTAATTAATCACAACTATTAATTAATCCTTTAATTAATAAATTTAATTAACCCTTTGATTTATAACAAATATTTATACCCAAATTACTGATTATCATTTAATTAATTACATCCAGTAACTATCTATTAATTACCTTTCTAAGTGATTATATTTCTCTTTTTTTCAATTTGTCAAATGATTATTTGGAATTAATTTAAACTTAAGTAATTAACTTGAACAAATTCAATTAACTCAATTTATTACACTGAATAATTTATCCCATAATAATTACTGTCATTAAGAAATTATACTTAACAATTTCATGATTGATTATTATTAAATTAATTAATCTAATTTATTGTTAAAATTTATCACATTACATTAATTAATTATCAAATAAAATCTAGTTAATGACTTCATTAACTATTGAATTCCTTTGATTACCTTTCTAAAGAAATTTACTTATATTAATCAGTATTGATTATAAATCGATTCACCATTTAGAACTCATTCGTTGGTGAATTTGCAATCATAAATCTTTATTACTTAAAGTCACTCATCCATATTTTATGATTTGATTTTCTTTTCTCATTTACAATATAATTGAAATCAATTTTATCTTTAGATTTAACACGCTTAAACTTATTTTAAACACTTAAGTTTTAAAACTTAATTAGATTTCAAAATTATAAAATCTGATTTGAAATTAATTCCAAGTTTAAACATTTACTTTTGGCTTGTTTAAATTTTTCATTTACAATTTCAAATCTAATTTAAATTCAAATTTCTTTCCCATACATTCAATTGCTTTGGAGTTATTTAGCTAATTTGAATTTAAACTTTATTTATGTTCAAACTATATTCCAATTCAACTTGGATTTAAATTTATATTTTTGATTAAGACTTAGTTTAAAACTTGATTTAAAAATTTAAAATTTGGTTTTAATTCCCAAAACAAAAACAGTTTCAGGCTGAAGCCTGTAACACAATGTAACCCGATCCTTGATTTTTTTTGCTTCAAGTAAACAACTCGAATCACCCGAGTACAACACGAGCAAAATTGGTTCTTCCCAGGCAGTAAATATCCAGGCCAACATTTTCGAGTTCATGCACGTGTACAACGACGCCGGTCATCTTTCGGCATCGCCGCGACGTCGAACAAGCCGACGACCACGTCCCGACCCTTTTCCGAACACCAGCACTTCGCCCACGTCTCGGAATTCAAATTCAAGATAAACTGGAAACCTGAAAATAATTGAACCCATCACTTCTCAACCTGTCAACGCCACGTCCTCGGCGCCCCGACCATCGCTTCATCGCCGCCTCCTCCACCATTCCCCCAAACCACGGCGAACTCGATCGCCTGAGGATGATGCACGACGCGCAAATCTCGATCTCACTAGAATTAGGTTTAAAAATTTCAAACTCTCGCCGCCGACGCCACCATCGTTTTCGCCACCTCCGACCATTTTTCCACTCACACCCAAAGCCTCCACCATCTCCACAAGAAAACCCGAACCCCACGAATTAACCGATCGCCGGAACTTGCCCAGAAACCAATTTTCATTCATTTTCAAACTGCTCCTAACTCCTTCCTCTGTAAATCATCAAACCAAGTTTAAAAATCCTATTTTTCTACGAGTATTCAAGTGATATATCTAAATTAATGTTTTATGAAACTCGAAATTTCCAAAGTTTGGAATTATCACTGTAAAAACTTGATTTCTCAATATATATGCATTTTTGTTTCATGAAACTATTTTTAGTTTATAACTTAAACTTAAATAGAACTAATTGTTTTGAAATCAAAACCTGATATTGACTGGAAAACAAGAAATTGAATTTTCTTATTGTTGTTCTATACCCTGTAAAGCAACAGAGAAGAAATACCCACTGATACATGCATATACACAGAGCATTCTTCAATATATATATATATATATACACACACACACACACACTTAAGATTAAATGGTTGAGTGTTACTCACCTTCCAAATCATGGTTTAAAGCTTTCAGATTGAAGTTGAAGTTGTAATTTGGTTTTGAACTTGATAACTGAAGCTTCTTTGCTTCTTGATTCCCAGGCCTTGATTGCTTTGATAAAAAAAATTCTAAGACGTTTAAATTGATATTTGTTTGAATGATGATGATATTTCTTTGGTTTTAGTTTCTACTCGGTTTTTTTTCCTCAGTTTAAATAGAGGCAACTGAAATGAGAAGTTGATATTAATATATAGGAGAGAAGTTTACAGTGTATATATATTTGTTTAAGTGAAATGAAGTTTGATTATGCCTGGTTTGTACAAATTTTTACAGAGATCTTTTTTTTTGTACCAGTGATTTAAATCTATATTGCTTTGTACAATAGGATCATTTTTTCTTTGTTTTATCAAACAAGATCTCGGTCGTGCAGATTTTTTTTCTTCCATGGTGGCTGATATTATATTGTATGTGTTGGAGGTGATATTATGTACTGGAAGAAGTTTTACTGTGTAATGCATTGTACAGGGTGACAAAATATATTTGTTTAGCTGAGATGAGATTTGATTAAACTCTTGTTTGTACAATTTTCCAACAGAGATATTTCTTTGTTGGCTGATATGAACTTTGCCTTTGTGCTGCATTAATTTGCTTATACAAATCTGTATATATTTTGCTTTATTTTATTTGTGCATTATACTTATTCTTTTTTTTCTTGCTTTCATTTCAACTGTACAATATGAGATAGTTTTGTGGCTTCTCTTACATGTTTTCCCATTTATATATACTTTGTTTACTTATTTTACAAATACTTTGTTTTTATCACATGATTGCAATACTTTGTATTTATTTACTAATGCCTTCATTCTTTTTTTTCTTTTCTTTCTTGTTCACTCGTCCCATACATATTAACGTTTTCTTTTATTCTTTTTGGTAGTTCATTGATATTACATTGTTTTGTATGGATTTATGAGATAAAATTTTATATGCTTACTTTACATTGAATAAACTATAGGATTTATTTATTTTGTAAAATAGATGAATTTCCATCCTTTTTATTTTGTTGTTAAGATTTTAGCTAATGCTTTTCTTTATATTGTTATAATTTAACTTTTATATATTAATTTCTATATTTTAGTTTGATTTATTACTATTATTTACTTTAATATTCATTACCTTGTATTTATCTATATATTTGTTTTTATTATACTTCTATCAATTCTAAATTTGGTTTATATTCATATATTTATTGATTTTCAAAACCATTTTAATTCAAAAAATTAATTTAATTATCAATTTAAATTTAGTAAAAATTCGAGGTCGTTACAGTTTTAATGTATTTTCAAGAATAAAGAATTTAAATTATTTTAGATCTTAAGTATTGGTACTTGGATGTTTTCAGAGGAAGTAAAGATTTGGGAATTTATTCCATGAGAAGAGTTGGGCTTGAAAACTGTTTTAAAAGGGATTTGAAAAGGAAAATATATCTTGCAAAGATATTTTTGAGGAAAATAAATAATGTGGGAAATTATTTATTGTGTGATGGATGCTTATGGATGTTAATTGATAGTTAAATCACCGACTATCAATATTGGACAATGCGTTGATCATTTCGAAGAGACCGGGATCGGGATTAATTTCTCGAAAACCACTTCGATCCGGTTTGTACGTTTTCGTGGGAAAAACGAGTTCGGATTCGAAGATGGAGCAGTGAAGTGCAAGGGCTAGTCGCTACTAATCCTGAGAATATTTCCAAAATGGATGTAGTAGGAGTAGTGCCTTCGGTTCCGTTCAACCCGGGACGGACTTGTATGGATGAATGCTTTCGGAACATCGTCAGGTGGACGATGGTCATTCTAAGTGAAACGTTCTAAAAAGGTAACGCTTAGCCTCAAGCCTCATCAACCGGGAATGACTGAAATCAGGGGTTATGCAACAAGGCTAGGTGGGTAGCACCTATTTCAAGGTGAGGTCATCCCTGTCTAGATGTCCCTTTTATTTCGGCTTAGTGGTGCAGTTGCTGATCCCAACCGTGAGGTGATCTTACTCGGGATTATCCAGTAAAGGGTAGTCCCGGCCTTGTGTTGCAGGGGATTGAGAGTAATCCTCGCTATAGTGATCTAGGCCACGTACTGTGACAGGTGGTACCCAGTGCCTAGTCATTAGTTGGAAATCCATTCTTCCTACGCGCCTTTTACGAGTTTTGTTTGTATTATCCACGATTGTGGCTAGTATCTGGAATTTAATGAATGTAACAATTTCGGCTATTTTAATAAGCATTTGTATTTAGACCCTATTATAATATCAGAGGATTTTTATAAAAAGTGTTTTAGCTATCGCAAAGTAAAAACCCGACATGTTTATTTGTGGCGAGGTCTTACGAGATGCTTTTGTTTTCAAAAGGATTTTTGAAACTTTAATAATCAATTTGGGTGTATTTTTATCAGCTGGTATTGCAGACTGACTCGGGTGTTATTTCATTATAATGCTCGGGTCAGACCGAGTATTATATGTTCAGGATAGGATGCTATGGAGCAGGAGAGGAGCTGGAGTCCGAGACGTATTATCCGCACTTGTTTATATCCACTACTGTGCTCGTTTGAAATTGTCAGGCTGGTAATTGTTGTTTGTTTGTGATACTCTGATGATATATTGTATAAAACAGATATAGTTTTCATTTTGTGTAAAGATATGATATTATATATTATATTTTGTTCCGCTGCGATTGTGAGATTCTAATATTGTTTGGTTCCTTCTTTCTTCTATGTTCTTTCTTTTTCCTCAACAATCTATCTTTTCCGACACTTGATCGTCGGCATATTATACTATGGAGTATTTTGTGTTGATTTTCGAGGGTCGAGAAGGGCGGGTCGTCACATTTGGTATCAGAGCTTAGGTTGGCGATAACTTAGGCTTTGGTGGGGAAATTACTCATTAAACAGAATCAATAGTGCTCTATAATGCATTGAGTGTATTAATAGATATGAGAGCGTACTTATTAGTGAATATAAAACTGTTTTTATACTGTGTTGACTTATCGGTTGAGTGTTTATGAATTTTGGTCGGTATGGGAAGTACAACCGTGTCGATAGGGGTTTCTAAACTCTTAAACAAGATAAACCGACATAGTGTTGTTTTTAAAGTGGGTAAATGAAATAATTTTACCCAAAAATTATATTTTGATATAAAAGAAATAATTTTCTGAAATTGTTATATATATTTGATTGTTTGGATGTGGATATCTTAATCAAATAAGAATCTAAAATTTGAAATGGTTATAACCAAATAAAATTCTATGAGTATAAATTATACAAAAGAAGAATAACTAAATTTGAATTAAACCAGAATTTAAATCTCGAAAATTTTGAAAAGTGTTTTAAATGTAATGAAAACAAAAGTTTGAAAATTTAAAATCTTGGGAATGTTTGAAATGTTTTCCAAAGTGTTTGAAGGCAACGATGGAGTATTATTTAGGAAGTATTTTTGAATGAGAATTGTTTTGAAATGAATTTGTGAAAGTAAGGAAGCACTGAACTCACTTCAGTCGCTGAAAAATAATCCTGATGATGATGACCACATCATTAGAATTTATTTACGAGTTTCTAAAGTGATGGATTGCTTCTATAGTAATTGGTTATGATATCTGTTTTAGATTTGTTTGATATACAAGTGGTTTTAGTAATTTTGAAAGGGAAATTTGTTTGGTATAAACAAGTTATTTCGAATTCGGAGATTTGATTTGATATACCAAGTAGGTATGAGTTGATTATTATTTTCAAAATGGTTCTGGAATAAAATCGAGTAATTGAATTCTGGAAAATTCTATTTAAATAATGTGTAAAGTTAAAATGAATCAATTATTGAACTTATTAAGTGAAGCTGATATTAATAAGAAGGAAATGAAAATTTTAATCCTGGATTTAGAATTTAAATTGAGTAAATGGTAGTGAATGAAATATATTTGCATTTAACTCAGGATAAGTTAAATATAAATTGAAATTGAAATTGAAATTGAATTAAATTGGATATAAAGTTGAAATGTAAAATGATTAAAATTGTGTAATGAAATTTTTTTTATCCTTAAGCTATTAAAGGTTATATAATAATCTAGAATTGGGATTATAAGATGAGGATGGACTCGAATGAGCAACATAAGTTTTAAGTAAATAAGTTGGGCAACTTATGAATAGAAAATGGAATTATAGACATAAATAGGTAATGGCTGGATAGTATGGTAAATTCAAAATTTAAATCCTAAATGGATGTTAAATGTGATAAGGCAAAGAAAAATATTAGATGTGAATGGGCTTAGGTTAATAAATAAGTTTTTGAATTTATATATTAGAAAGTTAAAAATTAAATTGAATGGAGGAATAAAATTGGATCGAATTGGATTTAACTTCAATTAAATGGAATTGAGATGGATTTGGATTTAATTAAAATCAAAATTCAGTTGTGTTATAAATGATATTGAATGAAATTCAACTCTTATTTAAAATAGTAGAGGGATTGGTAAGAATTTAAGTTGGCTGAATAAATTTAGTTGAACTTGAATTAGAATTGGAAAAGAATTGAATTGAAAGAAAATTTAATTAAGTTGAAAGGATATTGTATGGATAAAATTTTAACTCAACCAAATTTAAAAGAATAGGACAAAGATGAATTTAGTGTAAACTAAATTAAATGGAATTTGTATTGGCATGGATGAAATTTTGGTAGTTTGTTAAGAAAATTTTGAAAAGAAAAATAAAAACCCGGTTCTGGTATGGGATTTAACTTTGGCAATAAAAAGTTGAGAGTGTGAATGAATAATGGAACTAGGTTATAATAGTGATGGTTTGAATTATAAATAAATTCAAATGAGTGAAATGATTTAAAGTGGTCTCATTGTTAATAAAATAAATTTTAAATGGATTGAATAAGTGAATAAATTGAGTTAAAATTTGTAATGGAATAGATTTTGATTGAATGAAAATCAATTTAAAATGGAAATAAAACTGATGTAAGAAGAAATGGAGTTATTTCGTTATTGAAATAACTTAAGAAAATTGGAAAATGATTATGGTCGAACTTTATAAGTGGTCTTGAATAAAATTTGTTTAGATAATAAAGTTGAAATGCAAGAGAAATGGTTTTGATCAATTATTGTGATGAAAGAAGAATGTATGGGTTGTAAATATTACATAATGGGATGATATTAATATAGATCTAAGTTGGAATTAATTTTAAATGGTTATAAGCTTAAGTGATTGTTACTTGCTTGGATAACTATAAATTTGCATAGAAATTTGTCGATTGTTGTAAACGGAAGTAGATTGATTTGAAGAAGTAAATAAAGTTGGTTTTGACTCAATTGAAATAAGAGTAATATAATAGCGGTTTGCATAAAAATGAAAGTAGATCATAAAATAAATGCAAAGGTATCAAATTGAAAATAAGAACTTGATTGTGAATCAATTTTGGAATTGGATTGGAATAAATTGATGTAAGTAAAGCATATGTTAATCATATTGAAGAGAGAGTGAATTGGTTGTAGTAAATATGAATTGTAAAAGGTAAACTTGAATTTAAATCATTTGAGGAGATTAAAAATGAAGTTTGGATTTGTCGGGAAATTAAAATGGTGATTGAAATCTTTGGATTGCTGATAAAATATGGTTAACATGTTAAATTATGAGGTTTATTGGTTTAAACTATGTAATTGATGTGTTTGGCTAGTTTAATAAATAGGATGTTAATAAATTTTCGTATTATTGAAAACTCATGTGTTTGTTTAAGTAAGTACAGGTACGGGAGGCAATCGATAGAGTTGGAGCACGTACATGCAATATTATTTAGTCGCTTGCTTTTAAAATGCTAATAAAAGGTACGTCTACGTAATAAAATTGGGAAATGATATATATATTGTGATATATTTGGTTTTCCGACCATGTGGGTCGATGTACATATATTTATATCTATTGTGATATTGCAAAAGCTCCTCCGTACAAGGGAGACTCTGCCAAAAAAATTTGGAAATTTGGAAGTTAGAAAAATTTTGAAAATTTTGAAACGTTTCGTTAACGACAAATTGATTTCAAATTAAAATAAAAATAAAAAGGATTTTGGAATAGGAATCGAAACTAGCAGTTTTGATTTGACACTAAAGAATTTAGGCAAAGTGAATTTGAGATTTTCACTTAGTGGGTTTTGCTATTGGGTTTGGAGCATTCTTCTACCTTAGCAAATTTCGGGGACGAAATTTTTGTAAGGGGGAAGAATGTAACGACCCAGAATTTCTAGTCGTTGATTTTGAACATTTAATTCAATTTAAATGTTGGATATGGATTATAATTTGATTTTTGAAGTAAAAAGAGTTTGGTTAAATTAATAAAATTAGTTAAAGTTTTAAATATGGCAATTCAATTGAATTTGAATAATAATAATTTAAATATTTGGAATTGGGATAATTGGTGAATCTGGGTGTAAATAGAAATAAAAGTGATTCTAAAATTTATTTTAAGTCAATTTGGATTTGAATTATAATACTGGACTATTGGATGGAACTAAAAGTCGATAAGTTGAATTTGGAATTTTATATTAATTTAATAATGGAATTTAATAATATAATAATGCAAATAATCAGATTTTGGTTCGAAATGAATCAGAATGATTTCTAATATGAATATAAATTCTATATGATTTATTATTGAGTTAGTAAAATTTTAAAAGTGAAATTTTAAGTATTTTGACCATTTCGGAAATCGCTCGATTTAATCGACGAGTTAAAATAGTCTTCCGGGGCACAGTCTCGGAATTCGACGAAACCAATTCCATTGGATCCATAATAGTTAGTTATTATCGGATTTTAATTTTCATAGCAATCGGAGTTGTCATTTGACCCTGGCAGCTCAAAACGCATAGAAACTATTTTAACCAATTTAATTTAAAATTTGAACGCTTGTCAAAAATTCAAGGTGAGTTAATCGCACTCACATATGGAATTTCAGCTGTTTAAAATAGTTAATATTTAAATAATTGTGTGATTGGTTGAGTATGAATATTAATACCCGTCTGGATTGATATTTATTTGTTGTGCTAATATCTGTGGATGCAGGGAAAAACAGGTTGGAGGGATCCAACTGGATTCCTCATAAATAGAAATTTTATTTATATTCTATGATATATTTCGTTAATATTCGGTGATAGATTGATTTGGAAATTAAATTGTGTTGTGTTATGATTGGATAAGTATAATTTGTAATTTTAAAATATAAATAAAATAAATTGGAATTAAAAGAGAATAGAAAGGGGAAAAATTTGAGTAATGAATTTAAAGGAATTAAATTCAAGAAAATGGTTGAAAATTTGAAGTGTTTGAAATTGTGATTTAAAAAAAAGAAAGGTGAATTGTTTTAAAAATAATAGCGAGATTTATTTTCAAAGGATGGGAAGTGTATTTTTTCTGCAAATCAAGCATGTTTCAAAGAAAGATTTTCGAAGTCTAAACAGGAAAGTTTTGCAAAGGTGTTTTCAAAACATTTTAGAAAATTATTATTATTTTCAATTGTTTTTAAGAGATAGTAAATATTTGTTTAAGTAATTATAATATTTAATTATTTAAAAGGTAATTTAGAATTATGTTTCTAAAGGGAATTAAATATGAACATTTGATAATAATCTCATATAAAAAGAATATCTTTGATTAAATTACTTAAGAAACTTTTATAGATTTTCAAAAGTACAATTTGAATAAAGAATTTAGTAATCATATTTTAAATACTTTAAGTATATTTTGAATGTGATTTCTAGGAAATAGAAATGTGTTTAAAAATAAAAGGAGTTTATTTTTAAAGTATGGAAAGAAATTACGCGATGAACGTAAAATTGAATTGGGGTAAATCGTGTAGGATTTATAAAAAAAATTTTTTGGGTTATCCTAAAATGGAAGTGTATTTCCTTGAAAAGCCAAGTACATTTTAAGAAAGATTTTTGAAAAAGTTAGAAGTTTCGAAGTTGTATTAAAGAATGGTTTCCAGAAATTATTTAAGTTGTAAGAATTTTAAAAGTGAACATTTATCAAATTAGTTATAGAAGTAATTATTTTAAAGGGGTAATTAGTATTATGTTTTAAAGAATATTATTAATATTTATACTTTATGAAATGGTTTTATTTTAAAGATAATTAGTTAAAGTTTTATTTGAAAACTTGTATAGGATTTCATAGCTTTATTTTAAAATTTAGTATGACTTAACTTTATTTTAAAGAAAATAGTTTATATTTTATAAAGCAGTTTTATTCGAAATATTTTAAAAGTGTGTATATATATATATATATATATATATTAGATTAAGTATGTAAGAAGTTTTAATATAAGTGTTTTAATGTATTTTCAAGAATGAAGAATTTAAATTATTTTAAATCTTAAGTATTGGTACTTGGATGTTTTTAGAGGAAGCAAAGATTTGGGAATTTATTCCATGAGAAAAGTTGGGCTTGAAAACTGTTTTCAAAGGGATTTGAAAAGGAAAATATATCTTGCAAAGATATTTTTGAGGAAAATAAATAACGTGGGAAATTATTTATTGTGTGATGGATGCTTATGGATGTTAATTGATAGTTAAATCACCGACTATCAATATTGGACAATACGTTGATCGTTTCGAAGAGACCGAGATCGGGATTAATTTCTCGAAAACCACTTCGATCTGGTTTGTACGTTTTTGTGGGAAAAACGAGTTCGGAGTAGAAGATGGAGCAGTGAAGTGCAAGGGCTAGTCGCTACTAATCCTGAGGATATTTCCAAAATGGATGTAGTAGGAGTAGTGCCTTCGGTTCCGTTCGAACCCGGGGATGGACTTGTATGGATGAATGCTTTCGGAACATCGTCAGGTGGACGATGGACATTCTAAGTGAAATGTTCTAAAAAGGTAACCCTTAGCCTCAAGCCTCATTAACCGGGAATGACTGAAAATCAGAGGTTATGCAGCAAGGCTAGGTGGGTAGCACCCATTTCAGGGTGAGGTCATCCCTGTCTAGATGTCCCTTTTATTTCGGCTTAGTGGTGCGGTTGCTGATCCCAACCGTGGGGTGATCTTACTTGGGATTATCCACTAAGGGGTAGTCCCGGCCTTGTGTTGCAGGGGATTGAGAGTAATCCTCGGTACGGTGATCTAGGCCATGTATTGTGACAGGTGGTACCCCAGTGCTTAGTCGTTAGTTGAAAATTCATTCTTCCTACGCGCCTTTTACGAGTTTTGTTTGTATTACCCACGATTGTGGCTAGTAGCTGGAATTTAATGAACGTAACAATTTCGGCTACTTTAATAAGTATTTGTATTTAGACCCTATTATAATATCAGAGGATTTGTATAAAAAGTGTTTTAGCTAACCCGACATGTTTATTTGTGGCGAGGTCTTACGAGATGCTTTTTTTCAAAAGGATTTTTGAAACTTTAATAGTCAATTTGGGTGTATTTTTATCAGCTGGTATTCCAAACCGACTCGGGTGTTATTTCATTATAATGCTCGGGTCAGACCGAGTATCATATGTTCAGGATAGGATGCTATGGAGCAGGAGAGGAGCTGGAGTCCGAGATGTATTATCCGTACTTGTCTATATCCACTGCTGTGCTCGTTTGAAATTGTCAGGCTGGTAATTGTTGTTTGTTTGTGATATTCTGATGATATATTGTATAAAACAGATATAGTTTTCATTTTGTGTAAAGATCTGATATTATATATTTATTTTGTTCCACTGCGATTATGAGATTCGGATATTGTTGGTTCCTTCTTTCTTCTATCTTCTTTCTTCTTCCTCAATAATCTGTTTTTTCGGGCACTTGACCGTCGGCATATTATACTATGAAATATTTTGTGTCGATTTTCGAGGGTCGAGAAGGGCGGGTCATCACAGGAACATATAGTGGTCCTATTTTGATATCCACTAATTTTATAAAAGTACTTTTCAAAAATATATCTCTTATTTTAAATGTTTTCAAAACCTTCTTTTCAAAAAGACATCTCTCTTGTTTGAAATATTTTAGCCTCAAAAATATCTTTATCAATTTTAATATTTTGATTTCAAAATTATCCTTGATTTTAAACTATCTCTTGTTTTGAATATTTAGCTTTAAAAAATATTTATATACTCAGATTTTAAATCACTTTATAGATTAAGATTATACATTAAAAATTACTTTTATATGTTTAAACTATATTCAAATATATTTACAAAGTTTAGAAATTGTTTTAACAAAATATAGAAACCAATTTTAATAAGAAAATCAAAATTACCAATTTTTCCTAGAGCATGTTGACATCCTTCAACCCCCCCCCCCATATCGACATGATGCCCGTTAAATTCAAAATTCAATTTTCAAAAGTAGTGTCTATTTGTCGTATCCTTTCACGAATAGATATGGCTGTTGATTTTCTATAAATACCAGTAGTTCTAAACGAATTTTTAATCAGATTTCACTTGTTTTCTTTCCTCTTCATCTTCCACATTTATTCTAAAGAATCCCAAACTATACTCTGCCGAAATACCAAGTGAATCAAACTTGATTATCTCTTGCTTAATTCTCTGCCGCTCTCTCCATAAGATCTCGGTGCTATTCAAAGTTATACGATATTTTGTAAATCAAACCATTGAGTAAAAGGTGCGGTTGAGCCTTGAAATCAATTGGGTGTGATTGTAGCCCCGAAAATCAATTAGATGATCTTGTAGCCTAGTTAAATCAAGAGAGTTGCCCTAAACTCGAATGCAGGAGGGTGTACCTCATAGCCTTGAAACCGAGGGTGTAATCTGGGAGATATTTTGGTAAGAAATCCATACGATTGTACGAAACTGGATGTTGGGTAACTTCGAACTAGTATAAAATCCTGGTTTGTTCATTTCTTTACTGCTTTTATTTAGTATTTGCATCTGTGTCTGATTCTGTGATTATATCTATGTCTGTGAATTGCATTTTTTGGTGATTAAATTACATAAGTTTCAAAAAGATTTAGAAAATCCATAAAATGCTATTCACCCCCACTAGTGTTATTCCAGCTTTAAGATCCATAGTCCACATTTCTCACAAAGATAAAGGAAATTCTTTGTTCTAAGTGAAGAAGCAAACAGTAACTAATTTTAAGCAAAGAAGAAAAAACAATAACAATTTCTTTATTGATAATTTGAAGAACAGCCACAATCATTACATTCATATGGAAACAATAATAATAGAAACTATGTGCATGCTATAATTTTTGCTAATTCTTAGAGAAAGAAAATCTCGAATTCTTTGGAAGTTTGAAGGAGAAATGGAAAATGTAGTGCAAAAAGAAGGTCCAATGTCAAGAGGAGTGTTAACTGGAGGAAGCGCTTAATAATCCTTTTTTTAGGAGGAGGGATAAGCTTGCCATATTATAATTTTGGATAGTTAGTTCGAATCTCATGAAGGTGTTGGTCTCTTTGGTCTCCTAAGAAACTAAATTCCATATTAAGAAATTGAGTGTACATATGATGAAGACCGTGAAAGAATTAATAATTTTGATAAGCAAGAACTTGTTAATCAAAGAGGAATTTTTCTTAAAAGAACCTTTTAGATCAAACCAATTTACTTAAGGTATCTCTTGAATCAGGAGTTAAGAAAGAAATGAAGGCAAATTCGGTAACCTGTATATTGACGGTACCAAAATTAAAGTATAAATTCTACATAAGTATACTATTACAACATCGACTTAAACATTAATTAAAGCAATAAAATAATATCATGAGCAATGAATCTATCCATATTGAACTTAATCTTGTTGGAGTGAAGAGAGTTAATAGTTAAAGGAGCATTGGGATCTCTAAGTAAGTTGTAACATTCACCAGGTTAAGCATCAGATCCATGTTCACCCAAGTACCTTTTGTGAAGACACCTGATCAAGCCTTCACAACCATTACCTAAGAAAGAAAAGTCATGGGGAACTAGACATAAACCAAATAAAGGCATTCCATCATTTTGGCACCGTCTCCAATCAACATCCAGAAAAGGGCGATGAGCTCTTTATTCTCCTTATGGAAGTTGGATTAGTGGAAACAAGATTTTCAAGGAGTGGTGCGACTAGTTTATTCTTAAAGTCCTCAAGATATTTGAGGCATTTTAATCGTCTTATGTATCTTTCATTCAATTTGTTCAAATATTTTCATAACCTTTCTCCTTCTCCATTGAGTCTCAAATTTTCATCTCTTTTTTTATCTAATAAAACATCTACATAGTTTCTATTTCTCTTTTATGTCGTTACTCGGGCAATATTGTAATTATCAACTATAAAACAAGATAAACTACGAAATAGAGTTTGAAGAATAAAAATATCTACAATAACCCAAATTCCAGTGGGTCTGGATTTTTCGCGAAAAATGCTAAAATCCAAGCCCATTGAAGCCTAAGTTGGGTATCTGGTATCCTACAAATAAGCACAGACAAATATATCAGAGCTCATACAAATATCTCACAGCGGAACTGACTAAAATATAATAGTAAGTAAATACTCACCAAGATAATAATACTTTCTGAACAAGTGTCTCAAAGCAGGGAAGTCTCTGCCATCTACCTAACCTATGGTATGTTATGAGGAGAGGGTCAGAACTAAAGTTTGTTTTTCATGCAAACAATTTCCCCTTAATATTTTTTAGTGTCCTTTAACAACACCCTAAATGATATTAGTTTTGACATATCCAATTCTAATAAAATCAATAATGATAAAACCATAAACTTTTGAACCAGAAAATGGTGTATAAGGGAAAACGAATGAACACGTGAATCTCAATTTGATCCCACCAACCCATCATTCACGCATAAACTCATTCTCTTCATTTCCGCTGTGCATCATTCTACTAGGGAAGATCCATCCCATCCGAAAGCAGTGTATTAGTTTATATAGAATGCATTAGAACCATAATATCTAGGGAACATCTCTTATATCCTTCCTCCAGTTAAGATCTGGATATTCATTTTCATTGTAGTACTTTTCTTCTATTATAATAAATAGCAGTTGTCAAAAACAAACTACAGTCCTTCAGTCCATCAAATTGAATTGAGATTTTATAGTTAGATCATCCAACTCGTTTTTGATAGCAAAATTGCTAAATATACAAAATTTATTTTTGTAACTTTCGTACAGTTTGTAACTAATCCAATTATATTTTGTCGTTTTATTTCTTGGCTACCCCTCTAAAATTCTGATTGAACCATCTGTGTTTTGTAAGATACTACAAAAAGATTTACTGTTCGTGTAACAGTATACACAACAACAATATAATAAATCTAAAATTCTTGTTATCCAAAATTTAAAGTGGATCCATAATAGACAAAGATAAACAGATATAAGGTAAATTAATTGAAAAGTAGTCTGACTGGTAGTTTGATAATTGACAAAATTGTTTTTGAAATTGTAGCGTGGATGTAGGATGTAGTCATTGGAAATACAACGGATCCCTCATACCTATCATCGTGTAAAGTCTAGAGAAATTTATCATTCAAGTTTTCAACCGTTCATATATCTCTTGTAATAGTCAAAACAGTGAAAATCATATAAACTCGAGAATTTTGTGAATTTAAGCCGGTTTTACAAAGTTTTTAAGCAAATAAATCACTTTTGAAAATATTTACAAATATGGATCACTTTTGATCACGTCAGCGCCAAACTGACAACAATAAATTGACGACATTTCATTTCATATTTCGTCAACATATTTTTTAATATTCATTATATACCGACGACTTTTGATAGAGCGATGGATATGGTTGCTAATAACACTCACGTTTTACACATGAGACTTTTAAACATGCATCTAATTTATTTTTTAAAATACATTTGGTAGCTTTTCAAAAGTTGTCAATCCATACTTTTCTTTTAAATATTTACTACCGGCATCGCGGATCAATTATTCCCAGCTTGGCGTCCATAAATGAAACAGATTTGTAAATAGTTTATTTGCATCATAACTTTTAAGCTGGGCAAAGTTCAAAAAGTTTCCGAACCTGCCTTGGCGGGTACGGTTATAAAACGTGAAAAATGAAATTTCCAGTCAAATATGAATTTATTTCGCTCCGATAAATTTCTAAATCAAAATGAATTTTTTACTTTCCTCCTTTTTATTGCTTATATATTTAAATTCAAAATATCCAACATTCGCGATCGAAATCCTATCAAAATCGAAACTCGAGCGCTGCACGAAATCTGATACTGATAAACTGGATTGCGAGAAGAAGGTTGTAGTTAACGTTGCTGTTCCCAGCGGTTCGGTAAGTGTATTGTGATTTTAATTTACCTTTACTCAAACGTAAATCGATTGAATTGTTTCAATAAGCCCAGGTTGAGCAATTTAAGCCCTACGTGGATTAAACCAATCTTTAATGTTGGTATTGCAATATCTATATTTTTGACAATGGCAGAGTGGAGGGGAAGCTTCAATTGTTGCTGAACTTGTTGAAATGGAAGATAACAGCACACAGAGTATGCAAAGAATTCGTACACCTCCAGTTATCACCATCAATAAGTCTGCAGCATATGCTTTATACCAATTAATATACATTAGGGTATGAATTGCGTCACACTTTTACTATTCTTGCTTTCTTTCATAGTAACGTGATCAATGAAAGTTCATGTTCCTAAGTTCATTTTGGTGTGTATCTTCTACTAATGAATATAACTGTTTAATTTATCCTAAATCTAGTTATTTGTTTGGTATTCGGCAAGCTTATTCTATTGAGTGGCATCGTTTTTGTGAACTCTTACCAAGGGGTAAGCAGGATTTCATATTGATCGGGACTGCATGCAAGACTTTGCCCTTTTATTGTAAATATATTAATTAAAGCAGCAAAGTCTTTGTCTTTTTATTCTATTTGCAATAAATGGAAAACACTTTGTCGTTTTGTTGCAAAAATTAAATAAAACAGCAAAAAGTTTGCCGTTTTAACATATTTTTCAATAAAACGACAAACTATTTACAGTTTTGTCCACTGATTTTTTGTTCAATTCACTGATTACATAATTAAATTGAACTAGCCACGGACAATTGAACAGGTCATACGTGTTGTAGCTTGTTCATTTCATTTTTTTCCACTAAACAAGTCATCAACTCTAAGAAAATATTTACAAACAAAGTAAAATCTTACAGGCGTTAAAATTATATGTGCAAATGTTTACAAAATTTTGACTGGACTACATCCTGGTTTCTCAAATGGTTTGCTCATAGCTTAGCCCTTGCTCTTGCATGTTGTATACTCTTTGATACTAATTTTGCAATTTTGGATTATTATGCAGGCTTTATATATGTGTGTGTATGTTGCTGGCGTTAAAATTGACCGCCAACACCTAATTATGTGAAACACCAATATCCAATCCAGTCACAGAAATATGAAGAGAAATAAATGAAGAACAAAATTAAAACAATCAGAAAGCAAGTAATCATAGACACATATTTATAGTGGTTCGACTAACTTCAGCCTACGTTCATTCTGAAAATTTTCTTTTTTATTAGTTTACACTGCTGATAACAGTTACAAATCCGTGAAATTCAAGAATAATAATGACATACTATAGCCTAGGTAGAAGATAAAGAGAAACACAATGAAGATCATTTTTCTGAAGTCGTGTCTGCTGTATTTATAGGGGAATACGACCATCCACCTCTCTGAAACTTCGGCTACATGACCTTCTTATCCAATCGAGCATATCCATGCCAATTCAACCAAACAATACATGCCGATCCCTTCCTGATGTAGCCTGGAAAGTATACCGACCCCTTCCTGTGAAGCATGCCGATCCACCCAGAATGCTGATTGCTCCATTCGCTAGGCTATTGAAAGTATGCCGACCCCTCTACATTGAGCATGCTGACCCCTCCATTCGTTAGGCTATTGAAAGTATGCCGACCCCTCTAAATTGAGCATGTCGATCCCTTACTTGTCCAAGCTAACACCTGTATTTCGAGCTCCCAGCACCGTTTATTTGTCAACTCCATCCAACTCTGCCTTCGTATAACCATTTGTACTTTATCTTCGGGTCCTACAACCGTTGCCTCGCACTCATCGGCCTCGATGATTGTGAAGTATGTTGGGTTAAATTCACCTGTGTACTGCCTTGTCAAAAGATGGATTAACACTTTGCTCCCCAAAACATGTCTTGCGATAGAAAGACGTGTTTTGAATTGCCATAAATCCAAAATATGAAGTCCGTAATCCATCAATTGCCATATTATCCAATCTAGAATCCAGTCCATTGCTAAACCAATTCTTCGATCTCTTCGGATCATTAGCTAAATCCATGATTGTTCCGAGTCGATATCAAATTTCGAATCCATTAACCAAATCCACGATCTCTTTGCATCATTTTATTCAAATCTGGGACCGCTCCGGTTTCATATCCAAATCCATAAACCTCTTCGGGTCGTTTTATCTAAGTCTGAAATCGCTTCGGGTCCATATCCAAATCCATAAACCTCTCTGGGTCGTTTTATCCAAATCTGGGACCATTCCGGGTCCATATCCCAATCCATAGACCTCTTTGGATCGTTAGTTTAATCCAAATCTTTGATAACGTTGGATCCTTGCCGAGCACAATTCATACTCGATGATCTAAGTAGGCTGATCCTGTTGCTCTTTGGCGAAGCGGCCTACCGCTTGCCAGGCTTAGTCCATACCCGACGATCTTGATCTCTTCGGATCCTCGCCAAGCACAACCAATACTTGACGACCTGTTAGGTTTTATTTTCCAGCCTCGACTCTCCGGTCGAGGGCTTAATCCATGTGTGTCCTTCTCCGGCCTTGGTTCCCAATCGAGGACTTAAACTGTGGAGTATTCTTCTCCGGCCTCGATCCTCGGTCGAGGACTTAACCCGTGTATGAATCCATCCCGTCGCTCTGCGACGAAGGGATTCGTAACTCGTGGTTATTGCCTTGTCTCTCCGGTCGAGGCCATTACCTTGACCTGTGTTATTTATTACATTGATCGAGACTTAATCATCCCTAAGTCCATAAAATAAAATTCCGTACAACCAATAAACTAAAGTTCGAAGCAAATAAGAAAAAACAAAATTTCACAAACCCGAGCATTACGGTTCATCATCATCTCAAGCATGCCTAGGGATCATCCTCGATGTCGTACATGTGTAAATGACTTAGCCGTATTACTGCATAATTTATTACTTATTCCGTGTCATCCCGATCAATTGATGACAAGTTGACGATGATGCCTTGATCCCGTGCCATTTTCGTTCGCGGTGGACGGTGGTTGCTTCTGTTCCATCGCCGCAGCCCAAGTCTTTATGTATTGTTATAATTGATCATTCCTCACGTGTTCCTTAATGATATCCTTTAAATGCCTGCAGTAATTTGTATTGTGCCCATCCAACTCATGAAATATGCAATGTTTTTCTGATGCTCACTCACGTCCGGAAGGTTTCCTCCTTGCGTCTTCAATGCTGAAGACGTCCTCGAGTATTCAAATAAATCATTTCTAGAATTTCGATCAAATCATTGTAAGAAAAGAATTTTGGTTCTCTCCATTGCCCTTCGACACATCAATGCCACCATTCATTTTTCTTTTGGGTCATTCTTGTTTACATCTTTTGATGATTCTCCTCTCTGCACAGCATTCACCTCTGGTTTGTTTGCTCGTGCGTTTTCCTGCCGCAGGTACCTTTCTGCTTCATGATAAAACTCCTCCAGATTCGTAGGTGGATTTTGCGCCAGTGAATACTTGAACTCCATGCCGTCGACAATCTAGATACAACTGCCATCAAAACCATGAATGGATCTGGAAGATTCACTGATGCCGCCGTGGCATTAAACCTTGTTAAGAAACTCTTCAGGGACTCTCCGTTCCTCTATTTTAATATTGCCAAGCTCATTACATTTTTGGATCTCGTGATGTGAAACCTAAACTGCTTAATAAACATTTCGATCAGTTTCGTCCACATGCCAATATAGCCGCTTTCCAACTGTCTGAACCGTAGTGCAGCTATATCCGTTAAGTACTAGGGGAAACACCGTGTCATGACTTCCTCTTATGCCCTCGGTACTTCCATGTGTCTCATGTACCCCGTCAAATGAACAACATGATTCATTCCCATTATATATCTCAAGCGTCGGTAGTTTAAGCTTTGGTGGATTCCTAGTCTGCCTGATATTTGGAGCGAATGGACTTTTATTTACATCCTCGAGATCTCTGTTCACCAATCCTCCACACGCATCTTGCCTTATCATCTCTGCAAACCTATCATTGTCTTTCAATGGTAGTCTTCTATCATCATGCCCAAGCTGCCTCTTGAATTTACGAGGGAATTCTGGAACATGCTTCTCCGGACAAGAATCCAAATTTCGGTTCGCAACAAGTTCCATGGGGTCGATCACAGGTCCTCTAGCATCACGGTCAACAAGACCCGAGGGCATGATCCCAGCCTTTGGGGATCGGTACTGATCCCTCTTGGGGGCAAGGGACTGCCCTCGGCTGTTTTATTCCACTCCTCTGTCTATTAGCTCCATTTCCATGTTCTTGATTCTGATTTTGGTTTTGCATTCTCGCGACTCCTATGATTTCAGCCTGTCCGATTTGTTGGAGTAGATTCCGCATCGTCTCCTCCTACCTTTTGTGCATTCCTTCCTGCATATCATCCATCATTGCTTTCATTTCATCCTTGGTGTTGTAGATAGATGCTTGATTGGCTCCAGCTCCTAAGAAATCCTCCTGACTCCTTCCATGGTAACTTCTTTCTGGTAGCACTCTCATTGTTGATTGCCCCAGCCATTGCTTTCTAGATCCAAACATCCAAGCTTCCAAATCAGCGGGTGCAAGTCCTCTCCGCGAACGCACCAAAATGTTAATGTTTAAATTGACCACCAACACATAATTATGTGAAAGCATCAATATCCAATCAGTCACAGATTATGAAGAGAAATAAATGAAAAACAAAATTAGAACAGTTAGAAAGCAAGTAAACAGAGACACAAATTTATAGTGATATATCCACTCCGGTTTACGTCCACTTTGTAAAATTTTCTTTTTATTAGTTTATCCTGCTGGTTACAGTAACAATTTCGTGAAATTCAAAAATAAAAATGTCAGAGTATAGCCTAGGTAGAAAATGAAGAGAAGTAGAATGAAGATCTCTTTTCTGAAGCCATGCCTGCTGTATTTATAGGGGAAGATGACCTCCAGTTTCTCTGAAACTTCGGCTACAAGACCTTATCCATATGGGCCCACCATAAGGGTCACTAGGCCCAAATCCCAATGGAGATGGATCGGTACCGATTCCTTCATTAATTGATTTTGGGGCAGTGATTTCTATGGCGGCTTCTTTATGTTTAGACATGTTGGTATTTCAAATATCATGTTGATTGGATGCGTGGAGCTCGTGTTTTTCGTCAATATAAGAACCTCGTTTGCAAGTCACCCTCTGCCGATCCCTTTTTAATAGAGTATACCGATCCATGCTCTTCCACGGCCTATTGCCGATCCCTTTGGTTCTACAAGACTATGCCTATGCCTTCCATCTCAACTCATCCATCTTGCTTCATAAGGTTCTGTCAATCCAACTCGCCTTACGTAACTGTGTTGATCCCGCTCGCTTTTTAAGACTGTGCCGATCCATCCTATTCCACGGCACCTATGCCGATCCCTTACCATTCAACTACGCCGAACCCCCTTCTCTGGAATGGGGTATGCCGAATCCTATTAATCGAGCATATCCATGCCAATCCAACCAAACAACACAAGCCGCTCCCTTCCTGATGTAGCCTGGAAAGCATACATGCCTTTTACTGTGAGGTGAAGCATGCCGATCCACCTAAAATGACGATCCCTCTATCTTGCTAAGCTGTTGAAGTACACCGACCCCTTCAGATTGAGCATGCTGATCCTTTCATTTGCTAGGCTATTGAAAGTATGCCGACCCCTCTAGATTGAGCATGTCGATCCCTTACTTGTCCAAGCTAACATCCATATTTCAAGCGTCCCACATCGTTTATCTACCAACTCCATCCAACTCTGCCTTCGTATAACCATTTGTACTTTACCTTCGGTTCCAACAACTGTCGTTCTGCACTCATCGATCTTGATAATTATGAAGTCTGTTGGGTTAAATCCGTTTGTGTACTGCCTTGCCAAAAGGTGGGTTAACATATGTGTGTGTGTATGTGTGTGTGTATTGTATATGTATATGGGTCGGCTATTTAGATTCAAAATAAAACATAATTGATGACAAAAGAGATGAACCCTTGGATATTTTGTCTTTGTATGGAAGGTGGAAATTAGAGAGCAATCTAATGGTGGAGATCTATTGTATCATCAACTGTGTCTATATTTTGTGTTTCAATATATTTTCTCATGTACATACGTGCGCGTACGTATGTGAGTGTGTATATACACATGACAATGATCTGCGACACCTCAAACCCTCTTTGATTGCAACCACATGTTCTCTTTTACATAATCATAGTTTCTTTTTCCATCACTTATATGATTATTTAAAGAGGAACAAGCTTTATACACACACATGTGTGTGCGCGCGCGAGCTTATGAGTCGGCTATTTTGATACAAAATAAAACACAATTGGTGACACAAGAGATCTGAACCGTTGAATTTTTTTGTTTTTGTATGAAAGGCGGAAATCAGATAGCAATCTAATGGTGGAGATCCATTGTATCACTAATCGTGTCTATATTTTATGTCCCAATATATTTTCCATGTGCATACTCGCATGCGTGTTATACACACACACACACACACACACATAGTAAGGATCGACTACACCTCAAGCCTCCTTTGATTGCCTTTAGATAATCATAGTTTCTTTTTTCTTCCATTTATATAATTATTTAAAGAGGATCATGCTTTATATATATGTGTGTGTGTGTGTGCGCGTGTATGTGTGCGTGTGCATATGGATCGACTATTTAGCCATAAAATAAAACACAATTGATAACACAAGAGATCCGAATTATTGGATTTTTTTATTCTTATATGGAGGCGGAAATGAGGAAGCGATCTAATGGTGGAGATCTATTTTATCACAAACCGTGTCTATATTTTGTGTTCCAATAAATTTTTCCATGTACATACATGTGCGTGCACGTATGTATATATACACACATGACAAGGATCGACTACACCTTAAACCTCCCTTGATTGCAACCACATGTTCTCCTTTATATAATCATAGTCTCTCTTTCATGTCACTTGTATAGTTAATTAAAGAGGAACATGTGGCTGAAATAAGAGGGATTTGAGTGTAGCGAAAAGGAGGTGTAGTCAATCCTAGCCTCCACGCACACATACACTCAGATATGTGTGTTTGTGTGTGTTTATATATGTTTACATTTATGCGTTATATATCCTGGTTTGCATGTTATATAGTCCTTCACACTAATGTCTGCGTGCGTGCCCAAACAGTTCATATATATCTAGGTTTCTCAAATAAATGCTCTATTATTTTCAGACCACTGAATGCTAAAATTAGTTTTTTGTGATTTATAGGATGTTTCTTATAAACCTCAAGAATATTTTGTCAGAACTCGAAAATGTGAACCTGATGCTGGTGCGGATGTTGTTAAAATATGTGAAAGGTAAAGATTATTTGTGATCATGGAATATACATTTTTATTTTGCTGTTCTTTCTTTCAGTGGTAGGTGATTTTAAGGTATTCCTGAATTCAAGTTTGCAATAGGTATCCTCTTGCAGTGGCATTCGGCTAAGTAATTGCTTTTATATTGATGACTTTTACAGTTGCTACTAAATTTGGTAAACATACGAATGCAGCCTAAACAGTCATACTAAATTAAGTTATATACCATATTCTGTAACAATCTTGTTTTTACTCAAATATCATAAATTTTCTTTTGTGTCTTTTCAAGAAAAAGTTTTCAATCTTCTAGCCGAACTTATGGATTTGAATACCATACTGTAGGCTCACGGACAAAGATGGAAATGTTATCGAGCATACACAGGTACCATTTATGTGCTAGGTTGTAGTGTTTATGTACTATTTTGCTTAGTAATTTAACGCGGAAACCACTTTTTTTTTAAAGAAAGAGAGAGAGAGAGAAAAGAAAAAAGAAAAAAGAAAAAAGAAAACAAAGAAAGAACAACAAAAACACATAGCAGGCTGGATTCGTTGTGTTAAAAGAAAGATCAAAATGAAGTATCCACTACAGCAATAAATTGTTTCTATTATTCCATACATTTACAAAAGGAGAAAACCAAAACATGCAGAACTAAATTCTGAGATCGGTCAAAACATCTCACGTTAGGAATATCTCAAATGAATCTTTATTGTTGGTCAGTGAAATAAATGTTCAACCATAATAGACTAATCTGCAGTGCAACCATAATATCCGCTGATGGAAAAATAAATTCAAATTAAAGTGAAGCATTATGCATTTCCATTATTTTCTGTAAAAATGTACCAGGATAAATAAATATTGAAACATGGTCTCCACTGAATTGACACGTTTGAATTATATATCTACAAGGCTTTGTTTTCGTTTCAAACAAATTTGACACCAAAAGAAGGAAGGAGGCTACGAGGGGATATTCATTCTCTCTCTGTCTTTTCATGCAAAGTTTTTTGGAAGAAATAAAATTTTGTGGATATGTTTAGCGTGTCATTATTGGTATCCAGAAAAATGCTTCTGGCTCTCAAAACCAAAAGCCACCATAGAAAGTTTGGTTCTCTGCTTCTTAACACCAATTATTATTTTATTTTCAGTAAATAGACACCCAACTATTTCAAAATACAACCATTATTCTATAATGTAAGCCAAATAAAACTCTTTTTAAAACACAACAAAAGTCACATGTCCTGCAAAAAATAAAAAACAAAGTAAATAATTTTTTTTTGACCATATTGAAGATGATGAAATTTTAAATAATTATTTGCTTGATCGGTTGAAAATGATTTGTTAAGTCAACTTACATGTCTTTTGAAGCATTTGATGGATAGTCATATTCCATATTTTCGTCATCACACATTTTCATTTGAAAGAAAAAGAACATTCTCAATTTTATTATGATTGGCGTCCTCCATCTAGCAACCAAACATAGAAAAAAATAAAAAAAAATGATTTTAACGTTATATGATAAAATATTACAATTCAATAATATACATTGAGATTTTCAGTTACAACATTATCAAACTTTATGTCCTTTATATATGTGTGAGTCATGGGATTGTTACTCATTTTAAAATAACAACTAAAAAACCGTAAATTAAAAAATATATTCTAAGAATGATATGTTGAAGAAATAAAATTAAACTAATCTCTTTTTGTTCATAGAAATTAGGGTCATCTACTAAATCGCTAGTTGGCTTTATCTATCAGAAAAAGAGTCTTTTTTGCCTCTAAGGTTTGAAAATTTTACTTTCTGATGATGTTTTGAGATAGAGTACGTGAGATTTTCTAAGCGATATGTAGATGCTACTATTATTAGGCTTGAATGAGAAAATAGATTTGATAGTCATAAGCATGTAAAAAGAATTGATATGTAATAAAAATTTAATGGTAGTTAGAAACATTTCTCTGGATGTCAAAAGTAGCACACTATGTTTATTACTAGGGAGATTATCCATGCAAAAGATTAAATCATTTTGAAGTGAATAACCATTTCAGAATTACATTTCAAATTGATGGTTGACATAAATGTTTTCCAACGGTTCACATTGGTTTACGGTTTCAAAGGAGTTAAATATTTCAAAATGATTCAAAATTTTACATAGATGCTTTTGTCAACTAATAACCTATGTACATAATTTTATTATGTTTTAAAAAAAACACAAAGAGATGAAAGGGTATGGAGGGGAATTTTTATCATTTTCCGTACACACATTAAGGATCAAGGTTCCCACCTTATAAATCCTCATTTTAATACCCCTTCGTCTATTTGTGCAATTTTTTTTGGATCGCAGCGATTTTTAATAGGTATGTTATGCTTGTTACTGAGATCATCTTTGTGAAAGTTTGAATCATTTAGAAACTTTTAAACCTTTCAAAATTACATTTCAGATTGATGATTAACATAAATATTTTCTATATGTTTCATATTCCCTTACTATTTTGAAGGAGTTAAATGTTCTGATATGATTCAAATTTTTGTGTAGATGAACCAATTAACAAGTAGAATGTATCTAACAAAATAAGTTCAATCCTATTTTTATAGTAAAAGACGCCCCCAAACCTTATAAATCCCTTATTGCGATGAAGTGTGTGTTTGCCCTCATTGTTTTGCACAAAACCGTTTCATATTGGCTTTGAATTTTATAAATTAGTGGATGGATTTTATGGGGATGTAAGAGAGAGAAAAATGATAAGCCAAAACAGAGGATACCAAATATTCAAAAATCTCATCCGCTAATTTACAGTATCCAATAACCAATATGAAAGGGCTACAAAAGTGCTATGTGTATGTTTGCAGGATATTAGACAATTCATGCTAAATATCGTTTCTTAAGATATTTTACATTTCAGTTTACTTGACTATGTAAATAGATAATGTTCTGCTGCCTTTTGATTTTGTAGCCAACGTGTTGTCCTTGTGGGCCGCAACATCGTGTGCCTTCATCTTGTGGAAACTTCTGTAAGTAACATTTGGCTAAATACTTTGTTGTTTCATTCTTTAACTAAAGAATTTACGGGTTTATTATCTGTCAACAGTTGAATCAATTTTTAATGGAAAAGCCAATACGGCACATTGTCTCAGATTTCCTGGTGATTGGTATGACCTTAATGCACAAATTCATAATCTTTCCACTTCTTTTTTACAAGATGTTGATACTCTTTGGCTATTTGATTATTATTGTTTTATTTAAAGACGCTTTTTTTTCTTCCTCCAGGATAACACACATTTGGGGTCTAATCATTTGACGTTGCCTTGAATATGCTTATTAGAACCCCATATTAATACTTTAATATGCTATTATAGCATTGGAATTGATATGAAGTAACTCTACTGAACACACTGAGCCTTTTGAGAAACAAAATGTCACACCCTGTTTCGGTGCAATCTAAATTTTGATAATGCTTATTGTTTTTACTATTTTATTGTCTTCATTCCCTTTCTCATTACTTGTTCTCCAGAACTGCACATTGACGCAAAGCTGGCAGTATGTGGTTGAACATGAAACACATCTCTTTTAAGGGTTATGCTAATAATTTAGTATGTGCTGATTTAGTTAAATTATAATTGATATTTATTGTCAAGAAATGAAATAGGAAATATGTATAATTTAATATGTGCAGATGTTATTATTTCAGTCATGTTTTTATTTCGGTCAATGGAAAATAATTAGTTTTATGATGACTGCATTTTCTTATATCATATTTGATATTAGTTGGTCAATACTATTCGACTTTTATCCACAAAAAAAGCACTAAAGTTGTTAGACAAGAGACTAACCATTGTTTTCTTCTTCTGCAAGGTTCCATGTGTTTGGAATTGGAAAGCGATCCCTTGGTTTTAGTGTTAATATCCAAGTGAAACAAGGAACTTCTGTTTCAGTAGGTTCTGTTATATTGCTCTTGTCTAAACACTACTGCAGCATTATTTCCGCTTCTAAATGCCTGTGCAACTATGCTGTCAGGGGCACCGCTGAGGTGCCGTGGAGTGTTGTTTAGGAGCTGCTTTGCAAATTTTAGCGCCCTGCTTTTTTACTCTGACACTTTATTCTGCTTTGCATTCCAAGCGGAAAATATAGCATTTTTCCCATGACATCTTTTTCTTTGACCAAATTAAATTCAATTACAACAAAAGCAATCCATCGTTTTCTTATTCGTTGAAACTCTTCAAATACTATTTTGAAATTAAACTCCCCTTTGTTCCTTTACGAATAACATAGTCAGATCAACAACTATTCTTCTCCATAATTCAAAATATTGGTAGAGAAAAAAAATTACTCTTTAATTTCTCGCCTTTTCAAATTGATTTAACAACTTCTTCATTTTCTCTTCCTACTTTACATTTATTCTTAAATTATATTGCTTAATTATTTTTTGAATACAACCTAAAGCAATTAATTCTCTATAAAAAGTTAAATTATTTACTATAATCAAACTTTTAATTTTGAACCATTTATGATTATTTGATATATTAATATTTGAACATGGTGATTATATAAATTTTGCTGTGCATATATTCTGTTTATACTTTAATATTGTTTGATTTATTTTATGCATTGAGTTATCACCAAAACAATTAAATATTCATATTACTCATAATAAAATAATAAACTGATGATGAACTATCAAAACCATTTTGGCTTCATATGAGATATAGTTATTATTTTTGTACTTAACTAATGAAAACCTTACTTGTATCAAGTTCATTTGGCAAGCCTCAAATTCCATCCAAACTTCGTTTGGATTTCGCTTGAACTTTAAGGGCAACCTTTTGGGTCTAACACTTTGCTCTGTCTCGAGCGACATAGTTGTGCAGTATCATTTTCACCAAATAAACTTCTTATTTTTCGTTTCAAATATTTGTACCTGTATTAATGTCGATTCATTCACTATATATCTTCAGTAACTTACATTGAACTCATGTTGCCTATTTCTTTGCTCTGTTGTTGGGAATAGTTATGTACCATTTTTATTACAGTTCACTGTTGAAGTAAATCATCTTTATTGTCAGATTGACAATTAGTCCCTTTCAATGTTCTCTTTCAGGAGGTTGTAGTTGGTCCCGAAAATAGGACAGTACTATCAAATGACAACTTCCTAAGAGTTAATTTGGTCGGAGATTTTGTTGGCTATAACGACGTTCCATCATTTGACGAATTTTATCTTGTAACTCCTCGTCTGGTATGTCAAAGCAACTGTTTCATTACTTTTATATATACCTCTAATCTCAATTTATAGGTAAATTGTAATTTTATCATTGTTACATCCAAATCCTGAAATTATTATTAAATCCAATGAATTGTTGAAAAAGAAGAAGCAAAAATTCAATGAATCCGATTAGCATACACAAATTTTTGTACTGCTTACTACTAAATTATTTGCACATGACAATCTCTTTTTCCAATCTAAGCTTTTTTTGTAACGAAGGTTCCTGAAGGTCAACCTCACTTCTTTGGGAAAGATTATTCAAAATGGATGCTTCTAGAAAGAGTAAGGTTTACACTGGATGGTCTTGAATGCAATAAAATTGGTGTTAGTTATGAAGCATATAATGGGCAACCAAACTTCTGTGAAACTCCAATTTGGAGTTGCCTGCATAACCAGCTATGGAACTTTTGGGAGGTTAGCATTCTAAATTTTTTGGATGGATATAGGAATTATTTCAACCCATGTCTTCTATGTTATATTACTGTTAGACAGGCTGACCAAAATCGCATTAGTAGGAAGCAACCGCCTCAATATGTTGTGGAGGGAAGGTTTGAAAGAATCAATCAGCATCCGGTATTGTTTACCGTTCCCATGTTATATCCCCACTAAATCACACATGGTAATTGACCTTTTGTAAACCTCTTTGCTTTTAAATATTGCAGAATGCAGGGCCGCATTCATTTTCAATAGGGATTACCGAAGTTCTTAACACAAATTTGTTGATCGAATTGCGTGCTGATGACATACAATATGTTTATCAAAGGTACGGTCATTTTGGTATGCTTGCAAAAAAAGGGGAAAAAAAAGAGCATTTTTGTTTTTTTCTGTAGCAGAAAAATGATATAGTAAATCAGAACACTCATGTCTAACATTTCCATACATGTTGCAGTCATCTATTTTGTTGTTACTTTTATTGTAAAAAAGGTATTAATATTTTTCAGGAGTCCAGGCGCGATTATAAGTATAAATATCCCAACATTTGAAGCCCTTACCCAATATGGCACGGCAACGATATCAACCAAGAACACAGGTCAATTAGAGGCATCATATAGTCTGACGGTAAAACATTGTTTTTAATGTATGATTATTTAATATGGTATTTTGATCGAAATGTAAATGTTCAGAACTGAAGATATTACCAATTAGTAGTAGCTGAGAATTTGTATCATTATGAGTTGTCATGTGAATGTAGTTTGTATATCACAAATACTTCGATTAAATTTTGCTGTAGATCACCACGCGAGTGACCTAACCGTTGCGTCAAGGCTCCACGTCAATAAATTTATAAAATATCTACAAAAAATGAAATACTATTTGACATTTATGTAATTCCACACAGCACCAGACTTTTAAAATAGCATGCTTATGAATTTTTACCAATTAAAAAAGATACATTCAAAATATAGCATAATTACTATTGAAAACCACGTATTATCACAAGATTCATTATATTTAATAGCCGATGTGAGATTATTTTGAATGTACCCTCTTTTTTGCGAGTTAACTTAAGTTAAACGCATGGATATTGGATGACACGAGCACATATATTTATCAGACACAGACGCGAACCTGCTCTGGTATCCATGAACCATTTATTATCACAAAACCATTTAACAATATGAAAAGCGATTTTACATTGCTGCAAGTAATTATTGAGGACAACCTTTACATTATAGTCTTCATAGTCTATTATTTCATTTATTTTAATCTGATCTCTATTTATTTCTCTACATATAGTTTTGTCTTATTTTTCCACACTTTTTTCATGCAAATAACTTGGCTTGCAGTTTGGCTGTCAAAAGGGTGTCAACTACATGGAGGTATGCTTCATGTCTTCAGCTTGGTGTAGTGATTTAATATATCATGGAATTTCTAGTTAAGTCCATGTTATTACAATTGGTTCATATGACATGAAATTTGTTCAAGTGTGTCCTTCACCTTTTTTTGAACTAGCAGTAGTTACGCCCAGGCCTCTCCTATTTACCAATTTTATTGCTATTCATACTCATGCATATTTGAGATAATTGTGCAACACCACGTAAAATAAATTTCTTAAAAGCTACCTTATGATACACGAGCTCCTGTTCCAAATCTATGCTACTATTTGAACAGCGGCCAAAATGGGAACCACCTATAAAGGTCTTGATTAAACTTCCATAAAGAAGAAACCTTTCTATGATATTCTGATCATCTATATAAGTCCCTTTTTTGCACTGATGTATAAAGAAGTCCATGCCTTTTGCAGTGTTACATGAAAAAAAATACATGTTTTCCGACTATCTGTGAAGATATCCATGCCTTCACTGCCTCTAATATTTACACACATTGAAACTATGTCTGTATCTTCCCCCGTTTTCATGGCCTCTTAGTGTATTTAATTTAAGGAAAACTAGTTGTTATTGTGACTTTTCACAAACCCTCCCTAAGTTGAGCGTCGAGCAGTTGGTTCCACCCTTTTACTATTCATCACATGAGCTTCATTTACTGGCACATAGTTTATGTAATTGCAGGAACAATACTACATAATGAAACCAGGGGAGGTTGTCGTTCGTTCGTTTTACCTGTACCCAACAACAGAACAAGCTGCAAAATACAAATGTACAGGTTAGTTGCAGCAATTGAGAAAATTGAATCTCACTGTTGCCGCGTTTATTTTCTAATTGCTTTATAATCTCCTTATTTCTATTGAAGTTGTGATTACGTCTATGGACAGCAATTTTGAAGGCTTCTGATTTTACTGAAGTTGATAGAGCAGAATGCCAATTTACGACTACTGAAACTATTCTTGATAATGGAACACAGGTTTTCTAATCAGTATACTTATATATTTCGAGAGATATATTTGTTATTTATAATTGGCACGAATTTTGTTGTATTTAATCTCATATAGTAGAACTCAATTTTACAATATTTAGTTTATAGATCTGGTGTACAAATAATTAATTGCTTAATCAAGGCATCAATTCCTCTATCCCCATAATGGTGTGCCCCCATCCCCCATGATATCTAAACAATTCATTTTGAGTGTGGGTTCTACAAAATATTATTTTTTACCAATAATGAATGGATGAGATTTTATTGGGGACAGGAAATACAGAAGAAGAGGACAGAGGAATTGATCTCCTTAATCGACTAGTCATGTATATATTGCACACGATTCACATACAGGGTTGACAAATTCAGATCTAAAATGTTTTCTTTGGCATATGGCTACCAAGTGAAGTATGATCAAAATTTACTTGCACTTTCTTTCGTTCTGGTGATTATTATATCAACAGCTTTTAAAGAGTCTATCTTCAATATAGGCTAGTTCCAATACTTGTTATACACGTTGGCTTGGAGAATTGCTATTTAACATATGTCCATAATCTACCAACAGTAGTCATTTTCTATATAGTAATTTGAAATATCATCGCAGATAATAGGTGGAGATGTGATGAAAAAGAGCGGCATAAGTGGATTTTTTGAATCTATCAAGAGTTTTTTCAAGATGTTATTGCATGGTTTGGTTGATTTCTTTACAGGCAAAACATGTAGGTATGTATTCTTATGTTCACATTCTTTGGTTATATATCTACCTTTAAGATCTGAGAAGTTTTGTGCAAAGTAACAGGAACAAAACTGTATAGGTTTTGGACTTAATATATTTCAATTAATTTAAAGTTGATAGGCTAGACAATGAAACACAGATATGTAACATGCATAGCTTTCAACAGCTTTTATTTTTGAACAGAAACAAATGCTCGAGCTTTTTTGATATAACTTGCCACATACAATACATATGTGCGAGCTGGATAATACTTTTTGCATTACTCTTATCAACCGTTCCATCAGGTACAGCTATCTACTAATGTAATTCGTTCTTTTTACATATTTCTAGTAATTAAATCCGGTTATGAATGTGCTGCAACAGTTATAGTGATTATATGGTTACTGCACCAAAAAGGTTGCTTTGATCCAATTTATGATTCGTGTTGTGGTGGAGGAGAAACAAAGAGAATAGTAGAACATGGTAAAGGCACTAAGAGACCTCACACACACCGTGTTTTAGAAGATAAGGACCGTCATAAAAAGCGAAGAAGTCAGAATTGTAAAACACATATGAAGAGAAGACGTAGTAGTGAAGGGTTGGTAATACATGAGAACGTGCATCATCATCATCATCATCGTAGACATAGTGATGATTATACTTTACCAACAAGTAATGGACGTCATCATAAAGGTAATGGTAATCATCATCATCAACATCATCATCACATGCCTAAAGAAAATAACAGGCAGAGGCATAGAAAAGATTACAGTAGAGATAGAGGGGAAAAGGTCGACATTGAAGAGAACTACATGAGCCGTATGCATGAAAAACAATTGTTCAGAGAAGATAGATAGTGCAAGAAGAAAAGATGCAGTATATATTTGGTAACTTATACATGATTTGTAGCTTATCTGCATATATGTATTTTGCGTGTAATCGATGTGAAAAAAACAATCATTTGCTTGTCTGGTTTGTGTTTGCTGGCCAAATCTGTGTGCAACACTGGGTATTTCTGTTTCATCAAATCTCAAAAGTTGGTGCTTGATTCTGATTATGTTTTAACTTTGAGTTCAAGTTACAAATATTTTTGAACAGCACCGAAGGGGTTTGAATGATTACTTGACGCCTAACACTATATATTAATCGACATCTTTGGCATAAATGAAACCAGTTTGCTCCTCCATTCATTGACATTTACCGTATTCTTTAATTTTTAAGTTTTCTTCTTGTCCTCCAAAAGTCCACCAATCCAATGTTGACGTCTATAATTAAGGTTTGCAACACTGAAGGTTCTTCGTGGGGTTGCGAAGTAGCCAAGACAGCGATGGAGCCTCAGTAGTGGCAACTTCATCTCTAGTGTGATGACAACCGTGACGGAGGTAGATGGTGGATGCAACAATGAAAACGGAAATGATGATATGAAGCAAAACTCAGCAAATCAAAATGTTCTCATAACATGAAAGGAACGACCATCTTATATATCTTTTCAACAATTCTACTTTGCCCGAAAGATTTTCTGTAAAAACCTGCGAACTGGAAAGAAAAAAATGGACCCTCTAAAATTTAGTCTTCAGGTTCGGAGCAAAATTGAGTTTTTCATAGTATTTGACAAATACATTTCGGGTACCGCAGCAGTGCTCATTTTTTTTTTCTTTCAAATTTGTCATTTCAAAATGAAACCGTAAAAAATATCGATAAACTTACGATCTACTGTAATTATTGTCCACCACATGATCACTGGTTTTCCCACACATCACACGGCTGTAAGTTTGAGAGCGATTTTATCTATGGATTATCAAACCAACCATACAAAGATTTGCTCTTACCATAGTCTTGCAAAAAGGATTTCTAAGCCAATTTATTCAGGAGTATGTTTTTCTTTGTGTTCGGATACTGCTGTTTCTTTTCATAACGCAACAAATACCCATTGATCAATACTGTAAGAACATTTTCAGCGGTGTGGAGAGATCTCCACTTTTATTTTCTTCCTCATATTCCAGCAATGAGAATTTGAGCGTGGAAAAAAAAATAAAGTGTCGATTCTTCCCGTTTATTTTATGAGCATGGATTCATAAACGGCTTTCAGAAAACCGTTTAGGGCAAACATATCCTTGTTTTTTGTTAATACCGTTTAGCATATTTTCTCAATTTTTTTTGGAAAAACCACGTTCACTGCTGGATGAGTGGGAATTCTTTCCATTTTTTTCTCTTCCCCCTCTTCAATTTAGTCCTACTAGAAATCCTTTAACAATTTCATTTTCTAAACCCAAAATCACGGACGATGTTTCATAATTTATTTTCAATCGAAATTAAGTAAAACACATATCTAAAACGAAATCAATTTCAAGCACGAATCAAAAACCTTATTGCTCCTTCGACTGTGCTCCTCCGATGATCGTTTCAAAGTATGTAATTTTTGAATATACTTTATGTTTTAAATCTAATTTCTACGCCTTAAATTTCTCTTCTTTTGATGTTGTTGTTCCCCACGTTCTTAGATTCTATCAAAGAGTATTTTAAATCTTCCTTAAATTTCTCATCAGAATTTCCCTTTAATTCCTTACTTCGCTATTTTCATCAATAATATTCTATGCATTCAATTTTTATCCTTGTCATATTCACTGGTTTTTAGTACTTATATGGGTCCAAAATCTAAATTACTACAAAATTAACGAGGCAGATGAGGTCTATTTAAAAGATAGCTAGTTCTATTTAGACACATGGTATTACTAAGTAACCCCCTTCAATTTTAGAAAAAACCAAAGACAGAATTGCCCTTATGTCATTCTTTCATCTTTTCACCTCTCATCATACTTTCCTTTTTCTATTTATCATATCCAACAAACCCTAAATTTTATTTTAGGCAAATTCTCAAACCTTGTGCTTGAATCGATGGATTATGATGATGATGATATAAATCTAATGAAATCAATATAGATAAAACTTGAATTTCATGTTGTTATGATTTTTTTTAAATTTAAAAACCCACCGTTTGCAAAAGTGATAAACTTTGAATTTTATGTAGTTGTGTGATTTTACTGGGGGATTTATTCTATGGTGGATTTTTTTTTTACAGATTTGATTTTCACTAGGGAATGGTATAAAGAGAAAATTTAACAATAAGATGGACATACTTAGCAAATACATGGGTGTAATGGTTTTTTCAGTTTTGTGATGGGCTATTCAGTAACTTTTTGGGTCCAAATAGAATTAGCCTTAAAAGATAACAGTGTATAGCCCTAGATCTAATCCTTTCCTCAGGTTTGTATTTATCGATTTTATTGTAATTTTAATAGATTGATACTATGTATTTTTTTACAAACTAGTTATTTATTTCTACTTAGTCAAATAGCTGAAATTCTACTTTATGTTTAAGCATGACAAAGTAATGCATATTGATGAACTTTGTAGGTAGGAACAATGAAGAGAAAATCATGAGTGTTGTGCAATGGATGGAGCCACTGCCTTTAAAGTGAAATTCGGCATGACTATTGTTATCCTGCCTTTGAACCAAGAATATCTCGACTAGTTATAACCATTGAATGGTCGTGAAGTAAAACTAAAAACCCAGAAATACAACTCTAGAAACCAAGATTCCTATGAAATCCAAAGAATCGACACTGAACCTTGCTTATCACTAGAAAGTACTTACTCATTCTTCAGACCAGGCAAATGGTGAAAAGCAAAGTGGAAAAATACAAGTAGAAGTCACAACTCAATATCGAGTCATGCCTATCAACTCGATACTGAGTCATGGGTGTATTGAGTCAGCACCACATGTTCAAGAAATTGGAGACAAACAAGATAAAGTATAAGAAGTCTAGAGACCTCATAACTCGGCACCGAGTTATGAGGCACAACTCGGTACCGAGTTGACATCCAAATGCTAATTTGGCCAGTCTTCCTCTGGAGCATCACATTGGACTTGGGAACGTGGGGAGAAAATTTCGGAGCTTATTTCATTGATCTTCACCTATAAATAAGAGTAGGAGTGCACATAAAGGGGGTCCTTTTCTTTCTTTATGAATTAATATATTTTACCTCGATACTCTTTTGGATCCATAATCGAGTTGTAAAAGAAAGTAGAAATTAGTAACAAAGTGGATGTAAGCTATTGATTTTGGTTGAACTACCATAAATTCTATGTGTTTTACATCCTTTTCAATTTCTTTATTTCTCTAATTACTGCTCATTATTCGATTGAACGTTTGTCTCATTCTTGTGCAAAATTTTTAATGCTTTCACCAAGAATATTCAAGATTCTCGCTCATAGATCTAACCCTGAAAGTTTGGATAACCACCATCGACAAAGTAGATTTAGAAAGTTGCTATTGAAAGATCCTTGATTACTTAGATTTGCAAAAAGTCTATCACTGGATATAGAATAGTTATAGCACCCAGGAAGGACAAAGAGAAGTCAGCCGCCTCAAGACCCACCAATAATGTTGAAAACAAAGATCTCAACACAAAGAAGAAATAAATTAACTCGTTACTACTAAAGTTCCAAGTGCATTAGAGATGGTGACTAAGGTGGATATGGATCGAATGATGATCGAGATGAACAGAAGAATGTTAGAAAGTAAAAATGTTATCTGAAGCAAAGGACTTGTCTATCCAAAAGACGAAAGAAGAGTTGTAGAGAATCATCATCTTCTGACTTGGAAGAAGCGAGTTCTTCTTCGTCGGATAGAAACCGACGATATGGAAAGTAGAAAATGAAAAAGGTGAGAGTTGGGACATCAAAAATGGGATATGGGGAAAACACCAACTAATAACTTACAACTCCGCACCGGGTCAACACGATTCGGTACCGAGTTGAGAACCCGAGGCATGATTGATGGGTCAGATGATGATTTACAAGAGGGAGCTAGTGCTGGTGTTGAGCAAGTTACTAGTGGCTAGTGTTCAAACAAATGCCACTCAATCATCAAAGAGAGAACGTAGGCAACAAAGAGCTGGATGAACGATTCTTCTAGAGAAAGAGGAACCCAGACATCAAATGAGAGCATTTGCGGAGCCAAACACTTGAGGAAGTCTCTTATGATTGCTGTCACGATCCAGTTTTTCGACCTTCGAAAGTTGACATCAATACGTCCGTTGTATTACCTACCGAACAATCAAATGCCGAAAATACCAGACCATAAAGGGAAAAGAAGAAAGAGGTAGAAAAAGAAATAGAAAACAATATCAGAATCTCACAATCGCAGTGGAACAAAATATAATATTAAATAACAGCATTTACACACAAAAAAACTGTAACTGTCAATATACATACAATATATCAGAGTACAAGGAATTTGGACAGTTGTAACAACTTGTGCCTGAATACTATCTATATAGTCTCTAGTACATAGCGGGAATCAATACGCCTCTGCCACCCAGCTCGCCTCCTGAGCTCCAAATGTCCTAACCTGAAAACCTGTAATACTAGGTCTGACCCGAACATTACAATAAAGTAACACCCGACTCAGGCTGGAAATCAGCGTGAGTAAACCTCTTTAATTGAAATATTAAAGTTGTAAAAACGTCTTTGAAAATCAAGGTAACTCGTCCAATATTACGAGTTCTTATCTTGCTATGACCAACCCTTGTTGCCAATCCATTATTTAAATTAATATCTATGTGCTGTCACTTATTCAAAATAGTTGGATTTACTAAATTTATTTAATTCCAGCCTATTTGATTCTACAAATCAAACCCTTAAAGATTGAAGTAGTTATCAAATCGAAGTGGTTTCGGATATCGTTGATATCCGATCCCAATCTCTTCGAATCCAAATGCCAACTTCTAAGCCAAATTGTTTTTAACAAAACAATTCAATTTCAAGATGTCAACATTCCCATAAAAATCCCATCACAATATCTATTCAAATAAAATGTCTCGCATTTTATATTTAACTGTTCATTTTCGGTTATTCCAATTTAAACTATTCATAGACTATATTAACTAGTCACACAATTCATTATTTTACTTAAAATAGGATTGATTAATTATTTCCACATCATGATTAATTATTATTAAACTAATTACAAAACATTTTATTTTAATTAAATATCTGGGATTAACTAATAATTAACAAGTATAACTAACTTAAGACTTTTAAGAAATTATAGGTTTTGATCATTTTATTTTATCATTAACTATTAACTAATCACAACCCTTTATTTACTTTAATAAACCTTAGTAATTAATAAATAATTAACATATGTACAATTATCTTAACTTAATTAATTTTAAGTTTAAACTATTTTATTTTTCCTAGCCATTACTAATCCTAAGGTTTAAGTTAACATAAGGTTTTAAATTGCTTAATTTTATATAATCATAAACTAATTTCTTTGAAATCATTTTCTTTTAATTTTCTTTTCTTTCCAAAAAAATCCAATACTTTTACTTTTGATATCTCAAAATATCCAAAATATATTCAGCCAAACCATAGCATTCAATAGCTTCAAATTTCAACAAAATCTATCACAGATTATCAAATAAATCACAATCATAGACTATGAAAATAAATTTCAATATTTCCGAGGAATCGAGTTGGATCCCTCCGACATGTTTTCTTGCATCCATAGATGTTAGCACAATATAAAAATACCAATCCCGCTTCAAGGCGGGATATCACAATATATGAGGTCATCCGCTATTATGCGGGGCACATAGAGTCTCATTCGCTATATAATGCGAGAATATCCAACACTCCAATATATATATACACACACGCTACCGTATATGATACCACATCCAGACTGATAATAAATTATCAATTCAAGCAATCAATCCAATAATTTAATTTTAACTAACTAAATTGATTAGTAATCCAATTTGAGTGAGATTTACTCACCTTTGATTTTTGTTTTGCAATCCGATCCAATCGGCCATTTCCTTTACGATTTTGAACCTTGTACAAACATTATGCATTTATTAATATTTGAAATAATCAAACAGTTAATTACCATTTATTATTTTAACTGATGTTTTAATTTTAAACCAATAATTTTCCTTTTGGAACTACATATATTTTTATAAAATAATCTATATAAATTTAAAAATCTAATTTTATATAAACTCCTCAACATTTAAAATTTCCATTTCCAAAATCTTATCTATATGTATATATTGTTTATTCCTGTTTATTTGTATGCATAGATAAATAATTTTTATACACGTTCCAAAAATCTAAATTTAGCTATATATACATATCTATATATTCCCTTAAAAAAATTTCTGCTTTAACTTTATATGATTCTTCAAAACATTTTAAAATTCCTATATTTTTTTTTCAAAACCTCATATATTTTCTGTTTACATACAGTCAAACTAGGCGTGTGTATATATATCTAAATTTATGCTATACTCTTCTTTACTGTAAACATCTACATACGGAATTTTAAAACAGAATTGTTCTTTTTTTCTTACTATAACTTAAAATTCTATCTATAAATATTTTATGTTCCCTTTAATATGTTTATATATACATAATTTAATAAAACAAACTGAAAATAACTTCACAGGCTCCTACCAGAGAAGAAACCCACCCTGCTCGCGAGCTTGCCAACACTCGCGACCGCTCATGGCTCATCTCCTCGCAATGCCTTATTCAACATCTCGATCGACATCATGACTTTCCAGAAGCAACTCCCCTCCTCTCGCGTCGCTGCCACCCTACTGCTGCACGCCCATGTTGCTTCGCCATCGAGTCCAATCGCCGCCCAGATGTACCTTGACCCATCATCGAAGCCGACGCCACCGACTACGCACCTCCCATTCCCACGCGTATGCACGAGCGCCTTCACCTCCTCTTACCAAGTCGACATCCGCACGATTGAGCCACCAAACGCTCTCCCAAACCCCTTCGCGATACCATCTCGCGTTCGCTTCTGCATACATGCCTCGATCTTCCTGTAATCGCGATCGTGCATAAATATTTTTATTTTTTTGGAAAGAATCAATGGCCGAAGGTAGGTTTTGAACAGAGGCCATAAATCTTATTTTACGAGAATCTAATTTGCGCAGCTTTAAAAAGAAATGGGGAGGAGACAAGAGGAGACATTGACGTGCTGAGGGTAAAATGATTCTGAGAAAAACAAAAGCCATTGCTCAAGTGAAGGGGAAAAGCAGTGACGTGAAATGATAAAGTTCTAATATGAAATTATTTCAGCTGAAATTGACCAGTATATAAAAATATATTTCAAATTGAATTCAAATTGTCTCGATTTACGTAGCTTAAAATTTCGACATCTTATCGAGGCGTGCTGCTAGGCATTTATAATGTTATACCCTTATTCCAAACGCAATGGAAAAGGTATCGAGTCCTAATTCGATCGTATGAAGAAGATAGCTTTTTGGACCCAGATTATATTAATTTTCGATATGATTTCAGCGCACTTACCTACCATACGATCACACGACAACTCCAATGCTATGAAGATTTGAAATCTGATAATAAAACACTATTATGGATCCAATGGAAATGGTTTCGTCGAAATCCAAGACCGTGCCTCGGAAGGCTATTTTTAAATGTCAATTTGAACGATATATTTTCAAAACTGAGAAACCCACTTTTAAATTCAATTTTATAAGTTATTTTACCTTCAGTATTATCAATATAAATTTTACAAGCCTTTAAATTATTTTTAATAAGCTTGAAACTCCAGATTTCATATTTTAATTTAATTATCCAATAATTGGTTACACTTAAAATTCAAGTTAAAAATTAACTTTAAAATATTTAAAATCAATTATATATCCCCATTTTAAATGCCTAAAAATTCTGGGTCGTCACAATTGTCGTCCAGTTGATCTGACTGATACTAAGTATATAGCTGACATGGTGAGAAGACTGGTGAATGAGAATCGGCATAGAAGTAATGATGAATGAGGATTGACACCCAACAGAAACCACGTTCACAGATGATATCTTGCAGGAAGGTTATCCACAGAAGTTTGTTATGTCTACGATGCTTGTAACACGCTGCGTTTTTACATTAATTAATTAAAATAAAAAATAATTAATTAATAATAAATTGTGAAAATAGAATTTTTGTAAATGTTGAAATTTGACCATGAAACATATACAATTAGATCAATGGCTATTTTCTGATTAATTTTCATATACAAACTTTTCCAATCGAAGTTCAAATGAAAAAGTTATCAGCATTTGAATTTTCGTAGTTGGAAATAATTATATATGCAATTAAGGAAATAATTTGAAATAAATTAATGATTAATTAACACCATTAAAGTAAACATTTACTTAATATTTAAGTAACTTAATTAAGGTATAACGATGATTAAATGTTAATTGAATGATTACGGAAAAAATTAACAAAGAAATCAACTGCCACAAAATGCACTGGATTGGTCTGTGTAGGTCAACCATGACCTAGCCACGGTCGACCTTGAACGGTCGACCTGGGCTTGGGGCGCTCAACCTGCATTAGGCTAGATGCGGTAGTAAATTTAGACCGTGTGGTCCAGATCGGATTCGGTTCCATCCGATAGTTAGCGCTGATTTGAACCTCTATAAATTAAAGACTAGGGTTACACTTCCAACTCATTAGTTTTCGAATGAGCATGGAAGCTCTGTTACTTTCTTTTCTCCTCCAAAATTGCTAAAACCAAACTTATTTGAGTTAAAAAAATGTCATTTGAAAAGATTGTTTATTATAACCCAGACCGCTTTCCTTTTTATAAAATTCATTCTTTTAAATCACTCTTATAAAACTCCTTTTTAAAACTCATTTCTACCTATAAATCTCCTTTCTATTTATAAATCATTTTTTTATAATTTTCTTTCATATTTATAAAACTTATTTTATAGGTCTCCAAATTAATTTATATAACTCCTTTTACAAATCTCCAACCAAACCTTTTTTTATAAATCTCAAATAAATCTCGTCACTTTCCATAAACGATCATTCCAAATATCATTATAAATTCACAATGTGATTTATTATTCCAATTTATTAAAACAATATCAATTCCTTATAAAAATACTATTTATAAACCTATTATTTTATTCATAAAATACAATTTATAAATCTCTCTTTTATTTATAAAATACCATTTATAAATCTATTCTTTCTATACAACATTTTATATACAACGTTTCACAAATATTTATTCAAAAATATTTCTATCTTCTTTAAAAACAGAATCACTTTATTTTAAATAATAAACTCCTTTTCCTTTATAATACACATCATATTAACCTTTCAGTACAACAAATACTTCCCAAATATACTATTATATTTTCTAAAAATATTTTAAAATCTTTTTCAAAGACATCGGGATTTACCTTCACAAAAATCCTTTTTCATTTACTAAACACATTTTATAAATCCAATTTGAAAAAAAACCAACTTTATAAAATCATTCCTTCTAACCAAAGCCATTTCAAAATCAAAAACAGTAAATACTAGTATTTCAAAATACTATAAATCGGCCAGCCTACTATATACTTAACCAATGCTACTATTACTTTTATTATTAAAAAGGTTCGATTTTTAACATATATCAATGTCATATCCAATATGGCCAGGCTAACAAGCTTCTGACACTCAACAATTAACAACCAGTAGTTAATATATCATTTATTCAATATCAATTAATCCACATATTAATTAACTTCAAAAATCATCATTTTACTTTACAAGTATAGAAAGGGGATTTAATCTGCTTAATAGATGTCTAAAGTAATTTATTCAATTTAATTATAGCAGAACAGTGCTTTAGTATGCCAAATAGATATCATAAATTAAGTATAACTAATTTAACCACATTATCATTTAAAACAACGTAATTATATACAATCACTATTATTTTATCAATATTTTATATTTCGTCAAAACTATCAACAAGTTATACCCTATCGTTGTACTCGTCAGTACGAGTCTAACGCAATAATCCATGAGTTAAATGGATCTAAAATAAATGAGATATTCCGTTTTAAATTCAAAACACATATAGTTTATAATTTAAACAAAAAAATTAAAACTAATTCTCACACACACTTAAACGGACCAAGCCTACACTCCACAACCAAAACCCGACCATGCTTACCAAATTCAAAAGATACGTGCCCACATAACCGAAAAAGAGCATGGCTTGATCAAGCCTCCAAACACCGCCTCGACCACCTCTGACCCACATTGCTACCGCCCCTTGACTTGCCATTGAGGTCCGTACCACTATTAATACCATACACAATCATTGATAAATAATATCTCAAATATAGTTGCTATTGATCCCCATTCTAACAAAATAAAATGAAAATACAAACGCCATGTATGGAACTCTTACCAAACTCCAAAGGCAGGACAAAATTTCATTTTAGCAGCCGAAGTCTTACTAATTATTTCATCCCATCTGCTAAAGAGTATCGAGACCCTAAAAATCATTCTTCAGCTTCGAATCAAATTATTTTTATTTCTATTTACTTTTAAATTAATTTACCTCCAACTCATCAGATCTATGATTATCCCAAGATTATTTCCCTTCGATAATTTATTCTCTATGAATCTCGCCTCCGTATCTCATAAAACCTAGAGCAATGTCTAATCCAGGGATCATGCTGCAGTGATTGTAGAGCTCAATTCTGGCTTTTCGGTTGGAGTGTTACCTCAGTAAAGAAAGAAGCTGGTCCGATATTCATTGGCCAAGATTTGATCCATTATCATCTAGATTCATTATGGAGCTCTGTCTAGGGTTAATAAAGGGGATATTTATGCTCGGTTAGTGATTATCATTTTGTCTTGTTTGACTATGTCATGTTTACAGCAAGCCTTACGTTTGTAACAGCCTACGTTATGTTCCTTATGCTTGGTTAGGCATAAATTTGGTGTATCCAGTTGCATATTTATATTATTAATGAGAACTTTTGTTTTTTTTCAAGGTATGTAATTCCAAACTTGCATATTGCCATTCATTGTTTTACGAGATTGATGTTAGGATTGGTGATCTTTAGAAACTTATGATTGCATTACAAACTTTTTTATAATTGCGTCACACATTGTGTGAGTTTAATCATGAACCATTCACATGTTCATATACCTAACTTACAAGTTGAAAGCCTATTGGAGCTATTATGTTAGTCAATTTAATATATTTACCATGCTACATCATTTATACTTAAACTCTTCTAGTAAAATTAACAACTTATACTTGTTTAACATGTTTAATTCCATCGTAGTTGCGTGTTTTGTGTATGTTTTCAACGTTAAATTACCTTAAAGTTACGAAATAATAACCTCCTAATTTGCATATTGTTCTTTTCCTATAGGATTAATATTTATTTTTATTTTGTGAATTATTTCGGCAACTACGTTGATGAATGGAATGTAGAAACATAATCATTAATAAAAATTGTTAGTCAAAAGTGACAATAATGTTGGATTGATGATGCTCAATTAGAACCAACTGTAAGTTAAAGGATAAGCCAAGGTAAGAAGATTATACTTTTATGCGTGACTATTGTTTTTATATGATGAGATTAACGATTGTCCTTCTGAATATTTGAAGTTAAATTTAACTTTGTATATTTTATTTTAATTTCATTATCCATATAATTTTCATAGCAACAAGAATATCCTAAATTAGCTGCAACTACCTTTTACCCATCACAAGTAGTGGGAGAAGGTGTTCTTTTGCTTTTTGAATTTATGAATTAAAATACAACACAGCAAGGGTTTTAAATAGGGAACTAAGATTATTTTTTATCTTACCAACATTGCTTTTTAGATCTAATAATCCAGCAGTTTCTGAAGTTGTCATTTTATAATATAAGCATAAATACGTTCTAACCTAGCTTGCAAACAATCCTTCATGATGGTATAACAACGATGTTTGAAGTGTGTTCTAACAAGGAATACTTTTGATATTTGCTCCGGCAACGAAGTATTTTAATATACTACCAAATTCGAATTGAAAATTCAATTTTTGTGAAACAAAAAAGAAAAAGTGAAAGATCTTGAATTCTGTGATTTATCTTTGGAACCATCATGCTTATATTTAGCCGCTTTATTTTCATATACATTTAGTATTCTACTTATTTTAAAAACCCCACTCCAAAGAGTAGAGCCCAGCCCAACTAGTCCGACAAGAGCCAGGAATGGGAGGTTAGCTAGCCCAACAGAAAGCATTCGTTTCTCAACCGTGTTTAGTTGGATTTAATAGGAAACACGACTTCATGCCTTGAGAGAATTGGGTAGATGGGTATCGAACTCGTGACCTCATTAACACATTGCAAGTATTCTACTTATTTTACTCTTTCTTTTGATCAGTTTCATTATTTTTTAATAAAAACTATATGCCAAACCAGAATATGATTAAGTTGATTAATTTATTATTTTTCAACAATATTTTTTGCACATGTGTTCCTAATTACAAGCTACTAAAATTTCTATACACACACATCAGACTAGCCTATTAAATAGTATACATTTTTACAATTTATATAGGTTTCATAAGGGTAGATGATCCATATGCACCCCCTCGGAATTGTGAGGTAAGTGAGTACTTCATTTATTCATTGCGAAACATTGCATTGCTACTGAAAAAACATGGCTTTGGAAAACACTTTGCCCTAGTAGCGGTGCAAATTTAAAAATATTTCCATGAATTATAGTTTGTATCAGCTCATCAACACCAGTTTACCACTTTGACAATAAACATACTATAGAACCAGCAAAGCATAAAATGTCGATTTTTAAACACACAGGCTACACACGACAATATGCATCTAAAAGCCTACAGTGTTATTTCCAACTCTATGAAGGAACGCCTATATGGTTTGAAGCAGACCAACCATGGAAATTCCACCAATTAATAGTTACAATTAGTTCTCCTTCAAATTGGAAAGAACTAGTTTTACAGACAGAAAGTTCTAGATTTCAAATTTGGGGAGAAATGGAACTTAAAATATTACTTCCAATCCGTTTAGCAGAATATATGTTCGACCCTGCAAATGATGTGTTAATATACGATAGAATATCGACAGAAGCAGAAATGGAAGATGACCCAAATATTACCAACAGTGACCAAAATACACTAGAAGAATACGACCCAGACCAGATGGCGGATACAGATTAAAGATAAGATCAAATCTTATCTTCTAGAAAAAACATCTGACAGTTGTAAACCGACTTTGAAGATAAAGACAAAGGTGGCTACTTTACTTCTATATTAAGCTTTCTTTTGTAATAAAATATTATAAGATTATGCACTATATAAGCAGACATCTGTATAATTTGTAAACCAAAAGACCGGCTAGGTAGCTATAAATATGTGTGAAGTGTGAAGCGAGAAGATATACTCGTATACTTTGAAAATTTGTAAGCGTTCTTAAGTTTAATGGCATCTTAATTTTCTTATTTCATTTGTCCATTAGCCCTCTGATCATCTTCTGTTCTTCAAACTTTGAGAGGAAAAAAACCTATATTCTTCCGCATGCGCCACGCTTCTTCAAGTCTATCAATCGCTCCACTGCATCAACCTAGGTTCTAGTCCAATGGAAAGCAGAAAGGTATTTCTCTACTCCATTATTCCTATTTTACCTTATGTTGAAGGAAGTATGGAAATGTTTGTTTATATGTTGCTATATTTAATTGGTGTGCTAGAAATTTTTGTTGAAAATTGCTTGTTTTCCTTCCCCTCTCTATGAAATTGGTATCAGAGCAAGGTTATTCCTAGTGTTACTATGAAATTAAAAGACCTAATCAAGACCAGTTCATGGTAGCAAGGTTGCATAAATCCCACTTTTATTGGACACTCGTTAGGGTGAAATTAAGTAGTAACCAGGGAATTAATTCTTGCTAAGATATCTAAATAAGAAATTCTGTAAATTAGTATGCTTTTCTTTTTAATTTTATTTCTTATTGTCTCAAAGGAAAATATTTATAAGATGATCAAGCTTAATAGACAAATGATTTCATTAAATATTGAAAAACTACTCAGAGAAAATCGATCAAGTTAACTTTAAACGCTTAAACTATTTTAATCTTGAATATAACTTTAATGAACGAAGTATAATCAACTTAGATAAATATAAATTTGTTTGTCATTTTTACAAAGGATTCCAGCATCTTTTGCATAACGAAAACAAACAGTTAAATTCGATCACAAATTCGATTGTAAACATAGGAGTAAATCTAGAACATTAAGATAATTCAACATTTAAAGCATTAGAGGTAATTGTTAGGTCTATAGGAGAAAAGAGTAAAACTTTAAAACAGTTAGTTAGAAATATAGATTTTATTAAAAATCAAAACGAATATATACTCAAAATAGTAAGTAATTTCCAGAATAGTTTACCTACTAAGTCAGAAATTCAAGAATTAAAATTTCTTTTAGAACATAATAAACCAAAACAGATAGAGGTAGAAACTAAGAAAATATTAATAGGAGTACAAAACAGAACATTAGAATTTGAAGAAAGAATCAGCAAAGTAGAAAAAATAGTAAAGGAAGTGAAGTATTTAATTGGTGGATGAATAAAAATCTCCAATAGGCAGTAAAAGAAGCAGAGAAATATTCGGGTAATAACGTGGTTCCCCAGATAGGTTTCACAAAATTTGTAGGAAATCTTCCATTAGACAAAGAGTATCCTAGTTTATTTAGTATTTTAATTGCATTAGACTTACAAAAGAAAAATTAGAAACACTAAGTAAAGAAAATCAAACTTCTAATAATAATACAGATTTAGACAAAGTAATAGAACAACTGGCAAATTTAAGTTTAGGAAAATCAGTTGAAAGGACTAATAAAACCCCAGAATTATATATAAATTTTGGATTCCAAAGAAATAATGAACCCAAGACAATCGTTCGGTGGACCCGGTAGAACTTTAATAGAATCGACATCCAGAGGTAAATCAAAAGATGAAATTTCAAGTATTCTTTCAAAAATTAAGTCTAAGAACGAAAAACAGGTAGTTCAATTAGATGAAGAAGTAGACTTAGATAAGAATTTAGAATTATATAACAACAATCAATTAAATATATTAAATCCAAGAATTCAATATCAAACAGGAATTACAAATATAAGTACAACATTAATAAGAAGTATTAGGGAAGAAGAAATTAGAGTTATAAATAATAGTGTAATAATAGATATTATATCTCCTGAAACAATACGGAAACTTAAAAATACGGGGAAAAGATTTTTTTCGTTTAGGACTAATAGTCATAAGGATAAAAGCCTTAACAAGGAAAGGATTAGGAACAAACATACTTACTTTAGTCTTAGATAAATTATGGGCGTCAGATATCGAAAAAGCATTAATATCAGGTATGGAAATAGATTTAAATGATAAATCAGCATTAGTATATTATATCCCAGATATTCTTAAAAGTATTAAAGATTTCAAAAAATTTAAAATTAGGATTTAAGGAAAACGGTTTCGAAGATTACATAGGAAATAATTTAATTATAAGCATAAGCATAATAGGTAAAGCCAGCAACAGATCAGGAATGAAGTTCAAAATAAACCTAAAAGGGATAGTTTAGAACATAGCGAGTAAATGTATAAAAATGATAGAACCACAAAGAATAAATACAGAAGATTTGGCAGGCCTTGAATGACAGCTAAAGGATTTTGTAACAAACGATAAAAGTATCCTAGTACCAGAATCATATGTAATCTACAAAAATCAATTTGGAGAACCTAGTTTACGGTGTGGAAATGACAAGTTTAGACAAAATGGAGAAGAAACAGATACAAAATCAAAAATAGAAGTCAGAAACAACTTGAATGAACATTTTAATATTATGCATAATTGGGATGGTGAACCAATCTACGATCAGTATGAATCACATACAGAAATAATACAAGAAAATAATATAAATGATGAAGAAGAAATCTTAGGATATTTTATTGATGAAAATTACGAATATGAAGAAATAGAAGAAGATATAGAAGAAACTTTTAAAATAGAAATTAAGAAAACATTACTAGAAAAAATAAATAAGAAGATAACAGTTGAAAACATCAAAGAAGAAATGGGCAGTATGATAATAAGTTGTATGCAAGAGTTAAACATGGATTATGAACAAGCTTTTACCACATTATCAAAATATTTTAACATGACATTAATAGATGAAATTTTTAACCAATAAATTCCATTAAGTGATTTCTTTATAGATAGTCCATTTATGGATCAAACGATGATTTCGTCAAATAAAAGAAGTATGTTTGATAATGAACCTAGTGAACAATTTAGAGAATGACCTTTAAAAAGAGAACAATGGGCTAAAACAGACATAAATTATACACAAGAAAGTCCTTATATAGGAAAAGGAATGCGTAAACCATATGGAAGATTATATAGCCACATCATGTTACTTTTAGAAAATCAATCCCCTCGACTTTGGCCAGAAGAAATTCTAATATGGGAAAAGAATGTAGTCAGATATTGGGAAGTAAATAAAAAGCCAGAAATGGACATGTGGGTTGTGCTAGAAACCAATTTAGGACCATTAGCCTTAGGGACTTATCAAAGTAGAAAAACAGATAACCCAACAGTAGTAACTGAACAAAAAGCCCTAGGAAACAATTTATATAATTTTACAAGCTTCATTAGACTATTATTAATAGGAAATGATCCAGGAAAAGGGGGTAGTATTATGCAAAATACAGCCGTTAGAAATTTAGAGCAACTAAGTATAAGTGTAATGACCCGCAAATCCGGACCCCTTGAGTTAACACTAATCTACATCAATCAACTCAAGATGAGCGAAAATACGAACCATTTGGGTTAAAGAAGAATAGATAGAAGAAGAAAATAGAAAACAACATCAGAATCTAACCATCGCAACAGAATAAAATATAATATATAATAAATGCTCTTTACACAAAAACAAATATACCTGTTTATACCTTACATCATCAGTACATCATCAGAGTTCAACAACATTAATAACATACAACAGGATACACAGCGGAATAATAATAAAATACGGACGCCATCCAGCTAGTCTCCTGAGCTCCACAGCATCATATCCTGTATTCTATAATACTCGGTCTGACCCGAGCATTATAGTTAGATAACACCCGAGTCAGTCTGGAATACCAGCGTGAGAAAATCACACTCAAATTGATTATTAAAGTTTCAAAAATCCTTTTGAAAACAAAAGCATCTCGTAAGACCACGCCACAAATAAACATGTCGGGTTTTTACCTTACGATAGCTAAAACACTTTTTATTAAAATCCTTTGATATTATGATAGGGTCTATTTACAATTTCTTATTAAAATAGCCGAAATTTTTACATCTATTAAATTCCAGCTACTAGCCACAGAGTGGGTAATACAAACAAAACTCGTAAAAGGCGCGTAGGGAGAATGGATTTCCAACTAGTGACTAGGCACTGGGGTACCACCTGTCACGGTACGTGGCTTAGATCACAGTACCGAGGATCACTCCCGACCCCCTACAACACAAGACCCAGACTATCCCTTACTGGATAATCCCGAGTAAGATCACCCCGTGGTTGGGATCAGCAATCGCACCAGTAAGCCGAAATAAAAGGGACATCTAAACAGGGATGACCATACCCGAAAATGGGTGCTGCCCAACGAGACTTGCTGCATAACCCCTGATTTTCAGTCATTCCCGGTTGATGAGGCTTGAGGCTAAGCGTTACCTTTTAGATCGTTTCACTTAGAATGCTCATCGTCCACCTGACGATGTTCTGAAAGCATTCATCCATACAAGTCCGTCTCGGGTTCGAACGGAACCGAAGGCACTATTCCTACTACATCCATTTTGGAAATATCCTCAGGATTAGTAGCGACTAGCCCTTGCACTTCACTACTCTATCTTCGATTCTGAACTCGTCTTTCCCACGAAAACATACAAACCGGTTCGAAGTGGTTTTCGAGAAATAAATCTCGATCCCGGTCTCTTCGAAACGATCAGCACATTTGGCCAATATTGATAGTCGGTTATTTAACTATCAATTAACATTCACAACATCCATCAAACAATAAATATTTCCTAAATTATTTATTTATCCTAAAAATATCTTCATAAGATATATCTCCACTTTTCAAACCCTTTAAAAATAATTTCAAACCATACTCTTCTCATGGAATGAATTTCCAAATGATTATTTCCACTGAAAACACCAAGTACAAAGCTTTAGATTTTTAAAATAATTTAAAACGCTTTATAAAAAAAAAAAATATTTTAACATTTAGATTGAGAACTACTTCACCACTTTATTAAAATATACACTTTAGGAATATTTAAAATGAGGTTACTTTTACAAAATATAAAACTAGATTTTCTCTTTTAAAACAAATACCAAGTCACTTTTAAATAATTACTACCATAATAGATTAAAAGAAAATACTTACTTTAGAATTTAAATATTTTAGAAATAATAAATTTTCCAAAACTTGCTTTTTAAAACAACTTTAAAACTTTTAACTTATATTTAAAAATTTACTTTGAAAACGTACTTGGTTATCCAAGGAGAATTTCCAACTTCAATCACTTAAATAAATTTCCCAAATTGATTTCCAATTTACTTCATTTGAAATAATTTCTTTGCTTGCTCAATTCATTTTAAAATTCGTTAATTATGGACTTTATTTTTATTATTATTATTTTCCGTTTGATTTTGAATCTTTTAACTGAAATATACAAATTTCAGATTTCCAATTTCTTCTTTATTCTTTTCAATGATTTAAATCTTAAATTTTAAATAAATGTTTTGTTCTTTTAAATAATAATACTAAAGTTTAAAATTCATTAACTTCCTGTTTATTCATAATTTCCCTTTCATATACGGAATTTATTTATTAGAAGTTTAAAACCACTATTATTCTTATCCAGTTCATTCTTAATTTATTTAAATTCTTTATAATTGTTTCACTTACAAATTCTCTTCCTTTATTTTCAAAAATTCAATTCTATATATTTAGATAATTCAGTGCACCGAAATATATTCAAGTAAAACATAGCATTCAATATTCCAATATAAACCATCATAGAATATCAAATAATCACAACAAAGAATATTAAATAATTTAAATAAATGTTGAGGAATCCAGTTGGATCCCTCCAACCTGTTTCCCTGAATCCGCAGATGTTAGCACAACATAAAATACCAATTCCGCTTCAAGGTGGAATATCGCGGTATATGGGTTTTTATATAAAATCATCCGCTATTATGCGACGCATAGGATCTCATCCGCTATATAATGCGGGAAATCAATCATTCCAAGGTATATTACATACTATAGTATAGCACAACCAAAGAATTCAATCAAGTATTTAAATTTAACTATTAAACTTTAAATATCAACCACATGAGTGAGATTAACTCAACTTTAATTTTTATTTTGCAATACACTTCAATATTGCTTTGGATTTGCTGATGTTTGACCTTGAATAAGCATTGTAGGATTTTATTAATATTTGAAACGATTGAATAATCAACTACCATTCAATAAATTTAATTAGCTAATTATTTTGTTTAAAGTAAATTTCCCTTTTGAAGATCTTTTAGTCACACAGATAATTAATAAGCTAGTTTAAACAATTTTTTTATATAAACTCTTATTTCGGAAATCTCATATATATTCTAACCAACATTGTACATATCTTGAAATTAAACAGCAAGCTAAATATACATATATCTGACCTATCATATATATATTTCTTTCTATATATATATATATATATATATTATTATATCCTTTCCTAATCTATAAATATATTCATTCAATTTAAAACATATAGTTCTATATCTTACTGTCAAACTAAAATCACATTCCTATGTGTTTTCAATTTTGTATGCATGCAATTTTTTTTATGATATACCTTGCTGACAAAAATCCGGCTCAGGCAACCATTACCTCAGTACGCATGCGTCCCTCTGATATTCGCCATCGCGAACCTCAACCCGCGCAACCTCCTCGAGTTCGAACACCTCCATCAGATCGAAACCCTAGCAGCCATCGCCTCCGCAATCGAGCCTTGTCGAAAACAGCGCCTTGCTCACGAGATCCCCTTACTCGATTTCCTTCCATTCCCCCTGCTATGAACACGAGCCTCGAATCGCACGGCCTTGAAACCATCATTCCTCGTATCGCGACTTCGAGTCGACGCTGTCCCCTACGCGAGCGCGCCGAGCTTCAGAAACTCGATCTCTTCAGGCAAGTCGTGGAGATGAACACGTTCCTAGATCCGGTTTATTCGAATTGAGGAAGAGGATGTGGTGTCGGCCATTAGTTTATTTTCCTTTCTAAATTTTGATTTTGAATGATGGGTTTAAAGACTTGAAAAAACTCGGCTGTTAAATGAAAGAAGACTGATGTTAGCGTGTGGGAGAATACTCGCTACAGTGTTTTGAAAGTGAAAGGCAAAAGTATCGATGAAGGAAATTCAACTGAGGTTGATTTTAGGGGTTTATTTATTTATTATTTTATATTACTTTAAATTCAAATTTGAATACAAATTATCTCGACTTACGTAGCCTAAAATCACAAACTCCTATCGAGGCGTGCCGCTAAGCGTTTATAATGTTATACACCTACTCCGAACGCAACGGAAAAGGTTTCGAGTCCTAATTCGATCGTATGGAGAAGATAGCTTTTGGACCAGTTATTATATTGAATTTTCGATATAAATTTCAATGCGTTTATATGTCGTACGGCCAAACGATCACTCCAAACACTATGAAAATTGAAATCCGATAATAACTAAATATTACGGATCTAATGGAACTGGTTTCATCAAAATCCGGGACTGTGCCTCCGAAAGCTATTTTTAAATTCAATTTAAACGATTTAAATTTCAAAACTTAACAAAACACTTCCAAATTTAATTTTAACACTTTATTATCTTCAGTATTATCAATATAAATTTTACAAACCTTCCAATTATTTTTAACAGGCTTAAAACAGACGATTCAACAATTTACCTAATTTTAGTTTATAAATCCAATAACTTAATTGTAAAAAAATGATAATATTTGAATTCAAGTTAAAATAAATTAACTTTTAAATATTTAAAATCAATTAAATATTCCGATTTCATATGCTCAAAAATTCTGGGTCGTCACATTCCTCCTCCCTTAAAAGAATTTCGTCCCCGAAATTACTAGTTAGGAAGAATGGTCCAATACCCGTTACTATTTTTCCAAAACCAAACAGTTTTATCAACTTGCCATAACATGTCTTTTATTAAAGACCCACTATTACTTCAACCAACTTCCCAAAACCTTCCATAGTTTTCAAATAACTTTACTTATTCAACCATTCAAATTTAAATTTAAATCCAAATTTAAATTATCAAAATTTTCTCAAAAATTTTCTAACTCTCTATATTTCCGAAAAATTTCGCCAGCGTCTCCTTTACATGGCTAGCTCGGTACAACTACAAAAGGCCTCTACGGGATCCCAAATTCCAAAAGAAAATAAAAAGCCAAGTGGCTAGATTAAAAACCCAATCAAATTTCGTACTAAAATTTAAACACATACCTTTTTGTCGAGCAATTCAAATTTATCTTCTGAAATCAAAATCAATTTTCCTTTTCCTTTGTAATACCTGCATATCCTATTTAGCAATAATATCCAATCACAACATTCCAAAAACATTTTATCGACTTCCTTACAAAATGTCAATATTTATTCATTCAAATATTAACTTAGAATATATTTGTAATATCAATTTCCAATCAAGAATTCACCATTCCTTTCTTAAGTTTAGTATAAGCATTTTATATGCTTCTTTATTTATTTTCACTTCATCACTTTAGTTTATATCTATTTCTATTTCAAATTGATTCTTTCATTTCCATATGAATTCAATTTATCTTCAACTTTGAATATTTGAATTTTATTTTCCATTTATAACCAATTTATGTCATTATTTTAAATTAGTTTCATTTACTAATTTATTTCAATTTCAAATTTGAAATCGTTTTGTCGCTAACTAAAATTTCCCAAAATTTAAAAAAAAAATCCATCTTCCAAAATTTCCGAAATTTTTTAGCAGAGTCTCCTTTGTACGGAGGAGCTTTTGCAATTTGACAAGAGATATAAATATATGTATATCGACCCACCCGGTCGAAAAAATAAAAACAGTTCATATTTTTATTGCATAGGGATACCTTATTTAGCATTTATAAGCAAGCGGCTTATTTAATTAACAGTTAGCGAAATCAAATCCAGCCCAATGACTTCCCTGAACCTGTACTTACTCAACTAAAACATGTAAGTGCCATATATATGAAGTTTAACAACATTTCACTTATTTGCAATAGTTAAACACATGAATTCCAAAAGCAATGCATACTAAACACTTTTCGTAAGCAATTCATACAGTTTAGATACCAAATCAACTGTTTTCAATTAATTCATATGCTATTTTCATTCAATTTGAATGGTTTACAATTCACTTTCTTACATTCAATTCAATTTTAATTTTAAACTAACCCATATTATTCCAATTGATTAAAAATTCAATTTTATCCACCTCTGTTAGTACATTTACTTTTGTTTACGATAAAATGACGAATTTTCTATGTAAATTTGTTGCCATTCATGCAAATAACAATTACTTAAGCTTATAACCATTTTAAATTGATTCCAACTCAATTTATATTTATTTCCTTCTATTTTAATTCATTCACAACCATTTTATTTAGCTCGACACATTCCATTTCAATTTTATTCACGATCCATTCATTTACGTTTCATTCCATATTTGCTTTCATTTCATTTGAGACCATTTTATTAAGCTTGAACCCTTTTCCTTTCATATCCATACTTGTTTATTCCAAACTATTTTATTTAGCTCGAAAACAATCCAAGCTAATTCATTCAATAACTCTTTCCCAACTTATTTAAACCACGCTTCTATTTGAGTTCAGCTTTCATTCAACACTTACTTAAGTTAATAACTTAAGTTCATTTCCACTTGGCCAACCTCCATTTCTTTTTACAACAAGTTCTATTTCCATCTTTCATTTGATTCTTATTTAATCAAATTCCAACCATTTATTTGTTCAATACAATTAGTTTATTCACTCAATCCATTATGAATTTTAATTTCCATACTCAATTCATCTGAAATTATTTTATTAATAACCAGGCCATTTCCAATTTATTTCTACTTATTTGGATTTTATTTGCAATACAACCCATTACCACTTTAATCCAATTTCTTTTTATTTGGCAACAGTTTCAATTATATTTAATTTGTTAACACTTCAAGTCGAATTTTAATTAATAACTCAAGTTTTGATTCTACCATTCACTTTTAATTTACCATCCAATTTTTAACTCACAATTCAATTTCATCCTCAATTCATTTAATTAATTGCAAGGCCATTTTCAATTATATTTACTTCACTAACGATTCGAGTTGAATTTGATGTATAACTCGAATTTTATTTCCAAACTTCATTATTATCTCACAATTCAGCTTCTATTTAACTACATTAAGTTCCATTTACATATTTCATTAACTAATTTATCATCTAATTAGTTCTTTCCCTATTTATAATTCAATACTTGATTTTTAATCTCAAAAATCACTTCATTTAAATTTATTAAGTGCAATTTATTTTATAATTCAAGTTTGGATTTTTGTTTTATTTTCCAAATCATCAAACAATGTTTATTTTGGGTTTTCTATTCCATTTTTCAATTTTATAAGTCACAACTTATTATTCCACACATTTCCATTCATCCTAGGCTTGAATATATCCATCTCTATTTTTAATTCAAGTTTACGCTTATTTATAATCCAAGCATATTTTTGTTCCATGGACTTTAATTCTTTTATAGGTTATTATAATTTATTTATTCCAATTTAATTCTTATCTAACTTATCTCTATTTATTTAAGTAAGGATCGAATTCCATTTAATATCACCCATAACTTAACTGAATTTGTTATTCTAATTCAATTTTATTCTATTTTAACTCGGATTAATTTAATTCAATTCGATTCAATTTTCTTTCTCAATCCAAATTAATTTCATTTTTAACTTTTCACTTTAAATTTAAATTCCAACATTCAAAGATCATATTTCCTTCATAATTTGAAAATCATCTCGATTTATAAGCTTACAACCTATCTCATCAGGATTTTTAAACACCCGGCTTTTGGTTTCAAATCATTTTGAAATCTCCAACATCTCTAAATCCACTTCTCAAAAATTTAAACCAATCCTGGTGTTTTTTTATCCCCAACAAATTTCCTTTGAAATTTTCAAAAACAACTAGCTTTTCTGAACAAATCAATTTGGCAGCAATCCGGCACTTAGAAATTCGAAAATGAATACTATTGATGCGGCCGTCATCATCAGAATTATTTCCCAATAATCCAAGTGATTTCAATGCTATATCACTTTCAAAATCCATTTAAAACAATTTCCTTTTAGAAATACCTATAAAACAAATATGCTATTATTTATCTTCAAAACACTTCGACAAACACTTCCAAAATCTCCGGGATTTTAAATTTCCAAATCCTGCTTAAATCAATTTTAACTATAATTCATTTGTATAAATTCCCATTTGATCATATTTCAATTTATAAATCACGTTGTTCATTTATATTTATAAATTTCTTTTTATAAATGAATTCATTTTCCTTAACCTTTGGTTACATTTTAAATTTCTAGTTAAATTTCCACTCAACAATGATAATAATTTAATATTATTCTTCCTAACATCCAAGCAACCATATATTAGCTAAAATAGTTTGCAAAAACTTTTCTTTATATCAAAATATATTTTTGGGTAAAATTATTTCATTTACCCACATTTAAAACAATACCGTGTCAAACTGTTCTACAGTTGTCCAGACTGTGCTGACGAAGGTTCATATGCCACTCAATAAACCATTAACACAATATAAAACCATTTTTATATTCACTAACAAATACGCGCTCATATCTATTAATACGCTCAAACTCATTCTAGAGTACCAAGGACTCTAATTTAAATGAGTAATTCCCACCAGAGCCAAGGTTATCACCAACCTAAGCTATGATACCAATTGTAATGACCCGCAAATCCGGACCCCTGGAGTTAACACTAATCTACATCAATCAACTCAAGATGAATGGAAACACGAACCATTTGGGTTAAAGAAGAATAAGTAGAAGAAGAAAATAGAAAACAATATAATAATCTAACCATCGCAACGGAAAAATATATAATATATAATAAATGCTCTTTACACAAAAACAAATATATCAGTTTATACCTAACATCATCAGTACATCATCAGAGTTCAACAACATTAATAACATACAACTGGATACACATCGGAATAATAATCAAATAAGGACGTATGTATTGCCATCCATCTCGTCTCCTGAGCTCCACAGCATCATATCATGTATTCTATAATACTCGGTCTGACCCGAACATTATAGTTAAATAACACCCGAGTCAGTCTGGAATACCAGCGTGAGAAAATCACACTCAAATTGATTATTAAAATTTTAAAAATCCTTTTAAAAACAAAAGCATCTCGTAAGACCACGCCATAAATAAACTTGTTGGGTTTTTACCTTATGATAGCTAAAACACTTTTTATGAAAATCCTCTGATATTATGATAGGGCCTATTTACAAGTTCTTATTAAAATAGCCGAAATTGTTACATCTATTAAATTCCAGTTACTAGCCACGGAGTGGGAAATACAAACAAAACTCGTAAAAGGCGCGTAGGGAGAATGAATTTCCAACTAATGACTAGGCACTGGAGTACCACCTGTCACGGTACGTGGCCTAGATCACAGTACCGAGGATCACTCCCGATCCCCTGCAACACAAGACCCGGACTATCCCTTACTGGATAATCCCGAGTAAGATCACCCCGTGGTTGGGATCAGCAATCGCACCAGTAAGCCGAAATAAAAGGGACATCTAGACAGGGATGATCTTACCTGGAAAATGAGTGCTGCCCACCAAGCCTTGCTGCATATCCCCTGATTTTCAGTCATTCCCGATTGATGAGGCTTGAGGCTAAGCGTTACCTTTTAGATCGTTTCACTTAGAATGCTCATCGTCCACCTGACGATGTTCTGAAAGCATTCATCCATACAAGTCCATCTCGGGTTCGAACGGAACCGAAGGCACTATTCCTACTACATCCATTTTGGAAATATCCTCAGGATTAGTAGCGACTAGCCCTTGCACTTCACTACTCCATCTTCGACTCCGAACTCATCTTTCCCACGAAAACGTACAAACCGGATCGAAGTGGTTTTCGAGAAATAAATCTCGATCCCAGTCTCTTCGAAACGATCAGCGCATTTGGCCAATATTGATAGTCGGTTATTTAACTATCAATTAACATTCACAACATCCATCAGACAATAAATATTTCCAAATTATTTATTTATCTCAAAAATATCTTCATAAGTTATATCTCCACTTTTCAAACCCTTTAAAAAAACCATACTCTTCTCATGGAATGAATTTCCAAATGATTATTTGCACTAAAAACACCAAGTACAAAGCTTTAGATTTTTAAAATAATTTAAAACACTTTATAAATAAAATATATAATTTAACATTTAGACTGAGAACTACTTCAATACTTTATTAAAATATACACTTTAGGAATATTTAAAATGAGGTTACTTTTATAAAATATAAAACTAGATTTTCTCTTCTAAAACAAATAACAAGTCACTTTTAAATAATTACTACCATAATAGATTAAAAGAAAATACTTACTTTAGAATTTAAATATTTTATAAATAATAGATTTTCCAAAACTTGCTTTTTAAAACAACCTTTAAACTTTTAACTTATATTTAAAAATTTACTTTGAAAACGTACTTGGTTATCCAGGGAGAATTTCCAACTTCAATCACTTAAATCAATTTCCCAAATTGATTTCCAATTTACTTCATTTGAAATAAATTTCTTTGCTTACTCAATTCATTTCAAAATTCGTTAATTATGGACTTTATTTTTATTATTATTATTTTCTGTTTGATTTTAAATCTTAAATTTTAAATAAATGTTTTGTTCTTTTAAATATTAATACTGAAGTTTAAAATTCATTAACTTCCTGTTTGTTCAAAATTTCCCTTTCATATACGGAATTTATTTATTAAAAGTTTAAAACCACTATTATCCTTATCCAGTTTATTCTTAATTTATTTAAATTCTCTATAATTATTTCACTTACAAATTCTCTTCCTTTATTTTCAAAAATTCAATTCTATATATTTAGATAATTCGGTGCACCGTAAGATATTCAAGTAAACCATAGCATTCAATATTCCAATATAATCCATCATAGAATATCAAATAATCACAACAAAGAATATTAAATAATTTAAATAAATGTTGAGGAATCCAGTTGGATCCCTCCAACCTGTTTCCCTGAATCCGCAGATGTTAGCACAACATAAAATACCAATTCCGCTTCAAGGTGGAATATCGCGGTATATGAGTTTTTATATAAAATTATCCGCTATTATGCGACGCATAGGGTCTCATCCGCTCTATAATGCGGGAAATCAATCATTCCAAGGTATATTACATACTATAGTATAGCACAACCAAACAATTCAATCATTCAATCAATTATTTAAATTTAACTATTAAACTTTAAATATCAACCAGATGAGTGAGATTAACTCACCTTTAATTTTTGTTTTGCAATCCACTTCAATATTGCTTTGGATTTCCTGATGTTTGACCTTGAATAAGCATTATAGGATTTTATTAATATTTGAACCGATTGAATAATCAACTACCATTCAATAAATTTAATTAACTAATTGTTTTGTTTAAACTAAATTTCCCTTTTGAAGATCTTTTAGTTACTAAGATAATTAATAAGCTAGTTTAAACATTTTTTATATAAACTCTTATTTCGAAAATCTCATATATATTCTAACCAACATTGTACATATCTTAAAATTAAACAGCAAGCTAAATATACATATATCTGACCTATCATATATATATTTCTTTCTACATTTTTTTTATTGTATCCTTTCCAAATCTATAAATATATTCATTTAATTTAAAACATAATGTTCTGTATCTTACTGTTAAACTAAAATCACATCCCTATGTATTTTCAATTTTGTATGCATACAATTTTTTTATTTTAAACAAGATTAAAATAGATGATATACCTTGCTGACAAAAATTCGGCTCAGGCAACCATTACCTCAGTACGCGTGTGTCCCTCTGATATTCGCCATCGCAAACCTCAACCCGCGCAACCTCCTCGAGTTCGAACACCTCCATTAGATCGAAACCCTAGCAGCTTTCGCCTCCGCAATCGAGCCTTGTCGAAAACAGCGCCTTGCTCACGAGATCCCCTTACTCGATTTCCTTCCATTCCCTCTGCTATGAACGCGAGCCTCGAATCGCATGGCCTCGAAACCATCATTCCTCGTATTGCGACTTCGAGTCGATGTTGTCCCCTACGCGAGCGCGCACGCAAGCTTCAGAAACTCGATCTCTTCAGGCAAGTCGTGGAGATGAACACGTTCCTAGATCCGGTTTATTCGAATTGAGGAGGAGGATGTGGTGTCGGCTATTAATTTATTTTCCTTTCTAAATTTTGATTTTGAATGATGGGTTTAAAGACTTGAAAAAACTCGGCTGCTAAATGAAAGAAGTGATAAGATCTGATGTTAGCGTGTGGGAGAATACTCGCTACAGTGTTTTGAAAGTGAAAGGCAAAAGTATCGACGAAGTAAATTCAACTGAGGTTGATTTTAGGGTTTTATTTATTTATTATTTTATATTACTTTAAATTAAAATTTGAATACAAATTATCTCGACTTACATAGCCTAAAATCACGAACTCCTATCGATGCGTGCCGCTAAGCGTTTATAATGTTATACACCTACTCGAACGCAATGGAAAAGGTTTCGAGTCCTAATTCGATCGTATGGAGAAGATAGCTTTTGGACCTGTTATTATATGGAATTTTCGATATAAATTCCAACGCGTTTATATGTCGTACGGCCAAACGATCACTTCAAACACTACGAAAATTGAAATCCGATAATAACTCAATATTACGGATCCAATGGAACTAGTTCCGTTAAAATCCGAGACTTTGCCTCAGAAAGCTATTTTTAAATTCAATTTAAACGATATTAATTTCAAAAATTAACAAAAATCTTTCAAATTTAATTTTAACACTTTTATTATCTTCAGTAGTATCAATATAAATTTTACAAACCTTCCAATTATTTTTAATAGGCTTAAAACAGACGATTCAACAATTTACCCAATTTCAGTTTATAAAATCCAAAAACTTAATTGTAAAAAAATGGTAATATTTGAATTTAAGTAAAAAAAAATTAACTTTTAAATATTCCGATTTCATATGCTCGAAAATTCCGGGTCGTCACAATAAGAGATTTTAAGTATATGAAAGAATTCAGCCAAGAGTTTGCAATGACGTTAGCACAAAACATGAAGAGCAATGGAAGAAGAGCTATGTAATAAGTATTTTTCAAAACTTCCAGGGGATTTAGGACATAAATTACAAGAAGACTGGAATAACCAATATGGAGGTTTTCCAAAACTAGGAATATGACCACGAATTATGGTTGTCTTTCAAGAACTAGAAAAACGATGCAAAGAAGCTACCTTACAAGGACAAACTTGGGCATTTTATAGAACAGCTATTTATACTCCACAAGCCTAAGGATACCATAAGCCAAGAAAATATTTGCGAAAATCAAAATAGTTTGATAAAAGAAAGAAAGATAAGTATGTTAGAAGAAGTAAACCCAATAGAAAATGTCACTGTTTCATATGTGGTAACCCAAACCATTTTGCAAATAAATGTCCAAATAGACACAATAACAAGCAAAGATCAAATTTAGTAGATGAATTAGGCGAATACGAAATAGAAAGCATTGATGAAAATGACTTAGATGATAATGAATCAATATACAGTATAATATTCGATAATGAAGAAAGTTCTCAAAATGGTATTACTTATACGTTAGTAAATAATGAAAATGAGCTATGTAACCATCGGTGGATTCAAAACAAAGGAAATGACCATATTCCATGTTTTTATGTAATAATTATCCAGAGATAATTAAAAGATTTAATGCGATAATTGTTTTATGGAAATATATTTTCCGTGTGCAAAAAGGCATTTTAACTTAGAATTAATAACAAAGAAACATATGATCAATGAAAAGAATTTTCAAGAAACAATAGATAAACATGAAGCACAAATACAGCTATTACAATTAGAAATCGATATTCTAAAGCAGGAAATTAGAAATATAAAACATAAACAAAAGGATTATAGTCAATTTGAACCAGGAGAAACAAGTGGGAAAAAGGAAATTGAGTAGATAGATAACCTAAATAATGTAGTCCAAGAAAATACAAATACAGAGTTTTCTGTAAACATTAATAATATAATACATCATTATTAACCATCAATTGTCGAATGTGATTTGATGATAACACATCTGTGGAAACAATAGCAATAATAGATACAGGAAGCACGAAAAGCTTAATTGCACACTCTTTAGTCTCATCAAAATTCCAAATACGATTGCAATACACAATTACTTCAAAAACAGCAAATCAAAGCCTAATGAAACTTACCCATAAATTACCAGATAAATCGGCAATACAATTCGAAGACTTTTCAGGTAACTACAGTACTAAATATGAACTAGGACAAGCCACACTAACACCAAAAGATATTAAAAGTACATAATTTTTATTAGGTTTAAATTTCATATAAAATTATAGAAGTAATATCACGATTTCAAGAAATAGCATTACATTTAGCAAATATAACTACACACTACCAACAACTACCATATCAATCAGAGTTAGCATGAAAGTGTGGTGGACATGCTGAATTAGATTTTTACAAGCAACCACAACCTTCAAATTCACAAAACAATAAAGATCATAAAAATGCTTTAGCTATACTAGCATTCGAAACTATAAGACAATTAGAAAAAGGGAAGGAAAAACAGTTTATACCCTATCAGATAATATCGAAGTTAGAAAAAATAGGATTAATAGGCGACGACATTATAAAAAATAAAGTAAATTTTACATGTAAAATTAACATAATAAATCCAGAAATAACAATAAGAACAACAAATATAGATTATTCACCAACAGACGTAAAAAAATTCAAAATTCAAATAAAAGAAATGATAGATCAAAATCTTATAAGAAAATCGGATTCTAGACATAGATCTGTAGCCTTTTTAGTAAGAAATCATTCAGAGCAAAAAAGAGGTAAACCTAGAATAGTTTAAAATTATAAGAGACTAAATGATAATACTGAAGATAATGGTTACAATATACCGAATAAAGATATACCAATAAACTTAATCCAAGATAAGATTTTTTTAGCAAATCTGATTTAAAGTCAGGATACAAACAATTAAAATTAGAAGAAAACTTTAAGCCATGTATAACTTTTACATATTCAGAAGGACATTTTGAATGGAATGTTCTTAGTATCGGATTAAAAACAGCTCCTGCAATCTTTCAAAAATTTATGGATAGCATATTAAAAAAATATGAATTTTGTTTAGTATATATAGATGATATCCTTATAGCAAGTAAGACCACAAAGGAACATGAACAACATCTTAAGATTATGTTTTCGGAAATAGAAAAGAATGGAATAGTAGTGTCAAAAAAGAAAATAGAACCTTTTAAACTAAAAATTTCTTTTTTAGTATTAGAAATAGGAAGTGGAAAAATATAATTGCAACCACATATTTCCTAAAAAATTATAGAATTTCCAGATAAATTAGATAGTAAAAAAAAGATACAAGCATTTTTAGGATTAGTAAATTATGCCAGAAAATTTATACCAAATCTAGCCAAGCTAGTAGGACCATTATATGGAAAGATCTCCAAAAATGGTGAATCCAGATTTAATTCAGAAGATATAAAATTAATTCAAAAAATTAAGGAAGAAATAAAAAAGATAAAACCTTTAGAGCTACCATTAGAGACATATTATAATTGAATGTGATGGATGTAAGGAAGAATGAGGAGCCGTCCTCAAATGAAAACCATCAAAATTTTCAGACAAAAACACAGAAAAAACAGCAGCATACACTAGTGGAAACTTCAATACAGGGAATAATTGGACATTATTAGATTTTGAAATTCAAGCACTAATAAATGCATTAGGCAAATATAAAATTTATTTAAACAAAGAATTCACAGCCATAATTGATTGTGAAGCAATAGTCAAATTTATATCTAATGAAAATACTAAGAAAATAAATAAAACCAATGGTTAACCTTACCAAATTTAGTTCAGAGAAATGGGTATAAAATAAATTTTGAACATATTAAAGGTAAAAATAACCAACTTACAGACATTTTATCTCGAAAAATTATATCAGTATTTGATTCAAATAAAGTCAATTTGCAGGAAAGGGTTCTCATGGACAAAGAAGTAGGTCCAAACATAGAAGTAGGATCTAGTTCTAATCAAACGGTTAAGGAGGAAAAAGAAAAAATCCCCTTCACCAGAAATACATACAGAAAAAAGAATGGACGTGACAACTCCAACTTCAATTATGACATTTGGTAATTACAATCTAGTACAGTTTGATGATAAAGACACAAGGAGGTTCAAACCCCTAGTAAGAATTACAGATCCTTCGCAACAATGTTTACTTAATCATTTATGGAACCTACGAACCATAGATGTTGAAAGAAAACACGAACAGATGCTAGCAAACAGTTTTGTAGTGTATTTTTCAAAAATCCAACAAAAACCATTCGAAAAAAATTCTTTTGCTATAATGTTTTTAGAGGAAATTTTGCAGGAATTTTCAAAACATTTTTTCAAGTACAGATGGCTATTAACAATTTTAGAAACCCTTTTTTCAAAGGATTTTATTCATTAAATGATGCCTTGAAAGAAGCCAAACAATTTTTTGGACCAAATTTCTATATTGATCCATAATATCACCAAAGCTACTCTTAGACATTAGCAACCCCTCCACAATCATCAGAAGAATTAATTAACAGTCAAGCTACTCAAATAAACAAACTCCAACATCAGTTCCAACTAGCTCAACAACAGCTAAACCAATTAATAGAAGAAAACCAAAGGTTGCAGCAATATAAAGTCAGAGAAGAATATAATCGAAAGACAATACAACTATTTGAAAAGCGAGCACAACAACTAGCAATAGAAAGGGACGAACTTCAGAGGCAAATTCCAAAAAGACCTAAACTTTATCTTTCGAACAATTATCTAACCACCTAAAGTTAAAACCAGCTCCAATTCTAGATGATTTATACAGACAAACAGGGATTGGTATCAAGCTTAAAATAGAAAAGCTAGTTTCTGACAGAAGGAATAACCATCATGCAGAATTATAGCATCTTCTCAAAATATGGTATAAGCGAATTAAAGAAGGAGTTCAGTTGAAAATAATCCAAGATAGAAGGTCAAATATGTTGATTGCTAGAGTTGATTGCTCACACCTACCATGTGACATGGACTAGATCGTTGATCTTTTTGATCATGGTATGATTTCTAGAATTACATTCAATAATCCAATAGAAGAAGCGATTCTAGAAAAATTTGAAAAACGCTTCGCCCTAGTAGCAGCACAATATTTAAAAATATTTCCAAGAATTATAGTTTGTATTAGCTCATCAACACCAGTTTACCACTTTGACAATAAACATACTATAGAACCAGCAAAGCATAGAATGGCGATTTTTAAACATACATGCTACACACGACAATATGCATCTAAAAGCCTACAGTATTATTTCCAACTCTATAAAGGAACGCCTATATGGTTTGAAGCAGACCAACCATGGAAATTCCACTAATCAATAATTACAATTAGTTCTCCTCCAAATTGGAAAGAACTAGTTTTACAGACAGAAAGTTCTAGATATCAAATTTGCGGAGAAATGGAATTCAAAATATTACTTCCAATCCGTTTAGCAGAAGATATGTTCGACTCTGAAAATGATGTGTTAATATACGATAGAATATTGTCAGAAGCAAAAATGGAAGATGACCCAAATATTACCAACAGTGACCAAAATACACTAGAAGAATACGACCCAGACCAGATGGCGGATACAGGTTAAAGATAAGATTGAATCTTATCTTCTAGAAAAAGCATCTGACAACTGTAAACTTACTTAGAAGATAAAGACAAAGGCTGCTACTTTACTTCTCTATTAAGCTATCTTTTGTAATAAAATATTATAAGATTCTGCACTATATAAGCAGACAGCTGTATAATTTGTAAACCGGATGAACCGGCTAGGTAGCTATAAATATGTATGAAGTGTGAAGCGAGAAGATATGCTCACATACTTTGAAAATTTGTAAGCGTTCTTAAGTTTAATGGCAGCTTAATTTTCTTCTTTCATTTGTCTATTAGCCTCTAATCATCTTCTGTTCTTCAAACTTTGAGAGCGAAAAATATTAAAAAATATATTCTTCCACATACGTCGCGCTTCTTCAGGTCTATCAATCGCTCCGCCGCATCAACCTCGGTTCTAGTCCAATGGATAGCAGAATGTTATTTCTGTACTCCATTATTCCTATTTTACCTTATGTTGAAGAAAGTATGGAAATGTTTGTTTGTATGTCGCTATATTTAATTAGTGTGCTAGAAATTTTTGTTGAAATTTGTTTGTTTTCCTTCCCCTCTCTATTAGCTAATTTTTGTAAAAATTAAATAAGTTTATAAAAATTAATTAAGTTTATAAAAATTAATCAAGTTTATGACAATAATAATAATAAATTAACTAAGTTTAAAATATTAACTAAGTTAATTAAGTTTTATAATAATTAAGTAAACTTTGAGTTGCTTGTCAACTTTGAGTTAGCCTTTGTGGATGTTTCTTAGTTATTTTGAGTGATTAATTCATAAAGTTTCTGTTTCAAAATATGTTGTTCGGTACTTGTAAATTTCTACATTTATGACTAACATACACATGTATGTGCTTCTTTTTGACAGGTGTTGTTTGATGCTTTTGAGTTTGCTACATGATATCGCACCTTTTCTCCTTCAAATCGGTCATGCTTACATTAGTGTATTGTCTATCGACATTCATACGTCTTTATTTTTAGTATGCATCGTTTTGGTTAGCTAACGTTGTATGTATTGTTACTTTTGGTCACAAATACTTATATGCTTAAAACTCCGTGTATGAAATATTATGGATATATATATATATATATATATTTTGTAGGTTGACTTATGACTCAATTTGATTTCGTACATTACAGTATGACAAGTGTGGTTTTTTGAATTTTTATAATACATCGGTTGAAATAAGTTTAGTAGAATTGAAAATTGCAAGCTTGAATGTATATGGCAATAAAAAATGCAACTAAATTTTTTTTATACCGTTTTAACTATGCTAGGAAAAGAAAATTTGTTACAGATTTTATATACTATAGAATTATGCAGTGCTATACAAAATATTCTGCAAGGATCGACCAGTTTTCGTAGCAAAAAACAATGCTACAACAGATAGTATTGAATTTTCTATAGTGTTTCAATGCGTAATAAAAGATTGACATGATATTTCCACAATGTTTTTAGATGCTATAATATAAACGTAATATAGCAATTAAATGATGTCATGATTGTTAGTATCACAAAGCACAACTCTGTGTAAAAGTTCTTTAGCAAGCTTCAAAATGCTATAGAAAAGTAGTTGTACCGATACGTCTAGTCTAAGATGGCAATAAAAATGCTGTTAAAAGTCTGTTTTCCTTGCAATTTTGAAATGCTATTGTATCTATCAAACCTATAACAACTTGTTGATGTATGACATTTATAGAAACGCTATAGAAGGTTTAATAGTGGTTTTTAAACACTATAAAAAGGTCTGTTTGTTGTAGTGCTTTTATAATACTCCTTTATAAAACTCATTTCTATTTATAAATCTCCTTTCAATTTATAAATATTTATAAATATTATATTTATAGATTTCTTTCATATTTATAAAACTTCTTTTGTAGGTCTTCAAATTAATTTATATAACTCCTTTTACAAATCTTCAAATAAACCTCCTTTTATAAATCTCATACACTTTCCATAAAAGGATCATTCCAAATATCATTATAAATTCACAAGTGTGATTTATTATTCCAATTTATAAAAATGATATTAATTCCTTGTAAAATATTATTTATAAATCTATTATTTTATTCATAAAATACAGTTTATAAATCTCTCTTTTATTTATAAAATACCATTTACAAATCTATTCTTTCTATACAACATTTTATATATTAACCTTTCGGTATAACAGATACTTCCCAAATGTACTATTATCTTTTTTAAAAATCATATAAAATCTTTTTCGAAGACATCAAGATTTACCTTCACAAAAATCCTTTTTCATTTACTAAACACATTGTATAAATCAGACTTAAAAAAATCAACTTTATAAAATAATTCCTTCTAACCAAAGCCATTTCAAAATCAAAAACAGTAAATACTAGTATTTCAAAATACTATAACACGACCCAGGGCTACTATATACTTAACCAATGCTACTATTACTTTTATTATTAAAAATGTTCAACTTTTAACGTATATCAATGTTATATCCAATATGGCCAGGCTGCTAAGCTTCTGACACTCAACAATTATCAATCAGTAGTTAATACATCATTTATCCAATTCAATTAATCCACATATTAATTAACTTCAAAAATCATCATTTTACTTTACAAACGTATTATTCTGCTTAATAGATGTCTAAAATAGTTTATTCAATTTAATTATAGTAGAACGGTGCTTTAGCATGCCAAATAGATATCACAAACGAAGTATAACTAATTTAGCCACATTATTATTTAAAACAACGTAATTATATTCAATCACTATTATATTATCAATATTTTATATTTCATCAAAATTATCAACAATTTATACCATAGCGTTGTACTCATCAATACGAGTCTAAAGCAATAATCCACGAGTTAAATGGATTTAAAATAAACGAGATATTCCATTTTAAATTCAAAACATTTAGTTTATAATTTAAACAAAAAAATGAAAACTAATTCTCATCCACACTTAAATGGGCCAAGCCTACGCACAACGAAAACCCGACCTGCCTAACCACGCCTCCTAAATTCAAAAGACACGTGCCCAAATAACCAAAAACGAGCATGGCTTGGTCAATCCCCTCCAGACACCCCCTCGACCAACTCTAACCCACGCCGCTACCGCCCCTCGACTCGCCATTGAGCTCCGAACCACCAACCACCGCAACAGCCAACTCAACAACCCCTACTGCTGCCAGAAACGAGACAACTAAACCTAAGATAAAAGAACAGCAAAACACTAAATGAGCTCGCAGCCGCCACCATGGTCCATCAGACCATCGCTACCTCTGCCCACGACCTTGTCTCGACCCAAACTTCGCTTCAACACCGCCGCTCCTTCCCTCGACCACAGACCGTCAGAAATCAATAGATGATCAGAAAATGATCGTTGAACCACCATGACTAACCCCAACGCCCTAAAATTAAGCGACTAGCTCCAAAAATCATCTCTTGTAGAGATGAACACCACGTGCTCAGATCTCCAATTCGTTGCAGTCAAAATCAAACAAATTTTGAACAGTCATGGTTATCAGATGATATTCGCCGCCACACTCGATGAAACGACAAGTGGCTATTTTTGGAAAATACTTGGAATGATAACGATCAACTTTGTAGTTGAAAGTTTTATCAAAATGTTGAGGGTTTGAGAGATGTTGAATTTTGAAGGTGGAAGGTGGAGTGGTTTGCATTTTTACTGGAAATAAAAATAAAAGAAGAGAAGGAGAAAGAGCGACGGAAATAAAATGAAACGTTGAGTTGATATGCACACTTATAACCAAACCAACACATTACTTCAAACTTAAGTAATAAAAATTCAAAATTCAAAACCCCTCCATCACGTCAAAATTAAATCAAAATTAAGGCTTTTTTCAAAAGCTTGTTTAGGATTTGATTTGAAAAGGTTTTATGGTTATCCGCCACATAATATCACGTTCACGTACGAATCGCGAACGGCAGAAATAAAAATATAATCATGCACAATAATGTGGCACGATCGCAAAACAACAATAAAATACACCGGTTATCTTTTTTTTCGAAGTTCTCAAAAATAGCGTCATTTGCCACAGAATATATAGCGTCATTTGCCACAGAATACGTCAAACGATAATTTAAATATTTAAATTATGAGAAAATCTTAAAAATTCATTTAAAAACATGTCATTAAAATCAAGTCGCTTTTATTAACAATTGATTTTTTTATCATTTATTAAATTCGAATCAAACTTGAATATTTAAATAAATTAAATATTCTTATTCAAAACATTTAAATTTCCAGGTCGTTACAATCAAGATTTTAATAGGACAATTTCATGATAATGTATCCAAGGAGGAGTTTAATAGTACATGGACATCCAAGTGAAGCACAATATGCTTGTTGCTACGTTATTTTAATTGAAGACCTAGAGAACCAAACTATTGTTTGTAAACATTGAAGAAGCCTACATTGCACCCCCGATATGTGTGTTGAGTCAATCACAATCAACGTGTATTGAATTCTCAACATCGTCAGGGAAATCCGACTTGCTCAGCCAACTATGTTACCCACGAGGCGTTGACTATGTGATAATGTTGTGGTTATGTGTTAATATAAAACAAATTGTTAAAGTTATATACAAGAAAGTTATTATTAGTAAGGATGATAATTAGATCTGTCAGGGTAAATCTAGAATTGATTCATCGAATCTTAGGTCTAATTGGGTTTGGTTCTGCTAGATCAAAACTAAAAAAATTCAATTCCGATTCCAATTTAACATGAGGTTTGGTGTGAATCAGTCTGAATTTGATTAATTAATAACACTAAAAATGTTTATATTCTATGGTTTTCTTGTAAATATTTTGAATTTGTTCAGTTTGATCAGTTTTTTTTGTTAATTTTCACCATTAATAGTCGATCTATTAATCAGGTTTGGAGCGAATTCGGATCTTCTTGAATCCATTCGATTAGAGAGTTGAAATCTATACTGTAATATTATTATTGAGTTAGATTTCAAGAGCGCACAGGCTTCCTTCATATTTTGGAAAATGAACAGTCACGTTTTTAATTTATTTCCATTTCAAACTTTGAAATGCGATAACTTTTTCTACATTAATTGGATTTAAGAATCGATTTCACCATTAAATCTCAAATTTAATATGCTTTCCAATGATATCTATTGTTGATGGTTAAAAATAATTTTTTTAAAATCATTGCTTTTCAGATTATTCATATTATTAAAGTTATTAAATCTGTTTGACTTTATTTCTTTTAACGAATCTATGTCGTTGATTGTTTTAAAAACTTTTAGCCTCTGATTCTACTTTCACAAATTGCAGTCAAGTCTGGTGAAATCCAACATTACCAAAATACAAAAACGATGTTAGATGGAATTAGAAATGGAAACCAGAAAGCTCAAAAGCATTAAATACAATTATATGCTTCTTATTATATTGAATTTGCTTTGACTGTAAAAGAAATACAATGATATTCTTTACATTAAAATAAATATTGTTGAATAATGGTTGTTTGTTCCAACACTTCAGACATAAAATATGCATGCTTTAGATTTAGCATATTTTTCACAAGAATCGTTCAAAACAAAAATAAATCTCTTTATCCTTTAATCTTATCATTCTACAATAATATGATGCTGCATAATGTATTCCTAGACATAGTTAGTTATGAGATCATCATCAACACTTGCTTTCTCATAAATCATGTCAATGTTGCTTTTGGTATTTTTGGATCAATGGTCAAGTGTAAACCAAATGTTGTTACCTGCACTGCTCTTATAGATAGTTATTACCGAAGCAGCAAATGTAATCAACGACATCAAGTATTAAAGGAAATGGTTGATAAAGGGATCTCACCAAATGAAGTTACATATAATACAGCTGATGCATGGAGCAACAGCTGATGCATACAATAAATTTATATGTTTATAATTTATATGTATATCGTGTGGAAATTTTATCTTTGAAATCATTTTTGCTTAATATTTTGCAATTGTTTATCTAGCACCAGTATATCTGCATTACTGTTTTCAAAGATTTATACACAAATTTTAGACAAAATGAAAACTTATTTGAAAATTGATAAAAAAGATCACTATTTCTTAATCAATGAACCATGTAAATCCGTAAGCGACCCATGGGTTGGCTATCCAAATTACGCCCGGCTATAGGCCAGCAGGTGCCTTATCGGTCCTATAGCCAGCTTTGTTACCGTTTCCCTTCTGGAATCGCCATAAAAGAATGAAAGTTCTTACGCAGAACCCCTTCAATTATAACCATTTCCCAATCAAGTCCCTTTCATTTTCAATCCCCGCAGTCAGTGTTGTTCTTAAACCCTGTAAATCTTCAGCAATTCGTTCCTTTAGCTCATCAACCCATAATCATAATAACGTGAACAACAATTATGATTTTGTTAAACAGCAGCACAAAAATTTGCTTGTTGAGTCCTTTCATTATAACAATAGACTCAAGCGAGTAATTGAAAAGGTTTCTAAAGCTGATTCGGATCCAATTCGTGTATTGGAAAGAGATGGTGACTGGAGCAAGGAGCAATTTTGGGCTGTTGTTGTTTTGCTATTGGAAGAAGAAAGAATCAGTGAGGCACTTCAGGTACTTTTTTCCAATTTAATTTTTTTTTTCCTTTCATCTAAAAATTAATAAAGTATGCATGATATGAAACAATTTATCTGTTTAACATTTTGAAAGATGGATCAGTGTTATTTTTGAATGAAAGATTTGTGTCATTGTTGAATTTGTTCACAGTGACTTTGTTCACAGAAGTCGTGTTTGGATTAGCTTTTCACTTTGAAACTTTGTTGTGAAGAAGCAACAAATCCTAGCTTCTTCAAAAATTTATATGAAAAACTAGTGTTTAAGGAAAGCTAAGATTTGTTGCTTCAATCAAAACATTTATGATATAAAAGCCACAGAATAGCCAATCCAAAGATTCCAAACACCATCTATGAACATAGCCTTTGGGAACGACTTATTCTAAACATCTATGAAGGAGTTTTGGATGGTAACTTATAAGTAGTTTTGAGTGAATAGCAAGTAATGTGTAGGTAAGTAGGAATTGCGATAAGGTTTAGTTGTAAATTTTGAAATACATATAAGCAAGCATTTGTTGCTTATGATTTATCCTTTTTTTTTTCTTTCTACTTTTAGGTCCAAAAACAAAAAAAAGGATTATCCCCCACCATTTAATTTGCAAATCAAACTTGTTTGTTACTTTTAAATCAAAAGATTAAGCTATTGCCAAACACCTTTTAGATAATATTGCAAAAGAAAAGAGAACTATTGGCTGAAGTGTTCACTTTTTGAGTGTTGTACATAAACGGATTTTGCCGTTGAATTATTTGGGATTGTATCATATTCTACAAGTTGAAAATTCGAAGTCATAATTTCGTATGTGTGAAAATAATATGCTTGTTGACTTACCAAACTTGTTAGTAATGTCCGATTTTGAAATTATGAGTTGATTTTGTGCTGTAGCAATGTGAATTACGCAAAGATGACAGCATTGGAAGTAGGACATATTTACGTCTCACAAGGATAATAAATACCACGACAAATCAAGTATTGTTCTTTTTACTATCTGATATTACAAGATGCACGTATTGTGCATGTACACCATGGGTACAGCAGATGAAGTAGATTTGAATCACTTCAACAAGCACGCAACTTCCATTAAAAATTATATTGTGGCTATCTTTAGTATATAACTACTAATTTGATGCTTTCTCCAAAGCTCCATATCTAAATGCTTAACACTTAAATTGTGTTTTCTGATGCTTCTTGATATCAACTTATTCGTATAAATATCTAATATTTTCATGCAAATAGTACATATTATGAAGAAATAACAGGCTTAGGTCATTGCGTGCATAGTTTCATATTTTTTTGTATCAATGACTTGGCTAGTTATCAACTTAATATGTATAAACTCTAGAAACATGTACCGTGAATTTTTTTTCCAGAGATCCCTTATAGTAGAATTAGTTGTGAAAGACATGAGCGGCGTGTCACGGTGATTGCGCCTATTCACCTTAAGTCACAACACACATAGAACGATGCACATTGCGCACAATAAAAAACGATGCACATTTAATATTTTGTTGTGTTTTTATTTTATTTTATATTTTATTATTTATCACAATCAGATAATCCATAAAGATTATCACTAATCATATGAGTATGCTTATAGATCGTTATCATTTTTCATATTCTAATGATTTTTTTTCTTGAAGACAAGATATGTTGTAATTGACATTGAAAATCTAATTCTTTATATGTAATATATTCTCAAAGCAAGTCGTGATATAATATCCATCAAACACACATATATGTATATATGATATATATTATATATATTATATATATACGAGTCAGATTTATGTTTGTAATTTATCAGTAATATGTATTGTTCTTTTGGATTTTGGCAAGATTATTGTACGTGAACGTCTATGCTTATAACGTTGCGTTTGATGATATTTTCAAATAGATTCACGTTTTTAGTAAAATAAATATTAATCGCATTGGGCTTTTGTAACAACCCACCTTTTCGATCCTCAGAAGTCGGCACTAATACATTCATGGTATTCACGTGCCGAGTATCTAAGTGCCAGAAAGACAGATTTGTTGGGATGAAAAGGAAAAAGGAAAGACGGAACAGAATCTCACATCGTAACGAGTAATATATAATACACAAATAATCTTTAAAAAAGAGAAGACTTTAGTACTTAAACAACATCAGAGTCTAACCTATCATCAGCCTGGACAGTTATAACAACATATCCTTACAAAAGCTGATAAACACAACCAATAAAACACAGTGGAAATAAAATACGAAAATACATCTTCGGTGTCTAACTCGACTCCTGAAGCTCCAAAGCGTCCAAAGCCAACTCTGAAAAAATACTCGGATCTAAGCCGAGCATTATAAGAAAATAACACCCGAATCAGTCTGGTAAACCAGCGTGAGAAACTCAAGTCATTTAGATTGTTATATCTGATAAAACCTTTTAAAATAAAAGGTATCTCGTAAGATTGCGTCACACATAAATACGGATGAGTTTTTATCTTATGATAACCAAACCATTTTATAGAAAATCCAATGATATTATAATAATGTATAGGGTTTAAAATAAATTATGTAATCATAGCCGAAATTGTTACATTAATTAAATTCCAGCATAATAGGTATATAACTAAGTTCGTAAAGACACGTATTGAAGAATGGATTTCATATAATAACAAGACAACTGGGGTACCGTCTACCAAGTACACCTCTAGAAAAATATATCGAGCGCCTTACATGGACCCTCGCCAACACATGACCGACCTACCCATTACTGGATAGCATCGAATATTTCATCATTCCGGTTGCTTTGCAACCTTTCTCGAGAGCTCTATACAATATACACAACCAAATCCATAAATACACACACACATATAGAAGGGTGACGACAATACTCTAATGAGTGCGACCCATGTAGCGCTGCCGCACATTCCATGTTTTAGTCATTTTCGATTGATGATGCTTGAAGCTATGTTTTACCTTTTTAGTAAATCCCACTTGGAATGCTAATACTGCACTCCAGACAACAATATAATGTCAGCATTTATCCATACAAGTTGTTTAAGATATGAACAAACCGAAGACATTGCTTCTACTACATCCATTTTGAAATCAACATCAGGATTAATAGCAAATATTCCTTGCACTTTAAGGAGCTCTAACTTTGATTCCATCATCTTCAAGATGCTTTCAATTCGAACGTTTGAGTTGGTTCGAAGTGGTTTTCAGATAATTCACACTTAATCGATCTCGGTTTCTTTGAACGAACATTCAATAGTTTTCGATAAACTCAACTCTGGTTCTTTTTGGAAATAAACAGATTTAATTTTCATTAGGATATTTAATTAATCTTCATTAATTAATCTCTTCAATTATTTACCAAAATATTTATATACTTATCTCACCATTATAAGTATATTCTCATACCATTTACTTTTTATATTGAGAAAACTTTACCATATACTTATACAATGGTATAAGAATATTCATATAACATTTAAGAAAGATTTATATTTTTCAAAATCATATTAAATGGATCAAAAAACAACATTTGAAGCAGTGTTTACTATAAACCCCAAAACAACTAATCTTTCAGTGTTAAGTATGGAAAATGCTTCCATACCACCAAAAATAAAAAAAGGATTTTTTTTTTATAAACTTGATTTTTTATAATTGATCCAGTTCGTATACGGAGATTACACTCTATATGCCGGAAATCAAACTTTTATTTTAAACTTAGAATATCTTTCAGATAACAATGAAGTCGTTCAAGTTGAGATACTATTACATCTCATATCGACTCAACAACATTCTCTTACCTTTCAGAATAGGTAGAAATTTCTTTACCTTGAAGTTTAGTGTCCAGTATATAGTTTTCAAAAATTTTCATATATTATTCATTTAAAACAGTATTACAAATCAAATTTCTTTTCCAATTTCCAAGATCGCTTTCCCATTTATAACTTTAGCAACCTTTTATTAAAAAAAAATCTATTTATAAACAATTTATTACTTTAAACGCTTTTTATTTATTGAATTGATTACCCTTTTAACCTCCCTAATAAATAATTTATTAATTTAAAACATCATTAGTAAAGAATTAATTAACTTTAAAACATCACACTGAATAATTAATAAACTCAATACTATTAAATAAATGATAAATTCACTTAAACCACTATCAATAAATAATTAATAAATTTCAAAAACATCATTATTAAATAATTAACTAACTTAAAATATCATTAAATAAATAATTAATTTTAAAATAACTTAAAAAATAATAATTGACTAACCTCTTAAATAACTTTAATAAAATAATTAAATAACTTTCAACTTTAAAACATCATATAAATAAATAATTAGATAACTTAAAATTATTATAACTAAAATAATATTAACTTAACCATTTAAATATAGAAAATACTTTACCCCTGTATATTTTAAAGTTAAAGTAAGTTCAAATCCATTTCTTTTGAAAATTTGAAAAGACGCTCAACAACCACACTGTTTACTTAGATAAGCTGCCACTTATTTTCGGTTGAACAACTCAGATCATCATTAACATTTACATAAGCTACATATATGTAAATAAATTCATAATTTACAACCGACAGATAACACATCATCTATCCCAGTCCACTGACATATAAATAAATGTCCAAATTACTAAAATAACAGAATGTGGATTTATTTTGCTAAATAGATGTCTACTATACCTATTTAATTTAAATATAGCAGAACATTGTTTTATTTTGCTAATGGAATGTCGGTGATATAATATATTTACCTAATTACGTGATTATATTTTCTGCCGCCATTAATTTATCATCAAATTAAACATCATTAAATTTACCAACTATTTACATTAGTGTTGTACTCGTCAATACGGGTCTAATGTAAGAAACCGTGTGTTAAACAGATTTAAAATGAGCAAGTTATTCAATTTAAAAGTTAACCGTATTTTAAACTAAAATAATTTAATTAACTCAACCTTATTAAACTATAACCACTCCAAACCCAATCCGGCCCAATAATCCTACTTCACCCAAACTCAAACATACCGCTTTCTTTCCAAACCAATTTTCCCAAAATCAATCGTATGACCATCTCAAAAATTTAAAATTTGGATGCACGTGCACGCTGCACACCACCACCGACCTCCGATCGCCTCGCCGACTGTCCCCACAAACTCGCCCGACCATGCTCGACACATCCCCGCACTCGCTGCGCCTCCAATCGCCTCCTTCTCAACTCGACCCCACAATCCTAATTTGAAAAAAAACGTGCACGAGTGCTACAGGGAAACAACGCCGCACGAAACTCCCACGGTCGTCGCCGCCTCACCCATCGACAACGAATGCCATGCCACCACTAGGTCGCGCCTCCCTGCTTCACCCCCGGCCCACAACGTCGAACTCGACGCCTCCCTGAGCCGCCACGATTAAGCTAAAGTCGACGCAAAACACTGCTACCCTAAGCCCTAACTCGAGCTCGAGTGGGCATCTCTAACCACCCGAGACACCGCGACCACTTCCCATGCTTCGGCCATCACCCAAGGCCGCTTCTCGCACCACCGCTAACCACCTTGACACTCCGATCGCTTGAATTTCATTTTTGAACAAAATCAGTTCTTCTTCCCACTACTACAAATCACAGCCATCTAAAATCATGAAACTAGACTTAAAAATCCCCACTCATAGATATGAACATGACTGCGAAACCCGTTTGTTGATTCGTTCAAGTCGAAAAACTAACCATGATTGAGCCCTTACTATAATCGACACACTACGGCCATCCTACTCGACAGAATGCCCTCCGACTAATTTTCAAAAAACCTAAAACTATGACGAACGACTTTTCAGTTGATTGTTTTAGCTAATTTTGAATGGTTTATGTGGTATGGATTTTTGAAATAAGAAATGGAGATGTTATCTTATTGAAAACAGAGAACATGGAAGGGAAAGAAGAGAGATATGTTGTTCATCGAAAGCCTGCTTTTAAATTTCAAAACAAACCAAAACAAAAATACGATTTTCAAACAAAAAACGAGTATCCTTTTCAAAACAAGCTACTAACAATTGATTCAACAATTATTATTATATCAAATACTAAACAAAGATTGAGAATCTCATCTTCTACATGATTTGAATTGCTTAAAAGTTTGATCCTTGAGTAAAGCATAAATTATAAATTTAAAAAGATGAGATTTTTCAAAATTAAAAAGAAGTAGGGAGGATGGAAAAAGGAGGTTAAGAAGATGAAGTATAAAAATAAGATATATGATAAGAAGAGTGTATATACAAAATAAAAGCAAGGAAGGCTAATGTCAAATTTACCCGTAAATCAAAATTTTCAACCTTGCCATCATTTTCAAATCCATCAAAGTATCCAACATAGGGATGCCAATGAGTATCTCAAAAATTCAAAATCCGTCCGTATCCTTGTCTAAAATATGAAAAATTAACCGATATTCGAAAAACGAATACGGATACAGATATAGGCATATCCGTATCCAATAATTATTCGTCCAGTTTTTATTAAGATTATTGTATTTTAGTACATAAAATGATTGTTGTTTACTATTTTATTCAGGTAAAAAAATATGTATATAAAAATCAATTTTTATCGCTTAAATTATTTTTCTTAGTGTATTTTTTAATATACTTAGTACAAAAATGGATTATAATAAATCAAAATTTCTAATTAGTTTAGATTTATTGGTTGTGGATTGATCGAAGAATATCCAATATCCGTTTGCATCTGCGGATACGTATATTCAATATCCAAAAATGATTTCCGACACGAATGCATATATGACAATATTCGTATTCGAAAGTATTCATTTACAGGCCTACCCATACATTTGAAAATATGTTGGATATTAGGTTGATCATGTACTTTAGTTAACTTTCACACTTAAGGAATCCATTCGTTTCACTTCCATCCTTCTTATTCAAAATTTTAAATTAAATTCTTAGTATTATTAGTTTATTTATATTTTTCAAAATACAAATGTTTTCCTAAACATTTTAAATATTGTATTAAAGTATAAACAAAGGTATTACAACCTTTTACAACTTGACGTTCGATAAAAAGCTAAAAATAAAAAAGGTTTCGTTCACATTTTTAGTTTTTCGTTGAACTACTTGTTTATGTAGACAGAATTTAAAGATGAATCTTCTATCATTAGTTATAAATTAAAAGAGAGTTATTTAATTATTAAAACCATTAATTAAATATTTAAAATAAATTAAATATCGACAAACCAAAGCGATAAAATTCTGGGTCGTTACAGTTTTTTCAATTAATTGTTATACAACAACAAAGCCATTATTCTCAAACAAGCTGGGGTCGGCTAGAGATGGAACCCAAAACTAAATGACAAAGCTAATTTAAAGGTTATAATATTAACAATAACAAGAATAAAATAAAGTCAAATAAGTAAATGAATAATAGGAGTAACTAAGCAAAATAAAAATAAAGATATATATATATACACACGAGTAATTTGGCACGTGCGATGCACGTGCGCAGAAGGAATTGGTATTAAAAATACTGTTTGTAAGATATTCTAGTAATCGTTTTCTCTCCTTCTTGTTCCGAGCTTAGACCGGCATCAATAATAAGATGATTGGCGGAGTTAAAAAATGTTTTATAAGGGATTTGTTATATTAACTACAATTGTATTCCTAATAAAGTAGGAAATTTTCTTTTGTACATATATAAAAAATTAACCCAAAGGTGTAATTGATAGAAGCAGTATTTGAAATTATAAAGGAAAAAACACAGTAAAATGGAGAAAACGATTTTAAGTGCAATTACTACTCATTATGATCATATAAAAATTCCATATTTAAATGGAGTGATACAACAGTTGTGAAGAACATATGTGTATACATGTTGAAGAATAATGTTTATTGTAAAAATATTGCGTGTGAAGTGGAAAAAACAAAGTATATTTAACTAAGTTCATGATTACATGTTACGTCCTTATATACAACATTTCTATGCATACCATCTATTTCGAGTCTTTCCATTTTTCACAAAAACTTTAGATGATTTTCATGCAACTCCTCTAGACAGCAATATATAGTTGACCATGGCTGAAAACATATTCGGGAAGATAAACATCATCCTTGACGGATGGTTTGTCCTTGTGATTTATTAATTGTTAAGGAAAAAACTAATTTAATAGAAATTGTTTATGAATTAGGTTAAAAGGCATGTTTAATATTCTTAGACGGCTAAAGTGGTATAAGTAGGATTAATACACTTGTACCATGGAAATTTCCATTAGTGATTTCTACATATCAGTGGTTAACTTTATGTTTAAATTCTAATATTGTACATCTTTGTTTATTTGGTTGTAGGATAAAATGATATTTTTACCTTGACACTTTTAGACCTCCTTTCGTTCTTAGTTTTATGTTTTATTTTTTTACTGGTTAACTAATACATACTGTGATAAATGTATTCTCTAACTCTTCTTATAAACCAAAGTCAATAGCCGTGGGCTCGCACTTGCTTTTGAAGATAATTTGTTGAGATATTGTAGATAATTTGAATTGTAGACCAAACATTTATTGTACAGAATACTATGCTTTGTTAAAAATACGTGAACTAAGAAAGATGTTTCATCCTATTTGGAAAAGTTACATCACAGTCTTACAAACGAAGATAATAGTAAATATTTTCTTGCTACCAATCTTATATCATCCTAGCAATTCATAAACAGTCTTCAAGTCAGTAACAACGAAATCATTAACTCATGCAAATGTTGCAAGGACACCCACAAATGGAGCATAGCCACCAAAGATGCCTCACCTTCCACCATGTCCACTGTGTTGCCTATCATACCCCCAACTTCTTCACCCGTCTCCTTCTCTCTATGCTTTCTTCTCAAAGCTGCTTCTTGCTCTTCTTTGTTCAATAGTGGTACAGTATTCTCACTATAACCATCTCGCTGTCCTTTTTGTCATTTATCTTCATCATATCCACTGCTGGCATCAACCTTTGATCGTACTCTTTTGATACTTCGGCTTCCAAGTCTGTTAAAAACAATAAATATTATAGTTTATCCTTTCTAGAAACATGAAAGAAAAACATTCTAATAATATATAGTTACGCCAGCCATTTTTTTTTACTAACATCACAAATACAAACATATTTTACAGGGCAGTAGACCCAGAAGTTTAAGTAAAACAATAATGCTCCATATCAAGTATTATGTACTCATAAAAACTTCCGTTCACATATAGAAAATAAAACTAATTATATCATTTTTTAGTTATTCTCATAACTAAAATAAAATATCATGCAAAGAAAAGGTTAGTTAAATCAGCACAAAAATATGGAGAGCTATCAAACGGAGATAAAACCAAAATCTATATTTTAGTTAAATGTTGCTGAAAATTTAAATTTTAAATAAGAGAGATGGTATTCACCTCAACCTAGTTGAAGCTACACTGAAAACGAAAAAAGGCTTAAGAATGATACGTACGATAGTACATATTGATTTACCATGAATAAAATCCAAAAATGATACTGTAATACAAAAAGTAAGAATGATAACATTCAGTATTTCTTCACAAATTTTATTTTTTCACAAAAAGGAGTAAAAGAAGTAGAAAGAGGGTGAACTGCCGACTCGATGTCCTTATATTCCTATTTCATGTTTAATATAACGTGCTTGTAGGTTATATAGATAAATTGTAGCCATAAATACATCATGCATCATAATACATAACAGGAAAAAGGAACTTCAGTGCACATAAGTATCAAAAAGCTATATCAGCGAAATAGCCATAAAAAAATTATTTTCTTAATAGTGGGTATGACATTTTAACTTAAAAATCATAATAATCATAGTTGTATTCTTTTAAGATGCCAGTATTGTTTTAGATTATGATTTTACAAAATTTAGCACAATTAGGGATAATTACTATTAACATTTCACAAAATGAAGAATACAACAGAAGTAACTATTTATAGAAGTAGAGGAAATTAAGGTTGAAATAAATCCAGTCAAACAAAATGAAAAAACGTAATCCATGCGATATATCATCAATAAGGCTTAAAAGTAAGAATATAAATGTTTTTTTCTTGTGTAATCTTAACATCGACTTGCAAAACAATCATTTACGTAAGACTCTATACCATTTGTATGTGTGTGTATAACGGTGGATAATTTCTGTATATATAAATACAACTTATGAAGGCGTAAAAAGTATTGATACATAATTTCAAAGCGGGAGGTTAAGTGATTAAGAATTCCTTATCATTGAACCAAGGAGGTACTTACCTCTCTCAAAAAATAAAAGTAAAAACCCCTATTTTATTCAAAATTTTCATTGAGGCTGCACGGGAATAGTGTAGGGAGCCGATATTTTTCATTACTCAATGTCATGGGCTGCCATTCATGTGTATAAGTTAAAAGGTTAACCTAAAGCTGTTGTTTGAAAAAAATTGATGCAATTTTCTTACCTCAATAGTTACAACAGGTGTATTTTTTACTTTAAAGTGGTTCTTATAACACCACTTTGTTCATTCACTTTACTGCATAATTATAAATATCATATACTGAAAAACAATAATCTTGGATATGAATTTTGAATTTACTTACCAATATCTGAAGTGATGATAAGCCTTTCAGGGATCTCTTTATCTGAAATAAGTCACAACTGAAATTTCAACCTATTCACAGAAAAAAAAATCACACAATAGAATAAAAAAGAATTTTAATTAGAAAATTTACGGATAGAAGAAGCATGTATCTTATCCGCAAACAATGTATGTTGTAACGGTAATTAAGAAAAATTAATGCACAAATTTTAATTTAAAATTACTTGGATCTGAAGTTATGAGGTCAAATTTGATATTGTCTTCTTCATCTTGATCCATTGTTCACGTGTTTTTCACGTTTTGAAACATAAGTTCAATATTATGAGAGAAATAATGGAAATTACTTTAGAATGTGATTCATATAGGGCATCTGTAGGAAGAGAAGAGAGCTGACTGTGCGTGAAAGTTAGAATCATAGAAGTAGTAAAAATATCACTATTTAGGAAGTAAAATAAAGAAAAAGCAAGATTTTTTTGTCAATGGTGTCTGTAAACATTTACAGGAATAAATTAAACTCCCAGACAAACAAATTAACAAAATAAAATACAAAAGCAAATTACCTTTTAGGCATAAACCAAGATGGTTTGTCATCAGCGTTGGCCTCCAGGTCATCATTCACAGTAATCGCCACTGACATTGATTATGAATCCGAAATTGATTTTGAATCCAAAGCCGTAACAACTTCTTCGCTTGTTTCGGTTGCGCATCAGAATCTTTACCCACAAACCTAAAAATCCATAACAATTGAATCTTTCGAATGGATCAGAAAATAATTTGATAGAAGCCAAGGACGAATTAAGTTGAGAATGAGAAAGCTTGCCTTGATTATGACCTTTTTCTACTTCTGCTCGATCCTGCATATGACCATCATAAGCAAACAATTTTGCAATTTTCCTCTTTCGAGATTGAAAACACATATTTTGATTCGATTATTGATCAAATCAGCAAATTAAATTGAATCTAGGTATAAAATGAATTGCAGAAGACAAATCAAAACATCGATTGATTTTTGATTGCCTCAACAATACGAATTTGAGCTTAGGAACACTAAATTTTAAAATATTAGGTTACCGGATGAAATAACGAAGAAATATTCAAGAAAGAGAGTTGCGTGGCCTAGAATGAGGAATCTGGAGAAGAGATAGCTTGGTTTCCAAAAACGTGAGTAAATGGAGATGGTGGGAATAAGTTTGACCAAAATGTCCCTTTATCACTATTGTTTTACAAACTGTAAAAGGATAGTTTGGGCATTTCGAAAAAGGCTTCACCCACTCAAGTATTTGCTTTATATATAAGATATGTGCGTGTGTGTGTAATAAATAAATAAATAAATGATGATAATAGTACAAATAGTAATAACGGCGCTGATAGTAATATTGATCAAAGACCAAACACTATATCTTAAGCTCTTTTTTCCTAATCCTATAATCTAAAACTTACAAAACTTATAGCTCATGATTTTGGTACGTGAATTGCTAACTTCTACGTGCTCCGACCCGTTACCAGCTCTTCAGATATATTCCAATCCTTCAAATCTATTTATACTACTTCTTTCCATGTCAACCTTGGTCGACCTCTACCTTTTTTTGAGCATACGACGCAACCTATAATTCCAACGCGCACAGATGCCACGGGTGGCCTTCGTTGGAGATGTCCAAATCATCTTAAGCGATGTTGAATTAGTTTCTCTTCAATTGGTGCTACTTCAAGTTTTTCACGTATATCATCATTTCTAATTTGGTCTCTTCTTATATGACCGCAACTCCATCGCATCATACGCATCTCTGTTACGCTTATCTTCTGGACGTGTTGGCTTTTAGTATGCCAACATTTTGCACCATACAACATCGTAGGCCTGATTGCCGTTCTATAGAACTTTCTTTTAAGCTTCTGTGAGACTTTTCTGTCACATAGAATGTCAGACGTTTGTCGCCATTTCACCCATCCCTCACGAATTCTAAAACTAACATCTTCATCAATCTCATAATTACACTGCAACATTGATCTTAAATATCAAAAGCATTTCTTCTTAGGAACTATTTGTTCGGACAAAGTGATATTTCCATCCTTTGACCTGACACCACTGAATTCGATATACTCTGTTTTAGTTCTGCTAAGTCCAAATCCCTTTGATTCTAAAATTTGTCTCCACAGCTCAAATTGTCTATCAACCTCAACCTACTATGCAACCCGTTCCAAACTAGGATAAATGAGGAGGGTTGTGATAGGCTTGACGAGCCAACGTAAAAACCCAGCATCTCTTATGGAAATGGAACCTAATTATATTTCAATTAATTGTTATTTATAATAATTTTTTTCCCTCAACATGAGTTGTAAATCGAAAGTACGCACGTCGTTCACCGCGTCGTGTGCCAGACTCTAGGAAGTTTTTGCATCATTTCACGCCGTGTGCTGTTTATAACCATATAGTAGAATGCATATTATACACTTCTTGTTTCACAGCAATTTTTGTTCACCCTGGACATCGCTTTTTCTCTTCATTTTAAGGCAAGTATGAAAATTCCCACATGTTTTGCAGGTTTTCAATGCATGGAAGAATAAAGAATCACCCCCTACTTGCGAAACCAATTACGCAAAAATCATTAAATTATTATGTGAGAGAAATTTAATAGAGCAAGCCATTTCAACTTTTTATGAAATGGAGAAGGATGGTATCTTCCCTACATTGGCAATATACAATGACATAATCCATGGACTTGCCATTAATAATGAGTTTGACAAGTCAGTACACATTTTGAATAAAATGGTAGAGAGTGGTACCTTACCTACTCCAGAAACTTACCATGGACTTATAAAAGCTAATGGAAACTACAACTTATACGATGAGATGAGCAAATGTGTTAAAAAAATGGAAACAGAAGGAACTTCTCCAAACGAAGTCACGTATAACTTGTTAATAATAGAATTTGCCCAAGGAGGACTTATAAAAAGAATGGAAGGTGTACATAAAACTCTACAATCTAAGAGAATGAATTTGCAACCTCACACTTTGGTAACAATGCTAGAGGCATATTCCAACCTAGGAATCTTAGACAAAGCGGAGAAAATATACCGAAGAGTTTTGAACTCAAAAGCATATATGAAGGAATCCCTAATTAGAAAATTGGCTAAAGTTTACATAGACAATAATCGTTTTGCTAGGTTAGAGGAGTTTGGAAATGAGATAAGTTCGATAAATGGTAGGAACTATCTTGTTTGGTGTATTCTTTTACTTTCATCTGCTTGTCTTTTGAGTAAGAAAGGGGTTGAATCTGTTGTTAGAAATATGGATGCAGTCAATGGTGGGGATAATATAACCATTATGAATATTCTTGGATTATTTTACCTTAAAATCAAAGATTTCAAGGCATTAGATGGTGCTTTTTCTAGGATAGAAATGCAAAAATTGAAACCCGATATGGTATCGTTTGGAATATTATTTGATGCTTGTAGGATTGGGTACAGTGGGACTCATGTGCTGGATGCATGGCAAAGGGATTCTTATTTAGAAAGAGAAGTAGAAACCACTACCGATCCTTTAGTTTTGGCTGCTTTTGGGAAAGGCTGGTTTTTTAGAACTTGTGAGAAGATTTATTTATCTCTTGGTACAGAAGAGAAAGAGGGGAAAATATGGACTTATGGGAGCTTAATCAGCTTAGCTTTTAGAGGGGAGAAAAATTCATAAGCTGTATAGTACATGGTTTCCTGTATTGCAATAAGAGTACTCCTTGCTTCACACACCTTATGGCTGTGTTGTTTGTTACTTGTAACACTGGTATGCTATTTTTCTTTCTTTTTTATTATATAAAGGCCTAACCGCAACCGCATTAAGGGGAAAAAAAAAACTCTGGTATACCAATGCAGCTGAACTGGACTTCACATTTGCTTATCTGTTCAAATTTTATTTCACCTGTTCAATATCTTGTATAGCTAATGATTGGCAGTGCAGCCAAATTGAGATCACTCCATGAGTCAAAATCTGATTATTCAAAGAAAATGTTTAAGACAGCTGAAGTGTGTACTTATAGCAACATGTATATCAGGATTCATACCCTTTCGGCTTTGACTGAAAAGCATAGAAGAAGCTATGTCTGCGCATGATGTGTGGATAGAGATTCAAACAATGCATGTTATTCTAAAAAGAGTGGTAAGAGAACTTCTTTTCTTTGAAGTAGCGTCTAACATGTAAACTAGAAAACAATTTTGGTGCACTTTGCAGGCTCCTAGCAGCATGGACGAGGAAATGCTGCTAAGACCACTCTATCAATAAAAGTTGTAATCATATTAGCTTATGGGTGAACTAAGTCCTTCAGATGCAGTCTTAAACTGTGTAGCGTAGATAATTACTAACGCATATTGTTTTTGTACCAGACTCTATGAGTTCTCTGAAATACATATGTATGAGAATGTTGGATCTTGTATCCATTTGTATTAGTCATTATGCCTATGACTATTTTTATTCCTAGGGCAACTGAATTAAGCCTATTCAAGAAGGGAAGTCTTAAATTTACTCCTTTTGCATGATGCATCCTGTTTGAATTTCAATTAGTTGCAATCATTAGTGTAATTAAGTGTGCAAGTGGTATTTACAAATGATAAATAATGATATTATTAATTTGTCTCTCCTGTGTAATACGGGAAAAAAAAAGAAAAAAGAAAAAATGACACTAGCAACGTATATGGTTGTTTCGATGGGGTGCTACCTCACATGTCCACCTATAAACTAATTTTGGTTGAAAAGTTGTAATGGTAAGAAACATGGAAGTAGGAGAATGAGGCTAAATCACATGCGATCGAGAAAGGTGTTTGATGGGAGTGGCTTGTAAGGAGTTGTATAATCGCATAAGGGTGGCATCGATGGAGCTATGTAATCGTAATGAGATACTAACCTAGGGAATGCTTGAGTAAGTAGGGGATGTTCGCTAGGGTGCATGCAATCCAAGTGGATGCTTATGCAACCAAGGCTCTGTCACATAGGTGTGCTCGTCTCGTAGGTGTGATCACTTAGTTTTGGATTCGCACGATGCCATGGGTGCGCGCTATTCTTGGTTTGCTCGCGTGGGGGGATCACTAGGTGAAGCTCACATAATAAGGACGTAAGGAATGGGAGCAAACTAAAGTCAACACATGGAACATAGGTGATCGATGTCATTTTATCGAGCTATTGTTTAAACGACCGAGCAACCGAGAGGTGTCCTAGAGGGTAGGCAGAGTGACACTACAAGAAATTTGATTTTTAGTGGCGTTCAAAAAACGCTACAAAAAGTTTTGGTGGCGTTTTGATAAACGCCGCTAGAAAACATGCGACTAAAAATTCATGATTTTTTGTCGCATTTATTTTAACGGCACTATAAATAAATTTTTGGTAGCGTTTTTTTAACGTTACTAAAAATCCTTTTTACAGCGTTTAAGAAACGCCACCGAAAAGGTGCCGTTTACTATTTTATTTTTTGTTGTACTTATTATTATTTTTTGCAGCGTTTTTTGAACGCCACCATATGTTTCCATTTTATTGCCTGCTGTTACACGACTACATCTGATTTCGCCTCCAATTCAAGTACTTCAAAACTTATGCAATAACGTAATATATAAATACATACACATTCAAGAATAACACATTCAATGAACCACAATAACACAAACAAAAGCAATTACATAATCACCACTATATCATAACATTAATGTCAAGACAAAAGGTTAACCATACGTTTACACAACCAAACTATCATAAACAGTTTCATAATAGTACATGCAGCTAAAGTAGTGTTGCTACCGTACATACTAGTTTCATAATAGTTTCATAACAGTTTTAATCAACCTAACTACATACATGTGCTGCTACCATACCAAAAACCAGTGCCGCTGCTTGAATTCTTCACAAACGTTTATCTACCTGTAAACAATAATAATAATGTTACTAAATATTTGTGAGGTGAAGTTATCAAATATCAAAAATGGACAAATATAGAAGTCCTTAGACTATAATACTTCAAACAAATATGCCTCTGCCCATCCATTTCAAAACCAAAAACTGCCCATCCACTTCAAAACCAAAAACTGCAGTTTCAATTAACCATCTACCTACACACAAAACCATACATCCTATGCATTTATAACATAAACTTAATGAACGAAACTGACCTCTGTTGCTCTTCTCTCAAAGCTACCTGCAAACACTTACGTGTTAACTTAATGAATGAAACTGAAGTTATATAATGAACCATACATTATTTATAAACTAAATTTAACGAAACTTAACGAAACTAAAGTTATATAATAAAATCATACTTATTTTAGTCAAATAAATTGAAACAAGTATAATATTATTGCAGATAGAGTTGTAAATGTCAGTTTAAGTAAAGCATTAAGGAGCATCTAAGGACAAACAATTGAGAAGAAATAGTTTTAAAACATACCTCTCTGTTGCTCTCCTCTCAATAGCTACTTGTAAAAGCTAAACCACTCTCTGCCTCTGAACTAATTGGGTTTCCATCCAAATGCTTCATATAGAAGTCCTGATAGAAAGAAAGAAAAGAGCACAACACAAAAAAACATTAGAAATACTCAAATTATAGAAGAAAAAAAAATGAAAGATAAAAGTAAGTACCAAATTTGCTTGATCATTTCAAGCATCAATAGTTCCATGAATGACAACATAACCCAAATCGGTAATCCCCCATACAACATCAGACAACAAATTGAATCTGCCATTACACTGTACACTCACAACCGAATAACATCTCTTATTCCAATTCTGAATAGAAAAAAAAACAACGGAGGCGTCACCTATAATCTTCTGCGATGAATCTACTATCATAATCTCTGTCGGTATACATCATTTGATGCAAGTGTAATGAAGCACTAAAATTGAAAAAAAAATAATATTGACCCCACTGTATGTTATATCCAGTTTCCATCATCCCTTTTCTGCAAAAAAAAAAGATCGCATCGCTAAGAAATTAGACATAACTATAAGGAATGAGCCTATATTACGGAATGCATGCCAATACAAACAACTTTTTTTTAATATTTTTTGTTTTTTTTGCCAGAAGTCGAAGAGGACTCCAAAGGTGGAAGTAGGCACCAGAGCAACAGAAGCCAATATGGACGAGTGGTTAGAGCTTGTAGTTATAGTATTTTAAGACTTGCCCCAATTTGCAATATCTATTATATGTATCTGAAAAAAAAGTACTCGAATTTTATTTTACCTTTTGACGTTAGAAAAAAAAGTAGTGATAAAAGCACTTTGTAGTGGTGCAAAACATGAATAACAAATTCAATTAAGTAAAGATATCAATAGAAAATGACCTGTCAAATAATTTTTCAGCAATTGGCTGGTCCCTTTCAATCCAATTTCCTATTTAATAGTACTATTATTTTGTCAAGGCTTTGGAACCTGCCGTGTGTCTTGAGGGGAAGATGTACAAACCACTTGTGTTTCGTACTTCCATATAGCTTAAGTTAATTTTTGTGTACGTGTACCATTGCTCAGACATTATGTTATGACCAGCATGATTTTTCAATTACTTTCAGAATCTTATTCATACCACCCAGTAGAACAATTATTGTTTCCATTATTCAATCACGATCAGTACTCTGATTCATAGCAAATTGGATGTACCTAGGTTTTTCTTTCTACCGTCGTCCAAATAAGAATTAAACGGTAAAGACGTACCTGTGTAAGATTTAAATTCAAACGATACCATTTGACGACTAGTTTCTGCAAGATGTTATTCACAAATTCTGCATCATAAAAGCAAGAATTTAAGCCGTAGCGACCTGAAGTATCAGTTCAAGCAAAAGACTCAGATGAAGATTAATAATCTGAATTAATATAAATATTCAAATTATTTAGAATCTACTCAAACGATACACATTCAAACATTGGCTTTGGACACAAACAAGTATACCATCTTCAAACCTATAACAGATGTCACTTTCTTTATTGTTTGTTTTATTTACAACTGTGAGTAATTATCATCGTTATTCAGATTATTTACTATATTTTATTTTGTTATAGGGTACTGCATATGCCAAGTCTTTATCCAGTAAATCAACATGACTTCACCTCTTCACACCGACCTACATGTATACATATATCAAAATAGTGAAAAGAATAGCATTAGAACCCTTATATTGATTAAGAAAACATTTCCTATTCCTCTCACTCCACAAGACCTAACAGTAAGCAAGATTCAATAGTTCAAATGTGCTTCTCTTCTCATGATCTTTCAGCAAAAATCTTTTGTAATTCTAATAATCAAACTGATCAACTAAGAAGCCCCCCCTCAACGTCTATATTAAAATGAACTAGGCACTTTGTCAAGACATAAAAGCTGAATTCACAATTGAAAAATAAATGCTTGTAATCTTCACATCACAATTGCAGAAAAAACACTTGCTTTGAAGTACATATGCTTTGTTCTCAACATAGAAATGGTATGAAGTTTACCTTACAACAAATACACATATGAATTTTCACCTTCACTAGAGTATCAACCGCCCAACGATATTTACTAATTTCCTACCAGAAAAGTTGAATAACATGTATATTGATTTAATAGAAAAACCTTTATTATCTCTAGCCCAAAAAAACTTACCATCAACCTCCACCTTAATCACTGCACTATCAATTATATTGTTCAACTCAATAAATTGAAACAAAACCCTTTCTTCTAAAACTCTAGAAAAAGTTAAATCCCACTTAAAATCACACTCCCTGCCTCTAAATACCTCACGTATAGTACTGAATTTATTAAGAGACAATTCATATAGTTTAGCAAAATCAATAGCTAAGACGGTAGGATCCAACAATCATGCCAAAACAAATATTTCTCCCACTCTTCAAATCACACCTTATACTTAATTTGAATAAAGGAGAAAGCATCCAAATATTTTTCCAAAAAACTGAACAATCCTTGATCTCCTTTTTCCATTAAAAACAATCCTTGAAGTACAGCTTCATCACCCATTTCCTCCACATCACATCTATATAGCGAATTAAATCTCAAATCCATCAACATAAAAAATCGTTGTTCATTTCAGTGATATTTAAGACTCCTAATCCCCCTTGATAAATCGATTTTCAAACTTGATCCCAAGAAATTAAACACTCAAAGAGCTACCCTCTTTACCACCATGCTAAAGAAATTCCTTCTTATACAATCAATTTTCTTGCATTGATTGTTTAAACACTTATGATATCATCTTTTTTAAAATTAGACTTGCCTAAATTTAATATTATACATGTGAAGAAAACAATTATAAGAAAAAGCACTGATCAAAGAAAGACACCTTGATAATTCTTCTAGAGTTTCTTTTGCTTTTCTTTTTGATATATTGAGAAAGTCCTTGCTTTCAGTTATGTAAGGCAGCTACTAACAGTTGAAAAATCCAAAGCTATAGCATTTCCACGGGCCTGTCCATATAAGCAGAAATCAAGATTTTTTTTTTAGGTTTGAGATATCTTGATAAGGAATAAATATAATTATCTTGCTAAGATGAGTATCTCATCTAAATTGCTAAAACTAAGTAACCATTGATAAAACTTAGTAGGCTTGAAAGTGTGCGAAGACCCGTGTAAATTATCACCGCTACACAAAGGTTTGGGTCTCTTCGCAATTATGGCCGTTGTTATTATACTAATACTGCACATGTAACAACCCTTCACGTACGAATTTCAAAGATTCACAAACTCAAAATATATTTCCAAATATACATCATAGGACCACATCAAAAAAATGTAGATAAACTTACACTATAAAACAGAAGGCCTTTTTTTCCTATCACCTTTGAAAATAAAATTTCAAATTTCACTTTATAAGAAAACTAATATCCAGTAAGAAAAACTTGATGTACGGTTAAAATATTCCTCCATGAAAAAAGATGATGATAAAAGAACACTAGATAAACATTGTTTAACTCGTAAAAATAAAATAAAAATGGAGGTGCACTAAGCAATAGATGCAGCATAAGTTTATGACTTAATTTTTCTGAGAATATTTCTTTAGAACAAACCCAATTGCTTGTTAAAAAATTTCTCAAAATATTTTTTAAGCATCAATAGTTTGTTAAATCTGAATCAGGAGGAAGTTTACCTCTGACTCAGGTGTTCAACATTGCTTAAATGCCCTTTTCATATAAGAATGAAAAAATTAAAAATAAATAAATAAACATATTCAGATTTTCAAAGCAATGCAATATGCATTTCTTACATTGCTCAAAAAGAACTTATCACAATCAAAACGAAACTACACCTATTTCAACAAAATCCTATTCATTGGCTAAAATTATGGCTTCGCCCTTCCATGATATCTATCTTCCGTTCTTTATAATCTCTTCTTACAGCTATTAGTTGCAATATAAATGACCAAGAAATGGAACAAATTCACAAGAAAACTTCAAACTCGAATTTTGATAAAAAAAAACTTCTTTCAACCATTATCAAAATACCCAAATCATATGCAGTAGATAGTAAACTGAACAATTACCAATCAACATCAAGCCCACTCATCAGCAAAACAAAACCAAGTGGAACCAAATCGTTCATCTACACAACTCGTTTCAAGCAAGCAATTCACCGAACAACATATACGCACATACCAAACCCTAATCAAGAAGTGATCTTACCCTCATCTGGAACATCATGATTCTTCCTCCAAGGTTTCGGTTCTACGCAGCAATCCACGCAGGAGAAGTTGGACGCATCGACATGTTCCAGTTAAACGAGATTTATACTGGAAATCAAATATTATTAAAGAAGATCTCTCACATTTGATGGCCAGATGTTAAGTAGCTTAATAAAGCAAGCTCGGTGCAACGTCCATCTTCAAATTTAAACAAATTTCCAACTTCAAAATGCCTGTCAGCTTTTGCATGTAAATATCAAAATAACAATGGACAGATCCTAAGTATACACCTAAAATGATTCAAAATAAAACCCTTGAAATTAAAATCTATAATAAAATGTGATATACCTGCCTGTAGCATGCATTTTCTAGTACAGATCATACTCATAGTACCCACTTCCTCTGCCTTTCCCACTTGCTTCATCGACAACTTCGTCCAGAAAGACAACATTTAGAGGCAAAGAGACTATCAATGGAGAATGTTTTAGGGAGGAGAGGGGAGGACCTCATCGGAGGGGAATAAGCTTACGAGCGAAGGAGCACCTCATTTTCAAAGTAGGAGAATCGTGCGAGCAGAGAACGAGTTTTAGCATTTGAGAGTGATTGGTAAAAGAACTAGGGTTTGAGAAGCGGGTGGAAATTGAGAATAAAAGAGTGAAAGGGGAAATCTAAAGCGGAAGAAATTCTAAAGGGAAACATGACACTAAATTAAAAAAAAATTCGTGAAATATTTTTTACTTTACGCGAGTGCAAAGCGGGAACGTGAAATCTTTTTAGCCGCATTTTTATTTTTTAGGGAAATACTTTTTGGTTGCATTTAGAAAGAAACGCCATCAATTTTTGCAACTATAAATGGTTTTTCTTGTAGTGCGATGATCCCTTAACAAACTAAGAGGTGCTTGAAGATAACTGTGATAAAGTGAATGTTGGGTTTGCTTGTGCATGTTTTGTTAGATGTTGTGATTGGCGTGGATGTGTGTTTATTTGCTTCTACATATGTTCTTAGATCGTGTACTCACTCTTGATCATTATATCATCTGCATGACATGATACCAGGAAAAGAAGGTAACTAGTTAGAGTTATTTAGTGAATGTGATCGAGTGGTATTAAGGTGAAGGTATCAATTGGGATGACTAAAGGACGATGATGAAGATGCTAGAAGCTACATAACCATATTGACTTTTTCGATCAAGATCAAGTTAGCTCTTTGTTGTTGCGACTTATCTATAACTAAGTCACTTGGTGAACAATCTTGTGCACGGACTAACTAATTGGGGTTTACCAATTTGTTAGTGGTTGTAGGCGACAATGATGGAAACTATAAGGTTGACTGGGTTGTTCGCTGGCTGAGCAGTTAAAACGCTTAGCGGTTCCATAACGGTAGATGCGCAAAAAGTTATAGTGGGATAAATTGAGATATAGCTGAAAATAACGAAGACGCAAAAAACTTTATTAGATAAAAACCCAGATATTTAAAGTTAATTTATTTTCATTCTCACTTAATTTGCATAGAAAAAATAAACATTGTTTCTTGTATGACAAAACCAAAGAATGTCATGATTTATGCAGTCTATATTTAGTGACTACGGTAGATTTCTAACTTATATCGAGCTCTTACACCTTATAATTAATTCATTACTCTAACTTTGTTGATTTTGTTTAAAAGAGAACTAGTCAAATCAACCTATTTAAAATATTGTTGCGAAAGCAGATGCTAAAATGCCTTGATTTAGCGGGTGTAGCGGGGCTCAAAGCGGATATACTGTTTAATAGCGTTATATTGAAAGAGTGTAGTGGTTGAAGAGCGTTATGCGCTATAGTGGGGATTTTGCAAGGCTTTAGTGAGGCTTTAACTGCACAATCCGCTAGTGAAGGTGTCCATAGTGATGTTTTACCACGTGGATGCTATGAAAGTTAAATCTAGAGCATTTGCATTTACAACGCTGAATGGAAATGTGTAATGTGATAACCTATATTTTGAATTGCCAATTACATGAGTATAAATGATGAAAAGTTTACTTAAATAATGATTAAATGAACTAAATAAAGAAACTTAGTCAAAATGAATTTAATTAATCAAATGTATCGAGACACTTAGAAGGTTGAATGAATTTGAGAAAAGAGTAATTGTAGTAAAATTTTATTTCACACATTTTATAAATGACAAATGTGTTATAATCTAAGTGAGAGGCTAGTGGATCAAGACATAGTGCTACGGATATGGTGTGGCCCAAGCCCATTTAGCAACCCTAAATAATCCATCCTCTCTTCGTTCGTTTCATACTTTCAAAAATATAAAAGAAAAAAATGTTAATGGCAACAAATTAGAAGAAAACAAAAGAAGGTCAAGCCTTTTTTAAAGAACAAGCTCTCATCTACAATAATGAAGGATTAAATCAACGAAAAGATATTAAGTGAGTAATGTTATCCCTATTTCGAGTTTAGCCTTGTGTGAATTTGAATTTGATGATCGTATGATATTTTTTATAATCATGGGTTTGCTTGTTTTGCCATAAGCAAGCATATATAGAAAACTATGAAAGTTAGTAAACTATTTTGGGTAACATATGAACTACAATCATTATGAAACACATGTTCTGATAGGATATTCATTTGAGAATTTTCCATTCCTTTAATAAACTGTTATGAATTTTTAAAGGTGGAAAATGAAAAATCTTGGAATCTAAAATAGCACACAAATATGAGAACTTATTATTATTGGCTTAAATTGAGATATCATGTTGAGAATGTGATTTATGACTTTTAGGATTTTTTATGAATTTTTTTTCGATAATTTTCCATTTTTATTTGGATTTTCAAATTGAAATAAAAGGAGAAAGTCAAAGACCACTAGCTCAACTGGTTAGTGATATGACGATCTAAAATAGGTTCTAGAGGATATGAGTTCGAATTTTTGATGGATCAAAATGAGTGCTCCACTTGAATAAAGTATCACTCTTATTATGAAAAGAATAAAAGGAGAAGATGAGTAGTTAATTAAGTGGTAAATCTACTAAGTAATTAGTAGGAGACAAATTCTCCAACTATCATACTATTACATTGTCAAAACTGAAAAAAGAATGTCAAGAACCAATAAAATTTTGAAAAGTGTACAAAGTGGGTAGGAAATGCCTAAGCAACTGTCATTTGAACTTAACTACAAAGCTGTCAAACGTGCGACAATTATAAGCCTTGATAAAGATAATTCGTGAAATCTATGTGAAAGATAATTTCGGCAACATATAGGAAAGTTAACATGTCACGATCTAGGGAAAGTTGCAACAACATATGGGAAAGATAAAATGCATGAGCCTAGGAAAAGATAATCTAGATAGCTTATGGGAAAGATAACATGCGGTAGCCTAGGCGTCGACTAGATTTCTAGCCAACATCGGAATTATGAGTAGTGTTAGATATTAATAAAGATATTCACTGATTTCTAGTAAAGAAAATGTAAAATGAGGAGTTGAGAAAGAGTACAATATCTAATACCAAAAAAGTGAATAACACAAGACGTAGAGTGGTTCGATCTTGGTAAAGATATACATCCACTATGGTTGTTTGTTTTATTGCTTGATATTTTTGGTTACAAGAGAATCATTATAAGAGCTTTGAGCTAAGTTATTTTGCAGGTAAGTTTGGAAAATTCCAACTTTGTACAAGTGTATGAGAATCTTTATATATAATCGTTAAGATCATGTTTTGGAGGGCTCAAATTAACTTGTGGACACTAAGTTTTCTTGTGACCATTGATGATGATATACAGTTTAGATGGCGCTATCTAGGACATTACATAGGAGAACGGTTCATATAAAGGTCAACTGGTGGGCCGTACCATGGCATGCTTGTGTTAGAAAGACAACGCAGGGCAAAGAGTTATGGATGAAAAGTGATGTCGCTGCCATGTGGACTGTGAAATGAGGGTTATTGCTGCATAGTGAAGCTACTGTCAAATAAACAGGGTCATTTTATGTTAACCTTGTCTGCGGCATAGTGTGGAGTCGTCATCTCTTTATGTAAGGTCAACCATATGCTTTTGTCAAACATTTGCCAAGCCAAAAAAATGAGACGAGTAGAGAGATGGGGCGACTAGGATAATGTGGGCTAGAGAAGATGTAAGAATCAAGCAAGGACACGAGAGACGAGACTCTCTTACTATGAACTAGTCATTATTTGACGGAGCGAGGGGTAGTTATACGTGGGGCTTTAAGCTTTTTGTTGGTAGTGATGGTTTTACGATCAGGAGCTCAGATCAAAGTGATAGCAAGGTGTAACATCCTATATTTTGAGGCTCGAAAATAAATGCTAGTGATGCCGTAACCATCCTTAGCATTTTTTCCCAACGACAAAATATGATTAGTTATTGTATCATTAACATTAAGAGCATATGAATTTATAATCTTTAACAAAAAAATTCGTTCATAAACTTGCAAATTCATCACATTCAATTACATAACCCCACAATTAACCGTTCATATGAAATATAGTAATCATTAACCAAGAGTGACATATAAAGATGTCCATTTGGATGATCAGAGTCGTAACTATGTAGACTGTTATAACCCCTATCATTACATACAATCAATGAAAATAAAAATAGTTGCACAGCGGAAATTCACTCTAAATAGTAGCTTGCCTCATGCATGTCTCCAGAAGCTTATTCATCTAACTTGAAAAACCATATTCTCAACCCACCCAATTCCAATTGAGCACCTAAGAGTTTAGAGGGAAATCCAAAACTTTGGTCGAACAAAAATCTGATGTAAATAATATCAGTCCACTCTCATACCAAAATAGATACTTGGTGAGATCACACTGCTACGCAGAATAGGTTCTCCCCTCAGTAATATCATATCAAACAATATGTCAACAATAACTTGCCCTACAGCTAAAATAATTAGAACATAATATAACATCAACATCAACATCATGCATAATGAGTCAAAATGAATTATCCATTGGTAACTAGGGTCAATGGATCACACATTCTTATAATTGCCCAATCCCATATGAATAGTTCATGGCATAGTTTTTCCAAGGACACCATGAACCTATTAGTTTTCATAAGCCAACTAAAAACCTATCGAGCTGGCTCGGCCCAAAAATATAACTAGATAAATATAATCAGATAATCTAAAATCTCTTGTCCAACAAGAGGATATACCAACGGCTTCTATCCAAGAAAATAAAAACAATAGTGAGCATCTCTGCTAAGAGTTCCTTTCTATGCATAACTTTGAAATTTTAGCCTCCATATTGGCAAAGCCAGTGCATTGGAATCCAACCCCTAGACCTGCATATCTACTCCTCTCCTTGCCTAGGCTATATCATGAATATAAATCATACCTTGGATGGTGGTGCCTTCCCCTTCTTCTTTGCCGATGGAGCACTCGATGAGATGTGAATAACATTTAGTGCATAAGCTTTCACCACCTTCCTTTCTTTATCTGGTGGTGGACAGTCCTTCATGCCTAGGTTTATCACAATTGAAGCACACTTCTTCACGGCTGGGCAGTCCTCAAAGAGATGTCCCATCTTTTTGTAGTTATAGCAAGTTGGATCAAATTTTATTTTTTTCCCCTCCTTGCTTTGCATCCATTTCTTTCCCTTGTTATTCCCAGATTGCTTCCTCTTTCCACCTCCACCTACTTGTCATTTAGTTTCTTTCTTTGGAACTACATTTTGCTTTGGCTTTCTGTGACACCCCGTAAATTTAATGCTAATTAATTACCAATTACTAGTACTAAAAAATAGAAATTTTGCAAACAAAATAATTTGGCTATGAAACTTAAACTGTTGCGTTCGTGGCAATTTTCTGATCAATTTTCATATATAAAGTTTTTCGATCGGAGCTCAAACGATAAAAATTTTAACGGTTGAATATTTTAGATCAGAAATAATTATATATGTAATTAGGGAAATAAATAAAATTAAATTAGTGCCAATTTACTTTGTTGAATAAGCTAGTATATGATTAATAAACATATATATTTCATTTGTTAATGTACTATTTTATTTCACATATTTGAATAAAATATTTATTTGAATTTAAAGTCGGTGTTATTTATTTTATTCAGCGAATATTTATTTAAATATGTGAAAATATAATAGTACATTAACAAATGAATATATATATATATACTTATTATTATCAAACAAAAATCATATACTAGCATATTCAACAATCTCCCCTTTTGATGGTAACAAACATATATTTAAGATTTTGAGTTTATTAAATGTATTTGATCATTCAATTTGCTCCCCCTATTTGAATGCTCCCTCTCTACAACAAAGCTCCCCATTCATATATGCATGAAAATAAATAAAAATATGCAAATGGATCTTGATGTAAATAAATAAAACATTTGACCTTTATTTATCAAAATCTTGACTTTTCTCTCCCCCTTTGTTATCAGCAAAAGAGTAATAATGTTAGAAAAATAGAGATAAAGTGAGACATTAATAACATTAATACCAAATCGAGTATAAATATTAAATTTCAACAAAAAATCAAACAAAAATCATAAATACTCTGTTTGGCGCATATTCCACTTTTATAATGATAGGGGTGATGTAAAACCATATAGCGGTGTCTATTTGTAGTATATGTATATCAGGAATTTGAATATCTACTAACCATGCATAACCGTTAGGACTTTTAAATGAGATTAGTAGTATTATTAATTTTTTTTAAAAAAAAATGAATTTCAAGCATCTTCTAACCACGCATAACCGTAAGGACTTTTAAATGAGATTAGAATCAACTTGTCTATTTAATCAATCAATTTTGATATGCGTTCCATACATGCATAACCGTGAGGACTTTTAAATGAGCATGAAAGCACATAATCAAAAATTCCAAGTAATTCACCCATGCATAACCGTGAAGACTTTTAAATGAGAGCGAACACTTTGGATGTTTTTTTTTGCTAAAAATATAATGAATTGAAAACAAATGATTTCCCGTTTAAAATACCACATATTGACATACTATATTGGATTTTGATGAATGATGATCGTTAGAAATATGATAGAAATAGGGATGATCATGTAATTTTTACCAACAAAAAGTTTTTATAACTCTTGTTTAAATTTCTAAAGAAATTTACTACTTATACCGTCTCAAGTTATAATATATGATTAATATCAATACTTATCACTTTTTCAATCACTATTTATCTTTTCGACAATCAATGGGGAGTCAGATTAATTAATGTTGTCATTTAAAATCAAATCCAAAAATAATTATAAAATTAGATTTTCCAAAATGACTAATCTGAAACAAGGGCAAAAAAAATATTTTTCTGGAAAGGGTTTTATAAAAGAAAAAATGTCTGCTTTTTGAAATTAATTTGAAATGAAAAATATGCAGATATTTTCTTTGAAAACGATGCAATTACTGAATGTCTCAACATAAATCATGTTCCACTAGTAATTTTTTTATCAATGATATTACCAGTGTAATCTGCATTCGAATTTCTCTTAGTCTTAAGATTATTATTACTAGATTGATGTCATAGACGAGACCACGAAGTGTGCAACAAAATATCTTAAAATCATTTTTAACAGCTTTTAAGTGAAATTACATTGAATCCATGCAAATAAACAAATAATGAACATAGTATCAGATCCAGAAGTAGTAAAATAAGCAAATATATCCACTCGTATCTTGAGTAATCAGCAATCAATAAAACATCATCATTAATCCAAACAAATATATATGAAGTAGTTCAAAGATTCTAGATGTACATGTAGTGTTCTCGGCATCCAATTATTTTGAATAAATCGGAATCATTATCAACATTCATTATCACATAACTGGCTGATTTAATTCAGATTATGGTGCAGATTTTCACATTTAATAAATCATTCAAGATGAATATACCATTACCTATTTTTACCTTTACCGACAATATTTCATTGTTGCCTATTGTGATTCTGCCACCTTTATACTAGGCTAAGGAACTTTGATTTGTCGTCCGTTGTGTGCCTGGCACAGTCAGAATCCAGGTAACAATGTTGTTGTTCCTTAGCCTGCCACCGTACCTACAAGAGAAAAGATTTTTGTGACCTATTTGTTTTTATAGGTCCATGGTTGTTAGAGGAAAATGATTTTGAAAAATATGTTTGAGTACACCGAAAGCTATTTATATTTGTTCCTTTCGACACCCAGATTTGTTTGTCTTTGAGGATTTTATATTCATGCCTTTTGGAACCCAAATTGGAATTGTTTTCTCGTGTTTGGGTCTATACCAACAAATATTCCGATTGTGCCCAGTTTTTCTACAAATTGTGCACTCAAATTTGACTTGATTAATTTTGCTTTTAATAAGTCCAAGTTGATTATATCCAAGTCCTTGTCTATCTGTATTAACAGTTTGTTTCCCTAATAGCATATTTAACGATCTTTCACTTTTGGAAATTTTCTTAAAGTTGTAGACAATTGTTGGACTTGTGTTTTGAGTGATTCATTTTCCTTCAATAATTGAGTGCATTTATTAATAGAATTTTCTCTCCTCTAGTTTTCACTTTATTTTAAAATCAAAATTTCACTTTCAAGCGATTTAGTTTTAGTTTCTGATTTTTTTATTTCTTCTTCGAATGTTAGACACTTATCACATTTGGGGTTCTTGCTTTGATAGTTTTTTTTACTAATTGATCTAGCTATTTATTTAAATCTACCAAAGTATCTCTTTGTGATTCAATTTTAGTGTATCACTCCCTAAGTCTTTCAAAACAATCATTTATTTCGTGGAAAATATATCACCTCGAAGGCATAGATCTGCTTTTTCACTCTCGCTGCTTGTGCTTTTATAATCATTATCACTTTTATTCCACATGGCTACAAAACTTCTCCCTTTTTGATTTCTTTTCTTGGCCGTGTCAATTCTGAGGATAATTGGCTTGATGTGACTAGGTTTGTTGCACTTGTGACATATGATCTCCCGCTCTTCTAGGTTGTCTAGTACTTTGACTATTCTGCTTTTTAATTACTGATTTAGAACTAGATTTCCATGTCTGTGATTCCACCTTTTTAATTTCTTTATCATCAGTGCCACTTCAGCTGCTCCATCCTCATCATCGTCATCTTCACTTTCGGTCATTTATTTAAGAGCTATTGATTTCTTTCGAGTATCACGTCCTTTACGTTTTTCTTTGAATTTCATTTTCGTCTTATAAGTGGTGAGATTTCCGATGAGTTCTTAAACTTTGATTTGTTTCAAATCTTTTGATGCTTGAATGGCTGTAACTTTCGCTTCAAAACTTTGTGGAAGGACTCTGAGGATTTTTCGGACTATTTCCAAATCTGTGTATGATTTTCCAAAAGCTTTTGATTTGTACACGATATTGGAAAGTCGTTCATACTTCTCTTTGACATTTTCATCCTTGGCCATTGTGAAGTTTTCGTATTCGCTGCTTAGCATGGCAAGGAGAGATTCCTTGACTTGAGATGTTTCTTCGTGAGTCACTTCAAGTATGTGCCATATTTCCCGCGCAGTTAGACAATGTGAGACATGATTAAATTCAATTTGATCCAACGAACAAATAATAGAATTCATAGCTTTAGCATTAGCATTCTATAGTCTATTTTCTAGATCTGTCCATTGATCCATCGGTTTATTTATTTCCTGATCATCTACAACTATAGTTGGTGCCCTATAACCTATCTGAACAATATTCCGAGCATCAATTGTTTTCAGAAAAATTTTCATTCTATTTTTCCAGTAAGCATATTCACCATTGAACATTGGTGGTCTAATTATGGATTGATCCTTAGCAAAAACATTATTAAAAGAATCCATTTTTAAAATTCAAATTTTTAAAACAAAATTTGGTTTTTGAAAAATCAAAATTTTAAAACAAAAATCGACTTCTATTGCTAGCTCTGATACCACTTGTAGGATCGATTTCACCCTAGAGGGGGGGGGGGGGTGAATAGGGTGACACTATCAATCATAAAAATTTAATGCAGAAGTATATAAAATAATTTTAACATAGACATAGCAGAATAATAGTAGCACATATAATAGCAGATAATACATGCAGAAATAGAACAACGCAGATTTACCCAGCTTTTGCAAAACCCTGCATGCGTGCTGCCTCCAAGGTTTCTACTAGAAATTATATATTCATACGCTTGCACACGTAAACTCGCGACACCCGCTATCGACTAACCTAACTCTACGCTCAAAACACTGCCACAACTTAGCCACTGAGTTGCGAATTCTCGAACTACACCACCGTAGTTCGTCCCTAGCCACACGACTAGACTTTACAATAGTTTAAAAAAGAAATACAAATTAAAAACAATTAAAAAAAACAAAACCCTAATTTTTAAATATTAAACCCAAAACTAATTAAGACCAGCCCAATTAACAAATTAAAAATGAATCCCCTTTTTCCTTTTTCTCTATTCAGCCTGTATCCTATTTCTTTGAAAAATGGCTGCCTAGTTTGCTCGTTCGTTCCTCTTTGCCCTAAAATTAGGGCTTTGCCGATGAAACCTCCACTTGAATTGATAGTTGATGGTTTGAATGCTTTCTTTTATTGATTAATTCTTTCACAGCTCCATCATTTGAGTCAAGGTCGATTGTTAAAATGGTATGCGACTTTTCCTTTTTCGATATTCGATTAATACTCGAATTTGATTCGAGTTATTAGCTTGTTCCTTTTTGTTGTTGCTTGAATTCGAATGATTTTTCAGGCCGATGATGATTTGGGTTAAATAGGTTTCTAATTCCTATAATTTTATTCGATTGAATTTTCGAATTCGTTTGATAATTTTTGACTAGGCCGTTTGATTATGCTTTAATGCTTGAGATTTCTATGACTTGTTCAATTCATTTAATTCTTTGCTATGGTTGCTTGGTCACCATGGCTCCATGAGTTTGCTTGATTATCACGGTTTTGATTTCTAATTTGGTCCGTGAATATCTGGTTTGACCTCTGCCACTTCGACTTGTTAAATTTCTTTTTGCTCTGTAAATTCGGCCATTGATTTTTGATTGCATGCTTATGATGTTTTCTGAATGGTTCATAACAACTGTTCTGTAGTCCGACCATTTATATGCTGTTGTCTCTAGTTTCACTGCGTATATAGATATATATATTGTAACGACCCATAAATTTTGATAAATAAATTGGTTAAATTAGTAAGATTTTGTAATTAAATTTAGAAAGAAATAATTTTTTTATAATTTATATGGAAGTAAATGTTAAGAATGGATTGTAGCAATGGTTATTAAAAACTAATTATTGTCAATTGAAGTGAAATCACAATTCAAAATGAAATGGAAGTAATTTGTTGCACTTGGGTATAAAATTTGAAAATAAGCAAACAAAAATAAGTGTTGTATAAATAAAGGAATTTGTACATAATTAATAGTAATTGAATGAATTCGGTATTATGTATGTAGTTATAATAATTGGTTGAAATCAAATTTAAAATGATTTATTGAAATTAAATTTTAATTAATTGGATCTATTGTAGTAAATGGAATTTAATATTACATCATTTGAAATTAAGATTAAATAGGAATATTAATGCACTATGGTATAAACCATGATGATTGTACTGCAAAATGAAATTTATTGAATAACTAAATTATTGCAAACCCAATTAATTGAAACAACTGTGAGGTCAAAATTGATTGTAAATAGTAAGTTGGGTAATAAAATTCAAAGTTACATTAACTGATGAAATAATATGGGATAAACTGTAATTTGATAAAATCAATGTTAATAAGAAATGTAATGGGTGTTATACTAGTAATGAACTTGAAGTGATGAAAGGTATTTGATGAAATTCTTTAATAAATGAGAATTTGTTGTTCTAGTATTATAAACTTAGGTATAATTTAAATTGCTTCTAATAAAATATAATAGAAAGGAAAGTATTATAAATAAATGGTTATAAACTTAAGTAAACAATTGAGATGCTAAGAAATTGGATTAAGCATAAATACTATAAATAAATAAATGATAATAAATGAAGTTATGCAATAATGAAAGGATGAATAAATATAATGCAATAAAAGAAGAATCTGATATGACATTTATAAATGAAAACGAATATTTGTAAGTAATAAATGAAAATAATTGAAATAAACATTGAATCAATGAATAAAAGTAAAAGTTGTAAAAAGTAAATGTAAATTTTATTGATGAATCCTTATATGAATAGAATGGGAAATGAAACAATAAATGTTATGAGATGAAATTTATAAGAATGAGACTGAATTAGGCAAAATGGTGATAATCATTAATTGTTTACCCATTTGTTTCATCCATTGAATTAGTTTTAAATCCATTGGAATAAAACGTAATTAAAAACTACGTTAATGGAAATTAAGAGGAAATTTAAGAATATTAATGCAATAACTACAAACCAATGTAAATTACATCCATTTGATAATAATAGATTGAATAATAGAATGAAAAGTAATTAAATGAAATTTTTGAAAATTTAATTTATAGTTTCTGAATTCAATGAAGTTGAGGTAAACACTGAAATTGATAAATTAATCAACTCTAAATTGACATTTAAATTTGGGTAAATTAGTGTAAATGATTTATAAATTTAAAAATGATGAAATTTGTTAATTATAGAGTTGAAATTGGAAATTTGATTTAATTTGTTAATTTAATTAATTAATATAAAATAACTATTTTGGCCACTGACTTGGATTTTGACGAAACCAGTTTCATCGGATCCGTAACAGTGAATTATTGTAGGATTTCAAGTTTCGTAGCGATCGGACCTGTCGTTTGATCGTACAGACTCGAAACGCCTTGAAATCATTGAAATTGAAATCAATTTGAAAACTATTGATTTTAGCATAACTTCTTCATACGATGGAATTTGGACTTGAAACTTTTTCCATTGCGTTTAAAATATTTTAGAACATCCATTTTGATATATGGGTTGATCCAATTTCGTTCCGGAGTCAGAACGGGCTTTTCGGGCCATTCATCGTTCAGCGCGTTTATAAATCGAGTCCATCTATTCTATTTCAATCTTGCCTATATATACCCTGTTATAAACCCTAGCCTACCTCTATTTCTCATTTGTCTGTGCGTACAATTCCTCTTGACCTCCTCATTTCAATGGCAGACAATTCCAAACCCAATTGCAATTCAAAAGTCAAAGTGAAATTTCAAACTTCTCAAAAAAATTCATAAAAATTATACATCAAAGCTAGCGATGTACGCATCTCAAATCTGCAGTTCGTTTTTGGTTTTGAATCACCGTTTTTTCGGAAATCGCAAATCAATTCTCGACCGTTCATCGTGCCACGATCAACTGTGTCAGATCGTCGAATCGAGGGTAGGGTTTGGTGGAGATTGATGAGAGGAGTTCATCTATATGGTTTGTTTCGTGAATTAACAGATAGATTTGCCTCAAAAATTCAAATAGGGCTTCATTTTTTTGTACGGTGGCTGATCTCGTACGTGGGTTCGTGGGTGGTTCGCGATGATTGAGGGAGGATCGGCGGTTTTCTGGTGAGTGCCGTGACGTGGAAGTGGACCGACCGGAGGCGCGACGTGGTGGATGTGGAATGATTAACGCGATGATCGGTTAGGTGGGCTAGGGTTTGCCTGGGTGCGTGGTTTGCGTGTATGGAAGAAGAAAGGCACGTGGCCGTTGCGTGGTAAATGTTATTTTGTTTATTTTTGTTTTATTTAAATTTTTATTTCAATTGTTCTAACTATCGTATCTTTTACATACGAACTCGGTTTTACGCGCGGTTTTCTCCGCTAGGTTTGTATTGGAATTCCGGACATTTTGGTGCTGGTTTGGACGAATTCTGAGACTGTCAAATTTTGGGTTTAAATTGGATTTAAATTCAATTTAAATTCAAAAGGTGAGTGTTTTAACCCACTCACAACTTCTAAAATTTCTTATGTTTGTTAAATTTAATTTATGTTGTGATTCTGAATTTATTTATGACTGTTTGTATATTTTTAAATCATCCTCTCAGTTAATTGCATTTATATAAATTAAATCGTTATTTAATTTAATATTGAATATAACTGCCTGTTAATTAATTACCCGTTATATATTATCAGTTATATATTGATATTGATTGATTGTTTTGGATGATTGTGATGGATGTATGATTTTATGATGGGTGAATGGATGTTTATTTATATCATCATGATCTTCAAGTTCTTTATTGATTTGTCATTATTTTTCGGGATTGAGGTTTGAAATGATATAACCGTATTTTTATTTTTAATTGCGGATTGAAATGATAAAATATCCGTATCACTTGACCATAGGATAAAAGGTTTTATACAGACACCGTGGTCTATATATATAAAAATATTTTAAATGATTTCTATGGTTTTGTAAAGAAATATATGGGTTATATAAATATTAATTTTAGATGTTATGTAAATGTTATCTTATAATTGATTTTAGCTATGTATAAGTTGCTTTGAAATATAAAATAAGTTGAATAATAATTTTGATTGGTTTTATATAATATGGTTAAGTAGCTGTTTAAATTATATTGTATATATAGTTATAATGTCTTAAATAAAACTGAGGTTGGAAGATAAATATGAAATTGATGTGAATTAAATTATTTAAGAATTTTACTCGAATAAATTTGATTTGAAATTGTGATAAATTTGAGAATATATGAAATTGAATTTATTTAAGAATTAAACCAAAAAGGGTTGATGGGAAAATTTATTAAATTGGAAATTTTAAAGGGTATAATTATTATAACTTGATTAGGGGTCTAGGTGAATTAAATGATTATTTCAAGGTTAATGAATTGAAGGCAATATCTAGTCATTTGAAATTTGAGTCTTATTTAAATGATAAGGGGTTTATTATGTAAAATATTTCAAACTAAATAATAGAAAATTTAATTGTTGAATCGAAAGTATCAAATTTAGTTTTGAAATTTTGGAATATTTAAAGCCTTGAAATATATCGAAATTGAAATGTATATAGAAATTGAAATGTTTTGAAGTTATGAATTTCAAAGCATTATGTTTTAAAGGTGTTAAAATATCAAATGTTGGGTTTGAAGTATAAAATTTGGAAGTGTTATGATTTTGAAAAAGGGATATATTTGAAATAAAATGATATTATATTGATTTGAAATAAAAGGGATATCATATTGATTTGGTTTTTAAATTGGAAATGATATCGTATTTATATGGTTTTGAAATAAATATTATATCCTGGTTTTGAAGTATAAATTATGTTGAAATGACCGCGGTGTTATAATAACGTTGGGTTGTTAAAGTGACCGGGATCGGAAGTTGTCATACTCTCTGCCAACTCCAAAAACCACTTTAACAACCGTATACGCGGTGGATATTACATAATGTAGTAGGATGGTGGCGGCGTTTTCTTTGAGGTAAATACGTGGACCCGACTCCCGTGAGTTGGCATAAGGTGGCTAAAACATGAGCGATTGACGTGCTAATGAGGTAGCACCTTTGATCGGATACATCCCTTCGATATTATACTTTGACTTTCGATTTATTCGGTGGCCACTTTTTATTTTGATTTGGGGGTGTGGCTCGAGGTGGGCGGTAGCTGCGCGCTACGCGTTACCATCGGCCCGGAAGCATAATTGGTATATCTACCCTTGTATTGCATAGTTGTGCCGTGTCACCTACCCTAGCGCGCCTTGTACGAGTTTGATTTGTTTCGTACCTATGGAGTATCCTCTGGTAGCCTCCCGATCAGGAGGTATTACGGTACTGTATAGACTATTGGCAGTATTACGTGTTAAGGTGGAAAATGTAAAGCCTTAACGCTATTTAAAAGTAAGTTTATTTTGCTAATAGACATTATTATAATAGCGAAATATTACTACATAGTAAATAGTTTAACGGATCCTTAGGAGATGTGAATCCCGAGTATCTCTTAAGTTACTGCACTCACGATAGACACTGGATAGGAGATGTCAAATCCCGTAAATATCTCTGACACCGTTCCGCTCATATTATTTACTGTTGATTTAACTTACATAAGATCTTTTAGTTCTGACTCGAGTGTTTTGTATTTTCAATTCGCTCGGGTCAGCCTGAGCATTTCAGGAATTGAAGGCCTTATTTTTGGAGGACGAAGACGAAGATTGTATTATTACTATTATTTACTATAGTGTTCCACTGCATCACATTGTTCCACTGCATTGTTATTATTCTTTGGTATGTGTAACTCTGATATATATTGTATAAGTGATGTGCACGTAAATGTGCATATTTTTACCACCATATTTATTCTATTTAAATTAAATAAATGATCATATTGGATATTTTAACTTGTTTTAACCAAAATTCATATTAATTCCAAATTTTCGCATATTCATCTTTATATAGGGGCAAAACGGTCATTTGAGTGCATATATTTCTTTGAGAAAAATCGATTGGAAATATACATATATATTTTTGTAGGAAAATGGTCTCAAATAGGAGTGGTTTCATGAAGGAATATGCATGGACAAAGAATATAAAGGAATGAAGATGGAAATAATTCAAAGTGAAGATCATGGAGGACCCCGCCTACCCACCTACCTTAATGTACAAATTAAAGGCTAATGCACATGCTTATGGAGTTAATGGTTTCATGTACACTTAGTGGGGGATTAAGACATGTTAATGGTTACTTGGCCTCCACACTTCCTAAGGGGCATTTTGGGCATTCCCCAAAAATATGAATTAGGGTTTCATACATGTATAAATACCCATACATTTCATGTAGTCTCCACTCTCTTACTCCTCTCTCTCTTAGGCATCCTTCTCTTTAGTTTAGTTTATATCAAATAAAAGAAAGCTCTCTTTCTCTTTTCATGGCTACTTAGCCATTTTTATTTTATGTAATTTCTTTTCTTTTTATGCAATGTTAATTAGTGTTTCCTTTTACTTACATGTTCATTTCCTTTCATGCTAGTAGTGTAGATCTCTTTTCTTTTATGCAAGTTAATTAGCTTATCTTTTCATTTTGCTCTCTTTTTCGTCTTCTTTTTGCTTTCATGTTGTTTGCTACATTTGTTCATATGATGACAAATATGAGAGGCTAAACCTCTTCAATTTAGGGGTAATGAAGCTCTCTAATTAATGTAGCTTCAACATTTTGTCAATTCATGCTCTCTTTTTGTGCTTAATGAGAATGATTGAAGTGGTTTAATTTGTTGTCTTTGCTTTGAATTTGATAGTCTATATTGTTGACACCAAATAGGCTATGCTTAAACAATCACTAACACAAATGCCTCTTCATGAATATATGAAACTTGACAAAGAAAATGAAAATGAAATCTATTTTAAGTATGGCTTATTAACTATTGATTAGAAACATAGACCATCAAATTTTAATTTCAAATCACTTTCTTATGCCATAATCATATATTCATGAAGAGGCATTTGTGTTAGTGATTGTTTAAGCATAACCTATTTGGTGTCAACAATATAGACTATCAAATTCAAATCAAAGACAACAAATTAAACCACTTCAATCATTCTCATTAAGCACAAAAAGAGATCATGAATTGACAAAATGTTGAAGCTACATTAATTAGAGAGCTTCATTACCCTTGAATTGAAGGGGTTTAGCCCCTCATATTTGTCATCATATGAACAAATGTCGCAAACAACATGAAAGCAAAATGAAGAGGAAAAAGAGAGCAAAATGAAAAGATAAGCTAATTAACTTGCATAAAAAAAAAGAGATCTACACTACTAGCATGAAAGGAAATGAACATGTAAGTAAAAGGAAACACTAATTAACATTGCATAAAAAGAAAAGAAAATTACATAAAATAAAAATGGCTAAGTAGCCATGAAAAGAGAAAGAGAGCTTTCTTTTATTTGATATAAACTAAACTAAAGAGAAGGAGGCCTAAGAGAGACTAAGAGAGAGAGGAGTAAGAGAGTGGATGCTACATGAAACATATGGGTATTTATACATGTATGAAACCCTAATTCATATTTTTGGGGAATGCCCAAAATGCCCCTTAGGAAGTGTGGAGGCTAAGTAACCATTAACATGTCTTAATCCCCCATTAAGTGTACATAAAATCATTAACTCCATAAGCATGTGCATTAGCCTTTAATTTGTACATTAAGGTAGGTGGGTAGGTGGGGTCCTCCATGATCTTCACTTTGAATTATTTCCATCTTCATTCCTTTATATTCTTTATGCATGCATATTCCTTCATGAAACCACTCCTATTTGAGACCATTTTCCTACAAAAATATATATAAATTTCCAATCAATTTTTCTCAAATAAATATATGCACTTAAATGACCGTTTTGCCCCTATATGAAGATGAATATGTGAAAATTTGGAGTTAATATGAATTTTGGTTAAAACAAGTTAAAATACCCAATATGATCATTTATTTAATTTAAATATAATAAATTTGGTGGTAAAAGTATGCACATTTACGTGCACATCAAATACCCCCACACTTATCTTTTTATTCGTCCTCGAATAAAGAAAAACTAAGATAAATTCGTTTTCGTAGGGAGCACGATTGCATTGAGCGTATGCAACAAGCCGTTAAACCTCTGGGTGTCCCCAGTAGGACGAGTGTTGTCTCGTGATGGTTTTCAGTGGATACTACCCACAAAATCCACATGCAGGATGAAAATATTTACAAGGAGATGAATGCGAATTTTGAAAATATTTACAATGAAGGATTTACTTTTAAATCGACACAAATAAGTTAAATATAGGTTTTGGTTATCATCTTGAAATTTTTTAGTCATTTACTCGTCAAAATTTTCAATAAAAACAAAGTTATCATAACAAATAGACTATAGTTTAACTTGTTATTTTGGTTGATAACAAAGTGTAATTATGAAAAGGATTCTTAGTTGATTATCAAAGTTTATCAAAGTGGTATTTTTATTTCTTTTCAATAACAAACCAAATCGACTAAGTAAAAATAGTGCTAGGATTTCAATTGCTTGCTCTCTCATTATTTGCAAGAAATATTACACACCTAGCTCAGGTAAACTGAGGCCAGATATACCACCCATGCACTGCCTTTCGGGCTTATGTGAGGGGAGTACAGAGCATGGCGAGTGCACACACTTTCGTGCATACACCTATCGACCGTAGGTGGTTTTTATTAAGTCTATTCTTTTTTTACATATGTTCCATACATGCATAACCGTGAGGACTTTTAAATGAGTATGAAAGCACATAATCAAAGATTCTAAGTAATTCACCCATGCATAACCGTGAGGACTTTTAAATGAGAGTGAATACGTTGTTATTATTTTTTTATCTTTTTATATTTTTTTAAGAGAGAGAAAGAGAGTTTTGCAAAATCATCTTAGCACCATTTAACTTAGAAGACAAAAAAAATGTTACATCCTTTACTTTAAATTCATTAAAACAAAGATTTTCAATTAGGATGTATTTCACAATTAACACACATGAATCTTCCTATATACTAGTTAAACCATTGTTATTTATAATCTAACTTCATTTTTATTTTTGTTAAGACAAATAAGTTTTCAATAATTTCAATTTAATAAACCAAAACCATATATTTATCCTATAGTGTTTCTTTAAAAATAAATCAAAAACGCTAAAAAACAAATTCTTCTTTTTTTTTGGAATTTTTTTTGAGTTTTTGGAAGAAAAATGAAAAATTAATCCTGAAAAATCAAGAAGAAGATGAGTCTCCCCCCACACTTGATTTTGACTGTGTCCCCACAGTCAACCCAAGTCAAAAGGAACGTTTATTATTATTTACATGAAAATGAAATGTATTTACACGACATCAGAAAGTATATTGCCAAAAAGTAAATGAAACGGAATAAGAATAATCAAATGTTTTTGTAAAACAGCTTCATGAACTGTATATTTGATTATTATATTTTGTCGTTTCGCTACAAGATTTTGTTTTGTTTCCTTCTTTCTCTGTGTTTTTCTTATTACCCCATAACAATCCGCCCTTCTGTATGGTTTAAGTCTGACGTGTGTGGTTTATCGTCGATTTAAAGCGTGCAAAAAGGTGGGACGTTACATATATATATACACATACATACATACGTACGTACACACACACACACACACACACACACATATATATGTGTGTGTGTGTTCACGCATGTATATATTCATGTTTTATATGTTGGTCTGGTCTTGTTTTTTGCGTTGAGCTGTACTCGGTTTAACTTGAGTCTTGTTGCACTTTGGTCGTTGTTAGACTTGATGTATTCTGCACCTCCATTGTCTTCGCTGGTTCATTATTGGACCGTGACTTGAATACTGTCACTGCTTGTTTCATTATGATGTTGTATGTTAGCTTGCATTTTGAACGATCGTTGCATTGCATGTAGTCTGTACTGTGCATTCACATGGTCTGGTCCGGACATCTGATGCATTGTGGTTCGATGCACTTGAATTTTTCCTAATGTGGTTGCTTCTGGTTTCACTGTGTTTGCTGTCTCATTGTATTAAACTTGTTCATTACTGTATATGTACATACATACATTTGTATGTGTGCATATGTGTGTTGTGATGTGGGTCTGTTGGTTCATTATTCTGGTTAACATTGTTTCAACTCCACTGTCGAGTCTTGTGCTTGACCATATGCATATTGCTTGATTCTTGGATTTACTTGTGTACTTCATGGTTGCATTCATTGTTGGACTAGTCAGGTGCACTATTTTCATGTGACGATCTGGTTGTATATATGTTACTTGTTGTGTGACATTTGAACCACTAACTGCTGAGGATTTACCATTGACTGCTGCATTGTGTTCATGTACATTCGAGCTGCTGTACATGTTATCACTACAATGATCATTTACTATTGAGTTGTATGCATGCATATAAGTTTGGTTTCTTGATGTAGTCTTGTTCCTTCCAGTCAGTTTATGTACTGTCTGGACTTGCCTTTACTCTGACCAGTTCATTGAACATGTTACATCTTCATATGTATATACAGTGTTGTTTTTCTGTTTTGTTCCCACTTGGTTGGTCTGCACTTCCACATGAGTTCATATTGTACCTGTTATTTCTTTGAGGCGGATCATATTGTATTTATATCTTTGAGCTTGGGCATGTGTGTTTCAGTTTCACTTGAACTTCATCTTGATTCTAGTTTGAGTTTTGGATCAATTGTGAGGTCTTTACTTGTGGTGTGCATGCTCATTAATCTAGTTGAAATTTATGGCCTTGGTTTCACTCGAGAATTATTTGCATTTTGAATTGCACCTGTGTTGAATCCATCTTATAGCTCGGGTTTGACCTTGTGCTCATGTCGTGACTTTATTTGTATTGCACTTGAGTTGAACCTGGCTTTTGATTGGGTTTGACCTTGTGCTCCCCTGTCTCTGCATTTTTTGTCAAGTGTATATTGGTGTGCATGGCCCTGTGGCATGTGCAGTGATGCACTGTGCATGTCACATGTTGTTCATGCATGATGAATTCAAAATAAATATGATGACGAAAAATCCAAATAACCGAGGCAAATAATATTTTCAAAAACACATTTTATTTTACACTGCAAAGGTATTTCTTTTTCAATTTTACTGCTTCAGTGTGTATTTTGCAGATAACTCAGATTCAGATGCTAGATACAAATTGGAATACAGTTGAAGGTCAAATACGAGTGAAGAGTGATATGTAGCGAGGTGCAAATGTATGTATAGTGAAAAATGTGATGTAATTGATATTGTATTGTAATTGAAAATTATATATATAGTGAGAGCTCAAATTTGTACTATTCAAAATTGTAATAAAATATTTGTTTGAATAAAATATTTGTTTGAATAAAATATTTGTTTGAATTTAAGTATGTGTTATTTATTTTATTAAGCAAATATTTATTTAAATATGAGAAAACAAAATAGTACATTAACAAATGAATATATATTTTTATTATCATCAAACAAAAATCATATGCTAGCATATTCAACAAAGATCAACAGTTACTTAACATTTAAGTAAAGTTAATGTTAATCAAAGTAGAAAGAAATTATCTCGATCGGTCATATAAGGAATTAAAATCAACAAACAATGCATCACATAATTAATTAACATAATTAACCTAACCGGTCGACCTATAACTTGGATCGGTCGACCGATGGAGGGAGTGGCGGTCGACCGGTGGATGATGCTGGCTGTAAATTGAACCTAAGCCAACTGATCAGAACTAATAAATTAAAATCTAGTGAATGGAATCGATTTATGTGCCTGTAATGACACGTAAATTGTCGATAATTAAATTTGTTAATTTAATAAGATTTTGTAATTTAACATTGAAGAGAATAAAAATTTGTGAATTGTTAGTGGAAATAATGACTAGAATGAATTGTAACAATAGTAATGTAAGTTAACTATTAACAATTCATATGAAATCCCAATTAATTGAAATGATGTAAAAGTTATAACTTGGTTATAAATTGAATGTAAGTAAATAAATGTAAGTGTGTATAAACTTTTGAACTAGTACATAATTAGTGGTAATATAATAAAATTTGTATTATAGAGGCAAGTTGTAACATTTGTTTACGATAATAAACTTAAAGGTGTTATAAATGTGATTAAGGTAAATCGTGACTAACATTATTTTAGGTTACACATTATTTAATATATTTAAATTCAATTGGGAATCAATCGCAATCAATTTACTTAATTATTGCGGTTATTGTAGATTAGATTTGTATGTGAAGATATTAATTCAATAAGATGTAACCAAAGTAAATTCTATTGATAATATGATAATAGGTTGGATAAAAAGAATGGAAAATAAAGATTTACTAATTTATTGGGATTTAAATTTAATAATTGGATTAATTGCGAATAATTGAAATTGAATATTCAAGTATTACGTTAATGGAGATTTAGATGAAATTTGAGAATATAAATGCAATAAACCATGAACCAATGTTAATTTTATCTATTTGATGATAATGGATTGAATAACAAGATTTAAAATCAAATAAACGGACTTATTGAAATTTCAATGGATAATTAGTGAATTTATTTAATATTGAAATTTAATACGGCAATGGATAAATTAATTAACTTAAAATTAATATATGAACTTGTCTAAATTATTGTGAAGGTTTAAGAAATCAAAATGATAAAGATTGCTAATTATAAAATTGGAATTTAAAATTTGATTTAATTAATTTAATGTTAATTTATTTAATTAACTGAAAAATAGCCATTTTGGCCACTGATTTAGATTTCGACGAAACAAGTTTCGTCAGATTCATAATGGTGAATTATTGTAGGATTTCAAGTTTCGTAGCGATCGGGCTTGTCGTTTGATCGTACGTACTCGAAATGCCTTGAAATCATTTGATTGAAATCAATTTGAAATAAATTGATTTTAGCATAACTCCTTCGTACGATGGAATTTGGACCTAAAACCTATTCCATTGATTTTAAAATATTTAAAAACATCTATTTTGATATATGGGTTGACCTAATTTCATTCTGGAGTCAGAACGGGCTTTTCGGGCCATTTATCATTCAGCGTGTGAACCAATCTTGCCCATCTATTCTATTTCAGCTTTGCATATATATACCTCGTTTTAAACCCTAGCCTATTTCTTATATTCATTTTTCTGTACGTACAATTCCAATTGCTCCCCTTCCTCAATGTCCCTCTTAAGTTGGATTCATGCGTGACGGGATAGGAAAAACCCATTTCAGGCAAGATCGTCGATTCAAAAGGTCCTGGTCAGACTTTAGTGTTGTAGTATCAAGCGAATCGATGTCAATGTGCAGCTGCCCTCAAATCAGCTTCTTTGCGCTTCTCATTTATCAAGTCTATAGATTCCAAAAGGATATCTCTATTCATTCTGGGGTTGTAGTAGGTCACTCGATGAGAGGGGACTTCGAATTCAATAGGAATGACGGCCTCAGAGCCGCAAGCAAGGACGAATGGAGTATGGCCAGTCGTGGACTTATGGGTTGTTCTGTAATCCCATAATGCCATTGTAAGTTCATCCACCCACTTGCCTCTAGCCTTTTCCAAATGTTTCTTCAGAATGGACTTTATGATTTTGTTTATAGCTTCAACTTATCCATTTACTTAAGGGTGAGCAACTGTTGCAAATATCTTTTCAATATGATGCTGATGGAAGAGTCTTTGAATTTAGCGTTGTCAAATTGGGATCCATTATCAATTACAATAGTTCGTGAAGGCCAAAAAAATAGATGATTTTTCAAACAATGAATTAATTACTTTCTTTCTTGTGATCGTGGTTAAAAGCTCTGCTTTGGCCTATTTAGTCAAGTAATCAACTGCAACGATGGCGTACTTCGCACCACCTTTAGAGATTGGTAAGGAACCGATAATATATATATGCCTCATGCGATAAATGTCTATGGACTGACCATTTGTTTAATTCCCATCGATGGAGCTCTCAGAACTTTTGCATACATCTGGGACTTGTCGCATTGCTTAGCGTAATCAGCCGCATCTCGGTTGATAGTTGGCCAGTAATTTCCATAATGGAGAATTTTCTTTGCTAGGATTTGCCCCCCGATGTGATCGTTACATTTCTCTTCATGAACTTATTTTAAGACTCATTTTATTTCATTATGAACGGTACACCAGAGTAGAGGAACAAAAAAAACCCTTTCTATACATGACTCTGTCCTGAATGATACATCTTGAAGCTTTGCGGAGGATTTTTTGTCTTTCATTCCTCCATTTGCAAAGGACTCCCCGTAGCAAATAATCTTTAATTTGAGTCATCCACGAATCCTTCTTGGGCTCCGTCTCTAGTACCCAGTCGATTTCCATCTGGTTTATGCTTGGAACGTCTTGTACTTCGACTGGAACTAATCCCATTTGTTGTGCCTCCCTGGTACTGGAAAACTTTGCCAATGAGTCGGCCTCTTTTTTTTTATCCCAAGGAATGTGCGTGACTTCATAATACTCAAAGTCAGCCAATAGCTCTTGGACTCGGATAAGGTATGGAGCGAGCCATTTTCCTTTAGTTTGGTGATCTCCCCTGACTTGGTATACCACTAATTGGGAATCCCAAAAGATTTCAAGAAATTTTATTCTTGGTTTCCTTGGTAAATTTGTGTCCAGTAATCAGAGCTTCCTGGCTTTGTTATTCGTTGCAGGGAAGTCAAGATTCAAAGCGTAGAAAATAGATTGATCTTCCGGAGTTGCTAGTATGACTCTTGCTCCAGAACAGTGATCCTACGGGGGCTCCATCCATATACATATTCCATCGGATGGTAGGGTCTTCACTGCTCTCTAGGAGATCATCCTCAGTGAACTCAGCCATGAAGTCCGCCAGTGCCTGTCCTTGGATGGCTCTGTGAGGGAGATAGGTAATATCAAATTGGTTCAACTCGATGTTCCACTTGAGCAACCTGCTAGACGTCTTAGGTCGTTGTAGGACCTATCGTAACGGCTGATCGGTGTAAATGTTGATGGGATGAGCCTAAAAATAGGGGTGGAGCTTTCGTGAAGAAATCAACAAGCAGTTTTCCAAAATTTCTATATCTTCAGATAGTTCCTTTCAGCTCGTACTAATCGCTTGCCAACATAATAGGCATTCTCTGGATCGAATTCTCTATACGAAGCAGTGCGACACTTATAGCATGTATTGGCACAACCAAGTAGATATACAAGTGTTTGTGATCTACTAACTTTGATAGGATGGGAGGCCTTTCTAAGTGGTTCACCAATGCTAGGAATGCATCTCCACACTCCTGTGTCCATTCAAAGTTCATTTTCCCTCTTCTAATCAGGTCGAAGAACAGAATGCATTTATCGGTGGCTCTGGAAATGAACCGACTCAGGGCATCAACCTTCCCACTAAGGCTCAATACTTGTTTGATAGTCTTTGGAACTCGGTTATTGCAAATAACTCGATTCCTTTTGGGATTAACTTCGATGCCGCGAGCATTGACGATGAAACCCAAGAACTTTTTCGATGCAATGCCAAAAGAACATTTCACAAGATTGATCTTCATTCTATAATATCGAAAGATGTCGGACATTTCTGTTAAGTCTCCAATTTGGGTGCTTGATCATCATGACTTTACGAGCATATCATCCACATATACCAACTTTGTCTCTTCAATCTTGATCTTTGAACGGTTAGTTAACAAGGCGTTGATAGGTTGCTCCAGCATTCTTTAGTCCGAATGGCATTACAACATAGTAGTACAATCCAACGCCGGTAATCAAACTGGTATGCTCCTGGTTGGGGATGTGCATCGGGATTTGATTATATCCAGAGTACGCATCCATGAAAGATGGCAATATGTGTCCCGCGATTTAGTCCACCAGTTGATCGATCCTCAGAAGTGGAAAGCTATCTTTTGGGCATGCCTCGTTTAAATTCGAATAATCAATGCATGTATGGCATTTTCCATTCACCTTTCTCACAAATACAGGATTGGATACCATTTTAGGGTAGAGGGCATCACGAATAAACCCATTACTTTTGGGCTTATCAACCTCCTCTTTAAGGGAGATAGATGTTTTTGGATCCATGCCACGCCTTTTTTTCCACCGGGACATGCCTCGAGTTGATATTAACGCATGGCTCGTAATGGCAGGCGAGATCCCACAAATATCAGAATAAGTCCAAGCGAATACATCAATATTCACTCAAAGAAAACTAGCAAATTCTTTCATTATTGGGAGACAGAGCCATGACTCGATCTTTATGACCCATGACGGGTCATTGTGGTTGGTGATCTCAATCATCAGCTCAACCGGTCCAGCCTTGGTTTCTTTGGGTTCCTCTTTGTCATCCCTTGGATCCATGTCTTTATAGAACCGACTGTGGTGTACGAGCTAGGGCCTAGGCACTGGTTGTTAATCTTCGGTGGCATGGATGTAGAGAAACTTATTCGCACCCTACCTTTTTCCTTCCATTGAGCGTCCCTCAACTAAGCCACATAGCAGGTCTTGGTCAGTGTAATAAGGACCTTAAGGCTAAATTAACACTAAAGGGGGAATATTTTTTAATGGATGATATGAATATTTTCAAATTCTTTAAGATTTTACATGGAATAATGGAATTAACAATCATATAAATAATCACAAATCAAAGTACAAATAAAAGTAAATGTAGTAAAAGTAAAAAGTAAAGAACACATCAAGATTTTACACTGGATCGGAGTTACCCTACATCCATTCCCGCACAATTCCTTTTATGGATTTATTTTCAATTAGTAAATGCAAATACAATCTCGATTTTAAGGCTATAGGACACAACCTCCAAAATCTAGGCCTTTGGGTAGGGAAGCTTGATTTTCGGACTACAAGCACACCCACTGGATTTACAGGCTAATATGCACACCTAATTGATTTAACTAGGCTACAATCGCACCTACTTGGATTTCAGGGATACCAAGTACACCACAGAGTATAACATTATGATTTGATAGAGTTTACTGACTTAGATCTTTGATCTTGATTACAGTTGATCCTATAACTCTTGAATAGCACTTGATCTTAAGAGAGATGAGAGGAATCGGAGAGTATATATATGAGAATCAAATTAGGAATGGTTGAATTTGATTCTTGTTGAATTTTGGCCAAGTTTCGATAGAAATTGCTTTAAAAATCAAGAGAGTGAAAAGAGGAGAGAGAAATAAGAAAGTAGTTATTAAAAATTCATTTGAAAGACTGGTATATATAGGGAAACAACGGTCATGTCCATTCGCGAAGAGATATGACGAAAAGACACTTCCATTCAAATTTAAATTTTGAAAAATACGGCCAGTATATTGACATACTAGCAGAGGATATGTCGACATATCCCTTCGTATTTGAAAAATTACTTAATAAAAATTGTTTTGAAAATATTAAGTTTTGCAAAATATTTTGAAACATTATACAAACATTTAAACATAGTTTATACATATTTTGATCATATTAAAACTTAATAAAACTTTATAAAATAATTTTGAAAGATTTAATAAGAATTTTAATATAGTGTAAATAATATATATAATTAATATAGTTATAAATTATTAAAGTGTAAACAATAATTCAATATATATATATAAACTTAAAACACTAAAATAATATCTTTATAAGTATAAGATATTTGAAAATAATTTTAGAAATATTTTGAAAAGATTATTTTAAAATTAAAATATTTGAAAAACAATTTATAACAAAATTAGAGAAGGTAAGAGAGATTAGGAAAGTGCTATCAAGGTTTTAACATAAATTCTATTACTTTATAACTTATATAGAATATCTTGAAATCTTGAATTTTTTAATACTCACGAGTCTTCATTCTTGAACTCTTGAAACTTTATATCAGCATCTTGAATCTACTCTTGATATCAGCATCTTGATGTCGTACAATCTTCTTAATTAATACCTGTCTAATATCTTGCATTATGTACTATATATATCTTGATCAAACATTAGTAACTATATCTTATATAATGTCCTATAGTTGTTATCATCAAAACCAATCCTTGAGGTATTAATAGCAGGCACGTCCTGTCCTCTGATTTTCGTGTATAACTCCAACACCGTTATCAGTTGGGAACTTCAAAGTCAAACATTACGAGGTAAGGGTCGCCCGGAATAAGCTAGGGCCGGTCGGCCTAGAAAATCATTGTATGGAGAGTCAACTTCCAAGATAACAAATGACAACATTCGCACTCTACAACTATCTCCTTCTCCCAACTCCACGGGCAATTCAACATAACCAACAACTTCGATCGCAACACCGTTAAAGCCATGAATGTAGGCTTTAAGCAATTTTAAGACCTTGGCTTCTATCCACATCTGATCGTAAGTATTTTTTGAAAATAATATTCATGGAACTACTACAGTCAATCAAGATCTTCCTCACTAAGGCAGGGCAGATCATGGCCGAAATGACTGTAGGGTCGACCGTCGGTGCCTCTACCTTATCTGCATCTCTATTTTTTAATACAGTGTTATCTGCCATTGTACGCTACTGTTTGGCCGGTGCCCCATCTTCTATATTTGAACAACGCTCAAAATTTATACGCTTGATTGCACTAGCATAGCGCTCCATCTCGTGCTAGCTCTTGTCAGCTGGATGTGGTCCTCCAGCTATTGTATTGATCAAAAATCTTGCACCAGTCCATGTAGCCTACTCAACCTTGTACAGCGCTTGACCTCGGTTGGGGTCGGATGTCCCTTGCCACTATCCTGTTTGGCTTTAACACACAGGTATAGCTTTCTTTCCCAAATCATTTTCTTGATAACATCCTAAAGATGCCTATATTCATTCGTGTTATGACCATAGCATTCATAGACCGGATAGTATTTTTCAATCTACTTTTGTTTCTCCATCGATTCTTTTAGTGGTGGCTTCCTATACTGCATGATATTGCATGTAGACAAGTAGATGTTCTCTAGGGATGTATTCGGTGGTGCATATGCGTAATACATTGGAATTCTATACTTTCCTCTTACAGAATCCCTCTTTCGTTTACGGTTCCTATCACCTCCTTTCTATTTTCGATTCGATTTATTTTGGACATTTACTTGAACACTTTCAAAATTCTTCCTGGATTGTTTCACTGCAGTGTTACTCTGCACTCCCTCTACCCTCGGTCCCACAACATCCTGCCTCCTCTTTCCTCAAATACTGAGTTGTTTTTGCATAGAAACGCTCTGATGTTGCGGGTGGTTTGCCAGCTAGCCAATCGCTAAAGTCAAATTCTAGGTCAATCCCTCTTGCTACCGCCATCAATACTGAATGGTCATTCAGATTACTGACTTCTATGACGGTTGTATGAAATCTCCCCAAGTAATCTTTCAGCGATTCTTCTAGAGCCTGGATCATGCTTAATAGGGACATTACATCTTTGGGACGAGTTGCGTGCATATGAAACTGCTCCACAAACTTTGTTGCTAAATTGTCAAATCTAGAGATTAACTATGGTCGTAATCTCATAAACCACATCATTGCTATGCCAGAGAGAGTAATAGGAAGACATTTGCATTTTGCGACGTCATTAGCTCGTGCAAAATCCACCAGCCATTCATATCTCATGATGTGCTGCCTAGGTTGGTTTTTCCCTCGTAGGGAGGCATCGACGACATGCTGAATGTCCTTGGATATTCCACATGTAGGATGTCATTAACGAATGGGGTATGGCTTCTTAGATCCCCCATCATCATTGGTCAGGCATTAGCTCTCTCTTACTACCTGTCTAACCATAGCTATTAAGTCCGACGTTTGGATAGTTAAACCCAAGTGGTAGTCGTTCTCCTTCTCATGTGAATGGTCTGGTCGATGCCTACGGGTCGTTCCATACCTTCTTGGCTCAACATCCACTTGATGTGGGTTCGCATCATCGTCATTCCGGAGAGGTAGCTGATCTGCATTAACTTGAACTCCAACATCCAGATCAACTGCACGGCCCTAGTTCGAGTCCCATTAGAAAAAGGTAAGGCTCCACCTCTGAAGGAGGGATTGGCCTCGATCCTTATATAGGGATCAGGTCCCATCGGTCTTGGTAACCCATATTGGTTTGTTTTTTGATGTCCAGATGCTTTTGCGTGATATCCATCAGTTCTGGGACATCTGCATCTTTGATAATCATATGATGAAGTAGAGCTCTCCAATGCAAAATATGGAGTTTACTCCCTCCAAATTTCCCGCGTTGTCGATTCCTGAGTTGATTCATTAGATCGATATTGGCTTGAATCTGCTGGTTCAACTATCAATGGCTATCCGTAATCTCTCTCATCAGGTTTTGGAAATCATCTCTTGTAATGGAATCGACTGGATTTTGGACATCAACTGGATTGGTAGCATTAATATGTAATGGTCTATGTAGTTAAAGCGCTCGGCAGATTCAATGCGGTGGAGGTGCAAAAAGTCAAAGCGGGGATACAATGAGGATATAGCGGGATATAGCGGATGACTCTATAATAGCATATAAAGCTCGTACTTAATATTTTTACAAATATATAAATGGTAATTAAATGTAAAATAAACATTCAATTGAATTATAATTAATACATAAATAATGTTAAATAAAAACATGTGTGAATATACTGTAAATAAACGTAAAACTATTATAACATAACCGAATTTAGTAGAATATTATAGTATTTCCATTTCTGAAAATATATTAAAAATTCAATTCAATAAATTAATTTCATAATTTATATAATATATAAATGTCAATTTCCAATTCATTTCTTTTAAAGAAGATATAGCGGAAATAGCAGAATATAGCAGGAATAACGGGAGATATCGAAAAGAGCGGGGATAATAGAGGAAAAGCAATATTTAGGGCTACATGGAAAATTCATTGTGGTAGAAATCCATTATGAGATATAACAGGGTTATAATAGGGTAATAGCGGGGCATTAACTGCACAGCTACTAGTAGATTACTCTAGCCTCCTTGTTGGACGCTGGCGTTCTCGTTTCCTTTTGTGTTTTGAAAGGTAGATCTAGTGTTTCTAATCATTGATAGTTTTCCTTAGACTTTTTCCAATCTGCATAGAATAGAAAAACTATTTGTGGATAGTTCTGGATCTCTTCCTTAAATTTATACAATCCAACAACAACAAAGCGATCCAAATAGAGTTGAAAATCTTTGGTTCTCAGTGAAAGCACCAAAATGTTTGGACCAAAAAATAGCAAAACCCCCAATAGGGATTTTGTTGTAGAGGAATAAATGAAGAATATTAAATGCAAATAGAGAGAATATAGCAATAAATCAATAAGAAATAAGCAAATAACAAAAACACATCAGTTTATAGTGGTTCAGTGTTGTTTGCCTACGTCCACTTTGAAGAGATAACTTTATTAATTACTTTGTTAACTTAGCACAATAAGGATCAGATTAGAATCTTAGTTAAAAAAATGTACAAAGCAACAATCAATGTAAGAAATCCCAAAAATGAACAATCAAGTCTGTATTTATTGTGGAAGATGGCAAAATATCCCCCTGAAAATTTGGCAGAAGGCTCTCCAGATCCATAGGGGCCTATAGAACGGATCGCGTGATCCAAATCCTAAGAAATAGAGGTCGGGACCAGTCCTTATATTGGAGGAGTTGGGGGCTGCGATCCTATGATGGGTTCATCATGTTGTAATGCACTTGTCCTCCAAGTTTCGTGTTGATTGGATCTGTAGATTTTGATTTGTCGATCGATCATTGTTGCAATATGTGGTGTTGCCAATTCTAGCCGATCCTTCTTGAGGGAAGAGGGCCGATCCCTCTTATTTGCTCCTTTTGGGGTGCAATCCTTTAGGTGGACTCCCTATGGATCCCATATCTTGTTCCCATATTTTCATATGTATTGGACTTCTAGATTTTGAGATATCGATTGTTTTCCATTATGTTGCACTTGTTTAGCTGAAGTAATCCAATCACTTTGGTAGAGAGGAATCATACTCGATCCCTTTTCTAGATTAAACTATATACCATACTTAGAACGTTCTGTAGAGCATATCTCTTGATTCTGTTTGATCACAACTTCATATTAAAATCTGTACTTGATTTTGGACCCCATGGTCATTACTTTGGGCTTATTGGCCTTGATAACAGTTGAGTCTAACTTGTCCAATTAGTTCCAATATAACTAGGTCAAAATGCTAGATAATAATGTCTAAAATAAAGGGACGTATAAAATGTGGATGTTTACCATATCTTGTATTGTCTATTTCAATGATAATAACAAAAAGATAATTTCTTGTAATTCCAAAAGTAACACAAATCTCCTTTTGGGTAGGTTATATAAGTTTACAGTGTTAGTAATTCCTTTTGGGAAAGATGTAATTCCGATGCTTTAAAATGCAGAAATCCCTACATATAAATTAAAGAATTGTAAGTATAGACAATAATGTCAATCTAAATGTTAAACTAATATATGCAATAAAAGACAAGTCATAAATTAAATAAAAGTGAAGAATGTAGGTAAAGTAATGAAATAAGTATGTAAGAAAGTAGTAACCAAAGGAAGATAGTAAGATTAAAATGGAACAGTAAAATAGATCAAATAAAATAAAGGGGAATTAAATAGTAAAAGATAAATAAATCTTTTAAGATTAAAGTAAGCGGTAAATGACATTAAATTGATGATAATGAAATAAGGAGTCGGTTATGTAAGAATAACTAAGCATTAAGAGTTGAACATTAGAGGCACCATAAAATAAATATGAATATATGTCATAGCCTCAAGTATGCATTTATGACGAGCGTGAATCGTCCAGTCAATAACTTAGACTAATTAGAAATGACTTAGTCATTAAAATGAGTTGGAATGCGAGGTCGGTAGTGTTACACAATAGAATTCTGCCCAGCGTAATGGACTACTAATATTTGAGTATTCATTATACTAATGTGGGACACATCCAACTATAGGACCTATGAAATTATACATTCGTGTATAGGTGAAGGGAATACCAAGTAGGATGGTTTGCCTCAGTCGAAGTGTTAAAGGACAAGTAGTGTCTTTTTAAACCTTTTAGGGGGTATTAAGTAATAAGTGGTTATTTTCGTGATTGCATTAAGCAATTTAAATGGGATGGTGAGCAAGTTTCAGCACTACGATAGTGAGATTGGTATCATATGCAGGAGTAGGAGTTGTTTCATAAGTCAAGAACGTCACCGGTTCTGAGCGATTAGTTGAAAGATGAGGGTTACACATAAACGGCTACATCTCCTACTAGTATAGATCACGTTTAGGTTATGCACTTCCAAAATTTTTTTTAGTTTGTTTGTTATGTGGAAAGGCTAGATAAATCTTCATCGAGGTCTTTTAGAAACGAATAAAATGCAGCTAAACTATTGTGACACCATTATTAGGCACTATGGGAGTTCCTTGTTATGCACGAAGACGAGGACATGATACTGCATTGATTATAGATCCTGATGAGGTGCTGGGTTACCGATACTAGCGGGGAAAGTATCTTAATTCAAAAGGGGACTGCAGTACTTATGTATATGTATATAGTATTGTTTAATTAAGGTAGATGAGGCATATCGTACGCGTACGTGAAGTCAAGATGAGTAAATAAAAACAAAAGACATAACATTTAATGGAAGACAATCAACATAAACTAGTGTTATGGCTAAAGTGTGTAATTTCCAATCACCAGGATGTTGTTATGACCCCCTCCTCATTACAACCCACAAGTTACCCTTAGAGGGATGGGTACTGGTGCAAGTTGGGAATGGTGGAAGGACATATTTCCTTATGCATGCTCAACACTGACAAAGACACTGGATATCAGAAGTGTCAACGTTGGTCAGTAGCTATATGTTTTATTATACTTTACTGTTATGTTGTGTTTATATTGATAGTGCTAGATATGTATTTTTTTATTTGCAGACTGCCAAAACCAAAGATCTATACTTATTGGAATTGGATTTTCGATTTAACGAAAATTCAAACCCTCTGGGGTACGAGTTGTTACACTTTCGGTGCAAGCTCTTCAAGATAATCATTTAGACCAATTATGAACTTCTCATTCTTCTTTAACGGAGCATTGATGGTGATATCCTGTACTTCGACAAACGGTCAAACTCAGGGATATACTATGAAACAGACATATCACCTTGCTTCACATCAGTAAACTTTTTGAATAAGATGGATTTTTAAGTAGCAAGAATGAATTTCTCCTCATACCGTGCCTTAAATCGATCCCAAATAAACGGATCTTTAGAAGTAGCAGCTTTAATCACATTGTACCAACCTATTGCTCTTCCCTAAAGTTGTGGTGAGCTCAACTTCCTTTTTTGATCATCTTCTAACTCTAAATAATTAAAGGTATTCTCACAAGTGTCTACCGATCCTGCACAACTGTAGTCCTTGTTTAACTTAGTAATATCAACTCATTTCGCTTGCATCTGAGCACCACCACCGATTACTACAACAGGAGCTCCTCCTTGGGCATTCTACATCATGTTCATCATCATTATCATTAGTGTGAACATAGTTTGCATATCGAGGTAAACAGCTACCCTGGTGTCCATTCTAGCTTCTACTCCCTATATTGAGTTCCTTGCCATGTTTCTTATCTGTCGACTCATTAGCAATCTTTGATAAGAATGATATATCTCATAAAGGATAACACATAAGTGGTACTCGTGTGTGCAAAGCGTTTTACTGTATATATAGTTTTGAAAATCAAAATACAACATGTACTCACTCTTATATACCATTCAGTCCATTCTAAGGCATATTTCTTACCTTATATCCAATGTATCTATTATAGAAACTTAGGTTTTTGTTCAACCTAAGCTCTGATATAAGCATGTTGACCTCCCTCCACTTCTGGTATCCAATATCTCTAAATACCATATAGCAATGGCATCTGACTGATGAAGGGATATCATCATGGTAAAACGATGTGATTAATCAATAATCTGTCATATTTCTCATAGTGCGTAGACAAAATATAATATCAAACATAGATGTAAAACAAAAGAGATAATGACATGACCAAATGAACCAAAATAAACATCACCGGTGCGGCGAGGTTTGTAAGGTCATATATCAAAGAATATATGAGTTTATGCATCTCTAAAACATCAAAAACTGCATAATAAAAACTATTTCTATATACCAAAAATGTTGATAGCTCCTAGCACTACATAGCAGAAGAAGTAGTAATAGTCAATAAAATATTTTATATGAGTAAGCGTGTGCCTCCTGATCGTGCTCCTTATAGCTCCATGTGCTATTATCATATTTGACTTTCATTTCACTCATTTAAGAGTTTAAGAATATATGAAGCAATGCAAATCACCTCTGGTTGGATAAATCTAGTATGAGCAGTCTACAAGCCTAAAACAATAGATATGCTAAAAAGGATAAATTGTATGGAAAGTCATACCCACCGGCCTTTCGATCCAACAAATTAGCATATGTAAACATTATATGCTACACTACTACAACGAGAGGTATGCTACTCCATATCTGTGCATTTAAAGTGCTTAATGGTTTTTATAGCAGTAGAGGCGCAAAAAGCTGCAGTAGGGATAAATGGATGCGTAAAAATATTTATTGGAGATATAATCTTCAAAGTCGATTTATTCTCAATTCCCACATTAGCTGTATAGAAAAAATAAACATTATTCACTCTTATATAACAAACTAAATAATATCACGATCTGTACAATTTAAACTTAGTGAATATAATATATGTTGAGCAGCTATGATCTAAATTAGACTTGGTTTATAAGAGGACCGATCAAATTAACCTTCTACATAAAAGTTGTTAAAGCAGATGCTAAAAAACGCCGATTTAGAATGCCTAGTAAAAAATAATAAGGATTTAAGTTGATTTGTTATTTAATAGCGTTAAGTTGAAAAAATGTAGTAGTCGAAGCATGCTAAGCATTTTAAATAGGATTTTGTTACATATCTCTATCTTATCATATACTAAGGTATTAGGGTATTAGACTCGGTAATACATATCATCAACAGAGACAACCATAGCAATCCTCAATCAAAAATTCTTATCGTATCTCAAGTGTCCTAGGGATGTGATGGCTTTTGCTGCTTTAATGGAAATACAACTTAAATGACCCTACTAGTAAACACCCTTACTTGTGTTACCAGCCACCATTCATTGATAGATGTCCTTACTCAGGAAAGCTCGGGTCAACCATATTAGTGTCACACTCAATCGTGTCACTATGTGTAACACCCCTAATTTTAGGTTAACATTATTCAAGATGTTTAATTGGATAGATTAAATAGAATAATGTAAATTGTTAAGAAGAATGAGCTTTGATTATTACTAAGGTCACGCCATACTTAATCAATTGAGCAAGGTTGTTTGAATTTAACATATAAGAGAAAATATAAGAGGAGTAAAATAGGAATAGATCCATCTTTTATTCCTTAACCCTCATCCTCTCTCATCCATTCTAATTTTTTTCAACATCAAAACAATCTAAAATCCTAAGGGAATAGCCCAACCATTAACAAGTTAGGAAAGACGAAGTCAAGCGATTCAAGGGAGAAAGAGCTTAAGGAAACAAAAGCAACATCAAATCTCAACTCCATCCATATCTAAGGTGAATAATAAGTGTTCCATCCCTATTTCTTGATTCTAAATTTGGCTATGGGTAGTATCTAAATCATTGCCGTGATATGGTTGTATATTCGTTATTTGGATAGAATAACGAATTATGGGAGTTTTATGAAATTGTTTGAATGGGTTTTAAGCGAAAAGCCTAAGCTTTTGTCTTCAAATGGATTAATTTTCTAGTATGTTGTGTAAAAAGTCGGCCATGGCATCCAGATCTAGATCTGGAGATTAGGGTTTATCCTTTTTCTCCTATTTTCTTTCGATTCTGTCATAATCTTGTGCTTTATTCTTATTTCTGTCTTCATTTCTGTCTCCTCAAACCTGGATCATGGGCTCACTGAGGGATGAAGAAGGTTGGGAGGAGGTGAGACGGAAGAGGGGCAAGAATCCAGTTCCTGCGGGACCTGATAATAGACTCACCTGGGAGGACCCAGATCGAGCAGATTTGGCGATAATTTGGATCGGAACATGGGGAGAAAGGTTCAGGCGGCTAATGCAGGGCGGTCAACAATAAATTCTTCGAAAACAGCAAAGCCGAACGCCTTTCAATCAGGAAATAATTCGAAAATCAAATTTACTGTCTCGGAGAACGCTAAATTTTTTTCTTATAGTGAGGCAGTTAAAATAGGGGCGGTAGGAGATTTTGGTAACCTAGATCTTGAATTCATTGAGCCTAAAATTACTGATGGCAAAAGGATAGGTTCCCTTTCGACTGAAGCTATTAAAGAAGCGGAGGATGGCTGGGACTTATGTATATTACTGTATGTGGTTGGCTACAAACCATGGCTTAAAACATTTGAAGGTTATGCTAATAGAGTTTGGACTACACAGAAACCGTTTTCAGTTCAATGAAGGAACAACGGATTCTTTGTGGTGAGATTTGGATCGGAGGAGGACTGCAATAAGATTTTGAAATCAGGTCCTTGGTTTATGGACCGAAATTTGATTATCATGAAGCGTCTGTCCCCAGATATGAACACAGACAAAGATCTTCTTACATCTTTGCCTATGTGGGTTAGACTTCCCGGTTTAAGTTTTAAATTGTGGGGCAATAAAGCAATCAGTGCCTTGACAAGTACTATAGGTATCCCTATAAAGATGGACGAGGCCACGAAAAACAAAACTAGATTAGCCTACGCCAGAGTTTTGATTGAGGTTAACGCTGCCTACGGCATGCCCAACACCATAGAAGGTATGGACGATAAAGGGAGGAGTTTCATTCAGGAAGTGGAATATGAAACCCCCCCATATGTGGTAAGTGCGTGTGTTTTGGACACGTATCAGACGAATGCCCAATGACTAAGTTTTGGGTTCCTAAACAGTCCCAAGTAGTTGATAATGATAAGAAAGCACTGTGGAACCAAGCCCTGACAACTCTTCAGAAATAGTAAAGAAGGTAGGCGGAAAGGATTTTACTGAAGATTTGGGCAATCAGGGGAACGATGGAAGTCTCACTAAAACCCAAGATATCGAGTTAACGAATGATGGTCTCTTTCCTGAAGGACAGACTAGGAGTAATGTAGAGGAAGTTACATGTGGTAAGGAAGGAAATCTGATAGTTTCTACCTCGCCGGAGACAAAAAGCAGGGGAAAAAATCTAGGCAATAGTGAGATGACCAGCCTTGAGAGAACGACCACCTTGGGAGCCAGAGATTCGAGCTCATCTCCTCCGCACTCGCCTCCGACACAAATAACAATTCTCAAACGCCCTTCGTCATTACCGAATACCCCTTCATTTTCTAATACTTTTCTTTCTAATGATATTTGTATTGATGATTGTACAATTAATAATGTTAATTTTAGGAGAGGAACTGAACTTTGTACTGATATACAGGTACAGGAAAACCTGGATCAGGTTACAGGAACAACAGAAGTAGTAGAAGAACATAATACATATGATAATGCAGATCCATCTCAGGAGGAGCAGCCTAAACCACAGGAAATTGAGTTTGAAAACATTCAGAAGGAGAAGCTTATTCGTAAGAATCCCAAGTGGGTTCAGATGTTAGGCATTTCGATGGAAGACAAAGGGGAGTCCTCTAGCAGAAGGGGGCAGAGGACTCGTAATATCAAGAGTGCATAATGTCGTTTGCATGCTGGAATGTCAGAGGGTTTCATAACCTCAATAGAATGAAAGAAGTGAGAATGCTAATTGATAAATATAAAATAAGTTGTTTCGGTATGTTGGAAAACAAGCTGAAGTATCCGGATATCAATAAGCTAGAAAAAGGTTTGGAAGAAGGATGGAAAATAATAAGTAATGTCTCATGTTATTTTAAATGTAGAATATTTGTCTTAATTGACGGAAACTCTTGGGATTTTAAACATATTAGTATGAGTGACCAACATATCACTATTGAATTGATCAACAATACGAAATTCAAATGTAATTTAACCTTTGTCTATGCCCAGAATTATATTAATCTTAGGAAAAGATTGTGGGAGAATCTTCAGGAGGATGCTATCAACATTTACAGACCATGGTTGGTTTTCGGGGACTTCAATTGCATTCGCAGTCCCTCAGAAAGAAAGGGAGGTAATTCAGTATCATTTGAAAATCTGTTAGAACTAGACGATATGTCTAACTATACAGGCCTTAAAGAGATCAATATTAAAGGTTACGAATTTTCTTAGTGGTCTGGCCCAAGTCGTAACATATTTTCTAAGATTGACAGGGTCTTTGCCAATCTAGACTGGATAAACACATTCACAGATTTATTGGCTGAATATCCGCCTTCATCTATGAGCGACCATAATGCAATCTTGGTCTCACTATTTCTTAAACCTAGAGACCAGAAAAGACCTTTTAGGTTTATGAATCACTGGCCGTTATGTGACCAATACCATCCTCTGATAGAGAAAACATGGTTTTCTAATCAGGAAGATCGACCTTTATACCAAATCATGCACATCCTCAAGAATATTAAGAGAGAGCTCAAGATTTGGAGTGCTAAAATAAGGAATACTAAACATGAGGTCAGTGTTCAGAGAGAGAACTGTTCTAGACTTCAAAAACTTCTTGAAAAATCAAATGATCACAATTTAGCCATGGAATTTCAAAATGCCAAAATTAAACTGGAAATGGCACTTAAAAAAGAGTTTCTGGATACCAAACAGAAGGCTAAATGCGATTGGTTGATGATGGGTGATGAAGCTTCTGCTTTCTTTTATGCTAAAATGTCTAGCAGAAGAAGTATAAATCATTTGACTAACGTTGTAGTAGATGGTAAGGCAGTTTCGGAAGACTCATTTGCAGAATCGGCTATTAATTTCTATAAACATATTTTTAATCTTCCTATAGGTGACCAGTTCCCAGAAGTCATATGCAAATCGATCATATCAGAATATGGTGCTAATTTCTTGAATGATGGTATAACTTTGGAAGAAATTAAAATAGCATTATGGGATATAAAAGACACTACTTCTCCAGGTCCGGACGGCTTCAACTCTAAGTTTTTCAAAACTCATTGGAACCAAATTAAAGACTTAATTTTCAAAGCTTTGACTGATATTTTTCAAACGGGTTTTATAATCAAAGAGTGGAATCATACTTTCTTACACTTGATTCCAAAAAAGCCCATTCCACTAACATTCAAGACTTTAGACCCATTGCATGTTGTAACACCTTATATAAGGTTTTCACCAAAATTCTTTGCAACAGAATGGCCCCGGTTTTGGAAAAATTGGTGTCCCCGAATCAGATTGCTTTTATTAAAGGAAGAACAATAAGGGATGGAATACTATTTGCTCATGAAATTACCAGAGGCCTTGGAAGAAAGGATAATAAAAGTATGTGTATTAAAGTTGATTTAAAGAAAGCATATGATTCGATTAATCGAGCTTTTGTTACACACATGCTAAGAAGCCTGGGCTTCCCAACCAAATGGGTGAATATTACTGAAAATATTATAACTACCCCTGTTTTCTCGATCATAGTAAATGGAGAATCTCATGGATATTTCAAAAGCTCAAATGGTCTTAGACAAGGCGACCCACTTTCCCCTATTTTATTCACATTGGTCATGGAATATTTTATGTAACTGATGGAAGAAAAAGTCAGAGAAGGTCAAATATCTCCAATCACAGAGTACAACAATAAGTTGACCCACCTTATTTACGCTGATGATATTATTGTTTTTACTAAGGCCAATACACAATCTGCGATTGCTATTAGTGATATCTTTCAAACTATGAAGAGAGTTACGGGCTTGGAACTTAGTTGTCAAATTCCAACGTTTTCTTTGGTAAAGGGGTAGATCTCTGCACTGAAATTAGCACTATTCTAAACATACAGCAATCGGATCTCCCAATAAGGTATTTGGGCATTCCCTTGTCTAGTGTTAATTTGAGAGACAAGGATTGCTCTCTTTTGTTAGAGAAGATCAAGTTAAGAATCGGAGGATGGGAGACAAGAATGCTTAGCTTGGCTGGGAGACTCGAACTCATTAAATCAACCATTTACCCCATAATACAATTCTGGATGCAATGCTTTTGTCTCCCAGCCACAACAATCCATAAAATTAAACATTTGATTCTTAATTTTCTTTGGAAAAGTCGTAGTAGTAAGATTCCTTGGGAAATTTTGTGTATGCAAAAAGAAGAAGGCAGAATGGGGTTGAGAAATCTAGAAGAAATGAATCGAGCATTATCTATTAAATTAATATGGAAAATAATAAATGTAGAAGGAATATGGGCGGACCTTGTGTAAAGTAAATATATTGGTCATAAAAGTTTTTGGGAAATTAACCAGCGAGTGGATGACTCGGGAGTGTGGAAATTCATTTTGAAAAACAGACAAGAGGCCTTGAAATGCCTAACTCTTAACATTGCTGATGGTAAAACTACTTCTCTTTGGTACGATCCATGGTTGAACGGAAGTTCGATTATGGAACGTATTGGCAGGGACACAGCTTTCAGAACCGGTACGGAATATCAGTTTCTTAGTAGGATTTTAACGAATGGTGAATGGAAGTGGGACTCGTATAGTTTTTTATTCCATATACATGCAGATATAGAAGGCGTCAAAATTCACAAAGAAAGGGATAGGGACTTTTGGTCTTGGAAGTGTTCTAAGGATGGTTTATATCAGTTCAAAAACATTTGGAAAACGATCATAACTACTTTTGAAACCAAAAGTTGGTCGTCCATGGTCTGGAATAAAATACACGTTCCAAAAATGGCGGTATGTCTTTTTAAAGCCATAAATGACTATCTACTGACAAAAGATAGATTACTTCAAAAGCAGATAGTGGTGGATCCCTTATGCCTTTTTTGTAAAAATCACATTGAAACTATAGATCACCTATTTTTTCAATGTAATTATACAGAAACAATATGGCTTTGGAGCTGTAATTTTTTTTTAAATCACCGGAAAATTTGTTCTCCTTTTCTCTGAAGGAAGATTTACAGAAAATTGTTTCGCACTCAAGAGTTAAAAGCCTCAATTCAGATTTGTTTCAACTCTCATTATCGGTTTGTGCTTGGCATATATGACGAGAAAGAAATGATAGGATTTTCCAGAATCGATTCACAGAAAACACGCAGATATGTACAAGAATTTATCAGACAATAAACATAAGAATGGCAAAATCTAAACATTTTAAGAATATCACTGGCACAAATGAAATAATAGCAATGAAATGGGGATATACCTCCCAACGCTGAATTGGGGCACCGTCTGCATTATCATATGTTGCGTTCTTCTGCGATCTTCCTGTATCTCTGTTCCTTGGATCAAGTTATCTTGTTCCTGTATTAATTTCATTGCCCTCACCTTCCCTCTTTTAATTTACAAAATAATTTACAATTAACAATACGAATTGATCTAGTTTGTCTAGCTGCATATCACAGACTCTCCAGGATCTATGCTAGACGAAGTCCTACTTTGCCTACAAATTGCTGTTGCGAGCAATCTAAACACACAGATAATTTGTTAGTTACTCATTTTCTCAATCAAATAATTCAGGGTATAAGAGACTCATCTTGCAAAAATATTGCCTTTCTTGAGGAGGGTCTGATTTTTGGCTTTGGGTTCAATTTTGATCAGAACTGGTAGTAGAAGATGATGCTTTGAGATACACTTGACTTCGAAAAGCGTCTATGCTCCTATGTAGTAGTCTCGATCATTCTAATCGCAAAAACCTCAATTAGCATCATATATAAAGTATAAAGACATCTTCTTTAGGTGTCAGGGACTTATCTAGTTAGATCTGAGTTTGCTTCCTGGAATAAAGCCTGGAAGAAGCCCAGATCTGGCCGCAGGAGACGATGCTTATAGTTTCTCCTCTGATCAAAACTGACTTCTATATTAGCTCTCTCTGGTCTGCTATGTGCTCCGACCTGATAGTAGAAGTAGAAGAGTTGAGTAAAAGTTGTTGTCGTAGAGTAAAACGAAAAGATTTTCATTTTCACTCTCAAGCCGCCACTAAAGGAATTTTCGGTGATGAATTAAAGAAGGAACTGGAAGAGTCGAACTGCTTTATTTGACTTGAGATTCCTCTCGAAGCCTCTGTAGTTTGGGCTTTTCTTGTTATGTTTAAGTAGGCCTCGGTCAATAATAATGTTAAAAGAGATAGGCCTGTTTTGTTGCAATCAAAGTGCAATTGTATTCTTGTCGTAAGGCATTTGTAAACAATATATTTAAAGTTCATAATAGAAATGTTTGAACCCGATTTCAAAAAAAAAACATTAACTTGGAGATGGGTTTTTAATTTCATAATTTTTCAAGTTATATTAAATATTTTATGAATTTCCTAAGGAGAAAATAGTATTATTCCGGGTTTTAATTATTTAAAATAATTAAATATAGTTTTTGGCCTTAATATTTTTATGTTATAAAGAAGATCAAATTTTTGAATTTCTAGGATTTTTGAGAATTTTTCCCTAGTGATTCTGAATTATTATGAATTTAAATGCTAAAGAAGCATTTAAGTTATTAATTAATTAATTAAGTTGAAAGTGTTTTGGAAATGTAAAAATAAAGTGCAAGAATTTTTCTAAAAACGAAATTGTTAAAGTATAGTGTTATCCAATAGAAATTGGACAAGAGTTAAGATTTATTGAGAAGTAATTGCTTTTAATAGTAGTAAATCGATTTTCATGATAATTACGACATTACCATGCTGCTTGTATCATCGCAAGCCTAAGACAACAAGACATCCATGAGTGTCAACGTCAATGTGGAGGTAGGCTAATGATAAATACTTAGGTAGTTATAGAGTGATTCCATTCAGGTCGATGTGGACATCGTCGGCAATCCAATATATTCAGCATCGCTATGTCGTCATTTATCTAAGTGTATAAGTTTTACACGCTGCATCATAGATGCAGCTAGTATTCGCTGGAGTTTTTAAATGATGTCGCCTGTTTTAACATCGTCCTTATATAGATATTCACGGCATAGCAGTTGAAGTATGCTAAGTATAATATTTTACAACGGTGGCGTTAGTTTTGATGCCGCTATTCATCAACGTCGATAAGGTTTGATATTGCATTGTGTCGGCAATGATGCCACCTTGCACCAATGTCACATTTCTTTTTTTATCGCCGATGAGGCTAAGTTTTTTGTGAATTAAAATTATGTTTTAAAGAGGTGGTATAGCCAATATTCAAGAGGGTCAACACCATACGGTATTGGCGGTTAGCCATATGATTTACAAATATAAAAAGTTTTGTTTTAAAGATGGACAACCTATATCACATGTATGTCAACAACCTTGTTTTCGATACAGAGTTCTACACTTAAAATGATTTTAATATTTGTTTTCAACCTTGGATAAAGATCGCCATTGTTGTTAATGTCCAGAATATTCTCCACTGTCCTATTTAATGACGACGAGCCGTATGTTTTATGATTTCGACTTTGATCATTAGGGATACCAATGTTTACATTTTTATATGCTATAATTATATGAGGTTGAAATTATTTATTAGGGTTAACAATGTAGAATAAACTTGACTCTAATCATTGGAGTTATCAATGTATTTTCTTTAATGAGTTCAACATAGATCATTAGGGATACCAATGTAACTTATTTTGAGTTGATATAAGTTTAAGGGATTTACAACCTAACTAAGGCATTGATAGACATAGGTTGAACATGTGGGTTAAACATGAATTAAAATTGTTAAGTGAAGGGTTCATAGTCATCCTAGGGAAACTATGAGATATGAGATGGATAGTCCACATAATGTCGGAGGAGATAATATCTACGGGTTAATGAAAGGTTCATAGTTAACCAAGGAAAACTATGGGATGTGTGATGGATAGTCCACATCATTTTAAATGAATGGAATATGCGTGATGGATAGTCCACATAATTGAAATAGCTAAATATATGTGATGGATAGTCCGTATGGTAAGGGATGGGTAACCCTAGTAATAATTACATGTGAAATGGAGAGCCTATATAATTTTGTTAATGAAACCATGTGTGATGGGTCTTCCATATGGGAGGGGATAAATAAACCATTAAAATGTTCATATATGAGGATAGTCCATATATATAAATATATAAGATAGGTAGCCAGATTAAATGAGACGGATTATCAATTGAATTTAGATAAATAGTCAACTAAACTAGGATGGATAATCCATTATATGATTTTGGGGATTAGGTAAGGGTGTGAGCACCACTATAAGGACAGATTAGTCAAACTTACCTAAGTTGTGTGATCGTAAAGTTATTTACCATGTTCTAACCATTGTGGATGTAGGAGTATAGTATATGATTAATATGTTTTGGTTAATGTACTAGTGAAGGGAAAACCTATTCCACTCAGCGGCGTGGTCTCACTAGATATCTATTTGGTTCAAGATGGTAGGTTATTGTTTAAATTTTTCATATTCATATGCTTCAGATTATTGATATGATTAACATAGCCGCATTTTTGTCATCAAAAATTAATACTATGGATGACTGTATTATTCGCGGCGCTTAGTTTTAGACCTTAAAATGCAGAATGTTACACTGGGAGTTGGTTGCTAGTAAGCGTCTTTACCTAGTAAAAGGCCCCCTTGGGTAATCCAACTCCATGACCTGCATATCAACCCCTCTCGTTGCCTGGATAATGATAATAGTGCACACATGATTTTCACCCCACAAGTCGCCCTAGAACTTGCTTATTAGGACAACCCTAGTGCTTCAACTAGCTCCTCTCAGAAGTCCATATCAATTTTATATTGTATAATTGATTGGTACCGATCCATGATGGATCGGCACCAATCGATATGCTTAGTCAATTCTAGCTCCTTTCACCTTTCCAAGCTTCAAACACCGAAAATTTGCTACTTTGATGGAATGGTATAGAACCATCATGGATTAGGGCCGATTCATTACTAAACTGAAGCTCCATCCCTTTGGTATTGCTATTATTCCTACATGCCTTCTCTCCCCAAAATGCTAAGTCTTCGTTTTGGCATGGAGCGGTGTCGATCGATCACTTTGCCAAATCACTTAGACAAATTTTCATCACTTAGCAGTTGATCCATCTCTATTTCCTTGCCTTGATCATCATGCAAACTCTAAAAAACATCGATTAGCTTTGTCTTTATGCCAATCCATTAAGTTGTTCTACGGTCTGATCTCCATTCTCTTGTGTAAAGAGCTTCTCCCTAGAGTCCCCTTCTAACACATTCAGGAGCCCTCCATCCACAGAATCGACTCTTCTCATTACAATCCCTAAATTTCCATATAAATACTCATTTGAACATACATGCAAACACAACATACAAAAAACATCATCATCTTGCACCAAACTATTACGTCATACACCTAACATACATACATAAGCCTATATCATCCAAATATATGATTTAGACCATTTAAAATCATCAAAATATCATTTGAAACTCGTTTTCAAATCTGATGAGATAAAATAATACAACTTAACTTGAAAAATGGATTCAAAACACTTTTAAACAAATATTTCAACATATAACATGTAAGTGATTATTAACCACCTACCCATGGAAGAAAAAATAATCAAATAAACCCAAAATGGACGTGAATCCAAAAACAACAATAATAACAAACGAAATAATAATTTAATGACCTCTAGTGGTCTCCCTAAGCTTGCTTTTCTTATTCTTTTGATGTTAGCCTAAAATAATATGTTTTAAGATCTTTTAGGCAGAAAATGATTAATGGCAGTTTATGGTAGTTTTATGAAGATGGAATAGTGTTTTAGTGGGTTCTCTAACCCTAGAATTAGCACAATTCCCAAAATTAACACATCAAGCCTAAAGATGTGCTTTGGGTCTTACATACGAAATCTGCCTAGATCTGTCTAAATTTAAAATTGTGATATCTTTCAAACACCTAGCAGAGAAATGATTAGTGGTAGTTTAAGATAGTTTTGTGAAGATGGAATAGTGTTTTAGTGGCTTCTCTAACCTTAGAATTGTCACAATTCTTGAAATTAACACATCAAGCCTAAAAATGATCTTTCGGCATTGCATATGAAATCTATCTAGATCCATCTAAACTTAAAATTACGATATCTTTCAAACTCCTAGGCCAAACTACTACTATGGCCACTTTACAAAATGAAAACTACCAAATCTTTCATTTGGAAACTAGAATTAGATCCAAATTCGACTCCTATCCAAAATTATGTCCTCTACAAGTTTTCAAGAATGAGAACATCGACATTTTATTCTAAAGCCCAAAAATGTAAAATATCATATTGCTGAAATTTTTATCCCACTTTAAAGTTGTTTGTTTATGTAAATAATAATTTAACTATTTACGATATATAAAAGAATGGTCGTGGCATATATGGATTTGTAGGCTATTGAGGACATGAAGGCATAGAGGATAATGCAAAGTGGTATTTTCAAGAAAATATTAATAAGTCATCATTAAGAAAATTAATACAAGTATTTACAAGGGAAGAAAAATATAAAGGAGGTTAATCAATGTGAAGAGATAAAGAGGAAATTGTTTATATAAAGACCAAGCACAATTGTATGGAAGAATGCCATGTCAACTAAGGATAAGAAGTCCAAGGTACTTTCCATGCAACCATGCCAACATTTCCAATTATGTACATGAATATGGTCAAAATACCGGTCAGTGTGAACTATTCATAATCTAGGATCGTGACATTTGTCTTTCTTTGGGTCGTTTGTTTCACCTGTCACTAATTTTCATCAACTTCAATTGGCAATATAAGTAAGTCACGTCACTCACAAATTACTATACATTGGAGCTTGCCACATAAAATGGGGCTTTTCACTCATTTTCTCACTCTTGTTTTTTCATTTGAAGCTTCTTGGCTCACATGAGAGTTTGAGAACAATTTTAATGTTTTCGATGAGGAGGAAAATACTTTGTACTTTTCTATGTAGAAAATTGAACAAAATAAATTAAAAATAAGATTTAAATTGAAATTTTTCTTATTTACTTATGTATTTATCAATATTTCTTCAATTTATGGCATATTTAGTAGTTTTCAAAACCCATTTGCTTCTCAAGGCGATTGGTCTTTAACCAATAGACCAAAATATGTTTACCACACACGTGCGCATGCACATATATATAGTTTGCACAAGAAATGGGCAAACACCTCCAATAAAATTAAAAATAGCAGATTCAATAGTAAATAAATGCGAAGAAATTAAAAGACACATAGATTTATAGTGGTTCAGGTATAACAGACTTATATCCACTGTTCAAATTCATTCCTTTACTTATATTTCAGCTATTACAAGAGATTTGAGAAGAAATATAATGAATTATGATTGAACATAGAGATCTAAAGCTCCGTATGGCTATTCATGCACCATAGAGTGTCCAAGCTTCAAAAATTCTTCCTTCGCATGTCAAATGCTTGGATATTTATAAGGGGGAATTTTTGGTGTGATCATTTAGGGAAATTTGGAAATTTCCATGTATCTCTCGCCAGATGGAATTTCCTGGGTATCGGGAATATGATCAATAATTTCGAAATATACACAGATTTCATTCCATATATGACCACCTTAGCTCGGCTGAAGGCTCGGTCCAATGGTTGGTGGTTCATTCTTATGCATATGGATAGATTGTTGGCTAGGTTCCTACATCATCACCTTGGTTCAGCTCATGCTTCTTCATGTCGATCCGACCTTTTTTGCTGAGCGAATGGTTTTGTCCGATAACCAAGGATATCAAACGAGAAATTATGTTTGATACCCAAGGGTACCGAATGAGAACTTCTGTTCGTAACCAGGGGTACCAAACAAGGACATCAGTTTGGCACTTTGTGTACCGAATGGGGTGGGTGGGGGGTTGCTTCTTCTTTTTCTTTTGCCATGCCTTCCAGTCTACCTTTCCTTTGCAATATCCAAGCTACTTTCCAAGCCCTTTAATATATTGATTATTATGGGAAAATTTGCCCATAACACTTGTCTCCAAAACTCATCTTGTAATCTATGAGCTGGGTTTGTTGAACCTCCTAGGGAATCAATCAGCAAACATACTTCGTCGTCTTTTCTTTAGTTTGGCCAGGTAGGTTTCTGGTCAGGCACCTCTCCTCGGTTCGTTGGTTAGTCTTGGTTTGGCGTGTTTCCATTCAATAATGGATACGACCCCATCCCTTTATAAACTCCATCTCCCCTCTACCGAACATGGTAGTCCATTTCCTTCCTACCTTTAGTCTTTCATGGTCGTTCCTCTCCTTTAAAGCTGCTATTTCTAATCGCCTTCAAAGCTTCGAGTTATCCAGCTGAGACCATCATCTAACCTTAGCAAGCTACTCTATCCATCTTCGCCTTCTTTTTGGCATTTGTAGTCGCTAATTTACATGTCACGATCCATATAGCATGTCCCATGCTTCATTGGTTGGTTGGTTTGGGATTAAGGGTTTGGTTCGGTTACCAGCCGAATGAAAGTGTTAGGAATATATATATATATATATATTTGTGTGTGCGTGTGTGCGTCTATATATATATATATATATATATATATATATATATATATATATATATATATATATGTGGCTGTGTGCGCACTCATGCACACACATGAACACTTCCACTCTTTTGCGCTAATATATGAGATAAGTTGTCATATTAGATAGATATATCGGACCGTCGTTAGATTTGTTCCCTCACTACTTTTAGAGATCATGTACCGTCTTCTTCCCCTCCTCCACGTCATATGCATCAAGCATCACGTTAATCAACCTAATTCCTCTCAGTCTCTCATGCATGGATGAAGGCCATCTGAACTGCTAGTGAATCCCATCGACTCTAAGGACATGAATTTGATGGCCAAGCAGCTTGATCTCATCATCGCCACTTATGGTATTCCTAGGGTGGATCTTCTTTTACCTACTCTAGAACAATGAGCACACACTCCACTTGAAGGGTATATGGTTTACTCTCGCTATCGTTGCATGGCTAGGGCGCTGCCCGCACTTTCTCAGTGGATTTCTAATTTCCTAGTATATCTAAAAATTGCTCCATTCTAGCTGCACCTTAATGGATATGCCATTCTTGCCAACTTGTACGCCATCTTCATGAGAATTTTTTAGGAGCCCTTACTTATTTCCATATCAGGTTTCTATATGCTATAAAAAAAAGTAAGATGGAGGAATCTCCTTCTATTTATCTTGAGGCGAGGAGCATATACAAACCAGTTGAGAATATATTCTCCTAGTATAGCATGCAAGTGGGAATATTTCTTCGTTCAGGACAACTCTTCATTTTCCCACTAATGGAATTTGGAATGTATGTTTCTTCCTCCCATATGCTTTATTTGGTAGTTTTGTGAAATCTAGTGATAGGGTTTATTCTTATTCCTTTGGACTTTCCTTTTATGTTGGTGAAAGCAGCTGCTGGGCAGACTTAGAGGACATGTTGCGTAGGCTTCAACAAATTCCTAAGGAACTCTTGGAGGTCCTTCGCATGTTACTAACGAAAATTTAAGGAGACTTGGACTGCTAGTAGCTGGACGCTCAATTAGGAGAGGCAGGCATCCTTTTACCTAGAAGCCCATCAAGAAAAAGAAAGGATGCATTACTACTGAAACAAATGATGTGCATTCCTTTCAGCCTTCTATTTCTAGTGCCCTCTTGACTACAAATCCACATGGTGCCACTCCTACTATCCTTATGGGTTTAGAGGAGCTGGAGTTGAAGCCATTCAGAATTGAATCTCATAAAAGTGGTCATCTTAAGACTTAAGGGAGTGGAGGGATGATAGCATCCATATGAAAACAGCTGGGGAGTCGGGATCTTGTTCTCATGATAGTGACCGTAATCTCTCAAATCGTGACAAAGAGCAATTTTCTCCAGAAATATCGGTTGAGCTACCCCTCTTGATCTAGAGGTGTATGAGGCCTTATGACATGTTTTTGGTCCCAAGGAAAAGGAGAAAACTTTATGAAACATTTCTATTCCTGATTATCTTCAAGACCCGGAGCTCGGGATTGATTATGAGGATTCAACATCTGTAGAGAAATCCAGCAACAGTTGGAGACCTACGAGGATCCTAAGGGTTTGTATAGTCGTTATGCGCTCGTTCATTCTCACTCGCACAATCGTACGTTAGTGTCACAATTATGCACCGTTCAAGTGTTTATTCTGGTTCTAATCCATTGTATTTTTTTCATTACTCGTATCATGAGCTCGTGTAGACAAAATTTGCTCTCTAAGATGAAGCAATCAGGGCCTAAACCCCCTAAAGATGTCAAATAGGCGGTGTCTTCTTTCGGTCCAAGTGAAAATGTGGCTTACCAAAAAGACTCTCGATTACCGTCTAGCTAGGGACAAAGGCCAATGGGACCGCAAATATGGTTTACGGAAAAGATCTTGCTCTCTCAGTAACAAATCAAGATCCCGGACTTCAGTCCATCCCTCTAAGTCTCCCTATCATTCACATTTTCCTTTATCTAACTCTAAAACCTCCAAACAATAGGAGAAGATGGATTGAAAGGAGTGGTAGTCCCTTCCCCTAGAAGGAAGGAAAATGAGAAGGAGATAGAGTGTGCAGTTGTCATAAGTTACTCTAATGATCCAAACTTTGATGAATTTCAATAGCCCTATCAATCGAGAGTTCCAACTTGCCGCCTTCTTGCTAAGGTACCCCTGCTTTTCTTTACTGGGTCGATTGATCTTCTTGTGGATGGATTGGGTGGTGAGAAGGCCTTATCAGAGTATTAAGCCAAAGTCATAAATGCTGTGGAGGATATCAGTAAGTAGAATGTCAAGCAAAACTTAAAGATCTTTGACTTGAGGAAGCAATTGCACGAGAAAAACTTATACCATAAGAAATTGGAGGATGCATTGGAGAGATACCACAATGACAAGATGAAGAAGCAAAATGACAAGATCAAGAGGCTTGAGGTCGATCATACTAAAGAAATGAAGCAGCTAAAGCGAGATCACACCGCCGATATTAAGGCTGCCAAGTATTATAATGATAAGATTGAGCAGCTTTTTAATGGCTATAAAAATGTCAAAGACAAGTTTACTAAGAGGGTGGACGAGCCACGGGCGATACTTGAGAGAGTTGAGCCCAGCATCCTCAACCTAAAGGAAAAAGTAGCAGAGTTGAGAGCCATGAGATTTTCTATCCAAGCAGAGATCAAGGCCTTGACTGTAGGTAAAGCCGCTGAAAGTTCTAAGGTTGAAAAGCTGTAGATTGAGCGTGATGAGCTAAATAGTCAGCTGGATCAGGTGGAGGGGGTCTCGGATGAGATCTATTACAGAATGTTTACAAAGAAAAGCTTGGCTTGGATGGACGATTATTAGGAAGTTATGGCTTCCATCTGCAAGCGGTTTATTAGAGAAGCAAAGGCTGTGAGTAAACATAGATGCTTGTCTTAAAGCCTTGAAGTTGTCGATTCCCTTAATGGATGGATGAAAGCAATCTGCCTAGTTTATATTATGCTGGCTAAAGTCGAGAAGGCTCGAAAGGTGGAAGTGGAGAAAAGGAGGAAGGGTGGCTCACCTCCAAGATAGCATTGCAAGGTCAGGATCTGAAACCTGTTGTTTTTGTCCCCTTGCATGATATTCCACTAACTGTTTTCCATTTTTCTTCAAACCATTCCATCAAAAGCCAACCTCTGAAAGTGTCTCCTCCCCCAGCTCATATCCAGCCCTTTAGAGATCTTTGATTTCCTCCAAAGGAGCTAGGATTTATCTTTACAGGCCATGAGCCACTGCTCAGTATATTTGAGCTTATTTGAATTGCTGCTCAGTATATTCGAGCTCATTTGAATTAGCTAGTATCTGACGGTTCTCCTCATTTCATATAGGTGGTGGATTTGTGACAGACGTTGCTGGGGCTATAACTTTCGTAGGAATTCTGCCGTCGGACGCTGTGCCTTTGGGCCAAGCCGACCCTCCAACTAGAGAAGCCCACCATGGGATGATTTTTGCTCTCTAGGAGGACAATAACACCGAGATCACGAGTGCTTCTGATCCCATAGAGGAGTTTAATAAAGAGGAAGCACTGAAATATCAGGTCTTATTGACATTTTAGTGACCTGGCTTAGGTTAAGCTCGAGGCCCATGAGGAGCTAAAGCAGATAGTGAAGAAACAAGATGAGCTCGACAACACTGCCACCACCAAGGGAAAAAAGGAGTAGAAAGAGGGCGAACATAGGGGTTCAAAGCATCATAGCAAGAAAATCATCTCTAAGTTTGGGTCGTCCAAGTGACGACTACACCCGCATCATATCCATGTCTTTTTTTGTTAGAGACTGTCTTTTGTATATATACTTTTTATTATCTGCCTAGGGTGAACCAACTAAGCAGTTAGAGCATATCTTCTACCGTTGGACACTCGGATGAACCAACTAAGCAGTTAGAGACTGTCTTTTGTATATATACTTTTTATTATCTGCCTAGGGTGAACCAACTAAGCAGTTAGAGCATATCTTCTACCGTTGGACCGAATAGGTATTTCTCTATTCGACTACTGTTGGCGAGAAGTTAGAGCATATCTTCTACCGTGGACACTCGGATAGGGATCATTCTGGTCCACCACTACCAGCAAGAAGTTCAAGTCGATCATCAGTTATGGACACCCAAATAGGGATCACTCTAGTCCACCACTCCTGATGAGAGGTTTGAGCTAATCGTCAACTATTGACACTCGAATAGGGATCACTCTGGTCTACCACCACCGAAAAGACGTTTGACTCAATCATCAGCTATGGATACTCGAATAGGGATCACTCTGGTCCACCACTGTCGATGAGAAGTTTGAGCCGATCGTTAGTTGTGGACACCCGAACATAGATCACTCCGGTCCACTTCTACTGGCAAGAAGTTTGAGGGGAGATAACATGATAGTGCACTTTTTTTCTGTACTGAGGAGTTAGCTTTTTAGGCCTAGGAGATACTTCCTCATAGTGTTTATGTTAGTCCAACACATTCAAGTGGAAAATACAATGTCATGTTTCCTAATGATTATCCGTTGAGACATGATTTTAAGGAATGCACACTTTATTAGAATACATTTCAAAAGTATTCCAATTACAGAATTTTAATGTAATTTGCAAAACAAAGAAATCTTATGCAAAATAACGACAGAGATGGTGTGCATTCCAAACTCTTCTAAATTGAACTCTATCTATTGTATTGAGGAAAAAAGTTCCATAACGCAAGTCCTTGCAAATAACGTATGGTCCTCCCTATTCAAGATCAAGTGCCTCTAGTAGGGAATATCTTCTTTTAGCATCAAGTCCCCTTCCTTGAGCGGGTGATGCTTGACCTTAAAGTTGTACTGTACAAATACCTTCCACTTGTGTGCTTCATTTTGAGCATCTTTAGGACTTTACTGACTACCTCCACCTGCCCATTAGCCTATGGTTACACTACTATCTGGAATCTCTTCTTTATTCCATGCTATTCGTAGAAATTGGCAAATTCCTCATCGCCAAATTATAGTCCATTTTATGAGATGATTTGCAGGGAAACTCCATACCTGCATATCACATTCCTGATCAAAACGTTTATGACCTTGGCCATCGACACCTTAGTAACGGGCTCGAATTCCACATACTTAGTAAAGTAGTTAACCGCCATTATAGCATACTTTTCTCTACCCTACGCCATTGGAAGTTCTCCAATCAAATGTATCCCCCATACCAAGAAGGACCAGGGCTGATCATATGAGTCAAGTCGACCAGGGGCAACCTGGGAATCTTTGCAAACCACCAGCACTTGTCCCACTTCCTTGCATATCCATTGCATCATGGTTTAATGTTGGCCAGAAAAATGGTATACCCCTAGTATGGTCTCCACAATTCCCTTGATGTATGTTTTCCAACGCCTCATCAGCTTTCCTTCCAATGACGCACTTTAGTAATGGGTTAGAAAACCCCCTTCGATCAACAGTCCATCCTGAATGACAAAGAGGAGCCACTTCCATAGGATGTTCCTAGCTTCGATATTATTATCTAGTAAAACTCCTTCATTCAAATACATTATTAATTGTGTCATCCAGGTATCCTCTCCATTGATAGTCACAATCACGTTCACTTCCTTGAAGCTGGGACTCTGTAGGGTCGTAATGGGTACTGATCTCGTTAGAGGCCCAACTCCCAAACTCACTAACTTTGCCAACTCATCTACATCCTAGTTCTCCTTCAGGGGAATATGCCTGATCGCATAGTATTCCACCTGGTTAAGTAAGATCTTCACCTTCTCAAAATATGAATTCAAGTGCTCTTCCTTAGTAAGGAATTCTCCAAGCACCAAGTTCACTATCAACTCTGAATCACTATGCACGCACATCGACCTGATTCCCAACTCCTTTGCTATCTCTAGACCCGATATCAAAGGTTCATATTCCACTTCATTGTTTGTTTCCTTGAATTCGAGTTGTACTGCATAACTTAGCTTCTTTCCTTCGAGTTTTAACAACACTACCCTTGCACTAAAGTCATGATCATTTGATACTCCATCTATATATATATGCCACTTAAGAGCTTCTTCCTCTTGGTGTTTTACTTCATCGTCATGACAGGTAAATCCAATAATAAAGTATACCAACGCTTGTCCTTCGGTTGCAATTCGTGGATGATAAGTTATCTCATACTGGCTTAACTCTATTCTCTATTTGGTTAGCCTTCCCAAAGTGTCGGGCATGTGTAGGACTTGTCTCAAGGGCTGATCAATGAGAACTCAAATGGTATATGATTGGAAATAATGTCTCAACTTCCAAGATGCAATTTATAAATAGTACGCCAACTTCTCTACCTTAGGATATCTTGACCCAGTCTGGTGAAAAGCTTATTCATGTAGTACACCAGACGTTGCACCCGATCTTCTTATCTCACGGTGCTCAATGCGTGGAGTGACATTACTAAGTATAGGTAAAGATCTTCCCCCTCAACTGGTGTGGAAAGAACTGAGGGCTTCTGCAAGTGCTTCAATAAGTTCAAGAATGCGGCCAGGCTGTCTTCTGTCCATACAAATTTTCCTTTATCTTTTCTAAGTGCTTTGAAGAATGGGACACACTTGTTTGCAGCTTTGGATATGAACTTACTCAAAGCTACTTGTTGCTACCAATAAAGATGTTGAACAACAAGGAAGAATATATTGGAATTCAACATGTTGAGTGTGAAGGAGGAAAATCAATCAAGCATTCAATAAGGGGTATCGAACTTTAAGCAACCCAAGGGAGATGTTGAACCTCTATAATTAAGCGTATCGTTTATACAAATAAGGATTCTGAACATCATCAATACGAAGAGGGATGTCAAATGTCATCAATAGGAAGAAGGATGCTGAATTTCATTAGTAGAACAAAGGATGTCAAATATTAGGCATTAGTACAACAAAGGATATCGAATATTAGCCATACAAAGGATGTTGAATATTAGCAATATAAAGGATGTCGAATATTAGCGATACAAAGGGATATCAAATATCTTCAATTTACATAACATATCGAAGGGCATGTAGTAGCCATACCACCTGCTGCCAACCTTATATATACGCACCGCATCGATACATGGAAGGGGAAAAAATTTCTCATCTCATTTTTTACATTTTCAAGTTACAAACCCTAAATAAAATTGGAGCTTTTATAGAGCCAACTGTACATTTCTGACGTTTTTCACATAAGGACTTGGGCAATGAACTTTGCATAACATACTTTAATGAATATAAATATTTGATCTTTTATTGAACTTATAACATGCATACGACTTCTCATACTTGACTCGGACCATGGACATGCATATTTCATTCTTTTGGACTTGGACCTGCATACTCTCAGCTTTGCATAAGGCCGTTCAAGCCCTTATTTAACCCAAGCTTGACTTATCTTTCATATCAAGCCTTATCTTGCTTATTTGGGTAAATAAAGAATTTTTTTAATATTTTTGCGCTAGAGGGAGTGCTTGAACCTCTGAATCGTTGCATATTTCGAAAAAAAACTTTCCTTAGCATGCATATAAAGGATTTTCCCAACCTGCGTTTTTCCTTAAAGGACTTTCCAACCTTGCATAATGACCATTTCAAAAAAAGGATCCTCCAAGCCTCACTTGGCCAAACCAGTTTATCAAGTCACTCATAGTTTGCAATTCCACAAAGAACGAGTGTTAAGGTAGTTAGCGTCAAAGATTATGGAAGAAACGAGACAGATGGCACCATATAATTCTAATGAGTGGAGTATAAATCCATTCCATGTAAGCTCCACCCCAATTCATAGCCATTATTCTAATCCGAGAGAAGGGACCAATGTAGCGATCCGACTTTCCACTCCCGGAAAATCGCATCACTAATTAAGAAAGAAAGGGATAGAAGAAGAAAGAAAGAGAAGAAAAAGAAACAACACATCAGAATCTCACAGTGGAACGATTTAAATATAATATAGAACATATACATAGTATCATATACATCAGAGTACCCAACTAAACATCTCAATTTAGACAGTTATAACATTTCTGTCTAATACAATACAAGGACATCATCACAGAATAACACACAGCGGAAACACTAACTATATCTACACGCTGAAGCCTCCTGCTCCAAAGCTCCTCCAAATTTCGTCAAGAGATAACCTGAATCACTTGACTACTCATATATAATATGAGTACCCAAGAGTTTAATAAAACAAAAAATAAACACTCGGGTCAGACAGGGGTCTGGTGTGAGTAAACGGTTTAAGATTGCTTAACTTTTGAAAATCCTTTGAAAACAAAAGGTATCACGTAAGATTTCCCACACATAAACATGGAAAAGTTTTTACATTACGCTAACCAAAACATTTGATAGGAAATCCAGTGATATTATAATAGTGTCTAGGGTTTTCAAGTAAATATGAAATAGCCGAAATTGTTACATGATTTAATTCCAGCTACTAGCCACAAAAGTGGGTAATACAAACAAAACCGTAGGGTCTCGTAGGGGAAAATGGGTTTCCAACAATGGCAGGGCTACTGGGGTACCGCCCGTCACAGTACGTGGCCTAGAACACCGTACCGAGGATTACTCCCTTCATCCCCTGCAACACAAGGCCGGGACCATTCCTTACTGAACAGTCCCGAACAAGACCACCCCGCAGTTGGCTGCAGTTCCAACTGCCCACAAAGCCAAAATAAAAGGGACATCTAGACAGGGATGTATCTCGCTCTCCAGTGGGAGCGACCCACGAAGCCTTGCTGCACCTCCCCTGTTTTAGCCATTCCCGGTTGATGAGGCTTGAGGCTGCGATTACCTTTATAGGACCAATTATCTTAGAATGCTCATCGTCCGCCTGACGATGTGCTGAAAGCATTCAATCCATACAAGTTCGTTCCGGGTTCGAACGAAACCGAAGGCACTATCTCGTTGCACTCATTTTGGAATCACCCTCAGAGTCAACGACCATAGCCCTTGCACTCTAAATCTCCATCTTGAATCTATAAGCACTATTCCGTCAAACTCATTACGGAATCACCCACAGAGTTATACTGACATATAGCCCTTACACCTCGAGTCTTCACTTATTCCACTTGGATTAACGACCTAACGTTTAATTTGAATCGATGTGGTTTTCAGATATCCAAATATGGAAACCCGATCCCGGTCTCATCGAAATCAAACGCCATTTTAATGTCCAAGTTGTACTTAAGGGATTTAAACAATAGATATTTCAGAAAATATCACTTAACATAAATGGATGTATCATATTACACAGATAGATAATCATCTATTATCACATGCATCCATACATATCACAAAGCAGCATATATATCACATTCAGATATAGCATATCACATCATCATCCATCAATCAATGTCATCCAACAACAACCAATATCATTAACTCATCCAATGATATATATATCATCCAATCATTTATCATTCATAAACAAGTTTGATCCAAACTTGATTAATTTAATTAATCCTTAAATTAAATACTTGGATTATCTTCAATCCATTTTACTATTCATTAATTAATTACAAATTAATTAATTAACTAACATCACTTAATTACCCAACTCAATTAATCTTCCTGATTAATTATCACTTAATTACTTTAAGTAATTCTTACTTAATTACCATATTAATTTATCATCCTGATTAATTACTTCCAAATTATACTAAGTAATTGCCTCTTAATTACCTTTTAAAATTAATCAACCTTGATTAATTATTCTTTAATTATCCTTATAATTATTCCTTAATTACCTTTAATTAATTACACCTGATTAATCACTTTTAATTAATCATACTTGATTAATTACTTTTAATTAATCATATTTAATTAATTACTTTTAATTAATCACCTTTGATTAATTGCTTTTAATTATTTTTAGTAATTAAAACTAAATTATAAATTAATTATCCTTAAATTATTAATTAACAATTAATTAAGTATTTCCATTTATTAATGATTAATTCCATTAATTAAATAATTTAAACCTTTAACTAATTATTAATTAATTCTTTAATTAATAACTAAAGTGATTAACTCTTAATCACACTTACTTAATTACTTTTAATAAAGTAATTATCCTTTACTTAATTACCTTCTAAATTAATCACTTAATTACTTAAGTTACCTCCCTAAGTAATTAGATTAAATTAATCCAAAGTGATTATCTTAATTAATCACAAGTTAATTACTTAATTAACTATTTAACTTAATCATTTAAAATTAATTAAATGATTCTTAACTTTTAATATTATAAAACTCTTAATTAAGAAAACATTGTCTTATTTAAATCATTATACTAACCAATAACCTTAAATAGTTAATAATCTAATTATCTTAATTATTTTTTTCAAATTTAATTATCTTTAATTAAATCAAAATTCAAAATAACTAAAGATAATTTTTAATTTTATTGATCTCTAAATCTTTATTATTTAACTTATTAAAATAAAATACTTTAGAAATCAATTTTAACTAAAACAATTGAAACATTCAAAATTAAAAATGTTTGAACTTCCCGAAGTGATTAAATAAAATATAATACTTATTATTTAAAATCCACTTATTTCATTTTTAAAACCTTTATGTTTTAAAATATAAAATTTATTAAAACTTAACTTTGAAACCAAATTAGTTATAAGTGAAAGCTTGTTTATATTTTTATAAACTTTAACTAAATCTATAAATCAAATTCCTTTTGCTTTCAAAATCTTTAAACATTGCTTTATATAATAAAACTTTGAAGCAAACCAAAGCTGCATTACAAACTCGAGTAATCACCCCCTAAAACCCGAGTAACACCCTCGTTTACCCCGAGCAAAACTAACAAACACACCGAGTTTCCCCTACCTACCCCTTGCTTCGAGTCATAACATCAAAAACGCGGAGCCTACTTCGAGTTTCCTCCTTCTTCTCCCCAGAACCTCCCCCTGAAACACAGATCCGCGCACATTAACGTGCACACCCACGTTGGTCGCTGGCGAACTCTTTTCCGGTCATTCCCAAGTCGACTTCAACTTCGACATCAACGTACTAAACCCAGAAATCACAAATTCGATCGAGAACGAGTTTTCAACCTTCAACCCAAACTGCTCGAAACCCACCCATCATCAAAATCAACTACCAACGACCATTTCCTTCACCAGAGACCACGCCGCCACCACCGTAGCTTCCCCACAACCCCTAGATCCTACGGCACACGAGCGATCAACTCCGACAGCCTTATGACGCCTCGAAGTCGCGATGAACCCATCGGCCAAAATCAGGCAATAAAACCCTACACGATCGAACTACGGCCATCTCGACCCATTAAAAATTACCACAGTAATTTTCCCATGAACGGTGACACACCAACCACCTTCAACCCCAACCACGATCTCTGACTCGCCGTGGTTCGCCATTAAATGGCCGAAATGCCCAAAACCATTAACACGAAAATTCTCTTAAATTTCTAATCTAAAAATCATGATTCCAATTCCAAAAATCATAATTTGGTATTACGAAACCAATTAGGTAGTTCAAACTCAAAAATTTATTCAATTCGTTTTGACCCAAATTACAAATTTGACTGTAAATCTCTAAATTCGAACTAAATATCCATTATAAAAACCTATAATTATTTTAGAAGGAAGATAGCATGATTCTACACAACTATTGTTTACAACTTATAGGCCAATTCAAATCAAAAATTTAGATATCGAATTATATTATGAAATGTTAAAACTGTGTTATAACACAGTGACATCTCTTTATAATGTTACAGACAATCAATATACAAAGTTTAACATGCAATCAAATTTAAAATCTAATATTCCAACAACATCATGTTATTAACTCATAGAAACAAGATGAATCAAATGTTCAAACTGTTTTTAAAAGATTTATTTACTCACCTGCAAATTAAGTGGAAGACAGAACCGCACATGCTTTTAAATTCATCTGCATTTTTCCAGGCTTCAATTATCTTGCATGCTATTTACAGAATTCTTTGCATAGATTACAAATGGAATTGAAAATGAAATTGCATGTTGATTAAATTTTCCTGCTATACTCTGTTTGAATTTCCAGACTTGCCATTTCAGGTTTTACTTCCTTGTTATTTCCAGATTTCTTTGCAGTTTTCATTCATTTGTTTGAGTTTATCTTTGTTTTGATCTTGCCTTTCAGATTTGCATTTATTTTGTTGTAGAAGAGAGTAAAGGACTTTTTTTTTCCTCTGAAAATGAAGCTCATTTGTATTTTACAATTAAATTTTAAATTAAATTATTAGAAAGTGACATTTGTCTATCTTATATTCTAATTAGCTTACACCTATACATATTAATTTACAAGTGTCTTAACACATTTTTAAAAGTTTAACAAGTGTTGTTATTGTCAAATTAATGTTTAACAAATGTTTTAATATTTAATTAATATTTTAAATGTTATTTCCTTATTAATAATCTATTTAAGCTATATACATACATTTATGTAATGTTAGAAAATTATAAAATGCTTCCATCTTATAAAAATAAACTTTAGGCTTTCATTATCTAAAAAACAAATTCATATAGGCATTTTTTTAAAATAACTTGTATTTTAATCAATCTAATTTATCATTTGTTCATAAATTGAGAAACTTAGTTTAACTCCTTATATAAATTTTTTAAACAATTTTATCTTCTTAAAAACAAAAGCTAAAATATATGTTTATAAAATAAGAAATTAACTCCATTATTTAAAATTTCAAATATCATTTCAAAGATATTAAATCAAATTATCATTTCAAATTTCAAAACTAAATATATTCAAGTTTGAAAGTCTTATTAATTTCAAATTGATAATTTTCCTATTTCAAATATATATACAAATGTATATACACATTTCAAATAGAAACATTCTAACATTAAATTTATTGATTTCCATATTAAATTTTAAAACAAATCTCTAATCACAATATATACATTTATATATATATTACAATTTGAATATAAAGTTTTATTACATTAAAACTTCTTATTTATCAAAATAAATATTTCCAAATCATGTTATTATAAACTTCAAAAGATTTAATCTTGCTTATTTATATTGTTAAGAAAATGTTTATAGATATTAACAAATTATTATTTTCAGCCTTTAAAATAAATCTTAACTGCCAATTTATAATATAAAATGATCAAATCAATTTAATTATTACCAAAGATTATTAAATTGATATTGCTCAAAATTATGGGTCGTCACATTCCTCTCCCCTTAAAAGAATTTCGTCCCCGAAATTTAAAAGCAAAGATAATTTAATAACCCTAGCTAAAGAATTTATATTTTATACAGCAATCACACAATCAATCATACACTACCAATCATAGCAACCAATTCAAACAAATAATTTTATCTATCCAGAAGAATTCTGAATAGAACTTACTAATATTCTCTAGAGTTTTCCAGATACCTATACTGGAATACTCGCTCTACAGAATCTTAATTAATTATACTATTAAAACCAAGAACTCCCTCATCTGATCCTACAAATCTAAACAAGATTTCGGACTACACTCAAAACCAGCCCAACTACCAAATCCTTCTGAACTGCTGATTCTATCACTCGAAGAATCATACACATATTCCTCAGAGATATAATGAATTCCAGTTATCCGAACTAACAATTAAATCCTGTAGATCCAAAATCAAATCTCTAGAGAACACAGATAAAACTCAAAATACCTCTGGAGCTAGCACTCCAGTTTTACCTAGTCTTATATCTCTTTTGAGCGGATAAAACTAAAACAATATCCAAACTCTAACTGCACATTTCAAAAATTTCTCAATTCTTAACTGCACAACTCTTCAGATGCTCTGAGTCACCTTCAATATTCCTGATCAGCCTAACCCTTGCTGATTGCTTCAAGAAACAACAGGACCAACTCAAACCAAATCTCCAAATCCTACTCAACAAAATGGCTTTCTCAAAAATAATTTGCTGAAATCCAAAATACAACTCTATTCCACAAGCATTAGTGTACTTCAAACCTACCTCTCTTATCTAAAATAACCAAACAGTTGCACTAGACAACCTTACCTTCTAACTCCAGAAATTTCTTCATACTTGAATTTCTTGTAGAAATCCCTCACTGCAACATCCGGTTGCTCTCATTCTAGAATAATTCCCAACTCGCTTCCGCTGCACAACTCTGATCTAGAGCAGATAAGAATGCTATCGAAGAACATCAGCAAAATCTTTCTTCATACACTGTTCATCCGACTCATAAAAATCTTAGTGACCATTCTACTTGGTCAAAACTTCTCAACATAAACTTAACTAGAATAAGATGATCAATTCTTCCTCAAAGAGCCCTGAGCTACCTCACCAAATTCTTCTCGCTCCAAGAGTCATCCCACTACATAGTTGAACCATCAATATTACTCATGAATTCCAAGTCGATAAGAGAACTCAATCTCCGATTCAGGTCAACTTATGAATCCCTCAAAAACATTTGGAGAACCTCCGACTACTTCAATAGTTTTTACCTCTACTTGAGATGCCTCAATCTCAAACCAAGAATACTCCAAAATTCCCAAACTAATTGCAAGTCACTTTTGCGATTCCACTCAGTTCAGATTCCAAATAACTATCTCCCCTACTAGAACAGCTATTTCCTATCAAGACAAATCTTTCCAGAATGGCTTATCTACCAGAAAAACTGATAGATCACTCCCAACAAATATCCTACTCTACCGAGCCTCCCAAAGAAAAGAATAAGCCTTCACTATCTGCCTGGTCTGCTGATAGTAGAATCCCAAAGATTACTGAATCATCGAAGAAACAAATCTATGTTGCTACTTCCTAACTTCACCTCAATGATACTACAAAGCCAAAAGATCTTCCTTAACCAGAAGCTTCTTGAAACACCAATCTATCACCCAAATCCTCTAAAACATCCTTGAGACGAGTAGACATCTCATCAAAGAAACTTGGCTCAAATCCAATACCAACCACTTATCTTCTTAAGAAAACAAATGAGACCATGTCCGAAATGAGGTTACTCATCGACCTTAGTCTCCAACTTCAATAAAGATAAGACACCCTTACTTGAGATCCAGAGAATCTCTAAACATTCGAATCTTCATTGCAGCAGAGATCAATGCTCTTCCAACACCATCTTAATCTGGCTCCAAAAGAAACATCTTCAGAACCATCTATGGATACTGCATCCCATCACACAGCTATTCCTTCTTGAAGCTATCAAGATGCCATCACCTGCTTCTCCTCAGATGACAACTCAACTCTTGTAAATCCCGCTCACTCGAGAGAAAATCAACCTCACACTTCAAGAATATACTCCAATTCTTGAAAAAGACTTCCTTTGGACTCAAAGAAATCCTTTCTACAATCCACAAAACGTATTCGAGACGGTATTAGGTCTACAATCTCGATAAACACCTCCAACCACAACATATAAACCTCTTCCATTAGTGGTAGTCGTGTTCCACACACTCCTACCTTATCTACCTTTATAACCTATGTTGGAAAATCCGAACAGATAACCCAACAGATTAGGTAGTTATATATATATATATATATATATATATATATATAAATTACAAGTACGCTCTCTCAAGATAGACACCTCTCCAGAGCCTAGGTATTCACTCAACCTAACTCTTTGATACCAGCTGTAGCGACCCGACTTTCCACTCCCGGAAAATCGCATCACTAATTAAGAAAGAAAGGGATAGAAGAAGAAAGAAAGAGAAGAAAAAGAAACAACACATCAGAATCTCACAGCGGAACGATTTAAATATAATATAGAACATATACATAGTATCATATACATCAGAGTACACAACTAAACATCTCAATTTAGACAGTTATAACATTTCTGTCTAATACAATACAAGGACATCATCACAGAATAACACACTGCGGAAACACTAACTATATCTACACGCTGAAGCCTCCTGCTCCAAAGCTCCTCCAAATTTCGTCAAGAGATAACCTGAATCACTTGACTACTCATATATAATATGAGTACCCAAGAGTTTAATAAAACAGAAAATAAACACTAGGGTCAGACAGGGGTCTGGTGTGAGTAAACGGTTTAAGATTGCTTAATTTTTGAAAATCCTTCGAAAACAAAAGGTATCACGTAAGACTTCCCACACATGAACATGGAAAAGTTTTTACCTTACGCTAACCAAAACATTTGATAGGAAATTCAGTGATATTATAATAGTGTTTAGGGTTTTCAAGTAAATATGAAATAGCCGAAATTGTTACATGATTTAATTCCAGCTACTAGCCACAAAAGTGGGTAATACAAACAAAACCGTAGGGTCTCGTAGGGGAAAATGGGTTTCCAACAATGGCAGGGCTACTGGGGTACCGCCCGTCACAGTAGGTGGCCTAGATCACCGTACCGAGGATTACTCCCTTCATCCCCTGCAACACAAGGTCGGGACCATTCCTTACTGAACAGTCCCAAAAAGACCACCCCGCAGTTAGCTGCAGTTCCAACTGCCCACAAAGCCGAAATAAAAGGGACATCTAGACAGGGATGTATCTCGCTCTCCAGTGGGAGCGACCCACGAAGCCTTGCTGCACCTCCCCTGTTTTAGCCATTCCCGGTTGATGAGGCTTGAGGCTGCGATTACCTTTATAGGACCAATAATCTTAGAATGCTCATCGTCCGCCTGACGATGTGCTGAAAGCATTCTATCCATACAAGTTCATTCCGGGTTCGAACGAAACCGAAGGCACTATCTCGTTGCACTCATTTTGGAATCACCTTCAGAGTCAACGACCATAGCCCTTGCATTCTAAATCTCCATCTGGAATCTATAAGCACTATTCCGTCAAACTCATTACGGAATCACCCACAGAGTTATACTGACGTATAGCCCTTACACCTCGAGTATTCACTTATTCCACTTGGATTAACGACCTAACGTTTAATTGGAATCGATGTGGTTTTCGGATATCCAAATTTGAAAACCCGATCCCGGTCTCATCGAAACCAAACGCCATTTTAATGTCCAAGTTGTATTTAAGGGATTTAAACAATAGATATTTCAGAAAATATCACTTAACATAAATGGATGTATCATATTACACAGATATATAATCATCTATTATCACATGCATCCATACATATCACAAAGCAGCATATATATCACATTCAGATATAGCATATCACATCATCATCCATGAATCAATGTCATCCAACAACAACCAATATCATTAACTCATCCAATAATATATATATCATCCAATCATTTATCATTCATAAACAAGTTTGATCCAAACTTGATTAATTTAATTAATCATTAAATTAAATACTTGGATTATCTTCAATCCATTTTACTATTCATTAATTAATTACAAATTAATTAATTAACAAACATCACTTAATTACCCAACTCAATTAATCTTCCTGATTAATTATCACTTAATTACTTTAAGTAATTCTTACTTAATTACCATATTAATTTATCATCCTGATTAATTACTTCCAAATTATACTAAATAATTGCCTCTTAATTACCTTTTAAAATTAATCAACCTTGATTAATTATTCTTTAATTATCCTTATAATTATTCCTTAATTACCTTTAATTAATTACACCTGATTAATCACTTTTAATTAATCACACTTGATTAATTACTTTTAATTAATCATATTTAATTAATTACTTTTAATTAATCACCTTTGATTAATTGCTTTTAATTATTTTTAGTAATTAAAACTAAATTATAAATTAATTATCCTTAAATTATTAATTAACAATTAATTAAGTATTTCCATTAATTAATGATTAATTCCATTAATTAAATAATTTAAACCTTTAACTAATTATTAATTAATTCTTTAATTAATAACTAAAGTGATTAACTCTTAATCACATTTACTAATTACTTTTAATAAAGTAATTATCCTTTACTTAATTACCTTCTAAATTAATCACTTAATTACTTAAGTTACTTCCCTAAGTAATTAGATTAAATTAATCCAAAGTGATTATCTTAATTAATCACAAGTTAATTACTTAATTAACTATTTAACTTAATCATTTAAAATTAATTAAATGATTCTTAACTTTTAATATTATAAAACTCTTAATTAAGAAAACATTGTCTTATTTAAATCATTATACTAACCAATAACCTTAAATAGTTAATAATCTAATTATCTTAATTATTTTTTTCAAATTTAATTATCTTTAATTAAATCAAAATTCAAAATAACTAAAGATAATTTTTAATTTTATTGATCTCTAAATCTTTATTATTTAACTTATTAAAATAAAATACTTTAGAAATCAATTTTAACTAAAACAATTGAAACATTCAAAATTAAAAATGTTTGAACTTCCCGAAGTGATTAAATAAAATATAATACTTATTATTTAAAATCCACTTATTTCATTTTTAAAACCTTTATGTTTTAAAATATAAAATTTATTAAAACTTAACTTTGAAACCAAATTAGTTATAAGTGAAAGCTTGTTTATATTTTTATAAACTTTAACTAAATCTATAAATCAAATTCCTTTTGCTTTCAAAATCTTTAAACATTGCTTTATATAATAAAACTTTGAAGCAAACCAAAGCTGCATTACAAACTCGAGTAATCACCCCCTAAAACCCGAGTAACACCCTCGTTTACCCCGAGCAAAACTAACAAACACACTGAGTTTCCCCTACCTACCCCTTGCTTCGAGTCATAACATCAAAAACGCGGAGCCTACTTCGAGTTTCCTCCTTCTTCTCCCCAGAACCTCCCCCTGAAACACAGATCCGTGCACATTAACGTGCACACCCACGTTGGTCGCTGGCGAACTCTTTTCCGGTCATTCCCAAGTCGACTTCAACTTCGACATCAACGTACTAAACCCAGAAATCACAAATTCGATCGAGAACGAGTTTTCAACCTTCAACCCAAACTGCTCGAAACCCACCCATCATCAAAATCAACTACCACCGACCATTTCCTTCACCAGAGACCACGACACCACCACCGTAGCTTCCCCACAACCCCTAGATCCTACGGCACACGAGCGATCAACTCCGACGGCCTTATGACGCCTCGAAGTCGCGATGAACCCATCGGCCAAAATCAGGCAATAAAACCCTACACGATCGAACTACGGCCATCTCGACCCATTAAAAATTACCATAGTAATTTTCCCATGAACAACGACACACCAACCACCTTCAACCCCAACCACGATCTCTGACTCGCCGTGGTTCGCCATTAAATGGCCGAAATGCCCAAAACCATTAACACGAAAATTCTCTTAAATTTTTAATCTAAAAATCATGATTCCAATTCCAAAAATCATAATTTGGTATTAAGAAACCAATTAGGTAGTTCAAACTCAAAAATTTATTCAATTTGTTTTGACCCAAATTACAAATTTGACTGTAAATCTCTAAATTCGAACTAAATATCCATTATAAAAACCTATAATTATTTTAGAAGGAAGATAGCATGATTCTACACAACTATTGTTTACAACTTATAGGCCAATTCAAATCAAAAATTTAGATATCGAATTATATTATGAAATGTTAAAACTGTGTTATAACACAGTGACATCTCTTTATAATGTTACAGACAATCAATATACAAAGTTTAACATGCAATCAAATTTAAAATCTAATATTCCATCAACATCATGTTATTAAATCATAGAAACAAGATGAATCAAATGTTCAAACTGTTTTTAAAAGATTTATTTACTCACCTGCAAATTAAGTGGAAGACAGAACCGCACATGCTTTTAAATTCATCTGCATTTTTCCAGGCTTCAATTATCTTGCATGCTATTTACAGAATTCTTTGCATTGATTACAAATGGACTTGAAAATGAAATTGCATGTTGATTAAATTTTCCTGCTATACTCTGTTTGAATTTCCAGACTTGCCATTTCAGGTTTTACTTCCTTGTTATTTCCAGATTTCTTTGCAGTTTTCATTCATTTGTTTGAGTTTACCTTTGTTTTGATCTTGCCTTTCAGATTTGCATTTATTTTGTTGTAGAAGAGAGTAAAGGACTTTTTTTTCTCTGAAAATGAAGCTCATTTGTATTTTACAATTAAATTTTAAATTAAATTATTAGAGAGTGACATTTGTCTATCTTATATTCTAATTAGCTTACACCTATACATATTAATTTACAAGTGTCTTAACACATTTTTAAAAGTTTAACAAGTGTTGTTATTGTCAAATTAATGTTTAACAAATGTTTTAATATTTAATTAATATTTTAAATGTTATTTCCTTATTAATAATCTATTTAAGCTATATACATACATTTATGTAATGTTAGAAAATTATAAAAGCTTCCATCTTATAAAAATAAACTTTAGGCTTTCATTATCTTAAAAACAAATTCATATAGGCATTTTTTTTAAAATAACTTGTATTTTAATCAATCTAATTTATCATTTGTTCATAAATTGAGAAACTTAGTTTAACTCCTTATATAAATTTTTAAAACAATTTTATCTTCTTAAAAACAAAAGCTAAAATATATGTTTATAAAATAAGAAATTAACTCCATTATTTAAAATTTCAAATATCATTTCAAAGATATTAAATCAAATTATCATTTCAAATTTCAAAACTAAATATATTCAAGTTTGAAAGTCTTATTAATTTCAAATTAATAATTTTCCTATTTCAAATATATATACAAATATATATACACATTTCAAATAGAAACATTCTAACATTAAATTTATTGATTTCCATATTAAATTTTAAAACAAATCTCTAAACACAATATATACATTTATATATATTACAATTTGAATATAAAGTTTTATTACATTAAAACTTCTTATTTATCAAAATAAATATTTCCAAATCATGTTATTATAAACTTCAAAAGAATTTAATCTTGTTTATTTATATTGTTAAGAAAATGTTTATAGATATTAACAAATTATTATTTTCAGCCTTTAAAATAAATCTTAACTGCCAATTTATAATATAAAATGATCAAATCAATTTAATTATTATCAAAGATTATTAAATTGATATTGCTCAAAATTCTGGGTCGTCACATTCCTCCCCCCTTAAAAGAATTTCGTCCCCGTAATTTAAAAGCAAAGATAATTTAATAACCCTAGCTAAAGAATTTATATTTTAAACAGCAATCACACAATCAATCATACACTACCAATCATAGCAACCAATTCAAACAAATAATTTTATCTATCCAGAAGAATTCTGAATAGAACTTACTAATATTCTCTAGAGTTTTCCAGATACCTATACTGGAATACTCGCTCTACAGAATCTTAATTAATTATACTATTAAAACCAAGAACTCCCTCATCTGATCCTACAAATCTAAACAAGATTTCGGACTACACTCAAAACCAGCCCAACTACCAAATCCTTCTGAACTGCTGATTCTATCACTCGAAGAATCATACACATATTCCTCAGAGATATAATGAATTCCAGTTATCCGAACTAACAATTAAATCCTGTAGATCCAAAATCAAATCTCTAGAGAACACAGATAAAACTCAAAATACCTCTGGAGCTAGCTCTCCAGTTTTACCCAGTCTTATATCTCTTTTGAGCGGATAAAACTAAAACAATATCCAAACTCTAACTGCACATTTCAAAAATTTCTCAATTCTTAACTGCACAACTCTTCAGATGCTCTGAGTCACCTTCAATATTCCTGATCAGCCTAACCCTTGCTGATTGCTTCAAGAAACAATAGGACCAACTCAAACCAAATCTCCAAATCCTACTCAACAAAATGGCTTTCCCAAAAATAATTTGCTGAAATCCAAAATACAACTCTATTCCACAAGCATTAGTGTACTTCAAACCTACCTCTCTTATCTAAAATAGCCAAACAGTTGCACTAGACAACCTTACCTTCTAACTCCAGAAATTTCTACATACTTGAATTTCTTGTAGAAATCCCTCACTGCAACATCCGGTTGCTCTCATTCTAGAATAATTCCTAACTCGCTTCCGCTGCACAACTCTGATCTAGAGCAGATAAGAATGCTATCGAAGAACATCAGCAAAATCTTTCTTCATACACTGTTCATCCGACTCATAAAAATCTTAGTGACCATTCTACTTGGTCAAAACTTCTCAACATAAACTTAACTAGAATAAGATGATCAATTCTTCTTCAAAGTGCCCTGAGCTACATCACCAAATTCTTCTCGCTCTAAAAGTCATCCCACTACATAGTTGAACCATCAATATTACTCATGAATTCCAAGTCGATAAGAGAACTCAATCTCCGATTCAGGTCAACTTCTGAATCCCTCAAAAACATTTGGAGAACCTCCGACTACTTCAATAGCTTTTACCTCTACTTGAGATGCCTCAATATCAAACCAAGAATACTCCAAAATTCCCAAACTAATCGCAAGTCACTTTTGCGATTCCACTCAGTTCAGATTCCAAAGAACTATCTCCCCCACTAGAACAGCTATTTCCTATCAAGACAAATCTTTCCAGAATGGCTTATCTACCAGAAAAACTGATAGATCACTCCCAACAAATATCCTACTCTACCGAGCCTCCCAAAGAAAAGAATAAGCCTTCACTATCTGCCTGGTCTGCTGATAGTAGAATCCCAAAGATTACTGAATCATCGAAGAAACAAATCTATGTTGCTACTTCCTAACTTCACCTCAATGATACTACAAAGCCAAAAGATCTTCCTTAACCAGAAGCTTCTTGAAACACCAATATATCACCCAAATCCTCTAAAACATCCTTGAGACGAGTAGACATCTCCTCAAAGAAACTTGGCTCAAATCCAATACCAACCACTTATCTTCTTAAGAAAACAAACGAGACCATGTCCGAAATGAGGTTACTCATCGACCTTAGTCTCCAACTTCAATAAAGATAAGACACCCTTACTTGAGATCCAGAGAATCTCTAAACATTCGAATCTTCATTGCAGCAGAGATCAATGCTCTTCCAACACCATCTTAATCTGGCTCCAAAAGAAACATCTTCAGAACCATCTATGGATACTGCATCCCATCACACAGCTATTCCTTCTTGAAGCTATCAAGATGCCATCACCTGCTTCTCCTCAGATGACAACTCAACTCTTGTAAATCCCGCTCACTCGAGAGAAAATCAACCTCACACTTTAAGAATATACTCCAATTCTATAAAAAGACTTCCTCTGGACTCAAAGAAATCCTGTCTACAATCCACAAAACTTATTCGAGACGGTATTAGGTTTACAATCTCGATAAACACCTCCAACCACAACATATAAACCTCTTCCATTAGTGGTAGTCGTGTTCCACACACTCCTACGTTATCTACCTTTATAACCTATGTTGGAAAATCCGAACAGATAACCCAACAGATTAGGTAGTTATATATATATATATATATATATATATATAAATTACAAGTACGCTCTCTCAAGATAGACACCTCTCCAGAGCCTAGGTATTCACTCAACCTAACTCTTTGATACCAGCTGTAGCGACCCGACTTTCCACTCTCGGAAAATCGCATCACTAATTAAGAAAGAAAGGGATAGAAGAAGAAAGAAAGAGAAGAAAAAGAAACAACACATCAGAATCTCACAGCGGAACGATTTAAATATAATATAGAACATATACATAGTATCATATACATCAGAGTACACAACTAAACATCTCAATTTAGACAGTTATAACATTTCTGTCTAATACAATACAAGGACATCATCACAGAATAACACACAGCGGAAACACTAACTATATCTACACGCCGAAGCCTCCTGCTCCAAAGCTCCTCCAAATTTCGTCAAGAGATAACCTGAATCACTTGACTACTCATATATAATATGAGTACCCAAGAGTTTAATAAAATAGAAAATAAACACTCGGGTCAGACAGGGGTCTGGTGTGAGTAAACGGTTTAAGATTGCTTAACTTTTGAAAATCCTTCGAAAACAAAAGGTATCACGTAAGACTTCCCACACATAAACATGGAAAAGTTTTTACCTTACGCTAACCAAAAAAATTGATAGGAAATCCAGTGATATTATAATAGTGTCTAGGGTTTTCAAGTAAATATGAAATAGCCGAAATTGTTACATGATTTAATTCCAGCTACTAGCCACAAAAGTGGGTAATACAAACAAAACCGTAGGGTCTCGTAGGGGAAAATGGGTTTCCAACAATGGCAGGGCTACTGGGGTACCGCCCGTCACAGTACGTGGCCTAGATCACCGTACCGAGGATTACTCCCTTCATCCCCTGCAACACAAGGCCGGGACCATTCCTTACTGAACAGTCCCGAACAAGACCACCCCGCAGTTGGCTGCAGTTCCAACTGCCCACAAAGCCGAAATAAAAGGGACATCTAGACAGGGCTGTATCTCGCTCTCCAGTGGGAGCGACCCACGAAGCCTTGCTGCACCTCCCCTGTTTTAGCCATTCCCGGTTGATGAGGCTTGAGGCTGCGATTACCTTTATAGGACCAATTATCTTAGAATGCTCATCGTCCGCCTGACGATGTGCTGCAAGCATTCAATCCTTACAAGTTCGTTCCGGCTTCGAACGAAACCGAAGGCACTATCTCGTTGCACTCATTTTGGAATCACCATCAGAGTCAACGACCATAGCCCTTGCACTCTAAATCTCCATCTCGAATCTATAAGCACTATTCCGTCAAACTCATTACGGAATCACCCACAGAGTTATACTGACGTATAGCCCTTACACCTCGAGTCTTCACTTGTTCCACTTGGATTAACGACCTAACGTTTAATTGGAATCGATGTGGTTTTCGGATATCCAAATATGGAAACCCGATCCCGGTCTCATCGAAACCAAACGCCATTTTAATGTCCAAGTTGTACTTAAGGGATTTAAACAATAGATATTTCAGAAAATATCACTTAACATAAATGGATGTATCATATTATACAGATAGATAATCATCTATTATCACATGCATCCATACATATCACAAAGCAGCATATATATCACATTCAGATATAGCATATCACATCATCATCCATCAATCAATGTCATCCAACAACAACCGATATCATTAACTCATCCAATGATATATATATATATATATCATCCAATCATTTATCATTCATAAACAAGTTTGATCCAAACTTGATTAATTTAATTAATCCTTAAATTAAATACTTGGATTATCTTCAATCCATTTTACTATTCGTTAATTAATTACAAATTAATTAATTAACTAACATCACTTAATTACCCAACTCAATTAATCTTCCTGATTAATTATCACTTAATTACTTTAAGTAATTCTTACTTAATTACCATATTAATTTATCATCCTGATTAATTACTTCTAAATTATACTAAGTAATTGCCTCTTAATTACCTTTTAAAATTAATCAACCTTGATTAATTATTCTTTAATTATCCTTATAATTATTCCTTAATTACCTTTAATTAATTACACCTGATTAATCACTTTTAATTAATCACACTTGATTAATTACTTTTAATTAATCATATTTAATTAATTACTTTTAATTAATCACCTTTGATTAATTGCTTTTAATTATTTTTAGTAATTAAAACTAAATTATAAATTAATTATCCTTAAATTATTAATTAACAATTAATTAAGTATTTCCATTTATTAATGATTAATTCCATTAATTAAATAATTTAAACCTTTAACTAATTATTAATTAATTCTTTAATTAATAACTAAAGTGATTAACTCTTAATCACATTTACTTAATTACTTTTAATAAAGTAATTATCCTTTACTTAATTACCTTCTAAATTAATCACTTAATTACTTAAGTTACCTCCCTAAGTAATTAGATTAAATTAATCCAAAGTGATTATCTTAATTAATCACAAGTTAATTACTTAATTAACTATTTAACTTAATCATTTAAAATTAATTAAATGATTCTTAACTTTTAATATTATAAAACTCTTAATTAAGAAAACATTGTCTTATTTAAATCATTATACTAACCAATAACCTTAAATAGTTAATAATCTAATTATCTTAATTATTTTTTTCAAATTTAATTATCTTTAATTAAATCAAAATTCAAAATAACTAAAGATAATTTTTAATTTTATTGATCTCTAAATCTTTATTATTTAACTTATTAAAATAAAATACTTTAGAAATCAATTTTAACTAAAACAATTGAAACATTCAAAATTAAAAATGTTTGAACTTCCCGAAGTGATTAAATAAAATATAATACTTATTATTTAAAATCCACTTATTTCATTTTTAAAACCTTTATGTTTTAAAATATAAAATTTATTAAAACTTAACTTTGAAACCAAATTAGTTATAAGTGAAAGCTTGTTTATATTTTTATAAACTTTAACTAAATCTATAAATCAAATTCCTTTTGCTTTCAAAATCTTTAAACATTGCTTTATATAATAAAACTTTGAAGCAAACCAAAGCTGCATTACAAACTCGAGTAATCACCCCCTAAAACCCGAGTAACACCCTCGTTTACCCCGAGCAAAACTAACAAACACACCGAGTTTCCCCTACCTACCCCTTGCTTCGAGTCATAACATCAAAAACGCGGAGCCTACTTCGAGTTTCCTCCTTCTTCTCCCCAGAACCTCCCCCTGAAACACAGATCCGTGCACATTAACGTGCACACCCACGTTGGTCGCTGGCGAACTCTTTTCCGGTCATTCCCAAGTCGACTTCAACTTCGACATCAACGTACTAAACCCAGAAATCACAAATTCGATCGAGAACGAGTTTTCAACCTTCAACCCAAACTGCTCGAAACCCACCCATCATCAAAATCAACTACCACCGACCATTTCCTTCACCAGAGACCACGACACCACCACCGTAGCTTCCCCACAACCCCTAGATCCTACGGCACACGAGCGATCAACTCCGACGGCCTTATGACGCCTCGAAGTCGCGATGAACCCATCGGCCAAAATCAGGCAATAAAACCCTACACGATCGAACTACGGCCATCTTGACCCATTAAAAATTACCACAGTAATTTTCCCATGAACAACGACACACCAACCACCTTCAACCCCAACCACGATCTCTGACTCGCCGTGGTTCGCCATTAAATGGCCGAAATGCCCAAAACCATTAACACGAAAATTCTCTTAAATTTCTAATCTAAAAATCATGATTCCAATTCCAAAAATCATAATTTGGTATTACGAAACCAATTAGGTAGTTCAAACTCAAAAATTTATTCAATTTGTTTTGACCCAAATTACAAATTTGACTGTAAATCTCTAAATTCGAACTAAATATCCATTATAAAAACCTATAATTATTTTAGAAGGAAGATAGCATGATTCTACACAACTATTGTTTACAACTTATAGGCCAATTCAAATCAAAAATTTAGATATCGAATTATATTATGAAATGTTAAAACTGTGTTATAACACAGTGACATCTCTTTATAATGTTACAGACAATCAATATACAAAGTTTAACATGCAATCAAATTTAAAATCTAATATTCCATCAACATCATGTTATTAACTCATAGAAACAAGATGAATCAAATGTTCAAACTGTTTTTAAAAGATTTATTTACTCACCTGCAAATTAAGTGGAAGACAGAACCGCACATGCTTTTAAATTCATCTGCATTTTTCCAGGCTTCAATTATCTTGCATGCTATTTACAGAATTCTTTGCATCGATTACAAATGGACTTGAAAATGAAATTGCATGTTGATTAAGTTTTCCTGTTATACTCTGTTTGAATTTCCAGACTTGCCATTTCAGGTTTTACTTCCTTGTTATTTCCAGATTTCTTTGCAGTTTTCATTCATTTGTTGAGTTTATCTTTGTTTTGATCTTGCCTTTCAGATTTGCATTTATTTTGTTGTAGAAGAGAGTAAAGGACTTTTTTTCCTCTGAAAATGAAGCTCATTTGTATTTTACAATTAAATTTTAAATTAAATTATTAGAGAGTGACATTTGTCTATCTTATATTCTAATTAGCTTACACCTATACATATTAATTTACAAGTGTCTTAACACATTTTTAAAAGTTTAACAAGTGTTGTTATTGTCAAATTAATGTTTAACAAATGTTTTAATATTTAATTAATATTTTAAATGTTATTTCCTTATTAATAATCTATTTAAGCTATATACATACATTTATGTAATGTTAGAAAATTATAAAATGCTTCCATCTTATAAAAATAAACTTTAGGCTTTCATTATCTAAAAAACAAATTCATATAGGCATTTTTTTTAAATAACTTGTATTTTAATCAATCTAATTTATCATTTGTTCATAAATTGAGAAACTTAGTTTAACTCCTTATATAAATTTTTAAAACAATTTTATCTTCTTAAAAACAAAAGCTAAAATATATGTTTATAAAATAAGAAATTAACTCCATTATTTAAAATTTCAAATATCATTTCAAAGATATTAAATCAAATTATCATTTCAAATTTCAAAACTAAATATATTCAAGTTTGAAAAATCTTATTAATTTCAAATTAATAATTTTCCTATTTCAAATATATATACAAATATATATACACATTTCAAATAGAAACATTCTAACATTAAATTTATTGATTTCCATATTAAATTTTAAAACAAATCTCTAATCACAATATATACATTTATATATATTACAATTTGAATATAAAGTTTTATTACATTAAAACTTCTTATTTATCAAAATAAATATTTCCAAACCAAGTTATTATAAACTTCAAAAGAATTTAATCTTGCTTATTTATATTGTTAAGAAAATGTTTATAGATATTAACAAATTATTATTTTCAGCCTTTAAAATAAATCTTAACTGCCAATTTATAATATAAAATGATCAAATCAATTTAATTATTATCAAAGATTATTAAATTGATATTGCTCAAAATTCTGGGTCGTCACAACCAACAAAAATGATGGCCTATTCTTAAGCTTGAGGAAGACCATATAACTTTAATCTAAGGGAACTATTTTCAAAAGAGAAATAACAAAAGACTTCAACAAGTTTTCCCAAAAGTAGGAATGAATAGTGAGTCACTCTCCTACTCCAGTTGAAACTCGGGATTCTTCAAAGAGAAAGTTTACGGATAACGCTAATGTGCCAATCCAATGTTACAAAAGAGTCAAGAGGGAGCAAAGAGTACAATAACATAGAAATGCTCGATCCTCTAAGATCATTCTCTTTCCACCTCCTATGAGAATATCTATCTCCTAACCAAAGAGAAATTGAAGTATTGTCTGTCAAAGAAGAAGCAACTAGGAAATGAAATAAATCTCAGGGGTGCTTATTGCCAATATCACCGAAGGAATGGACATGGAATTAATCAATGTCGAGATCTTAAAGAAATTATTGAGAATTTCTTGAGTTAAGGAGGCTTCAAGAATTTGTTAACTAGATTTAAGCATAAGGCAAACGTGTCTACAAAGATCAAGTGACCAATAAATAGGAATGCTTCGTGAAAAGGATTAATAAAATAAAGGAAAAAGCCTTTGATCCCGCCAAGATAGCTTGATCAAAGCACTTTCTAGAGGGAGATCAGAGTAAGCCTTTGGTCGTGCCTATAAGGTTTGGCTAGAGTACTGCAAGCTTAGGCCCCGCCTACATGGCTGGCCAAAGTGCCTTCTAGAGGGAGGATGGAGTAAGCCTTTGGTCCCGTCGAAGAGGGCCTGGCCAGAGCACCAACCAATTTTCAGTTTTTCCTATAAGGCCTGAACGAAGTGCCTTCTAAAGGGGTAACGGGTAAGACTTTAGTCCTACCAAAGATGGCTAACCAAATGCACCAACTAGCCTAAGTCATTGCCTACAAGGTAATAAGGGGTTTAAGCCTAAATCGTCACCACAGTGTGATAAGGGGAGAAAAGAATCAAACCCTAAATCATCACCCAAAGGGTGATAAGGGGCGAAAAGAATCAAAGCCTAAATCATCGCCAAAGAGTGAAGGTGCAAAAGAAATCAACTAAGCAAGTTTAAATCTACCCTAAAGACGGTCAAAACGATCTTCTAGAGGAAGAACAATCAAACACATTTAATTCTACACCAAGGCAAAGTTAAAGAAACCTTTAAAGGAAGGATCGAAAAACTATCCTAAAATCGAGGAATTATAATGTCAAATATATAAATCAGAAAAATTATGATTTATTACTTGGGCCTAGGGCTTCATCCTTTGAAATATTGAATTAGCTCTTAATTCTTGATTTCTGAATTGGAATTCAAATTATCAAATAAAGGGAATCTCCATTAATGGTCAGATTTTTGATCCTCTTACCAGATGGAATTTTGGACTTATTATGAGATGGATTTTTGATCTTCTTACCAGACGAACTTAGCCTTATTATCAAATGAATTTCTAATGGAATTTTATTCCTATTATCAGATAGATTTATGCTTTTCTAATCAAATTAAATCTATGGCCCTCTTGCCAAATGAATTTCTGGTCTTTTATCAAAGCTAACTAGTGACTATCTATGCTTATGCGATATAGAAAAGTCATCAAATTGACAATTACTCCGAGAAACCAGCCAGGATAATGATATTCAAAGCAACCAAGATTCTTCCATAAAAGCAAATTGATTAGACTTATATAAAGTATTTCTGATAATTATTCTGACAAATGAATTCCAAAACCAAGCTTACGAAGTTTCAATTATTAACAAGACAATTCTTTTTCCAAAATATTCTTTGGCGTTTGCAAAACAAAATAACCAATTTAAGAAAGAAATAATTTCTCAAAGTTACGAAAGCCAAAATTATTTACTATACATTTTTCTAGAAGGAGAAGTAAGAACTAGAAACATTGGTCTAAAGCATTCTGCAAGGGAATAAAGAGCAAGCAAATCTACACCTTATCAAAGACCAAAATTCATATGGAATTGGACTAAAGCATAGAAGTAAGTCACAAATCTCAAAAGGTACAACGAGCCTAAAATACAAAGTTTATTCAAGGTATTAACTATTCAAGTATAAATTTGTTTACCATTTTACATTTTACATATCACATACAAAAGTTATAGATAACAAGAAAGATTAATCAATAAGAGAAACTAGTCAAAAGTTTCCAAACGATGCCTCTTTGGTTATTCTCTATTAAGAATCAAGGTCATGCACTTTTTCCTTCAAGTCTTCAATAGCCAGGGAAGGTTCAGCGATGTGACTAATCGCCACATCAAAAAATTCCTTGAGTTTCTTCTCCTTCTTCCGGATAATATCAGTATTCTCAATAGAGGTAGTATGAAATTTTAATGCACGAACGAGCGTTGTATTGGCTCCATTGAGAGTTTTGACCTTGTCATGTAATTCTTTAACTTTCCGCATAAGAACATGTTTTTCACGTCCTAATTCGTCCACTTCACTTTGATACTTGTTCAGATATTCCAAGACTTTTCATCCCACTTTCGTTTTAAAATTAGCTGCATTCTTACCTTACCATTTGGCATCATTTGGAGATTTCTTCACCATCTAAGCGTAGAGGTGGGTTTAACAATGAAGAGAATGCCTCTTTGCCAGTTGGAGATTAGGACCTAGTCATTTTCGTAGGAGGAGGAGTGGAAAGGCTGGATTCACCTCCACTTGCAATGAGTTCTAGAGATTGACAACACACTTGGCTTTTTAACAAGTCCACTTCAAGATCCACCACCCATTGACTGCATTGGCCTTGATTCTTTAGAATGAAGGTCCAGACTGGCAAGCCACACTCATATTCCTTCTCATCTCTTGGATTTATTTGTCTTTCTCTTTAAGTTTCTCTTCTAAGCTAGAAGTTATTTCCTTCATGCTGCTTAAAGTAGATCTCAATTGATAATAATTATCGTGCCATTTTACCCATTTGGGTTATCAGAGTATTAAATATTTGTAGCATCCTGAGAAGAGCTTTTCTTTTTAATGATTGATATCATCTTGTCTTTAATATTGCACAATCAAGAGAGAAGATTTGAACTGCTAAATGCAAGTGTAATTGTTTTTCCTACTGAAAATATGTAATTAATACATAAGAAAATGTAGTAAGAAGGTTTACAAGTAAAATTTTTTTCAAATTACATTAATAATAAAGTTTTATGTATTCTTAAAGTTTGAAGACAACAGTTTGAGCCTTTTGAGTGAACCCATGAACATAGAAAGGGTAGAGTTAAAAGGAACATTAAACCCTGGATGGGTATTAACCGGTAGAAATCGATGGTAGTTCCATTTCCCGGCCATAGGATTGGCTTCATCACATAACAATTTAGTGTAAATAGTTCGCATCTCTTTAAGTAAATTATCTTTTTCATTGCCCATGAAATCAAAATGAAAGTGTCGAAGCTGTGTGTAAACTTCATAAAGATCCCCAAGGAAGCAATATTTTGCTAGCCGAGAGGTTTTGAGATTTGAAGATTTCTATTTAAAGTCTCTCTTTAATTTGATAAATTTACTTAAGAGTTCCAAGAAAACAAGACTACTCGATGATTTGTTAATCTGTATAATTTAAGGAAAATAAGCTAAGATGCAAAGAAATGAAGATATTTGAATTCATAATGAATTACATAGTACAACAAAAAATTACTTGGGTTCATACAATATCAACCTTTTTAAAACTCGAAAATAAATCTCTCTTTATTGAACTCAACTTTCTCCGGGGGGAATGTTGGGGGAAGTGGAAGGGTCACAACATTAGCAAGATTTTAATATTCCCCAGGATGGGGATCGGTCCCATGCTAGTTTAAATATTTATTATCGAGATGTTTAATTAAACCTCTATTCTTCTCCCTTAAGAAAGAAAAGTCTACAGAAAGACTCCTAGAATAAATTTTGTAAAGAAACACTACTAAAGCATTTCCATCTTTCATAAGTATCCAAAAGAGTGTAGTTAACTCTGCATTTTCTTTTAAAACTCTTTCCCTACGAATATGAGATATTTTTAAGAGTCGGATAGCTCGTCTTTCCTTGAATTTTTTTAATCAATTGGCATGGAGGAAAAGGCGCCTGTACTTGTCAGATAAGTTGTTATGCTCTTCGATTATCCTTTTTCTCTCCCTATTTAATAGAAGCATCTCTCTCTCGCTCTTCTTGCACCGAGTCTCAAAATAATATTTGGATCTTTTCCTTAACTAAAGTAGTGAGCTTATTAACTAAAAGCTAGTAGAAAATTTTGGACATTTAAAATAAATTTCATGCTCGCATGACGGGAACTTGAGAAGTTGAAGCTTGAGCTTTTTGCTTCATTTGTTGACCAAGAGAAGAAGTGTCTTTTGAAGGAATGTCTTCCTGCAAAACGTCTTGAGGGCTTGGTAGGTCAAGAAGGTCTATGTCATGGGTAGATGATATCATGTCTTGGCCACCTGATCCATTACCACCACCTATTGGTTCTTTCGGATCCTTATTGCAATTATCCCTATCTTGGTCATCACCATCTTTGTCATCATCTTTTCCTTCATCAAAACCTTCATCTCCTCCAAGTGGGGGGTTATCTAAAGATAATAATTACTTAGGATTAATGGTCTCCTCTTCACATTATTCATCTTGGAGCGATCCCTGAACTCTCCCCAGAATAAGATTGAACTTCCTCTTAAATGCATTATTCAAATTTAGGAGGGAAGGAAAGTCCAAGTCAGGGCATTTTTCGATGTTCTCATTATCTGCTACAAAAATGGCATCTTCGTAACACTTCCCTATCATTTTGGCAAGAGCTTGATTAAAGAATAAAGAAACTTTCTTCTTGGCATCCTTTATAATGTTGTTAGCATAAACCAGGGTAGCACCTTTCCAGCTGGCTTTCCAATGACTTTATCTTATCGGTCATTTCGGCTCTTTCTTTATTAGCTTGTTCGAGCTCTATCATTAAAGTCTTCACGCTTTATTCAAATAACAATTGGCTTTTTTCTCCTAATCAAGAGAGGAGGAAAATTTTCCCTTTTCAATAATAGCCTCATCCTTTTCCACTACAACGTTAATCATTTGACTCTACAGAAGCCTAACTTTAATCATTAGTGAGGAAACCTACTCCTTAAGCTCTGCAACTTGACCAATGGGTCCTTATGAGGCCAGTTGAATAAAAAAAACCATATGCTTGGCCAGTTGAAACATAAGGTAAATATAAGCTATGTAAGGATACACCAAATTAGAGTTTAGATTAGCTAAAATACTATGAGATACATGCCAACGAAAGCTACTGATAAAGAACATAAAGATGATCCACCGAGAAAGTTGATAGCTGCAGTGGCATACGAGAAGCTATAATTGGAGATTGGAAAGCTGAACTAATAAGATCATTAAAAGCCATAGGGATAATTTAAGCCTGAGCCTCTGAAGGAAGAGATTCGGTGGGAAGGGGAGTCATACCTATCTCCTTATACAGATGTTGGAAACCGAAAGAAGAAGTGGAAAGCAAAATGTTTAGTAAAAGATTTGGGATATGAATATCCTTTGTATGTTTTTGTGCGTTATGGTTAGGAGAACTTAAATTAATCATGTTAGGATCATGAGTGGCCAAAGCAGCATCCACATTTGATTCCTCGACAATAATGATGGAAGTCTGTACTTCCCCAAGCTTAGTTGGAGCGTTGAAGCCCGCCTTCCTTTTATAACATCAATGGCTTTAGCAATACAACACTCAAAAAGCATAGCATTAGTTGATTCAGCCAAAGAAGAAACATGAGCTTTAGCCTTCTTAATTTAGAGCTTACGACAATAGCAGATAACCAAACTCAAAGAAAAATTCATAATACACTGACATAAGAAACTTTGTTTAACTATAATATAAACTTACTGGGGGAAACACACTGAATGGGAGAAGAAATAGAATAAGTTTTTCAGTTGCTGATAATCAGGGATCTTATTCCATGAGTATCACTCTTTACGATCGGAGGTTCTTCAAGCACTCTATGGTGGTTTTAGATTAAAGAGTATTTTCAAAGGTTAGTTTCAGTCAAAAGGTTAAGAATGTCCCCTATGCTTATAGAAGCTTGAGTCAAAGCCTTAATAGTAGTGGTGATGGAGGAATTAGATTGTTTAGGAGCAGATCTTGAAAGAGAATACTCATCATAGGAGAATGAAAAAATATAACATAAATGATAAGTGGCTGTAAAACTTACCGAGAATAGAAAAGACCCCATGATCTTAAGTGTGTAAACTCTAACGTAAAAGAATTGGTTCTCCCAGTCCCTTGTCTTATTGGTTGGATGGGTGATTAAGCACTTCGAGTAAGGGAGAAGGCGATATACAGAACTATCTTATTGTTTATCTACTCTTACAAGATTAACTAAAGAATGAAGAGTCTCAACATTTAGTGAAGGAAGTTTGGCTTCCCTGGTAAGGAGCTCCTAGCAACTTAAATAAGTGTAGGAGTTGGGAGTTAATTATATCAAAGCGATTCCCAAGTGCTCATGGAATTATTAAAGGAATTCTGAAAAAGGAAGGGAACTTGAACGCCAGATATGAATAGGAGTAAAAGCGAAAAATCCTTCGGGAGGATTGTCTATTCTTCTGGATGGACCTACGACCACGGCTTCCATATTTGTAATCCTAAATCGCTGAAGAATAGTATTTACTTCCTACTAGGAAGTTATGAAGGATTGGTTAAGCTTATAATCTCTCTTCTCCGGAGCTGGAGAAGGTTTGGGGCTTTTATTAGATTTCTTGCTATCCATTTTCTGTGAGATGATACTACAGAAAATCAGGGAAGTATTACATATTTTAACCAAATTTGAAATGCTCCTAAATATAGATGCAAAAGTGAATAACTAAATGCTTAACCAATGATTACATGATTAATTAAAAACTATTCAGTCCATAATGGTAAAATGTTGAAACCAAGACTACTTATAAATTACGTAACAAATAATTCATTAAACTGCCCATTTTTAGATATCGAACCTATGCCGAGACATCGAGTATGTAGATATTTAAAGTATTCATAACCAATTGGAAACTCATTAATAACAGTTAGATTTATGACTGGATGTCAAATCATGACCAGTCATTAGGTTTAATAAAGGTATCATACTTATACCACCTTATTGAGATTATACTAGAGTGTCAAACCGATAACCCAATGTCGTATCCAAATAAAGTATCATATTTGTAACACCCCATGATTTTAGCGCTAATTAATTTAAAAGAAATGAAATATATAGGTAATAATGAGAAAATTAGAAAATTTTCAGATGTTAGAATTTCGCCATGAAATTTATACCATTGGGTTTATGGTGATTTTTGGATCAATTTTCATATATAATGTTTTCCGATCGAAGTTCAAATGGAAAAATTATTAACATTTGAAGTTTTAGCGTCGGAACTAATTATATATGTAAATATAGTAATATAATCAACTAATGCTAAATTTCAATGGAAGATTGGATATTAATAAATGTTAACATTAAACTAAAATATTAGAGAATTTATAAAAGGGAGAAGAATCAAACAAGGTCAATTAACAGAGGAAATAGATACAGAAGATAATTGAATGAAGAAAAAAAATTAACAACAGTCAAAGAATAAAGTAATCTTACCATTTAAAACAACATAGGTTAACCCTACACTTAACTATGTCGACCATATTGGTCGACCATAGATATAGAAGGTCGACCCGTGCATGTTTAAAGGTGGCAGTAAATTGTATTCTAAACGGTCGGATTTTAATCAGTTTAATCTAGCATTTGACACTCATTTGAACCTCTATAAATTCGGACCTTGGGCTTTACTTCCGACACATAATTTTCTAATGAGCACGGAAGCTCTGCCATTTTCTCTTCTTCTCTATAAACCTAAATTCTTAGAAAATAGTTCTTGGTTGCTAGTTTGCACGTATACACCACTGGAGGATTGTAGAAGATAACAGGGATAGAAAATAGGTTAAAATCAAGTTGCCACAACCAAGGTAAATTGTTTACCCGGATCTAAATTTTTAATCAACCTAATCCTCTTATTTCTAATCCAAATTCTAATAGATCTGTATGTGTATGTTATATGAGAATCAAAATGAGGAGTTAAGAGTTGAAATACATGTAACGTGGATTAGCTTTGGAGATTTGGGGATGCTTGGGAAAGGTGAGTGGGAAAAATTAAAAAATGAAATTAGATTTATTCCATTGTAATCTATTTCAACTGTGCTTATTTAAGATCGATTTGGATATAAATTTGCAAGTGTGTAATGATTAGATTTATATTTGCAAATACATAATGGTTAGATATAAATATACTGTTTATGCATAATGAATTTAAATGGAATAGATCTGGTAAAAAGATTATGGAATGGATTATAGCAGAGATTTAATAAAAGTTGAGAACTTTCTTACATATTTTATCCTTGTAACTTGTTATGAAATTGATAATGACAAATCGATATTTGAATGTAGAAAAAGAATGTAAAATAAAGGAAACTTTATTAAGATTTTAAGGGTTAAGTAATATTTTAATTCGTTGGAATGCTAAACGTTGCTAGTAGATTTCTATGTATTATCAAGTTTAAATAAATAAAAGTGCGATGTTTGAATGACATGGAATACACCTAAAAAGAAAGAGATATACAAAATAAGGACGTTTAACAAAAAGAAAGATAATTCCTTGTAATTATAGACACCGCACAAATCTCTCTTTTTGGATAAGACATAGAAATTTACATTGTTAATATTTTTAGAAGATAACGTTGTTCCAACGCATTAAAATGTAGTAAACCCAAAAAATGATATGGTACAATTTGAATGCGAGTAAAAGTCTTAAATAGTTAAAATGCGAAGTAGCAATAAGATTTAAAGAAGGTAAAGTAGAAAATGCAAATAAATAGGGAAGAAGAAATAAAAAGGGATAACATGAAAATAAAAACGGAAAGATAGATAATGGATAAAATAGGTGGTTATGAACTTGATAAAAAGAAACAGATAAATGAAGTTAAGGTAGATGATAAAGCGAATACATAATAAAATGCAGACCTAGGGTCAACTATAAGAACTGCAGTGGTAATGAAATTAAAAGTATATAAGAATAAATATATATCATATATATTGATATATAGTAAGACGCATTGAATATGTGTTTACGATGATTGTGAATTATTATAATTTAATGCATAAATTATATGAAGAAAATGACAAAAGGTCATCAGAGTAGGTTGGAATGCAAGGTCAGTAGGGTAATACAACAAAAGTCTTCCTACCCTAAAGGGCTACCAGCTGTTGTGTAACATCATACTGATGTGAGACATGTCCAACCATAGGACCCGTAGAGAGTAGACGTACCCTCAGGATGGAGTAGTTTGCTTCAAATTTTTTTAGGGGAGGGTATTGCCTTGATTGCACTAGGCAATATAACAAATGGTAAGAAGGATCAAGCAATATGCATCGAGTGTTCGTACCAAATTGGGAGCTCGGGCTACATAGGGCAAGAATGTCATCAGTCTTGAGCGATCAACGAAAAGGACATGGTTACACCTAGCTGTCTTCGTCTATAGCCTACCAGGGTGGACCATGCTGGATTGTACATTGCCATAGTTTTTTGATAGGGCAAGGCTAGTTAACTCATAACGAGATTCCTTCAAACTATGGACGGAGTGGTTAGTGGAGCCGAGTCCATGTTAAGAAGTAGACAAAGTAGCAAATACCCAAAGAGAACGTGGAAAAATATGCGAAAAGCCATCAGAACAAGTATGGCAATGGATCGTGACATAAGGAGGACCATGGGATCGTAACACGAGGAGAACGATGGATACTGACGAGGTGCTAAACGAGATATAATAGTGAGGATAGTATCTGGGTCCATTAGGGGACCATGGGATTATATGTGTATATATATATATATATATGTGTGTGTGTGTGTGTGTGTGTGTGTACATGTGTGTGTATAGATATATACACATAGTTATGAATCTACGGAAGGTAGATGAGAACAGTGAGTTGAGATGACTAATCAAATTGTAATAGACATAAAATTATATGGTGAAAAATCAGCATAAACTCTTATTATGTACAAAATGTCTAATTTTTCCAATCACCGAAATTATTGCTTTGCTTGTTTAATGCTAACAAGGACACTTTATTTTGGAAAGTGTTAAATCTTGGTCAGTAATTATGCGGTCTGTTATATTTTAATTATTCCATTGTAAGCTATTTTGTTAGAGCTCTGATATGCATTCTTTTGTTTCATTTGCAAGATACCAAGCCAATGATCCATGCTTTGGTGAACTTGGATTTTTGATTTAGAGAAAATTCAGGCCTACTGGAGTGCGGGTTGTTACAGTCGGTATCAGAGCTTAGGTTTATCGATCTTGAAATATTAGGAAATGTTGAGTGAACAAATTTTTATTTTACCTATAAATATAATATACATCAAATCCTAAGAATTCCAACTATATAGTAGTTGCGTATGGAAGATCCCGGAAGCTGGAGGGTACATGACACCCTAGTCAGACCTTGATGGCCCAATGATTATAGATACCTGTATGATTGTCGATTGATAGTGTAAAATATGTCCAGATAAAGGAAAATAAGAAACCATATGTTATAAATAGTGGAAGTTGGGGAAGTTTCTATAGAAAGGTGTTAAATGATCAATCCTAATAGATATTGGGTTTTCAGTATTGGGAAAAGAGCAATTTAGTAAATTGAAGGAAGTATGTTCTTAAGGGAACGTTTAAAAATCCACTTTGCGCCAACCCAATAATTATTTTGTTTGAAAATAGATTGAAAAAGTAAGCGAGTATTCGATTTTATGAAAAAAAAATTATATAATAAAAGTTTTGTTGAAGAATTAATTTTTTAGTTAAATTGAAAAGTTCCCATAAGTGGGTTTTATAATAGTAATTTGTTAGAAAAGGTTACAGAGTATATATATATATAGCTCATGGATTTTTCTACGTAATGAGAAATTTTAAGATGTAAAAACATTTTTATGGTTAGACAATAGCAAGTGGTATAAGTTTGGAATAGGGTAAATAGTACAAGAAAGAAGATTTAGAACACTAAGACAAAATTACAACTAAGAAGTAGTTAATTGAGAGAAAAAAATGAAATCAGTGTAGTTAAGGTAGAGGAAATTTGAATAGTAATAGCATTGTAAAATATAATAACAACATTAGGAATTCATGGAAAATAATGATTAGGAATTAGAAACAATGTTAGCAGATTATATTTAAGAAAATGTTAAGTAATCTAATTTAAAGCAACATAGGAAATTAAGAGCAAAACAAAGGAAAATGAGTATTTTGCTTTGTTATGCATTATTTTAAGTATCTTTTGGAAGTCCCTCTCACATGATATTAGAGAGTCCACCAAGGATGGGAAGTGGAGATAATATGAATGGTAGAAAATGATAGAATGAGCATTGTTCTTATCTACTCCGATTTTCATTGTTTAAAAATTATGAAAGATGCTTTAGAAACATTGTGAAGTATATTTTTGAAAAAAATGGTTTGGTGAAACAAACAAGTTTTTGAGAGGAAAACTTAATAAACAATTTGAACTGAAAATCCCAATTTTTAAGAAGTAGAAGTTAAAAATTATCTTTAAAAGAAAAAGTTGATTTGAAGAAAAAGAAAAGAAACTTTCTAAAATCTGGTTTTGCTAACAATTTTTTAAATTAACGATATTCATTTCCCATTTTGTTCATTTAATTAATTTCGACTGCGAATTTTCAAGCGTTTATACCTTTTCATATTAGCCCCGTTTTCAAACGTTTATATATGAATATTGTTCAGAAAATCAGTACGAACGCAACGGTGTATGTTTCGTAGCCAGATTCGGACATATACAAAATTCCATTTTTGTCCTTGGTATATCTAAATTTAATTCTTTTATTAAATTTTCACTTAAATTTTCAGGGCGTTACATTCTCTCCCTTAAAAGTATTTCGTCCCATAAACACTGAGGATGGGAAAAATATAACTTATATGTACAAAAAAATAATAACTACAACCATCTACTCATCCATCATCTACTGGAAACTATTGTCCTTAGTAAAATTTGTAATGCAATATGTATACGCAGCGTGGAATGCATTGAATCTCTACTAATGTAATTATTATGAAGTCTCCTGATATAGTCGACCTCCTAAAATGTAAATGCTTATGCCAGGTATCCAAATGTATGCAACATCCTATGCAAGCATATTGGAAATCCTACATGTATGCGCAACCATTCAACCCATATGCAACAACTATATGCATACAACTCAATAAAATAGAAAAAAAGTGATGGTGTAAGTGTGTATACTAACTAGAGAATATATTTGCCTAAGTGTGCAAAGATAACCTCAATAAATACGCCCACTAGCATTCATCATCCAAAACATGTTCCAATGACATGTTCGCAACCATATTTACCATCTAATTGTCTCTACCTATATGGTAACAAAGCTAGAACCTAAAAGCACAAGTGACCTATACTTAATTATCTAAAATGGAAATGTTCCAAAAAGAGTTGTGGGTGGGTATCTTGGATCGTCTCCTCAGGCTCCGATGTCACTCCATTGGATCATCTCCCTGCCGAACCTTAATAAGCTTGATAACCATGTTGTAGAGTCGTTTTGTATCATGCTTAAGAATACAAGTTGGTGAATGGTGAATGAGCGACTCTCTCTACTTCCACCTCCCCTATCTGACTCGATTCGACTATGGTGACTGTATCATGTACTCCCGCCAACTTATCAGGAAGCTTCACCTACAAGCTAAATTTTCTGTACTGCCGAATTTCATAACATGCCTAAGCATGAGACCTTCACAAAAACCATGTCGCCCGCTGCGAACTCTAACTCCGTGCATCTCTTTTCAGTATAAAACTTTTGCACATCCTGAGTGATCTTCATCTTCCTACAGATTAAGCCTACCTTTTCAGATGTCTTCCCCATTATATTCAATCAAGAATAATGCTATCTGCAGTGTACCACCAACATGACGGTAATCTAGTCCTATACAATACCTAGAATGGTGCCATCCCAATACTCGTTTGATAGCTGTTGTTATAGGTGAATTGTACCAGTGGAAAGTGATCTTCTCAAGAGCCTCCAAAATCCAATATGCAAATCCGAAGTAAGTCCTCCAACATCCAATTCACCCTCTTTGGTTATCCATCCATTTGTGGATGACAAGGGGTACTCAAAATCAACTTAGTGTTTAAAGCCTCCTATAGCTCCTCTAAAACTCATGATGAAAAGCTCGTCTCGATCGCTAGCGATGATAGAAGGAACCTTGTGTAACCTAACTACCTCTCTCACGTATAGCGTTGTCAGAGACGCAACAATTGTGTACTCCTAACCAGAATGAAATGAGCGGATTTGGCCAGTTGATCGACTATAACCCAAATACTCTCATTCTCCCTTCTATTCCTAGGTAGTCCATCGGTGAAATCCATAGAAATACTCTCCTACTATCATTAAGAAATATCCAACAGCTGCAACAATCCTCTTGGTTTCTTCGGCTCTTCCTTTAGTCTTTGGAAATTATACATCGGGCCCCATACTCTGCCACCTGCTTCTTCATACCAACCAATAAGAGACTCACTTCATGTCATCGTACATTTTGTCTTCACCTGGATGAATGGTCATTCTAGAGCAAAGAGACTCGGCAAGCACCATGTCAGTCAAATCCACACTGAGAGGAACACATAATCTACCAACCCGTTGTAACCACCCCTCCAGGTTAATGGCATAATGCCTCAAGTGACTCGATCCTCTCCTCTACCAAGCGTCTCAAAAACATTTACTAGCTCCTTATCTTGCTTCTGACTAGTTCCTATGCGGTCCATAGGCGTAGAATGCACACCTAAAGCTATTAGCAATTATGGAGTAATATCCGATGACGGTCAGAAATGACACGTAGAAATGAACTCCAAATGCTTCCACTCTAAGAAGAAAGGGATCAACACCGCATGTTGCCTACTCAAGGTGTCGTTGACAACATTGCCCTTGCCCAGAGTATATAAGATATCAAAATCATACGATGCTAAAAACTCCATCCACCTCTGCTGCCTTAAATTCAAGTCTTTCTAAGAGAACAAATACTTCAGACACTTATGATTCGTATACATCTCAAACTGCTCTCCTAATAGATAATGACTCTATGGTTTGAGCGTAAAATAATGGCTGCCAACTCAAGATCATGGGTAGGATAGTTTCTCACATGGACCTTCAAATTGTCGACCAGCATAGCTCACTACTCTCACTTCCTGTATCAAAATTGCGCCCACCCCTGTACCCCAAGCATCGATATATATACTGTGAATGCCTTCTTGCCATTGGGTAACACTAGGGTAGGCGACTAGTCAACATCTTCTTCAGCTTAATAAAAGAATCCTCACACTTTTTGTCGCACGAGGAATCCAAATTCTTCTTTGTAAGGCAGGTCAAAGGGGCAAAGTTTTAGCGAAGTACTTAATGAACTTCTTATAGCAGCCTACTAAACAAAGGATCTTCTCAATTCCATGACATCCTTACGCACATGCCAATCCTATACTGCAGCTAATTTAGAATCAACCACCACCCCAATTTACAAGACAACTTTTCCCAAAAAATGTACCTCCTCATGCTAAAAGTGACAATTAGAAAAATTCGCCTTCAACTTATGCTCATAGAATATATTGAGAACTTCTTCTAAATGCAACTGGTGGTCCTCATCGCTCTTCGAATAGACATATATGTCATACACAAATACCACCACGAATTTATTAAGCAACCCTCTAAAGACCTGACTTATCAAATCAATAAGTAGGCAGGTGGATTGGTCAGTCCGAAGGGCATGACCAACCACTCATAAGGTCTATTAGGTGTATGAAAATCATTCTTCTAAATATTTTCCTTGGCTATGCACAATCGATGGAATCTGCTAGCTATGTCAAGCTGAGAGAATACCTTCACTCCAACAACTGATCAAAGAGATCGTCTATGCGGGGCAGTGGGTAATGATTCTTCTTTGTCAGCTTATTCAACTCCCTATAGTCGATGCGAATCCTTATAGAACCATCTACCTTGGTGGCAAAGACAAGTGGTGCGCCCCACTTTGAAATACTCCTCATAATGAAGCTCTTCTCCAATAGCTCATTCACTTGCTTGTTCAGTTTGCATCTCTCCATTGGAGCCATATACTTCAAGGGTAAGGCGACAGGTTTTGCATTCTCTATAAGATAAATTCAAAACTCGATCTCTCTTTGAAAGAAAGACCTGTTGTGATGACCCATCTTTTCGACCCTCGAAAATCGACACTGATACATCCATGGTATTCATGTGCCACAAATTCAAGTGCTGGAGAGGCAGATGATCAAGGGTAAAAGAAAATAAAGATAGAAGATAGAAACACAGATTCGTTGAACAACTTAAATTTTTTATATATAGATAGTACATACAATTTCTCTCAAAATAAGATACAGAGTTATGGCAAGTACTAACCCAGTTACGGATGGTTATAACTGCCTATCCCTATAGGTGCTGGTAGATATTTATAATAACATAGCAAAAATAGAAATGGATAACTATCTACAGAGGGAACTTCTGCTCCATGCTCCAAGCTCCTCCAAAATGCTCCAAGCTAAACCTGACTCTTGGTTGCCTGAAAAAATAGTGCACCTAGAGTTTAAAAGAAAATAAAATGAATTCCGGATCAGTCATGGGACTAGTGTGAGAAAACTCAAAACAATAGATACTTTTGAAATCAAAGGGTATCTCATAAGACCATGCCGCATATTATCACGGACCCTTATGATAATCAAAACATTTTCTATGTAAAATCAAGGATATTTTTTTAATGACATTCTTTCAAACCCTTTCAAATAACATATTCATCATGACCGAAATTGTTACATTAGTTAAATTCCAATGTACTAAGTTCTACAATCAAGCCTTAAAAGAACGTATTAGAGAATGAATTTCCAACAAGGACAAGGTAAGGGACTACCTTTCAACAGTACATCTCTAAAGGAATGTACCGAGGCACAGGCTCGCTACCCTCTACCAACACAGAACCGATCCACCTCTACTATAGATAGTATCGAATATCCCATCACCTCGGTCGTTCCCAACTTATCCGTAGGATTCCAAAGCACACACAACAAACCCGATATATAGAGGGAAATATAGAAAGGTGATGATCATATCCTAATAGGCGCGACTCATTTAGCCCTGCTGCAGCTACCCTGTTTTTGCCATTACCAATGTATGAGGCTTGGGGTAACTTTTTACCTTTTATAAAACAAATCCCACTTTGAATGCCACATCGCCATTTCTGAAGACATACTAATTGTTTTCCACAAAAGTACAACCTTCGAGTTCATATGCCTTACGGAAGGATGTTAAGTGTAAGAGGGGTTACCTCCTACACCACCAAAAAATGTACGTTTGTAAAAATCAATGTATGTGGTCTTAGAAATGCAGTGTCAGGTACTAGTCCATATATGTTTTCTAGGAACACGACAAAGTAAAGGCACTCCTCTACTACATCCTATTTAGGAATCACCCCTAGGATTAGTAGCAAGCAGTCCTTGCATTAAAATTTTCAAAATGAAGACACCACTGCCATCATATATATGATACGGGAATTACCCAAGAGGTAGTGGCAAATAACATTACATTATGAAGACTTCCATCTTAAAAATTATTATCTTCAACATATCTTAACTTTCAAATGCTTATAATTGTTCAAAATGATTTTCGGATAGGAATCACCCAAATCCGATCCTAGTTTATCGGAATGAATTATCGATAAAAGATGTCAAGTATAGGTGATTATTATTCAATTAATCATTGTCTTTTATCCAAGTAAAATATTTTATTAGAGATTCATATCTTTAAACCATTTCCTTTTTTTAGCATATACGGGATTATTAAACCTCTTTTTGATTTTGAAAATACCAAATCATTTATTTTTAATTACGTAGGATAACATTATTGAATAAAAAGGGATCCATAGAAATTATATTAATTATACTCAATACTAATTTCTATATTCAACCTGTACTATTCGTCGAATGATGGTGAAGTCACCTTTTAAATTCACTCAGATAGTATAAGTTCCCTTCTCAGAATTTAATACAGAATTTGTCACAATTTTACCAACATTACCAAACATCTTATTACTTTTAAAATTTGGTTTAACCTTTAGAAAACTCCAAATATCCTTTTCTTTTATTTTAGCAAGACGTGGTCCGAATAAATCAATTTACTATCCCCTCAATTGAGCCAGTCCGGATAGCTAGGAAGAGTAGTAAACTGGTTTTCCAAACCTAAGCCCAAAGACCATCTCTCTATCCCCCATAAGGCAGTCAACTTATTTGATCCACTCTAATCCCTTTAAAATACTTGATTTATTATTTCAGAAACATTTAAAAAGGATTCGAGAAGAAAATCCAAGTTTAAATCTTATTTCAAAAACTTCCAAATTCCTTTGTTAAATTGCCGCTGAATAGTGCTTTTAACGGCTTTGATCACAATTCCCATTTAAACCTTTTATATGTCCTATATATCCATTTAAAATCTTTTAAAACTCTTTTAACATATTTTTAGAATTTATCTCAAATTTTCAATGAATTAAAAATATCTATTTGTAATAGTTGAAATCTATATTTTACGAACTACTAAAATGCGATGATTTTAAAAGCTTGATTTGGACATGTATTAAATTTTACTAAATGAAATCTTGACTTTTCTCCTTAATTTGGAAACTATAGGTATAAGAGTTTGGAAAATTCTTATTTCAAATAATTCTAAGCTATATTCCATCCTACAAGTTGATTTAACTTTTGTGACGTGAAATAACGAAATATCATTATGCAATGCTCCTATTTTGACTCTAATTTCATATCTTTTCAAAACTTCATCAAAAGGAGTTTTAATGTTTATAAAACATTTACAAACCATTTTTATTCATGTTTAAAGACGTTTAACTATGCCATAATATTTTTTATAATTCATAAAAGAAAGTGTTTTCTTTGTGTAAATTCGACGTGTATTTACCATAAATTATTTACATAACCAAGCAAACATATTATTGCATCCAAAATGTTATGATCAAACATAGTAAACACTTATAGCAAACATATCATATCTTCACATGATTTATAAAATAAACTAATAGAGTTTCTCACATATATAACTATCATTCTCTTAGCATTACGAAGTTTGACTATAGCTTTGCGATTCCCGTGTTGAAGTTTACGATATCTATCTCTGGACCTTAGGGTGTGCTCGTCTTTGAACTTGGGAGGGTGGAGGTGCCTATATAAGCTTAGCCAAGCAAGAAGAGAAGAGGAGAAGGTAGCTTATTTTAATTTCAAACTATGGTGGTATATCTCTTAATATATTATGATTTATTTCGGCAGATATTCAACTCGACTTTGGAATATTTTCATAAGGTCATAGAAGCCATTAATGGACTCATGAAGAAGATAAAGAAAGGTTAAGAATTTGTGTAGAAAAGTGTGAATAAATCAGAAGGTATGCCTCTCCTTTTGTAGGAAAAAATGTTTAAATATCTAAAGATAATATCATAACATATCAGATCACCACTTTCCACCTCAACATCATCACTCTCCCTCCATGTGCACGACCCCACCCCCACGATGCCCCCTCCATCACTTCATGCCTCTTTCTTTGACTCCAAGGAAGTGCACGTGGATAATAACATGGCTTAAAGATAGGATAAGTCATCATTAGTTAGATTTTCACCTAAGAAAATATCATGATATTTAGTTTTATTCACCATTAGTAATTTTGAGATGTAACTGTATATCTATTGTGTATTTATGTATAGTGGATGTATATATATGTATATGTGCACATGTATGTCACATATAACATATAATGTAGCACAACTTCCTCTTATCAAACCGTTACGAATTCAAAATCATATTTTCGGTCATATTTTTTACTTTTTAAATATATCTATATATGTAAATAATTTATAAATGACATTTCTATCATTATTTAATAATTAGAAGGGCCTCATTTAATTTTAAAATAATTATTAAATAATTTAAACTCAAAAACCAATGATTTAAAAATGTTGACATCATTGATGATGTCATAAATACATTTTATTTTCAAAAATAAAATAAATAATTTTACTACATATTCTTGCTTAAATAGAGAAATAAGGGTATCTAAAAAAATATTGCGTGACTTCTGATGGTAAAAAGCTGTTCATCGATAAAAGATTTTCGGTTATATTGTCGATATTATCCCGACGAAAATCCATAATCCTTATTTTTGGAATTTTTTTAGAAACTAGATCACTATTATTATTGATCATATAGTAAACCTATTTTTGAATATTTAAAATTAATTGAATATTCTAATTTAAAGTGGTAAAATTATGGGTCATTACATACTCCCTCCATAAAAGAATTTCATCCTCGAAATTTAAGATAAGAAGAAGATAGCTAAAAAAGAATATATTAGATATGATGAAATATACACAAAGATATGATGAGTAACTACAACACATGCGGTGGGTACACTACATCGATACAATATATACAGACTATCCATCCATCCTAAACTCAGGATATGCCTTTCTCATTCTATCCTTAGTTTCCCAAGTGCAATCTTCAGCATCACCACTCCACTGGACTTTAACTAATCTCATAACCTTGCTTTGCAAGTGCTTCTCATCATGATCAATGATTCGAATTTGTCATCTGATAGCTGCCAAGTTTGGCTCTACTTCTAAATCTTTTTGGGTGGTTGTCTCCATAATTAGTCCCGGTCATGCATATATTTTCAAAATGGGATACATGAAAAACATTATGCACACCTGACAACCTTTCTGGTAATTACACTCGATATGCTAGTGTGCCAATCTATTCAAGAATGAGAAAAGATCAAATATATCGAGATGTTAACTTCCTAGCCCTCCCAAATCTTACTACTCCCCTCATTGGACAGATTTTTGAAAATATAAAATCCTCAATGTAGAATTCTAATTTCTATGCCTCTGATCAGCATAAATTTTCTATTTTCTTTGAGCTTCCTTTAGCCTCTTCCAGATCATATCTACTTTCTCCGAGGCTTCTCGAATTATATCAGGACCAAGTAATAATCGATCGCTGATTTCAATCCAACATGCTAGTGATCTACATGAGAAACCATATAAGGTTTTATACGGTGCCATGCCAATGCTTGCCTGGTAGCTAGTATTATGAAAGAATCCCACAAGATGAAGAAGATCCTTCCATGAACCTTTATATTCTAAAATGCGAGCTCTCAGAAGACCTTCGAATACTCTATTTACTCTCTCGGTTTGTTCATCAACTAGGGATAATATGCAGTGCTTAAACTCAGCTTCATTCCCAAAGTTTTCTGCAATGCTTACCAAAACTGATTGGTAAAAACTAGATCTCGATCACTTACTATGCTGCTCAAAATTTCATGAAAAAGAACTATGTCCTTCATGTGTGTATCAGCAAGGCTTGAGGAGGTCATTGTCGGTATTACCAGAATAATGTGTGCACTTTTGGTCAATCGATCTACGATAACCCAAACACCTTCATTTCTTTTCCTCGTTCGAGGTAAGCCATCAATGAAATCCATTGATACCTGGTCTCATGTCTAAGTTGGAATTTCGAGAGGTTGAGTAGTCCTGCAGTCTTTTGCTGGTCACTTTTGATCTATTGATAATTTGCACATATTCTAACATAAATGGAGATGTCTCTCATCATACCCTTCCACCAAAATGTCCACTTTATGTGTTTCTACATTTTATGAACTCCTGGGTGAACATTTAATCTTGGATTAATGGCATTCCGTTAACCCTTCCTGTCTTAAGTTGTCAACACTGGGGACACAAATTCTCCCATTTAACCGTAATACCCTTGGTTATGTATTTTCAAGCTTGAATCCCGTCCTTTGCTTATATCCTCAGTTATATTCTTTAGATGCATATCTTCTCTTTTGTTGTTGGCAATTCTTTCCAGAAGAGTCAGAATCACTACTAGATAAGCTATAATAACATGTCTTCTGCTTAGCGCATCTGCTTTCATGTTAGCTTTCTTGGGTGTATATAAAATGTCAAGATCATATAACGCGGGGAATTCTTATCAACGTTGCTATCTCATATTTAAATCCTTATGAGTAAGAAGAAATTTTAAAGATTTGTGATCCGTGAAGAGATCAAACATTTTACCTAGTAAATAACGCCTCCATGTTTTAATGCGAACATAACGACTAATAGTTCTAAGTTGTGCGTTGATGATTTTGCTCATGAGTTTTTAGTTGCCTACTTGCGTAAGCGGTAACTTTCCCATGCTATATTAATACCGCACCCACTCCTTCTCCACAAGCATCTATGTATATGGTCAACCCTCCGCTTCCATCAGCAATAGCTAGGACTGGAGCATTGGTTAACCTTTTCTTTAGCTCATTAAATGCTTCCTCATATTTCGATGTCCAGTCAAATTTAACATTCTTCCTGGTTAACTTTGTTAGATGGGAGGAAAATTTTGAAGAAATCCTGAATAAACCTCTGGTAATATTCTACCCATCCCGAGAAGTTGCAGATATTCGTCAAAGTCTATGGTTGCTTTCAATCTTGTATAGCTGAAATCTTCCCTGGGACTACAAGAATTCCATCCCCTGACACTACATATCCGAGGAAACTGACGTCCTTCTCCCAAAAATAGCACTTCAAGAATTTGACGTTAAGCATACGTGTCCTTAATATCCCCAATACAATCTCCAAATGTCTTTCGTATTCCTCCTTGATCTTTGAATACTTAAGAATGTCGTCAATAAAAACTAACACGAATTTATTGAGCATATCTCTAAACACTTTATTCATGAGATCCACAAAATAAGCGGGTGCTTTGGTCAGCCCAAAAGGCGTAACCTACCATTTATAGAAATAATCTAGACCTCTGAATGCAATTAATTGAATGCAATCCCCTGTTATCCTTAGTTGATGGAATCCTATGGTTAGATCCATTTTTGAGAATATTCGAGCACTATGAAGTTGATCAAACAAGTCATCTATACGCGATAAAGGATACTTGTTCTTAATCATCTTCTTATTCAGGTATAGATAATCTACACAAAGCCTTAAGGAGCCATTAGACTTTGCAACGAAAACTACCGCTACGTCCCAACTTGAGCGACTAGGTCTAATCAACCCTTTCATTAACAACTCATTAGTTTGGTTCCTCAACTCATCCTTCCCTTTTGGGGCCATCCTTCAAATAGGGCATATAACAGTCTTGCACTAGGGTTCAAGTCAATATGGAACGCAATTTCTTGATGTGAGGACAGACTTTTCATTTCTTTGCAAACTTCCTGAAACTCCTTAACAATCGGTATCGTCTCTAATCCTTTTTTGGATGAATCTATTGCATACATAAAACAATCTCTTACTAGAATAGGTACTTTACACAATATTTCAGTAATCTTCCCTAACTTTGTTTCCACCAGTACTGTCCTCTTAACACAATTAAGAAAAACTTTATTTTAGATAGCCAATCCTTACAGAGTAAAATTTTGAATCTAATAAAGTTAAGGACAAATAGGTCACATGAAAAATTATGGGAAAGGTGGGAAACTCGAACGTCGTCACAAATCATAAAACGACCAATTGTACTGCCTATTGGATTAGACATACAAATAAGGATATCTACTACTTTTGTGATCAGTTTTAATTTATCAACCAATCCTTTAGCAAGTAAACTATGGAAGCCCTAATATCAAACAAAACTTTAACTAAATTCTCATTAACATAGATGGTACCTTCAGAACTCCCTTGCCCTTTACATCTTTAGAGGCTGAAGGCTCATCCTTGATAGCATGAACATTAACCTGCTCTCCTTTCTTCATTAATGGGTAGGCATTTTTCCGATGTTCGGGCTAATGGCAGTTGTGGCAGAGACTTTTTGGAACTATAAGAGAGATAGGACCCTATTGCTGTTTCTAAATTTTGGAACTCCTATAGAACCTTGAAAGATAGCCCATCTTTCCAATCTTAAAACACTCCATATTCTTAAACTGGTTCTTCTGACATCCTCCATTTGCTTGCCTTACCAGTGCTTCTTCCTCTTATTTTTTTTGCCTTGAACTGCTACTTGATTCTTTTTATCCAAAACTTCATACCGAAAACCCATATCCACCAGGTCCACAAAGGTTCCTTCCACATGAACGGTCATCCTAGCCTGATACTGCTTCTTCATCCCAGTAATAAACATCTCATTTCTCCTTAGGGGAGTATCCATCAGTCCAGGCCCAAAGCGAGATAATTTATTAAACTTGCACAAATACTCTTCATGGACATTGCTCCTTGCTTCAAATCCATAAAACTTCTATAGAGGCGGGACTTTCCAGCAACGAGCATGTATTGTTCTTCAAAAAAATTCATTAAACCTTGCCCAAGAGAAATTATCTTTTGATTTATTAAGAGTAATGGACTTCCACTAAGCTAGAGCCCTGTCCTTCAATTGCCAAGAGCCTAAGAAACTTTTTCGATCATCATCGATGTTTGATCCATTAAAGATTTTCTCACACGATCAGAGCCTCACTTGAACTTCAATAATAGATTCTGTGCCTTTGAATGGCTTCTGCCCAAGTTAGTATAATCTTTGCGTACTGCGACAAAGTTTACCTGAGGTTGCACAGGAGTTACTACTTCTTTAATTACCGCAGCATTTGGAATTCGACCATTGGTGGTCGTTGTGCAATCATTTCTCCCTCTATGTCCTCTTCGATTACTCATTTCCTACTATCTGAATATAGTAAGGTATCAGTTTTGGAATTGTTATCCCGCCTTTTGGCATAGGCCAAGATATCATGGAATTGACTGAAGATCAAAGATCACTCGTCCTGAATGTCGAGTAAGCACAGGTTCACTATGGATGTCGACGAATTTTGTCCGAGTCCGGATCGAGCTATAATTAACAAGACATGACAAGCAAGGCTATAAAAGTCAGTATTTCAAATTTCAAGTCAATCCGAGTTTGTATGCTCGAGATATGATTGATACAAATCAAGGGAATCAATACAACCACGTCCATCACTTCGCAAACATCTGTTCGTATCCATCAAAGGTTTGGCATGTTAGAATCCATCGATGACTGTCTGTTCGTATCCATCAAAATACATTACTTTGTATCCATCAGAGGAGGAGACTTTATTTGTATCCATATATTTGATGCATCAGCAAACCACTTCGTTTTGCACCAATTGGCAACTGTTTCGTTCATATCCATCAAAGAAAGCCTTTACGTATCCATCAGGAGCTCACTTCCAACCAATCGGCTATTTCCTATTTCGTATCCATCAACTGCGATATGAAAGCTTAGTTCGTATCGGTAAAACATTATGGTATTCCGTATCGATCCACCACAAATCGATTCGAAATAGCCATTTCCTATCATACGAACAGAACCAAGCACTTGATGCTGTACGAAAATAATCGAGCAATCGATCGATACAAATAAGACCAAGTACGAACGATGCCAACATAATAACTAACATTGATACGAATGAGGCCGAAGTTGATCGATACGTACAAGACTGAAATTGATCGATATGAACAAGGCATTGATATTGGATGCGAAAAGGAAGCAGTCAACTCGGCATCAAAAGTGGAGAAATCCAAAAATCAATCTCCATGTCAACTCGTGAACACATGCTCAATATCGATTCGAAGTGATCGATACAAACATATCGATTCGAACAAGGAAGCCTAGGAAAGATGTGAATTTGCATCGATCATAACTTACAATCCACAAGTCCAAGTGCTACGAAATTTTCACAGGAGCTTACGTAGGACCTAAGGAATGTTCATGCCAAGTTTCGACTCGATTGGGTCAAATCTTGATAGATACGAAATTCATTCGTATCGATCACGGATCAAGTCAAAATCTCATGGGATCGATTGCATCGGCCACCCACATGCCAAAAGAAGTCTTTCGAGATCTGAGCGAGATATTTGCATCCTACGCCTATAAATAGTGCCTCAGGGCCTACAGAAAAATGATCTTTTGGCTCTTTGACGTCCAGACTCTGCCGAAACCATTTTTGTATTCCAAAGCTACTGTTGTAGTTGAATTTCATCGCTGTAATCCGCTGTAATCAGCAAGTGAATATCAATAAAGCCATCAACTTCATAGTGGACGTAGGCCATACGTCGAACCACTCTAAATTATGTTTCCGCGTGTTTTCATCAGTTGTTTTTGAAGTGTTTGTTACATAATCCTCCTTTTACATTTCTATTCTTCTTTTTTATCTCTTCAAATACTTCCAAAGAGTGTTTTGCCCAATTTTGGTACAAACACTTTGGTGCTTTCACCGAGAAAACACAGTTTTTCTCCTGCTCTTTGGATGTACTATCAATACCGGATTGCACAAATCCAAGAGGAAGATCCAGATCTCAAGTTCAGAATCCTTCCAACCTATTCAGATTTGCATCAGATCTTAGAAAGGACTCCATTATCTACCATGGTTAGCACAAGGACAGCCTCAACAGCTGCAGATCAAGAAGGACGGGACAAATAGAATCTCGTGCAACTGCCTCCATCCAACCAAAATGTTGTCGGACCATCAGATCCGTCAGGCCCTGTTACCAGACAAGAGTTCCATATGCTGCTTCAAGAGTTGACCCAGAGTCGACAACAACTTACTAAACAGCTGCGCGCCAATGCAGAATTGACTAATCAGCTAAACCACCAAAGGCGTAGGAGATCCAGGAGTGATCATGCCTCTTACTCGTCCATAGAGAGTTCAACCTCATCCGACTACCATCATAGATCTACGCGCCCACAACTGGACGTAAGCTACACTCAAGCTACCGGACATCAACCTACATTGAACGTTGGGCAACCCAGATTTGGCCCGTCAACCAGCTACCAAAATGGACCCTCCTCCCGAGGAAGTATTGTTCCTCACTACACCACAGACAACCGCGCTACTACCGCCGTTATTGAATCAGGGGTTGATCCCTAGAATCAGCCAGATTTGAACCATCGTCAACATGGACATACACCCGAACCCTACGTCCTCGAAGACTTAGAACCAAGGAGGTAAGACATGGACCGTCGACTGCGTCCGGTCCAGCCTCACATTGTGGAACCTGACCACACCTTGGCTCAACGTGCACAGAATGTCCATATGCCGGATATACCTACGATGATTCGTCAGATGATTCGAGAAAGTCACGGCCTCACAAACGACGATTGGGGAATCTCCTGAAGTCATACTCTCTTTACAGATGAAATACTCTATGTTGAACCCCCTCAATGATTCAGAATGCCGGTGTGACGACCCGCCCTTCTACTACCAGAAAGGCGTATCATCAATTAGGAAAGAAAGGGATGAGAAAATAGAAAAGATAGAGAAGAAAGAACAACAACATCAGAATCTCACAGCGGAATGGAACAAAATATAATATATCACTTGAATAATACATAGTTTAATACATATATCAGAGTTATACAGATTATACATCTCATACTAGACAGTTATAACACCTGTTTAGTTAATACAACTCAATACAACACAACTCAAACAATATGACTCAGAGATACTAACACAGCGGAACTATATATATCTACAACGCTGAAGCCTCCTGCTCCATTGCTCCTCCAGAATTTGTCAAATCTAACCTGAATCCCTTGGCTACCCGTAAAAATTTGGGTACCCGAGAGTTTATGAAAAACAAAAATAAACTCCGGGTCAGACATGGGTTTGGTATGAGTAAACGGTTTAAAGTTGCTTAACTTGAAAAAAACATTTGAAAATAAAGGTATCACGTAAGACTCCCCACAAATAAATACGGGTAAGTTTTTACCTTACGCTAACCAAAACATTTCATAGGAAATCCAGTGATATTATAATAGTGTCTAGGGTTTTCAAGTAAATAGAAAATAGCCGAAATTGTTACATGATTAAATTCCAGCTACTAGCCACAAAAGTGGGTAATACAAATCAAAACCGTAGGGTCTCGTAGGGTAAATGGATTTCCAACAATGGCAGAGCTACTGGGGTACCGCCCGTCACAGTACGGGGCCTAGATCACCGTACCGAGGATTACTCCCTTCATCCCCTGCAACACAAGGCCGGAACCATTCCTTACTGAACAGTCCCGAACAAGATAAACCCCGCGGTTGTAGCTAGCAACCGCCCACTAAGCCGAAATATAAAAAGGGACATCTAGACAGGGGAAATATCTTGTCCTGCTTGGGCATGACCCACCTAACCTTGCTGCACATCCCCTGTTTTAGCCATTCCCGGTTGATGAGGCTTGAGGCTACGATTACCTTTATAGAACATATCACTTAGAATGCTCATCGTCCGCCTGACGATGTGTTGAAAGCTTTCAATCCATACAAGTTCGTTCCGGGTTCGAACAAAACCGAAGGCATTATCTCGTTACACTCATTTTGGAATCACCCTCAGAGTTAACGACGATAACCCTTGCATTCTGGAAACACCATCTTGATCTCCATTTCAGAATTTACGACCTAACGTTTAAATTGGATCGATACGGTTTTCGGAGAATCAAAATTGATTCTTCCGATCCCGGTCTCATCGGATCCAAACGCCATTTTAAGGGCCAAGTTGTCTAATTAACTTAAACAGTTTAATAATTTAACACTTGAATTCATAAAGCAATTTAACACCGATAAATAACATCAGATAAATCATATGGCAAATTATCACAGGTAAATAACATCGGATACATCATATAGCAAATTAATGCAAATAAATCACACACAACTATCATAGATATATTCGGAGTATCACAGAACATCACAGAGTATAAATAAACATCAAATGCAATCAAATAGAATCATTGATTCATATCAACAAGTTTGATTCGTTTTAAACTTAATTGTATACTTAAGAGTAAATTGTATTTTTTTTTCTTTGCTTAATTAATTATTAATTAATTAACTTGTTTCAGTTTATTAATTACTTATTAACTATTCACTTAAGTAATGGATTAATTCTTAAGTACTAATCAATAACCTTAATTATTGATTTATAAAACTCAATTATACAATTAATTATTACTAAATTGCTAAATCAATCATTACTTATTCATTAACTTATCTTTAAATCAATAATTATTTAATTAATTCATAACTACGATTTGTTAATTAATAAGTAATTAACTACATTCTTAATTACAAATGATTCCACAAAATTATCGTTATAATCTTTAATTACTAATTCAATTGAGTTTGAACTATTATTACAATTATAAATTTTATTACATTCGTAATTAATTTCTCTTTCCAAATTAATTACTCAACTTAGTTTCAATAACGCTCTAAAGTTTATCAGGACTCAAAACCAATTTGGTTAACACTTAATATCATAGTTTACACTTAACTTATTTACTCTTATTTTCAAATTACATTAGCAAAATTTCAGGTATTGGAAACCCAAGAAAACTTCGCGACAAACATGGGTAGTACTCGAGTCCATCCTTCACTTCTTTCGCGTTCCCTCTCTGGAACACTTCTTCTTCCCTGTTTCTCTTTTTACTCTTTCTTTTTTTTTCTTTTCTTTTTTTCAATGCTTAAGTTAAAACTGATACAACCTCAACACACACACGACCCTAGACCCAGGGACAAAACTCGAAGTCCATCACGCGACTAACTCGAGTTACACTCGAGTCGACACGAGCAGCTTCTTCACGCCGCCGTGCACAACCACCTATGCACGTACACCCCCCTCCGACGCTCTTCCATCACCTGGCCAATTTGCTGACAAGTCGATCGCCATCCACTCATTGAATTCCAACACCCCAAACTTCGATGAGATTCGTAAAAGAGAAAAGAGGATTCGAGCTCCCAATCCAATAAAATGCTCTGACCAACTTCCACCATGTTCAGGCGAGGCAAACCCCCTGTAGCTTCGAGACTACGGCTACATCACCCTCGACCTCCACACTACCTTCCCTTCCAGCCACACAACACTCGATGCACCGTGGTAATCACCGTGACCGAAACTTCCAATTTGTTCAGAAAGTCGAACAAAACCCTATTTTTACCTCAATCTCAAAATCCATACATTCGAAAATTATTTTAATATTTTTCTTGTGTTAAATGGATTATATGCTTACTTCGTATGAATTTACAGAAATTAAAATTAACACAACATCCCAAAATTTGCTGAAACCCATTTTAGTTTTCATTTGAAACTGCTCTTAATACCCCTATTTAACAATCATAATTTTTATGCTAAAAATCCTAATTTTGTATCTGAATTTGAAATATGTTATTGAATTCCTAAATCTATACATTCGAATTTTGATCTTTGAATCCCTTTACCTGTAGTTTGAATAAGCAGTGTTGATAACATGCTGTAAAACTTTAAGGCAAAACTTGCAGGCATTGATTTAAGTAAACTACTTACATTAGCATCAAAGTCCAGGTTTCAAACATTTATATGAAGAATCATTTACAATTCCTTTGTTTTACTATCAACAAATTAGACCATAGCAACTTTTCCAGAGCAACAACAAATTACTCAAAGCTACTTATTTAAGCAATGACCAAAAACACACACTTATAAGCTACAAATACAAGTATAGATTAAAGATAAGTTTACTCACCAAACAGTGTTGAAACTTAAGCAGAGAGTAGTTGAATGATGCAAGAAGCCTAAAGATTGAACAGTTATGAAATTCCTGTAGCTTTTCTTGTTTCCTGAACTTGTTTTTGAACTTGTAAATAAAATTTTGCTTCTTCTCAGTTTTGTTTCATACGTTTAAGACTGAATTAAAAGATAAGAAGTGGTGGATACATATATTTATAGCTTTGAACAATATGTCTTCTTGCACAAGCTTTCACTAGATAAAAATATCTTGCTTATGTCATTATATTTTGTTTTGTACTGAAACCTGAGATACATTAAAATCTCGGCTGTAAATTTGTTCCAGGCAGAAAATCATGCTAATTAATGTTTGTGTTAACACTTATGCTAACATAAATTAAATGTTTTGCTGACACAAACATTCTGGTACAAAGATATTTGTAGTATTGTACTAAGATGTATTCATATTTCATATTTGCAGATTTTTTTCTTTTATTTATGCTAGCATATTATACTGTTTGTACTAATTATGTTTTCATTTAGGTTTACACTCATTAGTATTTACTGACATAGACCCTTCTGTCTACATACTTGTGTACATACAGTTTGCAGGTTTCCAATTTCCTTCATTGTTGATGTTAACATTACTATTAATGTTTGCAGACATGTTACATTTGTTTTAAAAATAGTTGTCTTATTGTTTACAGATTATATATATTTGTCTTTCAATAGTTAACACTTTTATTTATTTCTTGTTCAAGTTGTAATTTTGTACTTATGTTTGAAATCCTACTGTTATGTTATATTTATGTCAACAATATAGAAGCTCATGTTTATAAGTATTTATATTTATATAGAAACTCATGTTAAATATTTATAAGCTTATTTTATTTTAGTTATAAAAGTTATTGTATAGAATCAGTTCTTAAATCTTATGTTTATTTAAAGGAAATTTTTATTTTATTTTTTTCAATATTGGATTTGTAATATATTTGCACCTATGTATTTTATATTTATATTTAATATGGAAAAAAATTTGTATTATTATACTTGTTATTATTATCTACATTTATACTTTTGATATTGAATGTCAGTAATATATAATTTTTTTAATGTAATTGAATAAAACAGATTTATTCCTGAATATTGTTAAAAGAGTCTAATTTACATTTTGAAATTATAAATTCCTTTATAACCCATATACAACCAATAATATTCAAAGTCTTGTTTATTTATAAATGAAAAATATTATATTTTTATTTAAATTTGATCAAAAACTTATGATAATAATGGGGTCAAAATTCCGGGATGTCACATTCCTCCCCCCTTAAAAGAATTTCGTCCCCGAAATTTAAACAACAGTTAATTCAAAAAGCTGTTATGCCAATCATTCAAACAACAGACAAACAGTCTATTCTAACAAACAACACTAGCTATCCGAACACAAGTTCGGATAAGTTTCCCTAAAAATATCGAGAGTTTATCTCTTGATGATCAATAATCCAAACTGGATTCCTGACCACAATTAAATTCGACTCAACTTCAAATTTCCTGAATTACTGGTTTTTAAAGATTTCCTGAGATATATAGAATATACAATAAATTCCAGACATCCATTCTAGCAATTCAATTCTAAAAGTTACAGTATTAACTCTTCCAAATTTAATTGACTCTTTTACAGAATTTCAATATCTATTCAATCAAGCCCGTACGATGTACATACACTATTCGTACGCAATATCAAATCCGATCACTCACTCGATCACACAATTTCACTTCCGAACTAGTATTGTCCACCCGACTTCCTAGTGCGGACTCAGATCTGGTTTCTTGATCAAAACTGTCATTCTCCTTGCATAGTCACAACTATGATAGAGAATTCGCAGAACCAATCAAAATCCATATCCATGGTTCGTCATTGAAAATCGAGTGAAAAAAATCCTAACTCGGATCGACATAACTATCTCGAAATTCTGTGCTCGAATCTGGATCATATTGTTATGCGAATAAAATAATATTCGTACATCCTACGTTTTTATATCCATTTATTATCAACAATATCAATTTTCTTTTATTCACATTATCCCGATACTATCCACTTGGAATAATTTTCTCAATATCAAATTTTACTTAAGAATTTCACCATTCCTTTCTTAAGTTTAATATAAACATTTTATACACTCTTATGTTATTCCTCTTCCATTTTAACCTTTGTATCTTCTTATTTCCAATTTCCTGTGAATTTTCAATTTATTTCCAACTCTGAATATTTAATTTTATTGACTATTTTTCCATTTATAACTGATTTCTTTCATGATTCTTAAATTAGTTTCATCTTATTAGTTTATTTCAAATCTACAATTTGAAATTGTTTTGTTGCTAATTTTTTTTTTATTATTATTTTCATTTCAATTCCTAACTCCCAAAATTTTGAAACGTTTAGCAGAGTTTCTATTACATATTTACATAAGCACATATGTAAGGTCTCAATCCTTATCACAATTAATTCCAATCAATTCTCAAACCATTCCCTTTCAGTTAAAAGGAATTTACAACTTTCCTGCTTATATAATCTATTTAAGCAATACAAACTCATATCCAAAATCATCTTATTTTGCTTCCAATAATTCATAGAATTTTATCTAATCTCTTTTACTTCAAAACAACTCATTTCTATATGCAGTTTGACCATATTATTGTGAATAAATAATTACTTAGGCTTCATAACACATTTTAAATTGATTCCATCCCAATTTACACTTGACTTCACCACAATTAATTTATTCACACCCTTTTCATTGCATTTTTTTTTTAATTTCAACAGGTTTGATTCCAAACCATTCTATGAAACACAACAACCAATGTTTTAAATAATCATTTCACAATTTACTTAAGTCATTATTTACTTCAAACTGTTCCACACAATAACCTAAGTTTATTCTATTCCACTAATTCCCATTTAATTTTTTTTTTTTTCGATTTTCCTTTAATCAAATCCCAATTATTTACTAATCTATTTGATTAGTTTATTCTTTTATCCATCCTTAAATTTATATTAACATTATCAATTCATTATTAAATTTATTCGTAATAAGGTTATTCAATTTATACTTGAATTAGATTTGTTTACAACTCACACCATTTCTATTTAAATCCAATTCAATACTTACTTTGGTTTATATTTACTTATTTACATAATAATTTTATTTCATTCAATATTATTCATAACTCGATTGAATTTATTCAAATTCAGTTTTATCCTAACTCAACTGCAGTTAAAATTTAGCTACTTACAAATCTTTAAATTTATTTCTCAATATATGAGCTCAACACTTATTTGTTTACTTAAAAGTTTACATTACTCATTTGGGTTATTTCATCTTATAATCACAATTCCATATTATATTACATATATAGCACTTACTGTCTTAAGGTAAAATTTTCATTTTTCAATTACAATCATTTTACCTTCAAATTTTATATCCAAATAAGTTCATTTTGAACTTCAATTCCATTTAACTTATCTCAGGCTAAACTCAAATATATTTTCTTCACTTTCATTTAATTGAGTTAAATTTTAATTCTCGGATTAAAATTTCCGATTTCTTCTTATTAATATCAACTTTACTTTATAAGTTCAATGATTGATTTATTCAAACCTTTCACATTATTAAATAGAATTCTAAGAATTCAATTGCCCGGTTTTTATTCCCAAAACCATTTTGAAAGGATAACTACTCATACTCACTTGGTATAGAAAATCAAATTTTCAAATTTTAAACACTTGTTTTTACCAAAACAAATTTCTCTATTTGAAAATCTCTAAAACAACTTGTATACCCAACAACTCCAAATATCATGTCCAATTATCCTGGTAGCAATCCATCACTTTAGAAACTCGAAAATGAATACTGATGATGTGGCTATCATCATCAGGACTATTTTCCAGCGACTGTAGTGAATTCAATGCTTCCTTATTTTCACGAATCCTTTCCAAAACAATTTTCATTCAACACTATTTTCCAAAACAATATTACAACGTTGCCTGCAAATTTTTGGAAAAATATTTCAAACATTCCCAAGCTTTTAAATTTTCCCAAATCCTTTTATTTAAATTCATTTAAACACTTTCAAATTCCCGGGACTTAAATTCTGGTTTAATCAAATTTTAGTTATATTCCTTTTGTATTAAAGATCATACTTAGACAATTTTATTTGTTTATAGACCCCTCAATTTTAAATTTTTATTTGATTGTACTATTAACAATCAAACATCCAAGTTTATATAGTTATTTTAGAAAAATATTTCTTTTATATCAAAATATAAATTTGGGTAAAATTATTTCATTTACCCTACTTTTAAAAACAATATTGTGTCGAATTGCTCTATTTAAGTGTTTAGAAACCCCTTCGATACAGTTTTCGAGGCTGTGCCGACGAAGGTTCATATACCACTCAATAAATCAATCAACACCATTTTATATTCACTAACAAATACGCGCTCATATCTATTAATACACTCAATCTCATTTTAGAGTTCCACTGACTCTATTTTATGAGTAATTCCTACCAGAGTCAAGGTTATCACCAACCTATGCTCTGATACCAACTGTGACGACCCGCCCTTCTACTACCAGAAAGGCGTATCATCAATTAGGAAAGAAAGGGATGAGAAAATAGAAAAGATAGAGAAGAAAGAACAACAACATCAGAATCTCACAGCGGAATGGAACAAAATATAATATATCACTTGAATAATACATAGTTTAATACATATATCAGAGTTATATAGATCATACATCTCATACTAGACAGTTATAACACCTGTTTAGTTAATACAACTCAATACAACACAACTAAAACAATATGACTCAGAGATACTAACACAGCGGAATTATATATATCTACAACGCTGAAGCCTCCTGCTCCATTGCTCCTCCAGAATTTGTCAAATCTAACCTGAATCCCTTGGCTACCCGTAAAAATTTGGGTACCCGAGAGTTTATGAAAAACAAAAATAAACTCCGGGTCAGACATGGGTCTGGTATGAGTAAACGGTTTAAAGTTGCTTAACTTGAAAAAAACATTTGAAAATAAAGGTATCACGTAAGACTCCCCACAAATAAATACGGGTAAGTTTTTACCTTACGCTAACCAAAACATTTCATAGGAAATCCAGTGATATTATAATAGTGTCTAGGGTTTTCAAGTAAATAGAAAATAGCCGAAATTGTTACATGATTAAATTCCAGCTACTAGCCACAAAAGTGGGTAATACAAATCAAAACCGTAGGGTCTCGTAGGGTAAATGGATTTCCAACAATGGCAGGGCTACTGGGGTACCGCCCGTCACAGTACGGGGCCTAGATCACCGTACCGAGGATTACTCCCTTCATCCCCTGCAACACAAGGCCGGAACCATTCCTTACTGAACAGTCCCGAACAAGATAAACCCCGCGGTTGTAGCTAGCAACCGCCCACTAAGCCGAAATATAAAAAGGGACATCTAGACAGGGGAAATATCTTGTCCTGCTTGGGCATGACCCACCTAACCTTGCTGCACATCCCCTGTTTTAGCCATTCCCGGTTGATGAGGCTTGAGGCTACGATTACCTTTATAGAACATATCACTTAGAATGCTCATCGTCCGCCTGACGATGTGTTGAAAGCTTTCAATCCATACAAGTTCGTTCCGGGTTCGAACAAAACCGAAGGCATTATCTCGTTACACTCATTTTGGAATCACCCTCAGAGTTAACGACGATAACCCTTGCATTCTGGAAACACCATCTTGATCTCCATTTCAGAATTTACGACCTAACGTTTAAATTGGATCGATGTGGTTTTCGGAGAATCAAAATTGATTCTTCCGATCCCGGTCTCATCGGATCCAAACGCCATTTTAAGGGCCAAGTTGTCTAATTAACTTAAACAGTTTAATAATTTAACACTTGAATTCATAAAGCAATTTAACACCGATAAATAACATCAGATAAATCATATGGCAAATTATCACAGTTAAATAACATCGGATACATCATATAGCAAATTAATGCAAATAAATCACACACAACTATCATAGATATATTCGGAGTATCACAGAACATCACAGAGTATAAATAAACATCAAATGCAATCAAATAGAATCATTGATTCATATCAACAAGTTTGATTCGTTTTAAACTTAATTAGATACTTAAGAGTAAATTGTATTTTTTTTTCTTTGCTTAATTAATTATTAATTAATTAACTTGTTTCAGTTTATTAATTACTTATTAACTATTCACTTAAGTAATGGATTAATTCTTAAGTACTAATCAATAACCTTAATTATTGATTTATAAAACTCAATTATACAATTAATTATTACTAAATTGCTAAATCAATCATTACTTATTAATTAACTTATCTTTAAATCAATAATTATTTAATTAATTCATAACTACGATTTGTTAATCAATAAGTAATGATTAACTACATTCTTAATTACAAATGATTCCACAAAATTATCGTTATAATCTATAATTACTAATTCAATTGAGTTTGAACTATTATTACAATTAAAAATTTTATTACATTCGTAATTAATTTCTCTTTCCAAATTAATTACTCAACTTAGTTTCAATAACGCTCTAAAGTTTATCAGGACTCAAAACCAATTTGGTTAACACTTAATATCATAGTTTACACTTAACTTATTTACTCTTATTTTCAAATTACATTAGCAAAATTTCAGGTATTGGAAACCAAAGAAAACTTCGCGACAAACATGGGTAGTACTCGAGTCCATCCTTCACTTCTTTCGCGTTCCCTCTCTGGAACACTTCTTCTTCCCTGTTTCTCTTTTTACTCTTTCTTTTTTTTTCTTTTCTTTTTTTCAATGCTTAAGTTAAAACTGATACAACCTCAACACACACACGACCCTAGACCCAGGGACAAAACTCGAAGTCCATCACGCGACTAACTCGAGTTACACTCGAGTCGACACGAGCAGCTTCTTCACGCCGCCGTGCACAACCACCTGTGCACGTACACCCCCCTCCGACGCTCTTCCATCACCTGGCCAATTTGCTGACAAGTCGATCGCCATCCACTCATTGAATTCCAACACCCCAAACTTCGATGAGATTCGTAAAAGAGAAAAGAGGATTCGAGCTCCCAATCCAATAAAATGCTCTGACCAACTTCCACCATGTTCAGGCGAGGCAAACCCCCTGTAGCTTCGAGACTACGGCTACATCACCCTCGACCTCCACACTACCTTCCCTTCCAGCCATACAACACTCAATGCACCGTGCTAATCACCGTGACCGAAACTTCCAATTTGTTCAGAAAGTCGAACAAAACCCTATTTTTACCTCAATCTCAAAATCCATACATTCGAAAATTATTTTAATATTTTTCTTGTGTTAAATGGATTATATGCTTACTTCGTATGAATTTACAGAAATTAAAATTAACACAACATCCCAAAATTTGCTGAAACCCATTTTAATTTTCATTTGAAACTGCTCTTAATACCCCTATTTAACAATCATAATTTTTATGCTAAAAATCCTAATTTTGTATCTGAATTTGAAATATGTTATTGAATTCCTAAATCTATACATTCGAATTTTGATCTTTGAATCCCTTTACCTGTAGTTTGAATAAGCAGTGTTGATAACATGCTGTAAAACTTTAAGGCAAAACTTGCAGGCATTGATTTAAGTAAACTACTTACATTAGCATCAAAGTCCAGGTTTCAAACATTTATATGAAGAATCATTTACAATTCCTTTGTTTTACTATCAACAAATTAGACCATAGCAACTTTTCCAGAGCAACAGCAAATTACTCAAAGCTACTTATTTAAGCAATGACCAAAAACACACACCATTTATAAGCTACAAATACAAGTATAGATTAAAGATAAGTTTACTCACCAAACAGTGTTGAAACTTAAGCAGAGAGTAGTTGAATGATGCAAGAAGCCTAAAGATTAAACAGTTATGAAATTCCTGTAGCTTTTCTTGTTTCCTGAACTTGTTTTTGAACTTGTAAATAAAATTTTGCTTCTTCTCAGTTTTGTTTCATACGTTTAAGACTGAATTAAAAGATAAGAAGTGGTGGATACATATATTTATAGCTTTGAACAATATGTCTTCTTGCACAAGCTTTCACTAGATAAAAATATCTTGCTTATTTTATTATATTTTGTTTTGTACTGAAACCTGAGATACATTAAAATCTCGGCTGTAAATTTGTTCCAGGCAGAAAATCATGCTAATTAATGTTTGTGTTAACACTTATGCTAACATAAATTAAATGTTTTGCTGACACAAACATTCTGGTACAAAGATATTTGTAGTATTGTACTAAGATGTATTCATATTTCATATTTGCAGATTTTTTTCTTTTATTTATGCTAGCATATTATACTATTTGTACTAATTATGTTTTCATTTAGGTTTACACTCATTAGTATTTACTGACATAGACCCTTCTGTCTACATACTTGTGTACATACAGTTTGCAGGTTTCCAATTTCCTTCATTGTTGATGTTAACATTACTATTAATGTTTGCAGACATGTTACATTTGTTTTAAAAATAGTTGTCTTATTGTTTACAGATTATATATATTTGTCTTTCAATAGTTAACACTTTTATTTATTTCTTGTTCAAGTTGTAATTTTGTACTTATGTTTGAAATCCTACTGTTATGTTATATTTATGTCAACAATATAGAAGCTCATGTTTATAAGTATTTATATTTATATAGAAACTCATGTTAAATATTTATAAGCTTATTTTATTTTAGTTATAAAAGTTATTGTATAGAATCAGTTCTTAAATCTTATGTTTATTTAAAGGAAATTTTTATTTTATTTTTTTCAATATTGGATTTGTAATATATTTGCACCTATGTATTTTATATTTATATTTAATATGGAAAAAAATTGTATTATTATACTTGTTATTATTATCTACATTTATACTTTTGATATTGAATGTCATTAATATATAATTTTTTTAATGTAATTGAATAAAACAGATTTATTCCTGAATATTGTTAAAAGAGTCTAATTTACATTTTGAAATTATAAATTCCTTTATAACCCATATACAACCAATAATATTCAAAGTCTTGTTTATTTATAAATGAAAAATATTATATTTTTATTTAAATTTGATCAAAAACTTATGATAATAATGGGGTCAAAATTCCGGGATGTCACAGCCGGCTTTACCAGGCTATGAAGAAAGTTCTGATCCCAATCAACACAACCTGAAGTATGAGTGGTTGATGAATGCTGCATGGGCTGATGATGAAGTTAAATGTTGAAGCTTCCCGATTTCTATAGGGGGGCATAACTACTATGTGGTTCACTAGTTTGCCACCCCGATCTATTTCTTGTTTGGATCAATTGGTAACCAAATTTGTTGAGTAGTTTCGAATGCATGTCGTGCCAAAGGATGTTAACACTCTATCTAATGTCACTCAATCTCCTGGAGGGACACTCTGATGTTATTTAGAAAGATTCGATGCTGCATGTACTGAGATCAGCAACCTAAATGATAACTCTATTCTTATGGCATTGACTAAGAGGATTGACCCTGATTCTGAATTCGACAACCGGTTAGCCGGAAAACCACCTGCATCATTGGACTGTTTCTATTCCAAAGCAGCCCAAATCTTGAGAAGGGACGATGCAAAATATTCTAGGAAGAAGGATGACGCAGGGCCGATCATGGAAGGGATCCAATGTAGTGTTGGAGTTAAACAGCCCGGGGAGAGCTTCAGGAATGTTCAGTTGAATATTCAGAATAAACAGACTCAGCAAAAAGGGAATGAGAATCAGAATAGAAAGGGGATCAGAACCATAGTCCGCGACGTAGAGCTCCAATGTTTGATAACTACACTCCTCTGAATACGTTACTAGAGAATGTATATCTACAAACCTGCAATACTATCCAGTAGAAGAAGCCTACTCCGAAGCCATCATCAGAGAGGCAGATCCGAAGAGGAAAATTTTGTAGGTTTCACGAGAGTTATGGCCACAATACAAATAAGTGTCGTCATTTGCAAGATCTTATTGAGAAGTTGATTAGAGAGAGGAAGTTGGAACAGTTTGTGCGGGCATTGTAGTCTGGAGGTGCGGGCCCTTCAAATCAGAATAATATACCCAATTAGTCAAGATAGGAGGAACCCGTTCATACCGGCGAGTGGTTAGTGATAAACACTGTGAGTGGTGGTCCTCACCAACAGACCGAAGCTGGAGGGAAATGGAGTAGTATACCAGCTCTATTAGGCATGTGGACTTCGAATGTTGCAGTAGTTGTGATGATGGGGCTCCGTTTAAGCAACAGAAGATGATGATCGATGACATCGTGTTCCAAAATAGAGAAGCCGATTAGGTCGAAGCCCACACTATCGATCCACTGATCATATCAGCTCAGGTTGGTCCTGGTTGGATGAAGAGGATCTTGGTAGACGGTGGAAGCTCTGTGAATATTTTGTTTAAGCGAGCATATAAGCAAATGAAGATGGAAGCAAAAGATTTGAAACCTTGCCAATCTCGAATCCACGGCTTTAGTGAGAGTGCTACTATACCCAGTGGAGTGGTGGAACTACCAATGGAGTTGGGAGTTGGAGAACGCCATAGCGTCCGGATACTACAATTTGTTGTTTTGGACATAGACTCCCCTTTCAATGCTTTCTTGGGTCGACCGACCCTTGCTGAATTTAGAGCAGCAATTGCCCCATGGTGCGTACTCTAAAGTTCCCCATCGATCATGAAGTTGGAGTCCTTCAAGGAGATCAGGCTGCTGGACAAACCTGTTATGTTGCTAAGCTTCGCAGGGTGCAGCGAATGGAATAAGGAAAGGGCATAAAGGAATCTCTCTACGTCCATTTTGTTGATAATTGACAATTGGTGCCTAGGCCCAGGCCCGGGAACCCCAACCAATTCCCGGGGAATCTTTACCCAAGAGACACTTAAAGTGAAGATGAAACTAAAGACAATCAAGCTTCCCCCACCGAACAGACAATCGATGTCCCGATTGACGATGATGACGATTCAAAAATGGTAAAGATTGAATCTCAGTTAAGCCAACAAACACAGAAGAAACTGGTTGAATTTCTCCGGATGAACCTCGACGTATTTGCCTGGACGCACTTTGACATTTGTGGGATCTCACCGGACATCGCGAGCCACACTTTGAATATTGACCCACGGTGTATCCCGGTTAAACAAAAAAGGCATGGTATGGATCCAGAGAGATCTGCCGCCCTTAAAGAAGAGGTCGATAAGTTGAAGTCGAATGGGTTTATTTGAGATGCCTTGTACCCAGAGTGGGTATCCAATCCTGTACTTTTCCAAAAGCCAAATGGGAAATGGAGGACATGTGTTGATTACTCCGACCTGAACAAAACTTGCTCGAAAGATAGTTTTCCACTTCCTCGAATTGATCAGCTCGTAGATTCAACGGCTGGGCACGAGTTATTATCTTTTATGGATGCTTATTCTGGTTACAACCAGATACCCATGCACTTACCCGACCAAGAACGTACCAACTTTGTGATCGATTTGGGACTCTGCTGCTACAAAGTCATGCCTTTTAGACTCAAGAATGCTGGTGCGACATACCAACGACTAGTCAATCGACTGATCGCCAACTAGATCGGAAAGACCATGGAAGTATATGTGGACGACATGCTGGTAAAGTCACGATTCTCCACTGGTCATATTAAAGACTTGGAATCAATGTTCAACATCCTTCGAGAATATAGGGTGAAGCTCAATCCACTGAAATTTCATTTTGGGGTTACATCCAAAAAATTCCTTACGTTTATCGTCAACGCTCGAGGAATCGAAGCAAATCCCAAAAAGATCTGGGCAATCGATAATCTTGAAACTCCTAGAACCATAAAGCAAGTCTAGATCCTCAATTGGAAGGTAGCAGCGTTGAGCAGGTTTATTTCAAAGTCCACCGGCATATACATTCCTTTCTTTGATTTGATTCGAAAAGGGAAACAGAATTTCAAATGGATCACGAAATGCGAGGGCGCATTTCGTGTACTAATTCATCATCTTTCCACATTTTCAATTTTGTCAAAGCCTATCGATCATGAATATAAGGAGTCGTGGATGACTCCATTCTGAAATTACCTCGAGCGTAGAACGCTGCCTGAGTGTAGGAATGAGAAGAGACATATTCTTTGTAAAGTTCATGGTTCACCATTCAGAATGGAGTCATGTATAGATGAGGGTATTCCGTTCCTCTGCTCCGATGTATCGCCAACGATGAAATTAAGCAAGTGTTACATGATGCATACGAAGGAGAATGTGGCAATCACACCGGGGGGCAAGCTCTCGCTAAGAAAGTACTTCGATATGGATATTATTGGTCGTGATGTAGCAGATTACGCCAGGAAATGTGATAAATATCAAAAGCATGTATGAATTCGTAGAGCCCCACCTACTGAGATAACCCAAATGGTCAGTCCATGGCCGCTTTCAGTATGGGCCATCGATATCATTGACTCTCTACCTCTGGCCAAAGGTGGTGCAAAGTACGCCATCGTCGTAGTTGATTTCTTTATCAAATGGGCCGAAGCTGAACCTCTCGCTACAATCACGACGAAGAAAGTGATCAACCTTGAAGTTTGCAACATTATCTGCTAATTTGGTCTCCGGAATACCATCATCACTGGTAACGGAACCTAGTTTGACAGTGTTAAATTCAATGATTCTGCCAACGATTCTAGATCCAACAAAAATTCTCTACAGTTGCACACCCTCAAGCGAATGGCCAGGTTGAAGCTGTTAAAAAGGTTATCAAGTCTATTCTAAAGACATGACTGGAAAAGGCTGAGGGCAAGTGGGTTGATGAATTTTCTATGGCTTTATGGGCCTATCGGACAACCCACAAGTCCGCAACTGGACATACTCCATTCTCTCTATCCATCAGAAGCCGTTATTCCAGTCGAGATGGAAGTACCTTCTCATCGCGACTTATTATGATCCAAAGACAAATGCCATATTACTTCCCGAATCCTTGGATTTGTTGGATGAGAAGCGCGAAGAGCTGATTTGAGGGCAGTCGCATACCAAAATCGAGTCGCCCGATTATACAATGCCAAGGTCTGACCCCGAACCTTCGATCTCGGCGATCTCGTCCTCAAAAGCATCTATTTGGTTCCTTCACACATGAAACCAACTTGTGAAGGATCGTATATGATTGAACGAAAACTCGAGGATGACACATTTAAGTTATCGACCGTAGACAGTCTTATTTTGCCGAGAGCCTGGAACAGCGAGAGTCTCCGTCGGTACTACCACTACAAGAAAACTTGTTATTAGTTGCATTATTTAGTAGCGTTTGAAAGCTAAGTGCAACTATTGATCATTTGGTAGAGCAAAAGTAAATTCATAAACGTTGTCAAAAATGTTCCCGCCAACTATTCCTAAAATTTCGATGAATCTTTTTTAGTCCGCTCATATCTATTTTTCCTCCACTTAACAATGAATTATTTCGAATAACTATCTTTCATTTAGGAATAAAAAAATGGTGAGCTTAGATTTCAGCCGCTTCTCATTGTCTCTGTGTTTCCCTGTCTCTCCTTTCCAAGCTCATCCTTTTCTCAACCTTTCCCTCTCGTCCAACTCACCTTCATCCTATCCACTCTTCCACTACTCTGTTTATGGGCTTGTGAAAGGTTACAAACCGTATACTTAGACTACGACATTGTCTCAAGCTACAAACCTAGATCGGCACTAAAATCGCATTAGAAATTATCCTCGACGTGAAGTCGAGTAGATGCCCACTATCACCATTATCCGTTTCACCAACAAAATTTCTATAGACTACATCTCTACCGCTCCAATCTTCAAATCTCCAATTGAGCTCGCATCATCCACCAGCCTAAGCCTATGGATGTAGAGAAAGGCATATATAGTTATTTTTAAGTAAAATTAAATATCAAAGTTTGCAAATGTATTATTAATTGGGTATTGTTATGGTATGAACATGGTCAATGTTAGAGATGATGGATTTGTACAGAAAGGTGAAAGTTGATTTATGTTTGATTATGGGTAGGTCTTTATGGTGAACTCCATAACCATTCATTTTAGTGTAAAATCTAAGTTGAACAAAGAAATGATAAATGTGTAAGATTTTTTTCTCCTTTGTCCCTTACTATTAATCACGTAGTTACATTGTTTTTAAATGTCCGTTGTTTCGGCCATAGTTTGTATATAAATGTTTTGCTAAATGCTTACTATCGTGGCCTACAATAATATTGATATCCTCACATAATGTTATTATCTTCATCTTACCAACTTCAGATAATGTAATGAGAACGATGGCTTAAAATTATGGAAGTTCAAAAGTATATCTTAGTTTTACTAATTATAATTCTCAAAAAGATTTTGGAACCTCATTGTGTGAGAGGTTTTACTTGCAGCGGCTTAAAGTCTTTAGGGTTGTCTCATTCTGAGCTTTTGTTTAATCACCTTGATTGACTTAAATCTATGTTTTGTGTATAACTTATGCATGTTCAGCAACTCAGACCCATATTTGCTAAGCTCTTTTCAAGCTCTAGTAAGTGGTGTGCTATTTGTGTTTGATTTATGTTTGGTTCATCTACTATCAATTATTTAGTAAAATAACCAAAGGACTTCCCAAAAGTGATGCTAATATGTGTTGGAGGAAGATGGAAGAGTTAGGGCTAAAAGATTAGAGGACTTGGGTTCATAAAACAAAGCATCAGCCACGGTTGGACAATAGGGCGAGTAATTGGCTATTGATAATAAGGGGAAGGAAGATGACAAGGCTACATAGGAGTGTTTATATGTACGACCAAAGCTGAGTGAAGGATGGCAGCCGTCAGTGGAGATGATTCATCGTAGTGGCAGAACTATAAGGGTGGGGGCTGTGCATCTGTGCATTAGTGTGTGTGTCGCACTATATGCATGAAGGTTGTGTACAAAAAGAAAGTCAGAAGATGCAGGGTGGGAAAAAGACATTCGATATAATTTTTTTCACTATCTAACAGTCTCATGACCATGGACCCAGTGGCTTTGGTAGTTGTACTAAGGCTGCCGCAAGATTTGGATGACCTGAGAGTGCTTCGGACCGGCTGTAACATGGAACATAGTCCACAGAGATGATGACATTGTATTCCTAGAGATCTTCATCATTGTCATAATAATCAACCAAGCTTATTGGATTGTTCATTGTGCTAGTGTTCGCTATTAGAAGCATTCGTAATTATGGTTCTACCTACAGTTCATCGTTTAAAACGATAAATCGGTTATTGTATCGATATAGGCTGGCATCACAAGATAGGACATGATGGTTTCAAGGATGGCGTGAGGCAGTTGGAAGACAGCCTACAAGAATATATAGGTATGAAAAGTGATTTAAACTCTTGTTCAATAATGGTATTCTATTTGGTATGATTTTTATTACTCGATTCAGTATATGTATTCCATTTGGAATGTTTTGTATTTTATTATGTCTTTCAGGTTTTTCGTGTTTTTTCAGATGGAGTAGGAGCATTACGGAGGCGGACTTCATGCGATTGATTCTGCAACTTTTCCATGGAGTTATTTTTATTCCGCTTACTGGTAACTTTACCAATATTTTTTATTTTAGTATGTGCCGACTTTTATAAACTAAAGTTTTTTGAGATATTACCAAAATAATAAGTGCAATGGACATGAATTGTAAAAAGGATAATGTCATCTGAACAACCATCAGAAAATGTAGTGTATGTCAGTTAGATATGTCATTTTATGTGTGTGGCTTTTACATTAGTCTGAGAAAATGCTTTGTAAGAAACTCTTTGGTTTAACTTTGATATGTATGGTCACTGTACTTATATGTACAGTAGTTAATAACATGCTACCGATCTTCTACACATACTTTTGTTTATTTTTTCAGTTTGACTTTAGCGCGAACATGTAATGAAGGTGCCAGATCTGTTTTTTAATTCAATGTACCATTTGTAGAATGAGTTCAAATAATTTATAACATCTGCATTTCTAACAATGCAAGTTTAGTTTTGAATCCATCCTGATTGAAATTAGGAAGTCAATAAGTGTATGTTATACTTCCTTGGACTGTGTGAAATCTCGAAAGATTCCATATCTACCGAACTTACTTCATTTCAAGCAACCGACTGATAGTGGTGCGTAAATTATGAAATAGCTTACATACTTTATTTAACTGAGGATTTCAAAATACTTCCACTTACGTGTTGAAAGCTCACCGGTACATTCTGCATCCATGTTCAGGTTTGCCTAAGAGGCGAAAACAATTGGGTTGACCAACTGATATGTATTATTTAACTATAGCCAATAACTTATGAAAATTATTAAATTATGAACCAAGGAAAAATACCTTGAAAATTTTTAATTGTTGTTGATGTGAAAAAATCATAGTTAGACTATTCTCGCTCTAAGTATAACCAATCAAGGCAGGTTTGTGATGTCGATAGTATTTTCGATACGATTTACAGGACAAAATGTTAGTTCATTTTTAATGAGTCATGTAAAGCTAAGGTGGAGGAAAGTATTTATGAGCAGAGCACCTGGTAATACTATGTTGATTTGTACAGGCTTTAGTTGAAGGTAGGCCCACTATTTTTTTGATAACAAACTCCACCTGACCAATTTTCTGAGGCTACATCTATAGTGCACAGCCATTAAAAAGTATAGTTTAATTAAACTATGAGAATATAGTCATAACCTAGCATCGACAACAATTTAGTGGTAACATGTTCAGTTACTTATAAGATAAAAAGTAAGTTCTGTATGTCTAACAATTCTATCATAATCGCATAAGAAGAATCTCATCTTCGGCATTTCAATCTCTGGGTTATCCACTTCAGTGAACATGCACATTTTATGATATTAATGTGGATCCCTTTAGACTATGCAGAAGTTGTTTTTTTCTACCATGATCACGTTGTATGCTTCAAGTAGTTAAATTTTCCTTCCCTGAGCCGATTGTAGAAAATCAAATGGAAGTTATTTCCCACAATTGCTTCCCTCTTCGCTCTTTACAAACGGGAGTAGTATAAGCTCATTAGCAATTTAAAGAAGAAAAATATTTAGGTGAGGGCTTGTAAATTGTTAAATAGCGGAAGGAGGTACATCCATGCTAAAGTCAACAAAGATCAATTGATGCTGTCAAGGCAAGCTGAGGTTTTTTTTTCTTTTCCTTCCCTTAGTTATTTATTTCAATCGAGTCTACGCTTCTTCAGGTTCAACATCCTAATGTAGAATACTTGATGATGGTTGACATGAAGAACATGCAAAATTTTGTTCTATTTTGGTAGAAGTTGCCAAAGAGGTTGAGAAGCAGGCACGCTTTTCATTTCTTAGTAGTACTCACCAATTTGTGGAAATTGTTTGTTTTACTGTTGATTTATTTCTTTTGACTGTATGCTAAAAACTTATGTTATTTAATGTTCATGTATGCATTTTGGATAAAAATCATGATAATGACCTGTATAAAAATAATGGTATGTTAAATAGAACTAAGTTGAGCAACACTTCAATATGGCTTAATTTATCAGTGAATATGGTAAATGCAACATTATCGTCTAACTTCTTCTATTTCCTTAATCAATAAGAAAACATATCTCAAACTTCTCCAATAACTCGCTAATGAATGACAAATTCCCACACAAGGAAACATCATGGTTGTGTAAATTGTTGTGCAGCTATATGCGTTTATTTTAGAAAAAAATATCTTTTTTATTTAACCACTATAGTTTTAATTTGAAAAAATATTAACTTCCTATTATTTCATGATGATGCATTTGTTCGACTAAAAATAGATTTTATTTGTCATAAGTTTGACATTGTTTTCTGATAAAGTATGTCTATCATGTTCCATGAGTTGCCTAATACACTTACTTCATGTTTTGACTATGAAATCATTATGGTAATGGTGACAAGCACAACAAAGAAAGAACTGTAAACACTAGAACGTTTGATATCAAAGATAAATTCTAATTTAACAATGAAAACCAATCTATTAGTAATATCTAAATAATATTTCATACTACGTAACGTGCTATGCTGCCCTTTTTTTACTGTATCATATTGGTAATGCTTTATGTCAATGGTTGTATTCTTTGAATTTTTAATACATAGATTTAGATATTTTATTTGATTTTGAACTTTCATTTGTAGCTTTCACTACCGTAATCCCATCAAAAATTTGATATCTTAGCTTTATTTCTAGTATCAGCAGTCTGGAAAATGGTAAGCTGACTAATTATTTGATTCTTTAGTCTTGCCAACCATCTAATTTTCTTCCTTTTCCCCAAATTGAGAATTTAGAGAGTTTATATTTATGATAGTTAACATTTTGTTACTGTTTTGTACAACACATCTCTCCATCTGGACCATCTCTGATCACTGTTCTTTCAATGTAGTAAGCAAGTCATTTTCACCTTATTTTTAATATGGATTTAATCTTTTTGCAAGTACAACCAATTCCATGGCTCCTCTTTCTTAAACTAAGGCTTCACTTCAAGCGATGGTGGTGGTTTAAGGCATTTACTTCAAGAGGCGAATACGGTGAAGCTGGTTCAGGTATTGGTTTTAATAGAGCTGGTTCAGGTGGTGGATCTGCTGGTCTTGGTCTGGGTGGTGGATCTGCTGGTTTTGGTCCGGGTGGTGGATTTGGCTGTAGTGCAACTAATAATGCTGGTGGTGGTTTTGGGGCAGCTGGAGCAGGTTCTTGATTTAAATCCGATATGGTTTGAGGTGTGCAGTTATCTAATTGTTAATCAGAACCTAAATAACAATAGGTAATTCTTTTATAAATGCAGTTATTAACATGAGTTTTGCTTCTTATATTTGAAGATTATTCTAAAAAAATGGTGACATTAACTTATAAGTGTGTATAGTTAACATGTGTTTTGCTTCCTATATTTAAAGATTATTCTAAAAAATGGTGACACTAATTTATAAGTGTGTGCGTATTGAAAATAAAACACAAACATGCACATCATAAAAAAAAATTAATTTGTAAAAGTTGAATTACACTTCTAACAGGTCACATGTTAAGCATCCAACTGGTACATGCATATATCATTCAGAATTATTGGATATGGATGAAATTCATTCAGAAATTGTGAAGTCTGTCATTTTCTGTTATAACATAATTTGAATATATGTGTTAACGGCTGTTGGCTTTTCACATAATCTGGTTTTGCAAGTACTTGTAGAATCAGAGTATTGAATATTCAAGCTATAAAAAAAGAAAAGCAGATAAAGAAAGCTTTCATTATATCAGGACAAATAGAGATAACAAACACACAAAAATAACAAGTCTAAGGAAAAATATTCTTTTCAGCTTTTATTATTCGATAATCAGCTCTTTCAAAACAAGCCCATGCATCAAATTAACCGTTCTAACTTAGTATTCCATAAATAGCAAGCCATGGATAAAGAAAATAGTGCACTAAAAATGCATTCGAAATTGAGAATAAGTTCCTTCTAATAGCTAGTGTTCACTTTATTTTGCATTAGATGGTTCATATGATTCATTTTCATTTGTTCTAGTTCAGAAGATTGAGTTTCACATTGTTTGCTTTAGATGGTTCATTTTCACTTTGTGTTGCTTCAGCCAATTCAATTTCGCTTTGTTTTGCCTCAGATGAATCTTTTTCGATTTGTTTTGCTTCAGGTGATTTAATTTTGCTTTATTTTTACGTATTTTTTCTTGCACTATGTTTGACTAAAGGCGATTCAATTCCACTATGAATGTGTGCATCTATTATATCTGATACCTGTGCATATCTCAACATGGCAGGTACACTATATCAGGAGCGTATGCTAGTTTTCTTGATCATGAATTAGGAAGTTTAACTCAAGGAAAATATGCCGATTTTGTAATTCTAGAAGCTCCTACATGGGAAGAATTTTCCAAGCAATCTATCTACTATTGCCAACTTGTGTGACTATGTACGGTTATGTACTACTTCTGTATCGGTGTATGGTAATGTACTACTTGTGTTTATGGTAGTTCATTTGTTCATGTATTTTTTGTTTATTATTGAACTATTTATTATTACTATTCAATATAAATTATGAATAAAGTGAATTTGAGAGTGAAATATACAGCCTTTAAAATGATCAATCTATAATAGCGTCTATTTTGTGGCATTTAGAAAACGCTACGAAAAAAATATGTTGAAAAAAATCGCTGCCAAAAAATATGGTGGCAGAAAAAAACAACGAAAAAATATATTGTTGTAGCGAAATATATATTGTGGCTATAATAAACACAGCTGTAAGGTTTGGGTTTAAATTGTAACCCAAACATCACTTTTGGTGGCGTTTCAACATGCTACAAAAAAGTTTTACGGTGGCACTTTTTTGCCACCGCAATACGGCACATTATAACGGCGTTTATAAAAACGCAACCAAAAAATATTAGTTTTTTAGTTGCATGTCGTATGGCGGCGTTCTCTAAAATGCCACCATAAGTTATGGTTGCGTTTTTTGTGCGCCACCAAAAGTACTTTTTGGTGTAGTGTACACATGATAAGTTATATTTATTTTAGTCTATTTTTCATTTGCAATTTGTTTCTGCATTTCAAAGTTTGAATTTGTAATAAGGAAACTAACTTTGCCGTATATTCTCATTTCAGCAATAAAATGTCATCTCTTCGAGCTAGAGATATGATTTATTGAATGTGACATTCAACCATCACGAATATGAAGAGCTAAGTTCCATTATATGGTGGAATTTATTCAAATAGGGAGTGACTGTGATATGATCGGTCACTCACTAAGTGAAACCCGAGCTCGAGGGCAAGCCACTACACTAAAGCCAAAAAAGGATTGATACACGACAATCGTTTAACTAACTCCAATATCCCAAAGTGTGATTTGGAGTATAAACTTATAAATGCGGTTTCGAAGAGAGTGGACCCGTCCACCTAACGACTTCGACCGTATCCTACCAAGTTCGAGGAGGATGGATCCGTCCATCTAACGACCTCACATGTTAACTCAGGAGGATGTGAATTGACCATCCATGATCCTGATAAATCCATCGCTTCCGGAGTGCGGACAAAATCCTAAAATCCAAAACTGATGTGACTTACCATCTGTCGGCCAACTCCAAATTCCCAAAGTCCGAATTGGAGTTTAAATATCAACTCTATGTTCCCAGAGTGCCAACTAGAGTATAAACACCAACTTCGAATTCCCAGAGTGCGAGTCGGAGTATAAACATCAACTCCCAATTCCCAAAGTATGAGTAGGAGTATAAACATCAACCAACTTAAAGTTCCTGGAGTGCGAACTGGAGTGCAAAGATAGACTATCTTCGGATTCCCAGAGTGCGAACCGGGGATTCGACCGTAAATAACTCTGAGCCCCTAAAGTATGGTCAGAATATAAACATATCTCGGGTGGGAATGACTACTCGTAAACTAACTTAAGTCCCCAAAGCGTGGACATATATTCAGGCGTGATCGAGCGTAGACATGCAAATGCAAATCCCCAGAGTGCAGATGTGATCACCGATAAATGAGCAAGTGTGATTCGACCACTCAACTCTCACCTGTTTTAGCATCAATTCAATGATGTTAAGCTCGACAAAATGAAGGTGAAATGCAATTGCTGGCCAATCTTTACAACTCATCCCCAAAACTGGGGGAAAAGCTTAAGTGTCAACCATCGAAGTTCAACTTAATCCCCGGTCATGACTCGTGTTTGTGATTTTCGGACTTGACAAATAAAAACAAACTCGACCCAAAGGTTGGAACTCCACAAATGCACTAGACTAAAATTCAAATACTGGAACACTTAAGAAAAATAAACAATAATTGAGTTGAAGTCAAAACAAAATTTCATTTCAACTAACTGTGAAAGAAGTTCATGTACAAGTTATTTTCAAAATTCCTACTAGTAGGGGCCGAACCCACATCTATACACAGCCTATGAAAGGAAAACTAAATAAATTCCTATCTATCTACCAAAAAATGTACCGAAGAGGCCTATCTACTCTTTCTTCTTCCTTGGCTTCTTCTTCGGCGTGGGGCCGTTGGAGCTGCTAATGGTTTTCCACTTTGAACTCTTGCCTTTCGGCGGTCGATTTCTAGGCGGGGGCATGATCTCAACGTCCTCCTCCAAACTCGAGTGTATGGGCATGCTTCCTACAGGCGGAGTCAGAGAGGTCCACTATAGGAGGCGGAATAGACACGCTGGTATCAATAATTGTACCACCAGGTGATATCATTCTCAACGGAGCCGGGCCAGGTGCCGCTGCTCCACCTCCAGAACTACTGCCACGAGCCACTGCTTCCATTTCAGCGTCGATTTCAACCAATATCTCTTTTTCACGAATTTCTTGGGCCCTGCTGGAAACATCAATGGTCGGCATTGAAGAGCTAGTAGCTGGTGTAATTCCACTCATAACGAATGGTAGGTCCGCAAAGGGGTCACTATGGCGGCTGAGGAGTTCCTCCATCATTTGCTCGTCAAAAGAGAGTATGCCCCTTGTGTTCCATCAATCGATGTAGTCTTTGTTGTGGTGGTCGCCTCAGAAATGATAGCTTCCTGTGTTTGATGCGATTCTTGAGTTGCAGAAGGCGCTATCAGTGTAACTCCAGTCACCAGATAGGGAAAAAGAAAGACTGTTAATAAACGCTTCGAATCAAGCATCTTACTTTGGACACTTATGAAGAATGTTCAAAGTACCTTTATCAGTTAGGCTAGTGGACGACTGAACGGCTTCAGAAGTGTGCTCTTTAGCTTGAGATAGCTACGGCTACTCCGGATTGTAAGCAGGGACAGATTGGGGTTCAACCGCTTGTGTAGGTTCAGGCTGGGTTAGCGCAGGAATCTCAAGACTTGTGTCATGATGCTCAACACCTGAACCTTCTCTAACCTCGGAGTGTTGGGTGCCGAGCTTCTTCCTTTCATGTGAAATCATCAACTCATGGAGAATCTTTCTTTCATCTTCATTCAGCGTATGATTCTTAAGCTCAAATTCGTCGATTGATTCATCTGGATGCGCCGCCTTCTCCACCTCAACCAATCGCCCCCAGGTGTTGTGAAGATGTATCAGATAATTCTCGAGCAAGGGTAGGTTCCTATGTTTGGGAGCGTTATAAGTGATGAGGAGATCTTCGATATCAGCCTCTAGGCTGGACACCGCCATACGGATCCTCTCCTCGACCTCGGTCTCCACCGCACAGACCTTAGCCACTGCCGCATCCCATTCACCCCGGAGCACTACGGCTTGCTCACATGCCTCTTATGCTGCGGTATTGGTGTCGTCCCTTTCTTTAGTGATTGGCCTTAAGCTTGTTAAGTTCTTTGAGGGCCGCATCCCGTTCGGCGGTAACGATGGTGTTCCGATGGCCCATCTCTTCCACCAAGGCATAATGTGTCTGCCTCATCCTCTTCATGACCGAGTTATCCTCGTCGGCTTTTTGAATGGCCAATATTTTTGACTTTCAGGAGGATTTAGCTTCAGTGCTAAGCACTTGGATAATGCGATCCTTCTTAGCAAGCTCATTCTCTAACTTCTCTATGGTGGCCGCCCGCTCAAAGGCCAGCTTCGACGCTTTCTCTGTGGCTTTCGACCATTCATTATACTGAGTATAGAAGTCATAAATATAATCGTGCATTGTATTCTCCTCTTTCGCCGGGATTCTCTTTAAGTGCGGAGGAAAGATGTAGCCATCAAAGCAGATGCTAAGGAAATCCTTTTTCTGCTGTGCAATTTTAATAGCCCCTTCCCCAATGGGCTTAGTAATAGTTTGTTCAACGGCAATAGGAGTTTCGGTCTCATATCTTCAAGCTGTGAGGATCAGCCCTCTAAGCATGGGATGGCGGTTTGTGACGTGGAGGCTCCGGATGGTGTGTAACATAATTAGAAGGTTGTGTAGGTATTCGAGGAGATGGAGTGCGCGATCGAGATCGGTACCTCTGCTCTAGGTTCCTATCCCTATTCCTATCTCCATCATAGTATTCCTGACTGGAATAACTGTGGTCGCGGTTTCTATCATCTTTCCTTCTACAACGCTCATAGTATGAACTCGATGACTGGTACGCTGGACGGAGGCTTCCAAGCGTAGAATCTCGCCTAGTCATTATGCCTGCGAAGTAAAAGAAGAACGGAGTTAGTAATATCCTAAAATAAGCAATTTAAGGTTGGAAATCGTGTAGTGCCGTGAAATGTATATGTATGTGCAACCCCTGACCAACCGAAAACGTCGGCCACACTAGTGGAAAGGGACTCACTTAAGTCTAAAGCATGCTGAAGCTCCTCTAATCCGGCATCATGTTGAAGTGACACGTAATCTGGAATTGGAATATTGGTGATCCCTTCGAAAAGGTTTTCCACCTGTGAGGGAGGATCCTTCGAAATTCTAATCTCGAGAACAGGCAAATACACGACCACGAATTTCCATCTCAAGGATTAAGGGCATTTGAAAGCGACTGCCTTGCCTTTTCTCTTTCCTTTAGAACCCTAAAAGGCATCAGAAGGCCCAGCTACAAGTTCATCGTCGGTGGGTATTCTTTCTAAATCAACCCCTTCAGTTATAACAACTTTGAGCATCTTACGTTTCACTCATTTCTTCAAGGTAGCCTTAGTGTTCCCTCAAGTTTGATACTTTGTCCCTGCTCAATTAGCCCGACGACTCTCAAATTTCCGTTGGTAAGAACCGAATCGATGTCCCTTATTTCACTTGGAACTTCTTGGAGAACCCGCACTATCTCTTTAAAATGCGCACCTTCGGGTCGTGGAATTACAGCTGTAAAGAAAATAAGATATTAATTTTGACATCAGCTCTGATCACCTTATTAACTACTTGAAAAGACTGTAGTACTTGCATCTGAATAACCATCGAATGGAAAATCCCGGAGGGCATCGAACATAGGACCATTCCGTTTTGAAGTAACTCAGCCTGGTCCAGGACCCCGTTACCATTTGACCATTACTAACCAATCCAGGAATGTAAAAGAAGGGCTATCTCCCCGACTCTTGACATTGAATAAATATCTAATCTTGACCAGTGTCGGGGGTCAAAAGAGATGCTCCATAAATACGATGAATAGGCTATTCAACAGAGCATATCCATTGGGGTGTAATTGAGATGGAGCGATTCCAAGGAAAGACAACACTTCTTTAATGTATTGGTTAAATGGAGGAAGTGTTTCAACTACCGTGTGTGGCGATTGAAAGCGGTAAACCCCTCTGGTGGATAATGCGGTCTATCATTTGGTCCCGACAATAGCACATCGTCCAATGACAAGCCGTGCGTTAAGCATATCCGTCCCAACATGTCTTTGAAAATGTTAGACGATACATAATCTAGCGAATTACCGATAAAAGTAGCACCTGGTAGCTCATCCGGAGCTGGATCTATGACTTCGGCCGCAATGGCCGGTATCTCGATTGTTAAAGGAAGTGAACTCTGAATTTCCTGCGGTTGTGAGCTTGTAGACTCCATAACTAAGCAACTTATCAAAAATCATCATTAGACGATAATAAGCTCGTGTGTTCTCCACTGTGAAGTGCGTGAATGTGTTGTGCAGTGCAGTACTATAAACTACATGAGAAATTTTATGGAGTATGAGGAAATATGCAAACGACAAGACTTTGAAATTCAATTGGAGTGACCTTCATCGCTGACTGTCACAACCAGGCCATCTAGATCGTAGAGACCGATTCAAGCTAAAGTTCGTTAAATTTTGTTAAGTTACATTCCATTGACGAGCTTCGATAGGCAGTCAAATATGTTGTTCAACAGTTAAGTCCATTTGTGCAAGGTTGAAGCTTGTCGGGATCAGGTGTTCAAATGTGCAAGAAGTTCCAAGTTCATCATGGTTCAATTCGCATTGGCCCAAAAAAATACAGTTCGTATCGATCTTATACCTTAAATTCATATCGATTGGTGCCAGCGACTTCGAATCAATCCATAATGGTCATTTCATATCGATCGTTTAATATCCATTTCGTATCGATCCTGAGTTGCCAACTTCGCATCGATCAAATGACTCCACCCCGTATCGAGTCCCTCAATCGATACAAAACTAGAGCAGGCGATCGAAGTAAAGGTGGTCGATACGAAATTCCTGAATGAAAGATCAATACGAAATTTAAGGTAGAAAATCGACACGCGGTCTCCAATTACGACTGATACGAAATAAAACACCTACTCCCTCAATCCATCGATGCGAAATCAAGGTCGAGCAACTTATCACCGATTCCCTCGTCTCCTTCCTCACTCTGTCTTCCCTAAATGGCCATAACTCCATTTCATTCCTCCCTCGGCGATGCTCTGAACCAATTCCAACCTTATCGTTGTCATCAGAAAAGGCCACGATTATTGACGAATTGGCATTGAATCTCGAGTTTTAACATTTTTTATGTAAGATTATGTGGCTAATTACCTAGATAAGAGTATCAGTTCAAGAATTAACGATACATATTGGTTTGAAGACGAAGGCTGGCTTGTATTTCTCAGTTCTTCTCGATACGAAGGCAAGAAAGGGAATAGAAGTCAAGTGAAATTTTCCTAAGTCCAAATGGTATTTATATGGACCAAGGGAAAGAAGAGAAACGATTCGTCTCCTAGTCGCGACTGATTCCAACTGGTTTCACCCCAGATCGATACGAGTTAACTATTTGTATCCACCAACCCGAACCTCATCGATACGAAATGTGCAACGAAGGCTTCTCTGAAGCAATATATTCCATCGATACGAAGCACTCATTCGTATCCATTATTTTTGACTCCATTCAAGATGCATCGATACGAACAGCTGCACTATACGCATCCGTCATGCGTCCATCGATACAAAATGCCAAATTTGTATCTATCAGAGCAAATAACATCGGTGCGAATATAATCTTTCAACCTTTTTACATCGATCCAAGAGAGGGTCGATACATATGGACAATCCAAAACAACCGTCAAACGTTGTTACAACTCGAATTTCACATCGGTTCAGGAGAGGATTGATATGGAATTCGATCCGAGAAAACTGACAATGACTTGTGAACGTGCGAATGTTAACAAGAGTCAGATTAACATATATGCATGTATGTTGGACTAATTTTCAATTTTCAAAATTCACAGGTTGAATGCGCACTCGATAAACAAATTACAACAATAAATAGCTAATCGGTATCATACAGCAATCAGTTACAACGACACACAGTACAACAGTCGGCAGTCTACAGTTCATAATTTACGTCTCTATGGTTCAATCAAAAATTACAAATTTAAATGAAAAGACAACAGTCGTTTAACAAGTCGGACAGAACCATTTAGAATGGAAGATGCAACTATCAAAAGCACTTCATGTTATCACAAGACGTACTTTGGAGGGCAAATGTTATCCCGCCTTTTGGCAAGGTTAAGATATCAAGGAATTGACTGAATATCAAAGACCACTCGTCGCGAATGTCGATTGAGAAAAAGTTCACTATGGATGTCGATGTATTTTTTTCTAGTCCAGATCGAGCTAAAACTAACAAGACATGACAAGCAAGGCTATAAAATCCAGCATTTCAAATTTCAAGTCAATCCGAGTTCATATGCTTGAGATATGATCGATACAAATCAAGGAAATCAACACAACCACGCCCATCACTTCGCAACCATCTGTTCATATCCATCAAAGGTTCGACATGTTCGAATCCATCGACGGGTGTCCATCTGTATCCATCGAACTCGTATCCATTAAAAGAAGAGACTTTATTCATATCCATCTATTCAATTCCATCAGCAAATGACTCTGCTTTGTATCAATCGACAACTTTTTCGTTCGTATCCATCAAAGAAAGCCTTCTTCGTATCCGTCGGGAGCTCACTTCCAACCAATCGGCTATTGCCTATTTCGTATCCATCGACTGTGGTACAAAGCTTAGTTCATATCGGTGAAACAACATGGATATTCCGTATCGATCCACCACAAATCGATACGAAATAACCATTTCCCATTGATAGAATAGAACCAAGCACTTGATGTCATACGAAAATAATCGAGCAATCGATCGATACAAATAGGTCCAAGTATGATCGATGCCAACAGTATAAATAACATCGATATGAACGAGGCCAAAGTTGATCGATATGAACGAGAATGAAATTGATCGATACGAACAAAGCATCGATATTGGATGTGAATAACAAAGCAGTCAACTCGGCATCGAAAGTGGAGCGATCTAAAAATCAAGCGCCATGTCAGCTAACAATTATGTACTCAGTGTTGATTTGAAGTGATCGATACGAACGTATCAATTCGAACAAGGAAGCCTAGGGAAGATGTGAATTTGCATCAACCATAACTCGCAATCCACAAGTCCAAGTGCTATAAATTTTCACCGGAGCTTACGTACAACCTAAGGAATGTTCATGCCAAGTTTTGAGTCAATTGGGTCAAGTCTTGATCAGTATGATATTCGTTCGTATCGATCACGAATAGAGTAAAATCTCATGGGATCGATCGCGTGTGCCCACCCACATGCCAGAAGAAATCTCCCGAAATCTGAGCGAGATATTTGCATCATACGCCTATAAATAGCATCCCAGGGCCTACAGAAAAAGGATCTGTTGGCTCTTTGATGTCCGGACTCTGTCGAAACTATTTTTGCACTCCAAAGCTATAGTTGTACCCGAATTTCATCATTGTAATCCGCTATAATTAGTTGTAATCAGCAAGTGAACATCAATAAATCATCAACTTCATAGCGGACGTAGGCCATACGCCGAACCACTCTAAATTATTGTGTTTCTGCGTGTTTTCGTCATTTGTTTTTGAAGTATTTGTTAGATAATCCTCTTTTTACATTTATATTTTTATCTCTTCAAATACTTTCGAAGAGTATTGTGTCCAATTTTGGTACAAACAAGAATAAACAGACGAGATTATCTTTGTGGATGGGTGTAACATTACTCATCCAATTTTATTTAGATAAAATTATAAATATATGCTCTTATTGACTAAACCCATTCTAGGGCATTTCTAACCCTATCGGTAATGAGTTGACCCCATCAAGGCTTACGCGTTCGCTCAACCTAAGCTTTTAACCAAGTGTGATAACCCGTCTTTTCGACCCTCGAAAATCGACACTAATACATCAGAGGTATTCACATGCCGCAAATTCAAGTGCCGGAGAGGTGGATGATGAGGGGTAATAGAAAACAAAGATAGAAGATGGAAGCACAGAGTCTTACATCGCATTAAACAACTTAATTTTTTACATATAGATAGTACGTACAATCACTCTCAAAATGAGACATCAGAGTTATGGCAAGTATTAACCTAACTAGAAGCAGTTATAATTGCCTATCCCTACAGGTGCTGTTAGGTACTTATACATAAAGAGCAAAAATACAAATGGATAACTATCTACAGAGGAAACTTCTACTCCATGCTCCAAGCTAAACCTAACTGCTTGGCTGTCTGAAAAAATAGGACACCTAGAGTTTAAGAGAAAAGAAAATAAACTTTGGGTCAGTCATGGGACTGGTGTAAGAAAACTCAAAAGAATAGATACTTTCGAAATCAAAGGGTATCTCATAAGACCACGCCGCACATAAACACGGATGGGTTTTCACCTTATGATAACCAAAACAGTTGTTATGAAAATTTAGAGATATTATTTTTTAATGACACTTTGAAAGACTTTTCAAACAACATATTAATCATTGCCCAATTTGTTACATTCATTAAGTTCCAACATACTAGGTTCTACGATCAAAACTATAAAGACACGTATTAGAGAATGGATTCCCAACAATGACAAGGTAAGGGACTACCTTCCAATAGTATATCCCTATGAGAATGTTCCGAGGCACAACCTCACTACCCTCTACGAACACAGAACCAACCAACCTCTACCATAGATAGTATCGAATATCCCATCACCTCGGTCATTTCCGACATATCCGTGTGCGACAACCTGGATTTTCGAACTAGTCAAAATCATTGAAAACCAGCCCGTTCTAAAACTACAAACGAAAACTACCATTTTAATATGCAATATTTGATAAATATTCAAAATTATTTAATATATAGGATACAATTTCAATTTTCACAAGTTGTCAGAGTAATAAATTTAATCTACTAGGTGTGCTTTAATACATACCAAATACAAATACAAACAAATCACCGTTGCACAACTCTGATGAGAGAGACAGCAATATCCATTCTTGTAGACTTAATAAACTTGTCAAAAATAGAATAAAATAATAAGCTGGACAAATACATCAATACAAGATATTTGGCAAACAATAAACGAAAAAATGTTATGTTATTATTGGGGCTGCATCACTACCACTTGTGACTGCTTATGTACCCCTATCTAACTGGTTACCCATAGATACATGATCAAGCCAATGTAGTTCTCCTACCGTAAATAGAACCCATGGAGCCTACGAGGCACAAACAATATGCAATTTCAAAAATTACCCACTTAGGCTTAATCTTCAATTTTAGATTTTTAAAATCTAATTAGCTTTACGGAAATGATCTCTTTGGACTTTATTCCTAAATTCTTATTTCAAAACTTTTGAAATATATATATCTTCTGTATTCAAATTAGTCCTTTACTTTGGGATCTGGAAATAAATCACCTTTTGAAACGATATCGATATACAAGTATACAAAACTATATGCTACCTGATCGAGAGGTTTCTAGCCATAACAAGGCAATTGGGTCTCAACCTTACGAAAATAAATAAATATATGTATATCCCACTACAACGACAGCGGATTAAACAGAGGCTACAGAACATGTGCACCTCTCTCTTGCCCACCTTTTTAGTTATGGGTTACCCGAATCATCGGTAACATAACAAATAACTTTATATTATTGTGATAAATCATTCACACTAATAATTACAAATAATTCAAATCTATAATAATTTCCATTTTCAAATCCTTTCGAAAATCATTTTAAAACCATCAGGTTTAGTCCTTGAAATTCTTTTCGTTTTATAAAACATTTTTACAAATCCATTACACAAATCACTTTTATATAATATAACTTCAAACCATTCATTTTCAAATATTTCTATTTTTTAACATTTCATAAACTTTCATTCATAAAAACCAATTTTGAAAACAATTCCATTGATGTCAAATTATTATAACTAATTCTAACAATTTAAATGAACCAATATTATCGCTAAACACCTTTTAGCCAAATCGTGAATTAAATCACAAGGTGTTAGCCTAAAATTATTTTCTACCCGGCCCATGCATATGGATAATTATTTGCACATAAACTGGTCGAGCAAAGTCAACAATCAATAAATAATAATCAGTGCTCATAAATTAGTCAAGCCTAATTCAAACTATCAATTAATGAAGTAAACACAATAATAAATTATAATTAATGCTTCATTCTATCATATATTTATAACACTTTATTTTATCATGGGTTTAAACAATTTGATATATATTTTGGAGCATCCGGTTTTTCCATTCGACATGTTCCGTCTCTCGCCCAAGTCTTCTTGAATCTTACAGACGAAACACATGTATTAGTCGTTTTTGCATACCCCATTAAGTATTTAACTTCTAAATTTTAAAATACTTAATTAACCATCTAAATAGTCAAACAAGGAAATAAAACCATTATTTTAGCAAACAAATTAAACAAACATTCAACAAGGGTTTTCAAGTAACACTTGACACTTAAAGTTCCTTCAACATAGAAATGATATTAATGAACTTAAAGGAAGAAATAACTCACTTTGGATTCTACTTCGTCAAACTTTAGGGCAAGGAACTCCAAATCAAAACCATACTTCTTACCAATTTTACTAACTTAGCCACTATGGATTTTGACTATAGCTTTGCTACTATTTCTCAAAACTTCTTGAAATTCGGCTATAGCTCCGTTATCATAGAATTTGAGATGAAAAGAGATGGAAATGGCTTCTAGGTGGGCATGGCCTTGGTTGGATGGATGGAACTTACTAGCTTGAACATGACTTAAGTGATATACTTTTTTGTCGATTATTTTTGTCATAACTTTGTTACGCTTTTGGAATTTTTAAAGTGAGGCAAGGAAGTCATTAAAGAGTGGAAGAAGAGCTTGAAAATGGAGAAGGAAAATGTGTAAAAAAGTGAGAAAGTGTGTTGGTATTTCTAGGAAAAAAATTAGGATTAAAATAATATTTTTAAAAAAGACCAAAATAACCTTTACATTACTTTAAGCAAACTAATTTTGTTTTAGCACTTAACAGCACATTTCAAATCATTACTTTAAGTCACTTTCACTTAGTTAAGTAAAGAATATAATAATTATGTTTATTTTATTTGATGTTTACTTTTGACTTTTATAACACTTTTTGTCTTTTTATGCTTACTTTTTGTTAATTTCATTCTTTAATTTTCTAAGTATGTTTAATAAAAGTAAACTTTATTAATGAATTAATTAATACTTATACTATTTGAATATGTGCTCATATATAAGAAAATAAAGGTGCAATAATGTTGCGACAACTTTAAATCGATAAAACGTTGATTTTCGACAAAATGTTTGCATTCATATTTTGGCATTTTAGTTAAATTACTTATTTATGTAAACAAAATTTAAAAATAAACTTGCATAATGTTATTTTAGATGTTTACAAAGTAATTAAAATAATTTATTCAACCATTGAATCTTACTTTTATGAAATCAGGATTTTATCAGTTTTGTCGATATAAGCAATTGTTCCTATTTTTGTGTATATTTCTCTTTGCAAATCCTATCTAATATTACTTAAATCATAAAATGTTATATTTTTTATATTTAAAACAACTTTAAATGGTATATTTTAAAGTGGTCAAATTCTGGATCGATACATTCTCCCCTACTTAAAAGAATTTCATCCTCGAAATTATAAGGACGGAAAAATATAACGAAAAAACAATAATTAACGAAAGTTAAGCACACCAAAAATAGTAATATCAACCATAACCCTATTCGGAGGTATGTTGCCTTATCCTATCCATTTTATTTATCGAATTAAGGTTGTTTCATTTTTAAAATCTCTAGGTTGATTTACTAACCTAGACAAATTTTTTACTTAGGCACCTAACCTAAGCTCTAATACCAAATGTGACGACCAAGATTTTTGGACCAATCAAAATCGTCGAAAACCCATTCGTTCTAAAACTACAAATGGAAACTACCGTTTTAACATATAATATTGGGTAAATATTCAAAACTATTTATTGTATAGGATACAATTTCAATTTTAACAAGTTGTCAGAGTAATCAATTTAATCTACTAGGTGTGCTTTAATACATACCAAATACAAATACAAATAAATCTACCGCTACACAACTCTGATGAGAAAGATAACAATAGCCATTCCTGCAAACTAAATAAACTTGTCGAATGCGGAATAAAATAATAAGCAAAAAATATATATTAATACACGATATTTGGAAAACAATAAACAGAAAAATGTTATGTTATTATTGGGGCTGCATCATTACCACTTGTGACTGCCTATGTACCCCTATCTAACTGGATACCCAATTAAGTACATGATCAAGCCAACTTAGTTTTCCTACCGTAAATAGAACCCATGGAGCTTACGATGCACAAACAATATGCAATTTCCAAAACTACCCATTTAGGCTTAATCTTCAATTTTAGATTTTTAAAATCTAATGAACTTTATGGAAATGATCTCTTTGGACTTTATTTCTAAATTCTTATTTCAAAACTTTTGAAATATATATCTTTTGTATTCAAATTAGTCCTTTATTTCGGGATTTGGAAACAAATCATCTTTTGAAACGATATCAATATACAAGCATACAAAACTATATGCTACCTGATCGGGAGGTTTCTAGCCAAAACATGGCAACTGGGCCAATGTGAGCGAACTACAATGAGGCTACAGAACATCTGCACCCCTCTCTTGCCCACCTTTTTAGTTATGAGTTACCCGATTCATCGGTAACATAACAAATTACTTTATGTCCTGAAGTGATAAATAATATAAACTAATAATTACAAATAATTCAAATCTATAATAATTTCCATTTCCAAATCCTTTCAAAAATCATTTTAAAACCATCGGATTTAGTCCTCGAAATTCCTTCCATTTTATTAAACATTTTTATACAACCATTATAAAAATCACTTTTATATAATATAGCTTCAAACTATTCATTTTCAAATATTTCTATTTTTAAAAAATTTCTTAAACTTTCATACACGAAAACCAACTTTGAAAACAATTCCATTGACATAAAATTATTATAACTAATTTTATCAATTTAAATAAACCATATTATCGTCAATCACCTTTTAGTCAAATCGTGAAATAAATCATCAATTCGTGAGTGATCGCTCACCTTTCGAGGCTAGGGAACAATAGGAATGAAAGCAATCGGACATGGATATGCGGAGAAACAAAGCAAGAAGCTGTTGCGACTGATGGACAGGGCAGTGGTAAGCAAAGCAACAACTTGAGATCGATGAAAACAGATATATATATATATATATATATATATATATATATATAATAGGAGCAAAGGCTGAGCCAGGCAAAGAAATATCAATTCACATGCATATATACAAAAGAGAAGAGAAAATAAAGTAACAACCTTTCGAGGCTTGTGGCTGCTTGGTCGGTGGGTGTTTGGCACTGTTATGGGATGTGGAGGTAGGGCAAGGGTGAATGATGGAGGGGCAGTGGGCTCGAATGGGCTATTTGGCAAGGCTGTGGTGGGACTGCCTAGAAGGGGATCGAGTTCGGGTTCGGAGCGGGATGGAGAGGGGAAGGAATAGCACGAAGGACAAGGCTGAGGTCAAATTGTTATTGCTGCGGCTACTAGAGGAAATATGGTGCATGGAAGAGATTGGACGGTGGAGGGAGAATGGCAGGAGGCAATAGAGATGGGCGAAAGGTGGTTACAACGGTAGGAAGCTGCTATGTGATGGAGCGGGCTTTTTGCTTGGCTGAGAGACAGCTAGAGGGTAGTGGGGGTGGGCAAGGCTGTGTGCTTGATGGCGTGATGAGTGTTGTTATGTGGCGTTCTGGGTTGGACAACGAAGATGGAGGTGGAAGACTCGGTGGTGGGAACTGTCGAGGCTGATGATGTTAAGGTGGGTTCAAAGCTGGGGAAGGTGGCGGTCGGCTATAGGAGGATGCGGAGGAGATGGGTTAAGGAAGGGTCGAAGGCGGCCGGTGTAGGTGGTTGCGAGGAGAGAAAAAATGGATGAGTAGGTTACGGAAAAAGAAAAATATGCAAACTTATGATATTCTCTTCTCTATATATATAAGCTTTTTATTTTTTATTTTCAATGCCATGAACGGAAAGAAAACGAAGGGAGAGAAAGAATGTGGAACCAGAAAATACATTGGAACTAGTGGCGAAAATAAGAGTCAAGCCTTAAATTTTGAAAATAATAAAGGCTAGTGGCTATTAGCTTTACCAGAGACAAATGAAAGGACATAGAAAGCCCAAAAGACTCAAACGGGTGCCGATACGGTTAACCATTTCGCAGATTTCGCCTTGTACCGGAAGCCGAAATGCATAATTGAATATACTGTGGAGACCTGCATGACGAGATGAACAGAATGGTACAGAGACATGAGAGACATGACTATCCTATCAGAACTCGATATTCACTGCCAAAAATGCAGCTAAAACGCCGAATACAATATAAATGAAGCTAGAGCGGTCCAAATTTGGTGAAATGTATTATGACGTCTCACTCAGAAAATGATTTACATTTTTTTAATGTAAAATCTTCAGATTTCAAAAATATTTTATTTACAATAAATTTTAACTGATTTTAAATTTTAAATTGAAATTTCACACTAAACAAACTTTCATATTTTCTGATGAAAATTTGACGCTTGCTACGTTTAAATAGACGTAATCCAAATATCAAATTTCCATTGCAAAAAATTTTATTATTTGTTTTCATGAATTTTTTTAGCTAACTACGTTATTAAAATCGTTAAAATTTCCAAGTAGTTACACACTCCCCCACTCAATACTTTTCATCCTCGAAAAGCAAAGAGATAGGAGAATAGAAGCAATAGAAAGGAAAGATAGATTCTAAATATATAATACCAGATATAACAATTATTTCAAAACCATATAAATTTCATTTTGGAGATTTTATTACTTACATTTATCGTATACTATTCAATTACATGTTCTCATTACCTTCAACCTTTTCCAAGTAAGTTTTATTAATGTTTTCGAATGTAATTAAGCATTATACAATTTACCTTTTAATTACAACATTTCTATTAAACAATATTTAGTTTGAACATTTTTATTACTTAGATTTTCTCTTGTATAACCTTTAATTACATATTCACATTACATTTTAACTTTTTGAATATTTAAGGTAAGTTATATATCTGTTTTAGAATGCAATTGAGTATTATACAAATTAATTTTTATCCTACTACAACTATTTCAAGTTGTTTCAATTCCATTTCTCATTTTTGACACTCTAATTACTTAAAATTTTGCTTTATTTCAATAATTGAAAACTATCACCTAACATAAAACTTAAGAGTTAAATTTTTGGTTCCACTTCAAACCATTTTGAAATAAATATATACATATATATATTTTGTACATCAAATCATACTCAAGAACTTTAAATCAAATCCATTTTCCAAAACAAAAGTATAGCAAAGCTACTAAGTGGTCTCCCCACTTTGAGACTCGAAAATGAATGTCGATGATGTTGCAGTCAATATCGAAATTAATTTCCAGCAACATAAGAGGAGAGTACCGAATTACTTCTTTTAAAATTCTTTAGAAACATTTTCCATTCGAAAATACTTTCTAATAATATTATTTTTTCAAAACTTTGAAACCCAAATTTTGAAAAGCACCGAAAATTAAATTCTCAAAGTCCTTAATTTAAATTCATTTCATTTGCCAATTAGATTTATAAACCATGTTTAAAATTTTCATCTCCTTATAACATACAACAATATTTAATGGTTTAGAAATGTTGAAAAAACAGTAAATGATAATCTAGTACTATAATTTCTAACAACCAATTCATTTAACTATCTAATTTCAAAAAATTATACTTCTATATATAAAATATAATCATGCATAAAATTATTTCACTTACCAATTTTGAAAACAATATTGTGTCAGTTTGCTCTGTTCAAGTGTTATGAAATCGCTATCGATAGCATTAGCTAGACGAATCGATCGAAATCCAAAAGTTCAAACTTAACAACTCAAACAAAACAATATAAAATATTTTTATATCAATTAGAAATACAATCCCTCATAGGATGATTCAAAAATGGATTTTAGAATAAGGATAGAGATTCAAATTTAGAGAGACCCTAATCAAGGAGAATACTAACTAAGAAGATAGGCTCGAAAGGAAGATAAGATAATTAAATTACAAAAGAGGAAAGATAGGTAGACTTATAATAATCGCGGCGAGCTTAACCGGGTCAACCGAGACTACAATTTCAAAAACAACGTGTCCAAGGAATCGTACTTCATCCCTCAAAAAAGGAATTTATAAAATTAGGCTTTCAACTGATGACTCCTAAGAGTTTCCAGCGCACACCCCAAAGGTGACTCATGATCTTTCTCTGACATAGAAAAAACAAAAATATCATCAACGAAAATGGGGAAAAACTTGTTGAGAACATCGTGAAAAACGCGATTCATGAGATCATATGAAGAAGGCAAGAGCATTGGTTTATCCAAAGGGTATGACTAACCATTTATACAAACCATTCTCTATTCGAAAAGCTGTCTTAGGAAGGCTCTCCTCGGTTACACAAAGCTGGTGAAATCGATAGCAAGATCCATCTGAGAGAATACTTTTGCTTCGTAGAGTTGATCGGACATATCATTGATGCGAGGCATAGGATATCTAGTGGAATTCAATTTCCTACTTGGGAGGAAGAGAAGTGACTTCACCAAAGACATCCGGAAATAGTTGGACAACTAGGGTGGAGTCAAGATCACTAGGCTGAGCATCAAGCGAAAAGATAAAACTACATGCTTAATCCTAAGGCAATCGACATTCGATTACAAGAGAATTACCTTGGTCATTTGCTAAAGAAATTATTTGGGCTTTGCAAGAAATAACAGCATAATAACGCTTTAACCAATCACCCCAAGTAAGATATCAAATTCATCAAAATCGAGGACATAGAAATCTCCTGTTAATCGATACCTATTGTAAAGGAGTTTCACCCCTTTACAAATCATATTAAGGTTGGCGGGACCACCGATAGGATTAGCCATACATAAGGATGAAGTTGCCAATTGAGGTCGCATGATATGCTCAAATTTATTACGGAGATCTATAGAAATAAAGCTGTGGGATGTTCTAATATCAAGAAGAACACGAACAGGAAAAGACAAGAATGGATTTTCGAATAAAGATAAAGTTCCAAAATTCAAAAGAAATTCAAATTAAAGAGGATCCTAACGAAGAATTTCAAGCTCGAACAAAGATGATGCTGTAATTGTTTTTACTCATTCTAGGGTATTACTATCCAATCCCTAATGAGTTTTTATTCCATATGCTATGTTTTTCCTAAACCAGAGCTCTAACACCACTTGCAACAACCCGCTATTTCGAACCATTCAATCGACTTTAATCCGCACAGTCAGTCTTGACTTGCTCAAAATAAAAGATTGTTAATTTATACTTGGAAAAACTTAGCATATATAGTAAATAAATCAATCACAGAATCACAGATATAGAGTTTTACAAAAATAAGCAGCAGAATAGATAAATAGTAGTTCATGAATCTACTACAAAAACATCAGAGTCTAAATAAAGACAACAGAAAACCAAAATACAAAAAATCTCTAATACAAAGCAAACGACAAGTCTAAACATGAACAACTGGAAATAACTGAAATAATTGTAAGATGAATAGATACAAGATAGATTTCCAAACAAAGCTCCATACTCCAAAGATGATTCTCAAATGTCGTGATACTCAGTATGGTCCGAGCATAAAGCAAAACACAAAACATTCGAGTCTGGATTAACATTCTTGTGCAAGTAAAGCAACTCAAATGAAATGCAATATAACTTAAATGATGTTTGGGATTCCACCCTTTAAGGGTCCGTTAAACTATCTACATACATAGTAAAATATGCTACATAGATAATGTCTACAGTAAAGTAAAGAATTAAAATAGAGTTAAGGCGGTACCCATATCCCCCTTAACACATTTTATATAAATGTCCTGGTCAATATAGTATCGTAATTCCTCCATAAACTAGAGGGCTATCAGAGGGCACTCCATAGTGTACAACACAAACTAAACTCGTATTGGGTGCGGTAAGACATATGACAAGGCAAGCAAGGTAATGCCAGGGTACGATTCTTCCGTCTGCACTTCCAGACTGGTGGTAATGGGTAGCAGCTACTACCGCCCACCTCGGAACACACTCCCATAATCAAATTGAGGGGTGGCCACCAAATCAATCACAAAGTAATAAATGTGGTCTCGATGAAATGTGCCCGATAGGAAGAGCAACCTCACTTTGACCCGTATAGCTCCTGTTTTATTCATATCAAACTGACCCGAGGGGTCAGGGCTGCGTTTATACCACATACAGACGTTCGCAAAACCATCCTACTTCGTTTTGGATTCTCCACTACGCTACAGTTGTTAAAGTGGTTTTCAGTATTGGCAGAGAATATGAATTCCAATCCTAGTCTCTTTAACAACCAAACGATTATTTCATACCATGGTCATTTTTCATTTCAAATAGTTCATACTTCATATCAAATATCATATTCATTTCCGAATCATATAATTTTCGAAATCATATCTCTTTCGAAATCATATTCACTTTGAAATCATATTCACTATCAAAATCGTAATTATTTCAAAATCATAACCATAAAATAGATTAAACCATAATATCAAAATATTCACATTTATACCAACTAAATCTAGATCATAACAGTTCCAAATTAAATAGTTTGAATATTGAAATTTGTCTATATGTTAAGAATGATTATACATTGAAAATAGTTTATATTTAAAAATAGGTTATATAGTAAAATAGTATATATATTAAAAGAGTTTATATTGAAAAATAGTATCAAATTAGAATTGTTTCTTCCAATTTCACAAATCAATTCAAATCAACTTCAGTTCCAAAATACAATTTAAATCAATCTCAGTTCAACGATTTCCATTAAAAGGCTAAAGGATTAAATCCAAATCTCATAAAAACCATTTAATTTATATCAATTTCAAATCCATGTTTGAACTACTAATTTAAACCACCTCAAATTCAATAAATTTCAAAGTTAAATATTCAAACATTTACAATAACTCAATTTGATAAATTTCATTTATATTTCAAAATTCAACTTTAAAATTTACTTAAATTTAAAATGTTCACTTAATCATTTTTAATAACCATTTAAATTAAATCCCAGATTACAGATTTAAATCAAAATTAAATATTCAATTTAATTTTTTATTTAAATTTAAAATATTCATTTAATCGCCTTTAATCAAAATCTAGTTACCAAGTTATAAAAATCATATCTTTAAAATCTCAAAATTAATATGTTTCAAAACAAATAAAATTTCAAATCAATTTAAATTTAACTTTCCAACCTTAGTTTATTAAAGTTATTACTAAATCTACTTTTCAAATATTAACATAATTTTAAATAAATACTTGAACATATTATATATACTAATTAAATTTAAATTTTATTATATTAAATTTTATTAAATTAAATTTTATTATTTACTTTATTTTATATTAAATCTTATTATATACTCCCTTTAGTTTACAATATAAGAAGTTCTAAAGTTTTGCACAAAATTAAGGAAAAAATTCCAATGACACTTTAGTCCATTATTAAATTAAGTCTCTCCCGCACATTAAATTGCTTTTCATGCATGGCCAATTGTTACTTCTATTTTCATGCACAACACTTCATATTTTTCCATGCAGCAACCCAAAGTTCAAACAACTCCTATAAAACTCATGAAAAAATCATCAATTTTTTTGTGTTTGAAATTTTAAATTTTAAAATGGTGCCAAAGTTAAAATTATGTAGCTTTAGTTACCTTTATAAGAAGACAAAATCAAACGCTAGAAATCCTACAATAAAACATATCCATGGCTTCAAGTAGTATGAATCAACATATTGTTCTTAAATTCCCACCTACGGTGGATGAGGGAGAATTTCCATTAGAACAACATCATGCTCCTTTGAGCGTTGAAGGTAACATTAATAGTGAACCTGAATTTTTCTCTAGTAGATACAGCTCAAACATTTATGGAGAAGAAACCAATTTGGATATTCCACTGATAATCAGATCATCTTGTACCAAAAAATTAGTAATCGATTTAAATATGGATCCTAATCAAGAGTCTGAGACTCCATTACTTAAACTAGATGTTGATCAATTGTTTGAAGAAGATGCAAATATTTCAGCTCAAAATACAAGTATCATTTCAACATGTACTAATTCTCTCTTTTCTAAAATATCAGCTCTTTCAACTTTCATGCTCTTAACTATATTTTTCCTAAAGATTTTTAACTGTACCTATTGCTTTTATGTGTTATTTTAACATGTGCAGAAAATACTTGCATATCCCAAGTGAGACAGAGAAAGTTTGTATCTAATGGTGAAAGAGGCTTTTTATAATAATTTGTTGGGAAGAGTGTCCACGGAAAATTGAAATGAAAAACAACAAATGAAGTATCTCATTTATTTTCGGTAAATATACAAATCGTGCAATGGATTTGGAGGCGATAAAAAAATACACCAAATGAAGAGGCGGTCGATGTATCACATAAGCAAACAAAGAATTATGGTCGAAAGAGGGTCTGTATTGACTTAAATCGAGTCTGTGATGTTCCTTTACATCGACGAACAACCTTGAGAGCACTTACTGAAACTTTAAATGTGAGCTATACAACATTATTCAGACTTGTGAAACAAGATCCCGTTTGTCGTCACAATAATGCAATTAAACCATATCTGAAGGAAGAACATAAAAGAGCACATTTACTTTTTTCCATATCTATGCTAGATCCTAGAAGCATGCCTCAGGAGCCAAAGTTTGTGGAAATGTATAATATGGCAGACATCAATCCGAAATGGTTTTATATGACCAAAAAAACCGAGAATTATTGCATACTTCCTACGGAAGATGAACCATTGTGCATATGTCAAAGCAAGAATTTTATCAGAAAGGTGATGTTCTCAGCGGCTATGGCTCGTTCAAGATTTGATGCTGTAGAAAATGAAGTATTTTCAAGGAAAATAGGAATATTTCCTTTTATGATAGAGGAACTAGCAAAGAGAAGAAGTAGAAATAGAGAGGTAGCGATTATGGGGATAAATCTGATGACTTCAGTCAAGAGAGAGCCGCGCGAGCCTATTTGATTGAAAAAGTTATACCCACAATACGAAGAAAATGGCAAAGAGAGGGTTCGATAGAACTATCTTTATTCAAAAAGATAATGCAAGAACACACATCGGTCCAAACGATGAACAATTTCAGCTCATCGCTTCACAACATGGTTTGGACATTCATTTGACATGTCAACCATCAAACTCACCTAACTTAAACATTCTAGACCTTGGATTTTTCAACTCCATTCAAGCATTGAAACACAAAGAATGTCCAAGAATAGTAGTGAAGCTTATCTCTGCAATTGCGAAATATTTTAATGATTATCCAGTGAGTAAAGTGAATCATGTTTTTATAACTCTACAACTATGCATGCACGGATCATGAAAGTTGAAGTTCGAACAAATAAAAAATTCCGCATGTGAATATATATGTAATTGAAAGAGAAAGCCGCCTTCCGACATAAGTTAGTTACGACTATGATCTAGTCCAAACTGTTAGGAATGTGTTAGCACAAGAGAGAATGTATGAATTATGTCATCCTATGTTGTTTGCTGTCATTTCACTCAATGACAATCATTTCTTCTACCATGTCGTTATTTGATGTTTATACTTCCATCTTAGTTAATCTTGAAAAAAGTGTTGTGATATTCATGTGAGAAAAGTATAAGTAACAACACTCATGTAACCATAATACTGATCCAAAACTACAAGCAACAATGCTCTTGTCAAATTGTCATGCTGCTGTTTGCATGACTTGCAGATAACTAGTTGCTTCTTTGCTTTGAAGTTCGCTGTGAGGTGCTAATATTCATGTATTATTCCTTTTTATCACGCTCAAATATGGGATTATAGTTGTACGGTGTACATGCTTTTATATATTTTTAAAGTTGTTGCCTCTCAAATGCTGTCTTGTCATTTTATGCTCTTCATTTTAGTTATATGTGTGGGTAGAAGTGGCATAGCCAATTGCTGTTCTTTGCAAGGAATGAGTGTTCTTAATAATTGTTTGATGTGCTAGTGCATCTGAAATTTTATATTATGTGTTGTAACAGCAAACTCAAGTAACATCACTCATGCAACTTAAGTAATTCATGCACTCAAAGGAGCATGATGTTGTGAGTTGGTAATACTCATGCAATTTTATATGCTGTGAGGTGCTAATACTCATGCACTTATGCAACTCAAATAACATCACTCGTGCGAGAAAACTACGAGTAACAGCAAACTACAAGTAACAGTGAGTAAATTATGCTAGAAGTATTAGTAAATAGACAAGCAAATTTATAAGCAAAAGCGACATTTCATTACAATAATATTGATCCAACATCAAACTACATGGAAGAGGAACTGACTTACAAAAGGAAACTAAAAATGTCAGAACCTACCATTTGTCCACATTTTCAGGAAGCATGAAAAGAACAAAGCATAACAATGAAAATTAAGCATATCACATCATCATTAGCAAGACAATTTTAGAAAAATTCTGGATACATCACTTTCAACATGGTATGGATTAGATTATGCATATTCATATCAGGATGGAGCTGCCCTTCATCAAAAGGTATCTTGTTCTAATCAAGCAAATGACGGGCTTCTAAATTAATGTTCTCTGACTCTTTCTTCTTCACATCATCAACACCTGCTTAGCAATAGACTTTTGTGTAGAGGAAAAATGTAGTTCTCCTTTATCAAAAGGCTTCTTGTTCAAATTAAACAAATGTTTAGATCCTAAACTGATATTTGTTGAATCTTTTTTCTCCACATCTTCAAGACTTGCATCGACGATAAGCTTGGTGGAGAGGGAATATGTTTCACGTCCATGGTAGCTAGTCTTGAAGTGAATTGTGAAAATATACGCTGTCTATAAATACACCGAGTTGGTGATAGTAAAGAAGGAAGGAAAAAAGAGAGCAAAAAAAATATTTAATCATCATTAATGAAGGAGTGGTTGGAAAGCCAAATACTCATGCCTAGAGAATCTCACTAAGCATCTCTTGAGTTTCTACCATTTATTATGGGTCAGGGATAAAGTGGGAATGACAAGCTTAAACATCTTATATTTTAAAACAAAGCAAACTTCTTAAAACGTCTTATATTGTGAACCGGAGGGAGTGCACTTAAAAATAATAAAAATATAAGTAAAATCTAAAAATTTACATTTTCAAAACTTAACTTATAAATTTAAAATTTCCAAATATATGCTTTAAAAATCTAAAATTTTCACATATTAAAATAAAATAAAATATTTATATTATATTTAAAAATGAAAACAAATATATTTCTTTTCTTAAAATTTTGGAAATCATTTAAAAGTACACCAACGGTGTCCGTATATAATTTTCTGTCCTATGGTCAAGTAATACGGATATTTATCATTTCAATCCACAATAATTTAATTTTACAGTTATATATCATTTCAACCCATAACCCAAAATTCAAATCAATAAAATCACTTGGTTTATCGTTTCAACCCATAACAATTTTCCCCTAATCGACAAGATCGTTCGGGTATGTATCATTCCAACCCATAGGGATTTCCTAAACTATCAAGGAACTTGCAGAGTGAGAACAATAAAATAAAATGGCATAACATATCAATTACAGGCATATATTATAATTAACGATTTAAATTTAATATATTTACAACATATTATGGTGTCATATGTGACGACTCGCCTTTCTGACCCCTAAGAACGACACTTAATAAATCTATGGTATTCATTTGTCGTTGCCCTAGTATTTGAAAGATCAGTTATCATAGAGTAAAGTATAAGAACAGAATAATAATCTCATGATGGAATGGTTAAATATATAACATAAAAATAAGACAGTACATAAAGTTACTCCCCAACATGGAGTTATCAGAGTTACAACAAAAGTACTACTATCAGTCTAGGCAGTTGTAACAACCTGCCTTTAAATATACATACATAGAGCCAACATCTCATAACAACGGAAATAAATAGCTAAATAGATAAGGAGCCTCCTGCTCGTCCACCACTTCAAAAGAGCCTAAAGAAACTTGTCATTTTTAGACTATTCAAATATAAATGAGTATCCGAGAGTTTAGAGAAAACAAACAATTTGGACAATAAGTTCGGTATGAGTAAACTCCAAATAAAAAAATAGAACACACAAAATAATCGGTGAGACCACTTCGCAAAAATGCAGAATGGGTTTCCCCTCACAAGGACAACATTCAAGCATAAAAGAATGGACCCAAATAATTAAACATCATAAAGAGTGCAAGACGCTTCCCGATACAATTAAGAAAGAATCAATCTAAAGTTTAGAATCAAAAATAAGGAAAAGGAATTTTCTAATAATGACTAGGAGGGTGCGCCTCCCTTATCGAAAGTATACTTCTAGAAAATATACTTAAGAACTACAATGGCTCTCGGAAACCTCCAAGCCGGACCCGCCAACCTCACCAAGAATCTGAGTATTTCACATCACTGTGCGCATACAATCGAAACCAATCTAGAGTAGATGTGAAAATACCCTAATGGGAGCAACCCCATATAGCTTGGCCCCCACTCACTCTTTATTTATTCATTTCCAATAAAGGATATCGATGCTCATTTAGAGCAACAAATCGTTTTAGATTGACAAAAAAACAAAAGGAAGAAGGTTATCGAAATCGATAGTCGAGGTATCACCTATCATGGATAACAAAACGATCATATATAGAAATTAACTCTTATACGCTTTCAATGCTTAGAAAATATCCATATACTTATCTCATCGATATAAGTATATTCACAAAACATTTGGAAGGATTTCTTATTTCAAAAGCATACTTAAATGGGTAAATAAACAGTTGTCTACAAGAAAGGCGAATGTTTTCCATACCGTCATAATTATAAAGATCATTTATGGAAATCAAATCTCCTACACTTGTCACCTTTCTGATATTCTCGACTTACCCTATCCCTCACTAGAAACAAAGCCAGGTAAGTCAAGCACTGGTTGCTCCTAGCCTTGCCTAGACACTTCGGACTCGATCTCACAAATGGAGGATCAATCTATTCATCGGCTTTTAGTGCCAAGTATAGGAGTACCCACTTTCCATAAATAACCCATTTAAATCATTATATAATTTCAAAGCTCCTTTAAAATACTTTAAACCAAGGTTTAAAACTTCCATTCAAATCATAACTTAAACCCATCATCTTTAAAGGAGAATACGACCAAGAGGGGTGAAGCTCCCTCTTAATCAAATGACATAGCTAAAAGGGGTGTTATTTCCTTTTAACCAAAAAGTCACTAAATGTCAATCCTAAGTTAAAAGGTGGTGTAAGTTTCCTTTAACTAAACGTCAAGGTTGCTCATAAATTGGCTGAGCAGTAATCAAACAACCAAATAAGAATAATAACTAGAATATCAACAGACTCATTATTATTAAAAATTTATAATCAATAATTAACACAACATTTATTAAAATGTGAATGAGTCGAAGGAAAGATATTAAGATTATACTCACGGTAAAATAATTAAATTATACTAATAGAATAAGTTATACCCACTAAACTATGAAAACAAGGAATATACTCACATCCTATTTGCTTTGCTGGAGACTTGGAATACTTCGCCTTTGATAATGAAATTTAGTTCTTTTCTTTAGTTTGTGAATGAATTAAAATGAGATATGGACTTGGCTATTTATAGGTGAAGAGAAGGGTTCTTTAGTAATTTCCTATAGCCTAACCTAATTCGACCAGATTTTGGTCCAATAGAAGCCAGCCTTATGGCCTGATTTGATTCGACCACATTTTGGTCCAATAGAAAACATCCTTACGGATTAATTTGATTTGACCACATTTTGATCCAATTGGAATCCTCCTTATCAACTATGGCCAAACCTAATTCGACCAAATTTTGTTCCAATGGCAACCATCCGCATAGCATAACCTGATTCGACCAGATTTTGATCCAATAGCAACCATTGATATGGAATATAATAATCATTATGCTATTTTATTTTATTTTATTAGGCAAGTAATTATACCATTCTGTTTTATAGGCAAGGTTAATAATCTTGTTTTGTTAGGCAAGTCATTATACTATTTTATTTTGTTCGACAAGTAATTATACTATTCTGTTTTATTAGGCAAGGTTAATAATTCTTTCTTGTTTTACTAGGCAAGTAATTATACTACTCCGCTTTATTAGGAAAATTCTTTTCTTAAGTATGCATTCTTATTTAATTTATTAGGCAAACTTATTATTAATTAAATCGGTACCCCTAACCGCCTTATAACTCGAACCATCTTTATACTAACATTTTACATTAGTTTTAAAAATCCATTCGAGACGTTTTTTCCAAAATTTTATTTTAGATATAAAATCCATTATTTAATCATTTAAAATCATATTAACTATTCAAGTTCAAAGTGATTAAATTATGGGTCGTTGCATCCTTCCCTACTTAAAGGAAATTTCGTCCTCGAAATTAGTCAGATAAACTTAAGATATCAAAAAACCCAAATGTTATCATATATACCACACAAAGATACATGGAAAGTGACCTCAACATGACTAATGAGTACACTAAAAAGAAATAAAAAAATACAAACAACTATATCAACTCGGGATAAGTTCCCTAATATAGTCCTCAGTTTCCCAAGTACAATCTCTAACATCTCCACTAAACCTTAACAAGATTCACAGCCTTCTTCCTTAATCACATTATATCTCGAGCAACAATACGAATAAGCCGCCTATGAATGGTTAGGTTGGGCCGAACCTCCAAATCAACTTTTTGTCTCTATTCTACTATCATCGAAGGGTCATGTATATACTTATGTAAATAAGATATGTGAAATACGTTGTGCATATTTTATAATCGATCTGGTAACTCCACTTTATATGCAAGTTTACCAATCTGGTTTAGTATGGGAAAATTGCCAATATATCGAGGGGCTAACTTCCCTGTCTTCCCAAACCTCATGAAACTTCTTAGAGGAGAGACTTTTACAAATACCAAGTTCTCGACCAAGCACTCTAGATCCCTACGCCTTTGATCCGCATAACACTTTTTCCGATCTTGCGCTTCCTTCATCTTTCTTCTAATATCAACTACCTTCTCATTGGCTTCTAAGATTATGTTGGGTCCACGAACAAGTCATCTCCAGATTCAACCCAACATGAAGGAGAAGGACATGGACAACCATAAAGAGCTTCAAAAGGGGCAATACCAATGCTTGCTTGATAGCTGTTGTTGTAAGTGAATTTGAATAAGGGTAAATGATCTTCCCAAGAACCCTCGAAGTCCAGAATGCATGCTCACAATAAATCTTCCAAGATCTGGTTCACTCTCTCCGTCTGCCCATATGTTTGGGGATGGTAAGTTGTACTTAGACTTAGCTCAGTCCCTAAAGTAGTCTGCAGTCCCTCCCAGAACCTACTAGTGAATATCGGATCTCGGTTACTTGCAATACTACGAGGAATCCCATGGAGTCTCACAATCTCCAACACATATAAATTCGCCAGACTCGTAGCAGTCCTAGTCAGCTTAACAAGAATGAAATGGGAACTCTTGGTCAGTCGATCGACTATAACCCAAATACCATCGTTACCTCTTCTTGACCTAGGAAGCCCACCAATAATGACCACAGAGATCTGCTTCCACTTCCACTTTGGGATCTCAAGTGGCTGAAGCAATCCAGCTGTCTTCTGCTGGTCACTCTTAATTTCTTGGCAGTTTGCACAACGACTTACAAAGATTGAAATATCTTGCTTCAACTCCTTCCACCAAAATACCCTCTTCATATCTTTGAACATCTTTGTCACTCCTGGATAAAAAAATAACTTTGAATGGTGGCACTCAGTTAACACTTCTTGCCAAAGTCCATCAAAGTATGGAACAAAAATACGCCCACATTTTCAATATGCCCGGAAGATCAATCTCAAAGCTAGAAACAACACCTTCTTCAACATCCTTCTTAAGCCGAGCCAAAATAGGATCTGCCTCTTGATTGGATGCAATTCTCTCTAACAATACTGGCTTAACTTCTAGGTTTGCAACCATTGCTACATTCCCGCTCGGTATATCAACAATGAAATTTTATTTTCTAGGGGTATAAAGAACCTCTACATAATAAGAAGCAAGAAACTCCAGCCATCTCTACTGCCTCAAATTCAAATCATTCTAGGTAAAAAGGTATTTTAAGGATTTGTGGTCCGTGTATAACTCAAATCTTTCACCCAAAAGATAGTACCTCCCCTTCTTTAGTGCGAAGACAACAACCAAAAGCTTCAAATCGTGCGTAGCATAATTTTTCTCATGCAGTTTTAGCTGTCGACTCGCATAGGTAATAAATTTTCCATGTTGCATTGGTATTGCTCCCAATCCAGCTCCACAATACATGGTCATACCTTGGCTCCCACTTGGAATGGTTAAAACAAGAGTGCTAGTCAACTTCTCTTTTCATTCATTGAATGTTTGATCACACTTAGAAGTCCAAATGAACTTAACGTCTTTCTTTGTTAACTTCGTCAGATGAGAAGCAATCTTCAAGAAGTCCTCAATAAACCAATGGTAAAAACCAACCAATCCCAAGAAACTTCCAATTTTCATCGCACTTTCGGGCTTCTTCCAGTCTTGAACCGCAACAACTTTAGCTGGGTCCATCGATATGCCTTCTACCGAAATAACATGCCCTAGAGACCCAACTTCGGATTTCCAAAAATGACACTTGGAAAACTTAGCCTTCAACGCATGGCTTCTTAAGGTATCGAGTATGACACAGAGATGATATTTGTGTTCCGCCTCTGTCTTTGAATAGATAAGAATGTCATCAATAAAGACGAGAACAAATTTATTAAGTATATCTCAAAATACTCGATTCATTAAGTCAAAAAATAGGCCGGTGCATTAGCCAGACGGCATAACTAACCACTTGTAGAAATTTTCCAAAGTCCAAAAGGCTATTAAGGAAACTTGCCACTCTTAATTGGTGAAAACCGATGGCAAGATCTAATTGATATAATATCCAAGCACCACAGAGTTGGTCAAACATATCGTCGATCCTTGGAAAAGGATGTTTGTTCTTGATAGTCCTTTGGTTCAACTCCAAATAGTCTACACATGACCATAGAGAATCGTCAGCCTTTATAACAAAGACGAATGGCGATCCCTAACTCGAGGTACTATGTCGGGTCAAGCCCTTCTACAACAAATCATAATTCTGCCTTTCTAACTCCCTCTTCTCTTTCGAAGCCTCCATTCGTTAAGGTTGTACAGTAGGTCTGGTTCACGGAACCAAATCAATACGTAACTCGACTTTATGATGAGAAGGTAAACCTTGCACCTCTTCAAAAATATCTATGAAATCTCGAATCATCGGCACATCTCTTAGCTCCGCTTTAACCACTTCGAGTAAATAGAGAAAACTGCCTATTAACTTCTTAGGCTCTTCACAAATAATATCAACACCAACATCTCCAGCTTTACTAACTCCGATGAGCCTTCTACCATAATCCAAGATAGCTTTAAACTTAGATAACCAATCAATTCCTAGTAACACTCCAAAAACAATAAGAAGGAGATGATTTCGATAAGAAATAGGTACATTTAGACATACGGTGTCAAGATTTGTCAGACCTCCAATTGGGTTTGACACATAAAGAGGATAACTTATGATAACATATTTAAGGTCTAGTTTGTCCATTAGATCATAAGAAATAAAACTATGGAAGTTCATGTATCAAATAACACCCTTACAGGAATATCATAGATGGATAATGTACCTTGTAACACTTGCTTCACTTTTTGATCCGAAGAAGTGGATAGTATCTCTTCAATGGTAAAAGTCTGTCCTTAAGATCCCTTTTTATGAAAAGGGCACTCACTCTTCATATGTCCTAGCTGGCCGCCATTAAAACATGTCGCAATTGGGCAATGATTTGCAAAGTGGCACATCTTATTGCACTTGAAACAAAGAATGTTGGCCAGGTTGGTCTACTTCTTCTGTGCTGGAGCGCCATCGTCGGGTTTCTACCCTGCACCCTACTTCTTTCCCTTAAACTTACGCTTGAAGTTTGGCTTTCCTTCAACTGGTATAACTGATAAAGGCTTGGCACTTACTGCTAGCACTACACCCTTATAGACTCCTTCCTTAATATCAATAGCCTCAAACCTCAAAGCCATGCTAATAATGTTGGTGAACATACCCATAAGATGATTGTTCATTTCACGATGGAACTCTGGTCGCATTCCATTTACAAAAATTTCATTTTTCTTAAGCGGTCTATCTATCAATCCAAGTCCAAAATGGAACAAAGCATTGAACTTATGCTATTACTACGACACTGTTGTATCACCCTGCTTTAAGTCAATGAAACTTCTAAATAACTGAGTTCTTCCGGCTTCTGGAATAAACTATGCTTCAAAAACTTCCTTGAACTGGGCCCAAGAAAACTCCTCCTCCGGAGTACTATCTTTTCTGAATCCCACCAATCCATAGCCGACTTTTGAAGTTGTCGCGATGCCAATAGCCATTTCTTTGCATCCTCCAACCGAAGATCTCTAAATATTCTTTCACCATTCGAAGCCACATTTTCACTTCAAGAATACCTTCAATCCCATAGAATGGTTTCCCACCCAAAGTGGTAAAATTCTTACACAAAGCTGCAACGTTCATAGGGTTCTGAACTTGCACTACCATTTCCTCTACCTGATCTATAGCTGACATAGTAGCATTTCTAGGTATCTTGCCATTGGTAGCCATGCTAGTTCTAAATACTCTCATTCCTTCTCTTCTTATATTCATTTTCTATTACATGAACGAATAACCGGTATCTTTAGAATACAAAAATAGGATTAAAATGGTTTAAGGAAATAACACCAAAGAATCTAAAACAAAACTTTAGAGGATAAATATTATTATTATAAAAATTACAAATACGTTCTCTCAAGATTAACTCATTCTAGGGCATCAATTACTCCATCTCTAATGAGTTGTACTCCAGTCAGGCTAAGGTGTTTACTCAACCAAAGCTCTGATACCAACTACAACGACCCGCCTTTCTGACCCCTAAGAATGGCAATTAATAAATCAATGGTATTCATTTGTTGTTACCTAATTATGTGAAAGATAAGTTGTCATGGGGTAAAACATAATAACAGAACAATAATCTCACAATGGAATGGTTAAATATATAACATAAAAATAAGACGGTGCATAAAGTTACTCCCCAACAAGGAGTTATCAAAGTTACAACAAAGTTAGTGAGAATTTCGGGTAAAATTAAACGTCCGTTTAATTTTATTCGAAATAAATCGCTAAAACGAATTTGAAATCAAGGTGAGAACTTCTCACTCAATCGAATCAGTTTCGATTTTTATTTTAAATAGTTAGATTTAAAATATTTGAATGCATGTTTAAATGATGATTGTTATCTATTGATTGTTAAAATAGACATTATGCGCCGTTAGTAAGCGGATGTTATTTATTAAAAACATATACCGCGAATATTTCATAAACAGTGAAATAGGTATTATATATAATAGCAATATATATATATATATTGGCATATGTATATATTGGAGTTATTGATTTCCCGCATTTGTATAGCGGATGAGACCCTATTGCGCCGTCTATTAAGCGGATAATATTTTAAATCCCATATACCGCGATAAATTCGTACTGGAGCAAAATTGGTATTGTGCTAATGTTTGTGGATGCAGGAAAACAGGTTGGAGGGATCCAACTGGATTCCTCAACAGTTTTTATTTGATTTCAGATATTTTGATATTTGATGGATTATCATATCGATATATGATATCGTTGTTGTCGTGATTGACTATTTGGTATGTAGCATCATTGGACCAAATTTGGAATTTTTAAAATGATTTCAAAGTGATTTTTGAAAGTATACGTTTATAAAATATTTTTGGAATTGATCCATTTTAAATAAATAAACGTTATAATTTTTAAAGTTATAAAAATTATGATTTTGAGAAATACGATTAAAGATTGATTTTTGAGAAATATGGGTTAATGTTTTTATAAAATAATTAAATTGGATTTTTGAATTTATTATAAAAAGTTTAAAAATAGGATTTATAAAATTTGATTATTTTAATAAATCAAGAGAATGATGAAATTATAAAGGAGATTAAAGATGTTTTAAAATAATAGTATAAATTGATTTTATAAAGGATTTATAAATTGATATTTATAAATTAAAACATTTGAATTATAAAACGAGTTTTTTTATAAGGGTTTGAATGAAGTGAAAATGGATTGCATAAGAGAATGAAATTTATAAAATTATAAATGGTGAAGTTATAAATGAAATTTATAAATGGTAAGATTTATAAATTTTGTGAAGTTATTAAAGAATATATTTGGATAAATAATTGAATCTTATAAGATATAAGATTTATAATTATGAAGTTTAAAAGAACGATTTTGTAAACTAATCGTTTTATAAGCATTTGACTTATAATGTGAACTTTTGGTTTATAATTGAGTTATAAATCGAATAGATTAATAAAGGAGATTTATAAAAGGAAGTTGTTATAAAACAAATAGAAATGGAATTTATAAACGTTGTTTTATAAATTCGCAAACGACTTATTTTGATAAGTTAATTTTTATAACTTATTTATGAAGTTATATTCACATTTTTGACTGTGAATAATCCTTTGAAATAAAATGAATAGAAGTGATGAAAGTTGTTAACAAAGTATATTCACGTTTTTGAATAGTGAATAATATGTTAAAGAAAATGTTTAGGATATGATATTTTAAACAGAATTAAAACGATCTAACGATGTTTTAATTGGGTTGAGATTCGAAACCATAGATTTCAACATTGATTGTTGAAATAGATGTTTTCGAGAAATAGAAGGAAATGGTGGACTATAACACTGTTGTTATAGTAAATGATTTCCGAAAGGAAATGTTTTGTATAGTATTGGGATTTATATATCTATTTTAATTTCGAATCCCTATACTAGTGATTTTGGGTTGTCGTAACGATGTTTTATGCAACATTCGTTTTGGCCCAAATAAATATGTTAAGAGAATGATTTCCTTAAAGAATGAAATATATACCTAATCTCGATTGAAGTATATTGAATATTTTCCAAGTGTTGCAAATAAATGGATTGAAAATTACTTAATAAGTAAGTATGGAAATGCTTTCCAATATAAAGTGAATATTTTGAGAATTTATCTTTTTGAAGGTAAATTGAAATGAATAATTGAAGTCGTATATTCATAGATATTGTTAAATATAAATTCACTATGGAATTTATAAAAGAAAGGGGAATTTGTTTAAAAATAAATATTGATTTATTTTTGAAGTGTGAAATTATATATCTTGTAAAGATATTTTGGAAAATAAATAATTTGGAAAATTATTTGGAATCTGGTGATGTTGTGCATATCCATTGATAGTTCAATAACCGACTATCAATATTTCCCTTTGAATGGGTAATTGATGTGATTTGTTTGAATTTGAATGCCACACTTATTTTTGAATAAGCGCTCACTATTCGGGTTAACCGGGAAAGGACCATGGGGTCGTATAACCCATTCCGAATATGTGATACGTCGTTATGAATTGCATTTGAAGACCGGTGTTGAAGACCGGATCTTTTTGAAAGCGAAAGGACAACTCGTCGATTGTCTTTGCACCGAGTATCTACGGTATAGAGACTCCCTATGTGATGGGAAGTCCGGACGTGATTAGAGATTATCCGGATTGCAAGGACTTCTTTGTAAGTGCCTTCGGTTTTGTTCGAGCCCGGAACAGACTTGTATGGGTTGTATGTCTGACATTACAAATTGAGATATAAAGCCGATTTCATTCAAATATATTTTTGTTGGTGGCGGAGAATTTATTCTTTTAGCTTAACACCCTTCTCTGAGACGTACGAGCTCAGAGGTTATGTAGTTGAATGTTATCAGCGATATATTCCCAATTTGGTAATGTGACATGCTGAGTGTTGCTGTGAAATGATCATTGTGTTGATTATTTGTGATAGGATCATTTTTTTTCGTCTATCTTTATGATCATTTCTATGATCATTTGTTGACCCAAAGCATGGCTTTTGTATAAAGTATGTTTTTGTGGACGTGACTTCGTCGAGCCTCACACCCCGTGAATGGTCAAAACAGGAAAGATGCAGCAAGGTAATGAGGGGTAGCGCCCTTTAGGATATGTGCATTTCCTTCTGGAAAAGGGTGGTATCATGGTATGGAGCACAGATACTTACTCATGTTGAAAATATTTTATGATTGTGTGAATTGATTACGAGCGCTCGGTTGAAAAGGTCCCAAAGGACCGGGGGATGGCATATTCGGTCAGTTGTTACTCAGTTAGGGGTAACCCGGCCTTGTGTTGGTAGAGATCTGGTTTGGTTCTCGGGGATGTCCATCCAGAGGCATTCTCATGTGGCAATGGGAAGTTCCTTGGCCTAATCATTCGTTGGAAATCCAAAGAAACAATACGAGACTTGTACGGTTTTAGTTGTATAACCTGCCATGGAATGTGGCGGTAACCTGCTATTGAACATGGTAGCTATAGTAGGCATAAGTGCGGAATGTCTATCCTGGCTAAGATTTATATCTTTATTTTCGAAATGAATTTTTCCTACACTATGCACTAGTAATAATATAAAATGTTCTTTTTAATACGTATCAAGCATCTTTGACTATCATAAGGAGAAATCTCCTCCGATTCTGCGTTTGCATGTGTGTGTGTGCGGGAGGGCTTATAGTAGTCTCATTTTTAAAAGCATTGCGAATTGAATTTAAAAATATCTCTCTATTTTGATTTTAAAGTTAAATAAACTGTTTTGAGTTCTCACACCAGTCACATGACTGACTTGGAGTTTATTGTTTTCCTTCCTAAACTCTGGGTGCCCACCAATTTTCACACGGGCAGCCAAGAGTTAAGGTTTATCAGGATATTCTGGATATTCTGGAGTTGCTGGAGGCAAGATGGATGGCATGGCGTATTACTAGTATATAGTATTTCTTTTTCCGCTGCACTGTTAGTTGTAGTACACTCTGATGATATGATGAAATGTAATGTATGAAATGTAATAACTGATATAGTCCTTTGTTTAAAGATTATTCATTTATTTATTATATGTTGTTCCGCTGCGAATTGTGAGATTCTGTTATTGTTCTGTTGTTTTCTGTTCCGTTCTATTTTCTATCTTCTTCTATCCTTTTTCTTCTTCTTAAACCCTCAGTGTTCGGTTTTCCATCGTTCGATTGCTCGGCAGTCGATAAAGTGAGTATCGATGTTGAATTTTCGGAAGTCGAAGAATCGGGTCCTGACAATGTGGTATCAGAGCTTATGGTTAAGCGACAACCATGGTTCTGTTGGGTATTACTCATTAGAGATAGAGTCAGTAGTACTCTAGAATGAGTTTGAGTGTAATAATAGCTATGAGAGCGTATCTGTTAGTGAATATAAAATTGTTTAATATTGTGATGATTGGTTTGTTGAGTGGTATATGGATTCTGGTTAATACGAGTAATTAACGTTGTTGATAGGGATCTCTAAACACTTGTACAGAACAATTCGACACAGTATTGTTTTAAGTTGGGTAAATGAAATAAATTTTACCTAAATAAATTTTATATAAAGAAATAATTTTTCAGAATTATTAAAGTATATAAGTTGATTGTTTAGATGTTTGAATAATCTAAGTAAAAGAATAATGGTATAAGCAAAAAGAATTATAAGAATGGAACTATAATTAAAGTGATTTACAATTGTGAAATAAACTTATATATATAAGAAGTGAAACTATACAAATATATTTATGAATATGAGTTATAAAAGAAAATGAATTTAAAGTTAAATGGAAAATTTACTTTAGAATTCGGAATCTGAATTGATTTATAAGTGGGAATTTAAGTTATGTAAAACCAAGTGATGTTGAATGAAAATCAAATAATTAAACCAATGAAATTGAATGTAAAGTGAATATACATTGATTGTTATATGGTTGTTAGTTGATTGATTGTATATAATTCATTAAGTGTTAATGAAATTGAGTTAATGAAATTGAAAGCTAAAGTAATTGAAATTCAATTGGAAGTTAAATGAATTTTAAATAGAATTGAATTTGATTTGAAAGTGAACTAACTTGGATAAGAATTAGTGAATAAAAACTAATTGAGAATGAATGTTAGTAAAAACATCCACTGTTAATGAATCAAATGTGATTAAATTGAAAACCATTTCATTGAATATTAATGAGAATATGAATGAATATATATTGGTTATGGATGATAGTTGGTTGATGGTTGAATATAATTGTTATGTTTACATTTGATATGTTGACATATATAGTTATTATGTTGCTATATGTTGTATATCAATACTATTATCTACATGCATGTTCTCATGTTGTTTGTTGAGTGATTAGTAGGTGCGGATCGCGTTTGCTTCGCATTTGGAGCTCGCTTTCGCGCTATATTAGCCGTATATGCTCGCTAATAAAATATAAGGTACATGTCTCGGATTACATACCGTACTTTTATACTTTTTCCCTGCGGGATGCCTCATTACTTGATGAGATGTATATTTGTGATATATGTACTGTCATTTTTTTTCGGATCGAGCCGCGCAAAGGAGACTATGGCGAATTTTTCCGAAAATTTAAGGCGTTAGAAAAATGTGAGAAAATTGGAAAGTTTTGAAAACTTTAACTTTGATTTGGAATTGAAAGTTAAACAATAGTAGTTGTTTTTGAAAAGATAACTAAGTATGATTTGAAAACTTAGTAAAGTATTGTAAGAAATTTAACTATGAATTATGGAAAGTTAATAAATTCTATAATTTTTCTTACTTATAATTTCGAGGACGAAATTCTTTTAAGGGGGGAAGATTGTAACGACCCAGAATTTTTGATAATTAAAATTTGAATATTTAATTAATTTTAAATATTAAAAAGTGAATTTATAAGTCAAATAAATTTTTATTTCGAATATTGGATTTAATTGAATAATTAAATCGGTAATTTAATATGTTAAATTATGGAAATAATTGAAAATTGGGTTAAATATGATTGAAAATGATTTGTAAAATTTTATTTTATCATATTGAAGTTAGAACGATATTTTAGAACTTTTAAAATCGAATTAAAAGTTAATTTGTGAAAATTGAATATTTTAATATTAAAATCGACTAGTGAAAATAGTCAATTTTTGAACAGTCTCAGAATTGGACGAGACTAGTTCCATTGGATCCGTAATAGTTAGTTATTATCGGATTTCAATTTTCGTGTCAATCGGAGTTGTCGTTTGATCGTGGCAGCTCGAAACGCATCGAATTATTTTTAATATTAATTTGGCGAGTTAAAATAGCCATTTTTCAAAAAGTCTCGGATTTCGACGAAACCAGTTTCATCGGATCCGTAATGTGATATTATTGTAAGGTTTCAAATTTCGTGTCAATTGGATTTACCGTTTGTCTGGTACAAATTAAAACGCCTAGAAAATCGTTTAAATCGGTTTAATTTAAATTGAACGTTTGTTGCCATAACTCGCACATATGATCGAATTAGCTTCCGAAACCTGTTCCATTGTGTCCAGAACGCGGGGTAAACCCTAGGAACGTCAGTTTCGGCGCGTAAATCAGAGTTTGGAAAATCGAAATGAATAGTGTTCGATTTGTCCTATAAATAGACCAACACCCCCTCTCATAAATTAAAAAATATATAAAAACCTAAATTCTAAAACCCTAGCCGCCTCCACCTAAATACACGGCCAGAATTGTCTCCCCTTCCTCCTCAAAAATCTTTCGATCCAAGCATCGATTGAAGAATTCTTCAACTACAATATTGTAGAGGAGAGTGAGATCTTGTAGTTCAACGACTGTGATGGGTTTTCATTGAGTAGATTGACATCAAATGGGCCGCGTTCTCCACCATTCACGCACGCAATTCGAGGCAATATAGGTGACCGAGCTTCATCACCTTGTGGCCGAGCATGGAGCAAGCTATGGCCTTCGACATGGGGGTCTTTGATCGGGGTAGATGCAAGCGAGGTGATCGAATTAATTAACCCTAGATTTGAAAGTTGGGTTCGGTTTTAAAGTGAACGACCTGGAGATTAAATGCGCGTGTGGAAGAAGCTAATGCACGGTGAAGATGGAAGGATGTTTGATCATGTGGCCTGTAATTAGTTAGGTTTGAAAATATTTATTTATGTTGTAAATTTAGTGAATAAAAATTCGAGTAAACTTTGATAAATCATAACCTTTTCATACGAGGTCGAAAACGCGCGAAACCAGTTGCGTTGGAATCGTATGGACGAGCACTACGCGATGGAATTGGATTGGAGTCGTTTGGGGTTAGTGAGAATTTCGGGTAAAATTAAACGTCCGTTTAATTTTATTCGAAATAAATCGCTAAAACGAATTTGAAATCAAGGTGAGAACTTCTCACTCAATCGAATCAGTTTCGATTTTTATTTTAAATAGTTAGATTTAAAATATTTGAATGCATGTTTAAATGATGATTGTTATCTATTGATTGTTAAAATAGACATTATGCGTCGTTAGTAAGCGGATGTTATTTATTAAAAACATATACCGCGAATATTTCATAAACAGTGAAATAGGTATTATATATAATAGCAATATATATATATTGGCATATGTATATATTGGAGTTATTGATTTCCCGCATTTGTATAGCGGATGAGACCCTATTGCGCCGTCTATTAAGCGGATAATATTTTAAATCCCATATACCGCGATAATTTCGTACTGGAGCGAAATTGGTATTGTGCTAATGTTTGTGGATGCAGGAAAATAGGTTGGAGGGATCCAACTGGATTCCTCAACAGTTTTTATTTGATTTCAGATATTTTGATATTTGATGGATTATCATATCGATATATGATATCGTTGTTGTCGTGATTGACTATTTGGTATGTAGCATCATTGGACCAAATTTGGAATTTTTAAAATGATTTCAAAGTGATTTTTGAAAGTATACGTTTATAAAATATTTTTGGAATTGATCCATTTTAAATAAATAAACGTTATAATTTTTAAAGTTATAAAAATTATGATTTTGAGAAATACGATTAAAGATTGATTTTTGAGAAATATGGGTTAATGTTTTATAAAATAATTAAATTGGATTTTTGAATTTATTATAAAAAGTTTAAAAATAGGATTTATAAAATTTGATTATTTTAATAAATCAAGAGAATGATGAAATTATAAAGGAGATTAAAGATGTTTTAAAATAATAGTATAAATTGATTTTATAAAGGATTTATAAATTGATATTTATAAATTAAAACATTTGAATTATAAAACGAGTTTTTTTATAAGGGTTTGAATGAAGTGAAAATGGATTGCATAAGAGAATGGAATTTATAAAATTATAAATGGTGATGTTATAAATGAAATTTATAAATGGTAAGATTTATAAATTTTGTGAAGTTATTAAAGAATATATTTGGATAAATAATTGAATCTTATAAGATATAAGATTTATAATTATGAAGTTTAAAAGAACGATTTTGTAAAATAATCGTTTTATAAGCATTTAACTTATAATGTGAACTTTTGGTTTATAATTGAGTTATAAATCGAATAGATTAATAAAGGAGATTTATAAAAGGAAGTTGTTATAAAAAAATAGAAATGGAATTTATAAACGTTGTTTTATAAATTCGCAAACGACTTATTTTGATAAGTTAATTTTTATAACTTATTTATGAAGTTATATTCACATTTTTGACTGTGAATAATCCTTTGAAATAAAATGAATAGAAGTGATGAAAGTTGTTAACAAAGTATATTCACGTTTTTGAATAGTGAATAATATGTTAAAGAAAATGTTTAGGATATGATATTTTAAACAGAATTAAAACGATCTAACGATGTTTTAATTGGGTTGAGATTCGGAACCATAGATTTCAACATTGATTGTTGAAATAGACGTTTTCGAGAAATAGAAGGAAATGGTGGACTATAACACTGTTGTTATAGTAAATGATTTCCGAAAGGAAATGTTTTGTATAGTATTGGGATTTATATATCTATTTTAATTTCGAATCCCTATACTAGTGATTTTGGGTTGTCGTAACGATGTTTTATGCAACATTCGTTTTGGCCCAAATAAATATGTTAAGAGAATGATTTCCTTAAAGAATGAAATATATACTTAATCTCGATTGAAGTATATTGAATATTTTCCAAGTGTTGCAAATAAATGGATTGAAAATTACTTAATAAGTAAGTATGGAAATGCTTTCCAATATAAAGTGAATATTTTGAGAATTTATCTTTTTGAAGGTAAATTGAAATGAATAATTGAAGTCGTATATTCGTAGATATTGTGAAATATAAATTCACTATGGAATTTATAAAAGAAAGGGGAATTTGTTTAAAAATAAATATTGATTTATTTTTGAAGTGTGAAATTATATATCTTGTAAAGATATTTTGGAAAATAAATAATTTGGAAAATTATTTGGAATCTGGTGATGTTGTGCATATCCATTGATAGTTCAATAACCGACTATCAATATTTCCCTTTGAATGGGTAATTGATGTGATTTGTTTGAATTTGAATGCCACACTTATTTTTGAATAAGCGCTCACTATTCGGGTTAACCGGGAAAGGACCATGGGGTCGTATAACCCATTCCGAATATGTGATACGTCGTTATGAATTGCATTTGAAGACCGGTGTTGAAGACCGGATCTTTTGAAAGCGAAAGGACAACTCATCGATTGTCTTTGCACCGAGTAGCTACGGTATAGAGACTCCCTATGTGATGGGAAGTCCGGACGTGATTAGAGATTATCCGGATTGCAAGGACTTCTTTGTAAGTGCCTTCGGTTTTGTTCGAGCCCGGAACAGACTTGTAGGGTTGTATGTCTGACATTACAAATTGAGATATAAAGCCGATTTCATTCAAATATATTTCTGTTGGTGGCGGAGAATTTATTCTTTTAGCTTAAAACCCTTCTCTGAGACGTACGAGCTCAGAGGTTATGTAGTTGAATGTTATCAGCGATATATTCCCAATTTGGTAATGTGACATGCTGAGTGTTGCTGTGAAATGATCATTGTGTTGATTATTTGTGATAGGATCATTTGTTTGATCTTCTATCTTGGTGATCATTTCTATGATCATTTGTTGACCCAAAGCATGGCTTTTGTATAAAGTATGTTTTTGTGGACGTGACTTCGTCGAGCCTCACACCACGTGAATGGTCAAAACAGGAAAGATGCAGCAAGGTTATGAGGGGTAGCGCCCTTTAGGATATGTGCATTTCCTTCTGGAAAAGGGTGGTATCGTGGTATGGAGCCCAGATACTTACTCATGTTGAAAACACTTTATGATTGTGTGAATTGATTACGAGCGCTCGGTTGAAAAGGTCCCAAAGGACCGGGGGATGGCATATTCGGTCAGTTGTTACTCAGTTAGGGGTAACCCGGCCTTGTGTTGGTAAAGATCCGGTTTGGTTCTCGGGGATGTCCATCCAGAGGCATTCTCATGTGGCAATGGGAAGTTCCTTGGCCTGATCATTCGTTGGAAATCCAAAGAAACAATACGAGACTTGTACGGTTTTAGTTGTATAACCTGCCATGGAATGTGGCGGTAACCTGCTATTGAACATGGTAGCTATAGTAGGCATAAGTGCGGAATGTCTATGCTGGCTAAGATTTATATCTTTATTTTCGAAATGAATTTTTCCTACACTATGCACCAGTAATAATATAAAATGTTCTTTTTAATACGTATCAAGCATATTTGACTATCATAAGGAGAAATCTCCTCCGATTCTGCGTTTGCATGTGTGTGTGTGCGGGAGGCCTTATGGTAGTCTCATTTTTAAAAGCATTGCGAATTGAATTTAAAAATATCTCTCTATTTTGATTTTAAAGTTAAATAAAATGTTTTGAGTTCTCACACCAGTCACATGACTGACTTGGAGTTTATTGTTTTCCTTCCTAAACTCTGGGTGCCCACCAATTTTCACACGGGCAGTCAAGAGTTAAGGTTTATCAGGATATTCTGGATATTCTGGAGTTGCTGGAGGCAAGATGGATGGCATGGCGTATTACTAGTATATAGTATTTCTTTTTCCGCTGCACTGTTAGTTGTAGTACACTCTGATGATATGATGAAATGTAATGTATGAAATGTAATAACTAATACAGTCCTTTGTTTAAAGATTATTCATTTATTTATTATATGTTGTTCCGCTGCGGATTGTGAGATTCTGTTATTGTTCTGTTGTTTTCTGTTCCGTTCTATTTTCTTTTCCCTCTATTTTCTATCTTCTTCTATCCTTTTTCTTCTTCTTAAACCCTCAGTGTTCGGTTTTCCCTCGTTCGATTGCTCGGCAGTCGATAAAGTGAGTATCGATGTTGAATTTTCGGAAGTCGAAGAATCGGGTCCTGACATATTAGCAATTTACAATCAATATTTAACACAACATTTATTAAAATGTGAATGAGTCAAAGTAAAGAGATTAAGATTACACTCACCGTAAAATAATTAAATTATACTGACAGAATAAGTTATAACTACTAAACTATGAAAACAATGAATATAGTCACGTCCTATTTGCTTTGCTGGAAACTTGGAATACTTTGCCTTTGATAATGAAATTTAGTTCTTTTCTTTAGTTTGTGAATGAATTAAAATGAGATATAGACTTGGCTATTTATAGGTGAAGAGAATAGTACTTTAGTAATTTCCTATAGCCTAGCCCAATTCGACCAGATTTTGGTCCAATAGAAACTAGCCTTATGGCCTAATTTGATTCGAACACATTTGGGTCCAATAGAAAACATCCGTATGGATTAATTTGATTCGACCATATTTTGGTCCAATAGGAATCCTCCTTATCAACTATGGCCTAACCTAATTCGACCAGATTTTGGTCCAATGGCAACCATTCACATGGCATAACCTGATTCGACCAGATTTTGATCTAATGGAAACCATCTGTATGGAATATAATAATCATTATGCTATTTTATTTTATTAGGAAAGTAATTATACTATTCAGTTTTATCAGGCAAGGTTAATAATTCTTTCTTGTTTTATTAGACAAGTAATTATACTGTTGTATTTTATTAAGCAAGTAATTATACTACATTATTTTGTTAGGCAAGGTTAATAATTCTTTCTTGTTTTACTAAGCAAGTAATTATATTATTCTGTTTTATTAGGCAAATACTTTTCTTAAATAATAGTTCTCATTTGGTTTATTAGGCAAACTTATTCTTAAATAAATCGGTACCCCTAACCGCCTTATAACTCGAACCATCTTTAAACTAACATTTTACTTTAGTTTTAAAAATCCATTCGAGACGTTTTATCCAAAAAATTATTTTAGATATAAAATTCATTATTTAATCGTTTAAAATCATATTAACTATTCAAATTCAAAGTGATTATGGGTCCTTACATCATATGTCAATTAGCATGGGTTAACAAATTTAAATAATAACATATTATATTAAACAATTTAATTACTAACCAAATCAAATTTAACAACATATTTAAATCATCATTTCATGTGAATATAAATCTACTAAGCATATGAATGTTAATCGTGAGTGATCGCTCACGTTTTGAGGCTAGAGAACAATTGGAATGAAAGCAAATAGATATGGATATGCGGCGAAATAAAGCGAAAAGCTACTGCGATTGATGGATAGGGTAGCGGCACACAAAACAATAACTTGAGATCAATGAAAAACAATATATATATATACATACTTCTCTTTTTTAAAATATAGAAGAGGAGACAAAGGTAAAGCTGGGCAAAGCAATATCAATTCAGAAGCATATATATACAGAAGAGAAGAGAAAGCAAAGCAACAACCTTTTGAGGGATGAGGCTGCTTGGTCGAAGGGTGTTTGGCGCTACTATAGGATTTGGAGGCAGAGGGTCGAGGAAAGGGTGACTGGCAAAGAGGCAGTGAGCTTGGATGGGCTGTTCGGCAAGTTTGTGGTGGGATTGCCTAGAAGGGGATAGTGTTTGGGTTTGGAGCAGGCTAGAGAGGGGAAGGCAGAACACGAAGGACAAGGCGGAGGTCGAGTTGGTTGTTGTTGCGGCTACTGGAGGAAGGCTGGTGCGTGGAAGATGTTAGACGGTAGAGGGGAATGGCAGGAGGCAATGGAGACGGGTGGAAGGTGGTTACGGTGGTGGGAAGCTGCTGCGTGTTGGAGTAGGCTGTTTGCTCGGACGGGAGAGAGCTAGAGGGCAGTAGGGTGGGCAAGGCTGTGAGCTCGGTGGCGTGATGGGTGTTGCTATGTGGCGTTTTGGGTTGGACAACATAGATGGAGGTGGGAGACTCAGTGGTGGGAACTGTCGAGGCTGATGGTGTTAAGGTAGGTTGCAAAGTTAGGGAAGGTGGCAGTCGGATATGGGAGGATGCAGAGGAGATGGGTCGAGGAAAGGTCGAAGGGGGCGGGAGAAGGTGGTTGGGAGGAGAGAGCAAATGGACGAGCAGGTTACGAAAAAACAAAAATATGCAAACTTATGATATTCTCTTCTTTATATATATAAGCTTTTTATTTTTTATTTTCAATACCAAGAACAGAATGAAAACGAAGGGAGAGAAAGAATGAGGAACCAGAAAATATATTGGAACCAGTGGCGAAAAACAAATGTCACGCCTTAAATTCTGAAAATAATAAAGGCTAGTGACTATTAGCTTTTGTAACGGCCCACTATTTTGGACCATTCAAATCGACAATAATCCACACATGTCAGACTTGAATAATTCAAAATAACAGATTGTAATAAAATTTAAAGCAAATAAAGCCAATCACAGAATCACAGACACATAAATATCAGAATAACTCGCAGCGAAAATAAAAATACCGTAGTAGTTCATTAAGCTACTATAACAAAGTCTCAAAACAAAATACATAATATTAGTCTGAAAACAAACGTAATAGAAATCCCAAATACATAGAAGTCCGCTGATACAAGAGCTGAAATAGAACAACTGAAACTGAAATAGATAGATAACTAGATAAACAGAATCTCCAACGATTCCTAGCTCCAAAAAAAAGAAACCCAAAGCTGTGAATACTCAGGCTGACCCGAGCATAAAGTAAAACACAAAACACTCGAGTTAGGACATACATACTTATACAATGTAAACCAACTCAAGTAAACTATAGTAGTAATGCACAATAACTTAAAGGGCGCTTGGGATCGCCCATCCTCTAAGGATCCGTTAAACCATAAATAAAACAGTAATAAACGCTATCATAGAAATGTCTATATTAAAGTAAAATATGCAAATAACAGTGCTAATATGGCTAGGGTAGCGCAGAGCTGCAGCAATCGCTCACCTCTAGTCACACGCTAAAATTGAAGGTGCACATCCAAAAATCATAAGGCATACAGAGAAGTGTACCCGTGGTTAAAATTTCAAAAAGGTTTATAATCTCGAATTAAATTCATTCATTTAAACCATAAAAAGTTGGAGTCATTATACCTTCAAATCAAATATTAAATTGCCAAAATTTTAGCCTTTTCAGAGTTCATTTATTCACTTAAATACATTAATACAGTGAAATTTCAGCTTTCGCGGCACTTAGAAAATGCTACGGCAAGTTACTGTAATGACTCGAGATTTTCGGTCTCGAAAATTCCGAATAGTTAAGGAAAAGAAAGAAAAGAGATAGAAGAAAAAGGAAAGAAACACCAAAAACACATATTCTCACATTCGCAGCAGACAAAATATAATATATCAAATAATAATATTTATACAAAGGAAAACTGTACTTGTCAAATTTCACTTTTTTTACGTCAGAGTTACAACATATATACAAATGCTGGGCAGATAGAATCAACATGTCTCAGATATATACAATAATATAACACAGCGGAAACACTCCATATGTTCCTGCCATCCAGCTCGTCTCCTGAGCTCCAGAACGTCCTTACCTGAAAATTTGTAATACTCGATCTGACCCGAGCATTACATCAAAATAACTCCCGGGTCAGGCTGGAAACCAGCGTGAGTAAACCCACATAATATGAAATACCTAACCATAACACATGAGAATATCATGGTAACTCATACCCTTTTCAAGTTCTCTTAGTCAACATTTATCACACAACAGTTTTCAAGTTAAATATCCATATTACACAATTCATTCCATTCCAGCCTGTTTAATACCACATATCCAATATAAAGAATTTTATAGATTATAAATCGAAGTGGTTCCAGGAATTTACTGATACGCGGCTCCAGTCTCTTCGAATCTCAATTCATCCTAATCCAAGTTATTCAAGTGAATACAATTTAAATTTAAATACTGGATGTCACTTTTACACAACAATTCATCATCGATAAATAACCACATTATCACAGTCTACCCAAACATAACATATCATAAAACATTTCTTATCAGCGATATCAACTAATTCAAGGCATTTAACATCATTCAACCATTCATAAGCAAGATTGATCACTTCTAAAATTAATTTAATTAATCTATTATTAAATTGATTTCTAATCTTTAAATCACTTAGATTACCCTTACTTAACATTAATTAATTACAAACCAATTTACTAATCTTCTATTAATTATCCATCTTAATTAATCATCCTTAATTAATTATTCTTTATTTACCATAAGAAATTAACTCTTAATTAATTACACAAATTAATTATTTTATACCCATCTATATTAATTACATTGATCCTTAATTATTCAAATTAATTATCTTATAATCACTTAAATTGATTAATTATCCCTTAATTAATCACACTCATTAATTAACTAACCCTTGATTAGTTTCCTTAATCAATCAATCCTTAATTAATTACACTAAGTAATTAACCCTTAATTAATTCCATTAAGTAATTTCCCTTCAATTAATTACTTTCATCAAGTACTTTTCTCATTGATTAATTATCCTTAATTAATTAACCCTTTTAATTAGTTATATTTAACAAGTAATCTTAAATTAATCCCACATATTAATTAACCTAAATTAATCTCATTCAGTAATTAACTAATCTTAATCACCTACATTAATCAATCTTTAATTAATTCCACTAAGTAATTCCTCCTTATTTAAACCCATCACATTCATAAATGAATCTTAATTAATTACAAGTAGTAATTAACTATCATTTAATTACTTACATAAATTAATTATCTTCTTAATTAATAAATTCTTTAATTAATTACACTAAGTAATTAGCCTTTATTTATTAATTAATTAATCAATAATTAATCTTTAATTACTCCCATAAAGAAAAACTTTAATTACTTATTAACTAATTAATTAATTAGTAAATATTTAGTTACTCAAGACCTTAATTAATTAAAAGATAATATATTCTCTTAATTAACTTCTTAATTATCATTAAAATTTATTGATAAACCTTGAAGTCAGCTTATTAACTTAATTTCATCTTTAATTAAGTTTAATTAAACTTAAGAATTATCTGCATTAATTTAAAGTTAAAATAAATTACATAACCTTTAATTAACCAAACATTAAATAAACAATCATTATTTTAAAGAAATGGTTAAAGGAATTAGTTTTAAACTTGGTTTTTTGTTTTAACTTTAAACTTGCTAATTTCCATCATTCTACCCGAGCCTACCTCGATCCACTAGCGAACGACGTCTTCGAGCAAACCTTCTCCTGCATTTTCTTAATCTTTTCTTCCCACTTAATTTTCCTTTATCCTTCTTTATTGTTCTTATCATTTCTTTTATTTCTATCAAAATTCTTCCCCTCTGGCCCATAAACTTCCGGCCCAGTTCTCCTTCTCTCCCTCTGGCCCATAACTCTTTCTTTCTCTGCTATGATACTTACTCACACAATAGGAAAGATATTTACGCATGCAGTAGAGCTCGCCTGGGTCTTGACATTTTCCACTGATTTAATATTGCAAACAACTACACTTTAATTATTTATCACTATAATTTATATTTTTGTATTTCTACATTTAAGTATTCTGGAATGTTAAAGTAATTGAAAGTTTTTCTTACTTATATAAACATAGATTAGAGTCAAATGATACTATTATGGTTTGCTGTCTCCCACTCAGTGGATATCCTAAACATTATATTTCTAGCCTTATAAAATGAACTAACTAAATTGTTTTAAAATCATATATCCATATGTGCTGCTATTTTAAGTGGCAACTTGAAAACACACACAGGTGGGATGAAATACATGCATTAGGTACTGCTTGATGATAAAACTACACGGTAGAAATGATCTTCATAAGGCAGGATTCAGAAAGACAGTGGTTAACAGGGATGTGTTTTATAAATTCCCAAGGATAAACTAGCACCTACATGTTCAAGTATAACCGGTCAAAACTTCATATGCACGGAGACAGTTATCAAATAATTTCACAACAGATTGATTAGGAGGGGTGCATACTAGGTCAGGGACATATATGAACAGAGTCAGGGATGACCATGGACAGATCAGTGAACATATTCAAATAAACTCAAGTATACCACAAGTTCAACTCAGGTAATCGGTTTGATTTACGTCAAATGAAATACATTGATTCAAAAAAAAAGTGCACAAATGCCTAGGCAAGATGTGCAAGGACATACGAGCACACAGGAAAAGCATGGACAAATTTTTCAAGTAAGAAATTACTCACAGTTTTAGGGAAAACAGAGAATAACTTCTCTTCTTTGAACTAGACTCTGATGTTGATTCGAAACTGATTTTGATTTATCTTATGTTGAGTTGAATCCTTGAATTTGTCTTTTCTTTCTATTGAAAGTCTGAAATTGATTTAGTTTTTTTTCTTTTCGATTTTGGATCTTTGAAAAATGAGAGAAGAAGGGATTGTAATAAAAATTGTAACAACTTGGTTCTCTTCATGTTACTAATATTTAAAAAAAAAGAACAAATGACACTTGTCTTTATATGTATTATAAAAGCTACAAATGTTAATTTTATGTATCATAATGCTTACATATGTTTAGAGCCATTATTTATATATATATTTCTTATGTTTTTATTAACATATGTCTTTATATTTATTTTTATGTGTTATGTTTTATTTCAAGTATAAAAGAAAAAGATTTTAATCTTTTATTTAAATCTTATTTAAACTATCATACTTTTAAATTTAATAAATATTGACCTTAAGTATTTTGAATTTTTTTATATTAAATTAAAACAAAGCTTCCAATTACAATAGATATACATATACACACACACACACACTTATATACCTATATATGTATATACTTATAATTTCCAACTTGTGGAGTTTGCATATCTGTTTATATCTTTGTAATTTTATTATAATATTTATTATTTCCATATGTTTAGAATATCCATTCATAAATCAATATTTATGCTGATTATATCCAGTTAAATTATCAATTATAGATATACTAAAATTCGGATTATCACATTCTTCCCCCTTAAAATCTTTTCGTCCTCGAAAAGAAACGAAGCCAGCATTAATTAAAATGATTATTATCAGAAAAATTACTCTTTGATAAATTTTACTATAAACTCTTTTTATTAATAAATTTTAGAACACTTTTTTTTAAACAGTTTAAAATCTATATAATATTTTCAAAATAGTTTTATAAAAATATCATGTTATAATTCGATGTTTCAACAAGTCCGTCCTCGTTCTCACATAAATTCGGTCATACGTTGATCTGACGTAGGACTGAAAATCTATAAGTACTTAGCAGTCCCATTTTCAACACCCAGTGAAAATACTTGAAAAATAATTTTATTGAAAATATCGAAAACATTTTTGAAAATAGAGGAAATATCTTTGGTGAGAATGCTCTGGAAACCATCACCCCCATCCATGGTCGCAGTTACATCCTGGGCTACGTTTCCATCACAGCAAAAGTCCATGTAACTGTAGGCACTCCGTGCCCCTCAATTACGCCATGTAACCCACAACAGATGGCAGTTACATTCCAAGGTTACGTTGCCATCACAGCAAAAGTCCATGTAACTGTAGGAATCAGCGCCCTCGATTTTCGCTGCCAAAATGAAACTTCTCCACTCCCACATAGGTCGCAGTCTACCGATATAAAATTAAACGCAAACTATTGGCTCTCAGCGGCACACATGACTTTCGCTATGTTACCAAAGGTCGCAGTCTACCGATATAAAATCAAATGTAGACTGTTGGCTCTCAGCGGCACACACGACTTTCGCTATGGTCTGTAGTAGATTGCAGAGACATCGAGTTACACTGTCGTCACAGCATAACCCAAATGCGTCTATAGGCCTCAGCGCCCTCGACTTTCGCTACACACAAACAAAATCCTTAGGAACTAGTTTTGTCCGGACTCCTCACAGCATGAACTTTAGAACCTCCCTAGGGTTCAAGGCAGTACCAGCCTATGGCACACCTGAGAAGTTCATTTCGAGGGAGCACCTTTTTCCCCAGAGCCATTTTCAAAACACTTTATACTATACACATATAGTATCTTCCAAATCATACACCTAGTATGATTCTCAAATAAATCTTCTTTCTCAAAATCGATTATCCCAAAATTGATAAATTCTCAAATTAGGCTTTTCCAAATTCCAATATTGATTTTACTCAAAAATCAAAAGCCTTTCTGAATCCAAAGGTTCCAAAAACCTTTCCTCCAAAATCATTCTCATGAAATCCTTTATATATATATATATATATATATATATATATATATATAACTTTAATTTTTTTTGGATCACTTCAAACTTGTATAAAACCCCTTTTATACTTCGAATATTTTCAAAACCCTTTTCTCCCGGCAAAAGATTCAACAAGGGATGTTTTATCATATATATATATATATATATATATATATATATATATATATATATAACAAAGATACATAACTTTGTTTATTCCGAACCAAATATTCAAATTTGATTATTCTATAAAGTCACTTACCAATTTACTTACTTCCAAAAAGTAAATTTTTACAATAGAAATATCCAATTTCCACTTTTATTTCATCTTATATTTCACAAAATATACCTTTCATTTCAAAAAACATTTCACATTTCTTATCCACAAATTTCCAGTATCAATTTCATTCAAACTCGTATGATGTACACATATCATCCATACGCTATATCAATCTAATCGCGTACTTGATCACACAATTTCACCTCCGAACTAGTATCGTCCACCCGACTTCCTAGTGTGGACTTAGATCTGGTTTCTTGATCAGAAACCTTCATTCTCCTTACATAGCCATAACTATGATAGAGAATATCCAGAACCGATCAACAATCCATATCCAGGTTCGCCTTGGAAAATCAAGTGGAAAATCCCAACTTGGATCGATATAACTATCTCGAAATTCTGTGCTCGAATCTGGATCAAATCACTATGCGAATAGAATAATATACGTACATCCTACGTATTTATCTTCATTGACTACCAACTAAATCAATTTCCTTTTCTATTCACATTTACTTTGATTCTATTACTTAATTCACCATTACTTCAATCTTATTTGGATGATCACCTCAATTCTTATCTCAAATGGATGTTTAATCATATACAGTTTGAACTTTGTCCAGCTTAAATTTAGAAAACAGCTTGAATTTTTTAATTTTTAAAATAGGTAAGTAGTTGAAAAATAATTATTAGTTTGTAAAATAGTTAAGTATTAATAAAATAGTTGGAAAGTAGTTAAATAGTTATAAAATAGTTAGATAATTGCAAAATAGTTGTAAAATAGTAATTAGTTATAAAGTAGTTAAAAATAGTAATTAGTCTATAAAACAGTTGAAAAATTGTTAAATAGTTCCAAATATATGTAAAATAAGTATAAGATAATTTGGCTTTTAAAAAGAAAGGTTGTATAGTAAATAGTTTGGAAAAATAGATTTATATTAAAATAATTTATTTTAAAAATAGTCCAAAGTCAAACTGTTCAGTTTCCAATCTCTAATTCCATCAATTCAATTTAAATTTCCTCTTCCATTTAAATCGACTCAATTCCAATTTAAATAACTTCAATTTCCATTGAAATTGATTTATCCCCAATTCAAGTTGAATTAATCCTCAATTTCTTTCCTAAATTCAAATCAAATTCTATTTGAATTTACTTATTCAACTTTAATCACAATTCCAAATTATTCAAATCAATTTGGACTAATTTCAAATTGAACCCATTTCTGTTTCGAATCAATTCCAGTTTGAATTAATCCCAATTCCATTTGAATTTGATCTCATTCAACTACAATTTCATTTCAAATTAATCCAATTCAAATTTTCCACTTGAATTTGTATACTTATCCATCTTCAATCATAATTCCATTTAATTCAAATTTCAAATTTAAACCATCCTGAATTATATAAATTCGAGTTAAATTTTAAATGTTGATTTAATCCTTTAAATCAAATCAACTTATATCTTTAAACCATTTAATTCTGAATCCAAATTCCATTTTATCTTAATAATGGATATATTACCGTACCCCATTTCTTCATTTATAAAAGCGAATCCAATTTCCGCTTAAAAATTATTAAATAACAACAGGATGGTATTATCCAAAATATTTTTAAAACATCCATCCATTTTCAATTTCTAGATCTCAAACCCATTTTGAGATCACACGAACTCCCAATTTAAATTAACCATTTAACTTCCTACGTTAAATCCAAATTTCACCTTGAAATTTCCAAATCAAATTGTTCATTCAAACTTATTTAACTTCCTTCGAGTTAAATTCCATTAACCCCGTTAACCTTACCCAAATTTGAATTCTCCATTTCAAATTTTAAACTTCACATTAATAATCTTTCCATTTATTAAGTTCAAAAACTTATCATTTTGGGTATCACATCTCATTCCAAATTTAAAACTCAACATTTAGAGTTTACCTCAAACCATCTTTGATACTATGTATATCCCTCATCTATACATATTATTTCTTTTACATACTAAGTTATCCTTAAATTTTAAACCACCTTTGGTTTTCTTAGTTCAAAACAAATTCTTTTAAATTTTCAAATAACTGTTGTTTGAAATAGGACCCTTTCATTCAAGTATATTAAATAACATTTCTCTATCGCTTTGAAACAATTTTCAAATTTTGGACCCGGATTTAAATCTTCACAATTTAGATCGTCTTCAATTCCAATTTATAAGTCATGCTTCCCTAAATCTAAAACATTTCATTTTGCTTACTTATTAATACACAATTTATTATCAAACACACAATCATTTATGATAATAACTAAGATTATCATATCTGAGAACTAATTCATTATTAGCTTATTCTGAAACTCTTCTCCAAATTCAAGATTTTAATTTTAGTTTGAATCCATTTCAAACTTATCTTTATTCAATTTCAATTTGGTTGTATTTCTACCACTTAATTTAATTCCAATAATTTAACAACCCATTACCTCAATATTTATTAGAATGAAATATTGCTTTATATATCAAAATATATTCTTATATAAAAGCGTTTAAAATCTTTATGTAAGAAAATAACAAGTACGCTCTCATACACACACACACACGCACTCAACTCATTCTTGGGTACCATTGACCCTATCCTAAATGAGTAATCCTACTAGAGCCAAGGTTCTCGCTTAACCTTCAGCTCTGATACCAAATGTAACGACCCGAGATTTTCGATCTCGAAAATTCCGGATAGTTAAGAAAAATAAAGAAAAGAGATAGAAGAAAAAGAAAAGAAACACCAAAAACACAGATTCTCACATTCGCAGCGGACAAAATATAATATATCAAATAATAATATTTATACAAAGGAAAACTGTACTTGTCAAATTTCACTTTTTTTACATTAGAGTTACAACATATATACAAACACTAGGCAGATACAATCAACATGTCTCAGATATATACAATAATATAACACAGCGGAAACACTCCATATATTCCTGTCATCCAGCTCGTCTCTTGAGCTCCAGAACGTCCTCACCTGAAAATTTGTAATACTCGGTCTGACCCGAGCATTACATCAAAGTAACACCCGGGTCAGGCTGGAAACCAGCATGAGTAAACCCACATAATATGAAATACCTAACCATAACACATGAGAATATCATGGTAACTCGTACCTTTTTCGAGTTCTCTTAGTCAACATTTATCACACAACAGTTTTCAAGTTAAATATCCATATTACACAATTCATTCCATTCCAACCTGTTTAATACCACATATCCAATATAAAGAATTTTGTAGATTACAAATCGAAGTGGTTCCAGGAATTTACTGATACTCGGCTCTGGTCTCTTCGAATCTCATTTCATCCTAACCCAAGTTATTCAAGTGAATACAATTTAAATTTAAATACTGGATGTCACTTTTACACAACAATTCATCATCGATAAATAACCGCAATATCATAGTCTACCCAAATATAACATATCATAAAACATTTCTTATCAGCGATATCAACTGATTCAAGGCATTTAACATCATTCAACCATTCATAAGCAAGATTGATCACCTCTAAAATTAATTTAATTAATCTATTATTAAATTGATTTCTAATCTTTAAATCACTTAGATTACCCTTACTTAACATTAATTAATTACAAACCAATTTATTAATCATCTATTAATTATCCATCTTTGTAACGACCCCGAATTTTAATTAATTTAAAATTGATAATTTAAGTTGAAAATTAATATGTAAGTTAAATTAATTATTGAAGTTATAAATAAATAAGATTAATAAGTAAAAGCATAGAAATAAAATACATTCAAATATGAACACTTATAAAAGAAAACAAAAAAAATAAAAGAAATTGGAGTAGGAATACATATATAGGAGCTAAAAATATAAAATATGAAGTAAAGTAACATTTTAATATAATTATGTAAAATATAAGTGAATACATTAACTAAAATCTAACATCATAGGAATTTATTCATATGACAAAATAATAAGGCAAAGCAAATATAATCAAGTATTCAAACAAGACTTAAGCAATTAATGCAGCCATGCATGTTGTACAAACAACAATGTGTATACCAGTACCACTCAATTCCATATATCAGCCAAAATGCAAAGCATGGAAATAAAGTACCAAAGCATTTAATAAAAACATCTCAGCCCATAATGCACAGAAGCTCAGCCATGCTTATTGAATAAACAAAGATATCACCTGTACAACTCATTTTCTTATATACCCAGCCTTCCTCAATCTCATTTCGTCCATCTTCAAAACTTAACAAGAAAAAAAACTGAAAAAAATATCCTTTCAAACTAAAACAAAACTTTAACAACAATATACAAGCAACTAAATCAAATATCAAGCAATGATTCAAAGTTTTCAGATTAAAAACAAAAAGCACTGTCTCTGTTCAACAATTCCAGGCTTGAGTTCTCTGTTCCAAACCATTCAATGTGAGTAAACAATCTGACTCTTGTATTAAATTATTGTTTGAGATGAATATGTTTAGTAGATGCTGTGGAAATTGTTGGCATGGATGGAATTTTGGCTTGCATGTTTTAAATATGCAAATATATATATAGTGCATGTCTGATTCTTCCTGTTCCAGGTTATAGGATTTTAGAACAAGTAATAAATTCAAATTCTTTTAAATTGATCTCTGATAGCCTTGGGTTTTCAAACCAAATATGTTTGTTTGAACATAAATTAAGATCTAAAATTGTATTTAAGTAAAACAAGATTTTGTATCACTGTAAATCAAGAAATTACAGTAGAAAATGAAAAAAAAACCAAGCATCAGAATAAGGTGAGTAAACCATACTAGACTTTTGTTTCTGGTCATTTCTATATAGCTGCATATCATAAATTCTTGAATGCATTCTTCCTTACGACAAGTATACAGGGTAGTTAGGCATACCTGCTTTGGTAAATGCAAATTTAGACAAGCCTGTAACTAGGAAAAGACCATACCGCCCTCTTTTCTAAAATTCTTTTTGATAAACAGGTAGAGACACCCTCTTTAAAAATCAGTAGCTCGAAATCTCCTTGGTTTTTATTTAAAACAAAAGTCGGTTATTTGTGAATATAGTATAGTCTAAAATTTGGTTTCATTCAAATTTACTAAGGAAAAAGGGAGGTGACAGAGGATTCGCTTTTACATTTTCTCCCATGCGCATGAAGAAAGAAGGGAACTTTTTTATATATAAATATTTTCTCTGTTCACTTCACTACAAAATGAAGACATATATTCACATCGTGCAAGCGCATGAAACAAGGGGAAGTCACATTCGTTGTTCATTTACTTGCTTCCTTGAAGATATATACGTTACCCACTTAACACACAAGATATATACACATATTCCCTTGTAAATTAACATTCAAGAGAGGGAAATGGTAGAGCACGCATGGAAAAGAGGGTCACAATATAACAGAGAGCACTTCTTGAACTTTTTGTTTTATATCACTTTCTCTGCAAAATGTTTACTTCCATGATTCATTTAATTAAACAACTATCTTCCGCTACACTTAGCATTAGCAAAATCATCCAACAAGAAAGTTGTAGAGGGCGCGGATATCTACATTTTCCGTTCTTGTGGCACTCGCGATGGAGAAGTCGTGGAGGAGATATACCCTATTGAACTTTCTGCAGTGTGTGTGTATAGGTGCAAACGAAAGTGTGTGTTTTCCGTGTATATATGTGTTCTTGTGTGTGTCTCTTCAACTGTGTGTGTATATATGTTTGTGTGTGTATGAACGTACGTATGTGCGCGCTTGCATGAGAGGGGAGTGACATGCGCGTACAGGAAGATGGAAAAGAAGAGAGGCGGTTGGGTTTTGTTTATTTCATGCATGGAAATGAAGTGTACCAGAGAATGAGGGGAGAGGAGAAGGTCTTGTGCCATGTGAATCACGTGAGTGGACTTGCATGCATGCAGGAAGAAGAAAGGGGAAGCAAGCGTGAATGGCAGGGAGCGTGGAGGCCGTGATTGTGAGAGGATTGGATGAAAAGTTGATAAAATTTGTTTAACTTAAATTTGTAAGTTAAATAATCAATTTATCTTTAAGCTTGAATTTATATAATTAAGTAATTTAGTTTAAAGCCTTTTCTTATATAAGTTTATTACATAAGAAATGAATGCTCTTTATATTTATTTAAAGATTTATAAAGTAATTTTAAATTTGATTTAAAATTTAAATAGTTAATCATTTTGAATCTTAAATTCAAAATGGAACTTAATTGTAAGTTCAAAAGTAAAATGTTTAAAATATATATGTTCATTTCTTCACTGCCATAACCACACACGCAAGAAAGAGAGGGAGAGGGACATTCTTCATTTTATATTTTCCATGCAAAGGAACGTCAGCATGCATGGGAGAGTAGGCAGTAGCATGCATGGGCTTCAGGCAAGCATGGAAGGAAACAAAATAAACAAATGGAGAAGGGGTGATTTGGTTTGTGCATGCATGGTGGAAATAGATATGAATTTGCTGCTTTTGAAGGAAAAGAAACACGTACGGGCCAAAGGAGGAAGCACGAGTGGGCCATTTGGGCCTTGGGTGAGACTAGTTGTTAGGTTAAGTTAAATTAGTCACTAATGAATTTATGTTATATAATTAGTTTGAATAATATTAGTTGATAATTTATTTAGTAAATTAACATGTTTAACTTTGATGGGAACAGGATGTAGTAAATGGGTTTGGCTTTTTTGGGCTTTGCTAATATTTGGGTAAGGGTAGTGTTTTAACTCGTTTGGTTATGATAAATTGGTTTAGTAAGTTTAAAATGATTTAAACTTTAAAAAATTATGACTTCCCGATACGGAATTCGTTTAACCCGCGGATTTCGACGTTACATTCGTATTAACGAATAAGACATGCTAGTGTAATTTATTGACGCATTTAGAGAAGTATAAAATACTGGTAAGATATTATTGACATTTTATTAGCATAACAAAATCACCATTCTGCTATAATATTAGACTAGTAGATTTATTATTCGATAATTGATCTGTTTGGTATTGATTGTTAATTATTTGATAAATACATAACACTTATTGATATTTCTGTGTTTGAATCTGTGATGTGATGATTGTTGTTGCACTATTATGAGTGAACCCCTGGAGCACACCATACACATACAAATATGGATTTCACAAGGAAATCGATTAAGTCATAGATTTTTGAAAATAGTTTTGAATTTGATTTTTTTTAATTCAAATGGTTTGAGATGGATTGGGTTTAAAGTGAAAAGCTTTTGAAATGGAATTTCAAAGATGAAATTTATTTTAAATAACTTGATTAAGTTTTGAAATTTAAATAAATTGATTTAAATTAGAATTCAATATTTGAAATTGAATTCTATGATCTGGAAACTAGGGACTAAAGATGTTATACCAATTTATAGGGGTTAAACTATTTTAAAAGTATTGATTTGGGAATTTGAATTTAAATTCAAAGGTTTTAACCCTTGTAAATAAAATTGGATCTTTCTGAAATGAAACTATTGTTTTCAAATAATAAAAGCTTTCATATAAGAAGTGAACTTCCAAATTGTGTTAAAAGGGATTTCAAGTTAAAAATGAAAATGATTTTCCAAGTTATGGAAATGGTTTGAAAACTATAAGTTAAATCTTTAATTTAAAGATTTTCAACGAGTTAATCCAATTGAAATGGAAATTGTTTTGAAATCCGTAAATGGATCTTTGTGGAAATGGGTGAACTTAGTGGAATAAATCTTTTGTTTAAAAGTTTTGAAAATGGTAATTTGTTTAAACTATTTGAAAGAAAGTTTTGAATTATTAAGTTGTGACTTAATTGAAATCCCATATCTATATGTTTTAAAGTTGCGCTCACTATTCGGGTTAGCCGGGAAAGGACCTTTGTGTCGTATAACCCATTCCGAATATGTGATTCGCCGTTATGGATAGCATTTGAAGACAGGTGGTGAAGGCCGGGTATTTGCAAGAATGATAGGATGACCTATCGATTGTCTCTGCACCGAGTAGCTATGGTATCGAGATTCCCTAAGTGTTGGGAAGTCCGATCGGGATTGTGAATACCCGGATTGCAAGGGCTTCTTCGAAAGTGCCTTCGGTTCTGTTCTAAATCCAGAACAGACTTGTATAGATTGCATGTCTGACATTACAATTTGAGATATAAAGCAGATTTCTTTCAAATACATTTCCGTTGGTGGCGGAGAATTTATTCTCTTAGCTTAGCTCCCTTAGAGGTTATGTAGTTGAAGGTTATCAGCAATATATTCCCAACTTGGTAATGTGGCATGCTGAGTGTTGCTGATCATTTGTTGATCAAAGCGTGGCTTTTGTAAAAAAGCGTAGCTTTGTGGACGAGACTTCGTGAAACCTCACAATCCAGAAAATGGTCGAAACAGGAAAGATGCGGCAAGGTTTCAGGGGTAGCTTCCCTAGGGTATGACCATTCCTTTTGGAAAAGGGTAGTATCATGGTATGGAACCCAGATGCTTACTCATGTGGCCACACTATATTTATTTCTGTGTGGCTGTTGGATTAGAGGTACCTCGTATAAAGGTCTCAAAGGACCGGGGATGGCATATCTGAGGTTTTGTATATTCCCCAGGAAGGGGGTAGCCGGCCTGGTTTGGTAGAGATCCAGTTGGGATGCTCGGGGACGTCCTTCCAGAGGCGTTCCATTTCGGTATGGGAAGTTCCTTTACCCGACCATTTGTTGGAAATCCATTCATCCAATACGAGCTTTTACAATTGCAATTGTATAACCTGCCACCTCAGGTGGTAGCTATAGTAGGCATAATATAATGGTACCTATGCTGGCTAAGATTTATATTCTACTTTCGAAATGGTTTCTGCACTATGCACTAGTAATAATATCAAATGATTTGATTTTGCGTAGTAAGCATCTTTGACTAACATAAGAAGAAATCTCCTCCAAGTCTGCGTTTGCACTGTGTGTGTGGTGGGAGGTCTTATGGTAGTTCCATTTTCTAAAAGCATTGCGAATCTAATTTAAAATATTTCTTTATTTGTTTTTAAAGATAAATTGTTTTTGTTGCTCACACCAGTCCCATGACTGATCCAGAGTTTATTGTTTCTATCCGAAACTCTGGGTGCTCAAAATTTTCTACACGGGCAGTCTAGAGTTAGGTTTTTCAGATAGTCAGATTAGTAGGTTATCTGGAGCTAGTTTAGCTATGGATGTGGACGACACTTGCTTGTCTTGGTGAATCGTGATGTTGGTTCGAGCTGCTGCTGGAGTTCTCTTTTGAAGACTATCTGGAGCTATTTGTTCCGCTGCTAGTGTTATCTGTTTTCTTTTCCGCTGCTATTCTATTGTATCACATCTCTGATGTATATTGATATCTACTGTATCATCTGTTGTATCAGATATTGTATCAATGTTGTATATCAATGTATTATTAATTTTTATTCCGCTGTGTTGTTTACTTAATGTTGTTATAAGCTCCGGCGACTCGGATTTGAACGGTCGAATCTACGACATTCGAGTACGATGTAAAGTATGGATGTCGATTTTCGAGCGCGAAAAATCCGTATCGTCACATTTGGTATCAGAGCTAAGGTGAAACTTTAGCTCAGGAGTATAACACGTTAAGTAGCTCATTAGAGATAGGGTGAAGTATCCCTAAAATGAGTCTCCCTAAGATATCCGTTTGAATGTCTCGGTAAATTCTCTCATTGTTCACTGATAGTGAGTATGAGTGCAAGAAGAGGACGAGATAGGGGACAGGGAAATACAACTATAAATGGTCAATGCCCTGCAACAGTGGAAATAACTTCTCTATCAATCTTCTTTGATTCGATTCCAAATTCTTTTGATTTCTTTGTAACAGCTACAAGAAGAAGTTTCAGTGTGATGATGGTCCTAAGAATCACTGTAGAAAAATTCTTACTTTGTATCTTCATCGGTTTCTTATCAGTTCTTGATTTAAACCTTAATGAATATGAATTGGAAATTTGAAATCGAAAATTTAAATAAATAGGAAATTATAAATTGAGTTAAATTGGTTAATAGAATATGAGGATAAATTTGAATTGTATCGATAAAACAATTTCGTTTAAAACCAAATTTGAAATTCTATTATAATTTCTAATATCTATTGTTGATATTCTGATTTGGTGAGCCAAATGCAGAATTGATATCCAGTTCGATCTGGAAAGATATTTCTCTATCTTTCATCTATCTTCGTTATCTCTCTCTAGCGAATTTCAAGGACGAAATTCCTTTTAAGGGGGGAAGTCTGTAATGATCCCGAATTTTAATTAATTTTAAATTGGTAATTTAAGTTGAAAATTAATATGCAAGTTAAATTAACTATTGAAGTTAGAAATAAATAAGATTAATAAGTAAAAGCATAGAAATAAAAATACATTCACATATGAACACTTATAAAAGAAAACAAAACAAATAAAAGAAATTGGAATAGGAATACATATATAGGAGATAAAAAAAATAAAATATGAAGTCAAGTAACATATTAATAAAATTATGTAAAATATAAGTGAATACATTAACTAAAATCTAACATCATAGGAATTTATTCATATGACAAAATAATAAGGCAGAGCAAATATAATCAAGTATTCAAACAAGATTTAAGCAATTAATGCAGCCATGCATGTTGTACAAACAACAATGTATATACCTGTACCACTCAATTCCATATATCAGCCGAAATGCAAAGCATGGAAATAAAGTACCAAAGCATTTAATAAAAACATCTCAGCCCATAATGCACAGAAGCTCAGCCATGCTTATTGAATAAACAAAGATATCACCTGTACAACTCATTTTCTTATATACCCAGCCTTCCTCAATCTCATTTCGTCCATCTTCAAAACTAAACAAGCAAAAAAAAACTGAAGCAAATATCCTTTCAAACTAAAACAAAACTTCAACAACAATATACAAGCAACTAAATCAAATATCAAGCAATGATTCAAAGTTTTCAGATTAAAAACAAAAAGCACTGTCTCTGTTCAACAATTCCAGGCTTGAGTTCTCTGTTCCAAACCATTCAATGTGAGTAAACAATCTGACTCTTGTATTAAATTATTGTTTGAGATGAATATGTTTAGTAGATGCTGTGGCAATTGTTGGCATGGATGGAATTTTGACTTGCATGTTTTAAATATGCAAATATATATATAGTACATGTCAGATTCTTCCTGTTCTAGGTTACAAGATTTTAGAACAAGTAATAAATTCAAATTCTTTTAAATTGATCTCTGATAGCCTTGGGTTTTCAAACCAAATATGTTTGTTTGAACATAAATTAAGATCTAAAATTGTATTTAAGTAAAACAAGATTTTGTATCAATGTAAATCAAGAAATTACAGTAGAAAATGAAAAAAAAACCAAGCATCAGAATAAGGTGAGTAAACCATACTAGACTTTTGTTTCTGGTCATTTCTATATAGCTGCATATCATAAATTCTTGAATGCATTCTTCCTTACGACAAGTATACAGGGTAGTTAGGCATACCTGCTTTGGTAAATGCAAATTTAGACAAGCCTGTAACTAGGAAAAGACCACACCGCCCTCTGTTCTAAAATTCTTTTTGATAAACAGGTAGAGACGCCCTCTTTAAAAATCAGTAGCTCGAAATCTCCTTGGTTTTTATTTAAAACAAAAGTCGGTTATTTGTGAATATAGTATAGTCTAAAATTTGGTTTCATTCAAATTTACTAAGGAAAAAGGGAGGTGACAGAGGATTCGCTTTTACATTTTCTCCCATGCGCATGAAGAAAGAAGGGAACTTTTTTATATATAAATATTTTCCCTGTTCACTTCACTACAAAATGAAGACATATATTCACATCGTGCAAGCGCATGAAACAAGGGGAAGTCACATTCGTTGTTCATTTACTTGCTTCCTTGAAGATATATACGTTACCCACTTAACACACAAGATATATACACATATTCCCTTGTAAATAAACATTCAAAAGAGGGAAATGGGAGAGCACGCATGGAATAGAGGGTCACAATATAACAGAGAGCACTTCTTGAACTTTTTATTTTACATCACTTTCACTGCAAAATGTTTACTTCCATGATTCATTTAATTAAACAACTATCTTCCGCTACACTTAGCATTAGCAAAATCATCCAACAAGAAAGTTGTAGAGGGCGCGGATATCTACATTTTCCGTTCTTGTGGCACTCGCGATGGAGAAGTCGTGGAGGAGATATACCCTATTGAACTTTCTGCAGTGTGTGTGTATAGGTGCAAACGAAAGTGTGTGTTTTCCGTGTACATATGTGTTCTTGCGTGTGTCTCTTCAGCTGTGTGTGTATATATGTTTGTGTGTGTATGATTGTACGTATGTGCGCGCTTGCATGAGAGGGGAGTGACATGCGCATGCAGGAAGATGGAAAAGAAGAGAGGCGGTTGGGTTTTGTTTATTGCATGCATGGAAATGTAGTGTACCAGAGAATGAGGGGAGAGGAGAAGGTCTTGTGCCATGTGAATCACGTGAGTGGACTTGCATGCATGCAGGAAGAAGAAAGGGGTAGCATGCGTGAATGGCAGGGAGCGTAAAGGCCGTGATTGTGAGAGGATTGGATGAAAAGTTGATAAAATTTGTTTAACTTAAATTTGTAAGTTAAATAATCAATTTATCTTTAAGCTTGAATTTATATAATTAAGTAATTTAGTTTAAAGCCTTTTCTTGTATAAGTTTATTACATAAGAAATGAATGTTCTTTATATTTATTTTATGATTTATAAAGTAATTTTAAATTTGATTTAAAATTTAAATAGTTAATCATTTTGAATCTTAAATTCAAAATGGAACTTAATTGTAAGTTCAAAAGTAAAATGTTTAAAATATATATGTTCATTTCTTCACTGCCATAATCACACACGCAAGAAAGAGAGGGAGAGGGACATTCTTCATTTTATATTTTCCATGCAAAGGAACGTCAGCACGCATGGGAGAGTAGGCAGTAGCATGCATGGCTTCAGGCAAGCATGGAAAGAAAAAAAAATAAACAAATGGAGAAGGGGTGATTTGGTTTGTGCATGCATGGTGGAAATAGAAATGAATTAGCTGCATTTGAAGGAAAAGAAACACGTATGGGCCAAAGGAGGAAGCATGAGTGGGCCATTTGGGCCTTGGGTGAGACTAGTTGTTAGGTTAAGTTAAATTAGTCACTAATGAATTTATGTTATATAGTTAGTTTGAATAATATTAGTTGATAATTTATTTAGTAAATTAACATGTTTAACTTTGATGGGAACAGTATGTAGTAAATGGGTTTGGATTTTTTGGGCTTTGCTAATATTTGGGTAAGAGTAGTGTTTTAACTCGTTTGGTTATGATAAATTGGTTTCGTAAGTTTAAAATGCTTTAAACTTTAAAAATTTGTAACTTCCCGATACGGAATTCGTTTAACCCGTCGATTTCGACATTACATTCGTATTAACGAATAAGACATACTAGTGTAATTTATTGACGCGTTCAGAGAAGTATAAAATACTGGTAAGATATTATTGACATTTTATTAGCATAACAAAATCACCATTCTGCTATAATATTTGACTGTGTAGATTTATTATTCGATAATTGATCTGTTTGGTATTGATTGTTAATTATTTGATAAATACATAACACTTATTGATATTTCTGTGTTTGAATCTGTGATGTGATGATTGTTGTTGCACTATTATGAGTGAACCCCTGGACCACACCATACACATACAAATATGGATTTCACAAGGAAATCGATTAAGTCATATATTTTTGAAAATAGTTTTGAATTTGATTTTTTTTAATTCAAATGGTTTGAGATGGATTGGGTTTAAAGTGAAAAGCTTTTGAAATGGAATTTAAAAGATGAAATTTATTTTAAATAACTTGATTAAGTTTTGAAATTTAAATAAATTGATTTAAATTTGAATTCAATGTTTGAAATTGAATTCTATGATCTGGAAACTAGGGACTAAAGATGTTATACCAGTTTATATGGGTTAAACTATTTTAAAAGTGTTGATTTGGGAATTTGAATTTAAATTCAAAGGTTTTAACCCGTGTAAATAAAATTGGATCTTTCTGAAATGAAACTATTGTTTTCAAATAATAAAAGCTTTCATATAAGAAGTGAACTTCTAAATTGTGTTAAAAGGGATTTCAAGTTAAAAATGAAAATGATTTTCCAAGTTATGGAATCGGTTTGAAAAATATAAGTTAAATATTTAATTTAAAGATTTTAAACGAGTTAATCCAATTGAAATGGAAATTGTTTTGAAATCCATAAATGGATCTTTGTGGAAATGGGTGAACGTAGTGGAATAAATTTTTTGTTTAAAAGATTTGAAAATGGTAATTTGTTTAAACTATTTGAAAGAAAGTTTTGAATTATTAAGTTGTGACTTAATTGAAATCCCATATCCACATATTTTAAATGTTGCGCTCACTATTCGGGTTAGCCGGGAAAGGACCTTTGTGTCATATAACCCATTCTGAATATGTGATTCATCGTTATGGATAGCATTTGAAGACAGGTGGTGAAGACCGGATATTTGCGAGAACGATAGGATGACCTATCGATTATCTCTGCACTGAGTAGCTACGGTATAGAGATTCCCTAAGTGTTGGAAAGTCCGATCGGGATTGTGAATACCCGGATTGCAAGGGCTTCTTCGGAAGTGCCTTCGGTTCTGTTCTAAATCCAGAACAGACTTGTATAGATTGTATGTCTGACATTACATTTTGAAATATAAAGTAGATTTCTTTCAAATATATTTCCGTTGGTGGCGGAGAATTTATTCTCTTAGCTTAACACCATTAGAGGTTATGTAGTTGAAGTTTATCAGCAATATATTCCCAACTTGGTAATGTGGCATGCTGAGTGCTGCTGATCATTTGTTGATCAAAGCGTGGCTTTTTTAAAAAAGCGTAGCTTTGTGGACGAGACTTCGTCAAACCTCACAACCCGGAAAATGGTCGAAACAGGAAAGATGCGGCAAGGTTTCAAGGGTAGCTTCCCTAGGGTATGACCATTCCTTCTAGAAAAGGGTAGTATCATGGTATGGAGCCCAGATACTTACTCATGTTGACACACTATATTTATTTCTGTGTGGTTGTTGGATTAGAGGTACCTCGTATAGAGGTCCCAAAGGACCGGGGGTGGCATATATGAGGTTTTGTATATTCCCCAGGAAGGGGGGTAGCCGGCCTTGTTTGGCAGAGATCCAGTTGGGATGCTCGGGGACGTCCTTCCAGAGGCTTTCCATTTTGGTATGGAAAGTTCCTTTGCCCGACCATTTGTTGGAAATCCATTCATCCAATACGAGCTTTTACGATTGCAATTGTATAACCTGCCACCTCACGTGGTAGCTATAGTAGGCATAATATAATGGTACCAATGCTGGCTAAGATTTATATTCTACTTTCGAAATGGTTTCTGCACTATGCACTAGTAATAATATCAAATGATTTGATTTTGCATAGTAAGCATCTTTGACTAACATAAGAAGAAATCTCCTCCAAGTCTGCGTTTGCATTGTGTGTGTGGTGGGAGGTCTTATGGTAGTTCCATTTTCTAAAAGCATTGCGAATCTAATTTAAAATATTTTTTTTTTTAAAGATAAATTGTTTTTGTTGCTCACACCAGTCTCATGACTAATCCAGAGTTTATTGTTTCTTTCCTAAACTCTGGGTGCTCAAAATTTTCTACACGGGCAGTCTAGATTTTGGTTTTTCAGATAGTCAGATTAGTAGGTTATCTGGAGCTAGTTCAGTCTATGGATGTGGACGAGACTTGCTTGTCTTGGTGAATCGTGATGTTGGTTCGAGCTGCTGTTGGAGTTCTCTTTTGAAGACTATCTGGAGCTATTTGTTCCACTGCTAGTGTTATCTATTTTCTTTTCCACTGCTATTCTATTGTATCACATCTCTGATGTATATTGATATCTATTGTATCATCTGTTGTATCAGATATTGTATCAATGCTGTATATCAATGTACTATTAATTTTTATTCCGCTATGTTGTTTACTTAATGTTGTTATAAGCTCCGGCAACTCGGATTTGAACGGTCGAATCTACGACATTCGAGTACGATGTAAAGTATGGATGTCGATTTTCGACCGCGAAAAATCTGTATCGTCACAATCTTAACTAATCATCCTTGATTAATTATTCCTTATTTACCATAAGAAATTAACCCTTAATTAATTACATAAATTAGTTATTTTATACCCATCTATATTAATTATATTGATCCTTAATTATTCAAATTAATTATCTTATAATCACTTACATTGATTAATTATCCCTTAATTAATCACACTCATTAAATAACTAACCCTTGATTAGTTTCCTTAATCAATCAATCCTTAATTAATTACGCTAAGTAATTAACCCTTAATTACTTCCATTAAGTAATTTCCCTTTAATTAATTACTTTCATCAAGTAATTTTCTCATTGGTTAATTATCCTTAATTAATTAACCCTTTTAATTAGTTACGTTTAACAAGTAATCTTAAATTAATCCCACCTATTAATTGACCTAAATTAATCTCATTCAGTAATTAACTAATCGTAATCACCTACATTAATTAATCTTTTAATTAATTCCACTATGTAATTCCTCCTTATTTAAACCCATCACATTCAATCTTAATTAATTACAAGTAGTAACTAACTATCATTTAATTACTTACATAAATTAATTATCTTCTTAATTAATAAATTCTTTAATTAATTACACTAAGTGATTAACCTTCATTTATTAATTAATTAATCAATAATTAATCTTTAATTACTCCCATAAAGAAAAACTTTAATTACTTATTAACTAATTAATTAATTAGTAAATAATAAGTTACTCAAGACCTTAATTAATTAAAAGATAATACATTCTCTTAATTAACTTCTTAATTATCATTAAAATTTATTGATAAACCTTGGAGTCAGCTTATTAACTTAATTTCATCTTTAATTAAGTTTAATTAAACTTAAGAATTATCTGCATTAATTTAAAGTTAAAATAAATTACATAACCTTTAATTAACTAAACATTAAATAAACAATCATTATTTTAAAGAAATGGTTAAAGGAATTAGTTTTAAACTTGGTTTTTTTGTTTTAACTTTAAACTTGCTAATTTCCATCATTCTACCCGAGCCTACCTCGATCCACTCGCGAACGACGTCTTCGAGCAAACCTTATCCTGCATTTTCTTAATCTTTTCTTCCCACTTAATTTTCCTTTATCCTTCTTTATTGTTCTTATCATTTCTTTTATTTCCACCAAAATTCTTCCCCTCTGGCCCATAAACTTCCGGCCCAGTTCTCCTTCTCTCCCTCTTTCTTTCTTCATCTTTCCCATCTCCTCCATAACGCTTCCAGGTGAACAACCGTGCATGCATGCACGGTGCACACATGACCCTCTTACGACGACAACAAGGCCACCCATGAATCCACCACGTCGAGCTCAACAGTCTCCACCCCATCGCCTAAAATCCGGTCCCTTAGTGCTCCGACCGATCTCTTAGAGCACTGAACCACGCTACAGGTCGCGCGACGATCGAGGCACCGAACTCAACCCAATTGTGTCACGATGAAGCATTGCCCTAGCTCAACTCCACGGCACCTTCAGTTCCTTCAATCGATTGCCGAATCATTACCAAACTCAAGCCCAAGAAATCGACAAACGTCATCGACCATCGCCAAAAGTTGTCGGCTTCCCACCGAAAATTCCCCTTCTACATACGATCCCAACGCCATTAACGGCGATATGTAACTCCCTCTAGATTGAAAAAATAATAATAAAATATTTTCTATAATATTCATTTTATACTTCTATACCCAAGTTGACAGAGCATAAAACTTCTCTGCTATGATACTTATTCACACAATAGGAAAGATATTTACGCATGCAGTAGAGCTCGCCTGGGTCCTGACATTTTCCACTGATTTAATATTGCAAACAACTGCACTTTAATTGTTTATCACTATAATTTATATTTTTGTATTTCTACTTTTAAGTATTCTGGAATCTTAAAGTAATTGAAAGGTTTTCTTTCCTTAAATAAACATAGATTAGAGTCAAATGATACTATTATGGTTTGCTGTCTCCCACTCAGTGGATATCCTAAACATTATATTCCTAGCCTTGCATAATGAATTAACTAATTTTTTTAAAATCATATGTCCATATGTGCTGCTACTTTTAAGTAGCAAGTTGAAAACACGCACAGGTGGGATGAAATACATGCATTAGGTGCTGCTTGATGATAAAACTACATGGTAGAAATGATCTTCATAAGGCAGGATTCACAAAGATAGTGGTTAACAGGGATGTGTTTTATAAATTCCCAAGGATAAACTAGTAACTACATGTTCAAGTATAACCAGTCAAAACTTCATATGCATGGAGACAGTTATCACATAATTTCACAACAGATTGATTAGAAGGGGTGCATACTAGGTTAGGGACATACATGAACAGAGTCAGGGATGAACATGGACAGATCAATGAACATATTCAAATAAACTCAAGTATACCATAAGTTTAACTCAGGCAATCGGTTCGATTTACGTCAAATGAAATACATTGGTTCAAAATAAAAAGTGCACAAATGCACAGGCAAGATGTACAAGGACATACGAGCACACAACCAAAATATGGACAAAGTTTTCAAGTAAGAAATTACTCACAGTTTTAGGGAAAACAGAGAACAACTTCTCTTCTTTGAACTGGACTCTGATATTGATTCGAAACTGATTTTGATTTATCTTATGTTGAGTTGAATCCTTGAATTTGTCTTTGCTTCCGATTGAAAGTCTGAAATTGATTTAGTTTTTTTTTCTTTTCGGTTTTGGATCTTTGAAAAATGAGAGAAGAAGGGATTGTAATAAAAATTTTGACAACCTGGTTCTCTTCATGTTGTTAATATTTTTTTGAAAATAAAAAAGAACAAATGACACTTGTCTTTATATGTATTATAAAAGCTACAAATGTTAATTTTATGTATCGTAATGCTTACAAATGTTTAGAGCCATTATTTATATATATTTCTTATGTTTTTATTAATATATGTCTTTATATTTATTTTTATGTGTTATGTTTTATTTCAAGTACAAAAGAAATTTTTTTAATCTTTTATTTAAATCCTATTTAAACTATCATACTTTTAAATTTAATAAATATCGACCTTAAGTATTTTGATTTTTTTGTATTAAATTAAAACAAAGCTTCTAATTACAATAGATATACATATATATACAAACACTTATATACCTATATATGTATATACTTATAATTTCCAACTTATAGAGTTTGCATATCTATTTATATCTTTGTTATTTTATTGTAAGATTTATCATTTCCAACTGTTTAAAATATCCATTTAGAAATAAGTATTTATGCTGATTAAATCCAGTTAAATTATTAATTACAGATATACTAAAATCTGAGTTATCACAGTTATATTTGAAAACAATTCAATTCAGCAAAGACAGCATTTAAAAACTACTATAATAGTTCAGTTTTAGTTGAAATATAGTTCAATTCAGGAAAAACAGCATTTACAGAACTGCTGTAATAGTTCAGGATTCAAATTAAAGGATTTAATTAAAGGGGGAATTAATTTAAAGGACAAAGATTTGTATATTTTTTACCTCAAGGACACGACCTTAATATTTTTGCCACAAGGACAAACATTCTTCTAAAAATTATTCATAAGGACAAACATTTTCCAAAATTATTCATAAGGACAACAAAACTGCTACCAAGGTAAAAACTGATACCTAAAAACTGCTACCGATAACTACAACCTGATACCTAAAAACTGCTTTCAATAACTAAAAACTGATACCTACAGAAAGTTGTCCTTCATGATAAAATATTAAAGGTCTGTCCTTGAGGCTAAAAAGCTGTGAAATTTTGTCCTTGACAATAATTTTCTGTTAATTAAATTCAGTAAAGGCAAGCATTTACAGAACTGCTGTAATAGTTCAGTTTTAGTTCAAAAATCTAATTTCAGCCAACTGCGGCACTTAACAGGTGCTACAAGAGCTCTTTCATTATTTTCAAGCCTTTTTGTTCACTTCTGCAACTACAGCACTTACAAAGTGCTGCAAATTCATTTATTTCAGATTTTAGTTCATTTTCAGAAACGATAGCATTTCTGAAGTGTTACTAAAAGAATTTCCAGATTACAATAGAATTTGAGCAACAACTAAACTTCAATTTAAACAATTTTAACTTATAAAATTTCGTATTTTCCACTTTAAAAATAGTCATTCAAATACCCTTTTGAAAGAGGCTATGCGGTAGGATCGTGTAATATGGAATAACGGAATAGTCTAGATAGATAAAGTAGGTAAATGCAAGGAGACACCAGGATTTTATACTGGTTCGGACCTCTATTCCTACGTCCAGTCCCTAAGCTTCACTTAGGAATTTCACTAACTAACACCCTCACTTCACCCGGAGGAATAGGTTTACAACTAACCCGAACGGGATTTCTTGCCTCGACTACCGAAGAGGTCTTCAACTCAATTACTAAAATACAATATTCGACTTGTGGTGTTCTTGTCAACACTAATGAGTCTAATGTAGTACAATATTCCTATAATCTTATCCTTGAGAGTATGCAATGTGTTTGTGAAGGTTTAGGAAATGTGAATTGCTATGAATCAAAAGAATGTTATAAACAAAACAATGATTCAAGCAATAGATTGGTGATTGCTTTGAGAATATCCAGAGAATATGAACAAGAGAATAGTAAGATTAAAGCAAGAGAATTCGGTGAATTAAATGATGTTAGAATCATGTATATATACTTGTAGAAGAGGTGCATTTGTTGTCAAAGGTTGCAAACAAGAGATACTTCCATTTCCATTGATGAATGGTTCCAACTCTTGAGAGGAAGAAGGTGTCTTTTCAGAGAAAATTCGCAGGTTCAAATTCAGTCGACTGAGCAGGGAATTTAGTCAACTGAAAATATGAAGTAAAATTTTTGAGAGCAAATTCAATCAACTGTGCAGGAAATTCAGTCGACTGAAACTGTGCATGTTTATATATTGGTTCCAGTTTCAGTCGACTGGCTATTCCTGTTTAGTCAACTGAACTTATAAAATATGCACAGTGAAATCTTTAAGTAAAAATGAAGTTTATAAAATGTTTTCTAGTGTTCGTGCAAGCCTCTTGAGGATAGATTTTAACAATAAATCTAGACCAAGACCTATATAAAAATCATACTTATTTTTTTGTTTGGTCTTCATCGATCTTCTTTTAGCGTTGCATATATTTCTTCCTTGTTTGTTGAAGCACATTGTCATTGATCAAAATCTTCGCGTATCAACATTCTTCCCCTTTTTGATTGGTGACAATACTGATTTATTCTAGAGATGTATTTACTTATTTTCTCCCCCTGAATGTATGCACTATCTTTCCTACAAAACAAAGTTAGTACCATAGATTTTCTCCCCCTTTGTCATCGACAAAAAGGAGGAACTAACAGTAGAAATATTTTATCAAAACAATCACTGAAGCTAGAGAATATTTTCATAATCATGGCTTAAGAAAAGTAAAAAAAATGTTGCGACAAACAAGAATAAAATGACTATTTATACAAGCCATTATAAAGTTAAACATCAAACCATATATTAAAAATTACTCAACTTTAACCCAGTCATATGAACCTTCTCTTCCTCCTCTTGGTTCACGTATGACGGGTCCTCCTGTAGGTGGTCTGTATGCTCTCCCTCCTTGGGCATAACTAGCTCCGCTTGCGCTGCTACTTGTATGCTCTTCGGATGTCGTCCATGTAAACGTAGGTGCTGGACGTTTGCCGCGAGATGTCGAAGCAATAGTGGTGCTTGAGCACGAGATGGCATCCCATAGCTTGTTGAAGAATCCTTTGATTTTGTCAAGCTTGTGATCTACCTTTTTAAGACGAGTGTCAAGAATTTGTTGATTTCTTGACAATATCCCTAAAGATTGGTTGGTAGTGAAGCTTGGGTCAACAAGACGAATTTCATCATCTTGCTCGAGATGTTCTTCGTGGTGAGGTTGAGGAGGTTGTTGTTGTTGTTGTTGTTCTTGATGCCTTGCTTCCCATTCGGCGAGTGATAGTATGCGAGGAGGTCGAGATGGGAGTTGCATTAGGCTTATGGTCCGGTGGTTAATTTGATGGACCATTGTATTCCCCGACTCAGGTAATGGCGTATCGACATTAAGGAGAAGTAGCATCATGTACTCTCCAAAATAGATAGTGTGCATTTTGCCATTATTAAAAGTGAGAAACTCATCAAGAATAAGTTGTACCCAATTGACTTCTATATTGCCAAAAATAGCATATAGAGCTCGATAGTTATTTGGGTAGACAATTTCGTACGAGCCTGTGTGAGGAGTAATTGTTCTCATTAGAGCTTTGTGGAGGATTCTTGCCATAGGTCGAAGAGAGGTGGACTTAAAATCTCTAAAGTTGATATTATCATCCATAAATCGATGGTTTATGTTGTCGCGAATATGTGGATTGAATTCTATCTCCTCTAGCTTTCTCCCGACGTTTGGTGATTCTAGAATGTGTGCTATTCTATCCAAGGAAAACCAAACTTTATTTCCATATACCATACTCCAAACACTATCGTTTGGATTTCTTGGAGTTTAGTGTCCAAGATTAAGGTTAGCATAAAATAATTTGACCATTACATGATTTATGGCACGGTCATTTCTTTTCAAATCCAAAAGAGAAGTTAAACCTGCTGGATCGGTTAACGCTTGGATGTTGTAGGTTTGAAAGCTTTGGAAATCAACAAAAGAATGCTCGAAAATTCGAGAATTCTTCATCTTATTCCATCTTGTGATAGCGTCGTAAAGCCATTGCGCTATTTGAGCATCAATTGGCTCAGAGGATGAAGAGGAGGAAGCTCTTGATCTCTTTGGTGCCATTTTGTGTGAGATTTGAATGGATTTTGAGGAATTTGGGGGCTAGGGTTTCGAAAATAATTGGGGAAGAAGGTTTTTAGGAAGTAAAAAGTGAATTGATAGGGTAAAAATTGGTGGTTAAAAGGGGAAACTTGCCTGGGAATTGGCATTCAGTCGACCGAATACACTATTCAGTCGACTAAACTGAAGGCCGAAAATTTTCTGGGCTGAATTCAGTCGACTGAACAGGGTTTTTAGTCGACTGAATGTTTGTCTGAAAGTTTCTATTAATATTTCAGTCGACTGAGCAGAGGATTCAGTCGACTGAATTGTAAAAAATTTGCATTCTTTCTCAAGTTCAGTCGACTGGACAGGGGGTTTCAGTCGACTGGCTTATGTATTTTGTTGTTCTTTGTTAATTTTGAAGATAAACTCTTTATTCAAGGAAATAATTACAATTATATAGATGTAATATCATGAATAGTTTTCGAAAATAATTATTTCTTAGGGGATGGACTTGGATTCGTTTTCCCTTCATTCTTCATATAATTTATATCCCATGAATTTGAACTATATTGAGGAGTCTTAGGAGACATCCAGTGATTCACAGGATCGACTGGTGTACGGTATGATGAAGACGGATCAAGTGAACTAACGGGGCGAGGTAGGGGTTCAGCCACTTCGTTCCTTTTTGAGCCACAAAAGCGTAAACCGATTTGCTCTAGGAATCTTAATCGTCCAGCCGTAACTTTTTGTTCAAAGTATAATTCTCGTTGAAGATCTATCTGTTGTTGTTGAAAGTGATGAATTTCATCAATATTTCTTTTTGTGTCGGGAGAAATAAATAGTCCGTGTTTCGCTTTCTCGGATTCTGGTGTGTAGCCGGTACGATTATTGTTCCATTTGTAGACTGGCTCATGTGTCGGTGTTGGAGTGGGAAGTTTTGGAGATATAGGAGTGTTATCGACTGAAGAGGTGATGTTGATCGGGGAAAGAGAGTTGTTGGACGACATTTTTATAATGAATTTTCAAGCTTTTATTTGTGAGAATGAGTTGTGAAAAAAAAATATTTTAAGATATATTTATAGTAGGAATTTTCTAAATATATAGTGGTTATAATTCTTTAAAGTTTTTCATCCACTTAATGATTTAATGGTTACCATAATTCTGTTAAAAATGTATGGTTTATAAATGAATATTATTTTATAATATATCATGTAACATATTTGAAAAATAAATTGAAAATCCCATTGTTTTTCTTTATTCAGTCGACTGAACAGATAGTGTTAGTCGACTGAATTGTGTAGATTTTTCCCTATATGATATCTTTAAAAGACATTATTCCTAACTCTCGTCGTAATTTTATGAAGGAGTTTTCTAATAGAGGTTTAGTGAATATATCGGCAATTTGATTTTCGGTAGAAATATGTTCTAAATTAATTATTCCTTTTTCGATACTGTCACGTAGAAAATGGTGACGAATATCTATATGTTTTGTACGAGAGTGATTAACCGGATTTTTAGATAAGTTTATTGACTTGTATTATCACAGTATATTAGAATTTTTTAAATTTATATTAAAATCTTTAAGTGTTTGTTGCATATATATAACTTGAGTGCAAGCTAAAGCAGCTGATATATACTCAACTTCGCAAGTGGAAAGCGAGACACAATTTTGTTTCTTGCTAAACCAAGATACAAGTGATTTTCCAATGAAATGGCAAGTACCACTTGTACTTTTTCTATCTGTTCGAGATCCACCAAAATCAGCATCACTGAATGATACTAACTCAAATGGACACTCCTTTGGATAGAAAAGTCTGAAATCTTTAGTGTTGTTAAGATATCGCATTATTCGTTTTACCACTCTTAAGTGTGAATTTTTAGGATCGGATTGAAAACGTGCACATAAACAAACACTCATCATTATGTCAGGTCTACTAGCGGTTAAGTAAAGTAAGGAACCTATCATACTTCTAAACAATTTTTGAACTACACTTTTTCCATTTTCATCTCGATCGAGATGTGTAGTGGTACTCATAGGAGCAGGTTTAGCAGAAGTGTTTTCCATACCGAATCGTTTAATTAAATTAGCACATTTTTCTTGGTTTATAAAAATTCCATTTATTAATTGTTTGATTTGAAGTCCGCGAAAATACGATAATTCTCCCATATGAGACATTTCGAACTCATTAGTCATTATATTTGAAAATTCTTTACATAAATTTTCATTTGTTGAACCAAAATTAATATCGTCTACGTATATTTGAATTATTAAAATATATTTGGTAGTATTTTTAATAAAAAGCGTTTGATCTACTTTTCCAATTTTAAATCCCGAGTTTAATAAATAACTTTTAAGTCTTTCATACCAAGCACGAGGTGCTTGTTTGAGACCATATAGTGCTTTCTTTAATTTAAATACATGATCCGGATATTTTTTATGTATAAACAAAGGAGGTTGTTCTACATATACATTTTCTTTAATAAAACCATTTAAAAATGCACTTTTAACATCCATTTGATGAAGTTTAAAATTGTGAAAACATGCAAAAGCTAATAGTATACATATTGCTTCAAGTCTTGCAACGGGAGCAAAGGTTTCCAAAATCAATACCTTCTTCTTGGTTATACCCTTGTGCTACTAGTCTTGCTTTATTCCTTGTTATATTACCTTGTTCGTCTACTTTATTTTTGTAAATCCATTTTGTTCCTATTACTGATTGATTATTAGGACGGGGAACTAATTCCCAAACATCGTTACGTTCAAATTGATTTAATTCTTCTTGCATTGCGATAATCCAATAATCATCAGTTGATGCTTCTTTAGGATTTTTAGGTTCTATTGATGAAATGAAAGATGTTTTAACATATTTATTTCTTATTAATACATTGTTAGTCTTTGGTACCCAAATTTTAACTACCTTGTTTTCTACTTTTGTTTTAAAAGGTTTCTTTAGCAATATTTGTTGTTTTGAATCAACATTCCTGTTAAGTTTTATATTTTTCTTATTAGAAATTTTTGACTCCTTTTTATAACCTAAACCTTGTTTGTTTGAAGATGTTTGAGAATTTTCTAATATCTTAGATAAATTTTCTCTTCCTTTGTTAAAGTTAGAAACATTTTTAGTGATATCATCTAATTTAGCTTGAAGACTATTATTTTCTAATTCAACATGTTTGATCTTAATTTTTAACTCGTGATTTTCAGAAACAGGTACATCATTCGTTTTCTTCTGAGTTTCAATTTCTTGACTTAAAAGTGATAATTGAGCTTCCGAATTTGAATAATATTCTTGAACTTTTTCAAGTTCTTCTTCAAGAATTTTCTTTTCATTATTTAACATATCTTTCTCAAACTCAGCTTTGTTTTGATTTTCACGAATTTCCTTAATTTTCTTTTTAAGAATTTTTATTGTGCTTAAAAGTTCAGTGTTTACTTCAATTAAATCATCGAAAGTTAAATTACTTACCTCAGAATCTTGAGCCATGAAGCATACATTTGCCTGTTCATTGTCGCCATCACTATCATTTTCAAATGAAGATGAGTCTGAATCGTTCCATGTTACAGAAAATGCCTTCTTTTTGAATTTATCCTTCTTGTTTTTGTTGTTGAAGCTTTTCTGATTTTCCTTCATTTGTTTTTGACAATCTTTTTGCATGTGTCCTTTCTTGTGACAATTGAAGCATTCTATATTTGGGGATGAAGGTTTGTTCAAGAAATTCTTTTTGAATCCCTTTTTCTTTCCTTTTCTATAATTTATGAATTTCTTAAAAATTTTGGCTATAAATGCTAGATTCTCATCTTCAGACTCTGATTCTTCCTTTTCTGCATGAAAAGCAACATTCTTTCTTTCTTGAGCTTGATCTTTCTTAGCTTGCATATTTACTTCATACGACATAAGATTTCCAATCAATTCTTCTAGTTTCATTGTAGATAGATCATTGCTTCCTCGATTGCTAGTACTTTTCTCTCCCATTCATCAGTGAGTGAATTTAGAACTTTAGACACAATGCCAAAATCTGTGTATCTTTCTCCTAGTCCGATTAGAGCATGATGAATGTCTTGAAATCTTGAGTACATGTCATTGATGGATTCATTTTTTCGCATTCTAAAGTTTTGGAATTGATTCTTCAGCATGGATATCTTTGTTTGTTTAACCTTGTTTGTGCCTTCATGTATGACTTTAAGTGTTTCCCATATCTGATATGCAGTAGTACATATGCTAACATGATTGAATTCATTTCTATCTAGGGCACAAAATAGCATATTCATAGCTTTGGCATTTGCACTAGCTTCATTCTTCTGAGTTTGTGTCCATGATAATCGGTTGTGGGTACAATAAACTCTGATTGAGTAGCATTACAGGCTTCGAAACTTGTTGCTTGCATATAAATCCTCATCCTTGTAGCCCAATAGTTGTAGTTTAGTCATTGAATAGGGGGGTCTTTGGGTAGATTGTCCTTCCGCAAATGTAGAACTATAGGCAGATGTTGTGCTTGTACTTGCGTTATTTTCCATATTATCAATATGTCTAATAACGGTGTTATGTTTATAGGACGGCCTTGCTCTGATACCAATTGAAAGAGGCTATGCGGTAGGATCATGTAATATAGAATAACGGAATAGTCTAGATAGATAAATTAGGTAAATGCAAGGAGACACCAGGATTTTATACTAGTTCGGACCTCTAGTCCTACGTCCAGTCCCTAAGTTTCACTTAGGAAATTCACTAACTAACACCCTCACTTCACCCGGAGGAATAGGTTTACAACTTACCCGAACAACCAAACGGGATTTCTTGCCTCAACTACCGAAGAGGTCTTCAACTCAATTACTAAAATACAATATTCGACTTGTTGTGTTCTGGTCAACACTAATGAGTCTACTGTAGTACAATATTCCTATAATCTTATCCTCGAGAGTATGCAATGTGTTTGTGAAGATTTAGGAAATGTGAATTGCTATGAATCACAAGAATGTTATAAACAAAACAGTGATTCAAGCAATAGATTGGTGATTGCTTTGAGAATATCTAGAGAATATGAACAAGAGAATAGTAAGATTAAAGCAAGAGAATTCGATGAATTAAATGATGTTAGAATCATGTATATATACTTGTAGAAGAGGTGCATTTGTTGTCAAAGGTTGCAAACAAGAGATGCTTCCATTTCCATTGATGAATGGTTGCAACTCTTGGGAGGAAGAAGGTGTCTTTTTAGAGAAAATTCGCAGGTTCAAATTCAGTCGACTGAGCAGGGAATTCAGTCAACTGAAAATATGAAGTAAAATTTTCGGGAGCAAATTCAGTCGACTGTGCAGGAAATTCAGTCGACCGAAACTGTGCATGTTTATATATATGTTCCAGTTTCAGTCGACTGGCTATTCCTGTTTAGTCGACTGAACTTATAAAATATGCACAGTGAAATCTTTAAGTAAAAATGAAGTTTATAAAATGTTTTCTAGTGTTCGTGCAAGCCTCTTGAGGATAGATTTTAACAATAAATCTAGACCAAGACCTATATAAAAATCATACTTATGTTTGTTTGGTCTTCATCGATCTTCTTTTAGCGTTGCATATATTTCTTCCTTGTTTGTTGAAGCACATTGTCATTGATCAAAATCTTCGCGTATCAACACCTTTAACTTATGATTTTTATAAAGTAAATTTCACAAATAAATATCAAATTTCTTAATGTTTTATTTACAAAAATCAAGTACAATTTTTCCAAATTATTGTATTTACTTTACACTTTAATTTAATTTACCATTTTATAAATAAAATTAAATTTCCGTTTTATTTTCTTAACTTAACTTTTATTTTTAAAACAAATTTCACATTTATAGGTTAAGTTGTATTTCAAATTACACTTTTAAACATTCATTTATTTAACCATTTTAATTCATAGAAAATCAATAACACTTTATAAAATCATTTTAAATTCAAATTTAACCAAATTATCATATTTTATTTACTTAACTTAAACTCCATTATTAAACAAAATCACACATTTCAAAATCAATTTATATTTTAAATTCAACTTTACCATTTATTTATTTAACATATTTAACTTGTAGAAAAATCACTAATACTTTATAAAAATTATTTTAAATCCAATTTAAATCAAAATATCATAATATACAATTTTAAAATACTTAAAAGCTTTAGAAAAACTTTATATAAAATAACCATGGGTCTGTATAATATTTTCTAACCTAAGTCAAGTGATATGGATAATATATCATTTCAATCCGTAATTTACAAACAAAAATCCGAGTTCTATAATTTCAAACCCGCAATCCCAAGTCAATAAAATAAATAAAAATCTCTCAGGCCTACCATTTCAGCCCATAATGATTTTTTCCTATTCTAAAGTCTGTTCGGGTATGTATCATTTCAACCCATAGTGATTCTATTCTACAGGGAACTTGCATTGTTAGAAACGGAAATAAATAAACAATATAGCAACATATGGCAGTAACAAATGATATGACAGGTTTATAAACAGGGTTAACATCGTATGATTCATATCATAGGCAGTTATAACATGATATAATATTTCTACACATTCACTTGTTGTCAATTCACTAATTATGTAAGTATAAATGTCATGAGTGAATACTCACCTTTTTACGCTGGAGTTAGCCAATCAAAACACACAGAACAAATCCATAAGGCACGATATGGCACGACACAGCATTACTATGATTCAAGTGAGTGGAGAGAGCCAAGATATTAATCTTGTAAACCACAACCAAAACAAGGCAACATACACATGAATATTCAACCAAAACAATATTGAACAAATTGAAAAATAAAAGCAACAAAGACAAGAATGATTTGACCTTGCCTTAACCACACCAATGCTCGGCCTAGGGGTTCTTTTACTCGGCCACGATCATACTTTGGCTCGGGTTTGGCGTCACATAGGCACGGCTAGAAGTGGAGATGTGAAGTATAGGGGTTACAACATGAAGAAGTCATAGGGTCATGGCCAAAAGGAGTGGTTTTGTGCAACATTTTGGCTCAGCTTGGTCATTGCTTGGCTCGAACATGCTTAGTTCAGATCTAGATAGAGGTGAAGTTGCGGCTAGAGGTGGTGTTTGCAGGTGGTGGTGGCGGCTATGGTGGTGGCCGAAGTGAATATGGAAAGGTAGGGTGAAAACATGAGCTCGGCTAGGATGTTTGTGGAGTTTTGGCAATGTTTTAGGTGATGGCTTCAAGTGGAAGGTCACGGTCTGTCTTGGTCAGAGGAGGGGGAGTGGTTGCTGCTATAGATGGAGGAGGTGATGGTTGGTGGAGTTGAGGTGGAGTAGAGGCCGAACAAACTTGAAGGGGAGCAAAGGCAAAACAAGGAAAAGAAGAAGGAAAGTAAGATAAAGGAAGACAGAAGCCATTACAAATTTTTTTCTCTCTCTTTGGCCATGAGTTTGAGATGTGAGAAGTTTATCACGTGAAAATGAAGAGGAGACACACGGCTAACCAGAAGAAAATGTACAGCCAAAAGCTAGGAATGAAAAGGCAAATGAAATAAAGATGCAAGCACATGAAAAGTCACTAGAAAATAAAAGGTCTTTTGTCTCTTGGAATTTCTATTTTCTTTTAATCAAAATAAACTAAATAAAAGTAAGTAAATAAAATAAAATGAAAATAAAATAAAATGAAAAGGAAAATAATAAATAATTTAAGAAAAAATAGAAAATAAATAAGAAAATAGTTATTAAATTGAAACTAGGATTTAAAATTTTAAAACAATATACAATTAACATTTGAAAATTACAACTACACTTTTAAAAATATTTTTAAAATAAAATATATACAACATGTAAAATAACACATATATACACACAAGATATGACAAACAAAAATATTATTTATATATATTAAAATAACAATTTTGTTAAATAAAACAATTTACACATAATAGTTTAAAAAGCATAACTTTCACAATAAAAATCAAAATTCAATGAAACAAAAAGCAGTGTACTTGAAATTTAATTTACTTTCATAGTAAAAGATAAAATTCAAAAATTCAAATATTTAAATTTTAAATTTAAAAGTCAAAGTTTGACCATATTGACAAAAATTAACATTTTTGGAAAATATTCTATTTATTCATGTTTGAAATTATACTTCACATAAAAATCAAAATTTATATTTGAAATAACAAAATTTATTCATTTTAATAAATAAAATAAAGTTTTTAAATTAGGAAATTCAATTAAAATAATTAAAATATACAAATAAAATAATCACAAAATACAAGGTTGTTACAGCTTTACCAGAGACAAACGAAAGGACACAGAAAGCCCAAAAGAGTCAAATGGATGCCGATACGGCTAACCATTTTGTAGATTTCATCATGTACCGGACGCCGAAATGCATAATTGAATATACAGCGGAGATCACCACGACAAGATGAACAAAATGGTACATATATGAGAAAATAACCATCCTATCAAAACTCGATTTTCGCTGCCAAAAATGCAGCTAAAACGTCGAATAAAATATAAATGGAGCTAGAACAGTCCAAATTTAGAGAAACAAATTATGACGTCTCGCTTAGAAAATGATTTACATTTTTCTTATGTAAAATATTCAGATTTTAAAAATATTTTATTTCCAATAAATTTTAACTGATTTTAAATTTTAAATTGAAATTTCACAACTAAACAAACTTTCATATTTTCTGATGAAAATCTGACACTTGCTACTTTTAAATAGATGTAATCCAAATATCAAGTTTCCATTCCAAAAAAATTTAATTATGTATTTGCATGAAATTTTTTAGTTAATTATGTTATTAAAATCGTTAAAATTTGCGGGTCGTTACACATTTCAAATCATTACTTTAAGTCACTTTTACTTAAGTATTAAGTAAAGAATATAATAATTACGTTTGTTTGATTTGATGTTTACTTTTTGACTTTTATAACACTTTTTGTCTTTTTATGCTTACTTTTTGTTAGTTACATTCTAGAACTTTCTAAGTATGTTTAGTAAAAGTAAACTTGATTAGTAAATTAACTAATACTAATACTATTTGAATATATGTTCATATATAAGAAAATAAAGGTGCAACAACGTTGCGACAACTTTAAATCGACAAAACGTTGGTTTTCGACAAAATGTTTTATGGTCATATTTTGACATTTTAGTAAAACTATTTATTTATGTAAACCAAATCTAAAAATAAACTTGTATGATGTTATTTAAAAACATAAACAGTCATAAATTAATTAAAATAGTTTATTTAACCATTGAAACTTAATTTCTGAAATCAAGATTGTCTTTTTTCCGATATAAGCAAATATTCCTATTTTGTGTATATTTCTCTTTGCAAATCCTATCTAATATTATTTAAATCATAAAATGTTATATGTTTTATAATTAAAATCACTTTAAATAGTATATTTTAAAGTGGTCAAATTCTGGGTCGTTACACCGTGGGATCCTAAAGCATACACAACAAACCCGATATACAGAGGGAAGTCTGGAAATGTGATGACCATCTCCTAATAGGTGTGACGAACTTAGCCCTGCTGTGTCGACTTTGTTTTTTCCATTACCAATGTGTGATGCTTGAGGTAACGTTTTACTTTTCACATGAAAAATACCCATTAGAATTCCATATTGCCATTTCAAACGACACACTAATTGGTTTCCACAAAAGTACAACCTCCAAGTTCATATCCCTCAGGGAAGGGTGTTAAGTGTAAGAGGGGTTACTCCTACACCATCGAATAAATGTACATTTGTAAAAATCAATGTTTGTGGTCTTAGAAATGTAATATCAGACACTTGTCCATATAAGTTGTTCAAGAATGTGACAAACCGAAGGAACTCCTCTTACTACATCCTATTTGGGAATCATCTATAGCATTTGTAGCGAGCAGTCTTTGAGTCAAAGATTTCAAAATGAAGATACCAGTGCAACCATATATATGATATGGGAATTACCCCGACGGTTAGTGGCAAGCAGCCCCACATTATGAAGATCTTCATCTTTAAAATCATTGTCTTCAATATGTCTTCACTTTCGAATGCGTATATTGGTTCGAAGTGGTTTTCGAATAGGAATCAACCAAGTTCGATCTTGGTTTCTTCAAATGAATTATAGATCAAATATGTCAAGTATGTGTAAGATTATTTTCAATTAATCAATATCTTTGATCCAAGTAAAATATCTTCTTAGAGATGTATGTCTTTATACCATTTTCTTTTTTCAGCATATACGGGATCATTAAACTTCTTTTTGATTTTGAAAATACCAAATCATTTCTCTTTAATTATGTATAAAAACATTATCGAGTAAAATGGTGTCCATAGAAATTATACTAATTATACTCAACAGCAATTTCCGTATTGAACTCGTACTATTCGTCGAATAACAGTGAAATCACCTTTTAAATTCACATGGATAGTATGAGTTACCTCCTCAGAATTTAATACAGAATTTAGCCAGAAAGTTACCCTTATTACGAAACATCCTTTTATTTTTTAAATTTGGTCTAATCTTTTGAAAATTCAAAATCTCTATTTCTTTTATCTTAGCAAGATGTGGTCTGAGTAAATAAAATTTACTATCTCCTCCGTCGGGCCAGTCCGGATAGCTAGGGAGAGCAAGAAACTAGTTTTTCAAACCCAAGCCTAGAGACTATCTCTCTGTCATCCATAAAGCGGAAAAGTTATTTGATCAACTCTAAACCCGTTAAAATACTTGATTTATTATTTCAAAAACATTTATAAAGGATTCGTGAAGAAAACCCAAGTTGAAATCTTGTTTTAGAAATTTCCAAATTCTTTTGTTACATTGCCGGTGAATAGCACTTTTAAGGGAATCGTATCACAAATCCTATTTAAACCTTTTAAATGTCCAATTTTTTCATTTAAAACTCTTTTAAAATATTTAAACATATTTTTAGAATTTATTTCATATTTTTAATGATTTAAAAATATCTATTTTTAAGAGTAGAAATCCATATTTTACTAACTCCCAAAATGCGATGATTTTAAAAACTTAGTTTAGACATACCTCAAATTTTACTAAATGAAATCTTGATTTTTCTCCATCATTTGGAAACTATAGTTATAAGAGTCCAAAAAAAAAATCTTATTTTCAATAATTCTGAGCTATATTCCACTATATGCGTTGATTTAACTTTTATGGCGCGAAATCGCGAACTGCCGTTACGTAACACGCCTATTTTGACTCTAATTTCGTATCTTTTCAAACTTTGTCGTGAGTTTTACTGTTCATAAAAAATTTATAAACCATTTTAAACCATTTTTATTCATGTTTAAAGAGGTTTACCTATACCGTATCATTTTTATAATTCATAAGAGAAAGTGTTTTCTTTGTGTAAAATGTGTATTTACCAAGAATTATTTCCATGAACAAGCAAACATATTATCACATCCAGAACATGATGATCAAACATAGTAAACACTCATAGCAAACATAACATATCATCGCATGATTTATAAAATAAACTAGTAGAGTTTCTCACCTATATAGCTCTTCTTCTCTCAACGTTACGAAATTTGACTATTGCTTCGCTATTCTCGCACAAAAGATTATGATATCTAACTTAGGTCCTAGGGTGTGCTCATTTTTGAACTTGTGAGGGTGGAGGTGCCTATATGAGCTTGGCCAAGCAAGAAGAGAATATAAGAAGATCACTTGCTTTAATTTCAAACTACGATGGTATATCTCTCTATATATTATGATTTATTTCAACAGAACTTCAACTCGACTTTGGAATATTTTAAAAAGGTCGTGGAAGCCACTAATGGACTCATGTAAAAGATGAATAAAGCTTAGGAATTTATGAAGGAAAGTGTGAATAAATGAGAGGGTATGCCTCTCCTTTTATAGGCAAAAAATGTTAAATATCTAAAGGCAACATCATAACATATCACACCACCGCTTTCCACCTCAATGCCACCATTTCACCTCCATGTACACGGTCCAACCCCTATGCCACCACCTCCATCACTTCATGCCTCTTTCTTTAACCCTAAGGAAGTGTATTTGGATGATAACATGGCCTAAAAAGAGAATATGTCATCATTACTTGGATTTTCACTTAAGAAAATATCATGATATTTGTTTTTACTTACTATCGGTAATTTTAGATGTAAAATTCTAGTGTGCGTATGTGTACATGGATATACATATATATATGTATATGTGTATGTATATGTATATGTATATGTATATGTATATGTATATGTGCATATGTATGTCACATATAACATATAATGTGGCACAATTTCCTCTTTTCAAACTGTTACGAATCTGAAATTAGAGTTTTGGTCATATTTTTACTTATTAGTTATAGCGCACACATGTATATATGTCAAAAGATTTAAAAGTGACATTTCTATTATTAGTTAACAAGTAAAAGGGCCTTATTTGACTTTAAAGCAATTATCGAATCATTTTAACTCAATTTAAAATCAAAAATCAATTAGTTAAAAATGAGGACATCATTGATGATGTCATAAAGACATTTTATTCCAAAAATAAACAACTTTATTACATATTCTTGCTTAAATGAAGAAATAAGTGTATGTAAAAGAAATCCTGCGCGACTTTTGATGGTAAAAAGCTGTTTAGCGATAAACGATTTTCGGTCATATTATCGATATTTTCCCAATGAAAATCCAAAATCCTTATTTTTGAAATACAAATTTTAGAAACAAAACCACTATTATTATTGATCATATAAAACATGATTTTTTTTAATAAACCTATATTTGAATATTTAAAATTAATTAAATATTCTGATTTAATGTGGTAAAATTACAAGTCGCTATAACGGTAGCCTCAAAAATGACATATGGGTAATCTCTAACTATAGGCACTGAATCTAACTCGTCGTGTGATAGGTCTAATGGATATAGATAACTCAACATCACTGAACCTCTAGTATCACAATAAACCTCTAGACTGCGCCCACTACTACTACCCAACCTAACCACCTTTCTGTCAAAATCTATAATCATTTAAGACATCATTATCCAATCCATGCCTAAAATCAATCCAAACCAAGAAATCCTAAGACAAAAGCATCACAATTGAACTCGACCTCCAGCATAAACCATTTCAAACCCTTACATATCATATACAAAGATGTCGATCCTCTAGTAGGGTTTGATACAATCACAAGTTCTCTAACTATTCTAGTGTCTAAATGCAACTCATATACAAGTCTATTGGAAATAAAATAGTACGATGCCCTAGTATCAAATAAGGTACTAATGGATAAACCAGATAGAGTTGGCACACCTTCAATCACGACCTTCTTCCCCTTGTTTGCTACTAGAGGTATATTCGAGCTAAGGACTGTGTAACATCCCAGAATTTTATCATTTTGATTTTGAATATTTATTTAATTTGAAATATTTAAATAACTGGTGTTTAAAACTATAAATAACTTATATTCAAATATTAGGATTATTTAAATATTTGTATTGTGAATTTAATATTAATTAAATGGATTTATAGCATTATTAAATACCTTTTAGTTAATAAATAATAATGGTGAACCCATTTTGTAAATCTATTTACAATAATAAGTAGTTCGAATAGATAACAAGAAAGTCAATGTTTAATAAAACGAATTGATTTTAATGACGTATTTTTAAATAAATTTATCGGATTTTTCCATATTTTTAGTTTGCAAAATATTTAAATTTTTGTGTGAGGTATTTTACGATAAATGACGGTATTGTTAAAATTTCACAGAATGAAATAATATGTGTATTTTATTGTTGATTTGTGATCGTGTCATATTTTGGTGCATTGTAGCATTTTTATTTCTGTCCTTCGCGGTTTATAAACGAACTGGATATTGTAGCAGAGAATGATCATGCTCTCTTTTAAAAACATTTTAAACCAAATCAAAATACAAAATTTTCTACTACCTTAAAGGTGATGTTATGTTGGCCTGAAAATTTGGGTTTACATGAGATTGAAGTAAAGTAATTATTTTGTTTATAAATTAAGAAAAATCGACACTTTGACAATTCCTTCCAATCATCACTTTCATTTTCCCTCCTTCATCTTCCATTTACAAAAAACTAAAAAATATAATCCAACTTCAAAAATCAAAATATATAAATTTGCTCAAAAAAATACAAACAAGTATCTTTGATGATTTAGCTAGATTTACGAATCTATATGCTCGAATTTGGGTGCGATCATGTTTGGTGAAGTTTGATAGTTTAGGATAAGGCTAGGGTTTGAGTTTGATGATGATTTAAGGGGAGTTAAGCCTTAGCGTTGGTTTCAATGCATTTATCATGCTAAGGAGCACCTTGCCACCAAGTATAGTGTAGTGCGACATTTTAGGTCATGGCAGGCTAACCATCAAGTCATGCTTTGATACGGTTGATCAAGCATGGCCATTTTGCGTCCGTCACGGAGCTCGCATGTAGTGGAGATCAACGACAAATGTGGTTTGTCAAACGATGGCCTGGAGATTGAGATTTTGCGTGTGTGTATGGGAGTAGTTCATGCACATGTATAGGCATGATAATTAGAGATAAGGAAGAAAGGTTTATGAGAGTAATTATTTTATTAAGTTAATTATTTTATTAAGTAAATTATTATACTGATTAATTTAAGTTTTAATCCGACATCTTATTCAATAACTATCTCATATAAGGTCAAATTAAGATGCAGTCTTTTGCAGTGGACACGTATCGATATTATCTATGTATTGGAGTCAAATTCGTTAAATGTGGAGCAAGTAGAATTTTATGCTAAATCAAATTTCATTCGATTTTAGATCAAATCGGAATGCAAAAGCGTCAACTGGAATTTTGGTAAGTTTATTCACCTTTAAATAAACTATATGATATCTGTATTGCTATATATCATTGTTGATTGCTTAGATGATAGTTAATGTTTTAATGAAGTATAAATTAATGAGAAAATTCTAGTGATTAAATTTAATTACATTCAACGTAGTTAAATAAGTTATACTTCGTTTGTGGTATCTATTTAGTAGAATAAAATAACATTCTATTATAATTAAATTGAATAAATTATTTTAGACGTCTATCGAGCATAATAAATCACCATTCTGTGCTTACAAAGTAAAAAGATTATTTTTTCAGTTAATTAATATGTGGATTAATTAATGATATGTTAGCTGTTGATTTCTAGTTGTTGATAATAATATGTTTGGTACTATTATTTTGGATCTGAATTCTCGCTTAAAAGACGGATTGCATAAATAACCATTTTTTTGCAGGAGACTTTTATAGAGAGAACCTGAGGGATTTCTCACTGTTATTAATTTACTATTGTATGCATCTTAATTATATTCTTATGTTGTTTATATTGATGTTTGGTTGAAATATTTGTGACATGCTATTTGATTTGTGTAAGTGTCATTACGACGATTATCGATGTATCATCACTTATGTAATATCGTCTCCTTAACCCTTGTGTGTTGAACATGTTCTTATATCTTTACAAAATAAATATTTGGCCATGCTATTCACTTTAAAAGTTGTTTAAACAATGTTTTCAAGTATTTTTGAGAATTTTGAAATAAAGGATAAGTGTTTTTTAACATTTGTAAAAGGAATTATAAATTTGATTAATTATTTTTCGAGATAATTAATGCTGTTTTAGATTAGTTATCTTTCGGGATAATTAATGTTGTTTTAAATATATAATAGATTATAAATTTGACTAATTATCTTTTGGGTTAATTAATATTATTTTAAATTTATAAAAAGATTATAAATTTGATTGATTGTCTTTCGGGATAACTGATGTTGTTTTAAATTTATAAAAAGATTATAAATTTAATTGATTATCTTTTGGGATAATTAATATTGTTTTAAATTTATGGACAATTAATTATTTTTAGAGATAACTAGTGTTGTTATAAATTTATAAAAAGATTATAAATTTGAATGATTATCTTTTGGGATAATTAATGTTATCTTAAATTTATAAAAGAGTTATACCAACTATTTTTTGGGATGATTAACATTATATTAAATTTATAAAGATGTTTTAAATTGATTTATCATCCTTCGGGATAATAAATATTCTTTTGAAAGTTATAATGATAGTTTACAAATAGAAAATCTTTAAAAAACAATGTTTAAAAATAAAGCTAAGTATAAAGTGTTTTGGGTTTATAGTAAATAATGTGTGGATGACATTTGTTTTTGACCATTCATTTTACTACACTAAGAAATATAATTTGATTTTAAAAAGAATATTTGTAAAGAATATTTCTAAAGTGTATTAAAATATTTATGATGTGAAAATCAAGCACAAATGTGAGTCAAATGTTTCAAGAGATTTAATTTTCATATATGATCATTTTGCTACTCCCGATGGTTGATTTATTGACCATCGATTCTGCTATCTTTGAGTTTTGTAACACTTTGGAATTTTTTGAAACTATAATTAAAAGTTAAGAATTAAAGTAAAAGGAGAATTTCCATAAACATCCGAGTTTGACTACAAGACTTGCACCATAGTTGAAACCAAGCTAAAATTTAAAGGTTATAAAGGTTGAATAAATGTGAAATTACATAGAAAAAAATAAAATAATAAATAATTGACCATGAGGTGGTTGACCCGGCATGGGCCTGGTCGATCATGGGCGTTCGACTCAACCTCGGGTGAAACCGAGGGCCGTGATTTTTCGATCGCGTTGTTCATTTAACCCATATTCTTTCGTGCGTGGAAATGCTTTGGAAAGCGGTAGAGATCAGTTAAGGTTCTGATCTGACGGTGTTGGCTGAGAGCTTTGCTCTATAAATTCATAGTTATGGGTTAGCCTAACCTTATCTTCTTCTTCCCAACAAAGCTCTATCAAAATAAGACCAAAACCTAATTTTCTAAATCAATTTCTAAACTTCGATTATCGTCCAAATCTTAGCCTAAAAATAAAAATAAGAGAGATCTTACAACTCGAAAAGCGATCTAAGCGGATATTGAAGAAAAAGTATTGTGGCATTTGGGGCAAACCTAGAGTTTAGGACGGAGGTGAGTAGGTATAGATTTTCACAAGATTATTAAGTTATTTATTTCTAATTTCTATCCTATTCTAATGAGACTATAAATTTTGAATTTAGTCTATTGAAATAGTAAATTCAGAATATGAAATAATTAATCTTTTTCTCTAATTGCAATTGACATATGCAAGTTGTAGAATCTTAAATGCAATGCTAAAACATGGTTTTATATTGTTAAATTATGGATTTAAAAAATGAGAAAGTTGCGTAATGATTAGATTGCATATTGTAAAAATGTAATAATTATATTGCGTAATGATTAGAACTAATATCGTAGAAACGTAATGAAATCTGTGTAATGATTAGATTTTTATTTTTGTTGAACCGAATGATTAGTTGCGTAATGATTAGCTATATCTTTTTACAACTAAAAGTAATTTTAAGGATAATGTGCGATCCTCTAAAATAGAGGAGATCACACATGATAATATATATATATATATATATATATATATATATATCTAAAGACAAGGTGTTGTCAACATGCTTGGCAGGTAGCTAAACTAAATACAAAAATCAAAGGAAAAACTCAGGCATTCCTAAAATGAGCTTCGGCTAGGCCACCGCCCATTACACCCAAATACCAAGCTCTGGCATGGCCAGCGCCCGATACTAAGTGGTTAGAAGTATCTAAAAAACTATGAAGTAACCAACGAAACACGAAGCCAGCTCTATCTAAGAAGGCAATTCCATACTGCTGATCCGAAAGGCATGGAATAGCGAGTGATCTGAAATGGAGCTGCGAATGAATAGTGAATCCTCCAAAAAAAAAGAACTCCATAATGAAAAGAAGATGAACTGAGAAGAACCCCTCCCTGCATACAACGCTGCAAACCTATGTACCTATAATGAGAAACTAACACCATATCTAGCGCAAGACCTATATTTGAAACGAAAATAAGGAAAGAAGTTAGTTTGTAGGCAATCGACCTAAGATTGACATAGATCGACTGTCATACGTCATTTTGGACTAAGTAAGCTATTTGGGGCCTTGTGCTGTTAGCTTGCAAACAATCGACCTAAGATTGATATAGGTCGACTTTTCTATGTAGTTTTGGACTTATTAGGTTATTTAATGGCCTAATGCCTTTAGAATTGTGGACCTTATTGTCCTTTACACTATTTGACTGGTGGACATTTATGTCTTTTATTTTATGGTGCGAATCTAATTCACTTTATCCGTATCATGAAGTTGCGTATGATGTGTCATTTAGATGGCTAAAATGTGAACTTATATGTTGGGATCATTTACCATTCTCTTATTTGTTGTGATCGGATTTTCGATCTTTTGTTTATTGTGCTTATATGAGCTTATGTCGCTTAAATCTATGTTATATACAGCATTGGCAAGAGTTAGTGGATAACTCCTGGTGTATGTAAGAGATATTTTGCTAGTAGGATCAAGGGTTGGGCATGGTTGCATATGACGAGTCACTATACGAGTTTACATATGTGTTCTTCCTCTCTAATCCTATTATAAGTTAAAGTGGGGCAACAGGCTGGTCCTCGATTATTAGACGATCGTTTTTGATCTATTGTTATCCCCCATGTTGTCAGACTCTTGACTTATGACCTTAGGCATGTGACCTTAGGAGCACAGACAGTGTATACACTCTATATCACTTAGAGTAGAATTGGAGTCAGTTATATTTTATTACCTTGTTAGTCTTGTTCTCATTCACTAGAATTTATGTCTGATCCATTTCATTTTTTTTCCTCATCATAGGTGGACAAAGTAGCCATTAATAGGTCCATTGCTGTCATCGGATTATCATGCCTAGAGTCTAGTTCTATTCAGCTTTTATCATGTATTTCCTATCTGTACATTTGCTTTTTCGGTACTTTGCTTATGAGGGGTTATTTTTATGATACTCTGATATTTGATATGTACTGATGATTTTTTGAGACCACGATGCTATGATGTTTTGAGATTGGATATTTTTGTGCTTCTTAGATTTTTATTACTGTTATGTCTGAGATCATCATTATATCTAATATTATGTTTCGACTATGATGGTGTTTGGATTAGATAGATTATTTCTTTGTTAATATCTTAGCCTCTATGATACTACATTTTACCTTAAACCGATAATCCGTGTCTTTTGATGTGTGCTTTAAGCATGTCAAGAGAAGTGGGTTGTTAAAGTTTTGTCAATTAAGATGATTTGTTGCTTATTTGAGCGTTGAGATCCTTTGCTAGAAATGATTATAACTAGGTATCTTCATATCTATTCTAGATTGAATCGAATGTATGCGCATGGAGGTATGAAATACTTGGATACTCAGTAAGGTTGGCAGGGTCCGGCTTGTACATTTTTAAGAGAGTCACAGAGAAAATAACCACCTCAATCATATTGTCTATAGGTATACTTTTGGTATGGGGGCACATCCTCCTAGTCATTGCTAGAAATTCCCTTTCCTTTTTTGATTCAAATCTTTGAATCATTTTCTTAATTGCACCGAGAAGTGCCTGGAGCTCTTCTCGATGTTTAATTTTTTGTTTCCATTCTTTCAACTCTAATTTTTCTCTGACTTGTTTTCCATTCTTTCATCTATGGATGTTGTTCTTGTGAGATAAAGCACATTCTGTGTTTAGCTACATGGTCTCATAGAATTATTATATGTTCATCATATTACATGAGTTTTCTCATGCTAGTTTTCCAAACTGATCCAGGTGTTATTTTATTAAATGCTTGGGTCATGACAAATATTTTTTCAGGTTGTCGTTAGTGGGACATGGAGCTAATGGAGTAGAGTTGAATGTTTACCTATTGTAGTAATTTTATTTTCCATTGTAGTATTATGCATATCAATCATCAATTGTAAGGTCAGGAAATTATAACTATCTAGCTGATGAGGTTTGTTTTTAACTTTGATGTACCTTGTATCTTAGAGAGAGAGTTTACTGTCTTTGTTATATTATAGTTGTTGTTTCTACTGTGAGGATCTATTTTCCTTGTTATTCCTTTTATTTTACCTTAACAACTTGCCTTTTTGGCAATTGAATGTTTTTTATTTGGATACCAAGGATCTATTTGGTGCCGACTTTCGATGGTCGAAAAGGTGGGTCGTTACAAACTACATCCAGTGCGTAAGTTGGAACCACCTAGATAGAGGTCTTCTGAGGTGCTGGACACTCTCGCCTCATGTGATCGAATTGATTATAGTTGTAACACTTAATCTTTGAACTGTCCGCCTAGCACTCCTTAGCAAAGTGCCTTTTCTTACCACATCTCCAATACTAAATGTCCCGCTTCTTGATCTTTCTCTTGGATCCCATCCTGCCCTTGCGTTGATTTTATTGTAGCACTTTTCCTCCAAACTTCTTAGGTTCTTCTTTCGCTTAGACGGAATTCAACAAGGCAATCCCCACCAAACCTTCACAAGTCGCGCCATGGGAATATGACTAAGAGCCAAACCTTGAAGAGGTTGATAAAGCCCCTTCCCAAACTTCAGATCCTTCTTGTGAAGGATATTGATTGGCTCCATCCCAAACCTAGCCAACTTATTGAACCGATTCACATACTCATTTACTAACATCTCTCCTGCCACAAGTGTATAAACTTCTCTGATTGTACACTCTCCTCTTCCTTAGAAATGAACTTCATCTCAAAACGTCTATAAAAATCCCTTAAGTGATTTCTCCCCCATCAATCCCCTCCTCTACTATATCCCACAAATTCAAGGCCTTTCTTTATAAATGCCAAGTAGTAAGTTCATACTTAGGATCGAATCACTTGTGCAGACTCATACTTTGGATCGAACAACTAATCGAACTTCTAGACAATTAAAGATCAACTGATAGCTACTAGAACTATTTCACATAAGATTACCCTACCATTCCCCATATTATGACTATAGATTACTATTCCTACATAGGTTTTCCTACAATTTATAACATGGGATTAAGTTTCCCACAATTATGACTACATGTACACCAGTTACGCATTGTGAGGGAGCCCACAATCCCGACTTGTTGAAATGTCTCATCATCTGCATCCACGTCCACCTCTCAATGGTAATATAATGCTTCTTATTGCATAACATCAGATTCCAATTAGTTAATCACGTTGGTCCCCAAATTTCCATTACAATTTCATCTTATAGTGATTACAGTAAACACATATTTGAAATTATCAAAACAACATATTCCAATTCAATATACATACTTACGTAAAAACAGTTTAACCTAAGGTTACTATTAATATCACAAATTATATCAATTCTTTGGTTTACTGATTTGTGTTAACAGATCTAAACCAGAAAAGGGGAATATCCAATTCAATTATATGATGTTTCCAATTTGGTTTCTAACATCATAGATCAAATAGGGTATATCAAAATAACCATATGTAAATTAACTTATTAACAATATACCCACTCACCTCAAATCCAAGTTATTTCCTTCGAATCTCGCCTGGGATCTACTCTGTTTGCTAGCTCTCTACTTGATTTAATTTTCAATCCCTCTATTTCATTTTAATTTATTTTTGAACAAGTTTTTGATTTAAGGCAAGAACTTAATCTGACAGAGTATTGATGTTTTGGCTAATATTTTGTGAATTAGGATTTTCATTAGATATGTATTTATAAAGGTTCAAAGAATTATGGACCATTGATCGGCCTACGAAAAATATTTATTTAAATCCTGATCGCTAATCATATACTTTGTGGTTGAGAAAAATATACGATCAAATCAAGATCGTTGACTGCTCAAAACCCTAGACGATATAACTCGATCGTTAGGTTGCTATTCGTTAGGGCAATCGATCGTCTACCATCGACTAATCCCAATTAATATGTCGATCGGTGGATTTTCTTATTTATTAATATCTATTTCTCATTTTGTTAGTTTAATTGATTAATTTCGACTACGAATTTTCAGATGTTTATACTTTTCCCTATTAGCTCCGATTTCAAAAGGTTATATATGAAAATTGTGTAGAAAATCGCTGCGAATGTAAGTGCAAGTTTTGTAGCCTGATTTGGACATTTGCAAAAATTCATTTTTTGCCCTTATTTATATTTAATTTTTATTATTTTATTTAATTTTGACTTATATTTTAGATCTGTTGTAGGTATATGAAGTTGGGCTAATAGAGCATTACAAAGACAACAAAATTATCCATCGATAGGAATTTTCGAAGAGGTTTGTTAATGTTGGACATAAATGATGCTGCACGCGAGTGGATCGAAACAGAATTGAGGATATTATCAAGATGTCATTGAACTTGTGTTATTTATATTTTTTTTCAATCTATTAGATGAATTGGTAGTAAGTTTTTAGAATTTGTTCTAGAATTTGAAGTTGAATTTGAATTTGCTGTATTAATTATTAAATATTAATTAAATACTAAATTTAATCAAGGAACAATTAAATAACAATTAATTGATAATTAAAATTATTATTTAACTATTATAATATAAATAACCGTTTCCAAATTACTCGACCTATTTTATACCCTACCTAACCTCTAATCAAAAAAGTTGTTTGTGAACACTCTAATCTTTAACCTCTAACTTTTAATTTAATTTGTTTGCAAATGCACGCAAAATCATCACATTGTCATGGAAAATTCACACATAAAAATATGAATTTTTAGAATTCTAATTTTGATAATTTGAATATGAAATTTTGAACATATTTGAAATCTAAATTTTGAAATTTTGCAATTTGACTATGAATTTGAAATTCCTAAATTTAAAACTAAAAATATTAAAATTTGAATTATATTGTTACTTGGATTTGAATTTGAAATTCTGATTATCTTAGAAATTTATAAACACTACTAAAAATGGCCTAAACAGCAACAGATAGCTTTGATGACCGTCGACGTCCCCCGTCAAGACATTTTCAAAGGTTGGTTATTCTATGTAATTTAATTTATCATATTATTACAACGTATAAATAGAAATTTGAATTTTTTTAAAAAATACCGTTTTAATTCCTAAAATTAAAGAAGATGTTTTCATTTAATTCTTCAATTTTATGAGGTTTGTGATTAATTAAATTAGAAGTGTCGACAACCTTTTGTTGTGTGTAATTCGATATTTAGCTTTATGGAAAAACTGAACTCAAACGATCAATCTATGCAACTTTCAGTCCATCCATTATACAACTACGGTGAAATTAATGCATAAGAGTTTTATGGACATAAATATTTTGTTGATCATTGAGTAACTAATTACGAATTTTTAAATGTATTTAACATTATAAATTCATATAATAGAATTATTCAGTAGAAAAATAACTTTTTTGAATCTTATGTCTATCCAAAGTATTTTGGACCTACTTCCAAATTATGATAAAAAAAGTAAATAATATAGGATGCTGATCTTGATTCTCAAATTTGTAGCCGTTCGTCTATATTATGACTAAAAACCTTCCGTTCGAAGGCCAAACAAGACGAAATTCATGTCGCATATAATGTGTTTATCCATTCCCTACGGCTAGAATAAAAAAAAGGAAAAAAATTTAGGCTCAAAACATATCATTTTCCAAGGAGTAATATAACACTTAGTATATATTGTTCTGACAGCTTCTATGAAAATGAATTATTTGAATTCTAAAAATTTTTGTGTCTATTTTTAAAAATCCAACTGTACAGATTGGATAAAATACATAATATAGTATATATTGTTTGAATTTCATCTCGTTTGAAGATTGTTTTACCTACAAATGATAGGTTTTAGTCTGAATGTCGATGAATGGTTATAAATTTGAAAATCAAGATTGATAGCTTAAGCCTCTTTATTTTCCTTTCATATCGACGAACGACTATAAATTTGAAAATCAAGGTTGATAGCTTAAACCTGTTTATTTTCATTTCATATTTTGACTGTTTGCCCAAAATATCTTGGATCAACATAAGATTCGACAAATTTGTTTAGTTACTAAATTTTTTATTTTTTATTAATTTATTATCTTAAATACATTTAAAATTCACCATTAATTATCAAATCGTTAAAAAAGAATTAAATAACGAATAAACATAGCATATTTAATATTTAAAACAAAAATGGGTTATTGTAAACTTTTTTAATTTTTCTATAACAAATTAAATTTATTCTATATAAAGAGAAATGTATTATAATATCTTAAATAACCATCGAAAGCCGTTGAAAATTTATGTCGACGACCGTCCGTAGCCATCAGAATATCGCAAATATGGCTTCAACCCAGCCCATTTCTTTCTCATTTTCCATATCTCTAAACCCTCAAACCCAATTTCTAAACCCCAAATCCATCGAAATTCATCCCTAACCGTGGCAATCCATCAAAATCCATTGCGATCTTCATCAAACTGGATTCCCCAAGCTTCCACGCCTTTAATCCATCAAAAATTGGATATATTCTTCCCCTAAGCTAATTATTTTGAATTGCAGTAAAATTAGTGTTAATTTATGCTTTGATTTATTGATAATAGCGAATTGATTGGTTATTATTATGTAATGATTGATTTGGAAATGTTAATTGGAGCTATTAGTCTTTAAATTCAAAAATTATTGTATAATTAGGGCTAATTTGCATTGTATTTGGTTATTCGTGTAACATAATTTAGTGTTAATTAGCGTATGTGCTAGCTGAAATATCGATAAAAACAATTTATTTACATAATCCCTTCATTAGTTTATACCATTTATTATATATAAATTTTGTTTATATGTATGTGGTAATATAAACAAATTAGTGTGTAGTGTTATTATTATTAGTGTATAATAAATTCAAATTAATGTTGCCTAAAATGTTAAAAAACAACTTTTTATTAGTTTTTAATTATTAACGAATTCAAATATTGAATTAATGTATAATATTAATATAAACAAATTAGTGAATAATGTACTTTATTTTTTAAATTCCTTAGATTTTTTGGCATCGTCCGACAAGTATTGTATATGGTCATTATATAGATATTCGTATGTACTACAAAACAGACATCAATATTCATCCGATACAATATTTGTTGGATTTTTTTTCTATATTGGACAAGTTATAAACATAATATAATAATTACATTTCATAAATTATTTCATGTTAAATGGTTCACAAAATTTCGATAACACTTCTTTTTTGTTTGGTATGTCTGCATATTTATATATGATACAGGGAACAAATGGAAAGTGCTGCAAAAACTTTGTTAAATCATTTAAGATGAAATAAATTGCAACATGTAATTATTTTTGTGTTTGTATTGAGTATGATGACCAACCACCAAAAGTAAAAATAATAGTGTGCAAATATAATATTAAAGTTATAATTTGTTAAATGAAAACAAGATTTTAATACAAAATAAAAAGAATAATATATGGTATAATTAATAAAACATTAAACTATATAAATGAATTAAAATAAAACGCCAATCCAAAAATTCATAATTTTTCGAATCTTACTACAATTTTTAAAATTTCTATCATAATTTTCGAAATAGAAAAAAAAAGATCAATTATTTTATCAATTGGAGGAGGTGGACGTATGAATGAAAGGCTCAATAAAGGAATTTTTTTATAATAGTGTACATGAATTTATTAAATTCCTTTAAGTAATAATGGAAATGACGAAGAAGTTAATTGCCCTTGTTGTAATTGCAAATATTTGAAGCACTAGAAACTAGATATAGTTATAGTACATTTGTGTTAATATGGTTTTGTACCAAATTATTATACGTGGAATCGTCATGAAGAACTTGTTGCACCTAATCCTATAGTGTCAGATAAGGAGGTGGAGAACAATAATGTTATGACGAACCATATAGAAGATATGATTAAAGATGCAGTACGATCAATGTTCCATACGGTTCAAGTTGATGATGAAGATGTAAATATCAAAGAAGAACCAAATATTGGAGCAAAGAAAATCTACGATTTATTGGATGCTGCTAAGAAACCCCTTTGGGGTTATTGTAAAAGCAGCACTTGATTATTAGTAACTGTCAAATACATTACTATGAAATCTAAGTTCAACTTCACAAAAGCCGGATTTGCAACAGTTGTACAAGCTACAGAACGACATATGTCACCCGATAATCTATCGTGCGAAAATCATTATGAAGTGAAAAAACTTATGTCTGCTTTCCGATTTTCATATCAAAAGGTAGATATATGTTTAGTTGCAAAAACAATTTTGGAAAAAGGAATCAATCTTAGAAACTGTACAATATGTAACTGGGAAAGATATAAATCAAGAAAAACAAAGTTCCATACAAGAGAATGCATTACTTACCCATCACCCTTAGACTTCAAAGGTTATACACATCTTCTATTACCACACCACATATACGATGGTATAGTGTGAGAACATAGAAAAAAGGCACCTTAACATACCCAATTGATAGAGAAGCATGGAAACAATTTCATAAATTTATCCCGCTTTTGATGTAGAAAACCGTAATGTTACACTTGGTTTATGTATGGATGGATTCTCACCACTTTCTCAATTTGGTTCTAAATATTCATCTTGGCTTATTTTGCCTCTGAGGGTGTGTATGAAAACACCATCTATGCTTCTCATTATTGTCGTCCCCGGCGTTGATGATCTGACACAAGGAATCAATGTATATTTACAACCATCAATTAAAGAGTTGAAAACATTATAGCATAAAGGAGTTGAAAACATATGATGTTTCGAAAAAAGAATGTTTGTATGTTCGCTTCTTTGTTATGGACTATTTGTGATTTTCTTGCTTATGCATTAATGCTTTCAGACTGAAGTACGGTTGGTCCACAAGCTTGTTCTTATTGCATGGACGAAACACGAGCATTTTCTTTACCACATGACATGAAAAGCACATGTAGTTTAATTGTCATCAGTGTTTCTGAATGTTAATCATACTTTTAAAAGAGATAAAAACTTTCTAGCTAATAGAGTAGAGACTAGATAACCACCAATGATTTGGCCAAGCGAAGAAATATATGAACTTGTAAAGGAATATCAAAAGATATATGAAACTGAAGTACAAATTGAAATTCTAAGTAAATCAACGGTTCATAATTGGTGAAACAAAGTATATTTTGGGAGCTGCCTTATTGAAAAGATCTCTTACTACGTCATATAATTGACATGAACCACAATGAAAAAATATGTTTGATAATGTTTTTAATACAATTTTGAAGGAAAGGCTAAGGACGATGTAAAATCAAGATGTGATATACAAGAATTATGTAAGCATCTGGTGCTTCATATCAAGCCAAATGACACTAAAATACCCAAAGTATGCTATGAGTTGAACAACAACCAAGTAAAACTTGTTTTAAAATGGGTGGAAGGACTAATACACTCTTAATGGAAAATCTTTTATTCTTCGTAGATGTGTCAACTTTTAAAACAATAATCCGAGTGAGATAAAATGTCACGATTGCCATGTACTTATGGGAAATTTGTTACTTGTAATTTTCAAAGAACTATTACCTGTAAAAGTTTGGAGTGCTATAACAGAACTTAGTTTGTTTTATAAAAAGTTTTGTTCGACCACGTTAAAAGTTGAACGTTTGCATAAACTTGAAGTAGATATTCTTATACTACTCTACAAACTAAAGAAAATCTTTCCTCCAGGTTTTTTTTAATGTAATGGAGCATTTACCTATTCATCTTCCATCTGAAGTACTTCTTTGAGGTCTTGTGCAATATGGATGGATGTATTCATTTGAGAGGTAACAATATCGAGTGTGTTAAATATTAATTTAATTTCAAAATTAAAATTTACATAAGTAAATTTAATTTGAAATAATTTTATAATAGGTACTAAAATCATTTAAAGAAAAAAGTTAGACAAAGAGCACGAGTTGAAGGTTCGATTTGCAATTCATATATCAAAGAAGAAGCTTCATTCATGTATCCATTTCAATGACCATGTGAACTTATAATTTCAAAGTGTTCTGCGTAACGATGAAGTTGTTGAACATGATTCTTCTCAAGTAATGTTACATTTTTGAAAAACATGGTGGACCTGTGGGAAAATGTACAAAAATATGGTTAGACGACAGAGATTACAATGTAGAAAAACATATGTACTTCTTAATTGCACTGAAGTTGCACAGTTTGTTAGATATTATTACTTAATAATTCTTAATATGTAAATTTTTGAATTTATATTTATTTCAATCATGCTTAAAAAATATGTGCAATATACAATATTTGTAGTATTTACGGATCACAACATTCATGCGGTGATCTCAGTAAAGAATTTACTGGCTGGTTTTCAAATTACGTTTATGATCCGAAAATTTTGTAGTTAATGAAGGATTGAAAGATCATATGATGGGACCAAAAGGAAATGTCAAGACATATCCAATATTTTTCATCAATTGATATAAATTCAACACCAAATAATATGGTGCTAAAAAATTAAGTAACAGTACCAGTGTATTTATTAAAGGTATTGATGATCCAGATGAAATATAAAAGGTTTTTTTGGTGTCGTAACCTATGTTGTGAATTTCTACGATCTATAGAGAAAGTTTTTTTTATTTAAATGTAATTGGTTCAACAATGTTCGAAGTTCTGGAATCAATGTACACAAAAATTATAGTCTTATTTAAATAAAACATAACTCGCATTATCGTAAGTATGATCCTTTTGTATTAGCCAAACAAGTACTACAATTTTATTTTGCTCTACATACATCCCTAAAAAAAGATAAAGCAGATTGGTCGAAACTTTTTAAAATAAAGGCAAGATTTAAGTTTGATGGAAAAATATTCCAGACGAACAAGCTTATCAAGCAGATCTTGAACAAAATAATGAAATAATAATAACTGATATTATACTGATGTTTAATGTTACAAAGACAAGACTTACGTTTGAATAATTGATAATCATACCGATTTTCAAAACAAAGGTAAGCTGATCAGTATTCGTTGTTATGATCATCAGTTATTTAAACATAAAAACAATAAAAACGACAAATACTGATTTTTAATGTATGTTTTGACAGAAGGTAATTTATGTAGTTGTTAACATTACATGTTTTCTTATAAAAAATGATATGTTTCCCATAGTAAAATGAAAGAACGAGACAAAGTGCCCGAGGGAACAGGTTAGGACGAGCTGACTTTTGATGAGGACATGATTTTTGATGCTGCTATGGAATCGTTAACGCATAATAGGCGTTATGGTTTTGGAAACCAAGAAATAATATTTATGTATAATATGTTTATGAATAACATATAATAATCACACTAGATGAAACTTATACACTTTCGTAAAAAAAATTATAAGCTATGTTGGCATCAAAAATGGCCATCAACACACAACTGAATGTGACAGCACTAATATCCAATAACAATATCGAAATAGAGATAAGAATACAGATCACAGAATAAATTGCAGAATAGTAAATGAACACGCAAGTTTTATAGTGGTTCGGCTAATTCTGACCTACGTTCACTCCAATAATCTTTATTTATACTGTAAGATTACAATTACAGTTGTTTTTTTCCTTAGAAAAGTTATGGAGGAAGAAAAGATAGTGAAGAAGAAGAGCCAACCGGAAAAGAATCCTCCAAATGAACCATGAAGCTTCTATTTAGAGGGGAAGATGGTGAAATATCTTCCTGAAATTTCGACCGCAGAGTCTCCAGATTCAGACGAGGTCACCTTATCGATTGCGCACCCCACTTCCATCAAAATAACAATCGGTGTCAGCCGTTTTTCTTGCTCTTTTTCATGTGAATCGATATGGTGGGTCCCACAATGTAATATTTTTCTATTCCTAAAGTTTCATGCATAATGGATTTCTGCATTTTGAGTTATTAATCGATCTTCGTCGATTTGTACTGTAAATCCAAGTGATCCATATCAATATCGATTTGTTCTAATCCACAATGAAGATGTTTCATAGCCAATCAATTTTGAAGATGGATCATAGCCGATCCATAATGGAGATGAGTCATTGCTGATCCATGTTGGAGAAGGATCATAGCCGACCCATCGAGAAAAATGATCGTACCTGATCGTTTTTTCAGTTGAAATGAGAAATTCATACTTAACCATTTCCAAAATGCTATTCAGAAGAATCCGTAGTCTTGTCCATAATCGAACTCCAATCCTGTTAACCATCTCTCTAGGTTTTCTACTTTGATAATCATGATGTCTGTTGGGTTAAATCCACCTGTGTACTGCCTTACTAAAAGGCAAGTTAATAGGCTAGAAGAAGGCAAGCCAGCTATAGAAGAGCTAAGGACGATCAGGAGATTGCGGATTTGAGAGCTCGAATTGCTGACCTCGAGGATTGAGATAGGCGTCGGATTACGAAGATGTACCAGACGCTGGATGAGCGCTTTACTGCATGATGCAACAACATGGTAGATTTTCTCCATCACAGGGATATGAAAGCGATGAAGGGTATGTATGTTTTTTTATTTATGTTGAGATACTGTATATACTTATATATGCACTTTGACGTTGTGAGGTAATATGAGAGTTATATATACTTTGAGATGGGTGAAGTTGATTTGATGTGATGTATGATACATTTTGAGAAGTTGACGAATATTTGAGATTTGTGGTATATTGGCGGATGTCTGAGGTTAGTTTATTATATATATTGATGTTTTTTATTATTGATGTAATATATTTTATAATATATGTAATACGTGTGATTTGGGCTTTAATATATATCATTATATGTGTGAAATTGAGTTGCGATATATATTGTTATATATGTGTTGTTTGAGGCATGGATTACGACTGAAATAATAAAAAGGTTTCAGATCTTCGATGGTCAGCGACGACTTTCGGCGATTAATTGGCTGAAGCATGACAGTCTCCATGATTGCCATATGTACTCGATGAGGTGACAAAAACAGTCAGACAACGTCGATGAAGACCTTCGAAAAGTTGTTGATGAAGCCGTCGAAAATTCTGTCGATGAGCAATTGCTCGACGGACGTTATTCGATTGCTATTTCCATCGGTTTTCGATAGCTTTTGATGGCCGTCGACGGCTATAACTGTTCTCTCTTGTAACGAATGTAAAAAATAGAATTCAATTTTCTAATATATTTTATAAAAAAATTGTTAATGAAATCTAATTTAAATCCTTAAATTGGTAACATTTACATCAAATGAGGGATGACCGGACTGATTATTATATCAAATGGGTTTAATGAAACTGATTATAAATGGATCAGATAAAAACTGGTCCGACTCCTTTATCATTTGATATGACCCATTTGATAGGGCCCACTTGACCGAGAAATTAACACATAACTCAATAGTCATAGAAAGAAAGAGTGCTGAGTTGGTTATCCACGTAGTTCCAATAATATATCAAGATAAAATATTAATGCATCATGTCTGCACAACCAACATTCACAAAGCAAATGTAAAATAATTTGCCTGCATGTTTTCGCGTTCATTCCATTATATCACCACGTTTTTTCAGTAAACTTCTTAAAACTAGATGTTATATAATAATATCTGAAGAACCATTTATGCAATAATTATCACCGACTCGTCTGAAGGTTAATTTCATGACAGGTTAGAGGAGTGACGAAACAATGCAGGCCTGTTTTTTCATTAGTTAAATATATTTCACTGACACAATTATTTAAATGAAATTATTGTGATTGAAGTCAATTAGAAAGTATAAAATATGAAGGAACATGCCTCCATCTAAATACTTAGCTGTGCTTCAGATGTCTGATATCTGCTCTCAACTGTATATGCATCATAATTAGAAGTTTTTTATTGCCTTATTCAGAGTAACTACATATGTTTAGTTGTTATTTATCTGTAACCAATAATTGTTGTTTTGTATAGTTATTAAATTCATTAAGAGGTCAAGTACTAACTGTACCGGTTCAATTATGCGAGGAGGCTGGCCATCTTTTCATGTGTATGTATTGCAAGCCATTTCTCTATCAACACACGCAGCAAACCTTTCATCAGTTGTGTAGACATCATACTACACACACACAATATATATATATATATATATATATATATATATATATATATATATATATATATATATATATTAATAATGATAATGATAATGCATCTTGAATAGAACTGAAATGGTGAAGAAAATGCACATGCAAATTCGGATAAAAATATATGTACTATTACTATGATCTGACTTTATAGCAGTCCCTATAAGATTATTAGATGATATAGAATTTTCTTTATTTTTTCTTATTGGTGATCTTTACACGTAAATTTTAGTAAAAGTTAATTTACTTTTGCCTTAATTCTGTGATTTGATGTGTTCGGTTAATTTAATTTAGAGTATAAATTCCACCCTTTGACTTATTTTTACGGCCAAATTTAGAAAACTGTCGATTGAATCGCATGCATACTGACATGCAAATGAGCCTTAAGAAACAAATAATTTAAAATCTGACTTCATATGTTAATATGACCCTTTTAAGCTATAAATACAACCACAACTTTCTCCAACTCTTCAAATCATAATCATTTCTTAAACAGTTTTATCAATTATGGATCTCTACTCATATTCAAAGCTAGACATTGAAGAAGCAGAGGAGAAAAAACATAGAAGAGCCCAGTATCTAATACACAAAGAACTAAAGAAGGCAGATAGCATCAACAGAAGACAGCCAGTTACAATTAAAATCAAAGGCAAAGTTAAAGTAAAAAGAATGAAGAAACACGTTCGTTTTATTCAATCATCAAGAGCTATTATTTGTATGTACAAGAAGATTTTGGAGCAAATCAGAGTTTGGAAAAAGGCCGTAAGAAGAAGAGACAGCGAGCTTCTGGAAATTAATCCGTTCTTTGTTGTGGAAACTATATTCTGATTGTGAATGGTTTTAGTTTTTTCCTACCATCGAGTGAATTTTAAATTACAGCTTTTCAGAACTGTTCGAAACTTTATTGTATCAGAACATTTTTTATTTTTTTTCCCTTTCTTTTTTTATATTTCTATGAAATAATGAACATCTAAATGGAGTGCAGATAGATACAAAAAACACAAGCATAATTCTTTGAATATGCTTAGAATATTTAGTCATTATCTCAAAGAAATACCAACTCATTTTAAGCTGACTGAAATGAAAAGATTTGTAGATCAAATTTGAAATTCTCTTAAGTTGTTGATGAAATGTATGGACTCAGATGGCATGTAATGCGGTAATTCCATAATCTGGTATATAAAATTATAAATGTAGTCTCTGTTGCACTTAATGATTTAAAAGACTTGTAGAGTTATTGTCCCTTGATCTTCTTTTGTTTCCACCTATACGATCCCTTTGAGGATTTGAAGTTTCCACGATGCATTTCATGTATAAAAGGGTTTATGGTTTCACAATGAAAATCATTTCGCTTATAATGTTTGAGACCTCATTGGAAAAATTAGAGAATTGATATAAGAAATGATACTGAATTGAATGTAGTAAAACATGATGATTTTCTTTTATTGATATTTGATACAGATACATGAATCTGTTACAGAATATACATACATACATGTATATACATATATATGTATGTATGTATGTATATGTATATGTATACACACACACACACATATATATATACATATATACACATACATACATACACATACACATATACATATATACATGTATATATATATATACATACACATATACATATATACATATACATATACATATACATATATATAGACCCATTGGGTCGGGTTTGCTCAAAAAAGGAATAGCTGCTTTACATATAATAAATGTACAAATGCAATACATTCGGTCGCCACTCAATATTATCTTCAATAGCTCCCATCAATTAGATCTAGGGTTTTTTGTTCCTCTCTCTACGCGAGTCGTCTCTGTCGATTTTGCTGGAAACTTCAGATCTCTTCAAAAATTTGTATGAATGATGAGACAGACGTTAGATCTAGAGATAGATAGCTTCCAGTTGTTGCTAGGGTTCCAATTTGACTCAAAGTTGGCTTCAACTGGAAGCACCACTGTCTTTGCTGTTCGAGATGGTTCTTTGAGGAGTTTCAATCTTCGTGTCAGGTTGCTCGAGACTAGAGGTGCTTGTAGTTTGTTCGATTTTCAACCATTGTCTTTGCTGAGCAAAGCACTTTACTGACAGAGGCTTAGTTAAGACATCGGCCCTCTGGTAAGTTGCAGGTAAGTGGTTTATATCTAGTCTTTGTTGTTGCACTTATTCTCTAACAAAATACGGATCTAACTCCATGTGGTTATTCCTCAAATGTAAAATTAGGTCAGCTGTTAGTGACACAATGCTTAAGTTGTTGCACCATATGATAGATTTCTTGCTGGTTTTGACATGTAGTTCACTGAGCAATGATTCAATCCACATAACTTCGGCTGTTGCACTTGCGACACTTCTAAATTCTGCTTCCATGCTAGATCTTGATATGGTAGATTATTTTTTCAAACAACATGACATGGGATTTTCTCCTAAAATATACACAGTAGCCGTATGTTGATTTTCTATCATCCAAGCTTGTAGCCTGATTAGCACTGCATAGGAATTATCGTTGATGTTTTTGCTTCCTTTGAGAATGAGGCTGTAATTTAGAGTTCCTCTTAAATATATTAAGATTCTTTACGAGCTTCCAATGAGAACCAAGAGGAGCTTGCATGTATTGACATACTTTGTTTACACTATATGCTATGTCTGGTCTTGTTATGGTAGCATATTGCAGTGCACCAACTATGCTTCTGTACTATTTTTCATTTTCTATAGTTTCGCCTTGATGTCTTTATAAGTTGAGATTGTTGACCATAGGAGTAGGAAGTGGTTTGGCTTGACTCATGTTTGATTTGTTGAAAATTTATGATATATACTTTCTTTGACTTAGATTAAATTTTGAGTCTGATGGTCTTTTGAATTCTATTCCCAGAAAGTAATTGAGATCTCCTAAGTCATTGATTGAAAATTGTTGATCCAGTTGCTGTATAAGTTGATTGATGTCATCTTCATTATTACCTGTTATTATAAAATCATCAACATATATATTATTGAATCATTTTGAAATTTGATAAAAAAAAGAATTATCAGATTTGATTGGATGATAGTTCAGCTTAATCAAAGTTGACTTAAGTTTTTCAAACCAAACCCTTGGTGCTTGTTTCAGAACATATATAGCCTTGTTCAGTTTGCACACCATTTCACTGCTGTCACCATGATTGTCACCACATGGCTGCTGCATATAGACTTCCTCTTGTAGTTCACCCATTTAAGAATGCATTATTTACATCCAGTTGCATGATTCTCCATTTATTATGTAAGGATATACTCGGCACAATTCTAATTGTAGTTGGCTTGATTACTGGAGAGAAAGTCTCAGTAAAGTCAAAGCCATGCTGTTGAGTGTAGCATTTTGCTACCAATCTGGCTTTATATTTCTGTATAGTCCCATCTGCATTTCTTTTAAGTCTGTATGTCCATTTGCAGCCTATTATATTCTTGTCTATGGGTACAAGAGCAAGTTCCCAAGTTTTATTTTTGATGAGAGCATTGTACTCTTCATTCATAGCAGATCTCCATTTGTTGCTCTTTATAGCTTGATCATATGTTTCTCGTTCTTCTTGATCCAATTTAGTTGTGTATATTTTTTGCTTAAATATGCCCTTTTTTGATCTAGTAATCATGTTGTGTTGAGTTTGTGCAGGTAGATGTTGACTTGGGCTTATTTCAGCGACTCTTTGTTGAGAACTGGATGAAATTGCTTCATCCAGTTCTTGACATGTGTCCTGTTGATGCTTGTCTTCTTGTTGAGAAGTGAAGCTAGTTTGTTCATGACCTGATCTGCTGCTAAACACAGTGTGGTGTGAACAGCTTCCACTTGGATTCTTTTCAACCCGAATTCCTACAAATTTACATGGTTGCAAGGGTATATCAAGTATAGAAATTTATGAATCGTATACCTTTTGAGATGTTTTTACCTCTGAACTTGCAATAGGAAAAACTTGCTCATTGAACATCACATGTCTAGATATAATAATTCTTCCATTACTGGTTAGGCACTTGTAACCTTTCTGATTTGAGGCATAGCCAAGAAAAGTACATGGAGATGATCTAAAATCTAACTTACGAGTATTATATGCTCTTAGGCAAGAAAGCATAATTATCCATAAGTTTTTAAATAATGATAATCATGCTTTGTGTTAAATAATTTTTCAAAAGGACTTTTGTTAGCTAGAACTTTAGTTGGTAATCTATTTATTAAATAAACAGCAGTGCTGAATTAAATCTGGCCGAAATTTAAAGGAAAGAGATGCTTGAGCAAGTAATGTTAACCCAGTCTATACTACATGTCTATGTTTCCTTTCAACTAAGCAATTTTGCTCAGAAGTATAATGACAGGAGGTTCTATGAACTATACCTTTCTTGCTAAAATGATCATTAAGTGGTTTAAATTTAGTTCCACCATCTATTGCATTACTTTAACTTGATGATTAGTTTGTCTTTCAGCCTGAGCAATGAAGTGTGTAACAGTGTTTCAAGTTTAAGATTTAAATTTAAGAAAATAAATCTAGGTATGTCTGGAGTAAGCATCAACAAATAATATATAATATTTAAAGCCATAGTCTAAACTGATGGGTGCAGGTCCCCACAAGTCAGTAACTAACATCTCTAAAGGTTTTGCATATTTACATTGAGAATTTTGAAAAACTAGTTTGTGACTTTTACCCATTTCACAGAGTATACACACATAGGGCAGATCAGTACATCTAAAAGGGATTTTATTATCAACTAAAATTTGTCTTACAATGTTAGCATTGGGATGACCTAATTTCCAATGCCATATATCAAAAATATTCTTACTACTTTCAGTTTGAGTAATCTTGAAGACAATACGACACTTTCTCTTGACTTCACAATTCTTTGTACCAACAAGATTGAATTTATATAGCATCTTATGTGCTTCACCCTGCAAAAGAATATTCTTAGTTAGTATGTCTCCAATTGAACAAAATTTAGGATAAAATTCAAAGTAAACACTGTTATCACTTGCAAACTGTGATACACTTGTTAGAATCTTCTTTATATGAGGCACTCTTAATAAATTATTAAGATAGCGTTGCCTTTCACCTTTTATGTAGGCAATACTAGTATGAGTTATATTTATTGGCTCACCATTCTTCATGTGTATGGACTGATTACCTCTATACTCTTTATTGCCGAGATTTAGGTTGTCTAAATTTCTTGTCATATGATTTGTGCCTCTAGAGAATCTAAATACTAGCTTTCATCCAGAATGTCTTCGGCTTTGGCAACATCATTCTGGTGAGAGTTTCTTGAACTTTCTACTGTGTTATTTGAATCTTATTGCATACTTGCAAGATTAGCAGTAGGATTGTAGTTTCTTTGACTGCTGTTAGTATTTTGATTATTTATTGTATAATTGAGATCAAGTTTGAAATAGCATTTTGGTGCAGTGTGGCCATATCTTTCACAGATTTGACACCTCAGTATGTCGCTATTGTTGAATCTGCCCCCTCTACCTTTGCCTCTGGAATTCAGACCCCCTCTTTGATAATTTTGATTTGAATTACCTCTGATTTGATTTCTGTTTCTTGACTAAGATGCAAAATTGATTGACATATCTAAATTTAGAGGTTTTCTTTGTTATATTCTTCCTTCATGTGCAAATAGAGTAGAATTGTAATGACCCATAAATTTTCAATAACTAAAATTGTTAAATTGATAAAATTTTGGTAATTTAATATGAAGAAAAATAAGCTTTGTAATAAAATAAGAAAGGAATGTTAAAGTGGAAATGCATATTTTATTCATAAGGTAATATAAAAGAATTAAACTTATCTGAATGAATTTATTTGATGATTCAATCATAATAAATGTACACAATTAACAAATTCAATATAATTAAGAAAAACTGTTAATAATTAATTAAATCCATCAGGTCATTGCTTGATTTCTTGCCTTTTTCTACATGGCCTCTTTATTTCTTGCTTTAGCCATACAAACTCTTTTCCTAGACATGTATTTCTCATTTGCAAATCATGTACAAGAAGATTTATTTCTCATTTCAAAACTTCTCATTTTCATTTGCATTTAAGAATAAAACACATATACGCTTCTTTCTCCTTAACTTATACCTTTTCTGTTTCTTAGCATTTACTCTCACTTTGCTTGTCATCCAACCATCTATGTATCAACCCAAAAATTTTAATAAATGTTTTATTTATTTAATATAGATAATTTTGTTATTTAAAATATGAATTTTGGTGTGGATTAGAATTCCACACATGAACTAATAGAATATTTTCCAAAAATGTGAATTTTGTCAATATGGTCAAACTTTGACTTTTAAATTTAAAAGTTTAAAATTTTGAATTTTATCTTTTATTTTGAAAGTAAATAAAATTTTAAGAATACTGCTTTTCGTTTCGTTGAAATCTGATTTATAATGTGAAAGTTATGTCTTTTTAACTATTGTGTGTGATTTGCTGTATTTAACAAAATTGTTTACTTTAAATTATATAAATAATATTTTATTTGGTCATGTTTGTTCTAATTTATGTTTTCAGAGGTAAAATAACTTGTTTTGTATATATTTTGGTTTTAAAACATTTTTAAAAGTGTAATTGACATCTTCCAGTGTCTGTTGTATTTTGTTTACAATTTTTAATTTCCAACTTCAATTAATTTAAGAAATTCTTTATTTATTTTTATATTTTTTCTTAAGAACTTATTTTATTCTCATTCTCCTTTATTTTGTTTCTCAAAGATTTATTTTAAACCATTTTTAAGAAGAGTTGTAATTTTTCAAAGTTAAGTGAATTGTATTTGCAATTTTCTTAAGCTAGTTTCAATAAATTAAGCCATTTTCTTTATTTATCTTCCTATTTTCCTAAAATATAATTATTTATTTTCTTTTTCACTTTATTTCAGTTTGTTTTATTTTATTCACTGATTTTTATTTGTTTTAAGGTGTGGTAGAAAATTTTCCAAGCTAGTGGTATTGTGTGTAAATTTTTAAGCCTTGTTTCAATTTAATAAACTATTTCTTCAATTCTTTTCCATTTTTTTCTTGAAATCATTGCCCAAAATTTAATAAATATAGGCAATTTCTGTAACTTTGATTTTGGTTTAAGTTTAACCCTAATTGAAATTTTAAATTCTAAATTCTAAGTTCAAATCTTTCATATAAAATATATATATGTACAATATTTATTTCGTGATTGTTTTATTTATTATGGTTATATACTTTTTAAATTAGGAAATAAATATTGTGTAAAAGGGGAATAAAATTTTACGTTTCTTTATATGTATATATATCAGTTCGTAGTTAAATGATAAATAAATCAAACAAATATAAGCAAATCAAATTTTGAATTAAGTAATAAATAGTGTATAAATAAGCTATATAAATTTCACGTTTTAAATTTTATACGTTTATATCCGTTATTGTTGATTTGTTGGATGCTAAAAGGTACGTTATTTTTCTGATTTATTTTTAGCATATGTACTGAATAAATAAGAAACGTATAAATTTTTAATACGTTACTTTTGTTAAATATTGCGTACGTTTTGTTTATTTATTGCGTCTATAGTACGCACTTCTAAATTGTTTACCTTAGCTAAGTAAAAATCAATCAGTAGACGTGCATTTTCTATGTGGGAAAAAAATAAATCCCTAGCCGTTTCAATTTCATTAAAGCTTGCTTTAAAATTTACGGGTAAACTTTACACACTTTCCTTTTGCTTGAATTGATTTAATTGGTATAAAATATTAATTTCCCTGCTGTTCAAATTCATTTGTTGTATTGTCATTCACGTGCAACTTTCTACACTTGACTCTCTTTTATATATGGAATAAAATCTACCATTTTCTTTAGACGTTTCAAAAAAAAATTAAATTTTATTCCTTTCTATTTTCCTTTCACCTAAAATCACGCAACCCATATGTTAAATACAAGCACGTTCAAATTTCGATTCTTTCTTGCCTAAAAATTTCGCATGCCATGATTTGCGCACTTATCATTTTTCTTGCGTTCTAATCAACGCAAATTTCTTCTTATAAATACAAAACCACGTACCATATTCTCTTACCACATCAGTGCCTTCATCCTTTCGTGCGTGAGCTTCTGCTACATCAGGTATGGCCACCAGTTTATCCTCTTCTTCCTATTTTATTTTCTTTTTTTTTTGTATTCCTGTGTTTCCTTTTTCTGGCCACGAGTACTCCACTGTTTCACACAAATGCTCGACCATTCACCACCTTTGCCATTGTTCGTGCACCACCTTTACCACATATTTCTCTGACAAACATTAGAAAATAAAAAAATAAAATAAGTGCACGTGCACCTATACAAAATGATAGCACAGCCTTTATGTCCAAAATATTCCACTGCTTGAATACTTGCGTGTCTAGAATTTTGGTCAGTGTCGAGCATGTGAGGTGTGTGGTGAAGTGTTCGAGAAATTTTGTCAAATCATCCTTTTATTTAAATCTCGTTCCAGTTTGATTTATTGAAGTTTTGATATGATCGTATTGAATTCGCGTAAATTGTTTATTTATTTTGTTCAAGATCGGAATTGGGTTGTCGCATCCTCTGAAAATTGATCGTGCCTTCTGTATGCTTTCCGGTGTAGATATTCGTTATTTTGTATCAAAACTCTAGCAGCGTAAAGGTGAATATTCTCACCCGACAAACATATTTGTAGATCTGTAAATTAATAACAAGTGTAATTGTAGAATGATTATATTTCATTTTACTTGACCGTGATATAAAATTTTGATGCTAAAAACCCTGTTATTGAATTGACACATCATCGGTTATATTTTATACTATTATATTTATGCTGTTATACTATTTATTTATTTACTGTTTATCACACTGCAAGTTCCCTGTAGAATAGAATCGTTACGGGCTGAAATGATAAGCCCGAACAATATTTATTTATTTATTTATTTAATTATTTATTTAACTTGAGATTACGGGTTTGAAATGATAAAACCCGGATTTTTTTTATGTAAGTTACGGATTGAAATGATATATTATCCGTACCACTTGACCTAGGGTAGAAAATATTATACAGACCCGTGGTTATATATATATTTATTTTTCTGGAAAATTTAAGTATTTTAGATTTGTATAATTTATTATTTGATTTGAATTTGATTTAAAAAGATTTAGTGATTTTATACAAGTTAAATATATATAAAAAAATAAATGGTTAAGGTGGAATTTGGAATATAAATTTATTTTGGAATTTGATTTTTGATTCAAGTTAAGTAAACAAAATATAATAAATTTGACAAATTGAATTTAAATGGAAATATGGTATTATTAAGTTTCAATGAATTAAATGGTGAAAGAAATAAATACTAAAAATGAAATTGAATTATATTTAAATTTAGAAATGGAAGTTTTGGTTAAGAATAAAAAAGTTTAGTTAAGAAATAAATTTAAAATTTAGTTATATTTTGAAGTAATTAAACTTGATGGTTAAGTTAATTTTGAATACAAAGAATAAACTTGTGTATTTGACTTTAATAAGTAAAATCTTAAGAAGTTGATATTTATTTGAAAATTTTATCTTATATAAATCATAAATTTGAGAAATTTATATGACTATTTTAAAAGTGGAAATATGATTTTATAAGTTAAAATTGGTTAAATTTAAGTTTAATTATTTATAAATTTATATTAAAGTCTAGAATTTAATTTACTTAAAATCTGTTGTAAGAGATACTACCGCCCTTTGTAAGTGCCATAGTTGATGCAAATAAACTAAAGGCTAGAATTAATTAAGGGCTACTGCAGTACTTGGTAAGTGCTGTGATTGCAAAAATTTAAAACTAAACTTTAGTAAATAAAGAGCTACAGTAGCACTTGTTAAGTGTCGCGGTGGATGAAATGAGATTTTTGAATATTTAAATTTGGAAATAAAATAGCTTCACTTTTGAAAGTCAAATGACGTAATTTGGTTTAAATATAAACGATATTTTGAAATTTTATAACCACGGATAATAATAACGATTTGTTGGCAAAGAGATCAGGATCGGATATGGGCATACTCTCTGTTGACACCGAAAACCACTTTAACAATCGTGTACGCGGTGGAGATTCCAGAATGAAGTAGGATGGTGGTGACGTTCTATTGAGGTACGTACGTGGACCCGACTCCCGTGAGTTAGCATAAGGTGGCTAAAACAGGAGCGATTCTCGAGCCAAGGAGGTAGTACCTCTTATCGAACACATATGACATTCTATTACTTTGTGATTGTTTGGTGCGCATCTTTGATTTGGGAGTGTTGTTCAAGGTGGGCGGTAGTAGCTGCTACGCGTTTCCACCAGTCCGGAGAGCAATTGGTATATCTACCCTGGCATTACCTAGTTGTGCCGTGCCACCTACCCTAGCGAGCCTTGTACGAGTTTGATTTGTGTCGTACCTATGGAGTATCCTCTGGTAGCCTCCCGATCAGGAGGTATTACGGTACTGTATAGACTATTGGCACTATTACCTGTTAAGGGGAATATTGGGTCACTCCTTAACGCTATTTAAAAGTAAGTTTATTTTACTATAGACACTATTATAATAGCGAAATATTACTACATAGTAAATAGTTTAACAGATCCTTAGAGGATGGACGGTCCCAAGCATCCTTTAAGTTACTTGCACTCTATTACAGTTCACTTGAATTAGCTACACTGTATAAGTATGTATGTCCTGACTCGAGTGTTTATGTTTTATTTTACGCTCGGGTCAGCTTGAGTATCAGTTCGGACTTCGTTCCTTGGAGCTAGGACTGCTGGAGACCATCTTTAACAAGTTGCTGCCTAATTTATGCTCAGTTCTTATCTTAGCTTATGAAATCAAGACAATTGAATACTGAGATTTTCTGTGGTTGTTTCAAACTATATTTGGTTTTAAAACTATGTAATTTTGTACTTATTTTGAGACTATGTAACAACCCTAGATTTTTGCATATAATTTAAATTTGGCTTTATTTTATTTTGAAATTATTTTAAACTTGTTTTATTTCAAACATTTCATTTTAAAATATAAATTTTGATTATTATATGAATTATAATTTCAAACAGGTATAAATTGAATATTTTCCTGAAAAATGGATTTATGGTCAAAACTGGTCAAACTTTGACATTTAAATTTTAAATTTAAATATTTTAATTCTTAAATTTTTCTTTTGTTATGAAAATAGATCTAACATCATGAGTACTTCTTTTCGTTTCGTTGAAATTGGATTTAAATTGTGAAAGTTATACCCTTTACAATATTGTGTGTATATTGAATTATTTAACAATATTCTTCATTTTAAATTACATAAATAATATTTTTATTTGTCATATCTTATCCTAATTTGTATTATATGTTATTTTACATATATTTTTGTCTTTTAAATATTTTAAAGTGATGATAAGATTTTTCAAAAGCTTATTGAATTTATTTTCTATTTTTAAAGGCTAGTTTCTATTTTTCTGCTATTTTTTTCAATTAAATTATATTTAATTAAAACTTATTTATTCATTTTTGTGAATTTATTTTTATTTTATGTTCTTATCTTTATTTATAAATATTTTTCATGTACATATAAATTTTTCAAAGTTTGTTCCATTTAATTTCAAATTTTCTAGACTAGTTTTCATTTTTGTGCTATTTTCTTATTTTAATCATATCTAATTAATATTTTTTTTATCTGTTATATTTTCGAATTTTAACTATAATTATAAGTATTTTCAATTATTTAAATGTATATAAATATATATGAGAAATTCGAAAAGGTTTGTGGCTTTTTATTTTCCTAAGGCCTTTTATATTCCACATTTTCACATTCTAACTTAACACTTCATTCAATTGGCCATTACTTCCCACTTCTTTCAGCCACATACTTCATTCTCATTCACGTAAACTTTCTTTTTATCATTCCTGAAGAAAAAATTTCGGCCTTCCTCTTTTGAAGATTTTTGGTAAAACTTTATTTCTTTTTTTTCCCCACTTTTGTTGCTTGAATTCATTAATTTTGCACTTGTCTTCATCCCTATATGGCTTGGCTCCTCCCTCCTCCACCATCTTGGCCGCCTCCACCACCATCCCCTCTGACCAACATCACCTCCAGCCCCTTCCATGCCATAGCCGAGCCCCTATGTGATGAAGAACCACCTTAAAATGAAGCAACATCACCTACATATGTACAAGCCGAGCACTTAGGTCTAGCACCACCTCTCTCAATCACCTAGGCCGACCAACCACCACCACCACTGGCCTGATATCGACCTTACACACCTCTGCACACCCTCACCTGACCATACCTGAAGTGGCCGTGCCCTCCATAGCCTTGGCCGAGCCCAAAGTTGCATAGAAACCCTTGCTTTTGCCTTTGAACATTAGCCTCTTGCCTCACAAACCTTTGCACCACTTTCTCTAGGATAGGCCGACCCCTATAGGTCCACAACCAGACCTTAGAGCTACCCTTAGTCGTGTATTTTCCAGACATGGCTGAGCCTAATCTAGATGGAGGCAAGTGCAATTGGTTTGGATTTGTTTTGTGCTTGAATTTATAAGTTGTTTAAAAGTATGTGTAGTGTTTATTAATGTATATTTGAATTTTTTTGCCTCATGCACTCAAGGCATTTAGTCTTGTCTCTATCACACTCAAATCATTATCGTGCCCTCGTGCTTTTGTGGATCTCTGTTGTGTGTAGTTGTTTGTCATCTCCAGCTTATACAAGTGAGTATTTCTCACCAGACATTTTGTACTTATATAATTAGTAAATTGACACCCTGTGAATCTGTAGAACTATATTACATGCTATACTTGACTATGTTATGATCATATGATGTTCACCCTATTTGTACACTTGTTATATCATCTGTTACTGTTATATCATGCTATTCGTTTATTTATATCAGTTTATCACACTACAAGTTCCCTATAGATTAGAATCACTATGGGTTGAAATGATACATACTCGAACGGACGTTAGAATAGGGAAAAATCGTTATGAGCTGAAATGATAGGCCTGAACGATTTTTATTTAATTTATTTTAACTTGGGATTGCAGGTTTGAAATGATAGAACCCGGATTTTTCTTTCTAAACTGCGGATTGAAATGATATATATCTGTATCGCTTGACTTAGGTTAGAAAACTATATACAGGCCCGTGGTTATATTTTATAAAGTATTTTGAATATTTTAAATATTTTTAAAAGTGAAAAATTATGAAATTTGTTTTAAATTGGATTTCTAATGTTTAAATAAAGAAATTTTGGATTTTTCTAGAAGTTAAAAATGTAATTCAAATGAATGGTAAAAGGTGAATTTTTGAAATATAACTTAAATTTGGAAATTTGGACTTTGGCTTTTAAAATGACATTTAAGTTATATAAATAAAATTTTAAGTGGTTTAAATGTAAAGTTATGATAATTTGATTTAAACAGATTTTAAAGTGTTTTAAATAAAGGATTTAAGATTTTCGTATAAGTGGAAAATGTTAAATAAATGGTTAAGTTGAATTATTGAAATATAACTTAAAGTCTGGAAATTTGGGTTTTGGTTTAAAAAGGGAATTTTAAGTTATATAAATAAAATAGAAATTTAATTATATTTGGAAAATGGTAAATATGATTATTTGATTAAATTTGTGTTTAAATGAATTAATAAAGTATTATTGATTTTTCTATGTATTAAAATGGTTAAATGAATGAATACTTAAAAGTGTAATTTTAAAATGAACTTGACCCTGGAAATGTGAATTTGATTTTAATTAAGGGTTTTAGTTAACTAAATAAATTGGAAATTTAGTTTAGTTTGTGAAATGATAATTTGAAAATGTAAATGTTAATAAAGTGTTAAATGTAAAAATGGGAAAGTTTACACTTGAATTTATTAAGGTGATTTTTGAAATTTGATTTAATTATAAAATATTGATTTATAAAAAAATCATTAATTAAAAGATTATTTTAATGAACATCTTTGAATGTAAAATATGATTTTTATAATGTTTAAATGGTTTAAATTGAAATGTTTTCAAGTATAACTTTCAGCAGCTTTTTCTGAATGCTGTGAAAGGTTGAAATTTTCAACGTTATGGTTTTAACTTAGTAAATGAACTCATAATGATTTAAAACTTTGGAAATTGAATACTTGATTTGAAAGTATATAAACTTAAATTTTAAATGGTTTAAATGAATTATTTTGATTGAAATATAAGCTATTTAAAAGGTGATTCAGAATGATAATAAATGAATGATATCTTTGAATTTAAATAGTATTTAAAGTTGAATATTTGGATTTGAACTTATATGATGTTTGAAATTGAAGCTTTGGAAAGATATGATATTTTGGTGATGTTGTGCATATCCATTGATAGTTCAATAATCGACTATCGATATTTACCTTTGAATGGTATTTGTTGTGAATTGTTTGAAATTGAATGCCACACTTATTTTTTTTAAAATAAGCGCTCACTATTCGGGTTAACCGGGAAAGGACCTTGGGGTCGTATAACCCATTCCGAATATGTGATACGTCGTTATGAATTGCATTCGAAGACCGGTGTTGAAGACCGGATATTTTCGAAAACGTAAGGGTTTCTTGTTGATTGTCTCTGCACTGGCTGATCCCCGGTATAGAGATCTCCATAAGTGATGGGGAATCCGATCAGGATTGTGGATATCCGGATTGCAAGGACTACTTTGTAAGTGCCTTCGGTTCTGTTTGAGCCCGGAACAGACTTGTATGGATTGTATGTCTGACATTACAAGTTGAGATATAAAGCCGATTTCTTTCAAATATACTTCTGTTGGTGGAGGAGAATTTATTCTTTTAGCTTAACACCCTTCTCTGAGACGTACGAGCTCAGAGGTTATGTAGTTGAAGGTTATCAGCGATATATTCCCAATTTGGTAATGTGACATACTGAGTGTTGCTGTGAAATGATCATTGTGTTGATTATTTGTGATAGGATCATTTGTTTGATCGTCTATCCTGGTGATCATTTCTATGATCATTTGTTTACCCAAAGCATGGCTTTTGTACAAAGTGTGTTTTTGTGGACGAAACTTCGTCGAGCCTCACATCCCGGAATGGTCAAAACAGAAAAGATGCGGCAATGTTATGAGGGGTAGCTCCCTTTAGGGTATGTGCATTTCCTTCTGGAAAGGGTGGTATCATGGTATGGAGCCCAGATACTTACTCATGTTGATACACTATATTTATTACTATGTGGTGTTGTTGGTGACGAGCGCTCGGTTAAAGGTCCAATGGGACCGGGGGATGCCATATTCGTGTAGTAGTTACCTAGTGATAAAGGTAACCCGGCCTTGTGTTGGCAAAGAGCTGGTTAAGTTCTCGGGGACGTCCAGCCAGAGGCGTTTCCATGTGGCAATGGGAAGTTCCTTGGCCTGACCATTTGTTGGAAATCCAAAGAAACAATACGAGACTTGTACGGTATTAGTTGTATAACCTGCTATGGAATGTGGCGGTAACCTGCTATTGAACATGGTAGCTATAGTAGGCATAAGTGCGGAATGTCTATGCTGGTTAAGATTTATATCTTTATTTTCGAAATGATGTTCCTCTACACTATGCACTAATAATAATATCAAAATGTTATTTTAAATGCGTATCAAGCATCTTTGACTATCATAAGGAGAAATCTCCTCTGATTCTACGTTTGCATGTGTGTGTGTGCGGGAGGCCTTATGGTAGTCTCATTTTTAAAAGCATTGCGAATTGAATTTAAAATATTCTTCTATTTTGATTTTAAAGTAAATAAACTGTTTTGAGTTCTCACACCAGTCACATGACTGACTCGGAGTTTATTGTTTTCCTTCCTAAACTCTGGGTGCCCACCAATTTCCACACGGGCAGTCAAGAGTTAGGTTTATCAGGATATTGTGGATATTCTGGAGTTGCTGGAGGCAAGCTGGATGGCATGGCATATTACTTAATATAGTATTTCTTTTTCCGCTGTTTGTTGTTGTTGTTGTTGCTGTACACTCTGATGATTTGATGTAATGTAATATAATGTAATGTAATAACTGATATAGTTCTTTGTTTAAAGATTATTCATTTATTATTATATGTTGTTCCGCTGCGAATTGTGAGATTCTGATGTTGTTTTCTGTTCCGTTCTATTTTAAAATTTTCTATTGTCTATTTTTCTCTATTTCCTATCTTTCTTATCTCTTCTTCTACCTCTTTCTCTTTTCTTAAATTCTTCTTTCTAAAACCCATAACATTTCGGTTTTTCCGGCCTTCGATTTCTCGGCAGTCGATAAAGTGAGTATCGATGTTGAATTTTCGAAAGTCGAAAATTTCCGACCGTTACATTTGGTATCAGAGCATATGGTTAAGCGACAACCATGGTTCTGTTGGGTATTACTCGTTAGAGATAGAGTCAGCAGTACTCTAGAATGAGTTTGAGAGTAATAATAGATATGAGAGCGTATTTGTTAGTGAATATAAAATTGTTTTTGAATCGGGTAAATAAGATATTTTTGCCCAAAACTATTTTGTATAGAAAAGAAATGATTTTCTATGAATTATTATCATCAGTATATGGAATTAAATAAGATAAAATGGATTGAATTCAAGTAAACTAACTTGATAAATCATTAATTCATGGACTGATGAATTTGAATTTGAATTGGTTAAATTAAAGTTTAGTCGTGAGCTAAATTTGAAAATAAATTTGAATTTGTATATAAATTCAAGTAATTAAAAGAAATAAATTGAAATTCTCTTTGTTAGTAATTAAGTAAATTCGAGGTGAACTGAATATAGAAATTGAAAATTGAAATGAATTAGTGAATGAAGCTAATTTAAAGTAATCATATGAATTAGCAAATGAAAGTTAATCGATAGAATTCAATATTTAGAATTGAGAATTGAATTCGAATGAATTTGAAATTGTGAATTGAATTGAAATGTGAAATTGAATGAGAATGAATATGCAACTTCAATAGTGAAGTAAAAATGTATAAGAAGTATATGTTGGAAATTTTGTAATAGAATTAGCAAAATAGTTTGAATGTTGGATTTGGATGCTACTGTTAGCAGGATATACAGGTATATAAAGGAATTGAGATTTTGATTTCAAAGATAAAATTGAATTGCTCGACAAAAAGGTACGTATTTCAATTTCAGTATGAGATTTGATGACTTTCTTCTCTAGCCACTTGGCTTTTCTCTTTCTTTTTAATTCTGAGGGGCCGTGGTGCCATTTTGTAGTCGTGCCGAGCTAGCCGCGCAAAGGAGACGCTGGCGAAATTTTTCGAAAATTTAGGGTGTTAGAAAAATTTTGAGAAATTTTGAAAGTTTGAAATTTGAATTTGAATTTAAATTTAAATTGTTAGGAAAACAATGTTGTTTGGAACTCATAATTGAAGTTGGAAAGCTAGTTGAAATGATAGTGAATCACTAGTAAAAAGATTTAGGTTAGAAAGTTGATAAAACTATTTGGATTGTGAAAAGTAGTTAATGGGATAAGGACATTCTTCTTAACTTGTATTTTCGGGACGAAATTCTTTTAAGGGGGAAAGATTGTAACGACCCAGAATTTTAATAATTTAATTTGAGAATATTCTATTAATTTTAAATATTTGAATGATGGTTTGAATTGAATTTCAAATTATCAGAATAAATTTAGCGATTAAATTATAGAATTTAATCTATTGAAAGTTGAATAAAAATTTGAATCTTCAATTTTAAGCTGAAGAAAAATATTTCAAAGGCTTGTAAAATTCATATTGATAATATTGAAGATTTTAGAAGCTTCAGAATTTAATTTGGAAGTGAATTATTCAGTTTTGAAATTAAATCGTTTAAATCGATATTTAAAAATAGCCGTCCGAGGCACAGTCTCGGAATTCGACGAAACCAGTTCCATTGAGTCCGGAATATTGAATTTTTGCCGGATTTCAAATTTCGTATTTTTTGGAGTTGATATGTGATCACACGACGAATAAACGCGTCGAAATCAAATTGAATCCAATTTAAATTTAAATATTTAAGTCAACACACACCACGTTATCTCCTTTGTTTCAGCCTAAAATCACGAAAACGAGATCGTGCAAACCATACTCTTTCACGTTTTAAATAACCATCTCCTTCTTCTGTTCGTTCAAAAGCAAATCAAGCAGAGAAAAAAAAGAAAAAAAAAATGGCCGCAGCCGCAATTTGGAGGCGCGAGGAGATGGGGGATGGCGACGGCGGCGTCGATTTGGGGGCGCGCGGCAGCGACACGAGGCTAGGCGATTGGGGGGCGACGCGAAGTGTGACGGCGCGCGCTCGCGCGTGCTTGCGCGTGGGGGAGGCGTTTACGGCGACAACAAGCGGCGGCGTGGGGAGGCGAATCGCGCGTGGGCCGATGGTGTTGAGGTGATGCGTGCTCGCGCGTGAGTGAGGGGTGCCGTTGTGGAGTCGGCGACGCGATTCGATGGTATCGCGATAGTTATCGAACACGGCAGATAAGTATTTTCGTTTTTTTTATCTTATTTGATTTTGTTTTAAATTTAAACTGATTATTGATATATATTAAAATTAAAAGAGATATATTTATGCAGTTTTGATGTTTTGTATGAATATGCAGTTAGGGGAAAAAAAAATACGAAACAAGGAGAAAATTTAGTTTTTAATAACTAAAAATAAATTGTAAAATAAATTTGGTTAGAAATTTAACTTATTTGATAAAATGACTTATCAAAAGAAAATATTATTTATTTTTGGAAAAATGGGTAATTAAGGACTAAAAGATAGTGTATTGAAAATAGGAGATTTATAAAAAAAAAATCGAATTTGTTAGTTAAACAAATTTATTCAAAGAAGTTGATTTAAAATAAATATATTTATTTTAAAATAAAATCTGGGTTAAAAAGAGAAAAATTTAATCACTAAGTTAGATTGAATCATTAATAATTAAATTTATCGAAATTTAATTTATTCGATTGATTCGAGTATTAATAAATTGTGTAAAATATTTATACTAGGTATAAATGAAGAAAACAAGTTGAATTGGAAGTGGATGGCAAACGGGAATAAAGGTGAGAACTTCTCACTCAAAAGGAATTTTGTTGTTTATTTAAATTTTAAATAGTTAGATTTAAAATTAATTGACTGTGTTGATTGAATGATTGAATGAGGATTGTTATATATATATATATATTGGATGTGAATAGACCCTATACGCCGTTAGTAAGCGGATGTTATTTATTACACACATATACCACGATATTCCACCTTGAAGTGGAATTGGTATTATATTATATATATAGCAATATATATATATTGGCATATGTATATATTGCAGTTGATTGATTTTCCGCATTTTCTTTTAGCGGATGAGACCCTATACGCCGTTAGTAAGCGGATATATATTTTATAAAATCCCATATACCGCGATATTCCATCTTGAAACGGAATTGGTATTGTGCTAATGTCTGTGGATGCAGGAAAATAGGTTGGAGGGATCCAACTGGATTCCTCACAAATATTTATTTGATTCATATATTGTGACATTTGATTGTTATCATGGATGATATATGATGTTTGAAAATCGTGATTGACTATTGATGTGTTGCATCATCGGATCCAATTTTGAAAGTTTAAAAATAACGATTTTTATTTATAAAGGATTCTAAAGTGATTTTTGAAAGTATACGTTTATAAAATATTTTTGGAATTGATTTATTACAAATAAATAAACGTTATAATTTTTATGTTATAAAAATTATGATTTTTGAGGAATGTAGTTAAAAGTGATTTTTGAGAATATGGGATTAATGATTTGATAAAATAATTTAAACTGGGATTTTTGAATCTATTATAAAAAGTTTAAAAAATAGGATTTATGAAATTTGATTATTTTATAAATCAAAGTGATGAAATTATGAAGGACTTTGAAGATGTTTCAAAAGAATAATATAAATTGTTTTATATTAAAAGATTTATAAATCGATATTTATAAATTAAAAACATTAGAATTGTAAAACGAACTTTTCTAAGTGTTAGAATAAATTGTAAATGAATTTCATAAATAGAAATGGAATTATAGAATTATAACGGTGAAGTTATAAATGAAATTTTATAAACAGTAGGTTTATAAAATTTGTTAAGTTATTTAAAAGAATAAGATTTTGGATAAATGAATGAATCTTATAAGTTATAAGATTTATAAAATTTATGAAGTTTAAAGGAATGATTTTGTAAATAAATAAATTATAAGTATTTGACTTATAATATGAATTTTTAATATATCATTGTGATATGAATTGATATAGGTTAATAAAGGAATTTATAAAAGGAGTTGATATAAAATAAATAGAATAGAATTTATAAACGTTGTTTTATAAATTCGAAACGATTTACTTTGATAAGTAAATAGTTGTAATTTGTTAATGGAGTTATATTCATGTTTTAGACAGTGAATAATTCCTTAAAATAAAATGTATCGAAGTGATGAAATTTATTAACAAGGTATATTCACGTTTTTGAATGGTGAATAATAAGTTAAAGAAATTATTTAGAATGTGATGTTTTAAATAGAATTAAAACGATCTAACGATGTTTTAAAATATATTGAGATTCGAAATCATAGATTTCAACATTTATTGTTGAAATAGACGTTTTCGAGAAATAGAAGGAAATAGTAGATTATAACACTGTTGTTATAATAGAGGATTTCCGAAAGGAAATGTTTTATATAGTATTGGGATTATATATCTATTTTAATTTCGAATCCCTATACTAGTGATTTTGGGTTGTCGTAACGATGTTTTATGTAACGACCCGTATTTTTACGTGTCGATAAATCGTAGAATTTACAGGTTGTTAGTGTTGTTTGTGTTGTCTCTAGCCTGAGTCATATGGAGAGTAACTCGTGTGTTGGAGTATTGAGTCGTGACCGACTCATAAGTTGGAACGAGTTATGGAGTTAACTCGTGACTGAGTCTAGAGTTGCCGAGTTGAGTCTAGGTCGCATAACCGACCTAAGGAAGTTTAGGTCGTATGGCCGACCTAAGGTAGGGGCCGAGCTATAGGAGTTAACTGGATAGGGATTTGGACCGAGTTAAGAGTTAGAACGGCATAGGGGTTACCGACTTAAGATGAGAGGCGAGATAGGGGTCAAGGGATGAGTCGTGTACGGGTTACGACTCATAGGAGGCCGGCTTAAAAGTTAACTCGTATGGCCGAGTTAGCGTGTTGTTGAGTCGTTGGCTTGAGTCGGCAAAGGGTTGAGTCGGCCGTGTTTGATTGAAGCGTTGAGTCGTAGAGCCGTTGTGTAGCTAGGTTGTTGTCTCGGTTAGGCTTGGAGATGAGTCGTGGGGCGACTCAGGGATTGGGTCGGTAGAGTACGTTATCCCTTGTGTTGTTAGGTCGGTGGGCCGACTTAGTAGATAAGTCGTTGGGGACTTAGGCCTTTGAGTCGTGCATACGTGTTAGGTCGGGATAAGGCTTTGGCTTAGGTCGGCAGGAACTAGGTCGTGTAACCCTGTATGTGTTGTGTAGTTGGGTCGGCGTCTTGGGGATAAGTCGTAGGTAGTTGAGTCGTATAGGTCGGCAGAGTGTTGGGTCGTATGGGGTCGCTTAGGTCGTGAGTCGGCAAGGATGAGTCGGCAAGGATGAGTCGGGGACGACCTAATAGCGAGCTCCGAGTTAAGAAGTTGGCCGAGTTAAGGGGGATTCCAGCCTATAAATAGAGGGGTTTGGCTCACTTTTTGGCACCGGATTTCGAAGCGACGAAGTGCTGCCATTTTGGAACTCGACTTCGGTATTTTCTTCACTTCTTTCTCTACTTCTATCAAGTGCTAACATCCATTGAAGATTGAAGATCAAGATCAAAGATCAAGAGCCAAAGTTGAAGATTTTCATCCGAAGAAGCTAGATTTCACCGTTTCAAGTGAAATTTCTCCGGATCAAGCTCAAGTCCTTGCTGTCCAGATCTGAAGTTGATTGATTTTAGGTTGTTTTGGTGATTTGGTGAGTGGTAGTTATCTCTCACGCGGATCCAAAGGAGTATATTGGATTGGTGGCATGTTTGGGTGTTAAAGTTAGAGATTTCATGCATTTTTCTTAGATCTAAGTCTAGATCCATGGTTTTTGAAGATGTTTACTTATGCAAGTTTGTTTAATAAGCATTAGAGACAAAACCCATGTTTTATAATTGATAGATCTATGCTAAAAACCATGATTTCACATATGTTGGACTTTTGCTCGTTTATTTACGAAATTGCCATTATAGTTGATATTGCTTAAATTGCTTAATAGATCTTGTTTGAATGATTGATTATTTGAATGTATGATTGATTTGATTGTTTCCAAGTTAGCTAGTAGTTGATTTGGAACAAGATGATGAAAGAGGATTCAAAAGCTATGGAAGAAGGCTCTTGAATGGTGAAAGCTGCTTAAGGCATATGTAGCGGATGTTGAAGCTCATATGTATAGATTGGATGATGTTGAGATGGGACTTTGCCATGATTTGATGAGGCAAACCATGTTGTTGAGTTGAGACTTTGCTTTGATGCGATGAAGCGAAGTATGATGTGAGTCTTGGCTTAATCCAAGCAGGGATCATTCCAAGCATGTTGATAACTTGAAGAGTAGTTCAAGTTGGTTGATAATGGATTGTTCAAGAGGTAGCTTGAGCTTGTATGAGGATAGTCGTCAAGAAGGATGGCTAGGAGGCTTGGATCTCGTCGTTGTTGAAGGTTCTAGCATGCTCAAAAGCAAGAGTACATGGGGCGCCCATAACGACTACAGGTAGGTAGTCGGGACACCCAAAAGACTACAGGTAGGTAGTTGAGTACTCTGGGCAAAGTAGATAAGTCCTAGGCACAAGGCAGTGTGCGGAGTTATGGTTAGAACCGGGGTTACCATTAGCCCTTGACAGATGGTCATTCAACTAACGGTGAAATCGAGGCAAGGATAACAGTGATAGCCAGAGTCATGGATGTTTGGTTGTATTATCATTCGGCTTCAAGAGCGGTGTTTTCTGGGTGCTTATCTGATCTTGGTTTAGGCCTTGGGGATTTGTATTTGGAAAACATCGTCCTTGACTCGAGTGGTATTCGCTTTACCTTAATTGTCTATGTTGTTATGCTTGCTTCTCCTTAGTGTATGTCTGGGGCTATCACTGTAGAAAGAGGTGGAGTGGGATGGTTTGGTTCCTATTCCTTTTATCCTTTATGCTCTTTTGGTATGCTTGATAGTTGATTTACTGCTCACTAAGACTTTGTCTGACTCAAGGTTTTATGTCTCCTCTTATTACCTTGGGCTGTTCATCCATGTCGGGATGGGCAGACTAGGTAGCAGGTGACAGGTGCTGTGCTAGGAGTTCTACGCTAAAGATGACGAAGACGAGCAGGAGGCTTTGCATATTAGTTTTCTTACTATATGTACTGGGTATCCGCTGCTGTATTTGGTTGAGTGATTTGTAGTGAGGCTTTCATGTATGGATTTGAGTAGATGATTGTATGAAACTACTGTGATGCTTATATGATGATGTTCTGTTCTATGGAGCTTCACTATATTATATTTCTCTATTGTATTTTATCCATGCGCTGTGAGTTATGCGATAGAGATTCTTCTGTTTTGTTTTACCCTGACTATCGTCCATGGCTGCCTGGCACACCTTTTAGCGCATTATTTCCTTGATTTGGTGCGGGAGTCATGGGCGGTCGTCACATTTGGTATCAAAGCTTTGGTTAATCGATTTTAGCCAACGCTCGCTGATGTAACTACGTAAGAGAGACGTAATTGTAATTTGATGGATGATTACTATATATAATATAGTAGTTTAGAAGGGTTTGAACTCCTTATGCAGTTGTTTCTTAAGGTGTTCTAATCATTCTTATTTACAGATATTAAGGATGAGTCGAAGTGAGAGACAAGCTGCGAGGGGTAGCCGTGATGCTAGGGAAGCTGTTGATTATGCTCCTATGTTTGAGGCCATGATGACTTCAATCATGAGGAGAATACCAGCTTCAGGATCATCTGTGGATGTGGGAGTTCAAGTCCAAGCTCCGAGACCGGTGGATTTTGCCAAGCTTTGCAAGGATTATACTGCTCTTGGAGGGAAAGTTTTCTTGGGGACGGAGTCGACTATTGAGGTGCAGAGATGGATTGATGCTTGCAAAAGAATCTTTGGTGACTTAGGGATTGAGGATGCAACTAAGAGGAAGCTTGCATCGAGACAGCTTCAGGGAAGAGCTGCTGATTGGTGGAATTCTATCACCATCGATACTCCAGAAGAAGAGATTACTTGGGAGCAATTCCAAGTTAGATTTGAAGCTAAGTTCATCTCTACTTCCCAGAAATCTGTCTTGTTTAAGAGGTTTGTGGAGCTCAAGCAAGGGGGAAGGCCTGTTCTTGAGTACATTTCTGAGTTTGAAGCTTTGTCTAAGTATGCCAGATCGTATATTGATTCTCCCTACCAGAAGAATGAAAAGTTTGTGACTGGTCTGGATGCTTATCTTGGGAGGCAGTTAGTGGATCATCTGGACGATCCATTTGAGAAGCTTGTGGAAAAAGCTCTTAGGCATGAGAGTTTGTTTCCTAGGGAAAGTTCTGTCGTTTCTGTAACCAGGGAAGGATCTAAACCACAGCAGAGTGGCAATAAGAAGAGGAAACAACAGCAACAGAGGGGTAGGGATGGCCAGAAGAAGCCGAAGAGTGAAGTGACTTGCTATAACTGCCAGCAGAAGGGCCATCTTTACAAAGATTGTAAGAATCCCAAAGTGCCGGGAAAGTGTTACAACTGTGATAAGCTGGGACATATCAAGAAGGATTGTCCAGAACCGAGGAAAGATAGGCAGGTTGTGCAAGCCTATGCTTTGGGGGCTGTTCCATCGTCTTCGAAAGCTCCTACTGCTGAAGAGAAGGGGAAGAGTGTGGTTGTTCAAGGTACTCTTTCTATTTGTGGTGTTCCAGTTAGAGTGTTGTTTGATACTGGAGCGTCGCATTCTTTTGTTTGTGATGATTTGGTAAGCCGGTTAGGTATGAAACCGGATATTGTTGATAGGCCATTGGTTGTGACTAATCCGGTAGGGGGTTCGTCATGTTTGTGTATGTTATGTCGTGGTCTAGTTGTGTCGAGTCATGATTGCTCGTTTGTTTGTGATTGCTTTGTTCTGAACTTTGCGGGGTTCGGAATTATTTTGGGTATGGACTGGCTTAGGAAGTATGCGGCTAGGATTGATTGTGAGAGGCTTGAGGTGACAGTCGGGAATGTGGAAGGGCGAAAGGTTGTGATACGATGTAAGCATGAAGAAGGCGTCTTCATGAGCTTCATGTATTCGCTAGTTGTTCCACGGGATGGACTGTCATCGGTGCCTATTGTGAATGAGTTTGAGAATGTCTTTGAGGAAGTCAAAGGGTTGCCGCCGCATAGGGAGATCGAGTTTCGTATCGATCTAGTTGAGGGAGCCAGACCTGTTGTGATGCCTCTTAGGCGGATGGCACCGAGGGAGCAGCAAGAGCTGAAGGTGCAAGTTGATGACCTTTTGCGGAAAGGATTCATTCGGAGAAGTGTGTCCGAATGGGGTGCGCCCGTTGTGTTCGCAACCAAAACGGATGGATCGTTGAGGTTGTGTGTTGATTATCGTGAGCTGAATAAGGTGACTAGGAAGAACAAGTATCCATTGCCGAGAATAGATGACTTGTTTGATCAGCTTCACGAGGCTAAGGTGTTTTCTCAGATGGATTTGGCAACGGGATTTCACCAGTTGAGAGTGGCGAAGGATAGTGTGCCGAAGACTGCTTTCAGGACACCATCCGGGTTTTATGAGTGGCTGGTAATGCCGTTTGGGTTGACTAACGCGCCAGCATATTTTGTGGATCTTATGAATAGAGTGTTCAGAGATCAGTTGAATAAGTTCGTGCTTGTGTTCGTGGATGATATTTTGGTTTATTCCAGAACTGAGGAAGAGCACAAGACGCACTTGAGGATTGTTTTAGGAATCTTACGGAAACATCAGCTGAAGGCTAAGTTTTCGAAGTGTCACTTCTGGAAGAATGAAGTGAGGTTCTTAGGTCATGTTATTTCTGGAAATGGAATAGCGGTTGATCCCGCTAAGGTGGCAGCGATCCAGGATTGGGTTAGGCCTAAGAATGCATCTGATGTGAGAAGTTTTCTTGGATTAGCAGGATATTATCGTCGGTTTATCAAAGACTTTTCCAAGATAGCTGCACCGTTGACAGGATTGACGAAGAAGAACCAAGTGTTCAGATGGGATGATAAGTGTGAGCAAGCTTTCGTAATCCTGAAAGAGCGACTGACGAGCGCTCCTGTTTTGACTATTCCAAGTGGGAATGATGAGATGGTGGTTTACACCGATGCATGTGGCACTGGACTAGGAGCGGTGCTAATGCAGAAGCATAAAGTTGTTGCGTATGCTAGTCGACAACTAAAGCCGCATGAAAGGAATTATCCGACTCATGATTTGGAGTTAGCGGCGATTGTGTTTGCTTTGAAGATGTGGAGACACTATCTATTGGGAGTTAGATTCGAGCTGTTTACAGATCATAAGTCGTTGAAGTATCTGTTTTCCCAAAAGGATTTGAATCTTCGACAGCAAAGGTGGCTAGAGTTCTTAGCATCGTATGATTTTGGTATAGCCTATACTCCAGGGAAAGGTAACGCAGTGGCTGATGCGTTAAGTCGAAGACATGCAGGATTGGGAGCCATGTTTTCGGAATGGAAGAGTCTTGAGTATTTGGCTGGATTTGATTTCAGGCCTAGATGTGAATTGGAACCTGAGATGTTGGCAAACTTATCGATAAGGCCTACTCTTGTGGAAAGAATTGGCGAGAGGCAAAGGAGAGATGATAAGCTTATCAAGATTATCCGTGATTTGGAATCCGGATTTGATCCAGAAAAGGATAAAGGATTTGAAGTCGATCGAGAGGGTTGGCTTCGAAAGCAAGGGCGACTAGTTGTTCCCGATGTAGATGGATTGAGAGATGAAGTTCTGAGGGAGAGTCATCACTCGAAGTTGACAATTCATCCAGGTGGAAATAAGATGTATCGGGATATGAAGAGAACCTACTACTGGGAAGGTATGAAGAAGGATGTTGGAAATTTTATTTCCAAGTGTATGAATTGCCAGTTGGTGAAAGCTGAGCAGAAGAAGCCCAGTGGATTGCTTCAGCCATTAGAGGTTCCTACATGGAAGTGGGAGCAAGTGTCGATGGACTTTATCGATGGTCTACCTAGGACAAGAGCAGGGAATGAAGGGATTTGGGTCATAGTAGATCGTTTGACCAAGAGTGCAAGGTTCATTCCTGTTCGATCGACTAGGACTGCATCGAAGTTGGCTGAATTATATGTGAAGTGGATAGTTCGTTTCCATGGTGTTCCGAAGAGTATAGTGAGCGATCGAGATCCATTGTTCACTAGTAGATTTTGGAAGAGCTTCCAGGAAGTTTTGGGAACTGAGTTGTGTTTGAGTACAGCTTATCACCCTCAAACAGATGGTCAGACTGAGAGAGTCAACCGAGTTTTGGAAGATCTTCTTAGAGCATGTGTTTTGGACTTCGGAGGATCATGGGAAGATCACCTTCATTTGGTGGAGTTTGCTTATAATAACAGTTATCAGTCGAGTATCGGTATGGCACCATATGAGGCATTATATGGAAGACCGTGTAACTCTCCGACATGTTGGTTGGAAACTGGAGAAAAGATGATACTTGGGCCAGAGATGATTCGACAGACTTCAGATTGTATAGAGATCATTCGGCAACGAATGAAGGCAGCCCAAGATCGTCAGAAAAGTTATGCCGATAATCGTCGTAAGGATTTGGAATTCGACGTAGGTGATATGGTTTTTGTGAAGATTTCTCCTCTGAAGAGTGTCATTAGATTCGGGAAGAAAGGAAAGTTAACTCCGAGATTTGTTGGACCATTCCCGATTATCGAGCGTATTGGAAAGCTCGCTTATAGATTGGAGTTACCGGAAAAGATGGCGGGTGTGCACAGTGTTTTTCATGTATCTTATCTACGGAAGTATATGCACGACCCAACTACGGTGGTTTCTGCTGATAGCTGTGAAGACTTGGAGGTTGATCCAGTTGTTTCGAGACCTCGTAAGCCGCTTCGTATTGTTGAAACCGATACGAAACAGCTTAGGAGGAAGACGATTACGTTGCTCAAGGTACAATGGAGTGATGATGTTAACGACTGTACGTGGGAGGAGGAAGAGAGGATGAAGGCAGCTCATCCCGAACTCTTCGAGGTATGGCCCTAAAGTGTCGTGACATCTCATGAATTTGTAGCTTGTTCTAAGTCTTAGAATTCTGCATGCTAGGTTAGAATTGGTTGCATGGATTGTTGATTGCCATGGATGATAAGCATGCGGAATAATTTTGATTGCTATTGTTTGCTTGGAATTTCGGGGGCGAAATTCCTAAGGGGGAGAGAATGTAACGACCCGTATTTTTACGTGTCGATAAATCGTAGAATTTACAGGTTGTTAGTGTTGTTTGTGTTGTCTCTAGCCTGAGTCATATGGAGAGTAACTCGTGTGTTGGAGTATTGAGTCGTGACCGACTCATAAGTTGGAACGAGTTATGGAGTTAACTCGTGACTGAGTCTAGAGTTGCCGAGTTGAGTCTAGGTCGCATAACCGACCTAAGGAAGTTTAGGTCGTATGGCCGACCTAAGGTAGGGGCCGAGCTATAGGAGTTAACTGGATAGGGATTTGGACCGAGTTAAGAGTTAGAACGGCATAGGGGTTACCGACTTAAGATGAGAGGCGAGATAGGGGTCAAGGGATGAGTCGTGTACGGGTTACGACTCATAGGAGGCCGGCTTAAAAGTTAACTCGTATGGCCGAGTTAGCGTGTTGTTGAGTCGTTGGCTTGAGTCGGCAAAGGGTTGAGTCGGCCGTGTTTGATTGAAGCGTTGAGTCGTAGAGCCGTTGTGTAGCTAGGTTGTTGTCTCGGTTAGGCTTGGAGATGAGTCGTGGGGCGACTCAGGGATTGGGTCGGTAGAGTACGTTATCCCTTGTGTTGTTAGGTCGGTGGGCCGACTTAGTAGATAAGTCGTTGGGGACTTAGGCCTTTGAGTCGTGCATACGTGTTAGGTCGGGATAAGGCTTTGGCTTAGGTCGGCAGGAACTAGGTCGTGTAACCCTGTATGTGTTGTGTAGTTGGGTCGGCGTCTTGGGGATAAGTCGTAGGTAGTTGAGTCGTATAGGTCGGCAGAGTGTTGGGTCGTATGGGGTCGCTTAGGTCGTGAGTCGGCAAGGATGAGTCGGCAAGGATGAGTCGGGGACGACCTAATAGCGAGCTCCGAGTTAAGAAGTTGGCCGAGTTAAGGGGGATTCCAGCCTATAAATAGAGGGGTTTGGCTCACTTTTTGGCACCGGATTTCGAAGCGACGAAGTGCTGCCATTTTGGAACTCGACTTCGGTATTTTCTTCACTTCTTTCTCTACTTCTATCAAGTGCTAACATCCATTGAAGATTGAAGATCAAGATCAAAGATCAAGAGCCAAAGTTGAAGATTTTCATCCGAAGAAGCTAGATTTCACCGTTTCAAGTGAAATTTCTCCGGATCAAGCTCAAGTCCTTGCTGTCCAGATCTGAAGTTGATTGATTTTAGGTTGTTTTGGTGATTTGGTGAGTGGTAGTTATCTCTCACGCGGATCCAAAGGAGTATATTGGATTGGTGGCATGTTTGGGTGTTAAAGTTAGAGATTTCATGCATTTTTCTTAGATCTAAGTCTAGATCCATGGTTTTTGAAGATGTTTACTTATGCAAGTTTGTTTAATAAGCATTAGAGACAAAACCCATGTTTTATAATTGATAGATCTATGCTAAAAACCATGATTTCACATATGTTGGACTTTTGCTCGTTTATTTACGAAATTGCCATTATAGTTGATATTGCTTAAATTGCTTAATAGATCTTGTTTGAATGATTGATTATTTGAATGTATGATTGATTTGATTGTTTCCAAGTTAGCTAGTAGTTGATTTGGAACAAGATGATGAAAGAGGATTCAAAAGCTATGGAAGAAGGCTCTTGAATGGTGAAAGCTGCTTAAGGCATATGTAGCGGATGTTGAAGCTCATATGTATAGATTGGATGATGTTGAGATGGGACTTTGCCATGATTTGATGAGGCAAACCATGTTGTTGAGTTGAGACTTTGCTTTGATGCGATGAAGCGAAGTATGATGTGAGTCTTGGCTTAATCCAAGCAGGGATCATTCCAAGCATGTTGATAACTTGAAGAGTAGTTCAAGTTGGTTGATAATGGATTGTTCAAGAGGTAGCTTGAGCTTGTATGAGGATAGTCGTCAAGAAGGATGGCTAGGAGGCTTGGATCTCGTCGTTGTTGAAGGTTCTAGCATGCTCAAAAGCAAGAGTACATGGGGCGCCCATAACGACTACAGGTAGGTAGTCGGGACACCCAAAAGACTACAGGTAGGTAGTTGAGTACTCTGGGCAAAGTAGATAAGTCCTAGGCACAAGGCAGTGTGCGGAGTTATGGTTAGAACCGGGGTTACCATTAGCCCTTGACAGATGGTCATTCAACTAACGGTGAAATCGAGGCAAGGATAACAGTGATAGCCAGAGTCATGGATGTTTGGTTGTATTATCATTCGGCTTCAAGAGCGGTGTTTTCTGGGTGCTTATCTGATCTTGGTTTAGGCCTTGGGGATTTGTATTTGGAAAACATCGTCCTTGACTCGAGTGGTATTCGCTTTACCTTAATTGTCTATGTTGTTATGCTTGCTTCTCCTTAGTGTATGTCTGGGGCTATCACTGTAGAAAGAGGTGGAGTGGGATGGTTTGGTTCCTATTCCTTTTATCCTTTATGCTCTTTTGGTATGCTTGATAGTTGATTTACTGCTCACTAAGACTTTGTCTGACTCAAGGTTTTATGTCTCCTCTTATTACCTTGGGCTGTTCATCCATGTCGGGATGGGCAGACTAGGTAGCAGGTGACAGGTGCTGTGCTAGGAGTTCTACGCTAAAGATGACGAAGACGAGCAGGAGGCTTTGCATATTAGTTTTCTTACTATATGTACTGGGTATCCGCTGCTGTATTTGGTTGAGTGATTTGTAGTGAGGCTTTCATGTATGGATTTGAGTAGATGATTGTATGAAACTACTGTGATGCTTATATGATGATGTTCTGTTCTATGGAGCTTCACTATATTATATTTCTCTATTGTATTTTATCCATGCGCTGTGAGTTATGCGATAGAGATTCTTCTGTTTTGTTTTACCCTGACTATCGTCCATGGCTGCCTGGCACACCTTTTAGCGCATTATTTCCTTGATTTGGTGCGGGAGTCATGGGCGGTCGTCACATTTTACGCAACATTCGTTTTGGCCCAAATAAATATGGTTAAGTGAATGATTTCCTTAAAGAATGAAATATATACTTAATTTCGATTAGAGTATATTAAATATTTTCTAAGCGTAGAAAATAAAAAGACTTGTGAATTACTTATTCAATAAGTATGGAAATGTTTTCCAATATAAAGTGAATATGTTGAGAATTTATCTTTTTGAAGATAAATTGAAAATGAATATTTGAAATCATATATTCATAAATATTTTGGAAATATAAATTCAATATGGAATTTATAAATGGAATTTGGAAAATGGCTTTAAAAATAAATATTGATTTATTTTTGAAGTATGGAAAGTTTATATCTTCTAAAGATATCTTTGGAAATTAAATAATTTGGAAAATTATTTGGATTTTGGTGATGTTGTGCATATCCATTGATAGTTCAATAATCGACTATCGATATTTACCTTTGAATGGTATTTGTTGTGAATTGTTTGAAATTGAATGCCACACTTATTTTTTTAAAAATAAGCGCTCACTATTCGGGTTAACCGGGAAAGGACCTTGGGGTCGTATAACCCATTCCGAATATGTGATACGTCGTTATGAATTGCATTCGAAGACCGGTGTTGAAGACCGGATATTTTCGAAAACGTAAGGGTTTCTTGTTGATTGTCTCTGCACTGGCTGATCCCCGGTATAGAGATCTCCATAAGTGATGGGGAATCCGATCAGGATTGTGGATATCCGGATTGCAAGGACTACTTTGTAAGTGCCTTCGGTTCTGTTCGAGCCCGGAACAGACTTGTATGGATTGTATGTCTGACATTACAAGTTGAGATATAAAGCCGATTTCTTTCAAATATATTTCTGTTGGTGGCGGAGAATTTATTCTTTTAGCTTAACACCCTTCTCTGAGACGTACGAGCTCAGAGGTTATGTAGTTGAAGGTTATCAGCGATATATTCCCAATTTGGTAATGTGACATACTGAGTGTTGCTGTGAAATGATCATTGTGTTGATTATTTGTGATAGGATCATTTGTTTGATCGTCTATCCTGGTGATCATTTCTATGATCATTTGTTTACCCAAAGCATGGCTTTTGTACAAAGTGTGTTTTTGTGGACGAAACTTCGTCGAGCCTCACATCCCGGAATGGTCAAAACAGGAAAGATGCGGCAAGGTTATGAGGGGTAGCTCCCTTTAGGGTATGTGCATTTCCTTCTGGAAAGGGTGGTATCATGGTATGGAGCCCAGATACTTACTCATGTTGATACACTATATTTATTACTGTGTGGTGTTGTTGGTGACGAGCGCTCGGTTAAAGGTCCAATGGGACCGGGGGATGCCATATTCGTGTAGTAGTTACCTAGTGATAAAGGTAACCCGGCCTTGTGTTGGCAGAGAGCTGGTTAAGTTCTCGGGGACGTCCAGCCAGAGGCGTTTCCATGTGGCAATGGGAAGTTCCTTGGCCTGACCATTTGTTGGAAATCCAAAGAAATAATACGAGACTTGTACGGTATTAGTTGTATAACCTGCTATGGAATGTGGCGGTAACCTGCTATTGAACATGGTAGCTATAGTAGGCATAAGTGCGGAATGTCTATGCTGGCTAAGATTTATATCTTTATTTTCGAAATGATTTTCCTCTACACTATGCACTAATAATAATATCAAAATGTTATTTTAAATGCGTATCAAGCATCTTTGACTATCATAAGGAGAAATCTCCTCTGATTCTGCGTTTGCATGTGTGTGTGTGCGGGAGGCCTTATGGTAGTCTCATTTTTAAAAGCATTGCGAATTGAATTTAAAATATTCTTCTATTTTGATTTTAAAGTAAATAAACTGTTTTGAGTTCTCACACCAGTCACATGACTGACTCGGAGTTTATTGTTTTCCTTCCTAAACTCTGGGTGCCCACCAATTTCCACACGGGCAGTCAAGAGTTAGGTTTATCAGGATATTGTGGATATTCTGGAGTTGCTGGAGGCAAGCTGGATGGCATGGCGTATTACTTAATATAGTATTTCTTTTTCCGCTGTTTGTTGTTGTTGTTGTTGTTGTTGTTGTACACTCTGATGATTTGATGTAATGTAATATAATGTAATGTAATAACTGATATAGTTCTTTGTTTAAAGATTATTCATTTATTATTATATGTTGTTCCGTTGCGAATTGTGAGATTCTGATGTTGTTTTCTGTTCCGTTCTATTTTAAAATTTTCTATTGTCTATTTTTCTCTATTTCCTATCTTTCTTATCTCTTCTTCTACCTCTTTCTCTTTTCTTAAATTCTTCTTTCTAAAACCCATAACATTTCGGTTTTTCCGGCCTTCGATTTCTCGGCAGTCGATAAAGTGAGTATCGATGTTGAATTTTCGAAAGTCGAAAATTTCCGACCGTTACATTTGGTATCAGAGCATATGGTTAAGCGACAACCATGGTTCTGTTGGGTATTACTCGTTAGAGATAGAGTCAGCAGTACTCTAGAATGAGTTTGAGAGTAATAATAGATATGAGAGCGTATTTGTAAGTGAATATAAAATTGTTTTTGAATCGGGTAAATAAGATATTTTTGCCCGAAACTATTTTGTATAGAAAAGAAATGATTTTCTATGAATTATTATCATCAGTATATGGAATTAAATAAGATAAAATGGATTGAATTCAAGTAAACTAACTTGATAAATCATTAATTCATGGACTGATGAATTTGAATTTGAATTGGTTAAATTAAAGTTTAGTCGTGAGCTAAATTTGAAAATAAATTTGAATTTGTATATAAATTCAAGTAATTAAAAGAAATAAATTGAAATTCTCTTTGTTAGTAATTAAGTAAATTCGAGGTGAACTGAATATAGAAATTGAAAATTGAAATGAATTAGTGAATGAAGCTAATTTAAAGTAAGCATATGAATTAGCAAATGAAAGTTAATCGATAGAATTCAATATTTAGAATTGAGAATTGAATTCGAATGAATTTGAAATTGTGAATTGAATTGAAATGTGAAATTGAATGAGAATGAATATGCAACTTCAATAGTGAAGTAAAAATGTATAAGAAGTATATGTTGGAAATTTTGTAATAGAATTAGCAAAATAGTTTGAATGTTGGATTTGGATGCTACTGTTAGCAGGATATACAGGTATATAAAGGAATTGAGATTTTGATTTCAAAGATAAAATTGAATTGCTCGACAAAAAGGTACGTATTTCAATTTCAGTATGAGATTTGATGACTTTCTTCTCTAGCCACTTGGCTTTTCTCTTTTCTTTTTTAATTCTGAGGGGTCGTGGTGCCATTTTGTAGTCGTGCCGAGCTAGCCGCGCAAAGGAGACGCTGGCGAAATTTTTCGAAAATTTAGGGTGTTAGAAAAATTTTGAGAAATTTTGAAAGTTTGAAATTTGAATTTGAATTTAAATTTAAATTGTTAGGAAAACAATGTTGTTTGGAACTCATAATTGAAGTTGGAAAGCTAGTTGAAATGATAGTGAATCATTAGTAAAAAGATTTAGGTTAGAAAGTTGATAAAACTATTTGGATTGTGAAAAGTAGTTAATGGGATAAGGGCATTCTTCTTAACTTGTAATTTCGGGACGAAATTCTTTTAAGAGGGAAAGATTGTAACGACCCAGAATTTTAATAATTTAATTTGAGAATATTCTATTAATTTTAAATATTTGAATGATGGTTTGAATTGAATTTCAAATTATCAGAATAAATTTAGTGATTAAATTATAGAATTTAATCTATTGAAAGTTGAATAAAAATTTGAATCTTCAATTTTAAGCTGAAGAAAAATATTTCAAAGGCTTGTAAAATTCATATTGATAATATTGAAGATTTTAGAAGCTTCAGAATTTAATTTGGAAGTGAATTATTCAGTTTTGAAATTAAATCGTTTAAATCGATATTTAAAAATAGCCGTCCGAGGCACAGTCTCGGAATTCGACGAAACCAGTTCCATTGAGTACGGAATATTGAATTTTTGCCGGATTTCAAATTTCGTATTTTTTGGAGTTGATATGTGATCACACGACGAATAAACACGTCGAAATCAAATTGAATCCAATTTAAATTTAAATATTTAAGTCAACACACACCACGTTATCTCCTTTGTTTCAGCCTAAAATCACGAAAACGAGATCGTGCAAACCATACTCTTTCACGTTTTAAATAACCATCTCCTTCTTCTGTTCGTTCAAAAGCAAATCAAGCAGAGGAAAAAAAAGAAAAAAAAAATAAAATAAATGGCCGCAGCCGCGATTTGGAGGCGCGAGGAGATGGGGGATGGCGACGGCGGCGTCGATTTGGGGGCGCGCGGCAGCGACACGAGGCTAGGCGATTGGGGGGCGACGCGAAGAGTGACGGCGCACGCTCGCGCGTGTTTGCGCGTGGGGGAGGCGTTTACGGCGACAACAAGCGGCGGCGTGGGGAGGCGAATCGCGCGTGGGCCGATGGTGTTGAGGTGATGCGTGCTCGCGCGTGAGTGAGGGGTGCCGTTGTGGAGTCGGCGACGCGATTCGATGGTATCGCGATGGTTATCGAACACGGCAGATAAGTATTTTTGTTTTTTTTATCTTATTTGATTTTGTTTTAAATTTAAACTGATTATTGATATATATTAAAATTAAAAGAGATATATTTATGCAGTTTTGATGTTTTGTATGAATATGCAGTTAGGAAAATAAATAAATAATAGGAAACAAGAAGAAAATTTAGTTTTTAATAACTAAAAATAAATTGTAAAAGAAATTTGGTTAGAAATTTAACTTATTTGATAAAATGACTTATCAAAAGAAAATATTATTTATTTTTGGAAAAATGGGTAATTAAGGACTAAAAGATAGTGTATTGAAAATAGGAGATTTATAAAAAAAAAATCGAATTTGTTAGTTAAACAAATTTATTCAAAGAAGTTGATTTAAAATAAATATATTTATTTTAAAATAAAATCTGGGTTAAAAAGAGAAAAATTTAATCACTAAGTTAGATTGAATCATTAATAATTAAATTTATCGAAATTTAATTTATTCGATTGATTCGAGTATTAATAAATTGTGTAAAATATTTATACTAGGTATAAATGAAGAAAACAAGTTGAATTGGAAGTGGATGGCAAACGGGAATAAAGGTGAGAACTTCTCACTCAAAAGGAATTTTGTTGTTTATTTAAATTTTAAATAGTTAGATTTAAAATTAATTGACTGTGTTGATTGAATGATTGAATGAGGATTGTTATATATATATTGGATGTGAATAGACCCTATACGCCGTTAGTAAGCGGAGGTTATTTATTACACACATATACCGCGATATTCCACCTTGAAGTGGAATTGGTATTATATTATATATATAGCAATATATATATATTGGCATATGTATATATTGCAGTTGATTGATTTCCCGCATTTTCTTTTAGTGGATGAGACCCTATACGCCGTTAGTAAGCGGATATATATTTTATAAAATCCCATATACCGCGATATTCCGTCTTGAAACGGAATTGGTATTGTGCTAATGTCTGTGGATGCAGGAAAACAGGTTGGAGGGATCCAACTGGATTCCTCACAAATATTTATTTGATTCATATATTGTGATATTTGATTGTTATCATGGATGATATATGATGTTTGAAAATCGTGATTGACTATTGATGTGTTGCATCATCGGATCCAATTTTGAAAGTTTAAAAATAACGATTTTTATTTATAAAGGATTCTAAAGTGATTTTTGAAAGTATACGTTTATAAAATATTTTTGGAATTGATTTATTACAAATAAATAAACGTTATAATTTTTATGTTATAAAAATTATGATTTTTGAGGAATGTAGTTAAAAGTGATTTTTGAGAATATGGGATTAATGATTTGATAAAATAATTTAAACTGGGATTTTTGAATCTATTATAAAAAGTTTAAAAAATAGGATTTATGAAATTTGATTATTTTATAAATCAAAGTGATGAAATTATGAAGGACTTTGAAGATGTTTCAAAAGAATAATATAAATTGTTTTATATTAAAAGATTTATAAATCGATATTTATAAATTAAAAACATTAGAATTGTAAAACGAACTTTTCTAAGTGTTAGAATAAATTGTAAATGAATTTCATAAATAGAAATGGAATTACAGAATTATAACGGTGAAGTTATAAATGAAATTTTATAAACAGTAGGTTTATAAAATTTGTTAAGTTATTTAAAAGAATAAGATTTTGGATAAATGAATGAATCTTATAAGTTATAAGATTTATAAAATTTATGAAGTTTAAAGGAATGATTTTGTAAATAAATAAATTATAAGTATTTGACTTATAATATGAATTTTTAATATATCATTGTGATACGAATTGATATAGGTTAATAAAGGAATTTATAAAAGGAGTTGATATAAAATAAATAGAATAGAATTTATAAACGTTGTTTTATAAATTCGAAACGATTTACTTTGATAAGTAAATAGTTGTAATTTGTTAATGGAGTTATATTCATATTTTAGACAGTGAATAATTCCTTAAAATAAAATGAATCGAAGTGATGAAATTTATTAACAAGGTATATTCACGTTTTTGAATGGTGAATAATAAGTTAAAGAAATTATTTAGAATGTGATGTTTTAAATAGAATTAAAACGATCTAACGATGTTTTAAAATATATTGAGATTCGAAATCATAGATTTCAACATTTATTGTTGAAATAGACGTTTTCGAGAAATAGAAGGAAATAGTAGATTATAACACTGTTGTTATAATAGAGGATTTCCGAAAGGAAATGTTTTATATAGTATTGGGATTATATATCTATTTTAATTTCGAATCCCTATACTAGTGATTTTGGGTTGTCGTAACGATGTTTTACGCAACATTCGTTTTGGCCCAAATAAATATGGTTAAGTGAATGATTTCCTTAAAGAATGAAATATATACTTAATTTCGATTAGAGTATATTAAATATTTTCTAAGCGTAGAAAATAAAAAGACTTGTGAATTACTTATTCAATAAGTATGGAAATGTTTTCCAATATAAAGTGAATATGTTGAGAATTTATCTTTTTGAAGATAAATTGAAAATGAATATTTGAAATCATATATTCATAAATATTTTGGAAATGTAAATTCAATATGGAATTTATAAATGGAATTTGGAAAATGGCTTTAAAAATAAATATTGATTTATTTTTGAAGTATGGAAAGTTTATATCTTCTAAAGATATCTTTGGAAATTAAATAATTTGGAAAATTATTTGGATTTTGGTGATGTTGTGCATATCCATTGATAGTTCAATAATCGACTATCGATATTTACCTTTGAATGGTATTTGTTGTGAATTGTTTGAAATTGAATGCCACACTTATTTTTTTAAAAATAAGCGCTCACTATTCGGGTTAACCGGGAAAGGACCTTGGGGTCGTATAACCCATTCCGAATATGTGATACGTCGTTATGAATTGCATTCGAAGACCGGTGTTGAAGACCGGATATTTTCGAAAACGTAAGGGTTTCTTGTTGATTGTCTCTGCACTGGCTGATCCCCGGTATAGAGATCTCCATAAGTGATGGGGAATCCGATCAGGATTGTGGATATCTGGATTGCAAGGACTACTTTGTAAGTGCCTTCGGTTCTGTTCGAGCCCGGAACAGACTTGTATGGATTGTATGTCTGACATTACAAGTTGAGATATAAAGCCGATTTCTTTCAAATATATTTCTGTTGGTGGCGGAGAATTTATTCTTTTAGCTTAACACCCTTCTCTGAGACGTACGAGCTCAGAGGTTATGTAGTTGAAGGTTATCAGCGATATATTCCCAATTTGGTAATGTGACATACTGAGTGTTGCTGTGAAATGATCATTGTGTTGATTATTTGTGATAGGATCATTTGTTTGATCGTCTATCCTGGTGATCATTTCTATGATCATTTGTTTACCCAAAGCATGGCTTTTGTACAAAGTGTGTTTTTGTGGACGAAACTTCGTCGAGCCTCACATCCCGGAATGGTCAAAACAGGAAAGATGCGGCAAGGTTATGAGGGGTAGCTCCCTTTAGGGTATGTGCATTTCCTTCTGGAAAGGGTGGTATCATGGTATGGAGCCCAGATACTTACTCATGTTGATACACTATATTTATTACTGTGTGGTGTTGTTGGTGACGAGCGCTCGGTTAAAGGTCCAATGGGACCGGGGGATGCCATATTCGTGTAGTAGTTACCTAGTGATAAAGGTAACCCGGCCTTGTGTTGGCAGAGAGCTGGTTAAGTTCTCGGGGACGTCCAGCCAGAGGCGTTTCCATGTGGCAATGGGAAGTTTCTTGGCCTGACCATTTGTTGTAAATCCAAAGAAACAATACGAGACTTGTACGGTATTAGTTGTATAACCTGCTATGGAATGTGGCGGTAACCTGCTATTGAACATGGTAGTTATAGTAGGCATAAGTGCGGAATGTCTATGCTGGCTAAGATTTATATCTTTATTTTCGAAATGATTTTCCTCTACACTATGCACTGATAATAATATCAAAATGTTATTTTAAATGCGTATCAAGCATCTTTGACTATCATAAGGAGAAATCTCCTCCGATTCTGCGTTTGCATGTGTGTGTGTGCGGGAGGCCTTATGGTAGTCTCATTTTTAAAAGCATTGCGAATTAAATTTAAAATATTCTTCTATTTTGATTTTAAAGTAAATAAACTGTTTTGAGTTCTCACACCAGTCACATGACTGACTCGGAGTTTATTGTTTTCCTTCCTAAACTCTGGGTGCCCACCAATTTCCACACGGGCAGTCAAGAGTTAGGTTTATCAGGATATTATGGATATTCTGGAGTTGCTGGAGGCAAGCTGGATGGCATGGCGTATTACTTAATATAGTATTTCTTTTTCCGCTGTTTGTTGTTGTTGTTGTACACTCTTATGATTTGATGTAATGTAATATAATGTAATGTAATAACTGATATAGTTCTTTGTTTAAAGATTATTCATTTATTATTATATGTTGTTCCGCTGCGAATTGTGAGATTCTGATGTTGTTTTCTGTTCCGTTCTATTTTAAAATTTTCTATTGTCTATTTTTCTCTATTTCCTATCTTTCTTATCTCTTCTTCTACCTCTTTCTCTTTTCTTAAATTCTTCTTTCTAAAACCCATAACATTTCGGTTTTTCCGGCCTTCGATTTCTCAGCAGTCGATAAAGTGAGTATCGATGTTGAATTTTCGAAAGTCGAAAATTTCCGACCGTTACAAGATGATCTGCTTGTCTTGTTTATCTATTTCACTCCCAGTTATCCTGTTGATTCCAGTATTGTATTCAGCTTGTACTTGGTTATCATACTTAGACTTCCGTTGTACTTTATTTCTTCTGTTGTATCTTATTTAACTCTAATATATTTATATAGTAGCTTCATGAACTACTATTTCTTTTACTTCCGCTGCACTATTATTACTGTGTATGTGATCTGTGATTATTATTTACCGTGTATTCTGAGATTTGCTAAATTTTATTTACAACGCGGTATTTTGAGCAATTCAAGTCCGACATGTGCGGATGCGAATGGTTGAAAATACCAGGTTGTTACAGTTGGTATTAGAGCTTTGGTAGCTCTAGGCAAAACTCAGCATATGGAGTGAATGTACTTACAGAATCACTTTCGTTCGAGTGTGAATCTTTCTCTTTGATTCGAATTTCCTTTGAATTTTGGAACGTTCCCTACGGTTCCAAAATCCATTCGTGTTCCTGACTATTTATCTTCATTTGATTTTGGAATATTCCATAACACCACTTCGAATGATCTTTATAATGAGTTGGCGGTCCCGCCAATCTCAAATTTGCTTGTAAAGGGGTGAAAATCTTTTACAATTAGCATCGATTCACCAGAGATTTATATCTATCCTTAGGTTAGATGCTAATATCTTTTGTTATTCCAAACTCTATCTCTTGAGATTGAATGTAGATTTACCCCAGAAAATCCACATTGATCTTATTCTTAAGTCACGGTTGACCCCATTGAGGTTGCCCGCGATTTATTTAAGCTTATCCATCTCCCTACTCTGTTATTTAATCATCTTGTCTTTTGTTACCAATCTATTCTTCCAAACATTTTGAATTGTACATGTAAATCTATGTTTTGTTTTATATTTGTGTTGTTTGAGTTGTTGATGTTGATTTTGATTTCCGATCGATTCGTTTGATCAACGCTATCGATAGAATTTCTAAAACACTTTGACAGAACAAACTGACACAATATTATTTTAAAATTTTGGTTAATGAAATAAAATTTTGATATAAGTAAATTTTATGGAACTTAATAAATTGATTTAAATTAATCATTTGAAATGATCATACTTGATTTATCATTTATTGTTCTATAAATGAATTCATAAATAGATGTTTATCAATTTATTTGGGAACTGAAATGAGTTTAAAACAAGAAATTTGAGAATTTAATTTCTGATGGTTTCAAACCTTATGTTTAAAGTTTTAGGAGGGGTATATTATTTAAAGTATTTTCTAATAGAAAATTGTTTCCAAGGAATTTTAAAGTTTAAAATTAGTGCTCTTCTCTTTGTTGCTGGAAAATAACTTCGGTAATGACCGCGGCATCATCGACATTCATTTTCGAGTTTTGAAGTGAAGAGACCGTTCTGTAGTCTTGCTATAGTTTTGTTTTGAAAAATTTAATTGATTTGAATTTCTAAAATAAGTCTGGATTTATAATATATATAGATATATGATTTAAATATGATTTGACATATTATGTATATATATTTATTTATTTATCCCTAAATGGTTTGAAAGGAATCAGAAATTTAATTCTTAAATTCTATCTTAAAGAATAATTTCAATTATAAAAAAAATCAAAATTTTGGATGAATATTCAAGCATGTAATGATTTAATTAGAAAGTTTATTTGTATAATACTCAACTGCATTCCAATATAACTTACCTTAATTTTAGAAGTTAACAATGTAATTGGATAATATACAATATAAAAAGATTTTATAAATAAAATTTGAGTGGTTATAATAAATATTATACTCTTAAATTTTGTTATAAAAAGATTAATAGTGGTAAATAGAATAAAAGATTAAATTGAATAATTTACAATATAAAATGATGTTAAAGGAACTAAGAATAAAATAAAGCAGTTAGAATAAGTGTAAGTATATTTAACATAAGTGATAAATATATATTGAGAGGAATAAATTTAATTTTAATTAGGAATAAAGAAGAATTAAATTTATTAAGTACATTATGAGTATAATAAATGATAATTTTTCAAAACCATAGTTTTAAAATTGTTAAATTTAAGATGATTGGATAATAAGATAATAAAATTTGACATAGTTAAGATTTATTTAACTTGTGTAAAATTAATTATCAATTTAAGCTGAAATTTCCATGGTTTCTAACCTATTATCTTATTTTATTTTTTTCAAACTATCGTTTGGTTGTCCTTATTTTCCTTATCTTGCTTCAGGCTGGTGTAGGCATTTTTCTATAATTTTTCTGTTTAGAAATCTTTCTATAAACTTTGACAATCTCCACCTTGTTAAACTTACCTATAACAATAGTTATCAGGTATAATTTCAATCTCCTTGTCATCTTGTCCAATCTTATTTCACTTTATCTTTTTCTATGCTTTCCCGTACCTCATTCCTTTTCGGGGACGAAAAGTTTTGAGGCGGGGAGAGTGTAACAACCCTATATTTTTACATATAATTTAAATTTGACTTTATTTTATTTTGAAATTGTTTTAAACTTATTTTATTTCAAACATTTCATTTTAAAATATAAATTTTGATTATGATATGAATTATAATTTCAAACTGGTATAAATTGAATATTTTCCTGAAAAATGGATTTGTGGTCAAAACTGGTCAAACTTTGACTTTTAAATTTTAAATTTAAATATTTGAATTCTTAAATTTTTTCTTTAATTATGAAAATATATTTAATATCATGAATATTTCTTTTTGTTTTGTTGAAATTGGATTTAAATTATGAAAGTTATACCATTTACAATATTGTGTGTATATTGAATTATTTAACAATATTCTTCATTTTAAATTATATAAATAATATTTTTATTTTTCATATCTTATTCTAATTTGTATTATATGTTATTTTACATATATTTTTGTCTTTTAAATATTTTAAAGTGATGATAAGATTTTTCAAAAGCTTATTGAATTTATTTTCTACTTTTAAAGGCTAGTTTCTATTTTCTGCTATTTTCTTCAATTAAATTATATTTAATTAAAATTTATTTATACATTTTTGTGAATGAATTTTTATTTTATGTTATTATCTTTATTTATCAATATTTTTCATGTACATATAAATTTTTCAAAGTTTGTTCCATTTAGTTTCAAATTTTCTAGACTAGTTTTCATTTTTGTCCTATTTTCTTATTTTAATCATATCTAATTAATATTTAATTATTAATATTTTGTTTATCTGTTATATTTTCGAATTTTAACTGAAATTATAAGTATTTTCAGTTATTTAAATGTATATAAATATATATGAGAAATTCGAAAAGGTTTGTGGCTTTTTATTTTCCTAAGGCCTTTTATATTCCACCTTTTCACATTCTAACTTAACTCTTCATTCAATTGGCCATTACTTCCCACTTCTTTCAGCCACATACTTCATTCTCATTCGTGTAAACTTTCTTTTTATCATTCTTGAATAAAAAATTTCGGCCTTCCTCTTTTGAAGATTTTTGGTAAAACTTTATTTCTTTTTTTTTCACTTTTGTTGCTTGAATTCATTAATTTTGCACTTGTCTTCATCTCTATATGGCTCGGGTCCTCCCTCCTCCACCATCTTGGCCGCCTCCACCACCATCCCTCTGACCAACATCACCTCCATCCCCTTCCCATGCCATAGTCGAGCCCTTATGTGATGAAGAACCACCTTAAAATGAAGTAACATCACCTACATATGTGCAAGCCGAGCACTTAGGTCTAGCACCACCTCTCTCAACCACCTAGGCCGACCAACCACCACTCGCCTGATCTCGACCTAACACACCTCTACACACCCTCACCTGATCATACCTAAAGTGGTCATGCCCTCTATAGCCTTGGCCGGGCCCAAAATTGCATAGAAACCCTTGCTTTTGCCTTTGAACATTAGCCTGTTGCCTCACAAACCTTTGCACCACTTTCTCTAGGATAGGCCGACCCCTATAGGTACACAACCAGACCTTAGAGCTAGCCTTAGTCGTGTATTTTCCAGACATGACTGAGCCTATGCTATATGGAGGCAAGTGCAATTGGTTTGGATTTGTTTTCTGCTTGAATTTATAAGTTGTTTAAAAGCATGTGTAGTGTTTATTAATGTATATTTGAATTGTTTTGCCTCATGTATTCAAGGCATTTAGTCTTGTCTCTCTCACACTCAAATCATTATCGTGCTCTCGTGCTTTTGTGGATCTCTGTTGTGTGTAGTTGTTTGTCATCTCCATCTTATACAAGTGAGTATTTCTCACTAGACACTTTATACTTATATAATTAGTAAATTGACACCCTGTGAATATGTAGAACTATATTATCATGCTATACTTGACTATATTATGATCATATGATGTTCACCCTATTTGTACACCTGTTATATCATCTATTACTGTTATATCATGCTATTCTGCTATTTATATCAGTTTATCACACTACAAGTTCCCTGTAGATTAGAATCACTATGGGTTGAAATGATACATACCCGAACGGACTTTAGAATAGGGAAAATCGTTATGGGCTGAAATGATAGGCCTGAACGATTTTTATTTATTTTATTTTAACTTGGGATTCCGGGTTTGAAATGATAGAATCCGGATTTTTCTTTTTAAACTGCGGATTGAAATGATATATATATCTGTATCGCTTGACCTAGGTTAGAAAACTATATACAGGCCCGTGGTTATATTTTATAAAGTATTTTGAATATTTTAAATATTTTTAAAAGTGAAAAATTATGAAATTTTATTTAAATTGGATTTTTAATGTTTAAATAAAGAAATTTTAGATTATTCTAGAAGTTAAAAATGTAATTCAAATGAATGGTAAAAAGTGATATTTTGAAATAACTTAAATTTGAAAATTTGGACTTTGGCTTTTAAAATGACATTTAAGTTATATAAATAAAATTTTAAGTGGTTTAAATGTAAATTTATGATAATTTGATTTAAATAGATTTTAAAGTGTTTTAAATAAAGGATTTATGATTTTTGTATAAGTGGAAAATGTTAAATAAATAAATGGTTAAGTTGAATTATTGAAATATAACTTAAAGTCTGGAAATTTGGGTTTTGGTTTAAAAAGGGAATTTTAAGTTATATTGATGATTTGATTAAATTTGAGTTTAAATGAATTAATAAAGTATTATTGATTTTTCTATGTATTAAAATGGTTAAATGAACGAATGCTTAAAAGTGTAATTTTAAAATGAACTTGACCTGGAAATGTGAATTTGGTTTTAATTAAGGGTTTAAGTTAATGAAATAAATTGGAAATTTAGTTTAATTTGTGAAATGATAATTTGAAAATGTAAATATTAATAAAGTGTTAAATGTAAAAATGGGAAAGTTTACACTTGAATTTATTAAGGTGATTTGTGAAATTTGATTTAATTATAAAATGTTGCTTTATAAAAAAAATCATTTATTAAAAGAGTATTTTAATGAACATATTTGAATGTAAAATATGATTTTTATAATGTTTAAATGGTTTACATTGAAATGTTTTCAAGTAGAACTTTCAGCAGCTTTTTCTGAATGCTGTGATAGGTTGAAATTTTCAACGTTATGGTTTTAACTTTGTAAATGAACTCATAATGGTTTAAAACTTTGGAATTTGAATACTTGATTTGAAAGTATACAAACTTAAATTTTAAATGGTTTAAATGAATTATTTTTGTTGAAATATAAGCTATTTAAAAGATGATTTGGAATGATAATAAATGAATGATATCTTTGAATTTAAAAGGTATTTAAAGTTGAATATTTGGATTTGAACTTATATGAATATTTGAAATTGAAGCTTTGGAAAGATATGATATTTTGATATATATTAAATATTTTGAAATGTGGTTTTGAAAGATATGATAGTTTGATCTTAAAATGATTTGAAAAGAAGTTCTGAAAGATATGATATTTTGGAAATGAAGCTTTGAAAAGATATGATATTTTGATATATAAAAATGATTTGAAATGTGGTTTTGAAAGATATGATGTTTTGATATTAAAATGATTTGAAAAAAAGTTCTGAAATATATGATATTTTGGAAATGAAGCTTTGAAAAGATATGATATTTTAATATATTAAAATGATTTGGAAGGAAGTTTTTTAAAGATATAATAATTTAATATATTGAAATGGTTAGAAATGACTTGATAATTATTTTGATAAATATTTGAATTTGAAAGATATGGTATGTTGATATATTGAAATGGTTTTGGAAATGATTTAATCTTTATTTGATAAACATTTGGATTGAAATGATGTCTATATTTTAAGTATAAAATTTTATTTTAAAGTTATAACCACGGGTTATAATAACGATTGGTTGGCATAGAGACCAGGATCGGATATGGGCATACTCTTTGTCGATACCGAAAACCACTTTGACTAACCGTGTACGTGGTGGAGATCACAGAATGAAGTAGGATGGTGGCGACGTTCTTGAGGTATGTTACGTGGACCCAACTCCCGTGAGTTGGCTTAAGGTGGCTAAAACAGAAGCGATCTCGGGCCAAAAGGGGTAGCTCCTCTGGTCGAATGCATTTCTTCGATACCATTCTATTGATTTTGTGATTGTTTGGGCGCCCCTCCGATTTTGGGAATGTGTTCCGAGGTGGACGTATGTGGCTGCTGCGTTACCACCAGCCCGTGTGCGTAATTGGTATATCTACCCCGGCATTGCCTTGTGTGCCGTGTCACCTACCATATCGAGCCTTTACTACGAGTTTCTATTTGTGTCGTACCTATGCAGTATCTTCTCATAGTCTCCCGATCAGGAGATATGCAGGTATTGTATACACTATTGGCATTATTTGTGTTAAGGTGGAAAATATAAAGCCTTAACGCTATTTAAAAGTATGTTTATTTTACTGTTAGACATTATTATAATAGCGCAGTATACTATATAGTAAATAGTTTAACGGATCCTTAGAGGATGGACGGTCCCAAGCATCCTTTAAGTTACTTGTACTTTTACTACAGTTCACTTGAGTTGGTTTACATTGTATAAGTATGTATGTCCTGACTCGAGTGTTTGTATTTTTATTTACGCTCGGGTCAGCCTGAGTTATTCACAGATTTGGATTTCCACTTTCTGGAGATTGGAATCGCTGGAGATGATCTGTTTTTCTTGTTTATCTATTTCACTCCCAGTTATCCTGTTGATTCCAGTATTGTATTCAGCTTGTACTTTCTTTCTTCTATTGTATCTTATTTAACTCTGATATATTTATATAGTAGCTTCATGAACTACTATTTCTCTTACTTCCGCTGCACTATTATTACTCTGTGTCTGTGATCTGTGATTATTATTTACTGTATATTCTGAGATTTGCCAAATTTTATTTACAACGCGGTATTTTAAGCAATTCAAGTCCGACATGTGTGGATGCGAATGGTTGAAAATACCAGGTTGTTACAGACTATGTGATAGTGACTTCATGAATCACTATTTTCTCTACTTCTGCTGCATTTCTTACTCTGTGTCTGTGACCTATGATTATTTATTTACTGTATATTCTAAGATTTGCCTAATTTTATTTACAACGCGGTATTTTGAACAATTCAAGTCCGACATATGCGGATGCCAATGGTTGAAAATACCGGGTCGTGACATTTGGTATCAGAGCTTTGGCTCTAGGTAAAACTTAGCATGTATGGTAAATTATATTTACAGAATCACTTTCATTCGAGCTTGAATCTCTTCCTTTTGATTCGATTTCCTTTGAATTTTGAAACGTTCCCTGCGGTTCTAAAGTTCATTCATGTCCCTCACTATTCATCTTCTTTCGCTTCTAGAGTATCCCATAACTCCACTTCGGATGATCTTTATAGTGAATTGGCGGTCTCGCCAATATTCTAATAAAGGGGTGAAGCTCCTTTACAATTAGCATTGATTCATCAGAGATTTATATTTATCCTCGGTTTACATGCTAGTATCTTTGGTTTTTCTGAACTCTATATCTTTAGATCGAATGTACATTTACCCCAGAAAATCCACATCGATCTTATTTTTTAAGTCATAGTTGACCCGGTTAAGGTTGCATGCGATTTATATATACTTATCCAGTTCCTTATTATGTTATTTAATCATCGGATCTTCTGATTCCAACTTACCTTTAAATTAAAATTCTCTTTTATTTGAGTCCATCAAATTTGAATCTCTATCCTTGTTTTGAAAAATTTATTCCTATATTTGAAAAAAAATCTAATATTATATATACAAGTATAATTTTCAGAATTTTTATAATTAATTTAACTAGTTGTCAAGAGATAATAGTCTTTGATTTTATTTATGGTTTTGTAAACCATGGTTTTGTCTCATATAAATGATTGAACTATAAACAATGGTTATAAATTAATTTGGAAACAGAAATGAATTTAAAACAGGAACTTGAGAATTCAATTTCCGATGATTTCAAACCTTGTGTTTAAAGTTTTAAAAGGATATATTATTTAAATTATTTTCGAATAGAAATTTGATTCCAAAGAATTTTAAAGGTTTAAAAATCAGCGCTCTTCTCTTTGTTGCTGGAAAATAATTTGGTGATGACTGTAGCATCATCGACATTCATTTTCGAGTATCGAAGTGAAGAGACCATTCTGTAGTCTGGCTACAATGTTACCTTGAGAATTTAATTGATTTGAATCTCTAAAATATGACTTGATTTATAATATATAGATATATGATTTAAATTTGATTTGACATATTATGTACATATATTTATTTATCACTAAATGGTTTGAAGGGAATCAGAAATTTAATTCTTAAATTTTATCTTGAAGAATAATTTCAGTTATAAAAAGAAAATCAAATTTTTGAATAAATGATTCAAACTTGAGATATTGAATTTGAAAGTTTTATTTGTATAATACTCAATTGCATTTCAATATAACATACCTTGATTTTCAGAAGTTAACGATGTAATTGGATAATATACAATAAAAAGATTTTATAAATAAAATTTGAGTGGTTATGATAAATGTTATACACTTAAATTCTAGTTATAAAAAGATTAACAGAGGTAAATAGAATAAAAGGGTAATGGAATAATTTACAATATAAAATGATGTTAAAGGAACTAAGAATAAATTTAAGCATTTGTAATAAGTGTAAACATATTTAACATAGATGATAAAAATATATTGAGAGAAATAAATTTAATTATAATTAGGAATAAAGAAGAAATTAATTTATTGAACACATTTTTCAGTATAACAAATGATTTTCAAACTTATGATTTTAGAAATTTTTTATTTTTAAGATAATTGGAAGATGAATTAGTGAAATTTAAAAAATTAAATTTAACTTAAGTGAAATTAAATAGGTGAAATCAATTATTAATTTAAAATTGAATTTTCATGGTTTAGAGTAATAGTTCTATTTTGAGTTTCAATTTAGTTTTCTTTCAGGTTGTTTCTATTCCCCTACCTTCTTCCTTTCGAGGACGAAAAGTTTTGAGTTGGGGAGAGTGTAACGACCCATAAATTTTTAATAATTAAAATTGTTAAATTGATAAAATTTTGTTAATTTAATATGAACAAAAATAAGCTTTATAATAAAATAAGGAAGGAATGTTAAAATGGAAATGCATATTTTATTCATAAGGTAATATAAAAGAATGAAACTTATCTGAATGAATTTATTTGAGGATTCAATCATAATAAATGTACACATTTAACAAATTCAATATAATTAAGAACAACTGTTAATACAAAGGAAAGAAATTAATTAAATCCATCAGGTCATTGCTTGATTTCTTGCCTTTTTCTACATGGCCTCTTTATTTCTAGCTTTAGCCATACGAAGTCTTTTCCTAACCGTGTATTTCTCATTTTCAAATCTTGTACAAGAAGATTTATTTCTCATTTCAAAACTCCTCATTTTCATTTGCATTAAAGAATAAAACATATATACGTTTCTTTCTCTTTAACTTATGTCTTTTCTGTTTCTTAGCATTTGCTCTCACTTTGCTTGCCATCCAAACCATCTATGTATCAACCCAAAAGTTTTAATAAATGTTTTATTTATTTAATTTAGATAATTTTGTTATTTAAAATATAAATTTTGGCGTGGATTAGAATTCCACACATGAATTAAAAGAATATTTTTCAAAAATGTGAATTTTGTCAATATGGTCAAACTTTGACTTTTAAATTTAAAAGTTTAAAGTTCTGAATTTTATCTTTTATTTTGAAAGTAAATAAAATTTTAAGAATACTGCTTTTCGTTTCGTTGAAATCTGATTTATAATGTGAAAGTTATGCCTTTTTAACTATTGTGTGTGATTTGCTGTATTTAACAAAATTGTTTACTTTAAATTATATAAACAATATTTTATTTGATCACTAATGTTCTAATTTATGTTTTCAGGGGTAAAATAACTTGTTTTGTATATATTTTGGTTTTAAAACATTTTTAAAAGTGTAATTGACATCCTCCAGTGTCAGTTGTATTTTGTTTACAATTTCTAATTTCCAACTTCAATTAATTTAAGAAATTCTTTATTTATTTTCATATTTTTTCTTAAGAACTTATTTGACTCTCATTCTCCTTTATTTTGTTTCTCAAAGATTTATTTTAAACCATTTTTAAGAAGAGTTGTAATTTCCCAAAGTTAAGTGAATTGTGTTTGTAATTTTCTTAAGCTAGTTTCAATAAATTAAGCCATTTTCTTTATTTATCTTTCTATTTTCCTAAAATATAATTATTTATTTTCTTTTTCACTTTATTTCAGTTTGTTTTATTTTATTCACTGATTTTTATTTGTTTTAAGGTGTGGTAGAAAATTTTCCAAGCTAGTGGTATTGTGTGTAAATTTTTAAGCCTTGTTTCAATTTAATAAACTATTTCTTTAATTCTTTTCCATTTTTTCTTGAAATCATTGCCCAAAATTTTAATAAATATAGGCAATTTTTGTAATTTTGATTTTGGTTTAAGTTTAACCCTAATTGAAATTTTAAATTTTAAGTTTTAAGTTCACATCTTTCATATAAAGTATATATATGTACAATATTTATTTCGCGATTGTTTTATTTATTATGGTTATATACTTTTTAAATTAGGGAATAAATATTGTGTAAAAGGGGAATAAAATTTTACGTTTCTTTATATGTTATACATCAGTTCGTAGTTAAATGATAAATAAATCAAACAAATGTAAGCAAATCAAATTTTGAATTATGTAATAAATAGTGTATAAATAAGCTATATAAATTTCACGTTTTAATTTTTGTACGTTTATATCCGTTATTGTTGATTTGTTGGATGCTAAAAGGTACGTTATTTTTCTGATTTATTTTTAGCATATGTACTGAATAAATAAGAAACGTATAAATTTTTAATACGTTACTTTTGTTAAATATTGCATACGTTTTGTTTATTTATTACGTCTACAGTACGCACTTCTAAATTGCTTACCTTAGCTAAGTAAATATCAATCAGTAGACGTGAATTTTCTAAGTGGAAAAGAAATAAATCCCTAACCGTTTCAATTTCATTAAATCTTCCTTTAAAATTTACGGGTAAACTTTACACACTTTTCTTTTGCTTAAATTGATTTAATTGGTATAAAATATTAATTTCCCTGCTGTTTAAATTCATTTGTTGCATTGTCATTCACGTGCAACTTTCTACACTTGACTCTCTTTTATATATGGAATAAAATCTTCCATTTGCTTCAGACGTTTCAAAAAAAATTAAATTTTATTCCTTAGTACTTTCCCATATGTTAAATACAAGCATGTTCAAATTTCGATTGTTTCTTGCCTAAAAATTTCGCATGCCATGATTTGCGTACTTATCATTTTTCTTTCATTCTAATCAACGCAAATTTCTTCTTATAAATACAAAACCACGCACCATATTCTCTTACCACATCAGTGACTTCATCTTTTCGTGCGTGAGCTTATGCTACATCAGGTATGGCCACCCGTTTATCTTCTTCTTCTTATTTTATTTTCTTCTTTCTTTTGTATTCCTGTGTTTCCTTTTTCTGGCCACGAGTACTCCACTGTTTCACGCAAATGCTCGACCTTTCACCACCTTTGTCATTGTTCGTGCACCACCTTTGCCACATATTGCTTTGACAAATGTTAGAAAAGAAAAAAGAAAAAAAGTGCACGCGCACCTGTACAAAATGATAGCACGGCCTTTATGTCCAAAGTATTCCACTGCTTGAATACTTGCGTGTCCAGAATTTTGTTCAGTGCCGAGCATGTGAGGTGTGTGGTGAAGCGGTCGAGAAATTTTGTTAAATCATCATTTTATTTAAATCTCGTTCCAGTTTGATTTATTGAAGTTTTGATATGATCGTATTGAATTCGCGTAAATTGTTTATTTATTTTGTTCAAGATCAGAATTGGGTTGTCGCATCCTCTGAAAATTGATCGTGCCTTCTCTACGCTTTCCAGTGTAGATATTCGTTATTTTGTATCAAAACTCCAGCAGCATAAAGGTGAGTATTCGAACCCGATAAACATATTTATAGATCTGTAAATTAATAACAAGTGTAATTGTAGAATGGTTATATTTTATTTTACTTGACCGTGACATAAAATTTTGATGCTAAAAACCCTGTTATTGAATTAACACATCATCAGTTATAATTTATACTATTATACTATTTATTTATTTACTGTTTATCACACTGCAAGTTTCCTGTAGAATAGAATCGTTACGTTTGAAATGATAGGCCTGAACAATATTTATTTAATTATTTATTTAACTTGGGATTATGGGTTTGAAATGATAAAACCCGGATTTTTTTGTGTAAATTACGGATTGAAATGATATATTATCTGTACACTTGACCTAGGGTAAAAAATATTATACAGACCCGTGGTTATATATATATTTTTTTCTGGAAAATTTAAGTATTTTAAATTTGTATGATTTATTATTTGATTTGAATTTGATTTAAAAGATTTAGTGATTTTATACAAGTTAAATATATATATAAAAATAAATGGTTAAGTTGGAATTTGGAATATAAATTTATTTTGGAATTTGATTTTTGATTCAAGTTAAGTAAACAAAATATAATAAATTTGACAAATTGAATTTAAATGGAAATATGGTATTATTAAGTTTCTATGAATTAAATGGAAGAAATAAATACTACAAATGAAATTGAATTATATCTAAATTTAGAAATGGAAGTTTGGGTTAAGAATAAACAGGTTGGTTAAGAAATAAATTTAAAATTATTTTGAAGTAATTAAACTTGATGGTTAAGTTAATTTTGAATACAAAGAATAAACTTGTGTATTTGACTTTAATAAGTAAAACCTTAAGAAGTTGATATTTATTTGAAAATTTTATCTTATATAAATCATAAATTTTGGGTAATTTATATGACTATTTTAAAAGTGGAAATATGATTTTATAAGTTAAAATTGGTTAAATTTAAGTTTAATTATTTATAAATTTATATTAAAGTCTGAAATTTAATTTACTTAAAATCTGTTGTAAGAGATACTACCGCACTTTGTAAGTGCCGTTGTTGATGCAAATAAACTAAATGTTAGAATTAATTAAGGGCTGCTGTAGTACTTGGTAAGTGCTGTGATTGCAAAAATTTAAAACTAAACCTGAGTAAATAAAGAGCTACAGTAGTTTGCAGTGGCTGAAATGAGATTTTTGAATATTTAAATTTAGAAATAAAATAGCTTCACTTTTGAAAGTCAAATGAAGTAATTTGGTTTAAATATAAACGATATTTGGAAATTTTATAACCATGGGTAATAATAACGATTGGTTGGCAAAGAGAGCGGGATCGGATATAGGCATACTCTCTGTCGATACCGAAAACCACTTTAACAACCATGCACGCGGTGGAGATTCCAGAATGAAGTAGGATGATGGTGACGTTCTATTGAGGTATGTACGTGGACCCGACTCCCGTGAGTTGACATAAGGTGGCTAAAACATGAGCGATTCTCGGGCCAAGGAGGTAGCACCTCTTATCGAACGCATTTCTTCGTATGCCATTCTATTACTTTGTGATTGTTTGGTGCGCACCTTTGATTTGGGAGTGTTGTTCGAGGTGGGCGGTAGTAGCTGCTACGCGTTTCCACCAGTCCGGATAGCTATTGGTATATCTACCTTGGCATTGCCTAGTTGTGCCGTGTCACCTACCCTAGCGAGCCTTGTACGAGTTTGATTTGTGTCGTACCTATGAAGTATCCGCTGATAGTCTCCCGATCAGGAGGTATTACGGTACTGTATAGACTATTGGCACAATTACGTGTTAAGGGGAATATTGGGTCACTCCTTAACGCTATCTAAAAGTAAGTTTATTTTACTATAGACAGTATTATAATAGCGAAATATTACTACATAGTAAATAGTTTAATAGATCCTTAGAGGATGGACGCTCCCAAGCATCCTTTAAGTTACTTGCACTCTATTATAGTTCACTTGAATTAGCTTACACTGTATAAGTATGTATGTCCTGACTCGAGTGTTTATGTTTTATTTTACGCTCGGGTCAGCATGAGTATCAGTTCGGACTTCGTTCCTTGGAGCTAGGACTGCTGGAGACCATCTTTAACAAGCTGCTGCCTAATTTCTGTTCTGTTCTTATCTTAGCTTATGAAATCAAGACAATTGAATAATGAGATTTTCTATGGTTGTTTCAAACTATATTTGGTTTTCAAACTATGTAATTTTGTACTTATTTTGAGACTATGTGATAGTGGCTTCATGAACCACTATTTTCTCTACTTCTGCTGCATTTCTTACTCTATGTCTGTGACCTGTGATTATTTATTTACTGTATATTCTAAGATTTTCCAAATTTTATTTACAACGCAGTATTTTGAACAATTCAAGTCCGACATGTACGGATGCGAATGGTTGAAAATACCGGGTCGTGACAAGAATGAACATATTGTAGTGTTGGTGTTGTCTCTTTGGATAGGATAACTGCTGTGTTAGACTCATACTCCTCATCTAATCCATTCATGGGGCTTAATATCTGTTCATTGTTTGTGACCAGCTGCCTCAACAAGGTCACAATATGTTTTCATCTTTGAGAGATACTCTCCCAAAGACAAGCTATCCTTTCTTTGATTTTCCATTAGCCTCTTGTAATGCATAACTTTTGCTGCAGATTGTGAACTAAATATTTGTTCAACTAATTTCCATATTTCTTGAGAGGTTTTACAGCCTACTAACTGTGGTAGAAGGTTGACATGTATTGATGATTATAACTAGGCACACAATAGGCTATCTTGCCTTGAATATGATACATATTCTTTATTCTTGCTTAATCTGCCGTCACTGTCTGCTGTGTATCTTTCAAGAATGGTTGTTGTGCCATGAATATAGTCTTCGAGTCCATAGCCTCTAATGGCAGTTTCAACATGAAATTTCCAAAGTAGATAGTTGCTTTCATCAAGTTGAATGTTAACTATCTGGCTTTGAGGATTTATGAGGAACTTGATTGAGTCATCTTGAGAATTTCAATGGGTGGCATTGGATTTTGGCCTTGCTGGCGAAATACTAATGATTGGTTTCCATTGTCAGATGCCATGGCTAATAATGGATTGAAGAAACAAATCAAGAAAGTAAGACTGATACTTTCTTGAAGACAGATACCGATGCAGTCAAAGAAACAGAGATATTTGGGAGAAAAACAGAAAATGACAGAAAAAAGATTCAAGAATCAGATGCTTTCTTGATGACAGAAGGTGGTGCAGCCAAGGTAGGGAATGATGATATAGCTTCTGACCCACTTTCTGGTACGGCACAGCCTCCAAGATTCAAGATTTGCAGGCAAGAAACTGCACACCAGTGGGTAGGGTAAAGAAACTTCAATGATGAGGTCTCTCCGAGAAATTTAACAAAATAAAGGACTGATCAAACAATCTCCAGTGATGAAATGAATTTGAGGAGATAACTGCAGCCACCACCAAATGATGAGATTTCTCTGATGGTGGTTTAGGCGAGGCAGTGGTGATAAGTTATGCCGTTAGGCAATGAAGCTCCAATACCATATTGGAAAAATTAGCGAATTGGTACGAGAAATGATACTGAATTGAATGCAATAAAACTCGATTATTTTCTTTTATTGATATTTGATACAGATACATGAATCGCTTACAGAATATATATAGAGACCCATTGTGTCATATTGGACTAGGTTTGCTCGCAAAAGGAATATCCGCTTTACATGTAATAGCTGTACAAATGCAATATATTCCGCCGCCACTCCATATTATCTTCAATAAACTTTCAGTTTTATACCTTCAAGATATATTAGTGCATTTGTGTTCTTAACATGATGCAAGGTTGGAAGTAAGATTACTTGTATTATTTATTAAATAACTTATAATGTATAGTTATTAATTGATTTATAATATTTTGAATAATTTCTAACTAATCGTATAATTTAAATAAACGGGAACCTAATGCGTTATCTCAGATTGAGTTCATTCCAGATTTAAATAAACTCAAGCCTGATGAAGAACCTAAACACACATCAGAGGGTTTTTTAAGAAATATATTTTTAAGCTTTATAATATTTGCAATAATAATGCCATCAGTAGACTGAATAACACCTTAGTCAAATGCAAATGATGTCCAAGACGTCTACATTTTTAGAATTGAAACAAATGAAGGGAAACATTAATAGACCTTGGTTAATTTATAGAATCCAAAATTTAAATACTCTTGACTTTGATCAGAGATATAGCTTAATGGGATAACAAAGGTTAGTTTTTAATTTTTCATCCATTATCTTATTTGTTAAGATGAGGACATGCGAAATGTACTGTCTTTCTTGGTTTTTCTTGAACTTCTTCAGGTACTACCATTATCCTTTAGCTTCTACTGCGCACATGGATGATATCATATGGATCTAAATAAGGAAAAATGTTATTATAGAATTTGTATAATGCACTAATATAGACATGGAAGCAGATAGCGGCCATGTACAAAATTAAGACTATTACGGATACTTAAATTTGGTAAGAGCAAGTGGCCATAGAAATGCAAAATTAGTATTAACATCATTTGTGAAGTGAATGGCATGGAAAAGTACCAAATGAATGGTTGTTATGACAGAGACCTTAGCAATTTTTATGTAGCCTGAACTTAAAGTCAGCATGGAAGAAAAAGGCATACATGAAGTTTACAGGTTTGAATATCTAGGGTACAGCCATGCTACATTTAGAGGGGAGGGGGCAGGTGTGGTTTGTTGGGAATTTTGTGATTCGAGACGGAATTGATGGCGATAGTGACGAAGACAATGTTGTACTTCCGACTTCAAGGATCTATGGAATAGATTCTTTCAGACAATAGTTCAACCCACCAGGTACAAACGGGTTATCGAACTATCGACTTTTAGGATTCAATAAAGCCCTATAACAGCGTAATCGGATTCAAAGTTTGTACGACTTTGATCCGACCAAGAACACTTCAGAAACTGTATCTGATGATGCAATTTGTATAGAGTAGAATGAAGAGGAAGAAGAAAATAATTCTGCAACGCTTTCTGAATTTGCAACACCTTGGAGGCGTCACAAAACAGAGCAATCTGTAAAGATTTCTGGGCGTCGCAGAATTGTGTGGAGAAGAAGAAGAGGATTCGAAAACTTATTTTTGCAACTGTTCTGGGCGTTGCTATTTATATACGTGAGGAGATGTCCATTCGCGAAGTGTCACGACCGTTAGCAACGGTTTGTAACTGTTACGGATTCAAACTGTTAAGCGACGCGTCCATTCATTTGCAACGGTTCACAACGGTCGCGTCCATTCATTTCGTAACGTCTCAGAAAACGTTACAAATTCCCGCCATCAATTCAATTTCTTAATTTCGGTTCTGGGTCCTTAATGGGCCGAAATTTGGCCCGTTACTGTTCATATATGATCCAAAAATATTTTCGGATCCGAACCCGAAACCCGTACCCGGCTCGGCCTGGCCCGGTTCGGTTCGGTCGGACGGACGGACGACGGCGGCGCGCGTGTGGTGTTGCATGACTTCTCTCCTCACAACAAAGCAAACATGTGGGAGCCCCAAGGCCCCAACATCCACTTGAGAGAGCTATACTTATACAAGTATAGTCTCCTCTTTTCTACAATGTGGGACTTTACTTTCTTTTCTTCTTCTTTCCTTCTTTCTCTTTCAAACAAAAAACCCAAAGCCCAAATCTTTTGAAAATTTACAACATGGTTCACCAAATATGTTCTTTAAAGCAGTCCCAATAGAGGTGAGTCAATGAGTAACCAACTCCGAATAGAGAATCGACAAGCTCAAATTTGAGCTCATGACTGATTCAAAGAATCGTTTGGATGGACTGGAGGTTGCATAGTTATCCGACAAATATAATGACGGATAAGTCTATATGACCAAAATTAATTGTTCATCACATGTGTTGCAATTCCTATCATGCGAATTTATTTAATATTATAAATGCTGAATAAACTTGTGTAGTGTAGGGGTAAGTGTTTCTGTTGAAAAAAAGTACATTTTAACTCACTAACCCATTTTGCTATTATATGATTGGAAAATGCTCTTAGTGATGCAACATTTTTGATAAAATAAATTGCTAATTACACTTAATGTGTTGCTAGAGACAAATTGAATTAATAGTTTAATTATTTTTCTCAAGTCTAGTGATAACTCACCTCATCGATGTATTTTTTACATGCAATTACTGCAGATTCAATTGTTACTCATTTGTAACGATCTTGAACTGGGTAGTACTTGACAAGATCAGATTTGCATTTGAAACAAACAATACAAATATTCATTAATAGATCGCTTTGAATGGGGGGAAATAAAAGCAATATCAGAGGATGTGTATAATTTTCTACGTGTAAATTTTATTACAATGTTGCTATTCACCCAAAAAAACCTTAAAATTACACATACTTATTGTTAAATAATTACAATAATAATAGTCTTAAAATTGCGCAACCATCTCTTAATCTTCATTGGCGTTTACTAATTATCATTGACAATAAACCCTAAACCTTTCAATCTCATTACCATCGGGAAGAAATAAATCAAAAAAAATTTGAAATTCAATTACAAACTATGAATGATCTGAGGAAAGATGTAGATGGAAAGGTAGTATTTGAGGTATATTTAATTTACAATTTGTTTTTTAATACTTAGATTAATGTAATCGCTTATGAAATTTGAAAAAGTGAAAAAAAAAATTGGCATCGGGGAAACTCCTATGAAATTCGATTTTAACCGACATACTATTGCCAATTGATTTGCACTACGGACGACGCGTGGTTGCCATTTGAATTTATTTTTTGGTTTTCTTTGTTGTTTTCTTTTATTCTTTTTCAATTTTTGTCTTTTATATAGTAATACAATAGTGATTTAACTATAAACTCAATTGTTGGTAATACTGTATTGCGCGATATAACATTTGAAAATGTTATGGTGGAGGAAACCGAGTTGAACGTAGGAAATAAATGATACACAATGTAGTAATTTTGTGAATGAGGCTATATGTAAGAATGAGGAAGATGTATAGTTAAATGAAGATGAGAATATCGAAGTAGACCTCACTCGTCGTTTATTGACCAACGAAGTATGTTTTTTTCTTGACAAATAAATGTTGTTGATATTCAATAATCGATCAAATATATGTCATTGCTGATTTTTTTCCTCTCGGGATATATTTATTCATTGGTGTCAAACGAAAGCAAAAAAGTGAATATGGCTGTGATTATAACAAAATCGAACAAAGTTGAATTTGGAAGAAAGCCTAGAGTTTGGCTCGCATATGAAAGAAGAGGGAAGCATAAACCTTATAAGTCAACGGTTGACATTGTGAAAATACGTATTCATAATTCTACAACGAAATATGAATGTCCATTCTTAATCAAAGGCCTTTACAAAGGCAAAGATAGGTCGGATGTAGATGTTTATTGCGGTCGCCAAAATCATTCATTGCCTGATGGTTTGGTTGGTCATCCATTTGATGTTAGAATGACTGTGGAGGAGAAAAAGATGTTAAAAATATGACGATGGTTGGTGTTCCACAAAGAGATGCACTTATTGGAATTAAGAAAGAATTTCCCGAAAACAAATCAACATTAAAAACCGTATATAATGCGAAAAACCAAATGAAAATTACTAAAATGGAGAGTAGACCAGCCATTCAATATCTTATCAAATTATGAGAAGGTAAACATTATATGTATTGGTATACAACATATGAAACAAGGATAAGGTTTTGAATATTACGTGGTCGCATCCGAAGTCTGGTGCATTAATGCAAGTGTTTTCTTTTCGTCTTACTCCTCGATTGTACTTATAAAACCCACAAATTTGGGATGCCATTATTTGAAATGGTAGGAATGACATCGATGGGTAAAACCTTTTCGATTGCACATTGTTTTTGTCTCATGAAAGAGCAAAAAATTACTAGTGGGCTTTAAGAATTTGAAACGTCTGTACAATCCTGAATGATATCCTGATGTAGTTGTGATTGATAAAGAGGCTACATTACTAACTGCATTGAAATGAATATTTCCCACTACTAGCTGGTTAACATATGAATATCACATCTCAAGAAAAGTGGTTCAAAATTGTGCGAATTTGTTCAAAAACAAGGAGGCTGTAAAAATATTTGAAGGGGACTAGATGTATGTTACACGAGCTTAATCCAAAGTAGAGTTTCAAGACTCTTGGTCATAATTTACTAAAATTCGAAAAGATTACCCAAAAGCCATCAGTTATATCACCACTACTTAGTTACTCGTAAAAGAATATTTTTTATGCTTGGACCAATCAGCTAAAACATTGAAATAATCGAACATCCAATAGAGCGGAAACGACACATTCTAGCTTGAAAAGATATCTTCGGATTTAATATCATATGACTTCAAATGGATAATTTGTTATTACTACAACATATAGAAATAAAAGAACTATTAAGAAAAATTTAGGTTCTATTCGACATATTTACCAAATACCATTGTTTAGAGATACCATTTAGAGTGTCCATGTTTGCTTTAGATTTGCTTTTGGAAGAAACAGAGAAAATCCAAAATAGTCAAATCATTCGCATTTCATGTGATCATATGCTTAGAATCGTGTACGGTCTACCTTGTGCTCACAAACTCCTGAATTATCACAATAGCGCTTTACCAATACCAATTCAAGATATTGATAAGCATTGGTGAAAACTTGACTATTATCATTCCCATTGAAGAATCACAAGATTTATTGCATTATATGGAATTTATTTATTTAAAAAAACGTTTGATAATGGCACGAAGGATGAACGAAGAATAACGATACTGAAATTAAAATATATTTCTTTACCGTCTACGACAACCATTTTTGAATCAGAGTCTATACTCCGTAAAAGTAGACCACGAGCAAGCAAAAAAAGAAAGGGTATGTACGATACTAAGCATTATTTTTGGGTTTCGAGTATGAAAAAACAATGGATGGACAACTTCTATCACAATGTAGCATTACAAAAAAGTTGACACCTAAGAAAAAAGAATTAACCTCGACTTATAAAATTGTCGAACGATCCCAATCTTCATTTAACCCTATGTTTTTGAAATATCTACCTTTATTATGCATCCATTTATTTCTGAAAATTCAAACGTTGAACGTGATGGTAATTGTGGATATCATTGTGTAGCTAATTAAGTTGAAGAAGTTAATGGAAGTTGGATAGAAGTAAGGAACAAATATTGGATGATCTTACCGAGCATTGGGGATATATTGTAGTTATATGGGTGTTGACATGTTTGAAATATTGGTTGATTATGTCTTATATTGGATATATAATCGCTAATACGTTTAATAGTGTAGTGGTTTTTATTTCAAATTGATAAAGTGTATCTTTGTTTTCACATCAAAGTGGGCCACTAGTTGGGTGTGAAGCTCATATTGTTTCTTTCGTAATTATTCAAAATGCTCCTTATATGAACTTGATATTGACACCTAATGCATCTATACCTCCTGTTGCTAGTTACTTGAGTAGATTTGCATCTTTAAAGGCAAGAGCAAGAGATGATTTTTTCGTTGATATAAGAAATGAGCTTCTATAACTATATCTTGTTGAAATGGCAATAACTAATGCACACGTTGACTTGGAAAATAGTAACGAATGAAAATTCTTCTTATTTTTTAGCTTTTGTAAGGATTGACTTGTAACGGATGATATTTTATCGTTTCCACTTTCTGCAATGGGTTGAATATGTCAAGTGTGATCAAATGAAATTATTGTAATGTCAATATTTTGTTATTTAATTTTTTTAATTGTATAACATCAATATGTTCTTGTTAAATTGTTGTACTTATTATAATCCGAAACTTAAACTCTGGTAAAAGGCATTTTTATGAATAAAAAGTTTGAATCGTCAGTGATAAACCAAGCATAAAGAATAGTACAGCTACTTCAACGGGTGAGAAAAAGTAGTCAAAGATGTACTTCAACCGATATTACAATACCGTTTAACACTTATATGACGATCCACTTTTCTGACCCCTAAGAACGACACTTAACACAGCCTCGGTGTTCGTTTGCATTGCCCAAGGATCGGAAAGATGAATTATCATGGGGTGAAATAAAGAACAAAAAAGAAAACCTCACAATGAAACTGCTAAATAAAATATAACAGTCAATAGTACATCAGGTTACTCCTTAATCGAGAGTTATTAGAGTTATGCAAAAGTACTACAAATCAGCTTAGGAAGTTACAATATCCTGCCTTTACATATGCTGAAAGCAAAATACACTTATACAAACTAAAAAACATAGCAGAATAGATAGCTAAGAAGATGGAAGCCTCCTGCTTGGATGTCGTCTTCAAAGGCCCAAAAAACATCTACTACTCTCGGACTACTCCAATAAAATGAGTAACGTAGAGTTTAGGGACAACAAACAACTTAGGTCAAGCGATATTTCCGGTATGAGTAAAATTTTTAAACAATAGATGTGAAATTAAACAAAAACATGTGAGACCACGCCGCTAAACACGAAATGGTTTACTTCCACATAAATCAACATCCAAACATAAAGAATGGATAAATAATTAAACTCTGCGAAGAGTAACCGACTCTTCCTGATGCAAATAAGGAAATAAATTTGAAGGTTTGAATCAAATCAGAAAAGGAAAATCTCCAACAAATGACTAGGAGGGTGCACCCCCCTTGAAGTATACCTCTAGTAATATACTTCTGAGAAGCTCATTTACTCTTTGACACTTCTCGGAAACCTCCAAGCCGGACCCAGCCAAACCTTACTAAGTATCCAAGTACTTTACATCTAATAGTGCTACCAAATCCAATCTAGATGAGATGTGAAAGTAAACTGATGGGAGAAACCCAACATAGCTTGGCCCCCCCCCCCCCCCTTGCGCTTTGGTTTTAGTCATTTTCGACAAAGGATATCAAAGCTTAATGAAGCAGTAACCGATAGCTAAGAAACCAACTATCGAAGGTATAAAACTATCGTATATGGAAATTAAGTCTTTTATACTTACCACCACTCGTCGAATTCAAACTTGTACTTTGTCTTGGTTAACTATAATACCGGACAAGTCAAGATAGTGTTACCTCATAGTCATGTCTCACGATTATTCCTAACTTTTGAAATAGAAAAAGGTTTACTTCTTCGATGTTTAATGCTAATTATACAAATAAATCATTTCTTTATAAGTAAATCGTTTTACAGAAATTAATTCATTTCCATAAATGATTCAATTTTTTCTTTTGAAAACCCAAACTCGTACTTGGCTTCACATTACAAGTATTATCTTTTAAAACACTTTGTTAAAAGAATTTACTAACTTTGAAACATCATTATAAAAATGATTTAACAACCTAAAGCATCCTTATTATATTTATTAATTAACTTTAAATTTTTGTTAACTAAGTTAATTAATTAACTTTAGTAACCTTTAATTAAAAAGGGTAAATTACCTTTAAAACCTTATTAATTAAATTAATTAATAATATAATTAATTAAATTAATTAAATAATAATTAAATATCACTATTTAAAAATGATTAATTAATTTAAAACTTTATTTAAGGAAAGTTTATTTAAGGTTTAAAAGATTTATTATCTTTTAAAAGTCATTAATTTAGAAGATTAATTAATTTAAAAACAACATTAGTAAATTGATTATTTAATTTTAATCCATCATTATTAAAAGTTTGATTAATCTTAAACATCATCAGATGAAAGATTAATTAATTTCAAAACATCATTAATCAAGTGATTAGTTAATTTTAAATACATCGTTAATAAGTTGATTAGTTAACTTTAATCCTTATTAAATAAATAAATAATTAAATTAGATAATCATTATTAAAATAATTAATTATTTTTGAAAACATCAATAATTAAATACTTGCTTAACTTGTACAATAATTCCAAGCACGATAATGTAATCGAATGGTTTCAATAAAAGGTGATTTTTTTTTCGAAAGTGCCGATATAGCAACCATTGCTATACGGGCAGTTCGGAGAACTAGTTCATGTCATTTTTCATTCATTGAGTCATCAGACAACATATGAATAAGCATATAAATGTGATATGTACATTTACACAACAAGTAGTAAACAAAATTTTCAAAATTTCAACTTTAGCTCACTAACTTGTCAAGTTACTAACTAACTTCCAAAGTATTAACTTTTTGATGCATAAGCCAGGCCAATAACCATCATAACACAACATATATCCAAAAAGAAATCATCGACAATATAAATGAACTATATCTAAAGTTACAAACTAATATTTTGAAATGTGAGATTTTTACTCATCGAAACGCATTAAAACAAAGTCTAACTTCCATCGAACTTGACTAACGCTAAGCAAACTTCCTTGACTTGAATTTATGAACTTGTGTGAGCTTGAGAGGTGCAATTTGGGTTTGGCCTAGGGCTTATGGGACTCGTCCTAGGTGGTTTAAGGCGGATGTGGGTTTTTTTTTGAAACAACCCGCCTTTCATTCCACAGAAAGACGCATCATTAATAAGAAAGAAAAGGATAGAAAAGAGAAAAGATAGAAAGAAGAGCAAAACAGATATCAGAATCTCACAGCGGAATGAATAAATTATATTAATCACATAAGTATTACATAATATACAATATCTATCAGAGTTACACAGCTTATACATCACAAACTAGACAGTTATAACACCTGTCTAGTAATTACAACTCAAATTCAACACAGAGATGCCAACACGGCGGAAAACTATATATCTACAAATGTTGAAGCCTCCTTCTCCATACCTTTTCCAGAATTCGTCAAACCTATCCTGAATCCCTTGGCTACTCATAAAAATTTGAGTACCCAAGAGTTTAATAAAACAGAAAATAAACTCCGGGTCAGACATGGATCTGGTGTGAGTAAATAGGTTAAAGTTTCTTAACTTTGAAAAAAACTTTGAAAACAAAAGGTATCTCGTAAGACTTCCCGCATATAAACACGGAAAAGTTTTTACCTTACGATAACCAAAACATCTGATAGGAAATCCAGGTATACTATAATAGGGTCGAGGGTTTTCAAGTAAATAAAAAATAGCTGAAATTGTTACATGACCAAATTCCAACATACTAGCCACAAAGTGGGTTATATAATCAAAACCGTAAGGGCATGTAGGAAGAATGGGTTTTCATCAATGGCAGGGCTACTGGGGTACCGTCCATCACAGTACGTGGCCTAGATCACCGTACTGAGGGTCCACCCTAATTCTCAAACAAGAAAACCCCAGCAGTTGTTGCAATCAACTGCCTACACAGCCGAATAAAAAGGAACCTCTAGATGGGGAAATCTTGTCCTACTTGAGTGCGACTCACTTAGCCTTGCTACACCTCCTCTGTTTTAGCCATTCCCGGTTTATGAGGCTTGAGGCTGCAATTACCTTTATAGAACACATCTATCTTAGAATGCTCATCGCCCTCCTGACGATGTTTTGAAAGCATTCAATCCATACAAGTCCGTTCTGGGTTCAAAAGGAACCGAAGGCACTATCTCGTTACACTCATTTTCGAATCACCCTCAGTGTTAATGACAATAGCCCTTGCACTCCGAATCTTCATCTCAAATTTGAAAGTACCATTTCCATTAACTCATTTTGGAATCACCCTCGGAGTTAACGATAATAGTCCTTACACTTCGAGTCTTCATCTTCACTTGAGATTCACGATCTAACATTAAATTTGATCGATGAACCTTTTTTCGGATATCCATTTCAGAAATCCGATCCCTGTCTCACCTAATCCAAAACGCCATTTTAATGTCCAAGTCGTTTAAAGGGTTTAAACAATTTAACTTATTATTTGGAATAACATATATAGATAGATGATTCACATTATCACAGATAGATAATTCATATCATCACAATTCAACCATAATATCTCATATCACTAAGCAGCACATAACATATATCAAAGATAATCAAATCATCCAATATCATTCAATCATCCATAAGCAAGATTGATTCACTCTTAATCAATTTAATTAGTCTCTAATTAAATTAATTACTAACTTTTAATCACTTGGATTACCTTTAATCCAGCTTACTTAACATTAATTAATAAATTAATTAATCATCTCTTGATTATCTACCTTGATTAATCTTCCTTGATTAATTATTCTTTAATTACATTAAGTAATTATCCTTTTTAATTAATCATTCTTGATTAATTACCCTTTAGTTACATTAAGTAATTAGCCCTTATTATAGATTAATTATCCTCAACCATTTTCAATAATTAACTTTTAATTACTTTCATTAATTAAAGATCCTCTAATTACTTTTTTTTATATTATCTTAACAGGTAATAAATCACATTCGTTAATTAACCTTAATTAATCACATTCAGTAATTAATTATTCTTTAATTAATTAAATAAATCTTTAATTAATTATATTAATTAATCCTTTAATTAATTATACTAAGTAATTAATCCTTAATTACCTCCATTAAATACTTTCTTCTAATTACTTCATTAAGTAATTCCTCTTAAATTAATTACATTCAGTAATTATTCATTAATTACTTCACTAAGTAATTATTCTTTATAAATTGCATTAAGCAATTATCTTTAATTACTTAAACTAATCAATTGACTTAAATTAATTACATTAATTAATTATCACTTAATCACTAGTTAATGTTTCCTCCTTAATTACATTCATTTTTATTCACTAATTACTTTCATTGAGTAATTATCCTTAATTACAATAAGTAATTAACTTTTAATTTATTTACTAATTATTTATTCTTAATTAATCTCAACCTTTACTAATTAAGAATAAACTCTTCATTTAAATTAAATACTTATTTCCATCATTAAACTTCATTAGAAACCATTTTATAAATCAATTATATATTTGAAATATATAATTTCACTTTAAAACAAAACAATTTAAACATTTAATTTTAATATTTAAAAACTTTGGAAACTTTTCCAAACTTGATTAAATAAATTCTTATTCTTAAAAACTTATTTAATATCTTTTAAAACATAACTACTTTATGTAGGATCGATTTCACCCTAGAGAGGGGGGTGAATAGGGTGATGCTATTAATTATAAAAATTAATTGCGGAAGTTTATATAAAATATTTTCAATACAGATATATCAAAATAATAGCAGCACAGATAATAGCAGAATAATAAATGCAGAAATAGAACGACACAGAATTTACTTACCTTCGGCAAAACACTGCCTACGTGCTACCCCCAAGGTTTCTTCTAGAAATTAAGCAGTCAAACGCTTATACACGTAAACTCACGACACCCGCTATTGAGTAGTCTTAACTCTACGCTTAAAACCCTGCCACAACTCAGCCACTGAGTTGCGAATTCTCGAACTACACCACCGTAGCTCGTCCCCTAGTCACACGACTAGACAATACACAAGTTTAAAAAGAAAAATACAATTTAAATACAATTTAAAGAAATCAAAACCCTAATTTAAATATAAGCTCAAGTAGATGAAAAAGGTCAACCCAATATAAGTAATAAAATAATATCCATTACTCTCTTTGTTCTTCGGCCCGTCCGTCTTTGTGAAAATGTTGCTTTGCTCATTCGTTCCGAAATTAGGGTTCCGGGCAATTGAGGCGCCGCTTCAATTGATTGTTCGATTATTCAATCTTGCTTTGGTTGCTAAGTCAAATGATCGTATCTTCTATTTTTGCACACGGCTGCTCAGTCTGATCGAGTTCGGCTATAATGGTATGTGATTTGTTTCTTTTGCTTTACTGGTTGAATGCTTGCTCGAACTCGATCAATGATTCGAGTTATTGATATAATCTTCTCTGTTATTGCTTGAACTCGAATCACCCCTTTGCCGATGATGTTTAGGGTTTATATAGGGTTCGAACCCCTATATTTTCATTCGTATACTTTATACGAAATCGTCTGATAATTGTACGCTTGCCGTATGATTATGCTTGAATGATTGGGACGATTTTTGGCTTCTTTAATTTTGTATATTTTTGTGATACTTGGTTGACACGGTTTCGATTTGAATCGATCGATTTCTTGACAGCTGCGGCTTTGATTTCTGTCATTTTTGGTTCCGTGAATTTTTGATGCCTTGATATTTGACTTCGGCTCTGACTCGTTCGATTTGAAATTCCTGATGCAAGCTTTTTCTAGCTTGTACCATGATTATTTTGAAACTGCTACTTTGAGTCTTTTCTGATTTTTTGTAAAACCTGCTACTTCGGTTACTTTAAATATGTGATTTTTATCACCTGGCTTTGACATGGATTTGTTCAAACTTGTATCCTGCACATGTAATATATATATATGCTTACGTATGTATATAATCAGTTTTAAGTTGCTTGTAGTTGTTTCTGGTTTTGCTTTGACTTTGGTCTCTAGACATCTGCTTTTTCATTCGAACTTATGTGCACTGATGTTGAGTTGTTTCTCTGTTGCATTGTGAATGTTGTCATTACTTTGTGCATTCATATAGTTTGGTAGCATGGTCATTGTTGCATTGCTTCGAGTCAGATTCTATTGGGGCTTCGTTGCACTATATTGTCATTGTATATTGATTTGTGTTGCTTTTATCTTGTTGTACTTGATTCACTCGAGTCTGGTACTTTTTGTAGCATTGTTTCATGTGAACTAAGCATGTTGAATTGTGCGCATTTTTGTGCCTGCATTTCCATGAGTCACCGTTATCTTGTTCATGCTAGCCGAGTGTCCTATTGAACTGCCTTTTTGTTTGCTGCTAGTTCATTGTGTAGTCTGGTCGATAATTATGGTGTATGCATTGAGTCATGTTGGTGATGAGGCTTTGTTCCTTTGAGTCGGTTTGCGTTGCTTCATTCTTGTCATATGATGAATCTGTTGTTAATTTATGGTGTACTGTTTGAAGCTCTGCATTGTTCATTTGATGTTGTTGAACTTGGTTCCATGGTGGTTGATGTTGTTTGTCAAGACTTTCATTTGTCTTTGATATTGCCTCTGTCTGTCTCCAGTTAAAGTTGTACTCGCATATTTCACTGGTGCAACCCTGTTTCGCTGGTGCATCGCTTGACTTGTTGACATGTGCATGTCATTGGTGTGTATTTGGCCTTGCTGTATGGTCAGTGTTGATTTGGTTAACATTTTTAGTGGTTCACCTAGGTCCTTCTTGTGCTGGTCTTCAAGTTGAGTTGTAGACTTGAGTCTGTTGTACTTCATGTTGCCTTGAGTACACTATCCACTTCGTTTCACTATTGCTTGACCATATGCATTTATTTGAACTTATGTTGATTTGGAACTTCATCATTTTGTTGCTCCTTGATGTTTTGGATTTGTGAAGTTTTTTATTTGAGTCGCGTTGCAGCTGAAACTTTGAACCATTACATTTGTGCTCGAGTCTGGATTTGCATATGAACTGGTTCATGACTTATTGTTGATTATAGTTACACTACGACTCGAGTTTTCTTGTATCTGTATCAATCCGTATCATCACTTTGATATTGCAGTTTGGTCTTGGTCGAGTTGGACTGTCTAGCCTCTGTTTTCATGTGTACGACTCGAACTTTGGTCAAGGCTTGATTTATGTGTCTTGACTATTTTCATGAACTTCCTATGCTGAATCCAGCTTATAGCTCAGGTTTGACCTTGTGCTCGTGTCATGAATTTATTTGTATTGCACTTGAGTTGAACCCAGCTTTTCATTTGGGTTTGACCTGTGCTCACCTGTCCCTGTAATTTTATCAAGTGTATATATCGGTGTGCACGGCCTTGTGGCATGTACAGTTATACACTATGCATGTCACAAGTTGTTCGTGTATGATGAATTCAAATTTAAATGATGATGAACAACCCAAATAACTGAGGCAAATAATATTTTCAAAATACATTTTATTTTACACTGCAAAAATATTTTCTTTTCAATTTTACTGCGTCAGTGTTTATTTTTGCAGATTTCTTTGATGCTGGATTCAATCTGGAATGGAGTTGAAGATAATTACGAGTGAATGAGTGAATTGTAGTGAGGGAATTTGTAAATGGAAATGTATTGTAATTGCAAATTGTATATCTATAGTGAGAGCTCAAATTTGTACTATTCAAAATTGTAGTAAATATTTGTTTGAATAAAATATCTATTTGAATTTAAACTCCGTGTTATTTATTTTATTTAGAAAATATATATTTAATCAATGAAAATAAAATAGTACATTGACAAATACATTTAAATGAATATATATATATATATGTTTATTATCATCAAACAAAAATCATTTACTCGCATATTCAACAATCTCCCCCTTTTGATGATAACAAACATATATTTATGATTTTGAATTTGTTAAATGTATTTGATCATTCAATTTGCTTCCCTATTTGAATGCTTCCTCTCTACACAAAACTCCCCCTTCATATGTGTATGTAAATAAAAATATGCAAATGTGCCTAGATGCAAATAGAAAACATTTGAACTTTATTTATCAAAATCTTAACTTTTCTCTCCCCCTTTTGTTATCAGCAAAAGAGTAATAGTGATAGAAAAATAGAGATAAAGTGATAGACATTAACACAACATTAAAACTCAATTGAATATAAATATTAAATTTCAATAAAAAGTCAAACAAAAATCATAAATACTATGTTTGACGCATATTCCACTTTAGAATGACAGGAATAATGTCATCATATAAAACATATAGTTGTGTCTATTTGTGGTATATTTATATCAGAAATTTGAATATCTACTAACCATGCATAACCGTTAGGACTTTTAAATGAGATTAGTAGTATTCCAATTTTATTTTAAAAAATGAATTCAAGTATCTTCTAACCACGCATAACCGTAAGGACTTTTAAATGGGATTAGAATCAACTTGTTTATTTAATAAATCAATTTTGATATGCGTTCCATACATGCATAACCGTGAGGACTTTTAAATGAGCATGGAAGCACATAATCAAAAATTCCAGGTAATTCACTCATGCATAACTGTGAGGACTTTTAAATGAGAGTGAATACTTTGGTTTTTTTTAATTTTTAAAAAAAATATAAAACGAATGATTCCTATTTAAATCACCATATATTGACATACTATATTGGAATATGATAAGTGATGGTCGATAGAAATAGAAATGGTCATGGAGTTTTTATCAACAAAAAGTGTTTATAACTCTTGTTCAAATTTCTAAAGAAATTTACTAAATATACCATCTCAAGTTATAATATATGATTAATATCAACACTCATCGCATTTTCAAACACTATTTATCTTTTCGATAATTAGTAGGGAGTCAGATTAGTCAATGTAATCAAATCCAAAAGTAATTATAAAACCAAATTTTCCAAAATGACTAATCTGAAACAAGGTCAAAAATGATTTTCTAGAAGGGGTTTTAAAAAAAATGTCTGCAATTTGAAAATTATTTGAAGTGAAAAATATGCAGATATTTTCTTTGAAAAACGATGCAGTTACCAAATGTCTCATCATAAATCACATTCCACTAATAATTTTTCTATCAACTAGATTACCAGTGTAATTTGCATCTGAATTTCTTTTCACTCAAACTTATTATTAGTTGAATGTTACAGACCAGATCATGAAGTGTGCAACAAAATATCTCAAAATCATTTTTAACAACTTTTTAAATGTAGTTCTCTTGAATTTGAATTGAAGCCGTGTAAATAAACAAAAACCATGAATATAGAGTCAGCCAAATGTATCATCATCATCCAATAGAACACCATAATTAATCAAATTAATCTATATGAAGTATTTCAAGGATTGTAGTGCTCTCAGCATAAAAGAATAATTGGCCAACAATTTTGAAAAAGTCAGAATCATTATCATCAATTATTTCTTTATCAATAACTGGCTAAATTAAATCAAATTATGGTGCAGATTTTCACATATATCGTTCAAGATATCTTCACCTGTTTTACCTTTACGATAATTTTTCGTTGTTGCCCGTTGTGATTCTGTCACCTTTGTATTAGGCTAAGGAACTTTGCTTTGTCACCCGTTGTGTCCCTGGAACAGCCAGAATCCAAGTAACACTTTTGTAGTTCCTTAGCCTGCCACCACACCTAACGTTAAAATATTTTTGTGACCTTTTTGTTTTTATAGGTCCACGGTTGTTAGTGGCAGTAGATTTTGAAAAATATGTTTGTGGAGACCCAAAACTATTTATATATGTTCCTTTTGGCACCCAAATTTGTTTGACTTTCAAAGATTTTATATTTGTGCCTTTTGGAACCCAAATTGGTATAGTTTTCACATGTTTGGGTCTATACCAATAATTATTTTGATTATGCCCAAATTTTCTACAAATTGTGCACATTGAATTGACCTGATTAATTTCATTTCTAACATTTTCAGATGATTATATCCAAATCCTTATCTAACTGTATTAACAGTTTGTTTCCCTAATAGCATATTCAACGATCTTTCACTTTGGAAATTTTTTCTAAAGTCGTTGACAGTTGTTGGATTTGTGTTTTGAGAGATTCGTTTTCGTCTAATAATTGTGTGCATTTTTAATAGAATTTTCTCTTCTAGTATTTTCACTCTCTTTCAAGATCAGAATTTCATTTTCCAAGCGATTTAATTTTAATTTCTGATTTTTTAATTTCTTCTTCGAGTGATGGACACCTATCACACTTAGGGATCCTACCTTGATAGTTTTTAACTAATTGATCAAGTTATTTATTCAAATCTATCAAAGTATCTTTTTGTGATTCAAGTTTGGCGTATTTCTCCTTAAGTCTTTCAAAAAAGCCATTTACTTTGTGGAAATATATAAGTAGTTGTGAGTAGGTGAGTTTTGATACCTCGCTTGGCTCGTCATCGTCGCTATCAGTTATATCACCTCGAAGACACATATCAGCTTTCTCACTCTCACTGCTAGTGCTTTTATTATCATCATCACTTGTATTCCACGTGGCTGCAATATTTCTCTTTTTTGATTTCTTTCCTAGGTCATGTCGATGTTGAGGACAATTGGGCTTCATGTGTCTGGGTTTGTTGCACTTATGACAGATAATTTCTTGCTGTTCTAGGTTATCTAGAACTTTGATTATTCTACTTTTTAATTTTTGATTTAGAGATGGATTTTCGTATTTACGGTTCCACTTTTTGAATCTCTTCATTACTAGTGCCAGCTCTGCTGCTCCATCATCGTCGTCGTCGTCATCACTTTCAGTTGTTCCTTTGAGCGCTATTGATTTCTTTCGAGTATCTCCTCCTTCACGCTCTTCCTTGAATTTCATTTCTAGCTCATAAGTGGTGAGATTTTCGATGATTTCTTCAACTTTGATTTGTTTTAAATATTTCAATTCTTGAATGAACGTCACTTTTGCTTCAAAACTTCGTGGAAGGACTCTGAGGATTTTTCAGACTATTTTCAATTCTGTGTATGATTTTCCAAGAGCTTTTGATTTGTATACGATGTTGGAAAGCCGTCTGTACATCTGTTCGACATTTTCTTCTTTGGCCATTGTAAAATTCTCGTATTCGCTACTCAGCATGGCAAGGCGAGATTCCGTGACTTGAGATGTTCCTTCGTGAGTCACTTCTAGTGTGTGCCATTTTTCTTGTGCAGTTAGATAATGTGAGACACGATTAAATTCAAATTGATCTAATGAACAAATAATAGAATTCGTAGCTTTGGCATTAGCATTTTGTAATTTATTTTCTAGATCTATCCATTGATCCACCAGTTTATCTATTTCTTGATTATTTACAACTATAGTGGGTGCTCTATAAACTGTCTCAACTATATTCCAAGCATCAATGGTTTTTAGAAAAAAATTCATTCTATTTTTCAAGTAAGCATATTCACCATTGAACATTGGTAGTCTAACTATAGACTGACCCTCAGCAAAATCAGTATTGAAAGAAGCCATTTTAAAAATTCAATTTTTTTAACACAAAAATTGGTTTTTGAAAAATAAAATAAAATAAAAAATAAATGGCTTTTGTACCTAGCTCTAATACCACTTGTAAGATCGATTTCACCCTAGAGGGGGGGGGGGTGAATAGGGTGATATTGTTAATTATAACAATTAATTGCGGAAGTTTATATAAAATATTTTCAACACAAATATATCAAAATAATAGCAGCACAAATAATAGTAGAATAATAAATGCAGAAATAGAACGACATAGAATTACCTAACTTCGTCAAAAACCCTTCCTACATGCTTCCCCAAGGTTTCTATTAGAAATTTAGCAGTCAGACGCTTATACATGTAAACTCACGACACCCGCTATCGACTAGTCTTAACTCTATGCTCAAAACCCTACCACAACTCAGCCACTGAGTTGCGAATTCTCGAACTACACCACCGTAGCTCGTCCCCTAGTCACATGACTAGACAATACACAAGTTTAAAAAGGAAAATACAATTTAATCACAATTTAAAGAAATCAAAACCCTAATTTAAATATAAGCCCAAGTTGTGACGACCCGGAAATTTTTAACATTTGAAATGGAATATTTAATTAATTTTAAATATTTGGAAGTTAGTTTAACTTGAATTTCGAATATTGCTATGAATTTGGCAATTAAAATATTGAATTTAATTTATCGAAGTTGGGTAAAAATTTGAATCTTCAGTTTGAAGCCGATCCCATGACTGTTTTTAAGATCTCACACCAGTCCCATGACCGATCTGGAGTTTGTTGTTCCCTTTCTAAACTCTAGGTGCCCAAAATTTTCCACACGGGCAGCCTAGAGTCAAGTTATCAGGTCATTCTGGAATTCAGGAGTTGCTGTGGAGATCAGAAGCAATCTGGATGGCGAAGCTATCACTTATATATGTAATATTCTTTCCGCTTTTTGTTATCGTACACTCTGATAATGTAATGTGATGTAATGTAATAACTGATATAGTAATTCTGTTTAAAGATATTTATTTATCTATTATATTTGTTCCGCTGCGATATGTGAGATTATGTTATTGTTGTTGTTTCTGTTCTATCTTCTTCTTCTACCTCTTCTTCTTAACCCTAACGATTCGGTTTTTGGGCATTCGACTACGCGACATTTGATACAGTGCATGTATCGATGTCGACTTTCGGGCGACGAAAAAATTGGGTCGTTACAAAGTGGTATCAGAGCGATTGGTTAAGCGACAACCTTGGCTCTGTTGGGTGTTACTCATTAGAGATAGAGTCAGCAGTACTCTAGAATAAGTTTGAGTATAATAATAGATATGAACGCGTATTTGTTAGTGGATATAAAATTGTCTAATATTGTGTTGACTTATCAGTTGATTGTTTATATATTCTGGTCGGTGCAGTTTGGCCAACTGTTTCGATAGGGGTTTCTAAACTCTTAAACAAGATAAATTGACACAGTATTGTTTTAAATTAAGGTAATGAAATAATTTTAACCAAAACTATTTTTGTATATAAAAGAAATAAATTTTCTGTGAATTATTATAATATATGGTTGCTTGGTTGTTAGGAAGTGATGATATTGAATTATCATCATTATTGTACGGAAATTTAATAAGAAATAATGGTATAACCAAAGATTGGAATATAAATTCATTTAACAAATGAAATTTATAAATATGAATTGAAAGGATAAGGAATGAATTCATATACAAATGAGATTTGATTGAGATCATGTTGAATAAAAATCCAAACTTTGGAAAATAAAAAAATAAACTGGATTGAATTCAAGTGAACTAATATGATACTTAATTAATTCATGAAATAGGAAATTGAATTAGTTAAATTAAAATTCAAGCGTGAGTTAAAATTGTAGATAAATTCAAGTAAGTAGAAATGGAAAATTTCCTTGTTATTGATAAAATAAATTCGAGATAAATTGAGAATATGGAAATTTGAAATTTAAAAATGGATAAGTGAATAAAACTAATTTAATTAAATTAGTAGATGGAATGAATTTGATAAATGAAAATCAAATTAGGGATTTAAGTTTGGAAGTGTTACAAGGAAAAATAAATTTTAATTTTGAATTGAAATAACTTTAGTAAATATTGGATAAAAGCCAGACTTAAGTAAAATTGTGGAATGGTCGTTGTCAAGTTGTATGGAATGGTTGTGAATGAAAATTGTTTGATTAATGGAACGCAAAATGAATTGAACGGAATAAATTGAAAATGAAATAGAATAAAGAGTAAATTGAGTTGATATCAATTTAAATTAGTTATAAACTAGATTGGATATTCTATTAAGAGAATATCGTCGATTTTGCATAGAAATGGTTGTCATTTGACGCAAACGTGATTGCCTAAAATTCTATGAGTTAATGAAAGCCAATAAAATTGATTTTTGGTTTAATTGAAATAGATATGAGTTCGTTTTGTTTAAAAAATGAATTGAATGAAAGAAAATATGTTGTAAACCATTGAAATTGAATGGAAATGATGTGTGATTAAGTTGTATGCAACTAAATTTGTATCGAAACCATATAAATTGCTAATGGAAATAATTCTGAATATTTTGCTTGTGAAAACTATGTGTTTACTATTGAAAATAAGTGAAATGTAAATGAATTTCCTATATATGTCACTTACGTGTTTAAATTAAGGAAATACAGGTACAGGGGGCCGTTTGACCGGATTTTATTGCGCAAAATGCTTATTAAATAAACCGCTTTGCTTAAAAATGCTAAATAAGGTACGCCTACGCAATAAAAATAGGAAATATGAACTATTTTTATTTTTTCCGACCGGGTGGGTCGATGTATATATATTTATATCTTTTGTCAAATCGCAAAAGCTCCTCCGTACAGAGGAGATTCTGCCAAAAAAAATTGAAAATTTTGGGAGTTAGAAAATTTTTGAAATTTTTTTTGTTGGCGAAAACGATTTCAAATTGGAAATTGAAGTAAATTCGTGAATGAAACTAAAATAAAATAATGATATGAATCAGTTATGAATAGAAGATAAAAATTCAATATTCAAAAGTTAAACTGAATCCAAATAGAATTCGAATTTGTCAATTGAATTCAAAAGAAATTGAAAATGCAAGATTGAATGATAATGGTTATAACTTCAATAGTGAAGTAAAAATGATATGAGAAGTATATATTGAAGATTTTGTAAAGGAATGTGCAAAATGATATTTGAATGTTGTAATTGGATATTATGGATATCAGAATATACAGATGTGTAGAGGGAAATGAATTGGAATTTTGATTTCGAAGATAAAATTGAATTGCTCGACAAAAAGGTATGTATTTGAATTTCAGTATGAAATTTGGTGATTTTCTCGTCTAGCCACTTGGCCTTTTGTTTTCCTTTTGGAATCTGAGGGCATGTGGTGCCATTTTGTAGTCGTACCGATCTAGCCCCGCAAAGGAGATGTTGGCGAAATTTTTCGAAAATTTAGGGAGTTGGAAACTTTTGAGAAAATTTTGAAATTTGAATTTAAATTTAAATTTGAATTGTGAAGTAAATAATAATGTATGGAAACTATGGAAGATTTTGGAAAGTTAGTTGAAAAGAATCTTTCATAAAAAGATTTGGGTTGATAAATTGATAAAATTGTTTGGGTTGAAAAATATTAAACGGGTCAAGGATCATTCTTCTTAACTAGTAATTTCGGGACAAAATTCTTTTAAGGGGGAAGGATGTTACGACCCGGAAATTTTTAACATTTGAAACGGAATATTTAATTAATTTTAAATATTTGGAAGTTAGTTTAACTTGAATTTCGAATATTGCTATGAATTTGGCAATTAAAATATTGAATTTAATTTATCGAAGTTGGGTAAAAATTTGAATCTTCAGTTTGAAGCCGATTAAAAATAATTCGATGACTTAGAAAATTTATATTGACAATATTGAAGATAATGGAAGCTTCAGAATTGAATTTGGAAATAGTTTGTTCAGTTTTGAAATTTTATCGTTTAAATCGATATTTAAAAATAGCCTTCCGAGGCACAGTCTCGGAATCCGACGAAACCAGTTCCATTGGATCCGTAATAGTTAGTTACTATCGAATCAATTTTCGTAACATTTGGAGTGATCGTTTGGTCGTACGGTAGACAAACGCGCTGAATTTATATCGAAAATTAATTTAATAACTGGATTCGAAAAATTATCTTCTCCATATGATCGAATTAGCCTCCGTAACACGTTCCATTGTGTTCGAAATGCGGATAAAACCTAATAAACGTCTGGCGGCACGCCTCGATAGGAGTTTGGGATTTCGAGCTAGGTTATACGTGATATTTTGAATATAAAATTATACAAATCACTATAACTCTGCAGGATTCTCACGCAAGCCATCTTCCTACTAAAACTTTAGCCGAACTCTCAAAATTTTCGTCCCCTTTCCTCTTTCACTTTGCAATCGTGTTTCAGAAGAAAACAAAAGAAATAAATGGCCGCGGTTTCGAATCGCAGAAAAAAACGGCGATCAAATCGAATTCGATCGACAAGGCCTAGCGCGCATGCAATCGCGAGAGGGCGGCGGTCGGTGGAGCTCGAACGACGAGCAAGGCAGAATCGCGAAATTTAGGGTTTTGCTATTGAATGGTTTCGCGAATTCGAGCGTCGTGATGGGTTCGCGCTCGCGCATGCGAGTAGGGGGGACGGCAATCTTCGGGGCCGCGTGCGACGTCAGCGCGCGTGCGCGGAGGGCTCGACGAGGTGGCAGGGCGGAGTTGGAGGTTGGTCTAGAGCGAAATACAGTAAGATATAGAAATTTTTATCTTTACTTAATTAGTTAAATTTATGCAGTTTTTAGTTTTCTTATGCAAGCAGAAAAAAAATAAAAAATTAAATGCAGTAAAGAAAATTTCTGCTAGTATTTACAGGAAACAAAATATATTTTATATAGGTAAAGTTTGAAGGAAATAATAATAATAAATATAAAATTTTAAATTTATATAGATTGTTTTCAAAGAAAAGAATAAAAATAAAATATACAGATACATATTTTTAAAGCATTGTTAAGTTTTAAAATCAATATATGTATGGACAATCTCCTTTTTATAAATTTAATAGTGAATTATTTGTTTTGTTAATCCATTTAATTGTTTTGTTAATCTGTTAAAAAAAGAAATTAGTTTAAACCAAGATTATTAGTTTAAAATATAGTTTTTAGTTAATTAATTTATTAAAAAGGAAATTTAATAATTAGTTAAATAAATTTATTAAAAGAAAATAAGTTTTCAAATTTGTTTGAATATTAATAAAATTATATAATTGTTATGCAAGGTCTTAAATCGAGAAAATCGAGTCAAGATGGAAATGGATTGCTAATAAAAGCAAAGATGAGATCTTCTCACTCAATCAATATCGTATTGATTTGAATATTAAACAGTTAGATTTAAAATTTATTGTCTGTGTGCTTGGATGATTGAATTAAAATCATTATTCACTGGATGGTATTATATATATAGTAGTATATAGTATATATATTGGGTGATTGATTTCCCGCATTATATAGCGGATGAGACCCTATTGCGCCGCATAATAGCGGATAATATTTTATAAATCCCATATACCACGATATTCCACCTCGAAGTGGAATTGGTATTTAATTGTTGTGCTAACGTCTGTGGATGCAGGGAAACAGGTTAGAGGGATCCAACTGGATTCCTCAAAACATTTGAATTTGTTTCATATATTGTATGTTGATTATTTATAATCTCTGTGTGATTATATTTGTGATTGAATTTGTTGAACGCTATAGTTTAACCGAATATATTTTTGGTATCGTTGGATACCGAGAATAAATAAAATTGGATTTTTGAAAAATTCAAGTTGAAAGTTTATAGAAAAATTTATTTTTGAAAATTGAATAAACTTAAAAGAAGGAATTTTAAAAGGATAAAGTTTTATCTATAATCTTATTGAATAAAATTACAAAATATGAGGAAAAGGCTTAATAAATGGATTTCGGGTAATATTATTCAAAGGTTGAAGAATTTATTTAAAATACGGATTTTAAATATTTGAAAGAGATGAAGGAATTTATTTCAAAAGGGAAATAAATTTAGAAATTAAATTAGGGATTTAATTTGGAGTTGAAATAAATTTTGAAATCGATTTGGAAAATTGACTTGGTATTTGAAAATAAATCCTTGGAAAACCAACTTGCAATTAATTTGGTGTTTGAAGCAATTTTGGAAATCAAATGGGAATTGATTTGGTAACTGAAATAAATTTTGGAAATCAATATGAAAATTGATTTGGTGTTCGAAGGGAAATTGATTTCGTGTTTTGAAAATAAATTTAGAAATCAATTTGGAATTTGATTTGGTGTTTGAAAGTGAATGTTGGAAAATCGATTTAAAATAGTATATCAGTTGATATTTAGAAACGTAAATTCACAATGGAAATTTATAAGGGAAGATGAAATTGGTTTTAAAATAAACATTGGTTTGTTTTTAAAGTGTGGAAAAGATTTGAAACTTGTTTCAAAGGATGTGAAATTGTTTGAAATTTGATTTTCAAAGCGATGAAGTGTTAAAAATATAGCCTGCAAAGATATTTTGAAAATAAATAATTTGGGAAAATTATTTAAATCTGGTAATTGTTAAGAATGTTGATTGATAGTTAAATAACTGACCATCAATATTTGCCTTTAAATGGCGTTTGAATTTCGATGTGACCGGGGGTCAGATTCCAAGTGGATATCCGAAAAACACATCGAACCTTTGTGATTTGTGATTGATCTTTTATTTAAAAGATCGAAGTGAAAAATTGTTGTGATTTGTTGAAATCTGAATGAACACTTATTTTTAAAAATAAGCGCTTGTTACTCGGATTAGCCGGGAGAGGACCTTTGTGTCATATAACCCATTTCGAATAGTGATACGAAGAAATGGGATTTGCATTTGAAGACCGGTGGTGAAGACCAGGTATTTGCGAGAATGATAGGATGACCTATCGGTTGTCTCTGCACTGAGTAGCTACGGTATAGAGATTCCCTAAGTGATGGGAAGTCCGATCGGGATTGTGAATACCCAGATTGCAAGGGCTTCTTCGAAAGTGCCTTCGGTTTTGTTCGAACCCGAAGCAGACTTGTATGGATGTGTTTCTGACGTTACACTTTGAGATGTAAAGCTGGTTTCTATCAAATACATTTCTGTTGGTAGCAGAGAATTTATTCTCTTAGCTTAACACCCTTCTCTGAGACGTACGAGCTCAGAGGTTATGTAGTTGGTGGTTACTAGTGATACATTCCCAATTTGGTAATGTGGCATACGAAATGCTGCAGATCATTTGTTGATTGAAGCATGGCTTTTGGAAAAAGCGTAGCTTTGTGGACGAGACTTCGTCGAGCCTCACAACCCGAAAATGGTCGAAACAGGAATGTTGCGTCAAGGTTTTTTAAGGGTCGCGCCCCTAGGGTATGTCCATTTCCTTCTGGATAAGAGGTGGTATCATGGTATGGAGCCCAGATATTTAACCTATTTGGTTATTGCAATATCATTACTGTGTGATGTTGCTTTGTGGTTGAGGATCCTCGGATAAAGGTCGGTAACGACCGGGGATGGCATACTTTTTTTGTATGGAGTTACCAAGTTACAGCTTCATTGCACCCAGAAGCGTGTGGTAACTCGGCCTTGTGTTGGCAGAGAGCTGGTTAAGTTCTCGGGACGTCCCGCCAGAGGCGTACCCATGTGGCAGTAGAAAGTTCCTTAGCCTGACCATTTGTTGGAAATCCATATAAAACAATACGAGCCCTATACAGTTTTAGTTGTATAACCTGCCATTTACTTATGGTGGCGCCCCACTGTTTAAATGGTAGCTATAGTAGGCATACAATAATGTTGTATGCTGGCTAAGATTAATATTATACTTTCTAAATGTTTTCTGCACTATGCACTAATAATAATATCGAAAGAATTTTGCCTATTAAGCATTTTTGACTGCGTTTGCATTGTGTGTGTGTCGGGAGGCCTTATGACAGTTTCATTTTCGAAAGCATAGCGGATTTCTTTTATTTTCTTTGTGAAAATAACTGCTTTTAAGATCTCACACCAGTCCCATGACTGACCTGGAGTTATTGTTCCCTTTCTAAACTCTGGGTGCCCAAAATTTTCCGCACGGGCAGCCTACGGTCAAGTTATCAGGTCATTCTGGAATTCAGGAGTTGCTATGGAGATCAAGAGCAATCTGGATGGCGAAGCGTCTCACTTATATATGTAATATTTCTTTCCGTTGTTTGTTGTTGTACACTCTGATAATGTAATGTAATGTAATGTAATGTAATAATTGATATAGTAATTCTGTTTAAAGATATATATTTATCTATTATATTTGTTCCGCTGTGATATGTGAGATTCTGTTATTGTTGCTATTTCTGTTATATCTTCTTCTTCTTCTACCTCTTCTTCTTAACCCTAACGATTCGATTTTTGGGCGTTCGACTGCACGACATTTGATACAGTGGATGTATCGATGTTGACTTTCGGGCGTCGAAAAAATTGGGTCGTTACACAAGTAGACGAAAAAGATCAGCCCAATATGAGTAATAAAATCATATCCCTTTCTCTCTTTATTCTTCGACCCGTCCTTCTTTATGAAAAATGTTTCTTTGCTTGTTCGTTCAGAAATTAGGGTTCCAGGCAATTGAGGCGCCACTTCAATTGATTGTTCGATTATTCAATCTTGCTTTGGTTGCCCAATCGAATGATCATCTCTTCAGTTTTTGCACACGGCTGCTCAATCTGATCGAGTTCGGCTATAATGGTATGTGATTTGTCTTTTTCTTTACTGGTTGAATGCTTGCTTGAACTCGATCAATGATTCGAGTTATTGATATAATCTTCTCTGTTATTGCTTGAACTCGAAATACCCCTTTGCCGATGATGTTTAGGGTTTATATAGGGTTCGAACCCCTATAGTTCCGTTCGTATATTTTATACGAAATCGTCTGATAATTTTACGCTTGCATTTGATTATGCTTGAATGATTGGGATGATTTCTGACTTCTTTAATTTCTTATATTTTCGTGATACTAGGTTGACATGGTTTCGATTTTGAATTGACCGATTTCTTGACAGCCACGACTTTGATTTTTGTCATTTTTGGTTCTGTGAATTTCTGATGGCATCATATTTGACTTCGGTTCTGACTCGTTTGATTTGAAATTCCTGATGCAAGCTATCTTTTTCCAGCTTGTACCTTAATTATTTTGAAACTGCTACTTTGAGTCTTTTCTGATTTTTTGTAAAACTTGCTACTTCGGTTACTTTAAGTATGTGATTTTTATCACGTGGCTTTGACATGGATTTGTTCGAACTTTTATCATGCACATGTATAAACATACATACATACATACATACGTACATACGTACATACGTACATACATACATGCACGTATGTATATAATCAGTTTTAAGTTGCTTGTGGTTGTTTATGGTTTTGCTTTGACTTTGGTCTCTGGACATCTGATTTTTCATTGGAACTCATGTTCATGATGTTGAGTTGTTTCTCTGTTCCATTGTGTATGTTGTCATTACTTTGTGTATTCATATAGTCTGGTAGCATGGTCATTATTGCATTGCTTCGAATCAAATTCTATTGGGGCTTGATTGCACCATATTGTCACTATATATTGATTTGTGTTGCTGTTATCTTGTTGTACTTGATTCACTCGAGTCTGGTACTTTTTGTAGCTTTGTTTCATGTGAACTAAGCATGATGAATTGTGTACATTTTTATGCCTGCATTTCCATGAGTCACTGTTATCTTGTTCATGCTAGCCGAGTGTCTTGTTGCGCTACCATTTTGTTTATTGCTAGTTTATTGTGTAGTCTGGTCGATAATTATGGTGTATGCATTGAGTCATGTTGATGATGAGGCTTTGTTCCTTTGAGTCAGTTTGCGTTGCTTCATTCTTGTCACATGATGAATTCTGTTGTCAATTTATGGAGTGCTGTTTGAAGCTCTGCATTGTTCATCTGATGTTGTTGAACTTGGTTCCATGGTGGTTGATGTTGTATGTCAAGACTTCCATTTGTCTTTGATATTGCCTCTGTGTGTCTCTAGTTAGAGTTGTACTCGCCTATTTCACTGGTGCAACCCGGTTTCGCTGGTGCATGCCTTGACTTGTTGACATATGCATGTCAATTGTGTGTATTTGACCTTGTTGTATGGTCAATGCTGATTTGGTTAACATTTTTGGTGGTTCACCTTGGTCCCTCTTGTGCTGGTCTTCAAGTTGAGTTGCTGAATTGAGTCTGTTGTACTTCATGTTCCTTGAGTACACTATCCACTTTGTTTCACTGTTGCTTGACCATATGCATTTCTTTCAACTTATGTTGATTTGGAACTTCATCATTTTGTTGCTCCTTGATGTTCTGGATTAGTGCAGTTTGTTATTTGAGTCGTGCAGCAGCTGAAACTTTGAATTGTTATATTTGTGCTCGAGTCTGAATTTGCACATGAACTGGTTCATGACTTCTTGTTGATTCTAGTTACACTGCGACTCGAGTTTGCTTGCATCTGTATCAATCCATATCATCACTTTGATATTGCAGTGTGGTCTTGGTCGAGTTAGGCAGTCTAGCCTCTTTTTTCATGTGTACGACTCAAACTTTGGTCGAGGCTTGATTTATGTGTCTTGACTATTTTCATAAACTTGCACCTGTGTTGAATCCAGCTTATAGCTCGGGTTTGACCTTGTGCTCGTGTCGTGACTTTATTTGTATTGCACTTGAGTTGAACCCGGCTTTTCATTTGGGTTTGACCGATGCTCACCAATCCCTGTAATTTTATCAAGTGTATATTGTTATCCCGCCTTTTGGCAAGGCCGTGATACCAAAGAACTGATTGAAAACCAAGGATCACTCTTCCTGGATATCAAGCCTATACAGGTTCGCTATGAATATCAATGAATTTTTTCCGAGTCCGGATTGGGCTACAATTGATAGGACATGACAAGCAAAGCCATGAAGGCCAGCATTCAAAATTTCAACGCAATCCGAGTTCGTATGCTCAAGTTATGGCCAATACAATTTGAAGGGAAATGCTCCGTCTTCGTATCCATCAACGAACTCCGGTTCGAATCGATCAACTTCGTATCGATCAGGTGTCCAGCAACTTCGTATCCATCGAAGTGCCTCAGTTCGACTCGATCTCATTCGATCGTGGGAGTAAGAACTTCGTATCGATCATACGAACCAAGTACTCGCATCGATCATTCCATATCGACACGAGCTCCAACCATCTTTGATCGATGCGAACCTCTCCGTCCCACTTAACTTTTCAATCAATACGGGCATCGATACAAAGTCAAATGCTCTGGGACGATTCGAACTCGCCTATTCCAGATCGACACAAAACAGAGATAAAGTGATTCCTCCACACCTCCGCCTTCTCCAAAGGGCCTCTACTCCATGGCCACGCTCCATCCACAATCTTTCTCTCACTCGTCCAGATCTCAAATTCATCAAAATCGGTCGCAAAAGCAAGAAGGATGGTTGAGGTTTCGAGTTTCATTGTTCTTAACATGATTCTATCCATTAATTACCTGATTTTAATGATTATGCACAAAGGATCGAAGGTTCGATTCGATTCGAAGGTTGCACAAAAGGCATCGAACTCCATCGATTCGAAGTGTCTATTTTACAACCATCAACTCACAACAGTATAGGTCTATCAATACGAGCGTTGTTTTCGTATCCAATGAACCCATTGATACGAACAATCATTTCGTATCCATCAGAGATCATCGATGCGAAGCAGGGTCAACCGCAGTTTGTGACCATCGATACGAATGAATTCGTATCCTTCAATTCGATTCGCATCGACATAGAAAACTACTTTTCAACCTTTTACATCGATTCAGGAGAGGATCGATACAAGAGGATAGTCCAAAACAACCATCAAGCGTTGTTCCAACTCAAATTTCAAACCGGTTCAGGAGAGAACGATACGAAATTCGATAACAAACTAAACTGACAACGACTCGTGAACACTCAACGTTAACGAGAGTCAAGTTAACATATATGCATAAATGTCGGACTAATACTCGATTTTCAACATTCACAGGGATCGAATACTCATCTCATTACGATTACGACGACAAATAGCTAAGCACTATCACACAACAGTCAGTTACAGCAATACAGAATACAACTTTCAACGAAAAATACGATGACTGTTCCTAAAGATTGCAGCTTTTCAAAGCACGTCAGGTTTCCACAAGATGTACTTTGGGGGGCAAATGTTATCCCGCCCTTTGGCAAGGCCGTGATACCAAAGAACTGATTGAAAACCAAGGATCACTCTTCCTGGATATCAAGCCTACACAGGTTCGCTATGAATATCAATGAATTTTGTCCAAGTCCAGATTGGGCTACAATTGATAGGACATGACAAGAAAAGCCATGAAGGCCAACATTCAAAATTTCAAAGCAATCCGAGTTCGTATGCTCAAGTTATGGCCAATACAATTTGAAGGGAAAAGCTCCGTCTTCGTATCCATCAACGAACTCCGGTTCGAATCGATCAACTTCGTGTCGATCAGGTGTCCAGCAACTTCGTATCCATCAAAGTGCCTCAGTTCGACTCGATCTCATTCGAATCCATCGGGAAGCCTCGGTTCGACTCAATCTCATTCGAATCCATCGGCTCCTCCTTATTCGAATCCATTGGCATCTCCCTACTTCGTTTCCATCGGCAGATAGCCTACTTCGCATCCATCAACTAAGGCAACGGTTACTGCTTCGCATCCATCATAGAAGCCTCTCTTCGTATCCATCGGGAAGAGCAATTCGTATCCATCAGGTCACCTTACTTCGTACCCATCAAAGGGCTCCAGTTTGCATCGATTGAGACGCTACGTGGTTCGTATCCATCAAAGAAAGGTTTGTTCATATCCATCGACCATCAGTAGTTCATGTCCAGCAATGACTGCTGTTCGAACCCATGAGTGAAGCCTTCATTCGAATCCATCAAGTCAACAAACCTGGGTGACGTGTCGTCCCTCGATACGAACAAGGCGAGATATATGGAGTCGATGCGGTCAACTCGGAGTAAAGACCGGATCGAGGCGAAGTATGCGTGCCACATCATCACGAGACTACGTGAGGTGATCGATTCGAAGGGATCGTTTCGAAGCAATCGATTCGAACAAAGCAGCCTAGCAAAGAACATCATTTCGTATCGATTATTTCTCCCAATCCACTCAACCAAATGCAATGAAATTTTCATAGGAGATTGCACACGAGACAAGGAACGATCACACCAAATTTCAGCTCGATTGAACATCATCTTGATCGATACGAAATGATTTCGTATCGATCACAGATCGACTCGAAACTTTCTGGAATTGGTCGTGTGGGCCCCCTCACATGCCAGAGCGAATCTCCCGAAGTTTAAGCGAAGCCTCGGCCTCCTACGCCTATAAATAGAGCCCCAAAGCCTATAGAAAAAGGAACTTTTGACTCTGAGGCGCCGAGAATCTGCCGGATCGAGATTTACACCATACACTTGCTTTTGAATTCGAATTTCCAGTTGTAACTTGCTTTCGTTTGCTGTACTTGCTTGTAATCATTGAAAGTGAATCAATAAAGTTGCAAAAACTTCACAGTGGACGTAGGCAACACGCCGAACCACTTTAAATTGCTTGTCTACGCATTTACTTTCCTGTTATTTGGAGTTTTTGTTAGATAATCCTCATTTTCAATTTATATTCTTCATTATTATCTCTTCAAAAACTTCCAAAGAGTGTTGTGACCAATTTTGGTGCAAACACTTTGGTACTTTCACTGAGAAAACCCATATTTTCTCCTGCTCTTTGGATCTATCGTCGATACCGGATTGAATAAATCTAAAATAGAGATCCAGATCATCTAATTCGAGTTCCTTCCCTTCTATTCAGATTTGCATAAAGTCTAGGAAAGGAATTCAACCCTCAAGATGGTTAGCACAAGGACCATATCTAATGCTGTCAATCAAGAAGAACAGGATAGACAGAATCCTACGCGACTACCTCCGTCTAACCAAGACGCCACCGGACACTCAGAACCATCAGGTCCGGTTACCTGACAAGAATTTCAGCTGCTGCTTCAAGAGCTGACCCAGAGTCGGCAGCAGCTAACAGAACAGCTACGCGCTAACGCCGAGCTGACCAACCAGCTGAATCGCCAGAAGCGAAGGAGATCCAAGAGAGACCATGCTTCTCACTCCTCCAGCGAAAGTTCTTTATCTTCTGATTATCATCATCGATCTCAACGACCCCGGCTAGATGGAAGTCACATACAAGCCGCTGGACACCAACCGACAATGATCGATGGACAACTGAGAATTGGTCCATCAGCCAGTTTCCAAACCGGGCCCTCCTCCCGAGGGGGTGCCATTCCTCACTACACCACAGAATACCATGCCACTAACGTTGCAGTTGAACCAGGAGTCGATGCTCAAAATCAGTCGAACCTGGACCATCGTCAGCATGGACGTACTCCAAAACCATACGTCCTAGAGGACTATGAACCGAGAAGGCAAGATGTGGACCGTAGACAGCATCTGGTCCAACCACATAATATGGGACACCACCATACTCTGGCACGAGCCACACGGAACATACAAATGCCGGATATTCCGACCATGATACGTCAAATGATCCGTGAGAGCCAGGGTCTCATGAATGATGACTGGGGAATCTCCAAAAGTCACACTCCTTTTTACAGACGATATACTTACTGCTGAACCCCCTCGACGATTCAGGATGCCGACTCTACCCATGTACGAGGGAAACTCCGACCCTAACCAACATATTATGAAATACGAATGGTCGATGAGCGCTGCCAGAGCTGACGATGCAGTGAAGTGTCGTAGTTTCCCCATCTCCTTGAGGGGCATCGCCACCATGTGGTTCACTCGACTGCTACCTCAATCCATTTCCTCCTTTGACCAGTTGGCCACAAAATTTGTTGAGCAATTCTGCATGCACGTCGCAAGGCCAAAAGACGTCAACACTCTGGCCAGCGTCACCCAAGCTTCTGGAGAGACGCTTAGACACTACTTAGAGAGATTCCACCTTGCATGTGCGGAAATCAGCAATCCGAACGATAACTCCATTCTTATGGCGTTGACTAAAGGGATTGACCCTGATTCTGAGCTTGGCAACGGGATGGTTGGAAAACCCCCTGCATCGTTGGACCGTTTCTACACCAAAGCGGCTCAATTATTGAGAAGGGGAGATGCGAAAGAGTCTAGGAAGCAGACTCATGCAGAGCCAAGCACAGAATGGATTCAAAGCAATGTCGCGATCAAACACTCCGGTGAGAGTTTCGAAAAAGTTCAGTTGAACGTTCAAAATAAACAAACTCAACGAAGGGAGAATGTGAACCAAACCAGAAAGCGAGATCAGAACCGTGGCCCGCCGCAGAAGAATCCAATGTTTGACAGTTACACTCCTTTGAATACATCGCTGGAGAACTTGTATTTAAAGACTTGTAATACAATTCAATATAAAAAGCCTGCACCAAAACCATCGTCAGAAAGACAAGTCCAGACGGGAAAGTTTTACAGGTTTCATGAAAGCTACGGGCACAATACGAATGAATGTTGTCATTTGCAAGATCTCGTTGAAAAATTGATTAGAGAAAGAAAGCTGGAACAGTTTGTGCGGGCGCCGCAGCCTGGAGGAGCGGGCCCATCAAATCAAAATAATGAACCCGATCGACCGAGACAGGAGGACTCTACCTGTCCCAGGAGATTGGTAATAAACGCCGTCAGTGGCGGACCCACTTTGTCAAGAGCCTGGAACGACGAGGATCTTCGTCACTGTTACACATGACAGGCTTTATTCAATCTATGAATACTTTGCAATTTTCTTTACGTTCTGAAGTTTGAATTTGTAATAAGGCACCGACTTTGCCATGTTTTTCCGTTCCAGCAATAAATTACTATCTCTTCAAGCTAGAGTTGTGATTCACCGAATGCGACATTCAACAATCACGACGCACAAAGAGCTAAGTTCCATCGAACAATGGAATTTATTCAAATAGGGAGTGACTGTCATACGACCGGCCACTCACTAAGTGAAACCTCAGCTCGGGGGCAAGCCATCACATCAAAGGCTGAACTGGACCGACACACGACAGTCCTACAACTAACTCCAAATTCCCAGAGTGCAAATTGGAGTATTCTCATCAACTCCAGGTTCCCAGACATCAACTCTAGGTTCCCAGAGTGCGAACCGAAGTATAAACGCCAACGCCAAATTCCTAGAGTGCGAATTGGAGTATAAACATCAACTCTAGGTTCCCAGAGTGCGAACCGGAGTATAAACACCAACTCCAAATTCCCAAAGTGCGAATCGGAGTATAAACATCAACTCTAGGTTCCCAGAGTGCGAACCGGAGTATAAACACTAACTCCACTTTCCCAGATTGCGAATTGGAGTATAAACATCAACTCTAGGTTCCCAGAGTGCGAACCGGAGTATAAACACCAACTTCAAATTCCCAGAGTGAGAATTGGAGAATAAACATCAACTCTAGGTTCCCAGAGTGCGAACCGGAGTATAAACACTAACTCCACTTTCCCAGAGTGCGAATTGGAGTATAAACATCAACTTTAGGTTCCCAGAGTGCGAACCAGAGTATAAATACTAACTCCACTTTCCCAGAGTGCGAATTGGAGTATAAACATCAAATCCATCGTTCCCAGAGTGTGAACGGACTCTTTAAAAAGCCCAAATAGATGTGACTGACCATCTATCGGCTGACTCCAAGTTCCCACAGCGTGAATTGGAGTATAAACATCAAATTCATCGTTCTCAGAGTGTGAACGGACTCCTAAAAAGCCCAAATAGATGTGACTGACCATCTATCGGCTAACTCCAAATTCCCAGAGCGTGAATTGGAGTATAAACATTGATTCCAGTTTCCCGGAGTGCGAACCAAAATAAAAATGCCAACTCCAGATTCCCAGAGCGCGAGTCGGAGTACAAACATCAATTCCAAGTTCCCAGAGTGCGAGCCGAAACGTACATGCCGACTCCAGATTCCTAGAGCACGAGTCGGAGTACAAACATCAATTCCAGGTTCCCGGAGTGCGAACCGAAACATAAATGCTAACTCCAAGTTCCCAGAGCATGAATTGGAGAATAAACATCAATTCCAGGTTCCCGGAGTGCGAGCCGAAACGTACATGCCAACTCCGGATTCCCAGAGCACGAGTTGGAGTATAAACATCAATTCCAAGTTCCTGGAGTGCGAACCGAAATATACATGTTGACTCCAAATTCCCATAGTGTGAATTAGAGTACAAATACCAAGTCAAAATTCCTAGAGTGCGAACCAGATTATCGATCACAGATTGTCCTAAGTCCCCGGAGTGTGGACATGTGCTCAAGATTTGCAATAGGTGCGATCGACCACCGAAATACAAGAGTTGTTCCCCGAAACTGGGGGGAAAAAAGCTTAAGTCTTAATCGCTAACCGAAGCGATAAAATGTCCAAAATTCAACTCATTCATCGATTACGACGTGTGATCAAGATTTTCAAGCTTGGCAAACAAAACGAACTTAACTTGAAGGTAGAAACACCACAAGTGCACTAGATTGAAAGCCAAATACTGCAAATACTTAAGCATAAAAGAAATGAGAGTTGAAGCAAAGAAACTAAATGCCATTTCAACTAACTGTATATAAAGATTCATGTACAAGTTATTCCAAAAAATTCCTACTAGCAGGGGGCCGATCCTGCCTCTATACACGGCCTATGAAAGAAAATCAAAAACAACTTCCTAACTACCAAAAATGCGCCAGAGGGGGACCGTCTACTTTTCCTTCTTCGGCTTTTTCTTCGACGCGGAACCACTAGAACCGCTAACAGTCTTTCGCTTCAAGCCCTTACCCATTGGTGGATCATCCTACTGCAAGGACACATCGTCCGGAATTGGGAGATCAGCGAGCCCTTCATAGAGATTCTCAGTTCTTGGGGGAGACATCTCCGAAATTCTAAGTCCGTAGGCGGGCCGGGATGTGACAACAGATTTCCATCTTCCTTTTTTAAATGGTTTGTCAACGGCTGCCTTGCCTTTTCTCTGCTCTTCGATATCCTGGGCTACACCCGCAGATTCGCCCAACGGTTCCATTGGCGAGCTTCGAAAGGTAGTCCAATATGCATTTCTGCGATCAAGTTCAGTCGTGCAAGGCAGAAACTCATCGGAGTCGAATGTTTTAATGCACAAAAGTTCTATAAGTTCGTCTAATTTCAACTTGGAATCGGTCGCCGCAGTTCAAATTCATATCAAGTCAGAAATACATCATCTTTTGTATCGACCATGTTCGAATCGATACATTCGTATCGATCAGATTCGACTCAGTACATTTCGAATCGATCGATAACAAAGGCTCAGGCTCGTATTGATGTGTTTCGTATGGATCAGTTTCGACTCGATACGCTATGTACCGATCTAGTTCGAGCCGATACCATTCGTATCGATCGTGGGAGTAAGAACTTCGTATCGATCGTGGGAGCCATGTACTCGCATCGATCATTCCAGATCGACACGAGCTCCAACCATCTTCGATCGATGCGAACCTCTCCGTCCCACTTAACTTTTCAATCAATACGGGCATCGATATGAAGTCAAATACTCTGGGACGATTCAAACTCTCCTACTTCAGATCGACACAAAAAAGAGGTAAAGTGATTCCTCCACACCTCCTCCTTCTCCAAAGGGCCTCAACTCCATGGCCACGCTCCATCCACAATCTTGCTCTCGCTCGTCCAAATCTCAAATTCATCAAAACCGGTCGCAAAAGCAAGAAGGATGGTTGAGATTTCGAGTTTCATCATTCTTAACATGATTCTATCCATTAATTACCTGATTTTAATGATTATGCTCAAAGGATCGAAGGATTGATTCGATTCGAAGGCTGCACTAAAGGCATCGAACTCCATCGATTCGAAGTGTCTATTTTACAACCATCAACTCACAACAGTATAGGTCTATCGATACGAGCGTTGTTTTCGTATCCAACGAACCCATCGATACAAACAATCATTTCGTATCCATCAGAGATCATCGATGCAAAGCAGGGTCAACCGCAGTTTGTGACCATCGATACGAATGAACATTTCGTATCCATCAATTCGATTCGCATCGACATAGAAAACTACTTTTCAACCTTTTACATCGATTCAGGAGAGGATCAATACAAGAGGATAGTCCAAAACAACCATCAAGCGTTGTTCCAACTCAAATTTCAAACCGGTTCAGGAGAGAACGATACGAAATTTGATAACAAACTAAACTGACAACGACTCGTGAACACTCAACGTTAACGAGAGTCAAGTTAACATATATGCATATATGTCGGAATAATATTCGATTTTCAACATTCACAGGGATCGAATACTCATCTCATTACGATTACGACGACAAACAGCTAAGCACTATCACACAGCAGTCAGTTACAGCAATACAGAATACAACTTTCAACGAAAAATACGATGACTGTTCCTAAAGATTGCAGCTTTTCAAAGCACGTCATGTTTCCACAAGATGTACTTTGAAGGGCAAATATTATCCCGCCTTTTGGCAAGGCCGTGATACCAAAGAACTGATTGAAAACCAAGGATCACTCTTCCTGGATATCAAGCCTACACAGGTTCGCTATGAATATCGATGAATTTTTTCCGAGTCCAGATTGGGCTACAATTGATAGGACATGACAAGCAAAGCCATGAAGGCCAGTATTCAAAATTTCAAAGCAATCCGAGTTCGTATGCTCAAGTTATGGACAATACAATTTGAAGGGAAAAGCTCCGTCTTCGTATCCATCAACGAACTCCGGTTCGAATCGATCAACTTCGTATCGATCAGGTGTCCAGCAACTTCGTATCCATCGAAGTGCCTCAGTTCGACTCGATCTCATTCGAATCCATCGGGAAGCCTCGGTTCGACTCAATCTCATTCGAATCCATCGGCTCCTCCTTATTCGAATCCATTGGCATCTCCCTACTTCGTATCCATCGGCAGATAACCTACTTTGCATCCATCAACTAAGGCAACAGTTACTGCTTCGCATCCATCATAGAAGCCTCTCTTTGTATCCACCGGGCAGAGCAATTCGTATCCATCAGGTCACCTTACTTCGTACCCATCAAAGGGCTCCAGTTTGCATCGATTGAGACGCTACGTGGTTCGTATCCATCAAAGAAAGGTTTGTTCGTATCCATCGACCATCAGTAGTTCGTGTCCAGCAACGACTGCTGTTCGAACCCATGAGTGAAGCCTTCATTCGAATCCATCAAGTCAACAAACCTGGGTGACGTGTCGTCCCTCGATACGAACAAGGCGAGATAAATGGAGTCGATGCGGTCAACTCGGAGTAAAGACCGGACCGAGGCGAAGTATGCGTGCCACATCATCACGAGACCACGTGAGGTGATCGAGTCGAAGGGATTGTTTCGAAGCAATCGATTCGAACAAAGCAGCCTAGCGAAGAACATCATTTCGTATCAACTATTTCTCCCATTCCACTGTTCCAAATGCAATGAAATTTTCACAGGAGATTGCACACGAGACAAGGAACGATCACACCAAATTTCGGCTCGATTGAACATCATCTTGATCGATACGAAATGATTTCATATCGATCACAGATCGGCTCGAAACTTTTTGGAATTGGTCGTGTGTGCCCCTTCACGTGCCAGAGCGAATCTCCCGAAGTTTGAGCGAAGTCTCAGCCTCCTACGCCTATAAATAGAGCCCCAGAACCTACAAAAAAAGGGACTTTTAATTCTGAGGCGCCGAGACTCTGCCGGATCGAGATTTACACCATACACTTGCTGTTGAATTCGAATTTCCAGTTGTAACTTGCTGTCGTTTGCTGTACTTGCTTGTAATCATTGAAAGTGAATCAATAAAGTTGCAAAAACTTCACAGTGGACGTAGGCAACACGTCGAACCACTTTAAATTGCTTGTCTACGCATTTACTTTCCTGTTATTTGGAGTTTTTGTTAGATAATCCTCATTTTCAATTTATATTCTTCATTATTATCACTTCAAAAACTTTCAAAGAGTGTTGTGACCAATTTTGGTGCAAACATATATATCGATGTGCATGGCTTTGTGGCATGTATAGTGATACACTGTGCATGTCACAAGCTATTCATGTATGATGATTCAAATTTAAATGATGACGAACAACCAAAATAACTGAGGAAAATATTATGTTCAAAATAACATTTTATTTTACACTGCAAAAATATTTTCTTTTCAATTTTACTGCATCAGTGTCTATTTTTGCAGATTGCTCAGATGCTGGATTCAATCTGGAATGGAGTTGAAGATAATTACGAGTGAATAAGTGAATTGTAGTGAGGACATTTGTAATGGAAATGTATTATAACTGCAAATTGTATATCTATAGTGAGAGCTAAAATTTGTACTATTCAAAATTGTAATAAATATTTGTTTGAATAAAATATATGTTTGAATTTAAACTCTGTGTTATTTATTTTATTCAGCAAATATTTATCTAATCTGTGAAAATAAAATAGTACATTAACAAATACATTTAAATGAATATGTATATATATATATGTTTATTATCATCAAACAAAGATCGTATACTCGCATATTCAACACTTTAAATATATTTTGAAACTTGTTAAATCTTTATCTTGAAAACAAATTTTTTTCTTCTATAACTTTCAAACTTATTTCACTTTGCTTTTAAACTTTGAAATATTTTCAAAATTGAATTAGAAACAGTTCAACAAAAACCCACTCGAGCGAAACCATGATCTTCCCGTGCAAAACACGAGACTTCCACCGTGCCTTCTACTTCGAGATATCCTGCAAGAAACACGAGATTGAACCTGAGGAAACAGCTTCTCTCACAAACTCACCCTTCCCTGACACATCGTGTACTCATGCACGATGCACGGTGAACTACGCGACGCCGACCAACTCCCTGGCCTCTAACATGTTGAACACGACTTCACCATCCTCCCCGATGCCTCAGTTCAACGATCCCGTCAATAAATCAAAATCGAGCACAATGTCTAAACAGGAACCAAAAACACTACGATCAGAAACAACCCACGCCGTCGATGTCGACCACGAGATCCTCCGCCAACACCACCAAAATGTTCGTCAGGACTTCCAGCACCTTTCCCCCTTTCACGATGATGTCTGGTGCACCACTGTCGCCACAATCACTTCGAAAACAACGGCTTCAGATCGTCAGGGAAAACCCTATTTTGCCAAACTCCGATCACTACGGCCATTAATAAATTCCACCAGTATTTTTCCTGCGATCATCATCCCTTAGGCCTTCTTCGACAACAACTCCTACCTCCGAATCATCATCGATCGCCGTTGGATGACAAAACACCCAAAATCGTTCAACTCAAAAATTCCAATGCACACAGACTTAAAAATCCAGATTTATCTACCAAAATTAATCATTTTGTTCAACATTTCAGTTTATATAATCAAAATTTGAAATTAGCCTAATTAATTTTGAACACATATGAAGATCATCACTGTTATTATTATATTTTGAGATAACTGCTAAATATAAATTCCCGAAATTATATTTAAAAAGAAATTTGCACAATTTCAATCATTTTTCATTCACAAATCAAGATCTAATACTGATTGAGTGATGAGATATTGAATTTTATTAATGTTTCATAAGCCTGTAGACATAGCATATATATAAACAGACAATTCACATACATATCATGCTTTTATACATTAATTCACATCCAAGCACTCATGCAAACATTATATATTACATTCCATCTCAAGCATCAAGGTTTAATTACTGATTTTATAACTGCTTTTTAAGAAAATTTACTCACCAGAAAGTAGAGAACGGGCTCTGTTTATATTATTTTTTTAACCAGGAACTTTGTTTTGATTTCTTTACTGAAGCTGATCTTGCTTGATCTAGAGTTAAACATTGAATACTTGTTGTTGATGTTAGGTCGAAGTTGTTTATTGTTTGATCCTCACAGCTTGTTTTGACTATAGCTTGCAAAACTTAGTTTCCCAGGTTTGTATATTTATTTTCTTTGAATTTTGATTTTGAAATATGAAGAAGAAAGAAAAGATTTTAGAACTGAAAATGTAAACCAGATTCTTTTTTATAATTTATAAGTTTTTAATTAACATAAGAAAATAGTTGCCATTTGTCATTATAGTTATTACTTAGCTTACACATGTTCACTTATTTTACAAATTTCCAAAAACCACTTTGATATGTTTACACATGTTTTTAAGATTTCTTTTATTTAATTACCTAACTATTTAAGTTTATATATATTTATGCACTATGTTTTAAATATATATTATAATTATCTTTATATAAATAAGCTTTTAAATCTTATAGAAAATACAAATGTGAATTTATGTAAATAACTATTTATAAATTATTTATGTTTTTGAATCACTTATTGTATTATATGTTTGTAGATTTTATTTTAATGTTTATGTATTTACAAACCAAATGGTCTCATGTTTAAATTTTTAAAAAGAAAGAATATTTAAAACAAAAGAAAATGAACTTTTAATTAAATCTTATTTAAACTAAAACTATTATATTTTTAGATAAATAAATATTTACTTTAAGTGTTTTGAAAATAATGATAAACCTTTTAAATAGTTTTTGAAAAGTGTTATATTGAATTTAACATAATTTTCAAATCACAAAATATACATTAAAATTTGAAAACATGCTTTTATCAAAGCTTTCCTATTTACAATATATACAAATATATACATTATAAATGGAACCATATTTTAATATTAACTTTGAAAATCATTATATTGAATTTTAAAACATAATTTCAAACTACAATATGTATACATTTATATATTATAATTTGGAATCATATCCTTTATTAAAACCAAGACTTTCTATTTATAACATATACATACATATATATATACACAGTATAAAAGGAATATATTTTATTAGCTTTGAAAAAAATTAACCCAATGAAATATTATTAGCCTTGAAAAGATAAATTCTGCTAAAATATTTATGAAAGAATATTATTGAACTAATTTATCAGCTTTTAAAAGAATAAACTTGCCAATTTATAAAATAAAATTATCAAGTCAATTTAATTATTAATAAAGATTATTAAATTGATATTGCCCAAAATTCTGGGTCATCACATTTTTGGTGAAGGGTTGTTTGTATATGAATATATGGAGTTTTTCTTGATTTCTAGAAGTGTATTAACTAGTTTTTGGCTTGGAAACTTCTCTTAGAAGCCATGGAAGCATTCATGTATAAAGAGAAGAGAAATGAAGATAGAAATGAATATAAAGTGAAAATTGTGTGGAGATGAGAGGTATTTATAGGCAAAAGAAATGAAGTAAGAAATTAAATTAATTTTAACATTTAAAATATATTAATGTTGTCATGTATAAGCTCTTATATCCTCCCCCTCACCCTTGGTGCACATGCACCCTGCTACCCCCTTTCCTCTCCCTCAATGTGCCTTAGGTCCTATCCTAGGCAGTTCAGATTATGGTGGTGCATGAGAGGCTATTTTACATTTTTTTCTTTTATTTGAACATAATGTGTTTTTTCATGTTTATATTTAAATTAATCATGGTTTATTACTATTAATACTTTACTTAGCTTACCATATGACATTTGTACATGTGCGTCAATGTGCATATGACTAATACAAAAATGTGCACAACGTTTTCAATGACTTTCCAGTGCCGAAAAGCCGAAATTTCGAAAAACGTTTTTTGGTCACTTTTTCTATTTTTATTTGAACTAATTATTTTGGTAAACAAAGTTTGCTGTTTTAATACCATCAATTAATATTTAATATATATTTATTTGGTTATTAAAATCCATTATTTAAATACTTAAAAATGATTTAAATATTCAAATACAAAGCGATTAATTTATGGGTCGTTACATTCTCCCCCTTCTAGGAGAATTTCATTCCCGAAACTAATACACAAAAAGAAAACCCAAAAATTTAAAAATTGAATTAATTATAATCGGTGCTCTAATACTGTTTGTGTAATAAATCATGAATGATCGATTCCACCGTCTGACACTTCTAGAAACTAAAAAAATGAATTTGTTTTAATCGATGTTCCCTTGTTGCTTGTATAATAAAACATAAGTGCTCTGTTCCATCATTTGACACTTTCAAAACTGAAAAAAAATTAACTGATTTTAATCGGTGTTACAAAGTTGTTTTATTATAAAACACGAGTAATCTGTTTCAATGTTTGACACTCTAGTAATTTAAAAATGTTAAATGATTTTAATTGATGTTCCACTATCGTTTTTGTAATAAATCATGACTACTATCTTCCATCGTTCGACGCTTGAAAGATGAAAATGAAACCATTTATATTATAAAACATGTGTACTCTGATCCACTGTTTGGCTTGGCAGGAAGTATGTTTTGCTATTTCTTTCCCATATGGTTGTCTACTACCGAATATGGATAGTAGCATGTTTAATTTCTACCACCGTTCGAACAACATATTTATGTTGCATATTATACACAGATTTGACAACCTATAACAACCTGCGTATTTTACGATTATATATTTAAATATATTTTTAAATATAGCATCGTTCGTTGGATTAAATTTCGAAATGCTACATTTTACAAACAGTCGAATTAGGACAAAAGACCACTTCCATTGAGTCCAAACATTTGCGACCTTTTTGAGTATAAACATCAATATGTTTGGAGTTGACTAGAATTTTTCTATTTTTCTATTGGGCTTTGGGTTTGGGTTTCAGCCCATTAACCCAACTTAATACGCTAAATCCACCCCCTCCCCTCTTCATTCATTTTCATTTCCTAACATTTTCATGCTAAAGTAAAAATGGGGGAAAGAAAGGGAAATCAAAATTCCTAAGCCCTAGTTTACTAGGAAATTCAAATTTAAGCTCCAAAACCAAAGAGAAACTTAGGTAAGCATCCTCTTCATCTTCTCCATCTCAATCTCTCTTCAATTTTCAGAAATTCCTATAACTTAACTTAGAAAATTCATTTCATTTGGTAATAGATTGCAGATATTAGAGGTGTTGTTGAAGAGAAATCAATCTTTGTTTGTTTTAGAGCTTCTCATTTCTATATTTAGGTTTAATGGTGAGTTGTTGAACTCGCATCTATGTTTATACCTTTGATTATTGTTCGGTATGAATTCCTAACATCTATTCATATTCATTTGCTTTTGATTTGAATTGATTTGGTGAATTTTTCCAATTAATCCTATTGGAGGATCCGCTACTTTTAGCTTATATTGTGATGATGTTGAGATTTTGATATGTGGTTATTCCTTCCATGCGAATCTGCACGTGATTCCTTTCCTTGGTTTCGACATGATTCTCGGTATGGACTGGCTAGCTAGTCTTTGTCTTTTGGGACTACTCCTTTATGATCATTTGTATATTTTTGGGATGTATATTTTGACACTTAGCTACCTAGTAGTTACTCTTGTATGGTGTATTATATGGATATGTATGGTGACGGTTATGTATGTATATAACTGATCTGGGTTTGCTTTTCTGTGACTTTGATTATTCCGCACATTATATTACGTTGTTTCTGAAATGCTATATAGCCACCGTAGTGTGCAATAGTTATGCACTAGACGTGTCAACCACACATGAGGTTATGAAAAAAAATTTGACACATACTTGACATGTTTAGTTCATAGCTATTGTATACTATGTTGGTCGCTCCTATTCAGCCTTATTCTCTGCATTAGTAGACAGAATTACTCGTTAATTCCCTTTACTAACGTGGGTCTCGGGGTGGGGCGTTACAGCTTGGTATGGTGTTTTAAAGTCAAAATCTTTACAAATCCTATCTTGGATGTTTGGACATGTTATTGGTGGTGTATCAAAGAGCCTATAGGGCTGGGTTTTCGCTTGGCATAAATCTGTAGCAACCATCGCTCATTCGATTGCTTTCGGTTTGGATTTGCCCTCTTTGGGCTAGGAAAATTTTTGCGTGGGAGGAAAATCTAGACGCCTGATTGAAATCCCAACGTCTGGTAGGGATCTCTAGAAAAGAGAAAATTTTGACAAATGTAGAAAAAAATGCAGAGAACAGAATCAGATGTCTGATACAACCTTTCAGACGTCTGGTACACCCTGTCAAACGTCAAGTACACCCTTTCAAACGTCTAATACAACCTGCCAGACGTCTGATACAATCTTTCAGTCGTTTGGAAGGTTTCTGAGAAATATATATTTCCATAATCCAAATCCAAACGTCCGGTTAAACCATCCAGACGTCTGGAACTGTTTAATTTGCCATTTTGTCTGTTTTTGAGTGGATTTTCAATTTTTAATCAATTTTGTTGATTCGATTAGTTGTTATCATTTATTATCGACTTTGGTGACTTCTTTTCTGGATTTTTGGAAATATCCGTTTGATGGATTTGATATCAACTTTTATGGATTTGATTCACATTATCGTATGTGAATTTTGGATGATTGATTGTTTTTACAATCTTTTTTGTAGTTTGTCATTTTAAAATACAAAGGTTTTTATACTAGTAGTAAATACTTATGTTAGTCCCTGGGAAGTTGGTTTTGATGACAACTTCCTTAGAATAAGATTATAAAATATAAATACTAACATTATTGTTTAGATATATATGTATATGCAGGATATATATACAGGTACCAAAGAATGAAAACCGTATAGTATAGAGATTCAAGAACTGATAAACTCAAGATCGAAGATATCAAGATCCAAGACTCATGATTATCAAGAATTCAAGATTTCAATATAAGTAATTTATTTAGGAATTTTGTTAAAACTCCCAGAAAAGCAGACATCTTAAAATCCATTTTATTCGTGGAATGGAATCCACTTCGAGCCCGTTAAAGGGATGGAACCCTAAGTAGGATGGAATCTACGAAAAATCTAGCGAGACATTGTTTTGTATCCACTAACTTTTATTTAAATGTTTTACCAAATTATATCTTATTTTCAAAATGATTTCAAAATCTTTATTTTTAAATCAAAAATATCCATCCTGGTTTTAAAATACTTTTAGCCTCAAAATAATCTTTATTTTTGATATCAAATTATCTTTGGTTTTAAACTATCTTTTAATTATAATATATTTAACTTTTAATATTTATACTTAGATTTAAATATAAAATTATAGTAAAATTTTATATATACCAAAATATTATTCTCTATACTTATTTATGTATTTTAACTATAGTTAAGTATATTTATAAAGTTTAAAATAGTTTTAATACAAGATAGAAGTTATTTTCAAAGAAAAAATTACCAAAAATAACTTAGGCCTGTCGACAACCCCAAGGAACCCTTGTCGACAAGGTGACAGTTTATTTCAAAAGTTTGAATTTCAAAGGAAGTGTTTATTCGTCATATCCTTTCACGAATGGACATGGCTGTTGTCCAACTATAAATAGCGGCTGTTTTATACGAATTTACATTAATATATTCTCTGATTTCACTCCTCTTCTTCTTCCACATTTCTTTATATACATTTCTACCATTACTCTGCCGAAATCACCATTAAATCTAACTAGATCATCTCTGGTTTGATTCTCTATCACTATCTCAACAAGATCCCGGTGCTATTTAGAGTTGTATACTTCTTTGTAATCAATCGAGCGAGAAAAGGTATGATTGTATCCTGGAAAATCAATCGGGTGAACTTGTTACCCGTAAAATCAAGTATCTCTACCTAGAGAATTGTGAATCCAGAGCAGTGTATCTCTTAGCCTTGAAATCGAGGGTGTAATTGTAAGAATTTATTTTGAAAGGAAATCCGTACTTGTGTTGAAGGATTGGATGTAGGGTAACTCTGAAACAGTGTAAAATTCGATGTGTTCTTTCCTTTATTGCTTTTACTTTATATCTGCATCTGTGTTTGATTATGTGATCATATCTATGTCTGAATATTGCATACATTTGTGTTCAAATTAATATAAACTCAAAAAGAATTAGTAATACCTTAAAACACTATTCACCCCTCCCCCTTTAGTGTTAATTCTACCCTTAAGATCCGTAATCCGAATTTCTCACATTTGGTATCAGAGCAAGTTTTCAAAGTTTCATAATCTGAATTTTGAAAATTTTCAAAATGGCTACCAACACTGGTACTGTTACTACTACCAACACTGGTTCTGTTACCCCTGTCACTAGTTCATTTTTAGAAGGTCAGCCTACTGTCAGACCACCACTTTTTAATGGCAGTAACTATGCATATTGGGCATGTAGGATGAAAATATATTTACAATCTGTAGGACTAGACACTTGTAATATCACACAGACTGAATATTTTGAACCCACAACTGTTTTGCACAGTGGACTGCTGAGCAAAAGACCGTCACACAAAACAACTCTAAAGCTATGAATATTCTATTTTGTTCACTTGATATGAATGAATTTAATAGAGTGTCAGTTTGTAAGTATGCATACGAAATCTGGAAAAAATTGCAAGTTACTAACAAAGGAACAAGCAAAGTTAAATAGACCAAGATTTCCATTCTCACAAATCAGTTTCAATTATTTAAAATGAATTCTAATGAGTCTATTCCATATATATAGTAGATTTCAGAATATTATGCATACTCTAATATCCTTGGAAAAGGAATTTTCGAAAGAAGATCAAGTCAGAAAAATATTAAATTCTCTTACTCCAGAATGGGATCAAACGACACCTGCGATCGAAGAGGCAAATGACATCAGTACCTTAAAGATAGAAGAATTAATTGGAAATCTAATGTTGTTTGAAGTCCAAATGATTGGGAGAAGAGAAAGCAAAGCATCTAAAAGGAAATCAATTGCATTCAATGCATTGACCGATGGATCAGACTCAAACAGCGATAACGATGAAGAGATAGCCTTTATAACCAAGAACTTTCGAAAATTCTTGAAATACAGAAAGATGAATAATCTCAAGAGAAACAACTATAAGAACTCTGATAATCAGAATGTAGTGCCAAACTATATCAAATGTTTCAACTGTGGCGAACCAGGTCATATCAAAAGAGACTGTTCGCATCCAGATAAGCAAAATCTTCCTATAAACAATGATTCTGCAAAGAAACGACCTATCGACAAGGACCAAAATCCAGATAAGCAAAATCCAGATATATACATAGACAATAAAAGTAATATATATATATATATATATATTGGAATGCTTAAGAGAAACAAATCATGAAAATTTAGAGACACCTGTCGACAAGGACTCCCTTCGTTGTCGACAAGGGTATAGAAATTTGAAATTCAAATTTGAATTCAAATGTTGAATTTCCCTCCATCTTTTCACTTCATTCAAGTCTTTGAAAAGTCACCTTTTGACCAGAGAACATGTCCTTTGAGAAGTTGGTTTTGATGACAACAACCTTAGAATAAGATTATAAAATATAAATACTAACATTATTGTTTAGATATATATGTATATGCAGGATATATATACAGGTACCAAAGAATGAAGACTGTACAGTATAGAGATTCAAGAACTAATAAACTCAAGATCGAAGATATCAAGATTCAAGATTCATGAGTATCAAGATTATCAAGAGTTCAAGATTTCAATATAAGTAATTTAGTTAGGAATTTTGTTAAAACTCCTAGAAAAGCACTGACATCTTAAAATCCATTTTATTCGTGGAATGGAATCCACTTCGAGCCCGTTAAAGGGATGGAACCCTAAGTAGAATGGAACCTATGAAAAATCTAGCGAAACATTATTTTGTATCTCCTAACTTTTATTCAAATGTTTTACAAAATTATATCTTGTTTTCAAAATGATTTCCAAATCTTCTTTTTTAAATCAAAAACATCCATCATGGTTTTAAAATACTTTTAGCCTCAAAATAATCTTTATTTTCAATATCAAATTATCCTTGGTTTTAAACTATCTTTTAATTATAATATATTTAACTTTTAATATTTATACTTAGACTTAATATAAAATTATAGTAAAATTTTATATATACCAAAATATTATTCTCTATACTTATTTATGTATTTTAACTATAGTTTAGTATATTTATAAAGTTTAAAATAGTTTTAATATAAGATAGAAGTTATTTTCAAAGCAAAACAAATTACCAAAAATAATTTAGGCCTGTCGACAACCCCAAGGAACCCTTGTTGACAAGGTGACAGTTTATTTCAAAAGTTTGAATTTCAAAGAAAGTGTCTATTCGTCATATCCTTTCACGAATGGACATGGTTGTTGTCCTAATATAAATAGGGGCCGTTTTAAATGAATTTACGTTAATATATTCTCTGATTTTACTCCTCTTCTTCTTCCACATTTCTTTATATACATTTTTACCAGTTACTCTGTCGAAATCACCATTGAATCTAACTAGATCATCTCTGGTTTGATTCTCTATCAATATCTCAACATGATCCCAGTGCTATTCAGAGTTATAGACTTCTTTGTAATCAATTGAGCGAGAAAAGATGTGATTGTAGCCTGGAAAATCAATCGGGTGAACATGTTGCCCGTAAAATCAAGTTTCTCTACCCAGAGGATTGTGAATCTGGAGCAATGTACCTCGTGGCCTTGAAATCGAGGGTGTAATTGTAAGAATTGATTTCGAAAGGAAATCCGTACTTGTGTTGCGGGACTGGATGTAGGGTAACTCCAAACCAATATAAAATTCGGTTTGTTCTTTCCTTTATTGCATTTACTTTATTCTGCATCTGTGTTTGATTCTGTGATCATATTTGTGTCCCTAGAAGGGGATAGGGATAAGCGGAGCGAAAAGGTGCATATATTTGTGTTCAAATTAATATAAACTCGAAAAGAATTAGTAATACCTTAAAACACTATTCACCCCCCTCTAGTGTTAATTCTAGCCTTAAGATCCGTAATCTGCATTTCTCATAACCTAAACTTTTTCGCAAAACCGATTTCAACACTATTTTAATACAAAGCTCGTTTCTAAAAACCATTTTTCCAATCTATTAGTATATACAAACCTTTACCTCATTCGTATGAGAAATCTTATTAAACGACTTGGCAAAACAAGTGGTATGAAATGCTTGCATTTACTCCGTCGGTTAATTCTTGGACTTATTCGATTGAAATCTCATGACAATTTTCGAGTGGAAATCTACAATTTGTTCGTAAATACTTAAGTTAAGCCAGTGGTTATGGGACATGAAGCTAAACTCATTTATTTACTAGCTTAGTGCAATTTACACTTACCGATCAATGATGATCATTTTGTGATTTAGACTAGCGATGTGCGATGTCTCTTTGTTTGTGTGGGGGAACAAAACCCCAATTGTGGATTTTCGGCTCAAAATTGGTGGGGTAGCGACCTATGGTCTTTAGGCCGTGTGTGGAGTCTTGGCTCAAAATTGATGGTTCGCAACCATGGAATAGCGTTCCGTTTTTGATCCACGTATTGGTGAGTTTTCATGCTTCCGTTTATGATAGGCCTCCCCCTTTGTGTTTTCTGGATTTCTAATTGATGATTTCTAGAATTTGTTTTTGCCAATTTTTATGATTTACATTGATAAGTTATCAATATTTGTGGTTTGGTGAATATGTTAAAGAATATGACGTTATTTTTGGATATTTGAGAAGATTCGAGATATTGTATGATTTTTGTTGTTATTTGATGTATGCTTGTCATAATATGACATTATTGTTATCATACATTTTTATCATATCTCTTATCCTATCTCATTTTATATGATATTTATAGCTAGACTGATCCATTTATTATTTTTTCTTAAATAATACTCGGGTCAGACCAGGGTGTTACAGGTGCTTCCTCTTGACTTCTTATCAGGGTCTGTCATCTGACTTTTGGCTAACTACTTAGCTTAGTATTTTTTGTTTTATATAATCGAGATAGAGACTCCATAATGTATACATATTCTTTTGTATAGCACTTGTACCTATTCTTTTGTGAAGTAGTGGAACTTACATGACCACTACTTTGTTGTGCACTTTTATGTGCGCCTTTGTGATATGAATATCTGTAACTGATTTATGTTATATTTATTTTATATTTGTTTTCGAATATCACATAACCACCGTGTAGTAGTTTTGAGTTTGAAAGTGATGTGTCAGATTTCCTCTTGAAACGAAATGCATGTAATACTATGTAACATATCGGTACTCGCACAAAGCAATTACACAAATGGTCGTTCCTCAACAGCCTTATTCTTCGTGCTAGTCGATGGCATTACCCTATAGTGTCCTTGGCTAGTGTGAGTATAGAGGTGGGGCGTCACAGCTTAGTATCAGAGCCAAACTTTGAAACAATATAGAATAATTTAGCAAGGATCATTGTCCTAAGTCTTTCTTAGAAATTGTGCCTTAGGATTTATCCAAGTCTTAGTACCCGTTTTATCCTATTTTCTTTTATGATGCCTCGTTTTATCAATCAAGTTTGTTTGATATTCATTCTGAGAATAACTTTTTCTTCTTCTTTCTTTTTTCTTAAAGAAGAGTAATGGTTAGACCAGGCCATCCCAGCACCGGTCAATCCAGTGCTGCTCCTCAGGATGGAGTATTTATGTCTGCCCAACGGCTTTTAGATGTCGTAAAGAATGCTCAAGCTGTCGGATCCATTCCAGAGCCTACTCACCCTAAATCTGGGTTTGCATGCTTGTGTAGTGATTATACCAATTTGGATGGAAAGCCATTCAAGGGTTCCGAAAGCATTATAGAAGTCCAAGCTTGGCTTAGAACATGCGATCACATCTTCTCTCGCATGAATCTTGTTGGTCTACATCGAGTCCAAGTGGCTTCTAGCATGCTCCAAGAAAGAGCATTAGATTGGTATGAGCTTTTGATTTCAGAAATTATTGAAGCGAATCTTACTTGGGAGCAATTCCGAGAAAGGTTCGAGTTAAATTTTGTGCTGGAGGCCGAAAAAGTAACTTTAGCTCAGCGCTCTATTGACCTTTTTCATGGTGAATCTTCTGCGACGGATTACATCGCATCTTTTGAATCTCTCTCTAAATATGGGGTCGAGTATATTAATACCCCATTGAAGGAAAATTAGAGGTTTATTTATGCATTGAATAAGAACCTCAAAAAGCCATTACTTCTAAAATTAGAAGTTTCTTACGATCACCTTGTTAATATCGCTCTTCGACTTGAAGAGGCCGATAAAGAAAGTGATGTTGAAGTTGTGGGCGCCAAACAGAACTTCAACAACAACAAGAAGAGGCCTATTAAGCTCAACCCTAATCCTAACAAGAAAGGGAAGCAAGTAACTTTGGTAGCAAAGATTCCTACTTCTAGTCGTGGAGAGTGTTACAATTGTGGTTCTAAGGACCATTATGCAAATAAGTGTCTGAAGCCCCTTACTTGTTGCTATCGCAAAGGTTCAGGTCATACTACATCTTCATGTCTCAAACTTCAAAGTAAGATGGAGGGAAAGCTAAATGTTGTGAAATCCCCTAATAACACTTCCGTGGTCAAGTTATTTCTCATTCTATCCTTGATGGCATTGTGATGTTTCGTGATCTCCCTATTCGAGTTCTTTTTGACATAGGTGCATCCTACTCTTTTATATCAAAAGAACTTATTGATACTTTTTCTTTAAATGTTATGGGCTTAATGACTTCTTTGAGAATTGTGAACCTGGTCGGTAGATCCGAACACTCAGTTTATATTATAAAGATGTCAAGACTATTTTATGTGATTATGCGTTTCGAGCCGATATGCATGTTATGCGTTACTTGGATTTCAGAATGATTTTAGGAATGGATTGGCTTAACTGTTATGAAGCCCTCATCCTATGTCCTGAGAGGACTATACATCTTCGACATCCTCAATCTGTTAAGCAGATTTCTATTATTCTTAAAGGTTTATATTCTAATTTGGTGGCATCCTTGTATTCTTTAAACCCTCGTGATGACGATAATGATGATGAGGAAGATGTCATTTCCCTCATTCACGTGTTCGTCAATTTTCTGACATATTTGAGCCCGTTTTAGGATTACCCCCTAAGCGAGCAATTGAGTTCAGAATTAATTTAATCCCTGGAGCTCTACCTATCACTCGTCCTCCTTATCGTATGTCCAATAAGGAAAATAAGGAGATGCATAAACAATTATCCGAATTGGAAGCGTTTATTCGTTCCAGTTCCTCTCCATGGGGTGCTTCAGCTATCTTTGTGAAGAAATCCAATGGCACACTTAGGCTCTACGTTGACTACCGCAAGCTTAATGATCTCACCATCAAGAATAAATATCCTTTACCTGGATTGATGATCTATTCGATCAACTTTACGGTGCTAGAGTCTTTTCACAATTATTCTTAGCAACTGGCTTTCATCAGTTTCGTATTGCAGAGGATGGTATTCATTTGACATCATTCCGTACTCGTTATGGATCTTGTGAATGGCTTGTTATGCCATTTGGTTTAACGAATGCTCCAGCTTATTTCGTTGACCTTATGAATCGAGTTTTCAAAGACTTCTCGATCAATTTGCTCTCATCTTTATAGATGATATTCTTGTTTATTATAAAACCGAGGAAGAGCATGAAAAACATCTTCGGATTATGTTGGAAACTCTTAGGAGTAATCAATTCAAAGAAATTTTTTCTAAGTGCCACTTTTGGCAATCTCGTGTATATTGGACATATCATTTCTGAATCCAAAATTTCCCTGGATCCTTCTTAGATTGAAGCGATTCAAAATTGGAAGAAACCGGAGAGTGTGAAGGACATTCATAGCTTTCTTGGATTGGCGGGCTATTACCATCGTTTCATAAATGACTTTTCTAAAATTTCCATATCTCTTTAAGTACATTTGGTCAAACCAATGTGAAGCTTCTTTTCAGAAATTAAAAGAACTCCTTTCTGATGCTCCTATTCTTGTGATTCCCAAAGGGAACCAAGACTTTATTGTTTATACTGATGCTAGTCGTATTGGTTTGGGAGCCGTTCTCATGCAAGGGGAATGTGCTATCGCTTATACTTCTAGGCAATTAAAGCCTGCCGAAACTAGATATGCCACTCATGATTTAGAGCTCGCGGCTATTGTTTTCGCCCTTAGAATTTGGCGTCATTATCTTTTGGGAGAGAAATTTTCTCTCTACACCGATCATAAATCTTTGAAGTACTTATTTTCTCAAAAGGAACTTAATTTGCATCAATAACGTTGGCTCGAGTTCCTTGCATCTTATGATCTTAATATTCTTTATACTCTTGGAAAGGGAAATCGTGTTGCCGATGCCTTTAGCCGAAAGCATCAAGCGGTTGTTTCTATGATGGTATCCGAATGGAATGATCTCGAGACCTTGTCCAATTATGAGATTTGAGATCACGAATCTGATTCATGTTGAGGCTTATCCTTCTCTTTTTGACTGCATTCTTGAAGTTCAAAACCATGATCCCGAATTGCCTCTTCTTACCCAAAGTTGTAGGGATCAAAATAAGGTTGATGGTTTGAAAGACTATGATATTGATGCTCGTGAAGGTATTCGAACAATTGATAGACTTATCGTGCCAAATATTAGTGATCTTCGTAAAGACATTTTAGAAGATTCTCACCATTCAAAATTTACCATTCATCCCGGTAGTAGTAAAATATACACGGATATGAAGCGACTTTATTATTGGAATGGAATGAAATATGACATTGCTAACTTATTAAGCGTTGCATAAATTGCCAACTCATAAAGGCCGAGCATCAAAGGCCCGGTGGGTTGTTGCAACCGTTGAACATTTCCGTTTGGAAGTGGGATCAGGTCTCCATGGACTTTATTGACGGTCTTCCTTGATCTCGTTCGGATCATGACAGTTTATGGGTGATTGTAGATAGACTAAAAAAATCTGCCCAATTTATTCTCGTTCAGTCCAATCAGACCATACCTCTTTTGACCAAACTCTATGTTAAAGAAATTGTCAAATTGCATGGAGTTCCTACTTCTATTGTTAATGATCGTGGTCCATTGTTTACTAGTGGATTTTAGAAGAGTCTTCAAAATGATTTGGGAACGAAGCTTAAATTTAGCACCGCTTATCATCCTCAGTCCGATGGACAAACCAAGCGTGTGAATCAAGCTCTTGAAGATCTTCATGCATGTGTTCTTGATTTTGGGGGAAGTTGGGAAGATCCTATTTCTCTTGTTGAGTTTTCCTATAATAATGGCTTCCAATCTAATATTGGTATGACACCTTTTGAGGCACTCTATGGATGGCCATGCCGATCTCCTTCATGTTGGCTTGAGGCCGGTGAGAAGCTGGTTTTAGGTCTAGATTTTATTCGTGATTCCACGGAAAAAATTGACCTTATTCATCATAGCAAGAAATAAGCTCAAAGTAGACAAAAATCCTATGCCGATAACTAAAGAAGAATTCATAATTTTCCATGCGAGATTTGGTGTTTATTCGTGTTTCACCTATGAAGTGTGTTGTGTGTTTCAGTCGATCGGGAAAATTAGCACCTCGATATATTGGTCCATTTCCCATCACCGAACGTATTGGTTTCATGGCTTGTTGCCTTTTGTTACCGGTTCAATTTTCTGCTATTTATGACGTATTCCACATCTCTCACATACGGAAATGCCTTAGAGATTCTGATTCTATTCTTGAGCTCGGTATTATCGAAGAAATTGAAGTTTCACCTAATTTGACTTATGAGCAACATCACATTCGTATCATTGCTTCGGAGGTTAAACGCCTTCGAAATAAAGATGTTCCTCTTGTGAAAGTTCAATAGTCCTCAAATCCTAAGGATTGTTCTTGGAAATCCAGAGAATTAATCGAGCGAACACATCCAAACATACTCTCTCGTGTTGTGGAAGGTGAACTTCTTACTTCAAATTTTCTTTTGTGTTGATATGCTTTTTTACGGTTATTACTATTTTTCTTCTTAAGTATTGTGAGGACGTAATTTTTTTAAGGAGGGGATTCTGTAACAACTCGCATATTTTACGATCATATATTTAAATATTTTATTTAAATATAGCATCGTTAGACGGATTAAAGTCCGAAATGCTACTTTTTGCAAACAGTCGAATTAGGACTCAAGACCATTTCCATTGAGTCCAAAATGATGTTTGTGACCTTTTTGAGTATAAACATGGATATGTTCGGATTTAACTAGAATTTTGCTATTTTTCTATTGGGCTTTGGGTTTGGGTTTCAGCCCATTAACCCAACATAATACCCTAACTCCACCCCCTATCCTCTTCATTCATTGTCATTTCCTAACACTTTCAAGCTAAAGTAAAAATGGGGGAAAGAAAGGGAAATCAAAATTCCTAATCCCTAGTTTAGTAGGAAATTCAAATTCAAGCTCCAAAATCAAAGAGAAACTTAGGTAAGCATCCTCTTCATCTTCTCCATCTCAATCTCTCTTCAATTTTTAGAAATTCCTATAACTTAACTTAGGGAATTCATTTCATTTGATAATAGATTGAAGATTCCATAGGTTTCGTTGAAGAGAAATCAATCTTTGCTTGTTTTAGAGCTTCTCATTTCTATATTCAGGTTTAAGGGTGAGTTGTTGAACTCCCATCCATGTCTATACTTTTGATAGTTGTTAGGTATGAATAACTAGCATCTACTCATGTTCATTTGCTTTTGATTTGAATTGAATTGGTGAATTTTCCAATTTTGTTGTTTTGAAGTCAAAATCTTTAAAAATCCTATCTTGGATGTTTAGACATGTTATTGGTGGTGTATCGAAGAGCCTAGAGGGCTGGGTTGTCGCTTGGCATAAATCCCTAGCAACTATCGCTCGTTCGATCGCTTTAGGTTTGGATTTGCCCTCATTGGGCTAGTTAAATTTTGGCCTAGCAGGAAAATCCAAACGTCTGGTTGAAAATCCAGACGTCTGGTAGGGATCTCTGGAAAAGAAAAAAATTTGACAAATGCAGAATAAATGCAGAGAACAAAATCAGACGTCTGATGCAACCTTTCAAACGTATGGTACACCCTCTCAAACGTCTGGTACACCCTTTCAGACGTCCGGTACAACCTGTCAGACGTCCGGTACAACCTGTCAGACGCCTGATACAACCCTTCCGATGTCTCGAAAGTTTCTGAAAAATATATATTTCCATAACCCAAGTCCAGATATCTGGTTAAACAATCCAAATGTCTGAAACTGTTTAATTTGCCTATTTTGGCTGTTTCTAAGTAGATTTCCAATTTTTAATCGACTTTTGTTGATTCGGTTAGTTTTTATCCATTCGATGGATTTGATATCGATTTTTATGGATTTGATTCACATTATCGTATGTGAATTTTTGATGATTGATTGTTTTTACAATCATTTCTATGGTTTATCACTTTAAAATACAAAGGTTTTTATACTAGTAGTAAATACTTAAACTCTTTTGCAAAAACGATTTCAACACTATTTTAATACAAAGCTCGTTTCTAAAAACCGTTTTTCCAATCTATTAGTATATACAAACCTTTACCTCATTCGTATGAGAAATCTTATTAAACGACTTAGCAAAACAAATGGTATGAAACGCTTGCGTTTACTTCGTTGGTTAATTCTTGGACTTGTTCGATTGAAATCTCGTTACAATTTTCGAGTGGAAATCTACAATTTGTTGGTAAATAGTTAAGTTAAGCCAATGGTTATGGGACATGAAGCAAAACTCATTTATTTACTAGCTTAGTGTAATTTACACTTATTGATCAATGGTGATCATTTTCTGATATAGACTAGCGATGTGCGATGTCTCTTTGTTTGTGTGGGGGGAACAAAACCTCGTTTGTGGAGTTTCGGCTCAAAATTGGTGGGGTAGTGACCCATGGCCTTTGGGCCATTTATGGAGTCTCGGCCCAAAATTGATGGTTAGCGACCATGGAATAGCATTCCGTTTATGATGCACGTGTTGATGAGTTTTCATGCTTCCGTTTGTGACAGGCCTCCCCCATTATGTTTTCTGGATTTCTAATAGATGATTTCTAGAATTTTTTTTTACCAATTTTTGTGATTTACATTGACAAGTTTTATCCATATTTGTAGTTTGGTGAATATGTTAAAGAATATGACGTTCTTTTCGGATATTTAAGAAGATTCGAGATATTGTATGATTTTTTGTGTTATTTAATGTATATTTATCACAGTATGACATTATTGTTATCATATATTTTTATCGTATCTCTTATCCTATCTCATTTTATATGATATTTATTGCTAGAATGGTCCGTTTATTGTTTTTTCTTAAATAATACTCGGGTCGAACCGAGGTGTTACAGGTGCTTTCACTTGACTTCTTATCAGGGTCTGTCATCTGACTTTTGGCTAACTACTTAGCTTAGTAGTTTTTGTTTTATACATTCGAGATAGAGACTCCTTGATGTATACACATTCTTTTATCTAGCACTTGTACCTATTCTTTAATGATGTAGTGGATCTTACATGACCACTACTTTAAGTACACTTTTATGTGTTATATTCTTATCTGTTTCCGCCTTAGTGATATGAATATCTGTGACTAATTTATGTTATGCTTATTTTATATATTTTTTCGAAGATCACATAGCCACTGCGTAGTAGTTTTGAGTTTGTAATTGATGTGTCAGATTTTCTCTTGAAATGAAATGCATGTAATACTATCTGACATATCGGTACTCGCATAAAACAATTACACAGATGGCCGCTCCTTAACAGCCTTATTCTTCATGCTAGTCAACGGCATTACCCCGTAGTGTCCTTGGCTAGTGTGAGTATAGAGGTGGGCGTCATACAACCATTTACACATTTAAACAACTATTTGGCTTGATATAAAATACATACACATACACATAATATGCACATGTACACATAATTTGATGTTGCACAATGTACACACATTTGACAAACATTCAATACCTAAACTTGCACAATATAAACAGATATGAAAAGAACACATATGTTAACTATTCAATGAAAATTTTAATCATTCGATGATAATTTTAACCATTCAAAACAACAACCATTCGATCATACGTTTAACCATTCAAGAAAACAACCATTTTGTACCATCATTCAAAACAAACATTCAAAATAATAAATATTAAACGCATAACAAAATATAAATGAGTAGCTTCACAAAATACAAGGCAAACAATATGGATTTGTATCAAGCATCTCTTAATCTTCAAATAGTAGACGTCTTCTTCCTTTAAGCAATTTTCTTCACCCTACATGGCTGATCATTTCTTTTCTTTGATCTCGCTTCTTTTTTTTTGTTCTTAAACCTGAGTGCACTATACCCATTAATAATAAACTTTTAAACCGTGTCAATCTCACAGAAACACTTTAATATCACCTTCACTAGTGTCGTGAGTGACTTCATTCAAAATTTCAAGAACTTCGTCAATGGCAACAACCTAAAATTAAATATTTAAGAATATACAAATGAATGTTTAACTAGCAATGCTATAAAATAATTACACAATTACAAATATACCAATTTTCTTGAATTAATTTTTTTTGGTTGCATCAATTTTTCTGACTTTGGGATTTTTTATAATCAGATGACACTTCACAACGTACCAATCCATACAGTCCTCGTTATAATCTCATGGAAAATTAACTAACATGGACCTTGTGTCAAATGCCAAAACATGGTCTTCCCAACACTGACTATTCCAAAACTCATTATTATACAAAATTTTATATTGATTTCCAAATTCTTCTCTACGGTAAAAATAGGGAAACATTGGCTCTTTAGGAATATACTGAACATGTCCAAATTGTCATGATATATGGTCGAGATAATAAGGTTCAGTAATGTCAAAGCATACAATAATATCGTTATAAAAAGCAAAATCATTTAATGGGTAATGACTTCTTATTTCTAAAAAAGAGTCCCGACAAACCTAAAATTTTAAAAAATTAAATCATTTCAGTATTACACATTTTCAAAACATAATAATATGTGAATTGAAAAAAATTAATTCTTGTCCTGTCAAAGAATCAATTGCCCTCTAAGTTAAATAATTGCATAGGTCAACTCTACACATTTTTTATGCTAGTCCACTTACACATCCATGACATTGTATAATCACAGTCTTTATTAGGAACTTTGGTCAGAATCGGACTAGGAAAGTGATCCTGAATCCAAGCCAAGGAAATTTAAAACAAATATTATTTCATTATAAATAAGTAAAAAAATGAACTATTAATACGTATGTTTGTAAACATACCATCAGCGAAGTTAAACATCCATGAACCAGCTTTATTATTTCTCTAGATGCCAAACCAAGTTGACAAGATAGATATGTTAATATTTCCATGCTTTATTCCAGCTCATGAAGTCGTTTAACTTCTTTTAAAGCAATCATGTAATGGATAGAAATCATTATGCCCGATTTATCAGAGAAAACTGAACAACCCAACACATAAAGAAGAAAACATGAGCGAGTTGATTATATACATTTGTATCAGCATTTTCCACTTTTTATGTACCAAAAAATTTACTTTTCAGCAATCCATCCTTACTGCATGCTTGCCTTTGATCTCATCATGGGCCTCCTTTTCTTCTATCCCAAGATCATCGACTTAAAGCTTTACACGATCACTTAACAAGATATCATTCCCACCATTTTCTTTGATCAACTTGTCCCTACAATAGGCACTCTAAGGATGTGATAAACATCATCTAAACTAATCGAAATCTCACCAAAGGGAAATTGAAATGAATTGGTCACTAGATGCCATCTCTCCACAAAGGATGATACATCAACATTATCAATCCACCGATAAGAATGTTGTACTATATCATGTAATCCTGATAGCTTGACCTTCTTTAAAAGTACAATCACTTCATCACTAATATTCCATTCTTTCATCTTTCAAGAGTGTGAAATGCATCTTAGATGTTCATGTTCCTACAAATAAAAATTTAACAATTACAAAAAGAAATAAAATCAAATTATGAAATTCAAAAGAAAAATTACTCACAGGTCTGTCTGCCCAAATATCATTAGCTATGTTAAATTTGAAGTCTCGAAAAATTGACAAATCTTGTCCATTGTCTTCACCTTCAACGATTGCAGTATAAGAGCTACGGTATCAATGTGTATATCAGGAATTTCTTCAAATGTTTTTTCTTTAAAATCAAGGTCTGATCGTGATGAAGAACGATCATCCATTGGATCATCGCTAGGCTCTATAATGAATTTACCTTTTGCTTTGTCCATTTTTGCCTCATGTGCCCTTTGTAATGATGTCGTCATACGTCTTAAAAACTATACTACAAAATACCAATACTAGGTAAAAAAAATTAAATGAAAAAACATGTGCAAAACATTTAAATACATGCTAAACTGGTTAGTTGCATAATAAAAAAAATTAATAACTCCTAATCTTAGGTATAACAGAATAATTTCATATTTTACTAATTATTTTACCAACAAAAAATTAATAACCCCCAATCTAAATACATGTCTTAACTATATTTTACTAATAATCAATTGTGGTTAAGTACCGTTCCAATATAAGGTGGTTACATAATATTTTTCTAATTATCAAGCTTAGGTAAAACATGTATTAGTCCAAATGCTAAACAAAAATCAAATGGTAGTACCATCTAATAGCCCACAATGCTTTAATTGGAAAGAACATGTATTTCAACTATCGCTTCCTACTTCATCGTTAAACCCTAATACCTAAACCAACATCGTTGTTAAACTATCTTACATAAACCCTAGATCAACCTTTAACAGTATATCCAATCATACATAATTGAGAAACCCTAGTCGACACGGTAAATTGAGATGAAATTTGAAAAAGAAAAAATCAAGCAAACTTATGGCTTTGATTTCCCTTAGATTGTGATGTGCCGCCTTGAGATGATTTCTTCGACTTTTTTGAAGCTACTATTGAAATTTTTTGAATTAAATATGGGAGAAGCTGTGATTTGTTTTGTTGATTGATTTTTTTACTGTGGTGTTGAATAAGGGTAATTGACTAGGTATATAAAGACATAGGTAATAATCAATGCTTTTTTTGGGATGAATAGAATCACTCTTTTATTAGAGTCCTAAGAATAGGAAATGAAATCTTCAATCTTCCTAGTGCTAGGTATGCTTCAATTAACCGAGCTTTGGATCCCTCGTGTTGTCTGAGCTAGTTCTCCTAATAGTGGATCATGGATTTCATAACTGATCAAAAGATTTATATTTCTTATCAAGCTGAAAGGTACTATTTCTCTAACATATATTCACCAAAATTTCCTACTATGATATAAAGTATTTCATTTATGTTAGGGAAATATTTCCAATTTGCTCCAAATATCAGTAGATACCTATGTGAAATTAATGATATGTGAGATAAAATAAACAAGTTGAACAATTGAACCAATTCAACAATCCACAATCAAATATGGGAAAAATTTAAACAAATAGATAATAAATTGGACATAAAGGAATAGAAAATAGAAAATAAGAAAAGAAGAGAATGTAATTAAACTACTTACAACAAAAGGAATTAAGCTACACTACTTGCATGAATGTAAAACTAATCTGCTAACAAAGAAAAGGAAAGAGCAGAAATAAAAGCATGGAAGGTAAATAAAAGCATGTAAATAAGAGAAAAGAAAGAGGCTAAGAAGCTATTTTTATTTCATGAAACATTTCTTACAATTTTGCACTCTAATTTCCAAAGTAATATGAAAGGTAGAATGATATTGTTCATGTACATAAGAGGGCTATTTATACGTGAATAAAACCCTAATTTAGGGAGCTTCCCAAAGTACCCTTGAGGTAGTGTGACTACCAAGTAATTATTAACATCCACTAATCCCCCACTTAAATGTACATGAAGCTTTAATGACCTTTTAGCATGTTCTTAGCTCCTAATTGAAAATCAAGGTAAGTGGGTGGGGTCCTCCATAATCTTGAACTTGAATTATTTCATCTTTATTCCTTTGTAGTTCCTTGCGCATGCATATATCATCATGAATCCCTCTTCCATATGCATCAAAATACCCTATAAAAATTATAAACATTATCCAAGTAAAAATTCTTACATTGACACATGCACAACAATGGTCATTTTGCCCCTGAATGAAGATGAAAATACGATGTTTGAAAATAATTGAATTTTGGTTTTAAACATGTTAAAATGCCCAAATGTGATGTTTATTTAAATAAAAAGAGATAAAATATGGATGTAAATATATGTACATTTATGTGCACATTAGATACCCCCACACTTATCTTTTTATTCGTCCTCGAATAAAGGAAAACTAAGATAAATCCATTTTTGTAGGGATCACGATTGCATTGATTGTATGCAACAAGCCTTTAAACCTCTGGGTGTCCTCAGTAGTATGAGTGTTGTCTCGTGAGGGTTTTCAGCGGATACTACCCACAAAATCCAAATGCAAAGTGAAAATGCAAGATTTATTTACAAAGAGATGAATATAAGTTTTTGGAAATATTTACAAATGAATGGTTTACTTTTAAATAGACACAAATAAGTTTACAAGTTTTGGTCATTGTCTTGAAAATTTAAGTCATTCACTTGTTAAAATTTCCAATAAAAATCAAGTTGTCCTAACAGATAGACCATACTTTGGCTAGTTGTTTCGGTTGATAACACAATGTAATCATGAAATGGATCCTTAGTTGATTATCAAGTTTATTAAAGTGGTATTTTCATTTCTTTTCAATAACAAGTTAAATCAAATAAGTTAGAGTGGTACTTAGATTTCAATTGCTTATTCTCTCTTATTTGAAAATTTTATTGATATTAACAATATTTACATTTGCCTAACTTAGGTAAATTGAGGCTAGATATATTACCCATGCACTGCCTTTTGGGATTATATGAGGGTAATACAGAGCGTGACGAGCGAACAAACGAATGTGAACACTTATTGACCGTAGGCGTTATCAAAAAGAATTTTTATATATACACTTAGCTCAGATAAACTGAGGCCAGATATACCGATCGTGCACTGCCTTCGGGCTTACATGAGAAAGGTGCAGAGCATGGTGAGTGTACACACAAGTGTGTACACCTATCGATCGTAGGTGTTAATAGAAAATATTTACATATATACAAATAGTTTTTCTTTTCAAAATTTTTATTTTAGAAAGAGAGAGTTTTGAAAAATCATTTTAGCACCATTTAACTTAGGAGATAAAAATGTTATATCCTTTACTTTAAATTTACCACTTTTTTTAAACAAAGTTTTCAATTAGAACATACTTCATAATTAACACATATGAACCTTCCTATATACTAGTTAAGCCATTATTATTTGTAATCAAACTTCATTTTTATTTTTGTTAAGACAAATAAATTTTCAAAAATTTCAATTTATTAACCGAAACTTATACTTATCTCATAGTGTCTCTTCAAAAATAAATCAAAATGCTAAAAAGAAAATGTTTTTGAGATTTAGGAATTTTGAGATTTTTTTTAAGTAAGAAAATGAAAATTCAAAAATGACTTGAAACTAAAAAAATTGAAAATAAGACTTTCCCTACACTTAATTTTGACCGTATCCCTATAGTCAATGCAAGATATGATGAGTGTAACGAGGAAAACTATGTACATATTTACAAAAGAGGGTTAACATTCTTACTAGACATAACTTGGCTCATGAAGGATCATGACCTCCTCCTCTTGGTTATTTGGAAATTCCAAGAAAGTTTTTAAACGATGACCGTTGACTTTGAAAATCGATCCATTCCTAGGGTTTTCTATTTCTACGGTACCATGTGGAAAGATTGTTTGTACCACAAATGGTCCTGTCCATATCGATTTAAGTTTCCCAGGGAATAAATGAAGTCTTGAGTCGTATAAAAAACTTTCTGGTTAGGCGAAAACATTTTCAGTAGGATTGACTTGTCATGAAAAACTTTGGTTCTTTCTTTGTAGATTATCTCGTTTTCATATGCGCTGCTACTAAGTTCTTCTAGCTCGTTAAGTTTTAGTTTTCGGGTTTCGCCAGCTTTCTCAAGGTCAAAGTTTATGTTCTTAATTTCCCACAACGCTTTGTGTTCGATTTAAACGGGTAAATGGCAAGCTTTAACATAAATTAAACGAAATGGGGACATCCTAAGATTAGTTTTAAAAGAAGTACGATAAGCCCAAAGCGCGTCGGTCAATTTCTGAGATCAATCTTTTCGATTTTTGTTAACAGTTTTTTCCAAAATTTGTTTTATTTGTCGATTTGAAACTTCAACTTGGCCACAAGTCAGAGGATGATACGAAGTGGATAACTTGTAGGTTATGGAGTATTTTTTCATTAGAGTTTCAAAAGAACGGCTGCAAAAATGGGTCATGTTATCACTAATTATTGTGCGAAGTGTGCCAAACCTCGAAAAGATGTTTTCTTTGAGAAATTTCACAACAATTCTATGGTCGTTTATTTTGTAAGGAACAGCTTTGACCCATTTTGAGACGCAATCGACAGCGAGAAAAATATACAAGTTTCCAAAAGAACGGGGAAAAGGTCCCATAAAGTCGATACCTCAAACATCAAAGATTTCGATTTAAGAATGGGGTTTAGAGGCATCATATTTCGTCGAGAAATTCGTCCAAGCATTTAACATCTATCGCAAGTTTTACAAAATTCAAACGAGTCTTTGGAAAATGAAGGCCAATAGAAACCACACTGAAGCACCTTTTCTGTGGTTTTTTGAGGACCGAAATGTCCACCGCACGCTTGATCGTGGCAAAATTAAAGAACACTCCTGATCTCATTATCCAGAATGCAACGTCGGATGATTTGGTCGAGGCAATATTTGAAAAAGTGTGGATCGTCCTAATAGAAATATTTCACTTAGGACATGAATTTGCATTTGTCTTATTTGGATCAAGATGAGGGAGTTTCTTCAGTGACTAAGTAGTTCACTATATCAGCGTACCATGAATCGATAGAAATTGAAAGAAGTTGTTCATCGTTGAAATTTTCATTGATTGGCAAAGAAGATGGTGCGTTCGGAAGACGAGACAAGTGATCGGCTATGATGTTATCGGATCCCTTTTTATCTTTGATTGTAAGGTCAAATTCTTGCAGTAAAAAGATCCGACGAACCAACGGGATTTGGAATCCTTTTTAGCGAAGAGATATCAGCGCGCAGAGTGGTCTATATATACCATAATGTGTGAACTTATCAAGTAAGGTCGAAACATTTTAAGTGCAAAACGACAGCCAGAAGCTCTTTTTCGGTTGTTGTGTAGTTGAGTTGAGCATCGTTTAACCTCATTCTCGTGTAGTGAATGATGTGAAGGATCTTGTTGATGCGTTGTCCTAAGACAGCACCAACCGCAAAGTTAGAAGCATCACACGTTATTTCAAAAGGAAGAGCCCAATTGAGTGTGCAAATGATTGGAGCAGAAATGAGTTCGTTTTTAAGACGTTCAAAAGAAGAGATATACTCAGAGTTGAAATCAAATGGAACGTCTTTTGCGAGAAGAGTCGCCAAAGGATGAGCGATTTTGTTAAAGTCTTTCACAAAGCGTCGGTAAAAGCCAGCTTGTCCTAGAAATGATCGAATGTCCTTAACAGATTTGAGAATGGGTAGATTCGCAATGACACCAATTTTCACTTTATCTACCTTAATGCCTTTATTTGAGATGATATATCCAAGGACTATGCCTTGTCTGACCATGAAGTGGCATTTTTCCCAATTCAACGTCAAATGTTTCTCTTTGCATTGATTTAGAACCAACTTGAGACGATGTAAACATTAGGGAAAAGAATCGACAAAGATAGAGAAATTGTCCATAAAAACTTCTAGAAAGCATTCAATCATGTTAGAAAAGATGCCAACCATGCATCGTTGAAAAGTAGCAGGAGCGTTATAAAGTCCGAATGGCATATGTTGATAAGAAAATGTACCAAATGGACATGTGAAAGTCGTTTTCTCTTGATCTTCGGGAACGATTGGAATTTGGTTATAGCCAGAATAACCATTAAGGAAGCAGTAAAATTCATGGCTAGCTAAATGTTCGAGCATTTGACCGATGAATGGAAGGGGGAAGTGATCTTTACGTGTTGCAACATTTAATTTTCGGTAGTTAATGCAAACATGCCAACCCTTCGAGTACGAGTTGGAGTAAGTCTGTCTGAATCGTTTTTGACAACGGTAAGCCCATACTTTTTGGTACAACGTGAATTGGGCTAATCCATGAACTATAATAGATTTGGTAAATTATTTCGCTATTGAGAAGTTTAAGAATTTCATCACGCACCGCATCTTTCATTTTTTGAATTAAGCCTTCGCTGCGCGTCGCGAATAGGCTTGGCATCGTCGATTAAATGGATGCGATGTTGAACAAGAGAAGGACTAATTCCCTTTATATCGGAGATCGACCATACAATTGCTTCTCTATTTTTCGAAAGAATAGAGAGTAATGAGATTTCTTGATCAAGAGAGAGAGTTTTGGAAATTATGACACGCGATGTTTTGTCTTCATCTAAGTATGCGTACTTAAGGTGATCGAAAGTGGTTTGAGGTCCAACTTCGGGAGTTTTTCAATTAAAGAGTTGAGATGAGATTCGGACTCAACTTGAAACAATTTAACGGGAAGAGTGTATTCAATCTCATTGAGGATTTCGTATAACAATTTTTCATATTCGGCCTCGCGTTCATCGTTAAGATCAAGTGTCTCACTTTCAAAGTTTTCGTGAATGGCACTAACTGCCAACGTTTGGTCATGAGGTTCGTTCGATTGGCTTTCAAGATTGAAAATATTAAGATCCAAAGTCATGTTTACAAAAAAGATTTTTATCGAACCATTACGACAATTCATTAAGGCATTTGAGGTGACTAAGAATGGTCGGCCTAAAATCAAAGGGATTTGACTAATGGGGTTTGTCATGGGTTATGTTTCGAGAATGATAAGATCAACGGAGAATATGAATTGCCTTACTCGAATGAGTACGTCTTCGATTTCTTCCATAGGCTTTTTAATGGAATGATTGGCGAATTAAAGCATAACTTTTGTGGATTTGATCCTCCTAAGCCTAATTGTTCATAAAGGGAGTATGGAATCAAGTTGACACTCGCGCCTAAGTCAATCAAACATTTGTTAATCGTTTTGTCTCCAATTGTACACGAAATCGTAGGGCAGCCAGGATCTTTGCATTTAACGGGCATGGATTGGGATAAGACTTCACTCAAACTGGCGTCTAAGAAGACCTTTTTGGGCACTTGAATGTGTCGCTTTTGAGTGCACAAGTCCTTAACAAATTTTGCATAAGTGGGGACATGTTGAACGATGTCAAGAAGCGGAATGTTAACTTTGACTTGTTTAAAAATTTCCAACAACTTTTCCATTTGGTCCGAGTGTTTCTTTGGTCGAAGACGATGTTGAAATGGAACACGATACACGATAGGCGGGTCTACTCGAGTAGTAGAAGAAGAATTTTGATTGGCATTCGATTCAACGTTTGGCTCCACGTTTTATTCTGAGTTGTTCGTTGTTTTAGAAATATCGAGAGAAGTTTTCGATAAAAACGTATTAATCGACTAATTTTCTATCGGTTTAGAAAATAGTCAAAAATTTTCAAATTAAATTTACCACAAGCGCACGGTGTACGAATGTAGCACGTAGTGAGTACGGGTCAATCCGCAAGGAATTTTTAAGATTTTAAAATTCTATTCAATCAAATTAGGAAAAATTGAGGAGAGATTGTTAATTAGAAACAAAATGAAGTTAAAACTAGAATTAAAATGAGATTAAAACTATGAGATTATAAAACAATTTAGAGACAAATCCACTCTCATCTTTTTGTAAATCAACAAACAAATAATTTATGATTTCTAACTTTGATATTAAGTGAAATAATCATTGCATTTATCATAAGTATGTTCTGTTTATGTTATTAATTAACATAACTAAAACCATCAAACTATAATACAACAATTATACCACTTCTAATTCTCATGAAAATGAAGCCAAAGCAAAAGCTATTTTAAGATTGATCTATTTACTATTGTAACTAGTAAGATAGATCATCAAATTTCATTTTTTACCTTTCATTTCAAAATCAAAAATGGATTAGAAAATGGTGATGTAAATTGTATTTATGTTAAATAAGAATAGCTCATTTGCATAAGCAATATAAGCCATCGAACCCACTTGTATAAACTTACATCAAAATTTACATAATGAAGCACAAATCAAATGAGATCATAAACCATAGAAATGTTTAAATTACATAATATTTGAGAGTTTCATTACCCCTAAATTGAAGGGATTTAGCTACTCATTTGTGGCATTGAAGCAGCACAAGTAAATTTCAACATTAAAAAGAGAAGAAAAAGAAAATAAACAAAGAAGAGAATGTAATTAAACTACTTACAACAAAAGGAATTAAGCTACACTACTTGCATGAATGTAAAACTAATCTACTAACAAAGAAAAGGAAAGAGCATGAATAAAAGCATGGAAGGTAAATAAAAGCATGTAAATAAGAGAAGAAAAGAGGCTAAGAAGCCATTTTTATTTCATGAAACATTGCTTACACTTTTGCACTCTAATTTCCTAAGTAATATGAAAGGTAGAATGATATTGTTCATGTACATAAGAGGACTATTTATACATTAATAAAACCCTAATTCCTTTTTACATGTGCTTCCTAAAGTACCCTTGAGGTAGTGTGGCCACCAAGTATAACATCCACTAATCCCCCACTGAAATGTACATGAAGCTTTAATGACCTTTTAACATGTTCTTAGCTCCTAATTGAAAATCAAGGTAAGTAGGTGGGGTCCTCCATGATCTTGAACTTGAATTATTTCCTCTTTATTCCTTTGTAGTTCCTTGTGCATGCATATGTTGTTATGAATCCTGCTTCCATATGCATTAAAATACCCTATAAAAATCATAAAAATAATCCAAGTAAAAATTCTTACATTGACACATGCACAAAAATGACCGTTTTTACCCTGAATGAAGATGAAAATATAATGGTTTGAAAATAACTAAATTTTGGTTTTAAACATGTTAAAATGCCCAAATATGATGTTTATTTAAATAAAATAGATAAAATATGGATGTAAATATATGTACATTTACATGTACATCAAACATGTCTCTGGTGCAGCTCGTCTCCTGAGCTCCTACGCATCCAAAGAATCTGTAAATATGCCCGGTCCAACCTGAGCGTTATAATAAAATTACAACCGAGTCAGTTTGGAAAACCAGCGTGAGAAAAACACACCCAGTTGGATTTCAAAGTTTTAAAAATGCTTTGAAATCAAAAGTATCTCGTAAGACAACGCCACACATAAACACGGATGGGTTTTTGCCTTATGATAACCAAACCATTTCGTTTGAAATTCCTTGATATTATAATAGTATCTAAGATACAAATGTTTATTAATCATAGCCAAAATTGTTACATATAATCAAATTCCACATAATAGGTATACAGCTAAAACAATAAAGGCTCGTATTGGAGGATAGATTCCATATTATGATAAGGTAAGGAACGACCTTCTGATGGTACATCTCTAGATAAAATGCGCCAGGGTCTGACAAGAACATCTTGTACCCCTACCACACAAAATGGTCTAGCACTTACTAGTAGTACCGTATATGATTAACCCTCTTGTTAATGGGCCCTAAAACATACAAGAGTAGACAGTAATCGATCAAGATTTGGAATAACCATATCTTGATGGGAGCGACCTACTTGACCTTACTGCATGCCTGATTTTTTTTCATTTCCCGGTTGATAAGGCTTGAGGTTACGTTTTTCCTTTTTATAGCACTTCCTACTTGGAATACTGCACCACCCTCCAGGAAACAAAGCAATGTTGGCATTCGTCCATACAAGTTCATTCTAGGACTAAAGGAAATGCTTGAGGGCTTCATCTTGAATTCCATCATCTTCAAGGCGTCTTCACTTCGAAAAGATTAAGCTGGATTGAAGTGATTTTCGAATAACATATATGATCCCGATCTCTTCAAAACAACATCTGGTAGTTTCCGGTAAACTCAGCCTTGGTTCTATAGGAAATAAACAGTCAAAGATAAGAGCAGAGATCGCCTTCTAACCGTTAGTGGATGAATTTCCTTATCATTCGTCCAAGGAGAGCGAAATGAGGTTTATACGGACGGTACAGCATCATCGGAGATGACTGTGCCATATAACTTATGTGTTTCTCTTAGATATTCCCAAGTTACATTTTGGGTCCAAATTTGAATGTCGGTTATTTAACTATTGATAAACACGCATTCAAATTTTAGGGATTTATTTCAAAAGGGAAAACCAACATTGGTTAAGCACATAAGCAATCGCTAGCCTCTTAAATTAACCTTCTCATTAATTAAATTCATCTCGTGAATACTTGTATTGAAGTATTTTTAAAAAATATATTCACAATCCCTATATTTTCAATACTTGGAAAAATATCCATATACTTATCTCAATGCTATAAGTATATTCGCAAATATCACACTTCACAACTTAGAAAATGTACTCATATACTTATCTCGATGGTATAATTATATTTACAAAAACTGAGAATGGTTTTCTTTTTATTCAATTCTAAAATCATTTATAAACTCCTTTATAAACCCATTCACCGGACTATGTATCTCATGTTATAGTTTCTAGGGTCACTATTAACTTATTAGTTCTCATAGGCTAACAAATAACATATTCCAAGCTTACGGACTATTCGTCTGGTTTCATAGTTTTTATGGGATCACTAAGAACCTATTGGTATCTATCAATAACATCATCCAATCATATATTTCATGAGGTCGCTATGAACATATTGGATTCTCCAATAACATCTCTCATGTCATAGTTGTAACGATCCCGATTTTTAAGCTAAATTTAAATTGTTAATTAACTTAATTTTTGAATTTAATTGTAAATTAATGGTGAGTTAATTTGAATTTTTCTAAATTTTATAAAGATATGTGTTTGGTTTGTGTGTGTGTATATATATATATATATATAATAATTTGAGATTTGAATTTGAAATTCAAATGTTAATATATTGAAATTTAATTGGACTTAAAGAAATTTATATTTGAAACAAAAATGTAATAAGTATGATTACTTAAGTTTAAGATGAAGATTTTAAAATAAGTATTTAAGTTTAATATCTTAAGTTTAAAAATATAATATGTATTAAGGTATAATTTGTTTTAAAATCATTTCCTTTAAATTGATAGAAATGTAAAATTGGTTTGTAAATTTATAAAATGAGATTTTAAATAAATAAAATTAATTGATTTGAAATCCAATGGATGTATAAATAGAATTTGATTTGGAATTTAAGAATAAGTTTTTATAAATAAATATTGAATATATCAAACTTTATATTTCAAAGATAAATAGGATACGTATTTCTTATAAATAAGAATTAATTTGAACTTTAAAAGAAATATATGATAAATGGAATATAAAGATATATTTATAAAAAGGTATTTGATTATTTATTCATTTATAAGTACAAATTCATTATGTATTAAATTTTGAATTTGAATTTAAGATGTAAAATTATATTTGAATATAAAATTAGATTTGATAAAAAGATTTAAAACATTGGAGCATATAAACAATAGTTGTATATTCATGAATATAAAATGTAAAAACATTTACATATCACATAATTATGATAGAGTAAAGATTTAAAATTAAAAATATACATATGTAAAATATTAAAATAAAAAGAGTTTAGAATAAAAAATAATTATAAAATTATAAAATAAAATCAAGACAAGGTTTAAAAACAAAATTTGTAAATAAATTTTAAATTAATTTGAATAAAGGAATTAATCACAAAATTTATTATTTTAACAAGTAGTATTACAAGTGTTAGATTAATATAACTTAGTATATACAAGTGTTAACATAAAAACAACAAGTGGCAATCTTATTCCTTAAAATTTGAATAATGTAAATAAATATTAAAAAGAAATATAATAATAAAACATGCCTATTTTCTTTCATGAGAAGAAATTGAATCAAAATGCTTAAGATCAAATGAAAATAAAACAAACCCAGATCAATTCTTCGTTCAACTGCAACCTGATTCAAGATGCAAGAATCATCTCAAAAATCAAATAAGTACAAAGCCTAGAAATGATAATATGGAAATCAAGTAGCAAAATCAAAAATCAAGGAAACAAAGCAAAATTCCCAAATTCCAGGCCTTTGTCTTCAGAAATGTGAGCAAACTTTCAACCCATTATCCTTTGATTCTGATGCATGTGACATTTCTGTGCTGTGATGATGTATGTGTGCTTGTCTGGGTGTATTCAACTTGAATACAGTTGAATTAGGCTATATACACTGTAAGCATATCTGGATATGTATGCATATGCATATATTCCGTGCTACAGGTTTAGGTCTATTTGAATAATTCATTTTGTTCTTCATACAAACAAAATGTAGGTTAAGATCTCTGAATGGAAAGTGATTATATGAGTTTAATGTTATTTTTTTTTTAAAATATTTGCAAGAGTTTATGTTGAATATTTATTTCAAAATTTATAAATAACAGTAACAATCCAAAATAATCAGGCACTTGGACTCTGTTAGAAAATTCCCAGGCTTGATTTAGATCCAAATTTCAATTCCTCTTTCCCTGTTTTTCTTTAAACCTTGATGTGTAAACAAGATCTGTTAGAAGCAACAAGATATAAATTTTAAAAATACTTTTTAGAAAGAATATGAAGGTAGCCTTAATAAAAGGGAAGAAGAACAGTGGGAATTCAATCAAGTCAGAAAATTTAGCTGTTTAAATTTTGGTTTTTGTTCATATTAACTGATTCGTATTTAAAAACTATGATTTTTAAAATTGAAATCAGGATTTTAAGCTCGTGTGTTGAGAGTTTTTGAGGGTTGAACGGGTTTGGCATTGGGAGGCTTTTCTGATGATCGGCAAGTCTTGAAATCTCGAAATCGCTACTAGAGATAGTGTGAGAGTAGGCAAGCTTAGGAAAAATGTTCTTAGGGTTTTCAGATCATCGTGGGTCGGCAAAATTGCCAAAATAGAGTTTTTAGATGAGTTTTGGTCGGAGCAGCTAATCGTGCTGTCGCGCCTACGTCGAAGTTTCGGAAGGGGTAAGTGATGGTGGATATGAAGTATGGGTTCATAGCACAGTTCTGGGTTGATCGACATGAGCTTCGGTGGTCTTGTTCGCCGTCGGCGTATGGTTGCAGTCGAAATAGTTTGTTTCCAGGTTGGACTAACCTACTCGATTTCGATTCGTAGTTTTATTAGTGTGCTGGTTCTTTTTGTTGGGTCATCGAAGTCGTTGGTGACGTGGTCGCAGGTTGGAGGATGGTCGGAGCGGTGTTGGGTGGTCGTGCAAGTGCACGTGCACATCCTGTATAAGGTGAAGTTCTGAACAAAGATGTGGCTCGGGGTTTTCCTTGATTTTTTTCATATATGACTCGAAGTGTTTTGAGGAAGGAGGGACGCGAATGATTTTAAACAATTTTGAATCTTAACAGCAAATTGTGATTTAAAAAGAAAAGAGAAGAAGAAGAAAGGGGCGTTTCTTGGGTTACAGCTCAATGTTGATCGGGTTTTTGCTCGAAGTAGTTTTGGGTGTGACCCAGGTAAACAAAGCAAAGTTTAAAATGAGTTTTTAAATTATAGGTTAATAGTGAATTCAAGTCAGTTTGAATCTTGGTTTGGAAATGAATAAAGTTTAAATTCAAATTGTTTTAATAAAAGTATTTAGGTAAGTAAGTGAAGTAAAAAGGAATTTGAATTTAAAATGGGGTTTGAAATTGTAAGAAAACAAGTTAAATCGTTAATAAGTTTTCTTTAAAGTTAATAAAACTTATTGATTTGTAATTCATAAATTATTATGGTTAACTAATGTTGCATAAATTAAATTGGTGATTACAAGTTTAAATTTGTTCATTTAAAGTTAAGTTAATTTAATTAAGGAATAATAAATTTAATTAATCAATTAAGGATAATTAATTATAATTAAGATTTAATTAACAATTAAGGGTTAATTACTTAATGCAATTAATTTAAGATTAATAAAGGATAATTAATTTAGGGATAAATTTATTGATGGAAGTAAATTGAAGATAATACTATGAGTAATTAAATAAAAGCTAATTACTTATTGAAATTAATTGAGGATAATAAATTAAAGGTTAATTAATTAATAAAGGTGATTAAGAAATGAAAATTAATTAAGGAGTAATTAATTAATGGAGTTAATTAAGAATAATTAATTGAAGAATAATAAATTAATTAAAGTATAATCATTCAATGATTAGTGGTTGTTTAACTAATAATTTTAGTTTAATTAGTTTATTATTAATTGTAAATTAATAAATGATTAAAGAATAATTAATCAAAATGATTGGTAATTAATTAATAATTAATTAACCAGGATTAGAAATTTATTCATAAGTAATTTATCTGATTTAAATAAATCAGATAATTAATTGATCTCACTCATGGATAATAGGATTCTATGGAGTGCTTTGAATTGATTGATGTCCCTGATTTGTGATAATGTGTGATATGAACTATTTTGTTTTATGAACTGTGATATAATTTATTCTGTGATGAAATTAATCATCTGTAATGTAATTTATTATCTATGATATATATCTGTGATATGTAAATGAAGATAAGCGTTATAGATTATACCGCTTATCGATATTTCTGTGTTTGAATCTGTAACGGTTGATGTTGTTGCACTATTATTGTGTAAAACCCTGGACCACACTATACACACACCAATATGGATTTCACGAGGAAATCGGTTAAGTCACAGATATTTGAATTTAATATTTTGAAATAGTTTATAAGGTTGAATTTTAAAACCAAACGGTTTTGGAAATGATTTTGAAAGCTATAATTGAATCTTTGTGAAAGATAGTTGAACCCTATTTTGAAATTTAAGAGGACTTTTAAATAGTGTATCTTTTATATATAAAAGATTTGAAAACGAGAATTGTTTTGAACGGTATGAATGAATCTTTGAAAATTGTTTTGAAAGGCTATGAATAAATCTTTGTTAAAGATTGGTGATACTCGTTTTAAAATGAAAGGGGATTTTTAAGATAAATCTTTTGTTTAAAAGATTTAGGTTTGGAAATTGTTTAAACCATTGAAAGGTTTCTGGAAGAAAATCTTTTTGTTTAAAAGATTTGTAAATGGTAATTTGTTTAAATCATTTGAAAGAAAAGTTTTGGGTTTTAAAGTTGTGACTTAACTGAAATCCCATTACCCATATGTTTTTAAATATTGCGCTCATTATTCGGTTTAGCCGGAAGAGGACCTTTGTGTCATATAACCCATTCCGAATAATGATACGACGATATGGATAGCATTTGAAGACCGGTGGTGAAGACCGGATACTTTCGAAAGTGAAAGGATGACATGTCGAATGTCTCTGCACCGAATGGCTCAGTATAGAGATTTGAGCACCCATTGTGATGGGAAGTCCGGACGTGATTAGAAATTATCCATATTGCAAGGGCTTCTTTGGAAGTGCCTTCGGTTCTATTTGAACCTGGAATAGACTTGTATGGATGTGTGTCTGACATTACACTTTGAGATGTAAAACCGGTTTCTATCAAATACATTTCTGTTTGATGGCGGAGATTTATTCTCTTAGCTTAACACCCTTCTTTGAGACGTACGAGCTCAGAGGTTATGTAGTTGATGGTTACTAGTGATACATTCCCAATTTGGTAATGTGGCATTCGAAGTGCTGCTGCTCATTTGTTGATCAAAGCATGATTTTTGTGAAAAGCGTAGCTTTGTGAACGAGACTGCATCAGGACCTCACACCCCGGAAATGGTCGAAACAGGAAAGATGCAGTAAGGTTTCAGGGGTAGCGCCTCTAGGGTATGACCATTCCTTCTGGAAAAGAGTGGTATCATGGTATGGAGCCCAGATACATACTCATGTAGGCACTGTAGTATATTTATTACTATGTAATGTTGTTGGTATTGAGGATCCTCGGCTAAAGGTCCCAAAAGACCGAGGGGGCATATCTTAGGTTTTATTCCCCGAGAAGGGGGGTAGCCGGCCTTGTGTTAGCAGAGATCCGGGTAGGTTCTCGGGGCATCCCTCTAGAGGCGTACCCATGTGGCAATGGGAAGTTCCTTGGCCTGACCGTTTGTTGGAAAATCCAAAGAAACAATACGCGCCCTGTACGGTTTTAGTTGTATAACCTGCCATGGAATGTGGTGGTAACCTGCTATTGAACATGGTAGCTATAGTAGGCATAGTTCGGAATGTCTATGCTGGCTAAGATTAATATTATACTTTCGAAATATTTTCCACTATGCACTAATAATAATATCAAAATGTTTTTCGCGTATCAAGCATATTTGACTATCATAAGGAGAAATCTCCTCCAATTCTGCGTTTGCATGGTGTGTGTGGCGGGAGGCCATATGGTAGTTTCATTTTCCAAAAAGCATTGCAGATTTCAAATTTAAAATCTTTTGTTGTTTGTTTTAAAGATAAAATGTTTTTGTTTGCTCATACCAGTCTCATGACTGACCTGGAGTTTATTGTTTCCTTCCTAAACTCTGGGTGCCCACTATTTCTCACACGGACAGTCTAGAGTTGGGTTTTTCAGATAGCAGATATCGATTCAATAGCTTTCAGCTTTCTCTTTGGAATTCTTTGGAGATTTTGGATATTGAAGTATTTGGTTAGCATGACTGACCTTGCTTGTCTTGGCAAAACTTGATGCTGGTTCTTGCTTATTGGATTGGAGATCTTTGGAGTTTTGAGCCTTTGCATTTGGAGATGGGATACTATTGCAGTTTGATTTTGGAGTTATCTCTTTTGCTATCTGTTTTCCGGTGTTGTTTATTGACTCTGTTATTCTTGTATCATTTTGATATCATTGTTGTATATCATTGGATATTGTATTCATTGGAGTTGTATATGATATTCATTTCTTTTTCTTCCGCTATGTTGTTATACTTGATGTGTTTTAAGCTCCGGCGAACCAGATTCGACGTTGGATCTGCGGCATTGGAATACAAGTGTCGTATTCGGTGCTGATTTTCGAAGGTCGAGTCAGGGTCGCTACAATTGTCCAATAAGATCTAAAATCATAGTATCTGGACATATTTTTCATGAAATCACTAGGAACCTATTGGCCCTTTCCAACAACAGTTTCCATAACATAGTTTTCATGGGCTTGACCAATAATACTTTGATCAATCTTGGGCATCCTATATTCTGGTCTATCTGACCTCCTAGATGCAATGTTACTTACATAGGAGTTAAATTCAATGTATATTCACTATTGGGTCAACCTACCTTGTTATTCTGCCCTTAACCCCCCAAAATGCAATTATGGGTTAATAATGAAGTGAATATAATTACCCAAGCATACTTGATAACTGTTAGAATAACACAACAATATATACATCCATGGTTTAACTTCTTGTAATCATTTTATAATGAAATATGGTTAATACCCTTAACCCACTATCTTTAGCAAAGAAAGCTTCCTCTAAAATTTCAAAATTAAATGTCATTTCAAAACTCTTTTACATTGCCATGTGTTTACTTTAAAAATGTGATTGGGTTCTCTAATTTGAAAACTAAGGCTTTCACTAAATATCCTTTGGATGGTTGTGACATCATGAGTTACCCTTCATCACTTTGCCTTTCGACTTCATAAAGCAACCAAGCCCTCAGTCCCCTTCCATTTAACTAATAGGTTAAAAGAAAGCGGCTATTCCCCTTTTGCCACTCTACTCTAGCGGCAGGACATTTTGAATTCATTGCTTAAAATTTTTAGACATCCTCTTTTGAAACCAAGAAATATATCTTTCGAACACTTGGAAACATTCCTTTCGAAACACTTAATAACATACCTTTCGAAACACTTAAATAGATGCCTTTCGAAACACTTAAAAACATAACTTTTGAAAGCACTGGGTTCAGGTAAAAAGTTTTTAACCGACTTCAATCATGTCAAAATGTATGGGAGTGGCACCTACTCTTTCGTAAGTATACGTTGAAAGAAAAGCAGCTTCAATGATTGCGAAAGGGTATCGATTCGAAAACCTACCCTCTGAACTCATTGATTTAAAGAGTTATAAAAGCGGTTTCTAACTAAGGTAGAAGTATTGGTGCAGCAGCATAGGTATCGAAGGGGTTCAAAAGTGGCAACCCTTTCAATAGCTTATTTTTAGAACAAGGGCAGGTCAGTGGGTTCGAAAGCAAATAAAAGTGGCTTCAATCCTTTCGCAAGCATGCCTTCGATGTCATTCTTTTCTTCGGCCTTTCTCTAATACACTATGCACCAAATGCTTGATACCATGTCCATTGGTTTCAAGTGGATGCAAAAGGTTACAATTGGGAGTATGGTGGCGAAAGTAAGCATGGTAAGTGGTGAAATTGTAATTCACTATAAAAGCTGATTATATGCTTTTTAAAGCAATTTCTTTTTACCTAACCCCTTAATTTTTTTCAATTTTTAATTGGATAACAAAACCTTTATAAATTTATTTTCAGAATTTGTTGCCACATGTAATTTCCAATGCTACAATATATAATTAAAAATTATTAACTAACCCCTTGGATTTAATTAATTGTTAAATATTAATCTTTCTAATTAAATCCAAAATCACCCAAATCTCTTAATAAAAATCTTAGAAATTCACATAAATTTTAAAACGATAATATCATTATCATATAAAATTTTCATCTCGAAAATAATTAATTAATTCCTTAAATTAATTAAAACCCAAAATATCATTTCTTTTACTCAGAAATTCATAATAAATTATCCATAGTCCGGAATATTATGAAAATTTAAAATCACATCCAAAATAATGTTTTACATACATATTAAAAAATCATGGAATTTGGAAATCACTTTGCATGATTTTAGCCTTAAAACCAAACTATATTATTTCACAAAATCCTTACTTAAATTAAAACATGGCATTTAAATCAAAACATATCATCATTCATCCAATCATACTGATTTAAACCTCAAATTCAAATTAAAACATTCAAAATGATTTATATGAGATGGTTTAGATCATTATTCACCATGTGAATATAATTAAGATTTTTTCTTGCTTTAATCTTCCTAGCTTGAATCTTAGCATCTAATTGGATTTTGTGCTCCTCTTCTTCTTAAGGTTATGGCCGACCTTATTTTTCTTTTTCTTTTTTTCGTGTTTTGTAAGAATATAAATGAGAATGATAACTTAACAGGTGGTTATAGGGGTTCGGCTATTCCCATATCACCCTTGCCTTATTCTTTTAGGTTTTTAAACCGTAACTCTTTCTCTTTAATTAATTTAGTTAAGGCACGACCTTAATTAGTTTTCAAATCTCAATTCCAATATCACTCTAGTCTCTATATTATTCTATTTAATTTATCTAATTAAATATCCTAAATAATGCTATTTAAAATTTGAGGTGTTGCAAGAATGCTCCACATATCGATTAGGAAAAAGAGCATATGAGGAAGGTATTATATACAATGTAACCGTTCTATAATGTATTTCATGCTATGTACCAAACTAGATTTGGATGATGCATTAAGATGCATAAGTCGATGCCAACCTAATCATGGGGAGAAGCAGACCGTTGTAAAATTTATACTTGGTGTTTGAGAAATACTAAGAACTTATTCCTTATATATGGGAATGAAGATATATTAATGAAGGAATATACATATTCCAGCATTCAAACTGATATCGTCGACAGAACGGTATTTGATTATGTCTTTACGTTAAATGGTAGGATTGTTGGTTAGAAAAGTTCCAAACAGAAAATAGTAGTTGATTCAATGTTGAAGGTCGAATACATTGCCCTCAATGAAGCAATCAAGTGGTTTGGATGCGCAAATTTATGGTTAAGCTTAGAGTGATTCCAAACATTGAAAATCCATTGAAATTGTATTATGACAACAATGTTGTAATACAGAACCAAAAGGAACCAAGAGGTCACCAGAAATCAAGACACATACTTTAGAAGTTCCACATTATCAGAGAATTAGTCGCTAATAAAGAAATAGTGATTGATAGAGTAGATACAAAGTACAACATAGTAGATCCATTCACGAAGGGACTAGCTTGGTTGGTTCTCAGCAAAGTAATCGAAGGGAAAGGTTTAGATTCCATAATCGACCCCAAATTTAAGTAGGAGATTAATAGAGTTAGGATTATTCCATTGGGACTATTATGTAACTTATTGTAGATTATTAACCATATAATAAAATCCTTTTAGAAATAAAAGGTGTTTTTCTTTCTATTATATATTTTTCATACCACGTTATATTAATTATTTGTTTAATTTATGTATAATAAATATAAAATGTTAAACTTATATGATAGAGATGACCGCCTTAAACCATCAACACCAATAATATCAAAATAGTGCACTGCAAATATGCTCGATCGATATAGGACGATTATTAGTATTGAAAATGAAATAAATATAGCATATAACATGTCAAATCATGGGTAAAATATAATATCACTGATATAATAGGAGAGAAAGTAAAAACTACGTGAAAAAATCATCAAAACAAAGATCCACGGAGTTATACAAATGTAGTAGAGTTTATACAATTGAAGTAAACTTAAAATAGTACTTTACAGAGTCATTTCAAAATTGATACATCAGAGTCATAGTAATAAAAATTATACCCTTGTGTAGTTATAACAGCCTGTAACGACCTACATTTTTTGATGATTTAAATTGACAATAAACCACACATGTTAGACTCAAACCATTCAGAAGGGAGGATTCATATGGGATAAATAAGAAAAAGTAGAGAAAGAAAGAAAAACAAAACACAGAATCTCACAACGGAATGGAAAAAATATAATAATCAAATAAACAGTTCATGAAGCTGTTTTACAAATAACATTTGATTGCACTTTTACAATGTAGATCAGAGCACATACAGTAGAAATAAATAAATAATGCAAGGAAATATCATGATGCAATAGTATGAATATAATAAATAGAAATAGTACTAAATCTTCGTCTTCGTCCTCCAGAAAAGCAGTCTTCAATACACTGAAAAGCTCAAGCTGACCCAAGCAAATTGAAAAGACAAAACACTCGAGTTACAACTAAAAGATCTTATGTAAGTTAAATCAATAGTAAATAAATGAGTGTAACGGGGTCGGAGATGTTTACAGAGTTTGACATTTCCATCCAGTGTCTAACGTGAGTGCAGTAGCTTAAGTGATGTTCAGGATTTCCATCTCCTAAGGATCCGTTAAACTATCTACTATGTAGTACAATACACTGTTATAATATATCTACAGTAAAGTAAAATGTTAAAATAATGTTAAGGCGTTACTCATATCCCCTTTAACACATTTTATATAACGTCGTAGTCTATACAGTACTGTAAACTCCACTGTAAACTGGTGGGCTATCAGGGAGCACTCCATAGGTATGACACAAACTATACTCGTAGAAGGGCGATAAGGCATATGACAAGGCACGCGAGGTAATGCCCAGGGAGGGATACTACCATTTTGCAGATCTAGACTAGTGGTAACATGTAGCAGCTACTACCTCCCACCTCAGAATGCACTCCCACACCAAATCAAGGGGGGGCCACCAAATCAATCACAAAGTCATAATATGGTATCAAAGAAATATGTTCGATCGGAAATGCGACCTCACATGGCCTGGCATGGCTCCTGTTTTAAATACGTCAAGCTGACTTACGGGAGTCAGGGCTACGATAATACCACATACAGAATCATTCGCCAAACCATCCTACTTCATTCTGTAATTTCCACCACATACATAGTTGTTAAAGTGGTTTTCGGTATTGGCAGAGAGTATGACAATATCCGATCTCGGTCTCTTTAACAACCAAACGCTTATTTTACACCGAATGGTTCTTTTACATTTCAAAAATCAATTCATAATTGATATTAAAATGTCATATTCAATTCAAACCATATCACTTTCGAAATCATATTTATTTTCGAAATCATATTCATTTTCGAAATCGTACCACCTTTGAAATCATATTTTCAAATCATCATATTTACTCAAAAGGTGTCATTTAACTAGAAAATATCATTTCAAATCTCAACTTAGGTTATAACATCATTAAATCATATTTTCTTAAAATTCAAGGATTTAATATAAACATTTCCTCTTTACACAGTCAGAAATTTAGAAAATAGTTTAGATAGTTATAAATAGTTTAGCATAGTTTAAAATAAATTTCAAATAGTTAAAATACTCTAAAATAGTTTTAAAATAGACTAAAATGGTTTAAAAGGATTTAAGATAGATTAAATAGATTTACATAAATTAAATGGATCTAAAATAGATTTAAAATAGATTAAAATGGGTCAATTAGTTTAAAATAAGCTAAAATAGATTAAATAAGGTTAAATAGATTAAAATAAACTAAAATAGTTTAAACTGATTAGAAATAGTTTAAAATAGTTGAAAATAGATTTAAATTAGTTTAATAGTTTGAAAACTTAAAATCGAGATTTTAAAATAATAAATCTTTAAACAGTTTATATTAAAATAATTAATTTGGAATTAATATCAAAATTAAACCATTTCTTACATTTCAACACATCTAGACCATGTCCAACTTTTAATTCAACTAACTAAAATTGGTTTTTAAATTCAGATTCTCATTAAACGATTTAATCAATATTGATTTCAAATGCATGTTTGAATTATCAATTTAAACCACTTCAAATTTTAATAGATTTCAAAGTTATATTCAAACAATTTCAATAACTCAATTTCGATAAATTTCATTTATGCTTCAAGAAAATTCAACTTTGAAATTTCCATTTTAAATCCTTTTTACAATTCATTAAATCAATTCTAATTTTAAACATCTAAAACTTGGATTTTGAAAATAATTCAGTTTATACAGATTAGATTTTATTTCAAAATATCATTTAACTGAACTCAAATTTTAAGGATTTAAAATCGTTAAATTCAACCAATCATGTGTCCATATATAATTCTCTACCCTATGGTCAAGTGATACGGATATTTATCATTTCAATCCGCAGTTATTTTATATTTATGGATATATCATTTTAACCCACAATCCCGAATCTAATTACAAATCCATGAAATCGCATGAGTCTATCATTTCAAGTCATAAAGATTTCTCCTTAGTCTACCAGATCGTTCGGGTATGTATCATTTCAACCCATAGAGAACTTATAGTGTTATAACGATATAAAATATGACATCCAGTCACCCTATCAACAATCAAACATCCATTACAACCATCATCCGAATCAATAATAAATAGCAATAATTTACCCACTGTTAATAAAAAGTATTAAGTGGAAATTTAAAATTTAATATTAAATTAAATAGCAATTAAATTCAATAAAAGTTAGATTTAACCAGAATGATAATTTAAATATACCAAACATCAACCAATCAATTTCTAATCACATCATAAATTCAATTTAACTAACATAAGATAATCTAGTAGTTGTGAGTTGGTTAAAATACTCACCTTTGATTTCAAATCGATTTGAAATCCAAAATAAGATACAAAATTAAACGATCTCAGATTTCATCCAAACAATTTTCATAATTTTTGGAATTTTGATATGGTCCCAATAGAATAAACCGCGCGTGAATCCTAGCTTGTATGCAAAAGTTATATCGACTAGAAGTTATTCGATTTATATTATAAAACAAATAAGTAAAATAATAAAATACATACCTCACCCTTCACGTGTAAACCCTAGCACGCTATAGACAACGATCGCCTCAACTGCCACCCTACAAACATTTGTCGTTGACAAACCAAGCACCTTCAACATGATCAGACCATGCGACCACCTTCACCTCGACGAGCAGCCTCTATGGCCAAGTCGCGGCCGCCTCAGGCGAGCCCATGCGCTCTGCATCGCCACTGCCTTCAGCGGCGATTCCAGGTGAAACACGACCCCTTAAGCATGAGCGAACATTATCCTTGTGACCTGCTCGACCTCCTTTTCCCAACGTCGCCTCCCGATTGTCAAACGGTTGACGATCCACCATTGGATCATAAACCCTAGAAATGGATGGCCGAGGTTCTTCGTCAAATTCTAGTCAAATGATGCATCCAAATGAAAAATTGAATCACTACAGTAAATTACGCTCGTCGAGTGCTTTCAAACGATATATAATTTGCTAGGGTTTGGAGAGTTTGAATTTTTGAAATTGATTTTGAAATTGGATTTAAGGTTTTGCAATTGGAATTTGGTTTCTACCATTGGGAGAAAGGAATAGGCAACACTGGTTCCACACCAAAAACCCTCATCAAGTGTTCGCTGTGAAAAATCGAGTAATAAATCCTTATCCGGAATGGTGTGAATCACCTTAAAGTCATGTACTCGAATCTTAGATCAAAATATATGGAAACGAGAGATGATCTACTTCCAACCTACGCACTTCTTTAATTGGTTCCCCCTAACTCCAATTCTATTTCCACTAAATTATTTATGAAACCATTTCATAAACTAAACTTAAATTTAACTTATATAATACTCCACTAGATCCTAAGAGTATATACCCCTATTTGATTCAACTATTTAATTTTACATTTATTTTCCTAAGAAAACTCATGAACCAAATACCCGGTCTTATTTCAATAACTTTTTGAAATGAAACATTTATATGTATTAGTCATAGAAAGTGTATATATATATATATAGCTCGAGTAACACCAAAATGATACTAAGAAATCGGGTACTACCAAATAGTATCATATATATATATATATATATATATATATATATCTCCCTTACCAAGAAGGGTGGTACTCAAGGGAAGTGCTTACCATTCGAACACATCCCTTCTCCAATTTTAAATTATTTTTGAGCCGCTCAAACTAGTTAACTTAAAAATATCACTCTTATTTCAAAATCCCATTTTTGAAACAGTTCTTTATATTTTCTAGCTAAACATTTCTCACCAACTCGCTTTGGTTCTATTTGGATTTGAACTAGTTTCGATTCTACAATGATAAGGGGAATAATTTCATAAGTACCCCACAGCGTTCGCTTAGGCAAACATCTGATCGTCATTTAGAAGATTATTCAAATCATCACAAAACAATCAAGACTCATTCTCCTAAACTAATGCAAAGAAAACACTACTTACTTTACCTTTTCATTCCCAAAATCTTATACTTGAAACAAAAATATTTTCAAATAATGCTATTACTATTTTTCCAATCCTTGAAATACATTTTTCAAAAGTCTCGGGATTTTAGTCCTCAAGTTTCAACTTAAATTGTTTTTTATTAAAAGACAGCTTCTTACAAATTCATTTTATAAGATCAACTTTTCAAAAATCATTTTCCAATTATTTATTTCATATATTCTAGTTTTTATATAAACATCTTTCTTTAAATCAATTTTCACCCCAACATCTACATCGGCCGCCTTATAGTCAAATTGTGAAACTTAATTCACAAGATGTTCATTTCAATGTTTTCACAATTTCAATTTACCCAACCCAAATCTTAAAATGAGAAGCTACTTATACACATTAATAATAGTCACTGCTCAACCGGATAAGCATGACTAAACAAATCTTATATGATAATAATAAAATATTATTATCTCCTAGTAGACAACATCTCAAAGTACAATACTATACTATTTTTGAAAACCATCCTTTTATATAAAATATATCATACGTAAAATTATTTCATTTTCCTAATTTCAAAACAATATTGTGCCAAATGGCCATGTTCAAGTGTTTAGAGATCCTTCTCAATAACGTTAGCTACTCATATTGATTAGAATCCATAAGCCACTCAATAGATCAATAAACACAATATAAAATATTTTATATCACTAACAAATACATGCTCTTATATACACACACTCAAACTTATAATAAGACACTCCATTACCTCATCTCTTAATGAGTTGCCCCACAAAAGCCAAGGTTCTCGCTTAACCTTGTGCTTTGATAGCAAATGTAATGATCCGCCTTTTCAAATCCTAGAAGTCGACACTAATACATCTACGGATTAACGTGCCGAATAACTAAGTGTTTAAAAGACAGATTGTTAGGGGAAAGAAAGGAGATAGAAGATAATAAACAATCACAGAATCTCATAGCGCAACGGAATAACTTATAATAATCAACATAATAATTTACAGAGTCATTTCAAAAATGATACATCAGAGTCATACTAATACAAATTCTACCCTTGAATAGTTATAACAGCCTGTCCATATCTAACCAATAAAAGATACATATGATACAGCGAAACAAGATAATAACTAGCTATCGATGAAGCCTCCTGCTCCAAGCTCCTCCAAGATGCATCTGTGGTAAACCTGAACTACTTGGCTGCCTATAAAAATTTGATCACCTAAGAGTTTAGGGAAATAAAATAAAACTCCGGGTCAGACATGGGTCTAGTGTGAGTAAACTCAAACAACTGAATTATTATGTTTAAAATCAAAGGTATCTCGTAAGACCACGCCGTACATAAACATGGATGGGTTTTTACCTTACGATAACCAGAACACTTTTTAAGAAAATCAAATGATATTAAAATAATATATAGAGGTCAAAGTAAAATATGAAAATAGCTAAAATGCTTGTATCTCACATTTCGACATTGTTGGGTACATTCAAAACTGTATGGCGCTTATTGGAGAATAGATTCCATACTATGACAAGACACCGGGGTACCACCTATCATGGTACACATCTAGAAAATGTACCAAGGACCTCGCCGGGATCCCCTACCAACACAAGGCCGACCTACCTATGACTGGATAGTATCAAATATGTCATCACCTTAGTTGCTTTGCAACCCATTTTATTTGTGATCTCATGCACAACCAATCCATAAATATGTAGATGTATCTAGAAAGGTATGACATACCCTAATGGGAATGACCCACTTACCTTGCTGCATCTTCCCTAATTTCAATCATTCCCGGTTGATGAGGTTAGAGGCTATGCTTACCTTTTGAATAGCAAGCCACTAGGAATGCTAACACTGCCTTCTTGGCAGTAATGTGTGCCAGCATTCATCCATACAAGTTGTCCAGAATAAGGACAAACCAAGGCACTACTTCTACTACATCCATTTTGGAATCACCCTCGGGAGTTGTAGCATATAGCCCATTCACATCAATGCTCCGTCTTTGATTCCATATTCTAACTTCTATTTGATAATATTCTCTCAAGTTAGTGATTTGGCTAGGTTTAGAGAGTAATTTGTGTGATTTTGGATGAAATTAAGGTCATTGGGGGGTTAGATCTAATTTGGGAAAGAGGGAGAAGTTTTAATTCAGCTCCAACAGCTCCCTATTTATAGTAATCCTGAATTAGATTAGTGGGCCTACGTACGAGCTTAGTTAATTACATATTAATACAGGCCAACAGTTGCCTAAATTTAAAACAAGCTTAACTTCTTAACCACAAGTCTGTTTCACTGTTATGACCACTCTACGGAATGAGAAACCATCATCCTTAAAAAATAAAACGGGTTTGTGACCCTATTTCGAATTCTAACAAAGTTATAACCTAACATGGTCAAAATGGTCGCATAGAAATTCAAAAAAAAATTAAAAATGTCCCTAATGGCCATAGTCCAAAATTATAGAGTCATACGACCTTATATGAATAAAATAAAAAAATATAACGATCCTTCAATACGTAAAATACGAGTCGTTACAAATACGATATGTGACAGTAATTAAAAATGTGTTGTAATTGTGATAAATTTATCACATTAAAATTAATATATCATTATAAATATTCCTAACCAACATATTTCGAAACACGACATCGATACATTCCTTGAGACCATAGTATGTAACGCTCTCCAAATGTTGGGCACTGTATTACTCATGGCTGCTAGGGGCATCAAGGGATTACATACTAGATAAATAATCGAAAACAATTGAATGAATCACTCGAGAGTTTTATGTTGGTTAATATAATAAAGGTTGAACAGGGAATCTCAGAGTGACGATATTACACAATTCTCTTGACTTGAGAATACTGTTAAACTTCAGCATGGACACTCCACTTTAATTATAGTTCATTCATGGCATGGTGCCTATCAAACGACTATAGTTGGGTCTGAGTTGAAGTATTGGCAATGAAACACTATTCAATAGAGAATTTGTTTCCTTAATTATATAAAGTTAGTATCACAGTCAACTGTACTAAACTCAAAGTCAATGTCTCTAACCAAAGCATTAATAATAAAAAAAAATTATTGAACCAAGTATTTTATGTTAGATTAAACAAGTTGAATGTGGATGATACTGGAATTTTGACCAAAAATAAATTTCATAAGTCGTAAAATGGTATAATTTTGATGAAGAGAATTGATATAAATAATCGTTACTACAGATATCGCTTAAAATAGTGAAGTTGGATTTTTCAAAGAAAAAGTATAAGTAATGAATTTAACCAAATGGTCAAACCACTAGCTATGGTGACATGTGAATATTAATATTAAGATTGTTCGACATTAATCATTGACTGAATTTACACCTTAGAGTTCCCAACTGTAATGTTGAATGCTCTAAACTACCACTCAAGACTCATTAAATTATAATTATTATAAATTAATCAAGTTATTTAATATTTATAAAATATTAATTATTATAATTTATCAATTTATTTGACCATCATTAGTATTTAATAAAGTGCTTATATAAAAAATTATATATTCACGTACTAATAAGATATACAATATCGATAAATATATTTAAATTGGATTTAAATTAATTAAATATTGAATGATTTTGGAAAATTTCTCAAGTCATTATGCCCATTCCTTTGTATGTCATAGAGAAGAGGGGTGAATATTTTTAATGCTATAATATGATTTTGAATTGGTATTAAAGAAAGAGTGAGCAAAGGAGATCGGATCTTCAATTTTTACTACATCTCATTATCTATTTAAACTCCCCTCATTTATTCATTTGTGTCTCCCCTAGTCTTCTTTCTAGCTGAAATTTCCATAGGCCTAGAGAAATTTTCAAAAAAATTCAAATCAAAATCAAAGATAAAACTGTGGTGTTCATCTCTAGTCCAGTACAATTTCTGGAGGTGTTTTTAATTAGATTTAAACGAGTTTCATTCGTCATTCAATGTGCATTTCGTAGGCTACAAATTTTGATAACGTCTTATTTTTTTATATTATATATATATTCATATATGATGTCTTTTTATTTATATTGTATCTATGTGAATTATTGTAATGAATTTATATGTATGTTTGTTGTTCAATTATATATATATATATTTCTTAATATTTAAAACTTTACATATCATTATAATTTACATATTCCTTTCGAACATATTATCAAAAATTAAAACAATTTTTAGTAATTTAAAAATGATTTGTAAAATTTTAAAATGTGATATTTGTAGTTAAATATGTATAAAATATATGTTTTGTAAATTAAATTGCTTAAAACTAATTTATTAGTTTATATATATTTTTAGATTATTATATATACAGATATATATATATATATATATCCAAATTACAATTTATGATATAAATATAATTTTAAATCCTTTTATATAAATAATTTTTGTATTATTTAAAAAACATATTTTAATGCCAAATTCGTACGAATTAATATTATACTAAAAGAATTCACAAAATAGATTCATTCTTTGTCGAAAATTTAAAATAAAAAACTTCAGTTTTTAATTATATGTATGTATCTATATATAAATATTTTTCAAATTGAAACTGAAAACTTTTATATGTATATTTCAAAATTAAGAAAAATAAATTATATACATACATACATATATATTGTGTATACATATATATATATATATATATAATATTTTGAAATTTGAATTTAAATCTAAAATTGATATTTATCTTGATCTAGTCCTCTTTTTAAATTTCATAACTAACACGAGTTTTTGTACATATTGATTCAAACTATTTTGAACTAGTCAAAATTTCCAAAATAAATAAAAGTATTATAATTATTATTTTATATACATACACACACATGCATATATATATAATTCAAACTATACCATGGACAATAAATGTATATAAAAACGGACAAATATGTTTATTGCAGTGTAAATTCAAGCACTTATAAATAGCTACATTAGCTATGTACACTTCATTTACGTTGCACGTATACTATACACATATAAGTGTATTTGATATGCATATATATTATAACCTATATAAATTAAATAAAACATTTTATATAAAAAAACTGAATAAAGTAGATATTTTATATGAAATACTTTAGATTTGATCTAAAACAATTTAGACTTTACCGGCCAAATAAAGATCTAAAATGATTTTTTTTTATTTTTTTGAAATTCACTCATTTAACCTGCTGCAATCTGACCTAATTCCTTCAATTAGTAAAGTAGGATTGATCTCCAATGCATTCTCATGTCCTGGACCTACCATTATATTAAATGCCTTTTAGCTAATAGCAAGCCATATAACTATGATTCCAACTGTAAGAGAAAAATTGCTTATGATATAAATTTTTCCCAAATCTCAACGAAAGCCTAAGTCGAATCAATTACAAGTATGAAAACAAATCTTCATCAATTACAGACATCCATTTTCATAAAGGTCTATGTGTGCATTAATGTAATAATGGTCTTTGGATTCCTTATTCTAAAGTACGCAAGATCCTTACCTATATATTCCTTCTGTGTCAATATCATAATTTCAAGCTTCATATCTATTAAATTAACCATGCCAAAGAATTTCTTTGCCTCATCAAGATCATTCAATTGAAATTTCCTTTCAAACAAAACTTTAACCAATTGAATTCATTTCTATCTTTAGAAACAAAAAAATGTTATCCACATATTAAAGTAAGTATATTTAATTACCTGTTAAATGTGTGTAACATACATTAGCATATGTTATACTTCTGCCAAAGGCAATATTAAGAATAAAAGAATCAAACCTCTCATACCAGTTTCTAGAAAACAACTTCAGACCATAATGACTTCTTCAGCAAACCCATTCACATTTTCTATCAATAGAAAACTCATATGGCTCCTGCTTTATATAAATGATCTTTTCTAAGTCTCCATGCAGATAGGTTTTCTTCATATCAAATAGCACTAACTTCATGTCTTTGATGACAATAATAGCCAATACAATCCGGATAGGGGTTTGCCGGACCACAGGGCAAAAAATTCCTCATGCCTTTTTCCCTTTCATTGTGAAAACACTCTAGTTACCAGTCCACTTTGAGCTGTCACTTAGATTCAAAGAATATTCAAAATCCAAAGGTTTTTCTAGTGTGAAGTATGAAAATTGATGATTTTATCTAACGATTACAAATGTATATTTGCAATAATATTATTTTGTCGAGTATGGTGCAATATTGCTCATTCGATGATGTAAAAAACTTGATTTTGTGCATGAAAACCGATGATTAGAAGTGTGTGTCTTATTTATTTCATTGCATATTTTTTTATTGAGTTCGTTAATAATAAAATATTGATAATAAAACAAGTAAATAACCGTTGGATAAATGCTAACACACTTGGTTCAGTTGGTTGATAGTTCAGACTATTAGATTAAAGCTCAGGAGTTTGATACTAGTTTGCATCAATAAAGCAAGTTAAAAAATAACCGTTGGATAAATATATTGATAGTAAAATACAAAACATATATTCTAACTTCCATAATCAGGGTCAGTCCAAGGTCATTTTAGGCCCTGAACAAAGTAATAATTTGGGCCCCTTGCAAATTACTAGGACTTTTTAATATAACTAAAATAAAAACATATATGAAAATACAATATTTGCATATATAAATTAATTTTTCTTCATAAAACAACAACGACAATTTTGTTTAAAAGTAGTCAAGTTATAAAATGTTGATTACAAAAGAATACAAAACCTCAACAACAAACCGCATTTAAAGATATCTCTTAATGCATTTTTTGAAGCAAAATCATTAATTATAACATTTTGATCAATATTTTCCAACATGTCCTTCTCAATGCACAATATCGCTTGTCCATTCAATCTATCTTGTGACGTGAAAGTGTGTAAATATGACTTTAGCAATTTTAATTTAGAAAAACTTCTTTCAGCGGACGTCACATTAACTGGAATAGTCAACAATATCCTGTAGGCAATCATCACGTTTGGAAACATATTTTTTTTCACACTCTAAAATCTTAATGGAGGTCCATGACTTATCTACTTCATATGCTTCCTTTGATAACATTACCTGCAAAACTTGTAATTCGAAATGTAATTTTTTCCAATAACATCAGAATGATCACCTTTTTTTAAAGTATTTTCAATATTCATGCAAGCCATTAATAACTCATGATCATTAAGATTAATTAATTTTTTAGCGCCAAACAAGAAACCAAATATGGACTCAAAATATTTCATTTGTTCAAATCTAAACTTCAATTGAAAAAGTGCAACATCAATTATACAATTAAAGTAATCAATTCTAAACGATTCCTGTGCTGATAGTTATTCTCTTTCATTATCTAGCTTTTCATCAAATTGCCTTTTTCTAGGACTTTGACATTTCATAGGAAACGCCGGCTCAATTTCCATATCAAAAGCTAATTGTTTTGCCTCTTCCAATGCCGAATTAAATCCATTTGCTCTATAATTTTCAAAAAAAGCAACAAGTGCATCCAATTGTTTAACAGCAATATCACGACGCATATTTTCAGATTATAAATTTTTACCGACTATGTTTATTTTGCCCAAAACAACGTGCTAGATAACTAAAGATAATAAAAATTCAAAGTTTGAAAGTTCACAAGTTGCTAAAGTTTGGGCATCCCTACTCGATTTGGCATCTTTAGTAGTTTCAGCTAATTTAAACTAAGTTTCTCTAATTTTAGGAAGTTATGATTTTATTGCTTTAATACTTTCGATATAGCTCTCCCAATATGTATTCGATAATGATTTTAGTATTAAACCCTTCATAGTTCAAGTAATATGCTCCATCGTTTTGCAGAGTTAGAAAAAACAATATATATGCATTGACATGCTCTAAAAAATGATTTTGCTTTATGGTAACAGCTTGCCATATTATAAAGAACTAAATTAAAACAACGAGAACTGCATGGCATGTAAAATGCTCTAGGATTTATTTGAAGCAACTTGTTTGTACTCCCTGATGTCTTCCACTCACATTAGATTCATTGTCATACCCTTGTCCCCTTATATCATCAATATCAAGTCCAAGCTTTGTCATTATAACTTGCGGTTCATTAAAACGGGCCAAACCGATTGTATCTACAACATTAATGAATGATAAAGAAAATTCTTCTATTTTTGTTGGTGTACTTGAAAGATCCACACATCTTACTATTAAAGTTATATGTTCTTTAGTTGAATCAGGATTACAATCAAGAATAATAGAGAAATATTTTGTCTCTTTATTTTTTGTAATTATAGCATTTTTGTCTTTTAATCCTAAGATCGTTATCAATTCATTATGAATTTATGACTAAGATAATGATAATGAATTTGTTTGTCCCTAATGACTTGAAAATGGTGTTGCATTACTGGATCAAACTCGAAAATCGTACCAATTAGACCAAGAAAATTATCTTTAGCATCATCGTCCATTTTTTCATTGCTTCCAAGAAATGCTAAGTTATTTCGTAAAGACCCATAATTTTAGTAATTTGAATTTAGAATATTTAATTAATTTTAAATATTGAAAATTTAATTTTATGGGTTAAATAATTTAAATTCTGAATATAGCGATTTATTGGATAAGTTTATTTGTTGAATTGATAATTGAATCTTGGATTTTTATTTGGAAAAAAATAATTGAAAGCTTAGTTAATCATTATTTAGCAAGAATGAAGATAGTAAAACTTTTAAAATTGATTCAAAAGTGATTTACCTCATTTTGGAATTAACTTATTTTAATTAACATATAAAAATAGCGTTCCAGGGCATTGTCTCGGATTTCGATGAAACTAGTTCCATTGGATCCGCAATAATGTATTATTCCCGGATTTCAAATTTCGTATTTATCAGATGTACCATTTGATCGTAGGGGATAGAAACACGTTGAAATTAATATTGTAAATTTAACATTAATTAGGTTCAAAAGCTATTTTCTGCATATGAACGAATTAGGTCTCGAAACTTATTCCATTGCATTCGAAATAGGGGTATAACATTAGGAACGCCAGGCGGCACGCCTCGATTAAAGTCCGTAATTTCTAGCTTGATATTTTGGGTATTTAAATAAATTATTTTCATTGATTCGACTAGGCAGCTTTTGTTCCTTCACATCTCAGCCAATCTACTTATTCTTGACCGTACCCGCCTCCCTCTTTAAAAATACCTTCTCCCTCTCTCTTGGTTAATGAATTTAAAAACCAATGAAAAAAAAGAAAATGTCTGGAACTTGATTCTTGATCTCGAATTGAAGGAGCTTCATTGTGGCGTAGGTTAGGGGTGTTCGACCAAGTTTAGAGCAGCTCGGCAGTTTTTTTCAAAGCATGGTTTCATCTAAGGATGCCTATTCTTGAGATTGAGGAGGAATGGGATCAAGCGAAGGCTAGAATTGGATCCATGATAGCAAGCAACAACGCGAGGCTAGGTTTCAAGGCGTGTGATCGAGTTTTAAAAGCCTCGTCATTTCACTATATGCATGGAGGAGGGTGAAAGTCGCGCCACTATAAGGAGGTTCAAGTTTTGATTTTTGGGTACGGGCAGATGGAGAGTGTCGAGGGGAGTCTATTGGTGAAGGCGCTAGGCCGAACGGAGCATCTGAGCTTCGTATCATAGTTGGGTAATGCACGGCCATGGTATTGTTGCTGTGCATTTGCTTGGATTGGGAAAGAAAGGAGGATACGACAAACTTGTAAATCTATACAAGTTATTTAATTTTAAATTAATTTTATTTGATAAAATTTAAAATGCATAACTCTCCTTACGAGGTTCGATAAAGACAAATCCTTAAGCATTTCGCTCGTGACGACGAGGGCTTTGTGATGAAACTGGTTTGGATGGATTTGGAGCTTGTTAGAAATTTTGGGTTAAAATTGAATGTCAGTTCAATTTTAATTCGAAACGAAACGTTTTGACAACTACTAAAAACGATGTGAGTAAATCTCGCTAATTTGGGTAGCTTGTTTTAATTTAAAGTGTTAAGAATTAATTATTAGTTGATTGGATAAATTTATAAATTATTATCAGTTGGATGTTATATTATATATGGTAGTATATATATATTTGCAGTTGGGTATAATCCAGTCGATTGGAGCGGATGAGACACTATGCGCCCGCATAATAGCGGATGACCCTCTTTATTGCGATATCCCGCCTTGAATCGGGATTATTATTTTATGTTATATAACATCTGTGGTTGTAGGGAAACAGGTTGAAGGGATCCAACTGGATTGCTCAAATATATTGATTGTTTTTGTATATAGCAATATATGATGTGATTGATATGATTTGATTTATTGGATGCTATAGTAGCACTGGCCTTAATTTTGGAATTTTAAATACCATAAACATTATTTTTTTGAATTTGAAGGAATTAAAAGGAGATTTTGGATATAAAAATATTTATATCGAAATTTGGATTTATTTTAAAGGAAATTAATTTGGATAAAACAATGATTTGATTTTGGATTTGTACTCAATTGTTCGTAAAATGATTTAATTAAAGATTTAAAAATAATTTGTATAAGGATTTTTTTTATAATGGATTTTTAAGTGACATTTCAGGATTTATGGTAAAATAGATTTTAAAAATAAATAGGATTTATAAAGGAATGGATTCATAAATGAAATTTTATAAATAAGATTATTTTTATAAACAAGTGAAACCCAAATGAGTTTATAAACTTATAAACGATGTTTATAAATAATGGGAAAAGATTATCAATTGATAAATTGTAAATATAAATTCACAGTGTGAATTTACATCGAGATATGAAAATCGGTTTTTGGAAGAAGAAATAAATAGTGGATTCTTTTTTTGAATATGAGAATGGTTATGAAATTGAAATGTAACCGATGTGGTATGAATCGAGAGGCATTTATAAATTGAAATCGGTAATATTGGATTCTAAAAATAGATTTTTGTCAAGAAGTTAAGTTTGTTTTAAAATGGGATTTTTATTTATTAAACTATATAGTTGAAGATGTTTTAATATTGAAATATTTTCGAAAGTGGATATTCCAAATATCTAATATTAATTGTAACAAATTCTAATTTTTATAATAAGCTTTGTAAAATCGATTAGTATTATTTGAAAATGAATTGGAAATGAGTCATTGATGTTCATGTAAAAATGTGTTGATGTTTTAAATAATTACTTAAAACATGTTTTGAAATAAATTTTTATTCTTTAAGAATACATATTATATATATATATACACAGAGGTAAAAAGTAGGTGATTGCAATTTATTTATAAATGCTCTCGAGATTTGTAAACCGGGTTTTAATTAATGAATGTGATTTCATAAGAGAAAATCTTATAATTAAATTCTGGGAACTTAAGGAAATTTCCAAAGTGTTTAAATATGGGAACTTTGAAAAATGAATTAGAATTCATAAAAGAAGTTGGAAATAGGTAATTGGAATTACAGACAAGTATAATCAATTTTGGAAATTTTAAAGGAAATTAATTAATGAATTCCGAAAACTTATATAATTTGTTATAAATGAGTAAGGAATTTGCAAATAAATTGTAAAGGATTTTGAGAAGTATGATACAAATGGAATATTTCCTAAGTATTAGAAATAAAATGATTTTGGGAAATTTACTTATGAATATTTTCCTAAGTATTGGAATGGAAGGTTTTGGAAATGTTTTAACTATGGTATGATTTATATAGATATATTTTCTAAGTAATGAGTTATAAAATGGAATTCGGAAATAATTCTAAGTATTGATATGGTTTGAAAAATATCCTGTTATGGATATAAAAATTTGAAATTGTTTACAAATATTAAAATACTAAAAGAGATTTGAATATATATCTTTGTGAGATATTTTGAAGTAACGAAATAAATATTTTGAAAGATTTATAAATTTGGCCTAATGACTGCTTATATGTGTAATTTGATAGTTAAATAATCGACTATCAAATCTCGCCAATTTCATTAATTCTTTCGTAGAGACCAGGATCGGATTTAAATATCCAAAAACCACTTCGATCTGATTTGTGCGTTATGAATTGTGCTATATCGAATGGAGATGGTGATCTTGAAGGAGATACGGTTTGTTTAAACCCAAAAAAACTTGTATGGATGAATGCTATCATTGCATCATTGCATGAAAGGCAGTGTTAGCATTCCAAGAATGAATTCTATTCTTAAGGTAATATGTAGCCTCAAGCCTCATCAACCGGGAATGACAAAAACATGGGAGATGCAACAAGGCTATGTGGGTCGCTCCCATTAGGGTATGATCATCACTCATCTAGAGTGGACATTTATCATCATCACTATCTATCATTTGTTATGTTTCGAGGGCCCATTAGTGGTGATCATATTCGATACCATCTAGTATGGGTAGGCTGGTCTTGTTGGTAGGGATTGATAGGTTCGATCTCAGTACATTTTTCTAGAGGTTTACTGTGGCGGGCGGTACCCCGGTAGCCCTAACATTTGTATGGAATCCAATATCCACTACGAGCCTGTACGTTTTGATTTGTTCCCTACTATGTTGAAATGTGAGATGCAACCATTTCAACTATTTTATAGTTTATTTTCTATAGACATTGTTATAATAGCAGATGACTTTTGTAACGCCCCACCCCGAGACCCACCTTAGTAAAGAGAATTAACAAGTAATTCGTCTACTAAAACGGAGAATAGGGATGGTTAAGGGCGACTATCTATAATTTTGTCTTAAACATCTGCTGAATACGTCGATAAATGCAATAAATTTTTTTCTACTCAAGTGGATCGACATACACAGTAAATGCTTAATCCAAAACTATAGGTAGTTAACGGATCTATCAGAACAAAATACAATAACTAAATGTAAGCACATCACAGAACAGTAATCAACATCATGTATATACATATACACTGATACATGTTTAGTACAATACAATATGAATACAATAAAGGTGGTACTCGACCACACCATAAATATCGAATCAAATGTAACTACATCAGAGTATGCGGAAGAACAAAAACTACTCAAGAGAAGAAGAGCTGATATCCAACATCAACTTCAAGCTAAGTCCAATAGATGATACCTGAAACAACTCGGTCTGACCCAAGTGATAAACACACGGGTCAGGCAACTGAATCTTATCGTTAGAAAGGAATACGATAAGGTAAAGAGAAGAGCTTCGCAACGGGATAACATAAGTAGGTATGAACATCTAGGGTTGATATCAAGTAACTTCACTATGTCTCTATGGTGGTTTGCATATACATATACTTGGGTTAATCTGAAGGAATTCATGTATATGGTATAAGGGAAAACATTCAAACATTGTCCATGAATAAATAATCTCTCAAGTCGTATATAAATCCCAAGTATAAATCCATAAAATTCGAAATCACCAAAATCTTCAAAGAAATCATATTTGCCTTATTTACATCTATAAGGCTAGATAAACACATCAAAAATGGTGAAATCGAAATCATCATAACTCATAAAAGAAATCTCATATTGGCCAATTATTACATGCAAAAGCATGTTGCACGTGCTATTTACCAGTATTGTTCACCATCATGGTACCATATCCATCTCTCGACCGGAATCCTCATCTCGAATTAATCCGGTCTATGATGTCATCTATATTCTCCCCGAACACCCGCCATCAAAAGTGATTGGAGCACCTCACTCCAATCGGTGTCCGCTGAGTCCCCGCCATCAAAAGTGATTGAGTCAAGTATTACTTAACCCGATCGGGACTCTAAGTACTGGTAGTTCTCCCAGAATGTGTCAACAACTCTCGGATAGTAACCCGAAAAGTGGTTACGTGCGTCCCATACCGCACGTCCTCACTCAGCGGTTTTCTAGCCGCTAGTCGATGCCACACTAACAAAAGCATCAAAATCTCAAAGAATCGCCTCATGTCATTGGCGTAAGGCATAAAATATCTAACCTGTCTCATCTCATTGACAAGTGGAAAATTCCATAAAATCATAAATCTCAGAAAATCTCATATAAAACAATTGCCTCATATCATCGGCAATAGTGTTTTTCCCAAGATAGTCCCATGTCGTATATGCTCTCGAATACGAAATATTAGACTAAAGTTATTAGTCTAAAAGACTAATATAACACTCTATCCCATACCACAAAGTGGTAAATCCCAAGGAGGAAATCAAAAAGATTCCTCAATATCGTTTCGATCGTACAAGTCCATAATTAACCGATTAAGTGAATGCACGAGTCCCATTCCTCGTGGATTTACTAAATCATTTAATTTATTTTCTTATACGTCCGAAAATATATATATATATATATATATATATATATAAATAGTAAAAATAAGTAAAATTATACGTATAATATTTTCACGAGAAAACATGATTTTAAAACAATTTCCAGCAATTTTATAGAAAAGATTGTAGAGAGAAAACGGCTTATTTTCAGAGTTTTTAATAAATTATAAAATCTTAGAAAGTAAGAACAAATCCTCAAATCCCCAACCATATATGATTTATTTATAGAATGGTTTAATCATCTAAGCTCAAACTATTCGCAAATCAAGTGAAAAGAAAATCATCATCAGAAAACTCATCAACCAAAGCAAATACAACACACAAGGCTACATGCAAGTGCTCAGGACAGCGATCTTGCATCAGCTATTTCGACCCTTTAATCACAAAATTTTAAGAAGTGATACAAATAAAGGTTTCACATTTTATCAGCAGTTTCCAAAACTTCAAAAATTATTGGATTTGGATTAGAAAAGCGAAAGTTATGCGCAAAATACTAGCTCGGGTTTGCACAAAACACTGAGTACACTACAACAACAGGACAGCGAGTTTGCAAGAGATTTTTCAACATTTTAGTCAACAAATTACAGAAAGTGATACAAATAAAAGTTGTCACATCCTTTCTACAGTTTCCAAAACTTCAAAAGTTATTGGATTTGGATAAGAAACACAAAAGTTATGCGCAAAATACTAGCTCGGGTTTGCACAAAACACTGAGTACACTACAACAACAGGACAGCGAGTTTGCAAGAGATTTTTCAACATTTTAGTCAACGAATTACAGAAAGTGATACAAATAAAAGTTGTCACATTCTTTCTGCAGTTTCCAAAACTTCAAAAATTATGATATTCTGATAAGTAACGAAGAAGTTCTGATAGAAATACTACTAAAAAAGAAATTATTTGCGCTGTCTGTCAACATAGGACAGCGATGAAAATGCCAATTTTCCACTATGTAGACTTCTAAATCAGTCAAAACCGAAAACATGAAAGCTCTGGAATATTTCACAAGGATTTCAGATCATCCAAGAAATCAAAATTCCGATAAGTAACACAAAAGTTATGGCGAAAACACTAACCAGCCACTAGAATATTCTGGGCTTAATCCCTCTCGGGTTTTCATTTTTGACAGCAACTAAGAAGGTCCAAACGGACTCAAAACCCAATGAGTTAACATGAACAAACTATAATCAATCCTCTACAATCTGAAAAAAGAGTGGCATCAATCCGACACCGGATGAGCCAGATATGAGCAAAACAAGATAGGGCATTTTCAGCATCAATCAATATAGAACAAAGGTAAAATTCAACATATTTAACCAAATATTTCAAGCAATAGATTATTTACTGCTGAAATTTGTTCACTTACAGTTGCTATAAGCCTTAGCTTACCTGTTAGCAGCAAAAAGATGATGATTTAGGCTTGAAGATGGAAGTTTTCAACTCGAATTCGCCTTTGCCGGACCTATGATTGCTTAAACTTGTGTATTTGCCTAGACTCTTTTTCCCTAACTTTCTCCAAAAAATTTTTTCACTTTATCTTCCTTTTGTTTTTATTTTGTGAAAGAAAGAAAAATAAGCGAACATTTCCACCCTTTATATAGTAATTTTCAAGGCTAGTTTGGTAATTTTAGTTTTGGACACTTGTCTACTTCTCTTTGCACAAGCTTTAGAATGTTGACACATGCCTACTTAGGTGTCTTAAGATGTTTCTACACATGGACACCTAATGGGGTTACGTGTCACTATTTTATTTAATCTTGTGACACATGTCCTTCATTTTTTTTATATAAGCTTTATTTCATGACACATACCTTATTTTATATTGTTCTCCCAAAATTTATTCATATTATATTGTTTATTCCAAATAAACAATATAATTCATCATTTTCTTCCAATTAATTCAATTAATTCTAATATTAAATTATAATATTCATTATAATTTAATATTTACGGTAACCTCCAACCAGGGTTGTTACAATTTTGATATAATAGTTTTTGGCTATCGTAAGGTGAAAACCCGTTGTACTTATGTATGGCGTGGTCTTGTGAGATATCTTTGTTTTCAAAGGATTTTGATAATAGTAATAATTTAAATTGAGTGTGTTTTCTCACGCTAGTTTTTCAGACTGACTCGGGTGTTATTCTATTATAAGGCTTGGGCCAGACGGAGTATTGCAGATCCAGGTTAGGATGTTATGGAACTCTAGAGACGAGCTAGAGAATTTCAAACGTACTACACGTACTTGGTTATATCCGCTATGTGTGTTATGCTGTATATTCAGTACATGTTAGGACAAGTTATTATAGCTATCCAGATTGATTGTAGACTGTTGTACTCTGATGATTGTATGTATATTACAGTTACAGTTTCTTTGTATAAAGATATATTATTATATATTATATTTTTTCCCACTATGATTGTGAGATTCTATATTGTTGTTTAGTTTCTTCTTCTTTCTTTCTTCTCACCCTCTCTCTTCTTTCCCATGACCTTCCGTCATTCTGTGCTTTTTGGGTTGGACATATGTGTTTTATTGTTGATTCAAAGGGTACGGATTTGCAGGTCCTTGCACTTGGTATAAGAGCAGAAGGTTAATCGAGAATCTTGGCTTTAGTGGGAATTACTAATTAGAGATATGGTCAGTGGTACCCTAGAATGAGTTTGAGTGTATTAATATGTATGGGCGTGTATTTGTTAATGAATATAATGTTTTTTATTATGTTGACTTATCGGTTGAGTGTTTATTAATTCTGGTCTGTACGGTCTGGACAACTGTATCGATAGGGGTTTCTAAACTCTTAACAAGTTAAATCGACATAGTATGGTTTTAAAGCGGGTAAATGGAATAATTTTACCCAAATCATATTTTGATATAAAAGAAATAATTTTCTGAAATTATTATAATATATTGGTGTGTAACGACCCAAAAATTTTAACGGTTTTAATAACGTAATTAATTGAATTTTTGTGAAATTTTATATAATTTGATTTGGAAATGAAAATTTAGTATTTGGATTACGTCTAGTTAGACATAGCAAATGGTAAATTTTCATCGAATAATATGGAAGTTTATGTTATGTGTAATTCTATTTAAATTTAAATCAGTTAATATTTATTGATAATAAAATATTTTTCAAACTTGGGTATTTTTTATATAATAAATTTGTAAATCATCTTTTAAGTGAGACGTCATACTTCGTTTCTTTAAGTCTGAACTTTTATTGCTCCATTTATCTTATTTTCTGCCAAATTAGCAGCATTTTCGATACCGATTATTGACTTTTGAATAGATGATCGTACCACTGATATCTGTGTGCTGTTTTGATCGTCTTGTCGTGCCGATCTTCACAGTATATTCATATCTGTGTTTCGGTATCTGGTACGCGACGTAACCGTGCAATGGTTCACCGTATCGGTACGTTTTGATCCTATTGAATTCCTTGTGTCTATTCATTATCTTGTGTGAATCCAATAGCCATCAGCCATTAATAATTTTTAGCTTTTGGCTTTTGCAATTCCTTGGTTTCAACGTATACCCGGTTGCATTGTAAAATAACTTGGTATATTTTTGTTCTTTCTTTTCTCCAGCTTTCTCTCCTCCACTTTCAAATCTCAGCACGCATGCTCCTCCAACGCAACCAAACACTAACCTACATTTTTCCTATTAGCTCACTTCAGAGTTCGGCCTCAACTCCTCTATTCCACTCGGCCTTCATTCTCCCGACAAACCCCATGACTCTTGCCCTTCCCCACGTCCACGGCTCGCCTGCTCATCGATATTCCACACTTGGCAAGCCTTTGACCGAAGCAGCTCCTACATCGCATCTTCAACCCACCTCTGCCATAGCCGCTTCAGCCACGCCTTACCCAAAAGCCAGCCACCTGCGTCACACATATTCGTGTTCAATCTTGCGCAGTCGAACTCCTCATGGCAGCGTGCATGCCATCTCATTTAGTTATGAAGGTGAATATTTTCATATAATATGTTTTGGTTATTATGCTCAATTGGATATATCTATATAACATGTTAAATTTATGTTAATAAGAATATTTTGCAAAGTGTACACTTATATCTGCATATGTTTAATTATGTTAATGATAAGGCTTAAAGATGTATTTGGAGAGGCAAGGTTATATTATATTCTATAATCTGATAGTTATTATATATATTTGTTGACTTATGTTTATGTATTGTAAGTTATATATATATATATATATATTCTTTTGTATATATATAAGTTTATTTCTATATATAAGTTTATTTACATATTTAAGTTTATATATCTAAGTATTTTTTTTATCTGTAGGAGTTATATAGGAATTATATTTGTCATATTAAGATTGTACGTGCGTACACTTTTACCCTGCTTACATATATGAAGATAAATTGTATGTATGTATGTATGTATGTATGTATATATTTACAGTTTTAAGATTGTTAGTTACATAATCATATATTGAGTTATATATATGTTTACAGTATACTATGTTAAAGGTTATAGTATATTTATGTTTTGTAAAAAACTAAGTTTATATAAGTATATTGAGTATCCAGATTTATATATATTGTATGCATAGCTCATATATACTCTATTACTTATAAAAATATGGTCTGCATATATTTGGTTGCAATCTGACTTATATACACACTGTTTTGCATATATTCTATTTACAGTATAATTTTATTCGCATCTATTTGTTGATAGATAGGACTTGCACTTATTTTGTTTAATTTATATATGTAAGTATACTGTTGGTGGCAATTTATGTATTTGTATGTATATATATAAGTTATATATATTGCATAGGTCTATTATATATGTTACTTTATTAAATATGGGTTACTGTATTTTTGCATATATTTTTATTATTAAATCCTAGCTTCTGTATATACACACACACCCATATGTATATATATGTGTATGTATATATATGTATATGTATATGTATACATATGTGTATGTATATGTATATAAGTTGCACTGTAATTTTATTATGTGTTGAGTATAATGTGTTTTAGGTTGTTAATGTTACATATATTATTTCAAAGTATTAATATCGTTTGTGAAATAATAATGTAAGTTCTATATATATAAGTATATTATATATGTTAGTTTATTTCATATATGATCTGCTTTAGTTAGTATATGTATTATATAAAGTCAAATATGCAAAAAAAAATATACACATTTTAGTTGTTCGCATATACATTTAGCCTGCATACATTATACAGTGTCTGCGTTTGTATATTTGTTAATATATGGTCTGCATATAACATAATGTTATATATATATATATATATATATGTTGTTAGACTATAAATTTGTATAATCTGTTATGTATATAGATTTTATTATATATATATATATATTTTTAAAAAATTGGTTTTAGGGAAAAATAATAATATAATAATATATATACACTTTTCAGTTACATCAAAACTGATTTGATTTGTTTTCGTCAATTCCTATTTATCGTCTTTGTCGTCGAATTCGTGCCAATTTTGCTTTGCTTTGGAATTTGTGCTTGGATTCGTAACTCATCTCATTCTCGTTCACCTCTCTACCCTCAAAAGGTGAGCAATCACTCACGATTAACGTTCTTATATTCATTAAATTCGATTTCAATTGAAATGACAATTGAAATGTGTTGTTGTTAGTTATTTACATTGCTATATATATGCTATTATCTGTATCTGTTCACCTGTGACATCTAACACCACTATATGTTATTTATATTGATGATATATGCCTATTATATTATTATTATATCTGTTATCACTCTACAAGCTCCCTGTTATAATAGAATTCCTTATGGGTTGAAATGGTACATACCAGAACGATCTGTAGAATAGGAGAAAATCATTATGGGTTGAAATGATAAACCAAAGCGATTTTCATTGAATTGAATTTTGGGATTGCCGGTTGAAAAGATATATACCCGTAGATATTTAAATGATAAATATTCATATCACTTGACCATAGGATAGAAAATTGTATACATACACTATTGGTGTGTGTATATATATATATATTGAAAGTAGTTTCTAGGAGTTTTAAAAAGGGAAATATATGAGGTTTATATAAATATTGATTTTTAAGTATTTGTTATTTTATATATGTTTAAATTCTCAATTTTAAAATTATATGGTTTGAAAATTTTAAAATTATTAGTTAGTTTTGAAAGTATAAATTTTAAGAATTTACATATAAATTTACCATTCTAAAATATGTATCAATTAGTTTTGATATAAAATAAGTTTAATAATAAAATTTAACTAAATAAAGTTTGATTTAAATTAATATATAATATGTTTAAGTATTTATTCAAAATTATACTTTAAAATAGATTTTATAATGATTTTTGTAAGTTAAGGTTGGGAAGATAAATTTGAATTTATTTGAAATTGTATTTAATTAAGAACTTTATTTAATTAAATCGATTTGAAACTTATTGAATTTGATATTTTTAAAGGATATGATTTTATAACTTGATTTTTGTTTTAAGGTGTTTAAATGAATATTTCAAGTTTAAATAAATTGAACGAAATATTTTGTTTATTTGTAATTTGGGGTTTTATTTAAATGATATTGGATTTATTAAGTGAATAATTCAAAATTAAAAATAATGAAGTTAAATTAATATATATATGAAATTATCAATTTTAGTTTTGAAAATATGGAATATTTAAAGCGTTGAAATATATTGAAATTTAAATGGTTTATTTTGTGGTTCAAATCTGTATTTGAAATCGATATAATTTGAAATGGTTTACTGAGAAACTGAATTGAGTTGAAATTAATGATTTGAGATTGAATTAAATTTGGATTTTGGAATTAGAGTTGATTGGATCGATTTTGTGGAATTTGAGGAAGCTATTTTATTATATAAAGTTGTTTTAAATTATATTTGAGACTATATATATATTTTACTCTATAATGATTTTTAATGTAAACTATTTTATTATACTAATTATTTTAATATAATCTATTTTAACTTATAACTATTTTTATATAAACTATTTTATTTTATATACTATTATTAATATCTAAACATTCAAGTGGGAAGTTTTGATTTCAAAGTTATGAATTCAAAGTATTATGTTATCAAGTGTTATGATTTCCAAAGTATTATAATTTTATAGGCTTTATAATTTCAAAAGTGTTATTACTGTGAAAGTGCTATGATTTATGAAATGGATGTATTTAAAGTGAAAATGATATGGTTAAGATTCCAGAATGAAGTAGGGTGGTGGCGACGATCCTATATGAGGTATATATGTGGAACTAACTCCCGTGAGTTAGCATAAGGTGGCTAAAACATGAGCAATTGATGGGCCAAGTGAGGTAGCTCCTCCGATCGGACACACTCCATCGTTTACCATTCTATTACTTTGTGATTGATGGAGTATACCCTCGAATTTTTTGGGAGTGTGGCTCGAGTTGGGCGATTGCTGCGACTCTGTGCTACCAATAGCCTAGAAATGTACTTGGTGTGAGAAATGCGAATTATGGATCTTAAGGGTAGAATTAACAGTAGAGGGGGGGTGAATAGTGTTTTAAGGAATTACTAAATCTTTTTGAGTTTATGTTAGTTTAAACACAAATGTATGCAATATTATGACACGGATATGATCAAAAATCAAACACAGATGCGGAAATAAAGTAAAAGCAATAAAGGAAAGAACATACTGAAATTTTATTCTGGTTTGGAGTTACCCTACATCCAGTCCCGCATACAAGTACGGATTTCCTTTCAAAAGCATTTGTTACAATTACAACCCTCGATTTCAAGGCCACGAGGTACACCACTCCAGATTCATAATCCTCTGGGTAGAGATACTTGATTTTATGGGCAATAAGTTCACCCAATTGATTTCACAGGCTACAATCACACCTTTTCTCGCTTGATTGATTTCACAGGCTAGAATCACACCTTTTCTCACTCAATTTATTACAAAGAAGCCTATAACTCTGAATAGCACTGAGATCTTGTTGAGACGGTGATAGAGAATCAAATCAGAGATGATCTAGTTAGATTCAATGGTGATTTTGGTAGAGTAATGGTAAAAATATATATAAATTTGTTTGAAACTGCCCCTATTTATAGTAGAACAACAGCAATGTCCATTCGTGAAAGGATATGACGAATAGACACTACTTTTGAAATTCAAAATTTTGAAATCAACTGCCACCTTGTCGACAAAGGGTCCTAGGGGTTGTCAACAAGCCTACGATATTTTTGGTGATTTGTTTTTCTTTGAAAATAACTTCTATCTTGTATTAAAACTATTTTTAAACTTTATAAATATACTTAACTATAGTTTTAATACATAATAAGTATAGAGAATAATATTTTGGTATATATAAAAAGTTTTACTATAATTTTATATTTAAATCTAAGTATAAATATTAAAAATTAAATATATTATTATTAAAAGATAGATTAAAACCAAGGATAATTTGAATTTGAAGATAAAGATTATTTTAAGGCTAAAAGTATTTTAAAACCAGGATAGATGTTTTCGATCCTTTTAAAAGAAAGGTTTTGAAATCATTTTGAAAACAAGATATACTTTTGTAAAAAACATTTGAATAAAAGTTAGTGGATACAAAACAATGTTCCACTAGATTTTTCGTAGGTTCCATCCTACTTAGGGTTCCATCCCTTTAACAGGCTCGAAGTGGATTCCATTCCACGAATAAATTGGATTTTAAGATGTCAGTGCTTTTCTAGGAGTTTTAACAAAATTCCTAATTAAATTACTTATTATTGAAATATTGAACTCTTGATAATCTTGATCCCCATGAGTCTTCAATCTTGATATCTTGAATCTCTATACCGCACAGTCTTCATTCTTGGTACCTGCATGGTTAAATCCTGCATATACATATATATCTAAACTATATTGTTAATATTTATATTTTATAATCTTATTCTAAGGTTGTTGTCGTAAAAACCATCTTCTCAGGGACTAACAATCTCCCCCTTTTTGATGATGACAACCTTTGTTTATAAAATATTACTTTTTATCCTAATAACTCCCCCTTAATCTATGCCTACCTATCCTATTTTATACTTCTCCCCCTTTGTCATCAACAAAATCTAACTCCAAACTATATAAATCCCCCTAAAACTAACACTATATGACATGTGATTATAATGACAGTGTTATCATAAATAATCATCACTTAATTCTAAATCTAAAACTTAATCCTTAATTATTAACTATCCTAACTAAGAATCCATATATGATAATACTTATAATAGTGATAATGTGAGAGATCAAATATAAGAACACAAATTATTTATTAATTATATATCATTTTATTCACATTTGCATAGAGGATGAAAGTAAGATCATACAACAAAAGGAAGGAGAGAAAAGAAACTAACGTGTGTATTTGAAAATGAGAGATCTATGAATCGAACAATTTGGGTTGTGAAAATAGAAATTTCCACGTTGTTCGACTAGATTTCCATCCTTGTCAAAGCACACTTCACCAACGCAAACGACTTTGTTGTCATCTTCAGCGTGCTCTTCTTCCATGAAGGCTTCTTCTTCTTCTTCCTTGCTGTCCTCTTGCACTTGATCTCCTGAAGATTCTTCATCAATCAAGATCGGATTAGCATGATTGTCCATTAGAAACTTTTGTAAATTTCTAAGGATTTTGCCTTGCCGTTCTTGTTTTTTGGCTATTCTAAGTTGTACTACTTGAATTTCAGTCATTAGTTGCATTGTATCCTTCAAGGAATCCTCCATTTTCATCACTCGTGCAAGCGTAGTTCGTTGAAATGGTCCAGTAGAAGGAGAAGGGAACGAAAAGGTTGATTTTTTTTTGATTTGGAAGAGGATGCCATTGTTTTATTATTTTCAGAAGTTAGAACAGAGAGAGCACAGAATGAATGGACAAAATTTCGAAATAAGAAGAATATATAACCACTTATTTGAATTTTGGTGGGAAAATTTCAAAAAAAAAAAATCGTTACATGTTGACAGGGGTAAGAGGGGGTTGTCGACATGGTACTTGATATTTTTGCTATTTGATTTATTTTAATTTAATTTTTAATTATATCTTGTTATTTATATTCTATATTTTAGTTATTGAACAAATACATAATTCTCTTCTTAATTTAGTAAATATAGACATTTAAGGGTTTTGTTAAGATATCAGCAATTTGGTTCTCGGAATTGATATAATCGAGAGTAATTACTTTCTTACTTATATTATCTCTGAGAAAGTGATGTCTGATATCAATATGTTTAGTTCGAGCATGATGAGTAGTATTTTTGGATAAATTTATTGCACTAGTATTATCATAATAAATTGGTGATTTTGAGATATTAAACCAAAATATTTTAAAGTTTATTGCATATATATTACTTGAGAACAAGCCAAAGTAGCAGAAATATACTCTGCTTCAGTTGTTGATAAAGAAACTGTGTTTTTCTTTTTACTAAACCAGGAAATTAGAGAATGCCCTAAAAAGTGACAAGTTTCACTTGTACTTTTTCGGTCTGATTTACAACCAGTCTAATCAGCATCACAGTAAGATATTAATTCAAAAGAATCATTTTTAGGATAAAATAAGCCATAATCAAAGGTGTATTTAACATATCTTATAATACGTTTTACAGCTTTTAAGTGGGTCTCTTTAGGTTGAGATTGATATCTTGCACAGAGACAAACATTATGCATGATATCAGGCCTACTGGTAGTGATATAGAGTAGTGATCCCATCATTCCTCTATATAATTTTTGATCTACATCTTTCGAGAGATTCTCTTTACTTAGGTACTCATTGGTTGCCATGGGAGTGGGTTTTCCACTTGCAATAATCAAACCAAATTTACTAACTAGATCTTTAGCATATTTTTCTTGACTAATAAGATACCATTATCTAATTGTTTTATTTGTAATCCTAGAAAGAAGTTTTATTCACCCATATGACTCATCTCAAACTCTTTTGTCATTATTTCAGAAAATTATTTATTCATTTCAAAATTAGTTGATCCGAAATTGATATCATCTACGTAAACTTGTACTAGTTGAATATCATTTTTATTTCTTTTGATAAAAAGAGTATTATCTACTTTACCAATTTCAAAGTTTGATTGTAATAAGTAAAATCTTAGTCTATCATACCAGGCTCTAGGAGCTTGTTTTAGACCATGTAGAGCCTTCTTAAGTTTGTAAACATGATTTAGTAGTTTTTCATTTTCAAAAAGTGGTGGTTGTTCAACATATACTTCCTCTTTTACAAATCCATTTAAAAAGAAACTTTTAACATCCATTTGATATAATTTGAAATTTTTAATATTTGCGAAAGCAAGTAGAATCCTAATGGCTTCTAATCTTGCAACGGGAGCAAAGGTTTCATCAAAATCTATTCCTTTTTCTTGACAATAACCTTGAGCGACTAACCGGGCTTTATTTCTAACCTCTCCTTGTTCATTCATTTTATTTTTATAAACCCATTTAATTCCAATTATAGTTTTATTTTCAGGTCTAGGAACAAGTTCCCAAACATCATTTCTAGTGAATTGATTTAGTTCTTCTTGCATAGCCAAAATCCATGAATCATCAGTTGATGCTGCTTTTGGATTTTTGGGTTCAATAGTTGATATAAAGGCTACATTGCTCATTTTACTTAGTTGATTTCTAGTTGTAACAACAAATTGCATATCTCCTAGTATATTTTCTATAGGATGATCTTTTAAAAGTTTAATCTTTTTATTAGGATGATTAATTTCATTATTATTTTCAGTTGACTCTTGATTTTGAGTGATTAAATCCTCTTCATCATTTGTATCTTCAAAATTTTTGAGATTTTCATCGAATGAAAAATGCATTGTTTCTTCGATGGTGTTAGTTCTTAAATTAAACACTCTGTACTCATTTGACTTAGTTGATTTCTAGTTTTAACAACAAATTGCATATCTCCCAGTATATTTTCTATAGGATGATCTTTTAAAAGTTTAGTCCTTTTATTAGGATGATTAATTTCATTATTAGTTTCAATTGATTCTTGATTTTGAGTGATTAAATCCTCTTCATCATTTGTATCTTCAAAAATTTTGAAATTTTCATCAAATGAAACATGCATTGTTTCTTCGATGGTGTTAGTTTTTAAGTTAAACACTCTGTATGCTTTACTTCTATTAGAGTATCTGATAAAGATTCCTTTGTCGGATTTAGGATCAAATTTATCTAAATTATCTTTTGTATTTAAAATAAAGCATTTACTTCCAAAAATTCTGAAATAAGATACATTAGGTTTCTTTGAATAAAGAAGTTCATAAGATGTCTTATCAGTTAAAGGTCTAATTAAAATTCTATTTAAAATATAACAGGCGGTAGCAACTGCTTCTGCCCAAAAATATTTTGGTAATTTACTATCTGAAAGCATAGTTCTCGCACACTCTTGAATCGTCCTATTTTTACGTTCTACTACATTTTGTTGTGCAGTTCTTGGAAATGAAAAATTGTGAGTTATTCCCTTTTTATTGCATAATTCGTCAAACTTTTCATTTTCAAATTCACCACCGTGATCACTACGGATGGTTATAATTTTTAGAGAAAGTTGATTTTGAATCCTTTTTGTAAAGTTCTTAAAACATTCAAAAGTATCACTTTCATGTTCCAAAAATATTGACCATGTAAATCTAGAATAATCATCTACAATTATAAAAACATATTTACTATGATTTATTGACAGAATTTGAGATGGACCAAATAAATCAAGATGAAGTAATTCAAGAGGTTTTGAGGTTGAAATCATATCTTTTAATTTAAAGGAACTTTTTCTAAGTTTTCCTAATTGACATGCATCACATAAGCTATCTATTTTAAAATTCATTTAAGGGAGACCTCTTACTAGATCATGTTTAGATAGTTTAGATAAGAGTTTAAAATTCAAATGCCCAAATCTCTTATGCCAAATCCAAGGGTCACTTGTATTTTCCAAAAGACATAGGTTATCATTTGAAACTTTCATACTAAGAATATAAATATTCTTTTTCCCAATTCCCTCAAATATTATGGTTGAATTATTATCTTCAATGTGACACTTATCTTTTTCAAATTTAATTTTATACCCTTTATCGCAAAGTTGACTAATACTTAGCAGATTATGTTTTAGATTCTTAACTAGCAAAACATTAGTAATAATAGGAGTTTCAGAGTTACCGACTTTACCGATGCCAATCACATATCCTTTTGAGTTGTCTTCAAAGTTAACCAGACCTCCGTCTTTGTACATTACATCACTCAGCATGTCTAGATTACCAGTCATGTGTCTAGAACATCCACTATCGAGTATCCAATTATTCTTTTTGATCACACAATTTGTCCATTGTGAATTGATTCCTCAACACCCATAAAGCATGTTTCCTGGACATCATACAATTTTGGTAGACAACTTGAATTTGAATATTGATTATATGCAGACTCAAGAGGCAATGATGATCTGAATATTCCTAAACTAGTATTAACAAGTTTTTTAAACATAGCCATTTTAAAAGCTTTTTCAAAAATCATATTATGAAACTTTGAAAACCTTGCTCTGATACCAAATGTGAGAAATGCGGATTACGGATCTTAAGGCTCGAATTAACACTAGAGGGGGGAGGGTGAATAGTGTTTTAAGGAATTACTAAATCTTTTTGAGTTTATGTTAATTTGAACACAAATGTATGCAATATTCAGACACAGATATGATCACAAAATCGAACACAAATGCAGAAATAAAGTAAAAGCAACAAAGGAAAGAACATACCGGATTTTATATTGGTTCGGAGTTACCCTACATCCTGTCTCGCACACAAGTACGGATTTCCTTTCAAAAGCAATTGTTACAATTACAACCCTCGATTTCAAGGCCACGAGATACACCACTCCAGATTCACAATCATATAGGTAGAGATACTTGATTTTACGGGCAACTACTTCACCCAATTGATTTCACAGGTTACAATCACACCTTTTCTCGCTTGATTGATTTCACATACAATCACACCTTTTCTCACTCAATTTATTACAAAGAAGCCTATAACTCTGAGTAGCACTGTGATCTTGTTGAGATAGTGATAGAGAATCAAACTAGAGATGATCTAGTTAGATTCAATGGTGTTTTCGGTAGAGTAATGGTAAAAAATATATATAAAGAAATGTGGAAGAAGAAGAGGAGTGAAATTAGAGAATATAAATATATATATATATATATATATATTCGTTTAAAACTGCCCCTATTTAGAACAACAGCCATGTCCATTCGTGAAAGGATATGACGAATAGACACTTCTTTTGAAATTCAAAATTTTAAAATCAACTGCCACCTTCTCGACGAGGGGTCCTAAGGGTTGTCGACAAGCCTATGGTATTTTTGGTGATTTGTTTTTATTTGAAAATAACTTCTATCTTGTATTAAAACTATTTTCAAACTTGATAAATATACTTAACTATAGTTAAAATACATAAATAAGTATAGAAAATAATATTTTGGTATATATATAAAGTTTTACTATAATTTTATATTTAAATCTAAGTATAAATATTAAAAGTTAAATATATTATTATTAAAAGATAGTTTAAAACCCAGGATAATTTGAATTTGAAGATAAAGATTATTTTGAGGCTAAAAGTATTTTAAAACTAGGATAGATATTTTTGATTCTTTTAAAAGGAAGGTTTTGAAATCATTTTGAAAACAAGATATACTTTTGTAAAAAACATTTGAATAAAAGTTAGTGGATACAATATTCCACTAGATTTTTCGTAGGTTTCATCCTACTTAGGGTTCCATCCCTTTAACAGGCTCGAAGTGGATTCCATTCCATGAATAAATTGGATTTTAAGATGCCAGTGCTTTTCTAGGAGTTTTAAGAAAATTCCTAATTAAATTACTTATAACTGAAATCTTGAACTCTTGATAATCTTGATACTCATGAGTCTTTAATCTTGATATCTTGAATCTCTATATTGTATAGTCTTCATTCTTGGTAGCTACATGGTTAAATCCTGCATATACATATATATCTATACTATATTGTTAGTATTTATATTTTATAATCTTATTCTAAGGTTGTTTACATCAAAACCATCTTCTCAGGGACTAACACTTGGTATATCTACCCGGGCATTGCCTAGTTGTTCTTTGTCACCTACCATATCGAGACCACTATGAGTTTGTTTTGTGTCGTACCTATGGAGTACCCACTGGTAGTCTCCCATCAGGAGGTATTATAGTGTTATATAGACTATGGCACTGTAAAATGTGTTAAGGAGGATATGGGTAATGCCTTAACGCTATTTTAATAGTTTATTTTACTTTAGACATTATTATAATAGCATATATTACTATATAGTAGATAGTTCCATGAATACTTAGAGGATGGTTATCCCAAGCATTCTTTAAGTTACTTGTATTTCAGTTGATGTTTCACTTGAGTTAGACTTATTGATATAAGAATGATAATCCTGACTCGAGTGTTTTGTGTTTTGCTTTACGCTTGGGTCAGACTGAGTGTCACAGCATCCGAGACTCACCTTAGGGTTTGGAGCTTAGCTTAAAGATCCAACTATCGATTCAGCTTCTAGTTATTCATTTGATTCCAGTGATAGATATTCAAATTTTGTATTTGACTATTGTATTGGGACTTCTTTGTATTTGAGACTTTTATTGTCTTGTTTAACTCTGATGTGTACATATATAGTAGCTTCATGAACTACTATTCTTTTGTTTCCACTAATTATTGTTATATTACTCTGTGTCTGTGATTCTATGATTATGTATTTACAGTATATGCTGAGTTTTACTAAATATAAATTAATAATTTGATATTTTAAGCAATTCGATCCGACATGTGTGGATGCGAATGGTTGAAAATAGCAAGATGTTACATGGTTTGTTTGGTTGTAATTGTTATAATAAATACAGGATTATAAATTGGAATGGTTCATACAACCAAATTAAAAAATGTAAGTATGAATTATACAAATGAGTTAAAACCAAATTTTGCTTCAAACCAGAATCTGGAAATTTAAATCCCGGAAATTTTGGAAATGTTTTCCAAGTATTTTGAAATAAATAATGGTAATATTATTGTGGAAATATATATGAATAGAAAATGTTTTTAAATGGATTTTAATGGTGATAAAGCACTAAACTCACTACAGTTGTTGGAAAATAATTTTGGTGATAACGGCCGCATCATCAGTCTTCATATTCGAGTTTCTAAGTGATTGATTGTTACCATAGTAATTTGATATGGGCATTTTTGTTTAGAAACAAAGGTTGTTTTGGGAATTCCAAAGGGAATTTATTTTGGATAAAAACCAGGTTTAGTTTTACTTTAAAAAAGTGTGATTTGGTATACATACATACATACATACATACATACATATATATATATATATATGATTTCAAAATGATTTGAAATGAAACCCGGTGTTTGAATTCTGGAATCCTTATTTAAATGTTTTAGAAAAATATCAGGAAATAAGTTTTGAACTTATAAGTTGATAATGATATTAGTGAAGAAAGAAGTGTGAAAAATGGAATTTTGGAATTGAATTTTAACTTAAGTATGTTAAAATGAATTGTATGAATTGGAATTCAACTTAAGCTAAGTTAAATAAAATTAGATTAGATTAGAAATAATATTGAATGGAATTGAATATAAAATTTGAGTTGTAAGATGATTATATAACTAAGTTAAATTTTTTAAATGGAATCAACTCAAGTATAGAATTGATGGAAATGTAAAAAAAAAGTTGTATAACATATAAATTGGAAGAGTGGATAGAAAAATCGAAATAGGGATGGTTTGATATTTTTGTAAAGGAATGGAAATCCAAACTTTTATTATAAAATGAAGTTGAACCCAAGTCGACCCAATAGAAGTGATTTTTGAAATAAAAATTAGATTTTGAATTATAGGTGAACTAATTAGATAAATTAATTAGTTAATTGAATATAGAAATGGAACTTAACTTGGTTAAGTAAAATAGAAATGGATTGAAATAGTGGTGACTTAAGTTATAAATGAATTTAATTTAAGTGTAAATTGAATACGGTTAGGAATACCGTTGATAAGAATGGAATTCAACTTAAGTAATTAATTTATAAGATGATTCATAAATAAATTGTCATGGATTGGTTTGTTATTGAATATAAAACTGAGAAAACAAGATTTTGTGAATAAACTGAATGTGGATTAATAAAAAGTTGACAAATTGATTTGGAATCAACTTAAAAAATTGCAATAAGCTTAAGTGGATATTTTATTATACGAATACCATCTAATTTGCAAGGAAAAATTTGTCGTTTGACGTAAACGGAAGTAACAAACTTTTGTGAATCAATGGGAATTGTATAAATTGATTTAGAACCAATTTGGACTGGATATAAATATAACGTGTGCAAATATGTATTGAATGCAAATAAATTGCGTGTGAATTATTAGAAATGGAATAAAAGGTCTATAAATCGATGAAAGTGGGTAATTTCATGCTAGAACCTTGTAATTGCTTATAAATGCATAGAGAACATGTTTGGTATATGCAAATGACATGTTTAACTAGTTAAATAAATGGAATGTTATTAAATTTTATGTTTTTGGCACTTATGGGTTTTATTTGAGTAAGTATTGGTACATGGAGCTATTTGGCTAGATTTTATCGTGCAAATTGCACATAAATTAAGCAAACTCGCTTAATAATGCTAAAGTAAGGTACGGCTCTAAATTTAGCATGCGGAAAATAAAATATTGTTATATATTGCGTTTTCTGACCATGAGAGTCGATGTATATATTTTTATCATATTTGTCATATTGCAAAAGGCTCTCCGTACAAGGGAGACTATGCCGAAAAAATTCGAAAATTTAGGGAGTTAGAAATTTTTTTTAAAATTTTATTAACTAAAATTTGATTTTTGAATTTAATTTAGAAATAAAGAGTTTTGATGTAGGAATGGAAACTAATTGTTTTGAATGAAACTAAAAGATTTAGAAATATCGAGTTCAACTAAGTGGGTTTTGAAAAGCTAATGGGTTTGGAGCATTTCTTCAACCTTGGAAAATTTCGGGGATGAAATTCTTTCAAGGGTATAATGACCCAAAATTTTAGTTATTTTCAATTATAATATTTAGTTACTTTTAAATGTTGAAATGTTAATTTTATGGGTTAAATAACTTAAATTCCGAATATAGCGATTTATTGGATAAGTTTAATTGTTGAATTAATAATTGAATCAGATTTTTATATTGACAAAGGTCATTTGAAAGCTTAGTGAATCACTATTTAGCAAGAATGAAGATGATAAAACTTTTAAAGTTGATTCAAAAGTGATTTAGCAAATTTTGGAATTAACTTGTTTTAATTAACATATAAAAATTGCCTTCCAGGGCACAGTCATGGATTTCGATGAAACCGGTTCTATTGGATCCGTAATAATGTATTATTACAGGATTTTAGATTTCGTAGCAATCAGATGCATCGTTTGGTCGTGCGGGATAGAAACGCGTTGAAATTAATATTGAAAAATTAATATTGAAATTGGGTCCAAAAAGCTATTTTCTACATACGATTGAATTAGGTCTCGAAACTTATTCCATTGCATTCGAAATAGGGGTATAAAATTAGGAACGCCAAGCGGCACGCCTCCATTGGAGTTCGTAATTTATAGCTAGATATTTTAGGTATTTAAATAAATTATTTTCATTGATTTGACTAAGCATCCATCGTTCCTTCACATCTCAGCCACTGTACCTATTCTTGACCATACCCACCCCCCTCTTTAAAAATACCTTCTCCCTCTCTCTCGGTTGATGAATTTAAAGAAAAAGAAAATATCTGAAACTTGATCTCGAATTGAAGGAGCCTCGTTGTGGCGTGGGTGGATGTTCGACCAAGTTTAGAGCAGCTCGACAGTTTTTTTCAGAGCATGGTTTCGTCTAGGATTGGCGACTTCTTGAGATTGAGGAATGGTGCGATGACCTGGAAATTTTGGCAATAACAATTTGATGATCTTCATCTATAATAATTTGAATAGACAATATAATTTGATAATCTTGTTTTATAGCTATTTAAATAGGCAACATTGGTTTAACAATCTTCTATTATAAATATTTAATTGGTAAAATCTACCTTTCAAAGCTAATAAAAATATTTTCTATTTATAATGTATATATAGTGGTATATATATTGTGAATAGGAAACTTTGGTTTGAATTTAATAAAAATATTTTCAATTTATAATATATATATATATATATGAATATATTGTGATTTTGAAAGTTATGTTTAAATTCAATATGATACTTTTCAAAGTTATTTAAAAGTTAATCATATATTTTCAAAACAACTAAGGTAAATATATATTTAATTCAAAGGTATTTTAGCCTAAGTTTAAATAAGATTTACAAAAAGGGTTGTTTTACTTTCTTTTTAAATATTAATTGATTTAAATATGATTTATATATATATATATGTTTCTTTTTAAGTTACACATGAATAAAATATAGTTTATACATATGTAAAGATTTAAATACATATATAAAACATATTACATAAATTTTCAAAACATAAGTATAAATAAGAAATATAAATTCATATTACATAAATATAAAAGAATAAGAGATTTTTAAAGCAAGGGTTTAAACATAAAATTTCTTGTTTTTAACATTTGTAAAAAAAATTAAATTCATGAAAATACATTTGTAAATTATGTGTCATGCAACAAAACAAGTGGCAAGTGTGTACTTTTAAAATTGAATTAAATTATATTCATAAAAAAATGAATTGAAGAACCAAGCTTCTCATTTTTCAGTTCAAATTCTTCTCAACTTTTCTTTTTCTCTTCATCTTTTCAAATTCAAATAAAACCAAAAGGAAAAAAAAATACAAAACAGCAATCAACCATTTTATAATCTACAACCTGAAGTTAAGATAAGAAGATTCAGATCGGAGCAAATTCAACTTAACTTAAACATACAAGGTTCAAATCAGTCATCAAGCAAAAGTTCAAGCTAGAATTCAACTCAAACATCAAAGTTCCATATCAAATTATAAAAACCATGTTCTCTGTTTAATATCTGGCAAGTAAACCTTTATTTTAAAAATAGTTTTAAAATCTGTGATTATAACTAGATGCTTGTGATGGATTGTTGTAGGAATATGGTTGCATATGCTTATGAGTGTGAATGCATGTATGAATATATATGATGTGCCTGTGTATATATCTATATGCATGCCTGTATAATGAAGTACATCTCTCTGTTTTGATTAACAAACTGGGAAATAGGTTCAAAAATAAATTCCTTTCTTCCCAATCTTTATCTAGCTATGACAATAAAAAATGAAATGATTATAACAATGTAAATTCTTTTTTAAAAATAGTTTCAGGTGGAATTATTTAGTTAATATTTTGAAAATGTGTTTTTACGATGGAAATCAATTTAATCAGAAAAACCAGACATTAATTTCCTGAATTGAATCCATAATCTGATTTGTTATTTCAAATAATGAATTTAGAGATATAAATCTTGATTTTTTTAGTTTTGAATTTGTTGAGATAATCTAAGTTGAATAGATTTGGGTTTATCGTCGATTTTCTTCGATCGACATGGCGATTATCATCGAAATCATTGTCGAAGATAATTTGAAGGCTGACGATCACCGGAAAATGAGTGGAGGATTTTTTGGTGGCTGTGGTGGCTCATCGAAGTCAATGTAGGGTTTGTGGTGCTGTTTTGTCGCGTTGATGGTCGAGGTTCCTACGACATCGACTATGCAACGGAGGGGATCGCATGGAGGGGGATTGAATCTAGGGTTTATGGCGAAACTCTAGACGAGGCGGCGTGTTATCTGGTGGTCGTGGGTGGTGTCGTGGGTTGGTTTTCTTCGATCGATTTTTGGTTCCAAACGCACGTTTTGGCTCGATTTCGTTTGGCCGTGACGTTCGGTGATCTGGGTGATCGTGGTGACTGAAGGGAGGAATGGCGACTTGATGGTAGTCGTAGCACTGGTCGGAGGTGACTGGGTTACGTGTGCACGTGCATAGGTAGTTCGAGAGTGTCTGGGTTTATTTGATCTTTTTGGAAAGAAGGAGCTAGCTCGGGGAATCTCGATGTATTCCTATGTTTGACTCGAAGAAAGGAACAGGAAGATTGTTCATAAGTGTATCGTTGTTTTTTTCGGGGGTTTACACGAGGGAGAGTCGGGGATGGCTCGGGTTGATATTTGTATAACCTGTTTTTTTAAAAAAATTAAGATAAACAATGTACAGTATTTAAATTTAAATGGAATAGATTTCAAAACAAAAGTAAAAACATGTTGTGAAGTAATAATCACGTTTTAAAATGGAAGATCAAGTTTAAATATGTAAAATGAATCCAAATTTCAAGTATTAACAAGTTCTAAATCAATACAAATGTTTAATCAATTTTTTTAAATAAGCAAAGGATAATGATCTAGTTTTGAAAAGCTAATTAAATGGAAGCTTCAAAGTAATTATCAACAAGTTTTCAAGTTTCAAGGTAAAAGATAAGTGACTAATTTTTTTTTATTTTAAAGTAAATATATCTTGGATTAATTTTGTAAATTAATATCTAAGTGTTTCTCAAATATGATTTAATGAGGTTATTAGGATGTGATTAAAGTAAGGGTATTTAACCTTAATAATCAAGAATTCTAAAATTATTTTTGTAAAAATTAAATTGTTTTCAAGCATCTAATTTAACGATAAATAAGTGATTAAGTAAGGTAAAAGGTTAATCTTAATTAATTATGGTCTTATTAACAAAAATAATTTATATAATTACTTAATTAACTAAGATGCTTAATTTATGTAATTTAATTAAGATAATTAATTAATTTATTAAGAATAGTGAACTACTTAATTAATTAAGGGTTAGTTAATTTAAGTAATTAGAGGTCAATTAATTAAAGAGTAATTACTTAATGGAAGTAATTAAGGGAAAAAGTACTAAGTGTGATTAATTTAATTAATTAGTGTAATTAATTTAAGATAATTAATATAATTAATTAAGGATAATCACTTATGAAATTGATTCAGTATAATTTCTTAATTAATATAGTGTAATTACTTAGTGTATGTAATTGATGGTAATTACTGAATGTAATTAATAAAAGGGAAATTACTTAGTGAAAGTAATTAGAGGATAATTACTCAATGGGAGTAATTATGGATTAATAACTTAATGTAATTAATTAAAGAATTAATTAATTAAGAAGTTAATTAATTAATGTAAGTAATTAAAGGATAATTAATTACTGTATGTGACTAATTAAGGTTGATTAATGAATGTGATTAATTCAAGATTAATTATTAAATGTAATTAATTGGAAGAATAATTAATTAATGAAGTAATTAGAGGATCATTAATTAATGTAATTAGTGGAAGTAATTAAAGGTTGATTTATGTGATTAATTAAAGGTTAATTAATCAATATAAGTGATTATAGAATAATTAATTAATGTAATTAATTAAGGGTCAATGCAATTAATTATAATTAATTAATTAATGGGAATAATCAAATATTAATTAATGTGTTTGGGTTAAGGATAATTAATTTATGTAATTAATTAAGAGTTAATTATTTAATATAATTAAAGGATAATTAATCAAGGATGATTAATTAAGATGATAATTAATTAATTGGTTTGTAATTGATTAATGTTAAGTAAGCAGGATTTAAAAGTAATTAAGTAATTAATTTAATTCGTTGGTGGTTAATTAAATTTATTAAGGATGGTGTGGTTAATTAATCTTGCTTATGGATGATTGAATGATACTAAATGCCTTGGCTTATGTGATATCTCTGATATATGAGATGTGCTGTTTTGTGATATGAGATGCTTTGGTTGAATTGTGATAATATGGATTTTCTATCCGTGATAAAGTGTACCATCTATCTGTGTGAATAGAGATAATAAATTAAATTGTTTTAACTTAAAAACAACTTGGACATTTAAAAGATGGCGTTTTGGATTTCGATGAGACCGGGATCGGATTCCCAAATTTGGATATTTGAAAACCACATCGATCCAAATTAAACGATAGGTCGTGAATCTCTAATGAAGATCAAGATGAAGACTCGAAGTGTAAGGGCTATTTGTCGATAAAACTCTAAGGGTGATTCCAAAACGAGTTTAACGGAGATAGTACTTTCAGATTCGAGATGAAGATTCAAAATGCAAGGGCTATTTTCGCTAACTCTGAGGGTGATTCCAAAATGAGTGTAACGAGATAACGCTTTCGATTTCGTTCAAACACGGAACGAACTTGTATGGATTGTATGCCTTTAGAACATCGTCATTGGAGGACGATGAGCATTCTAAGATATGTGTTCTAAAAAGGTAATCGTAGCCTCAAGCGTCATCAACCGGGAATGGTTAAAACAGGGGAGGCGCAGCAAGGCTAAGTGGGTAGCACCCAATAGGATAAGGTTTCCCCTGCCTAGAGGTCCCTTTTTATTCGGCTGTGTAGGCAGTTGGGCACGCCAAATGCGGGGTTTTCTTATTCGGGATTATCCAGTAAGGGATAGTTCCGGCCTTGTGTTGTAGGGGATCAGAGTGGATCCTCGGTACGGTGATCTAGGCCATGTACTGTGACGAAAGGTACCCCAGTAGCCCTGCCATTCTATGGAATCGAATCTCTAATAAGTGACGTACGTTTTGATTGTGCCCAACTATGTTGGAACGTGAGACGTAAGCATTCCATCTATTTCTGTATTTTACTTGAAAACCTTAGTCACTATTATAATATCACTGGATTTCCTATCAAGTGTTTTGGTTATCGTAAGGTAAAAACCCGGCATATTTATTTATGGCGTGGCCTTACGAGATACCTTTGTTTTCAAATGTTTTTCGAAGTTAAACAACTTTAAACTATTTACTCACACCAGACCCATGTCTGTCCCAGAGTTTATTTTCGGTTTTCTTAAACTCTTGAGTACTCAAATTTTTACGAGTAGCCAAGGGATTCAAGTTAACTTGATGAATTCTGGAGGAGATATGGAGCAGGAGGCTTCATCGTATATATATAGATATTGTGGATTCCACTGTGTTATCTCTGTGTTGTATCTTGAGATGTATGATTGGCAGGTCTGCACGACTATCTATTGTGTTGTAAAAGCTATGTAACTCTGTTGTATATGACTATTATGTAATACTTATATGATGTAATATATTTTATTCGTTCCGCTGAGAGATTCTAATATTATTTGGTTCCTTCTTTCTTATCTTTTCTCTTTCTATCCCTATCTTTCTTATTAATGATGTGTCTTTCTGTGGGTTGAAAGGCGGGTCGTTACAGTTGGTATCAGAGCTATAGGTTGAGAGAATACCTAGGCTTTGGAGTGATATCTATCGTGAGAGAGCGTACTTGTATTATATATATACACCTAATTTGTTGGTTTACCTGTTCGAGTCTTCCAATATGAGTTTTAGAGGTAGGAGGGGTAGTGGTGTGTGTAGCACGACTACCACAGATGGAAGAGGTCCGAGTGTGAGGTTGGAAGAGTATTTGCCGAGGTGGTATTGGGCACCTCGAGTAAGCTTTGCGGGATTGTGTAAGGATTTCATCTGTTTCAAAGGATAGCCTTTTAAAGGTTCAGAGTCCATCATTGAAGTGCAAGCTTGGTTGCGCTCGTGGGAGCGGATTTTCAAGAGTTTGGATCTATTGGATGTGCAGGAGCGAGTGATAGCATTTTGGCAACTTCAGGAAGGAGTAGCAACGTGATCAGACGCAGTGACCATGGATGTTCCCAAAGGTGTTTTCTCTTGGAGAAAGTTTAGGGAAGTATTTAAGGAGCAGATTTACCTACCGTAGGGAAGACTCGGCTGTGTAGAAATTTTCTGGATCTCAAGCAAGGGAGTGTCTGTACCGGAGATGAGTCTAGTTCAGTGAGGTGTTTGTGCTTGGTTTTAGGATCGAGTTTCTTGAGAAGATGTCTTACCATCTTAAGGCTCTTTGTGGAATGGTTGATATGGTTCAAGGTTCAAAGAGCTTATGGATAAGGGGTCTTTAGCATCTGTGGTAGCAGTGCAACTCGATGGTGTTTGTGTGACGGTAGGAAGGTCTTTGGCTAAGCAGTTTCCTATAGATGGAGCTCAGAAGCAGCAGAATGGACCATCAGCTTCTTCTGGTGGGCGAGGTGTTCTTGGGGAATTTGACCCTATTTTGAATGGATTGGTTAAGCATAAGCTGTTCTTATTTATGAAGAGAGAACAGTATCATTGGAAATTAGGCTGGGTAGAACGCAAAAGTGACTTGCGATAGTTGAGTGTTCTCTTAGGTAATCTTTTGCATGGGATCGAGGCGTCTCAAGAAGAAGTTGGAGCCATAGAAGTGGTTAGAAATTTTCTGGATAATTTTGAGGAAATCAAAAGTATGCACGCATCTGGAGATTTAGTTTTTGTATCAACTTGGTTCCTGGAGCTATACCAGTGGTTCAGCTAAGTAGAAGGATTTGTTGAACCGTGTCTTTCGAAAGGTGTTGATCAAGCTTGTCCTCAAGTTCATCGGTGGCATTCTCATCTACTCCAAATTAGAGTTGCGCAGCGGAAGGGAGGCGGCAGCTGTTCTAGAGTGGAAGTAATCGTAGACTCCTACGGAAGTTTGCATTTGTTTTGGATTAAAGGGATTCTACTGGAAGTTCATTCGGGACCTAAAGGTTAGGTTGTCGGGTGCATCTGTTCTAGCTTTTTCGAACAGGAGAAGTAAGTCCGAAGTCTACTGATGTTTGTGAAGTAGAGTTTGTGTTCTGGATTTTCGGTAAATCTTGAGGGCACCATCTTGTTGAGTAGAATCCAAAGATCATCTTATTCTTGGACTAGCTTTATTTCGAGAGGCATTTGCATAAGTTGAGTTGATCAGGAAGAATGAGGTATCCCAGAATCGTCAGAAGAATTATGTAAATAGGAGACGAGGAAATTGGAATTTGAAGTTGGAGACTTTGTTATTGTTAAGGTTTCTCCGGTAAAGGGAGCAGTAAGATTTGGTAAGACTGGAAGCTAGCTCAGAAGTGTATTGAATCCTCCTATATTCTCAATAGGATAAGTTCTTTGACCTACAGGATTGAATTTCCAGTCCGGATGGTTGGGATTCACTGTATATTTCACGTACCTTGTCTAAGGAAGTGCGTGCATCTTTGATTGTGGAACTGGCAGTTCAGGAGCATTTGTAGGTTGAGTCAGTTTTGATTATGGTCAGATCTCATGTTCAGATTATAATCGAGTTGGGAGGGAGCTCACGAGTAGTGATGAAGCTAGTTAGGATTCCGCGGAGCGAGTATCCCAGTGATTGTACCTGGGAAACTCTAGATAGCGTTTGGAAGGTCTGTCCTAATTTGTGTCAGGATAGTTAGTTAGATTTAGTTGTTATGTTGAAATGGTTGCTATGGTTGATAGTATTAGGTTGTGTTGTATGCTTTGTTGTTTGAAATTAAAAATTTTGTTGGATTATCAAATTATCTTTGCTTTTATATTTCGGGGACGAAATTCTTTTAAGGGGGGGAATATGATGACCAAGAAATTTTGGCAATAACAATTTGATAATCTTCATCTATGATAATTTAAATAGACAATATAATTTGATAATCTTGTTAATAACTATTTAAATAGGCAACATTGGTTTAATAATCTTCTATTATAAATATTTAATTGGTAAAATCTATCTTTCAAAGCTAATAAAAATATTTTCAATTTATAATGTATATATAGTGGTATATAAATCGTGAATAGGAAAACTTTGTTTTGAATTTAATAAAAATGTTTTCAAATTATAATATATATATATATATATATATATATGAATATAATGCAATTTGGAAAGTTATGTTTAAATCCAATATAATACTTTTCAAAGTTATTTAAAAATTAATCATATATTTTCAAAATAACTAAGGTTAATATTTATTTAATTCGAAGGTATTTTAGCCTAATTTTAAATAAGCTTTACAAAAAGGGTTGTTTTAATTTCTTTTTAAACATGACTTGATTTAAATATGGTTTATATATATAGGTTTCTTTTTAAGTTACATATGAATAAAATATAGTTTGTAAATATGTAAAGATTTAATTATATATATAACATATTACATAAATTTTCAAAACATAAGTATAAATATAAATTCATATTACATAAATATAAAAGAATAAGAGATTTTTAAAGAAAGGGTTTAAACCTAAAATTTCTTGTTTTTAACGTTTGTAAAAAAAAGTAAATTCATGCAAATACATTTGTAAATTATGTAATGCAACAAAACAAGTGGAAAGTGTGCTCTTTTAAAATTGAATTAAATTATATTCATAAAAAACTGAATTGAAGAACCACGCTTCTCATTTTTCTGTTCAAATTCTTCTAAACTTTTCTTTTTCTCTTCATCTTTTCAAATTCAAATAAAACCAGAAGAAAAAAATGCAGAGCAGTAATCAACCATTTTAAAATCTACAACCTGAAGCTAAGCTAAGAAGATTAAGATCAAAGCAAATTCAACTCAGCTTAAACAAACAAGGTTCAAATCAGCCATCAAGCAAAAGTTCAAGCTAGAATTCAACTCAAACATCAAAGTTCCAGATCAAATTATAAAAACGATGTTCTCTGTTTAATATCTGGTGAGCAAACCTTTATTTTAAAAACAGTTTTAAAATATGTGATTACAACTAGATGCTTGTGATGGATTGTTGTAGGAATATGGTTGCATATGTTTATAAGTTGGAGTGCATGTATGAATATATATGATGTGCCTATGTATATATCTGTATGCATGCCTGTATAATGAAGTACATCTCTCTGTTTGATCAACAGGCTAGGAAATAGGTTTAAAAATAAATTCATTTCTTCCCAATCTTTATCTAGCTAAGATAAAAAAAAAAGAAATGATTATAACAATGTAAATTATTTTTTTAAAATAGTTTCAGGTGGAATTTTTTAGTTAATATTTCGAAAATGTGTTTTTACAATGGAAATCAATTTAATCAGAAAAATCATACATTTTAATTTCCTGAATTGAATCGATGATCTGATTTGTTATTGCAAATGATGAATTTAGTGATAGAAATCTTGATTTTTTAGTTTTGAATTTGTTGAAATAATCTGAGTTGAACAGATTTGGGTTTATCGTCGATTTTCATTGATCGACATGGCGATTGTCGTCGAAATCGTTGTCGAAGATAGTTTGAAGGCTGACGATCATCGAAAAAATGAGTGGAGGATTTTCTTGTGATTGTGGTGGCTCGTCGGAGACAATGTAGGGTTTGTGGTATTGTTTTTGTCGTGTTGATGGTCGGGGTTCCTATGACATCGACTATGCACCGGAGGGGATCACGTGGAGGGGGATCGAATCTAGGGTTTGTGGTGAAACTCTAGACGAGGCGGCGTGTTATCTGGTGTTCGTGGGTGGTGTCGAGGTGTGGTTTTCTTCGATCTAGTTTTGGTTCCAGGCGCACGTTTTGGCTCGATTTCGTTTGGCCATGACATTCGGTGATCTGAGTGATCGTGGCGACTGAAGGGAGGAACGGCGACTTGCTGGTGGTCGTAGCACTGGTCGGAGGTGACCGGGTTGCGTGTGTCGTGCACACGTAGTTTGAGAGTGTTTAGGTTTCTTTGATCATTTTGGAAAGAAGGAGCTAGCTCGGGGAATCTCGATGTATTCCTATGTTTGACTCGAAGCAACGAACGGGAAGATGGTTTATGAGTGTATCGTTGTTTTTCTCAGGGGTTTACACGGAGGAGAGTCGGGGATGGCTGGGGTTGATATTTGTATAACTTGTTTTTTAAATTTTTTTTTAAGATAAACAATATATAGTTTTTAAATTTAAATGGAACAAATTTCAAAACAAAAGTAAAAACATATTGTGAAGTAATAATCAGGTTTTAATGTAAAATGAATCCAAATTTCAAGTATTAATAAGTTTTAAATCAATATAAATGTTTAATAAAAAAAATTTAATAAGCAAAGGAGAATGATCAAGTTTTTAAAAGCTAATTAAATGGAAGCTTCAAAGTAATTATCAACAAGTTTTCAAGTTTCAAGGTAAAAGATAAGTGATTAAATTTTGTTTGTTTTAAAGTAATTATATCTTGGATTAATTTTAAACTAATATCTTAGGGTTTTTTAGATATGATTTAATGAGGTTATTAGGATGTGATTAAAGTAAGGGTATTTAACCTTAATAATCAAGAATTATAAAATGATTTTTGTATAAATTAAATTGTTTTCAAGCATTTAATTTAATGATAAATAAGTGATTAAGTAGGGTAAATGGTTTATTTAAATTAATTATGGTCTTATAAACAAAAATAATTTGTATAATTACTTAATTAACTATGATTAATTTATATAATTTAGTTAAGATAATTAATTGATTTATTAAGAACCGTGAATTACTTAATTAATTAAGGGTTAGTTAATTTAAGTAATTGAAGGACAATTAATTAAAGAGTAGTTACTTAATGGAAGTAATTAAGGGAGAAATTACTAAGTGTGATTAATTTAATTAATTAATGTAATTAATTTAAGATAATTAGTTAATTTAATTAATTAATTATGGATAATCACTTATGAAATTGATTAAGTATAATTTCTTAATTAATAAAGTGTAATTACTTAGTGTAACTAATTAATGGGTAATTACTACATGTAATTAATAAAGGAGAAATTATTTAGTGAAAGTAATTAGAGGATAATTACTCAATGGGAGTAATTAAAGATTAATTACTTAGTATAATTAATTAATGAATTAATTAATTAAGAAGTTAATTAATTAATGTAAGTAATTAAAGGATAGTTAATTACTGTATGTAATTAATTAAGGTTGATTAATGATTGTGATTAATTCAAGATTAATTATTAAATGTAATTAATTGAAAGAATAATTAATTAATGAAGTAATTAGAGGATCATTAATTAATATAATTAATGAAAGTAATTAAAGGTTGATTTATCTGATTAGTTAAAGGTTAATTAATCAATATAAGTGATTATAGAATAATTAATTAATGTAATTAATTAAGGGTCAATGCAATTAATTGTAGTTAATTAATTAATGGGAATAATCAAAGGTTAATTAATGTGTTTGGGTTAAGGATAATTAATTTATGTAATTAATTAAGGGTTAATTACTTAATGTAATTAAAGGATAATTAATCAAGGATGATTAATTAAGATGATAATTAATTAATTGGTTTGTAATTGATTAATGTTAAGTAAGCAGGATTTAAAAGTAATTAAGTATAATTTAATTCATTGGTGGTTAATTAAATTTATTAAGGATGGTGTGGTTGATTAATCTTGCTTATGAATGATTAAATGATATTATAATATCACTGGACTTTCCATCAAATGTTTTGGTTATCGTAACCCGATATATTTATTTGTGGCGTGGTCTTACGAGATATCTTTGTTTTCAAATGTTTTTCAAAGTTAAACAACTTTAAACCGTTTACTCTCACCAGACCTATGTCTGACTCGGAGTTTATTTTATGTTTTCTTAAACTCTTGGGTACTCAAATTTTTACAAGCAGCCAAGGGATTCAGGTTAGCTTTGACGAATTCTGGAGCAGAAATGGAGTAGGAGGCTTCAGCGTATATATATAGATATTGTGGATTCCACTGTGTTATCTTTGTGTTGTATCTTGAGATGTACGATTGGCAGGTCTTCACGACCGTCTATTGTGTTGTAAAAGCTATGTAACTCTGTTGTATATGACTATTATGTAATACTTATATGATGTAATATATTTTATTCATTCTGTTGAGAGATTCTGATATTGTTTATTCCTTCTTTCTTATCTTTTCTCTTTCTATCCCTTTCTTTCTTATTAATGATGCGTCTTTCTATGAGTTGAAAGGCGGGTCGTTACAAATGGGATCGAGCGAAGGCTAGAATTGGATCTGTGATGGGAAGCAGCGGCTCGATGTTAGGTTTTAGGGCGTGTGACCGAGTTTTGAGAGCCGCGTCATTTCACTACACGCGTGGAGGCAGATGAAGGTCGCGCTGTTATCGGGAGGTTCGAGCTTCGATTTTGGGGTACGAGCAGATGGAGAATATCGAGTGAAGTCTATTGGCGAAGACAACAAGACGAACGGAGCAATAGAGCTCCATACCACAGTTGGGTCATGCACGGCCATGATACTGCTGTTATTCATTTGTGTGGATGGGGGATGAAATGATTATAGGGGCAAACTTGTAAATTTCTATGAGTTATTTAATTTTAAATTAATTTTATTCGATAGCATATAAAATGCACAACACTCCCTTACAAGGTCCAATCGAGACGAAACTATTTGTATTTCGCTCATGATGACGAGCGCTTCGCGATGAAACTGGTTTGGATGGATTTGGAGTTTGTCAGAATTTTTGGGTTAAAATTGAATGCCAGTTCAATTTTAATTCAAAAAGAAACGTTTTGGCGACTACTAAAAACAATGTGAGTAAATCTCATTCATTTAGATTGCTAGTTTTAATTTAAAGTGTTAAAAATTATTTATTGGTTGATTGGATGAATTTTTAAATTGTTATCAGTTGGATGTTATACTATATATAATAGTGTATATATATTAGTTGTTGAGTATATTCCAGCCAATTGGAGCGGATGAAACACTTTGCGCCCGCATAATAGCAAATGACCCTTTTTATTGCGATATCCCGCCTTTATTGCGATATCCCACCTCGAAGTGGGATTGTTATTTTATGTTATATAACATCTGTGGTTGTAGGGAAACAGGTTGGAAGGATCTAACTGGATTCCTCAAATATATTGATTGTTTTTCTTATATAGCGATATATGATGTGATTGAATAATCCGTTACGGATTGTTATGTGATTTGATTTATTGGATGCTATAGTAGCGCTAGCCTTAATTTTGGTCTTTTAAATACCATTTTTTTAATTTGAACGAATTAAAAGGATATTCTGGATATAAAGATATTTATATCGAAATTTGGATTTATTTTAAAGGAAATTGATTTGGATAAAACAATGATTTGATTTTGGATTTGTACTCAACTGTTCGTAAAATGTTTTAATTAAAGATTTAAAAATAACTTATATAAGTATTTTATTTATAATGTATTTTTAAATAATATTTCTAGATTTATGGAAAAAGAGTTGAAATCGATATTTGAAATGGATTTGAAAAATAAATGGGATTTATAAAGGAATGGATTCATAAATGATATTTTATAAATGAGATTATTTTTGTAAACAAGTGAAGTTTATAAACTTATAAACGATGTTTATAAATAAGGGAAATTGATTATTAGTTGATAAATTGAAAATATAAATTCACAGTCTAAAATTTATATCGAGATATGGAAATGGGTTTTTGAAAAAAAAATAGTGGATTCTATTTTTGAAATGTGAGGATGGTTATGAAGTTGAAACGTAATCGATGTGATATGAATCGAGAGGGATTTATAAATTGAAATTGGTAATATTGGATTTATAAAATAGATTTTTGTTAAGAAGTTAAGTTTGTTTTAAAATGGGATTTTTATTTATTAAACTATATAGTTAAAGCTGTTTTAGTATTGAAATATTTCAAAAAGTGGATTTTTCAAATATCTAATATTAATTATAACAAATTCTTATTTTTATAATAAGCTTTGTAAAATCAATTAGTATTATTTAAAAATGAATTGGAAATGAGTTATCGATATTTATGTAAAAATGTCTTGATATTTTAAATAATTACTTAAAACATGTTTTGAAATATATTTTTATTCTTTTAAAATACTTATTATAATATATATATATATATGGAGTTAAAAAAAATAGGTGATTGTAATTTATTTATAAATGCCCTCAAGATTTGTAAACCAGTTTTTAGTTAATGAATGTGATTTTATAAGAGAAAATCTTGTAATGGAATTCTAGGAACTTAAGGAAATTTCCAAAGTGTTTAAATGCGGAAACTTTGAAAATAAATTAGAATTCATAAAAGAAGTTAGAAATGGGTAGTTGGAATTATAAACAAGTATAATCAATTTTGGAAATTTTAAAGGAAATTAATTAATGAATTTGGAAAACTTATAGAATCCCCTATAAATGAGTTAAGGAATTTAAAAATAAATTATAAAGGATTCTGAGAAGTACGAAATAAATGGAATATTTCCTAAGTATTGGAAATAAAATGATTTTTGGAAATTTACTTATGAATATTTTGCTAAGTATTGGAATGAAAGGTTTTGGTAATATTTTAACTACGGAATGATTTATATAGAAATATTTTCTAAGTAATGAGTTATAAAATGGAATTTGGAAATAATTCTAAGTATTGATATGGTTCGAAAAATATCCTATTATGGATATAAGAATTTGAAATTGTTTTCAAATATTGAAATACTGGAAGAGATTTGAATATATATCTTTATAAAAATATTTTGAAATAAATATTTTGAAAGATTTATAAATTTGGCCTGGTGACTGCTTATGTGTGTACTTTGATAGTTAAGTAACCGGCTACCAAATCTGGCCAATTTTGTTAATCGTTTCAAAGAGAGCGAGATCGGATTTAATTATCCAAAACCCACTTCGATCCGATTTGTGTGTTACGAATTGTGATATCTCAAAGATAATGGAGATGATGATCTTGAAGAAGATTCGGTATGTTCAGACCCAGAATAACTTGTATGGATGAATGCTATCATTGTATCGTTGCCTGGAAGGCAGTGTTAGCATTCCAAGAATGAATGTTATTCTTAAGGTAATATGTAGCCTCACGCCCCATCAACCGGGAATAACTAAAAAAGAGGAGATGTAGCAAGGCTATGTGGGTTGCTCCCATTAGGGTTTGATCATCACTCATCTAGAGTGGACATGGATCTTCATTACTCTCTATCATTTGTTGTGTTTCGGAGGCCCATTAGTGGTGATCATATTCGGTATTATCTGATAAGGGATATGTCGGTCTTGTGTTGGTAGGGATCGATAGGTTCGATCTCAATACATTTTTCTAGAGGTGCCCAGTAGCCTTGTCATTTGTATGGAGTCCAATATCCACTATGAGCCTGTACGGTTTCGATTTGTGCCTAACTATGTTGAAGTGTGAGATGCAAGCATTTCAGCTATTTTATAGTTTATTTTCTATAGACACTTTTATAATATCAGATAATTTTGATATAAAAGTTTTTTGTTATCGTAAGGTAAAAACTCATCGTATTTATGTGTGGCGTGGTCTTACGAGATACCTTTTTTCAAAGGATTTGGATAACGGTAATAATTCAAATTGAGGATGTTTTCTCACGTTGTTTTTGCAGACTGACTCAGGTGTTATTCTATTATAATGCTTGGGTCAGACCGAGTATTGAAGATCCAGGTTAGGATGCTATGGATCTCAGGAGATGAGCTGGAGGATTTTAGATGTATTACACATACTTGGCTATTTCTGTTGTGTGTGTTATGTTTTATATTCAGTACATGTGAGGATAAGTTATCATAACTATTCAGGTTGATTGTTGATTGTTGTACTATGATGATTGTATGTATATTACAGTTACAATTTCTTTGTATAAAGATATGTTATTATATATTATATTTTATTTCGCTGCAATTGTGAGATTTTATATTGTTATTTTAGTTTCTTCTTCTTTCTTTCTTCTCACCCTTTCTCTTGTTTCTCATGATATTTCGTTATTTTGTGCTTTTTGGGTCGGACGTGTGAGGTTTATTATTGATTGAAAGGGTATGGATTTGCAGGTCGTCGCATATTTATTGTAAGACATTCTACAACTGCAATAATCTTATCGTGACATTTTTCCAATGTAGTGTATTTCTAATTTGCATTTGTAATTCTTTATAAATAATTTGATTTTTCTTCAATCTAAATCTTAACATCTTTAGTGATTTTAAATTTTGAAGTTATTCGATGCTATTTTCATGTTGTTCAAGTGTCTTGCTAAGGTGTTTCCAATCTCTAATTCCATCATTTTCTAATTGACTTCGAGACAACTTAGTTTTGAAGAATTTACAACAAAAGCAGAAAATTTTATCTAACTCTTTTGAGTATACTAACCATTCTCTATCACGACTCTCACCGTTTGGTAAAATATGAGTATAATGAATTAAGGAAAACTTTCTAGAGTGTTCGTTTTAAGGATTATTTGATATTAGCTTCTCATTTTGGGCCGTTTTCAACAAGTAAATATCATATATTTCCACTAAGATTATCCCAAACTCTAGGGTCATAAATAATTAAATTCAAGCTTGTTTTCCGATATTCAAAATTGTCGGAAATATGCTCATCATTCATATCATGTTCATTTCCTTTTAATTCTTTACAATTGATTTATTGTTGAAATTGATTTGATAAATTTGCATTGTTTTCATTGATAGTAAATTCATTAGAACAAAGATTATTAGCACCACTTGTTTCTTCAATTATGTCTACACTTTCATCATTTAATTCTTCATTTCATTTTTAATTTCATTTAATTCTTCATAAATGGTTTTTTCTTAGATTGATCTAATAAACTGGCATCATTTTCATTTTCCCTAAGTTAATTTGTTCCTCAGATTTAATTGACAAATTTGATTGCTTATCAAAATATTTATTAAGTGAAAATTTTAAAATTTGAGCAATATTTTCCCTTTTTGTTTCTGTTTCCTTTTTTTGGCTTCCAGAAAGAGTTTCATAATTTCAATCCAACGGTTAAAGGAATAAAATCAACTAACTAATATTTAGTACCAATATAACCTAATTTGTAGGTTGAATTCCTTTCCCCAAATACTTCAGTTATGGCAAATAGTAAATACTGAATCGCTATGGACCGTCTGCAGTTCATTAATTATAAGAAAACAACGTTTAATCCAAATAATCAATTAATATAGAATTACTTGACATGATATAAAAATATTCAAGTAAATAAATTTATTTCTAAATCAAGTATTTCTCGAGTTGAGATATATCACAAGATAAACTTCCTATTTTAATTGCTGATTCCATAAAATATTGATAAAATCATTGCCGATTTGATCAAAAAGAATACCACAATTCACAGTAAAAATACAAATAAGAAATAACTAATTCTGCACTGTATATTAAAATAAATGAAGGATAAGAATGTTAGAAACATTATAACAAACAAAGGAAAACCGAAAATATCATTAGCTTTGCTATCTTGCTGATTGTTCAAGAGCTTACTTTCAAAATTGATTGATAATTAAGAAGGTGTTGTTGGCTGAGAAGATATTGCCGAGATGAAGAGCTTTGCTGAGAAGATGTTGCTTACTTTTGAAATTAAGTAATAAAGGTAGAAAACGGTAAAACAAAAAACATGAGTGTCGAGAGAAGAAACGGGACAGAGAAAACGAGCCATTCTTGCAACACAAATGATTTTTGAAATCAAAAGTAATTACTGCTCTGCTTTGTTTCTAGGTGGAATTGTTGATAGGTTTTTAATTGATATATGCAAACAATAGAAAAATTATTAAAAATATAGAGTCCCTTTGAAAATGGGGTCCCTGCCCAGCTTGCCCATTATAAGGGTCGGTCCCGTCCATAATATATATATATATATATATATATATATATATATATATATATATATAACAGCCTTTTGTTTTCCATATCATCATCTTGTACATGACATAATTTCATCAAAACATCATCCTCCGTGATTCAAACTCAACAGTTTAGATATTCATCACAAAGCACCCAATTGACCAACAATGTCAAGGAAGTAGCAACTCTATAGTTCGACATCTCGTCAGAAACATAAGCATAAATTATTAACCACAACTCACCATTCTAGGCATTGATCATCCGCACGGCAACAAAGAACGCACCATACTTAAGCATCTCCTAGCGGCGCTAACCATGCGAGGAACTCGTCATTTCTAATTCATTCACGACACAACTTCTCTCCAATATCCAAATAATACAGCAGGCAACACAATAACAACCGATGCAATTTCAGATTCACGGTCACCTCCAACAACGGCAAGCAACAACAATGCATTCAACATCATTGTAGTCCATCTCTCAAGATGCCAGTCTTTTTTCTAATCAACCTAAGTGGTGCGGCGATTGATTCCTCAAAGGCAAACTGCAGCTCAAGGCAACGATATCATTTCCAGGTGACAATATCTCCATTTGAGATGGCAACGCGTAGAGTGAAAGACGAGATCGATTTTCCTGATGGCAATAATTTTTGGAAATGAGAAGTGCCTTTTCTTCTGAAAACGATTGGGAAATTTTTCTGGCTAAATCTGAACGAAGAAGTCAAATAAGGAACAATGGTGGTAAAAAAGTTGATATTTTAAATATTTGATGGATCCCATTTGCCAAAAGTAACCAATCCCCAAGCAAGCATTCCTAGTCCCCACAGTAGCTTATCATGCCCGTCGCTAGCAACTTCCCTATTACTACCTTAAAAACATGAAAAACAACCGCTAACGTTATAAAAGAAATTGTCAAATATACATTATTACATTGTTGACGTACAATGTAATATTCTAATTAATGTCAAACATGTATTTGTGTAATTCGTGTATTTCAATTATTATGCATTTGTTAGTCTATATCAAAACATCGGTTTTGAAACAAAAATAACAACATAAACTTAAATATAGCTTAGTTAAATGGAATTAAAGAGAACATTCTAAATAATTCGTAAAGTATACTTCAATATAAAGTGGTAAGCAAAAAACAAAGAGAACCTTCGTTATTATCCATGTTTGTTATTACTACTTATCATTTAAGAAAGAAAATAATAATATAAACTTGAAAGTAAAATAACTGAAGTTAATTAAACAATGGTAGCATTTATGCCTGAAACTAATGATTGATGGAATCAAGGAGAGACTTATTAGTAACCGTAAAAGTCATAAACTATAAACAGTAATGATTTTTATGTAAAATACAAAATCAAAATAATAGTGGACTTTAGTTCTAAAAATTCATAAGTGAGATATATTCCTTCTACCTTACTATTATTTAATAGAGTATATTTAATAAATCATTCTATTGATATAATTTAAGTTACATAAGAATAAATTATCGAAAATTATATCTATTATTATTTTGGGTTGTAAATATATACCCTTGAATTTAAAATAATCCTAGAAAAATTTATTTGAATTTAAATAAATTATACATTAAGTATAGCATTTGATTAATTTATATGTATAGTAAATGAGTATACAAATATATTAATAGAAAATTTATATGCAATTTCAATATCTTTGTGTTAACATAGTATTTTTGTTCTTGTAAAAATAATTTAAACTAGTTTTTCACAAATCAAATCGGTTACATTTTAAATATCATACTTAAATGATTATATGTTTAAATAGTTATAAATAATTATAGATACTGTAACTTTTTGATTCTAAATATTTACGGTGAAATATATAGTTTTTTAGGTTAGTTTCAAATAACATTATATTTTAAAGTTTCATTATGTTATATTTTAGAGTATATGAAATATTCATATTAGATTTTGAAGAGAGTATAAAATTGCAATATATATATATATATAAGATAACCAAGGATGAAACTATTTTATTTTTGAGTTACTGAAATCGTGAGAAGCTACATGACAAACCAATAAAGGGAATAAAGAAGAAATCTTACAAAGAAAGAATTAAGGTGAAAAATATATTTTGCTCTATTCTACTATTATTTAATAAAACAATATTTAGATAAACATATATTACTTATTTAATATATTAACAGAATAGATTATAAGTATATTTTTTAGATTGTAAATATCTAAAATAATATATTTGGATTATAAAATAATTTTGAAATTTATAACATTAAGTATAATATTTCATCAATTTATACATGTTAAATAAATATAGATGAATTTATTGAAAAATTAACATTATTATTTTTTGATTTTAGTGTCAAAATGTTATGTTTTCGTAGCAATATTGTTTTCGAATAGTTAAAAGTAATCATATATTCATTATTTTCATATTCTAACTATTTAAAATGATATGTTATGTTTTAATTTAGTCTTACAATAATAGTTCTAAAGTTTAAGAAAATTATATGTTAAACATATTATTTCATTAATTTTTACATTTAAAAAATTATAGATAAATAAATATATATCATTGTTATTTCCAAAATTTCATGTTTTAAAATATTTTACCTAATTTGAAAATAAGTTTAGTTTATATTTTGAAATTAAGAAATTATATGTTAAATATGAATGATATACCTACATATGTAAAATGATTGTAAATATTTGTTTATGTGATAAATTTCATAGAAAAATATTGGTGTAACAATTTCCTTTTTGAGGTAATATTAAGTAAATTCATAATCTTGTGTGTATTTACGTGCATGCTCACCCGCACATGGATATAATGATGGGTTTAGATGTGAAATTGCAAAATCGGTATTGATTAGAATTTCAAATGTAATATAAGATAACTAAGGGAAAAAATATTTTTTAAATTTATTAAACTTATGGATAACAATAGTAATAGAGCAATATATTGTATCACATGCATTGCACATGCTATTGTTGTAAAAACATGTACTGATACTTTAAATATTGTTAAAATAAAATTTTGTTATGCAATGTTCGATATGTCATTCATAAATTAAACTTTTTGTTATTGCTTATGCATTATAATTATTGTTAAATGATTCATATTTTTTTTTTGAACTGGTACTTTATATACAACAAATCATTGGGACAACATATCCCATGTCAAATAAACGTTCGAAAGCAAGTTTCGAACTTGTGACATCCTGCACCAAAGCCGAATCAATTAACCACTTGGACAAAGGTGCTTGTCTGATTCATGAATTCATATATTTTTATATATGAAAGAATATCTATTTTACCATTTTGTTACCATGAATGCGATACATAAATTGAAATGATCATTTTGTTTATAAATTATCAAAGAAATTAAAGAGTATTTATCACTTGAGTTTATTTCTATAGTATGGATTTGTAATATTTGGTTATCCATGAATTTGAATGTAAAATAATAAGAGAAAATTGATGAAAACTTTGTAAATGATTGTAGAAATTATAAAATTTTGGTATATGGATATACAATCATGAAGAAAAGTAACGTAATATTTTAAATAACTATAAAATGATAATTTATATGGATTAAAAAAAATCGAAGAGAATTAATTAATGGGGGTGAAATTCTTATAATTACTGAGATAATTTTTAATTTGTAAACCATTTTGTCATGTAATTGATAATTTATTAAAAATAATAATATATTAAAGTTGTTCTTATTGTTTTTATATGATCATATTATTCTATATCTGAATGGAATTTAGTTTATACCATTTTTTTACAATGAGTGTGATATACCTTTTGACATTGTTGTTTGTATTATTTATAAGATAAGTTAATAAATAATAGTTAATTAAATATGTTTAACAATTTATAGTTAAATTATTTAATTAATTCAAATTTATAGACTTAAATGTAAATTGTACATGAAAATTTAAACTTTGAAAATAATAATAGAAAGCAAAAGGTGTAGGTTTTTGAAGGTAAAATATTATAATAAAATATTATAAACAGTTCAAAAATAATAAATTATTTTAAGTCTTTAAAATAAAATATTATTAAATATCTAGAGAAAGTTATGGAGAGTTGAGAGAAATGGTAGAAATAATGCGAGAGCTGGAATTTCTTCTGTTATACTATTATTAACTAGGGTGTACCTATGCTATGCACACAGATGTTATTAAATTTAGAGTATGTAATATTGATCAATTTTTTTAATGATTGTCCTAATTTATAATTAGATGTTCGAAATGGAACTGACATTGGCTCAAGCAGATTTATAGTAGTCTTATAGTTGTCAATGGCTAAGTTCTTATTATCATAAATTTCCTTCTAATTAATGAAAAATAGCATATCTCTGAATCACATCGATTTTAATGAGAATATCCATAGGAGAGGCTAATGCAGCTTAGATTTGCATGCTTACGATTTGTGCGTTATAGCATTCCATCATACCAAATATCTGTTTGTCTAATATCATGCATCAAAATAATCCGGTGCATAAAACTGAAACAAATTTAAACTAAGATAACTTTCCTAAAATCATTAAGACATCAGTATTTACTTGCACTCTTGGTAAAGTAATATAATGTATATTCTTTTATCATTTCATGCCTTTCTCTAAGTTTAAGTGCTGAGATTTACCTAAAGTTATATTCACATTTTTGCAGTTTAATTAGTAACCTTATGTTTTAGAAGACATGTTTATGAACAGAAGGAAAACAATTCAAATATGAATCACATTGCAATTGATAGGTACAAAAGATTGTTTCAAGTAGCTCTTTGTATTAATTGAAATTTAACACCAAAATGAAATTTCGTTAGCTACTCTGGCAGCATATCAAGGAAAAATTTGAGTGAAGCAATGGATGTAATTCATCCAAGCATATCAATCTGGTAAGGTCTTGAGGGCACTTTAAACGGAAGGTTAGTGCCACTTTAGTCATCACTATGCACATAGTTACAGAAATAGGTAAAAGTATAAACAATAAGAATGCAAGTGGAAAAAATCAAATATTGAACTCGTAAGAAAATAGTTGCAAATAAATAATCCTGAACAACATCCAGTGTTTATGGAAAAGAATATTAAAGGCGTAAAATTTTTCATAATGAACTGATTCGAGATTTGACAAAATTTGCTAAACCGACTAAGCTCAATAACCAAAGTCTGGTTAAACTGAAATTTTTTTTACACGAAAACTTATAAAGAAATTATTTACCATAATATCATGAAAATTATTCAACATGGCCTGGTGAAATGAATGACTTTTAGTTTTATATTTACTATCATTTTTTATTGGTTGTTATTTCTATATTCTGCAACCTCAACCAAGTTTTGACCGTAGTAGAAAAGTTCAAAATCGTTTCATACTATCAGTATAATTAAAGAAACATGTCTCCAACCAAAATCTCTAAGGTTTAACTATGACAATTCACATCGCTGACTTGAATTTTTTATAAAAAATCAACAAAAATACATTTCAAGAACCATCATAGTGAATATTTATACAATCGTTGGTATTGACTGACATATGAAATCCCTCCTTAGTTTTGGAACTTTTCTCTATGTTATAGCTACTAAAAGAGGGAAGATGGGCTTTTACGGTCAGCTCATATACTCGAAGTGCACTAACATTTGGATTAATATAATTTGTGTTTCTGTAAAAGTACATTGCTATTATTAGTTAAGAATACATATCTTACAAAAAATATAGCAATCTCTATATAATTATGCTACTAACTGAAGTATAAATCAATTTCTGATTTAAGGCTTTTTCAGTTATGGATGGTTAGAAGAGAAGTAAAAGTTATCCATTCAGCTAGCACTCCTAAAATAGTTAAATTAGCCGCTTACTACTACTAAAATGAAGGAACTTGTCATTGAATTTAATTTTATAAGCAAGTAGATGTAATATAATTCATCTTTAGCAAACCAATTAAGACGATTCCCTTATGAAAAACGAAATTAATCACGTAGAACAAACAAATTTTGCGATATGATATATGCAACACAATAATATAGAACTAGTTTAAAGAAACAAACCTTCTACGGAAATAATTAGCAATCGGCTATAATGAAGGGAATATCATAAAACAACTCTCAAAAACGCACATTTACTATATGTTATGAGATATACCTGGCACCAAGGTAAATAAAAGTGTTATTAGATATAAGATCAATTAACTAATTTAACACAAATTTATTTGGAAAATATGTAAATTTTCAAATCACCATTATCGGATATTAGATCTATTAACTATATGTTTAAAATAAATTCAGAAAGGCTTGGAAGAAAAATAATCCTAAAATGTTTAATCAATGGACAAAAATAGATATATATAACCCGGAAAGAACCAAGTGTAGTAATTCATAAGAAATCGAATGGTATAAACAAACAAAAGCTTGGACTGTTACCTTAAAAAGAGTATATAAAGGAAGATCGTTGTTGGATCGATGATTAAGTTATGATCCTATCTTGCATCCCTAGATCTCCATTGCAATACTGAACACAGTTTAAAATGATGGCCTTTTTGGTTCTATATCGGTACTCATGCAAAGTAAATTTTACCAGTAATCAAACTCATGAGTAGTTATATAATATTATATTTATGGATTGGTATGTAAGGTCAAGGTACTCCCAGTAGATTTTTTGTTCGATTTTAACTCATAGGGTTGAATTTCTAGATATTAAATCATTCATCCCTTTGGCTCCATCAGTAAGCCCATGTAGTAATTCCGTTATTAATGCATACTATACTAAACAGCAATAACCATGCAGTTGGATGTATGAAGACATTCATTTTCTCATATTCTGATGGGATGACACATGAAATTATGGAACAAATAATTTTCGTAGATGTTTGAAAATAAATTCAATATTGAGACAGTAGAGATGAAACTAATGCTGATAACTAAAAAGCTCTTAGAGGTTGGCCTACCTCAAATTCACATAACATACATACAGAGATATACACATATGTATACATAAGGTAAGAATTCACCGCATCCATACTACACCCATATGCTTTTGTAGTCGCATGATTTGAAATAAAGTAAAAATTTTGGGACGTTTAGTCAAGACTATGAATACAATGTCCATAAAAAATGATGTCATTTCAAACATTCTAGCATTTCAAATGTCAAAATCATATCAGGCACTAAAATGTTTATTTTAACCATCGATTTGAAATATTTTTTCGAATATGTTAGAATTATCAAAATTATTCAAAAATTTGTAAAAATGATCCTAAATTAGGTAATATATCTGTGAATTCCTGTTTGATTTTAGGATGTATAGCTCTACAAATCGGAGTATATAGGGTTTGTCGGGCGATGGTATGCATTGGATTGTGTGTGTATAAGAGAACCAAGATTAACTTGTAAACTCTAAGGGACCAAGCAAACCTCTTATTTAGGTCGGTAGCATGATGAGTAGCAACAGTCGTCGGCTGCAATGTTTGAATATATGATCATTGTAAACTGACTATGCTAAAAACTAACTGGGCAACCGCAGTGTGTGTGTTTACAAAGTTAGTGCAAGCCTATTGTGTTTTTTTTTGAACTAGTACTTTATATACAACAAATCATTGAGACAACATATCACATGTCAAAATAAACGTTCGAAAGCAAGTTTCGAACTTGTGACATCCTGCACCAAAGCCGAATCAATTAACCACTTGGACAAAGGTGCTTGTCGCCTATTGTGTTTTTGTAGATGAAGACTAAGGATTATAGATTAGCAAGTACCGAGTACGTGCATGTTGTAACAACCTAGCTTGCTATGTCCACTAATATGGATTCATCTTGTCAACCTTTTATGTTTAGTTTGTAATGAAGGGAGACATAATATAATATTATATACAACAAACTAGTAGAAAAAAATATGAAATATATATCGAACACGGAAATCCAAGAGCTAAATTACACTACTAAATTGTCAATAACTGTTATTTTGAGTTACAACGCAATTACACATGAGAAACTATGTGAGAGCTAATAAATAGGTTATTACAAATGTCTAAGGATGATGCACATCTCAAATAATGAAGTAGCTTTGAATTTAATTGTTCATTTCTAACCAACATGCCTTCCATACCAGTTTCAGACACACATATCCACATACTCTACATTTTAATAGACAGGTTCATGTACCATATCGCTGATAAGCAGTCAATATGTGAACCTATAGTTTGAGTAATACTGAAAAATTGTAATTAGGTACAATAAAAATAATAATGGCATATGTTTGAAATCAGAGTACTATATAGAATCAAAAATTGATCACCCCAGACTTTCATAAAAGAAAATCAAGATAATGATGACCACGACCAAACCAAAATGAATGTTCAACTATAAAGGATACCAAATAAAATGTTCAAGTCCAACTTTTTATCAATTTATATGCATATATGAAATTGATGTCAAAATCATGACATGTATGCCTTATTGGTAAAAAAGATTATTCATACTAACTTGCCGTGGAGAGATATTGTAGTTTTATATTTTAGTTTCTTTGATAAACAAATAAACGACTACTGCTCATCGTGTTTGTATTATAGAAATCTATAAGTTAAAATTGAATTTATTTATGAATTGGAAAATATAACTATTCTTTGCCAAATTAGTTCAATTATTTTTTCTGTTTACTTATTAAAAAAATTAGCTTACTATGCCAAACTATAACATTGAATTCAAAATGAAATGTGTATTTTTGTTCTTTATGTTGAACCGAAACTTAATTTGTCAGAATAACTATCACCTAGTCTAATTTAACAACGCCTAGCCATTTTTCTTTCTTAATTTGAAGTTGATATGCCGGGACTAACAGTTTTCAACAAAGAAAGCCATTTATGATAGTTGTCGAATCCAATTTCAGATATACATGGTAACATACTGACACAAAAATTTAGTAAGCTAACATTATCTATGAAATCATGAAAAAGGGAGATTGAGAGATAATTCTATCGACTTTGAAATTATTGCTTTAAGGAATTTATGTTGTAAAAGATCAAATAAATAAAAAGAAATCATAAGTAATCTTTAAATGTTGACAAAATCCAGGCTATTGAACCAAAAATAACCCTAAATCCAAAGCTTGGATTGTTTTACCTGAAGTAGGCAGAAGAAGATAGATCATTGTCGGATCGACGATTAAATCGCGATCCTATCTTACATCCCTAGATCTCCATCGCACCACAAAACCCAGCACCGAGCTCCATTGCGTCGTCGATCTCTTACATAATTTCAGTAAGATTCAAATCCCTCTACTCCTGGATCTTGCATCCTCAAGAAACGATGAAAAAAGGGAACTGATTTAGGGCTTAAATTAGGGTGAAATGAATATTAAGATTTCAATTAGAAGGAAGAAAAGGTAGAAAGAATGGAAGCATTGTCTTAAATGAATATAGGTGGAGAGGTCAGCACGAATGGAAGCAACTGTTCATTTTCTGAAAATACCTAGTGGCTTGTGTGCCCTTGAAATCAAACTGGGTATTCACGGTATAGTATAGATAAATAAGCAATTATCCACATTTTCTATGTTTAACTTCCACATCATGCTTTAGAAGCACACATTCTCTTAATAATTAATCTTCTTTCATTTATTAATTTCTCTATGGAGACAAATTCCTAATCTAACAACGGCTCGGTAAATAGGAAGAATGGAGAAAACCTTACATCTTTAATCTAACACCGTCCCTTTTCGCATTTCTTATTCTATTCGTACCAACGACAATGTGGTTGTCGATGAAGATTTTTCTCTTCTAAACGATATTGTCCAAGGCCACCGCACAACATACGTCATGACTGCTGCGTTGGAAAGTTTCAACATGTGGGTCACACATGTAAAATAAAATATGTTATGCTAATTCGGTGTAAAGCCTAATTAAAATGTTCAAATAAAGTAATAAAATATTTAAGCTATAAATATATAACTATCATGGAAAGAATGCATAGAGACTAGAGTGTTTTTCAATTTGTTTAAGGGCCAAATTGAAAATGTCACACTACTATATACGTATGTATGTATGTATGTATGTATGTATGTATGTATGTATGTATGTATGTATGTATGTATGTATGAGGTTGTGGTCCCCAAATTACAAAACTTCTATTTTCTATTGACATTCATCTAAACCGAAACACTGTTGTAGACTTGTGATAATTTAGAAGATCGAGTCCATCTCTTTTCTTTCGGATCCATCCTTTTCTCTTAATCAATCCATGAAATCAGATGCGGCTTCTGCTTTGATTATGTATATTTATTTTAATTATTAAGAAATTTATTATTGATAAATAAAGTTTTTTAGATGTTTATTCTGATTTTATCATTAATTAATATTGTATCAAAATCCGAGATGAGGTTGTGTTACTTTAACTATATTTGTAATTTAAGACGTGGTTAAACAAATTAGGTAATTTGGTTAAAAAAACAAACTTTGTTTAATGAATGTTTGTCATTTGATGAATATATGACATGGAAATAATAAATCTAATGGTTTCAAAAAAAATTAAGGTAACATAAATTTTCTAATTACAACGTTGGTTCAATTAATTAATATATTTCAATGAAATAAATTTGGCATAACACTAGTTTATATTTCAGACCACGTGATGGTAAATTGCATTTTTTTAATCATAAATGCATTAGATGTGGTTGTCGTGGTAATAAATTAATTGATAATATAATTGACTTATTATCATAAATGTACTAAATGTGTTGGATATAATAAATATAATGATGTGGTATATTTCTATTTGGAATAAGAAAAGCATTTGGTTTTTTTTGATGCATTTATGTTTTATACTCTTTGATATTTTGTATGTTTAATCCATGGTCATTCTTTTTCATGTATTGGAACGAGTAGTAGTTAAATAAAACATATACTATTTTGTAGTCAATATTTATAACAAATATTTTGTACTTATATATTTTAATTAATGTCAAAAAAATTTGGTTGTGAAAATCATATTTTACTATATGTTTTTCCTTTGGGTAATGCATTGAAGTTTGACATTAACATTTATGGTAGATATATAAAAGAATGAATTAAATTAATATATATAAATTCAAATATTTTGGGTGTCTGTTTACAAATTAATCGTAGATATCTTACATTCTAAATGTGCTAATTGAAGTAACATGTCAACAAAGTGACCTCTCTTGTTTTGGTTATTCGTGAAGGATGTTGATATTTTTGTGTGTGTATTTATACAGATATTAGCCTGCCCAAAGAAAGGTTAATATTTGGTCAAATTACTTACTTATTTGTGATGACAAATGTGTGAAATTATAAGGTTATATAAGTGAACAATTAATCGGTCCAAATACAAATTATTGTTTAACTTGAATTTATTATCAGTTTGATCATTACAACAAGAGTACTACTTATAGTTAATAGTATTATCCAAAGACTTGATATTAATATCGTTCTGGTATCTTGAGAAGAGACTTACCAATTGTTTGAATTTACTATGGATAATTTTTGCATATGAGCATATACAATCAATCTTTATTTTTTGTTCCATTTTCAACCAATTTGACTAAAGTATCTGCCAATTTCAATAATATTCCAATTTTGTTTGGGAACTAAGCGCATTGGTAAATGATACAACCCATCATCTATAATAGCTCGATCCTTATATAAATGTGACATTGGCATCGCGAATGCCGTTAACGGTGGATCATCTTTGGTTAAAATATATAAAAAGATTACATAGATTATGGAGTTGTCTACAATATTCTCTACATTCTGAAGTTCACAAAGAAAGAATAATATAAAATAATCCTAATGAACAAAATAATACGGTGTCAAATGAACTTCACTTACAACATTTATCTACTGTAGTAACAAAATCAGTCAAATATCTATGAACAACTGAGATTAAATAGTAAACAGCTAATAGACAAATAAATTCATGTCTCTAGCATAGCTTCATGCTTCCAAGTCACCACCAATCATTTCTATCGACCTGCTTGAGTATAACTAAAAAGAAGAAATGGTAGAGGAAGTTAGACATATGTCTCTTGAGTGATATGCATCATATAATATAAGTGTGTAATACTAATAAGCTACAACATTTATACTCAAAAACCATACCTTAACACGTGTCACTCGTACCCAAATGGCCACAAGTTAGCTAAACATAGGATAATGCCATAGTGATATCATATGCTAAGGTCATTATGACACCTCAAAAATTTAAACGAAAACTTTAACAAAAGAATTAAATTAAGTATAGAAAGGACAAAAATAAAATTTTTACAAATTCTCGAATTTGACTATGAAACTTACATCATTGCATTCGTAGCAATTTTGTAGACAATTTTCATATCTAACGCTTGAAATTGAAATTAGTATTGAGAAGTTACTATAGCATCCAAGATTTTTGGAAAATTATTTAGGATATTTAATTAGTTAAATTAAATAAAATAATGTGTTGATTAGGGGATTGAGATTTGATTTTAATTAAGGGTAGTCGTGCCATTTGAACAATGAATTAAGGAAAAGTTAAAATGAAATAAAGGAGGGGTAAAATAGGAAAGAGACCATTCCTATATCTATTCCCTTAGGTTGTGCATCTCTACACGTTCATTTCATTTGAGAAAAAATAATTAAAACTTAAGGTCGACCACCACTAATAAGAGTAAGAGGAAGAAAGCTAAGGAAGAAGCTAATTCAAATCAAATCCATTTACATCTCAATCTCTTTAATCTCTAAACCTAAGGTGAATAAGGTTTACAACTCATTTTTGATTATTTTTCAGTTTTAAGATGAATTCCGAATATTTTGCAATGATTTGCCATGCTTTTGAATGATGGAATGAATATATATACTTGTTGATGAATTATGATTGTTCATATTGAGTTTATGATATGCTTTAAGGTACCTTACATATCTTATTAAATGTTATCCAAATGCCTTGCGAAATTTTATGAAGATCATAAATATTATTTTGGAAACGGGTTTTAATTTTAGAATTTTTTGAATTTATATGGAATTTATATGAATTTTCTAGTAAAGAAAATGTTAATTTGAATTATAAATTATCTACGGTTAAATAGTAAAAGGATTGGGTCTGGAATTTTTATATGTTGAAAAACATATTAAAAGAGATTTCTGGAATTTTTGTAGAATTTTCCTATGCGTTTTAATGGTTATATAAAATTATTTAATGTATGAGACTTAAATGTTTTATATAATTAAGGAAGGAGAAGGGGATTTTTGCAAATAATTTAAATTTCTTAAAACTGGAAAGTCGGCAGCACTTTTGAAAAGTACAATGGCAACTAATTAGATTTAGATTTTCAAGGTAGGTTAGGTACAAAAGAAATAGTTTAATAGTGCAAATAAACATGTTTTTCACTATTTTGACGCTTTCGACACTAGGTTCCGGCTCCTTACCTTCACCTTCGACACTGTCGAAACAAATGCACGTGGTATCAATTAACTGGTACGAAGTGAAATGGGTGTAGGCAGAAGGTATAGAGTCGAAATAGGGGTTCCGAAGGGGTTGAGGCATTACTTTGATTTTAAAGGAAAATGTGCTTACTTGCTTTCGACTAAGTAGCTTTCAACTTAGTTAGCTTTCGACTGGGTCAAATGGTCTTAAAAAGGAATGTTTTCGATTGGGTTGCGCCTTTGATTCTAAATGATTACTCTCGACTAAGTCGAAGCCTTTAGCTGCCGCTTCCTACCTTTCGATCCAGATGGTGTCGTAAGGGTTGTTTTATTTCCTAAAAACACGGCCACCTCTCCAATGCTTTCGAAGGGATGGCTTCGACACTATCACTTCAATACTTAGGTAATGGTTTCGAAATAGATGCTTTCGACTTAAATGTTTTTAAGACCTTTTTCTATGATTGAATTAAAACCCAAATTGGTTTCAAAAGAGATAGTTTTAAATGGTTTCGAAACAGATGCTTTCGACTTTAATGGATTTTTGATCCATTTTCTCTACTTGAAGGCATAATCCAAATAGTTTTAACCGAGATGATTTTCAAAGGTTTTGAATGGATGAAATTTTGAATGGTTTCAAAAGGTTTCCACATGTTTTAAATTGAACCAAAAGTGCTTTCGAAATAATTGAGTTTTGATTGTTTCGAAAGGTTTTCATGAATGGTTTTGAAAGGGGTGGTTCCCCAGGGTTTCGAAAGGATTGAAAGGAAGGGTTTTTCCTATGCTTTCTACAGATAATATTTAAAGGTTTTATAGAGGGATTCCCAACGTTGGAAGCTTTCAAAGGAAAGTCTTTCAATGGTTTTGAAAGGGTCGCTTTCAATGGTTTCGAAGGGGTTTCGTTCAAGGGTTTTGAAAGGGTTGTTTAAAGATTTTAAACAAAGGTTTCAAATGTATTAACTAGGAAATATAGCCTAAGTGTTTTTAAGTTAAAAAAGGATTTTAAATTATTTTGGAAGGATAGCTAATCCTCATTAAAATTCATCAACATTATTCTGAGTAAAGTATGTATATTATGGCAAAATAGCTTAGAGTAAAGCGAAGAAAATATTTTCCTTGTATAAGTTTGATTTAAAAGGTTAAATCATTTTGAAAAGGTTTTCAAGAAAAAATAGAAAGGGTAGTTGACCCTAACAAAATGGTTTGGATAGTTAATTCATTTTGATATGGACAGTTAGTCTAGTTTGCGAACAGTCGGCCAGTTTTATAGACAGATAGTCCATTTGTTAGCATAACGGACCTTGCTATTATGTTTTGGAGAGATAGTCCATTTACTACTATTGGACAATTAGTCATTTGGTTGTCTGATTATAGCTCAATGGACTTAGCTATTATCATCATTATTAAATCAGTTTTATCAACTAGTTTGGTTGCAGGAAAGGTTTTGCAAAATATAAGTTTTAAAAAGGATATTAGTGGGGGAAAATCCGTTTCACTAAGTGGCGCGGTCCCACTTAATATCAGTAAACTGAGATGTAACAGAATTATTCACACCAGACTTTATGTCTGACTCGAAGTTTTTGTTTCCCCTTAAACTCTCGGGTACTCAAAATTGATTTGAGTAGGCTGAGGGTTAAGGTTTTTGGGTATTTAAAATTTTGGAGAATAAAGCTTTCAGAGAAGAGCAGGTGGTTGACGGATAGAAAATTAGGATTCACAGGTTATTTTGTTTATTTTTCACTGTATGTATATATATATATATATATATATATATATTAAGTCGGATATGACTATATTTCTTTGAAAGACCAAGGAGACATCGCCATATGTCACTCTTGACGTATTTTGTAATGATTATGATTGATCTTTACTTGAGAAACGGATATGGGATTATGTAATTTGGATATGAATTTGTTCGAATGTTATTTTTAATCTGTGATTTTGTTCATATTTAAGTGCTTCTGATATTATTAATACCTTTAGCATTATCTTATTTTGTCACTAGAATTTAATACTATAGATGATTGCAGCATCTGTAGCGCTTAGCTTTTGGCGGCCTCTAGCTACAAGATGTTACAACTTGGTATCAAAGCATAGATTTATGAAAAACTTCAACTAAAAATGGGTTTTTAAAACATAATCCTAAAGAATTAGAGTAAGATTGGGGTATGGGATAATGCTATAGTAACGTACTTGTGTTTGTTATATATAAGTAAATGCTTTATCTCTAGCCTCCTGTCTTTGTTAGGGTATTTTTCCGTATCTCATCAGATTTGAATACAGATATGGAAGGAAGAAGAGGAATAGTTAACCCAGGAGGGGAAGGCACCAATGGGAATGCCAAGCTTAATGTGAGAAGAGGTCAAGGTCAGGCACAAGCAGAGAATGTGGGTGATAGAGTCCCACAAGTTGGAATGGAAGCTATGTATCGGTTTTTTAGGAATATGGCGAAGGTGGGAGTTGCAACTGGAGTGTGAGGAGGAAATGATGCAGGAGCAGAGGTTCTAGAAGTTTCGGTAGTTAACCATTTAGCTAAGCTCACTGGAGATTACACCAAGCTTGGAGGGAAGCCATTTGTTGGAACGGAAGATGTCATTGAGGTAGAGAATTGGTTGCTGCATTATGAGAAGATCTTTGTAGATTTTAGACTCAATGATGAGCAGAAGAGGAGGTTGACATCTAGATAGCTTTAGGGAGCATAAAGCTTTCGGAGAAGAGCAGGTGGCCGACGGATAGCATAATAATTTCGAGTCGTCAGTCGCGACATCCCTTCCAACAGTTGTGATCCCCTCACCCACGCTGCCGAGCATGTCTCTCCTCACGCACCATCGCTCAAACGTCTTTGCCCGCTATCGACCCCAGACGTCGAACCTACATCACCTCGTCCCCATAAACTCAAGCCAAAAATAACGACTTGAGAAACGGCTTCGATTTGAGGAATGAAATAGATTGAAACTGAAAGAAGAAGGAAGGAAGATTTCGGCTTCGATCGAACGACCCTATTTTTTTCTTAGTCATTTATATATATATATATATATATATATATATATATATATATGTATGTATGTATGTATGTATGTATGTATGTATGTATGTATATTTGAATGGGTGATTTTGAATATGTAATTAATCGGCTGAGAGAAGGGAAGAAAGAAAGCTCGATTTGATTGGTGAAAAGTTTGAACTTAAGCTGTTAATTTAAGGAAGAAGGAAGATGCCTTGCGTGATGAAAATGCCTTGCTACAGTGACCTACTACAGTGACTTAAAGGTGAAAGCAAAAGGCACTGAAGGAAAGAAGTTGACTTGAAGGGAATTTGACTGGTTAAACAACATATATTATATTTAAATTTAAATTTAAATCGTCTTGATTTGCGTAGCTTAAAATCTCGACCTCCCATCGAGGAATGCCACTAGGCGTTCATAATGTTATACCACCATACCGAACGCAATGGAAAAGGTTTCGATCCCTAATCCGATCGTATGGAGAAGATAGCTTTTTGGACCCAGTTATTTATATTAAATTTTGGATATAAATTTCAACGCGTTTATATCTCGTACGATCACACGACAACTCCAAATACTACAAAATTTGAAATTCGATAATAATACAATATTACGGATCCAATGAAGCTGGTTTCATCGAATACTAAGACTGTGCCTCGGAAGGCTATTTTAAACGTCGATTTAAATAATATATTTTTAGAACTAAACAAAGCACTTTCAAATTCAATTTTAAAAGTTAAATTGCCTTCAGTATTATTAATATAAATTTTACAAGCCTTTAAATTATTTTTAACAAGATTAAAAATCGAGTTATTTTACCTAATTTACAATTATTAAATTCAATAATTTAATTACCTAATAAATAGTTATATTTGAAATTCAAGTTAAAAACCGATACTTGGATATTTAAAATCAATTTAATATTCCAATTTCAAATATTCAAAATTCTGGGTCGTTACATTCCTCCCCCTTTAAAAGAATTTCGTTCCCGAAATTGCTAAGGTAGAAAGAATGCCCTAAACCCATTAACTTACTAAAACCCACTTAGTGAAAACTTGATATTCATTTTTTTCAAAACCTCTAACTTCAACCAAAAAAATTAGATTCAATTCCGACACCAAAATCCCTTTATTTCAATTCCAAGTTGAAATCAATTTGTAGTTAACAAAATTTTCAAAAACTTTCAAAAAAATTCTAACTCCCAAAATGTTCGAAATTTTTTTGCAGAGCCTCCTTTGTATGGAGGAGCTTTTGCAATTTGACAAGAGAGATAAATATATATATATCGACCCACACGGTCGGAAAACAAAAGTATTTCATATTTCCTATCTTTTATTGCGTAGGCGTACCTCTATTTAGCATTTTTAAGCAAGCGACTTATTTATTTAGCAATTTACGCGGTCAAAATCCAGCCAAACGACCTTTAGGTATCTGTACTTACTCAATTCAAATATGTAAGTGCCATATATAGGAAGTTTATTGACATTTAACTCATTTTCAATAGTTACATATGGATTTCATAAGCAATGCACCCAAAACAATTTCCATAAGCAATTTATAAGGTTTCAAAACTAATTCAGTTGCTTTCACTCGCTTTTCCTACCATTGGATTCAATTTAAGTGATCTACAACTCACTTGCTTATCTTCGATTCATTTTTAAATCCAAATAAACTCATATTCATATCAGTTGATTCCAAAATTAATTTTATTTGCTTCCATTAATTCATAGAATTTTATTTAATCCCACTTACGTCAAACGACAATTATTTCTATGCAATTTCGACGATATTCATGTGAATAAATATTTACTTAAGCTTATGTCCGTTTCAAATTGATTCCAACTCAATTTATATTAATTTCATTCCATTCTTAATCTATTCACAATCCATACATTCTCATTTCCATTTCATATCCAAATAGGTTCTATTTCAAAACCATTTTATTAAGCTCGAAAACATTCCACACTAATATATTAATAACCATTTTCCAAATTAATTTCAGCCACGCTTCCATTCAAAATATAAACTTAAGTCGTTTATTTTTTTTTCCAGGTTATTTCACTCCATAACTTAAGTCCATTATTTCTTGCACAAATTCTATTTCCATTTTGATTTGATTCTTATCCGATCAAATTCCATTTAATTCAATTAACCCATTCTCTTAATCCATTTTAAATTTTAATTCACCTTCTCAATTCATTAAAATAATATCCAAGGCTATATTTAACTCATTTATACTTATATTGGGTTTTATTTGCAACTCAAATCATTTCTATTTTAATCCAATTTCTTTTCATTCGACAACATTTCAATCATGTTTAATTTATTAACACCTCAGGTCGAATGTTATTTATAACTCGAGCTCATCTCCAAACCTTTTATTAACTCACAATCCAACTTCTATTTAACCAAATTGGGTTCCATTCCCATATTCCATTAACTATCTAATTAATTAACTTCCAAATTATAATTCAATATTTGACTTTTATTTCAAAAATCACTTTAACCATTTTGCTTGAGTTCAATCTAATTTATAATTCAAGTTTGGATTTCTATTTCATTTTCCAAAATAACAAATAAATTTATTTAGGCTTATTTATTTCACTTTTAGATTTTACAGGTCACACACTCATTAATTTTTTCACGCTTCCATCCATTTCCGATCAATCACATACATCTTTTATTTTTAACCCAAGACCATACCTTTATTAAGCCAAGTATACTTTTATTTCAAGCATTTCAGTTCTTTTGATAAACTATCGAAGTTTATTTATTCTAGTTCGATTTTATTCAACTTAACTCCAGTTAAATCTAGAATCATACTATTCTTTTGACTTCACATGATTCATTTGGATATTATTAAGTAGGACTTAATTTCATTTCAATTCTACTTCAACTTAATTCAAATCCAACTACGTCCATTTCAATTAAATTTTAGTTTTATTTCCCAATCTAATTAAATCTTTGTTTCCCAACTCAATCACATCTAAAATTTAATCCATCTAACTAATCTACTTCGCCAATTTATTTTTATTCTTTTCAAATTATCATCAAGTAAATTTCAAAAATTTAATTTTTCTATTTAATCCAAGTTAAATTCTCATTTTTAACTGTTAATTTTAATTCCAAAATTCAATATCATACTTTCCTTGGTTATATAAGCCATTTTAAATCTTTATAATCCTATTCAACTATAATATTATCATCCAAACACTTCAACTACATATATAACAATTTCAAAAAAGTTATTTCTTTTTACATCAAAATATATTTTTGGGTGAAATTATCACCCATTTTTAAACAATACTATGCCATTTTATCAAGTTCAAGTGTTTATAAACTCTTAACGAAGTAGTTGCATTGCTGACTCTATCTTTTAATATGCTCAAGCTCATTCTAGAGTACTACTGACTCTATCTTTAATGAGTAATCCCCACCAGAGCCAAAGTTCTCGCTTAACCTTCAGCTCTGATACCAAGTGTAATGGCCGGTGATTTTCGACTCTCGAAAATCGACATTTATACATTCACTATATAAACTGTCGAATATTCAAGTGCCGGAAATACCGAGTGATTAGAGTAAAAGAAGAAAGAGGTAGGAGAAGAAGATAAAAACAACATCAGAGTCTCACAATCGCAGCGGAACAAAATACAATATATAATAACAGCTTTAAATACAAAGAAATTTGTATTGTTGTGTGTGTGTGTGTGTATATATATATATACCATCATTAGAGTACAACAATCATCTATCACTTTGGACAGCTTATTATCCGTCCTTACAAAATGGAAATAATAATTCAAGTACGGAAGTACGCTTTTCCATCCAGCTCGTCTCTTGAGCTCCTTAGCTTCTTGTCCCGAATCTGTTCAACTCGGTCTGTCTCGAATATCATAATAAAAAAACACCCAAGTCAGTCTGGAAAACCAGTGTGATAAAACTAAACCAAATTAGATTATTATATTTTTGAAATCTTTTGAAACAAAGGTGTCTCGTAAGACCGTGCCACAAATAAATATGCCGGGTTTTTACCTTACGATAACCAAAACATTTTATCAAATTCGTCAGATATTATAATAGTGTCTATAGAAAGTAAAATAGAATCTAATTGAAATGCTTGCATCTCGTGTTATAGCAATAGTTGGGCACAATCAAAATTGTAAAGGCGCTTATTAGAGATTGGATTCCATATAATGGCAGGGCTATTGGGGTATCGTCCATCAAAAAACCTAGTCTAGATCAAAGTACCGAGGACTACTCTCGATCTCCTACAACACAAGACCGGAGCTGCCCCTTACTAGATGGTCTGAATAAGATCACCCCATGGTTGGAGTGACCAACCGCCACACAGCCGTGTTAGTCCTTGAGAGGATGGTTTTGATGATAAAAACCTTAGAATAGGATTATAAAATATAAATTCTAACATTATAGTTTAGAAATATATGCATATGCAGGATTTAACCATGCAGGTACCAAAAATGAAGACCGTACAGTATAGAGATTCAAGATATCAAGATTGAAGACTCATGAGTATTAAGAATATCAAGATTATCAAGAGTTCAAGATTTCAATAACAAGTAATTTAATTAGGAATTTTGTTAAAACTCATAGAAAAGCACTGCATCTTAAAATCCAATTTATTCATGGAATGGAATCCACGTCGAGCATGTTAAAGGGATGGAACCCTAAGTTGGATGGAACCTACGAAAAATCTAGTGGAACATTATTTCGTATTGGCTAACCTTTTATTCAAATGTTTTTACAAAATTATATCCTGTTTTCAAAATGATTTCAAAATCTTCCTTTTAAAAGAATCAAAAACATCTATCCTGATTTTAAATATTTTAGCCTCAAAATAATCTTTATTTTCAAAATCAAATTATCCTTGTTTTTAAACTATCTTTTAATAATAATATATTTAACTTTTAAATATTTATACTTCGATTTAAATATAAAATATAGTAAAATTTTATATATAACAAAATATTATTCTCTATGCTTATTTATGTATTTTAACTATAGTTAAGTATATTTATAAAGTTTAAAATAGTTTTAATACAAGATAGAAGTTATTTTCAAAGAAAAACAAATCACCAAAATTTTCTTTGGGATGTTGACATACCCAAGATACCCATGTCAACATAGTGGCAGTTGATTTCAAAAATTTGAATTTCAAAAGAAGTGTTTATTCGTCATATCCCTTCATGAATGGACATGGTTGTTCTTCTTCTATAAATAGGGGCTGTTTTGAACGTATTTCAATTCATATTTTTCTATTTTTCACTCTTCTTCTTCCACATTTCTTTATACATATTCTTACCATTACTCTACCGAAATAAACATTGAATCTAACTAGATCATTTCTAGCTTGATTCTCTATCACTATCTCAACAAGATCTCAGTGCTATTCAGAGTTATAGACTTCTTTGTAATCAATTTAGTGAGAAAAGGTATGATTGTAGCCTTGGAAATCAATCAAGTAAAGGTGTGACTGTAGCCTAGGAAATCAATTGGGTGAACTTGTTGCCCCAGAAATCAAGTATCTCTACCAAGAGGATTGTGAATCTGGAGGGTGTACCTCGTAGCCATGAAATCAAGGGTGTAATATACAATTTCTTTCGAAAGGAAATCCGTACTTGTGTGAGGGACTGGATGTAGGGTAACTCCGAACCAGTATAAAATCCGGTATGTTCTTTCCTTTACTGCTTTTACTTTATTTCTACATCTATGTTTGTTTCTGTGATCATATCTATGTCTGAATATTGCATACATTTGTGTTCAAATTAACAAAAACTCAAAAATATTTAGTAATGCCTTTAAACACCATCCACCCCTCCTCCTCCTCCCCCCCCCCCCCGCTAGTGTTAATCCTAGCCTTAAGATCTGTATTCCGCATTTCTCACAAGCCGAAATAAAAAGGGACCTCTAGATAGGGGAAAACTTACCCTACTTGGGTGCTACCCACTTAGCCTTGCTGCACCTCCCCTGTTTTACCCATTCCCGATTGATGAGGCTCGAGGCTATGCGTTACCTTTTCAGCACACATTCACTTAGAATGCTCACCGTCCTCCAAAGATGATGGTCTGATAGCATTCATTCATACAAGATGCTCTAGGTCTGGAACAACCGAATCACGATCTTCGTGATCTTTATGGTCTTCATTCGTAAACGTTTCAAACCGGATTGAAGTGGTTTTCGTATAATTAAATCTGATCTCGGTCTTTTCGAAATGGTCGGCGCATTGGCCAATATTGATAGTCGGTTATTTAACTATCAAATAACATTCGCAAGAAACCAATTAGGCCTTAAATAATTGTAATTACCCACAAATCCATACCCCTTTGAGTCGACAACATTCTCCATTAGTTCAACTCAAAGTGGATGGAAATACGAACCATTAGGGTTAAAGAAGAAGAAGTTAGAAGAAGAAAATAGAAAACATCGTCAGAATCTCACAATCGCAGCGGAACAATATATAATAGATAACAACATATTTTATACAAAAAGTACTATTATACATTACATCATCCGAGTACCACACAAATCAACAACATAATTCAGGACAGTCACAATAACTTGCCCTCCCAAAAATTGACTATGCAGCAAACCATACACAGCGGAAAATACATCAAAATACGTGTGATACGTCTCGCCATCCAGCTCGTCTCCTGAGCTCCATAGCATCCTATCTTTTATATTATAATACTCAGTCTAACCCGAGCATTATAGAAAAATAACACCTGAGTCAGTCTGGAAAACCATCGTGAGAAAACACACTCAATTGGATTATTAAAGTTTTCAAAATCCTTTGAAATCAAAGGTATCTCGTAAGACCACGCCACAAATAAACATGCCGGGTTTTTACCTTACGATAACCAAAACATTTTTATCAAATGCGTCTGATATTATAAAAGTGTCTATAGAAAGTAAAATAGAATCTAGCAGAAATGCTTGTATCTCATTTTTCAGCAATAGTTGGGCACAATCAAAACCATACAGGCGCTTATTGGAGATTGGATTCCATACAATGGTAGGGCTATTGGGGTACCGCCTGTCACAGTACCTAGTCTAGATCAGAATACCGAGGATCCACCATGATCCCCTGCAACAGAAGACCGGAGCTACTCCTTACTGGATAGTCTGAATAAGATCACCCGGCGATTGGGATCAGCAATTTCCCACACAGCCGAAATAAAGGGACATTTAGACAGGGATGACCTTACCCTAATTGATTGCTAGCCACTCAGCCCTGTTGCACCTTCTCTGGTTTAGCCATTCCCGGTTGATCAGGCTCAAGGCTATGCGTTACCTTTTAGCACACATTCACTTAGAATGCTCATTGTCCCCTTTACGATGTTCTGATAGCATTCGTCCATACAAGTCTGTTTCCCGTCCGAACGGAATCGAATGCACTAATCCTACTACACCCATTTTGGAATCACCCTCGGGATTAGTAGCGTTTAGCCCTTGCACTTCACTGCTCCATCTTCGACTCCAAGCTCTTGTCTTTCTCACGAAAACGTTCAAACCGGATCGAAGTGATTTTTGGGAAATTAATCCTGATCCCGGTCTCTTCGAAACGATCAATGCATTGGCCAATATTGATAGTCGATTATTTATATCATATAACATCAACAGCACCCATCAGATTTAAATAATTTCCCTAATTATTTGTCACAAAAATATCTTCCCAAGATATTATGTTCATGTTTCACTACTTTGAAAATAGTTGCAAATCTCTTTTCATTCTTGCGGAAAAAATTCCAACCAACTGTTTATTTCCACAGAAAACGCCAAATATTATTGAATTAGATTTTTAAACAAATTAAATCACTTATCCAAAAATATATACGTAAAACATTTTAAAATAAAACTACTTAAAAGACTTTATTCAACATAAAGGTTATGAAATTCTGTACTAATTTTTCAAATAATTTTTTTTAACCAAACTACTTTAAAAAATAAAGCTACTTTATAAAATATAAATGTTTAATAATTATCTTTTAAATCATAATACCAATTTAACCTTTAAAAAATTATTATTATAACTAACTAATTAGTATTATAACTAACTTAATAAATATTTACCTTTAAAATTTTAAACAACTTAATAATAAATTTCTCAAAAAACGTTCTTTTAAAACCAACTTTAAAACTTTTAACTTATACTTAAAAATCTGCTTTACTTGGCTTTTTCAGGAAAATACACTTTCCATTCCAATATAGTCCATTTAATTAATTAATAAATCCTTCTCGATTTATCCATATCTAATTTACGCCCCAAACCTATAAATATAATTTCCACAATTTTAAAAATAAACCACTATTTATTTTTAAACAAATCACCCTTTCCTTATAAATTCCCATCCTGAATTTATACTTCCAAATTATCCTCAGATAAATATTCCACTTTATTTATAAACCCTGTTTATGAATTTCACAATCTCATTCTCCGTAAATCACAGTTTCAACAATTAGTCGGCTTTCAAATCGATTTCCAAAACCAACTCCATTTTAAAATAAATTCCTTTAAATACCCTTTAATTCCATATTCACTCCTTTATTTAGATTTAAAATCTTATTTAAATTTGAAATATTAATTTCATACTTAATTTCAAAATTCTCCCTTTATTTCTCCCAAACCATTTTAAATCCCGAATTTAAAATAAATTCTTCAATTTTTGAACAATATAACTTAAGTTCTCAAAATTCATTTATCCCCATTTATTCAAAATCATTTTCCTATACTTGGAATTTATTCTATAGGATTTTAAAATTCAACCTTTTATTCTTTTCCAAAATTCATTCTTTCAATTTATCATATTCCTTAAAATTATTTTACTTAAAATTCTCACTTTTATTTTCCTTCAAAAATCTCATTTTTATATTTCTAATATCTTAAAATACCAAAATATATTCAGTCAAATCATAGCATTCAATAATTTCAATTACCAATATAATTTATCATAAATTATCAAATAATCATATCACAGAATATGAAATAAATTCAACATTTTTGAGGAGTCCAGTTGGATCCCTCCAACTTATTTTTCTGCATCCACAGATGTTAGCACAATATAATAATACCAATCCCACTTCGAGGGGGACATCATGGTATAAAAGGGCCATCCGCTATTATGCGGTGTGCATAGGGTCTTATTCGCTATATAATGCGGGAATATCAATCACTCCAATATATATATATATATATATATATATAATATCACATCCAAACTGATAATAAATTTTCAATTCAAGCAATTAACTAATAATTTAAATTTTAACTATCTAAATTAACCGATAATCCAATTTGAGTGAGATTAACTCGCCTTTGATTTGATTGTTTGTAATCCACTCCAATCTCGCCTCGGTTTCCCATTTTGACCTTGCATAAACATTTGGTAAAACCAGACAAATCAATTACCATTTAATAATTTAACTTATCCAATAATTTAATTAACTAGTGATTTAGTTCTAAACTAATATTTTATATATATATATATATTTTCGCATATATATATGTATGTATGTATGTATGTATGTATGTATGTATATTTATATTAAAACAGAATTTCTTTATAAGTCTTACTGTAAAAATATATTTTTCTTTTCTGTAAATAACAAGAACAGTACTTTTTATTCACTGTAAACTTCTCCATAAAAATCTTGGTTTTTAAAAAAAAAAAATTCCTGCATGTATATCAAAATTTCCTACTCTATATATATATATATATATATATATATATATATATATATATACATACACTAAAATTAAACGAAACGGCTACCTCACTATTTCCAGTCATCGAACCCACGCTAAACTCCAAACCGCCTTGTCTTGCCCTACGCGCTGCTGCCATCAACATCAAACAACAACAAAATACTGGATAGTTATGACAACTTGTCCACACAAAGCTAAATATACAGCATACCAAACACAGCGGAAATAAGATAGATACGTGATATTTGAAAGTCAAGTCAAACTAACTTTCAAATATTTAAAATCAATTAAATATTCCAATTTCAAATATTCAAAAATTTTGGGTCGTCACAATAATTTTCCTAAATTATTTATCTCAAAATATCTACTCAATATATTATTCCCATATTTCAACATTTTGAAAAAAATAGTTTCCAATCCACTTTTATTCTTTTAGAACCAATTCTTAACCTTTGTCCGACACTTAGAATGTTTTCTTCACTTCATTTTATATTCAATACTTGAAAAATATTTCTCTTATTTTCTTTTTCTTTCCTAAATATCATATACAACTCTATTTGTAAACTTTCAAACTCATTTCATACGAATTCTAAAATTTCCAGAATCCCTTTGTCGATTCCTTTTAATATTTCCAAAGCCGTTTATACTAATTTAAAATTCCTTTTTCACTTCTAATTCCCTTGTGAACTTTATTTCACCTTTTGAAGTTCGCTTATTTTTGGCTTTATAAATTTATTTAGATTTCCATAATACCACTATTTCTTCTAAATCTTATTTGATTTTATAAACTTAGCTTCCCATCTTGAGAGGATTTATAACTTGAATTTTAAAACACTTAAAAATATGTATAAATAAAAATAATGGTTTATTTTCAAAATATGGGTTTAGATAGATTAAAAATATCAATATCTCAAAAGTATTAAAGTTCAAAGTTCATATCCAGTTGCTAATTAATTACAAAATTGGTTTATAAAATTAGAGTTTATCTCAAACAAAGTTTATTTATACAAAATCCAATATTCCCCATTTCCATTTATAAAATCCTCTTGATTTTTATCCCATTGATCCTATCCAAATTTATCACCATTCTCATATTTGAAATATATTCCATTATTCCACAACTCGATATAAGTTCACACCATTGACTTATATTTTCAACATATCCACTGATATCATTTTATCTCATTTATAAACCTCGTTTATAAATTTATAAACTCCCAGAGTTTTCACTTTTATTTATAAAACCAATTCTTTATTTATAATTCCATTATAAAATTTTAGCCTTTGAAATTCTATTTTATTTCAAATCCATATATCGATTCCAATATCCCATCCAGTCCTTAATATACAATTTAATTTCAAGTCTTTACTTAACAATTTAAAAATTGTTAAGTAATACCATGTTTGCCTATATATTTCTTTATTCTTCTTAATTCCCTTTTTCATAAATCAAATTTTAAATATAAATAATTTCTTTCAAATTTTCCTTTTTAAATTCCTTTGCTTAATTATTATGGTATTTAAAAATATCCAATTTCAATTCATAAGCTATTTGACATTTAGTAATTCAATTCACATACATTCCATATCAATTTATCTATCACATCATATATCACGTATATATGAACAATCAATATTCTTGAGGAATCCTGTTGGATCCCTCCTACCTGTTTTCCCTGCGTCTACATATGTTAGTTAACAAATAAAATACCAATCTCACTTCGGGGGGGTTATCGCGGTATATAGGGTCATCCGCTATTATGCGGTGCGCATAGGGTCTCATCCGCTATATAATGCGAGAATATCAATCACTCTAATATATATACTACTATATATAATATCATCCAACAGAAAATTATTTAATCCATCCAAGCACATCTAATGATTTAAATTTAATTGTTTAAATTATACCATGGAATCCAAATGAGTGAGAAAATCTCACCTTTATTATTGTTTGCAATCTGATCCAATCTTGACTTATTTCTCCATGATTTTAGACCTTACATAAACATTTATACGGTTTACTAATATTCAAAATAATCGATAAATCAATTACCATTTTATAATTTAATTAACTAAAAATTTATTTTGAACTAAAAATTTTCCTTTTAAAAATCTTTTAGTAACTAAAAATAATTAAATAAGTTAACAAAACAAGTTAATCACTAAATCCATTATTAAAAACTAAACTAGTAAGTTTAAAATGTATATATGTATATTTATTTTATTTTATTTTATTGAAAACATATATACTTATAAAAATAATCTATATTACCATTTAAAGTTTCTATTTTTCCTAAGTCTTATCTACATAAATATATTGTTTCTGTACTGCATATATTAAACATATATGTTATATTTTTCCTAGATATGCTTATATTTATATTTCTTCTCTGAAAATGACAATACAGTAAGAAAATTACTGTGTAAAATTTCCTTTTTAATATACATATAGATTTTGTAAAAACAGAAATCTGGTTTTAATATTCCTTTCTCTGCATAAACCTACATATTATTAAATTTGAATCGTAAAAAATGAGAATAAAAATAAACTACTGGTATACCTCACGGACCCGCTCCACTCCTCCCTCGCAACCTACCGTCCCTATCCCGACTGCGGCCTCAACATCATGCGCATGCAAACCCACTCGAGCCCCCATCACCAACCCTAAATCCTGCTGCTCCACTATCATCGGTTGCTGCTACCACAACGACCATCGGGCCTGCCTATCGCGAGTCGTCAGTCACGACATCCCTTCCAACGATTGTAATCCCCTCACCCACGATGCCGAGCATGTCCCTCCTCTCACGCCATCGCTCAAATGTGTATGCCCGGTATCGACCAAAGACGAAAAACCCACATTGCCTCGTCCTCATAAACTCGAGCCAAAAATAACGACTTGAGAAACGACTTCGATTTGAGGAACGAAATCGATTGAAACTGAAAGAAGAAGGAAGGAAGATTTCGGCTTCGATCGAACGACCCAATTTTTTCCTTAGCCATATATATATATATATATATATATATATATATATATATATATATATATATATATATATTTGAAAAGATTAACCGCCTCGTTAAAAACCTGAACCTATACCCGACGTGAGTATAGGACAGGGAAAAAGAGTGCGGCGCTTTATTAACATCGCATTAACAAAGCATATACAATGTTCAGAATATGTACAAATATAACCGAAGAATACTGCAACCAACATTTTGACTATGAAGACCCAAAACGCACGACATGAAACATCACAATTGAAAACAAAAAAGAAAAACAGACACAAGCCCCCACCAAAATGGAACTCAAATGCTCTTCACCTTCACCATAAATGAAGACAAAATCGATCAATTAATCCCCTACCACATTGATACTCCACCGATCTAAAATACGAATACTTCTATCGGAGCTAGCCTTCAACTTCTTCACTTTTTTAATCAAAAGCTTCAGATCTACTTCAATATATTTCCAACGTTCCGAATTCGTGAACTTTCGATTCTCATGAAGTCTTCTATTTCGTTCTTACCAAATGTGGTAAATGATGGTAGAAAAGCTAGCAAAAGCCAAAGCAGTAGCCAGATCCGCTGCAGCAAAATGAGTAGAAAGTAATTGAATTCCTTCTTCCACAGTAAACGAGCACGGCGGAGGTAATTCCAAACTTTTACAACATGTACTCCATAGAAACGAAGAGTATGGACATGCAAAGAATAAGTGTGAGTGATTTTCAGTAAATTGGTTACAGAGTAGACAATTTGGATCGCAATTGTATCCCCAGTCAATAAGTTTATCTCTAGTAGGCAAGCGATTATTAATTGCTTTATAGGCAGTTAATGACATTCTAGGATTATTGATTTTGTGCCATATAATCTTGCCCCACTCTACATTAGGATAATGATCTCTAACTGTATTCCACGCAGAATTGAAACTAAAACCTTTTAAATCTCTCGTCCATTTCCAGTAATCTGACTTATCTGTGGCTTCTATTTGGACTTTTGATATTTTATTACTGAGTTGTTTAGTGAAGGGAATTAGATTCAAATTAAAAATGCCATCTTGGATGATTGATGAAACTTTGTCATTTGCATGTCCATAGAGATGTAAACTGTCCCATCCAAGAATAGTAACCATACTTTCACTATTGATCCATGGATCATGCCATAGAAGCGTGTTTCTCCCATTAATAATGACTCTGGATATATTATTACGAGCTAACTGCCTGTGTTTTAAAATAGATTTCCATGTACATGAGGCATTGTTATCAATCTCCATAGACCAGAACTGCTTGTTTTCACAGTATCTTTTGCTCATCCATCGTGACCACATATTATTAGAATTAATAAAATGCCAGAGGAGTTTAAGACTAGATGCCTTCCTGATATCCATAAAATTTCTCAAGCCAACACCTCCTTCAGATTTAGGACGGCATAATGTATTCCAAGCAATTTTGTGAACTTTTCCGTTCCATATAAACTTAGCACACAGTCTATTTAATTTGTCAATAGTAGCCATAGGAAGCTGATAAACCATCATCCAGTACAGAACTATAGGAGTAATTACAGTATGTATTAATTCAATTCTCCCAGCCATGGATAATAGTTTACAATCCCAGCCATTCAACCTTTTGTTAATATTATCAAATAGAGTTCCACAGTCAGAGGAATGCAGATAGTTATGGGATAGAGGCACGCCAAGATATTTAATAGGAAGTTTATTTTCTTTCATGTTAAGAATTTGCATAATTTCTTGTTTGTTTGTTGTGCCTTTACTAAAATATAGTCTAGATTTGCTACTGTTGATATTCAATCCCATATATGTTTTGATAATCTTCAGACATTTGCTGATCACCTTGGCACTTTTATTAGATGCCCTAACAAAAATCATCAAGTCATCTGCATACAGAAGGTGAGTAATGGCCGGTTCAAAATTGAACACAGGAATCATGTCCTTGACCTTATAAGCCTTCAGCATCAAAATAGAGAAAAATTCCATAGCCATACAAAATAAATACGGAGATAACGGATCACCTTGTCTAATACCTCTATTGCTGGAAATAAATCCTTTAGGAAAGCCATTTATCATTATAGAGAACGTAGGAGAAGTTATGCAATTGTGAATTAATTTGACCAATTTCCCAGGAAAACCCATTTTTTTGAGCATATGGCATATAAATTCTCTATTGACCATATCATAAGCTTTATGTAAGTCTAACTTTAGACACATCTTACCAGCACCTTTCCGATTGAAAAATCTTACTTGTTCATGAGCAAGCAAGATATTTTCATATATTACTCTTCCAGGAATAAACGCAGATTGTGACTCCGATATAAGATAACAAAGAAAAGGCTTGATTCTATTGCATATAACTTTAGCAATAATTTTATAAATAACATTACAGCATGCTATAGGCCTATAATCAGCAAGAGTATTGGGATTATTAATTTTAGGCACAAGAGTAATAAAATTATGATTCACACCTTTGTCTAGTTTGCCAGTAGAGAAAATCTGGTTAATCATGCTCGTCAGGCTACATTTTAACTCATTCCAATGGATTTTATAAAATTTTGCAGAGAAACCATCCGGGCCTGGACTACTATTGTCAGACATGGAAAAAATGGCTTTGCGGACTTCATCAGAGCAAACATTACTGGTAAGGAACTCTCTCCCTTCATCATTGATACGACAAGTGCAATTTATATCAGGAAAATTATTATTCAATACTTCACCATTAAAGATCTGATTAAAATATAAGATAGCTTCCTTTTCAATAGTGACAGGATCATGTACTAATTTTCCTTCAGTAGATAAGATGGCATTAAGATTGGAACTATGTCTCCTCATAGTCATTTTAGAATGAAAAAATTTTGTGCATGCATCACCTTCTGTGAGCCAGTCCACCTTTGCCTTTTGAGTTGCATTAAGAAATTCAGTTTTATTTTGTTCTTTCCATTTTTTATATGCTGCCATTAAATTGTCGAAAGCCATAGTATCTTCTGGATTATTGTCCACATTTTTAAGTGCTGTAGTGTACTCCTGTTCCAATTCTTTCATAATTTTACCATCTAAGCTCCTTCTGGAACTCCAATCCTTTAGATAAAATTTGCACGCTTTTAATTTCTGTCTGAAAATATGTAAAAGAGAGCCTCAAAATTTAAATTAAAAGCATAAGAGACACAATCCCCATAACCTTCTAATAAATTCCATGTATTAACATATCTGAATGGTTTTCCTACAATAGATGAAGAAATATTTATGAATTTAAGACAGATTGGAATATGGTCACTAATGGGATTGGAGATTCCAAAGCATACTAAATTGGGGAATTTTTCCAGTAAAAGATCATTGCATACGATTTTGTCAATTTTTGTAGCCACTCCCTTTTTCCTCCAAGTGTAATTGAAGCCTGGAATAGGAAGTTCAACCAATCCTGAATTAAACATACAATTTTTAAGACCTTCTATCTGACTGAAAGGAACAGAATTGCCACCTTTTTTATCTGTGGTAGAGAGAATGTTATTGAAGTCACCTATCAAGCACCAAGGCAAATCAGTATAATAGGATTCTTTAGCTAGAGCATTCCATAAAAGTTCTCTGTCTTTAAGGAAATTACTGGCATAAATAAAAGAGATTTTCATATGTAGCCCTCCAGAATTTACAATATTTAAAGACATGTGTTGATAGGACATATGAGTGAGCTCGACTTTCCAGGTAGAGTTATTCCAAATTACTAGAATTCTACCTTTGCACAAACAAATATTATTATCCAGTGAAGACCAGCTATTATTCAACTTGTTCATAAGTTTTTGTTTGGCTTCGTTATTGAGTTTGTTCTCTAGCAAACCAACCATAGTTGGTTTATGAGTTATTAGAAATTTAAATACAGCCGTTTGTTTTTCAGCGGCATTTAAACCTCTAACGTTCCAGGCTATTATGGTCATTTGATTTTAGAGAGGCTCCTAGTTTGTCTTTTAGGAGGAGCAGTATTAGTAGTATTATTATCTTCAACCTTTTTTTTTATCTTTTTTTATTTAAATCATCTATTTCCTTTATAAATTCCTCATTTACCTCAATAAAATGTTCGACATTCATAACAGGATCTTGCTTCAACATGGGGTTATCATCCACTGCAACATGGTTTAATAATTCCTCGTCAGAGTCATTTAAATCTTCGACAAGTCCTTCCCCTGAATTAAGAAGACATCCAGGTGTTTCCTCTTGAACCTGCTCATGATTCCCTTTGATTTTAAGCTCATTCAATTTGATACTTTGTGGCATATATGTTGCAGTTCCAGAAGTAGATGCAGTACTATCTCCTATGTTATGAACTTCTTGAATTGTTAGTGGAGTATTATCTATTATATCAGGTTGTTCCATCGCTACAAATTTGGCCTTTGCAGCAGCTTTCTCTGCTTGGATTTGGGAATTGCAATCCATAACTGGTGAAATACTACGAGAGTTTGTAAAATTATTGCTGGAAGCATTTGAGTTTTCTAACGTCTGTACATAATTATTTGTGGCTTGTTGTAATATATTAATAACTTCAACACTGTCATTTCCATTGTTTAGATGATAAGAGCCCGCTTCAATTTCTGGTGGTACACACACTGTAATGCAAGGAGCATTTGGATTTTCTTTTATCTGTAACTTATTTTCTATGGCATGTTGTACACCATCTTTGTTGTTTCCATTTTTTGGCTGTGAACAGACAGCTTCAATGTCTATTCTTGTATTGTGTAATTCATTATCAATATTCGTTTGGGCCTCAATACTATTGAATGCATTTTCTTTTGCTGTTTCCTCTCGTTCATTACAAGTAGCATTAATTTTTGGAATCCATTTACTATTATGTTTGATTTTACATAGATCAGTGGAATGTCCAAAAATTTTGCAATCCTTACAGAATATTGGTTTGTAGTCGTAGCTAACTGAAATTTGGAGTTCTTCGCCATTATGCATTAATACATCAATATTATTTGGAAACCCGTCTTCTGCAGATATTTCAATTAACACTTTAGCATATGCTATTCTAGATTCATCCGCCATGATTTTGTCCATCTTCAATGGTTTACCCAGGACACTGGCTATAGCACTAATCGCTTCCTTATCCCATAAATCCAGTTCAAGGTTATGCAATTTCACCCAGATTGGCATAGTAGATAATAAATCTCTGCTAAACCTCATACCTGCCTGCCACTTCTTGAGAATTATAATACGATTATCAAATAGATATGGACCTCCCTTTAACACATTTTCACAGTCCGAGGCGTCTACAAATCTGATAATAAAAAAACCATTATCTCGAGCCAACAGATTAAATTGTTTTTTTGGTTTCCAACTACGTTCAATATACGCTTTCAAATGAGTATGGTAGGGTCTAGAGCCATAAATATAGAAAATTATAGAATTTTTCCATTTATCTGCAGCTCTTTTATTCATTTCTGAATCAAATAATGCCTGTTTTTTCTGATTTAACATTAGTGGTTGTATGAATTTTAAATCAACTAATTCTTCAGATCTACCAAATCCACCATCAGCAGCATTCCTCCATTCTATATTGCGACCTTCAGCCAAACCAGTTTTTATCCTATTCCAATCAATTGTTCGCTCACCAATATTTTTACGAAAATTTGTAGGATTAGAGGTTGTATTCGAATTATATCGCATCTCAGAAATGCCTATGTTACTGTTGTTCTTTTGAGCGCCTGCTTTACTGGAATTTCGATTGACCTCCGAATTCTTCAAGTTTTCAGAACCTGCTATTAACATACGATTGACGACTTTCTCAGATCTATACGAAGAAGATTCCCGACCATTTATCCCAGATCCGCCATCCTTATTATTGTGGAAAGTTACTGCCGATGAGCGATTAGGGATTAAAACTGGAACCCTAGCTACCTCAACTAAGTGAGATCTGATTTCTGCGTGGGATTCCTTATCTGGAGGACGAGAGAGAGAGTTGAGATCGCCTTGAAATTTTGAACCACCAGAGACCGCCATGAAAAAAATATGTTAGTTTGATTATTTTACTTTATATATATATATATATATATATATATATATATATTAACAAGTGATTTTGAATATATAATTAATCGGCTGAGAAAAGGGAAGAAAGAAAGCTCAATTTAAGTGATGAAAAGTTGAAACCTCGGTTGTTAATTTAAGAAAGAGGGATGATACCTTGCGTGATGAAAATGCCTTGCTACAGTGACCTAATACAATGATTTAGAGGTGAAAGCAAAAAAGCACTGATGGAAAGAAGTTGACGTGAAGAGAATTTGACTGGTTAAACAACATATATTATATTTAAATTTAAATCATCTTAATTTGCGTAGCTTAACATCTCGACCTCCCATCGAGGCATGCCGCTAGGCGTTCATAATGTTATACCACTATTTCGAATGCAATGGAAAAAGTTTCGAGCCCTAATTCGATCGTATGGAGAAGATAGCTTTTTGGACCTAATTATTTATATTGAATTTTCAATATAAATTTCTGCACAATTTATATATCGTACGATCACACAGCAACTCCAAACATTACAAAATTTGAAATTCGATAATGATACAATATTACAGATCCAATGAACCTGGTTTTGTCGAATTCCGAGACTGTGCCTCGGAAGGCAATTTTAAACGTCAATTTAAACAATATATTTTTAAAACTGAACAAAGCACTTCCAAATTCAATTTTAAAAGTTGCATTACCTTCAGTATTATTAATATAAATTTTACAAGCCTTTAAATTATTTTTATCGAGTTTAAAACCCAAGATTCACAATTTTACCCAATTTTCAATTATTAAATTTTATAATTTAATTACCCAATAAATGGTTATATTAGAAATTCAAGTTAAAAACTGAAATTTGAATATTTAATGTCAATTAAATATTCCAATTTCAAATATCCAAATTTCTGGGTCGATATAGTAGCTTTATTCTAGTGGAATGGTGTGATAGTGGTAGCGGATGAGGAGACTATGACCTGGGAAGATTTCAAGGGAAGGTTCCAAGAGAGATTCATGTCAGCAATGGCACAGTCGACTCTGATTATAAAGTTTGTTGAATTAGAGCAGGGAGTGATGTCTATTTTAGAGTATGCTAGAAGGTTCGAGGAGTTGGCCAGATATGGGTATGCTTCAGTGGATACAGTAATAAAGAGGAATGAGAAGCTTATAAGGGGTTGAAGCCTGAGTTAGCTAGGGCAACATTACCTCATATTAAAGATCCTTCTGATTTTGTAGTGGAGATGGCATTAAGGCATGAGGAGTTTCTTGATTATATAGAGAAGAGTAAGGCTAAAGAAGTCCAGGTTGGGCAAGGTCAGAAGAGGAAGTTCTTTCCTAAGAAAGGTGCTCAGAAGGGTGGAGCAGCTAAGAAGGGAAATCTAAGATTGTCCATTTCAAGTGCAACAAGAAGGGGCACTTTACTAATGAATGTCGTGCTGGAAAGGCGAAGGAAGTGGCTGGGAGGAAGAATGTTAGGTGTTTTAACTGCGACCAGATAGGCCACTATAAGAACCAGTGAAAGGAACCCTCAAAAGATGGAAAAGGAAAAGTGTATGCATTGGAGCCTGCTAATTCAAAGCCAAAAACCTAGAAGAAGGGAAAGGTTGTTTTAGGAGGTACGCTTCAGATTCATGGTATGTCTGTTAGCATTCTATTTGATACAGGTGCATCGCATTCTTTTATATCTAGATGTTTGATAGATCAGTTTAACCTAAAACCCACATATTTAGTTACTTCCTTGTGGGTTGCGAATCCAATAGGAGGGTATGCAACTCTAGGGTTGAGGTGTAACCAATTAAAGTTTGACTTGTTAGGTCATGCTTTTGTTTGCAGTTTTCATGTGTTTGATTTTGTGGGGTTCGAAATTATTCTTGGATGGATTGGTTAAGTGGGTATGATGCTATGATATTTTGCCAAGATAGGAAAATATCGCTTGGACACCCAGATTGTAGCGATAGGATTGTTTATATCATAGAAGATTCCTATGGTGAGATGAAGGCGTTGTTGGGTGCTATGGAATCAGAAGATGAGTTGAGTCGAGTTTTCGTGGTTAGAGAATTTGCAGATGTATTTGAGCCTGTAGTTGGATCGCCACCGAAATGAGCCATTGAGTTTCGAATAGATTTGGTTCGGGGAGCAGAATCAGTGAGTAGACCACCAAGAAGGATGACCCCTTCAAAGATGAGGAAGTTGAAAGTGCAGTTGGTGGATTTAGAAGGCAAGAGTTTTATCAGGCCAAGTACTTCGCCTTGGGGAGCAACCGCAGTGTTTGCTAAGAAGCCAGATCGATCATAAGGCTATGTATCGATTATCATAGGTTCAACGAGAGGACGATAAAGAATCGATATCCATTGTCGAGGATTGACGACTTGTTCGACCTCGCAGTTGGATTTGGCGACAGGTTTCCATCAGCTTAGAGTAGCAGAGAATAGTATCTTTTAATGGCATTTAAGACCAGATACGGCTCATATGAATGGTAAGTTATGCCATTCGGACTGACTAATATGCCATCTTTCTTTGCGGATTTGATGAACCGAGTTTTCCAAAAGCGCTTGGATATGTTTGTATTGGTTTTCATAAATGATATCATGTATACTCTAAGGATGAAAGGGGATATAAAGTTCATCTTAGAGTGGTGCTTGAGACGCTGAGGCAGCATCAGCTGAAAGTGAAGTTTTCGAAGTGTCGCTTCTGAAAGAAGAAAGTGAAGTTTCTTGGTCATGTAGTCTCGGAGGAAGGGTTGTCAGTGGATCCGACTAAGATTGAAGCGGTGAATAGTTGAAAGGACCCGAGACAGTGACAGAGATAAAGAGTTTCCTTGGGTTGGCTAGTTATTATCAGAGGTTCATTAAGGATTTTTTGCGGATAGCGGCACCGATGACTAAGCTAACGAGAAAGGATGTGAAGTTTGTGTGGATCGATAAGTATGAGAAAGCATTCTAGAGTTTGAAACACTTATTGACCCATGTGCCTGTGTTGGTTATTCCAGAAGGGAATCAGTATTTGGTGGTTTATAACGATGGATGTGGAACCGAATTAGGAGATGTGCTGATGCAGAGGGGTAAAGTGATTGCCTACGCTTCTAGACAGCTTACACCGCTTGAGGTCAAACATCAGACGCTTGATTTAGAATTGGCTGTAGTTATTATTTATTTGAAGGTGTAGAGACATTACCTTTTGAGAGAGAGGTTGAGTTTTATATAGATCATAAGTCGCTGAAGTATTTGGTCTCTCAGAAGGAGAGGAACATGAGACATCAGAGGTGGTTAGAGTTTATCGCTGCTAATGATTTTGGGATTGATTACGCACCACGGAAAGGCACACAAGGGTGAAGACACGCTTAGTAGGAAACATCATATGTAATTTTGGTGGTGATTGCTGAGTGGAAAGATTTAAAAGCATTAGCTGGTAGCAGAGTGCAGTGGAGATCTGAGGCTGGGTCTAGTGGAGATACAGTTGTATTATCTTGTTTGGAAGTTCAACCAGTGATGATCAAAAGGATTGCTTCTAAACAGATAGAGGATCCAGTGTTAGCTCAACGAATCAGGAAGTTAAAATATGGAACCGCGTGCGATGACTTGAAAGATTTCAATCTTGACTAGAATGAGTGGTTGAGAAAGAAAGGACGATTATGCGTTCCGAGTGTAGGGAACACAAGAAATAAATCTTGGAGGAATGTCATCGTTCGAAATTCTATACTCATCCAGGAGGTGCTAAGATGTATCAGGATATGAAGAGAAGTTTCTTCTGGGAAGGTATGAAGTGGGATATCGGTTTATGTGTAAAGCAGTGCTTGAATTGCTTGTAGGCAAAGGTCGAACACCAGAAGCCAAGTGGGTTGCTTCTGCCATTAGATATTCCTGTATGGAATTGGGATTCTATTTCCATGGATTTTAGTTACGGGTTGCCAAGGTCGAACAAAGGAAATGATAGTATATGGGTCATAGTGGACAAACTGACCAAGAGTTCCCATCTCGTTCCAGTTAAGTCAACCAAAACAGCACATGTATTAGTGAAATTGTTTATGAAGAATGTGGTTAGACTGCATGGAATTCCTAGTAGCATAGTTAGTGATAGAGATTCCTTATTCACTAGCAAGTTCTAGAAGAGTCTACAGGAAGTTTTGGGAATCAAGCTCAAGATGAGTACCGCATCGCAGACAGATGGGCAAATGGAAAGGGTTAGCAAAATCTTGGAAGATTTGTTAAGAGCTTATGTTCAAGATTTCGGAGATCATGGGAAGACCATCTACATTTAGTCGAATTTTCGTATAACAACGGTTATCAGACTAGTACTAGGATGGCACCAGTTAAAGCATTTTATGGATGGTCATGCAAATATCCCTTATGTTGGTTAGAGACTAGGAATAGGTTGGTTCTTAGTCTAGAATTGAATAGAGAAGCTATAGAAAAGACTAAGGTCATTCGGGTTAGAATGTAGGAGGCTCATTCTAAGCAGAAAAGTTGCAGATAAGAAACAGAAAGATCTAGAGTTCTTAGTTGGATATCGGGTTTTTGTCAAAATGTCACCGATGAAGGGGGTGATTTGGTTTGGAAGATCAGGAAAGTTGGCACCAAGATTTTTTGGACATTTTCCTATTATTGAGAGGATCGAGAAACTCACATATAGAGTTGAGTTACCGAGCAGTTGGCAGGAGTGTACTATATTTTCCATATTTATCATCTCAGAAACTGTGTTGGAGATCTGGAGACTACTATTGCACCGACTGTGCTAGAAGACTTAGTAGTAGAACTGGATTTGACTACAATGAGGAAACCAATTCATACTGTTGTGAGAGATGAGAAGAGGCTTAGAACTAAGACAGTCAGATTAGTCAAAGTCTAGTGGAGCGATGAGACAGGGACTGTACTTGGGAGATTGAGAGTAGGATTATGGATACTTATCTTGACTTATTTGATGGTATGTTTTACCCCATTATTTAAGTTAGTGTGTACCTTATCAAAATTTCAAGGACGGTTCTTTAAGGAGGGGAGTCTATAACTTCCCAGATTATTGGTTACATTATTTAGGATATTTAATTAGTTAAATTAAATATAATAATGTGTTGATTAGAGGAATGAGATTTGATTTTAATTAAGGATAGCCGTGTCATTTAAACAATGAATTAAGGAAGAGTTAAAATGAAATAGAGAAGGCGTAAAATAGAAAAGAGGCCATCCTTATATCTATTCCCTTAGGAAGTGTATCTCTACACGTTCATTTCATTTGAAAAAAAAATATTTAAAACTAAAGACCAGCCACCATTAACAAGAGTAAGAGGAAGAAAGCTAAGGAAGAAGCTAACTCAAAATCCATTCACATCTCAATCTCTTTTCTCTAAAGCTAAGTTAATAATGTTTACATCTCATTTTTTATTGTTTTTTCGGTTTTAAGATGAATTCCGAATATTTTGCAATGATTTGCCATGCTTTTGAATGATGGAACGAATATATATACTTATTGATGAATTATAGTTGTCCATATTGAATTTATGATATTTTTTAAGGTAAAAACCTTATTAAATGATATCCAAATGCCTTGTGAATTTTTATGAAGATCATAAATATTATTTTGGAAACAAGTTTCAGTTTTCATAATTTTCAGAATATATGTGGAATTTATATGTATTTTCTAGTAAATAAAATGTTAATTTTGGATTATAAATTATTTACGGTTGAATAATGAAAGAACTAGGTATGAAATTTTTATATGTTGAAAAACATAATAAAAGAGATTTTTTGGACTTTTTATAGAATTTTCCTAAGGTTTTAATGGTTATATAAAATTATTTAAGGTATGAGACTTAAATGTTTTATATAATTAAGGTTTCAAAGGGATGAAATTTTGAATGGTTTAGATAAGGTTTCAACATGTTTTAAATTGAACCCAAAGTGCTATTGAAAGGATTGAGTTTTAACTGGTTCGAAAGGTTTTCATGAATGGTTTCAAAAGGGGTAATTTCCCAAGGTTTCAAAATCTTTTCAAAGGAAAGATTTTTCCTATGTTTTCGAAAGGCAATATTTAAAGGTTTTAAAGTGGAATGTCTAATGTTTTGAAGCTTTCAAAGGAAAGGCTTTTAATGGTTTTGAAAGGGTCACTTTCAATGGTTTTGGAGGGGTTACCTTTAAGGATTTCGAAAGGGTTGTTTAAAGGTTTTAAATAAAGGTTTCGAATGTATTAAATAGGCAATACAGCCTAAGTATTTTTAAGTTAAAAAGGGTTTAAATTATTTTGGAAGGATAGTTAGTCCTCATTAAAATTCATCAACACTATTTTGAGTAAAGTATATATATCATGACGAAATAGCTTAGAGTGAAGCTAAGAAAATATTTCCCTTATATAAGTATGATTTAAAAGGTTAAATCTTTTTGAAAAGGTTTTCAAAAAAAAAGATAAAGGATAATTGACCCTAATAAAATAATACGGACTGTTAGTCCATTTTGATCTGGACTGTTAGTCCATTTTGCGGACAGTCGGCCTAGTTTTATGGACAGATGTCCATTTTTTAGCATAATGGACTTTGCTATTATGTTTCGGACAGATAGTTCATTTGCTATGATTGGACAAATAGTCCTTTAGTTATCTGATTATAGCTTAACATACTTAGCTTTATTATCACTATGATATCAGTTTGATTAACCAGTTTGGTTGTGGGAAAGATTTTGCAAAATATATGTTTTGAAAAGGATATTAGTGGAGGGAAACCCGTTCCGCTAAGCATAGTGGTCTCACTTAATATCAGTAAACCAAGATGTAGCAGAATTATTCACACCAGGCTTTATGTCTGATTCGAAGTTTTGTTTCCCCTTAAATTTTCAGGTACTGAATATTGATTTGAGTAGGCTGAGGGTTAAGGTTTTCAGGTTTTTGAAATTTTGGCGAATATAGCTTCCGGAGATGGACAGATGGCTGACGTAGCTAATTATGATTCACATATTATTATGTTAATTTTCCACTATGTATATATATTAAGTCATATATGACTATATTTCTCTGATCAACCAAGGGGCATCGTCATATGTCGCTCTTGACGTATTTTGTAACGAAATTGATCTTTACCTGGGAAACGGATATGGGATTATGTAATTTGGATATGAATTGTTCAAAATAATCAGTAAAATGTTATTTTTGGAAATCTATTATTTTTTTTACATTCAAGTACTTCTGATATTATGAATACCTTTAGTGTTTACGTATTTTGCCACGAGAAGTTAATATTATGAATAATTGCAGCATCTGTAGCGCTTAACTGTTGGTCTCTAGATATGGAATGTTACAGTTACGAACGTTTCAAAATTGAAAAACGAAATAAATTAAATAATGAAGCTTCCTGAATTAAACTACTCCACCAATCGACACTGCAAGATGTGTCGATCGATAGGTAACGATCGACCGGTGCCTTCTAGGGGTTGACCGGTTGATGTTGTAAATTGGCAAATCTGAAGCGACGAACGATGTAAATTGAGCTAAATATTTCTCTTGACATGAAGTAATTTGTTGACGTTCTGGGTGTAATCTTATATTCTCTAAAGTTAATCTAATGGGAAAGTTTAGCTGAAGTCATATTAAGTTTCAAAATACATCAAATATCCTTGCCAAAAAAGTATGTAAATTAGGTCCCTAGAATTAAGTTACCGAATACATTTATGAAATTATTCGGTGAATAATTACAGATATTTATGCAATTATGCCAAAAAATTGTAGACATTTCTACAATTATCACCGAAAAATTGTAGAAATTTCCGCAATTATTCACCAAAAATTTACAAACATTTCCACAATTTTTTTAAAAAATGACAGAATTTTCCTTAATTATTTACCAAAAAACTGCAGAAATTTCTGCAATTATTCACTAAATAATTGCAGACATTTAAGCAATTTCTGAATATAATTGAATAAATTTCTGCAATTATTCACTAAATAATTGCATAGATGTATGTAATTATTCAGTAACTTAATTCTATGGACCTAATTTACAATCTTTTTGTGGAAATGAGTTTTCGTGCATTAAATTTGATTTAAAGGACCTGAGTCTAATATTCACCAATCTTATAGTTCAAACTAATCTAAAACCCCTATAAATACAGAGCTAACCTAAACCTTAATTCATTAAAAACTGTTAGTACATCGAAACTCTTCCAAAATCTCTTCTCCTCCACTTATTAAATTCTTCAAAATAATAGAAAATAAAACGAACACAAGGAGATCAGATTAAGGAAGGGGCAAGCAATCAGTTGTTGATTTTGGAATGAAGAATAAGAATAAAGCTTGGATCCGAGGTGGAAGGAAATATTTTTAATAAGTTGATTAATTGCAGTTAATTTTAGTTTGCACTATCTAATATAGGATATTAGTAATTAAATTGTAAATTATAATTGTTTATATCTGAGAATTTGATGATAAATTAAATTGATGCAAACCTGTTAAATGTGAATTAACCTAGGTTAAACTTCTTTAGAAACAAATAGAAATCCTTATAATTTGCTATGTAACTTGATTATTTGATCAAATCTAGGTGAAACTAACTATCATAAATTTACATTGATTAGGAGTTGCTGTTAAATCTAAATAATATGAAATTTCTGCAATTTTACTAATGTTAAAATAATTAACGTTAAACACTAATTAAACAGACAACGAAAATAATCAAAAATCTAAAATTTACACAGTGACTGCTCGACCGTTTAACCTGAGCGGTAGACTGCAAGCGGTCGACCGGTAGGTGTTCTGAAACGTAGATTGAATCTTGTCCTACATCCCAGGTTTTAAACTATAGTTAATTGTTTTCATTTATATATATATATATATATATATATATTAATTATGTATGTGTAAGTGTTAGGAATAACATGGAAGCTAGTTTCCTCTAACAACACGTCCTGAAATAGGCCTAAATTTCGACCTAGAAAAGGCCCATCGAAACTTGGACCTATTCCTAAGCTGACTGTTGGTTGATAAAAGTAATTACTATACAATTGCTGTAACTATTCTCTCAACACTCACAATGGAAGGAACAAAGTATAATAGCAAATTATGTCCTTTTATTTCAAGATAAATTCAAACGTCATAATACAGAACAAAACATAGTCTCAAACAATAATCATTACATCATTTGTTCCAAAGTATATTTTCACGGGTACAATAAAAAGCATCATTAATAAATAACAATAACTGCCACAACCTTTTCTCATGCCGTCTTCAAGGTTGTCATCTTCATCACTCCTTCCTTAACCTATTTTGTCATGAGGAGGGAGTCGGAACAACAAGTGACCGGTGAATAAGAATCTCGAGCCTTATTATTTGAGTATTTGAGGGTAGTATATGTCAAAATTTGAATATTTCTTACATGTCTTAAAACCATTTAATACTTCATATAAGGAAAGGAGGCGGGCCTTCAATCAACCACTTAATACCTTCCATTTTCGAAGTAGGCTTCCCAATCCCATAACTCATAACAACTTCATAAATGTCTAGCAATGCGAGAGATAGAACTCAACCCACATAAAACCTTTTAATGAAAAATAGGCAAAATCTGACCATTTAAGACCTCAATTGAGGTAGACCTCCATCATTTAATGCCTATTCCCAAGGAAAACTCCACATAAACGTTTATCTAGCTGACATCGCATGGAAATCGCTTCGGGCACTTAATACTTACTATTAAAACAGACCTTTCTGTAATATCCTTGATTGTTCCTAAAACTAATCCCGACCATTTAATACTTCATTTGGGAAGAAGGTAGGCCCTTAAAAAACCACTTAATACCTTCAAATCCCTAGAGTAGGTCCTTCGTCTTAAGACTGTACCCACGGTGACGTCTCACATCATATCGACTATTCGTGGACACTGGTAGCTATATTAACTGGGCAGATTTACCTTATAGAATTGGAACTAACATCGCGTTATCGTAGTTACTTATCATAGGTGATGTTTCAATTCAGTCCTAAAGTCACATCGCTGGTAGCCAGATTAGCCGGACATACTTCATGTGTCTTTTGACTGACCTCGCACCACTTATGATATAATAATATTTTACAACACTCTTAATACATTATCACACACCTCATCATGTCCATTAATTAGGCTATATAAGAATTCCTTCTTATTTTGCCTTAACAATTCAATTAATTTCTTTAGTGGGATTTAATGACAATTACTACCTAATTAACTACGCAATTATATGTCATAATTGCATGTTATTTATAGTAATTAATATATAAATAAATATGCATATATTATTTTCTACGTGAGCGGAGATTATGCCTAATAAACATTTAAATTTCAATTCCTTTTTAATAGCAATAATACATGTCATTTTACACATTATCAATGGTGCCAAATTTCCAATACATAGTAAGGGATTTTAATATTCTTAACAATGGATTCAACATTCATATCCAAATAATAAACAAAATTGTATGTAACAAAAATTTCAATTCAATCTATCACATCAAATCATGGAATATCTCAAAAATAGAAATTGCAATTCTAGCCTCAACCTCTATTTGACCCCTCTTCTATAAAGAGTTTAAATAATGGGATTTCTCTTTTATTTTCATATGGAATAATGCTATAAATCAAAAATAAATTCATGCTTTACACCTTATTCCTTAACTGAAACTTCATAATCAAATTAGAATTAAAAAGGAATGAAATAGAAATAGAAATCACCAAAAAATGCAAAAACTACATATTCCAACAATTTAATGTAAACAATTGAAAATTCTAACAAGAATTGACATTCTGAATTATAGGAGTTTTGAGGGATTTCATTTTGTTTTATTTTCATTTGTGCAGTTAAAGCACTTAGCGGTTTCATAGTGATGGAGGTGTAAAAAGTTATAGCAGAGATAAAGTAGGGATATAGCGGAAAATAGAGGAGGTGTAAAAGGATTCATTTAATATAAAGCCAAATATTTAAAGTTAGTATATTGTCATTTTTTTCATCAGTTGAGGAGAAGAAATACATTTTAATCTTATATAACAAAACCAAAGAATATCATGATCTCTGAAGTCCATCTATGGTGACTATAATAGAATCCTACCTTATGTTAAGCAATTGTCTTAAAATTAGATCTTTACCCTAACTTTGTTTATTTGATTTAAAAGATAACTAGTCAAATCATACTTTCCATATTAATGTTGCTAATGCGGGAGCTAAAAAGCGTTGATTTACCTAGTGTAGCGGAAACTAGCGGGGCTTTAAGAAGATCTACTATTTAATAGTGCAATACTGAAAACGCATAGTGGTCAAAGAGTGTTATGTGCTATAGCGAAGATTTCACAAGGCTTTAACGGGGCTTTAACTGCATAAATTTTGGTAAATCCAAAATTCCTAAGGCACATTCAATCCGTAATACACTAAACAATTACAGGAATAAAATGTAACAACCCGATTTTTCGACGCCTGAAAATCGACATCAATACGTCCACTGTATCTAATGCCGAACAATCGAATGCCGGAAAACCGAACCATTAGGGTTAAAGAAGAAAAAGATAGAAGAAGAAATAGAAACAATATCAGAATCTCACATTCGTAGCGGAACAATATATAATAGATAAATGACTAATCTTTAAATTAAATAAAAGAACTATATATGTTTTATACATTACATCATCAGAGTCTTATACAACACAATGGGAGAAAAGAATAACATCATATACGTCTGATACGTCTCGCCATCCATCTTGCCTCCTGATCTCAACAGCATACTTTCCTGACTTCGCTCCAACCTGACTCTAGGCTGCCCGTATGGAAAATTAGGAGCACTCAGTGTTTAGAAAAGGGAACAGTAAACTCTGAGTCAGTCATGGGACTGATGTGAGATCTAAAAACAGTTATTTGTACAAAAAAAATAAAAAAAAATCCGTTCATGCTTTTGGAAAATGAAACTACCATAAGCTCTCCCAGCACACACACAATGCAATCGCACACTTGAGGAAGGTTTCTCCTTATAATAATCAAACATTCTCGATACGCGAAAATCCTTTTGATATTATTATTAGTGCATAGTGTGGAAAACATTTCGAAAGTATAATATTAATCTTAGCCAGCATACGTACCATTATAGTGTGCCTACTATAACTACCATGTTAGATGGCAGGTTCTACAACTAAAACCGTACAGAGCTCGTATTGAGTTTGTAACAACCCGCATATTTTACGATTGAATATTTAAATATTTTATTTTAATATTTTATCGTTAGTCGGATTTTAGTCTGAAAAATTACTTTTTGCATACGGTCGAATTAGGACTTGGAACCACTTCCATTGGGTCCAAAACGCCGTTTGTGATCTTTTTGAGTATAAACTTTGATATGTTTGGAGTTAGTGGAATTTTGCCACTTATTCACTTTGGGCTTTGGGTTTGGTTTAGCCCATTCGCGTAAACTATTAATTCTAGCACAACCCCCTTCCCTTCATAACTTCACTTTCATTTCCTAACACTCAAGCTTCATCAAAAATGGAGGAAGGAATGGGAAATTAAAACTCCAAGCCCTTGTTCATTTGCAAATCCAACATCTAACTCCAAATTCAAAGAGGAGCCATTGATTCTTCCCTTGCTTTCAAGCTTCTTCTTCGTTAATTTTCTATAAAGGTGAGATTTTTATCTCACATCTTTGTCTATAACTATCTTTGATTGTTGGGTATGAATTCCTAACACCTTTTCATATGCATTTACTCTTGTTTTGGATTGAATTGGTGAAAATCCCAATTTTTAGTGTTTTGGGTTCAAATCTTTAATCCTAACTTTGATGATGGAACACGTTTTTGGTGATGCATCGAGGAGCCAATATGACCGAGAGGCCGATGGGCGTAATCCCATAGCGTCCGTGCTCGATCGGTTGCAAATTGAGTGAGTTTTTGCACTATCGTTGCTTAAGTCGTTCGACCTGCACATATGATTCTTGGCCTGCAGTTAGGTCGGCATGACTTAGGTCGCAACCCATAGGTCGCTCGCCTTGTGTTAGGCCGTTCCATGACTTAGGTCGCAACCCCCCCTTAAGTCGCTCGGCCATTAGGTCGTTCCATCCATTAAGTCACTCGGCCATGTTAAGTCACGCCATGCTTTATCTCGCAATTACTTAAGTCGCTCTGACGATAGGTTGTTCCCCCCTTAGGTCGCTCGGCCTGCTTGCACTGAATTAGGTCGCGACAAGTTAGGTCAAACCCACTTAAGACGCTCGGCCTTCTCATACGCCTTAGGTCGCAACCATCTGGGTCGCAACCACTTAGGTCGCTCAGCATGCCCCTGTGCCTTAGGTCGCGCTATACCTTAGGTTGCTCGGCCTGTTAGGTCGTTCCATTTCATAAATCGTTTGGCCAATTCTTACGCCTTAGGTCGCGCCATGCCATAAGTCGCAACTTCTTAGGTCGCTGACCACATTGGTCGCTCAGTTTCTCACTTATGTCGCTAGCTCCTTAAGTCATTGCAGCTATCTTCTTAAGTCGCTCAGTTAGGCCGCATGCTATTCCTTAAGTCGATGATTTCTTGTGTCGTATGTCATGGGGTCGCATGCGTCGAGCCGCTGATTTCTTGTGTTGACTTGTGTTAAGTCATAAGTCGTGGATGTTAAGCCGCAAGGGTATTTCCACTTTGATGGATTTGGAATCGAATTCTTTGGATTTTATTCACGTCTCCGAATGTGAATTATTGTGATTTATTGTTCCTACAATCATTTTTGTGATTTGTCACTTTATCTCACACGTACGAGAAATCTAATTAAATGGCTTAGTAAAACAAGTGGTATGAAACGCTTTCTTTTACTTCGCCGGTTAATTCTTGGACTTATTCGATTGAATCTCTTGTGACAATTTTTGAGCGGAGATCTACAATTTGTTCGTAAATATTTAAGTTAAGCTAGTGGTTATGGGACATGAGGCTACTCTTATATATTTACTAGCTTACTGTAATTGACACTTCTTGATGATCGTTGATGATCATTTTTGTGATTTAGACTAGCAAATGTGCGATGTCTCTTTGTCTACGAGGGAGACTAAACCCCGTTTCTGTGGAGCTTCGGCTCAATTTGGTAGGGTAGCGACCCATGGTCTTCGGGCCGTTTTGTGGAGCTTCGGCTCAAAATTAATGGTTAGCAACCATGGAATAGCGTTCCATTTTGTGATACACGTGTTGGTGAGTTTTCATACTCCCGTTTTGTGATAGGCCTCCCTCTTTTTGTGATTTCTGGATTTCCACGATGGTTTCTAGAGTTTGTGTTTCACCAATTTTCGTGATTTACATTGATATGTTTTATCAATATTTGTGCATTGGTGAATTTGTGTGTCATTATCTTTTTGTGAATAAAAATATAGAGTATGACATCCCTTTTTATCTTTGAGAAGATTCTTGTGATATTGATTAATCTTTCGTTGATTTTCAATTACATACTTATCACAGTATGGCTTTATGGTTATCACATGTTTATGTCATATCTCTTATTCTATATCGTTTTATCTGATATTTATAGCTAGACTGATCCGTTTATTATTTTCTTATTAAATAATACTTGGGTCAGACCGAGATGTTACAGGTACTTCAGCTTGACTTCACATCTGGGATTATCACCCTGACTTTTGGCTAACTACTTAGATTAGTAGTTTTTGTTGTATACATTTGAGATATAGACTCATTAATGTATACATATTCTTTTGTCTAGCACTTGTAGCTATTCTTTTGTGATATTGTGGATCTTGTTTGACCACTACTCTGATGTACACTTTCATGTGTTATATATTCATATCTATTTCCGCCTTTGTGTTATGGATGTCTGTGACTGATTGTGTTATGTTTATTTCTATATTTGTTTCCGAAGAATATATATAGCCACCGGATAGTAGCTTTGTGTTTGGATCGGTATTTCGGATTTCTTCCTAAAACCAGATGCATGTTGTACTATCTGACATATCGGTGCTCGCACAAAGCAATTACGCGGATGGTCGCTCCTCAACAGCCTTATTCTCCGTGCTAGTTAACGGCATTGCCCCGTAGTGTCCTTGGCAAGAGTGGGTATAGAGGTGGGGTGTCACAGCTTGGTATCAGAGCCAATCTTCGAAACAATGTAGAATAATTTAGCAAGGATCATCGTCCTAAGTCCATCTTAGGAGTCGTGCTTTAGGATTTAATTCGAGTCTTCGTACCGATTCATCCTATTTTCTTTATGATTCCTTGTTTATCTATCAAGATTGCTTGATATTCATTTGGTGAATAATCTTATCCTTCTTCTTTCTTTCTTTCAAAAGGAAGAGAAATGGTTAGACCTGGCCGTCCCAGCGCCGGTCAATCTCATGCTACTCCCCAAGATGGAGTATTTTTGTCTGCCCAGCAGCTTCTTGATCTAGTAAGGAATGCTCAAGCAGCCGGATCTAATCCGGAGTCTACTCACCCTAAGTCTGGATTTGCACGTTTGTGCAATGATTATACCAATTTGGGTGGGAAGCCATTCAAAGGTTCTGAAACTATTATTGAAGTCCAGGCTTGGCTGAGAACGTGCGATCGAATCTTTTCTCGCATGAATCTTATTGATCTTCACCGTGTTCAGGTGGCCTCTAGTATGCTCCAAGAAAGAGCATTAGATTGGTATGAGCTTCTGATTTCTGAAATAAATGAAGTGGATCTTACTTAGGAGAAATTCCGGGAAGGCTTCGAATTAAAATTTGTGCCAGAAGCTGAAAAGGTGACTTTGGCTCGCCGTTTCATTGACCTTGTTCAAGGTGAATCTTCCGTGACAGACTATGTCGCATCATTCGAGTCACTTTTTAAATATGGGGTCAAGTACATAAACACCCCATTGAAGAAAAACCAAAGATTTGTCTATGGCTTGAATAAAAATATCAAGAAGCCATTACTTCTAAAGTTAGAAGTTTCTTTGGATCAACTCGTTGATATCGCTCTTTGACTTGAAGAGGCAGATAAAGAAAGTGACGTTGAAGTTATGGGTGCTAAACCAAACTTCAACAACAAGAAAAGGCCTAGTAAGTTCAAAGGTCCTTATCCCAGCAAGAAAGGGAAGCAAGCAACTTCCGTGGCAAAGACTTCTACCTCTGGTAGTGGGCAATGCTACAATTGTGGTTCTAGAGACCATTATGCGAACAAGTGTTCAAAGCCTCGTGCTTGTCGCTATTGCAAAAGCCCGGATCATTATTTATCTTCTCGTCCCAAACTTCAAGGCAAGAAGGAGGGAAAGCTTAATGTTGCTCAAGCCCCTGGCAACACATCTCGTGGTCAAGGTATTTCTCATTCTATCCTTGATGGCATTATTTTATTTCGTGATCACCCTATTCGAGTTCTTTTTGATACGGGTGCGTCCCATTCTTTTAAAATAACTTGTTGATACTTTTTCTTTGAGTGTTTTCGCTTTAATGACTTCTTTGAGAATTACGAATCCGGTTGGTTGATCCGCAACAATTAGTTTGCTTTGTAAAGATGTCGAGATTATTTGATGTGATTTTTCTTTCCGAGCTGATTTGCATGTTATGCGCTACTTAGGCTTTGGAATGATTTTGGGAATGGATTGGCTTAACCACTATGAAGCCCAAATCCTATGTCCTGAGCGACTATTCATCTTCGACATTCTCAATCTGTTAAGAAGATTTCTATTGACCTTAAAGATTCGGATTCTAGCTTGGTTGCATCTTTATATTCTTTAAATCCTCATGATGACGATAATGATGATGAGGAAGATACTATTCTCTTATTCACGTTGTTCGTGAATTTTCCGACATATTTGACCCTGTTTAAGGATTACCACCTACGCGAGCAATTGAGTTCAGGATTAATTCATCCCTGGAGCTCAACCTATTACTCGTCCTCCTTATCGCATGTCCAATAACGAAAATGAGGAGATGCGCAAATAATTATCCGAATTGGAGACAAAGCAATTTATTCGCTCTAGTTCCTCTCCATGGGGAGCTTCGGCTATTTTTATGAAGAAATCCTATGGTACACTTAGGCTTTGCGTTGACTATCGCAAGCTTAATGATCTTACTATTAAGAATAAATATCCTTTACCTCGGATTGATGATCTATTCGATCAACTTAGTGGTGCTAGGGTCTTTTCACAATTAGACTTAGCTACCGGTTTTCATCAGCTTCGTATTGCAGGGGATAGCATTCCTTTGACATCGTTCCGTACTCATTATGGATCTTATGAATGGCTTGTTATGCCATTTGGTTTAACGAATGCTCCGGCTTATTTCGTTGACCTTATGAATAGAGTTTTCAAAGACTTCCTCGATCGGTTTGTTCTCATCTTTATTGATGATATTCTTATGTATTCTAAAACTGAGGAGGAGCATGAAAAACATCTTCAGATTGTGTTCGAAACTCTTAGGAGTAATCAATTAAAAGCAAAATTTTCTAAATGCCACTTTTGGCAATCTCGTGTGAAGTTTATCGGTCATATTATTTCCGAATCCGGAATTTTCGTGGATCCTTCAAAGATTGAAGCGATTCAAAATTGGAAGAGACCGGAGTGTGTGACGGAGATCCGTAGTTTTCTCGGATTGACAGGTTATTACCATCATTTTATTAAAGACTTTTCTAAAATTTTCGTGCCTCTTACAAGCTTAACAAAGAAAGGTGTTAAATACATTTGGTCAGACAAATGTGAAGCTTCTTTTCAGAAATTAAAAGAACTCCTTTCTGATGCTCCTATTCTTGTGATTCCCGAAGGAAACCAAGATTTTATTGTTTATACCGATACTAGTCGCGTTGATTTGGCTGTCGTTCTTATGCAAAGAGAACGTGTTATTGCTTATGCTTTTAAGCAATTGAAGCCCGCCGAGTCTAGATATGCTACTCATGATTTAGAACTCGCGGCTATTGTTTTCGCCCTTCGAATTTGGCGTCATTATCTTTTGGGGGAGAAGTTTATTCTCTATACCGATCATAAATCTTTGAAGTATCTATTTTCTCAAAAGGAACTTAATTTGCGTCAACAACGTTGGCTCGAATTTCTTGCACCTTATGATCTTGATATTCTTTATACTCCCGGAAAGGGAAATCAGGTTGCCGATGCACTTAGTCGCAAGCAACAAGCGGTTGTTTCTATGATGATATCTGAATGGAATGATCTCGAAATTCTATCCACTTGTGAGATTCGAGATTGTGTTTCCGATTTATGTTCATCTCTTGTTTTATGTAGTCTTGAGGCCCATCCCTCTCTTTGGACCGCATTCTTGAAGCTCAAAAGCTAGATCCCTAATTGGCTCTTCTTGGCCAAAATTTTAGGGATAAAATTAATATTGAAGGTTTGAAAGACTTTGATATTGATTCTCGTGGTGGTATTCGAGAATTTGGTAGACTTATTGTGCCAAATATTAGTAATCTTCGTAAAGACATTTTAGAAGATTCTCATCGTTCTAAATTTAACATTCATCCCGGTAGTAGTAAAATGTACGCGGACATGAAGTGAATTTATTATTGGGAGGGAATGAAATCTGATAGTACTAACTTTGTTAAGTGTTGCATGACTTGCCAACTCATTAAGGCCGAACACCAAAGGCCCGGTGGGTTATTGCAACCTTTAGAAATTCCAATTTGGAAGTGGGACAAAATTTCCATGGATTTTATAGACGGCCTTCCCCGTTCTCGTTCGGGTCATGATAGCTTATGGGTGATACTTGATAGACTTACTAAATCCGCCCATTTTATTCCCGTTCAGTCCAATCGAACCGTTCCTCTCTTGGCCAAACTCTTTATTAAAGAAATTGTAAAATTGCATGGAGTTCCTTCTTCTATTGTTAATGATCGTGATCCATTGTTTACTAGTGGATTTTGGAAGAGTCTTCAAAAATTTTTGGGAACAAAGCTTAATTTTAGCATCGCTTATCATCCCCAGTCCGATGGACAAACTGAGCGTGTGAATCAAACTTTTGAAGATCTTCTTCGTGCATGTGTTCTTGATTTTGGTGGAAGTTGGGAAGATCATATTTATCTTATTGAGTTTTCCTATAATAATAGCTTCCAATCTAGTATTGGTATGACACCTTTAGAGGCACTCTATGGAAGGCCATGCCGATCTCCTTCTTCTTGGCTTGAGGCCGGTGAAAAGCTGGTTTTAGGTCCAGATTTTATTCGTGATTCCACAGAGAAGGTTGACCTTATTCGTCATAGGATGAAAGAAGCCCAGAGTAGACAAAAATCCTATGCCGATAACCGGAGAAGGAAATTAGAATTTTCTGTGGGAGATCTTATGTTTATTCGTGTTTCACCTATGAAGGGTGTTGTACATTTCAGTCGATCGGGAAAGTTAGCACCTCGATATATTGGTCCATTTCCCATCACCGAACGTATTGGTTCCGTGGCTTATCGCCTTTTATTACAGGCTCAGTTTTCTGCTATTCATGACATGTTTCACGTTTCTCAATTGCGGAAATGCCTTCAAGATTCTGATTCTGTTCTTGAGCCCGGTGTTGTGGAAGAAATTGAAGTTTCACCTAATTCAACTTATGAGCAACATCCTATTCGTATTATTGCTTCGGAGGTCAAACACCTTCGAAATAAAGATGTTCCGCTTGTTAAAGTTCAATGGTCCTCAAATCCTAAGGATTGCTCTTGGGAATCTAGAGAATTCATCGAGCGAACACATCCGGACTTACTTTCTCGTGCTCTTTGAGGTAAATTTCTTGTTTCAAAATTCTTTTGTGTTGATATGCTTTCATGGTTGTTACCTTATATTTTCTTCTTAAATATTGCGAGGACAATATTTCTTTAAGGAGGGGAGTCTGTAACGACCCGCATATTTTACGATTGAATATTTAAATATTTTATTTTAATATTTTATCGTTAGTCGGATTTTAGTCCAAAAAGTTACTTTTTGCATACGGTCGAATTAGGACTCGGAACCACTTCCATTGGGTCCAAAACGTCGTTTGCGATCTTTTTGAGTATAAACTTTGATATGTTTGGAGTTAGTGGAATTTTGCCACTTATTCACTTTGGGCTTTGGGTTTGGTTTAGCCCATTCGCCTAAACTATTAATTCTAGCTCAACCTCCTTCCCTTCATAACTTCACTTTCATTTCCTAACACTCCAGCTTCATCAAAAATGAAGGAAGGAATGGGAAATTAAAACTCCAAGCCCTTGTTCATTTGCAAATCCAACATCTAACTCCAAATTCAAAGAGGAGCAATTGATTCTTCCCTTGCTTTCAAGCTTCTTCTTCGTTGATTTTGTATAAAGGTGAGATTTTTATCTCACATCTTTGTCTATAACTATTTTTGATTGTTGGGTATGAATTCCTAACACCTTTTCATATGCATTTGCTCTTGGTTTGGATTGAATTAGTGAAAATCCCAATTTTTAGTGTTTTGGGTTCAAATCTTTAAAAATCCTAACTTTGATGATGGAACACGTTTTTGGTGATGCATCGAGGAGCCAATAGGACCGGGAGGCCGATGGGCGTAATCCCATAGCGTCCGTGCTTGATCGGTTGCAAATTGAGTGAGTTTTTGCACTTTCGTTGCTTAAGTCGTTCGGCCTGCACATATTATTCTCGGCCTGCAGTTTGGTCGGCATGACTTAGGTCGCAACCCATAGGTCGCTCGCCTTGTGTTAGGCCGTTCCATGACTTAGGTCGCAACCCCCCCTTAAGTCTCTCGGCCATTAGGTCGTTCCATCCATTAAGTCACTCGGCCATGTTAAGTCGCGCCATGATTTATCTCGCAATCACTTAAGTCGCTCTGACGATAGGTCGTTCCCCCCTTAGGTCGCTTGGCCTGCTTGCACTGAATTAGGTCGCGACAAGTTAGGTCAAACCCACTTAAGCCGCTCGGCCTTCTCATACGCCTTAGGTCGCAACCATCTGGGTCGCAACCACTTAGGTCGCTCAGCATGCCCCTGTGCCTTAGGTCGCGCTATACCTTAGGTTGCTCGGCCTGTTAGGTCGTTCCATTTCATAAATCGTTCGGCCTATTCTTACCCCTTAGGTCGCTCCATGCCATAAGTCACAACTTCTTAGGTCGCTGACCACATTGGTCGCTCGGTTTCTCACTTATGCTGCTAGCTCCTTAAGTCATTGCAGCTATCTTCTTAAGTCGCACAGTTAGGCCACATGTTATTCCTTAAGTCGCTGATTCCTTGTGTCATATGTCGTGGGGTCGCATGCGTCGAGCCGCTGATTTCGTGTGTTGACTTGTGTTAAGTCGTAAGTCGTGGATGTTAAGCCGCAAGGGTATTTCCACTTTGATGGATTTGGAATCGAATTCTTTGGATTTTATTCACGTCTCCGAATGTGAATTATTGTGATTTATTGTTCCTACAATCGTTTTTGTGATTTGTCACTTTATCTCACACGTACGAGAAATCTAATTAAACGGCTTAGTAAAACAAGTGGTATGAAACGCTTGCGTTTACTTTGCCGGTTAATTCTTGGACTTGTTCGATTGAATCTCTTGTGACAATTTTTTAGTGGAGATCTACAATTTGTTCGTAAATATTTAAGTTAAGCTAGTGGTTATGGGACATGAGGCTAAGCTTATATATTTACTAGCTTACTGTAATTGACACTTCTTGATGATCGTTGATGATCATTTTTGTGATTTAGACTAGCAAATGTGCGATGTCTCTTTGTCTACGAGAGAGACTAAACCCCATTTCTATGGAGCTTCGGCTCAATTTGGTAGGGTAGCGACCCATGGTCTTCGGGCCGTTTTGTGGAGCTTCGGCTCAAAATTAATGGTTAGCAACCATGGAATAGCGTTCCATTTTGTGATACACGTGTTGGTGAGTTTTCATTCTCCCGTTTTGTGATAGGCCTCCCTCTTTTTGTGATTTCTGGATTTCTACGATGGTTTTTAGAGTTTGTGTTTCACCAATTTTCGTGATTTACATTGATATGTTTTATCAATATTTGTGCATTGGTGAATTTGTGTGTCATTATCTTTTTGTGAATAAAAATATAGAGTATGACATCCCTTTTTATCTTTGAGAAGATTCTTGTGATATTGATTAATCTTTCGTTGATTTTCAATTACATACTTATCACAGTATGGCTTTATGGTTATCACATGTTTATGTCATATCTCTTATTCTATATCGTTTTATCTGATATTTATAGCTAGACTTATCCGTTTATTATTTTCTTATTAAATAATACTCGGGTTAGACCGAGATGTTACAGGTACTTCAGCTTGACTTCACATCTGAGATTATCACCCTGACTTTTGGCTAACTACTTAGATTAGTAGTTTTTGTTGTATACATTTGAGATATAGACTCATTGATGTATACATATTCTTTTGTCTAGCACTTGTAGCTATTCTTTTGTGATATTGTGGATCTTGTTTGACCACTACTCTGATGTACACTTTCATGTGTTATATATTCATATCTATTTCCGCCTTTGTGATATGGATGTCTGTGACTGATTGTGTTATGTTTATTTCTATATTTGTTTTCGAAGAATATATATAGCCACCGGGTAGTAGCTTTGAGTTTGGATCGGTATGTCGGATTTCCTCCTGAAACCAGATGCATGTTGTACTATCTGACATATCGGTGCTCGCACAAAGCAATTACGCGGATGGTCGCTCCTTAACAGCCTTATTCTCCACGCTAGTTGACGGCATTACCCCGTAGTGTCCTTGGCTAGAGTGGGTATAGAGGTGGGGCGTCACAGAGTTATTGGATTTCCAACAAATGGTTAAGGCTAAGGAACTTCCTTTATCCAAAGGGTACGCCTCTGGAGGGACGCCTCGAGAACCTAACCGGATCTCTGCCAACACAAGACCGGATTACCTCTATAACTAGATAACTAACTGTCACGAGTATGTCATCCCCCGGTCGTAACCAACCTTTACCAAGACACCTCAATTCCAACAATCACATAAGTAAATATCTGGGCTCCATATCGGAATACCACATTTTTATCCACCCAAGTTGAATATCTGGGCTCCATACCAGAATACCACTCTTTATCCAGAAGGAAATGTACATACCCTGAGGGCCGGGGTGTGAGGTTCGATGAAGTCTCGTCCCGCAAAGCTACGCTTTTCACCAAAGCCATGCTTCGATCAACCAATGATCAGCACTTAGCATGCCATTACCAAATTGGGAATATATCATTAGTAACGATCAACTGTATAACCGCTGAGCTCGTGCGTCTCAAAGAAGGGTGTTAAGCTAAGAGAATAAATTCCCCGCTATCAAACAGAAATGTATTTGATAGAAACCAGCTTTATATCTCAAAGTGTAATGTCAGACATACATCCATACAAGTCCATCCTGGGTCTGAATGGAACGGAAGGCACTTCGTCCAATTAAGGAAAGAAGACCTTGCAAATCCGGATATCCCCTAATCACATCCGGACTCCCCATCACATAGGGTAATCTCTATACCGGAGCAACTCGGTGTAGAGACAATCGATAGGTAATCTTTTCATTTTCGAAAATAACCAGTCTTCAACCACCGTCTTCAAAAGCAGTCCCATTTCGTCGTATCATTATTCGGATATGACTTAATGTCCTCCCCCGGCTAATCCGAATAATGAGCACTTATTATAAAAACAAGTGGATACATTCAGGTCTAAATTAAGTCAACAACAAATTTCCATTTTTGATCTTTTAAATAAAAGATCCACCTTTAAGATTCGATGTGGTTTTCGGATAACCATTTGGAATCCGACCCACGGTCGCATCGAAATTCAAATGTCGTCATAAAGGCCAATATTGATAGTCGGTTATTTAACTATCAAATAACATCCATAAACAACCATCAGATTTAAATAATTTTTCCAAATTATTCATTTCAAAATATCTTCGCAAGATATAATTTCACACTTCAACCCTTTGAAAACAATTTTCAACTATTTTTCTCTCGCGAAATAAATTTTCAAATATTGTTTATTTCTATTGAAAATTTGCTAAATCCAAATACTTTAAAATAATTTGAATCGCTTATCCAAAAATATATACTTGGTAACACTTAAAATAAAAACTATTTTTATACACTTTATTTAAAATATTAGTTATGGAATTTATACTAGTATCTCATGTAAAATTTAAACCCAAACTAATTTCTAAAAGAAAATTATTGGATAGAGTATAATTATTTAAATAACCATCTTCTAAATCAAATACTAGCTAAATCTTTAAAATAATCACTTCTATAATTAACTTAATAAATATTTACTTTAAAAATTTTAAGACAATTTAAGAAAATAATTTCTCCAAAAACATTCTATTTTTAAAATCAACTTTAGAACTTTTAATTTATATTCAAAAGCTACTTTGAAAACATATTTGGCTTTCCAGGCAAAAAACGCTTTCCATTCCGAAATAGTCCATTTAAATCAATTAATGAATCCTTCTCGATTTATCTCAATTTTCATCCCAAATTCATAAATTTTGTTTCCATACTTTTGAAAATAAGCCACCATTTATTTTAAAAAACAAACTCCTATTCCTTTATAAATTCCCTCATGAATTTATATTTCCAAATATCCACTGATATCTTATTCTATTTTAAAAATCCAGTTTATAAATTCCATACTCTCACTCTTCTTTCAAAACACAGTTTCAAACACTGAATCAATTTCCAAATCGATTTCTAAAATTTACTTTCAAACATTAAATCGATTTCCAAAATTTACTCCATTTAAAAATTACTCCTTTACTATCCAGATTTTTTTAAAACCCATTAATCCAATATTCACACCTATATTTTATGATTTAAATTCCATTTAAATTAGAAAAACCAATTTCATACTTGATTTAAAAATTATCCTTTTATTTCTCATAAACCATTTAAATTTTGAATTTTAAATAAATTCTTCAACTTTTAAACAATACAACTTAAGTTTCAAAATCCATTTAAAAAAATTCTTTTTTCCCATACTTGGAATTTATTCAATAGGATTTCAAAATTAACCTTTATCCTTTCCAAATTCATTCTTTTAATTTATACAATTCTCTAAAATTACTTTACTTGAAATTCTCTATTTTAATTTCCTTTCAACAATCCAATTTTTATATTTCTGGCATTTTAAAATACCAAAATATATTCGGCTAAACCATTGCCTTCAATAATTTCAATTACCAATATAAACAATCATAGATTATCAATAAATAATATCACAGCATATGAAATGAATTCAAACATTTGAGGAATCCAGTTGGATTCCTCTAACCTGTTTCCCTGCATCCACAGATATTAGCACAACAATTTAAAATACCAATCCCGCTTCAAGGCGGGATATCACGGTATAAAGGGTCATCCGCTATTATGCGGGGCACATAGGGTCTCATCCGCTATATAATGCAGGAAATCAATCACCGCAATATATATATATATATATATATATATATATATATATATATATATGTGTATGTATGTATGTATGTATGTATGTATGTATATCATATATAATATCACGTCCAAACAATCAATCAATATTTTAAATTCTAACTATTCCAATTGAGTGAGAAGATCTCACCTTTGCTTTTGTTTGGCAATCCATTTCCATTCAGCTTGTTTTCACAATTTTTAAACCTTGTAACACACATTATAAGGTTTTATTAATATTCGAATTAGTCAAAAAAAAATTCCTGTTTGATAAGTTTAATTAACCAATAATTTTATTTAAACTAATATTTCCTATAATAAATAAATTTTAAGTTATATAAAATATCAATTAAGTTGATCTCCCTGTTATACTATTTTTAAAATAACCAAGTAAATTTAAAATGTACATGTATATTTATTTTTATTTTTGCAACTACATATATATATATATATATATATATATATATACGCACACTTACAAATCTTTAATTTGAAGAACAAATAGTTTTGTATACTTTACTGTAAAATCAATTCCTATGTTTCCTTTTCTGTATGTATATATAAATTTATCAAATTAAAGCCTAAATTAATTTTACCTTATTGTAAATTATTTCTTATCTGCACTCGAATATATGTATAAATATATAAATTAAATAAAAGAAAATAACCCTGCTTACCTCACTACAATATACTCAATCGACCTCGACTAAAACCATGCTGATCGCACTCCCACTCGAGCCGCCGCTGCCATGCTCGAGCCCCGCCACCACCCCCAATCACTGTAAATCGAGGATGAGTACACCCAAAGTCGCGACTCCCTCGTCCCATCGCGAGTTCCTCCTGGTCCAACAGCTCACTTGCTGGATGCATCGCGTGCGATCGTGAATTTCCCCTCTTTTGCATTTGCGTACGCGACTACCTCGAACGCCACTGGTACGATATCTACATCCATGTTATTGCAATTTTAATCGTGCCCTTTTTTGAAGTCGAAATCGGGCTAACGGTTTCGATTTTGTATTCTCGAAAAAATTTGCCCTTCCATTTTTGATTTTGAAGCTACTGTGTTTTATTTTGAATGAAAAAAGTTTCATTTGTTTTTTTTCTTTTCGATTTTGTTTTGCATCTGTATATTTTTTTTAAAAGAAAAGCAACGCTTGTTAAATTAACAAACACGTGTTCGAAATTCTTTCCAACGTGTCTGATGCTACAGGGTTTTGATCCGTTAGTATTATTTACGTTTTAAATTTAAATTTAAATTGTCTCGAATTCGAAGCCTTAAACTTTTACATCCTATCAAGGCGTTCCTCTAGGCATTTATAATGTTAAACCCCTATTCCAAGCGCACTGGAAAAGGTTCGAGGTCAAATTTGATCATATGGAGAAGATAGCTTTTTGAATCTAGTTTTTATATTAAACTTTCGATATAAATCTCAGTGCGTTTATCTATCGTACGATCACATGGCAACTCCGAATGCTACGGAAATTAAAATCTGATAATAATACACTATTACGGATCCAATGGAGCTAGTTTCATCGAATTCCGAGGCTGTGCCTCGGAAGGCTATTTTTAAATATCGATTTAAACGATAAAATTTCAAAATTGAACAAACCATCTTTAAATTCAATTTTAAAAATTCTATTACCTTCAGTATTATCAATAAGAATTTTCTAAGCCTTCAAAATATTTTTAAAATCCTAAAACATCCAGATTCAAAAAAATTCCAATTTTCATCTATTAAGTTAGATAATTAAACCACTCAATAAATAGTGGCATTTGAAATTCAAATTAGAAATTAGCTTTTAAATATTTAAAAATCATTTAAATACTCAAATTTCAAATGTCCTAAAATTCTAGATCGTTACATTCTTCCCCCCTTAAAAGAATTTTGTCCTCGAAATTACTAGTTAAGAAGAACGATCCACAACACATTTATCATTTTCCAACCAAACAGTTTCAACTTTCGAAAACAATTTTTATTAAAAACATTATCATTCTTACTAACTTCCCAACCTCAACCATAAGCTCCAAACATTATTATTTTCTCAATAATTCAAATTTAAATTTAAATCAAATTTTAAGTTATCAAAATTTTCTAACTCTCTAAATTTTAGAAATTTTTTGCCAGCGTCACCTTTGCATGGCTAGCTTGTACGACTACAAAATGCCACCACGGGCCTCCGGATTTTGAAAGAAAACAAAAGTCCAAGTGGATAGACCAGAAAATCATCAAATTTCATATAGAAATTCAAATACATACCTTTTGTCGAGCAATTTCATTTATCTTCTGAAATCAAAAATCCAATTCCCTTTGCTTTTAAATCACATGTATATCCAGCTAGCAATAATGTCCAATCATAGCTTTCAAAATCATTTTGCGCATTTCTTTACAAAAGTTTCAATATTTATTTCATCCAAGCCCGTACGATGTCCATATATCATCTGTATGCAATACCAACTCTAATCGCTCACTCGATCACACAATTTCACTACCGAACTAGTATCGCCCACCCGACTTCCTTGTGTGGACTCAGATCTGGTTTCTTGATCAGAAACCGTCATTCTCCTTGCATAGTCCTAAACTATGATAGAGAATTTTTAGAATCAACCAAAAATCCATATCCAGGGTTCGCCATTGAAAATTGAGTGAAAAATCCAACTCGAAACGATATAACTATCTCGAAATTCTGTATCGAATCTGGATCAAATTGTTGTGCGAATAAAATAATATACGTACATCCCACGTATTTATTTCTAATTGATTATTAGCTATATCAATTTTCTTTTCTTTTATTCACATTTATTTTGATTTCTATCCGCTTATCCACACTTATCATTTCACATATTTTTATTCAAAATCTCGACTTTGTATTTTTTCTCAATTACAAATTTACTTAAGAATTCCACCAACATTTCTTAAGTTAAATATAAGTATTTTATCCACTTCTTATATTTATTTTCTACTACATCACTTTGGTTTTATGTCCATTTATAATCATTTGCATTTCAATTTCATTTGAATCAACTTTATCTTAAAATTCCGAATACTGAATTTTTATCAACTATTCTTCATTCATATCCAATCCATATCATCATTTTATTTAACTCAAATTTTAATCTCATTCTGAATTCAATTTTTATCTTTAATTCTTAATTTATTTTCAAATCAAATTAAATATTAAATTCTATTCACCCTTTCTCAAACCCTTATAAGTTTTTAAACTTATAAAAATTCCATAACCATTTTTAAATAAGATTCCAGAGTTTAAGTAATCACATAAGTATTTCAAAATCATTTTTTTGAAATCAATTATATCAAAAGTCAAACTGTTTCAAAATCAAACTCAATTTCGCAAATATTCCCAATTCAAAACATTCGGGTAGCAATTCCTCCCTTGGAAACTCTAAAATGGACACTGACGATGTCGCGATCATCATCGAAATTATTTTCCAACGACCGAAAAGAGTTTAGTGCTTTTATCCCTTCAAAAACATTTTCGAAATATTTTCAAATTTCAAATTCCACCAGATTTCATATTTAATTCAAAAATATTTCCCAAATATTTTCACCGTTATTTTTCCAAAACCTTTGAAAATCATTTTCAAACTCAAAAGGGATTTAAATTTCTTAAATCTCAAATTTCAAATCCTTTAAATTTATTTCCAAATATTTCTTTGGAATTCTATTTCAAATTATAAATCACGTTTACAATTTACATTTACAAATCCCATTTGTATATGAATTTATTTCTTAGCTTTTAGTTATGATTTAATTTCTTATTCGATAATCAATGATAAAAATTTAATATTATCACTTCCTAACAACCAAGCAACCATATATAACTATAATAATTTACGGAAAATTATTTCTTTTATATAAAAATAATTTTGAGTAGAATTATTTCATTTACCCTATTTAAAAACAATACTATGTCGGTTTATCTTGTTTAAGAGTTTAGAAACCCCTATCGATAAAATGGCGTCACACATATCGACTAGAATCTATAAACACTCAACCGATAAGTCAACACGATATTAAAAAAAAAAATTATATTCACTAACAAATACGCGCTCATATATATTAATACACTCAAACTCATTCTAGAGTACCATGACTCTATCTCTAATGAGTAATTCTCCCACCAAAGCCAAGGTTCTTGCTTAACTTTCAGCTCTGATACCAAACTGTAACGACCCGACTTTTCGACGCTCGAAAATCGACATCAATACGTCCACTGTATCTAATGCCGAACAATCCAATGTTGGAAAACCAAACCGCTAGGGTTAAAGAAGAAAAAGATAGAAGAAGAAATAGAAACAATATCAAAAATCTCACATTCGCAGAGGAACAATATATAATAGATAAATGACTAATCTTAACACAAAATAACTATATCTGTTTTATACATTACATCATCAGAGTCTTATACAACACAACAGCGGAAAAGAATAACATCACATACGTGTGATACGTCTCGCCATCCAGCTTGTCTCCTGATCTCCACAGCATATTTTCTTGACTTAGCTCCAGAACAACGATAACCTGACTTTAGGCTGCCCGTATGGAAAATTAGGGGCACCCAGAGTTTAGAAAAGGAAACAATAAACTCCGAGTTAGTCATGGGACTGGTGTGAGATCTAAAAATAGTTATTTGTACAAAAAAGAAATAAAAAGAAATCCGTTCATGCTTTTGGAAAATGAAACTACCATAAGGTCTCCCGGCACACACACAATGCTATCGCACACATGGGGAAGGTTTCTCCTTATGATAGTCAAACATGCTTGATACGTGAAAATCCTTTTGATATTATTATTAGTGCATAGTGTGGAAAACATTTCGAAACTATAATATTAATCTTAGCCAGCATACGTACCATTATAGTATGCCTACTATAGGTACCATGTTGGATGGTAGGTTCTAAAACTAAAACCGTATAGGGCTCGTATTGAGTGATTGGATTTCCAACCAATGATCAAGGCTAAGGAACTTCCTTTATCCGAAGGGTACGCCTTTGGAGGGACGCCCCGAGAATCTAACTGGATCTCTGCCAACACAAGGTCGGGTTACCTCTGTAACTAGGTAACTAACCATCATGAGTATGCCACCCCCCGGTCGTAACCGACCTTTACCGAGGCGCCTCAGTTCCAATAACCACATAAGTAAATATCTAGGTATCATACCAGAATACCGCCTTTTTATCCACACAAGTTAAATGTCTAGGCTCCATACCAGAATACCACTTTTTATCCAGAAGTAAATGTACATACCCTGAGGGGCGCGACCCTCATAATCTTGCCGCATCCTTTCCTGTTTCGACCATTTCCGGGGTGTGAGGTTCGATGAAATCTCGTCCCACATAGCTACGCTTTTCACCAAAGCCATGCTTCGATTAACCAATGATCAGCACTTAGCATGCCACATTACCAAAATAGGAAATGATCAATTACATAACCTCTGAGATCGTACATTTCAGATAAGGGTGTTAAGCTAAGAGAATAAATTCTCCACCACCAAACAGAAATGTATTTGATGGAAACCAGCTTTATATATCAAAGTGTAATGTCAGACATACATCCATACAAGTCCATCCTAGGTCTGTATGGAACCGAAGGCACTTGTCGAATTAAGGAAAGAAGTGCTTGCAAATCTGTATATCCCTTAATCACGTCCGGACTTCCCATCACATAGGGTAATCTCTATACCGGAGCAACTCAGTGCAGAGACAATGGACAGGTAATCCTTTCGTTTTCGAAAATGCCCGGTCTTTAACCACCGTCTTCAAATGCAATCTCATTTCGTCGTATCATTATTCGAAATGGGTTTTATGACTTAGTGTCCTCCCCCGGCTAATCCGAATAATGAGCGAGAATTTTAAAAACAAGTAGATACGTTCAGATCTAAATTAAGTCAACAACAAATTTCCATTTTTGATCTTTTAAACAAAAGATCCACCTTTAAGATTCGATGTGGTTTTCGGATAACCATTTTGAATCCAACCCCCGACCGCGTCGAAATTCAAATGTCGTCATAAAGGCCAATATTGATAGTCGGTTATTTAACTATAAAATAACATCCAAAAAAACCATCATATTTAAACATTTTTCCCAAATTATTCATTTCAAAATATCTTCGCAAGATATATTTTCACACTTCAACCCTTTGAAAATAATTTTCAACTATTTTTCTCTCGCGAGATAAATTTCCAAATATTGTTTATTTCCACGGAAAATTTGCCAAATCCGAATACTTTAAAATAATTTGAATCACTTATCCATAAATATATATTTGGAAAAACTTAAAATAAAATTTATTTTTAAACACTTTATTTAAAATATTAGTTATGGAATTTATACTAATATCTCGTGTAAAACTTAAGCCCAAACTAATTTCTAAAATAAAATTATTAGATAGAGTATAATTATTTAAATAACCATCTTCTAAATCAAATACTAGTTAAATCTTTAAAATAGTCACATCTATAATTAACTTAATAAATATTTGCTTTAAAAATTTAAAAACAATTTAAGAAAATAATTTCTCCAAAAACATTCTTTTTTTAAAACCAACTTTAGAACTTTTAATTTATATTCAAAAGCTACTTTGAAAACATACTCGGCTTTCTAGGAAAAAAACACTTTCCCATTCCAAAATAGTCCATTTAAATCAATTAATAAATCCTTCTTGATTTATCTCAATTTTCATCCCAAATTCGTAAATTTTCTTTCCACACATTTAAAAATAAGCCACCATTTATTTTTAAAAACAAATTCCCATTCCTTTATAAATTCCCTTGTGAATTTATATTTCCAAATATCCACTGATATCTTATTCCATTTTGTAAATCTAGTTTATAAATTCCATAATCTCATCCTTCTTCCAAAACACTGTTTTAAACACTAAATCAATTTCCAAATCGATTTCCAAAATTTACTTTCAAACACTAAATCAATTTCCAAATCGATTTCCAAAATTTACTCCATTTAAAAATTACTCCTTTACTTATCCAATTTTTTTTAAAACCCATTAATCCAATATTCACACCTATATTTTATGATTTAAATTCCATTTAAATCAGAAAAACCAATTTCATACTTGATTTCAAAATTATCCCATTATTTCTCCCAAACCATTTAAAATCTGAATTTTAAATAAATTCTTCAACTATTAAACAATACAACTTAAGTTTTCAAAATCCATTTATAAAAAAATCTTTTTTTTCCATACTTGGAATTTATTCAATAGGATTTCAAAATTAACCTTTATCCTTTCCAAATTCCTTCTTTTAATTTATTCAATTCTCTAAAATTATTTTACTTGAAATTCTCTATTTTTAATTTCCTTTTAACAATCCAATTTTTATATTTCTGGTGTTTTAAAATACCAAAATATATTCGGCTAAACCATTGCCTTCAATAGTTTCAATTACCATTATAAACAATCACAGATTATCAATAAATCATATCACAGCATATGAAATAAATTCAAACATTTGAGGAATCCAGTTGGATCCCTCCAACCTGTTTCCCTGCATCCATAAATGTTAACACAACAATTTAAAATACCAATCCCACTTCAAGGAGGGATATCGCGGTATAAAGGGTCATCGGCTATTATGCGGGGCGCATAGGGTCTCATCGGCTATTTAGTATGGGAAATCAATCACTCCAATATATATATATATATATATATATATATATATATGCACTACCATATATAATATCACATCCAAACAATCAATCAATAATTTAAATTCTAACTATTCCAATTGAGTGAGAAGATCTCATCTTTACTTTTGTTTTGCAATCCATTTCCATTCCAGCTTGTTTTCACGATTTTTAAACCTTGTAACAAACATTATAAGGTTTTATTAATATTCAAATTAGTCGAACAAATTAATTTTCCTATTTGATAAGTTTAATTATCCAATAATTTTATTTAAACTAATCTTTCCTATAATAAATAAATTTTAAGTTATATAAAAAATCAATTAAGTGGATCTCCCTGATACACTATTTTTAAAATAACCAAGTAAACTTAAAATGTAATATTTATATTTATTTTTCTCTTTGCAACCACGCATATATATACTTATAAATCTTTAACTTGAAGAACAAATAGTTTTGTATACTTTACTGTAAAATCAATTCCTGTGTTTTCTTTTCTGTGTGTATATATAAATTTATCAAATTAAAAACTGAATTAATTTATACCTTATTGTAAATTATTTCTTATCTACATTCGAATATATACATAAATATATAAATTAAATAAAAGAAAATGACCCTGCTTACCACACTGCAATATACCCAATCGACCTCGACTAAAACCACACTGCTCGCACTTCCACTCGAGCCGCCGCTGCCATGCTCGAGCCCCTGCCACCATCCCCAATCACTGTAAATCGAGGATGAGTACACCCAAAGTCGTGACGCCCTCGTCCTATCACGAATGCCATCGCGAGTCCCTCCTGGTCTAACAGCTCACTTGTTGGAAGCATCGCGCACGATCGTGAATTCCCCCTCCTTTGCATTCGCGTAAGCGACTACCTCGAACGCCGTTATCTACCTCCACACCATTGCGATTTAAATCGCGCCCCCTTTTGAAGTCGAACTCGAGCTAACGGTTTAATTTTGTATTCTTGAAAAAATTTGCTCTGCCATTTTTTATTTTGAGGCTACTGTGTTTTATTTTGAATGAAAAAAGTTTTTTTTTTCTTTTCTTTTCGACTTTGCTTTGCGTCTACATATTTTTTTAAAAAAGAAAAGCAACTAGTGTTAAATTAACGTACACATGTTCGAAATTCTTTCCAACGTGTCTGATGCAACAGGGTTTTGATGCATTAGTATTATTTATGTTTTAAATTTAAATTCAAATTTAAATTGTCTCGAATTCGAAGCCTTAAAATTTTACATCCTATCGAGGCATGTCGCTAGACGTTTATAATGTTAAACCCCTATTCCAAATGCACTGGAAAAGGTTTCGAAACCAAATTTGATGGAAAAGATAGCTTTTTGAACCCAGTTTTTATATTAAATTTTTGATATAAATCTTAGCGCGTTTATTTACCGTACGATCACACGACAACTCCAAATGCTACGAAAATTGAAAGCTGATAATAATACATTATTATGGATCCAATGGAGCTGGTTTCGTCGAATTCTGAGACTATGTCTCGGAAGGCTATTTTTAAATATCGATGTAAACGATAAAATTTCAAAACTGAACGCACCATCTTTAAATTCAGTTTTAAAAATTCTATTGCCTTCAGTATTATCAATATGAATTTTCTAAGCCTTTAAAATATTTTTAACAAGCCTGGAACATCCAAATTCAACAATTTTCCCAATTTCCATTTATTAACTTAGACAATTAAATCACTCAATAAATAGTGGCATTTGAAATTCAAGTTAGAAATTAACTTTTAAATATTTAAAAATCATTTAAATATTCCAATTTCAAATGTTCTAAAATTCTAGGTCGTCACATAAAACACTAAGGTTTCCACTCATAGATTATCCTTAGTATTTCTTAAATGGATTTGCAATGCCAAAGCACTCTTTTCTCAGATCTCTTCTTTTAATATATATATATATATATATATATATAGACAAAGCAAGGAATTGGTATATATAATTTTGTTAGATTCAAAGAGGTTGGAAGAGAAGAGAATATATCAAAAGAATAATAAGAAACGAAATAGTATCCTTACCTGAATTCCTAATTGATTTTCTAAATCTAACAGAAGAGAGAAAATGGTAGAGGTTCATTGAATTCTCAAATATTTTTTTAAATAAAAGTGAAGAACGTAGGATCCTATTTATGAGGTAAAAAAGTACCATAACCGTAGGATGAAAATAAGATAAAAATGGATAAATCTGGAATGTTCGTTGATAGCCGTCACCAATACAGCGGTCGACTGCCCTATATGCACCAACCGACCACCGGCGGTCGAACGGTTGGGGTCGGCGGTCAACCCCTCCACCTATTTTGGGAACATAATTAGTTTTGTACCATTGGTTTTATTTAATTCATCTATTGTACTTTTAACGTTAACAATTTTTTAACCACCAAATCTAATCTCAGTTAATTTTCAAATTTTAAATTTCAAATTCAATTATTTATTTGAATTCAAATTCAAATTAAATTATTTTAATACTGAAAACTTTAAATCCTGTTAACTTCTTCGTTTAAGCTCCGTTTTCAGCATATTATATATGAAAACTGATCAGAATTTCACCACGAACATAACGATAGAACTTTCGTTGCCAAATTCCACATTTTGAAAAAATTTCTTTTTTACCCCTACTTAATTTAATTATTTAATTCATATTGATTTTGCAGGGTGTTACATTCTCTATGAGACAATGCCAGAATGTTGTGGGGTTGGGTAAATGCTCTTTACCCAAAGAGGGTTGAGTATTTGACTAAGGACGATTTTATCACAAACGACAATCAAAAGAGGTTCTACGGTGGATGTGCAAAAAAACTGATGCCCGATGAAGTGTGGGTCCGACATAACGAGAGTCCCTTGATATGCATGGATAATGATGCGATATGATACTGTATTATTGATGAATCCCAGCACGTATAATAAGAGGCGTAAATTACCACTGGGAGGTGGACACAGATGTAGAAAATGAGACACACCGACGAATCGACATTGCATGCTCCCCCTCAGTGCGTAGTTAGGGTACGTGTAGTTATAGTTGTGGGAAACTAATTCCCATATGTAAATTATAGGGAAACTTATGCGAGATAATTGCGCATAATTCTAACGTGTGACAAGTAGTCCCATACAGGAAAGTTGTAAGGTGACCCTATGTTGAGTAGCTCTAGTAGTTGTGACCGGTCGTTAATTATTGGGGTTCGATTCGTAGTTCGACCTTTACAGAAGCCTACACAGGCAGTTAGTGTAGGTGTGTATTAAATAAAAACCTCTTAAACGAATGACCCTAGGAATCCACAGACACTTGTAGAGCATCCTAGGTCACAGAAAGTAGAATTAAAGTCAGCTGCACATGATCAGTATATATTAAACATGTTCTCATTCACCAGACTTTTGTTTAATCCGTCCTTTCTCCTTTCATTTCCCTACCACAAGAGAACAAGGCAACACGTGATTAGCCTGGTTTTAGTATGCGAAGAGGTGACCTCATCTTAGGAGTTGCTTATTCTTTTATTTACTCTCCATATAATTGTCTATCTTACTGGTACTTAGTATTTTTCAGATAATGGGTTGTATTTATGTGTACTATGTATTTGACTATGTACAATTTTTCTGAGACTGTGGTTTAAGATAATTTCTAAGATGGTTCTTTTCTATATTTATATTCTGTTCCTTCCGCCGTAAGTTCTGAAAGTATAGTATATCTTAGATCTTATCTGTTTATTCATAGTCTCTGTAATACTATAAAACCTAATAGCCCATACTTCTTGGCACCGACGTAAGTCCAAGAGTCATAACAAGCTTTACATTAAAGTGTCGACGGGTACGGGTAGTCATAGTCATCACTAAACCTATAATATGCCTAATCATATGCACAAAATTTGGCCCAAAGTCCCAATTAGCATGCTGAAATTGTATGCGACTCGCTACTGAGGAACTATATGTCTCAGCCCATTATTTGTAAATTGTATACCAATGACTACTCTAAATGTATCATATCATCAAATCATTATGACTTATTGTCAAAGAACTACATGTCTCAACCCACTGTCTCTAGACATCATTCTCATACCAAAGAAATCATTTCCTCTGAAAAGTATATCGTAATGTAAACACAATCAAAATCGTCATCATTGGTGGTCACCGATCACATTGAAGAACCAATTTCCTCTGAAAAGTGTATCGTACCTATCATAATCAAACCGTGCACCAGAACTCATTTCCTCTTAAATATGCACCGTAACATTGTCATTAAATGTCGATAGTTGCACCGAAAAATCCATTTCCTCTGAAAAATATACCATCATGCCTATACTTGTAACCGCCATCGATAGACATCGCTAGTTACACCGAAGAACTCATTTTCACTTAAAAATGTACTGTAATGCTTACTCTCATAATCGTCAATCGAACAATGCATAACGAATGTACCTAAGTAGGACACTTTTCTAAAGTATCTCAAAATATAGTAAATGGCATAATAAAGCAATCCCCATCTCGCCACGATCCCGATGCAACGAACCTTGCATGAAACAAATGTAACATGTGAGAGTTATAAGCATTTAAAGTTCAGAGGAAAATTAATAATTATCCAATTATTTATTTTCATCATTATAATTTTATTATATTTGCTCCACCTATATGCGGCTATAGAATCATGACATCGACACCTATTGTCAGCACTTCAAACCACCGCCATCACTACCACACTCCACCTGCACACGACCCGAGAGCAGCTACGCACTCCACATAGCCTCCGCTCCATATTCCGACCAATGACCCCCAATTCGATCATCGCCTCAATAATAACGAACCCAAAACTTCCATATGTTTCTCAAGCAATTCCGCAAATCCATGGCTAGTGTTGTCGATCTGATCGTATAGATTGACTTACCTTGTCGTCCTTTATTCGACTCCACTCTCTAATCCCTCTATATTATGATCCACTTTGGATAATTCTTTTCTGCTTCGATGGACCGCTTACTGATGTAATATATAGGCCTTTGTATTATAGACTTCTCATGTACTAAGGTTACACTTAGTGCGTGAGCAGATACTACTAAGTAAACGAATATATCTTCTCCTTATCAAAGCTTTGACAAAATCGATAGTCTCTATATGCTTTAGAAATTTATGGAAAGCTTCTTAACATCACAATTCCAAAAAAAATCGTTTTCCTTTCTTAAAGGCACCAAAGAATGATACACATTTGTTCATCGCTTTCGAGATGAAACGACTCAGTGCAGCTATTTTCCTGTTCAAGCTCTGCATCTCTCTCCTTATCCTTGGGGCAGTAACCTCTTTCAATACCTTGATTTGCTATGGGTTAGCATCAATGCTCCTTGAGTTTACAATAAAACCAAAAAACTTTCCCAATGCAACTTCAAAATAACATTTTAATGGATTGAGCTTCATTCTGTACATTTGAAGCACCTCGAACATCTTTAATATGTCGTCCATGGATTCATCAATCGCTGTGAGTTCAGAAGTATATCATTGACATAAACCTCCATTGTCCATCCAATTAGATCTTTGTAACATCGTATTAACCTATTTCTCATAAGTGGCTACAACATTCAAACCAATCGGCATCACTCGATAGTAATACAACTCCAAATTAGTGATGAATCTCATATGCTCTTGATCTAGAATGTGCATTGACATTTGATTCTAGCCGAAGTATTCATCCATGAAGGATAACAGTTCATGTCCAGTTGTTCCATCAATAAGCTAGTCAATTCTTGGCAATAGGAAGTTGTTCTTCAAGCATACTTTATTCAAGTCTGAATAATCGATGCATGTCCATCATTTTCATTTGGCTTCTTGACCAGCACAAGATTTGATACCCATTCAAGGTATAATGCATCGCGCATAAAGCCATTTGGCTTCAGCTTATCCACTTTTTCTCTTTAGTGCAGTGGATCGCTTCGGACCAAACCGCGTCTTTTCTTCTTCACAGGAGGGTATCTTGGGTTCGCATTCAATGCGTGACACGCTATCTTCTATAAAATTGCATACATATCAAAATGTATCTTGGCTAACAGAACTGGATTTTTCCTTAAGAAACCCAACAACTATTTTTTATTTTTATGCCAAGTTGAGATCTGACCTTAAGAAATCAAGTAGGATATCATCATTGATCAAGATGTTGTTCCTCAGCTCTAGTTTTTCCCCCTTGCATCCTTTGGCTCTTTTCGGGTTCATAGGTTTGTTGAACATACTATGGGACTCAAGTCAGGGATTAGGTGGTGGTTGTAATGCATTAATAGTCTTAATGCAGAGTCTTCTCTACATTCTTTCGTTTCTCACATTGCCTTACCTCTTTAACCTCAGCAACGTAGCATTCTCGACCAGTACATTCGGTCACCTTGAATAGGTCATAGTCCATTCCCAGTGGGGATCTTCATCATCAAACACCAAGGGGAAAGCACTATTCTCAAACTACCGAAGGTCGACTGACCCTGAAAAACATTATAGGCCAAATATCCATCAACCACCGCAGATGTCTGAACTGCACTGTCTTGTGATTTCCTTCGCTTAATTCCATGGACAAATCAATACAACCAATAGGCTTTTTGGCCTCTCTAATAAATCCTTGGATATGACATTCACACGGTTTCAGCTCCTTTGCACATCTGATCAAAGATTTTCTTGAACAAAATATCAATCAAACTTCCATAATAAATCAGAACTCAATGCATTGTTGCTAGCCCAACAACGGCCGTAATCACTATGACATCAAGTGTCAGCACTTCAATCCCATCTGCATCTCTATTTCTAAAAACGATGTCATCATTTATCATCCTCTACTACTTTGTTGGAGTCCCATTCTTTGTAAAGAAGCACATTTTTTTAGGCATATGCCTCAGTAAACTTCCATATTTCTCTATCTCATTCCAACTCTTTTCTACCTGATGGGGTCCTCTAGATATAGTATTTATAACAATTATGCTCTTAGGCCGTCTTAATCCCTCTTCACTAGAGCAAGGCGGACCCCTCTTCGCAATTTGCCATTAGGCTATATCATTCATCTATCTGCCAGCTTGCAAATTCCTCACATACTGTTGAAGTTTTATATATTTCTAATCAAGTATTCAATTGCATCCCTCAAATAATGACACTCAGTGGTATTGTGCTAATGGGTTTCATGGAAGCAATAATATTTCCTTAAGTGTTCTTCCTTCCTTATTGCCTCCCTCCAAGGCTGCGTCTTATAATTTTCAGTACCTTGGGAGCAAGGTAGATGTTTTCGACTGAATCATTCAATGGAGTGTAATCTCTCGATCATACATACATCGCGTGCTTCTTGGTGTTCAGTTCCTCTTCACCAATGCCTTGGTTTTTCCCTTTTGTGTTATTATTTCCAACATTTAACCTTGCTCCGCACAATAGAATTTGGTAGGTCATGACTATCTCCATCCAAGCTAATGGCCAAATTTGCCTCTTCCAAGCGTAGAAATTAGAACGCCTTCCTATAAAATTCTTCCATGGTAGAGGGTTGCTTCCTTTTCAACAACCTACCAAAATCAGTTCTTGTGTTAACCCTGTTAACCAATACCATCAAGTCAATTTACTCTTTCAGACTATTAAATTCAGTCATTGTTTTAAGTAGTCCTTCAGAATCTCTCCATAATTCTAAGGAACGCTCAATAACGACATTACGTCCTTCGATCAAGCTGTTTAGAACCAGAACTACTCCATAAATTTCCTCACTAACTGTTCAAAAAAGATATGAACCTCGATGCGAGCTCAGTGAAACACATCATAGCTATTGCATCTAAGAATATAGTAAAGCACCTACATGTTAATTGCATCGGTAGCACGGGGGATGATTCATGTGCCATCCATACTTTATAAGATGTTATCTTAAATCAATTGTTTCATTGTAAGATAACATCACCTACAATATATTGTCAATGAGTAGGGTCCTACTTGGCGATGAACCTCACTCATCATTCCTCCTATATTGATTTCATTCAGTAGTCTCTTTACCGTATCTATTATATACTCCTCGTTCGACTAGGCAATTGGACAACGATTGTTAGGGACCACCTCGATGTTTGACTCTACAAACGCTCTCGGTTTGTCGCATGAAGTCTAGGCTCCCCTATCTTAGGGAGAACCATTTGTCCACACCCTCTGTGATGTTTTACCGATTCTGTGGTATTCAATTGAACAACAATATTTTACAAATAGGTATCTTGTCCTACGTAATTACTAACATCCTACAGATCATCATCATTACCAGAAAAGTTCAAAGCTTCATGTTGTTGCTCACTTCCACCATCTCGATCAACTCAGTATCAATCTGACTATGGTCGATACTGACCTGATTGGTTGTTTCCAAAATCGCACCATCCCCACCGCTATCTTCTTTGATGCTATAGCAGCATTTCCCTCCATTTTCTGCTTGTCATCTCGTATATTTTGATCTGTAAAGACAAACTTTCTTTCTTTGGACTTGAAAATGATGAATCCCTATGCTTTTCCTTTTTCTTTGATACTACTAACGCAACATAGAAAAGCTCTTTTCCAATCTTTCAAAGACGGCATTCTAACTATCCAACATCTTTTTATTATATCATGTCTAACTCCACCTTTTTCACCATCTCCTATGAGAAAGAAGGCCTCGACGTAGCATTCATAGGCTAATTAATCTCTTTATTATGCAAAGAAGCTTCTTTTGCTTCAACAGCAACTCCAGATCTTCAGGGAGCTTTCTTAGGGGTCATTTCTTTTAGATCTGATGTAGATTCTTCTCCAAATCCAACAACTTTAGATATAATGCAATCAACTTCTTGATCTAGCTTTTGCATGCTTGCAATCCAAAGTTCTAAGTTAGATCTTCATCTTAGAATCTCATCTTCCAATGGAAGCACCAAAAAATTTTGAGTCAAATAGTGACTCTGTAACGACCCATAAATTTTCGATCTCAAAAGTCGACACTAATACGTTCACTGCAGAAGTGCCGAGAAATCGAACGCCGAAAATTCCAAATTGTTAGGGTTAATAAGAAAGAGGTAGAAGAAGGACAGAAAACAAAACACAGAATCTCACATTCGTACCGGATCAAAATATAATATCAAATAATATCATTTATAGAATGGAAAGCTGTAATTGTCAGTTTACATACAATACATCAGAGTACACAAAACTGGACAGTTGTAACAACTAGTCTCAGAATACAAACAATATAACTTCAATACACAGCAGAATATACTCCATACGTTCCTGCAATCCAGCTTGCCTCCTCAGCTCCAGAATGTCCTAACCTGAAAATCTGTAATACTCGGTCTGACCCGAGCATTACAATAAAGTAACACCCAGGTCAAGCTGGAAACCAGCGTGAGCAAACCCATCTAATGTGAAATATTAAGGTTATAAAGCATCTTTGAAATTCTAGGGTAATTCGTACCTCACTACGAGTTCTTAACTTGTTATAGTCAATGACTTATTACAAAACAATATATAAGAACCGTTACTTAGTTTAAATGGCCATGTTTCTTACTTTATTTCATTCTAGCCTATTTGATTCTAAAATCACATCAATAAAGAATTATTGTAGATTACTAATTGAAGTGGTTTCGGGTATTTGCTGATACCCAACCCCGGTGTCTTCGAACCCAATACTACCTTTAAGCCAGGTTATTTAAGTAAATACAATTCTATTTTAGATACAAGATGTCATTTTTACACAGCAGTTCATCATCGATAGACAATCCACATTATCACAGTCCAACCCACACATATCATATCACAGAGCATCACAAATCATCTGACTAGAGATATTAAGTCAATCCAAACACTCAATACAATTTAATCATCCATATGCAAGATTGATTAGTTATATAATTCCTAATTAATTTAATTTGATCTCCAAACAAATTAAATTAATTACTTAAATTACTTTTTAAAATCTGCTTAATTTAATTAATTATAAACTATTTGTTATTATTTTAATTAACTAATGGAATTAATCATCCTTTAATAATTCATATTAATTAATTAACCTTTAATTACTTATATTAAATTAATTATCCTTTAATTATTTTAAGTAATTATTCTTTAATAATCACATTAATTATTTATTCTTTAATTACATTAACTAATTATCCATTTAATTAGTTAAGACCTTAATTAATTTAAGATAAACCATTTATCTTAATTAGTTACTTAATTACCATTTAATTTAAACTAAATGTTTGGAATACAATATCACTTAAGTACCCTCTTGATTAATTAAAATTCAATACTACTTATCTTAATTACTTAGTCAATTACATCATACTATTTTTGAAACCACTTAGGAATTAATTAAATAATTCACTAATATTTATTTATTCAAATCAAAACAATTTAAATTTAAAACACATTTGACCTTAAAATCTTAATTTTGGAACTTGTTTGAAAAATTGATAAACGCTTTATTTTGAAAACTTGTTTCTACTGGCTTTGAAAATTTTTCTTTGAAACTTGTCAAAATTTTACTTTTGCTTAAAAAAAACTTGTTTTATTCATTTCTAACAACTATGCTAAACACTTCGCTACAGGCCCGAGCCCAAACTCCAAAAACCCTGAGACAAACCTGCTCTCTCCTTTCCCTTCTTCTTCCATTCGATTCTCTCTCCCTACTCTACAGTCAAACCACTTGAGCCAATCTCGATCCAAACCCCTATACAAACCCGATACCATCCCAGTCCTTCCCCTTACTTCTCGATATTAATCCCAGATACTCGAACCGGACGTTCAAACCCGTGTGCATGTGCATGCCATCTCCGACCATCGATTTCGATCATCGCTTACCCATGCAAAAAATCGCACTCGACCCCCTTCCCAAGTTCCACCGCCTGGAACGCCAACAGAAGCACCAAAACGAACTTCGAACTTCCAAAGCCTGGAATGGAAAAAACTTCATTCACCCAAATGCCTCGTTCTCCACCATACCCATCGCTGATCATCACCCAAACTTCACCAAAAAATGCGCCATACTACCCTCTTCCATCTCCACAAGGACCGCATGCCCTTCTCTTCCTTCTTTGGTCGTAGTTCGTCTATGAACAGCAGCCAACGAAAACACTCCTCAAACCTTAAAATCTCTTCGATCAGCCAATCCATCAAATAGAAAAATCATCCAGCATTTTTCCAGTACTACCCACCTTTGCAGCCACCTTCTGGCCGAAAATCGACTCCTACCATCAATAAGTTCGCCAGAATTTGGCGAAAACAAGCTTCCCGATCATCCTCCAATTCCTTTAACCACAAGCTTAAAAACCATGTAATTATTACCAAAAATCATTACTTAATAAGATGATTCTGTTTATATAAACAAAACATGAGATTAAAATCATTTATTTTCTGACTTCGTTTTGATTTTTACAGTAATTCCTCATTTTCTAAATAATTACTCAATATATTCACTTGATAATATTTTTAAAATGATATTACATCCATACAAACATTTTATCTTTAATAATCATAGCTTATAATTGATTAGAAAGAAAGGAAATGATTTTTGAATCTGATTAGCTAGTTGAAATCAACAGAGACAAGTACATCTCCTTACACTGACATGCATAAAACATTCTTCACATTTATATACATGCAACGTAAAAATTCATACATGCAATCATTTTACAAATGTACTTCAAGCATGCATCCAAATATATCGCTGATTAATTTTTAGAAAAAGAAGTTTTACTCGCCTGGTTTTAAAAAAAACAAAGAACAGGGAAATAGGCTACGAAAAGTTGAAGTCTGCTCTTGATTTTGATCTTGCTCGGTTTTGAATTAACTTGAATCTTTGCTTTGCTTAGCTTGAATCTGAAGTTGTTGCTTGAATTGATCTGGAACCTTGATTCACTTGTTTAAGTTGAGTTGAAATCTGAATTTGATTCTTGTTTTAGTTTGGAAATTTGAAAGAGGTGCTTTGGTTTTCCCTTTAGTTTGACTCCTCTTGTGGCGTCTACTTATCCTACAGTGCGAGGTTTTATTTGTTGAGAGGTTGTTTGAATTTATTTTTCTTTTTCATTATTGTTTTAGTTTTAGAAAAATGAAGAGAGAATTGAGAAGTAAAAAGTAAATGAAGCCTGGTATCTCTAATTCTTATTTACATATAATTCAATTTCAAAAGAAAAATTATTTTGCCACTCGTTAATCTAAGCTAACACATGCTTAATGCATGTTTTCTCAAGTCTACAAATGTCAAACACAATAATTTTTATGTTTAAACCCTTACTTATGTTTTTATAAATTAATATGTATTATGTTTTTAAATTCTTATATATATACACACAAATTATACTTGTTATGTATTATGTTCATTAATTTCAAAATATGCATCTTAAAGTTTTTTCATTTATTCTTATCTTTATATTTTCAATCTTAGTTTTATATATATACATAAACAATCACAATTTTTATTTGTTTTTGAAAAGATAAATTTTTGCCAATTTAAATATTTATAAAAGAAGATTATCAAATTAGTATTGCCAAATTAAATTATTATATTAATATGTTTATTGTGATTATATATTCAGAAATGGATTTGTATATGTATACACTTAAGATTTTCAACATTATAAAGTTTGCATAAATCTATTTATATATATTTGTTAATTTACTATAAGATTTATCGTTTCTAGATATTTACATTTCAATATTTATTACCGTTTTCAAATCCATTTATATACATCCAAACATTTTTAAATTATCAAAATTTTGTTTGTTCAACCAAGTAAAAATTCAGTGTCTTAATAGTAAAAACCAGTTAATTACCAATTAACAGATGCCCAAAAATCCGGGTTATCATATTTCTCCCCATTTGAATCTTTTTGTCCTCGAAAAGAAACAAAACCAGAATTTATCAAAATGCTTATTATCAGTTAAATTACCCTTTGAACATTTTTAACTATAAACTCCTTTTTTTCAAAAATTTAGAAATACCTTAAAATTTTCATAATACTATGAAAATAGCTTTATAAAAAATACTTTTGATAACTCGATGTCTCAACAAGTCCATCCTTGTTCTCATAGAAATTCGGTCATACGTTGATCAAGTGTAGGACCGAAAATCTATAAGTACTTAGTAAACCCATTTTAACTCCCAGTGAAAATATTTGGAAAACATTTATGAATACTTTGTGAAAATATAGAAAACATTTTTGAAACTGTAGAAATCATTTTTGGTGAGAATCTTTGGAAATTATCACCCTATCCATGGTCGCAATTAACCCGATGATTACGTCGCCATCTCGGCAAAACCATAGAAAACTATAGGCACTCCCACCCCTTGATTATGCCATGAAACCTGCCACAGATCGCAGCTACACCCGGGGTTACGTTGCCATCACGGAAAAAACCCATGTAACTGTAGGCATCGGTGCCCTTGACTTTTGCTGCCAAATGAAACATCACCACTCCTACATAGATCATAGACTACATCAGTTAAGTCCCAATGTAGCCTGTAAGCACTCACTGCCGCACGACTTTTGCTATGCCTTCATAGATCGTAGTCTACCGATGTTACATTGCCATCACGGCAAAATCAAACGTAGAACTTTGGCTCTCACCGCACACGTCTTCCGCTATGGTCTGAAGTAGACCGCAGTGACATCGAGTTACACTATCGTCATAGCATAACCCAAATGTCTCCGTAGGCATCAGCGCCCTCGACTTTCGCTACCCACACACAATCCTCAAAAACTTCAGTTTGTCTGGACTTCCTTCCAGGATCAAATTTAGAGCCTCCCCCTTAGGGCTCAAGGCAGAACCACCCCGTGGATCTCCTATGAAGTTCATTTAATGGAAGCGCCTTTTTCCCCAAAGCCAATCTCAAAATATTTTATACTATACACATATAGTATCTTCAAATCATACCTTTTATGACTCATATGAAAATCTCCTTTACATAAAATTGATATCTCAAATCGATAGTTCCAAACTTGGCTTTCCAAATTCCCAAAATTGATTTTTCCCAAAAAATCAAAAGCCTTTCAAATTCCATGGTTCCAAATTTTTTTTCCAAAATCATTCTCATAAAACCATTTATATATATAGATATATATATATATATATATATATATATATATATATATATCCTTGAAAAATCTTTGGATTACTTCATACTTACAAAAATTTCCTTTTTATACTCATCAAGGGGAAGTTTATCACATGTAACAAAAATATATATAGCTTTATTTATGCCAAATTATATGTTCAAGTTTGGTTTCCTATATAAAGTTATTTACCATATTGCTTACTTTCAAAAAGTGAATTTAATCATAGAAATATCCAACTTCCACTTTTATTCATATAAATTTCTCAAAATATACTTTTCTTTTCAAAAATCATTTCTCGTTTCTTTCAAAATTTCAATATCAATTTCATTCAATCGCGTATTGTAACAGCCATAGTTTTAGCCATTTATTTTATTTTAAATTATTCAATTTTGAAATATATTTTATATAAATTAGGTTTAACAATATAGTTTAATTAGTTTAATTTGGAGATAAATTTTATTAAATTGTGAATGTCAATAAAATTAAATAATAACTGTGAAAATTTAAGCTATTTTTGAACTGGTAAATTTCGTGTTCAAAAGACGCGTCAATTATAGGGTAAAGGTGACGTAATAAAACGTGTGTTTTTAAAATGTTGTTTTGTGAATATTTTTGATGTTTTAGACTGCGTCTGTTTAACGTAGTATAAAAAAAAAATCAAGTTTTCAAATAAATTTGAAGAAAAATATCAGTCAGAGATTTTGGCAGCGTTACGTCATTTTAACTGACAGATTGGTTTAAATATAAATTATATACTTTTCTACATAAAAATTTTCCCCACTTACAATTAACAATATCAACCTAAAATCAAAGGAAAATCTTTAACTAGAATAAAATGGACCACGCATATAGTAACGTTCGAAACATTATATAACTTATTTCTTCCCTAAAGTAACGCATGCATTCATACAGTTTCATCCACCCCTGTTCTAACATACTACAAATCAGGGGCCTCGAATTCACGTCCAGTATATTCATTCCTTTTGCAAGCTGATGGTGAAAAGCACGTATACATAAATCACGTTCCTCTTATCACGCACCCAATTTAAAACTCACATTTCAAATATATTTACTTCTTTTGATAACTGATCTTTGAAAACCAACATGAAGTAACGTTCCTTTTGATCACGCATTTGCCAACTTCCTTGTTTAATTCTTCTATCACATGTATAGGCATTCATCAAACTTTACTACTGAAACCGTGCACACATATTTTTTTTCCCCTGCCATTCATCAGTCATCCAACTATAATCACGCAAGCCATAAAACCAAAATCAATGCATTAATCCAGTTTTGAACTGCCAAAAGCTTATATCACGTGTGCTAACATTTATCAATAGGAAACTGAAGGTAGCCAATAAGCAGTAAATCACGCACTTATATTTTTCTAATGAATATATCACGTTTACACTTGAAACTGACAATGCTTTAATCACGCATTTTCCTCCATTCCATTTGCCTCCTCATATTCGTTTCATTTCATCAATTACATCTTACGTTTTGGTTTATGGAAAATTTTACCTGTCTATTTACTTCCCACATCTCGCAAGCCTTGCCTATAAATATATCTCCATCCCTCTGCATCTAAAGGTTCTCTGACTTCACCTCTTTCCTTCATCCAAGGCCTCATCAGGTAACAGTTGATCTGTCTACTTTCTTCTTTAGTTTCTTTTTCCTTTTTCTCTTGATGACTTGCTCGGCCACTCAGTGTTTGTTTAGGCCATGCCACATCTCTGGTCTGCATATTTTTATCAAAAATCTGGGTTTGAGTTGCATGAATTAAGTAGGAAATCTAGGACTAGGATGTGAGTTGATCTGTAGAGTAACTGGAAGTCCAAGTGATAGAGTACATAGAAGGGATTGATTGCATATAAGGGTTGAATCTGAAATGCTAGGTAGAGTGCTTAGGCATGTGTTTGTCTGGAATATTGAAACTAAGTTGTTTTAGGTAGAAGCCTGTGTTGATAGGTTTCCTGTCCAACCTTAGTGGTTAAGCCTACAAGTTTCATTTGTTGAGTGTAAGGCAATAGTGAAAAGAGAGGTGCATAGGGATAGAGATTGCAGAGGCTGGTGTTTTGGCAAGTATATAGAAGATTTGATAGAAAATAGGCTGAAATTGAGTAAGTCTTCGTGTGGATAGGAGTTTGCATCTATGTACGTGTAAGCTGTTCCAGATTCATATTATATCCATAGTCTGCATTTTCAAACAATGGTTGAGTATCACCATGAGCTCATTCCTAGATTTGCTGCATATGTACTTAGGACTGTGTTGTCTGAAGGAGTAATGGGTGTGATTGAAGTAGAATAGGAGATGGACATGTTTTACAAAGAAATTGCAAACAAAGCTTCAGTGTGGTAGAAAGGCAGATCTGGGGAAGTTGGTTGGTGGTATAGACTTTCATCTGATCTGATTTGGGTAATGAAGCCTGGAGTAGAAGTGATCAGATTGCAGTAGAAAGTAAATACATGGTGGGCAGGTACAAATACTTGGGGTGAGTTTCAGATTAAGTTTGCATATGTGCCAAAGGTTAAGAAGAAGAGATGGCCAAAACTGGGGTGTGTATTGTTCAGGGTTGAACATTTGTAACAGGAGAAGGTGTGCACGTGCACAAGGTCTGTGCACAGCAGGGGCACTCAGGTCCAGGCCCGATGGGTCTGACACATTAGAATGGGGTATAGGAGGTGGATGGATACTGGTGAAGGCAGGGGTATGGGAGGCAGTGGCAGTGAAGGCCAGAAAAGGACAGTGTTCCTGGGATTGTAAGCGATTCAACATTTCAGACTTCACTCGAAGCAAGATGGTTTTAACCCGAAGCAGAATGATTTGTGACTCGAAGCAAGGCCGGGTCTGACTCGAAGCAGATGGGTTGTGGCCCGAGTAGTGGTTATGCCTGTCGAAGTTGAGAAGTTTTGACCAAACTGGAAGCATATTGGAAAGGTTAAGATTGATCTGCAGTAGGAGATGGAGACCAAGTGGAATAGATTTAAGCAACATATAAAAATTTGATGCGTGCATCTTTTCATCTGTGCATATCAATGCAAATGGTAGTATACGTGCAAAGGCTGATGGTAGCAGCAGTGGCCTGGTGCAGTGAAAATGGAAAGTAGTTTATGATGGAGATCTGTCTGATTTTATTTGTAAGGTCTGGGTATAGGCTGTAATTGGTTTGAATAGATGAAGCTAAGTCCAGATTTAAAAGGGACTAAACTCAAGCAGCTGAAAAATATGGTGAAACTGGAAGATAGGGAGTGTGCATGCAAGCTTGAGTCTGGAAAGCGTAAATCTAAGAATTAAGATGTTAGGCAGCAGTGAAGTGATATACGTGCATGCACGTATCCATGTCATCATATTGTTTAGTCAATCTTTAGAAATTTTGTCGTAAATTTTGGGTTAACCCGGTTCCCGTTTTAGGGTATGTTTTTGGTCACGGTACACGGTGGAGTGGTCGAGCAAGTCAAGTCATTCTCGTTCTATTTTGATTTGACCATAAAATTCTAAGTCGTGTATTCTATTTTTCTACTTTTGTTCTAGATTTGAATCTAGGCGACATCCGAGAAAATTTTATTGTTACTCTCTGTCGGTCGGTACCGGTGAATCGTCGTTTTTAAATTCAAAAATTTTCTGCAACTCTCAAGTGAGTATTTCTCACCAGACATACGAATTTATATTTTGTAAATTATTGCAAGTGTATGTGTAAATTTGTATTTCACTATTATCTGTCTGTAGTGTGATATAGAATGATGAACCCCATTTAAATTGACACCTCATCAGTTATTATCTGTTGTATGATATTCTGCAGTTATATTTTATAAATGTTTATTTACTGCTTAAATCACCACTGCAAGTTCCCTGTTAAATTTAAATTGTTATGGGCTGAAATGATAGGCCAAATTGATTATTATTGCTCACTTGTTCTGTTAACTGCTGTAAATTATCTTGGGATTGCGGGTTCGAAATGATAAAACCCGGAGTTGTGTAAATATCGGATTGAAATGATATAAATCCGTTCCACTTGACCTAGGCTAGAAAATCTTATACAGGCCCGTGGTTTATATAATATTTTCTGAAATTATTTTTAAATCATTTAAATTTAGAAATTGATGATAATTTGGTTTAAATTATATAAAGGATTTATAATGATTTAAAAAGGGTTAAATAAATGAATGTTGAATTAAAATTTTGGAATATAACTTGTTTTAGAAATTCTGGATTTTTGAAGGGTAAAGATTTAAATAAATAATAAGTTATATTTGAAAATAGGTTTTAAGTTAAAAGTCTACTACAGCATTTAAATGCTGTCTTTTAAAATTGGACTATTTTTAACCCGTAACTTTAGACAGCATTTCCTAGGTGCTGTAGAAATTGAAATTGATTTATCTGAAAATCTATGGAAATTTATTTGGGAATAAGTTAAGATTTTTGGAATTTAATAAATAAAAGAATTTAGAAATTGATGTTGGGTGGTTTTAAAGGGAGAAATTGATTTCTATTTTTGATAAAAGCAATAAATTCCAAATTTAATTAAATAATTTGAAATGGTATATTATCAAAAGGAATGCTTAAATCAAGGATTTGAGATTAAAGGTATTTGAAATACATATTGATTTGAAAATATAAATACCATTTTTCAAACTATAACCACGGGTTATAATAACGTTTGGTTGGCAAAGAGACCGGGATCGGATATGGACATACTCTCTGTCGATACCGAAAACCACTTTGACTAACCGTGTACGCGGTGGAGATTCCAGAATGAAGTAGGTTGGTGGTGGCGGTTTCTTGAAAGGTATATACGTGGACCCGACTCCCGTGAGTTGGCTTAAGGTGGCTAAAACAGGAGCGATTGACGGATTAATGAGGTAGCTCCTCTGATCGAACGCACTTCTTCGTATACCATTCTATTGCTTATGTGATTGTTTGGGTGCACCCTTGATTTGGGAGTGTTGTTCGAGGTGGGCGGTTGCTGCGGCTTCGCGTTACCATCGGTCCGGAAGCGTAATTGGTATATCTACCCTGGCATTGCCTAGTTGTGCCGTGTCACCTACCATAGCGAGCCTTGTACGAGTTTGGTTTTCTCCCGTAGCCCGTGTGGTATCCTCTGGTGGCTTCCCGATCAGGAGGGGCTATGATATTGGATGGACTACTGGGACTATTACGTGTTAAGGGCTATATGGGTAACCCCTTAATGCTAAGAAAAAAGTATGTTTATTTTATAAATAGACACTATTATAATAGCGCAATATATTACATAGTAAATAGTTTGACGGATCCTTAGAGGATGGGCGGTCCCAGGCATCCTTTAAGTTACTTGCTCTATATTACAGTACACTTGATTTAGCTTACATCATATAAGTATGTATGTCCTGACTCGAGTGTTTGTTTTATTTTACGCTCGGGTCAGCCTGAGTTGCAGTTTCAGTTCCTCTCCGGAGCTAGGACATTCCGTAGACCAGTCGTGCTGCTGGAAGTTTGTTTCAGTCTTTATCTTTTCTGGAATCCCAGACTTTGAAGACTCTATCTCTATTTATGTTTAAAATTTTATTTAGGATTATAAGCAATGTAATTCCTGTTTGTTAAAGATGTATAAGTGGCTTCATGAACCACTAAGTTTTTAATTTCCGCTGCGGGATTCTGATATCTGTGTATGTGATTCTGTAATAATTTTACTGTATATTCTGAGTTTTGCCAAATTTATTCTACAACGCAGTATTTTGAACAATTCAATTCCGACATGTGCGGATGCGAAGGGTTGAAAATACTGGGTCGTTACAGTTGGTATCAGAGCTTTGGCTCTAGGCAAAACTTAGAATGTATAGTAAATTTGATTTATAGAATCACATTCATTCAAGTTTGGATCTCTTCCTTTTCGAATTTTGGAACATTCCCTGTGGTTCCAAAGTTCATTCGTGTCCCTCACTTTTTCATCTTCTTTAGATTTTGGAGTATCCCGTAACTCCACTTCGGATGTTCTTCTTAGTGAATTTACGGTCTCGCCATTATTCTAATAAAGGGGTGAAACTCCTTTACCATTAGCATTGATTCACCAAGGATTTATATTTATCCTCGGTTTATATGCTAGTATCTTTGGTTATTCTGAACTCTACCTCTTCAGATCAAATGTAGATTTACTCAACCACATCGATCTGACTCTTTAAGTCACGGTTGACCCGGTCAAGGTTGTCCGCGATTTATATAGACTTACCCAATTTCCTTATTCTGTTATATAAGCATCAGATCTTCTAATTCCAACTTATCTTGAATTCTATTTGATTTGAGTTCACCAAATTTGAGTCTCTATCCTTGTTTTGAAAATTTTATGCCTATATTGAAAATAAAATCTAATATTATATATACAAGTATAATTTTCAGAATTTTATAATTATTTAACTATTTGACAAAAGATAATAGTTTGTTTTATTTGGTTTTGCAAACCATATGTTGTCTAATATAAATGATTGAATAGAAACAATGGTTATAAATTAATTTAGAAACAGAAATGAATATAAAACAAGAACTTGAGAATTCAATTTCTGATGGTTTCAAACTTTGGGTTTAAAATTTTAAAAGTATATATTATTTAAAGTATTTTCGAATAGAAGTTTGCTCCCAAAGGATTTTAAAATTTAGTGCTCTTCTCTTTGTCGCTGGGAAATAATTTCGGTGATGACTGCAGCATCATCGACATTCATTTTCGAGTTCGAAGTGAAAAGACCATCTTGTAGTCTGGCTACAGTGTTTCCTTGAGATTTTAATTGATTTGAATTTCTAAAGTATGACTTAATATATAGATATATAATTTAAATTTGATTTGACATATTATGTATATATATTTAGTTATCTCTAAATGGGTTGAAGGAAATCAGAAATTTAATTCTTGAAATTTATATTAAGGAAAATTTCAATAAAACAAAAAGGAAATAAATAAGAAATTCAAACTGGAGATAATTGAATTTGGAAGTTTTAGTTGTATAATACTCAATTTCATATAACTTACCTTGATTTTCAAAAGTTAAAAATGAATTTGGATAATATACAATATAAAAGAATTTTAGGAATAAAATTTGAGTGGTTATAATAAATGTTATATACTTAAATTTTAGTTATAAAAGATTAATGGAGGTAAATAGGAATTTCAAATAAAGTGTTAGTTTATTGGTTAAAATTAAGAGTTAAGTAAAATAAGGGACTTTGACTTAATAAATGAGGTTGGACATTCCATTCATAAAAGTTGTTTTATAAAATATAAGTAAATGATATCCAGATGAATATTTCAGAAATTTAACTAATTAGAAATATTATTATATCTGTTGTAGCATATTTTAAGTGCTGCTGTTCTAAAAATAAAATGTTTTGGAAAATTATAATTGAGTAAATGAAGATTTTTTTTAAAATGTTATGATTTAGTAGTATTTCCAAATGATAATATCTATAAAATCTTAATGACTTTCAAAGTATTATGATTTCAAAGGCATTATGATTTCAAATTTATTTTCTTATTTTCAAACAATCTTTGAGTATCCTTGGTTTCCTATCTGCTACAGAATGGGAAGGCTATTGCTTATACCAGTCTCTAATCTTTGTTACTCATTAGGGCCTGAGCACCCTAGGCTCACGGTCAATTGAAAGGGTAAATCCAATGCTAGAGTTTTTCTTCGTGCTTTAAATCCAGAACTATTCGTTTAAGGTACTTATCTGTCTAGCTTATTCTTCCTTTGTTTCCTTTTTCTTTCGTTCCTTTTCGAGGACGAAAAGTTCTTAAGTGGGGGAGAGTGTAACAGCCATAGTTTTAGCCATTTATTTTATTTTAAATTATTCAATTTTGAAATATATTTTATATAAATTAGGTTTAACAATATAGTTTAATTAGTTTAATTTGGAGATAAATTTTATTAAATTGTGAATGTCAATAAAATTAAATAATAACTGTGAAAATTTAAGCTATTTTTGAACTGGTAAATTTCGTGTTCAAAAGACGCGTCAATTATAGGGTAAAGGTGACGTAATAAAACGTGTGTTTTTAAAATGTTGTTTTGTGAATATTTTTGATGTTTTAGACTGCGTCTGTTTAACGTAGTATAAAAAAAAATCAAGTTTTCAAATAAATTTGAAGAAAAATATCAGTCAGAGATTTTGGCAGCGTTACGTCATTTTAACTGACAGATTGGTTTAAATATAAATTATATACTTTTCTACATAAAAATTTTCCCCACTTACAATTAACAATATCAACCTAAAATCAAAGGAAAATCTTTAACTAGAATAAAATGGACCACGCATATAGTAACGTTCGAAACATTATATAACTTATTTCTTCCCTAAAGTAACGCATGCATTCATACAGTTTCATCCACCCCTGTTCTAACATACTACAAATCAGGGGCCTCGAATTCACGTCCAGTATATTCATTCCTTTTGCAAGCTGATGGTGAAAAGCACGTATACATAAATCACGTTCCTCTTATCACGCACCCAATTTAAAACTCACATTTCAAATATATTTACTTCTTTTGATAACTGATCTTTGAAAACCAACATGAAGTAACGTTCCTTTTGATCACGCATTTGCCAACTTCCTTGTTTAATTCTTCTATCACATGTATAGGCATTCATCAAACTTTACTACTGAAACCGTGCACACATATTTTTTTTCCCCTGCCATTCATCAGTCATCCAACTATAATCACGCAAGCCATAAAACCAAAATCAATGCATTAATCCAGTTTTGAACTGCCAAAAGCTTATATCACGTGTGCTAACATTTATCAATAGGAAACTGAAGGTAGCCAATAAGCAGTAAATCACGCACTTATATTTTTCTAATGAATATATCACGTTTACACTTGAAACTGACAATGCTTTAATCACGCATTTTCCTCCATTCCATTTGCCTCCTCATATTCGTTTCATTTCATCAATTACATCTTACGTTTTGGTTTATGGAAAATTTTACCTGTCTATTTACTTCCCACATCTCGCAAGCCTTGCCTATAAATATATCTCCATCCCTCTGCATCTAAAGGTTCTCTGACTTCACCTCTTTCCTTCATCCAAGGCCTCATCAGGTAACAGTTGATCTGTCTACTTTCTTCTTTAGTTTCTTTTTCCTTTTTCTCTTGATGACTTGCTCGGCCACTCAGTGTTTGTTTAGGCCATGCCACATCTCTGGTCTGCATATTTTTATCAAAAATCTGGGTTTGAGTTGCATGAATTAAGTAGGAAATCTAGGACTAGGATGTGAGTTGATCTGTAGAGTAACTGGAAGTCCAAGTGATAGAGTACATAGAAGGGATTGATTGCATATAAGGGTTGAATCTGAAATGCTAGGTAGAGTGCTTAGGCATGTGTTTGTCTGGAATATTGAAACTAAGTTGTTTTAGGTAGAAGCCTGTGTTGATAGGTTTCCTGTCCAACCTTAGTGGTTAAGCCTACAAGTTTCATTTGTTGAGTGTAAGGCAATAGTGAAAAGAGAGGTGCATAGGGATAGAGATTGCAGAGGCTGGTGTTTTGGCAAGTATATAGAAGATTTGATAGAAAATAGGCTGAAATTGAGTAAGTCTTCGTGTGGATAGGAGTTTGCATCTATGTACGTGTAAGCTGTTCCAGATTCATATTATATCCATAGTCTGCATTTTCAAACAATGGTTGAGTATCACCATGAGCTCATTCCTAGATTTGCTGCATATGTACTTAGGACTGTGTTGTCTGAAGGAGTAATGGGTGTGATTGAAGTAGAATAGGAGATGGACATGTTTTACAAAGAAATTGCAAACAAAGCTTCAGTGTGGTAGAAAGGAAGATCTGGGGAAGTTGGTTAGTGGTATAGACTTTCATCTGATCTGATTTGGGTAATGAAGCCTGGAGTAGAAGTGATCAGATTGCAGTAGAAAGTAAATACATGGTGGGCAGGTACAAATACTTGGGGTGAGTTTCAGATTAAGTTTGCATATGTGCCAAAGGTTAAGAAGAAGAGATGGCCAAAACTGGGGTGTGTATTGTTCAGGGTTGAACATTTGTAACAGGAGAAGGTGTGCACGTGCACAAGGTCTGTGCACAGCAGGGGCACTCAGGTCCAGGCCCGATGGGTCTGACACATTAGAATGGGGTATAGGAGGTGGATGGATACTGGTGAAGGCAGGGGTATGGGAGGCAGTGGCAGTGAAGGCCAGAAAAGGACAGTGTTCCTGGGATTGTAAGCGATTCAACATTTCAGACTTCACTCGAAGCAAGATGGTTTTAACCCGAAGCAGAATGATTTGTGACTCGAAGCAAGGCCGGGTCTGACTCGAAGCAGATGGGTTGTGGCCCGAGTAGTGGTTATGCCTGTCGAAGTTGAGAAGTTTTGACCAAACTGGAAGCATATTGGAAAGGTTAAGATTGATCTGCAGTAGGAGATGGAGACCAAGTGGAATAGATTTAAGCAACATATAAAAATTTGATGCGTGCATCTTTTCATCTGTGCATATCAATGCAAATGGTAGTATACGTGCAAAGGCTGATGGTAGCAGCAGTGGCCTGGTGCAGTGAAAATGGAAAGTAGTTTATGATGGAGATCTGTCTGATTTTATTTGTAAGGTCTGGGTATAGGCTGTAATTGGTTTGAATAGATGAAGCTAAGTCCAGATTTAAAAGGGACTAAACTCAAGCAGCTGAAAAATATGGTGAAACTGGAAGATAGGGAGTGTGCATGCAAGCTTGAGTCTGGAAAGCGTAAATCTAAGAATTAAGATGTTAGGCAGCAGTGAAGTGATATACGTGCATGCACGTATCCATGTCATCATATTGTTTAGTCAATCTTTAGAAATTTTGTCGTAAATTTTGGGTTAACCCGGTTCCCGTTTTAGGGTATGTTTTTGGTCACGGTACACGGTGGAGTGGTCGAGCAAGTCAAGTCATTCTCGTTCTATTTTGATTTGACCATAAAATTCTAAGTCGTGTATTCTATTTTTCTACTTTTGTTCTAGATTTGAATCTAGGCGACATCCGAGAAAATTTTATTGTTACTCTCTGTCGGTCGGTACCGGTGAATCGTCGTTTTTAAATTCAAAAATTTTCTGCAACTCTCAAGTGAGTATTTCTCACCAGACATACGAATTTATATTTTGTAAATTATTGCAAGTGTATGTGTAAATTTGTATTTCACTATTATCTGTCTGTAGTGTGATATAGAATGATGAACCCCATTTAAATTGACACCTCATCAGTTATTATCTGTTGTATGATATTCTGCAGTTATATTTTATAAATGTTTATTTACTGCTTAAATCACCACTGCAAGTTCCCTGTTAAATTTAAATTGTTATGGGCTGAAATGATAGGCCAAATTGATTATTATTGCTCACTTGTTCTGTTAACTGCTGTAAATTATCTTGGGATTGCGGGTTCGAAATGATAAAACCCGGAGTTGTGTAAATATCGGATTGAAATGATATAAATCCGTTCCACTTGACCTAGGCTAGAAAATCTTATACAGGCCCGTGGTTTATATAATATTTTCTGAAATTATTTTTAAATCATTTAAATTTAGAAATTGATGATAATTTGGTTTAAATTATATAAAGGATTTATAATGATTTAAAAAGGGTTAAATAAATGAATGTTGAATTAAAATTTTGGAATATAACTTGTTTTAGAAATTCTGGATTTTTGAAGGGTAAAGATTTAAATAAATAATAAGTTATATTTGAAAATAGGTTTTAAGTTAAAAGTCTACTACAGCATTTAAATGCTGTCTTTTAAAATTGGACTATTTTTAACCCGTAACTTTAGACAGCATTTCCTAGGTGCTGTAGAAATTGAAATTGATTTATCTGAAAATCTATGGAAATTTATTTGGGAATAAGTTAAGATTTTTGGAATTTAATAAATAAAAGAATTTAGAAATTGATGTTGGGTGGTTTTAAAGGGAGAAATTGATTTCTATTTTTGATAAAAGCAATAAATTCCAAATTTAATTAAATAATTTGAAATGGTATATTATCAAAAGGAATGCTTAAATCAAGGATTTGAGATTAAAGGTATTTGAAATACATATTGATTTGAAAATATAAATACCATTTTTCAAACTATAACCACGGGTTATAATAACGTTTGGTTGGCAAAGAGACCGGGATCGGATATGGACATACTCTCTGTCGATACCGAAAACCACTTTGACTAACCGTGTACGCGGTGGAGATTCCAGAATGAAGTAGGTTGGTGGTGGCGGTTTCTTGAAAGGTATATACGTGGACCCGACTCCCGTGAGTTGGCTTAAGGTGGCTAAAACAGGAGCGATTGACGGATTAATGAGGTAGCTCCTCTGATCGAACGCACTTCTTCGTATACCATTCTATTGCTTATGTGATTGTTTGGGTGCACCCTTGATTTGGGAGTGTTGTTCGAGGTGGGCGATTGCTGCGGCTTCGCGTTACCATCGGTCCGGAAGCGTAATTGGTATATCTACCCTGGCATTGCCTAGTTGTGCCGTGTCACCTACCATAGCGAGCCTTGTACGAGTTTGGTTTTCTCCCGTAGCCCGTGTGGTATCCTCTGGTGGCTTCCCGATCAGGAGGGGCTATGATATTGGATGGACTACTGGGACTATTACGTGTTAAGGGCTATATGGGTAACCCCTTAATGCTAAGAAAAAAGTATGTTTATTTTATAAATAGACACTATTATAATAGTGCAATATATTACATAGTAAATAGTTTGACGGATCCTTAGAGGATGGGCGGTCCCAGGCATCCTTTAAGTTACTTGCTCTATATTACAGTACACTTGATTTAGCTTACATCATATAAGTATGTATGTCCTGACTCGAGTGTTTGTTTTATTTTACGCTCGGGTCAGCCTGAGTTGCAGTTTCAGTTCCTCTCCGGAGCTAGGACATTCCGTAGACCAGTCGTGCTGCTGGAAGTTTGTTTCAGTCTTTATCTTTTCTGGAATCCCAGACTTTGAAGACTCTATCTCTATTTATGTTTAAAATTTTATTTAGGATTATAAGCAATGTAATTCCTGTTTGTTAAAGATGTATAAGTGGCTTCATGAACCACTAAGTTTTTAATTTCCGCTGCGGGATTCTGATATCTGTGTATGTGATTCTGTAATAATTTTACTGTATATTCTGAGTTTTGCCAAATTTATTCTACAACGCAGTATTTTGAACAATTCAATTCCGACATGTGCGGATGCGAAGGGTTGAAAATACTGGGTCGTTACACGTATGATGTACATATATCATTTGTATGCAATATCTAATCTGATCGCTCACTCGATCATACAATTTCACTTTCGAACTAGTATCGTCGACCCGACTTCCTAATGTGGACTCAGATCTAGTTTATTGATCAGAAACCGTCATTCTCCTTGCATAGCCCTAACTATGATAGAGAATTTCCATAATCAATCAAAAATCCATATCTGGTGTTCACCGTCGAAAATCGAGTGAAAAATCCCAACTCGGATCGATATACTATCTTGAAATTCTATGCTCGAATCTAGATCAAATCATTATGCGAATAGAATAATATACATACATCCTACGTATTTATCTTCATTGATTATTAGCTAAATCAATATTCTTTCTATTCACCTTCATTTTGATTCCATTCACTTATTCAAAATTGCCTCCATTTCTATTTGGGTTATCACTTCAATTATAAACAGCTTACACTTTGACCACTTGAATTTAGAAAATAGCTTAAAAGTTTAAAATAGATAAGTAGTTGTAAAATAGCAATTAGTTGTAAAATAGCAGTACAATAGTTAAGTAACTATAAAAAAGTTGTAAAATAGTTAAATATTTGTAGAATAGTTAGATAATTGCAAAAATATTTGTAAAACAGTAATTAGTTTGTAAAAAAGATGTAAAATAGTAACTAGTTTCAACGTAGTTGTAAAATAGGTACAAGATAGTTTGGGTTTTAAAAGGAAAGGTTGTATAGTAAATAGCTAGGAAAATAGATTTAAAATAGTTTATATTAAAACAATTTATTCAAAAATAGTTTCAGGGTCAAATTGGTTCAATTTCCCAATTTTTCATTTCAATCACTTTCAATTTAAATTTCCACTTCCATTTAAATTGATTAAATTTCAATTCAAATTAAATAATCTTCAATTCCTTTCCCAAACTCAAATCAATTTCCATTTGAATTTAAACTTATTCAACTTCAATCTCACTTCCAATTAATTCAAATCAAATTCAATTTGAACTAATTCCAATTTCAATCTCAACTTTAAACCATCTCGAATTATATAAATTTGAGTTACATTTTTAAATGTTATTTTAATCCTTTTAATCAAATTAACCTTTACTTTTGATTTAATAACCTAAGTCTTTTAAACAATTTAATTCTGAGTCCAAATTTCAAATTTTCATTTTAAATTACCTTTGTTTAACTTATTTCAAAGTTAAAATAAAAATTCAAAACAATTTAATCTACAAAATCCAATTTATTACCAAATTTTAACTTCCAATTTAGAAACCAATTCTTAACAATTTCAGTTTGCAAGTTTGTTTTCAACATTCAAATCTTAAGTTCAAAGTGATTCCATTTTCATAATTACAATTTCACATCAAAATAGTTCTAAAATAAGGTTTTATTTCCATTTTATTTCAGTAATGGATATATATTATCTCAATCTACTTCTTAATTTAATTAAAATAATCCAATTCTCAGTTTCATAGATTATTAATAATCACAGGATGATATCAGGATAAGTCAAAATAAATAACATCCAAATTATTTAAAACATCCATCCATAGCATCCATTACCCACTTCCTAATCTCAAACTTGTTTTGAGATCACACATAACTCCCATTTCAAATCAACTAAGTTAAATCTCAATTTCATCTTGAAATTTCCAATTCAGGTTGTTTGTCCTAAACTTATTTAACTTCTCCTAAGTTAAATTCAATTTATTTAATCCAGTCAACCTTATTCAATTTGAATTCTCCATTTCAAAATTTAAACTTCTTATTAATAATCTTCCCTTATAAGTTCAAAAACTTATTTTTCTTTGGATTTTCACATCACATTCCAAGGAAAAATTCAAAACTCAACACTTAGAGTTTTTTTTTCAAATCATCTTTGATATTATGTATATCCCACATATACACATATTTATTTCCTATGCACACCAAGTTATAAACTGCCTTTGGATTTAATTCAAAATGAATTTCTTTAAAATTTTCAAACAACAATTGCTTTAAAATAAGATTACATTCAAAATATTCTGAATAAAATTATTTATTATTTCCTTTATCATTATGAAACAATTTCAAATTTCTAGACTTAGATTTTAGTACTTCAAAATTTAAACACATTCTAATTTACAAGTTATTCTTATCTAAAAGTTTACTTCCCTAAAAGATTTCATTTTTCTTTATCATCAATTATTATTAGAAAACAAACATCCCATAACCATTCCAAGATTATCTAGAAACCAGTTCACTGTATATTATCTCATAATTTATTAGAAAAATAAAATCAGGGTAACTTATTTCGGTATTCTAAAAATACTTCTACAAATTTCAGGATTTTATTTTCTAGTTTGAATCCATTTCTAGCTTGTCTTATTTATATATTTCATATTGTCCAATTCCTATTTGATTGTATTTCTATTACCACTTAATTCTCGTTATTACTTTTAATTCAAATAATACAACAACAAATTACCTTAATATATATTAGAAAAACTATTGCTTTATATATCAAAATATAAGCTTGTATAAAGACTAATTTTTAAACCATTTTAAAATCTGTATATAAGAAAATAACAAATACGCCCTCATATAATACACTCAACTCATTCTAGGGTACTGCTGACCCTATCCTTAATGATTAAACCCACCAGAGCCAAGGTTCCCGCTTAACCTTGCTCTGATACCAAAATGTAACGACCCGAAAGTTTTCGACCTCAAAAGTCGACACTAATACGTTCACTGTAGAAGTGTCGAGCAATCGAACGTCGGAAATTCCAGATTGTTAGGGTTAAGAAGAAAGAGGTAGAAGAAGAACAGAAAACAAAACAAAAAATCTCACATTTGCAGCGGATCAAAATTTAATATCAAATAATAGCATTTATATAATGGAAAGCTGTAATTATCAGTTTACATACAATACATCAGAGTGCACAAACTGGGCAGTTGTAACAACTTGTCCTAGAATACAAACAATATAACTTCAATACACAGCGGAATATACTCCATATGTTCCTGCCATCCAACCCGCCTCCTGAGCTCTACAACGTCCTAAGCTGAAAATCTATAATACTTGGGGACCCGAGCATTACAATAAAGTAACACTCGGGTCAGGCTGGAAACCAGTGTGAGTAAACCCAACTAAGAAATATTAATGTTATAAAGCATCTTTGAAATTCCGGGTTAATTCGTACCTAACTACGAGTTCTTAACTTGTTATAGTCAATCACTTATTAAAAACAATATATAAGAACCGTTACTTAGTTTAAATGGCCATGTTTCTTACTTTATTTCGTTCCAGCCTATTTGATTCTAAAATCACGTCAATAAAGAATAATTGTAGATTATTAATCGAAGTGGTTTCGGTATTTGCTGATACCCGACCCCGATCTCTTCGAACCCAATATTATCTTTAAGCCATGTTATTTAAGTAAATACAATTCTATTTAAATACAAGATGTCATTTTTACACAACAGTTCATCATCGATAGATAATCCACATTATCAGTCCAACCCACACATATCATATCACAGAGCATCACAAATCATCTGACTAGAGATATCAAGTCAATCCAAACACTCAATACAATTTAATCATCCATAGGCAAGATTGATTAGTTATACAATTCCTAATTAATTTAATTTGATCTCCAAACAAATTAAATTAATTATTTAAATTACTTTTTAAAATCTGCTTAATTTAATTAATTTTAAACCATTTGTTATTATTTTAGTTAATTAATGGAATTAATCATCCTTTAATAATCCATATTAATTAATTAACCTTTAATTACTTATATTAAATTAATTATCCTTTAATTACTTTAAGTAATTATTCTTTATTTAATCACATTAATTATTTATTCTTTAATTACATTAACTAATTATCCCTTTAATAAATTTAGACCTTAATTAATTTAAGATAAACCATTTATCTTTATTAGTTACTTAATTACCATTTAATTTAAACTAAATGTTTGGAATACAAAATCACTTAAGTGCCCTCCTGATTAATTAAAATTCAATACTACTTATCTTAATTACTTAGTTAATTACATCACTCTATTTTTGAAACCACTTAGGAATTAATTAAATAATTCACTAATATATATTTATTCAAATCAAAACAATTTAAATTTAAAACATGTTTGAACTTAAAATCTAAATTTTGGAACTTGTTTGAAAAATTGATAAACGCTTTACTTTGAAACTTGTTTCTATTGGCTTTGAAAACTTTGCTTTGAAACTTGTCAAAATTTTAATTTTGCTTAAAAAAACTTTCTAACAACTATGCTAAATACTTCGGTACAGGCCCGAGCCCAAACTCCAAAAACCCCGAGACAAACCTGATCCCTCTCTCCTTTCCCTTCTTCTTCCATTCGATTCTCTCTCCCTACTCTACTCTACAGTCAAACCACCCGAGCCAATCTCGATCCAAACCCATATATGAACCCGATACCATCCCAGTCCTTCCCCTTACTTCCCGATATCAATCCCAGATACTCGAACCAGACGTGCACACCCATGTGCACATGTACGCCATCTCCGACCATCCATTCCGATCACCGCTTACCCATGCGAATCGCACTCGACCCCCTTCCCAAGTTCCACCGCCTGGAACACCACCAGAAGCACCAAAAAGAACTTCAAGCTTCCAATGCATAGAACGAAAAAAAACCTCGTTCGTCCAAATGCCTCGTTCGCTACCATACCCACCGTTGATCATCACCCAAACTTCACTGGAAAATGCGCCATTCTACCCTCTTCCATCTCCACCAGGACCGCATGCCCTTCTCTTCCTTCTTTGGCCGCAGTTCGTCCATGAACAGCAGCCAATGAAAACAGTTCTCAAATCCTAAAATCTCTTCGACCAGCCAATCCATCAAATAAAAAAAATCATCCAGCATTTTTCCAGTACTACCCACCTCTGCAACCACCTCCTGGCTGAAAATCGACTCACACCATCAATTGGTTCGCCAGAACTTGGCGAAAACAAGCTTCCCGATCATCCCCCGATTCCTCCTTAACCACATGCTTACCAAAAATCATTATTTAACAAGATGAATCAGTTTACATAAACAAAACATTAGATTAAAACCATTTATTTTCTGACTTGGTTTCGATTTTTACAGTAATTCCTCGTTTTCTAAATAATTACTCAATATATTCACTTGATAATATTTTTAAAAATGATATTACATCCATACAAACATTTTCTCTTTAATAATCATAGCCTATAATTGATTAGAAAGAAAGGTAATGATTTTGAATCTGATTAGCCTGTTGAAATCAAAAGAGACAAGTACATCTCCTTACACTGACATGCATAGAACATTCTTCACATTTATATACATGCAACGTATAAATTCATACATGCAATCATTTTACAACCTTACTTCAAGCATGCATCCAAATATATCACTGATTAATTTTTAGAAAAAGAAGTTTTACCCACCTGGTTTTAAAAAAAAACAGAGAACGGGGAAATAGGCTTTGAAAAATTGAAGTCTGCTCTTGATTTTGATCTTGCTCAGTTTTGAATTAACTTGAATCATTGCTTTGCTTAGCTTGAATCTGAAGTTGTTGCTTGAATTGATCTGGAACCTTGATTCACTTGTTTGAGTTGAGTTGAAATCTGAATTTGATTCTTGTTTTAGTTTGGAAATTTGAAAGAGTTGCTTTGGTTTTCCCTTTAATTTAATTCCTGGTTTTAGTTGTTGAGAGGTTTGTTTGATTTTCTTTTTCTTTTTTATTACTGTCTCAGTTTTAGAAAGATGAAGAGAGAATTGAGAAGTAAAAAGAAAACGAAGCCTGGTTTCTCTAATTCTTATTTATATATAATTCAATTTTAAAAGAAAAATTATTTTTCCACTTGTTAATCTAAGCTAACACATGTTTAATGCATGTTCTCTCAAGTTTACAAATGTCAAACACAATAATTTTAATGTTTAAACCCTTACTTATGTTTTTATTAATTAATGTGTATTATGTTTTTAAATTCTTATATATATACAAATCATACTTATTATGTATTATGTTCATTAATTTCAAAAGATGCATGTTAAAGCTTTTTTTATTTATTCTTATCTTTATATTTTCAATCTTAGTTTTATATATATACATAAACAAACACAATTTTTAGTTGTTTTTGAAAAGATAAATTTTTGCCAATTTAAATATTTATAAAAGAAGATTATCAAATTATTCTTGCTAAATTAAATTGTTATATTAATATGTTTACTGTGATTATATATTCAGAAATGGATTTTCATATGTATACACTTAAGATTTTCAACATTATAGAGTTCGCATATATCTATTTGTATATATTTGTTAATTTACTATAAGATTTATCGTTTCCAGATATTTATATTTCAATATTTATTATAGTTTTCATATCCTTTTATATACATCCAAACATTTTTAAATTATCAAAATTTTATTTGTTCAACCAAGTAAAAATTCAGTGTCTTAATAGTAAAAACCAGTTAATTACCAATTAACAGATGTCCAAAAATCCGGGTTATCACAGACTCAACACCTAAATGAATCCAAAAATGAGAAGAATAGAGATTAAAATGAAAATAAACAGCAAGAACGGACGGATTTTATAGTTGTTCAGCCTCATATTATTGTCTATGTCCAGTTTACCTTTATTTCAAGAGATTTTGCACAAATATAAACAAATTACAAGGTTTCATGTCCAGAAAACACTACTAATCCGAGTTTGGTAGCAATTCGTGATCAAGTAAGAGTTATATAAAAAAGAATGAAGATGTAGAGTCCAAAAGCCAAAAAATTCTTTCTGTGTTGCTCTAACTCTTATATTGATTAGCAAAATCATCCAACCGAGTCGCTAGATTGTGAAAGACCAAGTAAGCACTTTGATTCACGCGATTAGGAAGGAGGAACTAATATTTTTCATGAAAAAAATCATGATGGTACCGACCATAATCATGTCGATACCAACCATAATTTGCTTGGTCCTATATCACTTTTTCTTCATGGTTGTTAATATCTTCAAGTTTCTAAGCTTCAATCCAAAATTAGCTCCATCAAATCATATTGACACCAATGTGATTTTTCCTATATGAGACTTGTCTTTTCCTATAAAATACTGGAGTGGTTCATTTGCGTGCTTAGAAATGGGTCCCCTTAAAAACATCTCGGTACCAACCAAATCATATCGCTACTGACCATACTTGACTTACTCCAACCTTGTTCCAACGTTTTGTGCCCAATCATTCCATCATTCCAAGCAGGCCATTAAGTTCTTGATCCATTTCATCATCGTCATGAGATCTAGATTTACTAAAAAGTTATTTGGTTCAAATGCTGGATAACACATATGTTTAATTTATTTAATTCATTATTTATATCTTTATATACCAACATGTATAAAAGGAAAAAAACAAAAAACATACTTTATTTCGAATAAAATTATTTCCAGAGTTAAGTTTATATAATTATTTATATAATTACCAATATAGTACACCATTAACTTTATCAGTGATAAATTTGTTTTAGTTGTATACGGCATTTGGGTGAAATGTTGAAATAATCGATACAACATATCAAATTAAAGCGGAGTTCATTCAAATCACAACCGCAAAACGGTTCCCAATTTAGGAAGATATAGTCTACATATGATTGATGCACATGAGGGATAAGGATGAAGTAGTAGATTGGAGTTTTAGGAGCTCCACCGGTTGACCTATGGATGAACACTCGACATATCAAGTTGTAAGGAGGAAAAGACATTGACCAGTCAACACCTAATGGTTGACCAATTGAGGCATCAAATTGCTACCTTAATGAACGAGTCGACCGGCCAAGCCCACTAGTCGGTCGATGGAGGCTCTAATCATATGTGTATTTGATATTGAGTTCATTTAAGGCAATCGTGCTACAAAATTTTCGACGGGTGGGTATTCTATTCGCTTCGAGGTTCAATCTATTGGTACTAAATTAGATTCAATTTACACGAAATGGAATTCTAAGCCAACCTTTGTCAAATTTAGCGCAATCAAACCTCTCTTCGGTAATTATAATTTTTTCCCCAAAGTGATGTGCATTCTCCAATTAATAAGATAACCACTATACATCTCTTGTGTAATTTACTTTCAATATACTTCATATCTTGGTTTGGCTAGGTTTGATTAAATTGTGATATTTGGTTAATTGAGGTTTGCTGGAAGTTGTTGATTGTGTTCATGTTTTGTTTGTTTCTACATATTTGTAGCGATCCTTGCTTCTTCTTTGCATTTCTTTACTTAACACAATTTTTTAATTTCAAAATATAAAAAATGTATCACTAGTTCATTTTTTCCTTTCCCAACCTATTCAAATTCTTTGGCTTAAATTATTTAATACGGAACATAATAATGTGAACTCACGGAGAAGTCATGTATGTTCCATTTGAAGTTTGGATATTGAATAAGAATAAAATACAAATACATAATATAATATAATAAGATCATTGTCAAAGAGACTTCATTTTTGGATAAGGAGGCTAAATTTTGATGGGACTCCGCTTAGGAAAAATACGTTCACGGGACTCCTTCCGAATAAAACAGTTTACAAATTAACCCCTTGTGCATGCAAAATTCGACGAGCACCCATCAAAAAATAAGAAACAATATCAATGATGGATCACTGAAATCCATTTCCGGTGGGGTCTTGTAGGAAAAAAGAAACCGTGATTATTCATCAAAAAACCATGGACAGGTACGGGTCTAATTTTTATCGTTAAGTGAGAACAATTTTCTTTTACATCTCTTAATAATTTTTCGAGAAAATGATAAAACGACCCTCCATTCAGATTTGATGTCAAGGGACATCGTCAATGGCTTCAGTCTTGAATGTTCAGGGAACTGAATTTCAGTGTTGAAAAGTGAGAGATCTCCAACAGCAAACGTCCATTAAATAAGCGTCTAACATTAAAATATTATTTAACAATAATAATTTCTGATGAGGTGTATTATGTTAATAAAGTTAGAGGTCCAATAAATCAGCGCGCAGTGTTAGACGCTCGTTAAATGAACTTCTATCACCAAGCTCCCATTAAATGGAGTTCAATTTCAATTTGGTTTTTTGAATTGAAAATGAAAAACAAAATTTGAATGATTCAGTTGAATTCGTTGTCTCGGAGATGCCTTAAGGTAACAATAAAATTTCATATTCTTAACACGTATACTCCAACACTGATTGGGTATTTAATGTTAGCAGACGGAATTCTGCCGTAGGGCCATGTTTACAAACTTATTATTAAAACAACTTTGGCGATAGAATTTATCCAAGTCCGGATAGAAACGGATTCCATTGCTAATAAACATCGGCAGCAAGTAATTAAAAGTTAAAAGAGAGCGTTTTATCCGCGGTAAGCTCACCCCGATAGGCGGCGCCACCACATTCAAACACCTAAGCGGTGACCCGATCCACCTCCCGCATACTAACCACAAACTAAGTCAACAATAACATGCCAAACCTAACCCTAATTTATTATTCTCACCTCCCCTCTCCTCCGCCTCCTATTTCCCCAAAATGTCCTTCTCCTCAAACCCTAGCCCCAATCGAATTTTCTGGACCCACGACGAAACCCTAACCCTGATCAAAGCCTACAAGCTCAAATGGATCTCTCTCAACCGTGGCAATCTCCGGGCTGTCGACTGGGAATCCGTCGCCTCCACCGTCTCTGCCCGTTCCTCCTACCCAAAATCTACATCCCAGTGCCGGCACAAGATCGAGAAGCTTCGTAGAAGGTACCGATCTGAGCAGCAGAACAGCATCCGCGGTTGGTCGTCTTGGATCTACTTCAAAGCCATGGATCGGCTCGAAAACCCTAATTCTAGCAATCAAAATTCCGATGAGGACGATAATATTCCCATTGCTGTACCTGTTTCTTTGTCTAGAAATTGCGAGCTGGATGAGGAAGACATCGAGTTGAAGAAGAAATCAAAGTTCAGTCTTCCTGTTGCAGAACCGATTACGTCAATTATGGAGGATGAGGATGAGGAATTTGAGTCCATGAAGAAAGAGAGGCGTGAGATTCCTATGGCAGTGCCGATTGGTTCGATCCAAAATTATAATTATAATTCGAATTATGAGGATATGGGATCAGACGAGCAAGAAGACGACATTGTTTTGAGGAAGAAATTGAAAGAGAATAATATTCCAATGGCAGTGCCTATATTTTCAAATGGAAATGCAAATGTTCAACAAAATTATGCAAAACAAGAATCTAACAAGCGAGAGGAATTTGAGATGAGGAAAAAATTGAAGTTCAAATTTCCTTCAGTTAATCCTAATTTAAATTATGATATACAGGAGTCAGATGAGCAAGAGGAAGACATTGAATTTAAGAAGAAGCTGAAGTTTAAGATACCTATGGCGGTACCAATCTCGAAACCCAACTGTAATGTATCAACTGGGAATCATAATTTCAACTCTAACTCCGAGATCCCTACTGCAGTACCGATTGTATCAAATCAAAATTCAAAGACTAACCAACGCGACTACAAAGAAAGCCATGAGGATGCTGTTAAGTTTCAATTCAGTAATCCATTTCAGTCTGCTATGCCAGTCCGCAACCTCAACCTGAATTATAGAAATGAAGATGTTCAGCAAATGTACAAGAATCCTAATTTGTCTCAGTCGTTTGCGTATGGTCGACCACTTAGAACTTCCAGCCCGAACATTGATCCAAACCATAATTTTAGCAGTGACCCTATGAAGAGGAAGAGAGTGCAGAAAAAAGAGAGGAAAGGAAGGAATTTGATTAGTGAAGTTGCAGAGGAGCTGTGTAGGTTTGGAGAGGGGTACATGAGAATGGAGAAAATGAAGATGGAGATGGTGCGGATGATGGAGAAAGAAAGAATGGAGATGGAAATGAAGAAGATGAAAATGATTGTAGATTCCCATAAGATGATCATGGCTTGTATAGATGGATTTGAGAGGGAGAATCGTGCTGATTCTTCATGATTTAGGTAAGTATGTTATGTATGATCTTCTGTTCGGTGGCGGAATATTTTATAATTTGCTGAACAAAATGATAACGGCACCTTGTTTTCTTTTGTTAATGATAATTTGCTTGGTGATTTTTTTTTAAAACTGTCTTTCATCCAAAATAATTACACAAGGAACACTGTAAATGGAAGCGGTTTTAGGCTCTAGTAATAACTTTTCTATTTGATACGTGTGCTTGTTGTTCTTTAAGCTTATTACGTCAAAGGTCTATCGTCACTATACTAAGTATAATCTCAAATTGCATAAAAGTTCAAACTTTAAATGAGTTGTGCTATATATATTGGAATTATCCTACAAAATTTGTCCCTTTTTCACTTTAATATGGCTAGGCATTTTATTTATAGTTATTGTTCAATTTACTGTCATTTCCGTTTCCGCTTTCATATAGCTGTATTGTTTGGATTTGTCTAATTATATAATTTTCATTGTTGGTCAAAAACTTTTCTGAACATATTCTTTGGGTTGTTTCTGGTTTATATATTTTTTCGTTTCCATTGTTTTTTATATGGTCGGTGTTTGCGTAAAAAATGGCCGCAAACACCCAAAGTCGTGAAAGCACCAGTGTATGAATATAATTCAGCGATATTCAAACACAAATTACAGATCTCAGCAAATAACCCAAATATGTTTGCACAAAAGATGATCAAACAACTCCAAGTCGTATGAATTAGTTGATTTTATGTTGTTCGTATTGATTTAGGTGGTGTATGCAAATACGTAAAAAGTAGGGGCTAAACTGTAAAAGACACACAGATTTATAGTGGTTCGGCCAAAGTGTGCCTACGTCCACTTTATATGTTATTCTCCTTTTCCAATCCGATTACAAGTACAAAGCTTGTAGTACAAGTGTATGAAAGTTGTTTGAAAGTTCCTTCCAGGTTTGAGCTCTCAAACTTGTCCCCCATTGTTGTACCCCTGCCCCTCTATTTATAGAGTGAGGTAGGGGGCAGGGGTCTTGGAAGTATATAGCTGCTGGTGGGCCCGGGCTGAAGCAATCTGGACTGGCAATTGTCTGGTTCGGTGAGGCTTCATTCGGTTTGGAATGGGTGGTGTTGGACCGGTGAAGGAGTGGAATGGAGGTCCATTCGGCATTGAGGTAGGTGGCTGGTCCGGTAGTGGAGTGGATCCGGTAGTGGTATTGGTCCGGTGGTGATCTTGGTTCGGCTGTAGAGGGATAAGGCATGTTGGTTCGGTATTGGAGGGCTTGGGCCGAATGAAGCTTGGGGCCGAATGAAGCTTGGGGCCGAATGATCTTGGGGCCGAATGAAGCTTGGGGCCGAATGTTCCTGGGGCCGAATGAGCCTCTGCACTGAGAATGTTGGATGGACTTCTAGGCTAGTGTTGAGCCTTGCTTCCAATCGATTTTCAATCCCGGCATCCATTATTCCTTGCTAATTTGTCGATATTCCAGTTTTGACCAAAAAATGGGATAACACTTTGCCCCCCAAAACATGCCTTGTGATAACAAGGTGTGTTTTGAATAGTTCCGAATCCAATATCCAAGGTCCATAGCCATATCGGTAGAGTAGATCATCCTTGACTGCTCCGAGTCGATATCCAATTCCAAATCCAATAACCAAAGCTTGAGCAAATTCCATGTCCATCCGAACTCGACAGCCGAGCCTCAAATCATCCTTATCCAATAGCCAATAACCGAATCCAGGACCTCTCTGGGTCGATATCCAAACCCATAACCTCTCCGGGCTCTTGCCAAGCGCAATCCACACCTGACGGCCATGATCCCGTGTCCCTGGATGTTGAGCTAACCTCTCCGGGTTCTTGCCATGCGTAATCCACACTTGACGATTTTGATCCAGTGTCCCTGGACTTTGAGCTAACCTCTCCGGGTTCTTGCCATGCCTAATCCACACATGACGACCTTGGTCCAGTGTCCCTGGATGTTGTACAATGCCATGGCTTAAGTCCTAAGCCGAATCCTGGTCTCTCCGGACCCTTGCCGAGCATAGTCCATACTCGACGACCTGAAAATAACGATTGATAATATAGGGCCTAAGTCCTAGGCCGAATCCTGGTCACTCCGGACCCTTGCCGAGCATAGTCCATACTCGACGACCTGAATGAGTCAATTTACCACGTTCGGGCAAAGCGACTCACCCCTTGTCAGGCATAATCCATACCTGACGACCGTTTATCAAAAGTCAGATAAAAATCCAATCAAAATCCAATTCAACATCCAAATCCAAAATCCAAATCCAAAATCCAAATCCAAAATCCGAATCCAAAACCAGAAAACCAGAAATCCAACCCAGCATCCAAAACCGAAAACGATCATCCAAAGGAAAATCCAAATCAAAAAGCAAGAAAAACCAGGAGCTCAATCGAAGCTCCAAAATCGAAAACCAAAAAGAAAAGCAGTGTCCAATCCAAAAGCAAAAGATAAATTTCACAAACCACAGCATCGCAATTTATTATCATTCAGAGCATGCCTAGGGGCTATCTCCGTCCCCGTACATGTGTAAATGACTTGGTTGCTTGCCAATAGTTTGCTACTTATTTCATATTAACCTGGTCAAGGGATGATCAACCGACCATCATTCCTGGGCCTCCCACCATCGTAGCTTGAGGTAGGCGGCAGTTGCTCCTGCCTCGCCGTTGCATCCCGAGGTCCAACATATTGTGGCAGTTGTCCATTCCTTACATGTTCCTCAATTATGTCCTTTAAGTGCTTGCAGCTGTTGGTGTCGTGTCCATCCAAATCATGGAAGAGGCAGTGCCTTCCTGATGTCCTTTCCCGTTCTGTTGGTTCTCTCCTAGCCGGCCTCCGGTAGTGAAGGCGATTTCGAGTATCCAGGTATATCCGTTCCAGTGTTTCGTTCAATCCTGTGTATGTGGAAAACTTTGGATCCTTCCATTGCTTCCTAGCATTTCCAGAATCATCGTCCAACTTCCTTTTTCCTTTGTTTTTATCCGAACCATTGCTGGATGGTCCTCCCCCTTCAACTGCATTAACCTTTTTCAATTTTAAATCCGTACTCGCATCTTCTTGTCGAAGGAACCTTTCTGCCTCATGAAAGAATTCGTCGAGATTCCGTGGGGGATCTCGTATCAGAGATACCTTGAAATCCGAGTTCTCCCTGACTCCTGATACTGCTGCCATTAAAACCATCGATGGATCGGGCCGATCCACCGAAGCAACTGCGGCACTGAATCGAGTTAGAAAAGCTCTAAGCGATTCATCCATCCTTTGCCTTACCGATGTCAATGTCATCACGTTCTTCGGTCTCTTGACATGAACCCGAAACTGTCCCAGAAACCTTTCCACCAATTCCCTCCAAGTCCCGATAGATCCTTCTTCCAGCTGCCTGAACCACATCGCAGCTAAGTCCGTCAAGTACAAAGGGAAGCATCGGGCCATCACCTCCTCTGATGCCCCCAGCACCTCCATGTGTCTAGTGTATCTCATCAAGTGATCCGTAGGGTCTTCCTTGCCATTGTATACCTCCACGCTAGGTAGCTTGAACTTAGGTGGGTTCTGAGCCATCCTTATTTCCCGAGTGAACGGACTCCTGTTTACTCCTTCCAAGTCTCCGTTGGTCAAACCACCTCGCACAGTCTTCCTGATTATATCTACCAATCCACCGTTGTCTGTCGGGGGTTGCCCCCGAGGGAACTCCGGTACATACTCTTCGTGTGGCTCGTTAGCAGCAACGTTGGTTCTAGCCTGTTGAACTCCTTCCAAAGGTTCTCCTGTGTTGAATCCCGTGGGCCTGCCCCCAAGCCCTTGTTGATTGCTACCTGGCTCCGTATCTTGTCCTTCGTTGGGTTCCATAACCCTAGCTTCTTGTCCTGCATCCATAGCCGTTGTAGCTGCTCCTAAATTCTGCATCCCTGCAGCTCTCATTTGCTCCAAGAAAGTTTGCATCATTTCCTGTTGACTTTTCAGCAACCTCTCTTGCAGTGAATTTGTTATGGCTTCCATTTCATCCCGGGTTATGTAGATCGAAGCCGGTCCTTCCTCACCTCCGGAGGATGCTTGTTGACTTCCTCCTTGTTGGCTTCTCTCAGCCCTTAGCCTTCTACTGTTTTGCCTAGTCATCGTCTTCCAAATCTAAACCTCTATCCGATGTAGCGGGAGCTGGTTCTTCTCAGTGAAAGCACCAAAATGTTTGCGTAAAAAATGGCCGCAAACACCCAAAGTCGTGAAAGCACCAGTGTATGAATATAATTCAGCGATATTCAAACACAAATTACAGATCTCAGCAAATAACCCAAATATGTTTGCACAAAAGATGATCAAACAACTCCAAGTCGTATGAATTAGTTGATTTTATGTTGTTCGTATTGATTTAGGTGGTGTATGCAAATACGTAAAAAGTAGGGGCTAAACTGTAAAAGACACACAGATTTATAGTGGTTCGGCCAAAGTGTGCCTACGTCCACTTTATATGTTATTCTCCTTTTCCAATCCGATTACAAGTACAAAGCTTGTAGTACAAGTGTATGAAAGTTGTTTGAAAGTTCCTTCCAGGTTTGAGCTCTCAAACTTGTCCCCCATTGTTGTACCCCTGCCCCTCTATTTATAGAGTGAGGTAGGGGGCAGGGGTCTTGGAAGTATATAGCTGCTGGTGGGCCCGGGCTGAAGCAATCTGGACTGGCAATTGTCTGGTTCGGTGAGGCTTCATTCGGTTTGGAATGGGTGGTGTTGGACCGGTGAAGGAGTGGAATGGAGGTCCATTCGGCATTGAGGTAGGTGGCTGGTCCGGTAGTGGAGTGGATCCGGTAGTGGTATTGGTCCGGTGGTGATCTTGGTTCGGCTGTAGAGGGATAAGGCATGTTGGTTCGGTATTGGAGGGCTTGGGCCGAATGAAGCTTGGGGCCGAATGAAGCTTGGGGCCGAATGATCTTGGGGCCGAATGAAGCTTGGGGCCGAATGTTCCTGGGGCCGAATGAGCCTCTGCACTGAGAATGTTGGATGGACTTCTAGGCTAGTGTTGAGCCTTGCTTCCAATCGATTTTCAATCCCGGCATCCATTATTCCTTGCTAATTTGTCGATATTCCAGTTTTGACCAAAAAATGGGATAACAGTCGGGTTCGTTCTTATGCCGTGCGTCTCCTTGTCTTTACCATCCCTTGCTGAACTCCTGTGATACATACATATTAGCCACATGTAATCACATATGCATTTGATGTCTGATTTCAGGTTAAGTTCTAATGTAGCGATAACCATGTTTTGGAGTATTAATGCATCTGAATAAAGCAGATATTCAACCATTACTTTGTTAGAGTGAACGTAAGCCTTTAAATTGTTCAGAGTTTCAGTGATGCTTGATACGGAAACAAGTTTATTGTGCAAACTGCTTTTGCCGTGCCAGGAGTCGGAATAAGTCATACAAACGTTCATTGCATAATGACGATTACTGTTTTGCTATTATTTTTAAGGCACGGTAACACAATTTTGAAGATATGCTTTTGCCTCAACATCGTTTACAATAGTGACATTAACAAAAAGCTGAGGAGATTTAGACAGTACGAATATTACTTAACTCGAGTGAGCATCAACAGTTTCTTTTAAGGAATCCTTGGTAATTTTTTGTATAATCACATCCTCCCCTCATTCTTCTTCAACGTTCTCATTTGTCCATCAGTTTTCAAATTATAAAACTCTACTTTCTACTTTGTTACACTCAAATGGTTTCGCAGTAAGAACCCGTTAAGAAAGATTCACGCTCATATGCTTGTTATGGACAGAAGAACCCACGTTTGGCAAGAATATCCTTGTGTAAAGCTAAATTTCAATGAAGCCAAATAACTTTTATCCATGTTAAGTCTGCCACACGGTGAAACGAATGGTTCGCAAGTGGATTTCCAGAAAACTACGAAAACATATATACCTTTGTTTCTCCTTATAATTAAATTGTTGAAAATTTTGATTTTTATTGTTTGGCCCATTATGTCACATCACATGCCACTGATTTTTGGTTGGACAGAAGTAAAGCCCTCCGTTCACTGCAAAATAGAGAAAAAAAAGCCCAACTAAAACTAGAAGAAGCTTTATGAAGCAACAGCATGACCAAGTCCAGATCTACATACGCAACAGTGGTGCGAAGAACAGAAATCCACAGAGTGACAGCCAGACCATTCGGTAACCAAGCAAGACCACCAAACAAAGCCTACTCTCGAAGTCGAACATTCACAGACCATTGGACTTCTCATTTTTTTAAGAAAATCTATTGAATAAACCTTATTAGTCAATTTATTGCGAGGATTAGCTATCCAATTATAAATAAATATCACGACAGCTTAAATTAGGTTATTAGGAGTTTCAACGTTATTAAATATTTTTTGGTTCCTTTCGAACCATGTATACCTAGAGATAATAGTAAAGATGGTATCATACTAGTATAACCGCACAACGGTGTGAAAACCGACCGTTGTGATATTTGATATCAAAGAAAAACGTATTTGTTAATTTTTTTCTCTATTATTAATTTAATGAAAAATTAACTGCATTTTAGAAAAAATGTAAATAATTCAAAGTGTGTAAATCCAATTATATCAAGGATTGACAATGTAGGCCAACCTGATACTAAGAATGTGCTATCAATGTATTGATATGAACCACTCACAAACATACATATATTTGTCAAGAAGGTTTAATATACTCTTAATTTTGAGCTTATTTGTGCATCTAACTTATTAATGAATTTGGAAAAAAACCAAACAAATGTCGTCTTAATATACATCATCGTATTTTTCAATACCTAATTAAAGACGAAAAATGCAAAATTGATGTGATAAATAAATGGGGGAATTAATTTAAAGGACAAAAATTTGTATATATTTTGCCTCAAGGACACGACCTCAATATTTTTACCACAGGTACAAACATTCTTCTAAAAATTATTTATAAGGACAAACATTTTTCAAAATTATTCATAAGGACAATAAAACTGCTACCGAGTTAAAAACTAATACCTAAAAACTGCTACCGATAACTACAAACCGATACCTAAAAACTGCTATCAATAACCAAAAAAACTGATACCCATAGAAAGTTGTCCTTCAGGATAATATATTGAAGGTCTGTCCTTGAGGCTAAAAAGCTGTGAAATTTTGTGCTTGACAATAATTTCCAGTAAATAAATCTCATATTATTGAACTACAGTGTTTAAATAAATTACCTAAAAGTATCATTATGACATGAAAAACTAACATTGCTGAAGTAAAAATAAGAAAATAAAATAAAATTACTGAAACAAAAAAAAAATTAACTTTAGATTTTGCCATTGTTGATATTTCTTCTAACAAGAAATTTGATTCTACCGCATAATCAATAACTGATTGAAACATAACATTGATTATTTGTTTTTTTTCCATTCATGTACTTAATTTGGGCAACACCAACTCTGAAAACACGAGGGATTCATAATAACTCCTTTAGTTTTTGTTCGTATGTATCTTCTCCTTCATCATTCTTAATCTTATAAAGGTCATCAGCACTGCAACCTATGATTTCCTCAGCTGGTTCATTAAAAGCAGTAATCCAAGCTTCAGCGGTTGGATCATTAATTTTCATTACCATAATATATCTGCGTTAAACAAACATATTATTATATATATTACTGATTACTATAAATAATTAACTCAGCTTTGGTGCCAGAGGTCAAAAGTTCGAAACTTGTGTAGCGTGATTCGAACATTTATTCACATGTGATATGTTATCCCAGTGATATGTTGTATATAAAGTATCATTTCAAATACAAATATTAATAATAATAATAATAATAATTAGGTCTTAAATTTTTACCTAAAAATACAAGAGCTTTCATTCTGTTGGCATGCTTCACATCAATAGCCCGATCCCGCAGATTTAGTTACTTTATTTTTGCAACTCTTACAGGCTTGATACCACAATTTATGACTCTTAATATAAGTTATGTAAGCAAAACGCTGAAGAATGCAGACTATGGAAAAATAATAAACAATCAATATCTAATTATTAATGTACAATATAGTTCGAAACGATACAGATAAACCTTGTCATGACCCATTGTTGGATCATTTATTATATGAGAAAGCATAACTCTATCGTAAGTGGTAGATGAGATTTTTGTATTTTTGCCTTCACAGTTGTACCAACTTCTAATCTTTTTAGCTTCTGGTATGTTTGTATCTATATATAAATTGCTTTTACTCAATGTTGATAAAGATAAACCTGCAGTAAAATTAAATAATCTTAAAAAATGATGGCATGCTGTTGTGTGCTTTTCCACCACCGAACCAGAGAAGGTGAAGACACCACCGAGCCGCCGAACTAACCCTTCACCAGTACCTGCCGAACCAGACTCATCTCCACACTCCATCACCGGACCAACCTCCATCACCGGACCAACCTCCATCACCGAACCAATCTCTACTAGTCCAACACCTCTCCCTGCAGAGCCGAACCAAGCTCCACCCACTCACCACCGAGTCAAGCTTCACCGAACCAACCTACCTCCATCCACTGCCGAACCAGAAGCGAGGGAGGACACGACCAGACCAATTCTGTCAGGCCAGATTGCTTCAGCCCAGGCCCACCAGCAGCTATATACATCCAAGACCCCTGCCTCCAGCCTCACTCTATAAATAGAGGGGTAGGGGTACAACAATGGCAGACAAGTTTGAGAGCTCAAGCACGGAAGAAACTTTCAAACAATTTTTATATACTTGTAATCAAGGCTTTGTACTTATAATCTGAATAGTAATAGGAGAATAACATATAAAGTGGACGTAGACACGTTTTGGCCGAACCACTATAAATCTGCGTGTCTTTTACATTTCAGTCCCTACTTTTTACATATTCGCACAACTCATCCAAATCACTAAGAACAACATAAAATCGACTAAATCACACGACTTGGAGGTGCTTGCCCACTTTTTGTGCAAACATTTTTTGTGCTTTCATTGAGAGCTCGAGCTAGAAGCTACAGCTTCTCCTACTCAACCTTCTTTCTAACAGCATCGTTCCTTGCTCCGACAACATGACTTCCAAGCAGAGGAGAGATGTTAACAAAGGAAAGAACGTCGCAACTAGCAATATCCCAGATCCAGTGGCCCCAAATCAAGAGAATCATCCCGTTTTAACAGCAGTACCAGATGAAAATCAGGCAAATCCAACAGCCCCCATCGCGGAACAATCAATTACTAGGGCGGACCTGGACAGGGTTGTGGCTGAAGTAACTAACCGCTTCGCATCTCAACAAGAAGCCTTGGTGGACCAACTCATGTCACGCCTAAGAGATGCTGAAGAATCCAACCGCAACACCGAATCATGGGGTGAGTCCCAATCTGGAGGATCTGGGAGGCGACGAAGACCTTTCTTCTTCGAAGATGTTAACAACAGAAACAGCCATGGTAGGAGCCGAGCCCGGACTCAGCCCGAATTCCGACCCGAGGAAACACTTGGAACCGAACCCAACGGGAGAGGTGCCAGGCAGGGGTCGGATGTAGCTGAGCCTGTCATGCTACCTAACCATGGAACACCAGTAGACGGGGCCGAGCTGGAGTCCAGCCCGAAGTTGGACCCGAGGAAGTGCTAAGAACAGAACCCAGCAGGGGAAGATCAAGGCAAGGGCCAACTGTGGCTGACCCCAGCATACCTCCGGAAAACCGGAGGCACCATTGGAGGATGTCAGGAGTGATAAACGATACCATCCCTACAGGTCATCTGCACGGAGTCAATCCCGCAGGGAAGAACCAAACTCATTTTTATCCATTCCAAGTTCTGATGAAAGAATGGCGCGATTGTTCAGCGAGTGCGTCCAACGGGAGCAAAGGGATCGAGGTATAGGTGCTAGGGTAACCAGCCCCTTCACCCGCAAGATTGAAACTGCCATCACCCCCCGGGAATGGAAAATGCCAACGATGGAACCTTACAAGGAAACCTCTGACCCCATCGTACACTTACAGAGATACACCCAGCATATGCTCATAAGCGGAGCAACGGAGGGAGTATTGTGTAAATGCTTCCCGCTCTTCTTGGCAGACCTAGCTACCTCCTGGTTCTGCCACCTACCCCAAGGGTCCATCAGCTCATGGGAAATGTTGAAAGAAAAATTCATCAGCCAGTTCCGCATTCATGTGGAACAACCCAAGGACGCTTATTCCTTATCTAATATCAAGCAGAAACCCGGAGAGACAGTGCAACAATATCTCATCTGATTCAACGCTGCGGCGGCCGCAGTCCAAGATGCCGACGAGAAACTTATCCTAATGGCCCTCTGCAGTGGTGTACACCCGGATACTAAATTTGCTAGAAGACTAACCAAGAAAAAGCCAGCTACTTTACCTGATTTCTTCCATGAAGCTGGAAAGTATATGAGACTTGAAGACGCTGCCACTGAGAGGCAGTCAGGACAACAGGTTAAAACAGCCGCAGACAGGGTTTCCGCTGCAACAAAGGATGTTCGGAGAAATGACTCTAGAGACAATGCTGGGGGCAAGAAAGGGGAAAAGTGCTTATATCGACCTGGACCAAGATTTGACTCCTACACTCCTTTGAATGAAATGATCGAAAACATCTTCCTAGTCACTCAAGACGAAGTTAGATACAAACGCCCCCCGCACAAGAAGAAGTCAGATAACGCACTCAAATCTGGAATGTTCTGCCGCTTCCACGAATCCCACGGACATGGCACCAATGAATGCCACCATCTCCGAGACTTGATTGAAGAACACATCAGAAGGAGGAGACTGGAACGCTATGTAAAAAGCCAGAGCAGGACTCCAGCTCCCACCAATGAAAACCCAGGGTTACCCCTCCCAGAGGAAGGCGGAGGAAATCGCAACACCAGCGGCTCTAGTCAAGAGAAAATACTAGTCCATACCATATCAGGAGGACCACACATCGCCGACAGAAGCTGGGCAGAGATGGAAAAATACGGTAAGTCACTTAGAAACGCTGAAGGCTACATTAATTCTGTTATGAAAGAACGCCACCCAAAATGGAAAGAGAGTGACGACATCACATTCAGTAGGCGTGATCTAGAGGGAAGACAGTACCCACACATGGATCCTATGGTCATCTCTGCTTGGTTCGGTCCAGCCAAAGTTTTTCGAATTTTAATAGACACTGGAAGCTCAGTAAATATCATATTCAAGCATGCTTTCGACAAAATGAAGCTGTCAATGAAGGATGTGTCTCCCTGCAACAAACCACTACATGGTTTCACTGGAGATGCGAAGATGCCCCTCGGGCAACTGGACCTATTTGTTGAAATAGGAAGTCATCCCCGCTCCGCTGTGCGAAGACAAACATTCGTACTGATAGAGAACCATTCGGCCTACAATGCCTTTTTCGGAAGACCCGCCTTGTCTGACTTCCAAATTGTTCTAGCCCCATGGTGCCTGAAGATGAAATTCCTAACAGATAATGGAGTAGGAGAAATAGAGGGAGATCAAGACGCCGCTCGAGATTGCTATGTAACTGAGCTTCGTAATAACCGCAGGAAGGATAAAGGAAAGGATGCAGAGACTTCTCTCTGCATGAAAAACTTGGAAGCATAACAACTAAAGAAAGCCCCTCCTCTTCGATATACCAGTGACCCTTTCAATGAATTAGACCCCAGGAACAAAGAGGAGGAGGCCACCGCTGAGCCTGTAGAGGCTATGGAATTCGTAGCTGTAAACAAACATGACTCAAGTAGACTATTGAAAATCGGTTCTCAACTGAAAGAAGAGTTAAAGTATCAACTCATTGATTTTCTTCGCCACAACATGGATGTATTTGCATGGACGCATGCTGATATGACAGGAATCTCCCCAGATGTAGCATGCCACGTACTGAACATCGATTCCACGAAGGTGCCAGTAAAGCAGAAAAAGAGAAGCATGGGGGTAGAACGATCCGCAGCCCTAGAGGAAGAAGTAAAGAACCTACTTGCCAATGACTTCATACGAGAAGCCATCTATCCAGAATTGATCGCCAATCCGGTACTGGTAAAGAAAGCTAACGGGAAGTGGCGAACATGCATCGATTTCTCCAACTTAAATGACGCTTGCCCGAAAGACTGCTTCCCACTTCCCCGAATCGACCAACTCATAGACAACACTGCTGGACACGAACTCTTATCCTTTATGGACGCATACTCAGGATATAACCAGATCCCTATGCACGCCCCCGATCAAGACCACACTAGTTTCATCACTGACCGGGGATTGTACTGCTACAAAGTAATGCCTTTTGGACTTAAAAACGCCGGAGCTACTTATCAACGCCTTGTCAAAAAGATGTTTGCGGAACTAATAGGACACACTATGGAAGTTTATGTGGATGACATGCTGGTAAAATCGAGGAAGGCCAACGATCATATAAACCACCTGGATGAGATGTTTCAAGTACTTCGCCAATATGGAATGAAGTTGAACCCTTTAAAGTGCTCCTTCGGAGTATCGTCGGGAAAGTTCTTGGGATTCATCGTTCATGCCAGGGGGATTGAAGCAAACCCCGAACAAGTTCGAGCTTTGCAAGATATCAAGATACCATCCACTCGAAGAGAGATGCAAAGCCTAAACGGGAAAGTGGCCGCCCTAAGTAGGTTCATCTCTAAAGCAACCGACAAATGCATTCCTTTCTTCGAAGCTCTAAAGAAAGACAAAGGGAAGTTCGAATGGACTGACGAATGCTTGACAGCCTTCCTTAACTTAATCGGACACCTCCAGAGACCACCGGTACTCTCAACTCCAGATGAAGGCGAGAAACTATACTTATACCTTGCTGTATCGTCCCACGCCTTAAGCGCCGCTTTGGTGAGAGAAGACAACCGCACACAACGGCCCGTATACTTTGTAAGCAAGAGATTTACAGGGGCGGAAGCCAGATATCCTAAACTTGAGAAGCTAGCATATTGTCTGCTAATCACGTCACGGAAGCTGCGACACTAGTATCAATCTCATTCCATCAGAGTTTTAACCGATCAACCGCTAAGGCAGGTACTCCATCGCCCCGACACTTCTGGGCGATTACTTAAGTGGTGCATTGAACTAAGTTAATATGATATCACCTACCATCCTCGCACCGCTATCAAGGGGCAAGCCATAGCTGATTTCATTGCCGAATTCACTACTAACGAAGGTAAGGAGCAATCTGAAATAGCAGAAGATATCAAGTGGAATCTCTTCGTAGATGGAGCATCAAATGAACAAGGCTCGGGGGCAGGCGTTGTGATAATCACCCCCGGGGGGAGGAAGCTGCACTACGCCCTAAGGTTGGAATTCGCTGCCACCAACAATGACGCAGAATACGAAGCGGTAATAGCTGGATTAGAACTGGCCTTGGAGATTGGAGTCGGTTCTTTATGTCTCGATAGTGATTCTCAACTCATTGTAAACCAAATACTGGGAGACTTCCAGGCTCGAGGAGAACGACTCACAGCATATCTAAAAAAGACCAAGCTGCTGCTCAATCAATTGGATCACTATCTAATCAAACACATTCCTCGAGAAGAGAATCAAGAGGCCGACGAACTAGCAAAGCAAGCTAGTATGAAGAACATCACTATTTTCGGAGCATTAACCATCTCAAAACAGCTGGCACCAAGTTTCGAGCAAGTGAATCTGATAGCTGCGATCGATGAAGAAACTTGGATGACTCCTATCCAAAAATATTTACAAGATGGCACACTGCCCGACAGGCGTAACGAAGTCAAGAAAATCTTGAGGAAAGCTTCCCGCTATACATTACAAGAAGGCGTCCTCTATCGGCGCGACTTCTCTAATCCCTTATTAAGGTGTATCGCTGGAAGGGAAGCCAGGGAAGTCTTATCCAACATCCATCAAGGAAGTTGTGGGGATCACACTGGGGGCAGACCCTGACAAAGAAGATACTCCGATATGGATATTACTGGCCCACTTTAAACAAAGATGCCTTGGACTTCGTCAAGAGATGTGATAGATGTCAGAAATTTGCTAAGATTCCTCGACTACCCACAAATGAGATTACTCAAATGACCAGCCCTTGGCCCTTTGCAATATGGAGAATTGACTTGATTGGCAAACTGCCAATGGGCCGAGGCGAAGCCAAATATGACGTAGTGGCAGTCGACTATTTTACCAAATGGGTGGAAGCGGAACCTCTAAATAAAATATCTTCGGCAAAAGTTATTAACTTCTTGATCAAAAATATTTTATGCAGGTATGGGGTTCCACTCAAAATCATATCAGACAACAGACTTCAATTTGACAGCGAAGAATTCGCCGATTGGTGCCATGAGCACAGAATTCACAAAAGCTTCTCATCTGTAGCTTATCCTCAAGCAAACGGACAAGTCGAAGCTGTCAACAAAATTCTCAAAACCTTAATCAAGAAGAAACTTGAAAAGTCGAAAGGCGCTTGGGTGGACGAACTTCCTACGGCACTTTGGGCCTGTCGCACATCTTACAGAACTTCAACAGGGCATACTCCTTTCTCTTTGGCATACGGATCGGAGGCCATGCTCCCAGTTGAAACTATAGTCCCCTCTCACCGTAGGATCTACTACAACCCGGAAGAGAACGAAGAACTCCTCCTCATGTCTTTGGATCTAATTGAGGAGAGAAGAAACGATGCAGCACTCAAAGCAGCAGCTCATAAGCAAAAAGTTGCAGCACAATACAACTCCAAAGTCAAGCACCGCAACTTACAAGAAGGAGATCTTTTCCTCAAGCGGATCTTCCCGCGCCCCGGAGCGCTAGATCCAATCTGGGACGGACCCTACGTAATTCATAAAGATCTCCGCAACGGAGCCTATATTTTGTCAACAGTGGACGGAGAGGTGTTCCAGAGGGCATGGAACATCCAACACCTCCGTCGATACTTTTCTTAACTTGTACTGCCCATATGAAGTGAATTAACAAAGAGAATCAGTGGATGTAGGCATTTTCGTGCCGAACCACTTTAAAAATCTTGTCTCTTTTTAACTTGTTCCTTTATGTCTTGGCTGCTTGTTAAGCTTTATCCTTTTCTGTTGAACAAAATCATCTATAACGACATTTCCATACTGGAACTTCACGGCGCAACCTCACCTGAACAAGGCTCAACGGGTACTATGTGATTCTATGCACTCGTCAATGAGACACTTTTGCTCCAGCATCCCTCTGCTGCGGGTTAACTCATTGCTCGCGACTGCCCTCAAAGCCAACTGTAATGAGCCGATTATAAGCCATCAAGAAGGCCGACTATAGCCGATGGCAGCTCATTACGGCGTTCGGCTCGCCGGCAACTGTGAACCTACTTTAAGCCCCAACATAAGGTGTGGCCAGCCAGGGGTAGTTCACGGTTGACGATCGGCACCCACGCTAGCCGGCCATAGTAAATCGAATAATACCCACGATTATGGGCCATAATGGCTTGGGTAGTTACTGTGCGCGATCTCGGCTCCGATATGTCTTAAGTGCGGCTGTGGTAAAAAAGATAAACTCCCCGCGGAGGCGTAAGATGGGTGACAAATATCTCCAAGACCCACGGTAGGGAAAGTGACTACAAAACCCGTTTGCCACGAACTTAAGCATATTGACGGCCTTCCATGACTGGAAGTTTTACTTTTCCTATATTTCCATTCCATTTAAATACTTTTCTTGTATCCTGCATAACGGTCCCCAAAGTACAGGACACTAAATGGGAGGCATTCGCTCACGAGAATCTGAGCCCGCAAACTGAGTGACAAGGCACTCAACCGCATCCATGGTCAATTACCCAAGATGTCCAAAGCTACCCCCTGCAACCAGAACATGAAGGGCGGTACTCTTTTCTCTTGTACATAATCATATAGCTATGGCTTATTCATAACATTGCAAAACATGAGATTATATTTCGAGCAAAAGCTTAACATCGAACATAATTAAATCACAGGCATATGCATAACTATGTTTTTTATACAGCACTTCAAAATAATAACAGCATTCAAAATATAACAGAATCAGCTTATGTTATAAACTTACATAAAGACGTTTAATAACATAATTACAACTTAAGAGTACATTAATGTTTTGAACTAGTATGTACAGGAATGTCAAGCAGATCAAATAAAATAACCAACTGCACCCGTGCTCCACCCTCGTCCTACCAGCTCTTCGAATCTACTTGATTGCAGGATCGGAGCTCCCAACATGATGACCAGAGGCCCCACCTGTCCAATTCAGGAAAAGGGTCCATTAAACCGACAACGAACGATCAAGTTATGAAAAGCTAAAAAGGGAAAGCTCACCAACACCCGCTCCTTGGTCCTCATCCCCCAACTGCACACCGGCTTCCTCCGCAGCAAGTAGCCGCATCCCCTCCTTCACCGCTACCTTCTCCTCCTTTGAGAACTGGGCAGTAACCACATCCATCCTGAATGCCGCTCCACCTTCCCTATCCGCATCGGCCTTGGCCTCCTCCAAAGCCCGGAGATATATCCTGGCCATGACCCGGAGATAGTCATCCATCCAGGATAGATTACCCTGCTTCCAAGTACAGAAGTACATATCCTGCAACATCTCGTTCATCATCCCCTCATTCTCCTCAAACTCCCTCACCCGGGCCTCGGAGGACAGCAACTTAGCGGTGGCAACATCCCTCTCCGATCGATATCTCAAGCGGTCAGCCTGGAGAGACCTCCTTATTTCCTCCATCTCTTCCTTTAGCCTGGCCTGAGCAAGCTCTGCGGCCTCAAGCCTTCCAGATAACTCCTCTACCTGCTTGAGATCCGCCCTCCGAACCTCATCCACCGTAGCGATGGCTATGTCAATCCGCTCCTTGCAGGCGGCCTCCATCTTTCGTAGTTCTGCCCTACTAGCCTCTTCCATAGTCTCCTTCAACCGCCTAGAGGCTGCCTCGTGCTGAGAAATCTGAATGGCTTGATCGGCAAGCTGTTTGGCCTGATCAGCAACCCTTAGCTGCAACCGAATATTAGCACTCCCAATCTCCTCTCCAGCCTTGACCAGACGGGCATGATGCCCCATCAACTTCCTGGTCTCCTCCGCGACCCGATCAATATTAGCCTTGGCTTCGTCCCCCATGGTGACTATCCGAGTAGTAAGTAAATCAAGGTCTAAGGACTTAGCCTCATCAAGCACCCGTACCATGGGATTGCGGAAAAGAAGATGCTCACCCGTGGCCTCGTCAAAAGAGATATCCTGGAAACTCGGGTCCAGATCCGAATGGCCGGCAAATGGGTTGCGAACCAAACAAGGATGATCTATCGGGGTGACGGTTGGATTTTCGGACGGATGTGGGGAAGACATAAGCTCAGTATCCTCCTCAGTAATATCATGGATAGGCTGGGCTGGAGGCTGAGGGTCAGGTGAAGGTTCAAACGAAGATCGGCCCCTTTTTCTCTTTTGCATATCTTCTTCAATAACTCCGAGAAGAGGGCGATATCTGACCACATCTCCAGGACAGCTAGCTGACGGCTTTGGTTTGGCGGAAGCCTTGAGTAACTTATACTGTTCAAGGGGGTGCCGAATATCTGATGTCTTGGCCACCTTACCCATTCCTGCAATAAAAACCAAGTATTACAAGCATGCGTGAAGCTATGAATCAAGAAACGTGTGAAGTTAGAAGAAGGAGTTAAGAATTCACCTTGAACCGCCGGAGTTGCCTTAGCTGAAATACTCTCAGAAGATAGGTTGGCACTGGACCCGGCCTTATCATACCTCTTCGATTTCTCCACCAAGGCCGATCCTTCCTCCAACCCCTCAAAAGCCTGGCGGAAGGCATCATCCGTCCACTCTTGAATCTCGCCTGCTTGCCCAGGAGGCAAAGCCCCGGCGCCATCACCATCACCATCACCCTCTCTGTCATCTCCGCTCTCTACCTCTCCTCCTACATCGCCTCCTTCGCCTTCACCTCTATCCTCCTCCACGTCTTCCTCCCCCAGAGTCATTGGGCACGTGCTAGGGGAAGGGCCGTCGGACTTCTTGAGCTTCTTACCTCCGACAACTGGAGGTTTTGTAAAAGGCCTCCTCTTGCTGCTCTTCGCAGTATCCCCATCTTTAGCTTTAGCAGCCCTTTCCTCGGCTGTATCTCTCTGCTTAACCACGGATTGACGTGGCAGAATCAGGTTGTGCTCCAGGAGAGTGGCATTCCTGATTAGGTAAGAAGCCGACCTGTCCCTTCCAGAGATAGCCTCTACCTCCGCGGCCATCTGTACCAGGCGATCATTCTCCACGACCGCAAAGCCACCTGTCGCTAGCAAGAAATAAAAGCATATAAGAAGAAGCATTGCAGTTGGGACAAAGAAATTACAAGTGGAATTCAACTTACAGCCAGAAGTGAAGAGGCGAAAAGAAACGGAGTCGTCCTTGACGAAGAACCATTCCTTCTTAAACATGGTAAACTTCGAGTATAAGTCCAAGACCGGCTTGAAAGACACGGCCGACTCTAAACTAATGTACGGAGACCCCTTCTTGTAGCCTCTCAGATTATATAGATATCGGATTTCCCGGTTAGAAGGGGGCGCCCATATCTCCTTTGGAAGATAACGAATAGACATACTAAGATGGCGTAGGAGTTGGACTGAAGCTGAAAAGGAGCCACTTTCAGGTAAGTAATGAAGCTGACTATCCATGTATTGATCGGAGGAATGGCCCCGCACATGCAATGGTATCGGCTATACGCGAAATATCCTTCAGGAGGATTGTACGGCATCACTCCGTCCCCCGGCAACAGCATAAGTGATCTATCAATCCCAAAAGAGCGGGATATAACATCAAGCTGCTCCTCTCCGAGAGAGCTAGGAAAGCAGTCAGGAGGAGAATTCAAGAGCTCCTGAGGACCATATCCGTCCACTAATGACCTCGGGGCAGGTCCCTGTCGAGCTGGTCCTGGCTGGGCAGGGGGCACAACGGGAGGCTCACTTCGGTCCGTGGATTTTCTCTTTTCTGATCGAGTTTCCACTTTGCGAGACATTTATCTGCAACACAAGGAAGTAAACATATGAACGATGTAGTCTGGGGTTTCACTTGTAATTTGAAGCATGGAAAAATTCAAGGTTTGAATATCATTCGAAATTCGAGTTCATTCGGCACTTATACAATATAGCCTCATTCGGTGATCCAGACACATATTCATTTGGCAAGTCAAGTATGAAAGCGGCACTCGGCACTTGAAACCCATGAAATTCATTCGGTAAGCCAAGTCCCCGAGTCCATTCGGTAGTACAAAACAAAGATTCATCCGGAAAACAAGGGTCTCACCTAGTTCGGCAATAATAAGATCTCGATTCGGCGCACAAGGGTCTCACTTGATTCGGCAAAAATAGAGATTTGATTCGGCTATTTCACTGGTAGGGACTAACGAAGAACTCACGCCCCTACTTATAGGCGAGCGCAAGATGACCGGTCCGGGTGGTTCGACGATTATGACCGGATGGGGGCACCCAAGTTAAAACAAAGCACGTCATGCGCGTGCACATGCCCTGCTTTTGGGGGCAAGTGTTGTGTGCTTTTCCACCACCGAACCAGAGAAGGTGAAGACACCACTGAACCACCGAACTAACCCTTCACCAGTACCTGCCGAACCAGACTCATCTCCACACTCCATCACTGGACCAACCTCCATCACCGGACCAACCTACATCACCAGACCAACCTCCATCACCGAACCAACCTCTACCGGTCCAACACCTCTCCCTGCAGAGCCGAACCAAGCTCCACCCACTCACCACCGAGCCAAGCTCCACCGAACCAACCTACCTCCATCCACTGCCGAACCAGAAGCGAGGGAGGACACGACCGGACCAATTCTGTCAGGCCAGATTGCTTCAGCCCAGGCCCACCAGCAGCTATATACATCCAAGACCCCTGCCTCCAGCCTCACTCTATAAATAGAGGGGCAGGGGTACAACAATGGCAGACAAGTTTGAGAGCTCAAGCACGGAAGGAATTTTCAAACAATTTTTATATACTTGTAATCAAGGCTTTGTACTTGTAATCTGAATAGTAAGAGGAGAATAACATATAAAGTGGACATAGGCACGTTCTGGCCGAACCACTATAAATCTGCGTGTCTTTTACATTTCAGTCCCTGCTTTTTACATATTCGCACAACTCATCCAAATCACTAAGAACAACATAAAATCGACTAAATCACACGACTTGGAGGTGCTTGCCCACTTTTTGTGCAAACACATGCCAAGGGCTAAAAAAATTATAATAATTTTTACATTGAAAATCTCCAACTTCGGTATATTTAATAGCTACTACAGGACATTCATCTACCATTTGTAGCAGCTCAGCACCGATTTTCATAGCAAGTTCTCCCCATAAAGTCACATTAACAGTTTTACTTCTGTAATTTAAATCTAAGCATAAATATTTTAAGTAAACAAATTTATTGGTTTAATATGTTTACTTACGAATCATTTGCAATGGTTATATCGCATTTTGGAATATTCTCATTGTTGATTTTTCTTCGAATGCCTTTGATCGATAAGACACTTTGAACAATGCCGATTACATCTAAAAGATACTTACGTTAAGCAAACATACAATGAGTTATAAAAAATCAATAATATAGATGCATTACCTACAACTTCCTTTCCTGCAATATATTTTTGGAGTTGGTTAATCTTTACAAAGTTGTATGCGATATCGGGTATGCTAGAGTTCGCATCATCCATCCATTCGACTAATGAGTACTCACTTATAATAATCTCGTACTCGTTTTTTATATTACTAAATTCTTAATTCGCAGGCTTAACGGTTCCTTTAGAAATACAATAAACTTTTTCACATTGAAATATATGATAGTACTTGTCTGCAGCTTTATTAAACATTGTAGCTTGAATTTGGGTACCTTGTGAATTTGAAGAGAACAATTATTATAATAATAACTTAATGATAGCACAAATAGAGAAAATATTATTGAAAGCACTAAGATAAAAAAAAATTACATCTTCATCGGTGAGGTCTATACTAATCACGCAACCTTCTCCTTTAATATTTTTATAAGATCTCAAATTGCCTTTATTTGTCACTCGAACTTTGATGATCCAATTACGGTGGTATGGATTCAGTAGTGCAAGAGGAAGAACATTTGCACCCACATCCATTTGAGTTATAGAGCTAACATTAATTAATATAATATTACAAAACGGAATAATACAAAAAAACAGACTTAACGAATTAGCATCCTAATGTTTTACATATACTATAAATGTCAACTCCTCCCCTCAAATTGCGAGTGAGTACCAAATTATATTTCTAGCGAGAATTGTATGCTGTAACATGCTAAAAGCGTTTGTGATCAAAAGTGCAAGCCATGTTCATGTGCTTAAGCCAACTTAAATGCTAAAATTTTGTTTCAGTCTCCTAAGCAACTCGGTTAAAGTAAAAATCATTTTATCCAATGTGATAACCAAATAAGAAATCATTCATAGAAGTTGTAATCACATGAGTAAAACGGGTAGCCGTCCTACGTCAAACGTAAAAAATAAATTACGCACACACGCCAATGCGAAAAAAAAACATAAATATCATTATACTTTCTTTTACTATTATTCAAAAAGTACCGAAGCATCTAAAGGCATATATTCTGCTGCTTAAGCAAACATATCAAGTGCATGTAACATGTGTCGTTCAATTTTGTGATCCAAGTATAGATTTTTTTTTTAACATTAAACATTGCATAAAGATGGAAAGAGTACAGTTTACTATTCATACACCATCATCAACATTAACATATCAAACTTACAACCTCACTTCAAAAGAAAATCCTGGCACAGAGAATATAATTATCAACTATAATCATGCAGAAATACAGATGATGAGCACTATGATCCCAGATCTATCTATTTGCTATATGAGATTTGAAACTTACTTTATGAAACCATTTTTACACATTTTCTCCCATATAATTAGTTTATATCAATATTATACATTTTCCCCTATATAATTAATATGTTTGAAACTGGAATTCATATACTTGATGCTTATTTACATTTGAAATATAATACCTTCCCAAAAGCCCGACGTTCCCAAAACCTTTATGTATGTATTTGGCATGCTCAACAACTTATATATGTACTTGGAAATTGGTGTACATGGAAAGCTCATTTATTTGGAACATTTTATATCGAAAAGCTGATATTCATATCATTGAAGCCTATCCTTTCAAAAGCTTGAAATTGTGCATATTTGAAAACAGGTGTGTGTGCGTGTAGCTAATATATGTTAGATAATGCATGTATTTTTGGAACTATAAATATATGAAACTTTATACTATTTTTCGAAACTGAAGTATGTAAAAATTACATTTGTAAAACCATATTCGAAATTTCATTTTTTTGAAACACATACATTCAAACCTATATATTTGAAAAATTCATATATATAAAACTGCATATTTCCTAAACTTTTACAACTACAAACTTTTGAATCCTATGTATGAAATTTTATGCTTCAAAAATCATCTATACTTCAAACTTTATATATTATGTGCATACATATGAGACTATACTTATATTCAAAACCTTATGACGCATTAAAAAGTTGATGCATACATAACTTTTGTCTTTAAGCTTGCAATCCATATACTTTTGCAACCTGAAATATGTACAAAACTCCATACTTTCAAAATTTATGTATATGAAACTTTTATATTTGGAACCGAATACACTTGAAGCTTATATATTTAAAACTATATATGTATGAAGTTGTCACCAGCTTGAAACTTACTCATTCAAATTTGTATATAAATACATGTGTTTATATATGTATATATATAGGACTTGTATATTTAAAACCCTATTTTATTCAAAAACTTATAAACAAAACTGCCTACATATTTTTAAAAGCTTGGTGTATTTGCAACTGGCATTTATCTGAAGCAAAAGTACTCAAAATCTTTGTATTCGAAGCCAAATACACATTCATGAAACTGCATGCATACGAAAACCATGCACATTAGAAATCTAACATATGAAGCCATCATATATCAAAGCCATGTATACTCTAAGATTTAATGTATTCGAAAATTAATATATACAGACCTTTGATGCACATGAGGCTACGTACATTTGAAACAGTGCATGCACACGATACTTTTTTTACTTAAAACTTGCAAATATATATGAAAACATATACACAAATATATATATATATATATATATATGAAACCTGTATGCACATAATATGTATCTGAAGCTAACATATTCAAAACTTAACATGTTTTCCAAAACCTGTACATTCTTTTTGAAAGCATAATATACTCGAGGTTTATGCATTTAAAATTACATATACATTCAAGGCTATATATCTATAAGCACTCAAAACTAATACATTTTCAAAAACCTAATATTTTTAACTATAACATCTAAAGCTTCTATATCTTTGAAATCTGATGAAACATAATCTTTTTGTTATTAAAATCTGACAATACTTAGGCGGAACTATATATGAAGATCTATATATTTGAAACTGTATATATACTCAAAACTCAATGATTCTTTATACATTCAAAAGCCTGCATATGTTCAAAGTTTTCGTATGTATACATTGAAACCAATATATGGGAAATGCTTAATACCATATATACCTGAAACTGTATGCATATGTCGCTATTTCCAAAGCTATATATGTTTATACATGAAACTATGTAATATTCGAAACTCTAATATTTGAGAAATTTTCTATTAAAAAATTAACATATATTTACATTTGAAACCTTGTGTATATTTAAAAACTTAATATATATATATATATATATGAAACCGATACGTTTGGGGTTATATACTTTTAAAAGCTTGGTTCACTTGAAATTGTTCATATACACGAATCTATATATGTTTAAAAATTTATGTGTACAGTATACCTATATATAAAAAACTTTATCTATTTCAAAGGCTCACACAAAAGGCATGTTCAAAAGTTAGATATACTTTGTAAACTGAAGTTTAAATATAGGCAAAACTACTTATATATTTGAATCAATATATCCAAAGGCATATAGCAGTAAAGATATAATACCAGTAGAAAATTTTGTAGCAAAATATTTCATGCTTTTCCTGAACCAGGAAAAAGTCTTCCTCGATGAAGCCAACTATAATATTGAACGGTGAAGAAGAGAGAATAGTGGAGGGGAAGTGATCGAGGGGCAATGAAAGATGGATTAATTGTGAATGACAAAGTGAAGAGCTGAAGAAAAGTTGCAGGGGTTATAGGATATTCTAGAATTCTATATTTCTACGATAAAGGTTTGAATATGTCATATGTCATTGCAGCTAATCAATTGCCATCTCATGCACATAGAATGAGTACTATTCTTTAATATGGCGGCTCCTCTCCGCATCCATGTAGAAGTTAAAGGTTATAGCTATCTAAATTTTAGGACAACGATGGAAAAACCGATTGTTAAGTTCTAAAATATTAGTACAACCATGCAATGGTTGAAAATCATACTGTTTGTCGTATAATTTGAAAAAAGATACTTTTATACAATTATCCTTAATTTCAAGTAATAAAATAAAATTATAGAATGTTGAGTAAAAGTATTTTTTCATTTTAGAAATATAAAATATCAAAAAAAAATATTACTGAGCAAGTACAGTCGATCGTTGAAAAAGAATAGATATGTACATACATAATACAAATACAGAGAATGTATTCAAAAAAGAGGAATCAATATAATATAGAGACAATGATGAGTAAAAAGTGTAGGGATCAACAGAATACATGCGCAAAAGTGAATGAAACGAAAGTACATTCCAATCTACATTCCAATCGGACAAAGAGTATGAAAAGAAAACATTTGTTGGAGGAAATGAAATAAAACATATTAGGCCCTATCTGGTTTGTTGTTTTTAGTTTTGTGTTTTCGTCTAAACAAAAATGCGTTTTTCTTATGCATTGTTGGAAAACAAAGAATTTTGAAAAATGAAATTAACACAGAAACTAGATAACAAGTTTATTCATCTTCTACATTTCCCGTCCATCATTTTAATGGCTAAGAATTATAAAAAAAATTCACATATTTTCTTGTATTTTGTAGTGTATGTTGAAAACAAAAACTCAAAACGAAACCAAACGGAATATTAGCTTCATGAAAAGACAAAATAGACATTATTTTGATTTCACATATTTTGCAAATCCAGAGTAAGACAAACCGCCTTCCTAATAATCAATTTTTGATCATGTACAAAAGAGAGCCATATAAAACATGATCCAATCAACATCACCCTACATAAACATGATCTAGTAAACATCAGTGACACAAATATATTGATATAATGTATGTTAACATAAAATGTAAGCACATTGTGTCCATATTAGTTGAATAAGTATTAATTACATGCCAATGTTGCAAAAATATGTATTTACTAAAAACAGAAAAAAATTGGTATATATTTTTGATTTATAATATTTAAGGTATAAAATTTATGTATAAGTTGAAATTCGGAGATATATAAGTTTTGCAAGTGGAGATATTAGTATTTAGCTGCAAATATGAGCTTTATATGTTATGGGAAGGAGCTTACACTCCAGCTGCATAACAGGATTGATGACATTTTCCTCAAGTGGAGAATAGGATGAACTTGGCACAAGAGGACAAATCAGCATAGTTACTAACACTAACACAGACATGGTACAAAAATCTGATGCTAGTATGATAACAGTTGATGAAGTCATACACATTGACAAAGATGATACGACCAGATTACAAGTTGACATCAATAATGAGAACACATAACATTCATATAGGAAAGAGTAATCCAATAAATGATACATAGCCAAACAATAGCAATTCAGAATTACAGAGTAGAGTTACTTGGCGCTCAGCAAATAAAAAAGTATAAGTAGTATAGTATATAGCATAATTTACAAATTCACATGCTAGTCACTGAAATAGCCGAGACACAAAAATTACATGGAAAAATTGCAAAATTTAAGCATTAAGTTATTAACTCTGAAGATCTAGAGTAGCTTCTACAGTGCAAAGCATAAGCAGACAACAAGTTTTCATTTGTAGTGTTTCACTTAATAGGGATGTATAGATAGTACTTCACGAATAACTGAAACAATATGTAAGAGTTCAAGTCAAATGCACTATCCTTTATATAAGATGAACATGGATTAAAGGAGCAATAATGTAATATGCAAGGAGAAAATATAACTTACTACATGATTCCGCATGAACTGTTTAGGGGAGAAAAAAATCAAAATGATTTAAAGAAGACCGTCCTTATAGGATTTTAAGCTCAAGTCAAAACCCAATTTGCTGATAGATTCCCCATGGTCATCACCAACTTTTCTAAAATCAATATGCAATAGAATAACAGTGTCTTATTGTTTATATTAGTGGATACGATATAGATAATAATGGTATGCAATAATAAACATTAATGACAATGATATAACTAAATGACGCAGCTCATATATACAACTAATAGTTTTCATTTCATTGTTCTTTTAGAAAAGTACATGAATAATATCTTTAAAACATGAGAGATAACTATATAAGCATACAAACTATATAAGTATAAACACACATAAAAATCATTGTATTCGATAAAAATCCTATCTACTTTCTTGGTATATAACTTTGAGTATTAAATACAAAATTAGGAAATCCCCTCAATATAAATTTCCTTAGGTATAGTCAATATATATTTTGCATGACAAAACAACACATAAGCTTGTAAAAAAGACTTCTCTTGTATAATGTATAAGTTAGACATAAATTTTTGACCATATTTGCTTCTTAAAGGATAAAGGCACAGATTTATTTGCAATGGATATTTCCACTTTGAGCACAGTAGCTTCATCTCTGGAAAACCATCAAAATCAACACCATATATTCATCCAACATGTAAATATGATTTTACTAAGATTGCTAAAATGGAAAAAAATTAAATGGAAAAGAGATTACAAAACCCGTACAAATTTAACAAAAAAGGGAACGGTACAAATACAACTGCAAAAGAATACAAATACGAAACAAAAAAACTATAAGTAGTAATGATTGTTGTTGCACAGTGGCTGCAGCCATGAATCAATTTTGATAACTTGGTTTCATAGTTTACCCAAATTTACCTTCTTGGTTATGTTTAATCTAGAATCATAGGACAAATGTTAAGTCATATGAAAATCTAACTAAGTGATTAAAAAGATGTTAGGAAACAGATCCAAGATTAAGTAATAGAACTCCAAAACTGAAATATCACAATAGATCAAAGTTTCAAAATCCACTAAACTGAGGCACTCATTGGTCAAACTTTTATGTAAATTTCCATCCACATTTGATTTGATATTTTCCCTTAGTTGGAACTTTTATATTTCAAGTTCAAAACTGTTAAGTCATTGAAAAACAACAAGTTTGAACATATGCCTGATCATACAGATAAACTTGCTTTGAAGTGCTAATTTAAGCAATGACTGATATAATCAAACCTGCCTGAAAAGGTGGTACGCCACTCAACAGATGTAGAGTATAACTCCTATAGTCCAAACATCAGCTTCTCGTCCATGATGCTTATGTAGTACTTTAGGCGCTACGTAATATGGTCTCCCAACTACATACTTGAATAAGTGACCTGAGATATCACAAGGAGGTGAGTATTTATTGGATTATTGCTAATTGTTATAATATCATCATCTCACAATAAGCAACCAAATCTTATGCAGATGGGTGAAATGGCTGTAGTATTTGACATATATGATATCATGTTGTCTTCTGATGCTATATGTCCCTAAGAGATAAGAAAATGCATATATAGCAATCATATCTATCTCATTATTGACTATTCTTGGGTTTTAAACTATCATACACCTATAATATTAGGTCAAACGTTTTAATTTAAAATAAAACATAAATATCAGCATTAATTTTTTTAAGCTTCATAAATTGATAATTTTACATAAAAGAAAATTTTTATTTCAAATTTTGAAAATAATAATAGTTGTTTTTACTTACCATTTATTCAGCTGACATTGCATTCAAACGTTCTTCCTCTAATAATCTAGAAGACAGGCCTTTGGATCTTCCAATCTGTGCAAGTCTTTCAAAAGTAAACATAGGATTGAAAGCAAGATCCTCTAATTTTATAGTTCTTGATAATGCAATAAATGTTAAACCAAAACTTTCTTGATCGCCGATATTAATGATTGCTTGATCAAGTGTCAGTACTTGACTTTTATGTATTGTTATTGCCCAACATAGAGTTAAAGGTAACTGAGTTCTCGTACATGTTGTACCAGAAGAAGTTTTCCAATTTACTGTTTGCGGAGTTAGTGGAATAAAATTCGTTCCCTTACGAAATGGAGTATCATGGTATTTATCAAAATCGACTATTACCGCTAGCGGTAGATCGTTAGGAGAACTTGATGACTGTGAATATACAATATCCATAACAGTACCCATCGCACCATTGACCAATCCATTTTGCACCGAAAGATTAGATCGTAACATCACTCGAGCACCTACAGAAAGATAAATACATCGTTCTAAACATTTTGCATCATCAAACGAAGCATTAGATGTCGCTTCACAGTTATTGAAAGTAGGAATGTGTGCAATAGGTTTTCCAAGTTGAATCAAACGGTTTTTGTTATGATCGTTAACAGCAATTCTTGCTGGAAAAGGACAAAGAGCATTCTTAAAGGTTTCCTTCTCTTTGTTCGATAAGATTAACCAATCTCTGATTTTGAAAAGTTTTCAATCGTCTAAAGTAGATGCACCTCTACTCAGTCTTTCTAAAGCTCCTCGTAAAGATGCTTGTTCATCTCCAATTTGACAGAATATATACGATAGTCTTACACACTTATCAAAACTCATATATGCAAGTCCACCACGTTGTTGCAAGAGATTACCACCTTTCAAGTATAACAAACTATCACAAACAGGAGGTAGTTGTCGCATATCACCGACTTAGACAATAGAAATGCTACCGAATAAGTCATTTATTGAATAAATATCCCAACACCGTAAATCAATATTTGCCATCATTGTTCTACCAAGCATGCTATATTCATCTATTATAATCAACTTTGTATTTTTAAAGTCATATTGCATATGATGACATTGCTCTGATGATAGTTCTTTGTAGGATGATTTTCTTTCCATGGAGATCAGAAGTTCATGATGAATTGTGCTACCACCAATATTGAATGCAGCCACTTCAGTTGGAGCCATAATGCGAATTGCTTTGCTGGTTCCAAAATGAGTAACAATTGTTTGAACAACGACACTTACAAGCATTGATTTTCCTGTACCAGCACCACCGCATATAATCATTCGAATTGAGTTTCCTTAGATATTGCTTTAAATATCACATTATGCACAATCTTCTGATCTGTAGACAAGCTCTCAAAAGGAACAATAGTAGAAATGTTTATGATCTCACTTTCATGTTTCACAATTGAACGTAAATTGGTAGGGATAATTACGTTCAATATCTATATTAAGGTATCTCTAAAGTGCTTCATTCCAATTATGCAAAGTATCGAATTCTCTTAAGCCTATTTCTATCTCCTCTCCTGAAACAAACATTGAATCCATCGTGGTTGCTATCATCCATTCTTCTTTTTGATTTTCTTCTACATCATTGAGCATACTATCATCTTCGAAATCATCTTGTATAGCATTTTGAAGTGATTGATGTTGAATCAAACCTAAACTAACATATCTATCAGACCAAGCATCGAAGTTTCCTTTTGCTTCATTAATATTTCTATAGTGATGACGTAGTAGTACCTATATTCATATTAAAAAACAAGTTTACTTATGATTTCATATTTTAAAGATAATTAAAATCAACATAGTTTTTAATAATCAAAGTTTATTATTAATATTTGTAAAATTCGATCTAATAAAAAGCAGAGAAGTTGCATTACCTGTTGTTCGCAAAAAAACTCCCATTTTTCACCGAATGGAGGAATATTGGTACTTAAATCTGGAACTATTCGTACAATTTCCTCTTTTCGAAACTTATGCCACCCTTTATTATAGTAACAGAAGTTTTTTTCCATATCAAGTAGTGAAAGGTTTTCAAGTTCGCTTGGTCGATCCATATACCTTCAAATAAAATTTGGGTCCGATTCAACGATATCTTCATCTATTGTTGTATTTCGATGTCGAGTTACTATTGATAGCATGTTTTTTACGGTTATGTTAAGTTTCACTATTGTTCTAGATGAACTTACTAGAGGAAAAGACATCAGAAGATGGCATACCTTTTGTGTAGAAATGTCTCATTCGGATACACTCTTGAGAAGTAGTTTCTTAATGGCGGAAGTTGATGTTTGATAAGGTCGATGACTGTTTTCAACTATTGTTCTAAATGTGTCTTAAAGCTCTTTGATACTGGTTCAGATTTTGCTGCATATTTTCCAATATAATTTACCACAGCATGCACAGATAACATAGGAGACCAATCAATATTAGCACGCCAAAACTGAAGTTCTTTTCTATTATGTGAGCAGATCATAGGATCATTGCGTTGTGAAAAAAATCGTAAGATTTTACTATTTGGAGGGCCTTCTATAATTTTTGATCGTGGAAGCATGTCAAACGGATATTTAAAGCGACATGTCAATTGTTTGGTTGTTATATGTACTCGCAAATAGTAGTTCCCACACTTGGAATGATGCATAACCCAAGTAACTAGATTTGCATAGTCGTCTTCGTCTGTATCCAAATTTGCATCAGGTGGAATAACTTGTGCACACGGATGCTCTTGTTCCCGTGAAGGTCCACCCATATTTGGGTTTATTGTACAAACAAGACAATCAAAATATTCAATAATTGTAGAATTGTCATATGAATTTTCGGTTATAGAAGATCAATCTGGTGCATCATTTAACCATAAAAAGCCATGGATATGTGCACTTCCACGATTTTGCCACTCAAAATGACACCAATAGTCCTTGATAGAAAAATTTTGCGTCAAAAAATCTATTACAAAAGTTTTAACCCTTGCTTGGAAAAACCATGCAACAACAAGTGGATTTTCATTTAGTAACCGTGCCTTTCTTTTTCTTTGTTCACTATAGCTTTATTTTTGCAATTCATTTGTTTGATCGAGAAGTTTATAAAGTTCCAGCCGTTGCAAATCTGCTGAGCTTAATGTGAAAAATATAGTTAGTGCGCCTAATTATTTAACCATAGCTGTAAGCTCTTTTAATCTTACGGACCATTAAGAACGGCTTCAACGAATGCCTTTTTCATAATAAGAAATATGCTGGGACAACTGCTTATCTCCCGATTATAACATTTCTCAGATATCATTTATATATAAATCATCCGGGTTTTTTTTGTACGTAAATGCTACCAATATCTAACGCACGCCACCTGCTAGTTGAATTGTAGGCAAAATATCTAAATCTAGAATCTTTTGCAAACCTTTGATCATGAAATTTCATTAAATATTGAAAATATTCTAGGGGTCTAATTTTTCTTGGTCATGCTTGTCGTAAATCAGCATTTCGTGATGGAAATAATGTTGGAAACGCCATTGACATATATCCAGGAGTATTAAACTCATCAATAGCAACAGAAGAAATAGGCATCTGAACAACTGCTTTATTTATTTCTTTGTTTTCAAAAAGGATAATAGATAGGCTTGGTGGTTCGGTTGTACTGCAGTCGTGGATGCACCTGATTTCTCAAATTCACCGATGTGAGTTATTTCGCTTTCAAATTCTAGAGGTCCTAGAAAATCATCATTGTGAATTTGAGTTTGCGAATTATCTTCAATATGAGGAAGATTTAAAGGTACACCGCCTCTGGTAACCGTGGAGAGATATTTCATTAATGTGCACATCGAAATAAAATATATTATTAGAGTTAAGCCAAAGTAGTGCCTGTCTTACATGTTTACGCTTTACGCAAAACTCTTGACTTTCATTCGTTCCACTTCTGTTGATAACTAATACTGCCGATAAATCATTTGGCCTGAAAGGGAGAGAACGTGCTATTGCATTGATATCCTAAGGAAAATTAATAATATTTCCACTATATTTATATATTGTTGTCCTTTAAAATGGTAAACTGACATAACTGAATTAATGCGTGCAATGAGGATTCGCTCCAAGTTAGTAAGGCAGGATAATTCAGGTGGAACAGGACCAGGTTCCATTAGATTTTGAGAACTAAACTTGTAGGGAAGGCCATGTTGTGGTTTATCAGTGCGACAATCAGAGCATGAACTTGACGTAACAATTAAATCTGGAAAAAATCGAGAACAAGTCTGACAACTTGTCCAATTAATCTTTTGGCATGAGCTTATAAATTTGTGAGCGTTTGTAATTTTTGTAACTAGAGATATTAACATTGGAGTGTTGATGTTTGAGGATTTGATATGAGTTGCTTTTTCTTTATGTCTTGCTGCATCAACTGCTTTTCTACGTTGTTTCTATTGATCAGTTCCTCTCAAACGTCTAGCTCGTTGAGTGGATGACCGATTTTCATTGTATTTAACCATCATGTTTTCATATTGACGAAATATAGGCGAGTCTTTATTATAAAATATGTATATTCAATTAAAAACTCAAAATTAGTAGGAGTAATAATCTATTATTTGCATAATATAAGTAAATGTAGCATTATATATCTTTGTAAGGTGCATGATAAGTCTAAAGGACAAATTGCATCAAATGCCTCCTTTAAAACATCCTGTGAAGTTGAATCAGAAGGGGTGAATAAATCAACCTTGTTGGATGCATCAAAAGGAACATAATCTCCATACAAAGCAGAAGAGAACGACAATGGATCTTCTACGAGGATAGGTCGATGTAGTACATCATGTGGCATCTATGCAAGTATACAAAATACGAAAAGTAAGGAAAAGGGTAATATGGGACATAAACTATCAAAGTATCATTAAATATTTATACTACAGTATTATGTTTGATTAATGGAAAAATGATACATTAAAATGAAAATACATGTACTTTGGAAAAAATATAGTATGGAAGTTCACCTGTGTCGTTGACACTTCTTGCATATTATCGACATAACCTGCTATTAATTGCTCCTCGTTATCAAGCAAAGGTGGTGCATTCAGATTAATACAATGCATATCAACTGTAAAGGTGAAGACGAATAATATTAATCCTAATAAATTTAAAAACATCACAAAAACTTAGAATAAAAGTGATAACAATTAATTTTTACTGATATATTATACAATTGTACATTATGGTAAAAGAGTCACCTTGATCGTTAGTTTGTGTCTTTTTTGAAGTTTCTTCAAATAGTGCTGCAACTACTGATGATCTTGGATGCTCTTTACATATTGCTTCAACCGGATTCTAGACATTTTAGTGCAAATATCATCAAAAAATATATTCATATGACCATCGAATAATCTTGTGTCGTAAAGATTACAAATAAACGTAAATTTGACATAAAGACAAATTGAATAAGAATTATAGAAAATTTACCGTATGGAAGTTCGACTGCGATGTTGATACCTTTTGCATATGATCAACACGATCTTCAGATAATTGCTCGTCATTACTAGACAACGGCAGTGCATTCAAATCAATAGGACATATAGTATGCATCCCATTTTTCTGAACATGTGAAATATATTAGTGTGCATGATTGATCAAAATAGAATTATCAGTAGTACAAAAATATATGTTTATCCATTATTTTACATGGCATGTATGTCTTTTTTTGACAATAGGTTCATTGAAACAAAATAAATACATTCATACTCACAATCTGAATTATCAATCATTACTCATATACAAGCTTTATTCTAATACATGTTAAGAATAAACATACTCATATACAAGCTTCATTATAATACACTTTAAGAATGAAACATCCAATTAATGAGAGATTGATAATGAAAATGATTATCGTATAAAATATTGATGTTGCTACCAAATGCTTATCATCATCATGATCTTCAAATGGTTCCTCATCATTGTTCATTGACGGCGATGTATTTAAATCAATATGATACATATTATTTGTCATATATTCCTGAACATGGTAAAAGCTAGTGAGTAATTAAACAAAATAAATACTTTAACTCGATTGACCAAATAATGGAGTTATGCCAAATAATACAATAAAAAGTATGATCTAATTTGATTTACAATGTACTTTTTCACAAATAGGCTGAAGAATAAAATAGAATAATAGAACATACTTCACAATCTTTTTCACAAAAGATTGTGAAATCTTGTGAGGAAAGGTTGAGGTTTAGGGCATGATGCAAGGGGATGTAAGTACTATAGGCTCGGTCTGGGTGGAGAAATTGGACATGTTTAAAATGATTTCCGTATTTGGTAACGTGATTCTTTAAGCTGTAAATTTTGTTGTGATATAATTGGCTTCTCCACAGTTATGTAAATTTTATTTGTGTTTGTTTTCAAAATCATTGCAAATTTTCTGATGCTCTTACTGAGAACCTAGGTAATTGTTTTTTCATGTTGTGTATTTCGGTTCACATTGTCTGGCTATGCTGTTTTAGAACATTTTTCTGAACTTTGTAGTTAAAATTATGGTTTTGCTGGTTTAGGAAGTTATTTATAGGATGTTTGAGAGTGCAGCCATGTTGCTTAATATTTCTTAGTTAGAAGGCTAAAGAAACCAATCACACTGTTACTAAAGCCAAGAAGCCTGAATTAAGCAAGTAATAACTTAAATCGAAAAATTTTCTACATTGTTTCAATCGAAATTTTTACTACTCATTGTTGTTGCATTCTATCTTATTAAGTTCTATTGTACTTACAACTATAATTTGGTTGATATTAAAATGGTTAATTTTCCTTTAATCTCAAATTGGTTACATCTCTCATTTTATTTTGAACAATTCAAGACTATTTAACTATCACTAACTTATCTACTCATGCTAATATCTTTGAAATAATACCAGTGCATCAAAACCATGGGATTTGCCTACTCCGATGACCAATGAAATTGCTTATTTGGTTAAAAATCAGAGCGATCCTAGACAGACTGCAAATGCAGCTAGACCATTATTTCCACTTGAAAAATTACTCGTTGCAGCTGCAAAAAAATACCCATACAAATGTTGTGGTACATAATTTGGTAGTTCCGCTATTCGTGGAAAAAATACCGTTACTGTACACGAACCCTGTATTTTGGAGCAAAGTTATGGATATGTTCTAGCAAATCCTTCATCTACACTTGCAATGCATAATGATAAAAATAATTTAAATGAGACTCAGATTTCTTCTGAATCACCAATTCACCCTAATACTTCAAATAATAGAGAAGATGGGGCACTTCATTCTTCGATGCCTTTTTTCCAAGGTCCCACTTTGCTGTAGAGAGTTTATTTTACACAGGCGTTCTATGCGATAGATGTGGCATGCTTCCAATTAAGGGATCCAGTTTTAAGTCCAAAGAGTAAGAAATTGGATTTTCAAATGTTATATATTCAATTTGTGTTCTTGTTATGCTGATATCTTGCCTTTTTTAACAGACTGGAAGACTATGATTTATGTAACGTTTGTTACAACCAGATACCTTCTAAAAAGGAAAGAAAAATGGATTATATATGTTTGTACCAAAATTGGACACAACACTCTTCAGAAGTATTTGAAGAGATAAAAATAAAGAATAGAAATGAAAAAGAGGATTATCTAACAAACTCTTCAAAAGCAAATATGAAAAGTGCAGAAACAAAATAATTTAGAGTGGTTCGACATATGGCCTACGTCCACTATGAAGTTAGTGATTTTATTAATATTCACTTGCTAATTACAACTGACTACAGCAGATAACTGCAGATTACAGTAATGAAATTCGAGTACAACAGCAGCTATGGAGTATAAAAATAGTTCCGGCAGAGTCTGGACGTTAAAGAGCCAAAAGATCCTTCTTCTGTAGGCCCTGGGGCTCTATTTATAGGCATAGGAGGCAAATATCTCGTTCAGATCTCGGGAGACTTCTTCTGGCACATGGGTGGGCCCACGCGATTGATCCCAGCCGATTTCGACTCGATCCGTGATTGATACGAATGAATTTCGTATCGATAAAGAGTTAACCCAATCGAGTCGAAACTTGGCAGGAACATTCTTTAGGTTGTACGTAAGCTCCTGCGAAAATTTCATAGCATTTGGACTTGTGGATTGCAAGTTACAATCGATGCAAGATTGTGTTTTCTTAAGGCTACCTAATTCGAATCCATCTGTTCGTATCGATTGCTTCGAATCGATACTGAGCACATGCTCATGAGTTAACATGGCACTCACTCTTCGAATCGATCCACTTCTTATGCCAAGTTGACCGAATCTTCCCAAGACTTTCGCCTTGTTCGTATCGATAGACATTGCCTTGTTCGTACCGATAGTCGTTGCCAATTCGTATCGATGGAAGCTGCTTAGTTCGTATCGATGGAGGTGGCTCTGTTCGTATCGATGGAAGTAGTTCAGTTCCCATTGATAAAGGTAGCTCTTGTTCGTATCAATCTAAGTTGCTCTAACTTGATGGATACGAACAGTGATTTCAGGATGGATACGAAGTAATGTTTACTTGATGGATACGAATCAAGGTCACCTGATGGATACGAACTAACGAGCCTCGATGGATTCGAATAAAGTTATTCTAAGATGGATACGAACTAGACAAATGCTGTATGAAGTGGAATTTGTTCGATGGTGGAGTCGAATAGATCGATAAAAACGAGCATATTCTCTTGATGGATACGAAGTAGTGCATCCTGATGGCTTCGAACAAATGCTCGCCGATGGATACGATCAAGGCCGATGCGAAGGAGGCCACCTTTGGATGGTTACGAAGTAGACCTCCATGTTGTAGTTGAAGGATGCGAAGTAGGCAATAGCCGATTGATATGAAGTGCACTTATACGCCAATGGACACGAACAAGATCGATACAAATAGATGGTTGTGAAGTGATGGACGTGGTTGTGCTGATTTCCTTGGCTTATATCGATCATATCTTGAGCATAAGAACTCTGGTTGACTTGAAATTTGGAATGTTTGCTTTCTTAGCTTTGCTTATCATGTCATATCAATTGTAGCTTGATCCGGACTCGAAAAAATTCGTCGACATCCATAGCGAACCTGTGCTTACCCGACATTCGGGATGAGCGATCCTTGGTTTTCAGTCAATTCCTTGATATCCCGGCCTTGCTATAAGGTAGGATAACATTTTCCCCCCAAAGTACGTATTGTGTGAACATGAAGTGCTTTGAATAGTCACATCTTTCATCCTAGATAGTTCCGTCCGACTTGTTGATCGATTGTTTTTTTGTTTAAAGTTGTAATTCTTGACTGATTTTTTCAGTAATATGAACTGTTGACCGCCAAATGTTGTACCGTGTACCATTGTAACCGATTGCTGCACGATAGCGATTAGCTGTTTGTTGTTGTAATCATCATTAGGTGGGCATTTGACTTGTGAACTTTGAAAGTTGAAAATTAGTCTGACATACAAGCATATATGCTAACCTGACTCTCGTTAACGTTCGCATGTTCTCGAGTCGTTGTCAGTTTCCTCGCATCGAATCCCGTATCGATCCTCTCCTGAACCGATGTGAAATTTGAGTTGAAACAACGCTTGATGGTTTGTTTTGGAATGTCCCTTCATGTCGATCCTCTCCTGGATCGATATAAAAGGTCGAAAGATGGTTTTCATATAGATGTAATTCACAATGATGGATACGAAATGAACATTCGCATCGATAGATATGAGTTTCGGTGGACTCCATAGCAGTGGGTATTAGGTTGTGATTTCATATCGATGAACTTGCGAAGGATACGAACAGAGCAGTTGGTTCTTCATGCATTGTTCGTATCGATGGCTAATGATGGATGTGAACAGCTAATTCGTATCGATGGATATGAGCCTTTATGGATTGCGTGTTAGTGGATACGAACGGTGCTGTTTGTATCGATGCGCCTTGAATGGAGTCGAAAACAGTGGATACGAATTATCGCTTCGTATCGATGGAATCCCATGTTTCAGAAAAGTCATCTTGTATCGATGAAGCTCGAGCAGTTGGATATGAATAGCCAATTCATATCGATGCAGGGGCGAAGCCGGTCGGAATTAGTCGCAACGACCGGGAGCTGAATCGTTTCCCACCTTTCCTTTGGTCCATATAAATACTTTCTAAACTTAAATTTTTTCCTTACTTGCTCACTTCTTTTCTTTACCTTCGTATCGAGGAAAACTAAGAAATACAAGGCAGCCTTCGTCTCCAAACCACTACGTCTTGCCAATCCCTTGAATCGACACTCTGATTTAGGTAATTAGCCGTGTAATCTAGCATTAAAAACGTCAAGACTCATGATTTTAATGCCAATTCATCCATAACCGTGGCCTTTTTCGATGATGACGATGAGGCCAGAATTGGTTTGGAACATGGTCGAGGAGGAAGAAGTCAGAATCTGAAGTGTTTAGAGGAGAAGGTGGAAATGGCGGTGAAGTTCGCATGGCGCATTCGTATCGATCTGGGCGCATCGGCATTTCGTATCAATCTGGACACATTAGAATTTATATTGAAGGAGGAAATTGCTTCGTATCGATAGCTATCGGACATTCGCATCGATCGATTAATGTTTGGTATTTGTGTCGACCAGTTGTGATCGATACGAAACAGAGGGTTTTGCATTGATACGATATGACTTCCTGGTGATCGATACGAAGTACCATCGCACACTCAATATGCTACCAATGATCGATACGAAAGGCGTTCCAGGTGATCGATGCGAACATGTATCCTGATGGATACGAAACTGACCGTTGCGAACTAAGGCTTTTGCGACCGATATGAGCCAAACCTTAACGAGCTTGAAACCTTTTGCATACTCGAACATCGAACTCTGACGAGCTTCAGCCTTGCATAACCGAACTTAACTGTTGAACATCATATTTGACTATCCTCTGAAGCTCGTCGATGGGACTGTGACTCAACAAACTTTTAATGAACTGTGATTCAGATCGGCCTCTAAAGTCTGGATGGCACGGTTGTGACGGTTAGCGATGACGGTCACTCCAGTTGAATTTCAAAGTCTTGTCATTTGCATATCTCTTCATACTTTGTAGAATCTCTCAAGTAATTTGTAGCACTACACTGCACAACACATTCTCACACTTCATACTGGGGGATGCACGGGCTTATTATCATAATCGAGGTACCGACCTTTGAGGCTAAAGTTATAGATCCGGCTCCGGATGAGCTACCAGGTGCTACGTTTATTGGTAATCCGCCAGATTCTGTGCCGTCCAACGTTTCTAAAGACATGTTGGGACGGATATGCTTAAGGCATGGCTTGTCACTCGACGATGTGCTACTACCAGGACCAACTGATAGGCCGCATTACCCACCGGAAGGGTTTATTGCTTTCAATCGCCATGCGTGCACAGCCTGAACACTTCCGCCATTTAACCAATATATTAGGGAAGTGTTGTCTTTCTTTGGAATCGCTCCATCTCAATTACACCCCAACGAATACAATCTATTGAATAGCCTGTTCATTGTATTCATGTAGCATCTCTTCCAGCCACCAACTCCGCTCGAAATTAAATACTTATTCAATGTCAAGAGCCGGGGAGATAGTCCTTCTTTTACATTCCTGGAAGCGGTCAGAAATTGTCAAGTGGTTACGGGGTCATGGATGAGGTTGAGCTACTTTAAAACAGAATGGTTTTATGTTCGCTACCCTCCCAGGGTTCGCCAGGCGATGACTATTCAGACGTAAGTACCGTAGTCTTCTCAAGTAGTTAATAAGATGATCATAACTGATGTCCAGCTAATATCTCCTTTTCTTTACAACTGTGATTCCATGACCCGAAGGTGCGCATTTCAAAGAGATAGTACGGGTTCTCCAAGAAGATCCGAATGAAGTGAGCGACATTGACTCGGTTCTAACAGACAGAAATTTGAGAATCTTTGGATTGATCGAGCGTAGCCAAAGTATAAGGCTTGAGGTAACGCTAAGGGGCTGTCTCGAAGAAACGAGTGTTGATCCAGAAAGAACACCCACTGATGATGAACTTGTGGCTGGGCCTTCTGATGCCTTTAAGGATTCCGAAGGAAAAAGAAAAGGCAAGGCAGCTGCTTTCAAACGTTTTAAATCCATGAGATGAAAATCTACGGTCAAATCTCTGCCTGTTCCCAGGATTAAAATTTCAGAGGCTCCTCCTTCGCAGGTGGAAAACCTTTTCGAAGGACTCGTCGATATCCCGATTTTGGATTATGTGTCACTTCAACATGATGCCGGATTAAAGGGGCTTCAACATGCTTTAGACTTAAGCAAGTCTCTTCCTGTTAGCGTGGTCGACATTTCTGGTTGCTCGAGGGATTGCACATACATATACACTTCACGGCACTACACAACTCCCGACCATAAGATGCTTACTCTGGGAGATCACTAACTCTGTTCTTCTTTTATTTTGCAGATACAATGATTAGACGAGACTCTATGCTCGGAAGCCTCCGTTCAACACACCAATTCTACATACTATGAGTCACGTATGAAAGAGATAAAGAGGGATTACAACCGTGGATACTCCAGTCAGGAACGATACTATAGAGATAGGGACATGGACTATAGACATCGATCCCGATCCCGTTCTCCACATCCTAGAATCCATACACACCCCTCGAACTATGGAAAACAAGCGGTAGAGCCTCCCTGCCAGAAACCATCTTCTCAAGTCTCTAGGCCTGAATCACACCGTCATAGAATGGAAACAATGGCCGCCATAATTGCAAAGCAGGTCCCCACTGAACCTATGAGTGATTAAGATCGCCCAATTGAAAAAGGAGTTTCCAAACATCTGCTTTGATGGCTACACTTTTCCTCCGCACTTAAAGAGAATTCCACCAGAGGTGGAGAATACGATGCATGATTACATTCACGACTTCTATGCTCAGTATAAGGAGTGGTCGAAAGCGGCTGAGAAAGCATCGAGGCCTTTAAACAGACAGCTACCATTGAGAAGTTAGAGAATGAGCTTGCTTAGAAGGACCGTATTATCCAAATGTTTAATACTGAAGTTGAGTCCTCCCGAAGGTCAAAAATAGAGGCCATTCAAAAGGCCGATGAGGCAAACTTGGCCGTGGAGAGGATGAAGCGGTCACAAAATGCCTTGGTGGAGGAGATGGGCCATCAGAACACCACTATTATTGCCAAACGGGATGCGGCCCTCAAAGAACTCAATGAGCTAAAGGTCAAATTCTCCAAAATTGCCAAGGATAGGGATGATGCGAACAACGCTGCCCAAGAGGCATGTGAGGTTGATATCGAAGATCTCCTCATCCTTATAATGTGGAGAAAGTCCATGTGGTGGAGACTGAGGTTGAGGAAAAAATCCAGATGGAAGAGTCTAGGCTTGAGGTTGATATCGAAGATCTCCTCATCACTTATAATGCTAATGTGCTGAAGCACAGGAACTTAGCTTGGCTCGAAAATTATTCGGTACACCTTCACAACGCCTAGGGCCGATTGGTTGAGGAGGAGACGGTGGTGCACCCAGATGAATCAATCGATGAATTTAAGCTCGAGAATCGCGTGCTGACTAAAGATGAAAGAAAGATTCTCCACGAGTCAATGGTTTCACATGAAAGGGATAAGCTCAGCACACAACGCTTGGAGATTGGAGAAGGTTCAGGTGTTGAGCATCACGATACAAATCTTGAGATTCTTGCGCCAACCCGACCTGAACCTGCACCAGCGGTTGAACCCCAATCTGTCCCTGCTTACAATCTGAAACAGTCACAGTTATCTCCTGCTATAGAGCACACTTCTGACGCTATCCACGACCCAAACTGAGGAAGGTACTCTGACCATTCTTCATACATGTCCAAAGTAAGAGGCTTGTTTCAAAGCATTCACTAATAGTCTGTTTTTTTCTCTGTCTAGTGACTGGAGTTACATTGATAACGCCTCCTACAACTCAAGAATCGCATCAAACGCATAAGGCCATCATTACTGAGGCGACCACCAAAACGACGACCGCACCGATTGATGGAACATGGGGGCACACTCTCTTTTGACGAGAAAATGATGGAGGAACTCCTCCGTCGCCATAATGACCCTTTTGCGGACCTACCATTTGTTATGAGTGGAATTGCACCTGCCACTGGCTCTTTAATGCCAACCATTGATGTTTCCAGCGGGGCCCACGCAAATTGAGAAGATGAGATATTGGCCGAAATCAATGCTGAAATGGAGGCAACGACTCGTGGCGGCAGTTCTGGAGGTGGAATGGCGGCACCTGGCCTAGGTCCGCCGAGAATGGTATCACCTGGTGGTACAATTATTGATACCAGTGTGTCTATTTCGCCTCCTGTAGTAGATCCGACCCCTCCGACTCCGCTTGTAGGAAGTATCCCCGTACACTCGAGTTCGGAGAAGGACGTTGAGATCGTGCCCCTTCCTGGAGGTCGTTCGCCGAAAGGCAAGAGCTCAAAGAGGAAAATCACTAGTAGCTCTGGCGGGTCCATGCGAAGAAGAAGCCGAGGAAGGAAAAAGACTAGATAGGCTTCTTCGATACATTTTTGGTAGATAGATAGGAATCTACTTTGTTTTCCTTTCGTAGGTCGTGTATAGATGCGGGCCCCTACTGGTAGGAATTTTGGAAATAACTTGTACATGAACTCCTTTCACAGTTAGTTGAAATGAAATTTTGTTTTTGGCTTTAATTCTATTACTATGTTTTATGTTTAAGTGTTCCAGTATTTGAATTCTAGTTCAGTGCACTTGCAGTGTTCCAACCTTTGAGCCGAATTTGTTTTTATTTGTAAATTCCAGAAATCACAAACATGAGTCGTGATCGGGGATAAAGTTGAACTTCGATGTTGCACTGGTTCAGTCAATGGTTGACACTTAATCTCTATCCCCAGTTTCGGGGAGTTGTAAAGACTGGTTATCGATTGCATTTTGCCTTCATTTCGTCGAGCTTAACATCGTTGAATCGATGCTAAAACAAGTGAGAGTCGAGTGGTCGAATCACACTCGCTCACTCATTAATGATCACATCAGCACTCCAGGGATCCGCATTTGTATGTCGGCGGTCGATCACGCCTGTTTAAGTCTTAAGTATGTATCCACTCTCTGGGACTTAAGTTATTTTACGAGTGGTCAATCACACCCGAGTTATGTTTATACTCTGACCACACTCTGAGGACTCAGAGTTATTCACGGTCGATCCCTGGTTCGTACTCTGGGAATCTGGAGATAGTCGACATTTGTGCTCTGGTTCGCACTCTGAGAACCCAAAGTCAGTGTTTATACTCGAACTCATACTCTAGGAACTTGGAGTCGATATTTATACTCTGACTCGCACTCTGGGAATTTAGAATGAATGTTTATACTCCAATTCGCACTTTGGGAATTTGGAGCCGGTGTTTATACACTAGTTGACACTCTGGGAACCTAGTGTTGACATTTATACTCCAATTCACACTCTGGAAATTTGGAGTTGGCCAACAGATGGTCAGTCACATCTGTTTAGGCTTTTAGGATTTCATTCGCGCTCCAGGAACGATGGATTTATCAGGATCGTGGATGGTCGGTTCACATCCACTTTGAGTTAACAAGTGAGGTCGTTAGATGGAGGGGTCCATCCTCCTCGAACTTGGTTAAGATACGATTGAAGTCATTAGGTGGACGGGTCCACCCTCTTCGAAACCGCATTTTATAAATTTATACTCCGGCTCGCACTCTGGGAGACTGCAGTTAGTTAAAAGATTGTCATGTATCAATCCTTCTTTGACTTTAGTGTAGTGGCTTGCCCCCGAGTTCAGATTTCACTTAGTGAGTGGTCGGCCGTATCACAGTCACTCTCTATTTGAATAAATTCCACAGTATGATGGAGCTTAGCTCTTCGTACATCATGATGGTTGTATGTCACATTCAATAAATAACGGCTCTGGCTTGAAAAGATGGCATTTTGTTGCTGAAATGAGAAAATATGGCAAAATTAGTTGCCTTATTACAAATTCAAATTTCGAAATGCAAAAACACATTGCAAATGAAAAATAGACTAAAATAAATAAAGTCTATCATGTATAGTAGCGATGAAAACTCTTGCTGTTCCAAGCTCTCAGCAAAGTAAAACTGTCAACGGTCGATAACTTAAATGTGCCATCTCTAAGTTTTCATTCAATCACATACGGTCTTTCCCAAGTTGGTTTCATGTGCGAAGGAACCGGATAGATTCTTTTGAGGACGAGATTGTCGAGTTCAAAGGTTCGGGGTCGGACCTTGGCATTGTATAATCGGGCGACTCAACTTGGGTATGCGGCTGCCCTCAAATCAGCCTCTTCGCGCTTCACATCCAACAAATCCATGGATTCAGCAAGTAGTATGGCATTCGTCTTTGGATCATAATAAGTCACACGATGAGAAGGTACTTCCATCTCGACTGGAATAATGACTTCTGAGCCATAGGATAGAGAGAATGGAGTGTGTCCGGTCGTGGACTTGTGGGTTGTCCAGTAAGCCCATAAAGCCATAGGAAGTTCATCAACCCACTTGCCCCGGCCTTTTCCAATCGCTTCTTCAGGATAGACGTGATAACCTTATTAACAACTTCAACTTGGCCATTCGCTTAAGGTTGTGCAACTACAGAGAATTTCTTTTGAATGTGGAATCGTTGACAGAAATCTTTGAACTCAACACTGTTGAACTGGGTTCCGTTATCGGTAATGATGGTACATGAGAGACCAAATCGGCAGATAATATTGCAAACCACAAAGTTGATCACCTTCTTCGTTGTAATTGTAGCAAGAGGTTCAGCTTCGGCTCATTTGGTAAAGCCATCAACTGCGATGATGGCGTACTTCGCACCACTTCTGGCCAGAGGTAGAGAGCCAATGATATCGATGCCCCATACTGGAAACGGCTATGGACTGACCATTTGGATTATCTCAGTAGGTGGGGCTCTAGGAATTCGAGCATGATTTTGACATTTATCACATTTCCTGGTGTAGTCTGCTGCATCAGGGTTTACAATTGGCCAATAGAATACATATCGGAGTACTTTCTTAGCGAGAGCTTGCCCCCCGGTGTGATTGCCACATTCTCCTTTGTGAACATCATGTTATACTCGCTTAATTTCATCGTGGGCAATACACCGGAGTAGAGGAACGGAGTACCCTCTTCGATACACGAATCAATTTTGAATAGTGAATTGTTCAGCTTTACGAAGAATCTGTCTCTTCTCACTTCTGTGCTCAGGCAGCGTTCCATGCTCGAGGTAATTTCAGAACGGGGTCATCCATGACTCCTTATCGGGGGTGATTTCAAATACACAGTCTGTCTCCATCTGATCAATGCTTGGGGAATACAACGTCTCCATAGGAACGAGTTCCATTTGTTGTGCTTCGCCCGTACTTGCTATCTTTGCCAATGAATCAGCCCTTTGATTGCGCTCACGGGGTATGTAAAAGATGGCATAGTAATCAAACGGATTAAGTATTTCCTGGACTCGAGCTAGATAAGCGGCCAGTCTTCGATCTTTGCCTGATACTCACCCCAAACTTGACATACAACTAGTTGTGAATCATAATAAATTTCCATAGCAATAATTCTCAAATCTCGGGCTACTTTCAATCCAGAAAGCAAGGTTTCATATTTAGCTTCATTATTGGTCGCATAAAAATCAAAATTTAGGGCATAACATATGGATCGACCTTCGAGGGTTTCAAGTACTATTCCGACACCGGAGCACCAGTCGTTTGATGCACCATCGTATGCAGTTTCCAGATATACTCGGAAGATTCACATGTTTCGGGCAAGTCTTTTGGGCTAGTAAATTCGGCTATAGAATCTGCTAGGACTTGTCCTTGCATGGATCGCCTCGGAGTGTAAGTAATATCAAACTGGCTCAGTTCAATGTTTCAATTGAGTAATCTACCAGACGTCTCAAGCCGCGTAAGGACCTGTCGTAATGGCTGATCGGTGTAAACAGTGATGGGATGAGCCTGGAAATATGGATGGAGCTTTCTTTAGGCGATAATGAGACAATAAGCCAATTTCTCTAGCTTCGGATAATTTCTCTCAGCTCCGGTTAATCGTTTACTAACATAATAGTCCGGTTTCTGCACTCGATCTTCCTCCCGAACTAAGGCAGCATTGATTGCGTTTTCTGACACCGCTAAGTAAAGGTATAATTGCTCGTGATCGATAGGCTTTGAAAAAATTGGCGGTGTGGAGAGATGTTGAATCAGTGCTTGGAATGCGCCTTCACACTCCGTGGTCCATTCAAAGTTTCGTCTCCCTTTTGGGATCAGATCGAAGAAGGGGATGCACTTATCGATGGACTTTGAAATGAACCTGCTCAATGCTGCTACCTTCCCGTTGAGGCTCTAGACTTGCTTTATGGTTCTCAAAGTTTCAAGATTTCTGATTGCTCAGATCTTTTCGAGATTTGCTTCGATTCCTCGAGCGTTGACGATAAACCCAAGGAATTTTCCGGATGCGACTCCAAAGTGACATTTCAATGGATTGAGCTTCATCATGTACTCTCCAAGGATGCTAAACATTGACTCCAAGTCTTTAACATGATCAGTGGAGAATCGTGACTTCACCAACATGTCGTCCACATATATTTCTATGGTCTTTCCGATTTGGTTGGCAAACATTCGATCGACTATTCGTTGGTATGTTGCATCGGCATTCTTGAGTCCGAAAGGCATGACTTTGTAACAGTAGAGTCCTAGATCGGCCATGAAACTGGTATGTTCTTGGTTGGGTAAGTGCATAGGTATCTGATTGTAGCCGGAATAAGCATCCATAAAAGATAATAACTCGTTCCCAACCGTTGAATCTACGAGTTGATCAATTCGAGGAAGTGGAAAACTGTCTTTCGAGTAAGCTTTGTTCAGGTCTGAGTAATCAACACACGTCCTCCATTTCTCACTTGGCTTTCGGACAAGTACGGGATTGGACACCCACTCCGGGTATAAGGCATCTCGAATAAACCCATTTGATTTCAACTTATCCACCTCTTTTTTAAGGGCGGCAAATCTCTATGGATCCATACCACGCCTTTTCTGTTTGAACGGGATATACCGCAGGTCAATATTTAAAGTGTGGCTTGTGATGTCCGGCGAGATCCCACGCATGTCAGAATTTGTCCAGGCGAATATGTCGAGGTTCGCCCGGAGAAATTCAACCGATTCCTTCGGTGTCTGTTGGCTTAACTAAGATCCAATCTTTACCCTCTTTGAATCGTCATCATCATCGATCAGGACATCGATTGTCAATTTGGCTGGGGAAGCTTGACTGTCTTTAGTTTCATCTTCACTTTCAGTGTCTCTTGGATCAAGATCCCCCTGTAATTGGTTGGGGTGCCCGGGCCTGGGCCCAGGCACCAATTGTCACTTACCAGCAAAACGGACGCAGAGAGATTCCTCTACACCCTTCTCTTTCTCCTTTCGCTGCGTCCCACGCAGCTCAGCAACATAACAGGCTCGTCCAACAGCTTGATCTCCTTGAACGACTCCAACCCTATGATTGGTGGGGAACTTTAGAGTCAAGTACCATGAGGCAATGGTTGCCTTGAATTTAGCAAGGGTCGGTCAGCCCAAGAAAGCATTGTAAGGGGAGTCTATGTCCAAACTGTAGTATCCGGACTCTCCGATGTTCTCCAACTCCCAACTCCACTGGTAGTTCCACCACTCCAGTGGGTATAGTAGCACTTCCATTGAAGCCATGGATTCGAGATTAGCAAGGTTTCAAATCTTTGCTGCCATCTTCATTTGATTATATGCTCGCTTAAAAAATATATTCACAGAGCTTCCACTGTCAACCAAGATCCTTTTCATTCAAGCAACCTACCTGAGAAGATATGACAAGTGGATCGATAGTGGGGCATTCGACCTTATCAACGTCTCTATTTCGAAACACGATGTCATCAGTCATTGTCTTCTGTTGCTTGGCCGGAGCCCCATCATCACAACTACTACAACATTCGAAGTCCGCATGCCTGATAGAGCTGGCATACGACTCCATTTCCCTCCATCTTAGGTCTGCTGGATGAGGACCACCACTCACAGTGTTCATCACTAACCTCCCACCGATACGGGCGGGTTCATCCTGTCTATCCTGGTATGGTACACGATTCTGATTTGATGGTCCCGCACCTCCTGATCGTGGCGCCCATATAAATTGATCCAACTTCCGTTCACGTATCAGCTTTTCAATGAGATCTTGTAAATGACGACACTCATTTGTATTATGGCCATAACTTTCATGAAATCTACAAAACTTCCCTGTTTGGATTTGTCTCTCCGATGATGGCTTCGGAGCAAGCTTCTTGTATTGAACGGTATTACAGGTCTGCAAATACACATTTTCCAGCGACATATTTAATGGAGTATAATTATTGAATATTGGAGCTCTACGTCGTGGACCATGATTCTGATCCCACTTTCTACTCTGATTCCCACTGTCTTTCTATTGAGTTTGTTTATTCTAAATATTCAATTGCACTTTCTTGGAACCTTCCCTAGACTGTTTAGCTGCAACATTACTTTGTATCCTTTCCATGCTTGGCCCTACGTCATCCTGCTTCCTAGACTGTTTCGCATCCTCCCTTCTCAAGAACTGGGCTGCCTTGGAATAGAAACGACCTAATGACGCAGGTGGTTTTCTGGCTAACCAGTTGCCGAATTTAGAATCGGGGTCAATCCCCTTAGTCAGTGCCATAAGAATGGGTTATCATTGGGTTGCTGACCTCAGCACACGCAGCACGGAACCTTTCTAAAAAACGTCAGAGTGTCTCTCCAGGAGCCTGAGTGACACTAGATAGAGTGTTAATGTCCTTCGGTCTTGCAACATGCAGGTGGAATTGTTCAATAAACTTAGTGTCCAATTGATCGAAACAAGAAATGGATCGAGGAGAAAAACGAGTGAACCACATGGTGGCTATGCTCCCCCAAAGAAATGGAAAAACTATGGCATTTAACTACGCCATCAGCTCTCGCAGCATTCATCAGCCATTCATACTTCAGAATGTGCTGATTGGGATCAGAATTTCCTTCATAGACTGGTAAATATGGCATCCTGAATTGCCGAGGGGGTTCAGCATAGAGTATTTCATCTGTAAATGGTGTATGACTCTGAGAGATTCCCCAGTCGTCATTGTAAGGCCTTGACTCTCTCGAATCATCTGACGAATCATCTGACGAATCATCATCGGTATATCTGGCATCTAAACATTCTGTGCATGTTGAGCCAAGGTGTGGTTGGGTTCCACAATGCGAGATTGGACCGGACATGGTCGATGGTCCATGTCTTGCCTCCTTAGTTTCAAGTCTTCAGGGACATAGGGTTCGGGAGTACGTCCATGCTGATGATGGTTCAGACCCGGTTGATTCCATGCATCAACCCCTGGTTCAACAGCGGCGGTGGTAGCACGGTTGTCTGTGGTGCAGTGAGGAACAGTACCTCCCTGGGAGGAGGGTCTAGTCTGGTAGCTGGTTGATGGCCAACTCTGGGTTGCCCGATGTTCAGTGCAGGTTGCTGTCCGATGGCTTGAGTGTAGCTTACGTCCAGTCGTGGACGTGTAGATCTGTGATGGTAGTCGGATGAGGCTGAACTCTTTATGGACGAGTAAGAAGCGTGATCCCTTCTGGATCTCCTATGCCTTTGGCGGTTTAGTTGATTAGTTAGTTCTACGTTCGTGCACAGTTTTTCAGTAAGCTATTGATGACTTTGAGTCGGCTCTTGCATAAGCATTTGAAACTCTTGTTGGGTGATAGGGCGTAACGGATCTGACGGTCCAGCAGTATTCTGGTTGGATGGAGGTTGCTATACGGGATTCTGTCTATCCCATGCTTCTCGATCTGCAGCTGTAGAGGCGGTCCTTGTGCTAACCATGGTGGGTAATGAAGTCCTTTCCTAGATCTGATGCAAATCTGAATAGGTTGAAAGGATTCTAAACTTGAGATCTGGATCTTCCTCTTGGATTTATGCAATCCGGTATTGATAGTAGATCTAAAGAGCAGGAGAAAAAATGTGTTTTCTCAGTGAAAGCACCAAAGTGTTTGTACCAAAATTGGGCACAACCCTCTTCGGAAGTAATTGAAGAGATAAAAATGAAGAATAGAAATGTAAAAAGAGGATTATCTAACAAACACTTCAAAAGCAAATACGAAAATGCGCTGAAGCACAACAATTTAGAGTGGTTCGGCATATGGCCTACGTCCACTATGAAGTTAGTGATTTTATGGATATTCACTTGCTGATTACAACTAATTATAGTGGATTACGGTAATGAAATTCGAGTACAATAGAAGCTATGGAGTACAAAAATAGTTCATCAAAGAGCCAAAAGATTCTTCTTCTGTAGGCCCTTGGGCATTATTTATAGGCATAGGAGGCAAATATCTGAGTCAGATCTCGAGAGACTTCTTCTGGCACGTGGGTGGGCCCACGCGATCGATCCCAGGCGATTTCAACTCGATCCGTGATCAATACAAACGAATTTTGTATCTATCAAGATTTGACCCAATCGGATCAAAACTTGCCAGAAAGATTCTTTAGGTTGTACGTAAGCTCCTATGAAAATTACATAGCATTTGGACTTGTGGATTGCAAGTTATGATCGATGCAAGATTGTGTTTTCTTAAGGCTGCCGAATTCGAATCCATCTGTTCGTATCGATTGCTTCGAATCGATACTGAGCATGTGCTCGTGAGTTGACGTGGTGCTCACTCTTCGGATCGATCCACTTCTTATGCCGAGTTGACCGAATCTTCCTAAGACTTTCGCCTTGTTCATATAGATAGACGTTGCCTTGTTCGTACCGATAGCCGTTGCCAATTCGTATCGATGGAAGTTGCTTAGTTCATATCGATGGAGATGGCTTTGTTCGTATCGATGGAATTATCTCAGTCCGCATCGATGAAGGTGGTTCTTGTTCGTATCGATCCAAGTTGCTCCAACTTGATGGATATGAACAGTGGTTTCATGATGGATACGAAGTACTGTTTTCTTGATGGATATGAATCATGGTCACCTGATGGATACGAACTAACGAGCCTTGATGGATTCGAACAATGTTCTTCTATGATGGATACAAACTAGACAACTGTCGTATGAAGTGGAGCTTGTTCGATGGTGGAGTCGAATAGATCGATATGAACAAGCATATTCTCTCAATGGATACGAAGTAGAGCATCCTGATGGATTCGAACAAATGTTCGCCGATGGATTCGAACAAGGTCGATGCGAAGGAGGCCGCCTTTGGATGGATACGAAGTAGACCTCTGTGTTGTAGTTGATGGATGCGAAGTAGGCAATAGCCGATCGATACAAAGTGCACTCGTACGCCAATGGACACGAACAGGATCGATACGAATAGAAGGTTGTGAAGTGATGGACGTGGTTGTGCTGATTTCCTTGGCTTGTATCGATCATATCTTAAGCATACGAACTCCGATTGACTTGAAATTTGGAACGTTGACTTTCTTAGCTTTGCTTGTCATATCAATTATAGCTTGATCCGGACTCGGACAAAATTTGTTGACATCCATAGTGAACCTGTGCTTACTCGACATTCGAGATGGGCGATCCTTGTTTTCAGTCAATTCCTTAATATCCCGGCCTTGCCATAAGGCAGGATAACAATATAAAAATTGATCTACCTCGCATTGCACATAGGTTGTCCTTCAAAGGAAGGCATAATCATGTATGATCCGATATCTTTATAATTCTTTTACCTGGCAATATTGTTGATCGGCTAGAACACATAGGTAGTTGTTTCTTAAAATTTTTGCAGGGGAGTTCACATACATTGTGTCCATTTTTCAGTTTCTTTTTGTTATTGGCCTTATCCCACTCCTCAGGGTAGGGATTATTAGTTTACCAAGCATACCACCATACAGTTGGTTCAGTTCAAATAATTGATTACAGAATTTTGATTTAAATTTATAGAAATATTTTCTATAGATATTGTACATATACCATGGTCATTAACTTAAATTCTTAATTCAAATATCAACATCGTAGATCACACTACCCATTGCAGACTCTGTTTCGTGGCTACAATGCTGCAAAACCACAGTGAACAACCATGAAAGCCTATTCATTAAATAGATATATTTTTAGCTGAAAGTTTCAATATAACCGTGAGTTTGGATCACAACCATAATTAAAATCAGTTTATATTTTTAGCTGGAAATTTCAATGTTATATGATATCGTGAATCCAATTCTCATTAGAAAGTCCTTAAATTGTATTATGTATATGATTCAACATTAAAATATGATTTTGTTTCTAATAATTCATATAATTTCAACCCTTTTTACCCAAGATTAAATGCCAAAAGCCAATTTAAATCGATAGCTATAGGTGTGAATGATATTATTCAGTAGTAGTTGGATTGAAACACTACAGGAAAGACGGAAAATAATGGCAAGATAAGAAAGAAGAAGAGAACAAGATTTTGCATGCCTGAATGGTGGTAGCTGCAATCAAATGCGGATGATAATAATGCAGATCATATTAAAATATGTTTTTAATATAGATCAATAACCTCTAGTTCAGTTGCGAATCATAAACTAGCTTTAAATCATCAACTTAACCCAACCTAAATAACATAATAGGAAAACATCTAATTCTAATTTGAAAAAAAATAGCATACTGCATACGTTTTAATTAAAGCTTATAAGTAATAATCGCAATAACAAATTCAATCACCAATTAGAAAAGAATAAAATGTAAGAACCTCGTGATTTAGTTACGGTAAAATAAAGAGGAACGAGAGGAGAATCGTGGCCGAATAATTAGGGGAGGCTCGAGATGAGGAGCGTTCGAGAAGAGGGGCGTTCGAACAATATCTGGCAGTGGATTTGGGTTTTATTTGGTGTAGGGAAAAACCGAAGGGAATGATTGGCCGACGAAAATGGAAGCGGAACTTTCGAAGGTAGAATACGCGGTCAAGAAGAGAAAAATTAGGGGAGGAGAAGCATAGGGAAATAAAAACGAAACAAAGGCAATGTTTTTTTGGCTTCAGAGAAATTGATTTTGGTCGGTGACAGTAAGCAAACCTCCCGAACAGTCGGTTTGATAAGATTGTATAATCTTTACGCCGTTGGAATATGAGATTATTGCAGTAGTTGTTACAGCTGAGGTGAAGATGTTAAGGGAGTCATCAAGTATTGAACTGGTTATGGGACCGTTGTAGCATAGACTAAATTGGAAAAAGCACATTTTTTATCTTTGAGCAAAAAAAAATCTTTCAGAATACGATTTATTTAACTTCTTGTGAAATATTAACCACGTGGATAACGTTGTCTGGGGGAGCATTAACTTTCCAAGCAGCTTTTTAACATGTTTGGTGATTCCACATTTATCCCAGCATTGCAGTTAAAGCCCCGTTAAATCTTCGCTATAGCGTATAGCGCTTTCCAACCACTATGCTGTTTCAATTTAGCGCTATTAAATAGTAGATCTGCTTTAAGCCTCGCTATTTTCCACTACATTCGCTAAATCAAGCATTTTTAGCACCCGCTTTAGCAACATTAATATACAAAGATTGATTTGTATGGATTTGTTTTAAATTAATTCAACAAATTTAGGTTAAAGACCTAGTTTTAAGGCGAAAGTGTTCAATATAAGATAGAAGCCTTTTGTAGTTAACAAATCCAATCTGCATAAATCATGATATTCTTCAATTTTGCTATATAAGATTAAAAAATATTTCTCTATCCTATACAAATAGTGTGACAATGAGAATAAATTAACTTTAAATATTTGGTTTAATATATAATGAAGCATTTTACACCTTCGCTATTTTCTGCTATATCCCCGCTTTATCACCTTTATCACGTTTTGCATCTCCACCGCTATAGACCCGCTAAGTGTTTTAACTGCACAGTCCCAACACCAATTTTAGTGTCCTTGTTGTAAGTTATAACATTCCAGTTTGGCACAAAGTAAGACAATTGAGATAAGGTAGTGTTTTCAAGGGCATAGATTAATGTAGGATTCCATGGAAAATCGTTCTAAGATCTGTAGACCTATGAAATTATTGCATTTTTTAAATCACAAATATCAATAAGTTCTTTAAATTTAGCTTTAAGTTAACGAAGATCCAACTATCATGCCAAAATGAAGCGTTGTTGCCTGAATGAAATGCATGATTGTTTACAAGCTCAGATGCAACCCCTGCTCCTCCCATAGGCATGGTTACCTCATTGGTGAGTGGAAGAGGAAATTGGAATTATGCTACCAGATAAACTTAGGGAATTAGAGGCCCGCTATAAGCAGCAGTTAAACAACCTGGGTTGAAGGTGCTCCCTCGCACATAGAGAAAGGGGTAGAAAGCGGATGATCTCAAATATTTTGATGGTTTTTCAAGGTATTCCAAAAGGATATGGCTGAATTAATAAACATTGTAGAACAGATGAGAAAGACCGTCATAATTAAAATTTACGAGCTCAAAGATCATTTGCCAAAAGTTTGGGTTGCTTCTAGTGTTGCAGTAACACTTACTACAGTACTAGGGTGGGGTAGAGTTGTCGATCTCGAAACGAAGTTTAGGAAAGAGAATGTCAGATGTAAGATGAGGCAGATCTCTTTACAACGAGTCATATATGTTTTTAATTATTTTTACCCTACGCTCGACTTGAGCTTTCTTTATAATAAAGAAAGCTTCGCAGTGACTGTGGATGATCCAACCGACTGGTGGACGGGTGCTAACTAGGATCTTAGGAAAACTTTTCATGTTAGAAGGGACCAATCTTTGGCTCGCATCCCTTAGATTAGATATTTCACACTTGTGGGGTACTTTAGAATTTATTCATTTACGTCATTTTGGAACATTACATTGTAGGAAATATTCCTTTTGGTTGTGCAAATACTTGTAAGGCCACGCTATAAATCGAACCTCCTTATAAATGAATTTAAATGTCTTACGAGCTTAAATTTGTTTGTGCTTTCTTATAATTTTGTTTATCCGGATTCATTTGATTTTCAGCCTTACATCATCGAACAATGTTTGGAAATAACTGACTCGGAAGAACGACTTATGTCTACTTTGGTTCAAATTGTTGAACTGAAGGGATTGTTAAAAGATGCCGAAGGTGTATATAAAATTTTATACGAAGAAAAGATCAAGGTACTGAATGACAAAATCGAATAGTTGTCTTTATAGGCCGCTAAACAAATTAATGAAAAAAAAGATCCTATGGCATCTGAAGACCCCAACATAGTATCAAGGCATGGTGCTACTCCTATGCCTCTCGGGGTGCAGATCCACGTTATTTCCCGATGGAAGGAGGTCCGAAGAACTATTATGAGGCTAAATTTCATGAGTTAAAGAATTACTACAAAAAAAATTACATCCCCTGGAGGTAGCTGTTTGTATGTTACATCTACTGCATAGAGCTTTTTGGTCCCTTTTCAAGAGCAACTCAGAGGACAAAAGATCAACTTTTGGACAAGATTGAATGAGTCAGAAGGGTAAGGAAAGGAGCGATTCTATTCATTATCCTGTGTTGGGTGACCGCAGATCTCATCATCATGAAAGAATCATAATTGATGATTCTTCCGAGGATGAGTTAGAATCGTGGTTCAGTTTTGTTATACCCATTTTTTCGAGTACTAAATAGGCTACATCTTTTATTACAAGACTGATTTACACAGGTTTCGGTCTACTAAACAAAATCACATGGCAGCCCTACTAAAGACTAACTAAAAGGTCTCCAAGTACCATGCAGCGAAGTATTAAATATAAATAGACTGGCAAACTACGTACCCGATATGCCTTAATCTACCATGTTTGCACATGTATAATCAAAGGGAAAAAACCACGTTCCTATGATAAAAGTCAACCCTATAAAATTTATAGCATGGAATAACTACGCTTAACTACACATGAGACATATATATTATATATATTTGTAAAACAATGCTAAATGAGGGAGTAAAACTGCTCCAGCCCACTAAGCCGCATCAACTCACCGCATTTACATTTCATAGTCAACTTAGTCAATCAAACATTGAGTGCAGAAGCAGGCCATCTTAATATGATAATCGGTGCAACATCAATATCACGTCAAATAAACCAAGGCAAGCAAACTAGGTAAATTGCGCTGCAAGAAAGTTAGATCACTGCATACAAAGTCTAGTAAGAACTACGCCACCACAACAACCTTTTACTCTACCACAATTTCACTTAATACTTACCCCAGTACAACTGGGGTGGCGGCAAAGATCTAAATGACAATGGGATCTGCGCCACAACCTTTCATTATCATAACAAAGCCATAAGGATGAACCTGTAATCCTGATATGGTGCCAAAATGATAAAGATGCGCTGCCATCTAGATTTGACAAAACCGCTCTATAGATCTTAAATGATACTTACTACATGCATAAAACCAAAGGGATGAAGCAATAAAGTAAAACAACATTAGCACACCAAAAGATTTACTGCGCCGCTCCACCCAAAACAACAACAAAGCACAAGCCGGGGATAACCAACGCAAAAGGCCACCTAACTTACTAAATAAGATTGCACCATCATGATTAAGCGAAATTACACCAGCTTATGAATTGCACCGAACATACCATATGCTTCAAACGACTTTAAGCCCGAACAAGGCAAACTGTGCTGAACATTCACCAACACTTGATTAAATAAGGAGGACGACGAACTGCGCTCGCTATGTACTTATGCCCATCAACTAAATCATGCATAAAGTAAAACCATAGCACTTCCTAAACAATAAGCTATCTAGGTATATGACTTGCACAAGAACAGTGTAGAACCATCTACCAAAATCTACTCCTGATCCATTCTGAACAAGCCATAGCAGAATGGTATGCATACCAAAAGGTCCCATAAACCCCATTACTATTATGAATGTTTATACATTGCTAACACCTTCAGGTGCGGACCAACGTTGCACTTACTATGGGCTCCTTAAATAGTACCATGCGAAATCAAAAGCATTCCATGGGATAAACATAGTGTTACTCAAATAATGATCTAGCGCGGTCCAACACTTACAGGTAAAATTGCAATAACATAAGTATTCCTCACCAATAACTTGTGCCGCGTAATACTACAAGTAGTTCAGCGAGAATCACATAAAGCAATCACCTTAAAATGGTGACCCAATCTCTCCTACCAAGCAGCACAACTCGACTCCAACTATCTCCATTTTCATAGCGGTATTACTCAAACAATACCTTAACTAACAAGGGCGGCTCGAAAGCCTATCATTCCTCAGATGAGAAACATGTGATATATTCAAGTTTGGGCACTTTTCGCTACAATTCCAAATCATCATGCCTAAAATCAAACCTTCCCGCCAATGTAAAATTCCACATCCATAGCATTGTCATCAATCCATACATGCGTAAAACAAGTAATAGATGGATGGCACATGTAAAAACCTAAGGGAGGAAATGAAGCATGTAGGACTATAAATAGAGAGGCAATGTAGCAGTGAGGTCTCTTTTCCATTTTTTTTCCAAAAAACAAAATATACTATGTAAAAAATATTCTCTACAGCAATGTAGTAATGTAAAAATGTAAAATGACGAATAAAAGAGTAAAAGATGGAATTTCCCATGGATGTAGGATTTCATCAAATCTGAACCACGTAAACTTTGATGTCATTATTATTTATTACATCTTTTGGGTTGGATTTTTTTACGAAATTTTATGGGAAGAAAGGCAATCATTATAAAGGCATTTCAATAAATAGTTGGAAGGTTACTTCCTAATTATGTAAGCACATAGTAATGTGCCTATTACATTAAGGCGCATTTGATATCACTCGAATCTGTTAATTCATAGTCGTGGAATTAATTGCTTCACAATTACTCTGCGATTATTGTGGGTGTTATGAGATGAAAAATCTTACCAACAATTTTTTTTACTATAAACCATTTCAATTTTTGATGTAATTTTTTGTGACGATCACTATATTTTTACTTATGATGTATGTACAAATGTGAGGAATACGCATATATGATTAGATTTCAGTGAATACTAGTATATTTAAGTAATATTTACTTGGCAAACTCATATAGTTCCTGGAATTGTACACGATTTCTATGTTGTACTGCATTCCATGTATCGTCTTTTCTTTCCACTTTTGATTGATCCCTTACGCAGTTCATGCATTCTGAACTTGATTTTTGGCATTAATGTTTAGTCATGTACGCAGTTTGCTCTGCTATTTTGGAGTGGACTGTTTTTGACTATATCGACATATAGGCATATGATATGTCGACATACATGCCACAATTTTGAAATTGAAATTTTAAAACGAAGTGTCTATTCTTCCTAACTTTTCACGAATGGACATGTCTATTTATTCTCTATATATATGGGGTTTTTAAACGAATTTTTAACAATTACTTTCTTATTATCTTCTCTCCCCTTACTCTGCAAAAATTTCTAGTGAAAAGTATAATCAAATCTTATCAAATTCAACCCAAAATCAATTTAATCTTCATTGTGTTGATTCTCTACTATTTATCTTTGTGATTTCAATCATCTCCCTCTCTCAATCAAAGATTAAAGTGCTGCCCAAGAGGCTATAGGATTTTTTGTAACCAAAGGTCAAGAAATTATCTTTAGAAAAACTATCAAACTCAAGTTGTATTTGCTTGGGTGTGATTATAGCCCATTCGAATCAATTGGGTGTGCTTGGTAACCTAGAATCCAAGTGGGCGTGCTTGCAGCCCATACAAACCAAATGGATACGCCCTCAGTTCGAAAAATCAGGAGGGTGTGTTTGGTTGTCTCGAAATCAAAATCGTAACAGGGTTTGTCTTCTAGCCATTTAAAGATTGGCATTTGAAAAGAAATCTATACAAGTAACTGTATAGGATTGGACGTAAGGTAATTCCGAACAAGTATAAAAATACTAGTGTGATCACTCCAATTCTTTACTTTTTACTTTACTGCATTTATACCTATCTATGTTTGCAGCTGTGATTGTTGACTCTGGTTAATAACAATCTTGATATTTTTTAAAAAGTCATAAAAATTAGAAAACATTATTTACCTTCCTCTGATATTAGTCTTAAGATCCATAACTCGGCAACCCAAATTTGCTATCGGAGCACTAGGCTTTTTTCAAAAAATCGTAATTTGATTTTTGAAAAGTTTAAATGGCTAGTGATATTTTTAACAATTTTGCAGAATTTTTTTTGTAAAACCAATATGTTTTTAGAAATTAATTGTTTTTAAAATTCAATTGATTTCTTGAAAAAGTACGATTTTGAATTGTAGGGACAAGTTTGTTATATGGCTGATGGTGAACTGACACTTGAAAATCAAATATCACAAATCAAAAAGGACAAGTGGATACTAAATAGTGGATGCTAGAGACAGTTGATTGGAAATCCAAAACCTTGAAAGATATAATCTATAAAGATGGTGGATCGGTAAACTTTGGAGTCAACTATAAAACTCCTACTATTTCTAATGTTTTACTAGTTAGGAATCTAAAACTAACTTGTTTAGTATTAGTCAATTGTGTGATAAGGGTTTTAAAATTTAGTTTGAAAAAGATAACTACCATATTGAAGATAATGAGTCAAACATTACCTTCGAAGGTATTAGGAAACATAACATCTACATTTTAAGTGTAAAGTGTCCAATGATAATTTATGTGACTGAATCTAATGGCCTTTGGATTTGGCATAAAAGATTTGGTCATTTGAATTTTAAACACCTTTCTAAAGTTGCTAGATATTAACTTGTTATGGGTTTTCCTAAAATAAGATTTAATGTCAATAATTTATGAGATGGCTGTCAATTAGGAAAACTTCAAAAAATCTCTTTTGAATCTAAATATACGATTTCTACTTCTTATCCTTCTGAACTTCTTCACTTTGATCTTTTCAGACCTTCACAAATACAATCAGTAAATCACAATAGATATTTCTTTGTAATTGTGGATGATTTTTCTTGACTTACATGGATGATTTTCTTGAAAGTTAAAAGCGATGTTTTTAAAATGTTTAAAATTTAACCAAAAGAATCAAAATCAAATGTCAACTAAAATTAAAACAATTAGGAGCGATCACAGAGGAGAATTCCAAAATGATCTTTATAAAAACTTTTGTAATAAGAACTCATAATTTTTACTTTTCAAGAACACCTCAACAAAATGGAGTAGTAGAATGTAAAAATACAAATATACAAGAATGTGCTAGAACAATGTTAAATGATAGTAAATTACCTAAAGTTTTGTAGGCTGAAGCGGTTGCTACGGCTTATTATATTTTAAATTAAATCTCAATACGACCTTTAACTAAGAATACTCCATATGAATCATTTTATAATAAAATCCTAAAGTATCATACTTTAGAGTTTTTGGTAGTAAATATTTTATATCAAACACAAAGGATAATTTAGATAAATTTGATTCTAAATCGGACAAAGGTATTTTTATTGGTTATTCGAATAGAAGTAAAGCTTATAGAGTTTTTAACACCAGAACTAACACCATTGAAGATACATTACACGTTTCATTTGATAAAAAAATTAAAATAAATAATACTAGTTTTGATGAAGAATTTTTTTGGATAAAACTAATGAAATTATTAATAATGAAATCACTAATAATGAGAATAATAATGATTTTGAAAATTTACATCCACATAAAAGAAAAATATTTAAAAGATCAGCCTATAGAAAATATTATAGGAAATTAGAATCTTTTGTAACTACAAGAAACCAATTAAATAAAATGAGTAAATTTTCTTTTATCCTAACCATTGAACCTAAAAATCCAAAAGAAGCATCATTAAACGATTCCTGGATTCTTACTATGCCAGAAGAACTGAATCAGCTTACTAGAAATAATGTTTGGGAATTAGTTCCACGACATGAATATAGGTTTGTAATAGGAACTAAGTGGATGTTTCGAAATAATATGAATGAACAAGAAGAAGTTATCAGAAATAAAGCATGTTTAGTTGCTTAAGTTTAAGAAGTTACAAATTTTGATGAAACTTTTGCTCTTGTAGCCAGATTGGAGGCTATCAGAATTTTACTTGCTTTTGCAAATCATAATAACCTTAAATTATTTCAAATAGATGTCAAAAGTGCTTTTTAAATGGATTTATTAAAGAAGATGTCTTTGTAGAACAAACCCTCGCTTTTTGAAGATGAAAAACTACATAATCATGTTTATAAAAAAAAATTATATGGTCTAAAACAAGCTCTTAGAGCATGGTATGATAGGCTAAAATCCTATTAGTTACAATCTAATTTCAAAATAGGAAAGAAAGATAGTACTCTATTTATTAAAAGAAATAATGATGATAGCTTATACAAATATATCTAGACGATATTATTTTTGGTTCAACAAATGAGCAATTAAATAAAGAATTTCAGATATAATGACCAAGGAATTTGAATTGAGTCATATGGGAGAACTAACATTCTTTTAAGACTAAAAATAAGGTGATTAAATAGTGGAAATTTTTATAAGCTAAGAAAAATTATGCCAAAACTTAGTTGAGCCAACTCCAATGGAAACTAATGAGAAATTAAATAAGGCAGAAAACTCAAATGATATAGGTCAAAAATTATATAAAGGTACGATAGGATCATTACTCCGTATAACTGTCAGTAGACCAGATATAGTGCATAATATCTTTCTGTGTGCAAGATATCAATCTCAACCTAAAGAAACTCTCCTAAAATCGATAAAAAAGGATACTAAGACATGTAGACAATAATTTAAACTATGGACTTTTTTTATTCAAAAGAAAATTCTTTCGATTTAATCTTTTATAGTGATGCTAACAATGATGGTTGCAAATCAGACCAAAAAAGTACAAATGGAACGTGCCACTTTTTAGGACATTCTCTTTTTTCCTGATTCAGCAAAAAGCAAAATATTGTATCTATATCCACAACAGAAGCAGAATATATTTCAGCCGCTTTATCCTATTCATAGGTTATTTATATGCAACAAACGTTAAAAGATTTTGGCTTAAATTTTACTAAATCACCAATATACTATGATAATACTAGTGCAATAAATCCATCCAAATCAAATTCCAACACATCATGTTAGAGCCAAACATACACACTCACACACCACACACACATATATATATATAAGACATCATTTTCTGAGAGATAATGTTAATGAGGAAATAATTTCGCTCGAATTTATAAATACTAAAAATCTAGTAGTCGGTATTTAAACAAAACCATTAACTCAAACATCTTTATAAAACTTAGAAGAGGGTTAGGAATATGTTCTTTGTTTGAAATATAAATTACATATTTGAAAGAAAAATAAAATGTCTAAATTGAACTGTATATGTCGACATACCCCCCCCCCCAATATGTCGACATATGTTGGTAATTTCAGAAAACAGATTTCCCTCCTAAATTTAAAATTCAAAATGTAACTACATAACCACCAAATTTCGAAAATAAACCCATTTTCCTATCTTCTCTCTTCTATAAATTTTGAATAGAAATAAATTAATGGTTTCCTCAAGTTTCAAATGCCCAAGAGAAGAGAATGCACCCTTTTCCTTCCAAACTCCCACTCCAGGCCGCTTTCAAACCACACCATGGCCAAAGTTACCAAGATTGAAGAAGATCTGAAGCATATACTCAACATGCTTTTAAAAAATAGAGGTTATTCAACTATGCCTCTTGAAAGAACAAGAAAAGCAAGAGAAGATTCTTTGTAATCTCCAGAAATACCTATTGGATAATCCAATGAAATCCAATTGTAATATAAGAGATTTCCTAACTTAGCCATTCACAATCCTATGAATGACGAAGAGGAAGAATAAGAGGAAGAAAAGGAAGAAGAAGAAGAGGAAGAGGAAGAAGATGATAATGAGGTTAAATGTGTTGGTAAAGTATGCTTCGATCGAGATGGAAATCTCATTGAACAAAAGAGGAACTTTTGTCTTAAGTACCCTTTCTGTCCTATCCATATGTCCCCCATATAATCAGGAGAAAACCATAGATTTAAGTACGCAATGATTTGCTTTGTTAGAATTAGATTTGGTTTTTTGTGTATTTTATTTTTCTATTTGGATTTATGTGTTTAACTTGGTTTGATTTAGATTTTATTGGTGTGTATGTATGAGTTGGATTGGTTTATATATATTTTGAAATTGCATAAATAAAATCTACTTTCATTACCATGCATAATCTTGTTTAATAAAATAATGCATATATTTTCTAAGAATTTGTGTTAGGGAGAGTTTTTAGTTTTTCACCCATTTTTGTTAATGACAAGGAGGGTTATAAAATATTCATATCACATATTAAGGGAGAGTTATCTAACTTAAAGGGAGTTATATCATTATATATACAGGATATTAATGGCTATCATCGTCATAAAAGGGGAGATTGTTAATACCTCGGTTATTGATTTTGATGATAACAACCTTGATAATAATAATACACTCATATAAAATATGGATAGTAATGCAAGTTATATAGTATATAGTGTGGATATTATACAGGTGTTGAATCGAAGACTGTACGGTATAAATACTCAAAGAATGAATATCAAGACTCATGAGTATAAAGATCATGATATAAAGATCTCAAGACAATAGTAATGTTTGTAGAGTCATAGAATATTGTTAAAGTCCCAGGTAGAAATATTTGATATCCGTTTCTCATTTTCTAATCCTTATCCTTAAAATAAATTATGTTTAAAAATATTTTATAAAAGTTTTTTAAAGGTTAAAATGTTTATAAACTATGTTTAAACTACTTTACAAAGTATCAAATTATTTTACATGGTATAGGATTTTCAAAACATTTTAAAATAAACAAGTTTTCAAATTGCACTAGCATATGTCGACATATAGGCAGATGATACGTCAACATACACTCCGCAATCTTGAAACTCAAATTTTTAAATGAAGTGTCTATTCACTGTACTCTTCACGAATGGACATGTCTATTTATTCTCTATATATAAGGGGTTTTCAAATGAATTTTTAACGACTACTTTCTTATTATCTTCTTTCCTCTTACTCTGTTAAAATTTATAGTGAAAAATATATTCAAATCTTCTCAATTTCAATAAGAAATTCAATCTTCATTGTATTGATTCTCTACTATTTACTCTCTAATTTTAATTGTCTCTCTCTCTCAACCAAAGATCAAAGTGTTGTCCAAGAGGCTATAGGATTCACTATAACCAAAGATCAAGAAATTACCTTTGGAAAAACCATAAAACTCTATTGTATTTGCTTGGGCGTGATTGTAGCCCATTCAAATCAAATAGGTGTGCTTGCTAGCCCAAAAATTCGAGTGGGTGTGCTTGTAGCGTGTCCAGATCAGGTGCGTGTATTCTAAGCCTAAAAAATCAGGATGGTGTGTTTGTTAGCCTCGGAATCGAGATTGTAATTGAGTTTTCCTTTTACCCATTTAAATATTGGCATCTGAAAAGAAATATATACAAGCAATTGTATGGGACTGGACGTAGGGTAACTTCGAACCAATATAAAAATCCTGGTATGATCTCTCTTATTCTTTACTTTTTACTTTACTGCATTTATACTTATCTGTGTGCGCATGAGTGATTGTTGATTCTACATTGGTTAATAACAATCTTGTTTTTTTTTAAAGATTCGTAAAAATTAAAAAACACTATTCACCTTCCTCTAGTGTTTAATTGGACTTAAGATCCATAATTCCGCAACCCGCACCTTACAACTCTCTTCACAAACTTAGCCCCTCCAAAGTGATCCGTGCATTGTCCTTCATGTACTTCGCCTAGGAGTCGTACTCCTTCTTTGGAAACGCATCTAAGATAAGGGGTAGAGTACCCTCTCTTGTATGATATGCCATCAAATAAGGGAAAGTATAGAGCATGTGTTTTACAAGCTTTATTCTTGTTTGAAGGAAGAACTCTATTTATCAAGAATTGTTTGATAAGGGTCATCCATTAGTCCTCCTATGCTTGCTGAGGGGCATACATGATTGGGGGCTGCTCTTGCCTTTCTGTTGCTTCTTGTTCTTGGGCTTCTCTGATGATAGCTCGTTGCACTCCAGTTAGGAGCAGTATTTAATTTGCCACTCTATCACTTGCAAGTTTGGCTAATGAGTCCATGTAAGAATTGTTCTCATGCATAATTTGTTTTATATCAAATTTTTTGAATCGATCTAGTTACTTTTTAGATAGTTCCACATAGCTATAGTTAGATCTTTCATTTGGCAATTACCATGTACTTAGTTCACAGCTAATTGGTTATTGCTATGAATTTTAATATGGGTTACCTTCATTACCCAAGCCATCCTTAAGCCTACGAGGAAAGCTTTATATTCTACAATATTATTGGTAACTTTGAACCTAATTCGCACTGCCCCGTATAATTTCTGCTCATTTGGAGTGATCCATACATACCCAATTCCTACCCCTTGCTCATTTGATGCTCAGACCTCGAATAATTGCCAAAACTATAGAGTGGGGCCTCTTGCTCAGATTGTGGTTCAGCAGGCAACGTGCATTCCATAATGAAGTATAATAGCACTTTCCTTGATTGCTTTTTTAGGGCAGTAGGAGATATCATATTGGATGAGCTCCATTTTCCATTTTATTAAGTGACCCCATGTCTCTGGCTTCTGTAGTATTTGCTTTAGTGTTTTGTCTATGAGAACTTTGATGGGATGCGCTTGAAACTGTGGCCGTGGTTTCCTTGCTATGAGAAGCAAGTTGTAAGATAGCTTTCCAATGATTGAGTAGTTGAGCTTTGCTCCTGACAGACGTTTTCTCATGAAATGTATGGGCCTCTGGGTTCCTTCATCTTCTCGGACCATTGGAGCACTAATAACTTTATCAGTTATAACTAAATACACATATATGTCCTCATTTGTTACCAGTTTTGATAGGATGGGGGTACTAATTAGTTGTTCCTTTAGATTATGGAATGCGATTTTGCATTCCTTGGTCCATTTGAAATTTTGTTCCTTTTTCACTCGGTCAGAAATGGTATACACTTGTTTATCGCTTTGGAAATGAACCTTCTTAGAGCAGCCTCCCTACCATTTAGGCTCATGACATCGTTCGATTATTCTAGGACTCCCATATTCCTTATGGCTTCAATCTATCCTGGGTTTTCTTCATTATCGCGAGCACTTAACTATGTACCTTGGAAACTTTCCTGACCAGATGACAAAAGTACACTTCAAGGAGTTTAGCTTCATGTAATATTGTCTTCTGATTGCAAAGGTCTCTTCCAAGTCATGCACATGACTTGGTATTGCTTTTGACTTAACCAGCATATCACTATATACACTTCTATATTTTTTCTGATCTAGTTTAAGAACTTTGGTAGGTTGCTCCGGTGTTTTTGAGTCCGAATGACATGACTTTGTACAAATATAAGCCTTTGTCCGTGAAGGTAAGCAGTTCATGGTCGCTAGTTGCATCCATCGACTAATTAATTCTAGGTAGAGGAAAACTGTTTTTCAAGAAGGCCTTTTTGATTTGGTATAGTCAACGTAAGTTCCATATTTCCTACTAGATTTCTTTACAACAATAGGGTTCGCAGTTTACTTCGGGTAATACGCTTCTTCGGTGAATCCAATTTCCTTAAATTTCTTAACTTTTTCGTGCAGAGCATTATATCTTTATTGATCTAAGGTCCCGCACTACTGCCTTATCTGGTGAGCTTTGAGATCGATCATGAGTTTTTGGTAAATGATAGCCGGGTCTATTCCTACCATATTTGAGTGTGCCCAAGAAAAAATATTTGTTGATCTTTTGAGGAAGTGTATTAATTGTGCTTTGATTTCTGCCTTGAGGTTTTTCCTTACGTTAAGAACCTTTGAAGGATCTTCCAGGTCTATTTGTACATCCTTAAGGCCATCCAATTGCTTTAAATCTTTCCTTATATCCCCTAACCTTGGTTCTATTTCACTTTCTTCCTTTTCTGGTTTGGATGCAGCGAAGAAGGCTTGTTTCAGAGCTTCTTTAGAAAAATACTGCACGTATATTAAGTTATATTCATCAGAGTCGACCACATGCATTACTCTCTCTTTTTCCTTTATACTGATGCTATGGATTTAGAATGACCTGTTTCAGTATTAGCCTTAGTACATGGTACCGATGTAATTCTTGGAACTGGCTCACTTTCCTTTTTATCATCATTATTGCTATTATTTGAGGAAACAACAAAATAATTTTGAAATTTTTTATTACTAGAACCGAGGTTATATTATGTAACGTCCTAGCCAATAATTGTTCCCCTCTAATCGACCTTATTCCAACGGGCGTGAGGAACTTCATAAGAAGATCCTTTTGGGAAATTACTGCCCCCTTATTAATTAGAGCAGGCCTTCCTAAAAATGCATTATACGAGGACTGTTGATCAATGATCAGGAAGCTTGCGTAGAATGATTTGTGAAGACAAATAGTCCCGGTAGTGATAAAAAGATATGCTAATCCGTTAAGAACTATCATTGTGTTGTTAAAGCCATAAACCGGTTCAGGGCATGGCTTCAATATTTCTGTTAGAAGCTTCATGTTATCAATTTCAGATTTAAAAATGATGTTAACGAAACTCTCAAAGTCCATGAAGATTTTCTTTATGTTGTAGTTTGATATCTGCACCGTAATTATAAGCGGATCCTGATGTGGAAACACAACTCCAGCGACGTCAGTTATAGTAAAGAATATATCCCACGCAAGCTTTTGTTTTACATGGAATATGGACCTCTGTTCTACTTTGGCCTCTTGCACATATTGCTTCTATTCTTTTTTAACTTCTCCTACAAGATGTGGTCCTCCATGGATTGAGGTTATGATATTAGAGGGGTTTCTGGCCAGAATTTGACCAAGTGTGTGGGTGAAGGGAGTCTTTGCTGTGAAGTTGAACTCTCTTTGTTACTTTGAAGGTGGATATTATCCTTCTGCAACCTCTTTTTTCCACTGTGGGGTGCAGAAGTTATTTCAAAAGACTGTGATTCTGCAACTCTAGCTTCTTCCATTTTGATTTAACCGCTAGCCCTTACATTGGAAGCTTTCATGCTGTGACATGGCTTCGTGCTGTTCTTAGCACACATGGCCATGTTCCTTTTGATCCCAACATGCACTGCCAGCAGCAGCGCTTTCTCACAAAGTCACCTTAATTCAAAGCACTTTTGACTCTAAGCATTTTATAATGTTGCGTACGCTCTCATTCTTGCCCTGGTTCATGCAAGATATGGTTTTCACATCCAGGGAAGAACCTCTCCCATAATTGAATTGTATTAAGAAATCCGTAGTTAACTATAGCCAAGAACAAACCTCCTCTAGTTCGTACCTATGAACCATCTAGAAGCTATCCTCAACCAGATATACTGGGAAGAGCTTGCATCTGGCCATCCTCCCCAACTTTAAGATATCCATTTAATACTCGAAAGAACAAATATGATCATCTGGGTTTGTGGTCCCATCGAATTTATCAATCAATGGGGCTTTGAACTTATCGAGGGAGTAACGCTTTCGCTAAATGAGGAAGAAACTTCTTCTCTTACTTACCTTTTATGTTTGCAAAGTCTTGCCAACTGCTCTACACAAACCTTCAATTGGTGGATATCATCCTCTTTGGCATCTATTTAGGATAATCCATCTTTATAGAGTCAAGTAACATCATCATCATCAAGAACAGTTCACGTTTGCTTCTTTAGTAGGAACAAGTTATTGTTTCTGGGCTTTAATTTGATTTGCGGATGTATTTGAATTTTTCCTTTGAGCTTGGCACTGTTTTTTGACCAGCATCACCATTCTCACTTCTGAGATTATCGTTGTCACTCTACTTCATAGTTAGTGTATTCGGTGAATGATGGTGGTGAGCTATGGAAGGTTGAGGGGAGATCAACTTGGGGCGGGATATTAGGCTAAGAATCTCTTTATTCCATCCATGTGCTGGTTTAATTGGTTTATGGAGGCTTGAAGGGTTGCTAGGGTGGGATCCGAGGTAAGTTCTATAGAGGCACCTACCTATCTTTGGTTATGGAGGCGACGAGTTGCTTTTTTGGTATTTTTGAGGCATTGTGAAGTAATTCTTGGTTAAGAGGAGTGTTGGAATTGGTGGGATTCATGGTGTTATAGTGGTACCTAAAGGTAATATATGTAAACTTTGTTGGAAAGAGAATTTGGCCCTGTTTCTAGTGCTAAAAATGTTGATGAAATTTTGTATCTCAAAAACACCTAAGTATTTTTGAAGTAATCACGTCGGCAAAATCAAGCAATACTAAAATTGCCTTTAGAGGAAGTAATTGTGCACAATAGTGTTAACACAATTATGAGGAAAATAACCAAAATCTAATGACATGTCATTATTTAATTCGTTAAGCAAAATAGTGCAAAAATATAAAAAAGTAATGCCAAGTACCGAAAGCAATAAAAATGACATAGAGAATTTACGTGGTTTGGATGTTAATAAATTCTACGTCCATGGGAAAATATCATTTTCTTCCTTTTTGTTTTTAGTACGAACAAACAACTGCAGTGAGTACGATTTTTGATTTCAGTGTTTCTAAAAAGAGTAGTGCCTCAAAATCCCTTTTCAGCTATGGTACCCCATTTATTTATAGTACATAGAGGTTCACATGGATTGCTAACGTCGTTCTTCTATTCTTTTGATTTCTACCCTTGGATGATGCCACATGTCGATCGTCCATTTATGTTATGTACTGTAAATAAATTGCCAATGTGGCCTTCGAAGGGAAACTGTAATTTGAATTGGCAAATTTTGAATTTAGGTGGGAAGCTTGAAATTGAAGCGGAAAATTCCAAATATGAGTAGACTATGACCTAATGATTCCATGGAGCAATAAATCAATGGACTGTGTAGATGTGTTGGGGAGACTGCCCCCATTTCAGGTAAGTTACATAGTTATAAGCATTTTAGGACTTTGTTATTATGAATGGGCCATTGAGAATTGTGCATCCATGATTATGCTAGGTAACAATATTATATCGCATTTGAAATGCATCGACATTCTTGAATCTGCACTGCACCGTTTACCAAAAATAGAGACAAAGCACAATATTAGGGGTAATCGAGGCTGAGATATATGGTATAGTAAATAAGATAGCACCGCCATTTTGAGGGAAAATCATACTGCTTGAAACTATTCTGATCTGTCTTTGTCAATAAAGGACTATTCCACCACCCTTATGTTTAAGTCGTGTTTTGGGATTTAGATCATGGAAAATAGCTTCTTGGCTTGCTTTTGGGGATCATAACCTAGCTTATGGTCATAGAGCAGTTTTCTCATAGCCTCATCCTTTGAGTCTTTATATCTTTGGGTAGGATTTTCTTTGAAATTGTGACGCGGTTCTATCACTTTAATGTCAAATCATAATGGTAGCGCATCCTTATTACTTTTAACGTTAATTTAAGATTATGATGCAAACCTTCCACTTTTAATGTTAATTCAATGGTTGCGGCACATCCCTAACGCAAATAGTTGCTTTAAGGATTGTGTTCCAGTTTTTATATCGTTAGTCGTACCTTTGGGGCTGCAACACAATCTTTATATCTTGTTGTTACTTAAAGATTGTGTCACAGTTCTGACTTATTAAGGTTTACCTTTTGTAGACGCAGCACATCTTCCATGTTTGGCAATTAAAAGCTATTCCACAGTTCTGCTTTTTGAAGTAATTGTCATTATTACAGATCAATCCTTATATTTTGTGGCTGCCTCAGATCACTAGCATAATTTTGAACTTCGGCTCTTGCTTCCTTTTCATAGTATCATTTCTATTGTAGGAGCAGTTTTCTTGGCTTTATGCTTGCATGATTTCCTTTTGATAATATTCATAAAATACGGGTGTAAAAGGGTCGTATCGATACATATGAGATGCACACGGATCAAAGTAATAAGTGTAGTAATGGAACTGGTGCGAAATTATGGTGTTGTAAGAGCTTCAGGAATTTGGTCTAGTGCTTGGTGTTCGATTAGTTGGCTTTAGGTTCGGGGGGGAGAGAGTGGTGTTTGCTTGGAGTTAGGTTGGTCGGTGGTGAAGAACTAGACATAAAATTTGGTTTGGGGAAAATTTAGGGTCGGTTATTGTAGTGCATTGGGACGGTGGTGGGCTACTTGGCTTAGCTAAATAACGAATAGGAAAATTGATCGGGGCGAAGTGCTGGATAGGGATTTGTGCTTGGTGTTTTGCTTTTCTTCGGTAGTGTTCTTGCTTAGAGTCGATCCTTAGAAACACCAAGCAGAGTTGATACATGGGTGCTTCACGGGCTACTTTGAGTCTCACTTGAGGCAACTTCGAGTCAGACCTAGAGCAGCTTAGTGGTTTTTGGAAGTGTACTTGAAGTTCAACCGGATGACTCAATAACAAGTCGAGATAACTTTAGAGTTTGTGTAGCAACTAATGAAATGATGATGTGATGTTTCGACGTGATGACTTTAGAACTTTGGTATGATAACTACATGACTTATGAGGGATGTTTAGAGGTGTTTTGATGATAACGACTCAATGATGGGAGTTGTGATGGTGATCTATAAGGGCAAGTTCAATGATGGAAACTTGTGAGTAGAATAATGACCATGTTCTATCGGAGATAAATAAAACAGAATAATGTTGGGTTCTATTATGGAGACATGTGCAAAGGGATCGTTGATGACTTGGGAGTTTCTAGAGTGCTCATACAAAAGGGGTATATACGGACACCCATGTAACAACTAACACCTTAATGGGCCCGGATATCAACTAAATCAAAACCCAAGTCCATTAGGGTATGGATAATTGGTGTATTAGGATATGGATCGTTGGTGTTTGTTAATCCCAAAAATGGATCAACACCCTAAATTGAGTGTGAAAGCACCAGCCCTATTTATCAAGGAAAATTAAATAGAAATAAGGAAGAATAACTTGTAGATAAAGTAAAGAGAAAAGATATTTTTATAGTGGTTCGATTGTTAACGAAGCCTACGTCTACTTTATAACTTTTGTTATTGGCTGACTGCAACTACAAGTTGAATCTGATTACAATTTGGCTGGATCTTGTAAGTCAGATCAAGACACCGATGTTAGAGTTCATTGGAGAATCATAGTGAACCCTTTAGATGACTATTGTATGGGAGAAGAAGAGAGAAGAATAATATATGTAGTGTTTCAGCAGCCAATCTCCAAGGTCCTCTTCATGTTACAAATATGTGAGTATTTATAAGGGAATCCAGTGAGTATTAGGCTAGAAGTTCAAGTGTAGAAGAGTTCAGTTGTTATGCCCAGTCATCATCAAAAATCTCAAATCAACCCGAGTCATTTCTATGGATCGCTAGCTATCCATAAGGGATGGATTGCTAGCTATCCATAGGGTATGCATCGCTAGCTATCCATCAACTTAGCATATTTTTCTACCAGAAGCTTTTACTTAGTGCTACGAAGGAGCTCAGAAAGTTCGAGAGAGATCCGATCTACCTTGATGGATCGCTAGTTATCCATAGGGGATGGATCGCTAGCTATCCATAGGGGATGGATCGCTAGCTATCCATCAACTTAGCATATTTTTCTACCAGAAGCCTTTACTTGGTGCTATGAAGGAGCTCGAAAAGTTTGAGGATGATCCGACCTATCTTGATGGATCGCTAGCTATCCATAAAGGATGGATCGCTAGCTATCCGTAGGGGATGGATCGCTAGCTATCCATCCACTTAGCTTATTTTTGAGTGATCTTTGTTTTATTGCCTTCCTATCTTCAATCTAAGTGTCTTCTCCGAATATCAAGTCGTTTGGAGTTAGCTTGATCATCTGTCTTCATGGGTCATCTGGTCCAGAAGAATCATTCACAACTCACTCAAATCTTTAGGAATTCGAATGAAACTTTGCAGGAACACTCTAAAAGTTGTCCGGCACCCACCTTAAAAAATTGAGGTGGTGGGGCCCTTCCTAGATGGATCTATAACACCCCTAATTTGTGATAACATTATTCAGTAGATTTAATTTGATAAATTAAATATAATAATGTAAATGTAAGTGATAAGGGAATTGAGAACTGAATTAATTAATTAGTTAAGGTCGTGCCTAATGAATTATATAATGGGTTTTGGTTAATTAAGTCACATAAGGGTATAATTGGAATTTTCCACCCAAGGACCCTTATCCATATATATATTTTCATTCCTATCATTTCGTCCCATTCACATCATTTCAAAACACAAATTAAATGAGAAGAAATGGCAAGCCATTAAGAGAAGAAGAGGAAATCAATTTAAAGCTGGAAAATCAAGATTTGTGGAAGTCAATCTCAATCCAATATCCTTATCTCGAGAAAGGTGAATAATAATTCCATCTCTATTTAGGTTTGAATCATATATTTTCAAATTAAAGGGATAAATTTGTTTTTATGATATATTGGATGATGATATGCTTGATTCATGATTTATTTGATTTAAACAAAGTTGTTTAAAGGGGTTTTATACGGTTTTTGGTCAAAACCGAGATTAAATGTTGTTTAAATGCCGTGGGAAAATTTTTATGTTATGAGAAACATGATTTTGGAGTTGATTTTCAATTTTGAGAATTTTCCAAGCGATGGAAAGATTATTATGAATTTTCAAAAAAAAATGGTTATTTGGGTTTATAATTTATTAGGGAAAATATGCTGAGAATTTGAGTCTGAAATTTTGATATGCTGGTTAACATGATTAAAGTGAATTTCTGGAATTTTAGGGATCTTTGCAAAGTGATATGCTACGCTAAATAAATTGTTTTAGAAGAGGCACTTCTTTGCAAAAATAGGAAGGGCTTAATTGATTAACTTAACCATAGTTTAGATCTGGATTAAACAGAAGTTACTTTTTAAAAATGAATTTGAAAAAGTTAAGGCAGTCAATCTGGTATTGAAAAGTGGCAGGTTTGTTAGAGAAAAGTTTGCTTAAATAGGAACTAAACCAAGTTTACTAGGTATCACTAAGATGGTACGCAGTGGATTGGAGGAAGGTGGAAGGTAAGGTGTCGAAAGCATAGCTTTCGAAAGGGTCGAAACCTTGGGTTGTTTTAAAATAGAAAAGCGCCTGCCTTTGGATTGTTTTAGCTTTCGAAAGAGGTTTTATAATTGTTTCGAAAGGGTGGCCATTAACTTAAGATTGATTTTGACCGGGTTCCTTATTTATGAAATAAGGTTTTAAAAGATGGGGTTCCGACCTAGTCGATACCCTGCTGTCGTCCTAAAGCCTTTCGATGGTGTTGAAGATCACAAAGCTGTCGAAAGGATATTTTGTTTAATAAAGTTTAAGCCACTTCCTAAAGCTTTTGAAAGGGGTTTATGAGTTTTGAAGGTGATGGTATCGATAGGGGTTTCGACACCAACCCTTTCAATGTTTTACCCAGATGTTTTATGCTTTCGAAAGGATAGTGCCGACGCCACAAACTCTTTCCCAATGTTTTTATATTAGTTTCAAAATAGATGCTTTCACATATATTCACTTTGACCCAAATTATGTTTTTAAGTATAAGCCCAATGCTTTTGAAAGGGGTACTTACAATGTTTTCGGAAGGGTTACTTCTGATGGTGTCGAAAGGGGTGCTTTCAACTAGTTTCAAAGCTAAGCTTCTAAAGTTAAAATACTAATACTTTAATATATTCGAAAGGTTTCGAAAGGTTGATTTTAAAGTATTATAAGGTAGGAACCTAATGTTTTTAAGATCTTTCGAGGAAGGTCATCTTATGAGGTCGAAAGCTAGGTTTCGAAGGTATCGAAAGTTTTAATGACCCTAACTCTTTAAATGAAAAATACCCATAGCTATATTTTAAAGGAGTTTTATAATGGTTTTAAGAAGAAGCTATCTTTGATAAAGAAATAGGTTAAAGGGATAACCTTTTTTTATATTAAACCCATTGGAGTGGTATTGTTATGTTGCTTCTTCTAAAATGAATATATTCACTTTATAATGGACCAATAACTGCATTTTGGGGATGAAGGGTAAGAGAACCAGTTAGGTTAACCCAGTCATGAATATAAATTGAATAAACTCCCAAATGAGCAGAATTGCATCCAGGAGGTTAGGTATACCAGAATATATGATGCAAAAATATAAATAAAAAATATTGGCAAGGGCCAATAGAGCCTATGGAAATAGTATGATATTGGCAGGGGCCAATAGATTCATAGTTAGCCCATGAAAACTATGTACAGTGAAAGATGTCAGATAGACAGGTTCATAGTTGACCCATGAAACTATGTGTAAAGAAAGATGTCAGATAGACAGGTCCATAGTAAGCCCATGAAAACTATGATTGGATACTGCCAAGGCCAGTAGGTTTGTAGTTAGCCCACGAAAAACTATATCCAGATGTAACATTGATAGATGTTAGTAGGTTTCTAATCAATCCATAAAAACTAGGATAAAAGAAAGGATGTTGGAGTCACCAACAGGTTCCTAGTTAACCCATGGAAACTAGGTTGAGAATAGATATTGGAGTAACCGATAGGTTCTTAGTGATCCCATGAAAACATGTAATTGGACAGGGAGTCCTTAAATGTTTAATTGGTTAATAGTCGGCCCATGAAAACTAATTGGTTAATAGTAATCCTAAAAACTATAACCGAGACAGATAGTCTAAATTAAATAGGGATGGATAATCCAGAATTAATTCATTTGTTTTGCATATCATCATATTATATTGTTTTGAATTGTTTTAAGCATTGTGGATGCAGGAGCACAGTATATGTTTATATAAAGGGTTTGAGATACTAGTGAGGGGAAACCCATTCCGCTAAGCGGCGTAGTCTCACTAGATATCTAAATGATTTGAGATGGTAGATTATTATTCATACCAGGCTTTATGTCTGACTCAAAGTTTATGTTTTCCCTTGAACTCTCGGGTACTCAATTGATTTTTGAGTAGTTTGAGGGTTGAGGTTTTCAGATACCTCTAAGACGAATAAGCTTTTGAAGACATGCAGGAGGCATAATAGTTATTTGGAGTTCTCTTTATTTTGATTCCGTTGTGTTGTTTGTAAGGAAAAGTTGTTATATTGCCTGCATATACTCTAATCATCCCGGGGGGCATCTTCACATGTCGCTCTGGACGTATGTTGTAATAAATATATTTTCTCTGAACGTGATTTACGAATGTGAGATTATGTAATGTATTGGAAATGTTTTGATATGGGGTTAAAGTTTAATTTTTTTTCCATATTCATGTGTTTCTATGTATCAATGAATCCAACTTCGCCGTATTTGGTCGCGGAGGATTAATAACTATGGATGACTGTAGCATTTGTAGACATTAGTTTTGGGCCTCCAAGTAGGGGGTGGTACAAGTTGGTATCAGAGCATAAGTTTATGAAAATTTAAAAGGAAAGTTAAACCTAAAAGATTTTCAAATATAATTCAATGATTTTGAAAATACTATCTGGGTTTGGGTTAACACTATAGTAATGTACTTGTATTTGATATGTGCGTGTGTGTATAAGTACGTGTTCTTCTCTTTCTTAGACCGTTCTTTTATATCTTACTAAGGCTCGTATGCTAATTTATGAAAAAGAGGATATGAAAGCTGGAAATGGAAGATGAAATCTAGGTGGAGGAAGCACCATAACATATGGTAATGCTCGACCTAACACCAGAAGGATTCAAGGTCGACAGGCCAATGCTAGTCCAAATGCCGAGGCTAATATAGGTGCTGGAAATCCGCCAGTATATGTAGGATGGTGTATCAGTTATTGGCTAATATTTTTTTAAAAGGAGCTGCTGGTAATGTTGGAGGAGCTAATCTTGCAGTTCCAGCTAGATATAATTATACTGGGTTGAGCAGGGACTACACCAATCTGGGTAGAAAGCCATTTATGGGAACGGAGGATGCCGTTGAGGTTGAGAATTGGCTGTTGGACTGTGAGAGGATCCTTACTAATTTAAGCTTGGATGATGGGGAAAAGAGAAGGCTAGCCTGTAGAAAGCTGCAAGGGGTAGCGCTTCATTGGTGGAATAGTGTTACTGCCGAGGTATCTGAGGAAGAGCTAACATGGGCTGATTTCAGGAGAAGGTTTGAGTAAAGATTTCTGTCCAAAGTTTCTAAGTCTGCATTGATGAGGAAGTTCATAGATCTGGTTCAGGGAGAGATGTCATTGGTCGAGTACGCTGCTAAGTTTGATGAGCTGTCTCGATATGGATATGCTTTAGTTGACACTGATGTTCGAAGGAATGAAAGGTTCATTCTAGGACTGAGACCTAAGCTTTCTAGGATGACCATGACCCATATTCGAGAACCTAGTAATGTGGTGGTGGAGATGGCCATTCACCATGAAGAGATGCTTGCTATTTTGGCTAGAGAGAAGCCAGTTGAATCCCAAGGTCCTCAAGGAAAGAAGATGAAATTCTTTAAGAAGAAGGGAGTCTAGAAAGGGAAGGCCGCCAAGAAGGCAAAGGCTGATTTGGTGCACTACAAATGTGACAAAAATGGTCATTATGCAAGTGAATCCCGGTTAGGAAAGGGAAAGAAGGCTATAGGCAATAAGAATGTGAAATGCTATAACTATGATCAAGTGGTGCATTATAAGAACCAGCGTCCAGAGTTAGCCATGGTGGACAAGGGGAAAGTTTTTGCTGTGGGATCATCAGCTAAACCTATTGCAGCTGACAAAGGAAAGACTATGATGGAAGGTACATTTTTGATTCGGAGTATATAGTTAGGATACTTTTTGTTACCGATGCATCATGTTCATTTATACCCCAGTGTTTGGTTGATAGGTTATGCTTAGAACCCACATACCTTATTACTTCCTTAAGGGCTGCAAATCCAATAGAAGGGTATGTAACTCTGGGGATAATATATGACCAATTAGAGCTTGATTTGTTAGGTCATAAGTCTGCATGCAGTTTTTATGTTTACAATATCGTAGATTTCAGAATCTTTTTAGGTATGGATTGGTTGAGGAGGTATTAGGCCAAGATATTCTGCCAGGATGGGGAGATATCTTTGAGACACCCAGAAAGTCATAATTGAATTATATTCTCAGTAGAGAATTCTGACCAGGGTTGTTGTGCTTTATTGAGCACGATGGAAATGGGAAAAGAGTTAAGTCAGGTTCAGATTGCAAGAGAGTTTGTAGATGTATTTGAGCCAGTCATAGGCCTACTACCGAAATGAGATGTTGAGTTTCAGATAGATCTTATGCCAGGAGCTGAGCCTGTGAGTAGACCCCCTAGTAGGATGACACTGATAGAGATCAAGGAATTGAATGTGCGGCTAGTGGATCTAGAAGGAAGAAATTTTATTAGATCAATTAGTTCTCCTTGGGGAGCGGCTGCGGTATTCGTGAAGAAGCCAGATGGTTCGTTAAGGATGTGCTTCGACTATCGTAAGTTGAACGAAAAGACGATAAAGAATAAGTATCCTTTGTCGAGAATTGATGATCTGTTTGATCATATGAGTGGAGCCAAGGTGTTCTCCCAGTTGGATTTGGCGACAAAGGTTCTATCAGTTGAGAGTGGCGGAGGATAACATTCCTTTGACAGTATTTCGACTAGATATAGTTTGTATGAGTGGTTGGTGATGTCATTCTGGATTTGATGAATCGAGTCTTCCGAGAGTATTTGGATTGATTCGTGTTGGTGTTTATAGATGATATTTTGGTATATTCTAAGGATAAAAGAGAGTATGAAGATCATATTAGAGTTGTGCTAGACATGCTAAGGTAAAATAAGCAAAAGATAAAGTTTTCCAATGTCATTTTTGAAAGACAAAGGTTAAGTTTCTTGGTCACGGGGTTTCAGAGAAAGGGGTGTTAGTCGATCCAGATAAGATCAAAGCAGTGAACAATTGGAAATGACCAGAGACAGTGACCGAGATCAGAAGTTTTATTGGACTTGTTGGCTATTACCGGAGATTCATCAATGATTTATCATGGATAGCGGCACCTTTGACTAAGCTTACCAGGAAGGAAGTGAAGTTTGATCCGGCAAATGTGAGGAAACATTCCTTAAGTTAAAGCATCTGTTGACCAATGCTCCAGTGTTGGTAGTTCCAAATGGAAACCAAGGGTTGGTAGTATACACAGATGCGTGTGGAACTGGATTGGGAGCAGTGTTGATGCAGAAGGTCATTGCTTATACATCTAGATAGCTTAGACCGCATGAAGTAAGATATCTTACTCATGACCTATTGTTAGCTGCAGTAATTTTTGCCTTGAAGATTTGGAGGCATTATCTCTTGGGGAAGAGATTTGAGTTGTATACCAATCATAAGTCTTTAAGATATATATTCTCTCAGAAGGAGTTGAATATGAGGCACCAGAGATGGCTGGTGTTTTTGGTTTCTTATGATTTCAGTATAGAGTATACTCCTAGGAATTGAAATGAAGTAGTAGATGCTCTTAGTAGAAAACATCAGAATGTGTGTTAGCGATGTTGGCAGAATGGAAGGATCTAGAAGACTTAGCCAGTTGCAGTGTGCAATTGAGATCTATCGCTAGTTCTAGTCAGGGTACTACCATATTATCTTATTTAGAAGTATAACCAGTACCGATCTAGAGAATAGCTTCTAAGCAAAGGGAAGATCCCATTTTAGCCGAGAGGATTAGAAGGCTTGAGGTAGGATTAGAGTTCAATGATTTGAAAGATTTTTGTCTTGACCAGAGGGGATGGTTGAGAAAGAAGGGACGATTATGTGTTTCGGATGTAGAGAACTTAAGGAGGGAAGTTCTTGAGGATTCTCATCGATCCAAGTTTATGATTCATTCTAGAGGGACCAAGATGTATCAAGATATGAAGAGAAGCTTCTATTGGAAGGCATGAAGAGGGATGTTGGCTTGTGGGCTAGGCAGTGTGTGAACTATCAACAAGTGAAGGCCAAACATCAAAAGCCGAGTGGGTTACTTCAGCCTCTAGATATTCAGTTTGGAAATGGGATTCAATATTCACGGATTTTGTAGATGGGTTGCCAAGTTCAAGAAGAGGAAATGAGAGCATATGGGTTATTGTGGACAGGTTGACCAAGAGTGCCCATTTCATTCCAGTAAAGTCGACTAGGACAGCACCTGATTTGGCGAAATTGTTCATAAAGAACATAATTAGACTTCATGGAGTTTCTAGTAGCATAGTTAGCGACAGAGATGCTTTATTCAATAGCGAATTCTGGAAGAGTCTACAGGATGTGTTAGGCACTATGCTCAAGATGAGTATCGCATATAACTCACAGAAAGATGGGAAGAGAAAGAGAGTCAATAAGGTGCTCGAGGACTTTTTGAGAGCTTGTGTGTTGGGCTTTGGTGGATCACCTGTATTTGGTTGAGTTTTTCTATAATAATAGTTATCAAACTAGTATAGGAATGGCGCTTTTTGAAGCTTTATATGGAAGTCCGTGAGAATCCCCTACATGTTGATTGGAGATTGAAGACAGATTGGTCTTAGGTCCAAATTTGGTAAAGGAGGCTGTAGAGAAGATTGAGTCAATCCGACAATGGATGAAGGAAGCTCGATCAAGACAGAAGAGTTACGCAGATAAGAGGCATAAAAACCTAGAGTTCTCAGTGGAAGATAGGGTTTTCATTAAAGTATCCCCGATGAAAAGGGTGGTATGGTTTGGAAAATTGAGAAAGTTGGCCTCGAGATATGTTGGTCCATTCCAGATTATAGAAAGGATTGGAAAGCTCGCATACAGAGTTAAGTTGACGAGCAGTATGGAAGATGTCCATAATGTTTTCCATATGTCTCATCTTCACAAATATATGCAAGATCCAGAGGCTACCATTCCTCAGACAGAGTTGGAGGACTTGGTAGTGGAGCCTGATTTGTCCTTTGTTAGACAACTAGTTCGGGTTGTAGCGAGAGATGAGAAAAGATTGAGAAACAAGATAGTCAAGTTGGTGAAAGTTCAGTGGAGCGACAACAAGAAGGACTGTACTTGGAAGACAGAAGATAGGATTGGAGATACTTATCCTGATCTGCTTTGAGGGTATGTCTATATTAGGTTTATATAGATATTTCCTAGTCAGGTAGACTAGTATGGTTGTTAGGAGTCGTTACAGATGATAGCTATGTTTAGTATTTAGTCCCTACTGAATTTTGAGGATGAAATTCTTTAACGAAGAGAGCCTGTAACACCCCTAATTTATGATAAAATTATTCAGGATATTTAATTAGATAAATTAAATAGAATAATGTAAATGTAAGTGATAAGGAGATTGAGACTTGAATTAACTAAGTAAGGCCGTGCCTAATGAACTAACTAATGGGTTTTGGTTAATTAAGTCACACAAGGGTATAATTGGAATTTGCCGCCCAAAGACCCTTACCTATATATGTATGTATGTATGTATGTATGTATGTATGTATGTATGTATATGTATATGTATGTCTGTATTCGTTCCTATCATTTCTCCCTATTTACATCATTTTAACACACAAATTAAAAGAGAAGAAACGGCCGACAATTAAGAGAAGAAGATGAAATTAATTTAAAGCTAGAAAATCAAGCTTAGGGGAAATCAATCTCAATCCAATCTCCTTATCTAGAGCAAGGTGAATAATAATTTCATCTCTATTTTGGTTTAAATCATACAATTTCGGATTTAAGGGATAAATTCGTTTTTACGATATATTAGATGATGATATGCTTGATTCATGATTTATTTGATCTAAACAAGGTTGTTTAAAGGGATTTTATGTCAAAACCGAGATTAAATGTTGTTTAAATGCCATGGGAAAATTTTATGTTATGAGAAACATGATTTTGGAATTGGATTTCAATTTTGAGAATTTTCCAAGCCATAGGAAGATTATTATGAATTTTTCAAAGGAAAATATGGTTATTTGGGTTTATAATTTATTTTGGGAAAATATGTTGAGAATTTGGGTCTTAAATTTCGATATGTTAGTTAACATGATTAAAGTGAATTTCTAGAATTTTAAGGATTTTTCCAAAGTGATATGCTATGCTAAATAAATTGTTTTAGAAGAGGGGACTCTATGCAAAAATAAGAAGGGCTTAATTAATTAACTTAACCATAGTTTAGATCTAGATTAAATGGTAGTTATTTATGAAAAAGAATTTGAAAATTTTAAGGCAACCAATCTGGTGTTAACACATGGCAGGTTAGTTAGAGAAAATTTTACTTAAACAGGAACTAAACCAGGTTTACATCAAAAAATTAGTTCCACTTACTTAGGAAAGTACCTTTCGACATAGAAGCTTCCGCCTCTATCTTAGTTGAAACCTACCCTGCCAAAGCCAATACACAAGGTATCTCCAAGATGGTATGTATTGGATTGGAGGATGAAGAAGGTAAGGCGTCGAAAGCATAGTTTCTAAAGGGGTCGAAACCTTGGGTTGTTTTAAAATGAAAAACGCCTGCCTTTGTTTTGTTTTAGCCTTTGACAGAGTCGAAGTAGATGGGCTTCGAAAGAGGTTTTATAATGGTTTTGAAGGGGTTGCCATTAACTTAAGATTGCTTTTGACTAGGTTCCTTTATTTATGAAAGAAGTTTTTAAAAGATAGGGTTCCGACATAGTCGATACCTTGCTGTTGTCCTAAAGCCTTTCGATGGTGTTGAAGATATCAATGCTGTCGAAAGAATACTTTGTTTTATAAAGTTTAAGCCACTTCCTAAAGCTTTCGAAAGGGGTTTAGAGGTTTCGAAGGTGATGGTTTCGAAAGGGGTTTCGACACCAACCTTCCAATGTTTTACCCAGATGTTTTATGCTTTCTAAAGGGATGGTGCCTAGCCATCAAGTCTTCCATAATGTTTTTATATTGGTTTAGAAACAGATTCTTTCACATATGTTCACTTTGACCCAAATTATGTTTTTAAGTATAAGCCCAATGCTTTGAAAAGGGGTACTTTCAATGTTTTCGGAAGGGTTACTTCCAATGGTGTTGAAAGGGGTACTTTCAGTTGGTTTTGAAGCTAAGCTTCTAAAGTTAAAATGATAAAACTTTAATGTATTCGAAAGGTTTCGAAAGGGTTGTTTTGAAGTATTATTAGGCAGGAGCCTAATGTATTTAAGAGCTTTCGAGGGTGGTCATCCCATTAGGTCGAAAGCTAGATTTCGAAGGTATCGAAAGATTTAATGACCCAAACTCTATTTTTAAACGAAAAAAACCTATGGCTATATTTTAAAAGAGTTTTATAATGGTTTTAAGAAGAAGCCATCTTTGATAAAGAAATAGGTTAAAGGGATTAACCATGTTTTATTTTAAACCCACATGAGTGGTATTGTTATATTGTTATGTTGCTTCTTCTAAAATGAATATACTCACTTTATAATGGACCCATAACTGCATTTTGGGGATGAAGATTAGGAGAACCAGTTAGGTTAACTCAGTTGTGAATATAAATTAAATAAACTCCCGAATAAATAGATTTGCATCCAGGAGGTCAAGTAGACTAGAATATAGGATGCTAAAATATAAAGAAAAGATATTGGCAGAGGCCAATAGGTTTACAATAAGCCCATGGAAAATGTATAATATTGGCAGGGTCCAATTGGTTCATAGTTAGCCCATGAAAACTATGTATAGTGAAAGATGTCAGATAGAGAGGTTCATAGTTGGCCCATGAAAACAATGTGTAAAGAAAGATGTAAGATAAACAGGTTCATAGTAAGCCCATGAAAACTATGATTGGATACTGGCAGGGCCAGTAGGTTTGTAGTTAGCCCATGAAAACTATATCTGGATGTGATATTGACAGATTTCAGTAGTTTCCTAGTCAACCCATGAAAACTAGGATAAAATAAAGGATGTTGGAGTCACCAATAGGTTCTTAGTTAACCCATAAAAACTAGGATGAGAATAGATATTGGAGTAACCAATAGGTTCTTAGTGATCCCATGAAAACTATGTAATTGGACAGGGAGTCCTTAAATGTTTAATTGGTTATTAGTCAGCCCATGAAAACTAAATAGTTAATAGTAATCTTAGAAACTATAAGTGAGGCAGATAGTCTAAATTAAATGGGGATGGATAATCCAGAATTAATTCATTTGTTTTGAATATCATTATATTATAAAGTTTTCAATTATTTTAACCAATGTGGATGCAGAAGCACAGTGTATGGTTTTATATAAGGTTTGATATACTAGTGAGGGAAAACCCGTTCCGCTAAGCGACGTAGTCTCACTAGATATCTAAATGATTTGTTTCGTACCAGGCTTTATATCTGACTCGAAGTTTATGTTTCCCCTTAAACTCTCGGGTACTCAATTGATTTTTGAGTAGTTCGGGAGTTGAGGTTTTCAGGCACCTTTAAGATGAAGAAGCTTCCGGAGACATACAGGAGGCATAATAGTTATTTAGAGTTCTCTTTCTTTTGATTCTGCTATACTTTTTGTAAGGGCAAAGTTGTTATATTGCCTGTATATACTCCGATCATCCCAGAGGCATCTTTACTTGTCGCTCTGGACGTATATTGTAATACATATATTTTCTCTAAATGTTATTTACGAACGTGGGATTATGTAATGTATTGGACATGTTTTGATATGGATTGTGATTTTGGTTGAAGTTTAAATTTTTTCCATATTCATATGTGTTTGTGTATCAACGAATCTAGCTTCACCGTATTTGATCGTCGAGGATTAATAACTATGGATGACTGCAACATCCGTAGCCATTAGTTTTGGGCCTTTAAGTAGGGAGATGTTACACGATCTATCAAATCAACTCAAAATGATCTCATTGTTTTGTGAGCCCTCTTCTATTTTTTTCTAAATGTGCTCCCAAAATTTCAATTCAATCCAACTTCATATGAGTTCTATATGTCCATTTTAAGCTAGCTGCTTGGTCAAAACAGTTTGAATCAGATGAGTCTTTACCTTTTGAACTATGCTTTTTGCATTGCTATGAAACTTGGTAGGTATTCTTAGAAGAGGTAGTAGATCATGATGCAAGAGGCTTTGACAACCCATGAAGCTTCCTTATGGATCGCTAGCGATCCATAAATGATGGATCGCTACCAATCCATTCCCATGGTGGATTTTTGGGTAATTCTTCTTAAGTCCCTCTTGGCCTATTCCTCTGGTCTTTTTAGTTGAGTCTTGAGTTGTTTTAACTTGTCTTAGATGTTCTAACTCATTTGGATTCCTGCTTGGGTAAAGACCAAGTTAACATTTGCCCCCCGAGTATGCCTTCGTTGGAAATAAGGTGTGCTTTGAAAGTAACTGCTTTTGAGTTTTCATTTTGTGAAATCTAGTTGATCGTGTCGAGGTTACCATGCAAATTTGGCTTTGACTATTCAGCCATCTGTTGACTTTCCAATGTGAATCGTCGGAGTATACTTCAAGATGTTGTTTTCAATTGACCAACTTCTGATGGCCATTCGTTTTTTGATTTCGATCTGAATTTCAATTTCTGGTATTGACGATGCTGTCTTTGCTCTATAGTTTGCACAAGGGTTTAGATTGGAAAGTGGGTGCACGATGTAGGTTTGTAGTCGTCCTATATAGTTTTAACTCGACCAATGCTGAAGCTCAGTTTTGTCTCGAACGATTGTACGCCATTTTGGAGCGAAGTTTTGCTCTTTTTCTCTAACTTTTTCTTTTCGAGAATTTGGTTAAGTTCCCGTCGAAGTTTTTAAATTACAATATGACAATTTATTCCAAAATCGGATATAGTGGAAGATTCAATCGTATCGCTCTTCCTGTTTCTATACTCCAGTAATCCTGAAAAGAAAAGCTTCCCACGTAGCTTCGGCCGGCGGCTTCTTTATCGATCGTTGATCGATAACAGGTAAGTGTGGAAGAGATAATTTCAAAGCATGATATGGGATTTTTTTTCAAATGTGAGCAAGCTATCTACATTAGATTGTTTGTTTGCAGTATTTGGGATTTTGGACTTTTCTCATGTAGATAACACACTACATCTACCCTGGTCAAAGCTTGGAACCCAACTGGTCAACATATGCCGACTTCCCTTGGATTCCGGGCGTTGGTTATACGAGGATATTATCTAAAGTATAACATACATGATAGGGTTGAATGCTAAGTTTTTTTTTGGTTGAAAATGTCCTTTCAGTCATTCAATCTTTAGTCTGGCGGATGATCTTCCACTCCTCCAGAAGCTGGGTTCTTCGCATTTAAGCTTCGCTTATTATTCCTATCATATTGGGATGATCGATTAAAGTTAAATTACAAGGAACAATTATTCTTGTAGAGTTGTAGTTGAAGTTCGGTCAGGCATAATTTCAGTCTTTGGAAACAAGCGCATGAGTTGTTCGATTGTGATTATCCTTCCTTTGTGTTTTTTGAAATTTAACCTGCACACATGCCTCTGTCTCGGGGACTATTGGTTTAATCGCTCAATTCCGAGCATTGCTTTTTCTTGTTGTTGCACCTCTTGTGTTCATGTGCAGCATACTCGTTTACTGTAATTCTGTACATCTAAGTAATACTTCTACGGTCATTTCGGCATAATCTATATTATAGCTTTGTTCATAACTATGAAATAGCTTGGTTTAGCCAGTTCTATAGCTAATCACTACTTATGCTCAATTGATTTCGTTTCAACAAAGTGTTAGTGTACCTGCCCTAGTCTATAGGACTGATTTCTCTGAATTCTAAGTCTATATATTTTCAGGAGACTGGGTCTCCAGGGTAATACGTTCAATTATCCCAATTTAATTGACACGATAGCACCTATCTCTAGGAACTATGGACTTTGCTACTTGATTCCAAGCTCTGATTCTTTCAATGATGTCTATAGCTTGATTCCAATTGAAATCCTCTAAGTTGACATCGTCATCCAATGTCATTCTGGGTACATGTTTTGAAAAGATGTGTCGTCGTCTTCTTTTTCTAGAGTGAATTTTTCTAAGTCTAGCATTGAGACTCTAATCATGTATCAGTTTCTATCTCCAGATACTCATGCACGAATGACTCAACTCTGTGTATTTTTCCATGATGTTGTGAATCTTTGGATAGCATGATATGCCAGAAGGTAAGGATGAAGATTCAATCAAACTCTTGCTTCTGCTTCCAAAAGCCAATGTCGATAGTTTCATTCTGGAGGTTTCTTCTTAGCATCACCAAACTTCGGGTAATGGCATATTACTGCTAGTTGGAGCCAGATGATCTAGTTAGACTGTAAGTAGGTCATCGATCATTCTCATTATCGCCGGATTGTGAGCGACGGTTGATTTCTGAATGTTAAATCCTTCATTTCCTTTATTGGCAATTTTATTGCCAGAATTCTTTATTTTGCGATACAGAACCATTATCTAACCAACCTCGCAGTTATTCATGTTTGGACAACTCATTAAAACTGTCATCATGAGATGGAGAGGCTTGGGACAAATGATTCGGTTGCCATTGGTCTGGTTCTAAATCCTATTCTAGGACTGCGAAAGTCCGATGATTTTAGTTTCAACCTTCCGTGATTGTCACTACATGTCTTAGTTGTGCATGCTTTGCTTGATTACTGTTAACATGGAAGTTCTTTTCGTACGCCAGTTCTTGTCTTCTAGAATTAATAACCTAGCTGGTTGGTTCCGAGCAACATGTCCTCGGGGCTATCTATCTTTTGGCTATATCTAAATTCTTTCTAAGTTGAATTTTGGAAATTCGATTGTCCACCAGCTTTCATCCTTAGAAATTAGCACACGAGAAGTTCAATCCTCAGCTTTATTCCTATGCAGGGGTTGATTCCTGCTATGTTAAGTTGAACCATTTGATTAACCTATGAAAGGTTATGTCCTTCTGTCGTTGCCTATCTTCGGGTAACAGTAGTTTTCTGAAAAGAAGGGGTAGAACTCAATCGAGAACCAACTTCTACCTCCGAAAGTTTGTGCACCGATGGTTCACTGTGGTGAGTGTTTCTCACTAACCCTGTATATTAAAGTTTTCTTGGCCTTACCAGGGCAACACCGATACTTATAAATAACAAATTTCTCGACATTGTCGAGGCAATGTCGGTACTTAAGGAATATAAAGTTTCCCAGTGCTGCCAAGGAAACACCAATACCTAGGAAATAGAAAGTTTCCTAACATTGTCGGGACAACATCGGTACTTAGGAAGTAAGAAAAGGCATCGGCGTTGTAGGGTCAACACTGACACCCAGGAGGTTAGGATTGATTTTTCCCATTGACCCGGCGGTGTTTTTGATCCAGTTGGGTACCAGTTTCGGTCTTTGGAAACTAGCACTTCGATTATTGGATTGTAGAAGTCTTTTCTTTGTGTTGCCTGTCTTTGATCAGCATTAAAGTCATGTTAATAAGGATCGAATCATTCATTGGATCCTGTAGAGTTGAGTAGATTCCTTCTAACTCAACGTGGCTATTTTCTTAATGTTGCTTAACTCTTGGATACACCATTTCTAAAAGGAAGAGAGTCCTAAGCATATCTGTTACTTTGCTTTTTTTATAACCATCAAGTGCTCCCTTTGGCGGTACAGGGTCAATGTTTAACCAATTCCATGGTTGTTCTTGTGTAGGATCTTTGGTCTATTTTTGTTGCAAATCGACTTCCATTTGTAGAACCTGTTATTCCCAAGTGCTAAATTTTGGTCACTTATAGAAGATTAGATGTTGTGGGTTGAGTTGTTACATTGCCCCTCAGTATGCTTGCACTCTTCACATCGTAATCAAGGATCGGAAGAGTTTGGTAATGTTCGTCGTGAGTCTACGACAATTAATTTCGATTGTTCCACTCTGTATGTGCTCTGCTCAGACATTAACGTTGTTGCGATATCCGCCATATTCGTTGGTTCCAATCTTCGAGAATAAATGGCTTAGACGCTCGATTTCGAGCGTTTTCTCCTTGCTGTTGTCTGTCTTCGGATAACAGCTAGTTTTCTGCAAGTTGGGGTTTGAGACCTCAGTTGAGCACCTATTTCTGTCTTTGCAAATTGGTGCATTGATAATTCAATTCTAGAAATTCCTTTCGTCATCGGCTATCTCTAGACGGTGGTAAGTTCCTCCTTACATTGCAAGTTGGGGCGATTTTCTATCCTGACCAAGTGTTAATGTGTTATGTGCCCCTTAGTTCACAGGGCTAATTATTCCGAATAATTGATGTGAGACTTGAAGTTCTGAGTGGCTTCTTGGATGCCCCCAGTCAAAGGTATGTTGTAGCTCCTATCTTTGGGAACTCGTGACTTGGATGTATTGAATTTAGACATTTTGTACATTAACCTTGGTCAAAGATCAAAATTGTTTTTCGACTTCTTGGTTTGTGAACTTCGTGGCACTACCAAAGCAATGTCAGTTTATCAGGAGGCAGGGTCGATTCCTGTTAATCCTACAATAGACAAGTTTCTCGGTATTATTGGGACAATACTGGGACTCAGAAAATTTTAACGGTTTGCTGAAGATGCCGGAGCAACATCAAGCAGTGCTTGTGAGGCTTATGAAATGCGTGGCTTTTAAGAGTGCACAACATACGAAGTGCGTGGCTTAGGAAATACACAGCTTATGCGAGTACGCGGCTTGCAAAATGCGTGCAACGGTTTGGGACTTCCCGATGCTGGAGGAGCGATACCAGTTCTTAGAAGGTAAGGGTTGAGTTTTCCCATCAATCCGGCGATTTGACTTTGTTGGAACACAATTTCATCAGTTCTAAGAGATAATTGGTTTTTGGATCGAGTAACCGTGGCTTGGATGCTCCTCCCGTATTTCGAGAAGATGTGCATGGCCAAACGGATAAGGTTGTCGTGGTAGAGAGATCTACAGCCGACTACATGGAGATGGTTACAAAGAAAGAGCTTATGGGAGTTCGGAGAAAGACTGATAGTTTTTGGTTCAAACTACCTTTAGTGAATTGGTCTTCAACTAGCATATAGTCTAAGAGGAAAATGATCTGGTTACCAAGGGTGGTGAAGGAGGAGTTAGGAAGAAGTAAGTAAGTATTATGCTTCTATTTCGTTTGTTGCGCTAGCTAGGTCGTTAAGTCTTTAGTTGTCTAAATACCAGAATTTTTGACCGGGCATAACAGAATTGTGGTACGATTAGTCTTAGCCTTCCTTGTGGCTATTCAAGTATATGTGGTGGCCCTCATGTCATAAGGCTGTTGGCACACTTGAACTATACCTAGGGTCTCTCTACAACTCATCTGGTTGCCCCCAGTCCAGTGGGTGTGGTTCTCTATAGCTTTAAATCTTGGCATGATTCGAGTCATCCTTTGATTAACCATATGGTTGGTTTAGTTTTTCCTTAGTTCTTTTAAGCGACATTGAAGCTCTGATGTCCAACACTATTTGTTTCATCGGTCGTTGGAAGTGATTCCGTAAATTATGCGAAGTGATTGATATGATTGTCGATTTGGGGCCCTGGAGCATGACTTTGTTGACTTCGGGGGGCTCTGGATCAGATGACTACTAATCTTCCAGTTCACCTTCATGGATATCAGTCGTACATAAATTTTGCTGATCTATTGGTTTGCCTTCACGACGCTTTAGTTCGTGAAAGACCTCCCGTTCGCGAAGAGTTTTTTGGATTAAATTATCGCTGATCTGCCGGTTTACCTTCACGATACTTTAGTCCAAGAAAGACCTTTATGTTCGCAAAGAGATTTTTGGATCAGACGACCGCTGATCTACCGGTTTGCTTTCACTATGCTTTAGTTCATAAAATACCTTCATATTCGCGAAGGGTGTTTTGGATCAGATGACCGCCAATCTACCGGTTCGCTTTCATGACGCTTTAGTTCGTGATTGGCCTTCACATTGGTGAAGGTTTTTCGGATCTGATGACCGCTGATCTACCGGTCCACTTTCATGACACTTTAGTTCGTGAAAGACCTTCATATGCATGAAGGATTTTTTGGATCAGATGACCGATGATCTATCGGTTTGCTTTTAAGAGAAATTTTTGGGATTCAACTCGCGGGAACACAATTTTACCGGTTCCTGGAGACTAAGGAGTTGGATTTGTTTGTTCGACGATCCTTGGGACAGGGCTTCTCGATGCTACCAGAGCAAAGCCGATTCTCAAAAGGGGATTGACATTGCTCGTTGAAGGCATAGAAGCATTTCTTCCGCCATGCCATTTGCAATTCTCCCAATGTCTCGGTATGGCTCATTTGGAAAAGGAAAGTAGACCAGGATGGATGAGATGGCATCGCTTTAGGTTGCTGCCACATTCCTTAGTTGCTAGCTAGCTATAGTACTATTTGATAATCATCATTTCGTATGATTTTTCAGTTAGTTGGGGCGCTTTTCTACTGGGACTTAGTAGCTTTTCTTAGGGAGAAGGTCCCTGAGGTCCTATAGCTCCTTCACTGTCTGGTATGTTGTTTGGAAAATTGCCAGGTTTTCATTCTTCTAATTGCACTACTTCCAGCCTTTAGGACCAGTTTGCCTTCCCATAGAATTCTTTCAGGGTAGTAAGTTGTTTAATCCTTTAATGATTCCTGAAGGCCTTGTAGTTGACTGCATCCATCACCCTCACTTCATCCATATGCTAGTTGTACCTGTAAAAAAGAAATTTTGAATCAGTTGTACACTTATACAAAAGGTGTAGTTGGCATGATAAAATTCTTTGGATATTCTGCATGTTGAACGACTTCGATGAATAAGTTTCAATTAGGGAAGATACTCTAATCGTTGTCAGACCGGTTCGTTTTCAAGTTATGGCTGTTTATAATGCTTCAAAATGACATATACATGATTATCTATGCTTGAGTGATTGGAAATGCCGATTGAATGACAAATCACTTATGATGGGGTCATGGATCAACAACGATCTCCAAAAAATTTCGAACTAGGTAAGATCGGTTTGGGGTGACCAAGAAGGCCGCATAAGGTTGCATTCCAAATTTTAAGGCATTTGGAGTTCACATGTTCGAGTTATGGGCAAAAGAAGATGGATCAGCATTGATGGCGGTGGTATTTACTTGGAGTCTGATCTAAGAAAATTTGCCATTTACTTGGAGTCAGCACGTGGTTCGGTTGAAGTCACAATATTTGAAGTGCTAGGTTGGTGACAAATGTTGCTTGGAGCCATTTGCATGTTTGCTTGGATAAAATCTTGGTCTTACTCGGGTCTAATTTCGAGCCACAATTTCCTAGATTTGATTCAATTCAAATGGGTGATTACCTAAGTTCGACTTCGAATAAGTACTTCCAGCATCTGCCTTAAGTCAATTTGGCAGTTACCCAAGTTTGACTTTGAGTCAACCCTGAAGTGAGTTTTTCAACAACTATTTTGATAATTTTTAATGATTTTCGATGATGACCATTCGTGATTTGACGATGGAAGCTCCATGATGGGATTGGAAGCTGGTCAGTTGGGAGTGGTTACAATATACCACGGGAGCTTGGCCTTGTAATCGATCTCGGTTTGTATCATGTCTTCTTGGTTCTTCTGCCTCTAGGAGTACCGTTTGAGTAGCAGTTCCTCGACCATTTCTTGGCACTGTGCTGCAACACGGATTTTATAGCTTCTTCTAGCATTTTGCAAGTTGACATTTTCATTCAATTGTCTTCCCTAAATTGTTTGTCATTTTCAGAGCCAGAGAGAGCCATCGTTATATCCTCTCGTAGGGTTTTCACCCTTAAGTTCGGGTTTGTTGCAGGTGCTTTTGCATTAGGTGGAGTGTTAACGTTTTCTTCCGTTATGATTCTTGGAGCTCTGTCCATTGCCTCCTTTTGCTTTTGCCTTCTGGTTCATCCATTCAAGCCAAAAAATGAAGAATGCTCTTGCTCCGTTGCAGCCATTGCTTCAAGCACCGTTCTGGAAGTAGTTAGTGATTGGAGCATAAAGAGAGCATCTATCTTTTCCATAAAAGCCTTTTGACTGCTTTCCATTTTATGGTTAATTTCATTGACCATCTTTTTCAATTCTCCCTTAATCACAACTTCATGCTATATGGAGGATCTTGGAACCCGATCTCTAGAGTTGGTTCCTAATAGCAGGTTACTGGGGTTGTTGACTTCAATTTGCTGAGAATTTGTTTCTTCTCCATCAATGCTAACTCCTATGAATCTTTCGGAGGTAGTTCTTTCTTCTGGTACCATTGATTCTCAACAGTAATATTCTAAGCAGAGATTAAGGATCTAACTCTAAGCCTATCGATCTGAAGTAGATAGCTAGATCTAAGCCTGAGTTGGGTTCTCAATGAAAGCACCAAAATGTGAACCCAAAAAATGGATCAACGCCCTAGATTGAGTGTGAAAGCACCAGCCCAATTTATCAAGGCAAATAAAATAGAAACAAGGAATAATAACTTGCAGATAAAGTAAAGAGACAAGAGATTTTTATAGTGGTTCGGCTATTAACGAATCCTACATCCAATTTATAACTTTTTTTATTGACTGACTGCAATTACAATTTGAATCAGACTAGAATTTGGTTGGATCTTGTAAGTTAGATCAAGACACCGGTGTTATAATTCATTGGAGAATCACAGTGAAACCTTTAAATGATTATTATATGGGAGAAGAAGAGTGAAGAATAGTTTCTGCAGAGTTTCCGCAGCTAGTCTCCAAGATCCTCTTTATGTTGCAGATAGGTGGGTATTTATAAGGGAATTCAGTGAGTATTAGGCCAGAAGTTCAAGTGCAGAAGTGTCCAGTTGTTATGCACAGTCATCATCGAAAATCTCAAATCAACCGAGTCATTTCTATGGATCGCTAATTATCCATAGGGGATGGATCTCTAGCTATCCATCAACTTAGCATATTTTTCTACCAGACACTTTTACTTAGTGCTACGAAGGAGCTCGGAAAGTTTGTGGGCGATCCAACTTATCTTAATAGATCACTAGCTATCCATAGGAGATGGATCGCTAGCTATCCATCCACTTAGCATATTTTTCTACCTGAAGTCTTTACTTAGTGCTATGAAGGAGCTCGAAAAGTTTAAGAACGATCTGACCTATCTTGATGGATCGCTAGCTATCCATAGGAGATGGATCACTAGCTATCCATCCACTTAGCATATTTTTGAGTGATCGTTGTTCGTTTGTCTTCCAATCTTCTATTTAAATGCCTTGTCCAAATATCAAGTCGTTTGAAGTTAGCTTGATCATCCATCTTCATGGTCATCAGGTCTAGAAGAATATTCATAACTCGCTCAAACTAACGAAATCAAACGAAACTTTGCAGGAATACCCTAGAGGGTGTCAAGGACCCACCACAAAAAATTGAGGTGGTGGGGCCCATCCTAGATGGGTTGTCAGCAATCCATCTAGTTAGGTCACTATCGATCCATCAAATCAACCTCTCATTTTTTGTGAGTCTTCTTCTATGTTTTCTAAATGTGCTCCTAAAATTTCAAGTCAATCCGACTTCGTATAAGTTTTGTAGGTCCATTTTAAGCTAGCTTCTTTGGTCAAAACAGTTTGAATCAGATGAGTCTTTATTTCTTGAGCTACGCTGCTTGGATTGCTATGAAACTTGGTAGGTATTCTTAGAAGAGGAAGTAGATCATGATGAAAGAGGCTTTGACAACCCTTGAACCTTCCTTATGGATGGCTAGCGATCCATCCCCTTAGTGGATTTTCAGGTAATTCTCCTTGAGTCCCTCTTAGCTTATTCCTTTGGTCTTTTTGGTCGAATCTTGAGTTGTTTTGGCTTGGCTTAGATGTTCTAACTCATTTGGATTCCTGCTTGGGTAAAAACCCAGTTAACAATGTTGGTAACCTATAACAAACATAAGTATATCAGAGTGCGAACTCATAAGGGAATAGTAAAATATAATAAAACATATCTACCGACTAAGGCTACTACCTTAGAATCAAATTTATTCCTTAGATATCTATTTGACTTGTCAGTGCCGGGCATGAGTGAAAAGACCTCCCTATCTACCATTTCATTCTTGCACCAGTAGTTTGTCCCCTTAGATCTATCCTACAGATTATAGTGAGCAGCAGGTAAGAACAACATTCTAGTGACTGGTAAATTACATATTTTATCTATAACACTAGTTTTTTCTGATTGATTTATATTTAAGTTTTATGTCTACTTTGCATGGCATTATTCATTTGATTCCACTCACACATATGATATATCCAACCATTTTTGAGGTATAACTATATATATATGTGCATGCATGCATATGTTTCTATATATAAGCGTCGTACTAACCAAAAGGAATCCACAGCCACTTAATATTTCTTTAATAGAGAGAAGGTGAACCCAACGATCATTTAATACCTCAACTCCGAAGTGGACTTGCCGTGCAATCAACGGTCAACCAGCCGTAGATACGAAGGCTAATGACCCTTATATACGGTTTTATAATTTATGTAATTTAATAGCCATATTACCAATGCATCTCAAAGACTTATTTAAGGATTAATTAGCGCACCTCTAACAAACAATTAATTAAAACATAAGGTCCTTTCATATCCTATATAGATTCTACACTAGTAGAAATCATGGTGTAATCCAAGTCTTTGCTAATGAACTTTCTGGACCATTGGAATTTAAAGTCTATATGCCAGCCCTATTTCTAAATATTGGTTTATCAACTACACCGACATAGCCCGCCGAGCCCCACAACTGAAATCTCGTTTAGACTTAGCTATATAAGTAAAGGAAATGCCCAATCCAGTTACTTAATACCTTCGGTTTAGAAATGAAGTAGACCCTATTTTTCAGTTAGGCATTATCGTAGGTTATTAAGACTTCTCAAATAAGGAGGAGGCAGATACAACGGCTATTAATACCTCAATCATCGAAGTAAACCCATTGACATCCCTAAAGGCGCCGAGCCATTTAGTACTTCAAATTTGAGGCGAACCCCTGGTATATTTTCACCCAAACCTACACATGAACGTATATTCCCCTCATGGGTCCTATAGTCAGAGTGTCCCATATCAGTAGAACGTATACACGATTGTTGGTAGCTTCTGGGTGAATGACAGACTTCTATTGTGTAACTCTACCGACCTCACATCCCAACTCATACCAACCAAGCCCTTTACAATAAACCTAAATATTGGTCTAGGTCCACTAATTCACGTCTATCATAAACATATTATTGAGGCCATATAATTTCAACTATGGAAATTATTACGCCTCTTAACTTCATTTATTAGTATCCAATGTATACTTACTATAGACTTATTCTTACCTTATACGCTTATTTCCTTTATTCTTCACTTCCATTTATGTCACTTAAGTGTCATTAATTTCTTTACCTCCAACTAATTATCCTTTACAAATATTCATTATTATTCAAATTGGACAATCATACTGATATTTATTTATTCATTTCAAATCTAACTTAGTATGCCTATTCCATTTTCTCCATAAATATAATGTTAATTTCTGTAATTACTCCCATTAAACACATTTATGTCCCCATTTGATTTCTGCAATTTTCTATTAACTGTGCATTTATTGTCCATAAATATTTCAATCATTATTTATTAATAGTGGAGTTATTACCACTTTTGCATTGCGACTTCCCAACCCTTTGATTTATTATGTTATTAATATTTAAAGATTCAAATTGTAAGTAATGATGTATATCCATTATTTTAGTGCTTTATACTTTACCTTATGTATATGTTTTTAATTAGTAGATGTGGTTGTACGTATATTTTTTTTAACTCTTTCATTTCAACATTAAGAAATCTTATAATGTACAACTATGTGTAAATTCTACAAAGAAAGTTTGTTTCAACATTTTAATGTAAGGAGCTATCCTTCCGCAAAAAGGAAATTATTACCACTATAATAAACTACCTAAAAATGGGACCTTTGCTCCATATGAAATTACAAGGAATTTCGTCTTTTCATTTCTATTGAAATAGATGGTGCAAACTACGAAGGACATCCGTACTTTACACATCTCTTTTATTTAGGCATATTTCTTACTATTCTAGGTGATGCACTTTTATACATAGATGCAAAGTTAGACTATCTATGAAAATTTACGCAGAAATAGATACGGTTAAATTGTACATTCAACGCTTCCAAAAAATTGAAACATAGAAATTTACATTCCAAGTCAAGCTAGGGCATTCATAATGAATGCTAAATAATTTACAACCCAATTAACATAAACCTGGAATAAACACCATAATCTTATCAACATTGTACTTTCCAATTTTTAGGGACCGATTTCCCAAAATTTCGAGATTATGGTGTGTATCCATTCCTTCACAATTGCATAACTTACAAAATGTACAGATGAGATTTCAATTAAATACATTCATTTTTAGCCTACAATTCAACGGATCTTGCATAGGTATAATAACCAAATGAAATTTAACGATATAAATTTCAGTGTTATAATAAATCATATAATTTTTCACTCACCTTTCTAACTTTCCAAGTATCCAAATCTGAACTCATTCCTCTAATTGGCTCGTTTTTCATTTCCAACCAAAATATATATATATAAAAAGATGTATGTATGTATATATAGATACATACATACATACTCAATGGAATTACAAATCTGAGAGAAGATTTGAGTTAAGTGGAATTTAGATTTATAATTATAGAATTTACCTTTTTCATAAAATTAATTCACTCCTTCTCTTCTCTCTTTTATTTCTACCCTTCTCCAAATATATAATAATAATAATGTATTTTTATAATTTGTAGAAATGGTAGAGAAGGGAAAATGGTAGAGCTCTGGTGCTCTATTTTAAAAATATGAGAAGAACGGTGAAGGGATAGGCCCGTATTTATAGGCGCTCGAATCAATTCTATCCGTTAGATTAATATTTATTAAATCTAGGTCGTTAGGCCAAGGTTCAACCCTAGCTATCATCACATGAACCGGTCTACTTGTCCAGTGAGGCTGTCGACCGGCGTTGGTCCAACATTTATTATTATTTATTTCCTCATATGAGCTCGTTTTCAATTATTTTTGATCCATAAACTTCAAAAATTGATAACAACTTCATTTGAACATCGATCGCAAAACTTAATGTATGAAAGTTGCTTAGAAAATCGTTAAGGACACAATAATGCAAGCTTCATAGCCAAATTCTAACGTTTGCTCAATTTCCATTTTTTTGCTTTAATAATTATTTATAAATTCTTTTTAATTAATTATTGTTTATTTTATGAGACGTTACATTTTTTCCCTTAAAAAAAGTTCGTCCCCAGAATTCCTCGATGATTGAATAATATAACGTAGTGCGTAACTATTCTAAACTATCTAACTAATTAGTATATAACCAGTTTTGCTGTTAATAGTGTACAAGTGCATGACGTGTCACAACGTAACATGAAATGTGTGCTGAATAATACTAAATTGGCACCTCCTATATGAATGCATTCTTTAAAAAAAATTCTGAAAATATGATGCAAACAACCTATGTATACTAGCTGTTTTATATGCATGCAATTTCAAAAATTAAAATCTTTGTTTTCACTTTCCACATTCCTTCGAATAGAAGTATGGTTCAATCAATTTTACATCCAATCCCTACCATCCAATACCTAACAAACAATTTATAACATCTTAAATTTTGAAAATCCAGTTTTCCTAAGTCTATACCCATATGCCGAAAAAGGATTCAGATGGAAATTTTACATTTCTACCCTTCTTTTGGATACCAATTCCATTGTACTTTGAAACTTTCTCTTTTGCCCACAATCTTGTCTAATTTTTCCACGTATAATTCGCATAAGGAGGTTAATTTTTAAATTTTCAACCAGAATTAATTTAAATGCAAGTTTTGTTTACTATCAACCAGGTATGAAAATAGAAATTTCAAAGCTAAAATTGCTTTTCTTATGTTATTATTTGTTTTATATACTGTAACCCTTGCTAAACAGTAAATTCATATTCACTAACGCATTGACCTTCCATACGTCAAGCATGTGGCATTTGAAAATCAGAAAATTTCCAATTTTCCATTAAAAATTGTTTTCCCCTTTTAATCAAATTTGTAATAGTTTAAAAATTAAAAATATATTCAAAAGCATTTAAGCATAATTTTTTTTTCAAAAGCATTTACCTTTACTCATTGAAACAAATCAAGCTACATCTTAACTCAATCGAGATTTAGTCAATGAGTTAATGCATCTGATCATCCCTAGCAATGCATAGTTAATTTTAGATTTTGAAAACCTTTTCTTTTATTTCAAAACAATAAACGACACACGATAATTATAATTTTACCTTTTAAGGCATAGGGATAGTGACCCGTGGTTTTGCAAAAACTCCTCACTATCCTTCAATTGCTAAAATTTATTTTTACCAAAATTCTAAAGTTTTTGGGATTTAAGCATTATATCTTTTTGGTTGCTAATTTAATTAATTTGCTAATTTATTTTATAAACATCCACCCTTATCTTACATTTCTTTGCCAGTTAAGTGTCCTTGTGAGATTTTCCTTATTTATACCATTTTCCAATATATATAGCAGTTAAACCTCATCCAGAAAGTCAACACAGTAATTGGAACATATCTCATATTATATCGTATGCATTGTCAATACTCGAAAAGAGACAACTAGTGATTACAACCCAAATAACCTAAAAGAAACAATTACTGGAAGCCGCCTTCTAACACCAACTTATGTTAATGATGTTGTGGCTCTATCACTCTTTTACTCAATGAAAATGGACATTTCTAGTATGTCATTCTACTATAACCCACATGTCTTAACTTACCATTTTTTCTTCCAATAAACAAGGTCCACCCATTACTTTAATTATTATAATCAACTATGGGATAACCTACGCATTCCCATCCTGTAGTAGATAATAAATATAAACCAATATATTTAGAATAATTCATTGAAAAATTTGCTTGGCAGAGTAATTTTCCTACCGCCTATTTTGTCTTCTTAAATCCTGAGTCAAACCAACTTCTTATATATGTGTTTGCCGCCTCATTACCCTTTTCTAAAATTATATTACTATTTTTTTATAATCAAATCTCTTGATAGTTATCAAATTTCAGCATTTATTTTCTTTATCTTCGATCTTTCATGTGAGTACACACTAGGACTCACAAAAGTGCACTTTGATACAACTTCTTTCATTTATGGGTTCCACTTATGGATTTCACACATATCTAATAAAACATTCCTAGATTCATACCAATATTCCTTATATTCAACAGGGAATCCTTGTTGCTACCCTACAAGTACTCATAGCTATTTTATTCAACGTTGACTTTTACCTCATCTCACCTAAGTAGTCATCCCTATCTACTTCATATAAACCTTAGTTTGGTTTTCAACACTCATTATAAAATTATTAAACATCATAGTCATTGCACCAAAAATGGTCACTAACACCCTTAGAAAGATTGTGTAGAGAGATTAATGAAGAAAGTAAACTAAAACAGAGAATAGAGTGTAAATTTAAATGCAGAGAACAAGAACACCAAATTTATAGTGGTTCGGCGTAACTGCCTACATCCACTTGGGGGTTGATTTCCATTGATTTCCTTGATGGGTGATTACAGACACAATCCGTTTTTAGTCACTAAAATACAATTTCAAAGTAAAAGAAATAAGTCTGGAATGAGTCTTGAAGATGGCAGAGTTTCCCCAATGTTCTCTAAAATCTCTCTCCCTTTTTCTATGCCCATGCCCCTCTATTTATAGGCGAAGGTGGGTTGGACATCCCCGGTAGGCCTGGTAGCTGAATATCTTGGCCCGAGTGAAGTGGTCTCTGTGCGCCAAATAAGAGAGACCGAACGATCGAATGCCGAACGTCCAAATGCCGAACGTACCCCTCCATGCCGAACAATCTCCTTTGGCCGGGCGGGTTGAGGCCGAACGCACTGAATGCCGTGGGGAGCACTTGTGCCGAACGATGCTAGGAGCCAAACCAAATGAGGCCGAATGCTTCGAGTGTCGAACACTTCCCAACGCCGAATAAGGTGTGGATGCCGATTGATATGGGATGCCGGACGTCACTTGATGCCGAACGATGTCCTTGGCCGAACGTACTTGGATGCTGAACGATGTCTTATGCCGGACCATTCTGCCATGCCAAGCGTGCTTGGATGCCGAGCGTTATGGTGCCGAACCACTTAAAGGCTGAGCAATCTTAGGCCGAGCGTTCTTCTTCGGCCAGAAGGTATTCAATACCGGATGCTTCTTAATGCCGAACGCTCCATCTTGGACTGATCGATAGGGGAGGCCGAGTACTAAGTTGCCTGGTTAATTCCCTGGGAAACACTTTCCCCCCAAAGTGTATCGCGTTGACCGAACGCGATGCGCTTTGAACCATGAGTCCCTTGCGTTCCTCTTCGAACCATGTCCCACTTCTCTTAAAGGGTCTATGGTGCGTGCCGAACAATCTAGCTAAAGACAAGTACCCGGGATGCTGAGCGAAGCAGAATAGCTGAGGCCGAACAACGTGAGATAGCCGGTCGATATCGCCTTGACTGGTTCTGCCGGTCATGGACGATTCAACTTCTTCTTCCCCTATAAAACCTGGCCCCCTCCTTCTTCCCCTTGTTTCCACTTTTACTTCTGCGATCTTGGACTTACGAACCTCCTCTGCTATCAGACTCCAAGGGCCTCACAATCTTTTCCAAAGCTCAATCTACGAACTAGGTATTAATCCCTTTATCCAAATCCTCTCCCTGACTATGGAAGTTTCGATAAGAGGCTTATATTAGAACGGTAGCCGACAGGGTTGCGTGGGTGGCTGAACTAAACTTCGATTAGTTATGGCTAAACGATGCGAGGTAGGGAGAAGTAGCCAGGGGTGACCATACGTAGGAGTTGTTTGTTTGGGAGATATAATGTGGTTCGGCACGGTTTCTTCGTGCCTAATCAAGACTGGAAGAGAGGAAAGAGTAGAGGAGGAGAGGGATGGAATTGTAGCCAAGGGTAGAGCGCTGAAAGTTTTAAGGTTCGGCATAATCCTGGTTCGGTGTGACTCATCACATGCCGGACGGTAGGAGGGAAGGTTTGGGAGGAGGTATGAGTTACCGGAGGGGATGTTGAGTGTTGTTTCGGTCGAATGGGATTTTGGCCGAACGATACTCTACTGAGCACGAGGATGTTGAGTGTTGTTTCGGCCGAATGGGATTTTAGCCGAACGATACTCTGCCGAGCGCGAGGATGTTGAGTGTTGTTTCGGCCGAATGGGATTTTGGTCGAACGATACTCTACCGAGCGCTAACTGGTTCGAACCGTAGTTAGGCCGACCGCGAGTTTTAGGCTGACCGATGACTTCGTCGAGCGACAGCTTAGCCGAACAAACGTAAATGCCAAACCATTCACGTCGAATGATATTTAGCCGAACAACACATGAATGCCGAATGGTAACAACACATGAATGCCGAACGGTTATGCCGAACGGTCGTAAAGCAAGAACAATGACTCTAACATTCTAGCATATCGAACCGATTTGGACTAATAACCTTCTATTTTCAGTAGCTATAAATCTGAACTTTTCTTGACGTAACCGGATAACTTTCTCTAACGTTCCCTGAACTTGAAACTGCAATTGTCATTTGGCAGGCTTTTGGAGACGGTCAGCGATGACGGTCTTCGAAGGCGATGATTTGAGGCTTAATTTTATATCAGTAACCTTACGACTCCCAACTTTCAACGCTCATACATGATTGATTGCACTAGTTCACACACCACGTGGGGGAATATTCATGTTGTTAATTCTAACGTCGATCATTTTTCAAGTATAGTTCACATAGGTGTTTTGTCAGATCCGCTATTTACTGAAGATGTCTAAAAGATCCAGCTCCGCCACTATCTCAGATAGGCCCGGGCCGTCTTATAAGCAAGGGGATGCAGATGTTCCAAATCGTCGATGTCCCCCGCTCATGACTTAGCCCCTGATGCCCTGGAGGCATCGATTCTTTTGGATGATCCGATCTATTCGCAGGCTTCGAAGATTAACAAAGTCGCTCTCCGGAGAATATGCTCTAATTGCCGACGTGTTGGTTCCGTCGAGGCACGATCGCCCACGCCTGTCTCCAGTTGGATATACTTCCTGTAATAAGTTCATGTGTTGGGTGGGCAGCGTGCCTCCATTCAATCTATTTCTTCAGGACGTGTTGCAATATATGGACATCGCCCCCTCGCAGCTGCACCTGAATGGCCACGCATTCATTTACGGGACATACCTCCTCTTCATGACCATCTTTTTTAGGCCTCCAACCCCTGGCGACATCAGATATATTTATATGATCAAGAAGCGGAGAGATATCCCCTCCTTTGTGTCCCATGAGCCACACCACAAATGCCAAATTTTAACCGAGGCATGGAGCAAATTTGCCCTATACAAACAGGAATAGTTCTATGTGCGTTGCCCCCCTGGTTTTGCGAGGATATGGGTTGAAGGAAGTAAGTCTTTTTCTTGGAACGATGCTCATGTTGTGACCAAGGCTACGCTTTTTTCTAATTCTTGTTTCCTCTTTTCAGGTATTAATCCGCGCCCTGACGGTCGCGGTTATTCTGAGGCTGTTGAAGCTATTAGAGCCCTTCCCGCCGAAGAACGAGACATCCGAACTCTCATTTCAAATGAGTCACTGTCAAGGTTCGGACTGTTGGCGGAATGTCGTCGGGTAAGCCTTCCTGAGGGCGTTTCTATTCCCAGGCCCGTATCCGGTAAAGGGAAGAAACTAGCCGGATTGTCATCACACCGCACCCCCGATGAACAGGAAGAGGGGGAGATTAAAGAGGGCGAGGATCCCGAAACAAAAGGTGAGAATGTGGGTGTTACTCAGTATCCGTCGGTCGAAGTGCATGATATTGAAACGTCATCTTCCCCTTCGAAGGGGAAAAAGACGTTGACATAAGATTGAAAAGGAGAAGGTTGGCGGAACTTCCAAAGTTACGCTCATCCCAACAGAGAAGGAGGCTTCTTCACAGCACGTTGAAAGTTCGCTAAAGGGCTTTTGAACCTCTCCAATCCGGAAGATCTGCTCAACTATGACTTCAATGATCCGGAGGCATTCAAGTTTCACTCACCCATTAGAAGCGATGCAGGCATGTTATCCCACAGCCAAGGAGAGAAAACTCCTGTTAGCAAAGCGTCTGGTCCGTCGGGGGAGGGGGGACACACTAGGACACACACACGAAACATACGTGCTTCCATTTGCACTTAGTTTTCGTTTCCACACTATCTCTTTGCTAATTCGCTGTTATTTGAATCCTATGCAGGTGACATGGGGCGCTCACATGAATTCGATCGTCTTCGCGGTTCGTCCATTTTTCATCAACCAGGACGGGATTCGGGTTCCGGAAGACGTCGAGATGGAGATGGCGATGGAAATAAAGACTATCATTCCCGGGACTCCTCATCCCGGAGGAAAACTTACTATCAGCCAAAGCACCACCAGGATACTTCATCTCACGCGGAGCACAGCAAAGACAAGCATGGCCATAAGAGGTCGCAACCCGACGCTCCCCGGGACCAGCACTCGGACTCCTCTTCTACTCGACAGTCCCGAGGTTCTCACCAGAGGGGTTAACTTTCAAAGCCGTCACCCCTTGCTCCTGCGACAGACTCAACAGTGTCAGAGAAGCTGGCCGAGCTTAAAGACAAATTTCCGAGAATCTGCTTCGATGGCCCAAAATTCCTTTCGGCGATCCATCCTATTCTCGGTCATGTTAAACAGAGCGCTCTTGCCTGTACGAATGACGTCTATGTTCAACATGACGCATTTGTTCACTTAGCTAAGAAACTTTCCGAAGTCTCTGTGGAGCGCCAGCACGAGATAGACCGTTTCAAGCTTGAGGCTATCCACAATAGAAATATCATTAAGGCCCAAGACGAAGAAATCGCCACTTATAAGTCTGAACTCGAGGTCGCCCATCGGAGTGCCAGGGATACTGCTGAGGCCGTTACTCGCTTGGAATCAACTCATAAGAAAGAGCTTGACGAGGCGGTTCAACGATGTAGGGCTTTGGCCTTGGAGAAGGACTCCGTTCAAAAGGAGAGGGATGCGTTCAGCACCCGGGTCAAGGAACTTGAGGAGCTTCTCCGCAGAGAGAAAGATGAGAAAACGGCTGCCCAAGAAGAGTCACAGCGATACTATGACGAGATTGTCGCCACCCGACTTTTAAAAGAACAACTCGAGGGCGAGCTTTCAAGGGTTGAGATGTTAAAGAGCGAGGCCCGTGAAGAGGGTAAGAAGGCGGCGTTGACGGACATCGATTCCCGTCTTGAGGCAGCCAGGGAAGAAGGTAGAGAAGAGATCAAAATCGCGTTCGACCCACTCATTGCCGAATTCAATGCCGCATGCTCATGCACCGTGACTTAACTTTTTTGGGCGATGGCTATCTTGAATCATTGCTCGAGGCGTGAGAAACCTTAACTCAGATCAGGAAGGCCGAGCGCGGTGTCGAGGAGGTTGACGAAGGGGATTTGATGAAAGAATTTTTGAAGGAAAATGAGCCTTCGGACCTATCGGCGTCCAAGGCCCTTTACTGCAAAGGCTCCCCCTCGAGGAAAGTGAAAGAAGTTGTCCCCAGTCCATCCGGGGACGAGTCTCCTGTTCACGTGCCTTCCCAGCCGACCGGTCGGCCGACACTCAATCCCTTTGAACATCACATTGGCTATGATCCGGAAGCCCCCGACCTGGGCGTTCATGTTTTGTCTCCTATCCCGGAGGGCGAAACCCCTTTGACGGCAGAGAGTTTGCCAGGGCCTGGTAGATAACCTTTCACTTTGAGATTTTGAAAGTCGTCATTCTTTGTGAAGTAATATTGTATTCTAATGCTCGTTATTTCTGATTTTGTGTAGGTCATTCCGATCCCGATCCCACTCCGAGGACCGATGTCGCCAAGGAGGTGGAAAAGTCTGATGGGGTTGCTCATGCTGGTGAAGTTCCTGGGCCAGATGCTCAAGTGATCGGGGCGCTTGACGAAGGCAAGTCCGATTCCTCCTCTGGGAGTTATGAAGTAGAAGTCATAGGCGCCTCTGAGCATACATCTGAATTGAGCATGAAAGAGCGGCTCGAGAAAGAGAGAAGAGATACAGCCAAGGTCAAGGTTGAGCCGCGTGAAGTGGACCTGGACGATCCTTTGAACAAGCAATTGAAGGTCATCCTTCCTGGCCGGTCCAAGCCCTTGGATGTTCCCCCTACTTCTTCAGTTGTTACTCCTCCATCAAGGAAAGGTTCCAAGGGTAAATGTTCTGAGGAAAAGTTGTCCGGGAAGAAGTTAAAGAAGCACAAGAAATGACTGCTATCCTCGTTCAACGAGAGTCAATTTAAGTCGTGTAATAATTTTTTGTAATTTTTGTAGATAGACTGTTGACTCCGGATTTCGGAGTGCTTGTAGCAGAAAACTTTTCCTGAATAGAGTTTAGTTTCCATTTCTGCCTTTTCAAAAGATTCTTGTTATTCAATTTTCTCTGTGATCGTGATTCGAGTCCATGCTGTTGTGTGTAACATAGACTTCTTGGTTTGTCTTCACACGGCCCATTGATTCTCTGAGAGTTATTGATTTTCCTCCCATGCTTCAAGTACTTAGAACATTTTTCAATCTATACAACGGGAACTTAGAATATTCCAGTCCGTATTCTGGGGACATGGAGAATTTTTAACTTTTATACTCGAGTTCACACTCCGGGGACTTCGAGTACTCCAGTCCGCACTCCGGGGACTAGGAGATTTTGAGTCGTTTATACTCGAGTCCACGCTCCAGGGACTTCGAGTACTCCAGTCCGCACTCCGAGGACTTGAAGATTTTGAGTCGTTTATACTCGAGTCCGCGCTCTGGGGACATAGAGTACTCCAGTCCGCACTCTAGGTACTTAGAGATTTTTAGTCGTTTATACTCGAGTCCACGCTCTGGGGACTTAGAGCACTCCAGTCCGCACTCCGGGGACATGGAGATTTTTATTCGTTTATACTCGAGTCCGCGCTCCGGGGACTTAGAGTACTCCAGTCCGCACTCCGGGGACTTGGAGATTTTCATTCGTTTATACTCGAGTCCACGCTCCGGGGACAAAGAGTACTCCAGTCCACACTCTGGGGACATGGAAATTTTTATTCGTTTATACTCGAGTCCGCGCTCCGGGGACATAGAGTACTCCAGTCCGCACTCCGGGGACTTTGAGATTTTTGGTTGTTTATACTCGAGTCTGCGCTCCAGGGACTTTGAGTACTCCAGTCCGCACTCCGGGGGCTTGGAGATTTTAAATTGTTTATACTCGAGTCTGCGCTCCGGGGACTTCGAGTACTCCAGTCGGCACTCCGAGGACTTAGAGATTTTTAGTGTCCGTGTGCGTTCGTACGTTAGCCGGGATAACATAATTTTATTTTCCCGTCACAGGATCATCATTCGTAGAGACATTAGTGATTCATGGGAAAGATGGCTTCAAGCCTTTATTAATGATAGCAAGCTAAATCGCTTTATTACATGCCAAGAATTAGAAATAAAAGCATACTGGAAATAAGTGCGACTAATACATGAAAGAAATAGACTAAGTATGATAACGCCGCAAGTGCTCACTGTTCCGTGCTCGAGGGAGTGTTGCACCGTCGACGGTCGCTAGCTTGAAAGTTCCTTCTCCAAGCTTCCGTTCGATGACGTATGGACCTTCCCATGCGAGATTCATATGAGACAGGATCGGGAAAACTCGTTTCAACACGAGGTCTCCCACACTAAACATTCTTGGTCGGACCTTCTCGTTATAATGTTTAGCGACTCGGTGTCTATATGAGGCCGCTCTCAAATCGGCTTCTTCGCATTTTTCATCAATAAAGTCTAATGATTCCAACAAGAGATCCCGGTTCGACGCAGGGTCGTAGTGAGTTACCCGGTGAGATGGAACTTCAAGTTCCATGGGTATGACAGCTTCCGTGCCATATGCCAATGCGAATGGAGTGTGGCCAGTCGCAGTCTTGTGGGTGGTTCTATAGGCCCAAAGCGCCGTCGGGAGCTCATCTACCCACATGCCTCTAGCCTTTTCCAAACGCTTTTCAATATGGACTTGATTATTTTGTTTACTGCTTCTACCTGTCCATTCACCTTCGGGTGAGCAACTGCTGCAAACCTTTTCTCGTTGCCATATTTCTGAAAAAATTCTTTAAACTCCTTGCTTTCGAATTGAGTTCCATTGTTTGTTATGATGGTCCGGGGAAGGCCAAAACGGCATATGATATTTCGTACAACGAAGTTAATGACTTTCTTGGTGGTGATCGCGGCCATAGGCTCTGCCTCTGCCCATTTGGTAAAGTAATCGACTGCAACTATTGCATATTTCGCGCCGCCTTTGGCTATGGGTAAAGAGCCGATCAGGTCAATCCCCCACATCGCAAATGGCCAGGGACTAACCATTTGTGTGAGTTCCGTCGGAGGTGCTCTCGGAATTTTTGCGTATATCTGGTATTTGTCACATTTTCTCACATAGTCTGCAGCGTCCCGATTCACGGTTGGCCAATAGTATCCATAGCGGAGGGTTTTCTTTGCCAATGTTTGCCCCCAGTATGGTCGCCGCACTTTCCTTCATGGACTTCCTTTAATACCTGTTTTATCTTATCATGGGCCAAGCACCGGAGTAAGGGGGTCGAGAATCCCCTCCGATACATTATCCCATCCTGTACCACATAACGTGAAGCTTTACGGAGGACTTGGCGTCTTTCGCTTCTCTTTTCAGGCAAATCCCCTTGTAGCAGGTACTGCTTGATTGGGGTCAACCACGATTCCTTCTCAAGTTTGATCTCTAACACGAAATCTGTCTCCATTACGTCTATACTTGGAGCATAGAGGGTCTCAACAGGGAACAATCCCATTTGTTGTGCATCGCCGGTGCTTGCGAATTTTGCTAATAAATCGGCTTCTCTATTTTGTTCGCGTGGGACATGCGAGATGTCGTAGTATTCCAGATTCACCAGCAGCTCTTGAACCCGAGCAAGGTAAGGAGCAAGTCTCTGTCCCTTCGATTGATAGTCTCCCCACACCTGATATACTACCAGCTGCGAGTCATAGAAGATTTCGATTGACTTCACTCCCAGTTCGATAACATGTCTCAATCCAGCAATCAATGCTTCATATTCGGCTTCGTTATTCGTTGCTGCAAACTTGAGCTTCGAAGCGTAGCAGATTGATCAGTCTTCAGGAGTTACGAGGATTATACCTGCCCCCGACCAACGGTCGTTAGATGCCCCATCGGTGTACATCTTCCATCGAACGGGGGGTATGATTCTGTAACTGCTCGGTTCATCTAGCACAGTGAATTCAACAATGAAATCGGCTAGTGCTTGTCCTTGTATGGCCCTTCTCGGTAGATAGGCGATATCGAACTAACTCAACTCAATATTCCATTTTAACATCCTTTCGGAAGTTTCTGGCCGTTGGAGTACCTACCGTAGGGGTTGGTCAGTGTAGACACTGATTGAGTGTGCCTGAAAGTAGGGGCGAAGCTTGCGTGATGCGATCACCAAGCAATAGGCTAGTTTTTCAATCTTTGGATAATTTCTTTCCGCCCCTGTCAAAGCGTTTACTGACATAGTAAACCGGCTTTTGAATCCGGTCTTCCTCGCGGACCAAGGCCGTACTGATAGCGTGCTGGGATACCGCCAAGTATACATACAACATTTCGTGGTCTATCGACTTGACAGTACAGGGGGACTTTCCAAGTGCCTTACCAGAGCCCGGAATGCTTCCTCACAGTCGGATGTCCATTCGAAGTTTCTCTTTCCTTTTTATATAATGTCGAAGAAGGGAATACACTTGTCTGTAGCTCTGGATATGAATCGACTTAGCGCAGCCACTTTTCCATTCAGGCTTTGCACCTGCTTTATGGTTCTGGGTGCTTGTATATCTCGGATAGCCTGGATCTTCTCTGGGTTGCCTCGATTCCCCAGGCATTCACAATGAAGCCCAGAAACTTTCATGATGCTACGCCGAATGAACACTTCAACGGATTGATCTTCATTCCATAATGCCTGAGTATGTCAAACATCTCCGCTAGGTCTCAGATGTCGCCGTTTGACTGCCGTGACTTCACTAGCATGTCATCCACATAGACTTCCATCGTTTTTCCAATCTGATCTTTGAACATTCGATTCACCAGACGTTGATAAGTTTCTCCTGCGTTCTTCAATCCAAAGGGTATTACTACATAGTAATATAACCCTACGTTTGTGACAAAGCTGGTGTGTTCTTGGTCCGGGATGTGCATCGGAATTTGATTGTAACCAGAGTACGCGTCCATAAATGATAGTAAATCATGTCCGGCAGTTGAGTCGACGAGTTGTTCAATCCTTGGCAACGGGAAACTATCCTTCGGGCATGCTTTGTTTAAATCGGAATAATCAACACAAGTCCTTCATTTTCCATTCGCTTTCTTTACTAACACCGGGTTAGATACCCATTCAGGGTAGAGGGCTTCGCGGACGAACCCGTTGGTTTTGAGTTTGTCCACCTCCTCTTTGAGAGCTGCAGACCTCTCTGGGTCCATGCCTCTCCTTTTCTGTTTCACAGGAACAAGTCTCGGGTCTATTTTCAACATATGACTCGCGATTGCAGGAGAAATCCCGCACATATCAGAGTGCGTCCACGCAAAAACATCAAGGTTCGCTCGAAGGAAGTCAGCAAGGTTTTCAGCTGCCACGGGGTCGAGCTGTGATCCTATTTTAAGAACTCGTGATGGGTCGCTCTGGCTAACTGGGATGTCAATTGTTTGTTCAGCCGGTGCTGCATTGGTTTCCCTGGGTTCCCCATCATCGTCTCTCGGATCTATGTCTCTATGGATCCGAGAATGTCGCCCGAGCCAAGGCTCGGGCACTAGTTGTCAATCATCAGAACCTTGGATGCGGACAAAGCTGTCCACAACCTTTCCTTTCTCCCAACGTCGTGCCTCCCTGAGCTCAGCTACATAGCATGCACGGCCGGTTGCCTGGTCGTCGTGTACCACTTCAACCCCTTTGTCTATTGGAAATTTTAACGTCAAACACCAGGGGGCCAAAGCTACCCTAAATTCCACCAGGGCTGGACGACCCAGAAATACATTGTACGGGGAATCAACGTCCAGTACTATGAATGGTAAGATTAGCACCCTTCTGCGTTCATCTTGTCCCAGTTCAACTGGTAATTCCATATATCCCACTGCATCAGTCGCTGCGCCATTAAAGCCATGGATTTTGGCTTTGGATGGCTTCAAATCCTTGGTCTCCAGCTTCATTTGGTCGTATGCCTTCTGGAAGATCATGTTAACGGAACTTCCGCAATCAATTAGAATTCTCTTTACGAATGTCGGCCCGATGGTCGCAGATATGACCATTGGGTCAATGGTAGGAGCCTCTACCTTTCCGCATCTCTGTTCCTGAATACGATATCATCATTCATCGTGCGCTGCTGCTTTGCAGGAGTCCCATCCTCCATGTTCGAACAACACTCGTACTCCGCATGTCTTAAGGAGTTAGCATATCGCTACATCTCCTGCCAATTCTTGTCTATAGGATGAGGTCTGCCAGCAATCGTGTTAATAACCAATCTACCCACATTCCGAGTAGGTTGTTCCGGTTGGTGTGGGGCTGGCCCGTGTCCAGGGACCAATGTTTCTTGCCTCCCATCCTGTGGGTCTTTGACAAATTCCTGCAGCTTCTTCTGTCTAATTAATTTTTATATGGCACCATGGAGGTGTCTGCACTCCTCCGTGTTGTACCCATAAGACTCGTGAAAACGGCAATACTTCCCGGTCCGCTTCTGTTCTTCTATCGATTCCTTTGGACGTGGCTTTCTATATTGGAAGGTGTTGCAAGTTGATAGATAGATGTTTTCAAGAGATGCGTTCAATAGGGTGTATTCATTGTATGTTGGGATCCTTGGTTTCCATTTCCCTGTTTCTTTTTTCTTTTCGAGATTTCCACCTCCGGATCCTTTAGAGTGCCCGGGCTTATTCTGGACGTTAACTTGAGTTCTCCCAGAAGTATCTCCGGTTTGTTTCACGACGACGTTACTTTTCACAGACTCTTGAACGAGCCCTGATTCCTTGTCTACCAGCTTCCTCCCTTCTTATGAACTGATGAGCTTTCGAATAAAAACGTTTCAGCGTAGCTGGGGGCTTCCCCGCCAACCAATCTCCAAATTCAGAATCCGGATCTACTCCACGCATTACTGCCAACAAAATCGCATGGTCGTTAGGATTTCTCACCTCGGTAGCAGCAACATGAAATCTTTGCAAGTATGCTTTCAATGACTCTCCTGGAGTTTGAGTTACACTTCATAAGGACATCACGTACTTTGGACGAGTGGTGTGTATCCTGAATTGTTCTACGAATTTCATTGCTAATTCGTCGAAGCTGGATATAGATCGTGGTGGGAGTCGAGTGAACCACACGGTGGCAATCCCGGATAAGGTGATTGGGAAACACCTACACTTGGTTGTATCATTAGCTCTTGCAGAATCCATCATCCATCTGTACCTCATCACATGCTGCCTGGGGTCAGTCTTCCCTTTGTTGGCTAGAATGGTGGGCATGCTGAACTTTCTTGGGTATTCGGCCTGTAGAATGGTATCCGTGAAGGGAGTATGACTCTTAGACACTCCCCAGTCTTCATTAGTTAGACCTTGGTTTTCTTTCATCAACTGCCAGACCATAGCCGTCAAATCCGGGGTTTGTATGGAAGATAGGAGGTTGGGTTCCGTTCCATGGGACCGTGTAGGTTGATGTCCCGTCTGATTTGGGTCTTGGTTTCTAGTAGATCGATCAGTAGCACCTGCATGTGCATCTTCATCCTTACGGCATCTACGCCTAGGAGGTTCATTAGCAGAAGTCGAACTATCATCTTTTGAGTAAGGGACAGGGCTACCTCCAGCATTCTGATGCTGCTGCTGAGTAAGCTGAGTCATGAGGCAGCGTTGGGTTGCATTTGCTCAGCAAGTTGCCTTCTACTTTCCTTAATTTCTCTTATCAAGTCATTGAATTCTGCTCGAGAAACAACTTCTTCTTGGTTTTGGTTGGAGAGCCCTGCACCTCAAATCGCTTGCTGATTGTTAGTTCCCAGTTGTTGCACACTAGCGGTTTCATGGGCATCTGCATTTTGAGAGGCTGATCTAGTTCATGGTCTTCCCATGGTAGAGTTGTTGGTTGTAACTCTAAGTAGAATCAACAGATGCCTTATGGATGATTATGGATCTCCTTCGGGGGATTTATGCAATCCAGTAGCTGCAAAGTAGATCCTAATAGCCTGAGAGTTCAAATTCTCAGTGAAAGCACCAAAATGTTAGCAACAAAAATGGTCACTAACACCCTTAGAAAGATTGTGTAGAGAGATTAATGAAGAAAGTAAATTAAAACAGAGAATAGAGTGTAAATTTAAATGCAGAGAACAAGAACACCAAATGTATAGTGGTTCGGCGTAACTGCCTACATCCACTTTGGGGTTGATTTTCATTGATTTCCTTGATGGGTGATTACAGATACAATCCGTTTTTAGTTACTAGAATACAATTGCAAAGTAAAAGAAATAAGTCTGGAATGAGTCTTGAAGATTGCAGAGTTTCCCCAATGTTCTCTAAAATCTCCCTCCCTTTTTCTGTGCCCCTGCCCCTCTATTTATAAGCGAAGGTGGGTTGGACATCCCTGGTGGGCCTGGTAGCTGAATATCTTGGCCCGAGTGAAGTGGTCTCTGTGCGCCGAACAAGAGAGGCCGAACGATCGAATGCCGAACGTCCAAATGTCGAACGTACCCCTCCATGCCGAACAATTTCCTTTGGCCGAGCGGGTTGAGGCCGAACGCATTGAATGTCATGGGGAGCACTTGTGCCGAACGATGCTAGGAGCCGAACCAGATGAGGCCGAATGCTTTGAGTGCCGAACACTTCCCAATGCCAAATAAGGTGTGGATGCCGATCGATATGGGATGTGGGACGTCACTTGATGTCGAACGATGTCCTTGGCCAAACGTACTTGGATGCTGAACGATGTCTTATGCCGGACCATTCTGCCGTGCCGAGCGTGCTTGGATGCCGAGCGTTATGGTGCCGAACCACTTAAAGGCTGAGCGATCTTAGGCCGAGCGTTCTTCTTCGGCCAGAAGGTATTCAATACCGGATGCTTCTTAATCTTGAACGCTCCATCTTGGACCGAACGATAAGGGGGGCCGAGTACTAAGTTGCCCAGTAATTCCCTGGGAAATGGTCATGAAGTATCTAGCAAAACTTTTTATCTTTAAAAAATTAATCTTAGAAACCTTTTTATTAAATTCAAAAATCGCTTGGCTTCTAAAAGGACCCATGAAAAATTCCTCATATAACCCACTTTAACTATAGATGTCATAAATTTTAATACTATAATTTAAAACTCAAGAAGTAATTTTATTTATTATGTTAAAAAGCCAATGCTAGCAATTTAAAATGATCCTTTCCCTAAAACAATGCATTAATCATTCTTTTCAAATCGTAAGAGTCAAGCTTTTATTACATGAATAATCACTAATCCGTTTTCCCCTTTTAAGGACTTTCTACAAGAGAGATTTACTTCTTTAAAAGTAGGTTTTTTAACACAAAGCATTATTATTTTTGCATTCGAAGGCTCAATTGTCATACAAAACAATTTTTCAAAAACATCTTCTATATATCTAAAGAATGAAAAACTTGAGTGGACAAGGATAACTTTCATCCTATTATTTTCCTACTACTCATGTCGTTTCCATTTTCAACCTTAAAGGAGATTTTAATAGTCTATAAGGGGTACTTTTAAATGATATGCGCAATTACTGTACATATTTATGGTAACTATCCATTTTTCCTTTTGTTTTCCCCCTATATTGTTCCTAATTAGATTACTAACTTTATTTTAATATAAGTTCCAAAAGTTTTGTCTTATTTAAATTTCCTAATATACGATCTAAATTTCTTCTACCTAAGTTGCTTTTATTTCACATGGCTTCTCAATATCTAACTATTTTTTCCTCTTTTATTGTTTCTCTTATTGGGTCATTGTAGTGTGTTCGCCTATTGCCTTAGCCAATAGGCTTTTCTTAATTGATATGAAAAGAGATATGTACAAATCTATTTTAGTTGTTTTTCTCCGTACTTTCCTTATACGAGAATATTTTTCCTGTCTTCATTATTAGGCATTCTTACCCTTCAATTCTCTTTACCTATTTAAATTAAGCATAATTTTAGTTTATCCACCACATAAAAATAATTTTGAAACTTTGAATTGACAAAAATAAAGAACCATCGAGCTAAACTTACGTTTTATTTTCCGTTGACTTCAAAAACAAAAATCTCTTTATCACAAACCTTTAAATTACATTTTTTTTACTCCAACCAATTTTAAAATTCATGAGGAATCTCTAAATAGTTCCTTAGTTTTAAATTTTCAAAATTTTCTGGCTTTTACAAAACAACAACTTTCCAATGATAGAGTCTTATTTTTAAATAGATTCTTTTATAACTACTTCAAAGATTTCCAAAAAATAAAAAAAATCTTTTATTAAATTCTATCACATAACGTCAAACTCGAAAATGGATTTTAATTGTCCTTTCTTTCGAGACTTTTCTTCTTCTCCCTTTATTTTAAACCTGTTCTGATTAAGAATATATATTAAAAAATCTAGTTATCGCCTTGTGGTGGTTAATGCACACCTCCTTGCAGGAACTTGCCCATCCCTACTTATAACTTACCTTTGGATATTTGCAACATATAGTTCTTATCCCACCCGACTGGATGAAATATACATCCTTAATTGGCAATCTAGGAAAATTCACCATCATATGGAAGCCTAGGCCCAATAAAGAAGTCAAGTATCATCCAACTTCAAGCCCCTTCTATATGTAGCGATCATAGTCTTCTTGGTCAATGCCTTACGGTGCGGCCTATACCCTATGTGCTAATCGGGTTAGGTGTATAAATTTAACTTTATTTATTGTTCGAACTCATAGTTCCTTGTCCAACTTTTCAAAATACAGTCGCAACTGCTTCTGCAGTCGAAATTTATAGAGTTTGGCATATCACACACACATATAATTAGAGGTAAAAATACAAATACACTCAGTGTATCCTAATTCTTATGATCGACTAAACCAGGCTTTAATGCCAAATGCAACAGTCTGCACCTTAATGGGCCACAATTTCAACTAAACGAAACCTAAGTCCAGGGTACGGATCGTTCGTGTTGGTAACCTGTAGTGAACGTAAATATATTAGAGAGAAAACTTACAGAAGTATAGTAAAATATAATAAAATATAACGACTAAGGCTGCTACCATGGAATCAATATTTTTCCTTAGATATCTAGTTGCCTTGTAAGTGCCAAGCATGAGTGTGAAGACCTCTCCATCTACCATTCTCGTCTTGCACCACTAGCATGTCCCTCTAAATCTATCTTATGAGTTGTAATGAGGTGGATGTGAGAACAATATTCTAGTAACTAGTAAATTTCATACTTTATCCATAACAATAGTTTATTTCGATTGATTTATAATTAAGTGTTATGTCTACTATACATTGGGTTATTCATTTAATACCACCCATGTATACAATATATCCAACATTCTCCAGGGTATAACTTTATATATATATATATATAGGTGTCATGCCACCTAAATGGAAACCCTGGCCACTTAATACTTCTTAAATATGGATGAGGCAGACTTAATGACCATTTAATACCTTAACCCCGAAGCAGGCCCTCTATAATTTTTTTGACAGTCAACAGGCTCTATCTTCAAAGGCTGATGACCCCTACATATGGCATTATAATTTGATTAACTACATTTCTAACATATCTCAAAGACTTATCTACGGGTTAACTAGCCCACTTTAAGTAAACAAAAAATTAATTAGACTTTGATGTCCTTGCTTATCCCATATAGATTCTACACTAGTATGAAGCAAAATCCATTAAGGCGTAATCCAAGTATTTACTATTGGCCACTTGGGACCGTTGGAAGTCAAAGCATATATGCCAACCCTTGGAATGTTGGAAGTCAAAGCATATATGTCAGCCCTACTATTAAATTCCGGTTTATCAACAACACTAAAATAACCCACCGACCCCTACCGTCGAAATCCCATTTAGACTTACTTAGTGTAAGTTAAGGAAAATGCCTAATCTAGTTACTAGTACCTCTGGTTTAAAAATGAAGCAAACCCCATTTCCCAATTGGGCACTGTCATAGGTTATTTAGGACTTCTTAAATAGTGAGGAGGCAGGCCCAGTGATCATTTAATACCTCAATTCATGAAGTAATCCCCTTAACATCCCTAAAGGTACTAAGTCATTTAATACTTCAAATCCGAGGCAAACCTCTGGTATATTTTTCCATGGACCTATACATGTATGTACATTCCCCCTTCAGGTCCTATAGCTGGAGATGTCCCTCATCAGTAGTACATATACATAACAACTTGTAGCCTCTGGGTAAAGGGCAGACTTCTATTGCTTAACTTTATTGACCTCACATCCCAACCCATACTAAACCAAGCTATTTATAATTAAACTAAATATTGGAATATGCCCATTAATTCATGTCCATCATAAACATATTATTGAGGCCATATAATTTCTATTTTGGAAATTATTACACCTCTTAAGCTTACATATTAGTATTCATTTATTTACTTGCGATGAACTTATTCTTATTTTATATGCCTATTTTCTTTATTATGTATTTCCATTTATGTCACGTAAATGCCATTTATTTCTTTACTTCCAATTTATTGTCCTTTATAAATGATCATTATTATTCAAATTGGACAATCATTAATGACATTTATTTGTTACAAATCTAATTTATTATGCCCATTCCATTTTCTCCGTAAATATCATGTTTAATTCTATAATTACTCCCATTAAATGCACGTATGTCCCTATCTTATTTTTATAACTTCATATTAACTGTGCATTTAGTACCTATCAATATTACAATTATTATTCATTAATATTGGAATTATTACTCCTTTTTCATTGCAACATCCTAACCCTTTGATTTACTATGTAATTAATATTTAAGTGTTTTAATTGTAATTAATACATGTACCGACGAACATTTATTTATTATGCATTATCCTTTACCTTATATGTATATATATTTTTAATTAGTAAACACTACTATATATATGTGTGTGTATTTAACTCTATAGTATCTACCTTAAGGAATCTCAAAATATACAATTATGTGTAAATTCTACAAAGAATGTTTATTTTAGCATTTTAATATGTTGGAGCCATCCTTCCCAAAAAAGGAAACTATTGTTGTTATAACTATCCATAAATTTCCTAAAAGTGGGACCTTTGCTCTAATTGAAATTACAAGGAATTTCCTCTTTTCATTTTCCTCCGGTTGAAATTACAAGGAATTTCCTCTTTTCATTTCAATTGAAATAGACAATGCAAGCTATGAAGAAGGACATATGTACTTTACAAATCTCTTTTATTTAGGCATATTCCTTATTATTCTAAGCGACACACTTTTTATATATAGTTATGAAGTTAAATAGTCTATGGAAATTTACATGGAAATTGATACAACTAAATTGTACATTTAATGCTCCCAATAAATTTAAACATAGAAATTTACATTCCAAGTCAAACTAAGGCATCCTGATGAATGTTAAACAATTTGCAACCCAATTAACATAAACCTAGAATAAAATTTACAATCTAATCAACACCGTACTTTCCAATTTTTAGGGATTAATTTCCAAAAATTTCTAGATTATAGTGTACATGTCATTACTTCACAATTACATAACTTACAAAACATACAGATGAGATTTCAATTAAAATGTTCATTTTAAGCCTGTAATTCAATAGATCTTGTAGGCATAATAATTAAATAAAATTCAAAGATATGAATTATAGTATTAATCATAAATCGTATAATTTTCCACTCACCTTTCTAGCTTTCCAAATCTCCAAATTCTAATTCCTTCCTTTAATTGACTACCTTTTCCTTTCTAACCCAAAAATATGAATAAAAGATATATACATACCGATTAAATTTACAGATCTGAGAGGAGATTTGAGTTAAGTGGAATTTAGATTTATAACTATAGAATTTACCTTTATCGTAGAATTGATTCACCCCTTCTCATTTTCTCTTTTATTTTTTGTCCTACTCCAATATAAATATAGTATTATTTTTTTAATTTCTAGAAAAGTGGAGAAGGAAAAATGATATAACTCTGATGCTCTATTCAAAAAATATGAGAAGAAAGGTGAAGGGCTATGCCTATTCTTGTAGGCTCTCGAATCAATTCTATGCATTAGTTTAATATTTTTTAAATCCAGGCCATTGGACCAAGTTTGAACACTCATCGCCACAACATGAACCGGTCGACCACTAGTGGTTGACCAGCCCAATGAGGTTATTGATTGATCGTGGTCTAGGATTATTATTACTATTTATTTCCTCATTTGAGTTCCTTTTTAATTATTCTCGATCTATAAACTTCAAATGCTGATAACTTCTTCGTTGAACTCCAACATCAAAACTTTATATATGAAAATTGCTCAGAAAATCACCAAGAACGTAATGGTGCAAGTTTCGTAGCCATGTTTTCACATTTTCTCAAATTTCAATTTTAAGATATTATAATTATTTATTAATTCTTATTAATTTATTATTATTTATTTTATGATGTGTTACAGCCCACACGGATTAAGATTGTGCCTAAATCTTACGAATGTGGTTATCTTGGACTACGATTGTGAGTCTCTATCCTTACGAAATGACATGTATTTGAGCATTATGAAACCGAGATCGATTGAGTCTTTGACCAACGATTAGGCCATTTGATTTATCATATATTGAGCACACCTGAATGATGTGAGAATTGTTTGATGGATGTTATGTTTTACTATGATGTTTATAGCTCTGGGGTGTCACACGATGTAGGTATTACCGACTTGCATACCTTGACTCTAGATATTGTATTTAGATTTATAGTACATGCATATGATGATGGTGATAATAAATTAGAATATATAGATTGTCATGTGCTAACTCTTTGGATGCAAGGATGAGTCGGGTATGATTTTACATAACCTATGTCCTTATTATTGACAATCTTTATGGCATTTTGAGATGATGTCTTTCTGATACCAAACTATTGTCTGACCCTAGATTTTATGTTTTTCTTCTTATTATCATGGGTACTCTTAAATGAGTAGAGTAGAGATAACATGTTTGGATACTGCATAGAGTTGTACGAAGTACAAGCAAGAGGCTGTGTTTTCATAAACCTATATTTTAGAGCTTACTATAGCTTATATTCCATTGTGCAATACTGTGGAGATACGTCAGTACTTTTATTATTTGAGAGATTGTTTTAAGGTTTATTTGGAGATTTGGGATGTATACTCTAGTATTTTTTATTTTTGCATAATCTGTGCGCTATTGCGCCCTGATGCTTTTATTTATGGTTCATTTGATTATATTGTTGTCTTGCCTATTTTACGTATATTTTATTATTATATTTTATCTATGCGTTGGAAGATATTCTATAGGTTAAGTGATTGCAAGTCTTGTTACATACACCCTTGATTATCATCCTACATCAGTTGGGTACCATGTCAGTGCACTCAACGAGTCTTATTGGGTAACGAAGGTGTAGGGTAGCCATCACATTTGGTATTAAAGCTTAGGTTGCATAGTTGACCTAAGTTGATACTTAGATCCGTTCAAGATGAGGATGAGCTATCACCTTAGGATGGGTCAGACAATATATGAGAGAGCATACTTGTTATATTTTGGTTTTTGAAACCATATAGTGGTATATAATATAAGTCACATTGCATTCATGGACACCACAAATTCCTTTTTGAGAGACCAATCATTCTTATTACAACTTATAAGAATGAGCTGGAAAATGAGGAATGCTACTGAGGCTTCTACTTCTGGCATGGAATAGGAAGCAGGCAACGGGGCACCTGTGAACCCCAATATGTAGGCTATGTTCAATAATATGATGAGCAATATGATGCCCAAGGAGTTGCTCCAACTATGGCTATTGGTGGTTGTGTCCAGTGCAATCATCGAGGGCGACTTTGTGAAGTTAAACAATATTAGCCATGGAAGTGTAGGATTGGTTGGACACCTAGGAACGCATCTTTGAGCAAATGGAGATAGATTATGCTATGAAGAAAAAGTCGATGAAACTGCAATAACTCCATGTTTTTTGCTGGACCTCTGGATAACTTCAAGGGTGAGCAATATGATGATGAAATTCCATCAAGATTGCTACCCCTAAGGAGTAGATTACTTGGGTGTATTATAAGATGAGGTTCAAGGAGAGGTATATACTGGTCGTTTAGAAGTCGATGTTATTATATAAATTTGCTGATTTGAGGCAGGGATATATGACTGTCATATAGTATGTGGCCACATCTGATTTATTGTCAAATTATAGGCTATCTTTTATTGATACTCCACTTAAAACAATGAGAAGTTTGTTATGAAATTTTATGATTTTCTCATAGAAAAGGTAGGAAATAATGTTGAGTTCTTTGAGAAGATAGTGAGGAAGGCTCTTTGACATATGAGTCTATATCAAAAGTCTAGGCTGATTGTTGATAGGAAGGACGAGTCAAAGCATAAGCAGATAAGGAAAGAAAGAAGAAGTAGAACAACAAAAACAAGAGAAAATTGCTTCAGAATAAGGGTGGCTATAGAAAGGGAATTTGAAGCCTACTTGTTATAACTGTAGGGAGAAGGGCCATCATATCAAGGACTGTAAGCTGAAAGAATGAAGGGTTACAACCGTAATAAGTATGTACATAATAAGAAGGATCATCTAGAGTTATTGAGGTAGAAGAAAATAGTAAAGGTATATGCTATTAATGATGTTTCGACTTCGTCGAGTGCTCCACCAGTGGAGGAGAAAGGGAAGAGCATAGTTATTTAGGGTATGATTTCTATTTCTAATATATCTGCACGTGTTTTATTCGATATTGGAGCTTCAGAGTCCTTTATATCTAATGATTTGGTAGATTGATTGGGATTGAGACATGAGATAGTTTATCTAATTTTTATTGCTATAAACACCGTTGGAGGATCAAGAAGCCTTTGTAGGGTCTGTCGAGACTTATCCTTATCGAGTCATGGATGTTTATTTATTTTTGATTGTTATCTAGGCTTTATGGGGTTAGGTATTATTCAAGGATGGACTGGCTATAGACATATAAAGTAGTGGAGGATTGTAAGAGGCTGTTGGTGATAATAGAGATGGACGATGGGTGAAGATTGAAGTTTGGTTGCCTACTTGACGATGAGGTGATAGTTAATTTTCTGAATTTGCTAAAGATCCTGTATAATGAGATGTAATTTGTACCATAACCAGCAAGTATATAGATATATTTATGGAGGTGACCATATTAAATCCATAGGGAGATCGAATTCTATATAAATTTGGTGGAGGAAGTTTAGTCAACTATTTTTCCTTTGAGGCATATAGAGCCCAAAGAGCAGGAGGAACTAGAGGTGCAAGTGACTAACCTTTTGAAATAAGGGTTCGTTAGATGGAGTATATCGGAGTGGGGTGCACCTACAATATTCACCACCAAGGTAGATGACTCTTCGAGCTTGTGGAATGATTACCATGAGCCGAATAAGGTGAAGAGGAAGACAAGTATCTATTCCCGTGGATTGATGACTTGTTCGATCATCTCCATGGTGTTAGGGTATTTTCTCAATTAGGTCTTGCTAAGGGATTTTACCAACTAAAAATGGAAAGGTAAAGTGAGCTTATTACAACATTTCGTATGCCATTTGGATTATGAGCAGTTAATTATGCCATTTGGGATAACCAATGAGTTAGCATACTTTGTTGATCTCATGAACCATGTCTTTCGAGATGAGCTAAAAAAGTTTATGCTTATGTTCATGGAAGATATCCTTGTCTATTTGATGGTGGAGGAGGTACACAAGGAGCACTTGAGGGTTATGTTGGAGGTGTTGAGGAAGCACCGGCTGAAGGTGAAGATTTGAAGTGTCACTTCTGAAGGAGGAAAGTGCAATTTTTGGGTCACATTGTATTTGAGCAGGGAATTTTGCAGACCCTACAAAAGTTGTAGTAGTCTAGGATTGGGATAGACCCAAGAATGTTATAGAAATGAGGTGTATGCTTGGACTGACAAGATACCATAGACGTTTCATTAAGGACTTCGCGATGGTAGCTGCACCACTAACCTATTTGACGAAGAAGAATTAGAATTTTGTTTGGGATGCGAGGTGTGAGCATGCGTTCGTGAGTCTGGCGGAGAGGTTAAGAGTGCACCGGTGTTAGTCATTCTGATTGTTGGTCATTCTGAGTGGAAATGAAGAGTTGACGGTATAGACAAATGCTTATGGTACTGGATAAGACAAACCGCACGAGAGGAATTATCCAACACATGATCTAGATTTAGTAGTGATAATATTCGCTTTAAAGATATAGGGGCATCATTTCCTTGGAGAGAGGTTTGAGTTATTAAAAGACCATAAATCGTTACAGATCTTTCCTCCCATGTCTTTGAAATTTCTTATATGCCTGGTAAAGGAAATATGATCATTGATGCTCTAAGTAGAAGATATATCAGTTTGGGAGTGATGTTTCTAGAGTCGAAGCACCTTTAATTTATTACTATTTATGAATTCAGATCTTGATGTGAGCTAGAGTTGGATAAGCTGGCCAGTTTTACAGTCTATCAGAAAAACTTAGATTGAGAGGTTCCATACTAGTTAAAGGCGAGAGACTAGTGAAGATCATGTCTAAGAGAAATAAAAGAGTAGAGTTTGATGAGATGAAGCAATACGTGCTCTACCATGATGGTTTGGTCCATAAAATGAGTGATTTTTTATGCTAGATGTCAATGGGTCGAGGGAAGAGGCACTATGAGAGTGCAACTGTTAAAGATTTACTATACATCCTGATGGCAATAAAATGTACCATGATATGAGATAGGCATTCTATTTGGAAGGGATGAATAAGGACATTGGGGCACTCATCTTGAGATGTATGAACTATTGGCTAGGGAAGTCTAAATAGAAGAAACCAAGTGACTTGCCATAACCTCATAAGATTGCAGAATGGAAGTGGGAGTAGATATTGAAGGTTTCATTGATGGATTGCGGAGGACTAGAGGATGGTATGCTAACATCTATGTCATAGTCAATAGATTGATGAAAAGTTACAGATTTATACCTATGAAGTCTAGTAGAACAATGTCTAGAATGGTCGAATTATATATATAGTAGATTATGCGATTCCATAGTCTGTTAAAGAGCATTGTAAGTGACCTAGACCTGTTGTTCACTAGTGGGTTTTGAAAGAGCTTACAAGAGGAATTGAGGATATAACTACATCTGAGTACAACTTATCATCCACAAACTAACAGGCAGATTAAGACACTGCATCGTATCTTAGAGAATCTCTTGCGATCTTGCATTCTCAACTTTGGAGGCTCGTGGGATAATCGCTTGCATTTAGTAAAGTTCACATACAATATTGTTCAGTCCAGCAATGATATATCACCATTCGAGACATTGTGTGGCCGACTGTGCAACACTCCATCATGTTGTTGAGAAGCATACGAGAAACTGATACTAGGGCTAGATATGATTAGAGAGGCATCGATGAAGATTAGGATCATTCGATAATGGACGAAAGCTGCTTAGGATAGGCAGAAGAGCTATGCTAGTAAGAGGAGACACGATATAGAGTTCTATGTCGGTGATATGGTGTTTGTCAAGGTCTCTCTATTGAAGGATGTTGTTCAATTCGGTACTAAGGGGAAGATGGCACTGAGATTTGGAGGTCCTTCTCTGATACTTGAGAGGATTGGAAACCTTGCCTATAGAGTCAACTTACCCAAAAGATGGTGAGTGTGCAAAATGTATTCAACATTTCTCAGTTGTGGAAGTTTGCATACAGCTCAAGCATAGCTATTTCACCAGATTAGTTAGATAAATAACGAGTTTAAACCAAAAGCTTCGAGACCTCATAGGCCAATTTGTATCATTAGATGTGATATAAAGCAGCTTAGGAGGAAGACTGTAATGACCCTCCTTTTCGACCCTCAAAAGCCTACACTCAATACATCAACGGTATTCAAATGTTGAGCATCCAAGTGCGAAAAGGCTGATCATTTAGGTAAAAAGAAAACGAACAGGGAAAACATAATCTCACAGTGGAACAACAACACAAGTATAACAAAGGCAGTAAAAGTTGTCACTCTAACATACATGGTATATCAAAGTTCAAATCAAACCTCATCAGCCTGGACAGTTATAACTTCTCGACCTTACAATTTCCAGCGGCTATATATAACAATACAGGGGAAAATTAAAATACTACGGCAGATGAACATCCAGCTCTACTCCATAAGCTCTGTGTCCCACCAATGACAACTTGGAAAAATACTTGGCATGACTTAGGTATTATAATAAAATAACACCCGGATTAGTCTAGAGAAAACCAGTGTGAGAGAAATCAAGAAATATGGTGAATATATAATAATTTGTGAGACACGCTGCTAAACACGAAATGGGTTTTACATTATAAGAGTAACTTCTATACATGAAAGAATGGAAACAAATTAGAAAAAAATCCAAACTTGCAAGAATGGGCACAAACAAGATTAATATCCATACTTAAAGAATGGATACAAATAATTAAACATCGAGAAGAGCTCCAGGAACTTCTTGATGCAATTACAAAATCACTATAAAGATTTGAATCAAACAAAGGAAATGAAGTTTTCCAACAATGTAGGAGGGTGCACCCTTTACCAAAAGTACACCTCTAGAAAATATACTTAAGAATTACGATGGCTCTAATACATGTCCAAGCCGGACCCTACTAACCTTACCGAGAATATGAGTATTTCACATCTCCGCATGCAAACTACCAAATCCAATCTGAAGTAGATATAAAGATACCATAATGAGAGAAACCCCGCATAGCTTGGCTTCCACTCACTCTATGGTGTTAGTTATTTCCAACAAAGGATACCAGCACTCAAAATGAGCAACAAATCGTCTTAGAATAACGAAAGACAAAAGACAGCAGAACCGATAGTCAATATATCAACTATTGGAAATAATCAAAATGATTGTATATGGAAATTAAATTTCTTATCCTTAACACCATTCGCCAATTTCAAACATATACTACCCTCGATTAAAAATGAATCCGAGTAAGTAAAGGTAGTGTTACCTCTAAGCCTTACCTTGACATACATTTTTTTAACCTTTGAGATGGAGACGAGTTTCAATACCTCGATGTTTAATGCCAAGTATAGGACCAAATCCCCTCCATTAAGCGATATCTTTTACGACAATTAAATTTCCTATCTTTTCCATAACCAAATCAAAATTTTAAACTTTTTAAAACCAAATTTGTGCTCGGATTACACATCATAAATATTAATTTGAAATGGCATTATTAAAAATGATTAGTTAACTTTTAAACGTAAATAACTACTTCATACCCCATTATTTAAAATGATATATTTATTTTAAAAATCACTATTAAAATGATTAATTAACTTTAAACATCATTAATAAAATGATTAATTAACCTTAAACACCATTATTAAAATGATTAGTTAATTTTAAACATCTTTTATATTAGTTAATTAATCAACTTTAAACATTATTAATAAATTTATTAATTAACTTCATTATAATTATATCGTAATTAAAAATATTTTTAGACCTTAAATTCTTTTCAAATGCTTATAAAATCCTTAGAACCCATTTGAAAAGAATATACCAAATATTTAAGGAAATAACCTTTATAAATTTAAACGGTGTTAAAACCATCTATTATCCCAAAAAATAATATATCAAATTTATTATGGTTTTATAGATTTAAAACAACATTAACTATCCCAAAAGATAATTAACCAAATTTAAAATCTTTGTATAAATTTAAGACAACATTAATCACCCCGAAAGATAATTAATCAAATTTATAGTCTTTTTATAAATTTAAAACAACATTAATTATCTGGAAAGATAATTAAGCAAATTTATAATCTTCCTATAAATATAAAACTACAATAATTATCCTAAAAGATAATTAATTTAATTTAAAACTCCTTTTTTAAATTTTGAACAACTCCTGTCGTTTATTTCTAAAATTTTCAGAAATACTTGAAAATATAGTTCAAACAACTTTCAACGTGCAAAATATGATCAAAAATTTAGTTTGTAAAAAATATCGGCACAAGTTCAACACATACAAGGGTTTAAGGAGATGATATTTCATAAGTGTGGTATAGCGATAACCGCTATAATGACACTCACACATGTCAAACAACATGTCACAAATATTTTAAACGAACTCAATATAAGCAACATAAGAATATAAATAAATCAATACTAGTGAGAAACTCCTTAGGGTCTCTCTTCAAAAGTCCCATGTAAGTCACACATATGAATGTGTATTTCTAAGTGTTCCATAGCGGCCTATTCATTACGTACCCTTCGAATTTCCTCTAATTTTTTGTGACGACCCACTTTTTCTCCACTTAAAGTAGCATCATCTTGAAGAAATAAAGGGATAGAGAAGAGAAAGATAGAGAAGAAAGAAGAACAACATTAGAATCTCAACAGCGGAATGAATAAATTATATTAATAACATAAGTATTACATAGTATCATATATATCAGAGTTACACATATTATACATCACATACTAGACAGTTATAAACACCTTTCTAGTTATTACAACTCAGTACAATCAGAGATACTAATCACAGCTGAACACTATAAATATCTACAACGCTGAAGCCGCCTGCTCCATTGCTCCTTCAAAATTCGTCAAAGCTAACATGAATCCCTTGGCTACTCGTAAAAATTTGAGTACCCAAGATTTTAAGAAAAACAGAATAAACTCCGGGTCAAACATGGGTCTGGTGTGAGTAACATGTTAAAGTTGCTTAACTTTGAAAAACCATTGAAACAAAAGGTATCACGTAAGACTCCCCACACATAAACATGGGTAAGTTTTTACCTTATGCTAACCAAAACATTTGATAGGAAATCCGGTGATATTATAATAGGCTTTAGAGTTTTCAAGTAAATAGAAAATAGCCGAAATTGTTACATTCATTAAATTCCAGCTACTAGCCACAAAAGTGGGTAATACAATCAAAACCGTATGGACACGTAGGAAAAATGGATTTCCATCAATGGTAGGGCTACTGGGGTACCGCCCGTCACAATACGGGGCCTAGATCACCGTACCGAGGATTACTCCCAATCCCCTGCAACACAAAGCCGGAACCATCCCTTACTGGACAGTTCCGAACAAGACAACCTCGGTAGTTGTCGCGAATCAACCGCCCCACAGAGCCGAATAAAAAGGGACTTCTAGACAGGGGAAAATCTTGTCCTACTTGGGCATGACCCACTTAGCCTAACTACACCTCCCCTGTTTTTGACATTCCCAGTTGAAGAGACTTGAGGCTACGATTACCTTTATCAGAACACATCACTTAGAATGCTCATCGTCCACCTGACGATGTTCTGAAAGCATTCAATCCATGCAAGTTCGTTCCGGGTTCGAACGAAACCGAAGGCATTATCTCGTTACACTCATTTTAGAATCACCCTCAGAGTTAACGATGACAACCCTTGCACTCTGAATCTTCATCTTCCCTTCATATTCACGACCTATCGTTAATTTGGATCGATGTGGTTTTCGGATATCCAAATCTGGAAACCCGATCTCGGTCTCATCGAAATCCAAAACGCCATCTTTTAGGTCCAAGTTGTTTTAAAGTTAAAACAATTCAATTCTATTATCTATATACATACAGATACATAATTCACAATATCACAATAGATAATCCATATTATCATTACAAATAGATAATTTCACATTATCATCACAACAGATAATCCGAATTATCATCACACTTCAAACAAAGCATCCATATCACACACCATTACTTATCTCATATATGAGATCTCAAACCATTCAAGGCAACCAATATCGTCCATCCATACATAAGCAAGGATTAATTAATCACACCATAATTAATTTAAAACGAATTAAATTAATTACTTCATCTCTAATTAATTTAAAATGAATTAAATTAATTATTTTTCCTCTAATTAATTTAAAGTAAATTAAGTTAATTACTTTCATCATTATAAACTTGCTTACATCACCATTAATTAATTATAAATCAATTAATTAATTATCCTCTAATTATCCACCTTAATTAATCATTCCTAATTAATTGTCCTTTAATTACATTCAAGTAATTATCCTTTAATTAATTTCACAAATTAATTATTCTTAATCAAATACAGTAATTAATCCTTTAATTATTCCATTAATTAATTAATTAATTACATTAATCCTTAATTAATTACAATTAATTAATTACTTCATAATCACTTATTATTGATTGATTAATTTTAATTAATCAACCCTTAATTACATCATTAATTATATTAATTAATGATCCCTAATTACTTCTTAATTAATTATTAACCATAATTATTAATCACACTTGATTAATCACAAACAGTAATTAACTACCCTTAATTACTTTATTAAATAAATTAATTACTCCTTAAGTAATTACATTTAATAATTAATCTTTAATAAATTATATTTATTAATCATCCTTGATTAATCCAATTCAGTGATTAATTACCCATAATTAATTACATCACTTAGTTATCTTTAAACAACTTAATTCATCAATTCTTAAATTAATTACACTAAGTAATTAATTATTAATTACTTTCATTAAGTAACTATCCTTTGTATTAATTACACAAAGTAATTAAACCCAAATCACTTTCAATCTTCAATTAAGTACATCCTGTAATTACCATCACTAATTACTTCACTAAGTAATTATACTTTATTAATTACACTAAGTAACTATGCTTAACCAATCATCCAATGATTATTTAAATTAATTAAACCTAATTAATTAACTTAAACTAATCACATAAATTTAATTAAATACCTTGAGTAATTAATTTCTCTAATTACTTTCATTAAGTAATTATACAAAAACAATTTCCATAAATGATTATCTTTAATTAATTATTAAAATTAACCACATTAATTAATTATTTAATAATCCCTAGTTAATGATCTTCATTAACTGTTATTAATTCTTTAATTATTTACCTTAAGTAATTAAACTTAGATTAATCATTATTAATTACAAATTAATTAATCTTTATTAACCAATTAATTAATCTCTAATTATTTAATTAATTAAGTGCTTAACTGTAACTTAATTAATCTTCAATTACTTGATTAATTAATTTCTAATCATTAATTAAAAATTTAATCTTATCTAATTAATGATTCTTAATTACAAATTAATTATTCCTTAATTAATTAACTTAAACCTTAATTAATTAATTTTAAACCCATTATTACTTAATTAATCCAAATCATTAATTAATTAAATCAATTAATTATCCATTTTAATTACCTTAATAATTTAATTATTCTAAATTATCAAATATTAATAAACTTTAAAATAAAACATTTCTCTTATTAATGATTAAATTATCATTAACAAATCATTTGAAAACATTTAATTTCAAATTTACTTTTAAATTTCATTTTAAATTTAAGATTTAAAATGAATATAAATTTAACCTTAGCAAAGTTTAAAACCATTTGAAAACCTTTAAAACCTCATGCTAAGGAAATACTTATCTTATAAAGAAACTTAAAAGAATTTAAACCAAATTTACTTTTAAATTCTTACCATTTAAAATACACTTTAAACATTCAAAGTTGTTCAAAACAATTTGAATTTTACAAAAAACTTTCTTTTAATTCAAAACAAAGATTCAAACTAAATTTAAATCCACATTTAAACTTAGACTTAAAACTTTGTTTAAACTTTACTTTCAAATTTTAAAATTAATTTAAAAATTTAAAGTTTTCATTAAAACCTGAAATCTACAAATGACTCGAGCCACCCTTTAAAATGCTTCGAGTAACACCTCACATTACTTCGAGCAAAACATCAAATTACTCGAGTAAAACTCGAGTACACAATCCCCTCAACCAAAACATCACCAGAAACAAACAGTGCACCGTACACATGCACGGCGGCGTTGATCGACTAAGATCATCGCCGATGATCTCCTCAAGTCGTCAATCACCCTTGCACGCAAACACGATCATCAGATCGTTCTCCCAATCTCAAAATTGAATTTAAGATCTCAAACCAAACCTGGAACTAAAACTGGAACCACCACACCCAAAACCTGGAAACGCCACGTCCTCGAAACTCCGACCACCTGAGTGTCAGCACCTCCGGCCAAGCCTTCGTCAACGTCCAAGCTTCCATTACCCAAAATCCCGTTGAACTCAATCAACTCTAAATGCCATGGTGATCAATTTACCAAGCCTAGCTAAAACTAGGGTTACAAATCCAAATCGACTACTGCTAACTCCAAAAATTGATCTGGTCTTCTTCCTAACAATTTTACCTAAATCTCTGATCATCCCACTACCATCACTGAAGAATACAACATTCCAAACCACTGAGATCACCAGAGTTACCCAATTTACCATCTGCTGTTCGCAAACTCAAATCTCAACTAAAAATTATGATTTTAGTTTTAAAAATCAAGTTTTCGTTTAGGGATTTGATTTATAACCCTGAACTAAAGAATTATTAAGTTTGGGTTTTGACTTATATTAAATTTGCTCAGTCATTTTGATTTCCAGATAATTTCCAAAGACATTTCACTATTATTTTAACTTAAGTAAAATTTAAATCTAAAGCTTGTGATGGAACAAACAAGTTTCATTTAAATCTTAAGTTTAACCAGAGTCAAAATCAAGAGGTTTTGAATTTAAATCAAAACTTGAATTCTAGGAACTATAAACAGAGAGTACTCTGATAAGACACACATGCATACCATACATTTATATGTACTCGGCAGAATTGCATATATACACACACTACATACTTATTCAAAGATGAACATGCAATAGATTTATATACTTAAACATTTAAAAGTGATGTAACTCACAGATTTTGGAATGAAGACAAAGCTTCCATTTTTGAAAAGCTTTAGATACTTTTTAAACTGAATCGCCCTTTGCATTAAACTTGAGTTGCTGAAATGCTTTTGCTCCTTGATTTACAAACTACATGATGCTTCCAGATTGAAAAGAAAATGCAGGCTTGATTTAAAACTGCAGTTGCATGTAGGCTTGAGCAGATTGAAGAAGAAAAATGCAGGCTTGTTTTTGTTTGATTCCAGGTTGTTGAAGAATGGTTACCGTTATCCCAACTTTTGGCAAAGTTGAGATATCCAAAATTTACTAAAAATCAATGATTACTATTCATGAATATCAACCATGCATTGCAGGATAACCATGGATATCGATGAATTTTGTCCGAGTCCAAAACGGGCCACAATTGATAAGACACGACGAGAAAGATCATAGAAGCCTGCATCTCAAATTTCAAGTCAATCCGAGGTGGTATGCTCAAGTTATGGTGGATTCAAGTTAAGAGGAATGGGCATTGTCAGGTTCGAACCCATTACCTTTCCTATGTTCGAACCCATCCCCCTTTGACCAAGCTCGAAACCAAGAAATGAGGCCGCGCCTCGAATCCATAAGCCTATGCCCCAGTTCGAATCGATGGTGTTCGAACCCATCATTTCGAACCCATCTAGTTCGAAACCACCTGCTTTCGAACCAACAAGCGCTGCCACGCCACACCCGAAACCCTCGGCCTCGACTCCACTTCGAACCCAACTACTTCGAACCCATCACAGAGCCCTGCTTCGAACCCTTCCGTGAGCCATGCCTCGAACCCATCCATCTTCGAACCCATCCTGTGTAGCTCCATTCGAACCCACTGGGTCAATCCACGTGTCTCCCATCAGTTCGAAATCACCAAGATACACGGAGTCGAAGCGGTCAACACGGAGAGAAGTCCGGATCGATTCGAAACTTGCGCTCCACGTCACCACGAAGTCGCGTGCTATGATGGTTTCGAACCTATCGGTTCGAACGCAATGGGTTCGAATAAAACAGCTATCTCGTGAAGTCAATTTCGAACCCTTTATATCTCCCAACCTGCTGATCCAAATGCCATGAAATTTTCACAGATGCTTGCATATATGATGAAGAATGTCCACGCCAAATTTCACCTCGATTGGATGAATTCTTGATCGGTTCGAATGGAGTTCGAACCGATGCCGAAGTGGGCCCAAACTTCCTGAGACCGTACGTGTGGGCCCCCTCACGTGCCAGAAGAGGTCTCCCGAGTTTTCAGCGAGATACCAGCAGCCTACGCCTATAAATAGACTCCCAGGTCATTCAGAAGAGGGGCTGGATTCTCTTTGGCAAGATCAAGACTCTGAAGCTCCAAGTCTCCACCAAGGCTCTACTTGGCACTCAACAACCACCGTTGTACTCGAATTCCAGAACTATAATTCATTATAACCCGCTGTAATCGATTGTAATCAGCGAAGAACATCAATAAAAGGAAAAACCTTTGAAGTGGACGTAGGCCGGAGATAGCCGAACCACTATAAATCGTGTGTTCTTGTTTACATTTACCATTTTGCTACTTAGATCTGTGATTTGTGTTTGGATATCGTTAATTTATATTCCAACACTGGTGCTTTCACATTCATCGGGGTTTGTGACCAATTTTGGCGCGAACAGTTACAGATTTGCTTTGAACTTGAAAATGGTTTGCATGATTTTGATCTTCATTTTGAAAGTGGATAACACGCTTATTAATTTTGATCTCAGGTTTGAATAAAAGCGCAAGCCTTTGAATTGAAAATGTACAGGATTAAAACATGCAGGCTTTTGATTTATATTTGGTTTGAGGAGAAATTTTCATATTTTTGATTTGAACATGATTTTGGTTTTGAGGAGTTTGGTTACTGATTTGTTTTGAATTTTGATCGAGCTGAAGTTTTCTTAGCTTTTGAAAATGAAGATTAAAAAAGAAATGAGAAGGAGGAAAAACATGTTTTTATAAGTTAGGATGATTTATTTTAAAATAAATGAAAATTTTTTAAAAATGTCACTTGTCTAATCTATTTACATTTGCTTAACACATGTTATTATGAGGCCTTAGTATAATTACACTTGTCCATTAAGTAATTTTTCTTATTTTTATTTATTTTAAAAGTAAATAAAAGCCTTTTTCTTTATTTATTAAATACTTATATATATATATATATTATTTTAAAGAAACAAAACTAATTATGCTAATAAATAAAATCTTATTCAAATATCTTTTAAAACCCAAATATTTTTAAAATGTTTATTCTTTTGAATTTCAACTAATTCAAATTCAAATTCAAATCCAAATTAAATTTAAAAATCGAATTTTAAAAAAATCAAGTTATATATATATAACAACATATCAAATTTAAACACTTCTATTTATTTTAAAATCTATTTATACATTTATTAATATTATTTGGAAATAACACATTTATCAAATTTAAATAATTTATAAAAGAGATTATAAATTACTTATTACTTTTCTTTCTTAAATGAATTAATGTTTTATATGTAAATTGTATTTTAAACTTCTATATATTTCCAAATCATATTTATTAAGCAATATTTAAAAATAAAATAAAATAAACCTTTTATTTAATTTAAACTTAAGTAAGATATAATTTTTAAACAATTATTCATTTATTTTAAGTATTTAAAACCATATGGTTATTTATTTATATAGCTTCGAAAAGTCATATATTAAATTAAATCATAATTTCCAAATTATCAAAATGTATATTAGAATTTAAAAACAAGATTTTATTTATTTATTAAATTTCAAATCAAAGCTTATCTATTTACAATATATATATATTATAAATAGAAAACATTTTATCAACTTTTTAAAAGATAAAATTCACCAATTAAATTTATTAAAAGAAGATTATTAAATTGATTCAAAGATTATCAAATCAATTAAATTATTAACACAGATTATTAAATTATATTGCCCAAAATTCTGAGTCATCACATTCCTCCTCCCCCCCACCCCTTAAAAGGATTTCGTCCCCGAAATTTGAAAGCAAAGCTAATTTAATAATCTATCTAAGATTTTAATTTTAAACCACAAGCATATATTATCAACCATATGCTAACAACCACAGCAACCAAATCACTCAATCAAACCAATCTAACTATCCAAACAAAATTCTAGATAAAACTTCCTAGAGTTTCCCAGGAATAAAACCGGAATACTCGCTCTACAGAATCTAAACTAGCTATACTACTAAGCTACAGAGCTCCTACTCATCTAGATCTCCAAAACTAAACTGGAAATCAGACCACACTCAAGTCTGACTCAACAATCAAATCTTCCTGAACTACCGGTTCCACAACCAGAGATAAATCAAACTCGTACTCCCTCAGAGATACGTGAAACACGTTGAATCCCATTTATCCAAACTGGTAACTCAACTCTTGAAAACCAAGGCACTTATCCTCACAAGAATACAGAAAAATCCAATACCTCGGAGCTAGCTTTCCATTCTTACTAAATCTTATAGCTCCTTTGATCGGAGAAAACTTATCCAAAATCAAATCTCTGACTCCGGAATCCAAATTCCTCCGTCTCTTATTCTCAAAACTCTTTCGACGATCCTGGGCTTTCTTCATCCTTTCTGATCAGCTTAACCTTCGTTGATGCCTCTAGAAACAATTTGGACCAAAAACAACCCAACAAAATGATCCTCTCACGATCAACCAAGATCAAGAACACAAACTCTACTCTACAATCCTCAAAAGACTGCACTTACTCTCTTATCTGAAAAAGATAAAACAGGTGCACTCCCAAACTAGCTTTCGCTGCACAGCTCTGATCTGGAATAAATGAAAATGCTGAAGATGAACACGAGCACAAACTGGACAACACACCCCAGAAATATGGTTCAGTAGGTCCATAAAAGAAAAACTCAGAAGTTTCACCAAAACCTGAGCTGCTTCACCAAACCCTCTCTAGGAACCATCCTTCAACTAAGCTGGACCACCGGTATCACTCCTGAAATCCTAGTCGATAAGAAAACTCAATCTCCAAATGCGGACAAACCTCTAGCTTTCCTGAAGACATCCGAAAAAAACTCTAACAAACCAAGAGAACACTCAACTATCGCAAGTCACTTTGGCGATCAACCCAGCCTAATTCCAAAGAAAATTGTTCTCTCTTTACCAATCAGAACAGCTTATGCTTATCTAGCCAATCCATCGAAGAAATGGATACACTCTGCTGCTTCTGAACTTCACTTCTAGAAATACTGCTAAGCCAAATGACCTTCCTGCTAGCACACATAACACTCCGAGCTGCACTACTGGCCTAGATGCCAAAGTCTTCCCAATCCAAAGCTCTTCGGACCACAAAGCCATATCATCCAATCCCACGCAGATCCTAGAGATGGGAAGACATCTCCTCAAGAAACTCGGGCCTCAAAGCCAAGCACAACACCCTGCTAAACTCAACCACAACACCGAAGCAAACACACTTCCTTAAACTTGTTCCAAAGAAACATCTTCGGAAACAATCCATAGTCACTGCATCTCATCATACAGCTACTACTTCCTGAGGTTGCCAAGATACCATCTCTTGCTTCTGCCTAACCGACAGATCCAAATTCTAACTCATCCAACTTGCACTTCAAAGATGGACTCCGAACCTTAATAGGTTTCCTTTAGAGATTGGTGAAATCCTTACACCACTGCAAAGCTCACTCAAGACGGTATTGGGTCTACTGGCTCGACAGATACACTTCCAACCTCAATCACTCAGACTCCTTGCATTGGTATTCGTGCTACACACACCACTACCCATCTACGTCTAGAACTCATGTTGGAAAACCCGAACAGGTAACCCAACAAACAGGTAGAAATATATTTATATACATATATATATATATTCAAAATTACAAATACGCTCTCTTAAGATGGACACCACTCTAGAGCCTAGGTATTATCTCAACCTATGCTCTGATACCAACTGTGACGACCCGACTTTTTCTCCACTGAAAGTCGCATCATCTTGAAGAAAGAAAGGGATAGAGGAGAGAAAGATAGAGAAGAAAGAAGAACAACATCAGAATCTCAACATCAGAACGAATAAATTATATTAATAACATAACTATTACATAGTATCATATACATCAGAATTACACAAATTATACATCACATACTAGACAATTATGAACACCTGTCTAGTTATTACAACTCAATACAATACAGAGATACTAATCACATCGAAACACTATAAATATCTACAACGCTGAAGCCTCATGCTCCATTGCTCCTCCACAATTCGTCAAAGCTAACCTGAATCCCTTGGCTACTCGTAAAAATTTGAGTACCCAAGAGTTTAAGAAAAACAGAATAAAATCCGGGTCAGACATGGGTCTGGTGTGAGTAATAGGTTAAAGTTACTTAACTTTGAAAAACCTTTGAAACAAATGGTATCACGTAAGACTCCTTACACATAAACATGGGTAAGTCTTTACCTTATGCCAACCAAAACATTTGGTAGGAAATCCGGTGATATTATAACAAGGTCTAGGGTTTCAAGTAAATAGAAAATAGCCGAAATGTTACATTCATTAAATTCCAGCTACTAGCCACAAAAGTGGGTAATACAATCAAAACCGTATGGGCACGTAGGAAAAATGGGTTTCCATCAATGGCAGGGCTACTTGGATACCACCCGTCACAATACGGGGCCTAGATCACCGTACCGAGGATTACTCCCAATCCCTTGCAACACAAAGCCGGAACCATCCCTTACTGGACAGTCCCGAACAAGACAACCTCGGCAGTTGTCACGAATCAATCGCCCCACACAGCCGAATAAAAAGGGACTTCTAGACAGAGGAAAATCTTGTCCTACTTGGGCATGACCCACTTAGCCTAACTGCACCTCCCCTGTTTTTGACATTCCCAGTTGATGAGGCTTGAGGCTACGATTACCTTTATCAGAACACATCACTTAGAATGCTCATCGTCCACCTGACGATGTTCTGAAAGCATTCAATCCATTCAAGTTCGTTCCGGGTTCGAACAAAACCGAAGGCATTATCTCGTTACACTCATTTTAGAATCACCCTCAGAGTTAACGACGATAACCCTTGCACTCTGAATCTTCATCTTCCCTTCAGATTCACGACCTATCGTTAATTTGGATCGATGTGGTTTTCGGATATCCAAATCTGGAAACCCGATCTTGGTCTCATCGAAATCCAAAACGCCATCTTTTAGGTCCAAGTTGTTTTAAAGTTAAAACAATTCAATTCTATTATCTATATACATACAGATAGATAATTCACAATATCACAATAGATAATCCATATTATCATTACAAATAGATAATTTCACATTATCATCACAACAGATAATCCACATTATCATCACACTTCAAACAAAGCATCCATATCACACAGCATTACTTATCTCATATCTGAGATCTCAAACCATTCAAGGCAACCAATATCGTCCATCCATACATAAGCAAGGATTAATTAATCACACCATAATTAATTTAAAATGAATTAAATTAATTACTTCTTCTCTAATTAATTTAAAATGAATTAAATTAATTACTTTATCTCTAATTAATTTAAAATGAATTAAATTAATTACTTTATCTCTAATTAATTTAAAGTAAATTAAATTAATTACTTTCATCATTATAAAGTTACTTACATAACCATTAATTAATTACAAATTAATTAATTAATTATCCTCTAATTATCCACCTTAATTAATCATTCCTGATTAATTATCATTTAATTACATTCAAGTAATTATCCTTTAATTAATTTCACAAATTAATTATTCTTAATCAAATACAGTAATTAATCCTTTAATTATTCCATTAAATAATTAATTACATTAATCCTTAATTAATTACAATTAATTAATTACTTCATAATCACTTATTATTGATTAATTAATTTTAATTAATCAACCCTTAATTACATCATTAATTATATTAATTAATAATCCCTAATTACTTCTTAATTAATTATTAACCACAATTATTAATCACACTTGATTAATCACAAACAGTATTAACTACCCTTAATTACTTTATTAAATAAATTAATTACTCCTTAAGTAATTACATTTAATAATTAATCTTTAATTAATTATATTTATTAATCACCCTTGATTAATCCCATTCAGTAATTAATTACCCATAATTAATTACATCACTTAGTTATCTTTAATTAACTTAATTAATCCATTCTTAAATTAATTACACTAAGTAATTAATTATTAATTAATTTTATTAAGTAATTATCCATTATATTAATTACATAAAGTAACTAAACCCAAATCACTTTCAATCTTCAATTAATTACATCTTGTAATTACCATCACTAATTACTTCACTAAGTAATTATACTTTATTAATTACACTAAGTAATTATGCTTAACCAATCATCCAGTGATTATTTAAATTAATTAAACCAAATTAATTAACTTAAACTAATCACATAAATTTAATTAATTATCTTGAGTAATTAATTCCTCTTATTACTTTCATTAAGTAATTATACTAAAACAATTTCCATAAATGATTGTCTTTAGTTAATTAATATAATTAATTATTAAAATTAATCACATTAATTAATTATTTAATAACCCTAGTTAATGATCTTCATTAACTATTATTAATTCTTTAATTACTTACCTTAAGTAATTAAACTTAGATTAATCATTATTAATTACAAATTAGTTAATCTTTATTAACTAATTAATTAATCTCTAATTATTTAATTAATTAAGTGCTTAACTGTAACTTAATTAATCTTCAATTACTTGATTAATTAATTTCTAATCATTAATTAAAAATTTAATCTTATCTAATTAATGATTCTTAATTACAAATTAATTAGTCCTTAATTAATTGACTTAAACCTTAATTAATTAATTTTAAACCCTTAGTTACTTAATTAATCCAAATCATTAATTAATTAAATCAATTAATTGTCCGTTTTAATTACCTTAATAATTTAATTATTCTAAATTATTAAATCTTAATAAACTTTAAGATAAACATTACTCTTAGTAATGATTAAATTATCATTAACAAATCATTTGAAAACATTTTACTTTCAAATTTACTTTTAGATTTCATTTTAAATTTTAAATTTTAAATGAATATAAATTTAACCTTAGCAAAGTTTTAAACCATTTGAAAACCTTTAAAATCTCATGTTAAGGAAATACTTATCTTATAAAGAAACTTAAAAGAATTTAAACCAAATTTACCTTTAAATTCTTACCATTTAAAATACACTTTAAACAGTCAAAGTTGTTTAAAACAATTTGAACTTTAAAAAAAACTTTCTTTTAATTCAAAACTAAGATTCAACCTAAATTTAAATCCAGATTTAAACTTAGACTTAAAACTGTTTAAACTTTACTTTCAAATTTTAAAATTAATTTAAAATTTTTAAAAACAGACAGGTTTTCATTAAAACCTGAAATCTACAAATGACCCGAGCCACCCTCTAAAATGCTTCGAGTAACACCTCACACTACTTCGAGCAAAACATCAAATTACTCGAGTAAAACTCGAGTACACAATCCCCTCAACCAAAGCATCACCAGAAACAAACAGTGCACCGTGCACATGCACGGTGGCGCTGATCGACTAATATCATCGCCGATGATCTCCTCAAGTCGTCGATCACCCTTGCACGTAAACACGACCATCAGATTGTTATCCCAATCTCAAAATCGAATTTGTGATCTCAAACCAAACCTGGAACCAAAACTGGAACCACCACATCCAAAACCTGGAAATGCCACATCCTCGAAACTCCGACCATCTGAGTGTCAGCACCTCCGGCCAAGCCTTCGTCAACGTCCAAGCTTCCATTACCCAAAATCCCGTTGAACTCGATCAACTCTAAATGCCATGGTGATCAATTTACCAAGTCTAGTTGAAACTAGGGTTACAAATCGAAATCGAATACTGCTAACTCCAAATTGATCTGATCTTCTTCCTAACAATTTTACCTAAATCTCTGATCATCCCACTACCATCACTGAAGAATACAACATTCCAAACCATTGAGATCACCAGAGTTACCCAATTTACCATTTGCTGTTCAACCCAGCAATGCAAACTCAAATCTCAACTAAAAATTATGATTTTAGTTTTAAAAATCATGTTTTCGTTTAGGGATTTGATTTATAACCCTGAATTAATGAATTACTAAGTTTGGGTTTTGACTTATATTAAATTTCTCAGTCATTTTGATTTCCAGAGACATTTCACTATTATTTTAACTTAAGTAAAATTTAAATCTAAAGTTTGTGATGGAACAAACAAGTTTCATTTAAATCTTAAGTTTAAACAGAGTCAAAATCAAGAGGTTTTGAATTTAAATCAAAACTTGAATTCTAGGAACTATAAACAGAGAGTACTCTGATAAGACACACATGCATACCATACATTCATATGTACTCAGCAGAATTGCATATACACACACACACACACACACACACACACACACTACATACTTATTCAAAGATGAACATGCAACAGATTTATATACTTAAAAATTTAAAAGTGATGTTACTCACAGATTTTGGAATGATGATAGAGCTTCCATTTGTGAAAAGCTTTAGATACTTTTAAAAATGAATTTCCCTTTGCATTAAAAACTTGAGTTGCTGAAAATGCTTTTGCTCCTTGATTTACAAACTACATGATGCTTCCAGATTGAAAAGAAAATGCAGGCTTGATTTAAAACTATAGTTGCATGAGGCTTGAGCAGATTGAAGAAGAAAAATGCAGGCTTGTTTTTGTTTGATTCCAGGTTGTTGAAGAATGGTTGCAAATTTGCTTTGAACTTGAAAATGGTTTGCATGATTTTGATCTTCATTTTGAAAGTGGATAACAGGCTTATTAAATTTTGATCTCAGGTTTGAATAAAAGCGCAAGCCTTTAAATTGAAAATGTACAGGATTAAAACATGCAGGCTTTTGATTTATATTTGGTTTGAGGAGAAATTTCTAGATTTTTGATTTGAACATGATTTTGGTTTTGAGGAGTTTGATTACTGATTTGTTTTGAATTTTGATTCAGCTGAAGTTTTCTTAGCTTTTGAAAATGAAGACTAAAAAAAGAAATGAGAAGGAGGAAAACCATGTTTTTATAAGTTAGGATGATTTATTTTAAAATAAAAGAAAATTTAAAAACAAAAATGACACTTGTCTAATCTATTTACATTTGCTTAACACATGTTATTATGAGGCCTTAGTGCAATTACACCTGTCCATTAAGTAATTTTACTTATTTTTATTTATTTTAAAAGTAAATAAAAGCCTTTTCTTTATTTATTAAATACTTATCTATATATAAATTATTTTAAAGAAACAAAACTAATTATATTTATAAATAAAATCTTATTCAAATATCTTTTAAAACCCAAATATTTTTAGAATGTTTATTCTTTTGAATTTCAACTAATTCAAATTCAAATCCAACTTAAATTTAAAAATCCAATTTTAAAAAAATCAAGATATATATATATATAACAACATATCAAATTTAAACACTTCTATTTGCTTTAAAATCTATCTATACATTTATTAATACTATTTGGAAATAACACATTTATCAAATTTAAATAATTTATAAAAGAGATTATAAATTACTTATTACTTATCAACATTAAATGAATTAATGTTTTATGTGTACGTTGTATTTTAAACTTCTATATATTTCCAAATCATATTTATTAAGCAATATTTAAAAATAAAATAAAATAAACCTTTTATTTAACTTAAACTTAAGTAAGATATAATTTTTAAACAATTAATCATTTATTTTAAGTATTTAAAACCATATAGTTATTTATTTAAATAGCTTTGAAAAGTCATATTTTAAATTAAATCATAATTTCCAAATTATCAAAATGTATATTAGAATTTAAAAACAAGATTTTATTTATTAGTTAAATTTCAAACCAAAGCTTATCTATTTACAATATATATGTGTGTATATATATTATAAATAGAAAACATTTTATCAACTTTTTAAAAGATAAAATTCACCAATTAAATTTATTAAAAGAAGATTATTAAATTAATTCAAAGATTATCAAATCAATTAAATTATTAACACAGATTATTAAATTTATATTGCCTAAAATTCTGGGTCATCACATTTTTATTCCCTCCAACATTATGGTCATTTATAACATCCCTTGTCAAGCCGGAATTGAATCTAAACAAACAATCAAAACAATATATAAATTATCATCCAAGCATTTGACAATAACCTATAGCAACACAGATATCATATAATTTATATAAATATAAGTGAACTCACCGAAATTCCAGTTGACACTTTCACGTTCCAGTTTGAGGCGTTCGATTTTAGCTTAAAATTCTACTAGCTCCGAATTCGATGAATCCAATTATAATACAAAGATAAAAGTTTCACGAGTACAATGCAACTACCTGCGTCCGAATCCGACCTCATATGGTCAAGATATTAATTTTATAAGTTTTCAAAATAAATAAATAATTAAATTAACCAGTTACCTAACTAACCACCCTTTTTAAAACTAGTACCTTCTTCCTCCCTAAGTTAAACCTATGCATGCCATGTCCATCCATATACACAAACAACCACTGTAGTGCACTCCAACTATCCTCTCTTCCTTAATACACAATGAAACCACACCAAACAACATGCAATCGACTCCTCTATGCGCGAGCTATGCATCGATCACCACCAAAATCCGTCTGCACTTACCCATCAAAAAGCGACAGTAGTACCCCACCTCGTCCGTACAATCGACGCATCTTGCTAGGGGGATCGGAGATGAAGAAACTTGGCAAGGGGCTCTTCGATAAGAGAAACTCGACGATATCCTCCATTTCAGCTATCGGCGATGACAATGACAACTCCAACATTCACAAGCCTTAGTTTCAGCAAGGCTACCTTGATCATCCCAAAACCTCATCGAACATCACCAAACTCCAAGGACTAGATCCTTGCACCCATACGAACATATAGCAACAAATTTCATAATTGATAGTTGAGCATATGAATTGGTTTTTAATTTTGAATGGGGAACTTATTTTCGTTCACTGTAAAAGAAAAAGAAAAGACGTGGATTGAAAAAGTAAAGTAGAGAATGAGAGAAAGAATGAAATCAAGAAAGTTGCAAGTGCAATTTTTCTAATATTTATAACCAAAACAATTACTTTATTTCCAATACAAGTTAAACAAAATTTTCAAGCAACACAAAATTCTTAAGCTACCTATCACATCACCCTTTAAGATATGTTTAAAATTTTTAATTTTTGATTGGGCTTAAAAAGTTTTGAAAATAAGGTTTTTACGGTATTTTGCCACACAATATTTCATTCGCGTACGAACCGCAAACGACATAATAAAAATATGATCTTGCACCAAAATGTGATACGATCATAAATCAACAATAAAATACACATATTAATTTACCCTGTGAAATTTCCAAAAACACCATCATTTGCCGTAAAATACGTAAAAAATATATAGTTATTTTCCCAATTAAAAATTATGTAAAAATCCAATAAATTAAATTAAAAACATGTCATTACAAATCAAGTCTTTATATCAACAATTGATTTTCTTATTATTTATTCGAACTATTTATTACTGTAAATAAGTTTACAAAATGAGTTTACCATTATTAATTAATAATTAAATAGAGTTAAATAAGGATATTAAATCCATTTAACTAATATTTAATTCACTACTCAAATATTTAAATGATCCCTATATTTCAATACAAGTAATTTAAATTTTCAAACACTGATTATTTAAATATTTGAAAGTGACTAAATATTCAAAACTAAAATGATAAAATTTTGTAAAGTTACATCCCCCCTTAAAGGAATTTCGTCCCAAAAATCCCAAATGAAGAATATGTCTTCAAACCCTTAAGGTTAAAAAACTATGAGTCAAAATGAGTTAGTAAACTTTAAAGTCCTTTATGTCACAGAAAATTTTGGCATCGCCTCCATTGCGCGGCTGATCCAGAAACACTATAACTCGCCACAACTGACCCAAATCCACAAAGAAAACAAAATCCAAGCAGCCTCTCATGTCAGGGGCATAAAATTATCAAATTTTCACCAGTATCTAAATCTACTACGTACCTCTGTAGCATTTGATTTTTATTTTTGCAAGCACCTTATTATCTCGATGCAAATGCAAGTGCACAAGTAATCAATAGCAACCTCTTGCTTCCCCATACCTGTCTTGCACTTATATAATTCAAAATAGAGTCATACTAACAAAAGAGCCATACACTTGCAACATAACAATATAACAACCATATGCAATAAGGAAATATGATGCAACTTATAATAACAATGTAACTCTTGTGTGACATAAAGCCATACAACAAAAGTACAGAGAATACTATGTAATAAAATACTAAGCATCTAATCATTTCAAAAGATAAAATCAGAACTAAATGCCAGGGTATTCATATTCAAAATATATTTTCCATTCCTCTAAAGAGAAATATATCAAAACCAAAATTAATTATGACAAGGAGAGGGCTCTCCCTATTGAAGACGATATAACTCTAAAATCAAAACAACATGGAGCATCCAGTAGTATTCCGATTCCTCATACAACAATAACTATAGTTTAAAAAAATACATGGCGGGTCTTCCAAATAAAAAAACCCTAATAGCCTAACTTTAGTCATAACCAAAAATATTTGAAAAAAAAACCATTTCATAGAAACTTTTCAAATATCCTGAAATAATATTACTCTACCGAAAATTTCAAAATAATAATTTTATAATTTCTTTCTCAAATTCTTTTGAAATCACTTTTTCAAAAGCACCGGGATTTAAGTCCTAATGAACCATAACTTTATAAACCATAGTCTATGAAATCATACTATCAATCAAATCAGATTCCATAAAGGAATAAACTAACATTTAACATTATTTAAAATGTTAAATGACTTAAAAATAAAGATTTAGAATTTTACTTAGGTTTAGAACTTTTTCAATTGTCTAAGGATATAGATAATTTCCAAAGCAGACCATCATGCTCCTCTGCCTTTGGTTATTGCTTAGAAGATTATATAAGCTCCCTTAAACAAAAATGAAAGTTACTTCCCAAACTTTCCTCAGTCACACAATAAATCATACAAATATACTTAAACTTGTATGTGAAAGAAGTTATGCGGTAGGATCATATAATATGGAATAGTGGAACGGTATAGGTAAATAGCAGTAAGCAATAAGTAAAGTGGACACCAAGACTTTACACTGGTTCGGACCTCTTGTCCTACGTCCAGTCCCTAAGCTCCTCTTAGGAATTCTAACTAACAACCCTCACTTAACCCGGAGGAATAGGTTTACAACTTACCCGAACAACCGAACGGGATTTCTTACCTCAACTACCGAAGAGGACTTCAACTCAATTACTAAAAACAATTATTCGACTTGTTGTGTTCTTGTCAACACTAATGAGTCCAATGTAGTACAATATTCCTATAATCTTATCCTCGAGAGTATGCAATGTGTTTGTGAAGATTTAGGATATGTGAATTGCTATGAATCAAAAGAATGTTATAAACAAAGCAATGATTCAAGCAATAGATTGGTGATCGCTTTGAAAACTTTTAGAGAATATAAAATATGTTCAAGAAAGTAGTGAGATTAAAGCATAAGAAAATTGGTAAATTGAAGATGTTAGAACCATGTATTTATATGTGTAGAAGAGATGCATTTGTTGGCTAGAGATGCAGATAAGAGATGCTTCCATTTCCATTGGAGAATGGTTGCAACTCTTGGGAGGAGGAAGGTGTCCTTTCAGAAAAAATTCGGAGGTTTAAATTCAGTCGACTGAGCAGGGATTTCAGTCGACTGGAAATCTAAAGTAAAATTTTCAGGAACAAATTCAGTCGACTGAGCAGGGTGTTTCAGTCGACCGGAACTGTGCATGTTTGTGTATGTGTAACAGGTTCAGTCGACTGGGCATACCTGTTCAGTCGACTGAACTTTTGATTTTTGCACAGTGAATTTTTATTCTAGAAAATGAAGTTTATAAAACGTGTTCTAGTGTTTGTGCAAGCCTCTTGAGGATAGATTTTAACAATAAATCTAAACTAAGACCTATATAGAAATCATACTTATGTTTATCCTTGGTCTTTATCGTTCTTCCTTTAGCTTTGCACATATCTCTTCCTTTTTGTTGAAGCACATTGTCATTGATCCAAATATAGCGTATCAACATTCTCTCCTTTTTTGATTGATGACAATACTGAAACGTGAGAGATGTAATTATTTCCTCCCCCTGAATATATGCACTTTCTTTTCTACAAAACAAGGTTGGTAACATAGATTTCTCCCCCTTTCTCATCGACAAAAAGGAAGTAATAATCGCAGAAGTATATTGTCAAAACAATCACTGATATGCATAACTATAGTTTCAAAAACATAGAATGTAGCATAGAATGTAGCATAAATAAATAAAACATAGAATGTAGCATGAATGAAGCATAGAAGGCTATTTATACAAGCCTTTTGATTAGTGTTTTTTTTAATTAAAAATCAAACCATAAGAGAGTTATTCATCTCTATCCCAATCATATGAGCCTTCTCTCCCTCCCTCCGGTTCACGAATAACAGGTCCACCGGTAGGTGGTCTATAAGCTCTTCCACTTTGACCACCGCTATTCCCACTTGTGCTGCTGCTTGGATTTTCTTCGGATGACGTCCATGTGAAAGTTGGTGTCGGACGCTTGCCACGGGAGGTTGAAGCAGTAGTGGAGCTCATGCATGAGATGACATCCCATAATTTATTGAAGAACCCTTAATTCTATCAAGTTTGTGGTCTACCTTCTTGAGGCGATTATCAAGAATTTGTTGATTTCTTGATAAAACTCCTAACGATTGATTGGTAGTAAAACTTGGTTCAATGATACGAATTTCATCATCTTGGTTGAAACGTTCTTCATGTTGAGCTTGAGGAGGTTGTTGCGGTTCTTGATGTCTAGCTTCCCATTCGGCAAGAGATATGATGCGAGGAGGTCTAGCCGGGAGTTGCATAAGGCTTATAGTCCGTTGGTTAATTTGATGAACCATTGTATTTTCGGACTCTGGTAATGGCGTATCAACGTTGAGAAGTAGTCACACGATATACTAGCCAAAATATATTGTTCGCATTTTGCCATTATTGAAAGTAAGAAATTCATCAAGAATTAGTTAGACCCAATTAACTTGAATATTACCCCAAATAGCATATAGTGCTCTATAATTGTTTGGGTATACAAGTTCATATGAGCCCATTCGAGGAGTGATGATTCGCATAAGAGCTTTGTGGAGAAGCCTTGCTCTTGGTCGTAAGGAAGTTGATTTAATATCCCGGATGTTGATGTTATCATCCAAAAATTGATTATTTATGTTGTCTCGAATATTTGGATTAAATTCGATTTCTTCAAGCTTCCTTCCCATGTTAGGAGATCCTAAAATGTGTGCAATTCGGTCTAGGGAAAATCATACCTTTTTGCCGCACACCATACTCCAAACACTATCGTTTGGATTTCTTGGAGTTTGGTGTCCAAGGTTAAGATTTGCATAGAACAATTTGACCATAATATGATTGATTGCATGGTCATTCCTTTTTAGGTCTAAGAGAGATGTTAAGCCCGCTTGATCCGTCAAAGCTTGAATGTTGTATGTTTGGAGACTCTGAAAATCAACAAAGGAATGTTCAAAGATCCGAGAATTCTTCATTTTGTTCTACCTTGTGACCGCCACTCCATCATAAAGCCACTGAGCAATTTGAGTGTCAATTGGCTCGGAGGAGGTTGAAGTTGAAGCCCTTGATCTTTTTGGAGCCATTTTTGTGAGAGTTTTGAGAGGGATTTTGAAATATATGAAGATTGGGGGCTAGGGTTTTGAAGAATAATGGTGAAGAAGGAGCTTTTGGAATGTAAAAGTGAAAAGTAAAGGTAGGAATTGGTGGTAAAAAGGGAAAAAGTAACATGGGAAACGACGTTCAGTCGACTGAATTGTCTGTTCAGTAGACTGAATTTATGGCCGAAAATTTTCTGTGTTAATTTCAGTCGACTGAACAGTGTTTTTAGTCGACTGAACTATTGTCTAAAAGTTTCCATGGTAAATTTAGTCGACTGCGCAGAGGGAGTCAGTCGACTGAACTATTGGATAATTGTTTTCTGCCTTAGATTTAGTCGACTGAGCAGTAATGTTCAGTCGACTGAACCTTGTGTTTTTGATGTTCTCCTTAAATTTTCAAAGCAAAATTTTTATTGAAAGAAATGTTTACAATTATTTAGATATATTATAATATAACAGCGTGATTTGACCTTAAAGATAATCATTTCTTTGGAGATGGACTATTTTTCTTTTGTGTTTTATTTTCTTCATTCGCCATATAGTTTTTGTCCCATGAATTTGGACTATATTGAAGAGTTTTTGGCGACATCCACGGATTCACGGGATCGACTGGTGTACGGTATGACGAAGATGGATCATACGAACTAACTGGTCGAGGTAGGGGCTCAGTCACATCGTTTTTCTTCGAGCTACAAAACGTAAACCGATTTGCTCAAGAAAGCTTAATCGTCTAGCCGTTACTTTTTGTTCAAATTATAATTCTCGTTGAAGATCAATTTATTGTTGTTGAAAGGATGAATCTCATCAATCTTTCTTTTCGTATCAGGTGAGATAAAAAGTCCACGTTTTGCCTTCTTCGATTCCGGTGTGTAGCCAATTCGATAGTTTTCCCATTTATAAACCGGTTCATGCTTTGGTGTTGGCGTAGGAAGTTTTGGTGATGTAGGTGAGTTATCGATTGAGGAGGTGATGTTGATTGGAGAGTATGAGTTGTTGGAAGACATTTTTGTATAGAATTTTCAAACTTTTTAATTTCTGAAAATAACATATGTATAAACATATATATATGGTATAAAAATGCAAAGAAAATTGTGGTGGTAAATTAATAAGGTTTTAGAACCAATCATTGTTTCTTTGGTTTAAAAAATTGGTTAGAAAGGATGGATTAGAGACATCCTTTAATATATTATGTATTATGTAGCTGAATTGAAACATATACATTGAATAATTTTATTTTTGTTATTCAGTCGACTGGGCAGAGTTGTTTAGTCGACTGAGTTTTATAATTTTTATAATATTTGCTATAAAACATCTTTAAAAGAAATTATTCCTAACTATCGTCGTAATTTTATAAATGAGTTTTCTAATAAAGGTTTAGTAAATATATCGGCAATCTGATTTTCGGTAGAAATATGTTCTAAATTTATGATTCCTTTTTCGATATTGTCACGTAGAAAATGGTAACGAATATCAATATGTTTTGTACCAGAATGATTTACCGGATTTTTAGATAAATTTATTGTGCTTGTATTATCACAATATATTGTAGAATTTGTTAAATTTATATTAAAATCTTTAAGTATTTGTTGCATATAGATGACTTGAGTACAAGCTAAAGCGGCTGATATATATTCCGCTTCACACGTGGAAAGCGAAACACAATTTTGTTTCTTACTAAACCAAGATACAAGTGATTTTCCAATGAAATGGCACGTACCACTTGTACTTTTTCTATCTGTTCGAGATCCACCAAAATCAGCATCACTAAATGATACTAACTCGAATGGACACTCTTTTGGATAGAAAAGACCAAAATCTTTAGTATAGTTAAGATATCGCATAATTCATTTTACAGCTCTTAATTGTGATTCTTTGGGGTTAGATTGAAAACGTGCACATAGACATACACTCATCATTATGTCTGGTCTACTAGCGGTTAAGTAAAGTAAGGAGCCTATCATACTTCTAAACAATTTTTGGTCTGCACTTTTGCCATTTTCATCTCGATCGAGATGAGTAGTGGTACTCATAGGAGTAGGTTTAGCAGAAGTGTTTTCCATTCCAAAACGTTTAATTAGATTAGCACAATATTTTTCCTGGTTTATGAAAATTCCATTTTTTAATTGTTTAATTTGAAGTCCGAGAAAATATGATAACTCTCCCATATGAGACATTTCGAACTCCTTAGTCATTATATTTGAAAATTCTTTACATAAGTTTTCATTTGTTGAACCGAATATAATATCATCTACATATATTTGAATTATCAGAATACCTTTAGTAGTATTTTTAATGAAAAGAGTTTTATCTACTTTTCTAATTTGAAATCCCGAATCTAATAGATAGCTCTTAAGTCTCTCATACCAAGCACGAGGTGCTTGTTTAAGACCATATAGTGCTTTCTTTAATTTATATACATGATCTGGATATTTTTCATGTATAAATAAAGGAGATTGTTCTACGTATACATTTTCTTTTATAAAATCATTTAAAAATGCACTTTTAACATCCATTTGATAAAGTTTAAAATTGTGAAAACATGCGAAGGCTAATAGAATACGTATTGCTTCAAGTCTTGCAACTGGAGCAAAAGTTTCTTCAAAATCAATACCTTCTTCTTGATTATACCCTTGTGCTACTAGTCTAGCTTTATTCCTAGTTATATTACCTTGTTCGTCTACTTTATTTTTGTAAACCCATTTTTTTCCTATAACTGATTGATTATTCGGACGGGCAACTAACTCTCAAACATCGTTACGTTCAAATTGATTTAATTCTTCTTGTATCACAACAATCCAGTAATCGTCTGTTGATGCTTCTTTAGGATTTTTAGGTTCTATTGTTGAAATAAAAGCAACATGTCCCATTTCATTTAGTTGACTTCTTGTCTTAACTTGGGAATTCATTTCACCTATTATATTTTGCGCTGGGTGATCTCGTAATATTCTTGGTGGAGATCTTAGTTCATTATCACAATTTTCAAGGTTTGTATTTTCTATATTATAAATTCTTCATCATCTTTTATACTCAATTTTTTATTAAAATTTTCATCAAAAGATATATGTAAAGTTTCTTCAATTATGTTTGTTCATTTATTAAATACTCGATATGCTTTACTTCGTTCTGAGTATCCTACGAAAATTCCTTCGTCGGCTTTTGGATCGAATTTTCCTAGTTGATCTTTTGTATTTAAAATAAAACATTTTGATCCAAATACTTTAAAATAAGATATATTTGGCTTTTTGTTATGAAATAGTTCATATGAAGTATTTTTAGTTAATGGTCTAATTGACATACGATTTAATACATAACATGCAGTAGCTACGGCTTCTGCCCAAAAATGTTTTGGTAGAAAACTTCCATTTAATAATGTTCTTGCACATTCTTGTAATGTTCTATTCTTTCTTTCTACAACTCCATTTTGTTGAGGAGTTCTAGGAAATGAAAAATTATGATTTATTCCTTTTTTTTACAAAAAGATTCAAAAGCTTCATTTTCGAATTCGCCTCCGTGATCGCTTCGTATATTTTTAATCTTCAAATCTTTAGTGTTTTGAATTCTTTTGACAAATGTTTTAAAATGCTCAAAAGTATCACTTTTATTTTTCATAAACATAGTCCATGTATATCTTGAGAAATCATCAGCTATTACAAACACATAACGATTATGATTAATGGATTGAACTTGTGTTGGTCCAAATAAATCCATTTGAAGTAATTCTAGTGGTTGTAAAGTAGAAATATTTTTCTTAGATTTGAAAGACGACTTTGTTAATTTTCCTTTTTGACAATCATCACAAATATTTTTTATTTTAAAGTTTATCTTGGTTAAATCTCTTACTAATTCATTTTTAGAAAGTTTTCTAATAGTTTTAAAATTAATATGACAAAACCTTTTGTGCCATAACCAAGGATCATTATCTTTGGCTAGTAAACACATATTTGTATTATGATTAGTTTTCATATTTAGAACATAAATATTCCTATCTCTATTTCCCTCAAAAACAAGATTTTGGTTTTAATCAAAAATACTACATTTATTTTCCGAAAAAGTTATTTTAAAACCCTTGTCACAAAGTTGACTTATGCTTAGTAGATTATGTTTTAGATTTTCAACTAATGAAACATTTGTTATAAAAGGTCAATTCGATGTACCGTAATTGCTCACATCTCCTTTGCCAATGATATAACCTTTTGAATTGTCTCCGAAGGTAACCGAGCCACCATCAAAGTATGTGATGTTTGTAAGCATATCTTTATCGCCGGTCATGTATTTTGAGCAACCACTGTCTAGTATACATTTCTTCTTTTTGAGTGGGACCTGAAAATAAATATGAAATTATTGGTTCCCACCTTTTAATAGGGTCCTAAAAGTTAGAGCTTTGGAAACCAAACCCAATTCGGTTCAGTATCCTTTTTATAAATATAGTTTTTATTATTATGAACACTATCCATAAATGTTTTAATATATTTATTTCTAATTAAAATATTGTTAGTTTTTGGAACCCAAATTTTGACTATCTTGGTTTCTACTTTTGTTTTAATAGGTTCTCTTAATAACATTTGTTGTTTTGAATCAATATTCCTCTTAAAATTTGTATTTTTCTTTTTAGGGATTTTTGACTCCTTTTTATATCATAATCCACGTTTATTTGAAGACAATTGAGAATTTTCTAAAATATTAGATAAATTTTCTCTTCCTTTGTTAAAGTTAGAAACATTTTTAGTAATGTTATCTAATCTAGCTTGAAGACTATTATTTTCTAACTCAACTTGTCTAATCTTAGTTTTTAACTGATGATTTCAAAAACTATTATATCATTCTTTGTCTTTTGAGTTTCAATTTCTTGACTTAAAAGTGATAATTGAGTTTCCGTATTTGAATGAGATTCTTGAACCTTTTCAAGTTCTTCTTCTAGAATTTTCTTTTCATCTTTTAACATATCCCTTTCTAATTCAGCTTTGTTTTGATTTTCACGAGTTTCCTTGAGTTTCTTTTTAAGACTTTTTATTGTGCTCAAAATTTCAGTATTTACTTCAATTAAATCATCGAAAGTTAAATTACTAACCTCAGATTCTTGAGCCATAATGCATACATTCGCTTGTTCATTGTCGCTGTCATTTTCACTTTCAGATGAAGAAGAATCCGGATCGTCCCATGTTACAGAGAATGCCTTCTTTTTGAATTTCTCTCTCTTGTTTTTATTATTGAGAGCTTTCTGATTCTCCTTCTTTTGCTCTGGACAATCCTTGTGCATGTGACCTTTCTTGTGACAGTTGAAACATTCTATATTCGAGGATGTAGGTTTGTTCAAGAAATTCTAATTGAATCCGTTTTTATTTCTTTTTCTATATCTTAAGAATTTCTTGAAATTTTTGGCTATAAATGCTAAATCCTCACCTTCAGACTCTGATTCTTCCTTTTCCGCATGAAAAGCTACATTCTTTCTTTCTTGAGCTTGATCTTTCTTAACCTGCATATTTACTTCATACGACATAAGATTTCCAATTAATTTCTCTGGTTTCATTGTAGATAGATCATTTGCTTCCTCGATTGCTAGTACTTTTCTCTCCCATTCATTAGTGAGTGAATTTAGAATTTTAGACACAATGTCAAAGTCCGTGTATTTTTCTCCGAGTCCTATTAAGGCATGATGAATGTCTTGAAATCTCGAGTACATGTCATTGATGGATTCATTTTATCGCATTCTAAAGTTTTGGAATTGGTTCTTCAGCATGGATATCTTTGTTTGTTTGACCTTATTTGTGCCTTCATGTATGACTCTAAGTGTTTCCCATATCTGATATGCAGCAGTACATATGCTAACACGGTTGAATTCATTTCTATCCAGGGCGCAAAATAGCATATTCATAGCTTTGGCATTTGCACTAGCTTCATTCTTCTGAGTCTGTGTCCATGTAGGATAATCGGTCGTGGGTACAACGAACTCTGCTTGAGTGGCATTCCAGGCTTCGAAACTTGTTGCTTGCATATAAATCCTCATCCTTGTAGCCTAATAGTTATAGTTTAGTCCATTGAATAGGGGGTCTTTGGGTAGATTTTCCTTCTGCAAATGTAGAACTATAGGCAGATGTTGTGCTTGTACTTGCGTTGTTTTCCATATTATCAATATGTCTAATAACGGTGTTATGGTTATAGGACAACCGTGCTCTGATACCAATTGAAAGAAGCTATGCGGTAGGATCGTATAATATGGAATAGTGGAATGGTATAGGTAAATAGCAGTAAGCAATAAGTAAAGTGGACACCAAGGCTTTATACTGGTTCGGACCTCTTGTCCTACGTCCAGTCCCTAAGCTCCTCTTAGGAATTCTAACTAACAACCCTCACTTAACCCGAAGGAATAGGTTTACAATTTACCCGAACAACCGAACGGGATTTCTTGCCTCAACTATCGAAGAGGACTTCAACTCAATTACTAAAAACAATTATTCGACTTGTTGTGTTCTTGTCAACACTAATGAGTCCAATGTAGTACAATATTCCTATAATCTTATCCTCGAGAGTATGCAATGTGTTTGTGAAGATTTAGGAAATGTGAATTGCTATGAATCAAAAGAATGTTATAAACAAAGCAGAGATTCAAGCAATAGATTGGTGATTGCTTTGAAAACTTTTAGAGAATATAAAATATGTTCAAGAAAGTAGTGAGATTAAAGCATAAGAAAATTGGTAAATTGAAGATGTTAGAACCATGTATTTATATGTGTAGAAGAGATGCATTTGTTGGCTAGAGATGCAGACAAGAGATGTTTCCATTTCCGTTGGAGAATGGTTGCAACTCTTGGGAGGAAGAAGGTGTCCTTTCAGAAAAAATTCGCAGGTTTAAATTCAGTCGACTGAGCAGGGATTTCAGTCGACTGGAAATGTAAAGTAAAATTTTCAGGAACAATTTCAGTCGACTGAGCAGGGTGTTTCAGTCGACTGGAACTATGCATGTTTGTATGTGTAACAGGTTCAGTTGACTGGGCATACCTGTTCAGTCGACTGAACTTTTGATTTTTGCACAGTGAATTTTTATTCTAGAAAATGAAGTTTATAAAACGTGTTCTAGTGTTTGTGCAAGCCTCTTGAGGATAGATTTTAACAATAAATCTAAACTAAGACCTATAAAGAAATCATACTTATGTTTATCCTTGGTCTTTATCCTTCTTCCTTTATCTTTGCACATATCTCTTCCTTTTTGTTGAAGCACATTGTCATTGATCAAAATATAGCGTATCAACAGTATGATGTACGTAAATCATTTGTATGCAATATTTGATTTGACCACTTGCTGGGAACATAGACTTTATTTTCGAACTAGTATCGCTCTCGACTTCTCTAATGTGGACTCTAACCAGGTTCCTTGATTAGAAACATCTATTCTCCTTACATTGCCATATAATATGACAGAAAACCTTAGTATTAAATTCAAGAATCCGAATATGATAAGAATCAAGCGAGAAATATTTTTCCGATAGGTGTGAATCACCCTGAAGTTATGTACTCGAATTATAGATCGAGAATCGTGCGAATAAAATGATTTACTTACAACTTACATACCTAGATTTTTTGGTTTCTTAACTACACCAATCTTTTTCTAAATTACATTCATTTTCATTTCTAATATTTTGTCCAATACTAAAATTATTTATGGATTATCTCATAAATTTCCACTTATGTTTATAAACATTTTATAAAGACACAACTTTATAAAACATTAGATTAAAAACTAAAAAACTTACTCCACTTTTATTTACTTGTGCAATACTCTTCTAAATCCTAAGACTATATACAAAATGTTTATTTTATTTATTATTTTTTTATTTATTTTTCAAAATTCAAATGAGGCCCAAACAAAATATGGGCTTAAAAACTGAGTCAACTACTTCGACCATTTTTACCTTAAAGTGTTCTATGGAAAGATGTTTATTAGTCCGCTCAATAATATCAAATAGTTTACACCACTTAGATGTTTGAACATAAACTATGGTTTTAATAAAATAATGCTTATTAAAACCTTTCTATCTAATTTGGCCCGTTTAAAAAATCAAGTTAAATTATCTCTTTTCTATCCAAGGGTTACAAATTTCATTTGTTTAAACTAACAAAATAATTTTTATTTTATATCAATTTCCTTTAAGGAAACTTAAGAAATAAATACCCAGTTTTTATATCAAAACTCGAGATATATTTCCATATGTATAAAATAATTTTAATAATTTATCCACTAATACTCGCTTTGGGTTCGTTCGGATTCGAAGTCATCTCAATCACACAATGATAAAGAGAATAATTTACTAAGCGCATACAACGTTCACCTAAGCAACATTCGGTCGTCACTTTGAAGATTATTCTGATTACCACAAAACTAATCAGATGTTTTCCCTGAAATATCCAAAGAAAATGCATCTTAGTTAAAAATTCTCTTTGAAATATTTATACTTACAGATATTTTGAATTAATAATACCATTACTTTCTCCAAATCATTTTGAAATCATTTCAAGCAATACAGAGATTTAAATTCTCAAAAACTCCTTTTACTTATAAAACACTCTAACCATATAAAATGTACCCTTAAAATCATCTAATATTATAATAACTTCCCTTTATTATAATAATCTCCTTTTAAAACACATTTTATAAACCAAATTTTTATAAAATTTTCTTTATATAGAATCATCTCATATTATAACAATTCCCCTTTATTATAATAAAATTTTCTCAATATTTATCCTCAAAATGCCTTATCTTTCCATTCAAATTATATTAAACAATTTTTATTAAAAGTTTACTTTTGATTCAACATTATGAAAAGAAGACTTTTAACTTCATTTTCTCCGAACACCTTATATTCAAATTGTGAAACTCAATTCACAAGGGGTTAGTTTTTAAATCAATGAAATAAATGCTCATAAACTGGTCAAGCATAAATTAATAACAATAAACGATAGTCAATGCTCCTAAACTAACCAAGCATGACTAATCAAGCAATAATGATATTAAAGAGATATTATCATTAGTAAATAAACACACCTTGAATAATTATATAAATTTGAATATTATTTCTTTATCTATATAAAATTTATAATCCAAGGCAAAATATTTCATTTACCAATTTTCAAAAATCAATATTGTGTCTATTTGCCTTGCTTGAGAGTTTAGAAATCCCTATAAACGTCGTGATATCCCACGTCTCGACCAGAATTCATAAACAACTCAATAGACCAATTAACACTATACGTTTTTATAGCAATAAAAAATATGCTCTCGTATATATAATACTCTCAACTCATTCTAGAGTGTCACTTACCCTATCTCTACCGAGTATACCACACCAAAGCCAAGATTCTCGCTTAACTTTCGGTTGATACAAATTGTAACGGCCCGCATTTTCGACTCTCGAAAGTCAGCACTTAATACATCCACGGTATTCAAATGCTGAGCATCCAAGCGCCGGAAAGGTGGGTTGTTAGGATGAAAAGAAAAGGAGTCCGAGCAGGGAAAATCGAATCTCATAGCAAAATGACAACATATAATATTACTAAGACAGTAAAAGATGTCACTCTAAAATACATGGTATATCCAAGTTAAAATCAAACCTCATCAGCTTGGATACTTATAACTTCATGACCTTACAACTGCTGATGAGTATATATAATAATAAAGTAGAAAATAAAAATACTATGGTAGATGAACATCCAACTCTACTCCATGAGCTGCATGTCCAACTAATGACAACCTAGAAAAATACTCGGTTTCACCCGAGCACTATAATAAAAAACACCCGGATCAGTCTGGAGAAAACCAGCATGAGAGAACTTAAGAAATATGGTGAATATATAACAATCTATGGGACCACGTAACTAAACATGGAATGGGTTTATTCTCACAAGAACAACATCCCTATGTGAAAGAATGGAAACAAATTGGAAAAAATCCAAACTTGAAAGAATGGGTATAAACAAGATTAAAATCCAAACTTAAAGAAAGGATATAAATAATTAAACATCTAGAAAAGCTCCAGGCGCCTCTTGATGCAATTAAGAAAACAGTTCAAAGATTTGAATCAAACAAAGGAAAGGAAGTTTTCAAACAAAGACTAGGAGGGTGCACCTCCCTTATCGAAAGTATACCTCTAGAAAATATACTTTAAAACTACAATGGCTCTCGGACAGGTCCAAGTCGGACCCCGCCAACCTTACGAAAATCCTAATATTTCACATCTACTTGTGCAAACCACTAAATCCGATCTAGATAGATGTGAAGATACCCTAATTGGAGCAACCCTACATAGCTTAGCTTCCACCTGCTCTTCGGCTTTAGTCATTTCTGACAAAGGATATCAATGCTCAAAATGAGCAACAAATCATCTTAGATTGATGAAACATAAAATATAGCTAAATCGATATTCAATAAATCAACTATAGGGAATAATCAAAATGATCGTATATGGATATTGAATTTCTTATCCTTATCACGACATGTCAATTTCAAACTTATACTATCCTACAGTTTAAAATGAAGTTGGGTAAGTAAAGATAGTGTTACCTCTAAGCCTTGCCTTGACATACATTTTTTCAACCATCGAGATAAAGAAGAGTTTCCATACCTCGACGTTTAGTGGTAAGTATTTGACTAAATCCCTTCCATATAAGCGATATCATTTATGGAAATTAAATTTCTTATCTTTTCCATAACTGAATCAAAATTTTAAACTTTTTAAAACCGAACTTGTGCTTGGATTTCACATTACAAATATTAACTTCAAACAACATTATTAAAAATGATAAAATTAACTTTTAAACTTGGTTAATTACTTCAAACCTCATTATTCAAAATGGTTGATTAACTTTAAACATCGTTATTAAAATGACTAATTAACATTAAACATCATTATTAAAATGATTAATTAACTTTAAACACTTTTATTAAATTAGTTACTTAACTTTAAACATCATTAATAAATTTATTAATTAACTTTTTATAATTAAATCATAATTTAAAATATATTTAAACCTCAAATTCTTTTCAAATACTTATAAACTCCTTACAAACGCATTTGAAAAGAATTTTCAAAATATTTAAGATAAATAACCTTTACAATTTAAAACAATGTTGAAACCATCTATTATCTTAAAAGATAAATCAAATTTATAATTTTTTATAGATTTAAAACTACATTAACTATCCTGAAAGATAAGTAATCAAATTTAAAATCTTTTCATAAATTTAAAACGACATTAATTATCCCGAAAGATAATCAATCAAATTTGTAGTATTTTTTTAAATTTAAAACAACATTAATTATCCTTAAAGATAATTAATTGTATTTATAATCTGTCTATAAATTTAAAACTACATCGATTATCCCGAAAAATAATTAGTTCAATTTATAACTCCTTTTATAAATTTTGAGCAAGTCTTATCCTTTATTTCTAAAGTTTCAAAAATACTTGAAGATATAGTTTAAACAACTTTAAATGTGTAAAACAGGACCAAACATTTATTTTGTAAAAAAATACCAACGCAAGTTCAACACACACAAGGGTTTAAGGAGATGATATTTTATAAGTAATGGTATACGATAATCGCTATAACGAGACTTACACATATCAAACAGTAAGTCATAAATATTTCAACCAAACATCAATATAAGCAACATAAGAATAAAAATAAACCAATATTGGCAAGAAACCCCTTAGGCTCTCTCTAAAAAAAATCCCCAATAAATAACACGTATGAATGCGCATTCCGAAGTGTTCCATAGCAATCTATTCACTACGTACGCTTCGACTTTCCTCTTATTTTTGTTCCCTACAACATAATGGTCATTTATGTCATCCTCTTTTCAAGCGAGAATCAAATCCAAACAAACAAACATACAATGATATATAAATTATCTCCAAGCATTTAACAACAATCTATTGCAATACAGATATCATATAGTTTATTTAAATGCGAGTTAACTCATCAAAATTCCAGTTGAGCTTTCACGTTCCTGTTCGATCAAAAACCGAACGACATTCGGTTTTGGCTCGAAATTCCACTAACTTGAAATTCGACGAGTCTAATTCCAATATGAAGATAAAGGTTTCACGAGTACAACGCAACCGACCGTCTCCGAATCCGACCTTGTATAAGCAAGATATTAATTTTATACATTTTTGAATTAATTAAATAATTAGATTAAGTAATTATCTAACTAATCACCCTTTTAAAACTAATACCTTCTTCCCCTCCAATCTAAACCCATGCATGCCCTGTACATCCATGTACACAAATAATCGCTACAGTGCACTTCGATCATTTTCTCTCCATCAACAATCAACGAAACTGCACCAAACAACATGCAATTGACTCCTCTACACACGAGCTACGATCCGGTCACTACCAAAAACTATCCAAACATACCCATCGAAAGGCGATAGCAGTACCCCACCTCATCTGTACAACCGACGCATTTTGCTAGGGGGTCAGAGATGATAAAATTGTGGAGGCACTTCGACAAGAAAAACTTAACGACATCCTCATTTCGACTATCGACAATGACAACTTCGACAATCATGAGCCCTAGTTTCGACAAGGCTACCTTGATCATCCCAAGACCCCACCGAACATCACCAAACTCCAATGACTCGATCCTTGCACCCATACGAACTCAAAGCAATAAGTTTCATAATTTATGGTTGAGTATACGAATTGATTTTAATTTTGAATGGGGAAATTTGTTTTCATTCACTGTAAAAGAAAAGGACAAGAAGCAGAGGGAAAAAGTAAAGTAGAGAATAAGAGAAAGAATGAAATTTAGAAAAATGCAAGTAGGAATTCATCTAATTTTTATAACCAAAACAATTACATTACCTCCAATATAGGTTAAACAAAATTTTCAAGCAACACGGAATTCTCAAGGTACCCATCACATCTTCCTTTAAGTCATTTTTAAAATTTTGAATTTTTGATTTGATTTAAAAAGTTTTGAAAGGAAGGCTTTTACGGTATTCTGCCACACAATATTCTGTTTGTGTATGAGCAGCGAATGAAAGAAAAAAATAATCGTGCACCAATATGCGACACAATTACAAATCAACAATAAAATACACAGATTATTTTACTCTACGAAATTTCAAAAAAATACCATTTTTTGTTAGTCCCTGAGAAGATGGATTTGATGACAACAACCTTAGAATAAGATTATAAAATAAATACTAACATTATAGTTTAGATATATATGTATATGCAGGATTTAACCATGCAGGCATCAAGAATGAAGACTATACAGTATAGAGATTCAAGATATCAAGATTGAAGACTCATGGGTATCAAGATTATCAAGGGTTCAAGATTTCAATAAAAAGTAATTAAATTAGGAATTTTGTTAAACTCCTAGAAAAGTACTGGCATCTTAAAATCCAATTTATTCGTGGAATGGATTCCACTTCGAGCCTGTTAAAGGGATGGAACCCTAAGTAGGATGGAACCTACGAAAAATCTAGTGGAACATTATTTTGTATCCACTAACTTTTATTCAAATGTTTTTTACAAATTTATATCTTGTTTTCAGAATGATTTCAAAACCTTCCTTTTAAAAGAATCAAAAACATCTATCCTGATTTTAAAATACTTTTAGCCTCAAAATAATCTTTAACTCCAAATTAAAATTATCCTTGGTTTGAAACTATCTTTTATATATTTAACTTTTAATATTTATACTTAGATTTAAATATAAAATTACAGTAAAATTTTATATACACCAAAATATTATTCTCTATACTTATTTATGTATTTTAACTATAGTTAAGTATATTTATAAAGTTTAAAATAATTTTAATACAAGATAGAAGTTGTTTTCAAAGAAAAACAAATTACCAAAAATCACTTAGGCCTGTCGACAACCCCTAGGACCCCTTGTCGACAAGGTGTCAGTTTGTTTCAAAAAATTGAATTTCAAAGGAAGTGTCTATTCGTCGTATCCTGTCACGAATGGACATGGCTGTTGTTCTACTATAAATAGAGGCAGTTTTAAATGAATTTACAGACATATTTTCTCTGATTTCACTCCTCTTCTTCTTCCAATCTTTACATGTATTTTTACCATTACTCTACCGAAATCACCATTGAATCTAACTAGATCATCTCTGGTTTGATTCTCTATCACTATCTCAATAAGATCTCAGTGCTATTTAGAGTTATAGGCTTGTTTGTAATAAATTGAGTGAGAAAAGGTGTGATTGTAGCCTGTGAAATCAATCAAGCGAGAAAAGGTGTGATTGTAGCCTGTGAAATCAATTGGGTGAACTTGTTGCCCATAAAATCAAGCATCTCTACCCAGAGGATTGTGAATCTGAAGTGGTGTACCTTGTGGCCTTGAAATCGAGGGTGTAATTGTAAAAATTGCTTTTTAAAGGAAATTCGTACTTGTGTGCGGGACTGGATATAGGGTAACTCCGAACCAGTATAAAATCCGGTGCGTTCTTTTCTTTATTGCTTTTACCTTATTTCTACATCTGTGTTTGATTCTGTGATCATATCTGTGTCTGAATATTGCATACATTTGTGTTCAAATTAATGTAAACTCAAAAATATTTAGTAATTCCTTTAAACACTATTCACCCCCCCCCCTCTCACCTCTAGTGTTAATTCTAGCCTTAAAATCTATAATCCGCATTATTCATATTTGGTATCAGAGCAAAGTTTCCAAAGTTTCATAATATGATTTTTGAAAAAGCTTTTAAAATGGCTATGTTTAAAAAACTTGTTAATACTAGTTTAGGAATATTCAGATCATCATTGTCTCTTGAGTCTGCATATAATCAATATTAAAATTCAAATTGTCTACCGAAATTGTATGATGTGCAGGAAACATGCTTTATGGGTGTTGGGGAATCAATTCACAATGGAAAAATTACGCAGATCAAAAAGAATAAATGGATACTCAATAGTGGATGCTCTAGACACATGACTGGTAGTCCAGATATGTTGAATGATATAATATACAAAGACGGAGGACTGGTTAACTTTGGAGACAACTCAAAGGGGTATGTGATTGGCATCGACAAAGTCGGTAACTCTGAAACTTCTATTATTACTAATGTTTTGCTAGTTAAGAATCTGAAACAAAATCTACTAAGTATTAATCAACTTTGTAATAAAGGATATAAAATTAAAATTGAAAATGATAAGTGTCATATTGAAGATAATAATTCAACCGTAATATTTGAGGGAATTAGGAAAAAGAATATTTATATTCTTAGTATAAAAGTTTCAAATGATAACCTGTGTCTTTCAGCAAATACAAGTGACCCTTGGATTTGGCATAAGAGACTTGGGCATTTGAATTTAAACTCTTATCTAGACTGTCAAAACATGATCTAGTAAGAGGTCTCCCTAAAATGAATTTTAAAGTAGATAGTTTATGTGATGCATGTCAATTAGGAAAACCTAGAAAAGGTTCCTTTAAATTAAAAGATATGATTTCAACCTCAAAACCTCTTGAATTACTTTATCTTGATTTATTTGGTCCATCTCAAATTCTATCAATAAATCATAGTAAACATGTTTTTGTAATTGTAGATGATTATTCTAGATTTACATGGACAATATTTTTGAAACATAAAAGTGATGCTTTTGAATGTTTTAAGAACTTTACAAAAAGGATTCAAAATCAACTTTCTCTAAAATATAACCATCCGTAGTGATCACGTGGTGAATTTGAAAAAGAAAAGTTTGAGGAATTCTACAATAAAAAGGGAATAACTCATAATTTTTAATTTCCAAGAACTCCACAACAAAACAGAGTAGTAGAACGTAAAAATAGGATGATTCAAGAGTGTGCGAGAACTGTGCTTTCAGATAGTAAATTACTAGTATTTTTGGGCAGAAGCAGTTGCTACCGCCTGTTATATTTTAAATAGAATTTTAATTACACCTTTAACTGATAAGACATCTTATGAACTTCTTCACTCAAAGAAACCGAAAGTATCTTATTTTAGAATTTTTGCAAGTAAATGTTTTATTTTAAATACAAAAGATAATTTAGATAAATTTGATCCTAAATCCGACAAAGGTATCTTTATTGGATATTCTAATAGAAGCGTACAGAGTGTTTAATTTAAGAACTAACACCATCGAAGAAACAATGCATGTTTCATTTGATGAAAGTTTCAAAAATTTTGAAGATACAAATGATGAAGAGGATTTAATCACTCAAAATCAAGAGTCAACTGAAACTAATAATGAAATTAATCATCCTAATAAAAAGATCATCCTATAGAAAATGTACTTGGAGATATGCATTCTGTTGCTAAAAATAGAAATCAACTAAGTAAAATGAGCAATGTAGCCTTTATATCAACTATTGAATCCAAAAGTCCAAAAGAAGCATGAACTGATGATTCATGAATTTTGGCTATGCAAGAAGAACTAAATCAGTTCACTAGAAATGATGTTTGGACACTTGTTCCTAGACCTGAAAATAAAACTATAATTGGAACTAAATGGGTTTATAAAAATAAAATGAATGAACAAGGAGAGGTTGTTAGAAATAAAGCCCGGTTAGTCGTTCAAGGTTATTGTCAAGAAGAAGGAATAGATTTTGATGAAACCTTTGCTCCCATAGCAAGATTAAAAGCCATTAGGATTCTACTTGTTTTCACAAATCATAATAATTTCAAATTATATCAAATGGATGTTAAAAGTGCCTTTTTAAATGGATTTGTAAAAGAGGAAGTATATGTTGAACAACCACCACTTTTTGAAAATGAAAAATTATCGAATCATGTTTACAAACTTAAGAAAGCTCTATATGGTCTATAACAAGCTCCTAGAGCCTGGTATGATAGACTATGATCTTACTTATTACAATCAAACTTTGAAATTGGTAAAGTAGATAATACTCTTTTTATTAAAAGAAATAAAAATGATATTCAACTAGTACAAGTTTACGTAGATGATATCATTTTCAGATCAACTAATTTTGACATGAATAAAGAATTTTATGAAATAATGACAAAAGAGTTTGAGATGAGTCATATGGGTGAATTAAACTTCTTTCTATGATTGCAAATAAAACAATTAGATAGTGGTATCTTTATTAGTCAAGAAAAATATGCTAAAACCTAGTTAGTAAATTTGGTTTGACTACTGCAAGTGGAAAACCCACTCCCATGGCAACCAATGAGTACCTAAGTAAAGAAGATCTCTCGAAAGATGTAGATCAAAAATTATATAGAGGAATGATTAGATCACTACTCTATATCACTGCTAGTAGCTTGATATCATGCATAGTGTTTGTCTCTATGCAAGATATCAATCCCAACCTAAAGAGACCCACTTAAAAGCTATAAAACGTATCATAAGATATGTTAAACACACCTTTGATTATGGCTTATTTTATCCTAAAAATGATTCTTTTGAATTAATATCTTACTGTGATGTTGATTATGCTGGTTGTAAATCAGACCGAAAAAGTACAAGCGGAACTTGTCACTTTTTAGGGCATTCTCTGATTTCCCGGTTTAGTAAAAAGAAAAACACAGTTTCTTTATCAACAACTGAAGCAGAGTATATTTCTGCTGCTTTGGCTTGTTCTCAAGTAATATATATGCAATAAACTTTAAAATATTTTGGTTTAAATATCTCAAAATCACCAATTTATTGTGATAATACTAGTACGATAAATTTATCCAAAAATACTACTCATCATGCTCGAACTAAACATATTGATATCGGACATCATTTTCTTAGAGATAATATAAGTAAGGAAGTAATTACTCTCGATTATATCAATTCCGAGAACCAAATTGCTGATATCTTAACAAAACCCTAACATGAATCTATATTTACTAAATAAAGAAGAGAATTAGGTATTTGTTCAATAACTGAAATATAGAATATAAATAACTAAGTATAATTAAAAATTAAATTAAAATAAATCATATAGCAAAAATATCAAGTACCATGTCGACAACCCCCTCTTACCCCTGTCGACATGTAACGATTTTTTTTATTTTTGAAATTTTCCCACAAATTCAAATAAATGGTTATATATTCTTCTTATTTCAAAATTTTGTTCATTCTTTCTGTCCTTCCTCTGTTCTAACTTCTAAAAAGAAAAAAAAAACGATGGCCTCCTCTTCCAAATCAAACAAAAAGTCAACCTTTTCGTTCTCTTCTCCTTCTACTGGACCATTTCAACGAACTACTCTTGCAAGAGTGATGAAAATGGAGGATTCCTTGAAGGATGCACTGCAACTAATGACTGAAATTCAAGTAGTGCAACTCAGAATGGCCAATGAACAAGAACGGCAAGGCAAAATCCTCAGAAATTTAAAAAAAAATTATAACGGACAATCACGCTAATCCGATCTTGATTGATGAAGAATCTTCAGGAGATCAAGTGCAAGAGGACAGCGAGGAAGAAGAAGAAGAAGCCTTCATGGAAGAAGAGCACGCTAAAGATGATGACAAAGTCGTTTGCGTTGGCGAAGTGTGCTTTGACAAGGATGGAAATCTAGTCGAACAACGTGGGAATTTCTATTTCCGCTATCCAAATTGTTCGGTTCATAGATCTTCCATTTTCAAAGACACGCATTAGTTTCTTTTCTCTCTTTCCTATTGTTGTATGATCTTACTTTCGTCTTCTACGCAAATGTAAATAAAACAATATATAATTAATAAATAATTTGTGTTATTATATTTGATTTCTCACATTATCACTATTATAAGTATTATCATATATGGATTCTTAGTTAGGATAGTTAGTAATTTTTAGTTTTAGAATTAAGTGATGATTATTTATGATAGCACTATCATTGTAATCACATGTCATATAGTATTAGTTTTAGGGGGAGTTATATAGTTTAGAGTTAGTTTTTGTTGATGACAAAGGGGGAGAAGTAGATAATAGGATAGTTAGGCATAGATTAAGAGGGAGTTATTAGGATAGAAGTAATATTTTATAAACAGAGGTTGTAATCATCAAAAATGGGGAGATTGTTAGTCCCTGAGAAGATGGTTTTGATGACAACAACCTTAGAATAAGATTATAAAATAAATACTAACATTATAGTTTAGATATATATGTATATGCAGGATTTAACCATGCAGGTATCAAGAATGAAGATTGTATCCTATAGAGATTCAAGATATCAAGATTGAAGACTCATGAGTATCAAGATTATCAAGAGTTCAAGATTTCAATAAAAAGTAATTTAAATTAGGAATTTTGTTAAAACTCCCAGAAAAGCACTAACATCTTAAAATCCAATTTATTCGTGGAATGGAATCCACTTCGAGCCTGTTAAAGGGATGGAACCCTAAGTAGGATGGAACCTACAAAAAATCTAGTGGAACATAGTTTTGTATCCTCTAACTTTTATTCAAATGTTTTTTTTACAAAATTATATCTTTTTTCAGAATGATTTCAAAACCTTCCTTTTAAAAGAATCAAAAACATCTATCCTGCTTTTAAAATACTTTTAGCCTCAAAATAATATTTATCTTCAAATTCAAATTATTCTTGGTTTTAAACTACCTTTTAATAATAATATATTTAACTTTTAATATTTATACATAGATTTAAATATAAAATTATGGTAAAATTATATATATATATATTATTCTCTATACTTATTTATGTATTTTGACTATAGTTAAGTATATTTATAAAGTTTAAAATAATTTTAATACAAGATAGAAGTTATTTTCAAAGAAAACCAAATTACCAAAAATCACTCAGGCCTGTCGACAACCCCTAGGACCCCTTGTCGATAAGGTGGCAGTTTGTTTCAAAAAATTGAATTTCAAAGGAAGTGTCTATTCGTCATATCCTTTCGCGAATGTACATGGTTGTTGTTCTACTATAAATAGGGGCAGTTTTAAATGAATTTACATACATATTTTCTCTGATTTCACTCCTCTTCTTCCACATTTCTTTACATATATTTTTACCATTACTCTGCCGAAATCACCATTGAATCTAACTAGATCATACCTGGTTTGATTCTCTATCACTATCCGAACAAGATCTCAGTGCTATTCAGAGTTGTAGGCTTCTTTGTAATAAATTGAGTGAGAAAAGGTGTGATTGTAGCCTTTGAAATCAATCAAGCGAGAAAAGGTGTGATTGTAGCCTATGAAATCAATTGGGTGAACTTGTTGCCCGTAAAATCAAGTATCTCTACCCAAAGGATTGTGAATCTGGAGTGGTGTACCTTGTGGCCTTGAAATCAAGGGTTTAATTGTAAAAATATCTTTTGAAATGAAATCCGTACTTGTGTGCGGGACTGGATGTAGGGTAACTCCGAACCAGTGTAAAATCCATTGTGTTCTTTCCTTTATTGCTTTTACTTTATTTATGCATTTGTGTTTGATTCGGTGATCATATCTGTGTCTGAATATTGCATACATTTGTGTTCAAATTAACGTAAACTCAAAAAGATTTAGTAATTCCTTTAAACGCTATTCACGCCCCCTCTAGTGTTAATTCAAGCCTTAAGATCCGTAATCCGCATTGCTCACATTTTTGCATAAGATACGTCATTAAAAATCAAGTTGTTTTATTAACAATTGATTTTCGTATTATTTATTTGAAATATTTATCATTATAAAGAAATTTATAAAATAAGTCCACCACTATTTATTAGGTTATTAAATCCATTTAATTAATATTTAACTAACAACTCAAATATTTAAGCAATCCCTATATTTGAATATAAGTTATTTAGATTTTTGAACATCGATTATTTAAATATTTAAAATTAATTAAATATTCAAAATAAAAACGATAAAATTTGAGGAGTTGCATCCTCTCCCTTTAAAGGAATTTCATCTCTGAAATTCCCAAGGGAAGAAAATGTCCCCAAACCCTTAAAGTTTAAAACTTATTAATCAAATTGAGTTACTAAACTTTTGAATTCCTTTATGTTACAGAGAATTTTGGTAGCGCCTTCTTTGTGCGACTAATCTAGAAAAACTACAACTCGCGAAAACTGTCCCAAATCCATAAAGAAAACAAAAGCCAAGCGGTCTTCCACATCTTGGGCATAAAATCATTAATTCTTCACCAATACTAAATCTACTACATACCACTTTAGCGTTTGATTTTCATTTTTCTAGCAACTTATAATCTCGATACAAGTGCAAGTGTGCAAGAAATCAAATAGTAACATCTTGCTTCCTTGTACCTATCTTGTACTTACATAGTTCAAATGAGTATCATGCTAACAAAAGAGCAATACACTAGCAGCATAACAATATAACAACCATATGCAACAAGGAAATATGACGCAACTTATAATAACGATGCAAATCTGGTGTGACATAAAGCCACATGAAACTGAAAGTAATATAATAACTATATGTAAGAAAAGTACAGAGATACTCTGTAATAAAATACTAAGCATCCAATTATTTCAAAAGATAAATTTAGAAAAAAATGCCCGGTTTTCATATTCAAAATATTTTTTCAAATTCCCCCAAAGAGAAATATATCAAAACCAAAATTAATTATGACAAGGAAGGGACTCCTTCTACCGAAGCATGGTATAACTCTAAAATAAAAACAACACGGAGCATTAGGTGGTATTCCGGTTCCTTCTAAAACAACAATTACAGTAAACGAATATACAAAGTAGGTCTTCCAAATCAGAAAACCCCCAATCGCCCAACTTTAGTCATAATAAAAATTATTTGGTAAAACACCACTTAACAAAAGCTTTTTCAAACATCTTGAAATAATGATACTTCACCAAAATTTTCAAAATAATAATATTGTTATCTCTTTCTTAAATTCTTTTAAAATCACCTTTTCAAAAGCACCATGATTTAATTATTTAATGGACCACAACTTTAAAAACCATAGCCTATAAAATCGCACTATTAATCAAATCAAATTCCATAAAGGAATGAACTAACACTTAACATGTTTAAAATGTTAAATGACTTAACAATCAAGATTTAGAATTTTGCTTAGGTTTACAACTTTCTCGGTTGTCTAAGAATGTAGATATTTCCTAAGCATACCATCATGCTCCTCGGCCATTGTTTATGGCTCAGAATATTATCTACGCTCCCTCAAACAAAATTGAAAGTCACTTCCCAAACTTTTCGAAATCACACGACAAAACATACAATATACTTAAACCTGTATGATGTACATAAATCATATGTATGCAATATTTGATCCAATTACTTGTCAGATACATAGACTTTACTTTGGAACTAGTATCTCTCGCTCGACCTCCCTACTGTTGACTTTAATTAGGTTCCTTGACTAGAAACCTCCATGCTCCTTACATAAGTAACATAACCATGTACTATAATAGAAAACCTAAGTATCATATTGAAAATCCAAATCAAGTGCTAGCTGACAAGAATCAAGTGAGAAATCCTTTTTCAAACAGATGTGAATCGCCTCGAAGTTATGTAAAATCGAATCCTAGATTGAGAATAGTGCGACTAAAATAATCTATGTTCAACTTATGTACTTAAATTTATTGGTTTCCTAACTACACCAATCTTTTTCTAAATCACTTTCGTTTTCATTTCTAGCGTTTCCTCCAATACTAAAATTATTTATAAATTATTTCCTAAATTTCCACTTAAGTTTATAACCATTTTATAAAGACACAACTTTATAAAACGCTAAATTAAAAACTTACTCCACTTTTATTTACTTATGTAATACTCTTCTAAGAGTATAAAAAATATCAATTTTATTTTATTTATTTATTGATTTATTTTTTAAAAATTCAAACGAAGGCTCAAACAAAATATGGGCCTTAAAAACTGAGTCGATTACTTCAATCTTTTTACCTTAGAGTGTTCTAAGGAAAGATGTTTATTAGCCGGCTCAATAATATCAAATAGTTTACACAACTTAGATGTTTAAATATATCTGTGGTTTTAATAAAACAATGCTTATTAAAACCTTCCGATCCAATTTAACCCATTTAAAAAATTGAGTAAAATTATCTCTTTTCTCTCTAAGAGCTATAAATTTCATTTATCGAAACATTCTTTTATCAAAATACTTTTTTTTTAAATCAAATTCCTTTAAGGAAACTTAAGAACTAAATGCCCGGTTATTATTTCAAAACCATACATATATTTCTATATGTATAAAATAATTTTAATAATTTATTCACTAACACCCGCTTTGAGTTCGTTCAGATTCGAACTCATCTCAATCGTGCAATGATAAAGAGAATAATTTACTAAGTGCACTACATCGTTCACTTAAGCAACATTTGATCATCTCTTAGAGGATTATTCTGATTACCATAAAATTATTCGAGATGTCTTCCTTGAACTATCCAAGAAAAAGGTATCATAATTAAAAATTCTCTTTGAAATATTTATACTTACGGATATTTATAATTAATACTACCATTACTTTTCTTTAAATCATTTTGGAATCATTTCAAGCGATAATAGATTTAAATTATCAAAAACACTTTTTACTTATAAAACACCATACTTATATAACTTGTACCCTTAAAATCATCTAATATAAAACACCCTACCCATATAAAATGTTCTGATGATGATGACTCAAAGATGGAAGCTTTGATGGTTATCCATAACGGCAAGTTCAATGATGGGAACTTGCGAGTAGAGTAACGACTATGTTATACTATAGAGATAAACCATATGGAATGGTAATTAGGTTCCATTATGGAGACATGTGCAAAGATATCATTGATGACTTGAAGGTTTCTAGAGTGTCCATACAGAGAGGGTAAATGGGGATGTCCACCAGGATTACGACGGCGACTAGATCTTACGACTCTAGATTACCTTGGAACTTACTATTATGAGTCTATCTCCTAACCTTATGAAGTGGCATGGATTTGAGCACCAAGAAACCGAGATTTGATTGGGTCTCATGCCAATGATTAGGCCATACGAGTTATTATACATCCAATGCACCTGAGTGATGTGAGAATGCTTTGTGGATGCCATGTCTTACTATGATTATTTATCTATCTAGGGTGTCACATGATTTAGATATTGTTGACTTGCATAACTAAACATCAGATAGTGTACTTTGATTTGTAATACATTCATACAATGATGATGAAAATAGATTAGCGTATATCGATTATTATATTCTAACTCATTGATGTAGGGACATGTCAGGTATGATTCTACATACCCTTTGTTTTTATTACTACATAAGATATTTATGGTATTTTTAAATGATGTATCACTCACATCAAATAGTTCTCTAACCCATATTTTATGCTTTGCTTCTTATTATTCAGTGTACTCTTGAATGAGTAGATTCGGGATAATAGGTTTGGATAGTATATGGTGCTATACAGAGTACAAGCATGGCTATACTTTCATATATCTATACATTGGATGTTACTATCATTTATAATTTTCTATGTAATACTATGGAGTTATATCAGTACTTGTATAGTTTGAGAGACACTTATTTGGGTTTATTTGGAGATTTAGGATGTATTGACTCTATTATTTTTTATTTTTGTAATAATTGTTAACTTGTTGCAGTCTGATGATTTTATTTATGGTTCATTTGGTTATATTCATATCTCTTCTATTTTACATCGATTTGACTATTGTATTTTGTATATGGATTGGGAGATGTTCTATAGGTTCAGGGATTCGAATTCTCGTTATTTTACACATTTGACTATCGCCCCCACATCGATCGAATACCGAGGCAGCTCACTGTACAAGTCTTATTGGGTACCAGGGTTATAGGGCAACTATCATAAAAGAATTATTCACAAGGCAAAGAGAGTATCCACTGTTAGCTGGGAGAATTAGGCAATTGGGGATGGATGCAGATGTTAAGGATTCAAAAGGATTCGACATATATTCCAAAGGATATGCTTAGGAAGAAGGGAAGATTGTGTGTTTTAAAAGTGGATAATCTACAGAAGGAAGCCATGGAAGAAAATCATTGGTCTAAGTTTACGATCCATCCTGGGGTCGCAAAGATGCATAGTAACATGAAGCGAGTATTATTTTAGGAAGGGATAACGAGTAATGTTAGCGAATGTGTGAAGAGATGCTTTACATGTTAGTAGATAAAGGCTGAGCATCAAAAGTCGATTCGGTAACTGTGAATTTTATATATAGGTTGCAAGCTCAAGAATGGGAAATGATAACATTTGGGTAATAATTGATAGATTGACTAAAGAGCCTATTTTATGCTGGTTATGTCGATAAGATCGATAACTGGTTTAGCAAAGTTATACATGAAAAATGTTATAAGGCTACATATGTTTTCGAGCGGTATCGTTAGTGATAAAGACCCATTGTACACTAGTGATTTATAAAGAAGTCTGTAGAATGAATTGGCTATAGGATGAAGTTTGAGTACTATCACCACCCTCACACAAATGGTCGAATGGATAGGATGAACCATGTACTTAAAGATTTACTAAGGGCATGTGTTCCAGATTTTGGATAATCTTGGGAACGTCATTTACGTTTGGTGAATTTTGCCTATAATGATAGTTACCTAGTCGAGTATTAGGATGACATCGTTTTAGGCACTTTATGGTAGACCATTTAAGCCCCTCTATTTGGTTGGCTACGGAAGATAGGCCCGTATTAGGACCTGATTTAGTAAGAAATCCTGCTTAGAAGGTTGATTTGATCCGCACTGAAATAAGGGTTGTGCAGTCTAGGAAAAAGAGCTATGGATACTAGAGGAGAAAAGAGTTAGAGTTCGTAGTATGTAACCATGTGTTTGTGAGATTTTTCATTGATACGAGTTGTTATGCGCACCGGGAAGGCAGGAAAATTAGCATCCCGATATGTAGGTCTGTTTTAAGTGATTGAGAGGATTGGTGGACTCTATTACCAAGTCAAGTTACTAAGTTGTTTAATGGACGTGCGTAAGATTTTTCACATATCACATTTCTTGAAATGTGCGCACCACCCAAATTCGATTGTGCAACCGAGGGAAGTTGATAATTTATTTGTAGAACCATATATGACTTATATTAGATGACAAAAATGGATAGTATGTTGTGACAAAAAAGGGTTAAGGAATAAGTTACCAAACTTGTTTGCATCTAGTGGAGGGATAATGTAGATGATTGTACCTAGGAGATTTAGGATAAGATTAGGAATATCCATCCCAATATGCATTGACATGTATGATTGAACATGTACGTTTGTTGTATAAACTAGTAGTGATACTAGTATGATTTTATGTTATGATATTAATTTGCATTGGTAGTGGAAATAATATATTTTGATTGTCGATTGATGATTTACATTAGTTAGCGAAGTAGTGTAATTGTAGTACTTGCGTGTATATTAAGTTGATGACGATGGTCATAACCCTGCCTTGTTTGAATTTCAAAGACAAAATTCTTATAAGGAAGGGAGAATGCAGTACCCTATATTTTGGAGTGTCATACTATATGAAATTAATTAATCAACGTACTTTATAAGATGATAAGTAAGTAGGTTTATTAATGTGACAAGAAGTGAACGTTAAGATGAAGAGTTTAAGGGATAAATAAGACTATGCTAGAAAGAGATTTTAGCCCAAGCCCAAATTATCAACCCTTAAACAATTATATCCCCTCATTCATTCTCACTCACGCAAAAGCAAAACCAAGAAAAAATATTAGGTTGGCCACCATTAAAAAAAGAAGGAGAAGAGAATCAAACCAAAAAAGGAAAGCTTTCATTTCTAAGAAGAAAAGGAGGACTTTTAATCAATTTTCAATCAAATCTAAGTGGGTAACTCTATCTCGAATCCCCCCAAATCCATTTGGATTTGGACTTCTTATGCTAGTGATACTTTAAATGATGAACAAGTTTTAAGAATTTTAGAATGACTGATGTTTGGGGATTAAAAGGTTATATTATTGATAGGTTTTGTGGTAAAACGTGGATCAAGCCACCTCCAATTTGCTTGAAATATTTACATATTGTATAGAATATTAATCTTAAGGTGGTTTTTATGTCATACTTATTTGAAACTATTTGGATTTTATATGAATTTTCTAAGTAGGGAAAATGCTTATTTTTAGGTTTTAGTTATTTAAAATATGAAAATAAATTATTTTGACCGGAAATTTTCATATGAGGCAATGGATAAATATTTGGATCTTTAGGAATTTTTGGAGAACTTTTTCATGCATATTCAAACTGATTTGTCTAGTAAAGAAAAGAGTTAATTACAAATGCTAACTTAACTAATTAATAAAGAAAATAAATAGTAATTATGGTGCAAAAAAACATCATTCTTGATTTTCCGTAAAAGATAAACGTAAAGTTTTTTGTTAACAAATGATAATTCGATGTATAATATGGGTTTAGTGGAATGTAGTTACTTTTAGTAGTAATAAAGCAGTTTTAAGTTAATTATTAAACTACCACTTAAACAGTGATGGTTTCTACTTAACCTATGATAGCTTCTAAATGTCAGCCTACGGTAGTTTCTAAATGTCAACATGCGATAGCTTCTAAGTTTCGATATGTAATTCCTATAATTTATCAACATGAGATAGTTACAATTTATCAACATGCGGTTGCTTTATAACTCAACATGCGATAGCTTGTGAACTCAACATGCGACAACTTGTGAGCTCAACATGTTATAGCTTATAAACTCAACATGTGATAGCTTGTAAATTCAACATGCAATAGCTTTTCAGAGTTCAACCTTATGTAGTTTTTGATATGCAATAAGCTTTAACATGCGATGGGGTTTAACTAAAGGAACCAAGCTTGTCTGCAATGGGTAAATTGGGTGAATTTTGGAAGGAAAAAAATTCCCTATTTGGATCATAAAGGGCCTATGAAGTCTTACGGGTTTCACTAGATCTAATTTAGTTGATGTTAATAAAATTACTTGTTAGTAATATTTTTCTATTTTAATTAATTAATCAGATTAATTATTTTAGTTTATAATTTATTTTGTGTGAAATTTGAAATGGTAAGAACATACCAAATATGTTCATATTTCAAATTGTGTGACTAACATGTAACACACGAAGCAAGTATAATTTGGTTAGGTGTTTGTTTTTAGTTGATAGAACGAAAACTTTTATTTTCTTTCATTTGAAACTTCCCTGCTTCATCTCTTTAATTCTCTAAATACACCAGTTCTTCTCCAATATGAGGCCGACCATCTTGTTGCCATCTTATGACAAAATTTTAAATAAATATCTAATGCAGTTATCTTTTATTTAAACTCATTTAAAGTTACACTGGTATCGTATATCGATGTGTACAAATATAACTTTTATATATGCATCCAGATAATTACAAACAAAGCCCAAATATAAAATAAACAAAATAATAATTAATATTTCTTAAATAATAATTAGTTTAATTAATTTTCAATATTTTACAAATTAATTAAATCATGCAGTTTTTCGGAGAATTCGCAAATACGTTGTGTGACTCAGAGTTTTGAATTCGGTTACCAACTAATAGTGAACAATTCACACATTAATGTTCACATGTCACCTTTGCAAGTGGTGTAATAGTTTGGTGAATTCATCGCTTACAGACCTTTTAAGTAATATCATATTTTATAATTTCTTAAGTAGTATCATTTAGCGATGATTATTTACGTCAATTCTCTTTGTGAACACTATATCACATTAGGACTTATGGAATTTGGTTTTGATCACAATACAGTATCGCCACATCCAACCTTTTTTGTCCATAAACCAAGTTCTTGGTTTAATAATAATATTTATTATTGACTGTACTACTATGCTAGAGATGTTGACTTGACTTAACTTGTAACGACCCAGAATTTTTATTAATTTAAATTTGAATATTTAATTTATTTTAAATATTAATAAGTGAATTTATAAGTCGAATAAATTTTTATTTCGAATAATTGGATTTAATTGAATAATTAAATCGATAATTTGATATGTTAAATTATGGAAATAATTAAAAATTGAGTTAAATATGATTGAAAATGATTTGTAAAATTTTATATTATCATATTGGAGTTAGAACGATATTTTAGAACTTTTAAAATCGAATTAAAAGTTTATTTGTGAAAATTGAATATTTTAATATTTAATCGACCAGTGAAATTAGCCAATTTTTGAACAGTCTCAGAATTGAACGAAACCAGTTCCATTGGATCCGTAATATTTAGTTATTACCGCATTTCAATTTTCGTGTCAATTGGAGTTGTCGTTTGATCGTGGCAGCACGAAACGCATCGATATTGTTTTAATATTAATTTGGCGAGTTAAAATAGCCATTTTTCAAAAAGTCTCGGATTTCGACGAAACTAGTTTCATCAGTTCCGTAATGTGATATTATTGTAAGGTTTAAAATTTCAAATCAATTGGATTTACCGTTTGTCCGGTACAAATTAAAACGCATAGAAAATAGTTTAAATCGGTTTAATTTAAATTGAACGTTTATAGCCATAACTCGCACAGATGTCTGAATTAGCTTCCGAAACCTGTTCCATTGTGTCCGGAACGCGGGGTATACCCTAGGAACGTCGGTCACTGCGCGTAAATCGGAGTTTGGAAATTCCGGATGAGTAGTGTCGCGCGAATTTTCTATAAAAGCCCCCAATATCTCATTTTTGCAAAAATTTACAACCCCTAGGGTTTTATCTTCAGGCCGCCGGCTCCATTTATATGAATGGCCGAAATTTAGTTTCCTTTCTTCTCAAATTTCTTCAAATCCGTGCAATGATTCAAGAATCTTTCAACTAGAAACTCGTAGAGCACGTCGCGAACTACTTATCCAACGGTCATGATCGTTTCTAGTGCTTCGGATTGGCGGCAAATCTCGCTCAAAGGCCATGAGTTCGGCCTCGAGATTCGTGCTACAGGGACAACCGAGCTTCATGGGTCTTCGGCCATAGGTGGAGCACGGGGTGGCGAGCAAGGAGATGGTTCCTGATAGCGTTGAAATTGGTTGAGGTGGTCGCAATAATTTGGAGCAAGAGGCAGCTATGGGTTTTGGGTTGTCTGTAGAATGAACATGGGGAGAAGGAGAAGGAGGAACGGCCAAGATTTCAGGGGTTCAAGATCAAGGGCCAGGGTTGATGTAGGTTAAAAAATTATAAAGAATATGTTGAAATTATTATATAAAAATTTGTGTAATGTTCAAATATTCATATCTTTTTCATACGAGGTCGAAAACGCACGAAACCAGTTGCGTTGGAATCGTATGGACGAGCACTACGCGATGGAATTGGATTGGAGTCATTTGGAGTTAGTGAAAATTTTTGGGTAAAATTAAACGTCCGTTTAATTTTATTCGAAATAAATCGCTAAAACGAAATTGAAATCAAGGTGAGAACTTCTCACTCAATCGAATCAGTTTCGATTTTATTTTAAATGGTTAGATTTAAAATATTTGAATGCATGTTTGAATGATGATTGTTATCTATTGATTGTTAAAATAGACATTATTGCGCCGTTAGTAAGCGGATGTTATTTATTAAAAACATATACCGCGAATATTTCATAAACAGTGAAATTGGTATTATATATAATAGCAATATATATATTGGCATATGTATATATTGGAGTTATTGATTTCCCGCATTTGTATAGCGGATGAGACCCTATTGCGCCGTCTATTAAGCGGATAATATTTTAAATCCCATATACCGCGATAATTCCGTACTGGAGCGGAATTGGTATTGTGCTAATGTTTGTGGATGCAGGAAACATGTTGGAGGGATCCAACTGGATTCCTCAACAGTTTTTATTTGATTTCAGATATTTTGATATTTGATGGATTATCATATCGATATATGATATCGTTGAAGTCGTGATTGACTATTTGGTGTGTAGCATCATTGGACCAAATTTGGAATTTTAAAAGGATTTGAAAGTGATTTTTGAAAGTATACGTTTATAAAATAGTTTAAAATTGGGGATTTGAATTTATTATGAAAAGTTTAAATATAGGTTTTATAAAATTTGATTATTTTATATATAAAGAAATAATTTTTCAGAATTATTAAAGTGTATATAAGTTGATTGTTTAGATGTTTGAATAATCTAAATTGAAGAATAATTGTATAAGAAAGTAATTATAAGAATTGAATTATAATTAAAGTGATTTACAATTGTGAAATAAACATATATATATATAAGAAGTGAAACTATATGAATATTTTATAAATATGAGTTATAAATAAAAATGAATTTAAAGTTAAATGAAAATTTACTTTAGAATTGGAAGCTAAATTTCTTTATAAGTAGGAATTTAAGTTAAGTAAAACAAAGTAATGTTTGTAAAATGAATATAACTTAAGTGATATGGAATGAAATTGATATTGGTATCAAAGTAAAATAATAAAGTGAAGTGATAAATGTGAACTTGAGTTAAGTAAATGAAATTCAACTTTAGAAATTGAATTGAATTAATCGATTGAATGTTAATCAATTGAATGTGAATAAAGTTGATATGAATGATGAATGTAGGTGTTAATTCATTAAAATCTAATGTTATTGAAAGTTGAATAATTGAATGAAAATCAATTTAAATTAAACCAATTGAAAGTGATGGTGTTGAAACCAAATTGAATGAATATAAGCAAAGGAATTTGGTTGTAATTAATATACATTGATTGTTATATGGTTGTTAGTTGATTGATTGTATATAATTCATTAAGTGTTAATGAAATTGAGTTAATGAAATTGGAAGCTAAAGTAATTGGAATTCAATTGGAAGTTAAGTGGATCTTAAATAGAATTGAATTTGAATTAGAAGTGAACCAACTTGAATATGAAAGAATGTTAGTAAAAACATCCACTGTTAATGAATCAAATGTGATTAAATTGAAAACCCAATTCATGGAATATTAATGAGAATATAAATGAATATTTATTGGTTATGGATGATGGTTGATGTTTGCATATATTGCTTTTACTACATTTGATATGTTGACATATATAGTTATTATGTTGCTATATGTTGTATATTGATACTATTGTCTATATACATGGTTCTCATGTTGTTTGTTGAGTGTTTAGTAGGTGCGGATCGCGTTTGCTTCGCATTTGGAGCTCACTTTCGCGCTATATTAGCCGTATATGCTTGCTAATAAAATATAAGGTACATATCTCGGATTACATACCATACTTTTATACTTTTTTCCCTTCGAGATGCCTCATTACTTGATGAGATGTATATTTGTGATGTATATACTGTCATTATTTTTTTTGGATCGAGCCGCGCAAAGGAGACTATGGCGAATTTTTCCGAAAATTTAAGGCGTTAGAAAAAATTTGAGAAAATTGAAAATTTTTTGAAAACTTAACTTTGATTTGGAATTGAAAGTTAAACAATAGTAGTTGTTTTTGAAAAGATAACTAAGTATGATTTGAAAACTTAGTAAAGTATGGTAAGAAGTTTAACTATGAACTTTGGAAAGTTAATAGATTCTGTAACTTTTCTTACTTGTTAATTTCGAGGACGAAATTCTTTTAAGGGCGGAAGATTGTAATGACCCAGAATTTTTATTAATTTAAATTTGAATATTTAATTTATTTTAAATATTAATAAGTGAATTTATAAGTCGAATAAATTTTTATTTCGAATAATTGGATTTAATTGGATAATTAAATCGATAATTTGATATGTTAAATTATGGAAATAATTAAAAATTGAGTTAAATATGATTGAAAATGATTTGTAAAATTTTATTTTATCATATTGGAGTTAGAACGATATTTTAGAACTTTTAAAATCGAATTAAAAGTTTATTTGTGAAAATTGAATATTTTAATATTTAATCGACTAGTGAAATTAGCCAATTTTTGAACAGTCTCAGAATTGAACGAAACCAGTTCCATTGGATCCGTAATATTTAGTTATTACCGCATTTCAATTTTCGTGTCAATCGGAGTTGTCGTTTGATCGTGGCAGCACGAAACGCATCGATATTGTTTTAATATTAATTTGGCGAGTTAAAATAGCCATTTTTCAAAAAGTCTCGGATTTCGACGAAACCAGTTTCATCGGTTCCGTAATGTGATATTATTGTAAGGTTTAAAATTTCAAGTCAATTGGATTTACCATTTGTTCGGTACAAATTAAAACGCATAGAAAATCGTTTAAATCGGTTTAATTTAAATTGAACGTTTATAGCCATAACTCGCACAGATGTCCGAATGAGCTTCCGAAACCTGTTCCATTGTGTCCGGAACGCGGGGTAAACCCTAGGAACGTCGGTCACTGCGCGTAAATCGGAGTTTGGAAATTCCGGATGAATAGTGTCGCGCGAATTTTCTATAAAAGCCCCCAATATCTCATTTTTGCAAAAATTTACAACCCCTAGGGTTTTATCTTCAGGCCGCCGGCTCCATTTATATGAATGGCCGAAATTTATTTTCCTTTCTCCTCAAATTTCTTCAAATCCGTGCAACGATTCAAGAATCTTTCAACTAGAAACTCGTAGAGCACGTCGCGAACTACCTATCCAACGGTCATGATCGTTTCTAGTGCTTCGGATTGGCGGCAAATCTCGCTCAAAGGCCATGTGTTCGGCCTCGAGATTCGTGCTACAGGGACAACCGACCTTCATGGGTCTTCGGCCATAGGTGGAGCACGGGGTGGCGAGCAAGGAGGTGGTTCCTGATCGCGTTGAAATTGGTTGAGGTGGTCGCAATAATTTGGAGCAAGAGGCGGCTATGGGTTTTGGGTTGTCTGTAGAATGAACGTGGGGAGAAGGAGAAGGAGGAACGGCCAAGATTTCAGGGGTTCAAGATCAAGGGCCAGTGTTGATGTAGGTTAAAAAATTATAAAGAATATGTTGAAATTATTATATAAAAATTTGTGTAATGTTCAAATATTCATATCTTTTTCATACGAGGTCGAAAACGCGCGAAACCAGTTGCGTTGGAATCATATGGACGAGCATTACGCGATGGAATTGGATTGGAGTCATTTGGAGTTAGTGAAAATTTTGGGTAAAATTAAACGTCCGTTTAATTTTATTCGAAATAAATCGCTAAAACGAAATTGAAATCAAGGTGAGAACTTCTCACTCAATCGAATCAGTTTCGATTTTATTTTAAATAGTTAGATTTAAAATATTTGAATGCATGTTTGAATGATGATTGTTATCTATTGATTGTTAAAATAGATATTATTGCGCCGTTAGTAAGCGGATGTTATTTATTAAAAACATATACCGCGAATATTTCGTAAACAGTGAAATTGGTATTATATATAATAGCAATATATATTGGCATATGTATATATTGGAGTTATTGATTTCCCGCATTTGTATAGCGGATGAGACCCTATTGCGCCGTCTATTAAGCGGATAATATTTTAAATCCCATATACCGCGATAATTCCGTACTGGAGCGGAATTGGTATTGTGCTAATGTTTGTGGATGCAGGAAACCGGTTGGAGGGATCCAACTGGATTCCTCAACAGTTTTTATTTGATTTCAGATATTTTGATATTTGATGGATTATCATATCGATATATGATATCGTTGTAGTCGTGATTGACTATTTGGTGTGTAGCATCATTGGACCAAATTTGGAATTTTAAAAGGATTTAAAAGTGATTTTTGAAAGTATACGTTTATAAAATAGTTTAAAATTGGGGATTTGAATTTATTGTGAAAAGTTTAAATATAGGTTTTATAAAATTTGATTATTTTGTAAATCAAGAAAATGGTGAAATTATAAAGGACTTTAAAGACAATTTGAAATAATTGTATAAATTGATTTATATAAGAGATTTATAAATTGATAATTTGTAAATTAAAAATATTTGAGTTATAAAACGAGTTTTTATAAGTGTTAGAATGAATTGTGAATGAATTTCATAAATGAATGGAATTTATAAAATTATAAATGGTGAAGTTATAAGTGAAATTTATAAATAATAAGATTTATAAATTTCGTGAAATTATTAAAGAATGGTATTTGGATAAATAATTGAATCTTATAAGTTATAAGATTTATAATTATGAAGTTCAAAGGAACGATTTTTGCAAACAAATAAATTATAAGTGTTTAACTTATAATATGAACCTTTGGTTTATAATTGAGTTATAAAGTGAATAGGTTAATAAAGGAGATTTATAAAAAGGAAATAGTTATAAAACAAATAGAATTAGAATTTATAAACGTTGTTTTATAAATTCGCAAATGACTTATTTCGATAAGTAAATAGTTGAAACCTATTAATGGAATTATATTCACGTTTTTGAATTGTGAATAATCCTTTGAAATAAAATGAATAGAAATGATGAAATTTGTTAACGTGGTATATTCACGTTTTGAATAGTGAATAATATGCTAAAGAAATTGTTTTGAATGTGATGTTTTAAATAGAATTAAAACGATCTAACGATTGTTTTAAAAGCATTAAGATTCGAAACCATAGATTTCAACATTTATTGTTGAAATAGACGTTTTCGAGAAATAGAAGGAAATGGTGGACTATAACACTGTTGTTATAGTAAATGATTTCCGAAAGGAAATGTTTTGTATAGTATTGGGATTTATATATCTATTTTTAATTTCGAATCCCTATACTAGTGATTCTGGGTTGTCGTAACGATGTTTTACGCAACATTCGTTTTGGCCCAAATAAATATGTTAAAGAGAATGATTTCCTTAAAGAATGAAATATATACTTAATCTCGATTTAAGTATATTGAATATTTTCCAAGTGTTGAAAATAAATAGATTTGTGAATTACTTATTTAATAAGTATGGAATTGTTTTCCGATATAAAGGGAATATTTTGAGAATTTATCTTTTTGAAGATAAATTGAAATGAATAATTGAAATCGTATATGCATGGATATTGTGAAATATAAATTCACTATGGAATTTATGAATGAAAAGGAGAATTTGTTTAAAAATAAATATTGATTTATTTTTGAAGTGTGAAAATTATATATCTAGTAAAGATATTTTGGAAAATAAATAATTTGGAAAATTATTTGGAATCCGGTGATGTTGTGCATATCCATTGATAGTTCAATAATCGACTATCAATATTTCCCTTTGAATGGGTATTTGATGTGATTTGTTTGAATTTGAATGCCACACTTATTTTTGAATAAGCGCTCACTATTCGGGTTAACCGGGAAAGGACCATGGGGTCGTATAACCCATTCCGAATATGTGATACGTCGTTATGAATTGCATTTGAAGATCGGTGTTGAAGACCGGGTATTTGCGAGAGCGATAGGATGACCTGTCGATTGACTCTGCACCGAGTTGCTCCGGTATTGAGTTCTCCATACGTGATGGTGAATCCGATCAGGATTGTGAATATCCTGATTGCAAGGACTTCTTTGTAAGTGCCTTCGGTTCTGTTTGATCCCGGAACAGACTTGTATGGATTGTATGTCTGACATTACAAATTGAGATATAAAGAAGATTTCATTCAAATATATTTCTGTTGGTGGCGGAGAATTTATTCTTTTAGCTTAACACCCTTCTCTGAGACGTACGAGCTCAGAGGTTATGTAGTTGAATGTTATCAGCGATATATTCCCAATTTGGTAATGTGACATGCTGAGTGTTGCTGTGAAATGATCATTGTGTTGATTATTTGTGATATGATCATTTATTTGATCATCTATCCTGGTGATCATTTCTATGATCATTTGTTGACCCAAAGCATGGCTTTTGTATAAAGTATGTTTTTGTGGACGTGACTTCGTCGAGCCTCACACCCCATGAATGGTCAAAACAGGAAAGATGCAGCAAGGTTATGAGGGTAGCGCCCTTAAGGATATGTGCATTTCCTTCTGGAAAAGGGTGGTATCATGGTATGGAGCCCAGATACTTACTCATATTGAAAACACTTTATTATTGTGTGAATTGATTGCGAGCGCTCGGTTGAAAGGTCCCAAAGGACCGGGGGATGGCATATTCGGTCAGTTGTTACTCAGTTAGGGGTAACCCGGCCTTGTGTTGGCATAGATCCGGTTTGGTTCTCGGGGATGTCCATCCAGAGGCATTCTCATGTGGCAATGGGAAGTTCCTTGGCCTGATCATTCGTTGGAAATCCAAAGAAACAATACGAGACTTGTATGGTTTTAGTTGTATAACCTGCTATGGAATGTGGCGGTAACCTGCTATTGAACATAGTTAGCTATAGTAGGCATAGTTCGGAATGTCTATGCTGGCTAAGATTTATATTCTACTTTCGAAATAAATTTTTCCTACACTATGCACTAATAATAATATCAAATGTTCTTTTTAAATGCGTATCAAGCATCTTTGACTATCATAAGGAGAAATCTCCTCCGATTCTGCGTTTACATTGTGTGTGTGAGCGGAAGGCCTTATGGTAGTCTCATTTTTAAAAGCATTGCGAATTGACTTTAAAAATATTCCTCTATTTTGATTTTAAAGATAAATAAACTGTTCTGAGTTCTCACACCAGTCACATGACTGACTCGGAGTTTATTGTTTTCCTTCCTAAACTCTGGGTGCCCACCAATTTCCACACGGGCAGTCAAGAGTTAGGTTTATCAGGATATTCTGGATATTCAGGAGTTGCTGGAGGCAAGCTGGATGGCATGGCGTATTATTAGTATATAGTATTTCATTTTCCGCTGCACTATTGTTTGTTGTTGTTGTTGTACACTCTGATGATATGATGAAATGAAATGTGATGTAATGTAATAACTGATATAGTTCTTTGTTTAAAGATTATTCATTTATTTATTATATGTTGTTCCGCTGCGAATTGTGAGATTCTGATGTTGTTCTGTTGTTTTCTGTTCCGTTCTATTTTCTACTTTCTTTTCTCTCTATTTTCTATCTTCTCATCTCTCTTCTACCTCTTTCTTTTTCTTAAACCATAACATTTCGGGTTTCCGGCCTTCGATTTCTCGGCAGTCGATAAAGTGAGTATCGATGTTGAATTTTCGAAAGACGAAGAATCGGGTCCTTACATCACTATAGTTAACTGTGATACTAAACTCATATAACCGAGGAGAGAATTCTCTATTGGATAGAATTTAACTTTCAATCCTTCAACTCAGAGCTAATTATAGGCATTCAATGGATTTCCTTGCCATGATTTACTAAAGTGGAGTATTCATATTAAAGTTCCACGATATTCGCGAGTAGAGAGAATTGTGTAACATTGCCACCTTAGGATTTCCTGTTTGACCTAGTTGTTACTGTTCAACATGAAATTCTTGGATGATTCATTCCATAGTCATCCAATAACTATAAGTACACAACCCCTTGGTGCCTCCAACAGCCATGAGTAACACATTGCCCAATATTTGGAGAGCGTTATATATTATGGTCTCAACGGAAGTATTAATATCCTTTCTCAAAAAATCTTCACCGAGAATATTTAAAATAAAATCTTGTTTATACATGATTAATTACTCGTGATAACAATAAACACATAATATTTTATTTAAGGATATTCTTATTTATGTACTTTAAATTACTTAATTAATTATAACAACCCTAATTTTCATGATTACCCGTAAAATTAAATTATAATGGTGGTTATAATTTAATAATAGAGAAATAAAATTAAATTGGAGATGTAAATTTATTAAAATTGTTTATTTTGAATAAACAATGGATTTTGAATAAATAAAATGGAATTAAGATGGTAATGTTGGTAATAAATGGTGAATAATGGTAATGTGCTAATTTGGGTATTAATTGAATTAATTAAGCGAGATAAAAGAATTTAATTCAATAATAATTTTTGAAATACATAAATAATGTTGGAAATAAAGTTTTAAAACTTTATTACGTTAGTTTGTGATAAAAATGAACATTATTTGGTTTTAATTTGGTAAAATGTAATAATTTTGCAAATTATTGCCAAATATTCGTTTGAGCAAATTTTAATGAAGTATTAAAATTTTATATGGTAATAATGTAAATAAAAAAGGTAAATTTTATTTAAAATAATAATTAGATGTAAAAATGACGATAATATGGTTTTTTACATCTAATTGTACAAGGAAATGATTTTTGTATAAATTTTAGTATTAAAAATAGTGTTTTATGTAATTAAAGGTGAAAAATAAAGCGCTAAATTAAAAATAAGAATTTAATGATGAAAATAATTTTTGAATGGTTAAAATAACTTTTTGTATGTTGTAGAATGTTTTTGTGAACATAAAAATATGTTTATGTGATTTTTATAGTATTGAAATCATGTAAGTATAAATTGTTTTGGGTAAAAATATAAGTGTTTTAGAGATAATGAATATTTTAATCTATTTGTTTTCATATTGGGTTAAGCCCAATTACAGTTTAAACTGAGAGAAAAAAATTCTTCTTCTCAAAATCTTGTACGTACGGTTAAAAGTTGCAAAACTAAGAAACCAGAAAGAAGAAAAATTGAGAAACCTACTTTCCTCTTTGAAACCTAAATCCAGTTAACTAATTCTTCAAATCTTTGATAAAATCAATCAAATTGGAGCTATTATTTCAGGTAAATAGTCCAAAACCAAGGATCAATTTCATCTATTTCAGATTTGAGAAACTTGAATTGTTTGTAACTTAAGTTTCTATCTTTACATGTCTGTATATTGTCATTTTTCAGGTTCCTTCGGCTGAAATGAAGCCAAAGCTCTTACCTTCCTCAAGATTTGCTCAAGTTGCTTTGTAATTTAGCAAAGGTGAGTTTAAAACTCACAAAAATCTAGGTAAAAAGCAAAGTTTGCGAACTGAAACTGCTTAAATTCGTTTACTGTAAACAGAAATAGGTTGTTTAGAAGTTTACAGTGAAATCTGTTTTAAGGTGCTTCATTTTGTGTTCATATCTCTCAATTCCTATCATGAAATCATGCCGGGATTTTTCTGGATTGTAACCCATGTGTTGTAGTTTAAGCATGTCAAATTTCGTCACCTGAAACAACGTGGAATTGCTTGAAAAACTTGCTCAAAAACTGAATCGTACAAGGTAGAAAACTACTGTAGAATTCGCGAACTGATGGCCGACCTAGCACCCTTAGGGTTCGACCTTAGGGTCGACCCAGGCTATCCATAGGTCGACCTTAAGGTCGACCAATGAATCATGATGGTCGACCTGTAGGTTTGCTCTTACCTTAGGGTCGACCAATGGATCATGATGGTTGACCTGTAGGTTGATCTTATAGAATACAATAGCCAAAGCTCTTACCTTCCTCAAGATTTGCTCAAGTTTGTCATTAATTTTTCAAAGGTGAGTTAAAAACTCATAAAAATATAACTTGAAAGCAAAGTTTGAAAATTGAAACTGTTGAAATTCGTTTACTGTAAACAGAAATAGGTTGTTTAGAAGTTTACAGTGAAATCTGTTTTAAGGTGCTTCCATTTGTGTTCATATCTGTCAATTCCTTTCAGGAAATCATGCCAGAATTTTTCTAGATTGTAGTCTATGTGTTTTAGTTTAAGCATGTCAAATTTCATCATCTGAAACAATCTGGAATTGCTTGAAAACAAGCTCAAAAACTAGATCGTACAAGGCAGAAAACTACTGCAGATTTTGCGACCTAATGGTCGACCTAGCACCCTTAGGGTTCGACCTTAGGGTCGACCCAGGCTATCCATAGGTCGACCTGAATTTTCCCAGTTCGATTCCTTTACACTCCTATGCACTATTTTGTTCTATTTGTTTGTTTTGCTGACTTTTTGCAACTTGTTTTGCGATATTTTGGAATGGGTTTTCAGTGCATGAAGCTATCAATAAGCAAGCCAACATTTTGGTTAATTTATAATTCTGATTGACACGCTTTTGAGACGATTTCTTATGTCGGTTTTTAGTGTTTTCGATGATTTCTTTTGCTTTTTAGCATGGGTTTTTCTAAAATGATTTTAAAATGATTTTAAGATAAAATGGCTTCTGAAATAAATATTTTGTAATATTTATATTTATTTTTAAAGCTACTAAAATTACATATTCTCTATAATAAAGAGAAATTTCAAAAGATTGGTTTTGCAAACGATTTGCAAAAATTGTTTTAAAACTAGTTTTCTCAAAACCAATTATTTTCTATATAAATACACTTTTTTGCTCTATTTGAGCGTATGAGAAAGAGAATTAAATGATTTGGTAAAACATGTGGTATGGGACACATGCGTTTACTTTTTCGGTTAATTCCGGACTTATTCATTTGAAGCTAAATTTTGCACACTCTTCGAGCATATGAGAAAGAGAATTAAGTGATTTGGTAAAACATGTAGTATGGGACAAATGCGTTTACTTTTTCGGTTAATTCTGGACTTGTTCGTTTGAAGCTATTTTTATGGACCTTCGGGTTGATTGCCAGTATTGGACCTTCGGGTCATTTTTCCTCCGGGATGTTGTCCTTCGGGATGTTTTGTCCTTCGGGATGTTTGTCCTTGGGAATGTTTTCTCCTTCGAGATGGCATCCTTCAGGATGTATTTGGGACTTTATTTAGAGATACAGTGCTTGGTGGGCTTCGCCCATTTTTATTAAGCACGTGCTATCTTTTGTGATGTTTTCATGATTTATTTGTGATTTTCCAAATGTATCGCCATTTCAAGATTATTTGGCCTTTTGAGCCGTCGTTATGTGGCGATTACATTTTTGGAGTTTGAACTCTTAATCGAGTTCAACATATTATGATTTGCAATTGCCATTTTTGTCATTTATTTTGAGATTTATAATCTCCTTATAGGGAACTATTTGTGATTGCCGTATTTTGGCGTATTTTCGAGATTGGGATTTCCTATTTTAGGATATATTTGTGATGGCCATTCTTTGGTGAATTTTGAGTCTTGTGATCTCCTATTTAAGAGTTATGGTTTATGAAAACCGTTATATTGACTTTTGTATATGCCGATGATATAAGGCAATTAATCGAGTTTAATTGATATTGTTGTTATCTTGCTTCTTTTGAGATATCCTCTTATGATACTTAGTAGTTGATATATTGTTGTGATATTATCTCACATTAAGTGTTAACATACATTACCGATACTTCTTCTTATTCGAGAAGAAACATTATCCTTTACCCTTATACTTCATTTATCACTTACTAATCAGTTTATTTAAGCTAGACTGACGCGTGTATTTTTATATACTCGGGTCAGACTAAGTTGTTTTAGGTTAGACACCTGTTGTAGATATTTGTTATACTGCTTCCACTTTGGAATTTATGCTAGTCGCATTTTTTATAGTTTCTTAGTGTTTTGTAAATTCTGATATGTATCTATTCGTTTTGAGTCGTTGTATATATTATGGTCTTTGTACCACGACTTTTGTATCACTATGTAGTGTACTGGGATGTATCTGTGTATATGTGTGTGTGTCTATATGTGTGTGTGTGTGTGTGTGTGTGTGTTTGACTGTTGTTCTGTGATCTTTTGTGTTCGTTGTTATATTTTGTTTGAATAGATCTGTTAGCCACTGTAGTTTTGTATTAAGCATATATTGAGTATGTCGATCCACTTGAGAAGGAAAAAAAATTAGAGCACCCAATCGACGTATTCAATACATGTTTAAGACAAAACTATGAATGGTCGCTCCTAACCAGTCCTATTCTCTGCATTAGCAGACGGTATTACTCGGTAATACTCTTCATTAATGAGGGTCTCGGGATGGGGCGTCACATTAATTCTATCCCTATGTAACAAAGTATATAATAAAAATCAAATACCTTTGTTATGAACAAGGTTGATTATAGAGTTAGATATATGTAACAAATTACATAATTGTTCATAGGGCATACCCTAACTCTATCAATCTCCCACTAACACTTAAGGTTAATTATGGAATCTTATTCCAATTCTTCCAATCAGTTTTCTAAAAACGAGCGAGCTAGTCCTTTAGTCAATGGATATGTTATTTTAATTATCTAATCCATTAATTAACTTTCTCTGATGCTAATAAAATGCCTTTATCATGTGAAACTTTTCGATGTATGTTTCTTGACTTCCAGTGAGCTTTAGGTTCTTTCGTGATCTATATCATCAATATTATTGTATATCAATATTATGGGATTCACAATAATTGGAATCACCCCTAGCTCGGTTAGAAATTTATGTATTTATATATGAATGCATTTCTTTTATGCAGCGTTATTCAATGCGAAGTACATAGCTAGTGGTTGAATTATCTAAAATTCTTGTTTGGAACATTTCCAACTTAATGCTCCTTAACTAAGGTTGAATATGAATTTTGGATTAACATGTTGCACTAGATATCACTTATGAATTTCGAGTTCGAATATTTCTTCATTAAGGAGTTCGATGTTTCTACAAATAATTCCCTAATATTTTGCAAATACTCAAGAATTCCCTTACCTACCATTTAGCGATCTTCATTTGAATTTGATACTCGCTCAGTGAACCAATTACATAAGTGATTAGCAATATAGTAAACGTCATACCATATATGATAAATTTTATTTCTAATACATAAGGAATCTACCTCAAGTGCTCCACACTGAATGTTTCAATATGGTGTCTATCTATATCATATAGGACAATCCCAACATTCTTTTATACTATTTATCAAAGATGTTATATCTAAATCCAATGTCAAATACAAAACAACCAAATTAACATGATTATAACATAGGTACATCATTCACAATCATAAGTTTGTTCTTTTATTTATAGTTTAAAATGTTTTGGTGCCTTTATATTTATTTCTTACAAACATATGCTTCCTCTACATTTTAATTGAAATTCAAACTATTTGATTTTTCTATCAGAATGTTTGCTTAACTCTGATGCTTGTTAAACAATACTTTCCATATCAGTTCTTGGATCCTATCAAAACCCACAAACGAAGTATCGCTCCCACTGACTTTGAGACATGGTTGTTAGGGTCAAATAGTATATTCTAAATCATTATTTAGAACTTCTATTTCAATATATATGTACCAAAGCTCGAAACCATATCGAGCAATAATTTTGCGAGTATAATACGAATAAATTTAACCACATTGAATGATGAATCTGTTACATTAATTTCAACAATTGAAATTTGTAATGTCTATCTAACAACGTAGCTACTATATTCCAACTAAATAGCCTTCTTCTTGAAGTTGCTTTTGTGGTTGATGGATCATATCCCTTTGGATACAACTATTAAGATCATATTTTGATAATGTGAATTCATTCTTGATCTGTGCATTATGCCATATGATGGACTCAATGTTAGAACCTCATACTTTGATATTTTGATAACAACAACTAAACAAAATATATTATGTATACTAACTTCTTATGCAAGAAAATATATCAATCAAATAAAGGGTCATACTTGATGAAATGAAGACCACGATGACAAAACAATGAAATATCAGTTGCAGAGTCCAAGTCTAGAGTTAATAGATTGTTAAAATCTCTTCTAGTGGTATATACAAGTACACTCAATCACAAAGTGTTTGTGGAAAATATAAAAATTAAAAATCAACATCAGTCAGTCGACTGAAGTACCATCATTAGTCGACTGACAGAGAAGAGATTAAACAAAATTGCACCAATAGAGTTAGTCGACTGAACACTTCAAAATTTTCGACCAACCATGTGTTCAGTCGACTGAATTAATGAATTCAATCGACTGAAACTGCCGAATTTTGCACTATTTCTTTTCTATTTTGAAAATGACTATCCCAGGTCATATTCAATTGGCTGGTTGATTTCATTAAGTTGACCGAACGTTGTAGTAGCTATTTTTTAAATTCAAAATTTTGAAGAGATGCTTTTCTCCATGAAGAGATATTTCTCTTCAACAGTTGCTGCAACTCTTTCTCTTGGTCAATCCTTTCATTAACTGTTGCATCCATTAATTATCTATATAAAGCAATTTACTTTAGAATTTCTTTTAACAATTCTTTCTATCTTATGAATTCTCAAGCACTTATACAATCTTACATTGCTTAATCTTTTTTATCACATGCTCATTCAAGAAAATAATTCTTGTGATAAAAAATCTTTCCATTTCTTCACGCACACTCAATATACCACTCAAGAAGAAGATAATAAGAAAGTTGTGCTTATTGGCTAATCTGTGTTATATAAGAGCATAAGTAGTCGCAAACAATTCCACTTATTTGTAGGCGAAGTCCTATTGGAGATCTTCAGGTAGAAAGTCATGTTCGGTAGCTCATACAATTTATAATACATATTCTTTCATGTTAAGTGAAGGTGTTGTTTAGATCCAGAAGGAGTCGGAGATTAGATATAGAACGAGAAGTTCGAACCAGTAAAAAAATCTTTGGTGCACTTTATTTATAGTGTTTGATATAAGTTTTATTTAGTAGATATAATCACATTAGCCGATCTGTGTATACTTTCATTTGGTATCAGACCAAGGCAATCATATAACCAAAATACATTTTTTGGTATTTAAGTAATATGGATAATACTGCTTCAAGTTTTGTTAAAGGTCGGTCTATTGCACGACCACCACTATTCAATGAATTAAATTATAATTATTGGTCAACTAGGATGAGGATATATATGCAAGCTAATGGTTATGGCACTTGGAATATCACTCAACAAGAATACACTATACCTAGTACTGCTTACGCAAAATGGTCAAACACATGAAAATTTGATGCCACTACTAATGCTAAAGTTATGAATATGTTATTTTGTTCTTTAGATAAAAATAAGTTAAATAGAGTTAGTATGTGCACATCGGCTTATGAAATTTGGCATACTCTTAAAAAACTCATGAAGGTAAAAAAAACCGCAAACAAAGCAAGATCTCAATGCATAAAATTTAATTTCAAAATTTTAGAATGAAGCAAGATGAAACTGTAAATTATATGTACTCTAGATTTCAAGATATATATCTCTTACTTTTAGCACTAGAAGAAAAATACAATGATTTTGATATTATTTCAAAATTTCTAAACTCTTTAAGGATGAGTGGGAATGAAAGTCTTAGCTATTGAAGAAGCTAATGATATTTCAACCAATAAACTAGAAGAGTTAATAGGAAATCTCATGTCAGATGAAGTGAATTTACAGGCAAAATGAGTACAAGCTCAAAATAGAAAAACAATTGCATTTCAAGTAGAAAATGAAGACTCCAATGAAGATGTTCACATTACTTTTTTGGCTAATAATTTTAGAAAATTTTTGAAATTCAAAATGAAAAAGAAGTTTGGCAACAATAGAAATAGCAACAACAATCCATCAACTTCCTCACTCAAGTGTTATGAATGTGATAAGATGGGTCACGTTAAGAGAGGTTACCCAGAACAAAAGAAAAATTAGTTCAAAAATAAAAGCGAGAAATTTTATAATCTAGGATGATTCCAACTCATCTTCATCATCAGATAGCGACAGTAACTCCGAGTAAGCGAATGTATGCCTCATGGCTACTAATGACGAGGTAAGTGAACTCTAATTTTATAATCTAGTTGAAATAAATTCTGAATTATTGGATAAGCTAAAAGATTTGAATAGAAAATATAAAGATACATTAGGAAAATTGAACAGAAGTGAACTAGAAGTTGATATGCTAAGAGATGAAATGAAATTACTAAAAGAAAAGAGGAGTTGGTAAAATTTTAGGATTCTTGTACTAATATATCAACACAGCTTACTCTGTTAAGTGATGAAATAGAAACTCAAAAAAATAAAAATAATGCATTAACAAAAGAGAATCATAATTTAAATTCTAGTAATAAAATATTAGAATTAGAAGTAGATGGTCTTAAAGCTAAGCTAGAAAACATTACTAAAAATGTTTCTAATTTTAATGAAGGTAGAGAGGATCATTCTAAAATTATAAAAAATTCATAATCTACTTCTAGTAAAAGAGGACTACACTATAACAAATCAAGCAAAGAAGTTAAGACTAACTCTAAATAATATGGTTCACTACATACTAATTTCACAAAGAAAGATAACAGTCAAACGAAACAAATTCGTAAGTCTAACTTAAAAATTTGGGTTTCAAAGACTAACAACAATTTAATAAGAGAAAAGTATATAAAGAAATTTATTTCTAATGTTCATAAGAATTCAAATTTCATTTTCAAAGGGAATTCTAAACCCTATAAGGTTTAGCTTCTTAAGACCTAACTCCTAGGTCCCAAATAGAGGGAGTGGATACCAATATTATTTAAATATTTTTTACAGGTACCTAATAAAAAGAGAGGAAAATAGATACTCGACAATGGTTGCTCCAAGCACATGACCGGGAATAAAGACATGCTAGCAAATATTATCTACTCAGATGGATGTTCTGTTACATTTGGAGATAACTCTAAGGGATGCGTCATTGGAAAGGGGATGGGAGTAACATTGGTATATATAATTCACCTCTTATTATTAATGTTTTATTTGTTAAAAATTTAAAATATAATTCACAAAGTATTAGTTAATTATGTTATAAAGGTTTTAGTATATCTTCCTTAAAAGATAAATGCGAAATTTTGATCAAAATAAAATTTAATTTTTGAAGGAATTAGAGAATGAAATATTTATATTTCAAATATGAAAATTAATCACAATATAGATATGTGTTTAATAGCCAAAGATAATGATCCGTGGATGTGGCACAAAATATTTTGTCACATATACATTAAAGCTATTAGTAAATTTTAAGAAATAATTTAGTAAAAGGTCTGCTAAAGATGAATTATAAAGTAAATAATATTTTTGATGCATGCTAACTAGGAAAATTAAAAAAATCATCTTTTAAATCCAAGAAAATCATTTCTACATCACAACCTCTTGAACTACTACATTTGGATCTATTCGGTCCCACTCAAGTTCAATCTATAAATCATAACGAATATGATTTTGTAATTAGATGATTTCTCTAGATATACATGGGCATTCTTTTTGAAAAACAAAAGTGATACTTTTGAATCGTTTTAAAAATTTTGCAAATAGAATTCAATTTTAAAAAGTTTAAAAATAAAAAAATATTAGAAGTGATCATGGTAGCTAATTCGAGAATAAACTTGTTGAAATTTTTTGTAATAAAGGGTATTATTCACAGCTTCTCATTTCCTAAAACTCCACAACAAAATGGATTTGTAGAAGAAAGAAAGAATCGGATGTTACAAGAATGTGCTAGGACTCTACTTAGTGGTAGCCGACTACCGAATCATTTCTGGACAAAAGCCATGTCTACTGCATGCTATGTATTAAATTCGTGTCACTATTCGACCCATAACTAAATATACACCATACGAATTTTTAAAGGTAGAAAACCTAATTATCATATCTAAATTTTTTGGATCAAAATGTTTTATATTAAACACAAAAGATCAACTAGATAAATTTGATCCAAAATTCGATGAAGGAATTTTTATTGGATAATCAAAACGAAGCAAAGCATATAGAATATATAATAAACCCACATAGACTATAGATGAAACTTTGCACATATCATTCGACGAAAATTTCAAAAATAATAAAGATGATAAAGAAGACGTTATAGAATAACCAATTATACAAAATCCACCTCAAAATACTACAACTCAAAATGTAGAACAACAAATTATAGAAAATTCAATTGAAAACGAACTTAAAACTTCACCACAAATTTAAAAAAAAACATCCAATAGGAAATATAATTGGTGAAGTAAATACAAATTTTAGAATTAGAAACCAATTAAATCAAACGGGACATGTAGCTTTTATGTCTAATATAGAACCTAAAAATCTTAAAGAAGCTTCAACCGATGACTATTGGATCTTAGCCATGTAAGAAGAATTAAATCAATTTGAATGAAATGATGTTTGGAAGTTGGTTCCAAGACCAAATGATTAAACAGTCGTGGTACTAAATGGGTTTATAAAAATAAAGCTGATGAAAATGGTAATATAACTTGAAATAAAGCTAAATGAGTTGCACAAGGATATAATCAAGAAGAAGGGATAGACTATAAAGAAACTTTTGCTCCTATCGCAAGATTAGAAGCAATATGTAACTTACTAGCCTTTTCTTAACATCATAACTTTAAATTTTATCAAATGGATGTTAAAAGTGCATTATTAAATGGTTTTATAAAAGAAAATGTTTACATAAAACAACCACTTCTTTTTAAACATGAAAAATTTCCTAATCATGTTTATAACCTTAAGAAAGCTCTTTATGATTTGAAACAAGCACATTGTGCCTGGTATGAATGACTAAAGGGATATCTTATGGATTCTAGATTTGAGATTAGAAAAGTTGATCAAATGTTGTTTATTAAACGAGAGAAGGAGGATATATCCATCATACAAATTTATGCAGACGATATCATATTTGGATCTACACATGAAGAACAGTGTAATGAGTTTTCAAAGATAATGACAAGTGAATTCGAGATGTCTCATATGTGAGAACTTTCATATTTTCTTGGTTTACAAATCAAACAACTAAGTAATGGGATTTTTTATTGATCAAGAAAAATATTGTAGTAATTTAATTAAAATTTTTGGAATGGAAAACACATACAGTAAACCAATACCTATTAGTATTACGGTTCATCTCGATAGAGATGAAAATGGAAAAACTATGAATCAAAAACTCTATCGAAGTATGATTGGATCTTTACTATATTTAACCGCTAGTCGCCTCAGTATTATGATGAGTGTCTGTCTTTGTGCATGGCTTCAAGTAAATCCTAAATAATCATATTTGTGAGCTGTGAAATGAATTCCGTGTTACTTAAGCAACACTAGAGACTACGACCTCTTTTATCCGAAAGAATGTCTTTTCGAACTTGTGTCATATAACAACGCTGATTTCCAAGGATGTTGAATGGACAGAAAGAGTATGACTGGTACTTGTCACTTCACCAAACATTCTCTTGTATTATGATTTAGTAAAAACCAAAATTATGTATTACTATCGACGTATGAAACAGAATATACATCTGCTGCTTTGGCATGTGCATAAGTAATTTACTTGCAGCAAACTCTTCGTGACTTCGGGATATTATTTAATAAATCTCTGATTTATTGCAATAATACAAGTGTTATTAACCTATCAATGAATCCAATAAACCATTCTCATACCAAAGATATTGATATTCATCAATACTTTCTACGTGATAACTTAGAGAAAGACGTAATATCACTCCAGTTTGTTTCTTCTAAAAACCAAATCATAGACATCTTCACAAAACCACTAAATGAAAATTCCTTTATTAAGATGAAACATGAACTTGGCATTGTGTCATTGAACGAATTACAATGAGTATTCTACTTGTTAAATTTTTTTTATCAACCACAAACATTATTATTATTATTATTATTTTATTAGTAAAGTAAATAAAAAGGCCTGGTACTAATCTTTAAAAAACAAAAATTAAAATAAAACACAAAATTTTAGTAAAGAAAAATAAAAGGCTCATGTATCAAAACAATTCTCAGGCTTTAAAACAAATGCTAAATTTAACAAAACATGGTATATATAAACAATAGTATTTGTAAGAAAACATACATCTAAGTTAAAATAAGAAAACTAAAGATAATACAAGTTTAAACAATGTCTTTCAATCACTATTCATCCTATTCATCTATCGACTATAACTCACCTACCTCTAGAAGCTCTTATCCATCATCCTGAAAAACAACCCCTCCTTCAAATAAATCATCCTAACTAAAAATTATTCCACCACCTACGTATCATACTGGTTACTCTCTAAAGGGTAAGAAAGTCAAAAATCAATTAATCTTAAATCATCATCTTCTAATATCAAAATTGATGTTTTTTCACTACCAACAGAAATGATAGGTGTTCGAAAAGAGATATATTACGAGCAACACAGACAAGGAGCACATCTTAATTTTCTTGAAAGATATTTTGTGGAAATTTGTGGACAATCATTAATGAAGAATAGCAACCGTGAAACTCTCATCATCTAACAGAAACTTTGGTTAATATGTACGACTTAACTCCAAAAAATTCTTGGGAATGAGGGCTATCAAACAATGATTGGAATCACACTTTGATTTGTACAAATAGATGGTTTCAACTACTTCCCTCGAATGAGCAAACTAAGATTGAACAAAATTCATGGGAACATTTTCTTACAGACGAATCTGGTCCTAGTGAAGAAAAATAAATAAATCTGGTTATTTTTTAAGTAATTTCTTCATGTTTTATATAAACCTTGTATTTTTCTTATCAAAATTAATAATTTTATCATAAACAAACGTATTAGAAAGTTTAAAACAACAAAAAATTATAAAAACATGAACTTTTATGAAAACAATAGGTTCGGTCGATTGAACGCCCTAAGTCGATCAATTGAGTGAGGGATAAAAATAATATCATCATAATCTTGATCGACTAAACGAGTATTCAGTCGACTGGAAGAGAAGAAAATCTTATTTCTCAACCAGATTTCAGTCCATTGTATTTTCAAATCAGTTGACTATTCTCGTATTTCATAATTTTTTAAAACTATACTGATACAATTTCACATCTTTTAAGATACCAAAACCTTTATAGCATTTACACCTGTTCAATCCTTATAAATTTCTGACATTACCAAACCTCCTCATTCGCCTTCGTCTCTAAATCGATTAACAAAACCCCTTTTTTGGGTCAAAAATCAACTAAAATGCCTCTAAAACATCAAAGAGAGTTATCATCTACCACTACTGGACCATCCGAAGCTCAAATCCGAAGTTGGCTTTACAATGATGCCAATGTTCAAAGATTTAACAATATAAAGAACATGAGAATTTTAGAAGGCTCATTCATCAGATTTTGAGATTTTGGAAGCTATGTTATTCGAGAATTTTCTAAAGCAAACCACATTGACTCCCTCATCAATTTTCATGCCAACAATATAAAGATTTACCTCTTACTGGTAAAATTATTATATGCTATCTTGAATTTAGATTTTATGCATCCCATAATAGAGAGAATTGCATGTGGACTCTTATTTCCTGTATTAAAATCTATCTATCCATAGCAAGATTAGGTTCAATTTTAAACTATCCTTTGGAAGGAGAAGATCTAGATGAAATTGACGTTAACATGGACACCCGCGATGAAATTATTCTTCTTTTCTTAGTTGATAGTCTAGAAGTTTTGAAAGCCAAATTTTTACGTCCAAAAGGTAGAATTTTGCATAGAGTGCTTATCCATTCTATACAACCAAGGACCGGTAGATATGAGTCATTTACAAACACAACTTTCAAGCTATGTACGTATTATGATGTCGTCGAAATGTTGCTTAGGAAAAAGTAATTATGTGTAACGACCTCACCGTTATGCCCAGTTTAGCAACGAATATTACTAGTATTGTCGTCTGCTAATCCGAAGAATACGGCTGGTTAAGGGCGATCGAATGTGAATATATCTTTATACTAACACTAACACGTCTTATTTACCTTTCTGAGGGTCTGAACTAAAAATTTGACGTGTGCTGTATTAATACAGAGTAATAAACATACCGATTAAAAATATTCTGAACAGTATATAATATAAATAAATCAGAGTCACAGATCACAGCGGAATAATATACATAATAAAATGTGTGTCTACAAAATATGGGTACTGATCTACATAAATATATACATCATATCAAAATTTTGTATCAGGTACAAAGTCACTACTATATAATATAGATAACATAAACTCCTAACTGCCAATGTATACAAGTATCAAGTAAACTAAAACTATCAAAATAGTCTACTTCAATGCTATCCCAAAATCCAAAGGTCAATGGGTCCCTGTACTTGTAAAGTCTCGGCTTAACCCGAGTATTAAAATAATAAACAAGTCGGACTATATCTAAATAAAAGGTGAGATGCATTTATTATAAATTTATGGCTTAAAATTTAAGCTACATAAAATATGCCTAACAAACAATCATAATAAGGCATATTAATTAAATTCACTATTTTATAGATCCATAAATGACTTATCTTTAAAATAAGTCATCTCAAAATATGCCAAAAACCCAAAAATCCAAAAAGGCATATCAAACCAATAAATACAGATCTCACAATTTTTGACTTAACAATAATCAAATAAGTGATAAATAAAATATGCTCAAAACAAATACTCAAATAAGGCATATCTAACAAATCACCATTTCATGAATACATATCAAGTCTCAATAGACTATCATTTTAAAATATGGTGATAACCAATTCAAAATTTCTCAGATCCATAAAGGATACATAATATCCATACTAAAATTTCTCAAGAAATAATCATCAGTGACGAAATAATAATGGTAGTCAACTATCAGTATTATACAGTGCAACATGGGGCCTAACTAAAATAAATAAACCCCTCCACACAGCGCAATAGTCTAACGAAAGGAAATAGACTATCAGGTAAAAACCCTGACTTCTAACGATAATAAATAGGCAGTCGTGTTTATGACAAAACTATGTGAATTTACCTAACGAAAATAAATAGTTAAACATTGTCCAACTGTTAAATAAACTAACAGGGATGTAATATAACATCTGTCTAAACCACAAAAAGGGCTGCTATGTTATACTAGAACAGACCTAACCCCAAGAAATAGGTCTGCCTACCCAATCTAAAAAAATGAATCAACTCTCAGGTCGATGAAAAATGAGTCATGGTCTCTTGAGGATCTATCTATCTCAAATAAAACCCGAACACGTCAGGATAATACAACTTAAGTGTTAATTACTATCACTCCAGTAATCATAAGAATTCAACTAACTGTCCATACCAGAAAGTAAATTCAAGTATTTACTAAAAGCTATTAATTCCACTCAAACTCTATTTAACAAATTATAAAAATAACCGAAAGAATTGTGTAAAGTGTCACATACCACCCGACAATTCAATCATTATTAAAATTCTTTGTTTCATAGAAAATCATGAAATTCATCAGAAATCCAATTCAAACTTGCATAAAAATAGCTAAAAGCAAAATACAATAAAACCCAACAGTAGATTATAAGTTAAAAGTAATTAATAAAATTTTATCATATAGAAAATGATTTCTGAAATATTTTATCTATAATTCACTTTTAAACTTCTCACCGTTGTTAATCAATAATAATGCAACTTCTAGAGCCAACGTCGCTCCCAAAATATAACTTCGTGATACAGAACTATTTACGACCCGAGTTGCTTTTCGACAACTCCGGTCACACAGGCAATAAATAACAACCATATAATTTAGTTACAACTGATTAAACACATTTTGATGGTTCTAATTATCATACAATTTCATAATCGATAATGTTTCTGAATCCAGTATTTAGAATATATAATTTAATCAATTTATTCATCTAACAAATTGAATCATAATATGAAATTTATTTCAATAATTTCATTTAATCGCTACTAAAATTTTACTAAACTCGTAAATGATTTTTAATCTAAGTAAAACATGCTAAGAGAAATGTTCTCATTTAGGTATAGTAGTGTGAGTTAAAAGAATAACTCACCGATTTGAAGGATAAAAATGCACAATGCAGTAGTAGATGTCCTCGCCGCTACCTACAACTATTCGTGATGCTCCAGTTACATCATCGTCCCTTGCCATGATCGATGAGCCCTAAATGCACCTAATCGCCTACAATACCATGGCTACAGCAATTGCACCACCATCCACGTGCCCAGCTCCAACAACGACTAGGCGAACGCCAACTATGGATGCACGAATTCATATCTCCTTCAAGACGCCAACCTCGAATCGCATGCTCATGTGCACCTTCAACTGTCGACGTGTCCCTCGCCTTGATGCCGTCACCGTGAACGCCACCCTTGGCCAACGACAGCCAACCCCACGGCCCGATTCACGATTTATTTGATATTGGGGATTTAGGGTTGTGTTGATTTCATTCGTTGTTGTTTTTTTCCTTTCTGCCTTTTTTTTGTTTCCAACTGGTGCTAGGGCGTAGCATATGAGAGAACGAGTTTTATGAAGGGTTTGAGTTTTTTTTTAAGTTGGGCTTGGGCTTCATTGTTTTTATATATAGTTCCATTCTCTCTTTACTTCCCTTTTATTTTTAAATAAATTTCAATTTAATTCAAATTGTTCTCTTTCATTTGAAAAATAAACTTTGACAACTATACACTTTCATTCAATCCAATATTGTTTAATTATATGTAATTATTCACCGTACTAATATAAATAGATTTATTCATATTCACTGACTTATTGATGTTAATAAATATCAATTTTCATCTATTTCAATTGCACATACATATAATTACTTTTTGCAGTTAAAACTATTTTATATTTATTAACACCATTTATTTGAACTAAAATATATTATCTAAAATGAAATTTACTAACTAATTAAATTTTTATTATAACAAAATCCTTAATTGAGTAAACTTTAATTATATAATAATTTGATTCCTAAAAGTAATAATTACCAAAAATCGAATTCAAACACTTCTATTTTAATTAAACTAGTTTATTGTTATTGCATAAAAATAGGGTTGTTACATTATGGACGAATTTGAAACATTTCATCGACGTCGAGTCAAACAATCCATAATGTTGAATATATTATGCACGCTTTAAAGAGTTTCCAAGTACCTCTTTCGAATTCCGAGTTTACTACAGTTTGTTGTCTAGACTCCAAAACTCTTAGTCTCATGAAACTTTCACAAAGAGTGAAAAACCACAATATTATACTTTTAGTCAATGGAAAGAGAATAGAATAGCCAGTCATCCCTAACCTACCAATCCTACTGTAGCCTCCTCCTCTCAAGCCCCTCAAGCTCACTATGATGAAGATAACATAGAAGAAATATCCTTGGAAAATCGAGCACATCAATCCTATGCCACCCTGTAACATCCACCACTAAGAGTCCTAAAACTAACGGCTACGGATACTGCAGTCATCCATAGTTATTAATCACGGATTTCAAATGCGACCAAATGCGGTAATGTTAGATTATTGATACAACAGAAACACATGGATATGAAATAAAATCATAGATTTCAAAAACAACTTTTCCCATTACATTTCAATCCATATTTTAAATTCATTACATAATCCTAAGTAAGAGAACCACATTCAAAGAAATTATAATTATTACGTCATATGCCAAGAGTGAAATATGATGATGCTTCCTTATACGATCAGAGTTTATAACTAGGCAATTAACTTTGCCTCTACAACAAAACATGGCGGAACCAAAATTGAAAAGAACTCATATTATCTAACTTTCCTCCGGCACGTCTCCGGAAGCTTATTCGTCTAATGAGGTAGCTTAAAACCTCAACTCTCAAACTACTTAAAGTTAATATAGCACCCGAGATTTTAAGGGGAAAACATAAACTTTGTGTTAGATATAAAGCCTAGTATGAATAATAACCTACCATATCAAATCATTTAGATATCTAGTGAGACCACACTACTTAGCGGAATGGGTTTTTGCCTCACTAGTATCTTAAGCAAAACTTTATAAAAACCATATATTGTGCTCCTGCATCCATAACGGTCAAAAACATAGCGATTCAAAATATTATGATGATATGAAAATAAGTAAATCAATTTTGTATTACCAACCCCCATTTATTTTGACTATCTATTTCAGTTATAGTTTCTATGGTCACTATTAACCTATTAGTTTTTATGGGCTTACTAATAACCTGTTTAAAACTTATGGACTCCCTGTCCGGTTTCATAGTTTTCATGGGATCACTAAGAACCTTTTGGCCCCTGCCAATAACTTTATTATTTCATGGGTTCTCCCTGAACCTATTGATATCTCCAATAACTTACATTATATCATAGTTTTCGTGGGTTGACTATGAAACTATTGACTTTTGTCAATAACTTCATCCGGATATAGTTTTCATGGGTTGACTACAAACCTATTGGCCTCTGCCAATAACTCTTTCTAAACATAGTTTTCATGGGTTTACTATGAACCTGTCTATCTGATAACTTCTTTAATCAATACTCAGACATCCTATATTCTGGTCAACCTCACCTCCTAGATGCAATTCTACTTATACAGGAGTTAACTCAATTCATATTCACTACTAGGTCAATCTAGCTGGTTATTCTGCCCTTGTCTCCCTAAAATACAGTTATGGGTCCATTTCAAGTGAATATATATATATATATATATATATATATATATATATAAGAAGAAGTAAGCATAATAACATAATAACACCAATATATGTGGTTTAATATAATTAAAAGCATTTTTATATGAAACATGGTTAATCCCTTTAGCCTATTATTTTATCAAAGAAAGATTCTACGAAAACTTCATACTTAAAAGCCATTTTAAAACTCCTTTATTTATGCCATGGTTTTCCTTTCTAAAATGAGATTGGGTTCTTTGTTTTGAAGGCTAAGGCTTTCGGAATCTTAAACCTTTACTTTCGTAAACATTGGATAACCTCTTTCGAAAGCATTCAAATCTTCTTTTCAAAACACCAAGCATATGCCTTTTGAAAACACTTTAAAACATCTCTTTCGAAACCATCAAAACATATCTTTCAAAGGTATTAAAGTATTACTTATTCACTCTTAGAAGCATAGCTTCGAAACCATTGAAACTACCTCTTCCAAAACCATTTGAAAGCCTCCTTTCAAAACCACTTGAAAGCATCCCTTTCGAAACAATTGTATTTATCCTAAAAATATCTTTTGCTAAAGTGAATATAAGCGAAAGTACCCTTTTCGAACCCTTTATCCTTTTAATAAAAATGATTGGGGAAAAACTGATGGCTTCGGAACCATCCTTTCAAAAGCACTTAACATATAAGTAAAACAATTGAAGGATGGCTTCAAAACCTCTTTCGAAGCCATTGACTTCGAAACCATTAAAACCTTTTGAATGCTTTAGGAAGTGGCTTATTACATTTATAAACAAAAGCTACCTTTCGATCTAGTTGATGACTTCAATCCATTCGAAAGGTATAAGGCCGGCAATAGGGTCTCGATTGGGTTGAAACTACCCCTTTCGAACGCATTGAATTAAAACAAACCAACTTATTTGAAAGAATTCTTTTTGAAACCAAAAAGACATCAACATTTTCGAAAGCATCCTTTTGAAACAAGACAAGCTCATATCTTTGGAGAGTGAAACAAAGGCTTTGACCCCTTCGAAAGCATTGGTTTCAACTCCATACCTTTCGCGTTTCTCCAATCCATTATGTATCTACTTATTAATACCTTGTGTATTGGCTTCGGCTTGGACATTTTCGACCTGGTTGGTTTCGACTTGGTTAAGACGGAAGTATAGGGTCGAAAGGTGGCTTCTGAAAGTGGCGAAATAACATTTCTGGGTAAAGTCTGTTTTAATGTATGGTTAACTAATTGGTTTTAACTAACCTGCCTATTTGTAAACAATTAATTGGTTACCACAAACTTTTCAAAATAAAACTACCATAATTATTTCAGATCTAATTAAAATAATTTAGCAAATAAGCCCTTCCTTTAGCAAAACAAATAAAACCTTTAAATCCTCCATTTAAAATAATTTAATTTCCATAATAAATCACTTAGAAAAAATCCCCAAAAATCATAGAAATTCACTTTTAATATGTTTTCTAACATATATATATTTTAGATCCAAATTTTTATAGTATAGCCGAAATTAATTTCCAAACCCAATTGTTCATATTTTCCTTTGAAAATCCATAATAAATTTTCCATAGCTTGGAAAATTATATAAATTAAAACTCATCTCCAAAATAATGTTTTACTTAACATATAAATTTTTCATGGTATTCAAAACACAATATAAACAATTTTAGCCTTAAAACTGTGTAAAACATTTATCAAACAATGTAGTTTGAACCAAACATATCATGAATCTAGGCATATCATCGTAAAAAATCATCATAAAGGATTTAATCTTAAACCCAAAATCAAATGATCATTAAAAACAAAAATAGAGATGGTTTTGATCATCATTCACCTTGATTAGGATAACGAAGTTGAGATTTGATCCTTGATTAATTCCCCTTGCTTGATTGCGTAGCTTTAATTTGATTTTCCCCTTTTTCCTAGGTAATGGCTGGCCTTGAACTTTTGATTTACAGTTTTGAGTTTTGCAATTGAACGTGAGAAAGAATGTGGACGTGGGTTTTAGGTGTTAAGGAATTATGATGCGACAATTCCTAATATGCCCTTGTGTTAATTGTTTTCTTATTAATTAACATATAAAACAATTCATAAGCCTATTTATTAAGCTTGACCTCTAAATAAAATTTCAAATCTAATCTCCTTATTACTCTAATATTTATATTATTCTATGTAATTTATCTAATTAAATCTCCTGAATAATGGTATTAAAAATTAGAGGTGTTACAGACGCACCTTCTTAAAGAACTTCTTCCTCGAAATTCAATAAGGACTAAATACTAAACATACAAATCATCTATAACAGCTTCTAACAACCATACTAGTCTACCTGACCAGTAACTGTCTATATAAAGCTAATATAGAACATATCGTCAAAGCAAATCAGAATAGGTATCTCTAATCATGTCTTATGTCTCCCAAGTACAGTCCTTCTCGTTGTCGCTCCACTGAACTTTCACCAACCTGACTATCTTGTTCCTTAATCTTCTTTATCCCTCACTATAACCCGAAATAGTTGTCTAACATAAGTCAAATTCGGTTCTACTATCAATGTTCCAACTCTTTCAGATTAATAGTAGACTCTGGATCAACACATACTTGCGAAGATGAGACATATGAAACACATTATGGACTCCTGCCATACTGCTCGGCAACTCTGCTTTGTAGCCTGCCTGATCCCCTCTATAATCTGAAAGGGACCAACATATCTCGGTGCCAGTTTCCTTGACTTTCTGAATCATACCACACCATTCATCTGTGATACCTTAACGAAAACTCCGTCTCCAACTGGGAACTCTAAATCTTTACACCATCTTATCTGTGTAACTCTTCTGTCTGGATTGAGCTTCCCTCATCCTTTCTTGGATCAACTCAATCTTCTATGTCACCTCGCTGACTAAATCTGGACCTAAGACTAATCTGTCTCTAGTCGCCAACCAACATGCTAGTGATTTGCATAGCCTACCATACAAAGATTCAAAAGTAGCCATTCCTATACTAGTCTGATAAGTATTATTATAGGAAAACTCCACTAATTGTAGGTGATCTTCCTAAGATCCACTAAAGTCCAATACAAAAGCTCTCAATAAATCCTCGAATACCTTATGACTCTCTCTCTATCTGCCCATTCATCTAAGGGTGATATGCAGTACTCATCTTGAGCTTAATACCTAATATATCCTATAGACTCTTCCAAAATTTACCAATAAACGAATCGTCTCTGTCATTGACTATATTACTAGGATTCCATGTAGTATAACTATGTTCTTCATGAGCACCTTAGCTAAAATAGATGTCGTCCTGGTTGACTTTATTGGAATGAAATGGGAATTCTTAGTCAACCTATTTGCTATGACCCATATACTTTCATTTCCTCTATTTGACCTTGGCAACCCATCTATAAAATCCATGGATATCAACTGGAATCTCTAAAGGTTGAAGCAACCCACTCGACTTCTGATGTTCGGCCTTCATTTGTTGAAAGTTTGCAAACTGCCTAACCAACAAGCCAACATTCCTCTTCATTCCTTGCTAATAGAAGCTCCTCTTTATATCTCGATACACTTGGTCCCTCTAAGATGCATCGTGAACTTGGACCGATGACATTCTCCTAGAACCTCTCTCCTTAAATCCTAAACATACAAAATCCATAATCGTCTCTTTTTCCTCAACCATCCCCTTTGGTCAGGACTAAAATCTCTTAGATCATCGATATCAGTTCCAACCTCAAGCCTTCTAATACTCTCGGCTAATATTGGATCCTCTTTCTGCATAGAAATAATCATTTCAGTCAATACTGATCAAACTTCTAGACTGGATAATATGGTAGTACTCTAACTTTGAGTGTTTGGCAGGGGCCAATTGGTTTGTAATGCACCCATGAAAACTATATTCAGATTAAGTTATTGACAGTTGCCACTAGGTTCCTAGTCAACCTATGAAAACTAGAAAGAGAGAGAAATTATTAGAGTTACCAATGGGTTCGAGGGAACCCATGAATTCATTAAGTTAATTGGCAGGGGAACGATAGGTTCATAGTGCACCCATGAAAATTATGAAATAGGACAGGGGGTCCATACATTATACAAAGGTTATTGGTAAGCCGATGAAAACTAATAGGTTAACAGTGACCCTAAAAATTATAAAATATGACATCTAGTCAATTTAAATAAAGGATGGGAAATCCATTATGCATCAAAATGTTTGCATATCATCACATTATATTGTTTTGAATTGTTTTAACCATTGTGGATGCAGGAGCACAGTATATGGTTTTATAAAGGTTTTAAGATATTAATGAGGGAAACCCCGTTCTGCTAAGCGGCGTGGACTCACTAGATAATAATTTGAGATGGTAGATTATTATTCATACCAGCTTTACGTTTGACTCGAAGTTTTTGTTTTTCCTTTAAACTCTCGGGTACTCAATTAATTTTGTATAGTTTGAGATTTAAGGTTTTCAGGTTCTCTTCTTAGACGAATAGTGCTTCCGGAGGCGTACATGAGGCAATATTTATTTAGAGTTATCTTTTCCATTGTGTATTTTGGTTGTAAAGGCAAACTTAGACTTATATATATATACACACACATACATATATACCTTGATCTACCAAGAGGGCATCTTCATATGTTTCTCTTGGCATATGTGTAATAATTATACTTTTCTAAACGTGGTCATCATTTGTTGGATGATATAATGCATAAGTAATGTTTGAATGGAATGTGAAAATGTGTTTTGATTTTTAAATTTTTTTCCATATTCATGTGATCTGTGTATCAATATATCTAGCGTCGTCGTATGTGATCGTCGAGGATTAATAACTATGGATGACTACAGCATTTGTAGCAGTTAGTTTTGGGCCTCTAAGTAAGGGGATGTTACAAAAGCATAGCCTAGGTTGAATATAAAGAGAAACAGAATGAAGATACCTTTCCTCATGCCATGCCTATAGTATTTACAAGTGAAGACATGCATGGATTAGGCTAAATTTTAACAGAAAGTTCGAGAGATCAAGACAAGGCCCCCAAAAATTTCCACTCCCATTGGGACCCACAATAGGGATCAGTAATAATCCTTATTTTGGAGTCCAAATGGTGTATGATCCTTTTGGATGGTTCCTCATGGTGTTATCTACTTTCTCCCTAAATTTCATGCAATTCTGACGTACGGTTTGTAAGATATCGAATTTTCCATGAAGTTGTATCGCGTGAATTCTGATTTCTGCTGATCCCTCTAGAGGGATGGGTACCGACCCATCCAATTTGCTCTAAATACCATGCGAACCTTAGAAGAGCTTCTCCATGTTGTATTATGCTTAGCCTTCAAGTTTCACGCCAATTGGACTAGTAGAACTTGAGTTACTGATCAATCTTTTTTGCAATATGTTGTGAAGGCTAATTTCTGCCGATCCCTCAAGAGGGATAGGTATCGATCCCTCCAACTTTCTCCAAATCCACACGATCCCATTGAAGTGTTCCACATGTTCTAGTTAGCTTGTTCTTCATGTCAATTGGATGTGTAGATGTTGAAATATTAATCGATCTTTGCTACGAAGTTGGGTTTAGTCGACCCCTAAAAGGGATAGATACTGATCCCTCTTTCTTCATCCAAATGATATACGACCCATAGGGTAGGCTCCTTAGGGTCCTCACATATTTCTCACAAAGTTTCATATGCATTGGATTTGTAGATCTTGTATCGATTGTTTTCCACAAGAATGCTCTTGTACTTTAAGCCAATCCATCTTGTTGGAACCAATTTAGGCCAACCCCTGTTATGCATTGAGCCATATTTCATACTTCGAACATTCTGCCTTGCATATCTATCAACTCCGTTCAATCTAGACTAGATACTATTATCTATACCTGATTTTTGGGCCCTATAATCGTCACTCTATACTCATCGACCTTGATAATCATGAAGTCTGTTGGGTTAATCCGCCTGCATACTGCCTTAGCAAAAGGTGGGTTAACACTTTGCTCCCTAAAACATGCCTTGCGATAGGAAGGTGTATTTTGAATTGCTGTAAATCAATAATCTAAAATCTATAATCCATTGATAATCGTATTTTCCAATCCAGAATCCAATCTGTTGCCAATCCAAATCCACGATCTCTCTGGATCGCTAGTGAGATCCATGACTATTCCGATTTGATGTCGAATTCGAATACATTCCACATCCTTACTCGAGTCCATATCTATCCAAAGCCAATAGCCAAATCCGTGATCTTACCAGATCATTTGCCAAATCCAAAGCCTTGTTCTCACTAGATACTTGCCGATCCATATTCGACGACCTGAGTAGGCCGATCCATCACGTTAGAGTGAAGCAACTTACCCCTTTCTCGGCATAGCCCATACCCGACAACCTTGATCTATCTGGATCCTTGCCGAGCATAATCCATCTTGACGACCTAAGTAGGATGATCCATCGCATTTGAGTGAATCAACCTACCCTTTGGAAGGCATAGTCCATACCTGACCACCTTGATCTCTTCAGATCCTTGCCAAGTACAATCCATACTCGACGACCTGGGTAGGCCAATCCATCACGTTTGAGTGAAGCGACCTACCCCTTGCCAGGAATAGTCCATACCTAATGACTTGTGTTATCTATTAAAATTGATCCAAATTTAAGCATTCCTAAGTCTATTTTCCAAAATATAAAATAAGAGTCCGTATAACCAATAAACTAGAGTTTGAAGCAAACAAGAAGAAAAAATAAGAAAAAGAAAAACTAACTTTACAAATCCGACCACTACAGTTTACCATCATCTCAGAGCATGCCTAGGGACTGTCCTCGATCTTGTACATGTGTAAGTGACTTAGCCATCCTACTGTGGAGTTTGTTGCTTATTAAATGCCATCCCAATTAATTGATGACAAGTTGATGATGATGCCTTGATCCAGTGCCATTTTCATTCAGGTGGATGGTGGCTACTTCTGTTCCAGCAACGCAGTCCGAGTCCTCACATATTGTTGTAAGTGACCATTCCTCATGTGTACCTCAATGATATCCATCAAGTGCCTACAGTTATTTGTATTGTGGTCATTCAGCTCATGGAATAGGCAGCGCTTTCCTGATGTCCGTTCACATTCGGAGGGTTTTCTCCTTGTCGGCCTTCGATGCAGAAGGCATCCTCTAGTATCCAGATATATCCTTCTATGGTTTTATTCAATTCTGATTAAGAAGAGAATTTGGGTTTCCCCCTTTGTCACTTCGATCCCTCAAAACTATTATCCATGTTTGGTTTACCCTTGCCCTTTCCCGAGCTTTCACCGGACGGTTCTCCACCTCATACCGTATTAACTTCCATTTCCTCTTTATTAGCTTTCGCATCTTCTTGTCGTATAAACCTTTCTGCTTCACGGTAGAATTCTCCGAGATCCATCAGTGGATCCTGTATCAGTGCTATCTTATAATCTGAATTATCCGAAACTCCTAACACTGTCGCCATCAAAACCATCAATGGATCTAGTCGATCCACCAAAACAACTGTCGCATTGAACTAAGAAATTCTTGAGTAATTCTCCTACCCACTGCTTTACTGATGTCAATGTCATCACATTCTTGGGTCTCTAATGTGAACCCGAAACTGCTTCATAAATCTTTCGATCAATTCCACCCATGTGCTAATAGAAGCGCTCTCCAAATATCTGAACCATAGCGTAGCTACATTCATTAAGTACAGAGGGAAGCATCATGCCAGAACTTCGCCCGAAGCCCTCAGTACTTCCATGTGTAGTATATACCTCATCATATGCATAGTGGGATCCGAATTTCCATCAGAAGCTTCCAGTGTTGGTAGTTTGAATTATGGTGGATTTCTAGCATTCCTATATTATGAGCGAATGGACTTCTATTCACATGTTCAAGATCCCTGTTCTCCAATCCTCCATGAATAGTTGGCCTTATTATCTCTACAAACTTGTCATTGTCTTCTTGTGGTAGTCTTCTATTGTCATGTCCAAGCTACCCCTCAAGTCTACGAGGGAATTCAGGAACTTATTCCTCCAAACAGGCATCCAAATTTTGATTCGCACCAAGCTCCATGGTAGATCCTCCAGCATCATGATCAACCAGACCCAAGGGCATGCCCTCTAGCCTTTGGGGATCGGTATCGATCCCTTTGGAGGGATCAGTGCCGATTCATCTAGGATGGCAGAGGATTGTCCCCGGCTGCTCTGTTCCATTCCTTTGTCTATTGGCTTCATTTCCATAATCTCGGTTTTGATGTCTAGCGATTCTTGCTGCTTCAACTCCTAGATTCATAGCTTCAGTGGTTCCTATCATTCCAACTCCTTGGTTGTGCATTCCAGTAGCCCCTAAAGCTCCAGCCAATCCAATCTGTTGTGGCAGATTCTACATCATCTCCTTCTGTCTTTTCAGCATCCGCTCTTACTAGCATTCATGATTGTTTCAATCACATCCCTAGTGGTGTAGGCCGACGTTTGATTAACTCCAGCTCATGAGGAAGCCTTCTGACTCCCTTCATGATGGCTTCTATCTGTGACATGTCTCCATATTGATTGCCTAGCCATTGTTTTCTAGATCCAAGTATCCAAGCTTCCACATTCAAGATCCTAGCTTCCAAATCCATGGGTGCATGTCCTTCTCAGTGAAAGCACTAAAAAGATGGCGTCAAAAATGGCCACCAACACCGATAATGTAAAAGTACCGATATCCAATCCAATCATAGAAATATGAGGAGAAAAGATTTATGTGATTCGGCTAACTCCAGCCTACATCCACTCCCAAATAATTAAAAAAAAAGCAAGTAAAAAAAAGACAAGATTTATGTGATTCGGCTAACTCTGGCCTACGTCCACTCTCAAATAATCCTTTTTGCAATACTAAAGTTTGTTTACAGTTATAATCCAAAATTCAAGAATAAATTTGATAGAGTGTAGCCTAGGTTGAATATAAAGAGAAGTAAAAAAGAAGATCCCTTTTCTAATGCCATGCCTGTTGTATTTATAGGGGAAGATGTGCACCGTTTGGGATGAAAATTTAAAAAAAGGTTCGAGAGACCAAGACAAGGCCGCCCAAAAATATCTAGGCCCATTGGGGCCTACAATTGGGATCGATACTGATCCTTATTTTGGTGTCCAAATGGGTGCAATCTATCTAGGTGATTCCTCATGCTGTTAGCTACTTTCTTCCCAAATTTCGTGCAATTCCAATATACGGTTAGTGAGATATCGCAATTTTCGTGAAGTAGTCTTGCTTGAATTCTTATTTCTGTTGATCCCTCTAGAGGGATAGGTACCGATCCCTCCAACTTGCTCCAAATACAATACGATCCCTAGGGGAACTTCTCCATGTTGCATTATGCTTAGCCTCCATGTTGCATACCATTGAACCAGTATAACTCCAGTTATTGATCAATCTTTGTTGCAATATGTTGTGAAGACTGATTTCTACCGATCCCTCAAGAGGGATAGGTACCTTCCATCCAACCTGCTCCAAATGCCATGCGGTCCCTATGGGGTGTTCCACATGTTCTAACGAGCTTTTTCTCCAAGTTTCATGTCAATTAGATGTATAGATGTTGAGATACTGATCGATCTTTGCAATGAAGTTGGGTTTAGCCGGCCCCTAAGAGGGAAAGGTACTGATCCCTCTTTCTTCATTTATATGATATGTGATCCCTAGGGTAGGCTCCCTAGGTTCCCCGTCTTGCTTACAAATTTCATATGCATTGGACTTGTAGATCTTGAGATATTGATTATTTTTCAAAAGAATGCTCTTGTACTTTGAAGTATGTCGAACCCTCTTGTTGGAGCCAATCTATGCCGACCCCTCTTATGCATTAAGTCATATTTCATGCTTCGAACATTCTGACTTGCATATCTACCAATTCCATTCAATATTGACTTGATACTATTATCTATACCTCATTTATGGGGCCTACAATCGTCACTCTATACTCATCCGCCTTGATAAATGTGCAGTTTGTTGGTTTAAATCTGCCGGTATACTGCATTAGCAAAAGGTGGCTCAACACACCCAAACTCATGATATTATCTCCTAATAAGTTACCCCACCAAATCCCAAGGTCTCGATTAATCAACGTTAAATCATATAATATGCTCAGAACTGCTTGGTTGCTCATAAAAATTTGAGCACCCAAATGTTTAGGGAAAGAAAATAAAACTCCAAGTCACACATGGGTTTGGTGTGAATAAACTTAAATCAACTGAATTATTAATTTAAAAACTCTTTTAAAATCAAGGGTATCTCGTAAGACCATGCCGTACATAAACACAGATGAGTTTTTACTTTACGATAACCAAAACACGTTTATTATAAAAATCCAATGGTATTATAATAATGTCTAGGGTTTAAAGTATTTAATAACAAGTAGTTGTGATGTGTGTACATGAAAACAATAATAGATATATACATATACATATATATATATGTGTGTGTGTGTGTATGTAATCTCAAAAGTCATAGGCCCTTATTCGAGAAAGAATTTTCAATAAATGGAAAGGTAAGGAACTACCTTCCTAAAATCTGTACACCTCTAGATAAAATGTTCAGTGGGATCGAAAAAATTTCGACCTCTGCCAACACAGGACTGGCCTACCCCTGAACTGGGTAGTATCGAATATGATCGCCCCTTGGTTACGATCAACAACCGAAAATTAGCCTGAAGCATACATAGAGATATTGACACTAGATCTTGGGATGATCATACCCTAATGGGTGCGACCCATATGGCACTGTTGCATCTACCTTATTCTAACCATTGCATGGATGTGAGGCTTGAGAGGCAATGGTCTTAACATTTAGCAATCCATTTTGGAATGCTAACACTACTCTTCAGGCAAAAATACAATGCTAGCATTCATCCATACAAGTTCATTCTAGGTCTGAATGAAACCAAAGGCACTTCAAGGAGCACCGTCTTCAATCATCTTTATGATGTCTTCCAGTCGATTTGCATATGTTGGTTCGGAGTGGTTTTTGGATAGCAAATCCGATCTTGGAATCTCCAAACCAACAACGATGGTTTCTGGTAGACTCATTCTCGATTCTTTTAGAAGTATACAACAAGTATTCAAGTCCTCACTGGGCAACTCGAATATACAATCATACTAAGTAAGTTAAAATAGGTCAAGATTTGATATTCAGTTATTTAACTATAAATAACAAATAACAACAAATTCAAGTATTTAATTATCCATTGCAATCACTAAGCCTCAAAATAAATCTTTCATTTATTTTATATCTCTTTCCAAAACGTTTACCAAAATTTTCATATACTTATCTAACTAACATAAGTATATTCACAAAAAATTTGTGAAAGATTTCTTATTTCAAAATCATATTAAAGGAAAAAAATGTTATTTAAATTGGAGATAAAGATAACATAAAACAATATTTCTTAGTGTTAAGTATGGAACGAACGTCCATACCACCAGAATTAAGAAGGTCAATTGAAGGAAATCAAATCTCAAATTCTTTAAATTTCCTTCAATAAATCCTTTTAACGAGTCTTTTTTGTTTATGAAATTTCCTTTACTTATATTCCAAATCCACTTACAAAACTCTTTATATACCACCAATTTAATTTACAAATCTCTTTTATAAATATAAAAACCATTTATATAACTCTTTATAAATCTTCAAAATACTTTTATAGAATTTCTTTCTAAATTTTTTAAAACCCTTTATCAAACTTCTTTGATAAATATCCAAATCATTTATAAACACTCTTTAATAAATTATCCTTATTAAAATAAAACTTCTTTGATACACTTAATCAATTATGTTCCTCTGATAATTATAATTAAAAACACCTTTACTAAAATAATTACTTAACTTGAAACCATTATTAAAAGTATGACTAACCTTACAATTCAGAAAGAAGCTTAGTGACCAAAATGGTTCTCATTTAACTAAGTATACTTTCAAGTTATAACATAGCTATTTACATAACAAGCAGATATGTATAAGGGAATCGGTCAATAAAAATTAATCATATAAGTGAATCTCCAAGTAATTAAAATAACAGACAGGGATTTATTCTTTTAATGGATGTCCATACAATCAAACAATTTATAATTTAGTAAAACGGTGTTTCATTCTGCTAAATAGATTTCCACACGATTCATTTCAACTTAGCATAAGTCATTCACATTTGTTTGGTTCTAAATGTGACGTATAAGAGATACCTTGATTTAAAATCAATTCACTTATAAATGAAAACCAACTTAAAACATAACCAATAAAGTTTAAAATAACTTTTAATAATTAAATCTTAATTTAAAATATAAACTAAAGTGTAATTGTAAATGAAAGCTTAATTAAATCTTAATAAATCAAAATTAAATCGTAATTAACCTTAATTAATCTTGGTTAAGTTCTAAATAATTAATGATTATACCCTAATTAATTAATAATTAGTTAAATAATTAATCTTCAATATATAATAATTAATAAAATAATCAACCTCCAATTAAAATAATTAAACTTCATTAATATAAAAAGTAATACTTAATTACCTCTTAGCTTTATTAATCATTAATTAAAACTTCCTTAATTAATAACAAACTTAATTAAATACTAATTACTTAGCTTAATTACTAATTAATTAATAAATAAATATTTTTAATAAATAAATTAATTAATTATTAAAATATACTTAATAAGTAATAGTGAATTATATACTTACTAATTCAGTTTGAAAATGGTTTTTCAAAAACATTTAAAAGGAACGCTTTTAAAACTTAAAATCCTTAAATTCTCCGAACTGCATCCTTAGCATCTATCGCTATAGATGTAATAACGTAGAATTACTTTTTTAAGTTACCATCCAAAACTTTAACTTTCCTCTTTTTCTTACTTTTAAAACATAATTCAAAAGAGTTCTAAAACTTAAACAAAAGTTAGAAACTAAAAAGAAATAAAACAAAAAATTTATTAAATCAAAACTACTAAACGATTTGATTTTCAAAATGGATCTCAAGTTCTTTTCAACATCTCAAGTTCTAACTTCCAAACCATCTAATCACATATCCAAGATTATGAATACTAAATCATATCATCACCATGCATCACAAAGATCATAATTCTAAATGTAAACACATCACTTTAATCAATCGATTTAGGTCAAATGCTAAAACACAAGCTGCCATATGCATATACATCAAAACCATATCATAATCCAAACATTAACATCATATATAAATAATACATAACCGTCATATATGCAAAGGTGACATCTTTCCGAAACTTAGAAACCATTATTGAAAGTATGATTGACCTTAAAATTCGAAAAGAAGCTTAGTGACCAAAATGGTTCTTATTTAACCGAGTATACTTTTCGAGTTATAACATAGGTATTTACATAACAAGCAGATATGTATAAGGTGTTAGTCCCTGAGAAGATGGTTTTGATGACAACAACCTTAGAATAAGATTATAAAATATAAATACTAACATTATAGTTTAGATATATATGTATATGCAGGATTTAACCATGCAGGTACCAAGAATGAAGACCGTACAGTATAGGGTTTCAAGACTGAAGATATCAAGATTGAAGACTCATGAGTATCAAGATTATCAAGAGTTCAAGATTTCAATATAAGTAATTTAATTAGAAATTTTTTCTAAACTCCTAGAAAAGCACTGGCATCTTAAAATCCAATTTATTCGTGCAATGGAATCCACTTCGAGCCTGTTAAAGGGATGGAACCCTAAGTAGGAAGGAACCTATGAAAAATCTAGTGGAACATTTTTTTGTATCCACTAACTTTTATTCAAATGTTTTACAAAATTATAACTTGTTTTCAAAATGATTTCAAAATCTTCCTTTTAAAGAATTAAAAACATCTATCCTGGTTTTAAAATACTTTTAGCCTCAAAATAATCTTTATCTTCAAAATCAAATTATCCATGGTTTTAAACTATCATTTAATATATTTAACTTTTCATATTTATACTTAGATTTAAATATAAAATTATAGTAAAATTTTATATATACCAAATTATTATTCTCTATACTTATTTATGTATTTTAACTATAGTTAAGTATATTTATAAAGTTTAAAATAGTTTTAATACAAGATAGAAGTTATTTTCAAAGAAAAATAAATTACCAAAAATACCAAAGGCCTGTCGACAAGCCCAATATATCCTTGTCGACAAGGTGGCAGTTTATTTCAAAAAAATTGAATTTCAAAGGAAGTGTCTATTCGTCATATCCTTTCATGAATGGACATGGCTGTTGTTCTACTATAAATAGGGGAAGTTTTAAACAAATTTATATACATATTTTCTCTAATTTCACTCCTTTTCTTCTTCCACATTTCTTTATATACATTTTTACCATTACTCTACCGAAATCAACATTGAATCTAACTAGATCATCTCTAGTTTGATTCTCTATCACTATCTCAAAAAGATCTCAATGCTACTCAGAGTTGTAGGCTTCTTTGTAATTAATTGAGTGAGAAAAGGTGTGATTGTAGCCTGTGAAATCAATCATGTGAGAAAAGGTGTGATTTTAGCCTATGAAATCAATTGGGTGAACTTGTTGCCCATAAAATCAAGTATCTCTACCTAGAGGATTGTGAATCTGGAATGGTGTATCTCGTGGCCTTGAAATCGAGGGTGTAATTGTAAAAATTGATTTTGAAAAGAAATCCGTACTTGTGTGCGGGACTGGATGTAGGGTAACTCCGAACCGGTATGAAATTCAGTGTGTTCTTTCCTTTATTGCTTTTACTTTATTTTTGCATCTGTGTTTGATTCTGTGATCATATGTGTGTCTGAATATTGCATACATTTGTGTTCAAATTAACCTAAACTCAAAAAGATTTAGTAATTCCTTAAAACACTATTCACCCCCCTCTAGTGTTAATTCTATCCTTAAGATCCGTAATCTGCATTTCTCACATTTGGTATCAGAGCAAGGTTTTCAAAATTTCATAATCTGAATTTTGAAAAATTTTCAAAATGGCTACTAACACTGGTACTGTTAATACTACCAACACTGGTTCTATTATCCCTGTCGCTAGTTCATTTCTAGAAGTCAGTCTACTGTCAGACCACCACTTTTTAATGGCAGTAACTATGCATATTGAGCATGTAGGATGAAATATATTTACAATCTGTAGGACTAGACACTTGGAATATCACACAGACTGAATATTTTGAACCCACAACTGATTTTTCATAGTGGACCGCTGAGCAAAAGACCGTTACACAAAACAACTCTGAAGCTAGGAATATTTTGTTCTGTTCACTTATTAGGAATGAATTTAATATAGTGTCAGTTTGTAAGTCTGCATATGAAATCTGGAAAACATTGCAAGTTACTCATAAAGGAACAAGCAAAGTTAAACAGACCCAAATTTTCATGCTCACAAACCAGTTTCAAATATTTAAAACGAATTCTAATGAGTCTATTTCAGATATGTATAGTAGATTTCAGAAGATTGGGCATTCTCTAATATCCTTGGAAAAGGAATTTTCGGAAGAAGATCAAGTCAAAAAAATCTTAAATTCTCTTACTCCAGAATGGGATCAAAAGACACTTGCGATCGAAGAGGCAAATGACATCAGTACCTTAAAGATAGAAGAATTAATTGGAAATCTAATGTCGTTTGAAGTCCAAATGATTGAGAGAAGAGAAAGCAAAGCATCTAAAAAGAAATCAATGGCATTCAATGCATTGACCGACGGATCAGACTCAAACAGCGATAATGATGAAGAGATAGCCTTTATGACCAAGAATTTTCGAAAATTTATGAAATACAAAAAGATAAATAATCTCAAGAGAAACAACTATAAGAACTCCGAAAATTAGAATGTAGTGTCAAACTATATCAAATGTTTCAACTGTGACGAACCAGACCATATCAAAAGAGACCGTTCGCATCCAGATAGGCAAAATCTTTCTATAAACAATGATTCTGCAAAGAAACGAAAACGTGCATTTACAGCTACTCTAAATGAATCAGACTCATCCTCAAGCGATGATGCTCAGAAGGCAGATAATTCAAATATGTGTTTCACGGTAGTTCACGACTCCGACGAATTCAGAGAAACGGACTCAGAAAAAGGTACACGTTTACAATACATTGGTTGAAATTGCATGCTTAGAATTGGATGCTTGATTAGTTATTTTGAATTGGTGTGTTTTTTGAATTTTGAAATTTTTATTTTCATTATTTTTTTACTATTTATTATTATTATTTTTTTCTTCTTTTTAATAGTATCATAGTATTTTATGGAATATACTATAATTCCAGTAATATTCCAGATAAATATAGACATTAAAAATAATAAATATATATATATATATATTATAATACTTAAGAGAAATAAATCATGAAAATTCAGAGACACCTGTCGACAAGGTCCCCACCATGTTGTCAACAAGGGTACATAAATTTGAAATTCAAATGTTGAATTTTCCTCCATCTTTTCACTTCATTCAAGTCTCTAAAAATCAGCTTTTGACCAGAGAACATGTCCTTTGAGAATCTATTTATTCACTATCTCTTATCACAACTTTTCACTTTCATTTTCATATTCAAACTCTTGTTCCAAAATATCAAACTCTCTACTCCAATGGTTTCTTCAAGCAACCCTTCCACAATGAGAATTTCCAGAAAGATAAAAGAGCAACTTTTCAATGATCCAAAGGCTATAAAAGCATATATCAACTATGCTAACTATGGAAAAATCCATCCCGGAAAGTTTTCTTTATTTCAAGATTTCTCTTCCTATGAAATCAATTCTCTTTTTGTAAACAATCAAGTTCTTAGTCTTGTTTATGCTTCACAAAATGATTTTGTTTGTTATCTAAATCTTGTTAAAATTTTCTATGCAAATCTCAACCGTGGATTTTATAATGGATATGATGATGAAATTCGGAGTAGTGTCGAAGGCACTAGAATCATTTTAAATTGTGATCTTCTGGGTATCATTCTCAATTGCAAGAGCATGGGAATGTATCTTTCTAGTTTTAATATCGATGAAAATGATCGTGAGACATTTCATCACATTTCGAAGGAGATAACTTTGATTTCATAAATCGAAACTTTCGAACAAAAGCTAGAATTGTTAATCTTCTTTTACAACATACATTGACCCCAAGATCGGGGAGTTTTTACAATCCAACTTAAAACGTTTGCAAAGCACTTTTTCCTATTTTTGGAAATTATGATATTAATTGGGCGCAAGTTATTTTGAATGAATTTCGTCCCAAAAATCTTGAAATGGGTGAAAACACTTTGTATCATGGAATCTATCTCACTCGAATTTTTAATTATTTTGGAGTAGATTTTAAAGGAGAAGAATTTGTTTCAAGAAAAGTTTTTAATCACTCAAACATTTCTCTTATGAAAATTCCATATGTTTTTCAACCATATGAAACCCTTGCCGAAAAGGAAGAGCGTTTGGCTCATGAGGAGATGGAAGAGGAGGAAGAAGAAGAAGATGGGGATGAAATGGAAATAGAAGAAGAAGAAAGTGAAACATCCTTGGAAAGTATTGACTATCCCTCTGATCCAACCAACAAAACATTACTCAAAAATAAAAAGATCATTGTTGAGAATCAACGGACACTTAAACGATCCGTTAGTAAGAAATTGGATAAAATGTCATCCAAGATGAACAAGTTTTTCTCCAAAGTCAGCAAGAAGCTTAGATTATCTTCATCTTCATAACCCACTAACTAGTTCTACCTTTTCATGTCTTGTTGTATTAGTTTTAGTTTGTTTTGATTTGAATGTTCATGTAGTTCTTAATGTTTAATCATTGTATCGTTTTTATTATGAAATGAAATTGAATTACTTTTCTGTTATCTAGCTTATCCTATCTCCATAATAAATGTTAGTATACTATGTAAATATATATATATATATATATACACACACACACACAATTATTCACAAAATCAAAGGAGTCATCAAAATTAAATGACCCCTATCGACAATCCCCCTAGACCATGTCGACAAGTACTGGTCAGAAATGACTTTTTATTTTAAATTTGAAATTTGAATAACTACCTTGTGTCTATTCATTTCAAACGAATTTCTACACCTATAAATACATATTTCTTCCAGAATTCATCACTCAAAATCATTTCTTATCTACTTTATCTATATTTCTTCTCACAAACTCAAATATGGCTAATCTAATTCATAGTTTGACCGAGAATCTTAAAGAAACCCTTAACTCTTTCAAAAATATTCTTTCTTTCATTCTTCGTAATCAGTGACACTTAGAATTGAGTCAAATGCAAATGATCAAGGAGCAAGAAAAGCATTTCGATACGATACGATGGATGATTTCCTCCCTACACAAAGATGATAATGAAGCACATCATCCAGTCTCTCTCACCAATGAAAATGAAAATTGGGATGCCATTAAAGCAGACCCTATATTTGGAGAAGAAGGATGGGTGGAAATTCCTAGTAATGTTTGATTTATTTGATTGCTTTGTTTGATTTGAATTGATTGCTTGGACTGATTTGATTTGATTTGATTTCGTGTGGATTGATAATTGGTGTGCAAAACATAATATGTATAAATACACATTAGTTTCTTTTCTCTCTTTCTTATTGTTATATGATTTTACTTATGTTTTCTACGCAAATGTAGATATAACAATATATAATTAATAAATGATTTGTTTTCTTATATTTGAATTCTCACATTATCACTATTATAAGTATTATCATGTATGGATTCTTATTTAGGATAGTTAGTAATTAAGGACTAAGTTTTAGTTTTAGAATTAAGTGTTGATTATCTATGATAACACTATCTTTATAATCACATACTAGATTAAGGGGGGTGCTATATAGTTTGGAGTTAGTTTTTGTTGATGACCAATAGGGAGAAGTATAAAATAGGATAGTTAGGCATAGACTAAGGGGGAGTTATTAATTTTAGGGGGAGTTATTAGGATAGAAGTAATATTTTATAAACAAAGGTTGTCATCATCAAAAAGGGGGAGAATGTTAGTCCTTGAGAAGATGGTTTTGATGACAACAACCTTAGAATAAGATTATAAAATATAAATACTAACATTATAGTTTAGATATATATATGTATATGTATATGTATGTATGTATGTATGTATGTATGTATGTATGTATGTATGTATATGCAGGATTTAACCATGCAGGTACCAAGAATGAAGACCGTACAGTATAGGGATTCAAGACTGAAGATATCAAGATTGAAGACTCATGAGTATCAAGATTATCTAGAGTTCAAGATTTCAATATAAGTAATTTAATTAGAAATTTTTTCTAAACTCCTAGAAAAGCACCGGCATCTTAAAATCCAATTTATTCGTGCAATGGAATCCACTTCGAGCCTGTTAAAGGGATGGAACCCTAAGTAGGAAGGAACCTATGAAAAATCTAGTGGAACATTGTTTTGTATCCACTAACTTTTATTCGAATGTTTTACAAAATTATATCTTGTTTTCAAAATGATTTCAAAATCTTCCTTTTAAAGAATCAAAAACATCTATCATTGTTTTAAAATACTTTTAGCCTCAAAATAACCTTTATCTTCAAAATCAAATTATCCTTGGTTTTAAACTATCTTTTAATATATTTAACCTTTAATATTTATACTTAGATTTAAATATAAAATTATAGTAAAATTTTATATATACCAAAATATTATTCTCTATACTTATTTATGTATTTTAACTATAGTTAAGTATATTTATAAAGTTTAAAATAGTATTAATATAAGATAGAAGTTATTTTCAAAGAAAATAAATTACCAAAAATACCATAGGCCTGTCGACAACCCCAATATACCCTTGTCGACAAGGTGGCAGTTTATTTCAAAATTTTGAATTTCACAGGAAGTGTATATCCGTCATATCCTTTCGCGAATGGACATGGCTGTTGTTCTACTATAAATAGGAGCAGTTTTAAATGAATTTATATACATATTTTCTCTTATTTCACTCCTCTTCTTCTTCCACATTTCTTTATATACATTTTTACCATTACTCTACCGAAATCAACATTGAATCTAACTAGATCATCTCTAGTTTGATTCTCTATCACTATCTCAAAAAGATCTCAATGCTACTCAGAGTTGTAGGCTTCTTTGTAATTAATTGAGTGAGAAAAGGTGTGATTGTAGCCTGTGAAATCAATCATGTGAGAAAAGGTGTGATTTTAGCCTATGAAATCAATTGGGTGAACTTGTTGCCCATAAAATCAAGTATCTCTACCTAGAGGATTGTGAATCTGGAATGGTGTATCTCGTGGCCTTGAAATCGAGGGTGTAATTGTAAAAATTGATTTTGAAAAGAAATCCGTACTTGTGTGCGGGACTGGATGTAGGGTAACTCCGAACCGGTATGAAATTCAGTGTGTTCTTTCCTTTATTGCTTTTACTTTATTTTTGCATCTGTGTTTGATTCTGTGATCATATGTGTGTCTGAATATTGCATACATTTGTGTTCAAATTAACCTAAACTCAAAAAGATTTAGTAATTCCTTAAAACACTATTCACCCCCTCCCCCCTCTAGTATCAATTCTAGCCTCAAGATCCGTAATCCGCATTTCTCACATAAGGGAATCGGCCAATAAAAATTAATCATATAAGTGAATCTCTAAGTCATTAAAATAACAGACGGGGATTTATTCTTTTAATGGATGTCCATACAATCAAACAATTTAAAATTTAGTAAAACGGTGTTTCATTCTGCTAAATAGATTTCCAAACAACTCAATTCAACTTAGTATAAGTCATTCACATTTGTTTGGTTCTAAATGTGATGGACAGGAAATACGTTGATTTAAAATTAATTCTTTTATAAAAGAAAACTAACTTAAAACATAACCAATAAAGTTTAAAATAACTTTTAATAATTAAATCTTAATTTAAATTATAAATTAAAGCGTTACTGTAAATTAAATCTTAATAAATAAAAATTAAATCATAATTAAACCTTAATTACTCTTAGTTAAGTCCTAATTAATTAATGATTATACCCTGACTAATTAATAGTTAATTCTACAATTAATCTCCAATTAAATAATAATTAATTAAATAATTAACCTCTTGTTAAATAATAATTAATTAAAATAAATTAACTTGATTAAGATAAAAATTAATACTCAATTTTCTCTTACCTTATTAATCATTAATTAAAACTTCCTTAATTAATTAATAATAAACTTACTTAACTAATTTATAAATTAATCAATCACCAATACATACTTAATTAAGTAATAATTAACTAATATGCTTACTGATTTAGTTTAAAAATGATTTTTCAAAAACATTTAAAAGAAACTCTTTTAAAACTTGAAAATCATTAAATTCCCCGAACTACATCCATAGCGACCATCTCTATGGATGTAATAATTCAGAATTGCCTTTTTCAGTTACCATCAAAAAAATTAACTTTCCACTTTTGCTTACTTTTAAAACATAGTTTAAAAGAGTTTTAAATTTTTTTAACAAAATTTAGAAACTAAAATAAAATAAAACAAAACATTTACTAAATCTAAACTACAAAACGATTTGATTTTCAAAATGAAACTCAAATCCTTTTCAACATCTCAAGTTCTAACATCCAAACCATTTAATCACATATCCCAGATTATGAATACTAGATCATATCATCAGTATGCATCACAAAGATCGCAACTTTAAATCCAGACACTTCACTTTGATTCATCGATTCATGTCAAATGCTGAAACATAAGCCACCACATACATATACATCCAAACCACAGCATAATCCAAACATTAACATCATATGTAAATAATACATAATCATCATATGTGCAAAGGCAACATCTTTCCAAAAGTCAGAAGTTTACTCACCAAAAAAACCTTTTTGAAAACTTTAAATAACTTTAGAACTATGCAAAACTTGAACTTTGGACTTAAAACTCGTAAATAGGCTCGGCCATGGTAGAGTATGGCTCGGCCATGACATGTACAGGTGAGATGAGGACTTATTTTGGAGGGGTGGAGGGACTTTGGATAATGTTGAATTCACAAAATTGGACCGAAAATTTAGTCATCTTCTCTTGGATTTTGGCTATGTTACTCTATGAATATGAAAAAATTGTTATAGAGAAATTTCTTCTAAATTCTCTTCTCTACCATTTAATTAAAATAATTGCTCCATTTGGAATTGTTCTGAAGGAGATATGATCAAAAGAAGAACAAGTATTTTTGGACTTGAAAATATGAGTCCGAAAACACTCTACAAAGAAATGATATTTTGACATAGCTAAGCTTAAAATTTGAAGAAGTTGTATAAAAAAAGTTGTACCCATTGGAATTTGCTACGGTTTCAGAAAAATAATTTCTCCATTAGGATAAGAGATGAGGAAGATATGATAAAATAAATTGGAGGAAAAATTTAAAGAACTAAATGGCTATTTATAAGTAAAAGAAAAAGTAAATTACCTAAATGACCTTCGCCTTTACCTTCCACTACCCTCTTGCCACCTCACCTAGCCTCCTCCACCTCATGTACTCATGCCCACACCCTTGTTCCTTCTTCTCATTTCCATGCAAACATGTTTAAGTACTCTCTGTACTTAATGTTTCGAATGATGTGACATTTTTACTTTTATTTTAAACTTTATATACTTAGGAATGAATAAATATATACATACACTAATACACACATATATACATATACTAACTTATTTATAAATGGGCATACTTATACAAAAGAGTTCACGGCATTTTCGATAACTTTTAGCGGACGAAAAGTCGAAAATTCAGTAAACGAATTTCGGTCACATTTTCAATCTTTCTTCGAACTAAATATTTTTGTAAACAAATTTGAATAACTATTTTATCATTATTATTCATTATTTAAAAGAGTTTTGTTTCCAATATAAAATCAATTATTTGAATATTTAAATTTAGTTAAATATTCGCAAATCAACGCAATGAAATTCTAGGTCATTATACTCTCCCCCCTTAAATGAATTTCGTCCTCGAAATTACATCTCAACCAATCATAGAAAATACTTAACACTATACACTAGTTCGTATGATGTACATAGATCATTCATATGCAAAAATTTGACTCGATCTTTACTCGAATATATAACTTTTCTTTCGAACTAGTATAGGTCACCCGATTCTCTAGTGCGGACTCCGATCAGGCTCCTTGATCAGGAACCTTTATTTTCCTTACATAGCCTTGTATGATGATAGAAAACATTGGTCTCATACCAAAAATCCTCATTAAGTGTTTGCCATCAAAAATCGAGTAATAGATCCTTATTCAAAATAGTATAGAACACCTCAAAGTCATGTACTTGAATCCTAGATCAAATTTTAAGAGAAAGAGAAATGATCTACGTCCATCCTACGCACTTATTCAATTGATTCTCACTAATACCAATCGTATTTCCACTAAGTATATTTCTGAAAACATTTCATAAACTGACTTAGGTTCAACTTGTATAATACTCGATTATATCCTAAGAGTATACAACCTTATTTGGTTCAACTGTTCCTTTTTCAATTATTTCCCTAAGAAAACTCAAGATTCAAATACTCGGGTTTTATTTCAAAAGCTTTTTGAAATGGAACTCTATATTTTAATCATAGAAAAAAAACATGTAGCCCAAGTAACTCCAAAATGATAATAAAGAGTTGGGTACTACCAAATAGTGTCGTTCATTCCCTTACTAAGAAGGGTAATACTCAAGAGAAGTGCTTACCATTTGAACACATTTCACTCCCAATTTTAAGTTATTTTCGAGCCACTTGAATTGGTTAAATTAAAAATATTTATTTTATTTCAAAATCTGGTTTTTGAAACAATACATTACATTTTCCAACAAAACATTTATCACCCACTTGCTTTGGGTTCGTTTAAGTTTGAACTTGTCTCGATTGTACAATGATAAAGAGAATAATTTACTAAGTGCATAATAATGTTCACTTAGGCAAATATTTGATCGTCACTTAGAAATTTATTCCAATTATTGCAAAACAAGTCGAGACTCATTCCCCCTAACCAATCCAAAGAAAATACTTCTCACTTAACATTCACTCCCAAAAATTTAATTCTTGAACCAAAATTTCTTTCAAATAATACTATTATTACTTTCAAAACCTTGAAAATCCTTTTCAAAAGCCACGAGATTTAGGTCCTCAAGTTTCGTACTTAAATTCTTTTTAACCAAAATAAAAATCTTTATAATTCGTTTTAAAAGATCTATCATTATAACCCATTTTTCAAATATTTATTCCAAACTATTCTAACTCTTTTTTTTTATTAAATCAATTTTTTCCCCAACATTTACATCGAACTCCTATATTCAAATTGTGAAACTTAATTCACAAGGTGTTTGTTTCAATGTTTTCCCCAATTTCTATCTACCCAACACATTTCTTAAAAAGGGAAGCTATCTATAAACACTAATAATAGTTAATGCTCAAAATGGACGAGCATGACTAATAAACCTTAAATGGTAACAATAAAATATTATTATCTCCTAACAACCAACACTTCAAATAACTATGTCATACTATGCTAATTTTGATAATCATTCTTTATATAAAATATCCTGGGTCAAATTATTTCATTTACCTAGTTTCAAAACAATACTATGTTAGTTAGGCTTATTTAAGTGTTTCGGAATCTCTATCGACAATTCTGATCAAGCGCATCGACCGGAACTCATAAGCCACTCAATAGATCAAACAACACAATATGAAACATTTTTATATCATAAACAAATACGCGCTGACATATATTATACACTCAAACTCGTAATAAGGCATTCCATTACCTTACCTCTTAATGAGTTGCCCCAACAAAGCCAAGTTCTCGCTTAACCTTGCACTTCGATACCAAATGTAACGACCTGCTTTTTTGAACCCTTAAAGTCGACACTTAATACATCCTTGATATTAGTGTGTTGATCATTTAAGTGTCTGAAAGACATGTCATTTGGGGAAAGAAGAAGACAAAAGTAGAAAGGAGAAACTAAACAATTACAAAATCTCACGATGCAATGAATAACATAAACTAATCAACATAATTATTTACAAAGTCATTTTCAAAATAATATAGTAGAGTTATACTAACACAATTCTTCCCTGGGAAAGTTATAATAGCCTGTGCCTACCTAATAAATACAATATTCATATAATACAGTGAAAATAAGATAATAACTAACTATCGATAAAGCCTCCTGCTCCAACTACTCCAAAACGTATCCGTAGAAAACCTGGACTACTTAGCTGCTGATAAAAAATCGAGCATCCAAGAATTTTAGGAAAATAAAATAAAACTCCGGATCAGACATGGGTCTGGTGTGAGTAAACTCAAAGCAGCTGAATTGTTACTTTTAAAACTCTTTTAAAATAATAGGTATCTCATAAGACCACGTTGCACATAAACAAGGATGGATTTTTACCTTGCAATTAACAAAACACTTTTATTATAAAAATCCAGTGATATTATAATAATATCTAGAGTTTAAAATATTTAATAACCAAGTAGCTATGATGTGTGTATCTGACAGTAATAATAAATATACAATCTAAAATCGTAGGCTCGTATTGGAGAATGGATTTGCAACAAATGGCAAGGTAAGGGACTACTTCCAAAAATCTATACATCTATTGATAAAATGCACAATGGGATCGAAAACCTTTTGACCCCTGCTAACACTGGACTGGCCTACCTTTGAACTGGGTAGTACCGAATATGATCGCCCCTTGGTTGCGATCATCAACCAATAATGGGCCTGAAGAATATGTAGAGTTATCGAAACTAGATCTTGGGATGATCATATCCTAATGGGTGTGACCTACATGGCTCTGCTGCATCTACCATGTTTTAACCATTACCGAGTTGTGAGGCTTGAGAGGCATCACTCTTAACATTTAGCAATCCATCTTGAAATGCTAGCACTACCCTACAGGCAGAAATGCAATGCTAGCATTCACCCATACAAGTTCATTCTAGGTCTAAACGAAACAAAAGCCTTTTCAAGGAGCATCGTCTTCAATCATCTTCAAGATGTCTTCCATTCGAACACATATATTGGTTCGGAGTGGTCTTCGGATGGCATATCCGATCTCGGTCTCTCCAAATCAACAATGATAATTTTTGGTTGACTCGTTCCTAATTCTTCTGGAAGAATACAACAAGTATTCGAGTCCTCACTAGGGAACTCAAATATACAATAATACTTCTTGGGTCAAAACAGGTCAAGATTTGATAGTTAGTTATTTAACTATCAAATAAACAAACAACAACAAATTCACGATTTTAATTATCCATAGCAATCACTAAGCCTCAAAATAAATCTTTCATTTATTTTAAATCTCTTTCCAAAACGTTTATCAAAACAATCATATACTATCTCACTGGCATAAGTATATTTATAAAATATGTGTGAAAGATTTCCTCTTTCAAGATCCTATTAAAGGACAAAAATGAAATGCTATTTAAATTGAAGATAAAGATAACCACAAACAATATTCCTTCAGTGTTAAGTGTGGAACGAACGTCCATACCACCAGAATTAAGAAGGTGTAACATCCACTATCTTGAGGCCCGAAGCTAAGCACTACAGATGCTCCAGTCGTCTATAGTATTAACTTTCGGTGGCAAAATACAGTGATGTTAATGGTATTCATAATATCCGAAGCACAAGAATATGAAACAAAATAATAGACTGCAAAAAAAAACAATTTACTGATTACATTTTAAAACCACGTTTCATATTCCATTACATAATCCCAAATGTCATCCCAGGTTTTGATTAAACATAATTATTACAAAATACGCCAAGAGCGACATATGAAGATGCCCCCTTGAATGATCAAAGAACTCAATAGACATATATGTCTTAATACATCATAGGGAAATAAAACTAAAACCCCTAGATAGCTAACTTTGCCTCTTGCTCGTCTTTAGAAGCTCTATTCGTCCACCTACTAAAACCTAAAAAACCTTAACTCTCAATCTACTCAAATTAATTTTGAGCACCCGAGAGTTTAAGGGGAAAACATAAACTTCGAGTCATACATAAAGTCTGGTGTGAATAATACTATTACATCTCAGTTTTCTGACATTAAGTGAGACTACGCTGCTTAGCGGAACGGGTTTTCCCTCACTAATATCCCTTCAAAACGTATGTTTTGCAAATCAGAATCCTATAATCAAACTGATTAAAAAAAACAAGAGAAATATCGTATATGCATATAAATAAAGTAATAAATGGAATATATGTCCAAACAATATAGATTTGTTTGGCTAACTACTAACCATTGATTGATTCAGGCTTACCGGACAAAATAAATAATCTAACATTTGTTAGACACACTGCTGGATGGTTTGTCCTTAACTTACTTCTCCCAAGGTCAACTGTTCCTAATGGTTTTGCAAGCTCACCAATAACCTATCCTCTTTTTCTGTATGTATTCCTTTCTGTGTATAAACATCATTTAAGTCCTACCTGTGACGAAGCCCTAAACACTGGAATTTTGGACTAAAATTAAATAGCGGCATTAGCTAATGTATAGGGTGTGACCCTACACCAGTCACATCTGGTATTCAAATATCTGAGTCATTTAATTAGGGTTAACTACCCATCAAACTTTCCTTGAAAACATTTCTTTCAAACCGATTTAATCCATTTAAATCATACTTAAACAAGGAAAATAAACCTTTTGCTTTACTCAAACTTCTTTGCCATGATATATGCTTTAAACAAAACATTGTTGATGAAAACCTTCGAAACCCTAGTTTAAAACCTTTAAACAAACCCTTTCGAACACATTGAAAGTTTCCCTTTCAAATAAGTTAACTATTTTACCCTGAAATACTAGGCCGAAAGGCAAAATCATCTCATTCGAAACCTTTTAAAATTAGACATTTCAAAACCATTGAAAGTGTACCTTTGAAAGCTTTATAAAACCTTAGACGTCCTCTTTTCAAAACACTTAGATTTTCCTTTCCAAAGCATTGGAAACCTTCCATTCAAATACTTAAAGCACCTTTTGAAAACATTGGGGAACCACCCCTTCAAAACCTTCATTTTATACCTTTTGAAATCATTAAAGTCCTTTACTCGAAACAAACCTTTCGAAAGCATTGGGTTCAAGTTAAAGCTTATGGAACATAGTCTCGAAACCATTGAAAACCATTCCTTTCAAAACCTTTGGGTTTAACTTTCAATAGAATAAAGGGTGATAAAAGAACTAGGTCGAAAGCAACTCTTTTGAAAGCAATTTCCTAAGTAAAAAAGAAAGTAGATGGTGTCAAAACCAACCATTTTGAAAGCATGGAGTAGAGGCTTCAGGGTTTAAAACAAAAGGACCCTTTCGAAAGCATTGCTTCGAAAGGTAGAAAGCGGCAGCAGCGGTTTCGACCCTGTTGAAAGTTTATTTTAAAACAAAATGGTGGCAACCTTTGTCAAAAGCCATATTAAATGCTTTCAAAACCTTTCTTTTGAAAGCAAGCCAAGCGGCATCTCTTTTGTAATCAAAACAAAGGCTTCGACCCCTTTGAAAGCTTGGTTTCGACCCTATACCTTTCGCCTATCTTCAATCCACTACATACCTAAGCATTGATACCGTATGTATTGGTTTCGACTAGGTTGAAGGCGAAAGTATGAAGTCGAAAGGTGCTGCCGAAAGTGGTGAAACATCAATCTTTAACAAAAATTGATTTTTAACTTTTAAAGTAATATCTTTTTAGCTAACCTACCTTATTTGTCAAAATCTGATTGGTTGCCAATTTCTTTTTCAAAATCTTTTCTAAAAGTGCTGCCAAATTCAGTAATTTATAATTTAAAATATTTCGCAAATTACCCCTTCTCCTTTCATAAACATATAAAACATTTAATTCTCATACCTTAAATAAATTTATATATTTAGTAAAACACTTAGAAAAATTCTCCAAAAATTCACATAAATCACTTTTAATATGTTTTCTAACATATTTAAATTTCTGACCTGAAGCTAATATATAATAGCCATAATTAATTTTAAACCCAATTTAACTGTCTTCTTCACTAGAAAATTCATGATATATCCACATTATTTCAGAAAATTATGAAACTTGATACTCATCTTTAAAATATTATTTATGACTATATATCAAAAACGCAAGGCATTTGGATGTCATTGATAGGTTTTTCAAATCAAAACTTGTAGTAAAATCTATATGAACAAACAAAATTCATCAACAAGCATATATATCTGTTTAGCATTCAAAACATGGCATTTTGATCTAGAACCAAAAATAAGAAAATATGAGATGTAAAATATTATTCACCTTAGCTTATTGTTAAGGAGTTGAGATTTTCTCTTGAAATAAATTGATTAAACTTCTTCCTCTTGATTTTAGCTTATCTTCCTCTTATTTTCTCCTAATGGTGGCCGACCTCTCTTGTACTTTTAGTTCTATTTGTGAACGTGGAAATGAAAGTGGCATTAGTGTTTAGGGTATAAGGATATAACATATTCCTATATTGCCCTTATCTATCCCATTTTAATTCTCTTTTGTTTATTACTTATTTGGCACGGCTACCCTTTAATTATACAAATCTCCATCACTCAACTTCTTAAATTATTTCGTTTAATTTATCAAATTAAATATCCTAAATAATGTTAATCAAAATTAAGGTCATTACAGACTCCCCTCCTTAAAGAATTTCGTCCTTGAAATTATGATATGTTACTCATCAAAATCAATCATAAAGGTAAAATATACCATTAAACGAATCAGGATATGTATCTCAAATCCTGCTCTCAGTTTCCCAAGTATAGTCTCTCTCATCATCACTCCACTGGACTTTGACAAATCGAACTACCTTGTTCTTTAGCCTTTTCTTATCTCTCATGACTATACGAACTGGCTTTCTAACTACAGTCATGTCCGGTTTCACTACTAAGTCATCTAACACAGTTGGTGTTACAATAGTCTCTAGATCTCGAATACACTTCCTTAGATGAGAAATATGAAAAACTTTATGGACTTCTGCCAAAATACTTGGTAACTCCACTCTAGAGGGATAGGTACCATCCCTCCAACCTTTCCCAAATGCCATATAATCCCTATGGGATGTTCCACATGTTCTTTTCTCCAAGTTTCACGTCAACTGGATGTGAAGATGTTGATATATTGATCGATCTTTGCTATGAAGTTGGGTTTAGCCGACCCCTAAGAGGAATAGGTACTGATCCCTTTTTCTTTGTCTAAATGATACGTGATCCCTACGGTAAGCTCCCTAGGGTCCCTACATCGTGCTCACAAAGTTTCATATGCATTGGACTTGTAGATCTTGAGATATTGATTATTTTCCAGAAGAATGCTCTTGTACTTTAAAGTATGTCGATCCCTCTTGTTGGAGCCAATCTATGACGACCCCTCTTATGCATTAAGTCATATTTCAAATTTTATTGTGTTAAATCATATGTTAAAATGATTTTAAATGTGAAATTTTGAAGTCTAGAAATATGATTTTTAAGTTGTAATAATAAAAATTTGGAGTTTTATTATTATTTTTGAAAAGCTAAAATGAAACCTGGAATTTTATAGCATTTTCAAAATGCTTTAGTCTTTTGATAGCATTTTAATGCTATTGTTTTGAATCTAACAATGTTTGAAATAACTAAATATCTATTACGACATTTTATAAATGTCGCTATTCTTGAAATAAACCATTTTGGAAAATATAAGCTACGATAGCACTTTATAAATGATGTCGTTGCTATAATTTGACAATGTTTTGAAATGTTATAGATTTTAACATTGTTTGGGCTATATTTTAAAGTGTTAAATAATTTAACTTTTGAAATGGATTATCTGTGAAATTTTAGAAGTTTTGAATATTTAAATTTGAATTTTTAAGGAATTTAAATTGAATTTGAATTTAAATAAAGTTTACTTGGTTATGTGTTAAACGGAATGAAATGTAATATAATAAATGAATTTTTGAATGGAATTTTGGAATGTATTTTTGGTAATGATGTGTGAAATAATAAATGAATGACATATTTGATTTTTAAATGATATTTAACTTTGAATATTTGGATTTGAATTCAAATAATGATTTGATTATGAAGTTTTGAAAGGATGTAATATTTTAATGATTTTGAAATGGTTTGGAAATGATTTGATCTTTATTTTAATAAAGAATGTGAATATTGAATATTATTTGATTTTTCTTTATTTGATAAAGGAATATTTGAAGTTTATATTTGTACGAAAAGATATTTGGTTTAATTGTAATTTAAGTTTATTTTAATAATATTGGATTTATGAAATGAATATTTCAAAACTACATAATAATGAAATTAGATTTGAGATATGAATATATGGAATTATAAAGTTTAGTTTTGAAATGTGGGATATTAAAGTTTGGAAACATATTAAAATTGGATAGCTTATTTTGTAGATCAAATCTATATTTGAAATTTATAAGATTTGAAATGTTTTGTTAGAAAACTGAATTGAATTAAAATTAATGGTTGGATTTGAATTAAATTGGAAATTTGAAATTTTGAATTAAATTGGAAATAAATTTGTAAAATGTAAAGAATTAAATGAATGTTTCATTATTTCAAATGTATGATTTCAGAATGTTATGATTTTCAAAGTGTAATGATTTCAAGTATTTTGGTTTCGAAAGAGTTATAACTTTGAAAGTATTATGATTTTTGAAAGTGAATATAGGTTTGAGATGGAAATGATAAAGTATAAACTATTTTGATTTGAATATAGTTTTGAAATAAAAATGATTTTGGTTTCGAAGTATAAACTATTTTGATTGAATAAATAATTTTGAAATAAAAAAATGGTTTTGGTTTCGAGGCGTAAACTATTTTGAAAGGAATATAGTTTTTAAATGAAATGATTTGATCCTTTTGAAATATAAACTATTTCGAAATGACCACGGCGTTATAATAACGTTTGGTTGTCGAAGAGACCGGGATCGGAAGTTGTCATACTCTCTGCCAACTCCGAAAACCACTTTAACAACCGTGTACGCGGTGGAGATTCGAGAATGAAGTAGGATGGTGGCGACGTTCTTGAGGTATATTACGTGGACCCAACTCCCATGAGTTGGCATAAGGTGGCTAAAACAGGAGCGATCTCGGGCCAAAGGAGGTAGCACCTCTGGTCGGACACATTCCTTCGATACTATACTCTTACTGGTGATTGATTAGATGGCCATCCTCCGATTTTGATTGGGAGTGTATTCTGAGGTGGGCGTATGTGGCTGCTGCGTTACCACCAGCCCGTGTGCGTAATTGGTATATCTACCCTGGCATTGCCTTGTGTGCCGTGTCACCTACCATACCGAGCCTTTACTACGAGTTTGTTTTTCTTCCGTAGCCCGTGTGGTATCCTCTGACAGTCACCCAGAGTGGAGATGGCATGATATTGGATGGACTACTGGGACTATTATGTGTGAAGGGTGATATGGGTAGCCCTGAACGCTATTTAAAAGTATGTTTATTTTACTGTAGACATTATTATAGTAGCGCAATATTACTACATAGTAAATAGTTTAACGGATCCTTAAAGGATGGGCGATCCCAAGCATCCTTTAAGTTACTGATGCATTTTTGTTACTGTTCACTTGAGTTTATTTACAGTTCATAAGTATTTATGTCCTGACTCGAGTGTTTTGTATTTTGCTTTACGCTCGAGTCAGATTGAGTGAGTTAGCATTCAAGATTCACCTTCGGAGTTGGAGCTTTCCTTGAAGATCCAGCCATCTATTTTGCTTTCTGTATCCAGTGATTTCAGTGATGTATTCTGATTTGTACCTGATGTATCTTGTTGCTTTTTTTTGTATCATGTTTAACTCTGATGTATCTTATTTTTATATAGTAGCTTCATGAACTACTATTTCTTTTAAATTCCGCTGCATTATTAAATACTCTGTGTCTATGATCTGTGATTATGTATTTACTGTATATTCTGAGATTTGCCAAATTTTATTTACAACGCGGTATTTTGAGCAATTCAAGTCCGACATGTGCGGATGCGAATGGTTGAAAATATCGGGTCGTTACAGTTGGTATCAGAGCTTTGGTAGCTCTAGGAAAAACTCAGCATATATGTTAAATGTATTTATAGAATCACTTTCATTCGAGTTTAAACCTCTTCCTTTTTTGACTCGATTCCTTTGAATTTTGGAACATTCCCTGCGGTTTCAAAATCCATTTCGTATCCCTCACTATTCATCTTCATTTGATTCTGGAGTATCCCATAACTCCACTTTGAATGATCTTTATAATGAGTCGGCGGTCTCGCCAACCCCAAATTTATTTGTAAAGGGGGAAAACTCCTTTACAAAAACATCGATTTACCAGAGATTCTATATCCTCGGTTTAGATGCTAGTATCTCTTATAATTTCGAACTCTACATCTTGAGATCGAATGTCGATTTACCCAAGAAATCCACATCGATCTTATTCTTTAACTCACGGTTGACCCGGTTAAGGTTGCCCGTGATTTATATAAACTCATCCATCTCCCTATTCTGTTATTTAATCATCTCATCTTTGTTTCCAACTTATCTTCAAATTATTCTTGAAGTGAATTTGTAAACTAATATTTAAAATGTTTTATATATTGTGTTGTTTGAGTTGTTGATGTTGATTTGGGTTTCTAATCGATTCGTCTGATCAACGCTATCGATAAGATTTCCAAAACACTTGAACAGGGCAAACTGACACAATATGTTTTTAAAATTTAGTAATGAAATAAATTTTGTGAAATAAATTTTGTAACTATATTATAAATATTTATCTGGATTTTATTTGAATTGGTTGTTAAGAAATAATATTTGATTTTATATATCATTTTCTATTGTTTCATATAAATAAGTGAACTATAAACATGGTTATAAATTTATTTGGAAATTTAAAATGAATTTAAACAAGAATTTGGGAATTTAATTTCCGAACTTTGTGTTTAAAATTTTAAAGAATGTACTATTTAATGTATTTTCGAATAGAAATTTGTTTCCAAAGAATTTTAAATTTAAATTTAGTGCTCTTCTCTTTGTCGCTGGAAAATGATTTCGGTGATGACTGCAGCTTCATCGACATTCATTTTCGAGTTTCAAGTGAAGAGACCGTTCTGTACTCTTGCTACAGTTTTGTTTTGGGGAATTTAATTGATTTGAATTTCTTAAATAATACTGGATTTATAACTTATGCCGATATATGATTTAAATTTGAATGGATATTTATATATATAGTATATGTGCATTTAGTTATCTCTAAATAGTTTGGAATTTATTGGAAATTTAGTTCCTAAATTTTATCGTGAAGGATAATTTTAAGTATAATTTCAAGATTTGGATAAATATTCAAGTTTGAAATGATTGAATTGGAAAGTTTATTCGTATAATACACAATTTCATTCTAATATAACTTACCTAAATTTTCAGAAGTTGAATATGTAATTGGATAATATACAATATAAAAAAAAAGATTTTATGAATAAAATTTGAGTGGTTATAATAAATGTTATATACTTAAATTTTAGTTATAAAATGATTAATAGTGGTAAATAAAGAAAAGGGTAATGTAATAATTTACAATATAAAATGATGTTAAAGAAACTGAGAATAAATTAAAGCAGATATAATTAGTATAAATATATTTAACATGGGTGATAAGATATATTGAGAGAAATAAACTTAATTTTAATTAGAAATGAAGAAGAATTAAATTTTATTTGGTACATTTTGAGTATAATAAAATATTTTCAAATACATGATTTTAGGGTTTTCTCAATTTAAGATAATTGGATGATAAGATAATGAAATTAGAGATAGTTTAGATTTATTTAACTTACGTAAGATTTATTATCAATTTAAGTTGAAATTTTCGTGGTTTCAAATTTATTATCTTATTTTGTTTTCAAGCTATCTTTTGGTTATCCTTATTTCCCTTATCTTGCAACACAATGTGAAGGCTATTGCTTATACCAGTCTGTTTAAAAAATTTTCTATAATCTTTGATAATCTTTGGTACTCATTTTTGAATCTGAGCACTGCTTGTCATTCATAGACCATCGGTCAAGCGGAAAGGTTGAATCAGATTCTAGAAGATCTTTTTCGTGCTTGTGTTCTTGATTCTGGAGGATGTTGAGAAGATCATCTCCACCTTGTTAAACTTACCTATAACAACAGTTATCAGGTATAAATTTCAATCTTCTTGCCATCTTGTCTTAATCCTATTTCATTCTATCTTTTTGTTTTCCCCTACCTCATTCCTTTTCGAGGACGAAAAGTTTTGAGTGGGGGAGAGTGTAACAACCCTGTATTTTCTAATTGTTTTAACTATATATTTTAATTATTATAATTTAATTCTTGATTTAAAAACTTTATTATTATCTATTAAAATGAATACTTTTGTTATTTTAAATACAAATTTTTATTTTAATGTAAATTATAATTTCAAACATGTATAAATTGAATATTTTCCAAAAAAGTGAATTTTGGTCAAAATGGTCAAACTTTGACTTTTAATTTAAAATTTGAAAGTTTGAAAATTTGAATTTTATATTTTATTATGAAAGTAAATAAAATTTTAAGAACACTGCTTTTCGTTTCATTGAAATCTGATTTATAATGTGAAAGTTATGCCTTTTTAACTATTGTGTGAAATTTGCTGTATTTAACAAAATTGTTTATTTTAAATTATATAAATAATTTTTTTTTAATTGTCATATATTATTATAAATTGTATTATATGCTATGTTACATATAGTTTTACCTTTTAAATATTTTTAAAGTGATGTTTGAATTTTTCCAAAGCTCATTGAATTTATTTTCTATTTTTAAAGGTTAGTTTCCATTTTTCTGATATTTTCTTCATTTAAATTATATTTAATTAAAATTTATTTATTCATTTTTATGTATGCATTTTATTTTTATGTTTTTATCTTTATTTATAAATATTTTTCATGTACATATAATTTTCCCAAAGTTCATTTCATTTATTTTCAAATTTTCAAGCCCAATTTACATTTTCTTTGTTATTTTCTTAATTTAATTATATTTAATTAATATTTATTTATTTATTTTTGTTAATTTACTATATTTTCGTGTTTTCTCTGTATTTATACATATTTTACATGTATTTAAATTTTAAAAACAAATGGAAATACAAAAAGACTAAAACCTTTCATTTGCATGTGACTTTTCACCTACCTTTGGCTTTACACCTTCTTTTGACTTTTCATTTTGACTTAGCCGTTCATTTCTTTTGCATTGGACATGTATTTCTTGTTGTTTCACGTGAAAAATGTTTCTCAACTCCCCCAAAAAACTCACGGCTTGATAAGAGAGAAAAAAAATTGTAAATGGCTTCCTTTATCTCTTCTCTTCTTCACAATTTCAATGATTTTGCTTCCTCCTTTGCAAAGCTTTGCTTGGCCCCACTCTCCACCATCATAACCGACCATCACCTCCTCCATCTCCAGCTGCAACATCAGCCTCTCCTCTGTCCATGTCAGGCCGTGGCATCCCAAAGATGAAAACAACACAAAAACTCCTTGAAACTATGCTAGCCTAGCCACAAAACATCACCTACCTCTTCCTATACACTTTGGCCACCCCTAGAACCACCACCACCAGCCACTACCTGATCTTTGGCCGCTGCTACACCATCTCCAGATCTGACCTGAAGAAAGGCCGTGAGCCCTAGGCCAAAACCCCACCATCCAAACTTGTAGAACCATGAACAAACCATCCATTCACCAAATCCCTTCATGTTGCTTGCCTTATCACCTCACAACCACCACATATGGCCTTGGCCGCCTCCTATTTCTCCACCACCACCATGATACCACCTCTGACCTTCCACCTCTCCACTGTCCAGACCTGTACTTGCCTTTGGCCGAGCCCCACTTGCTTTTGGTCGAGCCAAAAATGCACCAAAACCCTACCTATTGTTGCCTTGACTTAGTATGCTTCATGTTGTAACTCCTCCATCTTCATCCACTTATTCCCATGTGTTTTGATGCTAAACCCAAGTCATGTTGACACCTAGGCCGAGCCTAGTGTGATGAGAACAAGCCCAATTGATCATGTGACAAGCCATGTTGTCGTGGTCAGGCACTTTCGTGTTAAAGCTGGGTAATATTCTTTGTTGATTTAAAGTTTCCATTTCGTTTAAATTCATATTTGTATTGTATGCATATGTTTATATGGTCTTGTTTATTTGTTGTATACAAGATCATTATCAAGGCTTTCCATTTCATTCAATTCAAATCGGGTTTGTCGTGTTTTTGGAATCGCTCTTGTGTTTGTTATTTTGGTCTCTAGCTTCGAAAAGGTGAGTCTTTCTCACTCTGACATTTATACTTATGAAATAGTGAATTGATGACAAGTGTTTAGTAATATAAAATATTTATGCAAGTTAATGATGATTATATGATTTGTATGCCATGTTGTTACCATGTTAAAACTGTTAATTATAACCTGACATCTGATATATGACATTATAATGTGACATTGACATTGTTTATATTGTTTATGCATATATTCACACTGCAAGTTCCCTGTTAGAATAGAATCATTATGGGTTGAAACGATACATACCCGAACGGACTTTAGAATAGGAAAAAAATCGTTATGGGCTAAAATGATAGGCCTGAGCGATTTTTATTGTATTTCATTTGGCTTGGGATTGCGGGTTTGAAATGATAAAACCCGGTTTTCTTTGTAAATTACGGATTGAAATGATATATATCTGTATCACTTGACCTAGGTTAGAAAATTATATACAGACCCCGTGGTATATTTTTAAATGATTTTTTTTAAATATGTATTTTCAAAAGTATGAAATTTTGATTTAAAATATATATATTATGGTTTTAAGAAAGTTAAATATTAAATCTTGAAATTGTGAATTTAAGTGAATTCAAGTATGTAAATTTGGAGTAAATGTGACGTTTGACTTTAAATTTTATTTTAAGATGTAAATAAATAATGGAAATTAAATTTAAAGTTTTGAAATGATATTTGAAGTAAAATTTTAAGTTTATTAAATTTATAAATTAATAAACAGTGAATTTTGACTTAATAAATGAATGGAGTTTGCAAAATTGGATATTTGATCTTAAAATTTTATTGTGTTAAATCATATGTTAAAATGATTTTAAATGTGAAATTTTGAAGTATAGAAATATGATTTTTAAGTTGTAATAATAAAAATTTGGAGTTTTATTATTATTTTTGAAAAGCTAAAATGAAACCTGGAATTTTATAGCATTTTCAAAATGCTTTAGTCTTTTGATAGCATTTTAATGCTATTGTTTTGAATCTAACAATGTTTGAAATAACTAAATATCTATTACGACATTTTATAAATGTCGCTATTCTTGAAATAAACCATTTTGGAAAATATAAGCTACGATAGCACTTTATAAATGCTGTCGTTGCTATAATTTGACAATGTTTTGAAATGTTATAGATTTTAACACTGTTTGGGCTATATTTTAAAGTGTTAAATAATTTAACTTTTGAAATGGATTATCTATGAAATTTTAGAAGTTTTGAATATTTAAATTTGAATTTTTAAGGAATTTAAATTGAATTTGAATTTAAATAAAGTTTACTTAGTTATGTGTTAAACGGAATGAAATGTAATATAATAAATGAATTTTTGAATGGAATTTTGGAATGTATTTTTGGTAATGATGTGTGAAATAATAAATGAATGACCTATTTTATTTTTAAATGATATTTAACTTTGAATATTTGGATTTGAATTCAAATAATGATTTGATTATGAAGTTTTGAAAGGATGTAATATTTTAATGATTTTGAAATGGTTTGGAAATGATTTGATCTTTATTTTAATAAAGAATGTGAATGCTGAATGATATTTGATTTTTCTTTATTTGATAAAGGAATATTTGAAGTTTATATTTGTATGAAAAGATATTTGGTTTAATTGTAATTTAAGTTTATTTTAATAATATTGGATTTATGAAATGAATATTTCAAAACTACATAATAATGAAATTAGATTTGAGATATGAATATATGGAATTATAAAGTTTAGTTTTGAAATGTGGGATATTAAAGTTTGGAAACATATTAAAATTGGATAGCTTATTTTGTAGATCAAATCTATATTTGAAATTTATAAGATTTGAAATGTTTTGTTAGAAAACCGAATTGAATTGAAATTGATGGTTTGATTTGAATTAAATTGGAAATTTGAAATTTTGAATTAAATTGGAAATAAATTTGTAAAATGTAAAGAATTAAATGAATGTTTCATGATTTCAAATGTATGATTTCAGAATGTTATGATTTTCAAAGTGTAATGATTTCAAGTATTTTGGTTTCGAAAGAGTTATAACTTTGAAAGTATTATGATTTTTGGAAGTGAATATAGGTTTGAGATGGAAATGATAAAGTATAAACTATTTTGATTTGAATATAGTTTTGAAATAAAAATGATTTTGGTTTCGAAGTATAAACTATTTTGATTGAATAAATAATTTTGAAATAAAAAAATGGTTTTGGTTTCGAGGCGTAAACTATTTTGAAAGGAATATAGTTTTGAAATGAAATGATTTGATCCTTTTGAAATATAAACTATTTTGAAATGACCACGGCGTTATAATAACGTTTGGTTGTCGAAGAGACCGGGATCGGAAGTTGTCATACTCTCTGCCAACTCCGAAAACCACTTTAACAACCGTGTACGCGGTGGAGATTCCAGAATGAAGTAGGATGGTGGCGACGTTCTTGAGGTATATTACGTGGACCCAACTCCCGTGAGTTGTCATAAGGTGGCTAAAACAGGAGCGATCTCGGGCCAAAGGAGGTAGCACCTCTGGTCGGACACATTCCTTCGATACTATACTCTTACTGGTGATTGATTAGATGGCCATCCTCCGATTTTGATTGGGAGTGTGTGCCGAGGTGGGCGTATGTGGCTGCTGCGTTACCACCAGCCCGTGTCCGTAATTGGTATATCTACCCTGGCATTGTCTTGTGTGCCGTGTCACCTACCATACCGAGCCTTTACTACGAGTTTGTTTTTCTCCCGTAGCCCGTGTGGTATCCTCTGACAGTCACCCAGAGTGGAGATGGCATGATATTGGATGGACTACTGGGACTATTATGTGTGAAGGGTGATATGGGTAGCCCGGAACGCTATTTAAAAGTATGTTTATTTTACTGTAGACATTATTATAGTAGCGCAATATTACTACATAGTAAATAGTTTAACGGATCCTTAAAGGATGGGCGATCCCAAGCATCCTTTAAGTTACTGATGCATTTTTGTTACTGTTCACTTGAGTTTATTTACAGTTCATAAGTATTTATGTCCTGACTCGAGTGTTTTGTATTTTGCTTTATGCTCGAGTCAGATTGAGTGAGTTAGCATTCAAGATTCACCTTCGGAGTTGGAGCTTTCCTTGAAGATCCAGCCATCTATTTTGCTTTCTGTATCCAGTGATTTCCGTGATGTATTCTGATTTGTACCTGATGTATCTTGTTACTTTTTGTTGTATCATGTTTAACTCTGATGTATCTTATTTTTATATAGTAGCTTCATGAACTACTATTTCTTTTAAATTCCGCTGCATTATTAAATACTCTGTGTCTATGATCTGTGATTATGTATTTACTGTATATTCTGAGATTTGCCAAATTTTATTTACAACGCGGTATTTTGAGCAATTCAAGTCCGACATGTGCGGATGCGAATGGTTGAAAATATCGGGTCGTTACATGCATTAAGTCATATTTCATACTTCGAACATTCTGCCTTGCATATCTACCGATTCCATTCAACCTTAACTTGATACTATTATCTATACCTCATTTCTGGGCCCTACAATCGTCGCTCTGTACTCATCGGCCTTGATAAATGTGAAGTTTGTCGGGTTAAATCCACTAGTATACTACATTAGTGAAATGGGGTTTAACACACCCAAACTCATAATAAGGCATTTCATTGCCTTATCTCTTAATAAGTCACCCCACAAAAGCCCAAGGTCTCACTTGATCAATGTTTAATCATATAATACACCCGGGACTGTTTGGCTGCTCATAAAAATTTGAGCACCCAAGAGTTTTAGGGAAAGAAAATAAAACTCCAGGTCAGATATGGGTTTGGGGTGAGTAAACTTAAAGCAACTAAATTATTACTTTTAAAACTCTTCTAAAATCAAGGGTATCTCGTAAGACCATGTCGTACATAAACACGGACGGGTTTTTACCTTACGATGACCAAAACTCTTTTATTATAAAAGTCCAACGATATTATAATAATGTCTAGGGTTTAAAGTATTTATTAACAAGTAGTTGTGTTGTGTGTATATGACAACAATAATATATATATATACACACACATATATATATAATCAAAAACCGTAGGACCGTATCGGAGAATGAATTTCCAACAAATGGAAAGCTAAGGGACTACATTTCCAAAATCTGAATGCCTCTAGATAAAATGTACAGTGGGATCGAAAAACTTTCGACCTCTGCCAACATAGGATTGGCCTACCCCTGAACTGGGTAGTATCGAATATGATCGCCCCTTGGTTACGATCAACAACCAAAAATTGGCCCAAAGCATAAATAGAGATGTCAACACTAGATCTTGGGATGATCATAACCTAATGGGTGTGACCCACATGGCACTGTTGCATCTATCTTATTTTAACCATTATGGGGATGTGAGGCTTGAGAGGCTACGGCCTTAACATTTAGCGATCCATTTTTGAATGCCAAACTGCTCTTCAGGCAGAAATACAATGCTAGTTTTCATCCATATAACTTCATTCTAACCAAAGGCATTTCACGGAGCATCGTCTTTAATCATCTTTAAGATATCTTCCATTCGATTCGCATTTGTTGGTTCGGAGTGGTTTTTGGATAGCAAATCTGTTGGACTCTCCAAACCAACAACGATAATTTCTGGTTGACTCGTTCTCGGTTCTTTTGGAAGTATACATCAAGTATTCAAGTCCTCACTGGGCAACTCGAATATACAATCATACTTTCTAAGTTAGAATAGATCAAGATTTGATATTCGGTTATTTAACTATCAAATAAACAAACAATAAAAAATTCAAGGATTTTATTATCCATAGCAATCACTAAGCCTCAAAATTAATCTTTCATTTATTTTAAATCTCTTTCCAAAATGTTTATCTAAATTTTCATATGCTTATCTCACTACGTAAGTATATACACAAAATATTTGTGAAAGATTTCTTATTTTAGAATCATATTAAAGGATAGAAACAAAATATTATTTAAATTGGAGATAAAGAAAACCTCAAATAATATTCCTTTGGCGTTGAGTGTGGAATGAAACGTCCATACCGCCAAAATTAAGAAGGCCAATTAAAAGAAATCAAATCTCAAATTCTTTTATAAATTTCCATCAATGAATCCTTTTAACAAATCTCTTTTGTTTATGAAGTCTCCTTTACTTAAATTTCAAACCCACTTACGAAACTCTTTATGAACCACCAAGTTAATTTACAAAACTCTTTTATATATATAAAAACCATTTATATAACTCTTTATAAATCTCCAAAATCCTTTTATAGAATTTTTTTCATGAATATTCAAAACTCTTTATCAAACTTATTTTATACATATTCAAATCATTTATAAATCCCTTCTATAAATTATCCTTATTTAAAATAAAACTTCTTTATAAACTTGATCAATTAGTTTCCTCTAATAAACAAAATTATTATTTAAAACACCTTTATTAAAATCATTACTTAACTTGAAACCATTATTAAAAGTGTGATTGACCTTAAAATTCAGAAAGAAGCTTAGTGACCAAAATGGTTCTCATTTAACTAAGTATACTTTTCAAGTTAAAACATAGGTATTTACATAATAAGCAGATATGTATAAGGGAATCAGCCAATAACAATTAATCGTATAAGTAAATCTTCAAGTCATTAATATAACAAATGGGGATTTATTCTATTAATGGATGTCCATACAATCAAACAATTATTAATTTAGCAAGTCAATATTTCATTCTACTAAATGGATGACCAAACAATTCAATTCAATTCATTATAACTCATTCACATTTGTTTGGCTCTAAATGTCATGGATAAGAGATCCATTGATTTAAAATCAATTCACTTGTAAAAGAAAACTGACTTTAAACACAACAAATAAAGTTTAAAATAACTTTCAATAATTAAATCTTAATTTAAATTATAAATTAAAGCTTAATTATAAATTAAAGCTTAATTAAGTTTTAACAAATGAAATTTAAATCATAATTAAACATAATTTATCTTTGTTAAGTCCTAATAATTAATGATTATACCCTAATTAATTAATAATTAATTAAATAATTAATCTCCAATTAAATAATAATTAATTGAGTAATTAACCTCTAATTAAATAATAGTTAATTAAAATAATTAAACTTGATTAAGTTAAAAATTAATACTCAATTATCTTTTACTTTTTTAATAATTAATTAAAACTTCCTTAATTGATTAATAATAACTTTTTTTTTTGAAAAGCAAGCGGGGTTGACTGGTCCCCTACCAGGTTTTATTATAGAAAAAGATAGAGACACGACTGATACAATCTACAGTCGCAAAAAGGGAAAAATAACATGAAAAAAATCTTAGAAAAGGAAAGAGATACACCACAATCACTGACCAACCACAGTACACATCACTACAATTTCCACAAAATGGAGCATAGTATGAGCAGCCCAAATGTGCACAACAGATACACAGGTGGGTGCACAAACAGGAAGAAATCAGCGGCCACATATCAACTCAGCAAATCATGGCAGTAGGGGGAGAAACCCCGCCTGGAAAATCTTAAGCCATTGGTGATGTTTGCTTTGATTTTGACCCAAAGCTGGTGCGCCACACTGACATCACCGTCAAAATACCTTGAATTCCTCTCCTTCCAGATCAGACGAACATAAATCTTCAAAACAAAAAAGATGATATCCTTGAGTCTGCTGCTCCATTTCGTTGCATTCTTCAGCACATTCCACAAGCAAAAAGAGGTACCATCATGTTCAGATAGTCCAACCTTTTCCATCAGTGTACAAAACATATTAATTAAATATTGACAATCAAAAAAAATATGGTAACATGTCTCCGGTTTGACATTGCAGAAAAGGCAAAGGTTGTCAATTTGCATTCCCACAGCCACCAATCTATCTCTAATTAGAATAGCACTTTGTATTATTCTCCAAAGCATCAAGTTGTCATTAGCCGTTGAATGAGAGGACCAAAGAACATTAGCCCAAGGAAAGGTAGTACTGGCTTTAGAACTAGAAAGTAAAGAATAAACCCTACCAATAATATGTGGTCTGCCATTCCAGCAAAGCCCAGTTTCATGCATGATCTTCACATCATAATGTCGCATGTTCCTCCATAACATGTTGACCACCTGATTGCTGGAATAAGGAGCACAAAGCTTCCCATTGAGAATGTAATCAACATCATGAGCATTGCTAGCAATTGAGGTCTGAAGTTTTTCATGATCACAAACCATTTTATTCAGCACCATACCATCACATAGCCATGGGTCATTCCAAAAACTCACAGCACAACCAGGAGACAAACTGTATTTGACAAAAGGAAGGAAAGTGCTCCTCATATTTAGGATATTCCTCCATATCCAACTCGTGCCTTGATTGATGCTCATATTCCAGAAATTACCATTCTTTATTCTATAAGTCCACACCCACTGCACCCGTAGACTGTTTCTTTTGAGCAAAATTGCATCAACATGCGAACTAACAGCAGCTCTATTCCATAATGATATGTTGATGATGCCAAGCCCACCCTTGCCAAGTGGCTTTTCAATGGAGGAGTATGACAGAGGAACCATTTTCCTATTGTGAATATTACCAGTCCACAGGAATCGAAGAAGGGCCGCTCTTAACATTGAGAGCAACAACTTGGGGAGAATATAGGTTCTTGTCCAATACACTGTCATAGAGAAATACACTGACTTTACAAGCACCAATCTTCCAGCCATGGTTAGGTATTTAGCTGTCCAGTTGTTTAGCTTGGATGTTATTTTATCATAGATTTGAGAACAATCGGCTCGAGTAACCCTGGACGTACACAAAGGTAAGCCAAGATAAGCCATATTATATTCCATGCTCTGGAAGCCAGAAAACCCAATCAACCAGTCATTGGAAGGCCTAGAAATTCCAGAATTGAGGATATGTGACTTAGCCTTGTTAATTCGTAATCCAGTTGCAAGGAAGGAGTGTAGAGTGTCATTAATGGCAATCATGGATTGTTGATTTGGCTTGGTAAATATCAATATATCATCCACAAAAAATAGGGAAGTGATATGTAGCTGCTTGCACTTTGGATGGTAAGAAATATTCTTCTTATCATATTCCAACGTAAGCATACAAGAGAGAGCTTCCATAACAGCAATGAAAATATATGATGAAATAGGACCCCCCTGTCTGACTCCTTGCCTTCCTCTAAAATACCCCATGACCTTCCCGTTATAGCATAAAGAGTAAGCAGGAGTAGAAATGCAAACATATACCCATGCAACAAATACTTTGGTAAAACCCATTAAAGACAACACACGAACAATGGAGGACCATTGCAAGCTGTCGAAAGCCTTCTGAATGTCGAGCTTGATCATTGATCGAGGGGAAATATTACTTCTACCATACCTATTGATTAGCTCATGGGCCATCATAATATTGTCAAGTATATTCCTATTGGGAAGGAAGGCTGATTGATTTGGAGAGACTATAGATGGCGGCACTTTTACAAGTCGTAAGGCAAGAATTTTTGATATACACTTGTAAACAACATTGCAGCATAAGATTGGTCTAAGAGAGGAGACATTTTGGATAGGCCTAACTTTAGGAATGAGGACAAGGTTGGTCGCATTTATTTCACCAAGCAACCTGAAATGATGGAAGAAGTTATGAATTGCCATAGTGAAGTCATGGCAAACAATATTCCAGGTTGACTTGAAGAAGACAACATTGAAGCCATCCGGTCCACCAGTCGAAGTCGTTTTCAAGGAGAAAAGAGCATCTTTTATTTTCTGCTCAGTAACCACAGAAACAAGCATCTCCTTCATAGGTTGATCAAGCCGAGGTAAGGGGAGATAATTAAGCCTGTCAAGGTCAAGTTCGAATTCATCATAGTTGCCAAGAAGCCTAGAGTAGTATTGAAGCAAATGCCTGCCAATGTCATTACCAGAAGTAAGCAGGGTGCCATCATCGTCATGGATTGTATGGATGTAGTCTCTGGCATGCTTATCCTTAATTGATGCATGGAAGTAGGCAGTGCTCCTATCTCCCTCATTCACCCACCTCTGTTTCATTTTTTGCTTCATCATACTTGCTTCAGAGTCCAAAGCATCGCTAAGCTTTTGGAAAAGGACAGATTCAGCTTGGGCATAAGCAGCGTTAGTTGGATCATCATCCAACCGCACTTGTGCTTCCAACAGCTTCTCTTTTATTGTATTAGAGATTTGAGTGCCCTTGCCAAATTTGAGAGAAGCCCACTGTCTCAAAGCATGCTTCGTGGCCTTCAGCTTCCTGCATAAAATAAACATAGCATTTCCATTATATTTTGATGACCAAGCATTAGACACTATATTGTAGTACTGAGGTTCAGAAACCCAAACATTAAAAAATTTAAAAGCCTTCTTCCTACTGCATGGCTTGTGAATAGGAGAGAGAATTAGAGGGGAGTGGTCAGATAGTATGGGGCTAGGAAGATGGGCAGAAATGGAAGGCCACAAAGAGAGGGCAGAAGCATTGCAGAAAGAGAGGTCAATGTTAGTGAATGTTCTTTTGCCAGACCTACTCCTGTTGTTCCAAGAGAAGGGGACTCCAGATCGGGGGATAGGGAGGAGATCAGAATCAGATATTGATATATTCAAGGGAGCAATGTCTCTTGGCATTAGAGGAATGCCACCAATCTTGACAGCAAGATTAAAACAGCAGTTGAAGTCTCCCAATGCAATCCAAGGATGGGTATTCTGTCTGAAGTTAGGTAGAAGGTTGAGCAACACTTGTCTAGCATCAACAGCATTGTGGGCATAAACGATGGTTAAGAAAAAATTATAATTAAGATGAAGATGGGTGGCATGAAAGTGAATATGTTGAGAGGTAGAATGGATGGGAGTGAGAGAGAAGATCAGAGGATCATGGACAGTGAGAATCCTTCCATATGAAGCATGCTCATGATTGTGATTTGCATGCCAATGAGGATTGATGTATTTTGCTGTGTTCATGGTTAAAGGAACTTAATTAATCCTAATTAACTATAATTACTTAACTTAATTATCAAAACATATTTAATTAATAATTAAATTCTATGCTTACTAATTTAGTTTAAAAAAGATTTTTCAAAAACATTTAAAAGGAACACTTTCAAAACTTAGAAATCGTTAAACTCCCTGAACTGCATCCATAGCGACTATCACTATAGATGTAATAACTTAGAATTACCTTTCTAATTTACCATCCAAAACTTTGACTTTCCACTTTTTCTTACTTTTAAAACATAATTTAAAAGAGTTTTAAAAACTTTAACAAATTTTAGACTCTAAAGTTAAATAAAACAAAACATTTACTAAATCAAAGCTAGTAAACGATTTGATTTTCAAAATGTATCTCATATCCTTTTCAACATCTCAAGTTCCAACTTCCAAACCATTTAATTACATATTCAAGATTATGAATACTAAATCATATATTCACCATGCATCACAATGATTGCAACTTTAAATCCAAACACATCACTTTGATTCAACGATTCAAGTCAAATGCTAAAACACAAGCTACCACATACATATACATCCAAACCATATCATAATCTAAACATTAACATTATATATAAATAAATTCCATTGTTAATTTAAAAGTCAAAGAGAAAGTTTTTGTAAATTATCTTCTCTACAATTTAAAAAAAAAGAATTACTCAATTTGGATTTGTTTTAAGGGAGATATGATTAAAATAATAAGAAGTATTTTCAGACTTTAAAATATGGGTCCTAAAACACTCAGCAAAGAAATGATATTTTGACATGGAAATATCAAAATTTAAAGAAGTGGTACAAATGAAAGTTGTATCAACTAGAATTTTATACGGTTTAGAAAAAAGAATTTCTCAATTAGGATAAGAGATGAGGAAGATATGATAAAATAAAAAGGAGAAAAAATTTGAAGAAGTGAAGAGCTATTTGTAAGCAAGAGAAAAAGTAAATTACCTAAATACCCTTGTCTTTTACCCTCCACCACCCTCTTGACACCTCACCTAGCCGCCTCTAGCTCATATACTCACACCCACACCCTTGTTCCCTCTTCGCATTTCCATGCAAACATGTTTAAGTACTCTTTTTTACTTAATATTTCAAATGATGTGACATTTATATTTATATTTTAAATTTTATATACCTAGGTATGAATACATAAATACATACACTAATACACATATATATACATATACTAACATATTTACAAATGTGTATACTTATGCGAAAGAGTTTACAACGTCTCCGATAACTTTTAGCCGACAAAAGGTCAAAAATTTGGAAAACGAATTCTGGTCACATTTTCGATCATTCTTCAAACTAAATATTTTTGTAAACAAATTTGAAAATCTATTTCACCATTATTATTCGTTATTTAAAAGAGTTTTACTTCCATTATAAAATCAATTATTTGAATATTTAAAATTAGTTAAATATTCACAAATCAAAGCAGCGAAATTCGTGGTCATTACATTTATAGCCTCTTCAATTCTTTTCTGACACTTTATATTTTAATCTACGTATTTAAATTACTTACAAGATCTCAAATTTAAATTAATTAAATAATCTTAGTAAATACTTAGTCCATTCTTATAATAAATCTGAAACATATATGTAAATTTTAATCTATATATGTTTATATGTATATGTATATATTAATAAAACCAGTAAAATTATTATTTTTTCCATTCAACTATAAAGATATATAGATCGCATACATTTAATTATGCACATAAACAATTATGACAAAGTTAATTTGTAAATCAATTATAATCATTGATCTCAAATCACACTACATAATAAAATCTTGTTTTTAACATTAGATAATTATGCACTAAGATATCTCTAATTTTTTTACAAAATCATTCTAAATTATTTTCTACTAGTTATCTTTATGTTTACATATTTTAATTGATTACATAATTTTAAGTTTGGCATATTACAATAAATGGATAAAATAATGTTTGTTAATTCATTCGATAAACCACTAAATATGTTAGTTTCAACCTATATATCATACCCAAAAAATGATAAAATTTTAATATAAGGATATATAAGCCGTATAACATAAAATTATACGTAAACAATAATAATTTTAATTTATAGTTCATTTATTTCACCAAATTTATCATACGCTGCGTAACAAATACCAATAAAAGTATAAATATTATATTGTACAATATTACTATGCATGGCATGAGTTATGATGAGGAGCATTGGGCACATGACTAAATCTATTAACACCCTGATTTTTCCCTTTAACACAAATGATTAATTTCAAAAGTTTCCAACATCAGTCCATATAGCAGTCTAGACGTTCTTCCTTTCCCTCCCTTCCCTCCTCTTTATTTATTCATTAATCTTAAATTGAAGTTAAATAAAAATGACATAAATATATTTAATTTCATATTAATTCCATTCGATTAATTAAAAATATAGAAGATTTCGATCGATTTTAACATGTTTCGAACACATTTAACCAAATTCATAAAAAAAATCTTAGACCATTACCCCTGATCTCTGTATGAAAGAGAAAATATACCTTTTTAAATAAAACCTATTTAAAGTAGGCATTTCTTAACTAATTTTTTTTACAAAAAAAGAGAAAGAAAAAATTATCATTTAGTAATTGTGATTTTAGGTTTCATGAATTTGACAATTTAAGAAGATAAAAAGTGAAAGTGGATGAAAAAGGAATTGAAAGTAAAATAGTAAAATCGATATAATACGTGTGATGAAATAAATACATGGGGGCGTGATGTGAAAGGAAAAGGGTCTAGTGAGAGATGAATTCCTCTGTTCCTATTCTTCGTGTGCCACTGTCCTCCATTAAATTATAACCATACATTACAATAATTTAATTAATATGTGGGATCCATCATAGAAATCAGATGGACTATCTTATTTCGGCTTGTTTTGTAAACTAATCATGGTTTTAGGTCAGTTTAGAAACTATTTACAAATATAGAACAATTTTAGCCACATCGGCGCCAAGGTGGCAAAACACAACATGCAGCATTTTAAATGTCGTATATTGTGTCTTTTATAACCCATAGTTGGCAACTTTTCAAAACTCTTCAACCATGTTTTTCCTTAAAATCACATGGGCGGCTTTTCAAAAGTCACAAATGGATGTTTTTCGAAATGTCACCTTTGGCTTTATGCCTGTACAAAACAACATCCATCCTTTCTCTCTCTTCTCGTATCTACTTTACAAAATTCGAAACCAAAAAAATCCAAAAACCCTAACCATTTTTATCTTCTATAATTCTTTTTCTTTTCTCATCTAAATTGTCTAATTTTAGTAGATTTGCTTCACAATCTAAGGTAATTTCAATAATTAAAGTTGATTTCCATTTATTTTATGTTTGGTGTTAAAAGTTTTTATTTTTATTTAGTTTCTATTGATAATTGGGAAATTGATGATGAGACTTTGGTGAAATATCATGGTAATTTGGTGTTTGATTCTAATGTCAATGTGGATGATGTTGAATTTGTACTCGAAACCTAGTTATTACAACATTCCCAATGTTATATAGTTGTATCCGAAACTCAAATGAATATTAAGCCAATTGAGCATAGGTCGGGTAAAGAAGTTTGTGTTGATTCCGAATTAGTTGTTCGTTTGCCTACCATACTATGTGGTAGTGAAATAAGACAAATCCACGAAGAAGCGCCTTGTATGGATACGTCGATGAAACACAAGAAAGAATTAGCTATTAAAAAGAACCCCCACTGAAATGGTGTTATTGTGGAGTTACATGTGATGTAATCACGTGCAAAAATAAAAATAATGCAGGTCGTAGGTTCTACAGATGTCCAAGTTATGTGTGGCATAGGCAATGCATACAATGTACAACTATTGTAATTTCTTTCAGTGGATAGATCCTCCAATGTACCATAGGGGGCTTGATTAAGCTCTTGAGATGTAGGCTGAAGTTTCACGGTTGTAAAAATATAACCTTCGATTATTGAAAGACAATTGTTACTTGCAATTGAGTGTCCCTTTAGAAGCACAGTTTGATCATGCTGCTAAGTATCCTGATGATTAATTTATATTGCATTTGTCGTTGGAATCTATTGTTTATTTAGTGATGTTGTATGTTGTTTGTTATTGTCGAAAAAACTAAGTTGGATTGTATTTGATTGTTGAATGTCTACTCTATTGTTTGTGTAGTGGTGAATTTGATTTGTAAATCATTGATGTTATGAGAGTATGAAATAATCTATTTTATTTTGAACGTTATATGTGTATTATATGATATCGTGTTTCATGACAAGGCTATTGCGATAAGGTATGGTGTCGCGTTGTGAATTATTGGAATGAGTTAGCGTACATTTTGGTTTTGATTATGTATGGTATAAGGGATATGAATGTTGTACTGTATGGTCATTGTTCTGTTAATACACTGGAGCCTTCTCGAAAGTCGCCTTTTGGCAATATTTGAAAAGTGCTTGTTGGCGCTATTTCAAAAGTTACCCCATCGATTTACTATTGTAAAACAAGACAACATCCTCCCCTCCCATTACTTTACCCATTCACCAAATATAACAAAAATGAAAATTTTCCACCAATTTTTTCCAACTTCAAAATTTTCTTTCAAATTTTGTATGTTTCTTTGCCAATTTGAAATATGGCTTGCTCGTCGTCACATGAAGTTCCTACAGGTTTCATTTCTAATCTTAATCACTAAATTTTTTACAATTTAAGGTTCTGTTAAATTTGATAAATTTATTATTTTGAACTTGTATAACTAGTTGTGTAAGAATGGAATTCACAAATTTTTTGTTTTTACCTTGTTTATTTAAGTAGATGTTAGACAACTATACTATACTATACTATACTATAAATACTGTGTTTGTTTCAAGCTCACACAGGACTCCTTAGAATATCATACAAAATATTGAAACCAACCGTCACGCTACTTTTCCTTTTCGTTCACTATTTTACCCTACGCATCTATTTTATCGATTTCTTCTCTGTACACCTCATCTTATCCATCGTCCTTAATCATTGAATCGCCTTCAATGTCCAAATCCTAGGTCAGCTCTCTTCGGAAATACGCATATATTATATGAATCCTTTGTCGAAGCTTTTGCGAGTTCAATTTGTTTTGTTAATTTGCACTGCAGTCATAATTTTTTAGGCGTTATTACGCCAGAATGCCATCTAATTCATCTGTGCTTGGCTGAGGTGAAGTTTGGATCTACCTTTGCACCACAATTGGCAATAGACCGATTGGTTATTGGCATCGGCTATCGGCATCGGAATCAGGTAATATTATCCATAAGCCACTTCCAGATCACAGACAAGGCAATTAATAACAAAGATAATCTAGCTTAAGCCAAAATATGTTTCATATTACTTACATGATATTAATTATAGTTACATTTTGAAGATTGTATATAGTTTAATTCCTATCTGAGACTAGCTATCGTTGTTCTCCTTTCATCTTCTCCAGATAGGGCGATGTTAAATTGGCTTTGGTGATTTATTTTTCACGAATGATTGAAAGGTTTTACTTTCTGGATTTGGAAAGTTTGAAATTTGATATTGGTTATTCATCAATTATAACAGTCCAACCGCAGGAATTTAAATGCTAACATGAAGTAAAAGTAGTAACATGAGGTTATAGTCATGTTAAAGTCTGAGGAATTTTTTCTGCGTTTTTTGGGATCACACATTCACTATAACAGAAGATTTGTCTAACTCATGTGCCTCTAATTATTCACACTTCCACATAATATCATCACACAATCTGTTTTTTAATATTCTTGAAGGTTAGTTTTCACTGTATTATTTTAAAGATCTATGAACTGGAAAACAACTCATTTTGTACTATCACTATAGTTAATTAACGCAAATGGGATTTGATCTTAAAATGGGGCATCCAAACATTTGTATAGCTTAAATCATGATTTTGGTATATCGCGCCCTTTATGTTTGATTAATTTCCAATAGGTAGTACCATATTCAATTAAGCAGTATTTAATGCTCACTTTATTTCTATATATGTGATGTGTGGTCTTTACTTTATTTTGTGACCGCTACTAAATGTAACTTTAAGCCTGCCTGTATTTTGTTTTAAAAAATAATATTGTTCGTTTTGTGGTTTCATTAGTTTGATAATATTTAGTTTAAAAAAAATTCTTATCTTTATTTTTGAATTTCTTCATTGTTGCATTTACCAACTATTATAGTTCAATTAACGATAACTTTTAGTTCTTCATTGTTTTATGGATTGGACTAGGATGCGACTGACGCTTCTTTTTTTCTTTCTTTATTAAACCATGTTTTAAACATTTTTGATCGAGCTGAAATATTTCCTAAATTCGTATTTCCATGATCGGTAGCAATGGTTACGGTAGATTTGAATTTGATTGGCATCAGGCATGTCAATGGATACCCAAAAAATTCGAAATCCGTCCGGATCCATATCCGAAAAAATGGATATTATCCGATATCCGAAAAGCGAATGTGGATATTCGATATCTGAAAAGAAAATCGGATGCGGATGCGAATATGGGCATATTCATATCTGAAAAATATCCGTCCGATCCAAAATTGATTATAATAAAAATTATTATTATCGATTTATTATTTAATGATGACCTTAAAATATACTTAGAAATGAATTGTTCCGCTTTGAAAAACTGATTAGTATTGTAGTGTGTGTATTGTCACTTGAGAAAGTGATTGTTTTAGTTCAAAAATATTAGTATAATAAAAATCTTATTCAATTTCGGATGCGGATATTTCAGATATTTTCGAATATCGAAAAATATCCGCTTTTATTATCGGTTGCGGATATTTTCGAATATCCGATAAAATATCCACGGATGCGGATATAGATGTTAATTCTTAAATATCCACGGATATCGGATGCGGATTCGAATATGGATTTAAATTTTAGGATGCGGATATGGATACAGCCATATCTGCATCCGTTCGCATCCGTTGACAGCCCTAATTGGCATAGCTTTTTATTTCATGCCACTAACTTCATTTCCCTTTACTCATTAAATTTTATGGATTATGCTAATATTGATGGCAGCTTCGACATTTACTGAGTTTTTGGCAACTGACAATTCCATGTTCATATAGAATGTTTGCTGATTTTTTTTCATATAGAATGTTTGGTTATTTTTTTTCAAAAATTTGAAATGGTTATTGAGTGTCTAAAATATTGTATTGTATGATTTGTACATACCTCACCCTTACTAATTATTTAAATACTTAATAATTATATTGTTCTGTACTATACTTCTAAGCTGATTTTTGCTTTCCGGGTCAAAATATTCAATTGCACTGGTTAGTTGTTTAGTCCTCTTCTTAACTTTTAATCCATTCAAGTTTAAACAATGGAATGAAAGTGATGGTTCTAATAAAAAATGTATGAATTCGAATTTCCATATAGTCCATAAGTACAAGGTTGAGGTTCAAGAGGCAATCATCCCATTTTATATTGGTTTTCATCGTTATACTGTATTAAACCTACAACGCTGGTTTTGCAAGTTAATTTGTACTTACTGGTGGACATATCTATTATATTATATGAAAACAAGTTTAAATTTCTATGACCATTCGTTTCCAAATTGTTCTAAAATCTAATCTGCTGCCACGTGTACAGTTATCATTGTCCATTGTTTTCACCCTACGGCATGTTATAAGATTACAAAAATAATGCATCTTCTTTATTTTGTTCTACAAACCCTACAAAAAATAAGCTCTTCCCCATAACTTTCTCTAAATTCCTCACGCTATTCTTACTCCACTCATAATCATTCGTCGGTGCTTCATTAACCCTGCATTTGGTCCACTACCCTTTGCTCGACATGTGAACTTGCCTCTATATTGCTTTATCCTTTTACCAAATGTTAAATCCTCATCGAACGCCATTCACCTGGACAATTTATAAATTTTCTTCGGATCTGTACCTTGAATGATATTTGCCTATTATTGGATTGTAATTTTATTCTTGATAAATTTACCCCCTTATAATAATTACAATCTGCGTTTGAATAGAAAATTTTAGTTAATAGAAAAATGATAATTGAGCTTAATAAACATACACCTCTGCTGAATCTATTCTAAGATTAGAAATGAAATGTTTTCCACTGTTTTCATTCAATATAGCAGAGGACTCATGTGGTTTCGTTTATGCTGGGATTTCTTTTTATTTATTATAATGTAATTACCTTAATGTTTATTGTTTTATACTTTAAAAGTTTGCATTAGGTGTATTGTTACCATGGTCTATTACGGTCTATATTTATATATTTATGGAAGGACTTGGATGATCTGTACTTCTGGCCATGGCTGTTGAGGTAAAGATCTGAAAGATAGAAGATGAATTCAAACTGGTGCACGTGCACAAATTTGTTTTTGCATACAAGATAGCAGAAAATGTTGAATAGTGGTTACAGACTTTCAAGAAAATCAAGAATTAGACAAATTCAACTGCAGCTCGAAGAAAGTGTGGAAAAGTACAAGTTTTCTCGAAGAGGAAGAAGAAGTTACGGCTACTGCACATAACACAGAAACATTCACATACATAAATTTTTGACAAGAACATCAATTTCAGAGAACTTTAATGTCGCACAAGAATGTTTAACACGATTTTTTCTCAAGGCTTTAACAAATGAAATTAGAGAAAAGTACAAGATAAAAACTTGAATTGATAGTAAGGGAGAAGAATTCGAGAGTTACAATTTACTGGAAGATTACTAAAAAAACATAAAAGGGAACAAGATTAAAGACTGGAAAATGTAACAAACAAAAAAAAAGTAAGGGCGAATCCAGAATTTAGAACTAACTTGTAAGAAGAAAGAAAAATGAACAGCAGATGAATTAACCTATAGCAGATCAAAGGAATTTAACAAGAACGTATTAAATCTGAGTAAACAAATGGATAACAAAATAAAAAAGAACTGGAAGAAGATAATTCTCACAATACAGTAACATTATGACAGAATAATAAGATTTCTTTATTGTTCAAGTTTCTTCACACACATTACGAACATATGTACCAGTATATATATAGACATCTTCGAGTACAACTCAATTGACTCAACTCGGCCCAATTACAACCCAGATATTGACATTTTAAGCATGCACACTGACATAGACTCTTTGATATTCTTATATAAACTTCCCTTCTCCACTGTCCTTGGTTCCAGCAGCTTCCACCTCTAGCACATTCCCAACATCTTACATCACCTTCTCAGATGATCCCATGGCCAACTCCGATGAACTTGGCCTGAATTCCAAATTATCCCCATTTTTTGAAAGCAGGTTGCGTTCTCTCTTCTCCAAAACCATGGCAACCAATTCATGGTTGTTACATCTCTCTTCCCCTTTCAAAACGACCTTGTCCTCAAGGTCGGATGATCAACCTATCCTTTTTTTTAGAATTTTTATGCACTATTCAATTTAAACACTTCAACTTCTCACGCCTTCCAATGGAACACCGCCCGGATCGAATATGAAAATAGTTTCTGTATTATAAGGTTTTCTAAAACACACATGCCACTCAAAACCACGAGTAGTGATCATCCCATTTTTGGTTACATCTGAACAAAAAGCATTCGTTTACAAACTTAGTTGCAAATACCTTAGTAGCATTCTTATTCTCCTTCTTTGCTTTTGACCTATTTTCATCAGTTATAATCTGCCTATCCACTTTCTCATAATTAAATTGGCTTTCATTTGATTCACTAACAATTTCTAGAACAACATGCTTATCTTCTATTTCATTGCTTGTACCATGTTCTGTCTCGAATTTGGGCTTCTCACTCTCATAATTAAATTCAATGGATGATGGAATAGGAATTCTTAACTCCGAATGAAGAACTGTTGGCACAGGAACTGAAAGTTAGTGGTATATGAATTAGGTAGGAGAGATTCTTGATGGTATACAAGGGGTGATTGGGGTATAACAACAGTATGATTCTTGATTTGTTGTAAATCTTGGGTATGGGTAGTGAATGGGTTATGTAGAGGAGGTTTTTGAATGTGTACAGGGGGTGGTTAGGGTACTGGTTGTTGTGCAACTGGACTTTAGTACTTGATTTGCTGGAAATCTTGGGCATAAGATGAAACTGATCCAATACCACAAGTAGCAATAGGCAGTGTAGAATTAGTAGAAAAATCAGCAATATATGAATTCTTTAGTAGTTCATCCAAGATCACAACGAAGAGCCCAAATTCATTGAGATGTAAGTCATAACCTTCCGGATATTCATTTGTCAATTCGATGCAAACATTCCAAATTCTATAAGGAAGCCCGTTGATCTTTTTTTTCTCAATCTTTGAAAGAGATGTTAATAGGCTGCTTTGAAGGGAAGTGATAGTATCACCAATATTTTTTTTGATAGATTCGATGAACATCATTATGGTGCTTAATTCCATCGATTCCAAGATTTTGATTGAATGCTCTAATTCAAATATTAGGCATGCCGGTGATTCAAAATCTTGGGTTTGAGAGATGTTAAAGGTACCGTTAGCAGGAGTTCTTGGGCTTAGGAAATAGTTTCTTGAATTACTAGAAAGAAGGGGTTCTTGCTGATTTGGAGCAAAGATTATTGGAACTGGTTGATAGGGCGTTGGTTGAGGGAATACTGGCATATGAAGGGTGGTGTATGGGTTTGGAAGATGAGGTTCTTGATAGTACATGGGTGGTTATGGAAGAGGATGAAGGGACTGGTTCTAGATTTCTGCTTGCCATGTCCATGCTAGACCTTGATTTGGAGGGAAAATTTGGGAATAAGTGCTGGTGAAGTAAGGATCTGAGTGGTTGTCAGAGGTTGCCCCAGTCATCAGCTCCGATACCAAATTGGAAGGACCTGAATGATTTGTACTTCTGGCCATGGCTGTTGAGGTAAAGATCTGAAAGATAGAAGATGAATTCAAACTGGTGCACGTGCATAGATTTGTTTGTGCATACAAGATAGCAAAAAATGTTGAATAGTGGTTAGCAGACTTTCAAGAAAATCAAGAATTAGAAAAATTCAACTGCAGCTCGAAGAAAGTGTGGAAAAGTACAAGTTTCTTGAAGAGAAAGAAGAAGTTATGACTACTGCACATAACAGAAACATTCACATACATAAATTTTTGACAAGAACATCAATTTCAGAGAACTTTAAAGTCACATAAGAATGTTTAACATGATTGTTTCTCAAGGCTTTAACAAATGAAATTAGAGAAAAGTACAAGACAAAAACTTGAATTGATAGTAAGGGAAAAGAATTTGAGAGTTACAATTTACTGAAAATTACTAAAAAACATAAAAGGGAACAAGATTAAAGACTGGAAAATGTAACAAACAAAAAAGGTAACAACGAATTAAGAATTAAGAACTAACTTGTAAGAAGAAAGAAAAATGAACAGTAGATGAATTAACCTATAGCAGATCAAAGGGATTTAACAAGAACGTATTAAATCTGAGAAAACAAATGGATAACAAAATAACAAAGAACTGGAAGAAGATAATTCTCACAATACAGTAACATTATGACAGAATAATAAGATTTCTTTATTGTTCAAGTTTCTTCACACACATTACAAATGCATATACCAGTGTATATATATATATATATATATATATATATATATAGACATCTTCGAATAAACCTCAATTGACTCAACTACGCCCAATTACAACCCGGATACTGACATTTTAAGCATGCACACTGACATGGAATCTCTGATATTCTTATATAAACTTCCCCTCTCCACTGTCTTTGGTTCCAGCAGCTTCCACCTCTGAAACATTCCCGACATCTTCCATCACCTTCTCAGATGATCCCATGGCCAACTCCGATGAACTTGGCCTGAATTCCAAATTATCCCCATTTTTTGAAAGCAGGTTGCATTCTCTCTTCTCTAAAACCATGGCAACCATTTGTACTACTATCATATGGAACATATGGTGCGAACGGAATAAACGAGTATTTAATGGAACCGAAGAATCATCTGAACTGAAAATTAAGCATATACTTATAGAAAGAAAACATCTTATCAAACAGAGAGTCAATGTTCATAATTTAAACTCTGATGAAAGACTTATCTTATCGAAACTCTTTATGGCGACAGATCTCCATGATTGCTTTCGTCCTCCTTGATCTTATGTTGATTGTTGTTCATCGCTAGTATTTAGCGTTTACTATTTCCGGCAGATGACTTTCTCAGGATCTTCCTCTTCTCTGAAAGATTATGATCTTCGATTTGAGAATTTTAGGGATTTTGATTTTCTCTCTCCTGTTAGCTGGATAGCAAATGAAGTTGAGACGGTCAAAGCCTTGGCTTTTGTTGTATTAGTCTCCCCCTATTTCATTGTTGTTTTGGTTCTTGGTTAAGTGTATGTTTCTGGTGCAAGCTGTTCGTACGGATGGCTTTGAGAGTGTCATGTTTGTGTTTTTACTCCTCCATCTGTTTGATAGCTTAGCTCAGATTTCGAATTGTTGTAATGTTAATATATGGAATTGATATGTACTCTTTTTTCTTACAAGGCACACATAGAGGTTAGGGGGTTGTAAGGTTTTAATGAGGCATATCAAGGAAGTATATGATTTCTATCTCTATTTATAAAGTACCTTTTTCCAACAAAAAAAAAACCATGGCAACCAATTCATGGTTGTTACAACTTACATGTCTATCAAGGTTAAATATGATTCCACAAACTATGTCTCAATTAAAGTAGTAAATTATTATCTACTTATTTCCATTTTTTCCTGTAGTTTTAGAAAGCTGATATTGTTTTTCTATTAGTTTAGTCTACAGTGTAGAAAAGTTTATTTGTTTTAGCAAAATATATACAAGTGAGATATTTGAAAGGTTAACCTAACAGACTTATAATTTTTATAGAGGATAAATGGTTATATTGATTATTTCAACAATTGGTGGTAGTGAATAAATTAGTAGTACAGAGACAATGAATTAGTATTTTAATTGGTTTATAATACTGATTGGAATAATAATCAATACAATTGGTAAATACAATTATGATTCAGAAATAGCATTGATTGTATTTTTAGTTCTGCTAATGATAGTATAGGATGTCCTAAATTTGTGAATATTGCAATAAAATTATTAACACTAACTCAATATTAACAAAATTAACGACGAAAAATGTCTATAATTAAGAATCCATGATATTATTTGATATATAGTGCATCTTTTTGGGTAATGTTCTTTCACGCATTTAAATTTGCAATAGAATTTTTTACTGTGAATTTAGTTTCTTGACAAAATAATTGTGTTGAGTTTAATCATAATTTTTGATGGTCATGTTTGTGTATTAAGAAAATTATAACTGAGTTGTTTTACCTTAAGATTTTATCTGTTTTGACCTTTCCTAGCAAAAAGTACAATTTTATGACTTGAGTTAAGTAGAATTTTAATTTTTTATTTTTCTTAATTTTGTTTATGTTATAAAATGAAAAAAGGTAGAAGCTATTAGAGAGAGACAGAAGATATATTATTCATTCCTAAAATTATACATGTATTTACATTATATAGCCTCGTTTATATAAAGGATTCAAAGCTAAGGATTTAACATATTCCACGACGTGGGACTAAACAAAATAACATAAAAGCATATTCATTTCATGATTTACATATATTGTAACACTCCCCCTTGAATATGCATTTTCAAAATCTTGAATGCTTTGATAACTTGAAATTTTCCGTTTCGAAACGTGTATGATGATTGCTTCCCCTCATTATTATCTTGCTTGCATTTATCGATTTAGTCGATATAGATATTATCTGTTGCCTCATTAAAAACCTCTATAAGAAAAACCCAATGGGAAAAACCTTAAAAGAGGAAAAGAGTGCAACTTGTGAAAATCATATATATCATACTAAAAATGATATTCTTTCTAAGAATTTGATACTTCGGGATCAAAATTATGCCTCAGTAAATCCTCACTAAGAAAAAACCAATGGGAAAAATCTTAATGAGGGAAAAAAGTACAATTACATATCTTATTTTCTCATTTCTTCAAATGAAGTTTGATACTTCTGGATCAAACTAATGCTCATTAAAACCTTACTAAGAAAAACCCAATGGGAAAAATCTTAGTGAAGGAAAAAAGAGAGTACAATGACATATCTTATTTTCTCATTTCTTCAAATGAAGTTTGATACTTCTGGATCAAACTAATGCCTCATTAAAACCTTACTAAGAAAAACCCTATGGAAAAAATCTTAGTGAAGGAAAAAGAGTACAATATAGTATTACATATTTCAATAATTTACAGAATCAAATAGAGTTTGATACTTCTGGATCAATACAATACTTCATTAAAACCTTACAAAGGAAAACCCTATGGGAAAAACCTTAGTCAACTCAAGTATAAAAATACAATTTTACTAACATGTTTGAGATTATTTCTTAAAGAAACGTTTGATTCTTCTAGATCAAGATAATGTCTCATTAAAACCTTAGTAAGAAAAACCCAGCGGGAAAAATGTTAAATAAGGGAAAAGAGTACATTGTAACTTATTTTAAAATGTTACTAGAGAGCTGATACTTTTGGATCCATAAATAACAATCAAATTTTCAAAGATTGTTTCTTTAAAATATGATTTGCATTTTATGCATTTTGTTTGCTACCTTTATGAAAACACATCGTGTGCTTTCACTTTTATGCTTCAAATCAGTCTTGCATATTGCAGCTACATGTTTGATGAATATTAAAAGTTCCGTTACAACAATACTTAAAAGCAGGAAGTAATCTACTCACCTTGAAGTGCATCAAGAATTTCAATACTTAGAAGAATGTTGTAATCTATATTCCATGTTCTTTGCATTCTTTATAATCATCGATGTTATTTATATTCTTCAGGAATTTATATATTTTAATAAGATTTGCATTTCGCAGCTAACACTTTAATGGATATTAAGAGTTTAAGTAATCTATTCATCATGAATTATATCAAGATTTTCATCACAACAATACTTAAAAGTAGGTAGAAATATACTCTCCTTGTTCTTTGCATTCTTTATAACAATGAAAGTTATTTATATTCTTTAGGAATTTGTATACTTTCATTATTTAATATGATTTAAACTATATTTATACCTTCGGGGTACATTAAGCATTTCAAGTACTTTCGGTACTTTGCGGACTACATGTCCATATTTTTCTACTATTAAAGGGTTCATGATGGCCAGTCATGTTTTCCCCTAATTCAAGATTCTTAATTTATTTATAAACATAAGCACTTTATTATTTATAAATTTATCATCGATAAGTATTTCTTGTCAGTTCTAGACATGATTTAGTGAAATCTCTTTGATTATCATGTTTTAGGTACCTAAACCACTTTCTAGGGTCATTTGACAATCATGTAATTAGTCTCTTCAAAAGCACCCTTAAGTGTTTCTTTAAGAACACTCACCTCTTTTATTTGGCATCTTTATTAATTACTCCAAAAGTATTTCAAACCGACTTTTGTACCATATTTCAGATGTGTTTACACATTTTGATCCTTCGGGGATTCAAATCTATACTGGAGAAAGTCTGCTATGGATATTATTAATAATTTATTCAAGTTACTTAATATTTTGCTTCATTATACATGTTAATAAATATTTGACATTGATGATCAAAATGAATTTGTATCCCTTTATCCTCCCCCTCAATGTTGACAAACATTGTCACATTAAATAATAATCATCTTTGGATTCTCATTTTGATCCATTATCATATTGCTACTAGAAAATACACCATAAATATTAATAATAGGAAGATAATCCTTTTATCAATTGATAAGCTGCATTCAAGTGATATTTGTGAGCTTCTGGCTCATGTTTAAATATGGGATTCAATTATGCCAAATTTCATGAAATATAATCCAGGTGAAATTGTACAAATTTTTCTAAAATAAGCTTTCGGCTTTTAATTTGTACAGATAACACAAAGATATTCTTTGAGGTTTTCATTAAAGTTCCAATATGGTAGCCATTCATTTATATATCCTCAAAAATCAACAAATTTCTTTTAAATTTGCTTGAGTATAATCTATTTTGAATTAAGATGTATGTACCATTTGGTAATACTATTTGGGCTCTTCTGGACCCTTCAATTATATAGCAAATTTGCTATGGTTGAAATTTTTAGCTAAAATATTTTCAGATAGTTTAGAGAAAAACTTCTCCTTTTTCAAAATCATATGAGTCATTGCACTACCTAGTAGGCATATATTACCACTCAAATATTGATGGTCCATATCTTAAAAATTAAAGACAATAAAGTTAGTCAACCATTAAAAATTTTAAGCATTAAATAAATGCTAATACTTCCCAAAATAAAATAAAATAGACTACTGGATAAAGCACAACATTCATCGGTATGTTATTTCAGTTAGTTTTGAAAAGAAAAACATACAAGCACCAACTTCCAACTAATAGAAACTTTAGGTTCAACCACTCTTGTTTAGTGTTTGGAAGTGTGACCATCTTCTAGTGGTTATAACGTTCCTTTAGGGAGTTCCATAAGTAAAGATGATTTTTTTTCAATTAAATGTCTTATTTTAAGATTGTCGTGGATATGACACCTTAAAAATATAGAAGTCTTTGTTTTATCCTACTAGGACATATTATTATCATTTTTAATGGCATATTCTAAGCATTGAGATTGTAATTGAATGTCAGCATCCAATATCCATTGCAAAAGGTTATCTTCTAATAAGTCCAAAGTTTTAAATACAAGTTTGGATATATTTATCATATTTCCAACTATTAGTGGAAATAAAAATGCATAAGCATTAAAATATTGTTCATGGGTTTATAATTAATGCATTTCATAAAATAAGAACTCATATCTGATGGTAGTTATAGTGAAAGAATAAAAACATTAATGCAAAATAGTAAAAGACAACCAAATATAATTTATAAAAGCGACTATATTTCTTATTTACATCCGTTTGATAGCTCTAGATCCAATCTCATTAATTGCATTAATTAATTTCCTCGAAAATGCAAAACTAACCTTAAAAATATGGAAAGGCCGTTATAGGATTGATTGGTGGAGAATGGATGAATTATAATCAAAGATTATGCATAACTTGCATGAAAATTATGATATGAAATATAGACCATCTCTTCGGGAGAATATTTAAAGATATTTTTTCAAGAAATGATTATGCATATAATATTTCTTATGAAATAATAAATAGGAATATGACCTTTTATGGTATAATTAGACATATGAACATAGAACAATGTATTCTTGAGATAATCTTAAACCTTTTGGATCTAATCTAAACAAATTAGGATCCTTCATAATCATATTTATGTACACTTATTTGGTTTAATAAAATCACCAAATATATAAATAAATCTCTTCTAGAATATCATTTTCAAATTTATAAATATCTTCTAGAGATATTTTAGTATCACCGCTTCTGGAGTGAACTTTCTCTTCTAAAGATATATATGTGCACTATTAGAATGTCATACCAATATACAGTATTTATTTTATATAAATTACATAATTACTATTTTTACAGTAGCATAAAATATCCATGCTGGAGATTTTTGTTGTAACAATTTTTAAAATCGCATATCAAATTTAAATACATTGACAAAATTAGATTCACCAACTGAAAGTAAGATGCAAGAGATAAAACCACTACTTCTGGAGTGTAACATTGGTATACGATATCATTTTTTTGGATAAATTATTATTATTACTTCAAAAAAATTATATCATTATTCCTTCAGGGAATATAGTATTTCCTTTTAAAAAATTGCAATGTAACAAAAATAAAATTCCTATAGCATCTCTTCTGGGATATTGGATTTTGCAATATAAATATAAATAAATCTCTAAAACATCTCTTTTGGGATGATTTATTAATTTCCTTTAACTTCTTCAAGGAGTAGAACCTTATCATTTTACATAATTTCAATAGAGCTTCGAGCTTCTAATTCATGAACTTCAGTTTAATTAATTTGTTATGAACTCCAGGTTCTCAAATTTTATGTAAACTTCCTTTTTACAAGCTTGTACATTTTACAAATTAAAAAAAAAAAGATAATGATAAGAATTCGAGCTTGTATACTTTATCAGAAATTCTTTTCATAATTCAAGACTTCAGGTCTTGGATTTTGAGTTATACAACTTCTATTAAAATAATTTCTTTGCACAACTTCAAGTTGTTGTTAAAACTAATTCTTCCATTACGCCAGACATTACTTGTCAAAATAAATACATCAAATAGTGCATCATACGTCAGTTCTTATTCCAAACACAAACATAAAATATTGTTTAATTTACAATAACCAATGCATTTAATACATTTGTGATAAAGATAAATGCATTTAACCTTTATGTGATCTAAGATATAACTACTGTCACAACAAAATGATTTCATTATAAATATATATGAATCATTTGAACAAACAATATTTAAAGCAACATAATTTCATCTAAGATCTAGGTTCGAGATTACTCAATAATAAAATTAAAATGGATATCTTAAAGAGAAAGTTTATTCTCAATAATTAAAATTTCTAAAATAAACAACATTATCATCTCAGATCTATCCATATCATTCATAATCATAAATAACTATAAATCTCAGATCCAAATTATTTCCCTTATAAGAAAATTAACTTCATTTCTTTACCACATATAGCAAAACAAACATGTAAATCTTCAAATGTTATCTCGTAAATTTGGGGAATTAAGATTATTTCCAAATAATAAAAATATTTTAGAATTTTATTTAATTACACAAACTATATACAGATCATTTAGATCTTGCTTTCTACATTAGAAGATACCTTTTGGTCTAGGAAAAACAACTTAGCTTCAAACCAAATCCAAAATTATCATAAAAATCTTTCACACATATATCAAATAAATCTGAAATTTGAGTAAGATATTACAAGAATTCAATGACTTATAAATAAAGTCGATTCAAAACTTACTCGAAAAAAATTAAAAATCATAATGAAATCAAAGATGAGTGGATCTAATACCACTTGTTAGAAATTTTGAATCAATTCAAACCGTATTTATCCAGTACAAATTCGGAAAGAAAAAATAAAATTGCTTTCAACTAAAAGATATGTAATAATAAGTATACTTGATTTCAATAAATAAATAAGAGAAAAGGGTGAATAAACATAAAAAAGAATAGATCTGATGACTAAAATATATAGATCTCAAAGATATATCATTTGAGCATGATATCAAGATCTACAAAAGATCTAAAAAAATTAGAACATAAGATCTACAATAGAATGAGATCAAAAAATTAAATCTATGATTGAATGAGATCTAAAAGATAAAATTAATAGAATTAGATTTGAAAAAGATAAGATCAATATAATTAAATCTAAAAAATTGCTTATCATCTTGAGCCTATAATTAGATCTAAAAAGCAAAGTAGATCTGGTCTTCTAGATTATCACAATTCAAATTTATAATTTTTTTGTTTAGAGATCGTGTTGATAACATGTTATAAAATGAAGAAAAAATAGAAGTCAATAGAAAGAGAGGCAGAAGATATATTATTCATTCCTAAAATTAGACAGGTATTTACATTACATAGCCTCCTTTATATAAAGGATTCAGAGCTAAGGATTTAACATATTCCACGATGTGGGACTAAACAAAACAACATAAAAGCATATTCATTTCATGATTTACATATATTGTAATAGTTTATTATTTTTAAACCGTACATAGTTTATTTTCCTTTTGCCTTTTCCTCTTTCAATGCATAATTATGACTGGTTTCAAATAAATTAAGATTAAAAAAATTCATTAATTTGTTTTTGTGTCAAGGTATCTTAAAATTATTTTTCATACAAAACTATTTTTAAAAAAGTTTTATTCATGGGACGCAACAAATTTTGGGGCGCTTTTCAAATATTTTAGTTTTTTACGATTATACAACAAACAGTCCACTAAATTTTTTATTATCATCATTGTCATCTTCCTTTCATTTTAAATCTACTTAAAAATACAGTTATCAATTACGTCATTTCCAATTTTATACGCAGTACGATTTCCATGCATATAGATCAGATTTTACGAGCTTCCATATAAACCATGGCATTTTTTAAACATGTAATGCGAAGGATTCTTTTGTTCAAGGAAATGGCAATTATACTGCTAAAACCTAGAGCGGTTGGAAGAATACTACTAATGAAAATGACATAAAGTTATAGTTTTTAAACAAATTTAAACATTGGTCATAGTTACAGTTTATTATACATTGCATACATCTCTTCTATATTATATGTTACACAGTTAAAGAAGTACGTGGATTAACTACTAAGATCAAATTGATGCACACTAATAAGCTTAAGGAAGACGAGGATGAACAAAGAAATATCCTTGCCTTTGTGGAGTGTTAATTTCTTTTACACAAATATGCATAATTCTAATGTTTTTTATCAGATTTTCTTAAATCTTTACCCGCAACTTAACATAACTCACAAATAAAACAGTTGTTAATTTCAGTCTGTATTTATTATTAGTGATTGTATGACTATATTTATTTACAAATAACATGTAACTATATAACTTTCACCCTGAATGCAAACATTTTCACCGTACAGGAAATAACAAACTAATATTTTGTAAATTAATATGTTGTGAAGTTTAGTTATTTACACCATAACGGTGTATATCATGAATCAAGGCTCTAAGATACTAATGTAAAAGTAATAATTACTTTCAATAACCTGTAAATCGAGATATTCCTTTATATATCGTGAATTATTTTTTTGTTACTACATTAATCTTTTATTTCAGGAATCATTGAATACCATCTCATTTATTCCCAAAGAAAAAATGTTACTCAAAATGGAATGTACGCAATGGAGCCTACGAAGGGGAATCTTTTGTAATTGATATCCATACCTTACTATAATTTTCCTTTAATGTGCATATGTTGTCAGGTGTGAAGGCTGACTGTAGGTTTAAAATCTAAGTGGTGGGGAAAGGTTTAGATAAATGGTAAATGATAATATTCTGCAATTCTTTGGTTTTATTTTATACTTCAGAAAATTATATTATGTCTTTTGTTTGAAAATTAAAACTTTAACCTTGAACAAGAGCATGTCCTGTGTATTTTGTTACAATAATGGAAATTTGATATACATCGTTTTGCTACAATTCCTACTAATTGACAAAGTAAGCTTCAGCTTACCACCATCCCATTTAATCTTCTAAGATGCAAATTTATTCTGCGTTATTTTTCTACGTTGGGTTATAAATAAAACGATATGATCCATGTTGGGCATAATTCTCTATTTGACCTTCTATATTCACTCTAAGTAGGGATTTGTTATATGCTTACTATATGTTCATCTATGATGTTACTCATATCACATCATCAATGTTTCTATTTTTACTCTCTTATGACAAGAGTTGATGTAGTTGATCATGAAAGGATGGTCTATTAAGTTAAAGTATCATAAGTGATGGAGTACGCGTATAAAAAATATTAATAAAATATAATTTTGACAATTAGGAAGTAAAGCCGGGAAAAATTTGAAAGTCAAGAACTCAAAAGATGGCCTCAATTTAGGACAGAATAATCAATTAATTACAATTTATTACAATGGCCTCAACTTTAGAATTAAATTTTTACAAGCTTTCATCAAATGTATTCAAGTATTTTACACTATTTGTCATACCAATTTACATAATGCAATATTTACCTTCCATTTTACATATCATGCAAATCCAATATAAGTGCATTTACGGTTATCGATATAAATGATTGTAAATCTTGCTAATTAACAGTGCAATCTCCTAATATTCTAATTAATAGTCTTTTTATTTCCTCAATTGTTATTTCCCCCTTCCCTACTGCTAAAGCATAAAAATTTATTAAGCAAAAAGATTTAATATACACACATGCTCACCCGTGCGTGCATACATGTATATTTACACGATCTGGCACCAAAATCCTCTTCCATTCTTTTCCTTTTGATATTTTTTTTTGCATGCTTGTGTGGGTTGGGGGGGATGTTGTGGTGGATGGCTATTCGTCTCTGTGTAAACTGACATCACTATTCTATTTTTTTAGGGCACATCAAATTGCAGACTTTGTTCTATTTTTTCAGGGTACGTCAAATTAGAGACTTTCGCATATACCAAATCGATAGGCACTTTGGTAAAATATATTTGTACTCTTTATATCATCTTAGGATTAATAATATCACCAAATTGATATGCATTCCCAGAGTGATCACAAATATAGGTGAAATTATGTATAATAGTTGAAGAATGAACATGTATACACACTAAATATCCTTTATGAAGTAAAACTAAACACTGAAACCTCCAAACCCTTCGAGTTTTCATCGTTGTAAGCTCGGATATTATACTCTTAATGAACATTATTTGATTACTTGAATGAGATAAAATAAATTAATATTTTTTTGACCAACTATTTCTTCATGACATGTGTGCTAAGTAGTAGTTTGCATTAATTATCACATTTTAATGATGAAATTTAATAATTGGGACAGTGTTACTCGGTATTATACTCGTGAAATATAAGCAAGTGATTGATTGTGCTTAAGACTCCAAAATTACTTGGAACCAATATATGTGACTTAAATTTGCTTCTACCCCCTGATTTACCTAATGGTACACATGTGCTAACATGCTAAAAACATATACCAACAATTCAATCTTAGTTGATCGTTCAAAATGCAGAGTATTCATTTCTTCAGTACTAATAGATTAATAGGTGGTTGCTTTCTTTCAAAGAAAAAGAAAAAATTAACTCAGTTACACTAAATCGTATCATTATATTTGAATGAAATTTTCATTTCCATTTGTTGTTAAAAGTTTAAGATTAACACCATCATCAAAATAAGAAAGCTTGACAAATAATTGATGCAATGGATAACAGAAACAAAACAAATCAATCAGTGACATGTTTTCTGTTTGTCAAATGGCTGATCCTATATCAAATTTTCAGTGTGAAATTTGGTCATAGCTCACATTGCATACCATTTTTCTTACTATTATAACATACTATTTTTTGTGAAGGGGACTAACGTAGAATGAATATACAAAAGGAGGACAATGCTTAGCACTTTATTTTTTATTAAGTTTCATACGCAGGTTACACTTTGGATTTGTTGGTAGAGTGTCTCAAAAGAGCAGTTCTTTTTTTGTTTCCTATGCCATAAAATACAACTGCCATCATTAATGGATTTGATATAATATTAATCTATTCTCTTTGTTTTGTAGGTTAAAGAAACCACTGTGGCAATGGATAAAATGGGCTAAGCATATATTTAGGATTAAGAAAAGTGTAGTTTTACACACAAAAATGCAATTGAACATGTTCTCTTTTTACGAACATTTGTCAGTGTATCCTATTATTTATATTCACTTTTGATATATTTATTTGGGTCGCTGTTGGGGCTTGAGATAGATATATGCAATCAAATCTTCTATAATACGACTGGCTTTCAAGATTTAGCCTTCAGTATACATGAATTGAACTGTACTTTTACTACAATAAAGGGATCTTAACTTACCCTATGTTTAAAACGTTTTTCAAAGGATTGAAATTTAGTCTATTATGTATATTAGTTTATAATTTGTTTGACTGCTTCTTGCTTGCTAATATTTATACGGTGCTATGCTTATGTATAAACGGTGCTATGCTCGGTTTTCCACCATTTGTTTATACTATTTACGTGCAATACTTATTCAATGCATCAATAATTGTTGCAATTGTTATATACATGTAAAAATAACAAATAAACTATGTGTGAGCATCGTTTTAAAACTATTGTTACTAAATTTATATTTTACATTAGATGAACCAATGTTGAACTTATACATCGTTCAAATTGTTAAGCGTATGCTTAATAATGTAATGCTTTTCAAGAAAATAATAATTAGTAGCTGGAGTTTGTATTTTTTTATAAATCCAGTATTCTTTAAAAAGTGTTGTTATATTTTGCATGCCTTGCTATTACTTAAGCTGATTTATTAATAAATGTTTGTCGGTAGTGTTCAAGAAAAAAAACAACTTACGTTTTCATTGTCATATAACTAAAATATCTAAGTATGTAACGTTAAATAAATTGTATGGTGAACCCTGTGTGCGAAGCACGGGTTCGCACTAGTTGTTAGTTATAGTTAAAATAGATTTTGTGTTTAGCAAACAGTTGGATTTTGTGTTGATTACTCCAAGTTGTCATCGGGACTGATAGATGGTAGCGTATTGTACTTGCAAGAACGCCATTGAACGAGCAACCCCGCGTGGATGGAGGCAATGCACTTTCATATCGAATAGAAATATATAATGATGTTGGTTATATATGGCGCTTATATTTTTTTGTTTTTTCGACAGCGCACTACTCCAAATGGGACCATTGATCACTCAAAAACTAAAGAAAGTCACTTCATCTCATCCCGCCGTGTTATAGCTTATAGATTGAGCCGATTTTTTCACTAATCATAAAGTTAGGGCACACCTAATTGGATCATTATCTTAACACCGCTTTGGTAGATAGATGGAGGTCGAAGACATCTACATTCCACCTTCGGTTTGGGGAGATGACCATTACGTTGGCTGATGTTGTTGTTTTGCTTGGTTTACGCATAGTGCTCCATTTGAAAAACCATCTTCGCAATAAATTTTGGTGAGTACATCGCCAAGTAGTTCTAAACCGAGTACCAAGGTGATGCGAAGTCATGATGAACTCTATTCGCATCGTTACGACTGGCAAACAAGCAATCGTAACATGTGCACAAGGCAACTACTCAAGTAACGGGATGTTGCATTTACAAGAAAAAGTGTTACCATCAATTATTACTTTAAATTCATTACTAAAGTAGTGAATTACTTGTTGTTCGACTTGACTGAAGTGGACAAGCCTTGAACATCTTGCTTCACTTGCTCTCTCAGTTATCATTGCTTCCCATTTTAGAGTTAAACGAGTTGGTTGAAGTTTTAGAAAACTCTCTTCTTTACGAAAATAATCCACTGATCGGATGAAGGTACAGACAACCAAAGCTTTAACAGGTAACGATCGTGCATGTCTAAGCGCATTGTTAAAACTTTCTATTGCATTAGTACTCATAACGTGAAATCAACTATCATCATCCTTGCACAATGCTCAGTTTTTCTCTTTCCCACCCAAACTTCTCTCTATCCAGTTGTGCGCTCTGCGTTGGTGGTTTTAATTTTCTTTCGAATTTTTATACACTTAACTTCCTCCAAAGCACATGCTGCGGCATAAGATAAACTCGTCGACCGTTTGTCTCTTAAGTCTGCCGCTTGAAAACTTGCTTTCAAATGTCTGACACGAAATCTATGCTTATGAGGTAATCCCCATTTTCCCTCCAATGATGTTGGTATTCCTCTTAATTCTATCAAAAATGAAAGTTATATGTCGATTATTAACATTATGAATGAACCTTCGCATGTATACAAAAAAATAACCCCAATTATCACATGATTCTAATCAACAATCGCGTATACCAAACAGTAAAGCTGATCATTGCATCTACTGCGGTTGTAACTAGTAAGGTACATTTGTATTTACCATACAAATGTGAGCCATTAATGCAAAGTAAAGCCCGACAATGTACAAAACCGTCAATACAAGGCCCAAAAGTCGCATGATCAAAAATTTCATAACTGTTGGTTGTTACATGTCCAACACTATCTGGATTCGTTCTAGCAATTTCAGCAAAATATTATCGTAGGTTGGTATATGATTCTAACCAATCACCGTATATGTTCAATTGCTTTGCTCAATGCTCTTCACACTTGCATATAACCAATTTTAATAAATAATTATTTTTCCATTAACACCTGCACTGTTCCACCTGTTCTGTTCAAATCCGCTTTCACAAAGGGCATGATCTTCAAAACCAAAAAAGTTGATGTTACTTGCTTGTGATCGAAATTAACTGTTAGGTTAACGTAACTATAATCGCGTGGATATTTTTTAATAACTCACCATCGGATTGAGATTTTTTGGAAACTATAGCATGTATTCTCCATGGAAAATTTGAATTGCATTGCAAATGGTGGTGTATTTTGTTTTTTTTACTTAATCGGCTTAAAAGAAACTACATGTAAAATAGACCATTCACTTAATTGTTGTAGAAATTTTGTTTTGCTCTCAAATATCATACCAATTTTGAAACCATCTTGAACACTAGACGATGAGAATAATTTTTTGTTGAATTGCAAATCTGCAACGACGTATCTAGCCATCATTGTGCATTACATAAATCATTATTCAGAGGTACCTCCATATTCGATTCATCGCTATGTCCACGAACATTATCTTCAACTCCAAAATTGTAATTTAGTGGTTCATTGTTTACTTCCATGTTATATATCCATGTCTTATCATTCTTCGGTCTAGTAGCAACAGTTAAGTTATCAACAGTATATCGGAGTGTATATCTACATCAACATCTTTATCCATATCGTCATCGAATACATTTGAAACCCCTAAGTCGTTTGTTGGTTGAATGTTTGACTGTGTATCAATATCATATGCCGGAATACGACATTTTTAATGCGGTTACAAAATGCAACAATTAATTAGCATTACAAAACATACTCTTAGCTGATATGATATAATTAAGAGGGTGAGGATTGCATTGGACAAACCTATAGCTATTCGATGGTCCAACACTATTTTATGTTGCATGTTGCTGTGGAATAAAGCTACAAATGAAAATTAAAATTTAGCATCACCTCTAATACAATGAATATAATATGATATAAAAAGATTACCAAATATGTGTTATCTTTGACTTATACATGCAAAAATATCTTGCGTTGGATATGGATAACTAAATTGTACGCTTTGCTAATAATTATGGAAGAAGGATATTTGAAAAATATTTGTTGCTGCCCATAATTCGTGACATTCATAGGCCGATTATTGTAACTACAAGACACAGCAGTGTTTATGGTCTCCACCATTCTAGAATAATCTTCAATAACATAGCTAACTACGGATGTCGGTACAGGTTGTTCTACTGTCATCCTTCTACTTTTTTCAACAAACAACTTTATGGATTTAGATACAGTTGAAAACATTAATTCAACGTCGTCATCGTCAATAATTTTTATTGTTTTAGATCCGGAGTCGGTTGGCCAATTGCAAACTAAATCAATAACAAACTTCTCTGATTTTGTCATCGTTACTTTGTAAACCAGTTCTTTAAATTGTTCTAAGTTAGAGCCTTTACGAACTTTTGTCTGTTTTTAAGGACCACCGACGTACTTTCCACACATTTGATCGTCCGTAATAAATTTACCACCAAAATAGAAAATAGTTGGAACAAAATTAGGTGTCATTCTACAATAACAACGAATACAACATTACACAATTTCATTTACAAATCGACTAAAATATTAGAGTTTAAAATTCATATCTTGATTGATCTGAAAAAGGAGATGTTACTTCTGAGCTAGATCTACTAAACACAAGTTTTGATTGTTTTTTTACACAAATGGCAAGAGATTTCATTAAAATATAAGAGAGAGTATTGAATGTTTGTGAATTAAGTTTGATAAAGTTAGAATGGGGAGAGAGAGAGAGGGTGGGGATATACAAAGCTACGAAAATAGGCGATATTTCAAAAAACGTCCATTGACGACTTTTCAAAAGTCGTCAATGTGATTTTAAGGCAAAACATGACTGACGACTTCTGAAAAACCGTCAACTATGGGTTAAAAAACACAACAGGCAACATGTGAAATGTCGTCCTTTATTTTCATCAGCTCGACGTCGACGCGGTCAAACTGGTCTGTAATAATTTCTAAAATGACCTAAAATCGTGATTAATTTAAAAAATAAGTCCATAAATAAATAATAAGAAGAGAGAAAAAGAGGAGGAAAAGAAGACCACTAATTTTATATAAAGTCGGTAACTCGACTGTATAATACGCGCCCTTTGATAGGCCACTTTTACGTATACCATATATTAAAAGTAAAATCAATGGATTCCATCGCCGGCCGCCTCTCCGACCTACCGGAAACTCACTACCCGCACAACTTGAAGCTTCCGACTCAATCTTCCCGCAAATCGCATCTCCTTGATCTCCTCTCGCATGATCCTTCCATATTCCTCGAACGCCATGGTCATCTTCTCACTCACGACGAGCTCCAAACCCTAACTTTGTTGTTGGAGAAGCTTCCTTATGATTACTCCATCCAATTTCATCTGTCAAGGCTTAGTGTCATTCTTGATCCTAATCCTAACCCTAAACTTGTCAAATCGAGGTCTGCTGCTGTGAAGAATCGCCGCAGGGCTTATCTGGAAACGTTGGTGCAGAATGGTGAGCCTCTGTGTTGAAATTTCTGTAAAAAAAAATTCCGCTGTAGTTTGATGTTGCATAATTCATAGTGCTGAAATTGGTCTGTCTATTAGTATGCATTGGCCTTAGCTGGTTGATCTACAAGTTCCTTTAAGGAACCAATTTAACATAACCCTACGATCAAGTATGATGATTCAGTATACACAATATGGTACTGATGTATTTAGCCTTTCATCAAGTCCGTGTCATATTCATGGCCTGTTAGCTGCAATTAGTAGATTGGGAAGTGAACATGTGAGAATTTGATAAAGAAGTGTGAATCAGAAATATACTTTTTTACTTTTATCTTGTTTATTTCATTAGGGTATACAAAAAGCTACGACTTTCCTACTTCTCCGTTTGTAGGAATGACAGTTAAATTTTCAGTTTGAATAGATGGCAATAGATGTGATGTAATAGGGCAATTTCAAGAAACATTAGCAACGCTGGAGAAGTGTCAGAAACATACTTGAGAAAGTATACACAATAGTTTCTAGCCTATAATTCTTTACTCAAACAAAGAAACTGAAATAGTGAGGCATGCTTTCTTCCCTCACTTTTCAGTTTACTTATATGGAAACATGCTGCTGGTGAAAGTGACAATCTGAGGCATGAATTCACTATAGTAGATATGGAGGCCAAAGTATATAGGCTATTCTCTTTCTTATTGAGATGAGATGATGCCACCTGATAATATTTTGAAATGTGCTTTTTTCCCCTTCTAAACATTATAGTACCAACCTCAAGTGTTTCAGATTATGCTAATGCAAATGCTAGTTATTCACTTATCAGTCGTTCTTAGATTGACTTTTGCATGTCATTTGGTCTCGAACTTATAAATTTGAATTTAGGGGAGTACTTCTCAGAAGAAGCAATGAGAGAAAGAGAACCATACTTGCATTATGAGTTGGTGGGGAGATATCAGGATCCAGTGGGAAGAATGATGCCGCGGCCAGGAGAAAGGTGGTCCGAGACACTACTGAGGAGGTGTGAGGAGGCAAAGATTGTGGAAAATATTAGAGGAGAGCAAATTAGAAGAGGGGTGGATAAAAGTGAATGGGTTGGTGGTGGAGAGCAAGCGGAGGAAGAAGAGGAGATGGAGGAAGAAGAAAGTGAAGACGAAAGTGAGAAGGGCGATGATGAAAAAGTCATAGAGGTATGCACTTTAATTTTGAAATTTAGAAACCGTAATGTTTTTATTCTTTTATATTGTTCTGGATTGTCTTTCAATTTGGTAGTTGATATGTTTTTTGATATGTTTTTGTTCATTTCATGGTTTATAATTCTGGTGGAATTTTCGTAATTTCGTTCTGATGATGAGCGGAATAGAACCCGGCGGTGTAAATTTTCGATTCGCTCTATTAAATGTTGAAAAAATACTTAAAAAATAGGAGAAGGTGGAAAAATCTACAAGAAGATTGCAAAAGAATTTGAACCACAACAAATCAAACATGATGAATAAAAAAATGTCAATTTCCAAGTATGAGGGAAAATCATGATACTTTTGTCAATTTCAATCCACTTTAGAAATAAACAATGAAACTTAATAATCGAATCAACTTTTATGTACGAATACATATCTATTTTTGTGAATACATTGTTTATAGTTGTAAACACATGTATGTACCGTCTATTGCTCTGTATACGTCTACACACACATAATACCTAAATCCAAAATGGAGTTACAACCAGAACTCGTGTAATTTTCAAAATTTACCGAAAATTTGAATATCTAAATAATAACATCAGAGACCATCTATGAATCCATTCATAAGGGAAAAATAAAATTTGTATGCACAAACACGATGAAGATGTAAATTTTGTTTTTTTGTTTTTTTTTTCCCTTTTTTACTTGTGTTATTATCAAAATTAATGTGTACATTCTGACTTCTCGTGCAGGAAAAGAAAGATGATGAACTCAGCAGTTCAAAACCATTAGAACCCTTGATATCAGAAGAAGAAATGCAAGAGCAGTTGGATCAGTTCACAAGTATAATGCATCAGAAATTTCTATCAGGGGAAGATAGTGAGCATGTTGATTACTCAAAAATAGATGAAGACGAGAGACTGGATGACTATTGGTCCAGGGAAGCCAGTCTTGATGCCGAGGAAAAGTATTTTGACGAAGATTAAACTAACAACAACCAACCCCCCCCCCCCCCCCCCCTCCCCCCTCTCTTTTCTTTATCCCACTCTCCTAGTGCTTGTAAATGACTAAATGTAGGTAAGATGCTGTGCGTAATCTTTCAATTTTTTTCCTTGCAACTATATAGCTTAAAATATTAAGATTATCCACCTGTGTCTTTATTTGGGGTTGCCGTACGAGTGCATATACGTGTTCAGATGGATTTGTATTTAATCACAACGTGCATGTATTTTTAGTTGTACCTGTAAAATTGGATTTGATGGTAGCATCTCCATGTTTGATCTTCGTTTAGGTTGAAGCCCTTTTTTTTTCTTCAGACTGTAGTAACTTTTCATACTCACTCGAAATCAGGCAACACTTCGACCGATGAACGTCCATCTAAATTACGGACAATATAGTACACGTAGATGCTTCATCTTGTGAACGCACATTGTAGTTCTTCATGAGACTGACAGTTTACTTAAAAGTAACATGCTATGACATCCTCATATTTGAATTTCATCTGGTGTATAAGCCGTTGATTTTTTCGTTAAACTGTAATAACTTTTTCATACTAATTCGGAATCCACCGAGACTTCAACCATTAACTTTCATTTAGATTACGAACAATATGAAACATTCGGATACTTCATCTTGTGAACGCATATTATGGTTTTCCATGAAAACTGATGCTTGTACTTAGAAAACAACGTGCTACATCCTCATATTTGAACTCCGTCTAGTGTAGAAGGCGTTATTTTTTTTCTAGACTGCAATAACTTATTCATACTAACTCGGAATCAGTCAAAATTTCGATCAATAAACTCCAACCTAAATTATGGATACTATGATACACTCGGATGCTTCATCTTGTGAATGCACATTATAGTTCTCCATGGTGACTAACAGTTGTACTTAGAAAATAAAAGGTTATATCCTCACTTCAACGCTTACTATAGTTCTCCATGGAGACTAATAGTTGTACTTAGAAAATAACAGCTGCCACATCTTCATATTTGAACTCCGCCGAGTGTAGAAGTCGCAATTTTTTTCGTTCAGACTGCAATAACTTCTTTATATTAATTCGAAATCTGACGAGAATTCAACCGATTAACTTTCACCTAAATTACGGACAGTATGCAATACTCGGATACTTCATCTTGTGAACGCACACTGTAGCTCTTCATGTGGACTGACAGTTGTACTAAGAAAATAACAGGCTACCACATCCTCATATTTGAACTTCGCCTAGTGCAGAAGCCGTTTATTTTTTCAGACTGCAATAATTTCTTCATACTAACGGAATCGGACGAAACTTCGACCGATGAACTTCCACCTAAATTACGGACAATATGGTACACTCGGATACGTTATCTTATGAATGTACACTGTAGTTCTTCATGGTGACTAACAGTTGTACTTTAAAAATAACAGGCGATATCCTCATATTTGATACTATTTCTCTAAGAGATGTAAATGGAATATTTGGAATTTCAAAAAGATACCGAGAAAATCTATTTAATGAATTCTTTTTATTAGTAGTAAAGATTGGCTTGGCTAAAATTATTTAATTTTTCACGTACATAGGGTGTAGTCTTTTAGGAATTTAGTCTGGTTTACTCTTAGATTTTGGTGGAATGGACCTAAAATATTTGTGATATATGATTTTTATCTCGGTTGGTTAGTCGTTTACCTCTCTTGTTAACCTTGGCTATTGGATAAATTTCCTTCTTGTATTGTAAGTATAAGTTGATCATTGTTGTGAATAGGAATGACAATTTTCATGGAATAACCAATTTACCAATCATGATATCGATATCGGGAATTTACAGTGTTGATTATCATATTCCATCGTTTACATCAAGCAATGTCTTATATTATATTCAAAATGCACAAGGCATAATGCAATGATTTAACGGAAATCTAACTATAATTATTTTGTATTTGAAATAAAGTATATAGGAATTTTTAATTTGTTAACTTCTTCCATGATATTATTTTTCTCCTTCATTTCAAATAAAAAAACACCTAATAATCATATAATTAATGTCTTTTAGTATTAATTATTTCTAATGAAAAGTAAACAAAAAGATATTTCCAGTGGCATGTGCATTAGTGTTGATGATATTATATTTTATAAATCGTGCTATAAACCATTATAACTACAAACTAAAAGTATGCAGTATAAGGTGTTATACGTCTAATATACCAAAACAGAGACTAATTAATAATAAACTTGTCTCACAAGTTTACAAATCAGATTTCCACTGCTTTGGAATTCTGTATTAGCTATTTTTAACAATAAGTATGTTGTAATAATTACAACACCACACTAACAAATAAAGTAATAATAACTATAGCGATAAATCAAACATTATACTATTTAAATAAATAGTACAACGTAGAAACGAAAATGATACACACACACACACACACACACACACACACATATATATCAACTAGAAATCTAACCAGTTGAAGAAGGAAATTTCATCTGGAGATTGCCATAACAATTTCCTTAAGACTTTATTCAAAGTCTTCCAAGATACAACAGACGTGATCTGTTCGAGATTGTGATGTGTATGATCTTCTATGTGATATGCAAAAGTGCACGGATTGCAGATATTAAGAAACGAAGAGGAAGAAGAGAAAATTCGAAATTAAAAATTGAGTGAGGAAAGTGATCAGGTTTTCTCCTTATTTATAACTGAATTCCCAATGGGTACACCCATTGAAAAAAGTAGCATCTCTTCATTTGCAATGCCAAAAAGTGTCATTCTTCGCAACAGGCACTTCATTTCATTCGCAATGCCAAAAAATTGTTGTTGTTTGCAATAGTCGCGTATCTTCGTTTGCAACAGCCAGAAACTGTTGCGGTTTGCAACAGTCGCGTCTCTTCAAACGGCCAAAAATTATTGCGATTTGCAGCAGTCGCGTCCAATCCACTAATCGTTTCTATTTGAATTTAAACAGTAGAAAACTGTTCAATTTTGTGCAGCAAAAATATAACACTGTCCACTCTTATTAAACGCACACTTTAGTTCTTCATGGGGGCTGACAGTTGTACTAAGAAAATAACAGGATACCACATCCCCATATTTGAACTTCGTCTAGTGTAGAAGCCGTTTTTTTTTTAGACTGCAATAACTTCTTCATACTAACAGAATCATACGAAATTTCAACCGATGAACACCCATCTAAATTACGGACAATATGGTACACTCGGATACTTTATCTTATGAATGTACACTGTAGTTCTCCATGGTGACTAACAGTTGTTATTTCAGGCTATATCCTCATGTTTGATAGTATTTCTCTAAGAGATGTAAATGGTATGTTTGGAATTTCAAAAAGACACCGAGTAAATATATTCAATGAATTCTTTTTATTAGTAGTATAGATTGGCTTGGCTAAAATTATTTAATTTTTCACATACTTAGGGTGCAGTCTTTTAGGAATTTAGTCTAGTTTACTCTTAGATCTGGGTGGAATGGACCAAAAAAATTTGTGATATATGATTTTTGTCTCGGTTGGTTAGTCAACTGCCTCTCTTGTTAACCTTGGCTATTGGATAAATTTCCTTCTTGTATTCTAAGTATAAGTTGATCATTGTTGTGAATAGGAATGACAATTTTCATGGAATAACCAATTTACCAATCATAATATCGATAATCGGGAATTTACAATGTTGATTATCATATTCAATCGTTTACATCAAGCAATGTCTTATATTATATTCAAAATGCACAAGGCATAATGCAATGATTTAATGAAAAGCTAACTATAAATTATTTTGTATTTGAAAAAAGTATATAGGAATTTTTAATTTGTTAACATCTTCCATGATATTATTTTTCTCCTTCATTTCAAACAAAAAACGCACATAATAATCATAGAATTAATGTCTTTTAGTATTAATTATTTTTAATGAAAAGTAAATAAAAATATATTTCCAATGACTTGTGCATTAGTTTTGATGATATTATATTTTATAAATCGTGCTATAAACCATTATGACTACAAACCAAAAATATGCAGTATAAGATGTTATACGTGTAGTATACCAAAACAGATACTAATCAATAATAAACTTGTCTCACAAGTTTACAAATCAGATTTCCACTACTTTGGAATTCTGTATTAGCTATTTTTAACAATAAGTATGTTGTAATAATTACAACAACACACTAACAAATATAGTACTAATAACTATAGCGATAAATCAAACGTTATACTATTTAAAGAAACAGTACAACATAGAAACAAAAATGATATATATATATATATATATATATATATAAATCAACTAGAAACCTAAACGGTTGAAGAAGGAAATTTCGTCTGAGGCTTGTCATAACAATTTCCTTAAAACTTTATTCAAAGTCTCTCAAGATACAACAGACGTGATCTGCTCAAGATTGTGATGTGTATGATCTTCTGTGTGATATGCAAAAGCGCGTGGATTGTAGATATTAAGAAACGAAGAGGAAGAAGAGAAAAATCGGAATTAAAATTAAGTGAGAAAAGTGATCAGGTTTTCTCCTTATTTATAGCCGAATTCCCAATGGGTACATCCGTTGAGAAAAGTAGCATATCTTCATTTGCAATGCCAAAAAGTGTTATTGTTTGCAATAGGCACTTCATTTCATTTGCAATGCCAAAAAACTGTTGCGGTTTGCAACAGTCACGTCTCTTCATTTGCAACAGGCAGAAACTGTTGCGGTTTGCAACAGTCGCGTCTCTTCTTTTGCAACGGCAAAAAATCGGTGCGGTTTGCAACAGTCGCGTCCAATCCACTAGTCGGATGAACCAGATATGGACAGTTTCGACCGGATGTGTGGATAACGAGGCCACCTTCACGACCTTCTCCCTTCTATCCCGGTAGGGCGGTTCGCTTGAGTTGCTTAACCGTCCCTTTGCCCGATGCTCATGACGCGCTACAGAACCCCCACCCTGCCGGGGGACCGAGCTGGGCATAGCTAGCGGCATAGGCGCCTACTCAGCGTCAGCGGCTTCGTGAAACACCATGAGCAGCAGGTTGTTGAGGTCGTCTCTATTTGAATTTAAACAGTAGAAAACTGTTCACTTCTGTGCGGTAAGAATATAGCACTTATTGTACCCGCACCCGGTCCAATGGTGGTCGGGCGGCGGCGCGTGCATGTGTTAGTCCATGGCCATATAGGTCCTCCCTCTCACACAAAATTACCTAACCCTAAGGGTCAATATAGGGATTGAGAATACACTATATAAATAAGAAAATAGATTTATTTTTGACGATGTGGGATATATCTCATTCACTATTTTGAGAATGCTAACATAAGAAATATTATCAAATAAAGCCATGATCCTTTCCCGGTTGTGAATGGTGTTCTTTTTATCGTTTTTCAAAATTCACCAGTCTAGAGCAACAAAATATTTTTCAATACAATTATTAGATAGGAAATGGTAATTGCAAACCAATTTGGTTTAATAATTTGTACAAATTGCTTATATAATGGCAAGTAAAAATGAGTGCAAATGTACATTTAGTGATTATTGCTATTCAATTGCATAATCCCCTTTATTTATTGTTCATTCGGTTTTTCTCCCTGCTATGTGCCGAATTGTTATCAATATTCCGCTGTAACTATGGCTGCACAGTCTTAAACTGGACGGTCTAATTTTTTGATACATTCGAAATTTGAACAGGATAACCCCTGTTTGACTGGTTGAAGGGGCACAAGAATATTAGATCAACGAGCTAGGATGGTCTGATTCTTCTCTCCTTGTATAATTTAATCTCATTCACTTACTTAGACTGCAATTCACATTTTTCTCTTCTGACATTCTCTCGTACTTTTCACACAAATCAATGACAGGTAGTGATTCCGTCTACGAAGTACCGAAAAATTGGATTGTAATAAATGTATTTTTTGATGGAAGAAAATACAAAAGATACGCCGATTCACATTCAACTTACATCGACATGCGTTGGGTTAACGATATTATTTTCACACATGAAAAGCATTGTCAAAGAAACTTTTGTATGAAACGACCGTACTTAACTATGTTGTGTGACCGTTTGAAATCTTACTTTTTTCCCGTCTACAAAGTAAACATATGTTAAAAATATGGTTGCATTACTTTTATACATCATTTGGCTCCACCAATGCGTTGGGTTGTGAAAAAGTTCCAAATCAAGTGCCACTATTCGTGTCTATTTTTATACTGTTTTAAAAGTTGTTACGTTAATTTCAAAAGATACGATTAAACTGGAAGATCTACAATTTACCATTGCATCAGAATAATTTAGAAGTTCTAATTGATATTATCCAATTTTCGAAAATCATATCGAAGCATTAGACTGTACGCGTATAGTTGCACACTTAGCCAGGGGCAGTGCAAACTATTCATTAGACGAAAAGCATATGACACGCAAAATATTATGGTACCGTGTTCATTTGATATGACTTTCAAAAGATATCTGGGTACTAGGACGCATGTTGGACAAAAGAGACTAGATGATCACACAGAATGTTCGTAGCTGTTCCATTTTGAAGATAATAAGATAATAGAATGAAACTTATTATCTCCGAGTTATGAAGAGGGACCGTCACCAGCTTGCCTATATGTGTGTGTATGTATGTATATATATACATAAATACATACATACATATATATATGTATATATACACATACATAAATACATATATATGCATGCATACATGCATATATATGTATGCATGCACTTTGATGGTTCGGGAACAAAGCATATCATCTTCTGCCCTACAACTGCACTAAATTTATTTTCATTAAGGATGATAGATTAATGTATAAAAAACAATATATATATATATATATATATATATATATATATATATATATATATATATATATATATATATATATATATAACAAAATTTGGATTTTGAAGCTCTTGGAAAATCGAAGGTTCTAGGCAATGGTTTTGATGATATTGCTGTCCTAAGACCAACCTTGGCGTGTGTGCGCGCACTACCATGGAATTCATAGGGATGCTTACTCTGAGAATATTTGGCTTTAAGATTCATATGTCCTGATTTGATTAATGCTCCCTACTTGAGTAGGGATGACAATTAGATCCGATGGACCCGGATCCAACCCGACGGGTCTTGATTCTTGATGGATCAAGTTAAACTATAAATTTCAAAAGCATAGATCCAATCCGATCCGATCGGAGCTTCGGTTTGGATCTGTTTGAGTCCGGTTGAGTGATGACAATAAAAATACATGTATTTTAATGTCTTTGGTCGGATCATTTAAGTCGGATCGAATTGGTCAGGTTTGATCGGGTTCTTATTATACTTTTTATCATGCAGACTCGATTTGAGATCTATCGGATTCGGTTCGGCTCAGTTTTGCAGTTATTGGTTATAATTGACAGCCTTGGTATACACCCAGAGACAATATTTCTGCAATTAAGCAAAACCAGGTTCCTTGTTCACAAAGTTAACTTGAAGATATGTTTTTCCTTTTCCCGCTGAGGTAGCGGTACAATTTGCATGGCACGGTCATTTTATTTGCTTCAAATTTTATTTCCCAAATGTCCTACCAATATTTGCCGACATTGGGTAAGGTTTTCGTTTTTCAGTTTTGAGTTTTTGCCCATACAAAAATGTTCACGATGCATGTGTATTGTGAAAAACAATCAATTTAGAAAATAAAATTAACAAAGAAAATAGAAAACGATCTTTTTTTTATTTTTCATGTTTTAAGAAATAAGAGAAGCACAGGAAACAATCCTTCCTTACATCGTTCCTTCATGCCCTCCGTGGTCCCCTCCATCTTCTTTTCATCCTATCGATATGAAAATTTAAAACACAAAATTCATTTCAAACCAGATGACAACTTAAATTGTGTATTGACATGGCCAGAAGTTTGAATCATGATAGAGGTACATAGACTACAATATTTTTAAGATCATTCCCAATAAATTATCTTTTTTGTTAACCTAATTCTTATAATAGTGTCTTTTGAAGTTTATTATTCGCTGAAGATGAACTCACCTAATAGCTAACCTTTTGCCGAGGATATTAATAATGTGTGCACATTCCCATTATAATGGGCCATTGTTTTTATTTCCAAGCATGAAAACTTCAGCAATTTGTAACCCATAGTTCTTAAATGGACGGTGGGCGCTACAAGTACTCAAAATTTTACAGTGGTAAAGAACAGCAATTAACTTTTGTGTAAATAAAATTAGCAACGCTATCACCAATTACCAATTCCCTGTGTAATCTAATGATACTTGCATCCGAATTACAGTATATTCGTAGTCATGTTAATCTCACACGTAAATGAAACAAGTAGTGCTTTGTAGATGCTATTATACTGCAAATATGAAGTTGCAGAAACTGTTGTGTACATAATATACAAACATCAATGCAGAAGTAGAATACATTTCAAGGATACATACAAAAAACAGTACACGTGATATATAATATTCAAGGGCATGTATACAAAAACTACATTTCCATATCAGACAAGACTTCTTCAATAGCAATGAATCGGCCTTTCTCAATAGACAGCTGACCAGCAACACCAATGGCAACAGAGAGCAACCCATCATTCAAATTGTCGGTTGGTGCCCTATCGCTGCCACTTCCATGTAATTTAACAGCTGCTAGGAAGTTTAGATGCTCTATAAAACTCGATCCATGATGCAACCCATCATATCTAGAAATAACATAATGAGTAATGAACCAACATAAAACATATGGACTGCTTGTATTGAAATTGAAGTGAAATACTTAAATGTGTGGTTTTTATTTTTATTTTTATTTGTATGGATAACAAAATTACTTGATTCGTTCATCGTCGGCTATTAAAGTCTCAACTCCAGCTCTGCCAGCTTCTCTAGTGCCTACACGAACAATGCTCTCTGGAACAAAAGCCTCCCCCTGTTGTCAAAGTTCAACATTGGTTGTTTCACACGTGGTTTATGTCATACTAGGAGTGGTGCTAAACGCAATGTTATACCTCCTTCAATGTGCCAAAGGAAAACATAAATACACGGCTAACTATGGTACTTAAAATTACCCAATTTGGTTGGCAGCCTACTACCGGCTAACTTAGTAACTATAACTCCTCTTCTTCTTCCTCCTTTTTTTGTTTAATATTTTATAGTTGTAGAAATAAAAATGTGCGCACATATGGTACCACGAGTCGTGTACGAGAAGGGTGTCTAATATGTTTTATAAGTATCACATATCTCATACTAGACGATGTGGGACATAACACATATACACATCAAGTTTACTACTTCATGATGTAGAATCATATTTCAAGCCATATCGACGGTTTTAGGATTTCAGATCCAACGATGGAGGGCGTATATTGATGATAAGGTTTTAGGGTTTGTAGCAGCAAGTCAATATGATGCGGCGAGAATAAGGTGGAAGCAATTACGGTTTGGATCTCGGAATGAGGCAAGGCAATTATTGTTTGGAAGCAGTTTTCAGTAGAGGCAATTACAGTTTGAAGCTCAGGAGGACAACGGTGAGGAGAAGAGAAGAAAGGACGATTTAATATTTATTTATTTTTCTGGGTGACATGATTTCTAATTTAGGGGTAAAATGAAGTAGATGATATTATTGGATTGGCTAAAATGACAAGTAGGTAATAATATAGAATACTAATTCGGGATGCATTAAGCAGCACTTTATTAATGTGTAAGAAATCATACGTGCATTGGATAATGATAGGCCTGGAAATATTTTAAGATATTCTAAAAAAAATTATTTCTATTTGATTGAATATCGACCTGATTTGTATGTTAGTTTTGTTAAAAGGTATTTTGACTTCTGGAAGATTTTTGTGTACAATAGGTTCTTTCTCAATAGAAACCCACTAAAGTCTTTAGAAGAGATTAACAAAGGTTATTCTCAAACATAAACCGCGCCCTGGTGGAAACTATTAAGTTGAGTGACAAGATATCACAAGTTCGAGTGCCATAATGATGGTGGCCATAATACCATCCGATTTACTCAGAGTAAACCTGTGTTAAATTTGAACGATTCAAATATATTTTAAATACTAAATGAGAGTATACTAATTGATCTCTATTTCTGTATCTATTTTAGACTGAGTGGAATTTATTGAGTGATTTATATTCTTCTCATATTGTTGTACTCCCTCTTGAAGTAGAAAAATAATAAAGGTTGTTGGGTTCGAAGACATAGGCATAGCCGAAACTCATTATATCATTATATCGGTGTGTTTTTTCTTTTGTTTCTTTGTCTGTAATTGTGTCCATTGATTTTCTTTGTTAGACTGGAATTGTTGAGATTATCCACGAATTGAATTATTGGATGTCATGCTTCTGTTATCCAAAACTTTGATTTTGCGCTACAGTTTAGTATCAGAGTTTGTTGTTCTGTTTGAAGACTTTCATCTATGTCCAATTGATAGAAGTTGTACAAATTATGGAGTCATTAGATTTGATGAAAAGAGAGATTTTGACACATTGAAAATGAAGATTGAAGCGGCCTTGAAGAAAAAGATGACTTTTAAGATTGTCTCGGATCCAGCAAAACTGAAGAAATTGACACCTGAAGAGATTGACAAAATGGAGGAAGATGCTTTCACCACCATCCAACTTAGCATTTATAATGAAGTCCTTGGAGAGTTTTCTCATGTGAAAAATGCTAAGAAATTTGGAGATTCTCTTCAAAAAAAGTTATATGCCAATTCTCTCGCGGACTGCATCATTCTACAACAATTTTATCGTTCAAGATGAAGCAATGTATTAGCTCACGTGGATGTCCTAAACACACTTGTTATGAATCTTCGAGTAGCTGCAGCAAAAATTGAGAATGAAGCGCAAGCTGTCATCCTTTTATATTCTTTGTCTGTGTAATATAACACTTTTGTTAACTCAATAATATATGAACGCTCTTCTATTTGCTTGGAGGATATGAAGACAAATTTGCATAACAAGATGTTGATGGAAAAGTTAGCAAACATAAGCATAAAGAATGATTCCGAGGACCTAATTGCGCAGAAGGGAAGTAAGAGTAAACACAAATATGGTGGAAATAGAGGCAAGTCAAGATCTCAATCCAAAGAGAGTTTGTCATTATTGTAGAAGGTCTCGACCTTATATTGCAAGTTGCCTCAAGTTGGAGAACAGAAACAAGAACCATTGCCCAAAAGGCTTCAGTTTCTACAACAGAGATATCAGATTCAGATAGCGATCATAACACTTTTACAACTTCCGCCTCTTCAATGAAGAGTACTTTTGGATTATTGACTTTGGAGCATCATATCATACACACCTGATAGACACTCATTTTTCACTTGCTGTCAGTTTGATGGAGAGGTTGTCATGAGAAAGAATGCTACTTGCCGCATGATTTGTATTAGAATGGTGAAGATTAGAATGTTTGATGGTGTTGTTCGTACTTTGTGTGATGTCAGGCATGTGCCTTATTTGCGGCGTAGTTTGATTTTTATTAAGTCGTCGTGCAATCTTGGCTTGAAGTGTGTAAAAGAAAACGATTCATTGAAAATTGCAAATGGCTCATTGATAGTGATGAAAGGGGTAAAAGCTGAAAATCTGTATTACTGAAGGGTGCCACTATTATTGCGGAGTCTTCTATCGGTTGTCGATTCTGTTGATTTCGATTCTACTAGATTGTGGCATATTCATATGGGACACATTGGAGAGCGCGGTTTGGAGGTGTTGAGAAAGCGAGGTTTAATTGATGGCATTCATCGTCCAAAACTTGGCTTTTGTGTGAGATGCGTACTTGGAAAGCAAACGAAGGTTTCTTTTGGCATAGCAGAGCATAAGTCCAAAGATGTTTTGGAGTATTTTCACACTGATGTTTGGATCCCCGCACCATGCCTATCTATTGGTGGAAGCATGTATTTTGTTTCATTTGTTCATGATTTTTTTGAAAAAGTATGAGTTTACTTTATGAAGTCAAAGAACGAAACTTATAGTAAGTTTCGCAGTTGGAAACTTCTTATTGAGAAGCAGTCTCGAAAGAAGTAAAGGTTCTTCGTTCAGATAATGGTGGTGAATTCACTATTTTAAAATGCACTAAATTTTGTGAGTCTAGGAGAATCAAAAGGCATTGCACCACACCAAGCGATCCTCGGTCAAATGAGGTTGTAGAGAGAATGAATCAAACATTGTTAAAAAGAACTCGTTTACGTCTGCCTACTGGATTAAAAGAGATTTTGGACAGAAGCATTATCTACGGTAGTTTTCTTCATCAACTGTACACTTTCTACTGTCATAGATATGAAGATTCCTGAAGAAGTATGGAAGGGAGAGTCTGTTTCATATTCCTTTCTCGGAGTGTTTGGTTGTCTAGCTTATGTGCACAAAAGCAAATGGAAGTTGGATCCAAGATAACGCAAGTGTATTTTTCTTCGCTATAGAAGATGAATTAAAGTTATAGGTTGTGGTGTCCTACTATCCAGAAGATTATTACTAGCAGGCATGTTACTTTTGATGAAAAGCTATGCTGAAGGTGGAGCCTCCTTCAGTTAACGATGATGTTGAGAGGACAAATTCAAAGTATCGGATAATAAGTAGATCGGCAAACTTCCATACAAGTACAAATGGTGTTTCCGACGGCATCGTGGTTGATGAGAAGAAGACAGAAGATCAATCCCAAGATGGAGCTCAAATTCAAACTCGATCGACTAGAGAGAAGAAAAGATCTAGATGGTTTGATAATTTTATGGGGTTGAGCATTGAAGACGTTGATTTTGATGACATGGAAGGCTATGCATTAAGCATAGTCCATGATGAGCAAAGAGACTATAGAGATGTCATTAGTTCAGTTGATAGTTTCAGTTGGTTAGTAGCCATGGAAGAGAAAATTGAACCTTTGCAAAAAATCACAATTAGGATTTAGTGCCACTTCCTTCAAGCATGAGAGCCATTGGGTGTAAGTGGACCTACAGGATGAAAGATGTCGGCAATGGTAACTTGAGGTATGAGACGAGGTTAGTGACGAAGGGGTATGTTCAAGGAAAAGTGTGGAGTTCCATGATATTTTTACTCCAGTTGTCACACACTTCCATTTGCATTTTTTTGGCATTGGTCGCCCATATCGACATGAAATTGGAACAATTAGATGTCAGACAACATTCTTGCATGGTGATCTTGAAAAGGACATTTACCTACAGCAGCTAGAGGGGTTCATTGACAGTAACAAACACAATCACGTTTGTAAGCTTAACAAATCTCTTTATGGTTTAAAACAATATCCTAAATAGTGGTATAAGAAATTTGATAAGTTTATGATCTCGCACGGTTACTCTAAAGCTTTAAAGACTAATGCGTCTATTTTTAAAAATATCATTCATTTGTTGTTTTGCGTTGATGATATGCTGATAGCTTCTAAAAACACGACTAGAGTTTCAGAATGGATGACGAAGCTCAACAAGGAGTTTGATATGAAACATTTAAGAAAGATACGGAAAATTTTGGAGATGGAGATTCAAAGGGATAAAAAACAAAGAGTTTTGAAGTTCACTCAAACTCAACAAATCGAGAAAGTCCTATATTGATTTGGTATGAAGAAAACTAAACCGGTGGCTACTCCGCTAGACTCTCAATTTCAACTATTCAGATATTTATGGCCCACGTCGAATAAAGACAAAAGGGATATAGCTAATATTACTTACTCTAGTGCGTCGATTATAGAGAACTAAATAAACTGATAAAGAAAAATTGGTATCCACTGCTCAGTATAGACTGAACTGATCAGTTGGTTGGAGCGAAAGTGTTCTCACAATTTGATTTGGCTATCGGATTCCATCAGTTGCGTGTAACTGAGGATAGTATCCAGAAGGCTGCTTTTCGTACATCCGACGGACTTTATAAGTGGTTAGTCATGCCCTTCGGACTAACCAATGCACTCGTCTATTTTGTTGATCTGATGAGCCGAGTTTTTGAAGGGTTACTTAACAAATTCGTTGTAGTATTTGTGGACGACATTTTGGTCTATTCGACGAGCAAGGAGAAGCACGGGTTGCATTTAGAAGAAGTGCTCAATACACTCCATGAGCATAAGTTGAAGACGAAGTTTTCTAAATGCCACTTTTAATGCGATGAGGTACACTTTTTGACACGTTGTCTGGGAAAGTGGACCGACGGTCGATCCTAGTAAAGTTGTAAAGTTGCAGCGACTCAGGATCGGCATGTTCCAAGAATGCCACAGAAGTGAGGAGTTTCCTTGGTTTGGAGGGCACTATAGAAAGTTCATTAAGGACTTCGCGAAGATCTATGTCCCTCTAACCCGGCTTACCAAGAAGAATCTAGTTTACTCATGGGACGCAAAGTGTGATGATGCTTTTATTAAGCTAAAAGAGGCATTGACTAGTGCACTTGTTTTGGTATCACCTGATGGTACGAAGACATTCACAATATATACCGGCGCTTGTGGTATGGGAGTGGACGCGGTCTTAATGCGGGAAGGGAGAGTGGTGAACTACGCTAGTCGACGGTTGAAGGTCCACGAGAGAAACTACCATGCCTGTGATCTTGACTTAGCAGCCATTGTCTTTACACTCAAGTCACGGAGGCATTATCTACTAGGATAGCGGTTTGAGCTGTATACGGATTGTAAGTCTCTAAAGTATTTGTTCTTCCAAAAGGACTTGAATCTAAGGCAGTAAAGATAAATGGAGTTTTTAACCTCATACGATTTCGATATCTCATATACTCCGGGCACGGCCAATATAGCGGTCGACGCCTTGAGTAGGCATCATGTAGTATTGAGTCTTTTGTTCTTGAAGTGGAAGCATCCGATGTTCATTTCTACATTTGATTTCTGACCATCATCAGACATTACTCCGGGATTGTTAGCAGCTTTGAATGTGCAGCCTATACTAATGGAATGTATTGGATCCAATCAGAAGCAAGATAAGGAGCTAGCTGATATTTTTGAGAAGCTTGGTAGGGAGAGCAGACGGGTAATTTGAGGCGTTACGCCATTGCCTCGAAGGGATGGTTACAGAGAGATTGAAGGTTATGTGTTCCTCTCAATATGGACTTGATAGACGCGGTACTGGTCGAGTCTCATCGTTCTAGGATAACCATACACCCCGTAGAGACAAAATGTACCCTGATATAAAAAGAGTCTTATATTGGTCAGGAATGAAGAAGCATGTAGCGTAGTATGTAGCTTGATATGTGACTTGCGAGAGGGTAAAGGTGAAGCAGAAGAAACCGGTAGGATTATTGCAGCTGTTAGATATTCTTCAGGAGAAGTGAGAGAGCATTTCTATGGACTTCATCGATGATTTACCGAGGAGCAGGAAAGGAAATGAGAGTACTTGGGTCATAGTCGAGCTGCTGAATAAATGAGCTTATTTTATTACGATAAGCAATACGAGGACTGCGGCGTCGTTGGCGACATTATACTTAAGAGAGGTCGTTAGGTTACACATATTACCTTCTAACATCGTTAGCAACGGAGATCAGCTTTTCACCAACGAGTTTTGGATGAGTCTACAGAAGGTTTTGGGCACCGAGTAGAGCTTAAGTACCGCTTGTCACCCACAGGCGAAGAGAGAGGGTATTGGAGGACTTACTTTGTATGCGTATAATAGATTTTGGAGGCTCCTTTGAGGATCACTTGGCACCTGTAGAGTTTACTTATATAACAGCTATCAAACGAGTATTGAGATGACACCATTCGAGGCATTATACGGCAGATCCTGTAGATCACTGTAACGACCGGGATTTTCGACCCTCGAAAATCGACACTAATACGTCCACTGTATTGCGTGTTGAGCGATCGAATGCCGGAAAACCCGATTGTTAGGGAAAAAAAGAAAGATGATAAGAAGAAAACTAAAAACATAAAATTTCACAACGGAACGAATAATCTATAATATACAATAAATCTTTACACAAAACAAACTGTAATGTATGTATATACAGACATCAATCAGAGTATACTAACCTATTTCAGCCCGGACAGTTATAACAATCTGCCCTTACAATTGCTGATAAATACAACAATGAATACAACGGAAAAGTGACCATGTACGTGGATACGTCTCTGGGTCTCCAACTCGTCTTCTGAAGTTCCAAAGCATCCAACTAAATCTGTAATATGCTCGGTCTGACCCGAATATTATGATAAAATAACACCTGAGTCGATCTAAAAACCAGCGAGAGAAAACATGCCCAACTGGATTTTAAACATAAAAATCTTTGAAATCAAAAGTATCTCGTAAGACCATACTGCACATAAACACGGATGAGTTCTTTACCTTACAATAACCAAACCATCTTCTATAGAAAATCCATTGATATTATAACATGTCTAAGGGTGAAAATAATAACAGTCAAGTAGCTGTGATTCTCGTGAGTGTACATCACAACAATACTAGGTATATAATAAAAAACCGATAAGGCTCGTTCGCTAATTGTGTAGGATTCTACGGAGATGCCCTCAGTACTTCGAGAAACGGTCCTCCTGCACAAGGGTCAGAGATATCCTTCCGAAGCAGCATACATCTTTAGTGATGTACCATAGAAAAACATAGCTGGTCTCGCTAAGACCGAATGCATCGCCCATGCATGCATAACAACTGTAAGTAATGTCTAGGTGGAGCCGACTACACCCTATGGGTTTGTCAACTCTACTAGTCATGTCTTCTATCTCTGGTTTTAGCCATTACCTCTAATGAGGCTACGTCCGGCGTTTCAGATCACGCACCGCCACAAAAATAGATCGCCACCTAAATAGATCGCGGAATCTCACATGAATTCCCATACCCTAACGGGTCTCGAAACCACACATGAATTCCAACATTTCAATATGTCACAAAACTCCTTCATAGAACTGTATGTGATCTTTCATTCATTAAAATCACTTTGTAAATTACTTGTATAAAAATACTTTTACAAAAGTATATCCACAAATTCCTATATTTTCAATACTTTAAAAATATTCACATACTTATCTCAACGGCATAAGTATATTAACACACATTATACCTCGCATCTTAGAAGATGCACTCATGTACTTATCTCAATGGTATAAGTATATTTACAAAATTGAGAAAGAAAATCATTCTATTCGATTCTCAAATCATTTATAAATTCCTTTCAATTCTCCAAAACCATTTATAAACCATTTTATAAATCTTCGAAAAAACTATTTATATTTCTTTTATAAAATTCAATCACTTATAAACTTTTTTGTACATTTTCTAAAATAATTTATAAATCCATAAATCATTTATAAACTCCTTTCATAAATCTATAAATCTAATTCTTAAACTCGTTTATAAATATCCAATCATTTTCAAAACTCCCATTATACATCGTAAACAATTTCGCTTTAGTCTCCAAACCCTTTTTAAATATTCTTCTTATAAACTCAAATCTGTCAATACAACTCTATTTATAAATCCCGAAACATTTATAAATAATTAATGGTCATTTACTTCAAAACACTATTATGATAGATAATCATTATTTAAATTAAACACTATGAATAAGTAAATAATAAAAATTAATCTTTACCTTTATTATAAATACTAATAATAATTTGTTTTCAAAACCTTATTAATAAATCCTTATTATTAATTTCAAACCATAATTATTCTTAAAATAATTAACATTTCAGAATATTAGCATTTTGATAAACATTAAACAATATCAGCTATAAGCAAATAACTTTAAAACAATATTAATATAACTAAATAACTTTAAAACAATATTGATATAATTAAATAGCTTTTAACCAATATTAATATAATTAAATAACTTTAAAACAATATTAATATGATTAAATAACTTTAAACAATACTCTTCTCAAACCCAATTTCGGATTTAAAATCATTTCTTGTCTCAAAACCTAATTCCAACTCAAGGGCAATTTATAACATTTTTAAATGCTAATTTAAGGTCAATACCCATCAAACGCTCAATCAATATTAATATTGATTTTCTATCACTGCTGGGTATCAGTTTTCAAACATATAACAATGTTATAACCATAGTGTCCACAATCAGGTTCATTATTCAATAATCCACATAAAAGGAATATTATTGAAACAATTCAACAATAGCAAGGAATCCCGTTGGATCACTCCAACCTGTCCCCCTGCATCACAACTCATATATATAACCAAATAATATAAATCAACCGTTTCGAGGCATGATTGTCCGCTCTTACTTGAGAACGTAATAAGGTCTCATCCGCTCCAATGCGGGAATATATCCAAACCAACTAATAAATATAGTAATTCATCCAAAACCGTTCAATCGGAAATTTCTATCAACTATATATCAAACTAGTTAACTAAAAAGGTGAGTTTAACTCACCGAAATTTTCTGTTGTCGCCGAAGCATTTTGATTTGGAACTAAAATCGAATGACGTCCGATTTTATCCCAAATTTCAACTGTCTCCAATCTCATTCAAACCAGTTCCATCACGAAGCTTTGGTTATTAGCACAACGCAAAAAGTTTCGTCTTGATGGGACCTCGTATGAGAGAGTTATCAAATTTTTAAGTTGTCGATTTTTAAACTAATAAAAAAATAAACTAATTACAAAATTCATTATAATTACAAATTTACCCTCTTCCCTCTGTCGTCGAGTTCAACCAGGTCTCGCGTGCACATACAAATTGACCCCCTCTGCCTCTGGCCACGGCCCGCCACCCCACGCTCACCCAAGCTAACCTCGATCGCCCTCCACCCCACGCCGTCGGCCACGTCGCCTGAAACGCCTCCGCCACCCCTAAAAACTCGTAAACGCGATACCGTTCAACGCACAATTACCGCCGCCACAGGCGGCGCCGTGCCCCCAAACTCCGACCGCACCTCGCCCACGCCTCCCTCCACACATCACTAGTTGAAGGCTTCGCCCAAAAACCCCTCGAGTGGCCGCAAAACCCCACAACCCATATTCCATTCAACCCCAAATTCTGGCCAACTTCAGCCATTTCTACCCAATCGCACCGTCCAATGACTCCCCCTCCTCCACGCGACCAAGTTCGTAGTTGAAGACTTCGGCCAATCCTCCCTTGATTGGCTTCGATCGATGTGGATCGGCTATGTTAGTAAATTTGAAAATATTGGCCAACTCGATTCTCTTATTTGAGCGTAATTTATAAGGGGAAGATGGTATAGCAACGACGTGCTAAGTATGGTGAGGAGTATGGCTAGACTGTTGAAGAAGTAGGGGATTGAATAATGGGTGTGTGTGTGTATTAATATTCAAAAATATTAGGCGTTCGAAAAAATTCAAACTCCTACCGAGACGTGCCGTCTGACGTTTTATATGTTATACTTCTATTTCGAACACAATAGAACTTATTTCAAGGCCTATTTCGATCATATGCAGAAGATAGCTTTTCAAACCCATTATATGATTTCTAAAATTAATTTCTATGCCTTTTGATCTCGCAGGTCAAAGCGATACGTCCGATCGCCAAGAAATTCGTTATCATACATGTACTATTACGGATCTAATGAAACCGGTTTCGTCGAAATCCGGTACAGTACCCTGGAAGACCCAGGTTCAGTACGTGGAGATGTGAGCTCATCACTGAAGTTGCTTATCATTTTATTTTAATCTTCATGTAATTGTTTATCTTATTCAATACTTAGTATTTTATCAGACTTTGAGTTGTATTTCTATGTACTTTGTATTTGACTACGTATTGTTTTCTTAAACTGTTTTGAGATATTTTCTAAAATGGTTATTTTCTATATTTATATTTTGTTTCTTTTTGTTGAGGATTCTGAAAGTGTAGTATATCTTAGATATACATGTAAATCTTTAGTCTCTGAATTGTTTTAAAAAAAAACCGATGGCTTGTATTTCTCGGCACCGACGAGAGTCCAAAAATCAACCTAGGCTTTGGATCGATATGTTGAAAGGTGCGGCTTGTCATATACATGCTACCAATCTCATATATGACAATCTCTTTTACAATATTTTGCGATGTAGAACTAATCATAATTCAATTTACGCATCCACTTTAATACAATATGAGCCACAGCTAATCACCTAATGGCACAAGCAAGTAGTAGTAGCTATAAAGGTTAGGATTTGGTTTCAGACAAGAAGGGTGGAGGGTCGACGTCAATAGCGGTGGAGGAGTAGCTAGCACTGACTGGTATTTTTTTAAACAAACACCAAAAATGCTAAATATAATTAGCATTTCTTACTATAAAAATGAATATAGCACAATATTTTTTAATTCCAACTAAAATTTTAAACTAAAAAATGAGTATATCGTTATATAATTTATATTCATGTAAGATTGTTTTAATTTAACATTATTTGTACTGTAAAAATGAATATGTGGTTTGTTTGAAGTATGTGTAGGAGTTCAGTACATATTTTCTTAGAGTTTACAAGTGTGATGTTGCCTTTTTTAAATGTAAAATATTCTTTAAATATCTATTTCTTTCCGACCTTCAAGGTTTCATTATTTCTATAAGTTTGTTACAAGAAAATAGTTTATTTTGACCATAAAGACTTCATTTTTTGACGGAAGGACAATTTTAAAGTTAATTCGGGTCAAGGTCGACCAACCAAACATAATAGCGCAAGCTAACAATAGCAAGGACGACGATTGATAGCTATTGATGATAGGTAGAATAGGGTTCTGTTTTGAATGGGGAGAGTGGAGGTTTGATGTCGATGGAAATGGAGGAATCGACAACATTGTTTTATAAGGCGAAAGCGTACGCGTGGCTTTTCAACTCCATGAGGCAAGGCATAAACCTCGCAACATTGAAGAGTAAGCTTTTTGAGTAGAAAAAACACATGACACATAACGAAATTTGACATAAAGTGATACTAATTGTCAAATATTAAACAAGAAACATAAAGTATTCATAAAGCATTTGAAGCAATTCAAATAAAATAATATTATTTTTTATAGTATGCATCTCTATTATTTTTATAAAAAAAAAACTTCAAGATTCCAGTAAACAAAATCAACTCGAATTTGGTTATCGGACTGGAATCGACTCTAATTCCAGATAATTGCAATTGTGGAAGGAAAAAAATTTGAAATGTTTACCTGTTGTGAAATGCAAAGCAAATCAAGGTTTTTTTTACCTAAAAGGCTTAAGCTTCATCGGGTTGAGGTTCTAGGACATACGTTTTTTGCGCCTCAACCGTTTGAGGCGAAGCCTCACATGTAAGACGCCTTTTGTTGTGCACCTCAATGCCTTTTTGCCTACGCATCGCCTTGAGGGACGCCTCAAGACGCACCTCAAGTGCCTTTTTCAAAAACACTGGTCGATGATGGCAAGTGGTAGTCGGTTTTTTCTAAAATAACAAGGAATATTAGCACCATATTTCCTATTGCTAGTTATAACTAGCATTTTTGAAATGTAAAAATGAGAATAATATTATATTTATATAATGCTAGTTTAATTTAACATTTTTTTTGTGTTGAAAAAATGAATATAGTATTATGCTCATCTAATATTAGTTTAACTCACCGTTTTTTTTACCGTTGATTCTTTTCTATCTATCGTTGATGTTGGTGTATGACAAAAGAGGTGTTGGTCAATGTTTTGGTGAGAAGATGTGGTGTGATGGTGCGACGGTAAGCATCAGAGCATTTGGGTTTTCCTGTTATCTTGGGTTGTGGGCGAAGTTACTATTATGGGAGGCAACGATGATGAGGAGTGAGTTGGAGAATGATGCAGTGGTGATGGCAAACGATGGTATGGAGAGGTGGAAGTAGAATCTTGTGATGGGATATGATGTTGATGCAAGTATATTGATGAGATTTGATGTTTGAGAATGTTTGTCTTTAAGCAATAAGCCTAAATGTTGAAACTTAGATTCAGTACACACTTCATCGGAGTTTAAAGTGTCTTATTAAACCAATTTTTTTAAAGGTATAATATTCAACAAACCCTTTGTTTTTTTGACACTATATAAAAAATCAGCATTTCTTTAAGTTTGTTTCACGAAAATAGACATAAGGACAATCATGTGAATCATTTTGATTTGTAGAACATAAATTCTGGACCGAAGGACAAAGTTTTGGTGTAAATTCAAACCAAGGCTGATAAACCAAACTAGATGGTGCAAGCCGGTAACAGTAGTGATTGGGGTTCTTAAATGCAGAAGCGGCTACAACGGTGATGGCTTTCATATGGCGGCGACGACAGCAAGGGTGGCGGTTGGTGGTTGGCGATGATAGGTAGGTTATGGTTCAGTTTTGAATAAGAAGGTCAATTTGAGGGCAGAATTAACGGAGATAAAAGGCGGTGTTATAGGTATTTTTGATTGAGGTTCGATGTCGATGGTGACGGAGGAGGTGGCTATGGCTGGTGGTTTACCTCTTTTTTTAGTTTTTTTGGAATAACAACCATAAATCCTAGACATAATTAACATTTTATAATACAAAATGAATTTAGCACTATATTTTCTAATGCTAATTACAAATAGTATTTTTTTTGAACTGTAAAATGAGTGCAATGTTATATTCATATAATACTAGTTTAATTTATCATTTTTGTATTATAAATATGAATATAGCATTATGTTCAACCAATGCTAATTTACTTTAGTATTTTCATTTGCTGTTGCTTTTTTTGTTATCGACACGCTGGTGTACCACAGAAAGGTGTCGATTAGGGTTTCGTTGAGGTGTTATGGCAGCAAGATTTGGAGCATCTGAGGTTTCTTGTTATTTGAGCTGCGGGTCAAAGGTGTTGGCGATTGGAAGCAACGACGATGAGCAGCAGATTAGATTTAGAGGCGACGATGATGACAAATGGTAGTGCAGTGAGATGGAGGCATAATCTGATGACATAATTTGAAGTCGAGGTGGGTCTAAAGATGAGATTTGAAGTCGGAGAAATCCTTGAACCTAAATTTCAAAACTCGTAGCCTACATCCACTTTTTGTATGAAGATTGTTCTTTCGGCTAACTTCCTCATTTTGTTTGAATGTTTCTTTCGGCTAACTTCCTCATTTTGTTTGAATGTATTTAATGAATTTTTTTTTATATATTGAACATTGTAAAACATACATTAGAAAATGTTAAACATATGATACTTTACAATATTAAAATTCACTTTCGAACTATTTCTCAAATAAAATAAGACATAAAATAAAAATTATGAATTTTTATAATTTTGAAAAAGAATTTTTGACCAAAACAGAAGAGTCCGAGCAATTTTTCTCTAGACTTGATCGTATTAGTCATTCAGATAAAAACTCATAATAATATATTTATTCCTATCAACTTTTTTAATAAACTATTTGATTTTCTCTAATATCAATTTTGTACGATGATAAAAGTTTGGATAGCACAAGTGAGATGTAACCAAAATAATTCAAATGACAAAAAATAAAATTAATAACATAATAGAAGAACAGTCTATTGAAGGACAACTTCAAAATCCAATGTCATGAAACTTAAACAAATGGATCACTATATCGCATGATGACTCAAGTCCATCTAAGTGGTTAATTCTTAAGTGGGCCATATTGCAGTTGGGTGATTCAACATGGCCCATCTAAGACAAATGACAGCCTCCGCGTCAGGAGGAGATCTATTTAGGTGAAGTGAGAAAGCTACAAGAAATTAATAAAGTGGAACTGTGACAAACTAACACATACACGCACGACTCTATCTATTTTCACGTAGGTATAAACAAGATTGAAACAGAAGACAAACTAGACCTGCAAGTGGAGATTGCAAGATAAACTCTTCCTAGTACAGCTTGGGATGCTGAGAAAGAAACAGTGTGTGTGACTGTGAGCCGCCATCAAGGATATAAATATTTCATTTTAGATTTGATTATAATATGATGGTATGATTATAAAATAACACAATTAAAAATTATTACTATTTTATACGAGTAATTGAAAGGCTTGAATAACAAGTTTAAGACTGTACAACCAGGAAAGTGACAATAGTTCGATGTACCACATGATGGATGACTATGCAGCCTAGCGAGGAGTTTGAAAGTGTGATTAGCGTGCTACTCTAAAAACATGGGTTGGGTCGCAAAGTAGAGCAGTGTTTTCTATATTTCAGTTGTATATTTCAGTCGTATATTTCACTATGCATTATGCATCGTTCTTGAAACTATAGTAACCGTTATTTTTTCCGCTATTTATTAATTTATATTTTTAATTAAATAATATAATATTCAATATAAAATAGCATAATGACACAACTGAAATATTAAAACGATATAAAACTAATTTCACTTCTAATTAATCCCACTTCCAACCATTTTTTCCAACCCAACCACAAACACTTTATTCATCCAACCCCACTTTAGCGAACATACGTTCATTATGTTCATTCCACTTCGCAAACCCACATTGGTGACGTTCGCAAATACATGCTAAGTTGTCCCCTTAAAAAACAGAATGTCATAAACAAACTAAGTGCAAAGATTTTTCAACATACCTTGCCAGTGTCGCCAACTACACAAATTTCTTGTTCATTTTTACTGCCTTCAGCAAACATGCACAGATCAAGCATTCCACGCGAACCATTATCAAATTCAACAATCACGTATGCATTGTCGATTATGTCAGGCACCTAGTTCATAGTTTCCATCGGTGAGAATCGTGTATTGCGAATTGCTTGGAATGCAAGAGTAATGAATTTTAGCTTTCATTTCTTGGAAACTTTTAACTTCGCACAATGTTTCCATCAGAAGAGATGTTGCAAAATGTTTGCTTTCAATAATCTATTTGACAAGTTGAAAAATGTAATTTTAACCTTTCCATCGTAAACTTCATCCTTGTGATTAACATCAACTGCTCCAGAAGCCATCACGCGTACAGGATTTGCTGCTGTAAAAAGCCTCATCAAATCAAAAAAGTGACAGCACTTTTCGACAAGTGTTCCTCCTGAATTGATATTGAACCGATTCCAGTTGTTCACCTATACAAATTACCCAGTGTAGGAAATAAACAAGCAAACACTCATCTATAGTTTACAGAATATGGTTAAATGTTTTCAATTGCTAAACTTCGGATATCTCTTTGTAGTTTAGAAAACCCTATTGACTTACCTGGATATGTGTGTGTATTGGGTCTACAGACAAAAGAAAAGGATATTTGTCACACCTTTCATAACCCAAAGTGTCATTTTTCGTGGATCATGCATACTTAAATACACAACAGATAAAAAATATTGACAAATGAATGTAATGAAATGATTAATTTTCCATTCGTGGACACTTTTAAGAATTTCATCCTATGCGGCATTGATACTAAATTATATGCTTTGTATTTTAGTTAGATTTGGACCATACACGCATTTTTACACAGTTTGTTGTTAAAGTAGGGACAATTTGTTAGGGACCATACGTGCATCTATGTAATAATTGGATACAGAATTAGCTCAAGCAATTCCAAGCAACCACAAAGTTAAAAAGTTGATAAGAAAATAAAACAAATGAACTCGCCATTTGTTTAGGGTGCACTTCATGCTCTTTGTAGCCTTTCTGCCCCTTAGCAATAATTTTCAAGTTTAACCATTGGTTAAATTAAAAGATATCCGACATTGTTCACCTCTTACTTTAAGTACTGAATAGTTCTGCTGCATACTGAAGAGGGGATATATTTTACCTTGACCAAAAATGGAAATCGATGTTCACGTATAGCAACCATTTTAACATGCCCAAGTTTGCCACTCTGAACTATATCAAGCAGTTTTGCTACTGGAGGCATGTATCTATATTCCAACCCTACTTGAACCAATATCTCAGGTCTCTTCTTAGCTGCTTCAATTGCCTTAAAGAAAGAAAGAAAAAGGAACGGAATTTATGAACAATGCCCCATGTCAATTGCCTTTTTTTAGATTATCTTTCTAACATTCATTACTGCGACCTACAAAGAAACTACCTGTGTTCAAGAAACAATTGTACATATTGTGTGTTCAAGCAATCATCAAGTGAGATATAACATAGCCCCATAATCTTGATGGATTGATGCATTCAAAGCGAAAATGGTTCATAGCAATCACTCTTTTATTATGCATCAGTCAATACAAATAAAGAATTTATGTTAACCCTCGTCCTCAGTTGATGAGGGTGCACGGAAGTTGCACTTCTCTGTATTGAGTTCTAATGCTACTTCCTTACCAACACAAAGTGCTTATGGCTTTAAAGTAATTTCCCTTAAAAATTACTTAAAAGCCAAAAAAGATAATAGAAGTAAAAGAAGAAGAAAGCAACCTTTTTACAATGATGAACAAGAGTGCAAAGGGGCTTCTCAACGAGAATATGATGAGGTCTCGGGTGTGCAATAACATCCATCAAAATCTGAAAATGGGTCATATTGGGCGATGAAACCACCACGACGTCACACATCCCACTATCCAGAAGCTCATCATGCCGTGTGAATACCTAAAATATTCCTGATTGATAGCTAAAAATGAAGTAAATGGATATCGATATGCAAGTTGAGATGAAAAAATTACCTGGAGAGGAGGCCAATTAGGAACAGAGAGAGACCGAGTGAGTTGAAGAGCAAGATTTTGGGAGTCGAGGTACGGGTCAGAGATGGATGTGAGAATAGCACCCTGAGAATGGAGATGAGAGAGATTGAGTATGTGCTCTCTACCCATCATCCCCACTCCTATTATTCCATACCTTACTGCTCTTTCGTTGCGGCTCATTTCTACACCTCTCCTTTTCGTAATCTTCTTCTTCACCTGCTCATTTCCTGGACTGTGATTATATGACCAAAAAATTACCAAAATTACAAGAATGGCAATGGAATACACTGTGCTCTTCGGCAAAGAGAACACACATATTTTGCTCGGGGTTAGGGTGCTAATACTACCACAGATACTCCGTAGCAACTTAAAATTTTGGACAAATTTTGTATTTAGGCCAATTTTGTAAACAAATTACAAGAATAGCCCACTTTGCAAACTAATAACAAAAATAGAGCAGTTTTCGCCACGTAGGACGCCACGAGTGCTTACGGCATCTCAAATGCCGCCAGTACACGTCTATGTTGCATAATAACACTGGCGGCATTTGAGATGCCGTCAGTTTGCGGCATCCCAAACGCCGTTATTTCTGCTGTTCTCTGTAAATTGTGCAGCCCTTCCTCAATACCACCCCACTCCCCCTTCTCTCAACTCATCTTCAAAAAAGAATCGAACCCACCCCCCAAATCATTAAAAATCAAAATTTCAAGCTTCCAACTACCAAAATCTAGTTAGAATTTGAACTATGGCTTCATCATCGTCTCAAGCTCATCCTATAGGTATGAAATCTATCGATTTTGCCTCTAATTGTCATTTTTCAATTTAGGATTTAGGGCAAAATTTGTTTTATGATTGCAAATCTATGATTGTATAGTACAATAAAGTTGAGTACTAACCTAGAGCACATGTTTAATTGTTTTTCCATCGTATATAATGAAATTGTATAGTTGCAAATCTATTGTTCTATACTCATCGAAGTTGGGTATGATTATGCAATGTTATTGTAGTAGAATATGATGAAATGGCTCCCGGACCGATCGATCCTAGTGTGTTTTACCTCCGACCTCAACACCGCACAAACAACATCGATATGATGGAGGTACAAGGTCAAATAATTTGTTATTACTTCTGCAAATTGCTGGTAATTACCATAATTGCTATGCTTTGTTACTATGTATCGACAGAGGGTTGAGCCGGACGGCTTCATTGACCATTCATCAACTTTAAAGCTCGTCACGTCAGCGCATCCAGGCGTGTTGGAACTGTTAGATAGAGCTGGATTTCGTGTTGTCAATAAGTTGGGATATACACAGCTCGACCGGAATCTTTTGACAGCTTTGATTGATAGATGGCGACCGAAGACGTCTGCATTTCATCTTAGAGTAGGTGAGATGACAATCACTTTGAAAGACGTAGTTGTATTGCTTGGATTGCCGATTAACGGGGATCCCATCCTGAAACCAGATTTTCCAATAAATTATATGGAATTGTGTGAGCCCTTGCTTGGATTGGCTCCTCCAGAAGACGTGAGGTGGGGAAATGAATCGATAGTGGCTACATGGTTTAGGGAGTAGTTGGTCGGTGATATTCCTCGTCGTGTCTCTCCTTTGCAGATTGCCCAGCGTGCCCGCGCTATTATGTTGCACATCATCACGCAACGTCTTTTTTGTGATCGATCGAAGACAAGAGTGGCCCTTCAATGGCTTCCATTGTTAGAAGACTTCGATTCATGTCGGCAATACTCCTGGGGTAGTGCGGTGCTTGCTTTAACCTACAGAGCTTACGAGAGTTGCTTTGGTCCACAACGGTCCGCCGGAGGTTGTATGACTCTACTTCAGGTACGGACATAGTCATTCGTTATTGCATAGTTGAGTATTTCATAAAACCGTAAGTAAAATTAAGTTTCATACTTGCAGCTTTGGTCATGGACCTACCTTCCGGTTGGTCGTATTTCTACGAAGACGCAAATAATTGACAATTCAAAGACTTATGGAGCGAGGTAAAACAGTGTTGTTGTATCGACACAATAAATTTGAATTTCCTATAACATGTTGCTATTACAGGTGGATTGGCCCGAAGAATACAAAAATGACCCCCATACGCAATTTAACCTTCTACCGGAACGAGTTTGACGTTTTAGATTACAATGCAGTAACATGGAATCTGTATTCCGAAGCAGACCTTCATGCACTTCCGGCTATTTGTACAATGGACAGGACGTTATGGCGGGCAAAGATTTATGATTTTTTGTTTCGGAGATTTAGCATACCATCTGCCAGACAGAGTCATGAGACAGTTTGGTCTTCGACAGCACCTACCGTATCCTGCTCCATATTACATGCTTCCATACGGTGAAGTTGAGTTCGAAACGTTGATTGAGTTATGGAACTGCCGTTTCATAGCTGCGGAAGAGGAGCACGATGTCACTCTGACCGATGAGAAGTATCTTACCTGATACTGGAATATCACTCGTCGTTATGTGCTTCGAAGACGAGCGGAGGAACCCGAGCAAGAGGTGGCACCTTACACTCCACGAGCTCCGCTAGAACGGAATGTGGTACGTATTAATATTGACAACTTATGTAGTACTTATGAAACTCATACGGGTTTATGTTATACGTAGACGGATGGTATGTATCATGTGTTGGACATTGTCGACGAGCTTACGGAGGAGGTTCCTGAGAAGAGCAAGGAAAAATGCTTCTCTATCAAACAAATTCTACTATCTTGTTTGTCGAAGAACAAGATGTCAAGGCTCATCCCACCTCCGCCTCCTCCTCCTCCTACAGTGCCACCACTTATTGAGAATATTGTCCCTCCCGCGTCGTATGAGGACATAGCTGCAGTCCCACCGGCCCCCTCACCGAAGAGAAAGTATGGAAGAAGGAAGAAAAAAAGGGCGAGAGTTCCAGAGCGATATCTTCCCAGCATACACAACCCGTCGGGCCATCGCAACCTCCAACGGAAGGGACGCAAAAGGAGGGTAGTGAAGAGCTGTCACTAGAAGAGGAAGAATTCATGCCCAAGCCTAAAAGACCGAAAAGAAAACTCCTAGGGAATAAAATTTTGAGATGAAATTTTAGACTAACCGTAGTGAACCGTGGTTTATATATGTTGACTGTAGTGTTTATTGATCGTTTGTGTGGTATGTTGACTATAGTATTGACGGCTCATGGTCTGTATTTATTCGTTTGTGTTGTTTGTATGTTAACTAATATAAACTAGTGTTTGTCGTTGTGACTGTAGAAGTGGCTCTAGTATTCCGATGTTGGTGTGAATGTTACTGGTTTTAGACTTGTATTTGATGTTGGTAACTGTAGTCATGAGCTTAGAAAGTTGCAATGGTCAAGGTTCAGAAACGACTATTACGTTGGTTTCGAATTACGGACATTGTATTTCCCATTTGCAGTTTGTGTGAGCAAGCAACAGAGCGGCATTTCAAATGCCGCATGAGGCGTCATTTGAAATGCCGCATGAGGCGTCATTTCAAATGCTGCATGGAGCTGTATTTGAAATGTCGCCACCAGCGGCATTTTAAATGACGCCTCTTGCGGCACTTGAAATGCCGCTTTGTTACTTTAGATTTTACATTCCATACTTCGAACGATGCATAACATACTTCAAACAATGCACAACATACTTCAATTATCGATGCATAACATACTTCAAACGATGCATAACATAACATACATCAATTACATTTCAATTATCCTTCAACGATGCATAACATGCTTCAAGCGGTGCATAACATACTTCGAACGATCGTTTCAGATATTTGTTCATCACACAACAAGTTTCTAATATCATTACGTTACATTTCAATTGTCCTTCAACGATCTACGTAGCCAAAACGCCGAATACTTGTACCCATGAATCAACAATTCATTTCGGTATTCAAGGTTCAACTTTTCCAAACGATTAACTTCCGCTTGCATTTCTAAAGCATATTCCGCCCCTCTAGGACATAGTGGTGGATCGAGCCACTTAAAAAAATTGCAGCATTCAACCTGATTCGGCCGAATCTTGTGATCGTTGTATCCAGCGCAGCGGTAGAAACGACGTCCAGCGTTCCTATCATTTCTGCAAACGACTACTTCGCATTCCTCTCCACAATCGCAAACTACACGTGTAGCATGGGAGCTTGAGCTTCCATGATTTTGCCGACCTAGGACATTTAAAAGACGTGCATGGAGCAATTGTTGGACTGGTCTATCAACCGCGGCTTCTCCACGTGATGTTCCACTATACTCATTCGGGGGTTCTTCTTCGAATTGTGTCTCTGGTACAAAATCAACTTCAAGGTCGGCGCCGCTTGAAATCCCCTTTTCTCTATTTTGTTCGAATTTGTCGTACATTTTCATCATTGTTACGTCATCAATTTTTCAATTGTCCATTATAAACCTATGAATACAACCAAAAATACATCAACAAAACAATTGATGAAATTGAACGAGAAAAGCATAATACTTACCTTCAGCGCGACAATGTTGAATTGAAATATGGGGAGGGGTAGTTGCAAATTGTTGAAATCGGACGAGAATAGTATACCAATATGAAACCTAGAGCTTTTGCTAAAATAAATTTGGTAAAGTTAGGGTGTGGGTGGGGTAGTTGAAAAAACTTAGAAAAATATATAGGCAACAGATGGGCAGCATCCCAAATGACGCTAACAACGTCTTTTGAAATGCCGCATTACGCGGCATTTGAAATGCCACAGCATGCGGCATTTCAAATTCCGCAGCAGGCGGCTTTTGAAGTGCCGCAAAAAGCGACATTTCAAATGACGCATGCTGCGGAATTTCAAATGCCTCATCCAAGCGTCATTTCAATAAACTTTGAATACAGTCTGTGTTAGAAGGCTAACAACAAAATAATAAAAGTCGAAATAATATTTTCGTCAAACATTAAATTACATAAACATTTGTTCTCAGACAAACTAGAATGCGTTCGAATTAGGATTACATACAAAATAAAACAAAAACATTAAGTTGCTGTATTGCAACGATTTTTTTTATGACCATGAACACCACATTTTCTGCACCTATTTCCTTTAGGGGTCTGCATCTCGTCCATTGTACCTTTAATTCTAGTTGAACGTGGGCGTCCTAGTTGTCTTTTAGCGACCGGAGGTAGGACCAATTGACTGTCACTTGAACTCCAATAACGTTTATCTCGTACCGGGTGAAACTCACGGGTGTAAGCTGCCAGGTATTTCACTGTGGAATACCATGTTGAGGCAAAGTCGTGATGGGCTCTATTTGCTCCATTGGAAACCGTTGAGCAAGCGGCCATAACATGCATACACGGTATGTGCTCTAAAAGAGGAATGTTGCACGTATAAGAGCAACTATTACCGGTGATTAGCACTTTGAACTAGTCACCAAAATAGTGTACAACTTGCCACTCAGATTGACTAAATAGAATAATTCTTGTATGCCTAGCTTCGTTAGCTCTTTCGGCGATCTTGGCTTCCCACTTCGGAGTTAGACGGGAAGTCAGTTTTGCTACCACTTCTCTTCGTTGGCAAAAATAATCAACCGACCTGAAAAAGGTGCGTGCAACTAAAGCTTTGACAGGTAAAGACCAAGCTCCTTTAAGAACACCGTTGAAACTTTCTGCACAATTGGTGGTCATGACATGAAATCGACCGCCATCATCTTTACACAACGCCAAGTTCTCCTCGTGCGCTCCCAAACTCCTTTCTATCCAATCGTGAGCCCTGATGCTTATAGTTTTTATTTCTTCATGGATTCTGATGTACTCGGCTTCTTCCGCAGCACAAGCTGCAGCATAAAATAGTCCGGTTAATCGTTTTTCTCTAAACCCTGCAGCTTGAAAATTAGCTTTGAGATGTCTAGCACAAAATCTATGTTTATGTGCCAAACACCATTTCGATTCCAAGGCTGATGGTATTCCTTTCATTTGATCCGAAATGAAGGTAATTCGTCGATTGTTAACACTGTGAATGAACCGCCATATGCAGGCGAAAAATCAACCCTAGCTATCCCCGGATTCAGACTCTACAATTGCGTACGTTAAAGGGTATAGATGATCATCCGCATCAATAGCAGTGGCCACAAGTAGCGTCCCTTTATATTTCCCATACAAATGTGTCCCGTCAATACATAACAACGGACGACAATGAACAAATCCTTTAATACAAGGTCCAAAAGCCCAAAAAGCTCGATTGAAGACTCCATAATTATCGGCCGTAACGTGTCCAACACTTTCCGGGTTCGATCTAGTTATTTCAGCAAAATATTGCCTTAGACTACTATATGACTCAGCCCAATCACCATAAATTCTTTCCACCGCCTTACCCAAAGCTCTCCAAGCCTCCATATAACTAATTTTCACAAACAACCGTTCTTCCATCAAAACTTGTACCGTTCCGGCTGTAATGTTTTGATCGGCCTTCACAAAAGGTAATATTTTTGACACTACAAAGATAGACGTCGCCTGCTTGTGGGTGGAGTTCACCGTTGGATTGATATAATTGTGTTCGCTAGGATATTTCCTTACAATTCACCAATTCTGCTCTGATTTTTTTGAGACAATAGCATGAATTCTCCATGGACAATTTGCATCTATATTACAAACGCGGTGTATTTGGTTTTATTTGATTTTATTGCTTTAAAAGATACGGCATGCAAAATCGACCATTCGCTCGACTGTTGTAACAACTTGGCTTTCGTCTCGAAAATCAAATCAACTTTAAATCCATTTTGAACGCTTACGATTGAAAATATCTCATTGTTGAACCCAAGATTTGCAATGATTGACCTTGCCATAATTTGTGCGTTCCACAAACCATCATCCAAAGGAACTTCCATTTCCACCTCATCGCTGTCTTCGAAAATATTGTCTTCAACCGGAAAATCATAGTTCAAAGGTTCATTGTTCACTTGCATACTACCTATCCACGACATGTTGTTCTCCACCATGTTCACTAAATCCATACTATTTACGGGCGATTCATCATTGACATCTTCACCTTCTTCCCCGTCCATCTCAGTATCAACATCTTCATTGTTCACATTTACGTTTACGTTTACATTCTCCAAATCAACATTAGATTGCATAGCAATATCGTTCGCGGAGAATCTGCTATTCAAACATACGTATTACTTTAAAACCATTACCGTAATTACTATCTACACAAATTTGATTTTTCATGAGACATACCTCTGACTAAGATCATATAATTCGGACGGAGTTGGATACATAAATTGAGACATATGGCATTGTGATGGTCCAGCGGGACTAGGCGGTGTTGGTCGACAAGGAAGATAACTGCATATAAGGCGAAAAAATATTAAGTAGCACACAACTACCAAATTAATAGGACCTAAATTTCATAAATAAATGTTTCACCTTCCAAGCAAATGCGTAAAGTTGCCTTGACTTGGATAGGGGTACGTATACTGAATGCCATGTGGATAGGTCATACACGGAGGATATCCATACAGACCTTGTTGTTGACCATACATCGCTGTCACGGTCGGATTAATGAAACTCGAGGACGCATTTCCACGGCTGATACTTACTGCCTCAATCGTTCTTCGGTGCTCCTCAATAACACTGTTAACTTCTTGTTCTTGTATGGGTTCTTCTACTTACAAGCGCCTAATTTTCCCAACAAATAGCTCAATTGATTTCAATGTCGCTGAAAACATTAGCTCGACATCGTCATCATCGGCTATTTTAATGACTTTCGATCCTGAGTCCGTCGGCCAATTACACACTACCTCTATGTCAAGTTCTTCAGATTTTATCTTGGTTGCTTTATAGATCGATTCTTTCAGCTGCACCAAATTACAACCTTTCAACGCTTTAGCTTAGGGGTGGGCATAAACCGCACCGCTATACGGAAACCGCCCGCACTGAACTGCAAAAGCAGTGTGGAAACCCACACCGAATCTTCTAACCAAAGCTGATACCCCAAACCGGACCGGCCCGCATCGATACGATTCGGTTGCGGTTTGGACGATTGAACCAACCATATTAAACCGGACCGAACCGAAAATTTATATTAGTAATCTTATGATAAAATGTAAGCAACTCCTATCTTATTTTAGATTCTAACGATTTACATTCTATTTTTAGCGTATGTAGTTGTTATATTAATAATAATCGTTGACATAAAGGAAGAAGTTATAGTTTGATATAATATTTTTCATCATATTTTTTTGTGAATAAATGCTAGTTATAATCTTATTCTAGTCATTTTCCTTAATGATTATGCATTGATTAATGTTGATGTTTGGTTAATTTACCAAAAAAATCTCACTTGTAGGTAAATGTCAAATTGAAATATTCATACGATTAAGAACTAATCTTTCATTTCAGTATAACATTTTGTGTTTCTAACTTTAAATGTAAAAGTTTCACACGGTTTCCTTTGTAAATTGATTGTTGATGGAAGTAATTCTTTTATTTCATATTTAGTATGGGTTCAAACCGGAACGGACCGAAACCGAACCGTATTACATTCAAACCGGACCGAAACCAAACCGTTTAAAGGATTGGTATAATGGTTTGTATTTTTAATTAACCGTTTGATGCGGTGCGGAAGCGGTTTGGACTCCAAACCGCACCAAACCGACCCGCGCCCACCCCTAGTTTAGCTGGCTTACACGAGCCCCCGACATATTTTCCACAATTAAGTTCATCAACAACCAATTCGCCATCGAAATAACAGATGGTCGGTACACACTTGGGAGCCATTCTATAATTTATTCAATCAACTAGTAAACTATTATCAGTTGATACCAAACAACAAATGAAATTAAAAAATTGAACTAGGGTTTCCAAAAAAAATACCTGCTATAGCTAATGACTTGTTGAAGAGGAAGAATTAGATGTTATTCCTCCTGTGTATCTGAATCCAACCAAGATTAAACTACAATTTGCAAATAATTTAACATTTTGAAGTTTAGAACTTTAGTATATCTAAGCAAAGTTTGGAATAAGACAAACATTAAAAGGTGGCTGTCTAATAAAGCAGCAGAACCAGCGGCATTTGGGATGCCGCAGACTGGCGGCATCTCAAACGCCGCCAGTGTTATTATGCAACATAGACGTGTACTGACGGCATTTGAGATGCCGCCAGCACACGTGGCGTCCTACGTGGCGAAAACTAGTCTATTTTTGTAATTAGTTTGCAAAGTGGACCATTCTTGTAATTTGTTTACAAAATTGGCCTAAATACAAAATTTATCCTAAAATTTTACAAAAAATATAATAGAAAAACCACTTTGAACGACCACGGTTATACACAGGATTTACCGAAAATTAGGATCTCTGCCTTATTTTTAAAATTAAACCCAAAATGCTATTTTAAAATCAAAGTTTCACCAAACATCTCTTTCAAAGTTTCCAATAAAAATATACATTTTAAACTGCATTTATATTCAGTTAGAGCTGCAAAAAATTGCAGTTTAAAATGCAAATATTTACAATTCTACATACACAATTTTGTAAAACGAAAATTTGTAGTTCTGCCCACAAATATATGCGGTTTAAAGTGTATTTTTTCATCGTAAAAGTTGATGGGATGTTTCGTGAAACATTATTTTTAAGTGGAAGGAAGGTGAATTTTGAAACTTTTTTTTGGATATTTTAAAAAAAGGAAATTGGTTACACATTCTTATTTTTTTATTATTTTATAAATTACATCCTTTTCAATTTTACATTATGTTTTATGTCGCTGCTTTAATTTTTCAAAATTCAATATGCGCATTCCCATATTTACTCCTCTCCTTTCAAAATCAACGCCCCGGCACTTTGAGTTTCGTCACTTCTTATCTCTATCTGAGTTTGTGCTTCCATCTCGTGCGTATACGGATTTTGTGCTTTTCCAGATCGCGAGCTCTTCTACATCTCGAACCGTTTGTTGATTGGAAAAGTTTTTTTAGTGAATTTAATTAAATTTTCACATCTTACTTTTCTTATATTTTGCGTTGTTAAAATGAGTTCGATGTTAGTTATTTTTTGTTTGTTATAGCATCGTGCTGAATTGAATTCGGTTGTTTTGTTGTTGTTATAATCGATGCTTTATTATGTTGTAATTGTTATAGTTCAACTATATTGTTGGTATTGTAGTCGTGAAAAGTATAGAATTTGTTAGTGAAGTTTTATGCAGACTATTATTTATATGGCAAATATTTGCTTGCATTGATTGAATGTTGCAATTATTTAGCTTAATTATGTTGTTATTGTTATAGTTCAACTATGTTATTGGTATTGTACGATGTGCAAAATATAAGATATGTTAGTGAAGTTTTATGTAGGTCATTATTCGTATGGTAAATATTTGCCTATGTTGAATTAAATGAGGCGGTTTTTGTCATTGTTATAGTTTGTTAGCTTAATTATGTTGTTATCTATGCAGTTAAAGCGCTTGGCAGATTCGATGCGGCGGAGGTGCAAAAAGTCATAACGGGGATACAACGCGGATATAGCAGGATATAGCGGATGACTTTAAAACAGCATATAAAACTCGTACTTAATGTTTTACAAATATATAAATAGTAATTAAATGAAAAATAAACATTCAATTGAATTATAATCAATACATTAATAATTTTAAATAAAAACATGTGCGAATATACTATAAATAAACATAAAACTATATAACATAATTGAATTTAGTAGAATATTACAGAATTTTCATTTCTGAAAATATATTAAAAATTCAATTAAATTAATTAATTTCATAATTTTTATAATGTATAAATGTCATTTTTCAATTCATTTCTTACAAAGTAGATTTAGCGGAAATAGCGGAAATAACGGGATATGGCGAAAATAGCGGGGTTTAAAGTGGAAATGCTATATTTGGGGCTATATGGAAAAATCATAGCGGTAGAAATCCGCTATGAGATATAGCAGGGTTATAACGGGATAATAGCGGGGCATTGACTGCATATGTCGTTATTTTTATAGTTCAACTATGTTGTTGGTACCGTATGACATGAAAAGTATAGAATCTGTTAGTGATATTTTATGCAAAGCATTATTCGTATGGCGAATATTTGCTATACAAATATTTGTCTGGTACAAATATTTGCTACACGAATATTTGTTTGGCAAATATTTGTCATGGCAGTTTATCCTTTTTTTCCCACCGTGATACTTTTATTTTAATATTAAATGTATTTTTGCAGGCCATGTCATATTAAAATTCTTGTCGTTTTTATGTTGGGTAACAGAACTTATAGTAGGCTGATTGGTTTGAGTGATTGTTTGTTGAGATTGAGAAATAATATTTATGAACATTAGCCTGAATTAACATTTGGTTCTATTGAATTGGGTTATGAAAGAGATGGTAAAGAGTAACCGAAACCAATTCTAATTTGCATACTATATTGTTGCTTATTGCTCATGGCTGTGATGATTTTTTACTTGTTTCAGTTATATCTATGCAATGTAAAAGTAGTTCAGCTAATGTTGGTTCTAATAATTCTTCATTTGTTGGTTCTTTTACTAAGTGTTGCTCATCTACTTCTTCAATTCTTTGTTCTTCGGTTGATTCTGGTTCTACTTTGAAATGATTGTTAAAAATGATTCTGGCAATTCAGTGTTTACCGGTGTTAGTCAAAGATTTTCTCATGGTATTAAAGAGCGTTGATTGTATCTCATAGTATTGTAACGACCCGTCTTTTAGACCCTTAAAGGTTGACACTAATACATCATAGTATTCACGTGTCGAGCATCCAAATGCCAGAAAGACTGATTATTCAGGTGAAAAAAAGAAAAGACATAACATAATCTCACATCGTGGCGAGTAATATATAATATACAATGGAACTTTACAAAAGAAACTGTAATATGCATATATCAAGAAGTGTTAACTAACCAATCATCAACGTGGACAGTTATAATAACATGTCCTCACAAATGCTGATAAATACAAAACAACAAATGTAATAGAAATAAAATATATATGGATACATCTTGGAGGCAACCAGCTCATCTCCTGAAGCTTTAAAGCATCCAAAGCTAAATCTAAAAATATACTCGGTCTCATCCGAGCATTATAAAAAAATAACTTCTAGATCAGTCTGACAAGCTAGCATGAGAAACACAAACCAAATAGATTTTAATGTTAATAAAACTTTGAAAAATAAAGGTATATCGTAAGACCACATCTCACATAAACACGGACGGGTTTTTACCTTACGATAACCAAACCATTTATAGGAAATCTTCTAATATTACAATAATGTCTAGGGTTTAAAATAAATATTCAATCATAGCTGAAATAGTTACATTAATTACATTCCAACATATTAGGTATACAGCTAAATCTGTAAAGGCACTCATTGGAGAATGGATTCCATGACACGGCTACTGGGGTGTCGTTCATCACAGTACACCTCTACAAAATGTATCGAGGTTAAAAACCTTTTAACCCCTACGTAGCAAGACCGACCCACCCCTTTCTAGATAGTACCGAATATGATCACAACCCCAGTTGCCGGTCAACAACCGTACCAAGTCACTGGCATACATATATGGGTCAATATCAACTCTAGATCGGGTGATGATCATACCCTAATGGTAGCAAACCACATAGCCTTGCGGAATATCCTCTGTTTTAATCATTAATGGGTGTGAGGCTAGATGCTATGTCTTACCTTTTATATAGCAATCCCACTTGGAATGCTAACACTGCTCTCCAAAAAGCAATGTAATGTCAGTATTCATCCATATAAGTTGTTCATGATATGAACAAACCGAAGGCACTATTTCTGCTACATCCTCAAGATCAGTAGCAAGTAGCATTTGCACTTCAAAGAATTTTTTCTTCGATTCCATCATCCTCAAGACGTCTCTAATTCAAACGCTTATGCCGGTTCGAAGTGGTTTTCAAATAATATATTGATCCTGGTCTCTTCGAACCGGCAAACGATAGTATTAAAAACTGGCCAATATTTGATTTAACTATCAAATAAACAAACAATGAAATTAGAGATTTAATCTCACATGAAAACCAAGTATGCTTAAGCACATAAGCAACCACTATGCCTCTTTAATTAATTCTTTCACTAATTAAAATCTCCTTGTAAATACTCGTATCAAAATACTTTTACAAAGATATATTCACAACTCTTCTCTACCTCTTAATACTTGAAAAATATTAATGTACTTATGTCAACAGTATAAGTTTTATTCACAAAACACTCCATTTTCAATACTAGAAAATGCACCAGTATACTTATCTTAACGGTATAGATATATTCATAAATCTTAGGAAAGATTTCATTTCCATACCATACTTAATTGTGTTAAAACAAATGTTATTTAAAATATAAGTAATAATAAAACCCAAACCACTTTTCTCTTTTGGGTGTTAAGTATGAAAAGAATACTTTACATACCATCGTAATTTAAAATGATCACCTATGGAAATCAGGTCTCGTTCTTTTTATAAAAATTCTTTTTATAAATCCCTTTTATAAATTCCTTTATAAAACTCCTTTCTATTTATAAAATTCCTCTATATTTACAAACCCCATTTATAAAATGTCATTTATAAAACTCCTTTCTATTTATGAACTCTTTTTATATAATATGATTTATAAAACTCCTTCTATAAATCTTCAAATTTATTTATAACTCTTTTATAAATTTCTAAATTCATTTATAGACTCCTTTTATAAATCTCCTTATAAAACATCATTTATAAAACTTCATTTATAAATCTCGTTTCTATTTACCAAATTCCATAATCATTCATACGTCACTATAAATTCACAGATATGACTTATTTTCCAATTTATCAAAATGATATACTTTTTCCTTTTTATAAAACACCATTTAAAAATATATTCTATTATTTATAAAATAGATTTATAATACCATTTTGTAAATCTATTCTTTTACTATAAAATATCATTTATAAATCTATCTTTCTATACAATATTTTATATAAAATGTTTTATATAAAATGTTTTCACAAATATTTATTCCAAAATAATATTATCTTCTTTTGAAACTGAATTACTTTATTACAAAAGACAAATTCCTTTTTATTTAAAATAAACATCCTTCGTTATATTAACTTTTCTGTAAAATAAATACTCTTCAAAATACTTTTAACAAATTTCAAAAAGGTTGGAGTAAACTAGAAAAGTACAAAAACTATTTTAAAATAAAAAGTCACGGAAAATTCAAAAATTCGGATTTAAAATCAATCTCCGAATCAAAACCATTTTCAAATCCAACAGTATTTCCAAAATACTATAATGAGGCTAGTAGCTACTATAACACTTAACTAATGCTATTAATACCTTTATCCATAAAAAGGTTCAACTTTTAACATATATTATGATGCCCCACCCAAAGAACCACATTAACAAAGAGTATTACTAGGTAATACCATTTGCTAATGCGGAGAATAAGGCTGGTTAGGAGCGATCATCTATAGTCTTGCCTTAAATATCTATTGAATATGTTGATAAATACTCTATTTTTTTTCCTTCTCAAGTGAATCGACATATCCAATAAATACTTAATACAAAGTCATAGGTGGCCATAGGATCTATCAGAATAAAATTCAATTCAAATGCAAAACACATCACTGAACAGCAGATAATCAGATATATACACATATACAGATACATCACAGAGTATACAAAATGATACATCACATATGTGGTATGACGACCATAATTTACACGAATCAAAACAATATGCATATCAGAGTGGCAATAAAAAGGACTATAAAAAAAGGGAAGCAGAAAATTCCATATGGAAGCAGAATATGCTAAGTCCATAAGGGTACCTACCTGAAACACCTCGGTCTGACCTAAATATAAAATATGTGGGTCAATCTAGCTAAACAAATCAGTTTAAGAGGATAATCGATAACATAAGCATAAGGCAAGGTGATAATCTTCTCGAGTGAGAAGGAATGGTTCAAGAGTATATGGTTACTTCACATGGCATAATTAAGTAGGTATAATAATTTCAAGTGATATAAGGATATCACTAAATATGAATGCAACTCAAAGGTGATAAAACTTCATAACAAATCTCATAATGAAAGCATGCTTCATCTCACCGGCGTATCACAAAACATCAAATATGGTTTAGGAAAAAAATATAACTCCAAAGAGGAGAAATCCCAAACCCGCCATATCTGCAAACTCAAAAACAACTCAAGAAATCACCATCTCAAAATACGCCACAAGGCAAATCCATATATCACCATATAGGAGGATATAATCCCAAATAAACGCCAAAAGGCAAATCTCATATAAAAAGGCCAAAAGGCAAATCTCAAATAATAACATCAAAAGGGAAATCTCAAATAAAGCCAATGTAGGCAAATATATATATATATATATATATATATACATATATATAACGGCTCGAATGGCCAACCATGAAAAAGGCAAATACACTGGCCATTCGAAATAGGAACCTCGCCCGAAGGCAAATACGTCACAATGACAAATACACCGCAATGGCAAATATGCCGCAATGACAAACGTCGCAATGACAATGACCCAAGGTCCAGTACCGGCAATACGCTGCAATGACCAATATGTCACAAACTCCTAAGTAGGAACCCAAAAAGTATTAATGTGTGTCCCATACCACACATTCGTACTAAACGGTTTACCAACCTTTAGTAAATTTCACACTCAAAGTGGTAATTTTTTTATCTCATCTCATCGGTAAACCCGACCCAAAGGTTAAAACGATCAAACGGACAAGTCAGGAATTAACAAATAAGATAAACGCACGTATCTCATACACATGTTTTACCAAAATGTTTAATTCTCCTTCTCATTCATTCGAATAGTGCAAAAATATGTATTTTGTATATAAAATAATTTACTTGAGAGAAATAAGCTTTTAAAACCAATTTTCGAAATCAATTTTTAAAACCATATTTGAAAACTCCCTTATTATAGAGAATAAATAGATTTTATATTTGAAAATACTTTAAAAATAATATATAATAATTATTTGAAATTCCCATTTATTTTAAAAATTATTTCAAAGCTGTTTGGAAAAATCCATGTTCGAAAACGAAGAAAAACAGAGAAATTCACTCGAAACCGATATTCTAATTCAATTCAAATTTAATTCAAAATTTGAATTTCAAATTTAATTCAAAATTTGAATTTCAAATTCTCCAAAATTTGGCTAGCTTATTAATAGGCATCATAGCCTTCCAAACATCATAAAAACATCTCAAAATAAATCAACAAATACAAGAGAAACAAAGCAAAATCAATGCAGGAGGCAACACAAAGCAGGTAGAAGGCTAGAGTCAACAAGCCTCTCTGGGTCGACATGAAGGTCGACCTTGTGGTTGACCATACTAGTCCCTAGGTCGACCGTACGGTCGACCTAGAAGGCTAGGCGGTCGACCCCTAGGTCGACATGCATTTTGACCTAGGTCACGCATATTTCAGGCAACGTTTTCCAACTCCAACTTGATTTTCAAGCAATGATTTGAGATAGAAAATGAACATGAAAAGCTGTAAAAAAAATCACGTACATAAAACAACACAAATACTATGATCTAGAAAAGATCCGATAATAATTCATCAAGAAATAAAGAAGATATCACTACTCAAAGAAGTAGCAGAAACAAATATAAATTGTAAATGAAATCTTGGCAGAATTTGATTATAGCAAGCTATTTTTCACCCAGATCTTTGCATTGGAGTCTTGATTTAGCTAGAATTGTGAGTTTGTTTACTCACCTTGCTGTTGTGCAAAAACTCGGATTTTGGCAACAAGATTGATGCTTTGCTTGAGAAATTAGCCTCTAAGAACTTGTAGAGGAGATAAAGAGTGCATGCAAACCAAAATATACTATAAATTAGAAAAATCAACTACTGTAATTAGAAATTTGATGAAACTATATGGTTTGGAGTTAGATTACCTTAATTTACTCTCTAGCTTGCAAAAGATTTAATTTTGTTTGAAATTTTATTGAAGAAATAGCTTGAATTTTGAGATGTAGTAAAATGGTTTACTGTTTTCTTATTTCTGGCTAAGGAAGAAGATGAAAGATGTAAAATGAACGTACAGTAAGAGTTCTTCCTTTCCCACTAACAGGTTAAGTCTAATGGGCCAATGGACCCACAATTAAAAGAAAATAAAATGGCTAAGGTTAAATAATTTACACTTATAACAAAATGGCTTCATATTTACACTACACAAAACCAAAATGCATTTTCCTTCAAATTTTTACACAAGAAAAATATGTAAACTTGTATACTTATGGAATAAAATATTATTTTATTTTTTTTAAACATTTTTATTATTAAAATTCTTTAATTTACAAAAATACACTATGTATTCAAATAAATAGATAGAACCTTATTTTCAGCTTCTAAAATTCAAAAAAAAAATCTTCTCTCACTTAGAAAAATATCTCAAAAACCATTTCCAAATTTTTTTATAGCCATAACATATTTTAAAACCGATTTCTACCTTTTTATTTAAGCAAACAACTTTTAAAAATCTAATACTTCTCTTAAAAAAATAATTAAAAGAAGTAACTTGGCAATAATTAATATAATTATTGCATTTCCTCTAAAATAAAATCTTATTCTACTATTATCAACCCAAACAAAGAAAATAAAGTCATTTTTCATTTATTATCAACCCAAACAAAATAAAACAAAGTTTGGAACTTTATTTTCTCATTTTTAAATTACAAATTTCATTGTTTATTTCAAATAAAAGATTTAAAATCTCAAATTTTTATTTAATTCACAATATTAATTTATAATTATCATTATAATTTAATATTGACAGGTAATCTCCAAAATAGGATTGTTACATATATCGATGTCATATCTAATATGACCAACTATCAACTTTTAACATTCATCAATTTATACAACAAGTTTATAAATTGAATTAAAATCAATAGGTATATAATTGAAATTAAAAATCATAACCACGAGAAATTCTGATTTCTCGTTAAAATTCTCTATATTTCATTTTAAATGTCATTCGCTTTTAAAAGCGGATATCCAACCATACCACACCAATTAATCATTCAAACTCAAAATAAATTATACCTGTTATATATCATATAATATTCAACCAGAGGTAAAATAACTCACCGAAATTACAATGGACGCTTAGGCGTTCGACTTGATAGATGTTCGATTTTAGCTTAAATTTCCACTTGCTCCAAACTCAACGAAACCAGTTCCAACACATAGATATCGCTTCTATATGCATAACACAAAAGACCATGTCTCGATTGGATCTCGTATGCAAAAGTTATTCAATTTATAAAAAATTTAAATTAAAACATTAATTAACTTATTAATACAGTAATTACCATTTTAAACAAACCCCCTTCCCTAACATTCTTCCCAAATCCATCTCCCCTTTATTCGTACACGATCGCTTTCACCGTGCATGCATGACCAAAACCACCTTCTTAGTCCATGAAATCGTGACATACATACTCTGTAACAACCCGCATATTTTACGATTGTATATTTAAATATTTTATTTAAATATAGCATCGTTGGTCGGATTTTAGTCCGAAATTCTACTTTTGTCAATCAGTCGAACTAGGACTCAAGACCCCTTCCATTGAGTTTAAAATGACGTTTGCGACCTTTTTGAGTATAAACATCGATATGTTTGAAGTTAGCTTGAATTTTGACATTTTCACTTAGGGCTTTGGGTTTGGGTTTCAGCCCAATAACCTAAAATAAGACCCTGGCTCCACCCCCTCTCATCTTCATTCATTCTCATTTCCTAACACTTCAAGCGTTAAGCAAAAATGGTGGGAGAGAAAAGAGATTAGGAATCCTAAGCCCTAGCTTCATTTGCAAATCCAAGTTTTAGATCCAAAATCAAAGAGAAGCTTAGGTAAGCATCTCCTTCTTCTTCGCCATATCGATCTCTCTCCAATTTCAGAAATTCCCTATAACCTAATTGGGAAATTATTGTTTATGATCTTAGATAGGGGCTTTTAGAGTTGAGATTGAAGAGTGGTCGATCTTCCTTTGTTTTCAAGCTTCTCCTTCCTTGTTATTGTGTATAAGGAGAGTTTTTGAACTCACATCTACTTCTATAGCTATAATTGATGTAGGTATGAATTCCTAACATTTATCTATGTTAATTTGCTTTGGATTGAATTGGTGAATATTCCAATTTTTGGTGTTTTGATGTCAAATCTTTAAAAATCCAACCTTTGATGTTTGAACACGTTAGTGAGGTGTTTCGAAGAGCCATACAAGGCCGGGTTGTCGCTAGGCGTAAATCCCTAGTCGTCGTTGCTCGCTCGTTCGCTTCCGTTCCGTGTTATGGGTTTTTCCCCCACAAAGGGGCTAGGCTGAAACTGCTGATGAAGCGGGTTCAGTCGACTGAACTAGGAGGTCAATCGACTGAATTAGGGGGCAGAAACTCGCTGTCCCCGTATCAGTCGACTGGCATAATGGTCCAGTCGACTGACCTGGAAACCTGGAAGTTTCCAGGTTCCGTGTCAGTCGACTGACCATCTGGTCCAGTCGACCGACCTACTTGCTTCATCCCACTTTGCCTATTTTGTTTGATATTCCAATTTTAAGCGATTCATGATTATTTGATTTGTCGTTATCATTTATTGTCGACTTTGATGACCTCCACTTCGGGATTTTTGGGAATATCCATTTTGATGGCTTCCACATCGATTTCTATGGATTTGATTCACGTCTTCATATATGAATATTTGGTGATTGATTGTTTCTACGATCATTTTGTGACTTGTCACTTTGAAATACAAAGGTTTCTATACTAGTAGTAAATATCAAAACTCTTTCATTAAAATGATTTCAACTCTACTTTTAATACAAAGCTCGTTTATGAAACCGTTTTCCAACCTATTAGTATATACAAACCTTTTCCTCATTCGTTTGAGAAATCTAATTAAACGTCTTAGTAAAACAAATAGTATGAAACGTTTGCGTTTACTTCGTCGGTTAATTTTTGGACTTGTTCGATTGAAACCCTTGTGACAATTTTCGAGTGGAGATTTACAATTTGTTCGTAAATATTTAAGCTAAGCCAGTGGTTATGGGACATGAAGCTAAACTCATTTATTTACTAGCTTGGTGTAATTCAAACTTTTTATTAATCAATGATGATCATTTTGTGATTTAGACTAGCGATATGCTATGTCTCTTTGTCCACATAGGGGACTGTACCTCGTTTTATTGAGTTTCGTCTCATTTCTTTTGCAGGCTAATGACCTATTGGTTCTTTGGAGTTTCGACTCATTTTCGTGGGCTAGCGACCCATGCTCTTTTATGGAGTTCGGTTCATCGGACGTACCGTTGCACTACGTCATTGTCCAACTTCTCAGGTTCATCAGGCGTACCATTGTACTACGTCATTGTTTCGAATTATTTAAGTTTCAGGTTCCTCGGGCATACCGATATTGTACTACTCCATTGCACCGGCTCTATGGTTAGAGACCATGGGATAGCGTCCCGTTTGTGATACATGTGTTGGTGAGTTTTCATACTTCCATTTTGTGATAAGCATCCCCCTTTTGTGATTTCTAGATTTCTAGTTGATGATTTCTAGGGTTTGTGTTTCACCTCTTTTTGTGATTGGAAATGATATGCTTGCCAATATTTGGGGTTTGGTAAATCAAATAAAGAATATGACGTTATTTTTAGTGCTTTGAGATTTCTTGAGATATTGTATGATTTTAGTTGTTATTTAGTGTTTACTTGTCGCACTATGGCATTATTGTTATCATACGCTTTTTGTCATATCTCTTATTCTATCTCATTTTATCTGATATTTATAGTTAGACTGATCCATTTATTATTTTTTATTAAATAATACTCGGGTCAGACGCAGATGTTACAGGTGCTTCTGCTTGACTCATCTTCTGGGAGCATTATCTAACTTTTGACTAACTACTCTAGTTTAGCAGTTTTTGTTGCTATACATACGAGATAGAGACTCCTTGATATATACACATTCTTTTGTGTAGCACTTGTATCTATCCTTTTGTGATATTGTGGATCTTGTTTGACCACTACTCTAATGTACACTTCTATGTGTTATACTCATATCTGTTTCCGCCTTTGTGATATGGATATTTGTGACTAATTTGTGTTATGCTTATTTCTATATTTGTTTCTGAAGATCATATAGCCACTGTGTAGTAGCTTTGAGTTTGTATCGGTATGTCGGATTTCCTCTTGAAATAAAATGCATGTTATACCATCTGACATATCAGTGCTCGCACAAAGTAATTACACGGAGGGTCGCTCCTCAATAGCCTTATTCTTCGTGCTAGTTGACGACATTACCTCGTAGTGTCCTTGGCTGGTGTGAGTATAGAGGTGGGGCATCACAGCTTGGTATCAGAGCCAAATTTCGGAACAATGTAGAATAATCTAGCAAGGATCATCGTCTTAAGTTCTTCTTAGGAGTCGTGCCATAGGATTTTATCCGAGTCATAGGACCCGTTCTATCCTATTTTCTTTTATGATGTCTTGTTTTATCAATCATGATTGTTTTACATTCATTTTGTGAATAACCTTTTTCTTCTTCTTTCTTTCTTTCTTAAAGAAAAGAAATGGTTAGGCCAGGCCCCCAAGCGCCGGTCAATCCAGTGCTACTCCTCAGGATGGAGTATTTATGTCTGTCCAACAGCTTCTAGATCTTGTAAAGAATGCTCAAGCTGTCAGACCCATTCCAGAGCCTACTCACCCAAAATCCGGATTTGCATGCCTGTGCAGTGATTATACAAATTTGGGTGGAAAGCTGTTCAGGGGTTCCGAGGGCGTCATCGAAGTCCAAGCTTGGCTTAGAACATACAATCGCATCTTTTCTCGCATGAATCTCATTGATCTGTATTGAGTCCAAGTGGCTTCTAGCATGCTCGAAGAAAGAGCATTAGATTGGTATGAGCTGCTGATTTTTGAAATTATTGAAGCGGATCTAACTTAGGAGCAATTACGGGAATGATTCGAATTAAAGTTTGTGTTGGAAGCTGAGAAAGTAACTTTAGCTCGGCGCTTTATTGACCTTGTTCAAGGTGAATCCTCTGTGACGGATTACGTCGCATCTTTTGAATCCCTATCTAAATATGGGGTCGAGTACATTTATACCCCATTGAAGAAAAATCATAGGTTTGTCTATGGCTTGAATAAGAATCTCAAAAAGCCATTACTTCTAAAATTAGAAGTTTCTTTTGATCAGCTTGTTGATATCGCTCTTCGACTCGAAGAGGCCTATAAAGAAGATGATGTTGAAGTTGGAAGTGCCAATCGAACTTCAACAACAACAAGAAGAGGCTTATTAAGTTCAAAGGCCCTTATACCAATAAGAAAGGGAAGCAGGCAACTCCAGTAGCAAAGACTTCTACGCCTAGTCATGGGCAATGCTACAATTGTGGTTCTAAGGACCATTTTGCTAATAGATGTCCGAAACCTCTATTTTGTCGTTATTGCAAAAGTTCAGGTCATCTTTTATCTTCTTGCCCCGAACTTTAAAGCAAGAGCGAGGGAAAGCTAAATGTTGTGCAAGCCTCTAGTAACACTTCTCATAGTCAAGGTATTTCTCATTCCATCCTTGATGACATTTTTATGTTTCATGATCATCGTATTCGAGTTCTTTTTGGTACTGGTGCATCCCATTCTTTTATATCAAAAGAACTTGTTGATACTTTTTCTTTGAGTGTTATGGCTTTGATGACTACTTTGAGAATTGCGAATCCGGTTGGTGGATCCGCAACACTCAGTTTAATTTGTAAAGATGTCGAGATTATTTTATGTGATTATGCTTTCCAAGCCGATTTTCATGTTATGCGTTACTTAGGCTTTGGAATGATTTTGGAAATGGATTGGCTTAACCGTTATGAAGCTCATATCCTATGTCCTAAGCAGACTATTCATCTTCGACATCCTCAATCTGTTAAACAGATTTCTATTATTCTTAAAGATTCGGATTCTAAATTGGAAGCATCGTTGTATTCTCTAAACTTTCATGATGACGATAATGATGATGAGGAAGATGTCATTTCTCTCATTCACATTGTTCGTGAATTTTCCGACATATTTGAGCCCGTTTTAGGATTACCACCTAAGGGAGCAATTGAGTTCCGAATTAATCTAATCCCTGGAGCTCTGCCTATCACTCGTCCTCCTTATCGTATGTCTAATAAGGAAAATGAGAAGATGCGTAAACAATTATCCGAATTGGAAGCGAAGAAGTTTATTTGTTCTAGTTCCTCTCCTTGGGGAGCTTCAGCTATTTTTGTGAAGAAATCCGATGGAACGCTTAGGCTTTGCGTTGACTACCGCAAGCTTAACGATCTTACCATTAAGAATAAATATCCTTTACCTCGGATTGATGATCTGTTTGATCAACTTAGTGGTGATAGAGTCTTTTCACAGTTAGACTTAGCAACCGGTTTTCATCAGCTTCGTATTGTAGAGGATAATATTCCTTTGACATCGTTCCGTACTCGTTATGGATCTTATGAATGGATTGTTATGCCATTTGGTTTAACGAATGCTCCAGCTTATTTCGTTGACCTTATGAATCGAGTTTTCAAAGACCTCCTCGATCGATTTATTCACATCTTTATAGATGATATTCTTGTTTATTCTAAAACCGAGGAAGAGCATGAAAAGCATCTTCGGATTGTGTTGGAAACTCTTAGGAGAAACCAATTAAAAGAAAAAATTTCTAAGTACCACTTTTGCAATCTCGTGTGATGTTTCTCAAAGATTGAAGCGATTCAAAATTGGAAGAGACTGGAGAGTGTGGCGGAAATTGGTTGGTGATTGATTGTTTCTACGATCTTCGTATGTGAATATTTGGTGATTGATTGTTTCTACGATCATTTTTATGACTTGTCACTTTGAAATACAAAGGTTTCTATACTAGTAGTAAATATCAAAACTCTTTCATTAAAATGATTTCAACTCTACTTTTAATACAAAGCTCGTTTATAAAACCGTTTTCCAACCTATTAGTATATGCAAACCTTTTCCTCATTCGTTTGAAAAATCTAATTAAACGGCTTAGTAAAACAAGTAGTATGAAACGTTTGCGTTTACTTCGTCGGTTAATTTTTGGACTTGTTCGATTGAAACCCTTGTGACAATTTTCGAATGGAGATCTACAATTTGTTCGTAAATATTTAAGCTAAGCCAATGGTTATGGGACGTGAAGCTAAACTCATTTATTTACTAGCTTAGTGTAATTCACACTTTTTATTGATCAATGTTGATCATTTTGTGATTTAGACTAGCGATATGCTATGTCTCTTTGTCCACATAGGGGACTATACCTCGTTTTATTGAGTTTCGTCTCATTTCTTTTATAGGCTAATGACCTATTGGTTCTTAGGAGTTTCGACTCATTTTTGTGAGCTAGTGATCAGTGCTCTTTTATGGAGTTCGGTTCATCGGACGTACCGTTGTACTACGTCGTTGTCCGACTTATCAGGTTCATCGAGCATACCGTTGTGCTACGTACTTGTTTCGAATTATTTGAGTTTCAGGGTCCTCGGGCGTATCGATATTGTACTACGCCATTGCACCGGCTCTATGGTTAGCGACAATGGGATAGCGTCTCGTTTGTGATACATGTGTTGGTGAGTTTTCATGCTCCCGTTTTGTGATAGGCCTCCCCCTTTTGTGATTTCTGGATTTCTAGTTGATGATTTCTAGAGTTTGTGTTTCACCTCTTTTTGTGATTGGCAATGATATGTTTGCCGATATTTGGGGTTTGGTGAATCAAATAAAGAATATGACATTCTTTTTAATGCTTTGAGATTTCTTAAGATATTGTATGATTTTAGTTGTTATTTAATGTTTACTTGTCGCAGTATGGCATTATTGTTATCATACATTTTTGTCATATCTCTTATTCTGTCTCATTTTATCTGATATTTATAGCTAGACTGATCCGTTTATTATTTTCTTATTAAATAATACTCGGGTCAGACCGAGATGTTACATGTGCTTCTGCTTGACTCATCTTCTGGAAGCATTATCTGAGTTTTGACTAACTACTCTAGTTTAGTAGTTTTTGTTGCTACACATACGAGATAGAGACTCCTTGATGTACACATATTCTTTTGTGTAGCACTTGTATCTATACTTTTGTGATATATTATGGATCTTGTTTGACCACTACTCTGATGTACACTTCTATGTGTTATATTCATATCTGTTTCCACCTTTGTGATATGGATATCTGTGATTGATTTGTGTTATGCTTATTTCTATATTTGTTTCCGAAGATCATATAGCCACTGTGTAGTAGCTTTGAGTTTGTATCGGTATGTCGGATTTCCTCTTGAAATGAAATGCATGTTATACCATCTGACATATCACTGCTTGCACAAAGTAGTTACACGGAGGGTAGCTCCTCAACAGCCTTATTCTTCGTGCTAGTTGACGACATTACCTCATAGTGTCCTTGGCTGGCGTGAGTATAGAGGTGGGGCATCACATACTCCATTCAACTCCTTTTTTCCACCTCCCCACAATCGACCCATCAACTTGAACCTCGATCGAGCCCTCCAAATTCCAACCTATAGCTATGCTCCCCTCGACTTGAAATGTCGCTTTCAACCACTATGAGCCACATGTCTCCAAACTCGGTCGCGAGATACCCCTTTGCACGACAAACTCAAAAGCAACAAACGTCGTCGCCTAACATTGCCTACACCTCCTAAAATCACAAATCCTAGTTCCTCCTTCATCTTGTCGATCTCCCAAATCACCACCGCTACCATCACAACACACATGGATTTGAAGATCTCATAAATACAAACTCAATGGATCTGGTTTGGTGATTTTTATTTAAGTAAGTCTTTTGGTTGACTTTTGAAGGAAGAGGTTGATTTTCTTTTAGCATGAAATAGAAAAAGGTGTAACGACATGCCTTTTTGGACGGTTTAAATCGACGATAAACCACATACGTCAGACTCAAACCATTCAAAAGGGCAGATTGTTATTGGGTAAATAAGAAAAGACGGAGAAAGAAAGAAACAAACACAGAATCTCATAGCAGAATGACAAAATATAATAATAAAATAACTGTTCATGAAGATGTTTTACATATACATTTGATTGCACCTTTATAATACAGATCACAGTATATACAATAGTAATAAATAAATAATGCAGCGGAACAACATGATTTAGTGGAATAAATAAAATAAATAATAACAGTACAGAATCTTTGTCTTCATCCTCCATAAATAGGATCTTCAATACACTGAAAAGCTCAAACTAACCCGAGCGAATTAAAAAGACAAAACACTCGAGTCAGAACTAAAAGATCTTATGTAAGTAAATTCAACGGTAAATAATATGAGTGTAACGGCATCAGAGATGTTTACGAGTTTTGACATCTCCTATCCAGTGTCTAACGTGAGTGAAATAACTTAAGAGATGTTTGGGATTACCATCTCCTAAGGATACATTAAACTATCTAATATGTAGTACAATACGCTATTATAACAGTGTCTGTGGTAAAGTAAAGTATTAAAATAGCGTTAAGACGTTACCTATATCCCCCTTAACACATTTTATATATTCCCATAGTCTATACAGTACTATAAGCCCCTCCGTGAGGTTTACTCGGAGGGCACTCCATAAGATGGTACAAACAAAACTAGTAGAAGGCGCGATATGGCATGTGAACACGACACTCGAGGCAATCCCAGGGTAGGATTCTACCATTTGCACTCCCGGACTGGTGGTAACGCATAACTGCCACTACCGCCCACCTCGAGACACGCTTCCATAATCAAAATCAAGGGGTGGGCACCAAATCAATCACAAAATCATAATATATTATCGAAGAAATATGCCCGATAGGAGGAATGACCTCACTTGGCCTAGTATAGCTCTTATTTTGGTCATATCTAAGCAGACTCACGAGAGTCAAGGTCACGTAAATACCACATACAGAATCGTTCGCCAAACCATCCTACTTCATTTCTGGAATCTCCACCACGTACACAGTTGTTAAAATGGTTTTCGGTATTGGTAGAGAGTATGATAATATATGATCCCGGTCTCTTTTACAACCAAACGCTTATTACATACCAGATGGTTCTTTTACATTTCCAAAACCATTTCATGTTGATGTCAAAATATTATATTCAATTCAAACCATATCACTTTCGAAATCATAATTTCAAAATAGGTTAAACCCTCATTCCAAAATCATCATATTTACTCAAAATATGTTATTTAAATCCCAACTCGGGTTATTACATCATTTAATCATATTTGCTTTTAAATGAAGGATTTAAATATAGCCACTTCCACTTTACAATTTATAATTTAGAAAATAGTTTAAATAGTTTAGTGTAGTTTGAAAATATAATTTAAATGGTTTGAAATACTTTAAAATAATTTAAAAGTATATTAAAATAGTTTAAAAGATTTAAAATAGTTTTAGTATAATTAAAATAGAATAAATAGATTTTAATAGATTAATTAGATTTTAAAATGGATTAAATAGATTTAGAATAGATTAAATAGATCTAAAATAGATTTAATAAATTTAAAGTAGATTAAATTGGGTTGATTAGTTTAAAAAAGGATAAAATAGGTTAAATTGGATTAAACAGATTAAAACTGATTAAAATAAATTAAAATAGTTTAACTTGATTAAATGGTTTAAATATTTTGAAAGAGATTAGCTTAGTTTAATAGTTTGAAAATCTTACTAATTAGAATTTAAAATAACATTTTTAATAGTTTATATTAAAATAATAAATTTGAAATTAACATCAAATTTAAATATTTCTTCCATTTCAACAAATCTAGGCCATATCCAGATTTCAAATCAAAACCCAATTCCAAATCTTGAAGTATTAATTTAAGCTATTCCAATTTCATAGATTTCAAAGTTACAATTTCAAATGTCTTCAATATCTCATTTTCGATAAATTTCGTTTATACTGCAAATTCAACTTTAGAATTCCAGTTTAAACCCTCTAATCAAATTACTTAACACAATTCCAAAATTTCATATTTGATCCTTTAAATAATTTATTTAAACAATTCAGTTTATATAAATCAAATTCTATTTCAAAATATCATTTAACTGAATTCAAAATTTAAAGATTTAAAATCATTTAATTTAACCAATCCGATGTCCATATATAATTTTCTACCCTATGGTCAAGTGATACAGATATTTATCATTTCAATCCGCAAATATTTAAATTTACGGGCATATATCATTTCAACCCACAATCCCGAATTAGAATAAAATCCATAAAATCGCTCGAGTCTATCATTTCAACCCATAACGAATCTTTCAAATTTATAGATCGTTCACGTATGTATCATTTCAACCCATAGGGAACTTGCAGTGTTATAACAATATAAAATATAACATTTAGTCATCAAATATCAACAATCAAGCATACATCACAATCATCACCCAAATCAACCAATAAACATCAGTAGATAACTGATTATCATTAACAGGTATTAAATTGACAATTAAATTCAATATTAAATTAAACGATGATTAAATGCAAAAAAATTCAATTTAACTAGAATGACAAATTTAAATTACCAAACATCAACTAATCGATTTCAAATCACATCATAAATTCAATTTAACTAACATAAGATAATTCAGTAGTTGTGAGTGGGTTAAAACACTCACCTTTGATTTCAAATCGATTTGAAATCCAAAATAGGATCCAAACTTGAGCGGTCTCAGAATTCATCCAAAGCAGTTCCAAAATGTCAAAAATTACAATATGATCCCAATGAAGCAAACCGCACATGAATTCGAGTTCATATGCAAAAGATATGTACGGTTTGAAATTGAATAAACTAAATAAATTAAATAAGATAACATCACTTGCCACGTCACTCACGAAATCTTCTCCCATTAGGCAAACGCACACGTCCTCCAGCCTGTTCGAACCCATGAACATGCCACAATCACCATCTTTGACAGCCAGCTTCTCTTATCTCCGGCCTCGATAGCCATCGCCGCCGCCACCAATGGCCTCGTCTAGACCAGCAGCACCTCCTGGTGGCCCTGACCTCCCCTCCGATCGTCCTAAACAACGTGCACGACCACCCAATACTTCGGGTTTTGGAACCCTAATCCACTGATTCTAACCACCATATGCAAATCTAGGTCAAGCGACCACCAGCGTCGAACTCCATACGACGAGCCCTACAAAACCCATATCTCAATTTCGACGATTGTTGCTCCGATAGAAAACCCACAAATTGACTCTGACCATGATATCTGGTTGATTTATGCACTATTATGAAAAACGAACATTTTTCATAGATTTCATTCGTCGAGACCTTTCCAACGATATGTAATTGAATATAGTTTGAGGAGCTTTAATTTTGAAATTGATTTGGAGATTGAATTTTGGGTTTGAACTCTGAATTTGTTTCTGCCATTGAGAAGGAGAAGCCAGAAAGAATTGTACATGCAGTAATAGGGAATGAGAAACAATTAGGCTTTATAACATCCTATATATAGGCAGATATGAATTAGAAATTAATGGACCAGATTGGATTGATCGAAACGACCACGCGACCCCAAAAAGCCCGTTCTGACCCTGAAACGAAAATAGATCATCCCATATATCAAAATAGATGTTTTCAATATTTTTAAACTCAACTGAACATGTTTCAAGTCCTAATTTTATCATATGAAGAAGTTAGCTTTAAAATCGGCTTATCCCAAATTGAATTCAATTGAATTCGATTAAATTGATTTCAACGCGTTTTGAGCCCGTGCGATCAAACGACAAGTCCTATCCCTACGAAACTTGAAATCCTATAATAATTCACTGTTATGGATCCGATGAAACTAGTTATGTCGAAATTCGAGACAATGGCAAAAATGGCTATTTTCACGTAATTAACTAAATTATTATTAAATTGATTAAATCACTTTTTAACTTCAAATTTAATAACTAACAATTTTCATCATTTTTGATTACTTAGACATTTACAATAATTTAAAACAAACTTACATATCAATTTAGTGTTAAATATTATACTAATTACAGTGTTCAATCTCATTGTAATTAGATTCAATTAATTATGTTTTAATTTCAATAAATTGATTAAATTTGATTTCAATCTTTTATTCAATCATTCATTATAAAATGGGTAAAACTGACACTAATTTACATTTTATTACCTCAATAGTCTATAGTTATTGCTTTAATTCACATTAACGTAACATTTGATGCAATTTATTTCAAATTTGATTTCAATAAATTAAACAAAAAGGTAACAAATAACAATTTTCACCTTTAGCTTAACTTAATCATATTTATAAGTTAATTGTCTACACAAATGTTATAATTATTTGCACAACATTAATTTTTATTCAATTATAATTTATTACATGCTATTTCATTAATTAATACAACATTTAAATTATCAATTAATCCTTTAATCCAATTATCAATTAATACACACATTATTGTAATAAATTTTTAATCTATAACCAATTATAACTTTTTAATCATTTCTATTAATTGGACATACATTAAATTAGTTATCAATTACCTTAAATTAACACCATCACATTTTATTCTAGTTATTTTCTTATTACAAATCTTAAAATTTTAATTTTCACAACATCAAATTCCAAACTTATTTAATTTAGTAAATTTATTTATCGAAAAATTACTGGTCGTTACAAAAAGATTGAACAGAGAGAAGAGAGAAAATGAAATGGACGGAGGAAAAGTCCTATGGTATAAAGTTTAGTTTATTTTACAAATTTTGGCACTTCACTATACAACATTCATTTGCGTACGAATCGCGAAAGACAAAAATAAAAATACGATCGTGCACAAAAATGCATCATGATCCCAAGACAATAATAAAATACACTAGTTATCTTTGTAAAATTTCAAAAATACCAATATTTGCCATAAAATACATCAAACGATAATTTAAATATTTTCCAAATTAAAAATCATGGAAAAATTCTATAAATTGAATTAAAAATACTACAATAAAAAGCAAGTCGTTATATTAACATTTGACTTTCTTATTATTTATTACATTCAAATCAAATTTGAATATTTAAATAAATTACATATTCTCATTCAAAACGTTAAAAATTTCGGGTCATTGTAGATAAATTATATTAAGAATGGCATAAAGTTAATGTTGTTAAAATAATAGGGAGCAAGTTATAATTATTTGTTCATGGTTAGGTTCTTTTTTTCGTATTCATGCTTCTCTTAAATTTGATCTACCAGGTTTTTTGGTTATCAAAACTATGCAACTTAATCATTCTATGGAACTGGTATTGTAGATGTTAACTATCCACCTGTTTCTAGCAGATTAGTTAAAAAGTTGATTTTTGATTTTATTCGTTTGAATCCCCTAGTGAAAATGAATGATATTGTTTGTTTATTTCTGACCGAGTATAATATATTATTAAATTACTAATTTCATATATGGGAAAAAAAATCGGCACTTGAAGAAATACAAGGGAATGGTTTGCTTTCGTACCATCATTTGAAATCCTTTTGTGAAGTTGCGATAGTTTGTAATCCTGGTAGTACTATTGAAATTTAAGGTGGTCTTATTAGTCCTAAATTTGAGAGGGTTATTATTGTGTTTAAATTATGTAAATATTGATTTAATTATTTTCGTTCTTTAATTTTTCTTGATGCGGCTTTTATAAGTAGTAGAGGACAATGTTATATCACATCTGCTACTGCTAAGAATGATAATCAAGGTATGATTTAGTTCTAAAATTTATAATATAATTGTTTAGTGTTTCAATTGGTCAAATATTTGCTTTATTTTGGCCGATAGGTATTTGATAGAGATTGAGTTTATTCATTTTATATGTTTGTTTTATTTGTTAAATTGGTATTATGAATGTTATTTTATTTACCTTGCAAACCTTTTTTTGGCATGTTTTAATTTCTTTATTATATTTGATGATTTAGTTTGTCAAATATTTCAAAATTAAATATTTGCCATATTTTTATAGCAAATATTTGACACGCAATGTCGTTGCAATTTTTATATCTTGTGCATCTAATTTTATTTTATGAATCTGGCATATTTATTTCTCTTTGTTTTATTTTCCAATTAGCGTTTGACATTGTATTTGGTGAAGATGAACCTAATTGGTATTGGTCTTTAACAAATCTTATGAAATATTATGTGATGATGATCGTGATTTCACCTTTGTATCTAATCCGCATCTAGGTCATTCGCTTGTCGTTTCTCAAGTTTTTTTAGGTTCAGCTCATGATTCAATTTACTATCATATGAAAAATAATTTAAAGCGTTTTTTAGCAAAAAAAGTGCCCTCGGGTGTAATAGCCTGTTGACGTGGAGCGCTTAATTAACTTTAATAATAATGATTTAACTATTTTAAATGTGTTTTAAAGATTAATTGAGAATAATTTAGAACTTGTATGGTAACATTGAGATTTAATAATTAAGAATTTTATGAAAATAAGGGCAATTTTATGATAAACCATTTTGAGATAAATATTTGAAAATTGTGAATTATTAACAAATGGTAAGTTTACTTATTTTTGAATAACAACGATATTTTAAATTTGAAATGATTACTAAATGTATTAAAGTGGTCAAATGATTTTATAAAGTTTAATATTTTAAATAAATAAGGTTTGAAGTTTATTTTAGTGAGAAAAAGAAATTTCTCTCTAGTTATAAAGAGTAAATTTTGAATTTATTTAATAAATAGGCCTAAAGGTGTAATTATGGAAAGAATTATTTAATAGGCTAAATTATGGAAAATAAATATTGTAAATTTTTTTAATGTTAGTAAACGCATAAGAATATAATGTGAACTTTATTGCTTTTTAAGTGGAATAGAATGTGAATACACAAATTGTTTTATGAATGAGGGTAAAAATGCGATTAGTAAGTTAACTAAGACTAAGCCCACTTAGCCCAAAATCTTTAGTCTTAGGCCCAAACTTTTCAAGATCTAGATTTATCTTCCAACATTTAGAAACGTAGGTTTTCGCAGGTTATGCATTCTGATGCCTCATTTTTAATTTATCCAATTAAAGAAACCAAAACCCACATTCCCTCTTTCTTAAAATGAAAACAAAATCAAATAAAATTCTAAAAAATTCCCAAATTTAAATATGAGCTTCTTGACATTTATGTACACACAAATAGCAGAAGAAATTCAAGTTTTGATCAAGAATTGGAGCATAGGAAATTTATAGTAAGGGGATAAATGAAAAGAAAATTGGAGAAAATGGAAGCTGAAGCTAGGTGAGTAATATCGCCCACTAATCTATGTCTTTTGTTTGAATTTGTTGTTATATGTTTTATTGGTGAATGTTACATGGATTCCATTCTTGAATACGAATGAAATTATTCTAAATTGCTATGATTGAATTTTGGATTAAACATCAAGCTAGTGCTCCAGGATGCTGCATTCGGTGAGTTACACGGTCGACCGTTAGCGGTCGACCAGTGATGTCGACCAATGGTTGCACTATATAATAATAATAATAATAATAATAATAATAATAATAATAATAATAATAATAATAATAATAATAAATATGTAGAAATTAATAATAGTATATATATATGAACTCTAAGTATATACTTTAATGATTTAAATATGTAACCATAACATGATTTATATAATAGATACACAAATATGTGTGTGTGTGTGTGTGTTTCTTTGAAGTATTTGAGAAATGTTTTAATGGAAATATAGTTCACATTTATTATAAAAGTAATTTAATCATTTAAGGGAATTCAATTTTGATACAAATAACTTCATAAAAATATTTTATAATTTTGGAAAGTTATGAAATGATTTTTAAATACAATTGAGAAATTTATAAATTTAGTTATCAAATAATTTGAATATTAAATGATGGATTTTAATTATATTTTATGGTTTACAGTAAAAAGGAATTATTTTGGAAGTTTATAAATTTATTTCAAAAATGGAACTTAACCAAAGCAACTTATATAAGTTATATTGGAATTGTTTAGTGATTTTGGAAGCTTTGAATTTATATAAATAATATGTTGTTTGTTGAATTAAAGTTAATTACTCTTGCATGTTTAATAAAATATTTAATTAAATGTTCTATTATACAATTCTTATTTCTTTCTTTTATGTTGATTTTGAATATTATAAATGATTCGACGTTAAATACTATTTTGATTAGTTGCTTTTGATACGGTGATGACATCCTTCTGCTTGATTTTGAAATATTTGAATTTTATATAGCGAGGATTTGAATAAATGGATTATCAATACCATTTAGTATGGGACTTTCGGTGATACATACTTTTTCTGTTATTCTTCGGACTCATTATACAGAATAATCTTTTGCTAAGATTCTAAATTGTGAGGAATTTGATTAAATGGATTAGTATTACCATTTGGTATGTGACTCTTGATAATATTTTTCTACTCACTCCTACGACGCGCGATATAGAATACTCCAAAGAAGCAAGAGTGATATGTGAGCACTGAATAAGCGGACCAATCACACGCAATGGTTTGAGACGCCGTTATGCTGTTTATTCGGTTATCCTTTGCTCGTGGATGACACTCATACAGATATAATCACAATGATATTACGATATGGAGCTTGCTATGGTTAGTAATATTTATAATTATAGTCGAGTTTCGACATATCTATAGAGTCGTATGTAAACATATGTACAGGCTATGCATTAGCCTTTGAATATAAATACTATACGTCTATCTATCTTTGTCCAACTCCTCTTATGATACAAAAGTGAACCAGATTGGCCAGTATCCACCCTTGTAATCTGAATCCATGACACCCTTATGTCTGTTTAGCTGTGTGCTACCAGTGTGTGCGCGCTCACCTATGTGTCACCTAAGCTGGCAGTCTGTTACCATAGGAGCATGTGTCGGGTCGTGTTTGAGTAGAGTCCTCATGTTGACGAGAACACTAGTGGATCTTCTCACATACTGAGAAAATGTAACCGAAGAGCACAGGAGTCATGTCAAACGGACACACGTGTGGCTCCATGAGCAAGCATATGTGTTGTTAGTCTCTCATCCGGTTCCGCTGTGTGTGGTAGGTGGACATGTAATATGGTGAGCTGTGATTATATGTATGACTTTATCTAGTGTATGATTAGTTTCTGATTCCTTCTTTGGCATGTGTTGCCACTTACATTTTCATAGGCATGCATTGCCAGTTATATTATCATTGGCGTGTGTCGCCAACTATTCTTATTTGGCATGTGTTGCCATTTATTTTTTTGGATCATTATTTAATTCATTACTTATGTTAACAAACCTAGGAATGTCTATTTACATATATTTTAGGCATTATTGTGTTAGCGCCATTTTATTTGATGATTTTTAATATCTTGATGTTGATTTAATGTATGAATGATTCACCTATTTGTATGGTTTACCTGATTTCTTATAAACTTGAATTACATGGGTGATGATGCTTTTCTGCAAGATTTTGCGATGGATGCTATTTTGGAATACTTAGATATTGCTTATGATGTCACCATTATACCATTCATATTATCATTTTAAGCTATTATGACATCTATATTATAGACATAATATGACCCGTGTGTTATTTATATAATACCCGCGTCAGTCTAAGACATTTCAAGTACGAAGAGACCAACTTATGTTTTCTGGGCCTAATGGAGATTAGGTAGTCTGTGTAGTCATGTATCATTATACATATGTTAGTTCACTTATGTGTGTTATTGAGTTGTATGTTGGACACTTTTTATCTCTTTGAGATAGTGTGGACTTGACTTATATTTTTGTATCCTACTCAAATTATGTATATTTTCTATTGTATATTACCACCGCGTCTAATGAATTTATGTTCCCTATCATATGTTATACATTTTGTGTATCGTTCTATCCTAGAAACACATATGTTTATTGTTTTGTATCAATACTAAGTACATATAGGTGAGTTTATTTATTCGATTTTGAAATATTTACTAGTGTTAGGCCAAGGGAATATTTACATATGACAATCCAATATCACCTCATTCTCTGTATTATCTTACAATATTACCTAGTAATACTCTTGGATAGTATAGGTATAGAGGTGGGGTGTTTCATCATGGCAAAAAAGGACTATTTTTTTTGTTTTGTTGAGTTGTTAATACTGTTATAATAGATATATTTAATCAAGTTTTGTCTTAGTTTGGAGGGGATGAAGTAGATTTTTTTTGCATGGTTTGCCTTTTGAAAAGTTTCTTAATGTTATCTTTATTGAAAATTAATATGGGAAAGTGGGTTCTTATTATGTAGAAAGTTCTAATCATTGGATTTTAGAGAAAAGATATTTATATATCAGCGTATATTTAAATAGAATTCGTTTGAAGCTCATGAAACTCATGTTTGATCGATGTGAGCTATGTAAAATTTGAAATAGTAAATTGTCCCATGTTATGGAAAAGCATTTAAGAGATTTATACCTTGATGGTGTTCAATGGAAAGTTACATGAGCTATTATTGATGTTTATGAAGTTCAATTAGCATAATAATATTGTGTAGATTTGAGTGTTTTATGATATAATTGTAACTTATGATACATTGAGGGTTTTCCATGCGCTCATGCTATTAGATGCATTCTTGCCTTTGATTTGAATGTTTATTCTCATATTGATGACTATTTCAAAGTATCATATTTATGAGCTGTAACAACCCGCATGTTTTACGATGGTATGTTTAAATGTTTTATTAAATATAGCATCGTTAGTCGGATTAAAGTCCGAAATGTGGCTTTTTGTAAACATTCGAATTAGGACTTGAGACCACTTCCGTTGAGTTCAAAATGGCATTTACAACCTTTTTGTGTATAAACATCGATATGTTTGGTGTTGATTTGGAATTTGGTATTTTTCTTTGGGCTTTGGGTTGTATTCTAGCCCACTAACCCAATACGAGAACCCAAACCCTTTACCATATACATCCCACTTCACTCCTCTCCTCTTCATTCATTTTCATTTCCTAACATTCTCAAGCTAAAAGAAAAATGGGGGAAGAGATAGGAAATCAAAATTCCCAAGCCCTAGATTCTTAAGTAATTCAAATTCAAGTTCTAGAAATCAAGGAGAAGCTTAGGTAAACATCCTCTTCATCTTCTCCATCTCAATTCCTCTCCATTTTTCAGAAATTTCCTACAACATAACTTAGGAAATATTTGTATATGATCATATATTTGAGCTTCTAGAGTTGAAGTTGAAGAGTGCTTGATCTTTCCTTTGTTTTAAAGCTTCTCACTTGTTGTTTTTGGGTTTACAGTAGAGTTTATGAACTCACATCTATGTCTATACCTTTGGTAGTTGTTAGATAATAATTCCTAATATTTATTTCATGTCCATTTGCTTTTGAATTGAATTGGTTCGGTGAATTTTCCAATTTTTGTATTTTAAAGTAAAAATCTATGAAAATCCTAATATGAATGTTTGGACATGTTGTTCAGAGTATATTGGTGAGTCTATAGGGATGGGTTATCGCGTGGCATAAATCCCCAGCCATCGTCGCTCGTCCGATCGCTTCCGATATGATTTGGCCATCAATGGCCTAGGAAGATTTTTGCCTGAGCTTCATCTCTGATGTCTGGTATAACACTCAGACGTCTGGGCCATCGGAATAAAATTTGCAGATGTACAACTCAGACGTCTGAGCTTACTTCCCAAATGTCTAGGCGAACTGGAAGAAAATTCCAGACCTTCAGCTCAGACGTCTGGGAAACCACTAGACGTCTGATGATGCTAATTTCAGCCATATTGTCTATTTTTGAGTGGATTTCTGTTTTGTTGATTTTTGGTTGATCCGATTGGTCGTCGTCGTTTATTTTCGATTTTGATGACTACTTTCCGGATTTTTGGGAATATCCATTCGATGGATTTGATATCTATTTTTATGGTTTTGATTCACTTCGTCGAATGTGAATTTGTGGTAAATTGTTTCTTCAATCATTTCTGTGATTTGTCACTTTAAATACAAAGATTTCTATACTAGTAGTAAATACTAAAAACTCTTTTACAAAAAATGATTTCAACATTACTTCGAATACAAAGCTCGTTTTTAAAACCATTTTCCAATCTATTAGTATATACAAACTTTTACCCCATTCGTATGAGAAATCTAAAAACGACTTAGCAAAACAAGTGGTATGAAACGCTTATGTTTACTTCGTCGATTAATTTTTTGACTTGTTCGATTGAACTCTTGTGACAATTTTTGAATGGAAATCTACAATTTGTTCGTAAATATTTAAATTAAGCCGGTGGTTGTGTAACATGAAGCTAAACTCATTTATTTATCGGCTTAGTGTAATTTACACTTCTTATTGATCAATAGTGATCATTTTATGGTTTAGACTAGCGATATGTTATATCTCATTGTCCGCGTGGGGGACTGTACCTCGTTTTATGGAGCTTCGTCTCACTTTTATAGGCTAGTGACCTATGGGTTTTATGGAGTTCGGTTCATCGGGCGTAACGATGTACTACGTCGTTGTTCCGGATTATTTGATTTTTAGATTCATCGGGCGTAACACTGTACTACGTCGTTTTTCCGGATTATTTGAGTTTCAGGTTCATCGGATGTAACGCTATACTATGTCATTGTTTCAGATTATTTGAGTTTCAGGTTCATTGGACATAATGCTGTACTATGTCGTGTTTCGGATTATTTGAGTTTCAGGTTCATCGGGCGTAATGCTATACTACGTCGTTGCACCGGTTCTATGCTTAGCGACTATGGGATAACGATCCGTTTGTGATACACGTGTTGGTAAGTTCTCATGCTCCTATTTTTGATATACCTCCCCCTTTGTGATTTCTGGATTTCTAATTGATGATTTCTAGAATTTGTATTTTTACCAATTTTGTGGTTTATATTGACAAGCTTTATCAATATTTGTGGTTTGGTGAATAAAATAAAGAATATGACGTTCATTTTAGTGTTTGAGAAAATTTGAGATATTGTATGATTTTTGTTGTTATCAAATGTATACTTGTCACAGTATGACATTATTGTTATCATATGTTTTTGTCATATTTCTTATCCTATCTCATTTTATATGATATAAATATCTAGACTGATCCGTTTATTATTTTCTTCTTAAATAATACTCGGGTTAGACCGAGCTATTTCAGGTGCTTCTGCTTGACTTCTTATTAGGGTCCGTCATCTGACTTTTGGCTAACTACTTTAGCTTAGTAGTTTTTGTTATTATACATTCAAGATAGAGACTCCTTGATGTATACATATTCTTTTATCTAGCACTTGTACCCATTCTTTTATGTTGTAGTGGATCTTATATGACCATTATTTTGATGCACACTTCTATGTTTATTCATATCTGTTTCTGCCTTAGTGATATGAATATATGTGACTGATTTGTGTTATGCTTATTTTATATTGTTTTCGAAGACCACATAACCATTGTGTAGTAGCTTTGAGTTTGTATTGGTATGTTGGATTTCCTCTTGAATGAAATGCATGATATACTATCTGACATATCGGTACTCGCACAAAGCAATTACACAGATGGTCGCTCCTCAACAGCCTTATACTTCGTACCAACTGACGGGATTACCCAGTAATGTTCTTGGTTAGTGTGAGTATAGAGGTGGGGCGTTACATGAGCATCTTATCATCACCAGATTCACCTACTCATTAATTTTCAAATGGAAGATGTTTTACCTGAAGCTGTTGAAGTTCATCTACCTAAGACAGAGCATAGTGCAAGAAGGCATCCTTCTTTTGAACGTATTAAGTCAGTTAGTGAGATAAGTACATAAAATGTTGTAGTTTGTGTAAGAAATTAGGTCATAATTGATAGAATTAAGGGTATGTCCTAGGGAAATTATGTAATTTGTTATGTATATCTAACTTGATAGCTCATCTTGTTTGAAATAAAAGGTGTTTTATTCCTATTATATACTTAATGTAATGTGTTATATTAATTAATTGATTTAACTAAAAGTATATTAATATAAAATCCATAAATGGTATATTTTATAATAGTAGTTAAAATGTGTTGTAATTATGATTGATCTGTCATAATAAAATAAACATATCGTTTTAAATATTTCTAGTCAAAATTTATCGAGATCGGATATCGGTACACCCATTGAGACTAGAATACGCAAAGCTCTAAAAAAGTTGGAAAGTGTATTATACATGACGGATAGGGATACTAATGGGTTACGTACTGATAGTTATGATAGAGTTAGGGGTATGCTCTAGAGGCAATTATGTAATTTGTTACATATATCTAACTCGTTGGCCAATCTTGTTCGAGATAAAGGTATTTTCTTTCTATTATATACTTGACATAATATGGTTATATTAATTAATCCATTTAATTAAAAATATATTTAATAGAAACAGGTAAATAGGCATAAGGAAGAAGTTGTAAAAAAATTAGTCTCAGGGACAACAAGTTTGTTTTTTAGTTTCAAGGACACTTTTTAGTGTAAATTGAAAATGATAGTTACAACTATCATTATGTGATTTACACTAAAAAGTGTCTTTCAGCCAGAAAAACAAACTTCTTGTCCCCGAAACTAAATTTTTTTCTAACTTTTTCCTTGAGCCTAAAAACCCTTAATAGAAAATCTATAAATGGTATGTTTTGTGATAGTAGTTACAAAGTGTTATAACCATAAGTAATTTATTACAATGAAACAAATATACTATTTTAAATGTTCCCAGTCAAGATGCATCAAGACTTAATATCGATATATCCATTGAGACTAGGGTACCTAATGCTCTCTAAACGTTGGGCAGCGTATTACTCATGACTGTTGGAAGCACCAAAGGGTTACGTACTGATAGTTATTGGATAACTATAGAATGACTAACTCTTAGTTTTTTGTTGGTTAATATAATTAAGGACAAGCAGAGGATATCGATGTGACTAATTTACACGGTTCTCTTGACTTGAGAATACTGTCGATCTTCAATGTGGAAGCTCCGCTTTGATTATAGTTAAATCGTGGCACGACTTCCATCGAACGACTATAGTTGGGTCAAGTGGAAGCACTGGAAGTGAAACACTATTCAAGAGAGGATTCGTCTCCTCAGTTATATGAGATTAGTATCATGGTCAACTGAAGTCAACTCAAAATCAAAGTCTCTAGCCAGAGCATTTCCGTTAATAATGATTGTTACTATTGAACCAAGGACTTTGTGTTTGGACTATAAAGTTGAATGTGGATGATATTGGAACTTTGACCGCTACCAAATTCCATAAATCCAAAGTGATATAATTTTGACGAAGAGAATTGGTGTAAACAATTGTCGCTAAAAGGTAAGCTTAAGTGTTTATGAAATTTTATTTTATCAAAAACACCTATAAGCAATAATTTGGCCAAAATGTCACACCACATGCTAAGTGACGTATATTAATATTGGAATTATTCAATATTTATCGCTGGCTGAATTCACACCTCTAAGTCACACAACCGCATTCACGATTTCTCCGAAAACCACACAATGATTAATTTGTGAAATGTTACAAATTGATTAAATTAATCAATATTTATGAAATATTAATTATTATTAATTTATTTGATGTTTTTAATGTTGTTTGTAATTATTTAAATGCATATATAAAAGTTATATTTGCGTATTTCGGTATGCGGTATCGGTATAATTTTGAACATGTTTTAAATAATAACATAAAGTTGTTTTTTCTTCTTTTATTTGCAAAAGTTTCACATTTGGAATGTGCTTGGATCAACCATATAATGGTGAGAGGAGAAAATAAATTAAGGAATTGACTGAGATTAAAAAGGGGAATTAAAGGAGGAAGTTTTAATAGGAGAATGGAAAATGTTCCTTTAATTCTATTAGAAAAAATCTCTTCAATTTTGAAAGTACAGAGAACGTGACTTTCATTTTTGTTCTCTTTTCTTCCTCTTCTCTATCATTCATTCATGGGTGAAACTTCATCCAAAATAAATATCAAAACCAATTCAAATCAATATCGAACTAAATTAAAAAGGTAGTTCATTCTTCTCTTGCAAACTTGGATGGTGATTTGTTTGAAATCTGAGGAGAAGCCGCAAATCAAGGTGTGATGAAGGGCAAGGTCGATCAGATCTAGAGAGTGATCAATCTGATCTATGTATTGTTCTATCGTTCAAGGTGTTTCTACATGCTTTATCTTAAGGTAATTATATGTGTGTATAATTCTGTATTTATATATCTTATAATTTGTTCGTATCTCCTTAATCTGTATCTTTCCTTCTGTTCATACTTGTGAATTTCAATCTTAATCTGAATATCTCCATTCCCTTATTTGAATCGATTGTTCTATCATGTTAAAACGTAGAATATTTTATTTTGTTCACTACTATTTTGTTATGAATTATAACATCTCATTTTCCGTCTCATGTATGATTGTTTAATTAATTAATTTAGCCTAGATTTAGACCTTCTTAATTTTATTTTCTGTACTCCATGTGATTATTTACAAAGTTTATTTAATCTAGATCTAGACTTCTTATCTCAAATCTATATATGCCTATGTCGTTTGAAATTGTTGTTTAAAAAAACAGAACATAATTGAACTTTGGATTTTTTTTATTCATAATTCAGTTTTTCATGTCGAAAGGTTTACACTTGAATATTTAGACATCGGTCGCTATGTAATTAAAATTTGGTAATAATCGCATTAATTAATCTTTATCATCCAATTAATATGATGTTTTAATTGTCATGTTTCAAATCATTCTAATATAAACTCTTCCCTTTAAAAGAAAAAGGGAAACATTAAATCAATGATATATTCCATGATTTCCAATCCTATCTAATTAAAAATCATATCTTTGCTTAAAAAGGAAGGATTCTTTTCACAACTGTTTCAAACCATTTTCATTGATTTTAATATTCTTTGATTTACTGCTTGTAATTGAAATGAAATCTATTTTATTTGAAGTGCTATGTTTAACATTAATTGTATATATGTGTGTGTGTGTATTTATAGTGTGTATATATATGTATTAATAAATAAATAAAATTATTAATGTTTAGGATAACAAAGGCATATATATGGTAAATGTGTCCATTGTGGTGTAAATCCAAACATCTATGCAATGTTTACATTAACTTTGTACACCTTTGTATGTTACACTTATATTATACACAAGGGGACATGTGATGTGCTCAGATTCAAAAGGGCTAATGCATTCCTAATAAAATATACAATTAAAATGTTAACATGTTTATTTAACATATTATCAATATAATCAGAGACAAAAATGAGAGGTTTCTCTCTCTTCAAGTAATGTTGTTTATTCCCTTAATTAATTGCATAACTATTAGAGAAGGAAACCTTTCCTTCTCATATTATTTTAATAAGCAACTGCTACACATGTGGGTGTATTTGATACACTCATTCATTTGAATTTAAATAATATTCAAACTCGTTTGAAATATATTTTTTCACCAAATAAAATAAAATATTGATTTTATTTAAAAGAAGATTTAGATAAGATCTAAATGTAATTAGACTTCATAGGCCCATTAAAGATCGAAAATGGTATATTTTTTGAAATTCACTCATTTCTTCCGCTGGTATCAGATCCCAATAGCTTATGTGGTTTAAATTAGTCTTTTTAGGGCTAACCAATTAAGCTTGCGCACTTAGTACGGTATCTAGAAAGGTGATGGTTAGGATTGAAATTGGTAATCAAGTACCTTGTCCTACCTGGTTACCTACCTAGCCTTAAAGGTGAAGTGAGCCCAAAGGTTGCCCTTGATAGAAAGGGCCCAATTTGAGTTAGGCCTTAGGCTAATTTTCAAAATAGTTTGGAAAATCAAGATAAGATTTAAATTTAAAAGTTAAATTTAAAATAAAAACATGTTATTATAATTGGTTATAATATAACATAAATTTTCAAAATATTTGAAAATGTAATGAAAATTTCAAAATGTTTAAAATTATTTAAATACTAATTTCAAAATTTAAAATTTATTAATATGATTAATAAAAAAATTAATTAATTACGTTTATTAAATACACGTATTATATATATTGATATATGTTATGTTATTTTAAAGTATTTAAGATAACATAAGTGTACATGTATGTATATAAGATAAAATTTAAAATTAATATAATTCAATTAGAATTTTTTATTAGACAAATTAATTAAAGGTTAATTAATTAAATAAAAATACGCATATATAAGATATATGTGTTATATTATAAAGGTTATATTATACGTTATAAGGTTATAGTAGATATGTCCAATATAAATGTTGTATTGGAATACTAATACAAATTAAAGAGTTGGTTAATTTAAATTAATTAAATAAGATTTAATTAAATCAAATATTATGCATAAGACTATCATATAAGTAATATGAAATATAAAAGTTATATATTAATAAACTTATATGATATGAATGTATAAACTAAAAGTGGAACATTAAAGAAACCCAAATAGACTTAAGGAATAAATACGTATGTAAATATACATATATTGTGATTTCTGATGTGTCTGACACTTAAATCATAAGGGTATTTCACAAGAAATGCAGTAGTCTATAGGTTGACATCACTCAATATAATATATTAAAGATTATGAATCTTCAATATAATGTTGTCCTCTATCATACACACACACACACACACACACACACACACATATATATTAACAAATTACTTGCATAATCCTTAGTTGTTGGGCAAACTCAAGCTAGGGATGTTATGTGTAGTATTATTAATATATTGAATAAGCGAGATAAGGTAACTATATGTATTTGTTGAGCAAACTCAAGGTACATATGCTATACTTAGCCATCCCGATATGGTAGGTACGAGTGAATAATCTCTTACGATTTGTTGAGCAAACTCAAGGTTGAAATAAGATTAGGACAAGGAAACATGGGTTAGAAGTTGTATGTGATACAATCGATAAGGATTATCCATCTCTGTGGGGCTATGATTTGTTGAGCGGACTCAAGGTCAAAATACCAAGACAAACGAGTCCTAACACCCACTAGTGAAGTCGAAAGACTTATATGTTTCATCTTCGGGTTTGGAGAAACATAAAAGACTAATGGAAGCCTTATTAGAAAAATGAAATGGTAACATACATTTCTAATGTTGTAAGAACATATTGCTAAATAATATTATAATTATTTACCATGATAAATTTATGCATTTAATAAGATTGGTAAAATATTTATCAATTAAGATATACAAATGAATTGAAGATTGACAGATACAAGTATAACATATACTTACTAATTAAATGCCTATTGCAAGTTAATATTTTCTATACCTATGCAAGTGCCTGATTATTACAGCTACTTAATACATTCGTAATATGGTCACTTACATATTTATTTGGTTGAGATCATATATTGCATTCTATGAGTTTCGAACTCTAAAAGAAATATAAGACTATGGATATTTGATCTATGTACTATTATATATAAATGTTATATTGTGAACAGTCACAGTCCGTAATGTACGATACTTCAATGAATATAGTTCATTTGAAATAAGCCAATAAATGGTACTATGAGATCGAGTATTCTATCTGATTGACTACCTAAAAGATCATATTGTGTTAATTGTAACATAAGGCCAAAACTATAGTATAAATCTAAGAACTTGATTGTTGAAATGTCGGTTCGATAAATTTACGTAAAGTGCAATATATTTGATGTCCTTGAATGTTAAGGATAATTGAATGCACTTTTGTAAAAGGTTCGTTATGATATTGTAGTAAGAGTGTTCTTTTGAATGGTTTGTCCATTTAGAAAGAAAAATGAATGTATAAGAGTAAATGTAATTTAAGGTACAGTTGGGATGAAGAGAGTGAATGGTCAATTCTGGTTTATAAGGAAACTTCAGAAACGAGAATTGTAGTAGTAATAAAAATGATACTTAACATTGGAATGAGAAATGCGATTTCAATTCCAAAATGTATTTTCATATAGAAAATTGTTTTCTATGAGATTTATTTCTTTGAGTTCAAGATATTTGATCAAAAACTCTCCGCTGTAAATTAGTTATAATATATGAAATAAATAATCTATATTAAGTGAATAATGGACCTTCGAGTTCAATATGCTATTATAGGAATGGCGGAAATAATGGGAGCATCCAATATAACACTTATTGATTGAATCAAACAAAAGTGATGCATTGAAAATACAAAAGCATCTAAAATTATTTATAATTATGTTAGAATTATAGACTAAGACATAGTTTTGAGAAAATAATTTTATTATATGATTTTGAATCATATGATACTAGTTAATTATATCTCAAACAATTAAGGGCTATGCACCCATTCAAGGGGAGCATCATAAGGGTTGATGAACCCTTCGGATTGATACATATTGATGCATGCAATCGTAAGTCTATTAATACCAAAAAGGTTCCACGTACTTCATTATAGTCACTAATGAGGTATCACCGACATGAACATGTGTATTTAATACATGTGTAGTATGTTTGTGATAAACTTACAGAGTGTAAAACGGAAGTAAATAAAATAACATGGAATAGAAATGATTCGATTTGATTGAATGAGTGGGTATATTGGAAAAAGTTCTGAACGTACCTAAAAATGAATAAAGATTCAATCCAAAAAGTCACTCCTCTATGTGATACATAATGATACATTGATAAGGAGTAATCAAACTTTATCGGACAATGTACGACTAATCGTAAGTGAAGTTGGGTTAACTTCTTTCTATAAGGTTATGAATTAAGATTAGAATACAATGTTAATATCATTTCATCTAAATAATAGTTTAAAGAACATAAAAGATAAGGGTTTATAAGAAACCCCAACATATTCTAGGTCAAGGAGTTGACATGATGTGTAAGTCAAAGTCTACACATAATAAGTGTTTATGATGGATCTTGTATGAATCTTCCCAAAAGGAGTTTGGAAAGTCTGTCATTAGATGACATATTTATGTTTTAAAGATAAGTTTTGTAAACTAAAAACTAAATCAATTTTATATAAAAGGAAATTCATAAAGTGTATGTGAATACCTATTGAGTTGCATTGAGAAACAATTGTTGTTTCAAGAAATACCAACTTTATTGTGAAGAAATTTCTTTAAGGAATTACTGGTAGTAAACTAGAATTGGATACGATCCATAGGTAGAACTGATTGGATGAGATGAAATGAAATTAACTAACCTAAATGAACATAATTTATTAGAGTACCTAATAAGTATTTTTGCATATTGAAGTGAAACCACGAGTTTCTTATCAATGTCGAAAATATATAATCCTTGGTTGTTTAATTAAACCATTAAGAGCGTTGACTCTATGGTATGATGCGTAAATCTAAAAGAATTCCAAGCACGCTATCAAAATATGATTTTGATAACATAACCAAAGGGATGTGATCCATCAATCGCGATTATGTCTTTATGAGCAAGACTAATGCGGTTGGAATTAAATAAGCAAGGTTGATAAGAATAATATTGCAAATTTCAATTGTTGAAATTAGCGTGATAGATTCGGTATTCAACATGCTCAAGTGAATTCAGATTTACTCACAAAATTACAACTCAGTATGACTTTATGTTTGGTACATATGTATTGAAACGGAAAATTATAAATAATGATTTAGAGTAAACTATCTACACATAATAACCACAAATGTCTCGAAGTCAGTAGGAGCGATATTGAGTTTGTAAATCTTTGGATATTATTCAAGAAATAATAGAAAGTATCATTATATAAGCAACAAAATTGAATAAAATATTTTGGTAGAAATATTAAATAGTCATGTGTTCATAAGAAAGAACATCAAAAGGTACATTGATATTTCTAAACTATAACAACACGTTGTTGATTTGAACAATGTACTTGTGTTAAAATCAACATTAGTTGTTTTAATACTCAACTTTGGATTGTAAATGATGTCTTTTATAGTGAGTATAAAAGATATTGGAAATGTCCCAAATCGATATGCAAAGACACTTTATTAAGTTGTTTAATACCCATGTGAGATTAGTTCCTTATGCGTTAGTAATATGAATTATCATACATGTTATGTTGTCTACGATAACGTGATTTGTTTGTGAATTTGATACATGAAGCAAATATCAAATCCAAATTGATATCCCTAAATGGTTGTTTGAAGTGTTCTCGTGTATTTATGAAATACTATAGAATTATTTACGGAAACAAAAACTCCTTATGAAGGAGTGTTCAGACTCAAACTTTATAAGTGATATTGAGTATAGTATGTCAATAATAACTTAACGTTAAGAATCTTTAAGTTGAAAATGTTCCAAATGAAAGACTATGGCCGATTCAATGAAAAAGGCTAAGTACATCGCCTTGAATTGTGCTATAATAAAAATAGAGTATATAAAAATATAGATGCACAAATTTATAACTAGTTGATTCCAAATGTTGAGAATCTTATAACATTGTTATATGATAACAATTTCGTGATATAGTTTGTAACAGAACTTATAACTCACTAGAAGTTGAGAGACATACTCCGAATTATTCCACATCATAAAGCATATTATCACTGTCGGAGAGAGTTGATTGGCAAAGTAGATAATTAAAACATAATAGCATACCGTTCATAAAGGGACTGACCAATTGGTTTTGAGAAAACCGATTGGAGAAGTTGGAATAGGATTTCGTAATTGACCCCAATTGCAAGTGGGAGATTGATAGAGTTAGGGGTATGCCCTAGGGGCAATTATGTAACTTGTTACATATATCTAACTCATTGACCAATCTTGTTCGAAATAACGGTAGTTTCTTTCTATTATATACTTAATATAATGTGGTTATATTAATTAATTAATTTAGTTAAAAGTATATTTAATAGAAAATCCATAAATGGTATTTTTTGTGATAGTAGTTACAAAGTGTTGTAACCGTGAGTAGTTTATCATAATGAAACAAATATACTATTTAAAATGTTCCTAGTCAAGATGCATCAAGACTGGATATCGATGTATCCATTGAGACTAGAGTACCTATGCTCTTCAAGTGTTGGGCAGTGTATTACTGATGACTGTTGGGGGTCATCGAGAGGTTACATACTGGTAGTTATTGTATAACTATGGAATGGCTCACTCGATAGTTTTCTGTTGGCTGGTATAACTAAGGTCAAGCATAGAATATCGATGAGACTAATTTACACAGTTCTCTCGACTTGATAATATCGTTGATTTTCAATATGAAAGCTCCGCTTTAATTATAGTTAAATGGTGGCACGATGTCCATTGAACGAATATAGTTGGGTCGAGTGGAAGCATTGAGAGTGAAACACTATTAAAGAGAGGATTCATCTTCTCAGTTATATGATGTTAGTATCACGGTCAATAGAAGTCAAGTCAAAGTTAAAGTCTCTGGCTAGAGCATTTCGATTATATAATTGTTACTATTGAACCAAAGACTTTGTATTCGGACTATAAAGTTAAATGTGGATGATACTGGAACTTTAACCATTACCAAATTCCATAAATCCAAAATGATATAATTTTGACGAAGAGAATTGGTGTAAATAATTGTCACTGGAAGGTACAACTTACGTGTTTGTGAAATTTGAATTTACCGAAAAGACCTATAAACGATAATTTGGCCAAAATGTCATACCACATGCTAAGTGACATGTGAACATTAATATTTGAATTGTTCGATATTAATGCTGACTGAATTCACGCCTCTGAGTCACACAACCGCATTTGTGATTTCTTCGAAAACCACACAATTTAATTAATTTGTAAAATGTTGCACATTGATTAAATTAATTAATATTTATGAAATATTGATTATTATTAATTTATTTGATGTTTTGGATGTTGTTGGCAATTATTTAAATTCATATATGAAAGTTATATTTGCATATGTCAGTATGCGATATCGGTAATTTTGAATAAGTATTAATAAAAAAATAATTACATAAAAAGTTGTTTTTTCTTTTATTTGGAAAAGTTACATATTTAGAATTTGTTTGGATCGGCCATATAATGGTGAGAGGAGGGAATCAATTAAGGGATTGCTTGAGATTTAAAAAGGGGAATCAAAGGAGGAAGTTTTACTAAGAGAATATGAAAGGTTCCTTCAATTCTATTAAAAAAGTCTCCTCATTTTTGAAAGTACACAGAATGTGACTTTCATTTTTGTTCTCTTTTCTTTCTCATCTCTATCATTCATTCATGGTTGAAATTTCATCCAAAAAACATCAAAACAAATTCAAATCAACATCAAACTGAATTAAGAAGGTGGTTCATTCTTCTCTTGCAAAGTTGGATGGTGATTTGTTTAAAATCTGAGGAGAAGCCACAAATCAAGGTTTGATGAAGGGCAAGGTCTATCGGATCTAGAGAGTGATGAATCAGATCTAGGTATTGTTCTATCATTCAAGGTGTTTCTACGTGCTTATTCCTATGGTAATTATATGTGTATATAATTCTATATTTACATTCCTCATAATTTGTTCTTTCCCCTTAATCTCTATCTTTCCCTTCTGTTTATACTTTTGAATTTCAATTGTAACGAACCGTATTTTTGGGTCTTCATATTTGAATTTTTAATTTGTTTAGATATTCAGATTTGAATTTAAATTATGATAAATTATCTGTTTCAAACTAATACTTGATTTCCATTGATGTACTGTTAATTTAATTTTTAGAATTTTGCCATAATTTTTAATTTGGAAAATAAGTATATTCCCATTTGACGTATTTTAGGGCAAACGTTGGCATTTTGAAACTTCATGGAATTTAATAACTTGTCTATTTTATTTTTGTTTTGTGATCATGTAACATTGTTATATGCGATCATATTTTATTTTCCGTCAATCGTGGCTCATAATCAGACGCGATCCGGTGTTGCGGGTGTTGGAACTGGAATGTCCCGCAGTGGAAGTTATGGGTGAATTCAAAAAATTTACCCTATAGGATCTTTTATTGGCCCTATGAAGTCTAATTCATTTAGAACAATTTTAAATTTGTTTTAAATAAAATCCTAAATTTATTTAAATTTAAAAATTTTGTAATGTAAAGTTAATTTGAATGATTTAATTTATATGTATACATATCATATACATATACATGTGTATGTTCATATGTAATATAAAAATCCGTGAAGGGTATGTGACGACTCGTAAATTCGAACAAATTTTTAAAATATTAATTATAATTATTGAATAAAATATGGCTAGAAATAAAGAATTTTCAATTATTACTGTAAAATAATAATAATAAATTTGTTAGAATATGTAACATTCCCCCTTTTTGAGTCAAATTTGAATTGATGATTAACATAAATTTTGGGTTAAAATTTTGAATTAAATTGATTTTTTCCGAGATAAATAAAGACATGTATTGTTTATTTATATATATGTATATAAATGTATTTTTAATCTGAATTTTGGAATTAAAATTCTAAATAGATATTTTGAAGAATAAATTGAATTTAATATTCTATATTCTAAAAGTTTGTTTTCTAAATTTTAACATTTATATATATATATATATATATATATGTATGTATGTATGTATGTATGTATGTATATGTATATGTATATGTATATGTATATGTAGTTTGAAAATTATGTTTAGAATATTATATAGAAAGTAGTACATAAATAAATAAATATTTATTTTAAAATTTGTATTGGAATTGGAAACTATATAATTTAATACTAATAGAAGAATTTGTTTTGTATTTATAATATGATGATTTGAAAATTTAATTTTGAAATTGATATAAATAAATTTACAAAAACTATTTAAAGGGTTAAATTCAAATATATACATATTATATACTTATTTATTAATGTTTAATTGATTTTGAATCATATTCTTTAAAAATATAAATATGTATGTAATAGGAAGTGGATTATTTAAATTTAAAATATGATATAATTTTTTTATTTAAAACATAAATACATATAAAAGACATGTGTAAATATTTTAAAAATATGAACGAACAAATGTAAATTATAATAACATAAGAGTTTAAGATAAAATTTTATAAATTAATTAAAGTTAAGGATTTTTACATAAAATACAAGTCTATGACATTCGGAAGATAGACAAAATATGCTTTAACAAATGTAAGCCTTGTTGACAAATGGCAATTTTTGTTGACAAATGGCAATTTTTGTTTCTTTACAAATTTAATAATTTAAATATAGTGTTAGAAAGAAAGCCATTTCCAGTTTTTATCTTCGTTTCTAAATTTCTTCTTCCACCATTCAAATGAAAAATCAAAAGAAATCAAAATAAAACCAAACCACCCCAGTCTGAAAAACCTGTAAGTTGTAACCAGAGAAAAACAAAACAACCCAAACACATATTCAAGTTTTTCTTTAAGATCAAAATCTGAATGCAACTACAAATTCAAGCTTTATTCAATCTAAAATCTGGGAGCCATAAACCTGGAAAGAAAAAGAAACAAAGATCAAGTTCAAAACAAAGATCAGATTCAACCACAACTTGAGTTCAACCTGGAAATGAAAAATCAAAAGCCTGAGCAGTTAAAACTTTTTCAACATCAAACGAACTTTAGTTTTTAAATTTTCAAGCCTGGAAATCAAACTCAAACCTGATCAAGCAAAATTCCAACATGAAGCCATCATACTGCAACCTGAATTAAAGCATGCAACAAGTTCAAAATAAATTCCAGTTTTGAATTCTGGAAGCAATTCCAGACTTTGTTTCTCTACTTAAACCAGGTGAGCAAACTTTCAACCCTGAATCTGTTTGTATGTTTTTGTTTGTGAGCAAGCTTCTTTGATTTGATCCTTGAATTGATATGGTGTTTTATGTTGAAATGAAGTTTTGAAAATCTAGTTGCATGTATTCAGAATCACATATATATGTGTAGACAGGTTTGTGCATGTCTATTGTACAGGCAGACAGCTCTGTTCTAAGTTTATAAAGATTAAATCTGTTTCAAAAATAAATACTTCTTTCTCCGATCCATTCTAGGCTTCAAGAACTAAACAAATTGTATTCATATAACCAAGATCTTAATTTTGAAAATAGTTTTGAGAAAGATTTGAATATAGATTTCACAGGGAAGATGAAGATGCAGTAAACTTAGATAGCATTTGAAGACCGGTGGTGAAGACCAGGTATTTTCGAAAATGAAAGGATTAACTGTCAAATGTCTCTACATCGCGGCTCCGGTATAGAGATCTCCATATGTGATGGGGAGTCCGATCGGGAATGTGACGACCCGAATTTCGACGCTCGAAAATCGACATCCATACTTCACCCATATTCGAATGCCGCAGATTCAAATGTCGAAATCCAAATTGCCGAAGCTTATAACACATTAAGTACAACAACATAGCAAAAGAAAAACAATACATCATTGATACACAACAATTGATTACAACAATGACACAACAAGAATTTATCTATATTATCAGAGATACAAGATACAGCGGAAAGAATATCTTCAATAGGATTCCCAAGTGAGAAAGCGAGAATCCAACATATTGCGACTCCATTGCCAACGCTCTTCAAACCATAAGCTCGAACCACCATCAATGCTAAACTGAAGCAATTGGTTCACAGTGCAATTTCCAAAATCCAAAGACTCGAAAGAATTCCAAACAGAAAGTTGAAGGCTACCAAATCTATATCTACTATCTGAAAATCTGACTCTAAGCTGCCCGTGTGGAAAATTATGGGCACCCAGAGTTTGCATAGGGAATAATAAACTCCAGGTCAGTCATGGGACTGGTATGAGCAAACAAAAACAGTTTATCTTTAAAACATATTTATATTTAAAAATATAAATATGTATGTAACCCGGAAATGGTTGAAACAGGAATGTTGTGGCAAGGTTTTTAGGGGTCGTGCCCCTAGGGCATGTCCATTTCCTTCTGGATAAAAAGTGATATCATGGTATGGAGCCTAGATATTTAACTGTGTGGTTGTTGCTATTTGTTGGCGAATCCTGAGGTAAAGGTCGACAACGACAGGGGATGGCTTACTTGTTGGTGTTACCTAGTCACAGAGGTAACCCGACATTGTGTTGGTAGAGATCCGGTTTGGTTCTTGGGGGCGTCCATTCAGAGGCGTTCCATTCGGTGTAGGAAGTTCCTTTGCTTGACCATTGTTGGAAATCCAATCGTCCAATACGAGCCTTGTACGGTTTTAGTTGTATAACCTGCCATTTAACATGGTAGCTATAGTAGGCATACTATAATGGTACGCATGCTGGCTAAGATTAATATTATACTTTCGAAATATTTTCTGCACTATGCACTAATAATAATATCAAAAGGATTTCTCGTATCAAGCATGTTTGACTATCATAAGGAGAATTCTCCTCCAATTGTGCGTTTGCATTGTGTGTGTGGCGGGAGGCCTTATGGTAGTTTCATTTTTCAAAAAGCATTGCGGGTTCCAACTTTTAAATTCTTTTGTTTGTTTTAAAGATAAACTGTTTTTGTTTGCTCATACCAGTCCCATGACTGACCTGGAGTTTATTATTCCCTATCTAAACTCTGGGTGCCCAGAATTTCCACACGTGCAGCCTAGAGTTAGATTTCCATATAGTAGATTTAGATTCGGTAGCCTTCAGCTTTCTGTTTGGACTTCTTTCGAGTCTTTGGGTTTTGGCAATTGCATTGTGAACCAAGTTGCTACAGTTCAGAAATGATGGTGGTTCGAGCTTATGGTTTGAAGAGCTTCCGCAATGGAGTCTCAATATGTTGGATTCTTGCTTTCTCACTTGGGAATTCTATTGGAGATATTCTTTCCGCTGTATCTTGTATCTCTGATAATATAGATAAATTATTGTTTTATCATTGTTGTAATCAATTGTTATGTATCAATGATATATGATTTTTCTTCTGCTGTGTTGTTGTACTTAATGTGTTATAAGCTTTGGCAATTTGGATTTCGACATTTGAATCTGCGACATTCAAATACATGTGAAGTATGGATGTCGATTTTCGAGTGTCGAAATTCGGGTCGTCACATTTGGTATCAGAGATGAAGGTTGAACTTTAGCTCAGGAGTATAACACATTAGGTAACTCATTAGAGATAGGGATTGAAATGCCCTAGAATGAGTATATCCCTAAGATATCCATCTGTATGCCTCAGTAAATTCTCTTACTATCCACTGATAGTAAGTATGAGTGCAAGAAGAGGATGAGATAGGGGACGTGGGAGTACCGCTATAAATGGTCAATACCCTGCAACAACAAGGAAACAACTCTTCTCAATCTCCTTTATTGATCATTCAATTTCAAATTTTTTGATGGCTTCATGGCAGCTCGAGGAAGAAGCTTTGGTGTGATGGTGGCCCTGCGAATCGTGTAGATAAGTTCTTAATTTGTGTTCTCTTCACCAGTTTCTTATCAGCTTTTCGTTTTTTAATGAACTTAAATTTCTACTTGAAATAAATTGATTAACAGATATAAAGTTAAATTGGATGGTATTAATAAAATGATTTTGGTCAAAACCAAAGTTTGAAATTTTTGTTGTGATTTCTTGTGAGGATCAAAGTCCGAAGAGGGACAAGTTGGTGTATACTTTGGGATATTCCAACCGAGATTGAGTATCCATTGTTTGTTCTGCTGGGTCTAGATATATTCTAATAGTGGTCAGTTATTCCTTCGAACTAAGCAGCGTCCTTGCGTATTTCATAGATCAGATGACCCGAGTATCTTGTGAAATGTTGAATGAGTTGTTCTCATATTTATTGATGATATTCTGATTTGGTGAGCCAAATGAAGAATAGATATTTAGTTTAATTTGGCAAAACATTCTCCATCTATTCTTTTTTGTCACCCTGTCTAGCAAATTTCGGGGACGAAATTTTCTTAAGGTGGGGAATTTGTAACATTCCCGATTTTTGAGTCAAATTTGAATTGATGATTAATATAAATTTTGGGTTAAAATTTTGTATTAAATTGATTTTTCCAAGATAAATAAAGACATGTGTTGTTTATTTATATATATGTATGTAAATGGATTTTTAATTTGAATTTTGGAATTAAAATTCTAAAATAGATATTTTGAAGAATAAATTGAATTTAATATTCTATATTCTAAAAGTTTGTTTTCTAAATTTTAACATATATATATATATATATATATGCAATTTGAAAATTATATAGAAAGATATGTGTAAATAAATAAATATTTATTTAAAATTTGTATTGGGATTGGAAACTCTATAATTTAATACTAATAGAAGAATTTGTTTTGTATTTATAATATGGTGACTTGAAAATTTTATTTTGAAATTGATATAAATAAATTTACAAAAACTATTTAAAGAGTTAAATTCAAATATATACATATTATATACTTATTTATTAATGTTTATACTTATTTATTAATGTTTAATTGATTTTAAATCATATTCTTTAAACCATCTCCTCCACCCTAGGCCACCTTAGCCGCACCCAAACCCATCCAAAAGCCCTAGGCCGAGCCTTTTGCACCTCTCTTCCTCATCTTTTTATAAAAAACAAAAATAAAAGTTACATATTTCTATTTTGCGTGATCCATCGATTCTAGCTTGCTTGCTTTGGAATTAAGATTCAAATTCATAGCTTTGTCTTGTCAAATTTTCCTAGCCTCGAAAGGTAAGCTATTCACTCACAACTTATAATCTTATGCTAAGTGAATGGATATCAATTGATCTGTTATTGAAATGGTGCAATAGTTTAGAAATTTTGTGTAGTTTGGTTATGATTTTGATATGACATATGTTCACCTTTGTTCACTTATTATTTTGACATGATTAATATTAGGTTGTTTATTTATAAAATAAACGTGATGTTATTGTTTTGATATGCTTCGTGATGTTAATATTAAATTGCTATATTGGAAAACAAATGTTATTGATAAACGTTGACACCTATGTGATGAAAATTGTCATTAATATAGTATGTAAAATTTATTTGTGAAAATGAAAGGAAAAAAAGAAAAGAATGAAATTTATATGTCTATATGTATTATAGGAAATCATCCAAATTGCTATGTTAAAAATGGTTGCATATTGAGTTATGCTATGGTGCAAATTTTATGTCACCTTCCATGTTAAATATGGATATATGCTATATTGTGTAGTTGTATGCAATTATGTGTTAATGTATGTAATTGGTTATGTAAGTATTACGTTATGTTATGTGATTCATTATATAAATTATGTGCGATCTTATGTAAATTGTTGTGTATGATTTTGTGTTATGTTATTTATTTTATGTAAATCATGCTGTAAGTTCCTTTAGTTTTAGGAATTCCCTATGGGTTGAAATGATACATACCCGAATTATCTTTTAGAATAGGGAAAAACTTTTATGGGTTAAAATGGTAAACCCAAGCGATTTTTTTATTGATTCTAAAAATTTGGAATTGCGGGTTGAAATGATAGATACCCGAAAATTTTAAATTATTGCGGATTGAAATGATAAATATCCCTATCACTTGACCCTAGAATAGAAAACTATACACGGACACCATTGGCGTAATGACCCATAGATTTTAATGGTTTTAATAAGGTAATTAACTAAAATTTTGTGAATTTTAAATAATTAAATTTTGAATTTACAATTTGATATTTGGAATACGTCTACTTAAATATAGCAAATGGTAAATTTTCATCTGATAATATGGAAGTTTATTTTGTTGTGTAATTTTATTTAAATTTAGATCAGTTAATATTAGATGATAATATAATGTTTTCCAAACCTGAATATTTTTATATAATAAATTTTTAAATCATCTTCTAAGTGAGACGTCATATTTCGTTTCATCAAATTTGGAATGTTTTTTGCTCCGTCTATCTTATTGTTGGCAAATTAGCAGCATTTTAGTACCGAATATCTACTTTTGATAGGATGATTGTACCACTAATATATGTATACCGTTTTGATTGTCTCATCGTGCTAATCTTTGCGGTATATATGCTAATCTTTGCGTAAATTCACTTCTATGTTTTGGAGTCCGACACATGACGAAGTCTATGTAATGTTTAGCCATGCTGGTTCTGCATTCAAGCATTTTGGTTTCCTTCGTCTCTTCATTTCCCACCATTTAAACAAAGGGTCATCAACTTTAATATTATTTCCTAGAATTTAACTCTGGCTATTTCTATTCCCTATTTTTAATTTATTACGGTGGTTAGTTTATTTAATTTGGTTCATTCGTTCATTTCCTTCGTTCTGTGAAAAATACAACATATATTACATCTTCTCTCCCCTCTTCCCATGCCTTAGCACACTCGCAGCCATGACCCACCTCCAACATAGCCACGGCCTTCACCTAAACCCAGCAAGTGCTGCCTTTACTTTCCCTACCGGCGTCCTCCTATACCTCTCTCTAGCCAGCCCAACCGCCCCTGCTTGTTCCCCATCACCTCACGCAAAGCTTCCATGGCTGAAGTCTTTGGCCGCTGCACCTCCTTCCTTGGCCGAGCCACCCCTTTTTCCTCTTCGCAGCCTTATGACTTCCCACCAACTATCCCCTCTTATTGCCGCCTCAACCTGGCATCCTCCTCGCCCAAGATCCATGCCTCGCTGGTTGATAAATATATTAAGGTATATATATAAAAACATTTATTTTATCATTTGGTATAAATATATATGTGTGTTTATGCAAGTGTATGTATATATTAGTTCTATGAGGAAGGTTCATATTGGTTTTATAATAATAACTGATTTTAAAATAAGTATATATATGCTATAATGAAATATGTTTTGAATCTATGTTTAAAATTTTGAAATGGTGTAGATGCAATTTGTACGTATGTATAAATTTTACCTGCTTATATATATATATATATATATATATATATAAATTTAATTCATATATCTATACTTGGATTTTAAATAATTGTAGTTTATATGAGTTATACGTTGTGATAATTTATATATATAATTGACTTGAATTATATGTATACATATAGTTAATAAAGTATGTTAAGAATTAAATAATTTTCTTAAATAGAAGTTTAAAAATTATTAATGGCGACTGCGACTTGTGTTTCGCGATTTGGGGTTTTTTAATTTTCGATCCATTGCTTCTCTCTCTTCGGCCTATCTCGTGTCCGTTCCTCTTATGTCGTTGAAGAAGCCTTCTTCTCCTACAGCTCTATTGTGTGGTGCTGGTGTTGATCCCTCGGCTGTTGTTCCTCGTGTTTCTCCTCTGTCTGTTGGTTGCGATGCGGTCGTGACTACAGCCAGTGTTAACCCTTTGGCCGACCTGTTGGTGAATTTAGCTTCGTCGCAGCCTCCTGCTAGTATTGAAGCTCCCGTCAGTTCTCTCATTTCAACCCCGCTATCGCCATTGCTATTGAACAGAGGTTCATCTTCTTAGTCTGATACTGTTGTTAGGCCGATTATTTGTGTTGAGCAGTCTTGTCTTTCTCTTGGGTCTGGTAGTGAAGTGGTTGCAGCGCCTTGTGCTTGCATGTTTGATGATTGTGTTCTATGCAAAGCTTCTAATGGTGATTCTTTCGGTTGCATCCTAGGTGTTTATAATAATGCTTCAAACAGAATACCCCTGTCTGCTGATACGAATGCTAATTTGGTGGTTTCTCCTCCGCCTCGACCTGTCCCAAAGTGGTCATCCTTGTTTTCAAAACTTCCTAGTAATGCCGGTTTGCATACGCCGCGTCTTTTCGATATAGTTGAGAATGAGGGTGTGATGATTCCGCCTTCGGAAGTAATCAAGGTCGATGTGGATTTTTGGAAAGACCACTTGGTTGGTTTCTTTCTTGACTCCAATCCTCCCTATCATCTTGTTAAGGCGAGGTGCAACTCCATGTGGAAGCCTAGGGGTAGTCTTAGTGTTTACTTTGACAACGAAATGTTTTATTTTAAGTTTTCGCGTAGTGATGAAAGGCAACGCATTCTAGAGGCCGACCCCATTCTTATTGATGGCAAGCCATTCATTATTACTACTTGGAGTCCTTCTGTGGATCGTGCGAAGGAGAAAGTGATATCTATTCCTGTCTGGGCCCACTTCTCGCATATTCCATCTGTTCTCCAGCCTCTTATCGGGATCGATTGGCTTGCTGGTCTTGTAGGTAAGGTAATATGTTATGATGCAGATACTGTGGCCAGAAAGAAGCTAGTCTATGCCAAAGCTCTAATTGAGATTACACCTGATAAACCTCTGCCTAGCGTTTTGAAGGTCAGATTAGATGTGAGCCACGATGCAGAGGTCAGAGTTTGCTACAGTAGGAAACCAGATATTTGCACGTCTTGTCAGTCCTTTGGCCATCTTGCTGATTCTCGCTCCTTTTCGATTGTTCCCCTTGTTGACCGGTCTCCTCTTCCCCGTCCTCCTCTCCGGAAGTGGGTTCCGAAGGTAGCTCCTGATGTTCCCTTAGTTGATGCTTCGGTAGCTCCCGTTGTTATTGCTCCCTCTGTGGTTCATCATGTTGTTGCTCCGGGTTGTGTTGCTCCCGTTGTCTCTTCGCCAGTTATAGCTCCATCTATTATTTCTCCTTCTTCAGCCCTGGAGGAGATTCCTTCTGCTGCCTCTTCTGATATCATTTCCTGAAATTTTGAAGAACGTGCTTGGATTCATGCTCCTTCTGATATGAGATATTCTCCTGAGAGAGACACCTTTTATGCTTTTATCAGTGATATTGGGGGTGAGAGTCGGTTTCTTATCTACCATATAGTGGGCGATGGTTTGTGCCTCACTAGGGATGGTGCGATTGGCGAGGAGAACAAAAGTAAGTTTTATGATGTCACTTGGGATAGGAAATATATTTACTCCCCTGACTCTGTTGGTTATGGTCCTCATCTGGCTGCTCTTTTCTCGGGATTTTCTCATGTTATTGGTCCTTCTTCGGATGATGGTAGTGATTGTTCTCCCTCTTCTGAGGAAGCTTAGTCATGCTGTGTTTAGTAGTCTAGGCATCTTTGTCTAGCTCCTGTTCTTTCTTTTTCTTTTTTAGGCCTCCTGCCCATTTAGTTGTTTTGTGCATGTGCAGAGCACCTGTTTGATCATTTATATACAGTGGCACGACCCACTTTAAAGCCAGCTAGCTTTGCTAAAACAAATAAAGTATGTTAACATTGACTTTTATGATATATATATTGTTTTAAAATATAATGTGTATGTAAGTTTATATATATATATATTTATATTTATATATTATTTTATATATCTATCTATTTATATAGTATATAAGTATTGGTTTTAACTATAATATATATATCTTTGATTCTTAATACCCGAGTTTTAAAAATAATGATTTTGAAATTTTTATAATATTTGTATTTAATTAAAATATTGAAAATATATATATATATAGTAATAATGTATATATTTTCAGTTTATATCAAAACTGATTCGATTTATTTTCAACGATTCCTGTTATCAGCTTCGTTCGTCGAATTCGTGCCAATCTTGCTTTGCTTTGGACTTCGTGCTTGGATTTGTAACTCATTTCATTGTCGAACCTCTCTAGCCTCAAAAGGTGAGCAATCACTCACGATTAACATTCTGGTATTTATTAAGTTTGATTTCATTTGAAACGACAATTGAAATATGTTGTTGCGAGTTATTTAATTTCTATATACCATTATCTGTAACTGTTCACTTGTGACATCTGAAACCATGATCTAATATTTATAATTTATCTGTTATTGATGATACATGCCTGTTATTGATATGCTATATTATATATGCCTGTTATTGATATGTTATATTATTATCAGAACTATTCACACTCTGCAAGTTCCCTGTTAGTTTAGAATCCCCTATGGGTTGAAATGATACATACCCGAACGATCTTGTAGAATAGGAGAAAATCGTTATGGATTGAAATGATAAACCCAAGCGATTTTCACTAAATTGAATTTGGGATTGCAGGTTGAAAAGATATATACCCACAGATTATTAAATTGCAGATTGAAATAATATCTGTATCACTTGACCATAGGATAGAAAAATATATACAGACACTGTTGGTCTATATACATTTTTGAAATGATTCCCAAGGTTTTAAAAAGGAATTATATATGGTTTTTAATAAATATTGATTTTTAAATATATTTAAATGTTATTTTTGTAAAGTTTTAAATTTTAGATTTTTAAATAATATGTTTGGAAATTTTAAATTTATAAATTAGTTTTGAAAATATAATTTTAAAGATTTTACTTATAATTTTACTATATTTTTATACATAAAATAGATTTAATACAAATAAATTTAATAATAAGACTTAATTTAATTAAGTTTAATTTAATTATTATATATTATGTTCAAGTATTTATTTTAGAAAATAGATTTTTATAATAAATTTTTTAAATTAAGATTGGGTAGAAAAATTTGAAATTGATTTGAAATTGTATTTATTTAAGAACTATACTCAAATAAAATCAATTTAAAACTTATTGGATTTGAGATTTTAAAGATATGATTTATAACTTGATTTTTGATTAAAGAAGATTAAAAGAATATTTTTATATTTAAATAAATCAAAATGGGATATTTAGTTTTATTTAAAATTTTTATTTTAGATTTTATTTCAATGTTATTGGATTAATTTAAGTGAATTTGAAATAAATATGAAATTATCAAATTTGGTTATTGTAAAGGTTGAATATTAAGCTTTGAAATCAATTGAGGTTGAAATGGTTAAATTTGTGATTCAAATTTGTATTTGAAATAAATTGAAAATGGTTTATTGAGATGTTGAACTGAATTGAAATTTGATGAATTGAGATTGAATTAAATTTGAAATTTGGAATTTGAGTTGATTTGAATCGATTTTTGAAATTTGAGGATTTTTTTATCATATAAAGTACTTTAAATATATTTAAACTATTTTAATATTTTACTTTATAAATTATTTTAACATAAACTATTTTAATTTTAACTATTTTAATATACTAATTATTTTATTATATAAACTAGTTTATTATATATACTACTATTAATATCTAAACTATTTAAGAGAAAAGTGTTATGATTTCCAAAGTATTATGTTTTTAAAGTTTTATTATTTCCAAAGTGTTATAATTTCTAAGTTTTATAATTTCGAAAGTGTTATAACTTTGAAAGTGCTATGATTTTGAAAAATGGTTATATTTTAAGGGAATAATGCAATCGTATCGATATGGTTTTGAAATAGATATGATATTTTGGTTTTGAAATACGAATTATTTGAAATGAAATGACTACGGTGTTATAATAACGTTTGGTTGTGAAAGAGACCGGAATCGGTTATTGTCATACTCTATGCCAATACCAAAAACCACTTTAACAACTATGTACACAGTGGATATTCCAGAATGAAGTAGGATGGTTGGCGACAATCCTATATGAGGTATATACATGGACCCGACTCCCGTGAGTTGGCTTAAGATGACTAAACAGGGGCAATTGACGGGCTAAGTGAGGGATCTCCTCCGATCAGACACACTTCTTCGATACCATTCTATTAATTTGTGATCGATTGAGTGCACCCTCGGATTTTGGGAGTATGGATGAGTTGGGCGGTAGCAGCGGCTATGCGTTACCAACCGCCCTGAAGTATTATTAGTATATCTACCCTGGCATTGCCTAGTTGTGCCGTGTCACCTACCTTATCAAGACCACTACGAGTTTGTTTTATATCGTACCTATGGAGTGCCCTCTGGCAGCCTCCAGTTTATGGAGGTATTATAGTATTGTATAGACTACGACATTATAAAAATGTGTTAAGAGGGATATGGGTAGCGCCTTAACGCTATTTTAATAGTTTATCTTATTATAGACATATTATAATTGCGTATATTACTACATAGTAGATAGTTCCACGGATCCTTAGAGGATGGGTATCCCAAACATCCTTTAAGTTACTTGTATTTCAGTTGATATTTCAATTGAGTTGGATTTATTGATATAAGAATGTTAATCCTGACTCGTGTCTTTTGTGTTTTGCTTTATGCTCGGTTCAGACTGAGTGTTACAGCATTTGAGACTCACCTTTGGAGTTGGAGCTTCGCTATTCAGCTTGTAGTTATTTAATTGACTCCTGTGATATATTATGATCTTGTTATTTGACTATTGTATTGAGACTTCTATGTATTCAAGACTTCTGTTGTATCTTGTTTTAACTCTGTTATATATATAGTAGCTTCATGAACTACTATTCATTTGTTTCCGCTGCTTATTGTTATAGTACTCTGTGTCTATGATACTATGATTGATTTATTTACCGTATATGCTGAGTTTTGCCAAGTATAAATTAACAATCTGATATTTTAAACAATTCAAGTCCGACATATGTGGAAGCGAATGGCATGAAATACCGGGATATTACAGTTGGTCTGTATTTAAAGTGGTTCTAAATTAATTATATGGTTTTAAATTAAATTAGATTATATGGTTTTAAATTAATTGTTTTATTTTGTATTTCAAATCTATTTTTCTTTCTTGTTGTTTCTATTTTCCTCCCTCGTTCCTCTTCAGGGACGAAAAGTTTTGAGTGGGAGAGAGTGTAACGACCCGTAAATTTTAATAACGTAATTAACTGAAATTTAGTAAATTTTAAATAATTAAATTTTTAATTTTTAATTTGATATTTGGAATACGTCTACTTAAATATAACAAATGGTAAATTCTCATCTGATAACATGGAAGTTTATTTTGCTGTGTAATTTTATTTAAATTTAAATCAGTTAATATTAGATGATAATAAAATGTTTCCCAAAGGTAAATATTTTTATATAATAAATTTTTAAATCATCTTCTGAGTGAGTTGTCATATTTCGTTTCGTCAAATTTGGACTGCTATTGCTCCATCTATCTTATTGACAGCAAATTAGCAGCATTTTGGTACCGAATATCGACTTTTGATAGGATGATCGTAGCACTGATATTTGTATATCGTTTTGATCATCTCGTCATGCCGATCTCTATGGTATATTCACTTCTGTGTTTCGAAGCCCGGTACGTGGCAAAATCTATGTAATGTTTAGCCGTACTGGTTCTGCATTCAAGCCTTTTGGTTTCCTTCATCTCTTTATTTCCCACCGTTTGAACAAATGGTCATCAACTTTAATATTATTTCCTAGAATTTAACTCTAGCTATTGCTATTCCTATTTTTAATTTATTACGGTGGTTAGTTCATTTACTTTGGTTCGTTCGTTCATAGTTCTATGGAAAAAAACACATATTTCATCTTCTCTCCCTTCTTCCCATGTCTTCGCACACTCACACCCAAGACCCACCCCCAACATATCCATGGCCTTCACCCAAACCCAGCAAGTGCCGCCTTAACTTTCTGATCCGGCCATCTTCCATCCCTCTCTCCAGCCAGCCCAACCGCCCTTGCTTGTTTCCCCATCACCTCACGCAAAGCTTCCATGTCCAAAGTCTTTGGTCGCTGCACCTTCTGCCTTGGCTGAGCAAGCACCTGGCCGAGCTACCCCTTTTTCCTCTCCACGGCCTTATGCCTTCCCATCAACTCTCCCCTCCTATTGTCGCCTCAACCTGACATCCTCCTCGCCCAAGATCCATGCCTCGCTGGTTGATAAATATATTAAGGCATATATATATATATAAACATTTATTTTATCGGTTGGTGTATATATGTGTTTATGTAAATATAAGTTCTGTAAGGAAGGTTCATATTGATTTTATAATAATAACCGATTTTAAAATAAGTATGTATATATGTTAGTTGATATAGATTGTTTGCTATAATAAAATATGTTTTGAATCTATATTTAAAATTTCGAAATGGTGTAGACACAGTTTGTATGTGCATATAAATTTTACCTGCTTACATATATATAAAGATAATTTATATATTTATACATGGATTTTAAATAATTGTAGTTTATATGAGTTATACATTGTGACAATTTATATATATAATTGACTTTAATTATATATATACATATAGTTAATAAAGTATGTTGACATTGACTTTTATGATATATATATATATATATATATATATTATTTTAAAATATAATGTGTACGTAAGTTTATATATATATATTTATATATTAATCTATATATCTATATGTTTATATAAGTATTGGTTTTAAGTATAATATATATATACATATATATATCTTTGATTCTTAATACTTGAGTTTTAAAAATAATGATTTTGAAATTTTTATATATTATTTTGATATTTGTCTTAAATTAAAATATTGAATATATATATAATATAACAATAATGTATACATTTTTAGTTTATATCAAAATTGGTTTGATTTGTTTTCATCGATTCCTGTTATCAGCTTTGTTCGTTGAATTCGTGTCAATCTTGCTTTGCTTTGGAATTCGTGCTTGGATTTGTAACTCATTTCTTTGTCGAATTTCTCTAGCCTCGAAAAGCGAGCAATCACTCACGAATAATATTCTAATATTTATTAAATTTGATTTCATTTGAAATGACAATTGAAATATGTTGTTGCTAGTTATTTAATTTCTATATATATACATATGTATGCCATTATCTGTAACAGTTCACCTGTAACATCTGATATCATGATCTATTATTTATATTTTATCTATTATTGATGATATATGCCTGTTATTAATATGTTATATTATATATGCCTGTTATTGATATGTTATATTATTATCATAACTATTCTCACTCTACAAGTTTCCTATTAGTTTAGAATTCCCTATGGGTTGAAATGATACATACCCGAACGATCTTGTAGAATAGGAGAAAATCGTTATGGGTTGAAATGATAAACCAAAGCGATTTTCACTAAATTGAATTTGGGATTGCGGGTTGAAAAGATGTATATCTGTAGATAATTAAATTGCGGATTGAAATGATAAATATCCGTATCACTTAACCATAGGATAGAAAATTATATACAGACACTGTTGGTCTATATATATATTTGAAATGATTTCCAAGGTTTTAAAAAGGAAATATATATGGTTTTTAATAAATATTGATTTTTAAATATATTTAAATGTTATTTTGTAAAGGTTTAAATTTTTTATTTTTAAAATTATATGTTTGGAAATTTTAAATTTATAAGTAAGTTTTGAAAATATAACTTGTAAGATTTTACCTATAATTTTACTATTTTTTATATATAAAATAGATTTAATATAAATTAATTTAATAATGAAATTTAATTTAATTAAGTTTAATATAATTAGTATATATTTTGTTCAAGTATTTATTTAAAATTTTATTTTAGAAAATAGATTTTTATAATAAATTTTTATAAATTAAGGTTAGACAAATTTGAAATTGATTTGAAATTGTATCTATTTAAGAATTATACTCAATTAAAATCAATTTAAAACTTATTCGATTTGAGATTTTAAAGATATGATTTATAACTTATTTTTGATTAAAGAGGACTAAAAGAATATTTTTATCTTTAAATAAATCGAAATGGGATATTTAGTTTTATTTAAAATTTTAATTTTAGATTTTATTTAAATATTATTGGATTAATTTAAGTGAATTTGAAATAAATGAAATTATCAAATTTGGTTATTGTAAAGGTTGAATTTTAAACTTTAAAATCTATTGAAGTTGAAATGGTTAAATTTGTAATTCAAATTTGTATTTGAAATTGAAATAAATTGAAAATGGTTTATTGAGATGTTGAACTAAATTGAAATTTGATGAATTGAGATTGAATTAAATATGAATTTTGGAATTTGAGTTGATTTGAATCGATTTGTGAAATTTAAGGAAAATATTTTTATCATATAAGGTATTTTAAATATATTTAAAACTATTTTAATATTTTACTTTATAAATTATTTTAATATAAACTATTTTAATTTTAACTATTTTAATATACTAATTATTTTAATTTATAAACTATTTTATGTATAACTATTTTAATATACTAATTAGTTTATTATATAAACTATTTTATTATATATACTATTATTAATATCTAAACTATTTAAGAGAAAAGTGTTATGATTTCCAAAGTATTATGTTTTCAAAGTTTTATGATTTCCAAAGTGTTATAATTTCTAAGTTTTATAATTTCGAAAGTGTTATAACTTTGAAAGTGATATTATTTTGTAAAATGGATATATTTTAAGTGAATAATGATATCGTATCGATATGGTTTCGAAATAGATATGGTATATTGGTTTTGAAATATGAATTATTTGGAATGAAATGACTATGGTGTTATAATAACATTTGGTTGTTAAGGAGACCGGGATCGGTTCTTGTCATACTCTCTACCAATACCAAAACCACTTTAACAACTGTGTGCACGGTGGAGATTTTAGAATGAAGTAAGATAGTTGGAGATTATCCTATATGAGGTATATACGTGGACCTGACTCCCGTGAGTTAGCTTAAGGTGGCAGGAGCAATTGACGGGCTAAGCGAGGTAGCACCTTTGATCAGACACACTTCTTCGATACCATTCTATTATTTTGTGATTGATTAGGTGCACCCTCGAATTTTTGGGAGTGTGGACGAGTTGGGCAGTAGCGGCGGCTATGCGTTACTAATAGCCCAGAAGTGTAATTGGTATATCTACCCTGGCATTTCCTAGTTGTGCCGTGTCACTTACCTTATCGAGACCGCTACGAGTTTGTTTTATGTCGTACCTATGGAGTGCCCTCTGGTAGTCCCCAGTTTACGAACGTATTACGGTACTGTATAGACCACGACATTATAAAATTGTGTTAGGGGGGATATGGGTAACGCCTTAACGCTATTTTAATAGTTTATCTTACTATAGACATATTATAATAACATATATTACTCATAGTAGATTGTTCCACGGATCCTTAGAGGATGGGTATCCCAAACATCCTTTAAATTACTTGTATTTCAGTTAATATTTCATTTGAGTTGGATTTATTGATATAAGAATGTTAATCTTGACTCGAGTGTTTTGGTTTTGCTTTATGCTCGGGTCAAACTAAGTGTCACGGCATTTGAGACTCACGTTTGGAGTTGGAGTTTTGCTTAGAGATCCATCTATCTATTCAGCATGCAGTTATTCAGTTGACTCCTGTGATATATTCTGATCTTGTTATTTGACTATTGTATTGATACTTCTATGTATTCGAGAATTCTATTGTATCTTGTTTTAATTCTATTATATATATAGTAGCTTCATGAACTACTATTCATTTATTTCCGCTGCTTTTTGCTATATTACATTGTGTCTGTGATTCTGTGATTGATTTATTTCCTGTATATGCTTAGTTTTGCCAAATATAAATTTACAATCTGATATTTTGAGCAATTCAATTCTGACATATATGGATGCGAATAGCACGAAATACCGGGATGTTACAGTTGGTCTGTATTTAAAGTGGTTCTGAAACTTTGTAAAGATGTGTTTGAAAAAAAGTAAAAGAAATGATTTTTAAAATTTAACATAAGGATTCCTTTTAACATATTTGTAAATTTAGATTTTAAAATTATATGTTTTAAGAATTCTAAGTTTATAAATTGAGTTTTAAAAATGTAAGCTTTAAAGTTTTACTTATAACTTTATTTTTAAATATACAATATATGATCTAATTCGGTAAAATTTAATAAAAATAAAAATATATTATGTTTTAAAATATCTAAATTAGCGTAATAAAACAAACTTTTGTAATAACTTTAATAAATAAGATTTGGAAGGTAAGTTAGAATTAATTTGTAATTGAGATGATTTTAAGAATGGAATGCAAATGAGAATCAATTGAAACTTATTGTTTTAGAAGATATGGTTATTATAACTTAACAACAGGGTTGATTAAAGGTGATTAATGAATTTCTTCAAATTTAAATAAAATTAAAATGGAATATATAATATTGATTTAAAATATGTAATTTGAGATTTTATTTAAATGTTATTAAAAGTGATTAAGTGAATATTTTCAAAATTTAAATAAGATTAAAGTTGAATTGTGAAATATAAATGAAATTTATCAAATTGAGTTATTGTAAATTGTTTGAGTGTTTAAATGTTGAAACCTATTGAATTGGAAGTGGTTTAAATTTGTAGTTGAAATCTGGATTTGAAATCGATATAAATTAAAATGGTATTAATGATATAATTTTAAATGCTTTTAATGAAATTTATCAAATTGGAAGAAACAATTATAATTTGAAACTATTTTCGATATAAACTCTTTTTATTATATAAACTATTTTTAATATATAAACTATTTTAATCTATAACCTATTTTTAAATATAAACTATTTTAATGTATATCTATTCCAATATATAAACTACTTTCATTATTCATCCGTTTAAGTTGGAACTGTTATGATTTAAAGTGAATATGGTTTAAAGTGATAAGATTTGAAATGAATATGATATTTTGACATGAAATATGAACGGTTTGAAATGAAATGACCACGGTGTGAAATAAGCGTTTGGTTGTTAAAGAGACCGAGATTGGATATTGTCATACTCTGCCAATACCGAAAACCATAGAGATTCCAGAACGAAGTAGGATGGTTTAGCGAACGTCTGTATAACGACCTATAAATTTTAACGGTTTTAATAACGTAATTAACTGAATTCTTATGAAATTTTAAATAATAAAATTTGGAAATGAAAATTTGATATTTGTAATACGTCTATATAAATATAGCAAATGGAAAATTTTCATCAGATAATATGGAAAGAAATTCTGTTGTGTAATTTTATTTAAATTTAAATCAGTTAATACTAGATGATAACTAAATATTTCTCAAACCTAAATATTTTTTCTATAATAAAAATGTAAACTATTTTCTGAGTAAGACGTCATAATTCATTTTGTCAAATTTGGACTTCTCTAGCTCCATTTATCTTATTTTCGGCATTTTAACCACATTGTTGCAGCGAATATCGAATTTTGATAGGGTTGTCGTACCGATGATATCTATGTACCATTCTATTTGTCTCGTCGTGCTGATCTCCGCAATATACTCATTTATGCATTTCGATGTCCAGTACACGGCGAAATCGACGGAAATGGTAACCGTATTAGTACCCGTTTTGAGCCTTTTGGTTTCCTTGTGCCTTTTTGTTGTTTGTCGTGTAATGAATAACCGTTGCCTTTAATATTTTCAGATCTTGACTTTCAACATTCCCTATTTTCCCTATAATTCGTGTTATTTCAATTCTCGATTCACTTATCTTCCTCCTTTGATTTGTTCTATCTTCTTCACAAAAAAATATTAATAAAATATATTTACAGAAGCATTTGTACATTTGGTTTTTGGAAACAAGCTTTCGTCCTTTTTCTTTGGCTTGAAGCTGCTTCTACAATCACCTTCTTCAACAAATCCCAAGCCAACCACCCTTTCATCACCTTCCCCACCACGTCCACCCACATGACAGCCGTTTCTTCTCTTAAAAAAATAAGGGAGAGAGAATAAAGCTTGTATACGTATTGCATGCATTTTGGCCGAAGCCTGCTCATCCATTTTGTTCATCCCTCCACTTCACATGTAGTCGACCCCGTCACTTATCTCAGGCATTAGCATCCCTACCTCCATGCCGAGAACCACCCTAAGCCTTCATCTCCAACTGTCGATCCTCCCCCTTCCTCATTGTCGTGAGTCATCCCATCCTCGCCTCATGCGTGAAACCCATATCTGTCGAGCCAACCCCTCATTCGGCCTCTTCAAGACCCACCACTCTCCTCCTTGATTGTCGAGCGCCATCAACACCTGCCGTGTTTTCCTCTCTGTCCTTCTTGTTCCTCTGTTATATTATACTATACTATATTATAAAGGTATTATATGTATATATATGTATGAATTTATATATATTGTATGAACTTTGTTGTTTACATATATAAGCTTACATAAGATATCTATAAATTTGTCTACTTGCATATATTAAGCTGCTTATATTATAAGTTATTTATACTTTCTGTAGTAGATAAGATTTTGAAAAAAAAAATATATAGTAAATATATGCAGAAGTTTTATAACTTGCGTGCTTTATTTTTTGTTACCTGCTCTTTTTCTCCTTTGAGATTTTACTTATGGAGAACATACAAGGCTTACATATGTAAGCATGCGCAACTATATATGATCATTTTTGTAATAGCTTTGGTGTATATATATTATTTATATAAATATTGATTTTTAAATTATTATGTATGAATATATGTGTGAGTTATATGTGTATATATATGTAATAGGTTAATGATAGTATGTCGAACTGCATATAGATATAAGTTTGTATGTATATTTATATAAATATATTGATTTTATCTTTGATTTTTTGTAAAAATATAATATATATAGATATTGATTATATATATATATACATAGAATATAAATATGTTGACATATATATAAGTACTTGTTGTTGTGAATCCAAGTCTGCGTATAGTTTGAGTAGTCTACGTATATTTGGTACATATATATATTTACACTTTTCGATGGTTACAGAAGTATATGTTGGACTTTATATTGATTTTTGTAAATATTGGTTTTAAAGTATGTAACCTATTATATATATGTAAGTTTCTATGCTAGTTTTATATACATATCCCACTTTGCTAATATATATAATTTAAGCCGGCATCTATTATTAAATGTAAGACCATATAAGAATTATAAATGGGTATATAAACTGATTTTTGATACAAGCTTTATATGTATTCTGAGATGTGTATATATAATGTTATATAATGGTTTATATATATAATGTTATACGTTAATTTATATGTAAGTATATGTGAACTTAGTTTTTCAAATATATATAGTTATTTTTATGTGTTGGTATAAAATATTGATTTGAAAATAAATAAATATATTTTTATTGCAAATATATGTTTAAATTGATTTTTAGAAAATTTATATATATGTAATATATCTTGTTTCATCGATCTCATGCCCATCTTGACTTATCTTTTCAATATCGAACTTGTCGCAGTGATTCCTAGCTTATCATTGTCCCGCTAGTTCGTGTCCATATCGATGTGCATGTCCATGTCATCTTCTTATTTCTCCAGCCTCGAAAGGTGAGCAATCATTCACGATTAACATTCTTATATTTAGTAAATTTGATTTCATTTGAAACGACAATTGAAATGTGCTGCTGAATTGAGCTGTTAATTATTTAATTGCTATGTATGACATGCCATTATCTGTAATTATTCACCTATGACATCTGACGCCATGATCTATTATTTGTATTATACTTATTTATCACTGATGATATATGCCTTTTGTTGATATTATTATTATATCATATTTGTTCCCACTCTGCAAGTTCCATGTTAATTTGGAATTCCCTATGGGTTGAAATGATACATACCCGAACAATTTTGTAGAATAGGAGAAAATCATTATGGGTTGAAATGATAAACCCAAGCGATTTTCATTAATTTTGAATTTTGGGATTGCAGATTGAAATGATATATACCCGTAAATATTTAAATTGCGGACTGAAATGATAAATATCTGTATCTCTTGACCATAGGATAGAAAATTATATACGGACATCGTTGGTTTATTTTGAAAAATTATTTTTCTAGTTTTGGAAGAAATATATATATATATATATATATATATATATATATATTATAAAATATTAACTTTTCTAAGTATAATAAAAAAATATTTTACTTTGTAAAAATATATTTTTAAATTATATTTTTGAAAATTTTAAATTTACAAGTTAGTTTTAAAAACTTTTAAATTTTACTTATAATTTTATTATTTTTAAAAAACATAAAAATAATATTTTACTAATAAAATTTAATTGGTTTGTAATATGTTTCAAAATATTATTTAAAATTTATATTAATATTTTAAATTGATCTTTAATGACCTTAATAATAAAGGTTGAGAAGATAAATTAATGTTGACTTGGAATTTAAATTTTGTTAATAATTGAATTTAAATAAGTATTGATTTAAACTCATTGATTTTTGAGGTTTTGAAAGATATGATTTATAACTTGATATGATAAAAGGCGATTTAATGAATATTCTTTAAATTTTAAATAAAAGTGAGACTGAATATTTAATATCTAAACTGTTAAGTGGAAACTATTATGATTTTTAAAGTGTTATGGTTTCAAAAGTGTTATGGTTTCAAAAGTGTGATGATCTCAAAAGAGTTATGGTTTCAAAAGTGCTATGATTTCAAAAGTGTTATAAGTTTGAAAGTGTTACGGTTTTGGAAATGAATATTATTTAAGTGAATAGTGGTACTGAATTGATATGGTTTTGAAATTAATATGATATTTTGATAAGAATATAGACTATTTGAAATGGAATTATCACTGTGTGAAATAAGCATTTGGTTGTTAAAGAGACGGGGAACGAATATTGTCATACTCTCTGCCAATACCGAAAACCACTTTAACAACTATGTATGTGGTGGAGATTCCAGAATGAAGTAGTATGATTTGGTGGCGATTCTATATGGTATTTACGTAGCCCTGACTCCCATGAGTCAGCTTGATGTGGCTAAAACAGGAGCTATACCGGGCCAAGTGGGGTCATTCCCCCTATCGGACACATTTCATCGATACCATTCTATTGCATTATGATTTGATTGGGTGCACCTTTGATTCGGGAGTGTGTCACAAGGTGGGCGGTAGTGGCTGTTATGCGTTACAACCAGTCTGAGAGTGCAAATGGTATATCTATCGTGGCATTGCCTCAAGTGCCTTGTCACATGCCCTATCGCGCCTTCTACGAGTTTGTTTTGTACTGTACCTATGTGATGTCCTCTGGGTAAACCTCCAATTTACGGAGGAGTGTACGACATTGTATAGACTACGGGAATATATAAAATGTGTTAAAGAGGATATGGGTAACGCCTTAACGCTATTTTAATACTTTTACTTTACTGTAGACATATTATAATAGCGTATATTACTACATAATAGATAGTTCCTCGGATCCTTAGAGGATGGAAATCCCAAACATCCTTTAAGTTACTTGTATTTCAGTTGACATTTCACTTGTGTTGAATTTATTAATATAAGAATGTTAATCCTGACTCGAGTGTTTTTTGTTTTGCTTTACGCTCGGGTCAGACTGAGGGTCACAACATTTGAGACTCGCCCTTGGAGTTGGAGCTTCGCTTAGAGATCCATCTATAACTATTCAGCCTTTAGCTACTCAATTGTTTTGTTCAAACTGGTCATCTGTTTGTATTCGAGACTACATTGTATTTGAGATATTCTGTTGTATTTTATTTCATACTCTGTGGTTTATATAGTAGCTTCATGGACTACTATTTATCTATTCCGCTGCTTATTGTTGTAACACTCTGTTTTTGTGATTCTGTGGTTGATTTATTAATTGTATATGCTATGTTTTTCCAAATATAAATTAACAATCTGATATTTTGAGCAATTCGGGTCGGACGTGTGCGGATGCGAATGGTTCGAAATATCGAGCCATTACAGTCTGTATGAGTTATGAACATAGCACTGACTCCCACGAATTAACTTAATGTGTCTAACATGGGCTATACCTGGGTCAAGTGAGGCCGCACCTCCGATCGAGCATGCTTCTTCGATATCATTCTATTGCTTTTTAATATGATTAGGTTCACCTTTGATTTTGGGAATGTGTCTCGAGGTGGGAGGTAGTACCTGTTTTGCGTTACCACCAGCCCGATTCTGTAAAACAGTATAATCCTACCTAAGGCATTACCTCGCGTGCCTTGTCACATGCCTTATCGCGCCTTCTACGAGTTTTTTTGTACCGTGCCTATGGAGTGCCCTCTAGTAGCCCTCTAGTTTATGAAGGAATATACTGTATAGACTGTTGGAATATATATAAAAATGTGTTAAAGGGGATATGGATAACGCCTTAACGCTAGTTTAATATTTTACTTTACTGTTGACATTATTTACATAGCGTATTGTGTTATGTATGTAGATATTTCCACGGATCCTTAAAGGATGGAAATCCCAAACATCCTTTAAGTTATTGTATTTCATTTGGACATTTCACTTGAGTTGATTTACTTGTATAAGATTGTTAATCTTGACTCGAGTATTTTGTGTTTTGCTTTATGCTCGGGTCAGCCTGAGTATTACAGCATCCGAAACTCACCTTTTGGAGCTTGGAGCTTGACTTGGAGATCTATCCTTATCTATTTGGCTTTCTAGTTATTTTTTTCAGACTTGTCATTTGCTTATGTATTAGAGACTTTCCTTTAGACTCTGATGTTTATGTAGTAGCATCATGAACTACAATTTATCTGTTTCGCTGTGTATTGTTGTATTACTCCATGTCTGTGATACTATGATTTATTTAATTACTGTATACGATAAGTTTTGCCAAATATAAATTAACAATCTGTTGTTTTGAACAATTCAAGTCCGACATGTATGGATGATTGTCGATTTGAATGGTTCGAAACAGCGGGTCGTTACAGGGTATAACATTGCCGTATATAGATGTTGGGATTTACATCATAATAGACACATTAGCTCATTTCATATGTATTGTATGTTGTCTAAATATGTGCATAAATCTATAATGCAGAGTATATTTATATAAATACGTACACATATATTTAAAATGTATATATAATTAAAAATCTCAAAATTAAATATGCATATAATTTAAAGCATTTTTGTAAATATATATACATAATTCATATAAAATTATACATACATAAATATATAAAAATAATAATAATAATTAAAATTATATATATATAAGGTTAAATAAAATGTATATATATGAATATTAATTATATTCAAATACTTAAAATATAATTATATATATTTTAGAATTATTTCCAGATCGAAATTAACATAACAAACATAAAATAATAATTTTATAATTTTATCGTTATCATATGTATATATATATAATAAATAGTTTTGATCATAATAATTAAAAATATTATTAATACTTATTAAAAAATCAAAATTTAAAATTTATGAAAAATTAGGATCATAAAATACAGGTTCAAGAAAATTACCTGATTTTTTGAAATAAAATATTATTTTTAATAAATGAAAGAAATTTTCAACCGAAGTAATTTAATTATTAAAATATTAAATATTAACAAAAAATTCTAAATTTTTTTCATGGGTTACTGCATAGATGCAGTAATTAAAAAAATATATAATCGAATTTGTAATGCAATAATTATTATAGATATAATAAACAATTCAAATAATCAATAAAAGATAATTTCAAATTATTTATATATGTAAAAAAAATTATTTTCGAATTTTATAATTCGTGTCATGTATCAATAGGTACAAGGAAAATTTCTAAGCTATTTATACATTATAAATGTACGTATGTAATTATATGTTTAAAATACACATTAGTCTATATTTAAATTACAATATAAATATACATAAAATAATTAATAATGACAAAATTTAATTTTTATAGAAAATTAGATTTTTTTTATGTAAATTATAACACATAATAATATAACCATGCACATAACCAAACTTATTTGTGATAACTACATATACCTACGAAAATCTCACATAACTAGATATACAACATTAATATATATACAGATTTGGGATTAATCAATATAAAATCATAAAATATGATATGATTACTATAATATGTAAATAAAATACCAATTGATGATGCCTTTGAGTCCACTTGAATCAATGAATTCCCTTCTCTTGTTATGCTCGATCCGTCAGATTGCATGTCTCGAATCGACGACCTTTTCTATCAAATAGTGATTTTACTAAACTTGAATTAATTTGAGATTCTTAGAACTGATATGGGGATTAATTTACCTGCAAAATTGATAATTGTGGCAACCAATTTTTTTTCGATTAAGGGTTTAGAGATCCATATATATAGCCTTGTACAAGAGAGAAATTTGGACAATCTCATTACCAATTCTCTCTTAATCTTAACCATCCATCTCTAGGTCTAATCGTAAGTTTTATCCACCTCCAATAACTTTTCAAAATCAAAATTTTCAGCCCCAATGATGGGCTTTAAATGCATTTAAGCCCAAGCCAAAATGTTATGCAATTAAATCTAATTTAATCGCTTATCGATATCACATATCGATTAGTACATTTATAACTATTATAAATATATAATAATTTTTATTTCTCAAACCATATTCAAATTTTATAATTAATATTTTATTAATATTAATTAATTAATTTATTTATAAAAATTATAAACTAAGTAAATCATTCGGTCTTAAGGGAATTCATCGTTCAGTTGTGTAATTCTTGAATGTAAATTTGGTCAGCAATTAACACTGAACTATTAGAATGTTAACGTTCACACGTCACTTAGCAACTGGTGTGACATTATGGCCAAATTTTGTCGCTTACTCATTTTTGGTACAATCTAATTTTAGTTTAAGCGTTATCTGGTTGTGAAATTTGTTTATACCAATTCTCTTCATTAAAACTATATCTCTTTGGACTTATGGAATTTGGTAATGATCAAAATTCCAACCTTAACCACATTCAACTTTATAGTCCTAATAAAAAGTCCTTGGTTCAATAATAATAATTATTAACCGAAATATTCTGGCCAGAGACTTTGACTTTGAGTTGACTTGAGTTGACTGTGACACTAATCGCATATAACTTAGGAGACGAATCCTCTCTTGAATAGTGCTTCACTTCCAATACTCCCACTCGACCCAACTATAGTCACTTGATGAACGCCATGCCATGATTTTGCTATAATCAAAGCGATGCTTTCATATTGAAGATCCACGGTATTCTTTAGTCGAGAGAATTGTGTAAATCGGTCACATCGATATTTTCTGTTTGAACTTAGTTATATTAACCAACTGAAAACTATCGAGTGAGTCGTTCCATAGTTATCCAATAACTATTAGCATATAACCCCTAGGTGCCCCCACGGTCATGAGTAATACACTGCCCGACATTTAGAGAGCGTTACATACTCCAGTCTTAACAGATACATTGATATCCAATCTCGATGCATCTTGACTAGGAATATTTAAAATGGTATACTTGTTTCGTTGTGATAAATTACTCATGGTTACAACAGTTTGTAACTAGTATCATAAAATATACAATTTATGGATTTTTTTATATCAAATATACTTTTAATTAAGTTTATTAATTAATACAATCACATTATATCAAGTATATAATAGGAAGAAAATACCTTTTATTTCGAATAAGATTGGTCGACGAGTTAGATATATGTAACAAATTACATAATTGCTCCTACGGTATACCCGTAACTCTATCAATCTCCCACTTGCACTTGGGGTCAATTATGAAATCTAAGTCCAACTTCTCCATTTAGTTTTCTCAAAACCAATTAGGTCAGTCCCTTAGTGAATGAGTATGCTATTATGTTTTAATTATCTACTTTGTCGGTTAACTCTCTCTGACACTGATAACTGTCTTTATCATGTGGAACGATTCGAACTATGTCTTTTGACTTCAAGTGAGCTTTAAGTACTATCATAAGAAATTTCATGACATTGTTATCTTATAACAGTATTATGAGATTCTCAACATTTGGAATCACCTTTCGCTCAACTATAAATTTGTGCATTTATATTTATATACATTAGTTTATTGTAGCGCTATTCAAGTTAATGTTCTCAACATTTCGTTGAATCAACCACAATCACTTTTATTTTGAAACGTTTTCAAATTAAAGATTTTAACTTGAATTTTGTCATTGACATGTTATACTCGATATCACTTATAAAAGTTTGTGTCCAAACGTCCCATCATAACGAGTTCGTTGTTTCTATAAAAAATTCTCTAGTATTTCATAAATACGCGAGAACACCTCAAACAACCATTTAGTGCTATCAATTTGGATTTTATATTTTCTCCGTATATCAAATACATAAAGAATACACAATATCATACACAACATTATCTGTATGATAATTCCTATTACTAATACATAAGGAATCCAACTTACATGTTATCTTTTTAATAGGGTGCTCTTGTATATCATTTTGGGAATATCCCTATTTCTTTTATACTCACCATAAAAGACATTATTTACAATCCAAAATTGAGTATTAAAACAACTAAAGTTGATTTTAATACAAGCATATCGTTAAGATCAACAACGTGTTATTTACTTATAGTTTAGAAATATCAATGTACCTTTTAACGTTCTTTCTTATGAACACACGCTTCCTCTGCACTTTGATAGAAAATCAAACTATTTGATATTTCTATCAAAATACTCATTCAATCTTGATGCTTCTAAAATGATACATTTGTATCATTTGTTGGATCATATCCAAAGACTCACAAACCCAATATCGCTCCCACTGATTTTGAGGCATTTTTGGTTAATATGTGTAAACGGCTTACTCTAAATCATTATTTAGAATTTTCTGTTTCAATACATAAGTACCAAACACAAATTCTTATCGAGCGATAATTTTGTGAGTAAATCTGAATTAGCTTGAGCATGTTGACTACCAAATCTGTTATGCTAATTTCAATAATTGAAATTTGCAATATTATTCTTATCAGCATTGCTCATTTAATTCCAACACATAAGTCTTTCCAATAAAAACACAATCTCGGCCGATGAATCGCATCTCTTTTGTTACGACGACCAAAACCATATTTTGATAGTGTACTTGGAATTCTTTCAGATTTACGCATCATACAATATAGAGTCAACAATCTTAATGGTTTAACTGAAAACCGAGGGTAATGTATATTTTCAACATTAATAAGAAACTCATAGTTTTTCTTCGATGTACAATAATACTTATTAGATATTCTAATGCTATGTGTTCATTTAGGTTAGTTTATTTTACTTCATCTAATATAATAAGTTTTATCTTTGGATCGGATCCAATTCCATTTAACTGCCAAAAATTTCTCAAAGAAATTCCTACACAATGAATTTGATATATCTTGAAACAACAATTATTTCTTAGTGCAAACAGAATAGGAATTTATAAACGCTTTATGAACCTTTTTATTTATAAAGCTAATTTTAGTTTACAAAAATTATGTTTATAACATAAGTATTTCATTTGATGATAGACCTTTCCAAAAAACTTTTTGGAGATTCATACAAGATCTCTCATGAACAATTATTACACGCAATCTTTCGACCCACACAACCTGCCAACTACTTGGCCTAGGGTATGTTGGGATTTCTTACAAACCCTTATCTTTTATGATTTTGTAAACTGTTGTTTAGATGAAATAATATCAACTTTGTGGACTACTCTTAAGTACATGACCTTATAGAAAGAAACTAACTCAACTTCACTCACAATTAATCCTAAATTGTCCAACAATGTCTAATTACTCCTTATCGATGCATCATTATGTATCACATGGAGGACTGGCCTATGAGATTGAATCTATATTCATTTTAGGTACATTTGGAACTCTTTCTAATATACTCACTTATTTGACCAAATCAAATCATTTTATTCTATTGCATGTTATGTTATTTACTATTATTTTAGATTCTATGATTTTATCATAAACTTACTACATGTGTATCTATTACGCATGTTCATGTTGGTAATAAATCATTAATGAATGTAAAAAAATATGTGGAACCCTTTTGGTATTAATAGAATTGTGATTGCATATGTCAACATGTATTAATTCAAAGAGTTCATCAACTCTTATGATGCTCTCACTGAATGTGTACATAGCCATTAATTATTTGATATATAATTAAACTGTATCATATGATTCATAATCATATGATAAAATTATTTCTTAAAACTATGGCTTGGCCTATAATTCCAAAACAACTATAAATAATATTGGACACATATGTATTTTTGTTGCATCACTTATACTATGAAAATAAATTCCATAATATAGTTCTATTTCATAGTGAATATTCATAATACTCATATTGAAATATAGTTATATCTATTTTTCAGTCAATACCAAAAATAAACATTATTTCACAAATAACGTTCGGCACATATTACGAAAACAATTTTCATAATTTGATGCAATCATTAGGTGCTATATGGCATGCTCCCACTATTTCCGCCGTTACTATAGTAGCGTACTGAATTTGGAGGTCCACCATTCACTTAATATTGTTAATATTGTTTACTTATTTATTATGCTGCAACTACTTTACAGTGGAGGGTTCTTTGATCAAATATCTTGAACTCAAAGAAATAAATGTTATAGAAAACAATTTTCTATATGAAAATACATTTCAGAATAAAAATCATATTTCATATTATAATATTAAGTATTAATTACTATTACAATTCTTGTTTCCAATGTTACTTTATAAAGTAGAAGTGATTATTCATTCTCTTCATTCCAACTTTACCTTAAATTACATCTATTCTTATACATTTGTTTTTCCTTCAAATGATCAAACTATTCAAAAGAAAACCTTACTACAATATCATAACAAACTTTTTACAAAAGCGCATTCGATTATTCTTAACATTTAAGACATCAAATATGTTGCACTTTATGTAAACCGATCAAGATGACATTTCAACGTTCGAGTTCTTAGATGCATCTCGTAGTTTATGGTCTTGTGTTATATTAACACAATATGGTCCTTTTGAAATCATTCAAATTGAATAGATGATCTTAAAATACTATTTATTGGCTTACTTCGAACGAACTAACTTCATCGATATATTATACCACACAAACTATGACAGTTCACCATATAACATTTATATGTGAAAGTACATGGATCAAATATTCTTGAATTGCGTTTAGAGTTCAAAAACTCATAAAATGCAATACACGGTCTAAACCAAATAAACATATAAGAGACCAACTTACAAATGTATTATGTGGTTTAAATTAGGCACTTGCATGGGTGTAGAAACATTATATAACATGCAATTAGAATTATTTGTAAGTATATATTATATTTCTATTTGTCAACTTTCAATTCAGTTTGTTTATACATGTTAATTGACAAATGTATCATTATAGATAATTATAACATTATATAGCATATGTTCTTACAATATTAGAAAGGTTAAATGTTACCATTTTATTTTTCTAATAAGGCTCCCATTAGTCTTTTATGTTTCCTAAACCCCAAGATGAAACGTTGAAGTATTACAACTTTACTAATGGGTGTTAGGACTCTTTTGTTTTAGTATTCTAACCTTGAGTTTGCTCAAAAAATCATAGCCCCACAAACGATGGACAACTCCTTATCTGTTGTATCACAAACAACTCCTAACCCATTTTTCCTTGTTCTAATCACATTTCGACCTTGAGTTTGCTCAACAAATGGAAAGAGATTATTCGCTTATACCTATCATATCATGATGGCTAAAGTATAGTATATGAACCTTGAGTTTGCTCAACAAATACATATAGTTATCTTACCTCATCTGTTCAATATATTAATAATACTACGCATAACATCCCTAGCTTGAGTTTGCTCAACAACTAAGGAGTATGCAGGTAATTTATATATATTTATACGTATAGTGTAGAGGACAACATTATATTAAAGATTCATAACCTTCAATGTATATATTGAGTGATATCGACTTAAAGAATAATATATTTCTTATTAAATACCCCAACAATTCAAGTGTCAAACACATCATAAATCACGGCATATGTACATTTACACATGTATTTATTTCTCAAGTCTACTTAGGTTTCTTTAATGTTCCACATTTAGTTAATACACATATCATATAAGTTTTATTATTATATAACTTTTATATTTCATATTACTTATATGATAGTCTTACGTATAATTTATCATTAATTAAATCTTATCTAATTTATTTTAATCAATTAACTCTTTAATTAATTTTAAATTAGTCTTCCAATATAACTTTTATATTGGACATATCTACCATAACATTTATAGTGTATACTATAACCTTATAGCGTAACACATATATATAATACGTCTGTATTTTATTTTAATTAATTTAACCTTTAGTTAATTTATTCAATTAAACAATTTTTATTAAAGTTTATTAATTTCAAAATTTATCTTGTATACATACGTGTATACTTATGTTATCTTAAACATTTTAAAATAATATAACATATATCAACACATATAATACATGCATATATACATTAATTAATTAACATATTCAATTAATTTATTTTATTAATCTTATTAATGAATTTAAAATTTGAAATTATTATATAAATATTTTCAAATATTTTGAAAATATCATTATCCTTTCAAACATTTTGAAAACTTATGCAGTGTTATAATTTTTATAAAAACATGTTTGATTTTAACTATTAAATTTAAAATCTTTAACATTAATTTCCCAAACTATTTCGAAAATTAGCCCAAAGCCTAAATTAAGTTGGGCCTTCTCAATTAGGAGCAACCTTTGGGCTCACTTTACTTTTTGGACTAGACCGGTAACCAGGTAGGACAGGGTACTTGATTACCGAATTCCAATCCTAGACATTACCTTTATAAACATCGTACTAAGTGGGCAAGCTTAATTAGTTAGCCCTAATATGACTAAATTAGACCGCAGAGGATATTGGGCTTTGATACCATTATTGGAACTAGACTAGCCCACAGTGGAAGTTATGGACGAATTTCAAATTTTTGACCCTATTGGATCTTTTATTGAGCCTATGAAGTCTAATTCATTTAGAAAAATTCCAAATTTATTTTAAATAAAATCATGTATTTTATTTAAATTTAAGTATTTTGTAATGTAAAGTTGATTTGAATGATTTAATTTATATACACACACATGTATCATATACATGTGTGTGCATGTATAACATAATAATCCGTGAAGGGTATAACATGTTCGTATATAGATGTTGGGATTTACATCGCAATAGACACGTTAGCTCATTTCATATGTATTGTATGTTGTCTAAATATGTGCATAAATCTATAATGCAAAGAATATTTATATAAATACGTATACATATATTTAAAATATATTTTATAATTAAAAGTCTCAAAATTAAATATACATATAATTTAAAACATTTGTGTAAATATATACATAATAAACATATAGCATTATGCATACATATATATAATAGTTAAAATAATATATGCATATAAGGTTAAAGAAAATGTTTATATATAAATAGTTAATTACATTCAAATACTTAAACTATGGTGAATATTAGCCAAGCATCCCTAAAACCAAAGTTAATTAAAATGGCATCATCCCTAAAGAAATGTTGCAAAGCGGGTCCCTATAATTATTTTACCGTAGCAGCATTTATTTTTCGTGTTTTTTTGCACCAATGCTTAAAAAAAATTAAAAAATTGTAAATATTATTATTAGGTTTCTAAAAGAAAAAAATTGCAGACACATATGCAATTATTGCAGATATATCTGCAAATATTCCATATAATTGCATATATGTCTGCAATTATTCACTGAATAATTGCATTCGATAAACACCTAAATAGTTACAGATATGTATGCAATTATTCCATATAATTGCAGACATGTACGCAATTATTTACTGAATAACTGTGTTGAATAAAAACCAATATAATTGCAGATATTTCTGCAATTATTCCATACATTTGCAGACATGTATGTAATTATTCACTGAATAACAGCACCTTGATTTAACAATCATGATATTTAAGTAAATATCTGCACTTATTCCTTAAATTACAGACTTATATGCAATATTTAGTTGCAAAGGCGTGCTATCCAGAACAAGTGCAGACACGTCTGCAATTATTCTCTAAAATTGCATACATGTCTACAAGTATTCCTGAAACATATTGTGTGTCATTTTTTCTCTTTTCATCCTTGTTTTTGGATTTTTTTCTGACATGAATACGAAGATAAATATTAATTGAAATAAGTTTTAAAATTTGAAAGTTTTTTTGTTTTTATATGTTTTTTGAGGATTTTTAAAGAATAAGGACCCAATTTACATACTTTTTTCCACTGGGTTTTTGTGAATTTTGAAACCTATCAAGGACCTATGCCAAAAGTACCCTAAAATACAATCATACATATTTTAAAATTATTTCCAGATCGAAATTAGCATAAAAAACATAAAATATTAATTTTATCATTATTATATATATAATAAATAGTTTTGATCATAATAATTAAAAATATTAGTAGTATATATTAAAAAATAAAATTTTAAAATTTATGAAAATTCAGGATCATAAAATATAGGTTTATAATTTTTTCATGATTTTTTGAAATAAAATATTATTTTTAATAAATAAAAGGAATGTTAAATCGAAGTAATTAAATTATTAAAAATATTAAGTATTAACATAAAATTTTGAGATTTTTTTCGTCGGTTACTACATAGATACGGTAATTTAAAAAATATAAAATTGAATTTTCAGTGCAATAATTATTTTAGATATAATAAACAATTCAAATAATCAATAAAAGATAATTTCAAATTATTTATATATATATAAAATTATTTTCGAATTTGATAATTCATATTATGTATAAATAGGTGTAAGGAAATTTTTTTAGCTGTTTATACATTATAAATATACATATATATAATTAAATGTTTAAAATATACATTAGTCTATATTTAAATTAATATATGAATATACATAAAATAATTAATAATTAAATTTTTTAATTTTCACAGCAAATTATATTTTTTTATACATAAATTATAACACATAATAATATAACCATGCACATAACCAAACTAATTTGTGACAACTACATATACCTACGAAAATCTCACCTAACTAGATATATAACATTAATACACACACACATATAGATGGATTAGGGATTAATCAATATAGATAATAAAATATGATATGATTACTGTAATATATATAAATAAAATACCAATTAATGATGCCTTTGAGTCCACTTGAATCAATGAATTCCTTTCTTTAGTTATGCTCGATCAGTCAGATTGCAAGTCTAGTATTAGCGACATTTTCTATCAAATAGTGATATTACTAAACTTGAATTAATTTGAGATTCTTAAAACTATTATAGGGATTAATTTCGGCCACCAAACATGAAATCAGCCCATGTCAATTCTTCCACCGGAACTCCAGCAGTCACACTATTCCACCAGTGAAGCGCTGCCCATTGCAACTGCCTAGAGGCCAACCTCCTCTTTTTTCCATCATGCAAGCCTAGATCAGTAAAGATCCTCTCATAGTGCAATAGCCAATTCTTAACCTCAATAGCATCCTCCGTTCCAGCAAATGGCTTCTCACCCAGACTGGTATAGTCTCTGCTCAACTTAGCATAGTTATTCCTAACCGGAGCCACATGATTAGCTCCTCCAACATTACCAGCAACCCCAGCTTGCAAAAGACTGGATAACAATTGATACACCATCCCCGCATCAACTAGCGGATTTCCAGCACCAACATTGGCCTCACGATTTTGGTTAGCATCAGCCTGTCGGCCTTGGTTCCTTCGAGTATTAGGTCGAGCATTTCCATTAGTTGTAGTGCTTCCTCCATCGAGATTTCCTCTTCCGTTTCCTACTTCCATATCTTCTTTCTTGGAAATTTATGCATAAGCCTTAGTAAGATACAAATAAACGGTCTAAGAGAGAGGGGAACACATAATTATACACACACACACACACACATATATATATATATCAAATACAAGTACGTTACTATAGCGTTAACCCAAACCTTGATCTTATTTTCAAATTCATTAGATTATGTTTGAAAATCTTTTAGGTTTACTTTTCTTTTAAATTTTCATAAACCTATGGTTTGATATCAACATGTAACATCCCCCTACTTGGAGGCCAAAAACTAATGGCTACGGATGCTGCAGTCATCCATAGTTATTAATCCTTGGTGGTCAAATACGACGGTGTTAGATTCATTGATACACAAAAACACATGAATATGGAAAAAAAAATTAAAACTTCAAACAAGATCACGTTCCCTTTCAAATCATTTCCAGTTTATTACACAATCCTGTAATCATAAACCATGTCCAGAGAAAATATATTTATTACAACATATTTCCAAGAGTGATATGTGAAGATGCCCTCTTAGATGATTAGAGTATATATAGGCAATGTAACAACTTTGCCATTACAAACAACATGGCAGAATCAAGTAAAAGAGAATTCTAAATATCTATTATGCCTCCTGCACGTCTTTGAAAGCTTTATTCTTCTAACGAGGTACCTGAAAACCTCAACTCTCAAACTACTCAAAATCAATTGAGTACTCAAGAGTTTAATGGGAAAACATGAACTTCGAGTTAGACATAAAGCATGGTATGAATAATAATCTACCATCTCAAATCATTTAGATATCTACCGAGACCACGCCGCTTAGCGGAACAGGTTTTCCCCTCACTGGTATCCTAAAACATTTATAAAACCATATACTGCGCTTCTGCATCCATAATGGTTAAAAACATAGTCATTTCAAAATAATATGATGACATGCCAACAAGTTAAAACATATTAGATTTTCCATCCTCTGTTTAATTGACTCCCCGTTATATTTATAGTTTCTAGGATTACTATTAACCTATTAGTTTTCATGGGCTTACTAATAACCGGTATTCAATTTCTGGAATCCCTGTCCTATTTCATAGTTTTCATGGGTGCACTATGAACCTATTGGCCCTTGCCAATTAACTTAACACTGCCACCCATGCAGGTTTAATTAATTCATGGGTTCCGTTGAACCTATTGGTTACTCCAACAGCTTCTCTCTTATCCTAATTTTCATGGTTGACTAGGAACCTATTGACAACTATCAATAACTTAATCTGGATATAGTTTTCGTGGGTGCACTACTGTAACAACCCGCATATTTTACGATTGTGTATTTAAATATTTTATTTAAATATAGCATCGTAAGTCAGATTATAGTCCGAAATGCTAATTTTTGCAAACGGACGAATTAGGACTGGGGACCACTTCCATTGAGTTCAAAATGCCGTTTGCGACCTTTTTGAGTATAAACTTCGATATGTTTGGAGCTAGCTAAAATTTGACCTTTGCACTTTGGGATTTGGGTTTGGGTTAGCCTAAACTATTAACTCTAGCTCCACTCCCACTTCTCTTCATTCACTTTCATTTCCAAACACTCCCAGCTTTCATAAAAATGGGGGAAGAGAAAAAGAATAAGAATTCCTAAGCCCTGGTTCCATTGCAAATCCAAGTTCTAACTCCAAATTCAAAGAGAAGCTATTGGTAAGCATCCTCTTCTTCTTCTCCAACTCATTCTACCTTCAATTTCAGAAATCCCCAAAGTCTAACTTAGAAAATGTTTTTATTTTAAGCTTAGATTCAAGCTTCTTAGGTTGGAATTGAAGAGTGATTGTTCTTGCCTTGCTCTATAGCTTCTCCATCCTTGTTTTTGTGAAAAAGGTGAGATTTTTATCTCACATCCAAGTCTATAATTATCTTTGATTGTTAGGTATGAATTCCTAACATCTTTACGCGTTCATTTGATTTTGATTTGGATTGATTTGGTGAATATTCCAAATTTTTTTTGGTGTTTTGAAAACAAAATCTATGGAAAACCTTATATGGATGTTGGACATGTTAAACGGAGTGTATTGGTGAGTCTTTAAAGTTGGGTGGTCGTTTGGCGTAAACCCCTCGTAATCGTCACTCATCCGATTGCTACCGATATAATTTGGCCATTAATGGCCTAAGGGAGAAAATACCCCAAGCTTCAGTTTCAGATGTCTGAAACAAATGATTCAGACGTCTGAATACTGTTCTGGGCAAAATTTCATTCCCCAGGTCAGCCGTCTGAATTGTAAATTTCAGACGTCTGAAATTGCTCGTGATCAACCCGAGAGCAAATAGGCTAAAATTAGCCATTTTCAGACGTCTGAACTTAATGACTCAGACGTCTGAATAATGGTCTGGAAAACATTTATTTTCCAGTTTCAGATGTCTGAATCATTATTTTCAGACATCTGAATCTGCTTATCTCAGCCCAATTTGCCTAAGTTGTTTGGGTTTCCAATTTTAATTGATTCGGGTTGAACCGACTTATTGTTATCATCTATCGACTTTGATGACTTCCTTTATTTGGAAATTTTGGGAATATTCATTTAGATGGATTCGGTATTGATTTTTATGGATTTGATTCACGGCTTTGATTGTGAATTTTGGTGATTGATTGTTTTTACAATCATTTCTGTGATTTGTCACTTTAAAAATACAAAGGTTTCCATACTAGTAGTAAATATCAAAACTCTTTCATTAAAACGATTTCGACACTATTTTGTTACAAAACTTGTTTCTTCAACCATTTTCCAAACTATTAGTATATACAAACCTTTACCTCATTCGTTTGAGAAATCTAATTAAACGGCTTAGTAAAATAAGTGGTATGAAACGCATGCGTTTACTTCGTCGATTGATTTTTGGACTTGTTCGATTGAAACTTTTGTGATAACTTTCGAGTGGAGACTTACAATTTGTTCGTAAATACTTAAGTTAAGCAAGTGGTTACGGGACATGAAGCTAAGCTCATTTATTTACTAGCTTAGTGTAATTGACACTTCATGATGATCAATGATGATCATTTTGTGATTTAGACTAGCAATGTGCGATGTCTCTTTGTCTGCGAGGGAGACTAAACCCCGTTTTTGTGGAGCTTCGGCTCAAAATTGGTGGGGTAGCGACCCACGGTCTTCGGACCGTTTTGTGGAGCTTTGGCTCAAAATAAATGGTTAACAACCATGGACTAGCGTTCCATTTTGTGATACACGTGTTGGTGAGTTTTCATGCTCCCGTTTTGTGATAGGCCTCCCCCTCTTTGTGATTTCTGGATTTCTATTGATGATTTCTAGAATTTGTGTTTCACCAATTTTTGTGATTACATTGATAAGTTCTATCAATATTTGTGCATTGGTGAATTTGTGTTTCAACAACTTTTACAATTAGGATCGTGATGTTTTCCAATATTTGTGACTTGGTGAATAAGAATAAAGAGTATGACGTACTTTTTGATCTTTGAGAAGATTCTTGTGATATTGATTAAACTCTGGTTGATTTTCATTACATACCTATCACAGTATGGTTTTACGGTTATCATACGTTTTTGTCATATCTCTTATCCTATATTATTTTATCTGATATTTATAGCTAGACTGATCCGTTTATTGTTTTCTTATTAAATAATACTCGGGTCAGACCGAGATGTTACAAGTGCTTCTACTTGACTCTATATATGGAGCCATCATCTGACTTTTGTCTTACTACATTAGATTTGCAGTTTTTGTTGATATACATTAGAGATAGAGACTCTTTGATGTATATATATTCTTTTGTGTAGCACTTGTATCTATTCTTTTGTGCTATTGTGGATCTTGTTTGACCACTACTCTGATATACACACTTTCATGTGTTATATTCGCATTTGTTTCCGCCTTTGAGATATGAACTTATATGACTGATTTGTGATACGCTTATTTCTATATTTGTTTCCAAAATCATGTTTTACATATCATTAAATTTTTCCGTGGCATTTAAACATCAACATAACTCGGTATCTCTCTAAAATCGTGAGAAATCATATTTAAACATCCTTGTTTAAATCTAATAAATTTGTGATTCTAGCATATCATCATCCAAATTATCATAAAATGAATTTACCCTTAAATTATGATTCAAAACAAAACAGAAATGGAATTATTATTCGCCTTGATTAAGATAAGGAGATTCGATTAACATTGATTTCCCTAAGCTTAAATCTCTACCTTTTGATTTAATTCCTCTTCTCTTAATGAAGCTCCTCTTTAAATTTTTGGTTTGCATTTTCAAAATGACGTGAATGGGAATGAAATGGTAGGAACGAAAATATATAGGGCTTAAGGGTTATGTGCGACAACCCAATATCCCCTTATGTAATTAATTAGCTTATAATACATTCTTAAACCCGTTTAATTATTTTATTAAGCACAGCCTTAATTAGATTTACTCAAATCTAAATCCCCTTATCACCTAACATTTACATTATTCAATTTAATTTATCTAATTAAATCTCCTAAATAATGTTATCAAAAAATAGACGTGTTACATAATACCTCCATCCCAAAAGCAGTTCCTATGTTCTATTCATGTCCTTTCCCTACGAGTCCTATGATTGGAGATGTCCACATCAGTAGTAAGTATATACAACTACTGGTAGCCTCGAGGTAAAAGGCAGACTTTTGTTATGTAACCCTACTGATCTCGCATCCAGCCCACTAAATTGAACCAACCACCCAAAACCTAAATGTTGGGCTAAGGCCATTAATTCACGCTTTTTCTAAACGTATAATTAAAGCTACATAATTTTCTAATATGAAAATTATATTGCCTTCACGTATATTTAATAGTATTAATACTTACTTATTCGCTACATAATTATTCCTAATAAATTTCTAGATTAGGTTGTACATACTATTCTTATTCCATTTACCTATTTTATTGAATATGTAGACAATATTCCTATACATTTGTTTTAAGCCTACAATTCATCAGATCTTATTTAGTAATAATAATTAAATAAAATCCAACAGTATAAACTTCAATATTATAAATAAATTATATAAGTTCCCACTAACCTTTTAATGCTTTCCAAATCTTTAATTCTGAATCCATTCGGTTGTTCCTTTCTGTAACGACCCGTAAATTTCGATAATTAAAATAGCTAATTTAATAAGATTTCGTGATTTAACGTTAAAAAAAAATTGTAATTCGTTTGGAATAAGAATAACTGGAATGAATTGCAACAATAATTATCCAAGTAATGAAAATGAATGCTACTTAGGGAATGCCTTTGAAATCAATAGTTGAATAGGATAATAAATGTTGAAATTCATTGGGTATAATAGAGTAATTGATTGATAAGTAAAATCTATTTAAAATCAAATATTGAATATTGAACAGGTAAATTGTTTAAATTAAATATTTGGAATTTATTGAATAATTTAATAATGGGAATTGAATAACCGTATAATGGAAATGGTTGTTCTATAAATTTTAATTCGTTTCAAAAGTTAAAATTTTAAGTTCGTTTTGAATATCTCAAAAGTTAGTGATTTAAAAATAATAAAATTTGTTAAATCTAATATTACAAATGTTTGGAAAATTAAATTTCGAATTTGATATGGTTAATTTGATATTGCAATTTAATATATGAAAATAGAATGAATAACTGAAATTTGGTTTAATATGATTCAACTTGGTTTCCAAAGTGAATGTAAATTATATTTGGATTTAATAGAGTTAATAAGATTTTAAAATTGAAATTTATTGGATAAAATGAATAACGGGTTTAATATGATTAAAAATGATTTGTAAAATTTTATTTTATCATGTTGGAGTTATAGTGATGTTATAGAACTTTTAAAACCGAATTTAAAATTTATTTGTGAAAATTGAATATTTTAATATTTAATTATCGACTAAAAAATAGCCAATTTTCGAACAGTCTCAGAATTGGACGAAACTAGTTCCATTGGATCCGTAATAGTTTGTTATTATCGGATTTCAATTTTCGTAGCAATCGGAGTTGTCGTTTGACCGTGGCAGCTCGAAACGCATCGAAATTGTTTTAATATTAATTTAGCGAGTTAAAATAGTCATTTTTCAAACGGTCTCGGATTTCGACGAAACTAGTTTCATCGGATCCGTAATGTGATATTATTTTAAGTTTTCAAATTTCGTGTCAATTGAATTTATCGTTTGTCCAGGGCGAGCCAAAACGCATAGAAATTCGTTTAAATCGATTTAATTTAAATTGATCGTTTATCGCTATAAGTCACACATACGATCGAATTAGCTTACGAAACCTATTCCATTATGTCCGGAACGCGGGATAAACCCTAGAAACGCCGGTCACCGCGCGTAAATCGGAGTTCAGAAAATCCGGATTGAATATAGTTCGTCGTTTCCTATAAATAACCCTTTATTCTCAAATAAAAATAAATAAAAAGGAGACCTAGGGTTACAGCCGCCGCTTGTTATAATCAATGGCCGGTAATCAATCTCCTTCCTCCCTCAATTTCTTCAAATCCAAGAGTTTTTAGGCAATGATCTCAACTAGAGAATCGAAGAGAGTAGCAAAGCGGAGGTATCCAACGGTGATGATGGAGTTTCGAGCAACCGATCAACAACAATGTTCATTCAAAGGCGTGCGTTTGGGAACGGTTTTCGAGCAGCTAGGGGAGGCCGAGCCTTGCCGTGCTCTGGCTGGTGGTGAAGCTCGTCGAGGCGCGTCGTTCGTCATGTTCTGATCGAATTATCGGCGAACGTAGGGTGGTGCGTTTGGAACCCTAGTTGAGGGCTCATGGGTTGTCTTCGTGCGTGAAGACCTAGAGCAACGCATGATGGAAGAAAAGGGGCATCTGCCTGGATGCGTGTAGGGCAGATCCAACGGCCAGGAATTGATGGGGTTTGAAATTAATAAAAGAATTGTAAAATTATTATATTTATAATTCGTGTAACTTCAAAATTTCGTATCTTTTTCGTACGAGGTCGAAATCTGACGAGACGAAGTGCGTTGGAATCGTATTCGCGAATGCTACGCGATGCAATTGGATTGGAGTCGTTGGAGCTAGAGAAAATTTCGGGTTAAATCGAACGTCGTTCGATTTGATTTAAAGTCGTAAAAATCAAGGTGAGTGTTTTATAACGCTCACACCGTACTAAATATCTTTATGCTAGTTAAATTTGATATTATGAAGTGTTATGATTTATTTGTCGTTGTTTGATAAAAATTTAATTGTCATATAGCTTGTCATTTGAATTAACCGTTGAAAAGTTAAATTGACAGTTAAATTGAAATTAAAATAGAATGGCGATTAAATTACCTGACATTGATAACTATGAAATTGCCATGAATTGTATTGTCTATTGGATGATTTATTTCGATGGATGCTATTGGTTGATATTTAAATGTTGGATGTTTATTTGCTTAGATATAACCTGTTATGCATACATATGATACTGTGATTTAATTTAAGTAATATATACTCATCCCTGACATTTAATTGAAATAAATAATTACTTGGCCATAGGATAGAAAATTATATACGGACACCGAATTGGCTAAATTAGTAATTTTAAAAATCGTCGATTTTGAAATTTGTTTAAATGTTTTGATTTAAAAGTTATAAATAGAAATCAATTTATAGAAATCAAATTTATCGAAATTTGAGTTTGGAATGTTGAAATTAATTTTGGTTAAAAGAAACAGTTAAAAAAATTAAGTGGAGACTTTGGATTTTAAAATCAGGATATGATTGAATTTAGAAATTGATTTGTTTAAAGATTTAACCTAAATTCGAGCTTTGAATATTACTGAGTAAAAGTGATATAAAAATGATATTTTGAAATCGAGCTTGGAATTGAACCATATTTGAAATTTGGATTTAAACTTGAATATTGATGGAAAATTTGTTAAGTGTTATAAATGGATATTTTGAAATCAAGCTCCAAATCGATAAAAATTGAAATTGAATAAATTGAGGGTGAATGTAGAATTGAATTGATTTGAAGTTAAAGTTGACGTTGTTTTGAATTGAAATCGAAATTGAATCGGTAGAATGGAAATTGAAATTGATTTGAATTGGGAAGTTATAAATTGAAATGGATTGGTTTTGAAGCTGTTTTGTTTTGTTTTCCAAATTACTCGGTTATATAAACCATTTTGGATACTTAAACTGTTTTAATCTATTTTAAATCTACTTAACCCGATTTAAATTATTTTAAACTAATTTATCTATTTCACATCCATTTTTAAGAGTTTAAGTATTTTAACTATTTCTAATTATTTAAAACTACTTTTAAACTACTTAAAACTATTTTTCTAAAATCCTAAGCTGGTTAATAAGGTGAAATGTTTATGTTTAAATCTTGAATTTAAATACGAATTGAGTTAAATGAAGTTGCAACCTAAATTGAAATTCGAAATGATTTTGAAATCGAAATGAGATATTGATGCGAAAAATGATTTTTAAAACGGAATCTTACATTTGAATAGATACGATGATATTTGAAATGGACTTGATTTTTGAAGCGAATATGATATTTTGATATCAATTATGAATCGATTTGAAATATAAAAGAGCCAACGGTGTAATAATTCGTAGTTATTAAAGAGACCGGGATCGGATATGGACATACTCTCTGTCGATACCGAACACCACTTTCATAACTATTATACGCGGAGTGTTGATACAGAATGAGTGGATGGTTTGGTGAACGCGTTGACTGAAGAAAGAGAACGATATTGGATGACCCCTGACATGACTAAAACAGGAGCTGCGCCGGGCCATTGAGGTTCGCCACCTCTAGCGGACACGCTTCTTCGATATCATTTCTATTACATTTGTGATTCGATTTTGGTGCACCCCTTGATTTGGGAGTGTTGTTTCGCGGTGTTGGGGTAGCTGCTGGCTATGCCCAACATCAGTCCGGATCACGCAACTACTAATATCCTAGTTGGTATAGCCTCATGTACCTTGTCATACTGATTATCCTATTCGCGACCACTACGTTTTGATTTGTACCTTGAGTATATGAATTGCCCTCTGGTGACTTCCGGTTTTGGGGAAACTACGGTCTTGTATATGCTTTTGGGAATATAAAATGTGTTAAGGGGGATTATGGTAACGCCTTAACGCTATTTTGATACTTTATATTACTGATAAGCATTATCTACTTAGCGTATATTACTACATAGTAGATAGTTTAACGGATCCTTAAGAGATGGAAAATCCCGTAACATCTCTTAAGTTATTGCACGCACGTTGACACTGGATAGGAGATGTCAAACCCTGTAAACATCTCTGACGCCGTTACACTCATATTTATTCACGATTGATTTAACTTTCATAAGGATATTTTAGTCCTGACTCGAGTGTTTTGTCTTTTCATTACGCTCGGGTCAGTCCCGAGTTTTTCAGATTTTGAAGATCTATTCTGGAGGATGAAGACGAAGATTTGGTATACTATTACTATTATTACTCTTGCATCATGCTATCTGCTGCATTATTTTAAATTGTTCTGTTGTATATGTATAACTCTGATAAATGTTGTATAGATAATTGTCAAAGTATAGTAAACAGCTTCATGAACTGTTTATTTGACTATTATATTTTATCGTTCCGCTGCGAGATTCCGTGTTGTTTCATTTCCTTTACTTCTCTTTCTTTTCTTTTCTTATTTACCCAAATAACTATCGGCCATTTTGAACGGTTTGGAATCGACATGTGTATTTGATCGTCGGTTTAAACTGTCCAAAAAGGCGGGTCGTTACAGTTGGTATCAGAGCTTTGGTTTAGCGATAACCTTAGCTCTGTGGGGTCTGACTCTTTATAAATAGGGTAGTATACCCTATGATGAGTCGCTGAGTGTATATATATGAGAGAGCGTACTTGTTAGTGATATAAAATGTTTTATATTGTGTTGGTTGATTTGTTGAGTGGCTTATGGATTCTGGTCAATACGAGTAATTAACGTCATTGATAGGGATCTCTAAACACTTAAACAGAACAATTCGACATAGTATTGTTTTGAAATTGGGTAAATGAAATAATTTTGCCCTAATTATATTTTGTATATAAAGAATTTATTTTCAAAATTTATTGTGACTTATCTAGCTTACCTGGTTGCTAGAAATGAAAATATTGGTTATTATCATAAATTGGATATTGTAATTTAATAAATAAGCTGAATTAAAAATGAACAATGATAAAACACTTGTAGAATGTTTTAAGAAAGAAAATCCTATAAGAATATTTATAAAGGTGACTTATAAATTAAAATAGATTTAAATTGGAAAATATTGAACTTAAGACCCGGAGATTTTGAAAATGGTTTTCAAAGCTTTGAAGAAAATATATTGTGACGTTAGTTGGAAAATGTTTATGGAAATATTTTGAAGGGATTTTAAAGGAAAGAATGAATTCAGTACTCCTCTCTTATGTCGCTGGAAAATAATTTCAGTGATGACTGCGCAGCATCATCGACGTTCATTTTCGAGTCTCAAAGTGGGGGAGTCATCTAAGAAGCTTTGTTTTTCTTCGAAATTATTTTGAGTAAATGGGTTTTGGTTTAAACTCCAAAGGTATGATTTGATATATTTAAAAGATATAAGTATATATGTTTATTTCAAATGATTTGAAAAGAACCGGGCATTTAAATTTCTAAGTTCTGTTAATTAATGATTTTCAAATTATTCGAATGAAATGTGAATAACCAGAATTTATAAAATAAGAGGATTAAGATATCTAAGCTATAGTTTGGGAAAACTTTAAAGTTGAAAGGTAAAGAGGATTTTACAAAATTAAATTTATGAACATTCTAATTAAGTAAAATGAAATTCTATAAATTTGTATAATACCAAAATTACATTCTAATACATATAACAAGACTTACCAAATGTTAAAAGTTAAAATGATGTTTTGGATATGTAATGAGATATGGTATAGATGAACAGAACCTGAAAGTAATTGAAATATACAAGTAAGGAAAACTCAAAAGGAATTAAAAGGTATATAAATGAAAATTTGGTTGTGATAAAAATGTTATATACTTAATATAACCTGAAATGATGAATGGATAAATGGAACAAGTGAGTGAACTTAAGAAAGAAGACAAATGAATTGTATAATATCTTTTGTAAATTGGTTGTAGAAAACAAATTTAAATTGCATAGAGAAAAATTTTGAATTTGTAACTTTGAGATAACCGTAAACTAAGAGAAGTCATTTATGAGAAGTTAGACTTTTATAGGACGACTATAAATTAAAGTGATGATTAATAAAATGTTCCATAAATAAATTTGTTATTAACTAAAATTATGAAATTGAAGTAAATGTAAACAAAAGAATTTGGTATAGTTAAGAATCAATTGGAAAATGAAATTAATTAACTTATATAGAATGTTTAAAATGAACTTGAGTAAGCAAATTCTTTGATATGATGTTTGAGAAAAGATAATGTTAAAGAATATGCTATGTAAAGAAATGAATATACTAACCGAATAATGGATTGTGAGTAATTAAGTGGGAAAAAAAAATAGAAGTCAATAAAATAATTTAGTATAGATAAATTAGATAGAAATCCATTGGAAGGTAACATGTAAGATTGTACGTATATTATTTTATTCGCATAACGATTTGATCCAAATTCGAGCACAAAATTTCGAGATGATTTATATCGATCCAAGTTAGGATTTTTCACTCGATTTTCGACGGCGAACCCTAGATACGGATTTTTAATTTGATTCTGGAATTCTCTATCATAGTATATGGCTATGCAAGGAGAGTAACAGTTTCCAATCAAGGAACCAAATCTGAGTCTGCACTAGAGAGTCGTGTGAACGATACTAGTTTGGAAGTGAAATTGTGTGATCGAATAAGCGATTAGATTTGATATTGCTCACGGATGATATATGTACGGCTTACGGACTTAATTAAAGTAAATATTGGAAATTTATGATGCCAAATCTAAAATGATTCTTTTAAAATTATATAACAGGATATATATATATATATATATATATATATATATATATATATATATATATAAAGACATAAACCAAATTGAATGTAAAATTAATAATTTGGTTATGTTGGGTATGATTTGGTTGTTATATGATTGTTAGTTGATTGTATATAATTCATTAAGTATTAATAAAATTGAAAGCTATAAATCATTGAAATCAAATTGGAAGCTAAATGAATTTGAATAGAATTTAATTTGATTCAAATTGAAAGTGAACTAATGAAAATATAAATTAGTGAATGTTAACTAATTGAATTGAGAATGAATGTTAGTAAAATCCAACGTTAATGAAGCAACTATGATTAAAATTGGAATCCAAGTCAATAAATATTAATGAGAAGTGAGTTATATTGATTGGTTATGGATTTGTTGGATGATAGCCGATTGATGGTTGCATTTGTTGTTTTGTTGCATTTACTATGTTGGCACATGTAGTTGTTATGTTGCTACATGATGTATATTGGTACTATTTTCATATATGCATGATTCTCATTGTTGTTGAGTGTTTAGTAGGTGCGGATTGCGCTTGCTTCGCATTTGGAGCTCGCTTTCGTGCTATATTATTCGTATATGCTCGCTAATAAAAATATAAGGTACATGTTTATTTTATCATTGGATTTGGTGATTTTTGATGAGCCACTTGGCTTTTGGATTTTCTTTTGTTGGTTTGGGGCCCGTAGAGGCGTTTTGTAGCTGTACCGATCGAGCCGCGCAAAGGAGACTCTACCGAAATTTTCCGTAAAATCCGGGTGTTAGAAAAATTTTCAAGTTTTAAAATTTTTTATAACTTGTTTTGATAACTAACTTTTAAAGTCAGGAATCCGTTTGGAGTAACTTAGTGGAAGCGTAGTCATGACTTTATAAATGGAATTTCATTGTTTATAAGTTGGTAACTTTGAATAAAATATATCTAATGTTGGATTCTATACTTAGTTCCTTTCCCTTCTTTTTCCTTTTCGGGGAGGAAAAGTTTTGAGTGGGGGAGAGTGTAACGACCCGTAAATTTCGATAATTAAAATAGCTAATTTAATAAGATTTCGTGATTTAACGTTAAAAAAAAATTGTAATTCATTTGGAATAAGATAACTAGAATGAATTGCAACAATAATTATCCAAGTAATGAAAATGAATGCTACTTAGGGAATGCCTTTGAAATCAATAGTTGAATAGGATAATAAATGTTGAAATTCATTGTGTATAATAGAGTAATTGATTGATAAGTAAAATCTATTTAAAATCAAATATTGAATATTGAACAGGTAAATTGTTTAAATTAAATATTTGAAATTTATTGAATAATTTAATAATGGGAATTGAATAACCGTATAATGGAAATGGTTGTTCTATAAATTTTAATTCGTTTCAAAAGTTAAAATTTTAAGTTCATTTTGAATATCTCAAAAGTTAGTGATTTAAGAATAATAAAATTTGTTAAATCTAATATTACAAATGTTTGGAAAATTAAATTTCGAATTTGATATGGTTAATTTGATATTGCAATTTAATATATGAAAATAGAATGAATAACTAAAATTTGGTTTAATATGATTCAACTTGGTTTCCAAAGTGAATGTAAGTTATATTTGGATTTTAATAGAGTTAATAAGATTTTAAAATTGAAATTTATTGGATAAAATGAATAACGGGTTTAATATGATTAAAAATGATTTGTAAAATTTTATTTTATCATGTTGGAGTTATAGTGATGTTATAGAACTTTTAAAACTGAATTTAAAATTTATTTGTGAAAATTGAATATTTTAATATTTAATTATCGACTAAAAAATAGCCAATTTTCGAACAGTCTCAGAATTGGACGAAACTAGTTCCATTGGATCCGTAATAGTTTGTTATTATCGGATTTTAATTTTCGTAGCAATCAGAGTTGTCGTTTGACCGTGGCAGCTCGAAACGCATCGAAATTGTTTTAATATTAATTTAGCGAGTTAAAATAGACATTTTTCAAACGGTCTCGGATTTCGACGAAACCAGTTTCATCGGATCCGTAATGTGATATTATTGTAAGTTTTCAAATTTCGTGTTAATTGGATTTATCGTTTGTCCGGAGCGAGCCAAAACGCATAGAAATTCGTTTAAATCGATTTAATTTAAATTGATCGTTTATCGCTATAAGTCTCACATACGATCGAATTAGCTTCCGAAACCTGTTCCATTGTGTCCGGAACGCGGGATAAACCCTAGAAACGCCGGTCACCGCGCGTAAATCGGAGTTCAGAAAATCCGGATTGAATAGAGTTCGTCGTTTCCTATAAATAGCCCTTTGTTCTCAAATAAAAAAAATAAAAAGGAGACCTAGGGTTACAACCGCCGCTTGTTATAATCAATGGCCGGTAATCAATCTCCTTCCTCCCTCAATTTCTTCAAATCCAAGAGTTTTTAGGCAACGATCTCAACTAGAGAATCGAAGAGAGTAGCGAGGCCGAGGTATCCAACGATGATGATGGAGTTTCAAGCAACCGATCAACAACAATGTTCATTCAAAGGCGTGCGTTTGGGAACGGTTTTCGAGCAGCTAGGGGAGGCCGAGCCTTGCCGTGCTCTGGCCGGTGGTGAAGCTCGCCGAGGCGCGTCGTTCGTCATGTTCTGATCGAATTATCGGCGAACGTAGGGTGGTGCATTTGGAACCCTAGTTGAGGGCTCATGGGTTGTCTTCGTGCGTGAAGACCTAGAGCAACGCGTGATGGAAGAAAAGGGGCATCGGCCTGGATGCGTGTAGGGCAGATCCAACGGCCAGGAATTGATGGGGTTTGAAATTAATAAAAGAATTGTAAAATTATTATATTTATAATTCATGTAACTTCAAAATTTCGTATCTTTTTCGTACGAGGTCGAAATCTGACGAGACGAGTGTGTTGGAATCGTATTCGCGAATGCTACGCGATGCAATTGGATTGGAGTCGTTGGAGCTAGAGAAAATTTTGGGTTAAATCGAACGTCGTTCGATTTGATTTAAAATCGTAAAAATCAAGGTGAGTGTTTTATAACGCTCACACCGTACTAAATATCTTTATGCTAGTTAAATTTGATATTATGAAGTGTTATGATTTATTTGTCGTTGTTTGATAAAAATTTAATTGTCATATAGCTTGTCATTTGAATTAACCGTTGAAAAATTAAATTGACAGTTAAATTGAAATTAAAATAGAATGGCGATTAACTTACCTGACATTGATAACTATGAAATTGCCATGAATTGTATTGTCTATTGTATGATTTATTTCGATGGATGCTATTGGTTGATATTTAAATGTTGGATGTTTATTTGCTTAGATATAACCTGTTATGCATACATATGATACTGTGATTTAATTTAAGTAATATATACTCATCCCTGACATTTAATTGAAATAATTAGTTACTTGGCCATAGGATAGAAAATTATATACGGACACCGAATTGGCTAAATTAATAATTTTAAAAATCGTCGATTTGAAATTTGTTTAAATGTTTTGATTTAAAAGTTATAAATAGAAATCAATTTATAGAAATCAAATTTATCGAAATTTGAGTTTGGAATGTTGAAATTAATTTTGGTTAAAAGAAACTGTTAAAAAAATTAAGTGGAGACTTTGGAATTTAAAATCAGGATATGATTGAATTTCGAAATTGATTTGTTTAAAGATTTAACCTAAATTCGAGCTTTGAATATTACTGAGTAAAAGTGATATAAAAATGATATTTTGAAATCGAGCTTGGAATTGAACCATATTTGAAATTTGGATTTAAACTTGAATATTGATGGAAAATTTGTTAAGTGTTATAAATGGATATTTTGAAATCAAGCTCCAAATCGATAAAAATTGAAATTGAATAAATTGAGGGTGAATGTAGAATTGAATTGATTTGAAGTTAAAGTTGACGTTGTTTTGAATTGAAATCGAAATTGAATCGGTAGAATGGAAATTGAAATTGATTTGAATTGGGAAGTTATAAATTGAAATGGATTGGTTTTGAAGCTGTTTTGTTTTGTTTTCCAAATTACTCGGTTATATAAACCATTTTGGATACTTAAACTGTTTTAATCTATTTTAAATCTACTTAACCCGATTTAAATTATTTTAAACTAATTTATCTATTTCACATCCATTTTTAAGAGTTTAAGTATTTTAACTATTTCTAATTATTTAAAACTACTTTTAAACTACTTAAAACTATTTTTCTAAAATCCTAAGCTGGTTAATAAGGTGAAATGTTTATGTTTAAATCTTGAATTTAAATACGAATTGAGTTAAATGAAGTTGCAACCTAAATTGAAATTCGAAATGATTTTGAAATCGAAATGAGATATTGATGCGAAAAATGATTTTTGAAACGGAATCTTACATTTGAATAGATACGATGATATTTGAAATGGACTTGATTTTTGAAGCGAATATGATATTTTGATATCAATTATGAATCGATTTGAAATATAAAAGAGCCAACGGTGTAATAATTCGTAGTTATTAAAGAGACCGAGATCGGATATAGACATACTGTCTGTCGATACCGAACACCACTTTAATAACTATTATACGCGGAGTGTTGATCCAGAATGAAGTGGATGGTTTGGTGAACGCGTTGACAGAAGAAAGAGAACGATATTGGATGACCCCTGACATGACTAAAACAGGAGCCGCGCCGGGACATTGAGGTTCGCCACCTCTAGCGGACATGCTTCTTCGGTACCATTTCTATTACATTTGTGATTCGATTTGGGTGCACCCCTTGATTTGGGAGTGTTGTTTCGCGGTGTTGGGGTAGCTGCTAGCTATGCCCAACATCAGTCCGGATCACGCAACTACTAGTATCCTAGTTGGTATCGCCTCATGTACCTTGTCGTACTGATTATCCTATTCGCGACCACTACGTTTTGATTTGTACCTTGAGTATATGGATTGCCCTCTGGTGACTTCCGGTTTTGGAGAAACTACGGTCTTGTATATGCTTTTGGGAATATAAAATGTGTTAAGGGGGATTATGGTAATGCCTTAACGCTATTTTGATACTTTATATTACTGATAGGCATTATCTACTTAGCGTATATTACTACATAGTAGATAGTTTAACGGATCCTTAAGAGATGGAAAATCCCGTAACATCTCTTAAGTTATTGCACGCACGTTGACACTGGATAGGAGATGTCAAACCCCGTAAACATCTCTGACGCCGTTACACTCATATTTATTCACGATTGATTTAACTTTCATAAGGATATTTTAGTCCTGAATCGAGTGTTTTGTCTTTTCATTACGCTCGGGTCAGTCCTGAGTTTTTCAGATTTTGAAGATCTATTCTGGAGGATGAAGACGAAGATTTGGTATACTATTACTATTATTACTCTTGCATCATGCTATCTGCTGCATTATTTTAAATTTTCTGTTGTATATGTATAACTCTGATAAATGTTGTATAAATAATTGTCAAAGTATAGTAAACAGTTTCATGAACTGTTTATTTGACTATTATATTTTATCGTTCCGCTGTGAGATTCTGTGTTGTTTCATTTCCTTTACTTCTCTTTCTTTTCTTTTCTTATTTACCCCAATAACTATCTGCCATTTTGAACGGTTTGGAATCGACATGTGTATTTGATCGTCGGTTTAAACTGTCGAAAAAGGCGGGTCGTTACACTTTCTAATCCAAAAGAATATGTACAACAAGGTGTATATATTCTATTAGAATTACAGTTTAGAGAAGAGATTTGAACTTAAGGGGAATATAGCTGTATAATTATAAAGATTACCTTTTTCCGTGGTATGAATTCGCTCCTTCTCTTCTTCTTCTTTATTTTTCTACCATTCTTCGATTATATATTTATATGTACCATTTTATAATTTTTATAAGTAACCGAGAAGAGAAAATGGCAGAGTTTCGCTGCTTGGATAAGAACATATGAAAAGAGATATGAGGGAATAGGCTTTTATTTGTAGACCCATGAATCAATCATAAACATTAGATTAAAATAATTAAGTCCGGGCCGTTGCCCAAGGTTCAAACCCTAGCCGCCAAGTTCCGATCAACCACTCCCTTATAGACGGTTGATTGCTAACGGTCGATCATCCCAAGGAGGGGGTTGACTGGTGGGGTCCCATGGTGAATGTTATTTATTTTATTTTTTTATTTTTTTTGCTCCAGAAACTTCAAACGCTAATAAAATTTTCGTTTGGGCTCCAATCACGAAACTCCAAGTACGAAAGTTGCTCAGAAAAGCACCACGAACACAATGGTGTAAGTTTCACGGTCAATTTACAATATTTGTTCAAATTCCTCTTTTGGAGTCTTATTAAATATTTATTAATTACATTTATTTTATGGGGTATTACATTATCCCCCCCTTAAAAGAATTTCGTTAGCAAAATTTCCCAATGGTTGAATCATGTAACAAAGAGCGCAACCAATCTAAGATATCCGGTTAATTAATGTAACTAATTTTGCAGTTAAATGTGTATAAGTGCATGGCGTATCACAATATATAAAACATGTATATAGAATGACTTTAAATCGGTACCTCCTTTTCGAATGCATTCTTTTAAAAACATTTTGAAAATATGATGCAAAACACTAGGTTATATTGGCAGTTTTATATGTATGCAAGTGTTCAAAAACCCTTTTTCACATAATAATTTCACACTCCTACGAGTAGGATTATGGTTCAACTAATTTTGCATTTAATCCCTTCCATCCAAAACCCAACACAACATTTTCAACATCCAAAAATTTTAAAAATCCAATTTTTGAATTTATACTCCTATATCTTAAAAGGGATTCAGATGAATTTTTTTACAATCCCACCCTTCTTTTGGATACCTGATTCATTGTACTTTGGAACCTTTTCTTTTGGCCCTAAATCTTTTCCAACTTTTCCAAGTATAATTTGCACAAGGAGGTTTATTTTTGGATGTTAAAATGTAATTATCCTAAGCGCAAGTATTGTTCCACTATCAATAGGGTATGGAAATAGGAATTCCAAAGCTAAAACAACTTTTTCCCTTGTTATTATTTATATTCAGTATACTGTCACCCATGTTGGACAATAAAATTCATATTCACTAACATGTGGACCCGTCCTACGTTAAGCATGTGGTCTGTTCGAACGGCTAAAATTCTATGAACTAGAAAATAGCCGAACGAATTTTATAATTAAAATAACCGCAAGCGCACGGTGTACGAATGTAGCACGTGGCGAATACGGGTCGATCCACAGGGAATTGATGATTTTAGAATTCTACTCAATCAAATTAACCAAAGTTGAAAGAGTGATTAACTAAAAAAAGGAGAAAAATGACAAAAGAAAATAGATAAAAAATATGAGAGTGTTAAGACAATTTAGAGGCAACTTCCACTCTCTAGATCACATAAATCAACAAAATGAAGTTATGATCTCTCTTTTTTTTGTCATTAGTTGGCTTAATTGATGTGCTTATCATAAGTATGGCCTATTTTGTGCTATTAATTAGCTCAACATAAGCCATCAAACTATAGCACACCTCTTAAACCATTTACTAATTCACATGAAAAATGATAACAAAGTTGAAAGCAAAATCTATTGTGAGTATGGCCTACTAACTATTAATTAGAAATATAGACCATCAAATTTTAATCTCAACATTCATTTCATTACCATCATCATATGTAGATGAAGAGGTAATTTGTGTTAGTGACTGTATAAGTATAGCCTATTTGGTGTCAACAATATAGGCTATCAAATTCAAAGCAAAAACAACAAGTTAACCACTCATACATTCTCATTAAAGCACAAAAAGAGAGTATAAAACATCAAAATGTTGAAGCTACATGATTAGAGGCTTCATTACCCCTAAATTGAAGGGATTAGCCTCTCATTTGTGTTATCATATCAACACAAGTAGCATGCAACATGAAAGCAAAAAGAAAGAAAAATGAAAGCTAATGGAAAAGAGATCTATTCTATTTGCATAAAAGAAAAAGAGATCTACACTACAACATGAAAGGAAATAAACAAAGAAAGGAAAAGATCATGTATTAAATTGCATAAAAAAAGAAATTACATGAGAATAAAAATGGCTAAGTAGCCATGAAAAAAGAAAGAGAAGTGCTTTGTTTATTTTGATCCTAAAACTAATAAAGAGGAAGGATGTTACTACATGAAACATAAGGGGTTATTTATACAAGTGTTAAACCCTAATTCATATTTTTGGGAATGCCCAAAATGCCCTTGTAGGAAGTGTGGTGGCCAAGTTATCATTAGCTTCAATAATCCCCACTTAAATGTACATGAAGCTTTTAATGCCCTTTAACATGTGCCTTAGCTCCTAATTGAAAATCAAGGTAAGTGGGTGGGATTCTCCATGTTCTTCACTTTGAATTATTTACATCTTCATTCTTTTGTATCTTCTTTGTGCATGCATATTCCTTCATGAACCCGCTTGTACTTGAGTCTAATTTCCTACAAAATAGTATAGAAATTTTCAATTAGATTTTCTCAATTAATATATGCACAAAAATGACCATTTTGCCCATGGATGAAGATGAATATGTGACAATTTCAAATAATATGAATTTTGGTTTAAACAAGTTAAAATACCCAATATGATCATTTATTCAGTTTAAATAGATTAAATATGGTGGTAAAATTATGCAAATTTACGTGCACATCAAATACCCCCACACTTATCTTTTTATTCGTCCTCGAATAAAGAAAAACTAAGATAAAATCCATTTCCGTAGGGAGCACGATTGCATTGAGCGTATGCAACAAGCCGTTAAACCTCTAGGTGTCCCCAGCAGGACGAGTGTTGTCTCGTGAGGGTTTTCAGCAGATACTACCCACAAAATCCAAGTGCGGGATGAAAATATTTACAAAATGCAAGATTTATTTACAAAGAGATGAATGCGAGTTTTGAAAATATTTACAAATGAATGTTTTACTTTTACATAGACACAAATAAGTTAAATATAGGTTTTGGTTATTATGTTGAAATTTAAGTCATTTACTCGTCAAAATTTCCAACAAAAATCAAGTTATCATAACAAATAGACTATAGTTTAACTCGTTGTTTAGGTTAATAACACAGCGTAACTATGAAATGGATCCTTAGTTGATTATCAAAGTTTATCAAAGTGGTACTTTCATTTCTTTTCAATAAAAAATCAAATCAAATAAGTAAAAATAGTGCTAGGATTTCAATTTCTTGCTCTCTCATTATTTGCAAGAAAAATTACACACCTATCTCAGGTAAACTGAGGCCAGATATACCACCCATGCACTGCCTTTCGGGCTTATGTGAGGGGAGTACAGAGCATGGGGAGTGCACACACTTTCGTGCATACACCTATCGACCGTAGGTGGTTTTTATTATGTTTTTTTACATGTGTTCCATACATGCATAACCGTGAGGACTTTTAAATGAGTATGAATGCACATAATCAAATATTTCAAGTAATTCACCCATGCATAACCGTGAGGAGTTTTAAATGAGAGTGAATACTATGGATGTTGTTGTTATTTTTTTAAGAGAGAGAGAGAGTTTTGCAAAATCATCTTAACACCATTTAAATTAGAAGACAAAAAAATGTTATATCTTTACTTTAAATCAACCACTTTTTAAAACAAAGATTTTCAATTAGGATGTATTTCATAATTAACACGTATGAATCTTCCTATATACTAGTTAAACCATTGCTATTTGTAATCAAACTTAATTTTTATTTTTGTTAAGATAAATAAACTTTCAAAAATTTCAATTTAATAAACCAAAACCATATATTTATCCTATAGTGATTCTTTAAAAATAAATCAAAATGCTTAAAAAAATTCTTCTTTTGTTTTTAGTTTTTGTTTTTGTTTTTGGAAGAATAATGAAAAATTAATCCTGAAAAATCAAAAAGAAGATGAGTCTCCCCCCCACACTTGATTTTGACTGTGTTCCCATAGTCAACCCAAGTGGAAGGGAAAAAAATAAAAATAAAAAGATGACCTATATTTACATGAAAACTAACAATATTTACACTAGATCAGAAAGTATATCGTCAAAAAGTAAATGAAATGGTCTTTCAAAAACCGATTCATTTGTCTCGTCAAGTGTACGAGACACATCTTAAGCGCAAAAAACCAAACCTTTAAAGATTTTAGAGTTAAATGTTGATTTGGAAAAACGAATTTCGTTTTATCAAAAGTTGAATGAGTTTTTTTATTTTCAATGATTTCCGAGGTTGATAAAACAATTGCTTGAAATTTATTTTCACCAAATTCAAGTTTATCATCGATTTAAAAATTGAAATGGTGATTCAAATCGTCCCCTACAGAATTTAGCAACTCATTTTCAAAAAGTCCATAAATCTCATGTTCGTTAAATTCGACTTCCTTTGTTGGATTATCAACAACTTCATCATGTAAATCGAGTTTAAAATTCAAAGTTGTCGTATTCAAATTTTTAGAAAAAGGAAGATCGAAGTTTAAATCAAGTTTCGCACCCTTAAAAGAATTGAAATCCAACTTAATTACCCTATTTTCAACAACTTGATTAAGATCCTCATTATCAAATTCAAAAGTTGTTATTTGAAAATCGTCGATATGGGTAAAAGGTGGATTATCACTTGACTCATCACACATTGAGATTTGATTTTGTTGTTCACGTTGTTTCATGTAAGTTTCAAACAACAAATCCGTGTGATCATCGTAAATTTCATTCATTTGTTCAACAAAATCCAATTCGTAGTTATTAAATTGAGAATTTTCGATTTGGATTTGTTGAGAACAAAAAATTTCACCCGTAACATGGTTAAGATTATTCCCATTGCCAAATTCGTTTGAAAAGTTGTTCCCATTTTCTTGTTGAGTTTGAAATTCATTTTGGAGTTCGAAATTAAATTGGCATGGGTTACACTCGAAATCATTTGAATTTTGAAGTGAATTCAAATTCTGATTATTTTGACTTGAACTATTGCACAATTTATGAGTTACACAAATCGTTTATACTTTGATTTTGTTGTGTAGAGAGTTCAAGTAAAGATGAAATGCTATTTTCGAGATTTGAGGGTTGGTCATCGTTTTGAAAAGTTTGTTGTCCAAAATTCGAATCGTTTAAAGAATAGTTGTAGTTAAAATATCCGTACGAATTTGAAGTGAAATCATATGGGTTATGCTGATTTTCACAACTATTGTAAAATTCAAATGAATATGGAAATTCAGACATTTTCAAGGATGTGTTTGGGTTTTTTTCTATATAAAAGAAAAATATTTACAAATAAAATTTATTTTTCAAAAAGGAAATTGATTTTTGTTTAATTTTTTTTCAAATTTTTATTTGTTTTTGAAAATGTTTTATAATTTTTTTTGGATTTTGGTTTTTCTAATTTTTTTTTTGGATTTTTGAAATTTCAAAGAAAAAGGATTTAAAAATTTCAAAGGAAAAGGAATATTTACAATTTTTTTTTTAGTTTTGGATTTTGAAAATTTTTTGTTGTTTTTTTTAAAATATGCGTGAACTAGTGCAACTAATTGAATGCAAGGGTTAATTTCAAATTATTTATCCTAAGCTAACCCAAAATTGTATAATCACAAATTGTCTTAAATCAACAAGATAGTTCTCAGCCAGGTAACGGGCAGCGGTTATCAGTGCACCACGAATCACCGTAGCAATGCAGCCGAAGGTTTAAGTACCTTCAGAGGAACAACCAATATAATATTTACGAATCACCGTAATATTTATAAATGGTTATTACTCTACCGTAGCCTAGACACCAAGAAAGTAAATTGTCGAAAAAGGACAAATTGTCAATATACAATTAAGTGTTATCGATGTTTAACCGTTATTATTAACAAATTCTAAGATGAAATGCAAAGCAGAAATTAAACATGTATTAACAATGTAACTACGAATGAAGTTTGTTTTTGTTTTTGGATTTTGAAATTTATATATATATATATATATATATATATATATATATATTAATGCAAATGCAAGCAACCAACAATGCGATTAAAAAAAGATGAAAGCACAATGCCAGAGCGTGCAGAATTATTAGCAATTTATTTATAAAGCGGCAATAATTTTTTTAAGCAAGCTAAGCAGCGGAGCAAGCAACTTCAAGCAATTTCTTTATCTCCTGCAACCTGAAAAAAACAAGATATATACACTTGTTTTATTTTATTTTTTAATATATAAGGATGGAAGTTAAAATAAATTAAAGCAAAACAAATTCAAACTCTTTTTTTTTGGTTGGAATGTTTTAACAAAAGAAAATAAAGGAACAAAAATAGAAGAGAAATAATTTAAAAAAAACTTAAAACAAATGAAGAAAAGAAAAGAAAATTAAAGAAATGGTCAAAATTAAAAAGTGAAAGCAAGTCAACACAGCCAAACAGATATCAAACCGGCCCACACAAATATCAGTTTCACCACATCGCTGTTTCAATACAGATCAGTTCGCAACTCTGAAACCATTTCGAAACTCTGAAATCAAACCTCACGAATCCTTCTGCTAATTCAAAATAACAAAATTGCAGTCTCGAGTGTTTGCCAATTGGAAGTAGGGATGGGTTTGGAAATCGACGATTTCGTTGAGGTTCGCGATTGATTTGGTGAAGGCGGCAATTTCGATCTGGGGATTATTTGAGGATCGAGGTGTCTGGGGGTTCGAAGTCGAGTTAAAACACGAGTTAGTTGCTGTTTGAAGTCGACAATTTGTTCGAGGTTTCAGACGATGGAAGTCATTTCTGGTTGTCGAAGATTGGTTGTTGAGAAGACTGGGTGTCAAGAGGAGTTGAGTCGCGAATTTTGGTATCGGATTTGCAGTGGCGTTCAGGTGTAAGTTGCTGGAATTGGAGGAGGATGGTTTGTATTCAGGCGGCGTTGCGGTTGAGGTGGTTTCAAAGTCGATGTAGCGAGGCAATTCGATTGGTTGATTTGGTTCAGGGATGTTCAAGTAGAGGCTCGAACTGTTGTTGTTCGATTGCGGCAAGGCGATTGGGTTCGCTGTTGGAGTTCGTGGTGGAATTGGGTGATAGCTTCGGCTATAGATGGTTGCGAGTTGGAATTGGGGATTGTTCGATTTGTATGAGAGTGGCTAGTGGTTTGGCACTGTTGTGGTTGATGAAAGTCAGTGCAGTGGAGATTGTCAAGCAGTTTGATGGGTGAAGTTCGATGAGTGTTTTGGAGCAGCAGTGGTGAATGATGAGAAGTGGTGGCTCTGGGGATATGTGACTGAAGATGATGGTTGTTTGACTGAAGGGGAGGTGTTTTGGTTAATGAAGTTGAAGTGGGTTTGATTATGTAGCAGATGAAGGAAAATTGGTGGGCAGGAGCAATGAACGAAGTGGATATGCGGTGGCAAATGAAATTTGTTGTAGATGGTGAAGTGATGTTTGTATTTAGAGAAGTGGTAGTTGATCAGTTTGAAGGAGGTTGTTGGGATTGTGGAGTGAATGAAGCTGCAGTGATGTTGTTTCTGGGCAGTGGAAAGTGATAGAAGTGTGGTTACCAGAGTGTGTAAATGTTATGGCTGCTTGTCTGGTGATTGACAGTGAATGTCGAAGGTGGGTGGATGGTTTGTATGTTGATGGTCTAGGAAGTACAGTGGTAGGGGCAGTTGTAGTGATCAAGTTGATGTTTTGTGGTTGACAGGGGATGGAAGGCAGTGGCAAGGAAGTGACCAGAGGAGTTGAAGTTTGGTCTATGTGAAGTTTGGTGATGGGAAGTTGTTGTTGAAGTTTTGATTGTACACTGGTGATTGTTTAGAGGAATATTGGTGGTTCAGGGAAGAAATGTGGAGAGCACTGTTTTGTGAAGAGCGGTGCGAAGATTGTGCAGCGACTGCAACAGAGAAGGGGGAGAACTGCACAGTTTTTAGGCAATCAAATTTGTAAAAGAAACTGAGTTGTAAATTGTAACTGAAATTGTAAAGAAAATGAATAGGAAACAAAATGTTTTTTGTTTTTGTTTTGAAATTTTGTATGTTTTTTTATGGAAATAGAAATGCAAATGCAAAATGAAAACTACAAACACACAAACAAATGCAAGCACAAATCAAACACACAAATTTTATTTTTTTAAATGCACTCAACACACAAAACAAACACACAATATAATCTAACGAAAATAATCCGAAGAATAGAAAATCAAAATCGAAGCAATTCCCCGGCAACGGTGCCAAAAACTTGTTCGGACGGCTAAAATTCTATGAACTAGAAAATAGCGGAACGAATTTTATAATTAAAATAACCGCAAGCGCACGGTGTACGAATGTAGCACGTGGCGAATACAGGTCGATCCACAGGGAATTGATGATTTTAAAATTCTACTCAATCAAATTAACCAAAGTTGAAAGAGTGATTAACTAAAAAAAGGAGAAAAATGACAAAAGAAAATAGATAAAAAAATATGAGAGTGTTAAGACAATTTAGAGGCAACTTTCACTCTCTAGATCACATAAATCAACAAAATGAAGTTATGATCTCTCTTTTCTTTGTCATTAGTTGGCTTAATTGATGTGCTTATCATAAGTATGGCCTATTTGTGCTATTAATTAGCTCAACATAAGCCATCAAACTATAGCACACCTCTTAAACCATTTACTAATTCACATGAAAAATGATAACAAAGTTGAAAGCAAAATATATTTTAAGTATGGCCTATTAAGTATTAATTAGAAATATAGACCATCAAATTTTAATCTCAACATTCACTTCATTACCATCATCATATGTAGATGAAGAGGTAATTTGTGTTAGTGACTGTTTAGGTATAGCCTATTTGGTGTCAACAATATAGGCTATCAAATTCAAAGCAAAAACAACAAGTTAACCACTTCATACATTCTCATTAAAGCACAAAAAGAGAGTATAAAACATCAAAATGTTGAAGCTACATGATTATAGGCTTCATTACCCCTAAATTGAAGGGATTGGCCTCTCATTTGTGTTATCATATCAACACAAGTAGCATGCAACATGAAAGAAAAAAGAAAGAAAAAAGAAAGCTAATGGAAAAGAGATCTATTCTATTTGCATAAAAGAAAAAGAGATCTACACTATAACATGAAAGGAAATAAACAAAGAAAGAAAAAGATCATGTATTAAATTGCATAAAAAAAAAGAAATTACATGAGAATAAAAATAGCTAAGTAGCCATGAAAAAAGAAAGAGAAGAGCTTTGTTTATTTTGATCCTAAAACTAATAAAGAGGAAGGATGTTACGACATGAAACATAAGGGGTTATTTATACAAGTATTAAACCCTAATTCATATTATTGGGGAATTCCCAAAATACCCTTGTAGGAAGTGTGGTGGCCAAGTTATCATTAGCTTCAATAATCCCCCATTTAAATGTACATGAAGCTTTTAATGGCCTTTAACATGTGCCTTAGCTCCTAATTGAAAATCAAGGTAAGTGGGTAGGGTCGTCCATGTTCTTCACTTTGAATTATTTCCATCTTCATTCTTTTGTATCTTCTTTGTGCATGCATATTCCTTCATGAACCCACTTGTAATTGAGTTTAATTTCCTACAAAATAGTACAGAAATTTTCAATTAAATTTTCTCAATTAATATATGCACAAAAATGACCATTTTTCCCATGGATGAAGATGAATATGTGACAATTTCAAATAATATGAATTTTGGTTTAAACAAGTTAAAATACCCAATATGATCATTTATTCAGTTTAAATAGATTAAATATGGTGGTAAAATTATGCAAATTTACGTGCACACCATGGTCCAAGAAAATCGATTTTTTTTTCATTATTGGTCAAAAAATCCTTTTCTAATCAAACTTGCAAAATAGTTTGAGAAATCATATTCACAAAAGCATTTAAACACCATATTATTATTATTATTATTTCTTTTTTCAAAAGCACTTGGCCAAAAAAATTTCAAAAACGTTCCCAACTTCAAGATCGTTTAAACAAAAAAATTCAAAAGCATTCAAAATAATTTTTCAAAACATTCGATGCTCTATCTTTAAAACAAATCAGGCTACGTCTTAACATAATTAGGACTTAGTCTATGAATTAGTGTATATGATTGACTATAACAACTCGTCCTGAAACGGACCTAAATTTCGACCTAGAAAAGGTCCATCGAAACTTGGACCCAATCCAAAGCTGGTTGTTGGTTGGTAAAAAGAACAGTGTAGAGCTATTTATCTACACGTTCAAAACTCATAGTGGAAGGATAAAATATAACAACAATAAAAATGCCCATTTCATTTAAAATCCAAATGTCATAAAATCTGTAACATAGAACCAATAACAACCATCACATATCTGTAATACAACATTTTCAAAATATAATATTGTTTTTCAATGGGTACATTTGAAAATAACATAAGTAGATAAATAGGGAACTACCACAAGTTTCCTCCTCGCCTCCGCCTTTAGCATAGCCTTTCCTAACTTGTGTTGTAATGAGGAGGGAGTCAGAACAATATATGTTTGGTTAATAAAAGTCTTTAGCCTTTCCGTAATTGTACTTGCGCGTATACTTTAAATAGGAATATATCTTTCGTATATTGGCTTTATTTTAAGTCTTTCCAACTTTAAGCCCTACGGATTTCCCAATTCCATAACTGCTACTCTTATAACCTAATAACCCATATTTATCGTTAGTAATGTCCTGTCAATATAAGAGATAGTACCCAAGCCGCCGAATAATTTTTAATGGGAATTAGGCAAATTCTGATCATTTAATGCCTTATTTAAGGCAGGTCCCCTGTCATTTAATATCCATCCTAAGGTGGACTCCTAACTAGTACTATCTAGCTGACAATTCATGGAATCTTTCTGGTCACTTAATCCTTCATAATAAAGCATACCCTTTTCAAGATATTCACTACCGTGCCTAACCCCTAACCTTAACTCGACCATTTACTACTTCCTAAATAGGGAAGAGGCAATCCCTCACACATCCACTTAATACCATCAATCCTTTGAGTAGGTCATTCATATTATGACCCGTACTTTATAGTGACGTCTCACATTAGTCTAACTATTCATAGGTATTGGTAGTGAGATTTGCTAGGTAGATTTATCCTATAAAATTTGGCTAGCATCACATCATCCATAGTTACTTATTATAAGTGATGTCTTACATCATTCCCAAAATCACACTGCTGGTAGCTAGATTAGCTGCGCAGACTGCTTTTAACTGACCTTGCATTCCTATGAATTAGTCATAATCTATAACACTTTCTTAGCATACTATCATACATCTCACCTTATCTGTAATTAAAGCCTTATATGTAAACTTCTTATTCTTCCTCTACAATTAATTACTTTCCTAAGGGGGAATTCAATGATTATTAATAACCCATTAACTACCATTAATACATTATAATCTTACATTATTTACGCGCATGCGCACACACATTTAGTAAATTTCTAAACGTGCGAAGTTTACACCTTAAACTAATAATTAAATGTAAAATCTTAAAAATTATACAAGTCTGATTTCCATATTAACTCGTATACCTAAATCCAGTATCCAAAATCAAATAACCAGACTTGTATAAAAATATAATCCAAACCCACTTATTTTACATTAAAATAACGAAATAAATCAATAATAGAAACTTACAATTTACATACTTTTACGCTCTATTCAACTTTTTTACATGAAATTAGACAAAGGGAACACATATTCAAATTATGGAAATATGCGGTACAAACCATGAATAAGAATTCATACCTTACACACCATTTCCTAATAAAAACCCATAATCAGGTCCAAAGAAAAAGATAAGAAGTGGAATAGAAGGTAAAACATCGAAATTGCAAAATACACACAAATTCCATTATTTTAATATATAACAATTGAGATTCATATTTAAAAATTGATACTTCGCTATGGGTGAATTTCGGGGGTTTTAATGTGATGTTTTAATAAACCAAAATTCCCCAGGCAAATATTAAATCCAAACTACACTATTCGATTATTAAAATAGAAAAACTAAAATTTCCACTCACAACAGGTCGTTAGCTCTTCCACTTTTTTGGATTTGCCATGTATTTAATAATTTCTTTCAGATCTCCCCTTTTAGATATATACGTCAAGTAATTTGTATGTATAGGTTAGATCCAAAAATTGAGGGATTAGAGGAGAATAGAACTATAAAGAAAAATAATAAGCATCTAGAATCTGTTACCTAAAACCCTAAAGCTTCTGAACCTTTAAAGAGAGACACCGATAGAACTTTGCTAGCTACCCTAAAATAATGTGTTAATAAAAGTGAAGGGGTTAGGCCCTTATTTATAGTGGTCGGAATGCACCAAAATCGTAGGATTTATGTTGGTTTAAAATAATAAAATCTGGAACGTTCATTGTGCAAACAAACCCTAGCCGTCACTTGCTCACCGGTCGAGTTCCCCTACCCTACCAGTCGACTGCTAGCGGTCAACCGGTCCTGGGTATGCGGTCAACCGGTTCATTTATTTTAGGGAATGTTTCTAATTGCCATTGATCGATTTATTTTTATTCCTTACTTGACTTTTTAACATTAACGTTAATTTCAATGATTATTTAACCCTCAAGTCTAATTACCGTTACTTTTCGAATTTCAAATTTGAGAATGATTTAATTATTTGAACTTGAATTGTATTTAAATTATTTTGAATTCAAAAACTCCAAACATTCATAACTTTTCGCTTAAGCTACATTTTCAACATATTGTATATGGAAATTGATCAGAAAATTGCAGTTAATGCAACAACATAACTTTCGTGGTCTAGTTTTGACTTCAGCAAAATTTCCATTTTTAGCCTTATATTGTTTAATTAATTTGTCTTTTCGGGGGCAGACAGTGTAATGCGTAATAATCATCTTATTATACAACCAAGTTATCTATGCAACGGTCTACTCAAGCAAAAACGTAATGCGATTATGTGTGCAGACATACTACAAGTGAGCTTAATCTTAGCATGTGTATGATTATGACATATAGGCATGTATGCAAATATCCTAAGCAAGCATAGAATTTCTACATTAGTGCAAAGTGATGGTGAAAAACGTGGCAACCATTTCCTACCATCCAATCTAGCAACCACAATGCAACCAAAATCTAATTTTGGAGAGAATATGTTCCCCAGAGAAAAGCTTAGGATGAGAAGCCCTCATGCTTTCCGTCATATTTTCCCTCCTTTGTGTCCAACCGGCTTAATTTCTTTATTGCAGAGCTTCCTAGTTCCATGCTCCACAATGCTTGTAGTAGCACATGATGCTATTAGCTCTGTCTCAGTATCCCCCAATTGATCAGGCTCTACCGCAATGGTTGTGCTATTAAGGCATTTCCTCAAGTGCAAAATGTCAAAAACATCATGGACTCCTACCAAAGAAAGTTTTCATATTCTTTCTAAAATTGGAAAAGGCCCAAAAATATTTGTGCCAACTTTCCCGACTTTTCAAACCTCACGACCTTTCTAAGAGGGAAAACTTTGATAAAAACCATGTCCCATACTTCAAACTCTTAACTCTTTTCTACACTTGTCCGAATAGGATTTCTAGCAATTTGGTGTGGCTTTCATTCATTGCCTAATTAATTCTATCTTTTTCGTTTTGGCACGTCAAACACCTAGTGGCATATTTTTCCACCTTCTTCTTCACCCTTGTCCAATAGGAAATTCTCTTCATGTCCCTATTCATCTTATCTCCTCCGCGGCGAATGATCATCCTTGAGTAATGTCACTTCGCAAGCCAAATATTTTTCCTCAAAATCCTAAACATTTTGGGATTTAAAGCATCCTTTGTTCTTGGTTACCAATCTAATTTCCTTGCTAATTTCTAGTCTTGCCTATAGTTTATCGCTAGTTAAGTGTCCTTATGAAATTTCTTTATTTATGTCATTCCTCCATATATGTATTTATCTCACGGTCTAATCCCATCCATAAAATCAACCCAATGATAAAACATGAACATATCTTATACTATATTATATGCTTTTTAAATAATCTGAGGGTGAAAACTAGCAATAACAATCCCAAAACCGTAAAAGAAAATTTTGCTGGAAGTTGCTATTTATCATTAACCGGTGTTAATGATGTTGGGGCCCTAACACTCCTTACTAAATTAAGATGAACATTCTTAGTATGTCATTCCGCTTAATTCTCCATCTTCCTTAATTCTCCTTCTTTGTTTCTAATAAATGTGGTCCACCCATTACTTCAGTTAATATATCAATAGTAATTGATCATTAATGTCATAGTTGGACCATCTCTAATCAATCCACATTTAAATCCCTTCAATCTTTTTAACAGTTTCAAAATCCATTTATTATGCCAATTCAATTCCTTCATTAATGCCATATTAATTTTCTTAATCAGTCCCCATTTAATTCCTTTTGATTCTCTATTAATTACAAATTTATTTTCCATTAAATCTGTAATTAATCTCCATAAATCCTAGTCCTAAAATAACTAATATGAATACTGTTGTAAATTACGTTATTTATATAATTCTATTTCTTTACATTAAGTGCGGAATACATGTGTGTATATTCCTTATTTATAATCATTAATTTCTAAACTAGAACATTTCTTTCCATATTTTAATTTATCAAAGCTAACTAAAAAGGATTACCCGTTATAGTTTTCCATTAATTAACTAAAGTGAGATCTTTGCTTCGTTTGAAATTACAAGGAATTATTTCTTTTTTTTAGTGAAGTAGATAGTGTAAACTATGTAAAATAATATCCATATCTTACACATCACTTTCCCTTTTTTGGTATATCCCTTGTTAATTCAAACGACACGCTTTTATATATATTTTGGATTAGGATAATTTATGGAATTTGCATGGAACCCGCTCGAAATAAATCAAAACATAAATATTACATACCAAGTTAACGAGGACAGCCTAACTTACAACCCAATTATGAATCTGGAATATCTTTGCAACTTTATCAACATTCTATGTGCTATTCCTATTTTATTCATATCTTAAAACCACTGCTGTACCTTGGTAGTGATCCCTATCTACTCCATTAAATTTTTTGGTTCTGTCCTCATCATTCTTTCAACTAAAGTTTCACAATTATCCGAAACCTTTATCTTTAAAATATAAACTTGAATACCCTTTTTTCAATTTCAAAAATCGCTTAGTTCCCAAAAGGATCCATCAAAAATATTCCTTTTTTAACCAACTTTTCATTTTAAGGATTTCCTACAGCAAAGATTTATTTCTTAAAAGTTGAACTTCTAATTCAAAACATTTAAAACTCAATTGCAAAACCAAACTATTACTAAATCAAAAATTCAAAAATTGCTTAGTTCCATAAAGGAGCAAATACAAAATAATTTTTAATAGATTGTTTTCATACAAATAAACTTATTGCATTAAATTCGAAATCAGCACTTATCATGAAATTATGGTCAATACTTATGAAAACTTCATTCACTACTATTTTAAGGATATATTATTATTGTTATTTTCCCTTTTAACTCCTTTTAAATCTATTACAAAGATTATAACTTCAATAGCATTTCAAAATAACAGGTTTTCCTTTATTAGCCAGTTATTATTTCAAAGATATTTCTAGTTACAACAAGATTATTTTAATAGAATTCAAACCACAATCTATTCACATGCATGCCAAATTTCTATTTTCAAGTTGTTATGTCATCCCAAAAATATACATCAACATTTATTACTTTATTACTCAAAATGTACTATCACATAACTAAATATTTTTATAACTTTGTTTAAGCCTTATTTGAACTCCTATAATTTTTTGCAATCCTTTTTCATTAATCCCAATTTATTTCTCTTTCATTTACCATTTTAAATTCAATAATATTTAATCTTATTCAAACAAATTCTAAATAGAAAATTGTATATATAAAAATTTTGTCCTCGCATAAATGCCTTTTCTTATAACATTTACAATATTATCCTAATTCCTTTATTAATTATCATCATTTAATTCCATCTAATTGTAAAAATTAAAAAAAAAACATCTTTTAACTTTTATCATATTAATTTCTAACTAGATCGCTCATTACATTTTATATAAATTCCTAATGCTATTTCTATCCAAATCACCCAATAATGCATCTATTTATATTTCTCCTAAATAATTGGCTCTTACTTTAGCTATTATTCTCTATATTTTCCTTATACGTAAATGTTCCTCCTATCATAGTCATTCTAATCTTTCTATTCTCTATTCCTTATTTTAATAATGTTCCATTTTCATTTATTTGTTCTCCTTTTTGGAAAGATTTTTAAAAAAAGGAATTTCCAGATTTATGAAATAGAAGAAAAATCATCAAGTTCAACTTATATTCTATTTTACATTTATATTAAAAACATATAATCCCTTTCTCTAAAAATCGAAAACTTTTTAACTTAACCAATTTTAAACTAGAGTTTTTAAAACGAAAAATCTTGTTACAAAAACCTTTTAAGAAAAGACTTTTGACTCAACAAATTTTTAAATCATGTATTTTCGAATTTTCTTGCTTTTTCAAAACAACATCCCAATAAATCATTTGAAAACTTATTTAAAACATTTCAAAGAATTTTAAACGTTTTTATCAAATTCTTCCTCGTGGGGTTGGATTTAGAAATTGACTTTAATTTTCCTTTCTTTTGAATTATTCTTTCTTTCCTACTCAATCTTAATAAAAATCTGATTATCTTCTTGTCGTGATTAATATATACCTTTTTGAGGGAACTTGCTACACTACATCCTACTTTATTCCTATCGTTCCTTACTTTCGGATGTTTACGACACATAGGTTCTTACATCCCACCTATTTTTATGTATTGGTCTAGGCCTACTGATCTTTGTCATATAATTAAGGCTATGTAATTTATCATAATGGCAATTATACCACCTTATAATATTTAGTTACTATCTAACATGTTTATTTGCTATTTCTATAATGTCAATCGTTGTAATAAATGATTATTGTTCTAACAGACAATTTTTAAAGGTATTTATATATTCATTCAAATTTTATCTATTATGCCTTTCTTATCTTTTCATAATTACTCTAATAATATTTTAATCGGTCTATTTATATCTTAATTAAATTGTTGTAACTTTCTATTAATTTTGGAATTACGATCTCTTCCATCTACATTCCCTAAGATAGCAATATATGCCGAAGAAAAGATTTGCCTAGTGTTTACGCGTATGTTTGAAATAAGTGTACATACATATAGTAGGATTTTTGAAGAGTACTTTCAAATATAACAAATACTCCACTCATATATATACCTATCCCCGTTGATCGAGTAATATAAGCTCTGATACCAAATGCAACAACTCATCCTGGAATGAAGGTAAACTTCAACCCAGAAAATGGAAATCGGAACTTAGACCCATTCCAAAGCTGGCGATTGGTTGGTATAAAGAATAATACAGAGCTATTTATCTACATATTCAAAACTCATAGCGGAAGGATAAAATATATAAGAAACAATACCAATTTCACTTAAAATCCAATGTCAAAATCCATAACAAAGAACCAGCAATAACCGTCACATATCCATAGTCCAACATTTTCAAAATATAACATTGTTTTTTAATGGGTACATCAGAAAATAACATGAATAGATAAACAGACAATTGCTACAAGTTTCCTCCTCGCCTCCGCCTTCACCATCGCCTTTCCTAACTAGTGTTCTGATGAGGACGGATTAGAAAAGCATATATCCGGTGAATAAAAATCTTGAGCTTTGCTATAATAGTACGTCACAGTATAGTTTTAATAGGAATATGTCTTTCGTATATTGGTTTTTTCTAAGTCTTTCCAACTTTAAGCCCTAAAGCTTTCCCAATTCTAACTCCATAACTGCTAATATTACAACCCATTAACATATCTCTCTCATTGGTATTGTTCTATTAATATAAGGGATACTACCTAAGCCACATAATACCTTTTAATGGGAATTAGGTAGACTTTGACCATTTAATACCTTACTAAGGTAGGTCCCCTGTCATTTAATAACTTTTCCAAAGGCGGACTCCTCACTAGTACATATTCAGCTGATATTGCATGGAATCTTTTTGGTCATTTAATACTTCATATTGAAGTAGACCTTTTTCAAGATATCCACTACTGTGCCTAACTCTTAACCTTAACCTCGACCATTTACTACTTCCTACACAGGGAAGAGGCATGCCCTCACACTGCTACTTAATACCTTCAATCACTGAAGTAGGTCCTTCGTATTATGACATGTACTCCATAGTGACGCCATTAGTTCTACCATTAGTAGGTACTGGTAGCCAGATTAGCTGGGCAGATTTATCCTATAGAATTTGAGACTAACTTCGCGTCATCCGTAGTTACCTATTATAAGCGATGTCTTACATCTGCCCCAAAGTCACACTATTGGTAGCCAGATTAGTTGGGTAGACTTCTGTGTGCTTTTAACTGGCCTTACATCCTTATGTCTTAGTCATAATTTATAACACTCTCTTAACGTATTATCACATCTCACTGTATCCATATTAATATCTTATTAGAATACTTTTTATTTCGCCTTTATCATTAATTGCATTCCTAAGGGGGAATTCATCAATGATTAACCTACTAACTACGCCATTAATATATTATGATCATATGTTATTTACGCTAATATACATACATATATATACACGCGTGCTTAGTAAATTTCTAAGCATGCGAAATTTTTGCCCAAAACTAATTAAATGCCAAATCTTAAAAATTTTACAAGTCTTATTTCCAAATTAACACATATATCATAAACACAATATCCAAAATCAAATCAAATGACCTGTATAAAATAGAATCCAAACCCACTTATTTTACATCAAAACAACGAAATAAATCAATAATAAACACTTACAATTTACACACTTTCACTCTTTATTCAGCAACTTTTTACACGAAATTAGATAAGAAATTTGTATTCTAATTGTGGAAATAGATGGTGCAAACTGTGAATAAGAATTCGTACCTTACACACCGTTTCCTAATCAAAACACTTAATTAGATCCAAAGAAAAAGATAAGAAGTGGAATAGAAGGTAAAACATTGAAATTCCAAAATATACACAAACTCAATTATTTCAATATAAAACAATTGAAATTCCAACATAAGAATTGACATTTCGCTTTGGGGGAATTTTGAGGTTTTAATGTGATGTTTTCATAAACCAAAATTCCCTAAGGCATATATAAACCCAAGTTACATTATTCAATTACTAAAATAGAAAGACTAAGATACCCACTCACAAAAGGTCATTGGCTCTTCCTCTTTTTGGATGGGTCATGCCTTCAATAATCTCTTTCACGTCTCGCCATTTAGATATATACAACAAGGTATTTATATAGATTAGATTAAAAAGTTGAAGGATTGGAGGAGAATAGAATTAGAAAATAAAATAATAAAAATCTAGAATCTAGAATCTGCCACTAAAACCCTAAAAAACTTCTCTAAACCTTTAAAGAGAGAATAACAGAGCTTCCCCAAAATAATGTGTGAATATAAGTGAAGGGATAGAAACTTATTTATAGTGGTTGGAATGCACCGAAACTGTTGGATTTATGTTGGTTTAAAATAATAAAATCCGGAACGTTCACTGTGCAAACAAACCGAACCATCACTTGCTCATCGGTCGACCTCCCCTACCCTACCGGTCGACCGCTGGTTCATTTATTTTACGGAATGTTTTTAATTGCCATTGATCGATTTATTTTATTCCTTACTTAACCTTTTAATGTTAACGCTAATTTCAACGATTACTTAACCCTAAAGTCTAATTACTGTTACTTTTCAAATTTCAATTTTGAGTGTTATTTAGTTATTTGAATTTGAATTCTATTTAAATTACTTTGAATCTGAAAACTTCAAACGTCCATAGCTTTTTTGTTTCAGCTTCGTTTTCAACATATTATATACATAATTCGATCAGAAAATCATCACGAACGCACCAACATAACTTTTGTGGTCCAATTTTGATTTTTGCAAAAGTTCCATTTTTAGCTTTACCTTAATTAATTTATCTTCTCTTATTTTATTTATTCCTTATTAATTTTTATGGGGTGCTACATTGACCTTAGTATTATACAGTGAATCTTTGGTTTGAGAAACCTTTTTAATATTCTAAATAACAAATAATCTATAAGCATATTTATAAATTTTAGCTTTTAAGGCATGGGATAATGACCCATGACTTTGCAATAATCTTTCCCCGTCCTCCGCTTGCTAAAATTTATTTGCTTGCTAAAATTTATTTTTCTCAAAATTCAAAAGTTATGGGATCTAAGTATTTTTAATTTCTAGTTGTTAACTCAATTTCCTAATTTAGTTTATAAACTTCCAATCTTACCTATGTTTTTATCGCTGGTTAAGTGTCCTTATGAGATCTCCTTATTTGCACTGTTTTTCATTGTATTTATATTTATATAGCAGTCTAATCCCATCCATTAAATCAATATATTGATAAAATAGGAACATCTCTCTTGCCATATCGTACGATTTTCTAATAAATTAAGGGAGACAACTAGTGACTACAACCCAAAGACCCTAAAAGAAAATTTTGCTGGAAGTTTCTATTCATCATCGATCGGTGTTAATGATGTTATGGCCCTAACACTCCTTACTAAATTAAAATGGATATTCCTTGTTTGTCATTCCACTATAACCTTCCTTCTTTAACTCTCCTTCTTAGCTTCTAACAAATGGGGTCCACCCGTTACTTCAATTATTATGCATCCACATATCACATTGAGTAAGAAATATGAACTATGCGCCTTAGGAATGACTCATCGGAAAATTGGTTTGGTGGAATTACTTCCTTACCACCTATCTTTCCTTCTTCAGCTTCGAGTCAACCAAAATCCTTCATGCTTGTTTGACATCACTACAATCTTCTCCAACCATACTACTAGCTTATGTAAATCAAAATCTCTTGATAGTATCCTCATACTTTGGGTTTTACTTCCTCTACATCCTTGATCATTTATGCCAGTATACCATGGGACTAGTAAAAGTGTACTTTCGTACCCTTTACCATTCCTTTAAGGGTTTGTCTCATGGCTTCCATGCATCTCTATTAAATATTCCTAGTTTCGTAATAACATTCTTTATGTTCAATGAGGATTCCTTGTTGCCACCTTATGAGCATTTGAAGCTATTTTATTCATAGCCTAAGCTTTTTACCTCGTCTTACCTAGGTAATGATCCCTATATACTTCATATTAAAATTTGGTTTAGTTCTCACTATTCTTTATATAACTAAAATTTTACAATCATGAAATATCTAATCCAAAACCTTTATCTTTAGAAATATAAACTTAGAAACCTTTTTATTAACTTTAAAAATTACTTGGTTTCGGAAAAAACCATGAAAATTTTCCCTTTTCTAACCGATTTTATCTTTTAAGGACTTTCTATAACGAAAATTTACTTCTTTTAAAAGTAAGATTTTTAACTCAAAATAGTTAAAAATTAAATTATCATACTAAACCATTTTTTTCAAAAACATCTCCTATAACTTTAAACAATGAAAACTGGAGTAGACAAGGATAATTTCCATTGTATTATTTTCCTGTCCTCATGCTATCTTTGTTTCCACCTTTGACGGAGATTTTCATAGCACAAGAGAGGGACTTCTAAAAGATATCCACAGTTACAACATCTATCTAAGTGTCTATCTAAAGTATACGTGCAATTAATACATATCCATGGAATTTATCTGTTCTTCCTATCCCGTACTATTATTTTTCTTCTATATTATTTCTAACTAGATTACTAATCCTATTATTGTATATATATATTCCTAATGCTATTCTTGTCGAACATTCTTACCCTTCCACTCTCTATACCCCATTTGAATCAAGTGTGATTTCATTTTATCCACCCGTTAAAAAGAATTTTAAAATGGAACTTCCAAATTTGCAAAATGGTAAAAAATCATCAACCTCAATCTAAGCTCTATTTTTCATTTATTTCAAAAATAAAATATCCATTTATTCTAAAATATTTAAATCCAAACTTTCTGACTTAATCAATTTTAAACTAGGAATTTCAAAAATAGAAAACCGTTTTATCATAAACTTTTGCCTCAACAAATTTTCAAATTATGAATTTCCAAATTTCCTTACTTTTTCAAAACAAAAACTTCCCTGTAAATTCTTTGAAAAACCCATTCAAAACATTTCAAGAAATTCTCAAAAATATTTTTTGTCAAATTCTTTCATATGGGGTTGGACTTAGAAATGGACTCTGATTGTCCTTCCTTTTGGAATATCCTTCTTCCCTACTCATCCTTAACTCATCTCCATAAAAAATCCAACTTATTTTCTTATGGTGATTAGTGTACACCTTCTTGCGATAACTTTCTCCTCTCCTTCTTCATCCTTGTTTTAGACGCTTGCAACATGTAGGTACTTACTTTCCATTTGTTTGGATGAAATGCGCATCTTTAATGGGCAATCCATCAAAATCTACAATCGTAAGGTTGTATAAGCCCAACAAAGGAGTCAAGTATCATCCATCCCCGTGATTATTCTATATGTCATGCTTATGCTCATCTTGGCCCACTTCTTACGGTACAATCTTCGACCATCAGGCAATCAGGGTAGGAGTATAATTTTAACTCTATTTATTTACATAATTCGTAGTTGCCTCGTCCATCCTTTCGGAACATGGTAGCAATTACTTCTATTGTCGGAGTTTATAGAGTTAGGCGTACAATTTATATATAATTATAGGTAAAAATAGAAATATGTCCTCTCAACGTATCCTAATTCCTATGACCGACTAACCTAAGCTCTAATACCAAATGTAACAACCTGCAACTTAATGGATCCCAATTTCAACTAAATCAAAGTCTAAGCCCATTAGGGTACGGATCATTGGTTTTGGTAACTTGTAATAAACACAAGCACATAAGAGAGTGATTAACTCATAACGAAACAAAGAAATATAATAGAACATACGTATTAACTAAGGCTGCTACCTTAGAATATCATTCCTTGGATATTTAATTGTCTTGTCAGCATCGAGCATGAATAAGAAGACTTCACCATCCACAGCTCCTAAATTCCTCTAATATCTAGTCCTTCTAAATCTAACCTATGGGTTATTACGAGGAAGGGGTTAGAACAAAAATTCGATGATTGGAAAATCACATACTTTACCCATCCCATTAATTTATCCCCACTGGTTTCCATTCAAGTGTTACATCTATTATTTACGACTAATCCATTAAACCTTATATGCACGTACGATATGTCTAACCAAACCTTCTCCATGGTATAACTCTATAAGTATATGCCTATTTGTATGTATGTCTAATCATTACACTGCTCAAAAAACCCAACCATTTAGTACTTCTTAAATAGAAAGAAGATGGACCCCATAATGGCTACTTAATACCTCAGTTCTCCAAGGGGGCCCTCCGCAATATAACCGCTAGTCAATAGGTCCTAACTATAGAGACCGATGACACGTGGATAAGACTTTATTATAATTTCATATAACTAATGCATCTCAACTCTACAACTTACCCTCAACTGTAAGCCAAAGGCCTTTCCCAGTCTTATGCAACTACCGTCAATCATGTCCTAACAATGTAAGAGATAGTATCCAAGCCACATAATACATTTTCAATGGAAATTATGCAGACTCTGATCATTTAATACATATATTTTAGGCAGGTCACCGTCTTTTAATACCTATCCTAAGGCGGACTACTCAACAAAACTATCTAGCAAACATCACACAGAATCTCATCGGGACACTTAATGCTTCTATATAGGAGAGGAAGACCTTATAATAGCTACTTAATACCTCAAACCTGAAGCAGACCCTTTTCGAGATATTCACTACCGCGCCTAACCGCTAACCCTGACCATTTAATACTTCCTAAATAAGGAGGATGCAGACCCTATAATAGCTTACTTATTAACTATGTTCTAGAAGCAGGTCCTACGTATATCCCTCCCTATAGGTATGGAGATGTCCACATCAGTAGTAAGTATACACAACTTTTGGTCGCTTCTAGGTAAAAGGCAGACTTCTATTGTGTAACTCTTCTGACCTCACATCCCAACCAATCAAACCGAACCGATCACCTAAAGCCTAATTATTGGGCTAGGCCCACCACTTCACGCTTGCTTTAAACATATAATTGAAGCTATATAATTTCCTACTATGAGAATTATATTGCCTTCTATGTATATTTAATAGTATTAATACTTGTTGGCTACATAATTTTTCCTAATTTATATGCTTAAGCTTTGGTTTTCTTATAATGTCTAATAAATGTCTATTGCCCGTAATAATTGGTCATTAATTTCACATTTGAACAATCTCCAATCAATACTCATTTAATTCATTTAATTATCTACCAATTTCAAAATCCATCTATTATGCCTATTCAGTTTCACCATAAATGCCGTATTAAATTCCATAATCAGTCCTCATTTAATTCCTATTTAACTCTCTATCAATTACGAATTTATTGCCCATTCAATCTATAGTTAATGTCTATAAATCCATGTCCTATACATACTACACTGTTGATAACTAATACAAATATCGTCATTTATTACACTGTTTATATATTTTTGTTTTTGAATGTTAAACGTGGTTATACATGTTTGTTTGTTTGTTTGTAAATCTAATTATTAATTTCTAAACTAGAACATTTCTTTCCATGCTTTAATTTGTTAACGTTGCCTTTTCAAAAAAGATATCAATAATGGCTTATCATAAATTAACCAAAACTAAGATATTTGGAATTATTTTTTCTTTTATTGAAATAGACAATATAACTTTACACAACTCTTTCCCCTTTTGGTATCCCTTGTTAATTCAAATGACACGCTTTTATATATATATTGGAATTGGATAGTTTATGGAAATTATACAAAACACGCTTCAAATAAATCAAAACATAAAAATTTATATTCTAAGTCAACTAGGGCAATCTAATTTACAATTCAATTATAGATTCAGAATAAACAAACGTTCTATAATAATAAATATTTGGTATTGAGTTCAAATTTCTGGATTAGGTTGTACAGACTATTCCTATTCTAATTACCAGTTTTGTTGAATATGTAGGCAATATTCCTATATATAATCCTATAATCTATCAGATCTTATTTAGGAATAATAATTAAATAAATCCAATAATATAAATTCTAATGTTATAAATAAACCATATAATTTTCCACTTACCTTTAAAAGCTTTCCAAATCTCCAAATTTGATTCCATTCCTTTACTTGACTCCTTGTCCTTTCTAATCCAAAAGAATATGTATAATAAGGAGTGTACATACTATTAGAATTATAGATCCGAGATGAGATTTAGGGTTAAGGGGAATATAGATTTATAATCATAAAAATCACCTTTCTCCACAGTATTGATTCGCTTTTTTTTTCTTCATTTCTTTTATTTTCTTCCTTTTACAATTATATATTTATATATAATATTTTATATTTTTTAGAAGTAGCAGAGAAGAGAAAATGGTAGAACTTTATTGCTTAGATAAGAAAATATGAGAAGTGAGGTAAGGGGTAAGGCTTTTATTTATAAGCACACGAATCAATCTAATTGTTAAATTAAAATAATTAAATCCGGACCGTTGGCCAAGATTCAAACCCTAACCGCTGCATTCGAACTGTTTGATCGACCCATGGAGGGGGTTGATAAGTGGGGTTCCATATTTAACGTTATTTGTTTCCTTTTCGTTTTTAATTATTTTCGCTCTAAAAACTTCAAACGCTGATAACTTCTTCATTTGAGCTCCGATCACGAAACTTCAAATATGAAAGTTGCTTAGAAAGTCATGAACATAATGGTGCAAGTTTCATGGCCAAAATCTAATAATTTCTCAAATTCCATTTTGAAGCTTGATTAATTATTTATTAATTATCTTAAATTTTATGGAGTGTTACATTGTTCACCTTGGGTGTGTGGTAGTTATCCTATATTAATATAGGAATAGTATGAATATATGATGATAACATGGGTAATCATCTTGGGACGTGCTTATTATTTTTCCTACTATATATATATTCCTTATCTCTAGCTCTTCTATATGTATTATTCTTGTGTGAAATTGAAATTTTTATGGAGATTGTGAAGTAAGGGCTGGTTAGCTTGTCGAGTAGTGTCGGCATTAATGATGATGAATAAACATATGTGTGCCTTAATTATGAATAACCTAGTTCGGTTAGGGAAGCTGTAAAAGTCCTAATCCGAATCTTGCATTATAAATACTTCACAATTCTAGATTGTGATAAGGCGAGTTAAATAAAGGATCTAGTAGTGATCAGAGTTATGTAATATAAGCTGATAGATAACTTTCCGCTGAAGGCATTGGTTTGCTTGTTTGAAAATGTGTGTATTTTTGTATAATACTTGTTTGATTTTATGGATGTATGATGTGAGATGATTTTCATTATTGTTGATGATTACAAATTGGATGTATATATGAATTTATAAAATAAATATTTTTATTCAAACAAGCGTATGATCTAATAAAATATGAAATTGATTTTTATAAAGTGATTGGAATTAATTAGTGGTTGTTTTAGGGCTAGTTTGTCCATTCAGTGTTTTAAGAATTTTGGTCGATGCCTGTGCACACGTATTCGACCGGGATTCCTAAACACTTACATGAAGGATCTCGACACGAGGATTTAAAAAGAATTACTATTTTGAAAAAGAAGTTTAAAGATTTTGAAGTGTTATAAGTAATTTTTTAGGAAGGTGAATGTTTTTAAATATTATTTGAAACAAAAATAATGTTTTTGAAAAGCAGCTATTATTTTAGAAAGTAAGTATTGCTTAAGGTAAGCTGAATATTAATTTGAAAGAAAGAGAAATTTTGGAAAATAAATATTAGAAATGATTTTGGAAAAGTTGTATTGACGGGTAGAATAATACTTTTAAAGACATATATTGAGCTATATTTTTGAAAATGAAATATCTTATGGTATTTGGATAAAGAATAATGGAGTAGTTTGGAAAAAATATATATTATTTGTTAAAGTAAAACATGCTTTGGAAAATAATTAAATTATATTTTTGAGTGAAGAATTGAAATTTCAATTAAAAAAATTTAGACGAGTATTTTTATTTTTTGGCAAAGCTTCTCGAACAAATGAAAATAATATTATGAGGCAGTGTATGATTATTAAAATGTAAATTTTGGTATTTTTGAATTTATTGTGAAATATTATTTCCTTGGAAATACACACATATGCATATGCGTATGTGTGATGTGGAAAATATTAAATGATATGGATTTTTGCATTTTGGATAAAAAGCTTTTAAGGAGAAGTCAATATAAAAGATCTTCGAGTTTGTGAAATAGTAATGGAAAAAAGTTTTATGAGTAAGACTAACTGATAATTTTCTTTTGAAGTTTTCAAAACTTAAACCTGAAAATTTTAATATAATGGTTTAGGATTTTTGATTAAAATTATAACAAACTATAACATGAAGCATATCTAACCACTTTGATGTGCTCTACCACTTGGGCATAACTTTTGACTCTCTGACCCGATTTTGGTAACTTTTCTTTTGTTTAAAAGATATTTCCATAGGAATAACTTTTATGTTCATAACTTTACAAAAATTTGAAGTTTGTTGGTGTTTAAACTTGTTTTAGTTGAGACAACAATTTTGGCCCGTATTTGATTCCGGTATTTTACGCCTAAGTGTTTTAGCCATAAATTTTGAATAATTTATCCAATTTCGACGGTCTTTCCCAATCTGAAAAGCCAATAACACAAGAAGAAAAATTGTTGGAAAATGTTTTGCAATTTTTTTTACTTTAGGTTTAAAATGCAAGTTTTTAGGAGGGTCCGCACTTATATTTAAAAACTCGATTTGCTTTACTTTAGAAAGTCACCCATAACTCGAGTTGTAACCCATAATTTTGCAATTTGAAAGCTGTTTTGGAAAGCTAACACACTCTGTAACAATTTACTTTTAGAAAGCATAACTAGATTAATTGGATTTTGACCATCGAAAGTTAGTCGAAAAGTGGGTAAAATACGGACAATATGTTTCTTTTACCTTACATGAATGCATTCTTTTCTTATCTTTTATATATGTGACTAATGTTTAAATTGAGTTAAGTATAGGTACTTTTGAACTTATTTGGATAATTTGAAAATGTTGGCTCACTTTGCTTGCTTAAATGCTAACTAGAAGGTATGTTTTTTTGATATACATGTATATATATGTGATATTATATTATTTTCCCATGTTTCGAGATACCCCATTGATTGGGATGTGTATTTATTATTATATATTGTGTTTTAATTTTTCAAAATTCTCATCGTACAAATGATACTTTGTTGAAATTTTTCAATAATTCTGATAAGTTGGAATATTTTTACAAATTTTATCGTATACAATAATAGAAAGTTATTGAATGAATCTATTTAAATTGAAGCATACGATAAGAGAGATTGGCTATGGTAAGCCATTTAAAGGATTTTGTAAACCTATAGAAGCATGTAGAATATAAAGAAAGTCAAAGTATGAGTTGTGTATGGCATTTCCTCTATAAAAAAATTGCGAGAATGCAATTTTCTTATGGTAGGAAGTGTGCAACAACCATGCTTTCTACGTCGCATTAACAAATAAATTTAATTAAATAGAAATATTCAAATTCCACTTTGATAATAATTATTTTTGAAAGTAAATATTTATTTAATTGAAGACTATTAATAAAAGACTTTTGTTTTAATAAATTGAATTAAATTGATAAATTCTTTTCCGAAAATATTTTGAAATTGAATAAATTGTTTTAATTGAATATAAATTATTTTTAAAGTGTAAATAATTGTTATGTGATTAAAATAGTGAAAAATAAATAAGCAAGCATCGAATTGAATAAAATTATCCAACTATCGAAATATAATTTTATACATTGAAATGCAAATTAAACTAAAATAGATTGGAATTTATTTAAAAATAAATTCCAAGAGCAAAAAATTGAGCAAAATTAGAAAATTAGAATTTAGCCTTAACAGAACCAAGCCCAAACCCATTTGTTTTTCTCCTTTTGTCAAAAAGGCTCTCCTCACTTCCTCATTGAAGCCTAAAACCCAACCCATCCCCTATCTTCTATTTTTTAACCCTAATTTGCCATATTCCAAAATCATGACTATAGGTTAAAAAATGTTGCAAGGCGGTGCATATTTGCTGAAGCTAGTGCCGTACTAGGAGAGGGGTGACAAGATGATTGGCGGCTAGAGAAGACTTGATTTGGGGAAAGCTCACGCATTTGCCCAAAGGTATGGAAACTGCTGTTGATGGCGACAGCGAACTAATGATTGCGACCTGGGGATGTAGAGGATAGAGTTCTGTGTTGTGGCTAGTGATCTTAGAAGACGTCGCAGGCGAGGAAGCAACCGGTGTGGCGGTTTTTGTTGTTGCAATGGTGGTTGATGGGATGAAAATGACGGCTAGCAGTAGCGAATGCAGCTTCAAGGTTTTTTTGGCAGTGATATTGTAGCTAATTTGGTCGAGCAAGCATTTTGTTTCTACGGATTTTCATACTCACATCTATATTTATATCGATATTTATACTCGTTTCTTGTTTTATTTATCCTTTTATTGATTAAATTGCTTGGTTGAAATGTTTGGTTATGATATTGGATTGATTGTGCGATATTGGATATGAATTTGGATTTTACATTGAGATTTTGTGTATGTTGGATTGTCCAAAATGCAAAGAAGATGCTATCCTATTTCATTTGATTTGTATATTTTACATATCTTAGCTTAATTGAGTTTAGAGTATTTCCTTCCATCAGAACAGTTGGTCAAGATGGATCATGAAGTTTTATTTGTTGTGTGTGCACATTTATGGATGGCCGGAATCTTATGTAATTCGTTTCGGATCATATGATAAAATTTATATTGGTGATTGATTGATATCTTTGAAGAAATTTACATTTTATATTTTTAAATTTATTTATTTTCTAGTCTCAATTTTTTTAAATAACTTTGGAACATTATTTATAGGGTTTTAAAATTGGATAGTTGTAATTTTTAAAATAAATAAATACGGTTCGAAAATAAAATTATTAATTTGAAATTTTTGATATAAATGTTGTTTGAAAATGAAAGTAGAGATTTATTAATAGTATTAGAATATATGGAATTTTTATTAATATAATGAAGGATTTTAATAATATTTTTGAACGGAATTTCTTTTGAAAAGTGTGTATGTATATTTATTTAATAAAAGGATTTCAAAGGGCATTTTCAAAAAAGGGATTTTGATTTTCATATTCAATTGAGAAGGCAATCCAAATAATGAAAGATTTAAATGAATTTTAGGAGTCTTGAATCAATAAGCCCCTTCCGTATAAAATTTGATTTGAAATGAATTATATTGATGATTTTGTGATTTAATTCTATATAATGAGGAGGTTGAATAAATGGATTAATAATACTGAGTGGCATGGGATGCTCAGTAAAACTTTTTTTGCTATTCTGTTGAATCATAATATAGGGTATTTATTCTTTGAAGAGTGTTGTTTACTAGCTTCTAGCAAACGATCGATTAATACTAAGTGGTATGGGATGCTCAAGTAATACTTGTTCGATTACTATTGGTTAGTAGATGTCACTTATATTCTGGAGAAGGGTTAATAATTTATGTTATCATCTTTAGGTGGCTCCTTAGAGATTAATAGTCGAGATTTTCATATCCAAGAGATACAAGTTAGAGATATGCCAGGATTTGAAGATTTATCCTCTTAGGACTAACTAATCGAGTATTTTATTATTTACTCTTAGAGCTAGTATTCGAGGAAGTATTATGTTGTACGCTCTTGTTGGGACATATGGAGTCGAGAGTATTGGACGTGGCTCTCTTCAGGATTCATCGAGCCGAGAGTATTAGTTTTCACTCTTAGTAGGACTTATCGAGTCGAGAGCATCTGTTGTCACTCCCGTCGGGACATCTAGAGTCGGGGTACTAGTTATTACTCTCATTTGGACTTGTATAGTCAAGAGTATTTATCAAGAATCTACGTCATAGGTTCACACAACTATGGAGAGCACGTGAATTAGACCCACCATATATGCTAGATATCCATCCTAGCGGTCTTGATTATGGGGTGGCACCCATGTTATCACCTTGTTGAGTTTGTAGGGTTAGAGTTATGTCTCTTATTAGAGCCATTTCCTATATGTCATTTAAGGACCAATAGTCCATTACTAAGGGTACATTAGAGCCGTTGTTACTGCATATTGTAATCTTGAGCGTGTTTATGACATACGATGGATATGAGTGTCATGATTCTAGGAGTAACTAAGGGACTATAGGAAATGGGCTGTGGTGATTAGCATTTCCTAGTGGAGTGTTATAGTACATCAGTCTCCCATCTAGATGGCTTAAGTAGATCCATTGTTTGTGATATACTTGATATTATCACCTCATTAGAGACAATGATTGTTTGACATTAGAGACTGGCTGCGTGTTCGTCTACCATTGGAGATACCCTAACCCAAAACTGTTGCATGTTGTCTATCTATGACATTAGAGACTTATTGTGAACTTGTCTGTCATTCTCTCATAAGAGCATATAGATGAGAGATCTCCTTTTGTCTGATTTTTTGTTTCTATCTCCTAGGATCATTTAGTCGAAAGTTTTGCCCCTCTAAGGACCGAGGGTCAAGATATATGATTTTGCACATTGCATATTTGGTTGACTTTGATACTGATTTGAGTTTATGTTTCTAGATTCTTTGAGGGCCTAATAGTCAGAAGTTATCACTTCCATTTGGGCCATAAGTTGAGATAATTATTTGGATATTGCTTTTGATATTTTGTATGAGTTATGCTTTTGTTCAGATTTGTACTTCTTGCTATCTTCTAGGACTAACGGTTGGAAGATTTTACTTCCATCGAGTTTGTAAGTCAGGATAATATTCTCGGATATTGATTTATGTACTTGGTTTAGATTTCGTTCTATCTGGGTTCCATATTTCTTGATTTATCTTTTATGGCTTAGCAGTCAGAAGTTATTACTTCCATTAGGGATGTAAGTCGAGATTTGATGCTTTGACTATTTATTTGGAATCATGTACCTCTTGGTTCATCTTTTATTGTTTAACAGTCGGAAGTCCTCACTTCCACTGGGACTGCAAGCTAAGATTAATATTTTGGTTATTGACCTTTGTATTTGGTATGATTTGTGATTCATTTCTTACTGGTGATTTTTGTGGAAACCGTGCGTGCATGTCCATAGTATTTTGTGATTTTGGTGAGTTCGATTATTATCGCCCAATTTATAGTTGTTGTGATCCTTACTTGCTTGTAAGTATTTCATAGGTGATTACTGAGATGAGTGGCATGGTACATTGTTACGATGTGATGTTGTATATTATGTTATGCCATGTTCAGTTATGCTATCATCTACCATGCTTATTGTTATGTATACATAATAGGATTAGATATAGCATGACCTGTTTATTATTTATATAATACTCGGGTCAGTCCGAGCTATTCAGATACAGGGACATTAGCCGCTTTGGATGTCAGGCTTTAGAGGAGACAGGGAATATATTATATTGTGTTTGAGTTGTCGATATATTTTCTTTAGCTGTCTCCTTATATTTTCTTGTATTGAGATGGCTATGAGTTTTATATTTTGAACCTGACTTGGTATATATATCATCATAATGTGAAAGACACTATTACCAGTTAGTATCAGTTTATATTTTTTTTGCTATGATCCGTGACTCTTGTTCATTTTTATATGTTGTATATTGTTCTGTCCTAGTAAACCCACGTGTTTATTACTTTTTGTCGATACAAGATACTAATGGATGTGTTATACGAGATTTTTAATACATAGCAGTGTTAGCCTAAGGGAATATTCATGTGTGATCGCTCCTAAAAAGCCTCATTCTTTGTATTATTTGATAAGATTGCCTAGTAATTCTCTTTGGTAGTATGGGTATAGAGGTGGAGTGTTACACCTATGTACCAGATTAGGTTGTGCATTCGGTTAACTTTTGTATTCCTATGTACCCTATTGGATTGTTTATCCGATTAGCTTTTGCATTCATATGTACCCAATTAGGTTTTCCATCTAGTTAGCTCTTGCATTCATGATTGCTTGGTTTACAATTGTTCTAACTCGATTATAGATTGGTTTCCATACATACCTGATTAGGTTGTGCATTCGGTTAGCTTTTGCATCCATACATACCTAATTAGGTTGTGCAATCGAATAGCTTTTGCATCCATCATACCCGATTATGTTATGCATTCAGTTAGATTTTGTATCCATACGTACTCAATTACATTTGTGCATCCGATTAACTTTTGCTTTTATGATTGGGTTAGTTAATTATTTTTCTAGCTCGTTTATGGATTGGTTCTATATTTGTAATGACCAATTTTTTTAACTATTTTAAATTATTAAATTTAATATGATTATTGAACAAAAATGGTTAGAAATAATTTTTTTAATGATTTTTTAATGTAATTCACTGGATATAAACTTAGATAAAAAATTTGAGTAACAAAATTCAATAAGATAATAGATGATAACTTATATTAGGAATTAAATAAAATAATATAGAATTTTAAAGAATTGCATAGATGTAGAATTATTGTAAACTGGAAATAATTGTTTGATTATTTGAATTCATTTTAAGAGTTAAATTTTATAAGTTAAATGACTTATATTTCAACTATAGTGTTTTATTTGACAATTCAATTGTTTAAATTTAATATTGGAAATTATTTAAATAATTGAATCCTGAATTTAATATGGATGAAAATGATGTCGGAAGTTGGTTTAGATTTTATTTAAACAAGAACAAAAAAAAATTAACTTTTAAAACTGAATTTAAAGTGAATAAATTTATTTTGGAAAGTTTATATTATAATTAACGTGTAAAAGGAGCCATTCGGCAACTATCTCGGATTTCAACGAAACCAGTTTCATCTGGTCCATAATAGTTTTATTATAAGATTTCAAGTTTCATAGCGATCAGACTTATCATTTGTCCGTGCGAGCTTGAAATGCGTAGAAATCAATAAAAGAACTTTAATTAAAATAAGTTGATTTTAGAAAGCTATCTTTTGAATATGATGGAATTGGTTCTCGGTGTATGTTCCACTGTGTTCGGAATAGGAGTATAACATATAAAACGCCAAGCGGCACACTTCGTTTGGAGTTTGGAAAATTTATGTGTGAATAGTGTGGGAAATTTATATAATAGGCCGTCCTTAATCTCATTTTCGTAAACCAAACCCTAGTCAAGATAAACATCAGCCGCTCCTTCTAAAACGAATTAACGGCCAAAATTTCCTCGTCTTCCCCACTCGATTTCTTGTCATCTATAAAGTATTAAGTCTCGACTTCAACTAGGAAATGGAGAGCTCGATCTCCTCTACATTGTGGACGGTCGGATTGTCATTTGGTGTCGCATGGTAGAAGAGGGAAGGTCTCATTCGTCGTGTAGGTATTGGGTTTCGTTCACTTCGATTTGCATGCACGAGCAAGGGTGGAGGCGTGACCGGAGATGCGAACCCCGAGGGCGCGACGGCCCGGCGATGCAGGCGTTCGATCGATCGATCGTCATTCGTTTAATAAAAAAAGAGCAACGTAGGCCTGGAAAGAAGATGTTGTAGCGTGTGTGAGGCCTAGAGTGCATAGAGAGGGATTAGAGAGGTTATGTTATTAATTTGGTAATTAATTATGTTAATTTAATATTAATTATACTAAATGTTTATTAAATCGTAACTTTTTCATACGAGGTCGGATTCGAGCGAAATAAGTTGCATTGGATTCGTATCGAAATCATCTATGATATGGAACCAGATTCGAATTTATTTGAAGCTAGAAAATTTTCGGTTCCAAATAAAGGTGAGTGTATTAAACCGCTCACAAATTATTAAAATATTATTATGTTAGTTAAATTGAAATCATGAAGTGGTTTAAATTTTATTGATTGTTGTTTGGTAACTTAACTGACTAGAAATCGACATGTTAGAAATTTAAAATTAACAATGAAATTGAAATTAAGAGTCTAATTAGAACCCCGATATTGATAACTAGTTAACTATTGTGATTGGTTGGCTGTTTTGGATGTTGATTGTAATGGATGACTATTGGTTGATATATTGGATGATTGGACGTTTACTTATTTATATACATATCATGTTATCACCCTGTATATTATTTGTAGTATATAAAACTGTAAATTGAATTATTTCGAATAAATTAAGAAATAGGTTGAAATGATACATACCAATGACACTGAAATTTGGATTGAAATGATATATATTCATCCCTGAAATTAAAAATTGAAATAACTATTCACTTGGCCGTAAGATAGAAAATTATGTATGGACACCGGATTGATAAAATTAAATGGTTTTAAAATTCTTGGTTCTGAAATTATTTAAATGATATTGTATTTGAAAGAAAATTTGAATTTATGGTATAAATTATTTTCAATTTGAGTTTGAAATGTTGAAAGTGAAATTGTTTAAAAGAATTGGTTAAAGGATTTGATTTGAAATTTGAAGTTATAATCGAAATATGATTTGAATGATGGAAATTGATTTGTTTTAAAAGATTTGAACTTTTATTCGAACTTTGAAATAAATCCAAGTAAAAGAAGTTTAAATGGATATTTCAAATTTGAACTCGGAATTGAATTATTTTGAAGATTTGAACCTTAAATTGAACATTAAAGTTTAGTTTGATTTAAGTGACTTAAATCGATAATTGGAAATTGGACCTGAAATTTATATAAATTAAAATGGTTTAAAATAAGAATTGAATTTAAATCCAAACCATTGAATCAAATGAATATAATATGAAGTTAAATATGAATATTTCGAAACTGAAGTTAATTCCAATCGTAATTGACATTTAGGTTGATTTGAATTGAAATCGAAATTGAGTCGATTTAAATTAATTTGAGATCGAAGATGATTTGAATTATAAGATTTGAAATTTAATCATTTTGAATGAAATATGGACCCGAGTCCAGATTTATTAGAAATAGAAAGAAACAGTTTAAATTTGAACTATTTTCACTATAAACTATTTTACTATAAACTGTTTTAATATTCGTCATTTTAAAATTTCATGTTATTTAAATTTTCAAATCATTTTAATTTATAACCCATTTTCAATGCTCAAACTATTTTATATAAAATTATTTTCAATCTCTAAACTATTTTAACTATTTAAAATTTTCAAACTGTTCATGTTGAGAATTGTTTATATTTAAATCGTAGATTTAGATAGGAATTGGTTAAATTGAAGTTATAACCTAAGTAGAAATTCGAAACGATTTCGAAAGTAAAATTGAGATATTGGAAATGATTTCCAAGTGAAATTGACATATTTTAAGTAAATATGATGTTTTGAAATGAAATTAATTTCGAAGTGAGTAAAATGATTTTTTAAATGAAATTGATTTCGAACGGAATAAAATTATTTTGAAATTAAATTGATTTTGAAGTGAATAAAACGATATTTTGAAGTGAATATGACATATTGAAGTAAATATGATATTTTGAAGCGAATATGATATTTTGATATCAAGTGAATTGTTTTTCAAATGTAAAAGAACAAACCGGTGTGTAAAATAAAGTTTGTTTGTTGAAGAGATCAGGGCCGATTATTGGCATACTCTTTGTCAATGTTGGAACCACTTTAACAACTGTGTACATGGAGGAGACTCCAGAATGAAGTGGTTGGATTTGGTGTACATTTGCTGGATTTGAAGAAAGAGAACGATGATGGATAGACCCGACACTTGTGTCAAATTTGAAATGACTAAAACATGACGGCTTCATCCAGGCCAAGTGGGCTAGCTAACCCTAGCAGACACCCGTTCTTCCATTTTCTTGTGGATTCGGTCCATACTATTACCTTTGTTGTTGATTTCAATTAGTGCACCTTGATTTGAATAACCTCCCTTTGACTCAAAAAGGGATGGGTGGTCATGGTGGGCGGTAATTGCGACGACATGTGACCATCAGCCTTGCGACTTGAACTGGTAGTATCCTACCTTAGGCATTGCGTTAGGTGCCTTGTCATACTATTATCCTTATACGAGACCACTACGAGTTTGGTTTAGTGTTGTCATATCACGGTGCATCCTTATCTACCGGCGTTATACTGGTTGTATTATATGCAAACTATACGATAATGCTTAAAAACGCATTAGGGGATTAATGTAAAACGCTTGGAAAAATATTTATATTATTGAATAGACATTACACATATAGCGTATTCTACTATATATAGATATTTTGATGGATCCTTATGAGATGGAAAATCCCATAACATCTCTTAAGTTATTGCACGCACGTTATACAATGGATAAGAGATGTAAAATCCCGTTAACATCTTTGACACTATTACACTCATGTTACATGTGATATTAATTTGACTTACATAAGAATATTTTAGTTTAGACTCGAGTGTATTGTTTTACTTTACGCTCGGGTCAGCCCTGAGTATTTCAGTGCATTGAAGATCATTTATTCTGGAGGACGAAGATTTGGTATATTATTACTAGTATTATTTCCCACATCATTTTGTTATGCTGCATTGTTTATTTTGTTCTGTTGTATATATAACTCTGATAGATGTCGTATAAATTATAATCAAATTCATAGTATATACAGCTTCATGAGCAGTTTATTTGATTATTATATTTTGTCATTCTGCTGTGAGATTCTGTGTTTATTTTCTTGTTCTCTTAGTTTTCTTAATTAATCTCGTTGATTATCTGTGTTTCGGATTTTTTTGAGTTGGACTTATGCTGCTTATTGTCGACTTAAACCTCCCGAAATGTGGGTCATCACATTATGTAACCAATTAGGTTATGCATCTGGTTAGCTTTTGCATCCATATATACCTTGATTGAGTTGTGCATATGATCGGCTTTTACATTCGGTTAGCCTTTGCTTCCATATAACTGATTAAGTTGCACATCTGATTAGCATTTACATTCATGATTAGCTCGGTTAACCATTGTTCTAACTTTGTTACAGATTGGTTTTCATATATACCCGATCAGGTTGTACATCCGATTAGTTTTTGTGTTTGTGTGTACCCGATAAATTTGGGCATTTGGTTAGCTTTTACATCCATACGTACCCGATTAGTTTATGCATTCAGTTAGCGCTTGCATTCATGATTAGTTTGGTTAACCATTATTCTAACTCGATTATTGATTAGTTTTCATATGTACTCAATAAGGTCATGCATTTCGTTAACTTTTTACACATATGTACCTGATTAGGTTGTGCATTTGATTGGCTTTTGCATCCATATGTACCCAATTAGGTTGTGTGTTTGGTTAGCTTTTATGCCCATACGTACTTGATTATGTTGTGCATTCGGTTAGCTTTTTCATCCATATGTACATGATTTAGTTGTGCATCCAATTAGTTTCTACATTCTTTATTAACTTAGTTAACTATCGTTCTAACTTGGTTACATATTGGTTTTCATATGTACCCGGTTAGCTCGTGCATTTGGTCAGCTTTTGCATCCATATATACCCGATTAGCTCGTGCATTTGGTCAGCTTTTGCATCCATATATACCCGATTAGCTTTTGTATTCATGATTAGCTCGGTTGACCATTATTCTAACTCGGTTATAGATTGAATTTCATTTGCACCCGATTAAGTTGTGCACGTTGGAACTAGGTCAGTACATAGCGGGATAATTGGGTAAATTTCCAGTTATTTACCTGTTTGGAACTTTATTGGGCCTATGTAGTCTGAATTATTTACATTAATTTTGTTCGTCAAAACTATATAACGTTGAACTTATGGAATTTGGTAACGATAAAAAGTGAAGAATAAAAATGCAAGAGCATTGGCATAGAAAGAAGGATCCCTTTTCTGACTCCATGCCTACTGTATTTATAGGGGAAGACGTGCACGGATCGGACTGAAGTTTTGGAAGAAGGTTCAGAAGACCAAGACGTGGCTACCCAAAATTTTGCAGGCCCATCAAGGCCCACAATAGGGATCAGTATAGATCCCTATTAATGCATCTAAATGGGCTGTGATCCCTATGAAAGATGCCCCGTGATGTTAGCTACATTCTCCCTGAATTTTATATAATTCTGATGTACTATTTGTGAGATATCGCATTTTCCGTGAAGTAGTGTTGCTTGAATTCTGATCTCTACCGATCCCTCAAGAGGGATATGTATCGATCCCTTCAACTTCCTCCAAATGACACGTTGTGCCTATGGGGTGTTCCACATGTTCTAATTAGCTTATACTCTAAGTTTCATGTTGATGGTATCTGTAGATTTTGAGTTATTAACCGATCATTGTTGCAATATGTAGCGATAGCTGAATATGGACAATCCCTTTTATAATGATCCCTTTTGTACCTATACCTTTTGATAGTAATTTGCCCATAAACCGAGCATACAAACTCCAAATGACTTGAAACTTGAAAGTAGCCTTGTGGGGGCTTTCCTTGTTACTCAATAACGATCTTACCAAGTTTGGGATAAAAATTGAGGATATGTACCGATCCCCTAGGAAAGGGATAGACACTGATCCCCCCACCTAGGAGAGGCGTTACTCTATACTTAGAATATTCTAGAGAGTCTATCTCTTAGCTTCGATTGATCGTCGCTTCATATCAATGCCTGTGCTTGATCTTTGAGCCTAATAATCATCTCTCCGACCTGTCCTCCTCGATGATCGTCTAGTCTAACTTGTCCAGTCAGTCTGCATGTAGCCGGTCCAAGAGGTCGGATAACATTTTCCTTACTGCATTTTACTTTACTATTTACTTATTCTATGATTATTGGTTTTCTTTTTGCAATTTGATTAGATATAGTGTTAAAGTCAGAAGTTATTTCTAAATAATTGAAATATACACTTCACCCCCGCCAGTGTTCAAATAGCCTTAAGATCAATTCTGCATTGTACTATAGATGCCCCATTTTCTAACATATGTCACATTTATTGATGACTACAGTAGATATTCTTATGTTTATCAAATGAAACCAAAAGACGAAGTCTTTGATAAATTTAAAATTTACAAGGCTGAAGTTGAAAATCAAGACATAATATAAAAATTTAACATTCTGATTTTGGTGGTGAATATTTTTCAAATGATTTTACCTTTTTCTGTAAACAATAAGGATTAATTCATTAGTGTACTACTCTTTATACCCCTTAACAAAATGGAGTCGCTGAAAGAAAAAATACGACATTAATAAAAATGGTTAATGCTATGCTAATCAGTTCAAATTTTCCTAACACCTTATGGGGCGATGCCATTTTATCAACATGTTATATTTTAAATAGATTACCTTTGAAAAAGAAGAATATATCTCCTTAGGAACCGTGGTTTAAATAAAATACCAAACTTATCAATACTTAAAGTTTGGGGATGTCTGGCGTATGTTAGAAAACCAGATCCCGAAAGGCCAAAATTAGTAAATAGAACATATAAGCGTGCTTACATAGGTTATTATTTTAATAGCATAACTTATCGTTTTATTATTCTTGATACTTTTGAAATAATTGAGTCTATAAATGTAGAATTTTTTGAAAACAAACCAATATCAAACTAGCGAGAATCCATTGGCATGATCTATTTTAGAATATATTAAAATCAATGATAACAGTGATGAAGATTATACCTCTTCCCAAAACAACGAGAATATTTCAGTACCCGAAGAGGATACCGAATGAAGGAAAAGTAAAAGAGCAAGAATAAAAAAGGGCTATAGTCCTGACTTTATTACGTATCTTGTAGAAGAAAGTAAGAATGAAATTCTTGTTGAATATGCGCTTATATGATTATTTGTTTGATGATAATAAACACACATATATATATATATTCATTTAAATGTATTTGTTAATGTACTATTTTATTTTTCATAGATTAAATAAATATTTGTTGAATAAAATAAATTACACAGAATTTGAATTCAAACAGAAATTTTATTCAAACAAATATTTATTACAATTTTGAATAGTACAATTTCAAGCTCTCACTATATATATATACAATTTTGATTCTAATTACATCACAATTCAGTTTACATAAATTCCTCGCCACATATCACTCACACTCATAGTTCATCTTCAACTTCATTTCAGTTAGAATCCAGCATCTGAGCAATCTGAAAAAATATACACTAACGCAGTAAAATTGAAAAAGAAATATTTTTGTAATATAAAATAAAAGATGATTTTGAAAATATTATTTGCCTTAGTTATTTGGGTTGTTCGTCGTCATTTAAATTTGAATTTATCATACACGAACAGCTTGTGACATGCACAGTGTATCACTGTACATGCCACAAGGTCATGCACACCGATATACACTTGATAATGCTACAGGGACAGGTGAGCACAAGGTCAAACCCAAATAAAAAGACGGGTTCAACTCAGGTGCAAATATAAATAAAATCACAACACACGCACAAGGTCAAACCCGAACTATTAGCTGGATTCAACACAAGGCAGGTGTACAGGCTACGACTTCAAACATGAAGCAGTTCAATATCCAAGTAACAATGAAAAGTAAGGAACCAAATACTCAAGACAACATGAAGTGGACAGCACTGACTCAAGTACACAAACAACAAGCAGCAGTATGCAAGTGCATACACAAAGAGCCAACAAAGGTCAAGGACCAAGTGCAAAGGCTGCAGTAAAGCATGTACATGTGTATGAAAACCAAAGTCAACAGCAAGTACAAACCAACATAGCAAGCTTCAAATGAAAACATATGTGCCAGAGAAACATGTGCAGCCCAATGAACCAGTGACAACAAAGTGACTCAACCAACAACGCAAACCAAGGTAAAACCATCAGGTACATCTGAACCAAAATCAAGTATGAAGTATACAGACACACATGAATATGAAGACCACAAAGGCAATGCAACAGTAAAAAGAAACAACATCAGCAGATGCAAGACCAGAGAACTACACAAGTGTAGCCTCGAACTAGAACATCAAAATACAGGTTTCAATATCAATGTCATTGCTTCAGCAGTCAAAATATCAAATAAACATGAATCAAGACAGTGAACTGAAGGCATGAACTGTAACTCAAAAGAGCAGACATGGAACCAATGTCCTAGGTTACAACTTCAAATGAATCAGTGATGCAAGCAATGCTACAAAGCTCGAGATTATATATGCAATGGAGACCGTACATGAACCAGAACACAAATCCAGTAACAACACTGAGTTCGACAATGTCAAGTGCAGAAGTACACAAGTGCAACAGGTCAAGGATGTGTACCAAACAGATGCAACATTCTAATATGTACCAATATGCTATGCAGTGAACAAAGCAAGGTGTAACCAAAGTCATAGTGAACAAAGCAAGGTCATAGTGAAATCAACATCATCAGAAAAGGTCAAAGCCGAAGACAGGGATGAACACAAAGAGGGCCGAAGCCGTGGCAATCAAGATGTTAAACAAGTCGAATTTTAATTAAGTCAGAAATCAACGCAGTATAAAATTCAAGTGCGTATCGTTGAAAAAGTCAAAAGTCAAATCCAAGTAAAAGAGGAAAGTTTATGTCGTATCAACCAAGAAAAAATTGAACGCTACAAAATCAAAACCGTGCGTATCAAGCTGTAACAATATCAGGAAAGCAAGAATTAGGAAAGTGTTGAATTGATACGAACAAATTCTAGGGTCTTGGAATTCATATAAATACGTCACCCAAATCATCATCGAAAAGGTGGAAAAATCGAATCAAATCCAAATATAAACCCACAATCATCATCGGCAAAATAATCAATCAATCGAGTTCACGCAAGCATTGAACAAGCAACAAAAGGGAAGAGATTACATACCACAATCTATCGAACTCGATCAACAGAGGAGCAGCTACAAACGACCTCAAGTGAAGCAAGCAGCCGATCATCAGAGAAGCAGCAAGCAAGAGCAACACAAACCAGAGAATCGAATACTGAGAAAGCCCTAATTTTCGCAAGGGAACGAAGCCCTAATTCAGATCGAACGAAGATACAACAGAGGCCTCCATTTTCTTCAAGCCAGAGAAAAGAGGATCGGGTGAAAGAATAGAATTGGGCCGGCCTTGCTTTTAAAAAGGCTATAGTTTATTTTTTCAAATAGGGTTTTAGTTTTAAATTGTTTTTAATTTTGTTTTAAATTCTCTTTTAAGGTTCAAATCTTGGTAAATCACCACCTAGGTTTTAGGTTGTGTCAGATTGTCTAGTTAGAATTAATTCAGTGAGCAGGGTGCGCGAGTTTGCAAAACTCTATAGGCGGTAGTAGGGTATGCGAGTCTGTTAGAGTGTTTGTAAGCGGGAGACTGTTTAATTCTAATAGAAATCTGGGAATGCAGCAGTAGGCAGGGGTTGCCGAAGCTGGGTAAATTTTGTGTGTGATTTACTGTTCAGCGTATTTACTTTTCTGCAGATTGTTTTTGTGTTTAATTCGAGAAAATTTGCTATAACCTTATTCACCCCCCCTCTAGGGTTAATCTATATCCTACAAGTGGTATCAGAGCATGGTATTTTTCTTTAACTCTAGAGTCATGAATCCACCAAATAATGCTTTTTCTGAGGGGCAATCTATTGTTAGGCCACCCATGTTCAATGGGAATGATTATGCTTATTGGAAAGTTAGGATGGGTATTTATCTTAGTTCTGTTGATTATGATGTTTGGGACATTATTGAAACTGGCTATAAATCTCCCACTGTAACTGTTGGTGATACTGAGATACCTAAACCTAAGGATAGGTGGGATGCTAACGATAAGAAATTAAAAACTACAAATGCTAAAGCCATGAATGCTTTGATCTGTGCTCTTGATAAGACCGAATTTAATAGAATTTCTCATTGTAAAATTGCACAAGAAATTTGGCATACCTTGGAGGTGACACATGAAGGAACTTCTCAAGTCAAGGAGTCTCGTCTAGCCCTATTCAGCAATGAATACGAGAACTTTGTGATGGACAAAGGCGAGAACATAAAGGACATGTTTGGACGCTTTTCAACTTTGGTGTACAACGCTAGAGCGCTTGGGAAGGTATTCACTGAGGTAGAACTTGTGAGGAAGGTGCTACGAGTCTTACCGATGAGCTTTGAGGCAAAAGTCACGACAATACAAGAATCGAAAGATCTGAGTAAACTAAGCATGGAGGAGTTGATCGGCAACTTGATGACATATGAGCTTGAGCTAAAAGCAAAGGAGGAACGCAACAACTCCGAATCAAAGAAGAAGACGATTGCCTTAAAAAGCCAAGAAGAGAGCGATGAAGAAGAAGAAGATCCAATTGAAGAGCTTGCAGTGGCTGTCAATAATCTTAGAAAATGGTCAAGATTCAGGCCACACAAGAAGAAAACAAGTGGTAATAGGCCAAAAGATTCTGACAATTCCGATAATGAACTGACGTGCTTTAACTGCAAGAAGCCTGGCCACTTCAAACAACAATGCCCACTTCTCAAAAACAACAAAGGAAAGAAAAAGAAGAAGAAGGCCTTTGCAGAAACTTGGGATGATGAAGAAGGAGAGGAAGTTTCGAATAATAGCTCAGAGGAGGCTAACTTGTGTCTTGCGGCAAAATCAGATTCAGAAGCAAGCTCAGGGGAATCTAGTGAGGTAGGTGACTATTCTTATAAAGAACTTGTTTTTATGTGTTGTGATCTTACTAAAATAGTTGATACTCTTGAATCTAAAATTGAAAAACTGAAATCTGATAGGAGAGAACTTGTCCATGAAAATTCTAGGTTAGAAACTAAACTTGAAAATATTCAAAACCTAGACTGTAAAAGATGTAAAATTTTAGATTCAGAATTATCAAGACTTAAGAATAGCTTTGAGAATCTTGAAAAAGAAAACTTGAGTCTTAAGGAAACCATTGACACTAGGAAAAAGGATTTTATAAATAGATGCACCTGACTTGTAACTGAAAACACAACACTAAAAACCAAAGTCCAAAATCTTGAGAAATCTCTGAATAACTTTTCAAGAGGAGAAAAATCATTCAACATGTTATTGGGAAATCAAATTTTTGCTAACAACAGAAAAGGACTATGCTTTGGGAAAACACAAGCTGATGATAAGGCAAAAGGTAAGAGTGTCTTTGCTAGATATGAAATAATTGGACATCGTGTTGAAAATTGTAGTCATAGGAACAAAAACACAAAATTTATACAAGTTTGGGCTCCTAAGAATTCTACAAACAAATTTCATGTCTATTGGAACAAGAATAAAAGGACAAAACAAGTTTGGGTTCCAAAGGGATTGTTTATTCACAATACTTCTTCCACTAACAATCATGGACCTATAAAAACAAATAGGTCACAAAAATCTTTCATCGTGTAGGTATGGTGGCAGGCTAAGGAACAACAACAGTGTTCTCTGGATTTTGGCTGTTCCAGAAACACAACGGGCAACAAAGCAAAGTTCCTTAGCCTAGTACAAAGGTGACAGAATCACAATGGGCAACCACGGAAAATTATCGTAAAGGTAAAACAGGTGAAGGTATATTTATTTGATCGATATATTAAATGTGATAATCTGCACCGTATTCTGAATGAAATCAGCCAATATTGAGATGTTGTAAAGATGATGATTTTGATTCTGACTTGTTCAACATAGTTGGCCAATTATATTCTCTAGATTCTTGGATTTACTTCATATATATTAGTTTGGATTAAAAATAGTGTTTTGTTGGATGATAATATTTTTGGTTATAATACGGCTAACTCTATATTCACAGTTTCTGATTATTTACACGACTTCAATTCAAATTTAAAATGCTGTTTGAGTTTTATTGCACACTTCATGATCTGGTCTATCAAATTTAATTAGTGATGTTTTAAAGTGAAAGAGAAATTCAGATGCAGATCATACTGGTAATTTAGTTGACAGAAAACTTACTAGTTGAACGTGATTTATGGTGAGACATTTAGTAACTGCATCGTTTTTCAAAGAAAATATCTGCATATTTTTCATTACAAATAATTTTCAAATAGCAGAAATTTTTACTCATATAACCCCTTCGAGAAAATCATTTTTGACCATATTTTCAAATTAGTCATTTTGAAAAAAATTATTTGATTTTAAATGACAAATTTTGACAAATCCAACTCCCTACTAATTATCAAAAAGATAAATAGTGATTGAAAAGGTGATAAGTGTTGATATTTAACATACGTTACTCAAAACAGTATATTTGGAAAATTTCTTTAGGAATTCAAACAAGAGTTATAAAAACTTTTTGTTGGGTAAAGATTACATGACCATTTCTATATCTATCATATTTCTATCGACCATTGTTTATCAAAAATCCAATATAGTTTGTCGATATGTGGTACTATAACCAGGGATCATTCGTTTTCCATCTTATATTCTTTTAGTAAAAATAAATAAATACCAAAGTATTCACTCTCATTCAAAAGTCCTCACGGTTATGCATGGGTGAATTACTTAGAATTTGTTATGTGCTTCCATGCTCGTTTAAAAGTCCTCACGGTTATGCATGTATGGAAGGCGTATCAAAATATTAAATAGACAAGTTGATTCTAATCCCATTTAAAAGTCCTCACGGTTATGTGTGGTTAGAAGATACTTGAATTCATTTTTTAAAATTAAATTGGAATACTACTAATCTCATTTAAAAGTCCTAACAGTTATGCATGATTAGTAGATATTCAAATCCCTGATATAAATGTACCACAAGTAGATACAACTGTATGATTTTATATGAGAACATCATTTCCATTATTTCTAAAAGTGGAATATGCGCCTAACAAGGGTAGTTATGATTTTTGTTTGATTTTTATTGAAGTTTGATATTTATATTCAAATTGAGTTTTAATGTTGGATTAATATCGATCACTTTATCTCTATTTTATCTAACACCATTATTCTTTTGCTGATAACAAAAGGGGGAGAGAAAAGTTAATATTTTGTCAAATAAAATCAAGCAAAAGTCAAATAATTTTCCATTTGCATCTAGGCTCATTTGTATATTTCTATTTGTATGCATATATGTAGGGGGAGCATCTTGTAGAGAGGAAGCATTTAAATAGGGGGAGCAATTAGAGTATTTCATTGATCAAATACATTTAACACGGTCAAAATCTTAAATATATGTATGTTATCATCAAAAGGGGGAGATTGTTGAATATGCGCTTATATGATTATTTGTTTGATGATAATAAACATATATATATATATATTCATTTAAATGTATTTGTTAGTGTACTATTTTATTTTTCATAGATTAAATAAATATTTGTTGAATAAAATAAATTACACAGAATTTGAATTCAAACATAAATTTTATTCAAACAAATATTTATTACAATTTTGAATAGTACAATTTCAAGCTCTCACTATATATATACAATTTTGATCCTAATTACATCACAATTCAATTTACATAAATTCCTCACTACATATCACTCACACTCGTAGTTCATCTTCAACTTCATTCCAGTTAGAATCCAGCATCCGAGCAATCTGAAAAAATATACACTAACGCAGTAAAATTGAAAAAGAAATATTTTTGCAATATAAAATAAAAGATGATTTTGAAAATATTATTTGCCTCAGTTATTTGGGTTGTTCGTCGTCATTTAAATTTGAATTTATCATACACGAACAGCTTGTGACATGCACAGTGTATCACTGTACATGCACAAGGCCGTGCATACCGATATACCCTTGATAATGCTACAGGGACAGGTGAGCACAAGGTCAAACCCAAATAAAAAGACGGATTCAACTCAGATGCAAATATAAATAAAATCACAACACACGCACAAGGTCAAACCCGAACTATTAGCTGGATTCAACACAGGGCAGGTGTACAGGCTACGACTTCAAACATGAAGCAGTTCAATATCCAAGCAACAATGAAAAGTAAGGAACCAAATACTCAAGACAACATGAAGTGGAAAGCACTGACTCAAATACACAAACCACAAGCAGCAGTATGCAAGTGCATACACAAAAAGGCAACAAAGGTCAAGGACCAAGTGCAAAGGCTGTAGTAAAGCATGTACATGTGTATGAAAACCAAAGTCAACAGCAAGTACAAACCAACACAGCAAGCTTCAAATGAAAACATATCTGCCAGAGAAACATGTGCAGCCCAATGAACCAGTGACAACAAAGTGACTCAACCAACAACGCAAACCAAGGTAAAACCATCAGGTACATCTGAACCAAAATCAAGTATGAAGTATACAGACACACATGAATATGAAGACCACAAAGGCAATGCAACAGTAAAAAGAAACAACATCAGCAGATGCAAGACCAGAGAACTACACAAGTGTAGCCTCGAACTAGAACATCAAAATACAGGTTTCAATATCAATGTCATTGCTTCAGCAGTCAAAATATCAAATAAACATGAATCAAGACAGTGAACTGAAGGCATGAACTGCAACTCAAAAGAGCAGACATGGAACCAATGTCCTAGGTTACAACTTCAAATGAATCAGTGATGCAAGCAATGCTACAGAGCTCGAGATTATATATGCAATGGAGACTGTACATGAACCAGAACACAAATCCAGTTACAACACTGAGTTCAACAATGTCAAGTGCAGAAGTACACAAGTGCAACAGGTCAAGGATGTGTACCAAACAGATGCAACATTCTAATATGTACCAATATGCTATGCAGTGAACAAAGCAAGGTGTAACCAAAGTCACAGTGAACAAAGCAAGGTCACAGTGAAATTAACATCATCAGAAAAGGTCAAAGCCGAAGACAGGGATGAACACAAAGAGGGCCGAAGCCGTGGCAATCAAGATGTTAAACAAGTCGAATTTTAATTAAGTCGGAAATCAACGCAGTATAAAATTCAAGTGCGTATCATTGAAAAAGTCACAAGTCAAATCCAAGTAAAAGAGGAAAGTTTCTGCCGTATCAACCAAGAAAAAATTGAACGTTACAAAATCAAAACCGTGCGTATCAAGCTGTAACAATATCAGGAAATCAAGAATTAGGAAAGTGTTGAATTGATACGAACAAATTTTAGGGTCTCGGAATTCATATAAATACGTCACCCAAATCATCATCGAAAAGGTGGAAAAATCAAATCAAATCCAAATATAAACCCACAATCATCATCGGCAAAATAATCAATCAATCGAGTTCACGCAAGCATTGAACAAGCAACGAAAGGGAAGAGATTACATACCACAATCTATCGAACTCGATCAACAGAGGAGCAGCTGCGAACGACCTCAAGTGAAGCAAGCAGCCGATCATCAGAGAAGCAGCGAGCAAGAGCAACACAAAACAGAGAATCGAATACTGAGAAAGCCCTAATTTTCGCAAGGGAACGAAGCCCTAATTCAGATCGAACGAAGATACAACAGAGGCCGCCATTTTCTTCAAGCCAGAGAAAAGAGGATCGGGTGAAAGAATAGAATTGGGCTGGCCTTGCTTTTAAAAAGGCCTTAGTTTATTTTTTCAAATAGGGTTTTAGTTTTAAATTGTTTTTAAGTTTTTTTTAAATTCTCTTTTAAGGTTCAAATCTTGGTAAATCACCACCTAGGTTTTAGGCTGTGTCAGATTGTCTAGTTAGAATTAATTCAGTGAGTAGGGTGTGCGAGTTTACAAAACTCTATAGGCGGTAGCAGGGTGTGCGAGTCTGTTAGAGTGTTTGTAAGCGGGAGACTGTTTAATTCTAATAGAAATTTGGGAATGCAGCAGTAGGCAGGGGTTGCCGAAGCTGGGTAAATTTTGTGTGTGATTTACTGTTCAGCATATTTACTCTTCTGCAGTTTGTTTTTGTGTTTAATTCGAGAAAATTTGCTACAACCCTATTCACCCCCCCTCTAGGGTTAATCTAGATCCTACAATTCTAAACATTACTAGGTACGTAATGAATGTTAATGATGACCCGTAAAGTTATTCTAAAGCTATAAGTTCCAAAGATGCTATTTTTTTGAAAAGAAGCTATCAACGATGAAAATTCAATTTTGATAAACCAAATTTGAATTTTGACTTATTTTCCTCCAAGCACTAAACCAATAGGACGTAAATGGATATTCAAGAAAAAGTTGAATATTGATGGATCCATTGACTAATTTAATGCCAGAATAGCGGCAAAGGGTTATAAGCAATGACATGAAGTGGATTATCCTGAAACATATGCTATATTGCTTACATATCTTCGATTTGTTATTTGATAGAACTTCATCCATTCATAAACCTGTAATACACCAAATGGATGTGAAACCTGCTTTTCTAAGTGGTAATTTAGAAGAAGAGATATACATAGAATAACCAGAGGGTTTTATAAATTCAGGCGAAGAAAAGAAGTTTGATAAAGTAGCATTGTCTCAAGACTTCATAGTAAATGATGTTGATAAATGTATTTATAGAAAATCGGATGAAACCGGTAGTATCATATCATAATATATTTATACATTGATGACATATTAATAATTGGGATCGATATATCTTGTGTGAAAGAAAATAAGAAGTTTATATCCTATAAATTTGATACGAAAGACATAGGAGAGGCTGATGTGATTTTAGGGATCAAAATCCTGAGAAAAGAGGAAGAATTGGTACTAACCCAATCTCATTATGTTGAGAAGTTCCTCGAGAAATATAGTCATTACAATGACAAACCGACAATAACTCCTTTAGATTTGAGTTGTAAGATAGTGAGGAATACTAGACGTACAGTATCCCAACTTGAATATTCCAGTATTATTGGTAGTCAAATGTATGTTATACATTGCACCAGACTGGACATAGTGCATGCTATAAGCATCTTGTGTTGATTTACGAGTAATCCATGTTATGAACATTGTAAAGGTTTCTCTAGAGTTCTAGCGTATTAAAAGGGCACTTCAGGCTATGGTCTATCTTATAAAGAATAACCTGCTATGTTAGAAGGATATAGTGATGCTACCTAGAACAATGTAGAATCCAAATCCAAGTCTACGACTGGATGGATTTTCACATTAGGAGGTGCAACTGTGTCTGGGTGCTCAAAGAAACAAATCTATATTTCTGACTCAAAAATGTTATCAGAATTGATTGCATTAGCAGATGAAAGCAAGGACGTAGAATGGCTTAGGAATTTATTAATAGAAATTCCATTATGGAAGAAGCCAATCACCTGCAGTCTTAATTAACAGTGATGATCGTGCTACATATATACTGTTTCTAGTAAAACATATAATGGAAAGTCCTGACATGTAAGTCTTAGACATCATATGATAAGACAATTACTCAAACGAGGAGTAATCAATGTCGATTACATAGAAACAAAGAAAAACTTGGCTAACCTATTTTTGAAGAGCCTTCCAATGGCTATGGTTTTTATAAAATTGAAAGAAATGAGGCTAAGGTCTATGAATAAAGGTTGAAGGTCCTTAACAGAAACTCAACTTATGTTTTGAAAAAGGATAGAAAAAGTTAAATGGGTACTGACAAGTTAAGATAATAATTATGGAATATTAAAAGAAATAGCCCATTATTAGTGTTTGATTCTGCATAAAAGATGATGGATGAAAATCCTTAGTAAGTCTGGTTAAAATCACAAGGTGTATCGTAGAAACACCTTAAAGAACTTACCTATATAAGTATGGAAATCCGGTAATTTCCTTAAAAGTAAGATCACTTTCTGAAGAAGACTCATGAACTCAGGACTTAAGCACATGACCATTAGTGTGCTAACTAAACAGTAAGCACCATATACAGAGATCAGTATGTGTGACTGTTCCGGTACTATCACAAGGGGTACTTAGTTCAAGATACGTTCACCATAGACCTCAATAGAACTTTCAATGGTTTACACTAAGTGAAGGTTCAAATCCAAAAGATACCTACCAGTTAAGCATTGATTTCCACGATGATGCAATAATTGATCATGGAAATACGCTAGCCTGATCCCACTTGGATACCTAGGCAATCACTCTAGTGATGTAGCCGTCTATTTTATTTTACTTATTTTGAAGATAAGGGAAGTTGTTGTAAATTTTCAAAATAATTTATGCATTGGGGTTTTGTTTTAAAGAAGAAGAAGAGGAAGAAAAGTTTAGTCTCACATCTTGGAATATAAGGAACAAAATTTATTTAAATATAGGTTCCTTAAAAGAAAGTTGGGCCCTTTGGGCAGCCAAATGTTTGCTCTACTGTGAGGAGGTAAGCCATGCATAACTACCACATGCGCATACGCCACCACCGGCTGTTCGACTGAACCGAACCAAACCAGGTCAGTTTTGGGTCCAAATAATATTCTTGGACAGATATAAATTCAAATTTAAATGGACAAAATTTTCAGGAGACACGACCGTTTGGATGGCGGGACGTTTGTATTCAATGAATATATGAGTGGGGGATGTGACTGTCGCAAACGAATGCACTCGTCTTCTCAACGAAAAGGTACCTCTCTGCAACTATAAATAGCAACACCTAGAAACTGTTTCAATTTTAATTCCTCTTCTTTAAATTTGCAACGCATGAACGTTGTTTATAAGCGCTTCTTCATTTTGAAAAACAGTAATGCCTAAATGGTGTTGCAAGTCAGAAATGCCTGAAAGGTGTTTCAAATCTTCTCTACTCTCTTCTCTAATTTGAATCATCATAAAATAACAAAAGAGTGATTCATGGTTGGATCAAAGTCATACAAACTTTGAATCCAGTTATGATTTTTTTAGATTTTATCAAATCCTAAAATCAATAATTCTTCAATCCGTTTGTACCTGTTGGGTTGAACTATTGTTTAAAAAAATCTACACGGTAGATCCTTGAAGTCGGGAGTATAGCAATCTCCTCATCATCATACTCCTTTCATCTAACAAGTTCAAACAAATCACCCATCAAGTGACCATTGCCCTTTACACTTAAACCTTTAATGTCAGTCCAAATAAAATTTATGAAATAAAATTTTAAATACAATGATGCTTGGTCAAATCATGAGGGATATATTAAAATCATTCATCATTGCCTTAAGGTCGATTTTGAAGGGAATGGCCTGTATAAATTACTTAAAAAACAAAAATAATCAAACAAGGTTTAAATGGCTATAACAAATTGAATGCCAACTTTAAAGATCTATGTAAAATGGCCAGAGAGAAAAACAACACTCTTTATGAAAAATGATTGCACTTCCCACAAGATCATAAGCACATATTTGAATGCAGGGATAGTTGCAGACAACTTAACAAATTATTGAGGGCATATGTCATCGAATTACAATAAAAAGCCAAAATTAAGTGGTTAATAATGGTTGATCAACCAGCATAATTTTTCTATGCTAGAATGTATGCAAACAAAAGAAGAACCTACTTCTCACAAATCATGAACCAAGTGGGTATGCACACTAAAGATGGTACTAAAACGGAAGCAATAAATTATTTCATTAATTTATATAATACCTGTTTCGTTAGTACAAACTTCGCTGCTATTACATGTGAGAAAATTATCTCATTATAGGCACAATAGAAAATGATGATATTAATATACATAGAGGAAATCAAGGATGCAGTTTCAAAATTAATGATGATAATAGTCCGGGGGCGGATGGGATTGGAGCAAAATTTTGTATAAACTACATTGGGATGAGCTAAAATATGGTGTATATGATGCTATATTGAACATACTTACCAAGCTTCAAACTTATATCAGAAATCTACAACATAGCTATTATACTAAAAAAGAAGAATCCATTACAAATAAGTGAAGATAGGCTTATTTCTTACTTCAGTATCACTCATAAAATATTAGGAAATTTTCTTTGTGGTGAAATAAAGCACTTAATGGATAAACCAAATGCATTTATTCCGGGTATATTAATTCAAGAAAATTCTTTACTTACACAAGAAATATTAAGATGTTTTGGGAGATAAAACAAAAACTATTTTTGTTTGAAAGTAGACTTGGAAAAGGTCTGTAACAAGATTAGTAGAAAATGTTTTCTTCGTATGATGATGCAAATGGGATTTCATCACAAACTTGGTAGTTTAGTTTCTAAATGCATATCACCACCCACATTTTCAGTATCATTTAATTTTGAACTACATGGTTTCATAAAGTCTAATTAGGACTAAGGCAAGGAGATTCACTTTCCCCTTATCATTTCTCCATTGCAATAGAATTTTTAACCATTTTGATGATTACTGAATCATGAAAAGGCAACATTACTCCTATTCATTATACAGAACCTATAGCAAGTCATCTTCTTTATGAAGATAATTTACGAATATTTGCAAAGATTTCAAATCTATTAAAACAATTAAAGAGATCATGTGATAGTTAGAAGTATATGCAGCGTTCACAATGAGTTCAAATAGATCTAAAATGGGTTTTATCAAAAATTCAATACAGAAGTGTAACAATCCGCAACTTGATGGGCCTGAATTTCAACTAAGTCAAAACCCAAGTCCATTAGCATATAGATTGTTGGTTTTGGTAACTTGTAATAAACATAAGTATATCAGAGAATAAACTCACAATGAAATAATAAAATATAATAGAACATATATACTGACTAAGGCCACTATCTTGAAATCGGTATTATTTCTTTAGTATCTGATTGCCTTGCCAGCACCGAGCATAAATGAGAAGACTTCCTCATCCAGAGTTCTCATCTTGCACCGCTAGCTTGTCCCTCTAAATCTATCATGTGGATTGTAATGAGGAGGGTGTCAGAACAACGTTCTGGTGATTGGTAAATTACATACTTCATCCATAACATTAATTTATGCCAATTGATTTCAAATTCCGTGCTATGTCCATTATTCATGGCTATTATGTGGAATTTCATCTACACGTACGACATATCTAACCTTCTCCGAGATATAACTGTATATGTATGTGTGTGTGTGTGTATAAACGTTGTACTACACAAAAGAAAAATCGCGACCACTTAATACTTCTTTAATAGGGAGGAGGCAGACTCATCGGCCATTTAATACCTCAACCTCACAATGGGCCCTCCATAATATAATCGCTAGTCAATTGGCCCTTAGCTATGAAGGTCGATGACCCCTAGATACGACTCTATAATTTAATTTTCCATGTTGGCAACTCATTTCAGTGACTTATCTAAGGGTTAACTAACCTACCTCCAACAAACAAATAATGAGCTAATTAAACTTTGAGGTCTTTGTGGATCTCATACAGATTCTACACTAGTAGAAAGCGAAAATCATTAGGCATAACCCAAGTCTTTGCTAATCATAGCTTTGGATCGTCGATGGCCAAAGCCTATATTCTAGCCGTACTACTAAATACCGGTCTAACAACAACACTAATATAGCCCGCCAACCTCCCATAGCCGAATCCCATATATACTAACTTAATGTAAGTTTAGGAAAAATACTCTTCCTAGTTACTTAATACCTCTTGTTAAAAATGTTGTTAAAAATGTTGTTAAAAATGTAGTAGACCCCAATTTTCTATTAGGTGCCATCGTAGGTTATTTAAGACTTCTTATATAGGGAGGAGGTAAACTCAACAACCATTTAATACCTTCCTCCCCAAAGCAAACCCCTTGACATCCCTAAAGGTATTGAGTTGTTTAATATTTCAAACCAAAGGCAAACCCTTGGTATATTTTCTCATACCTACACACAAATGCATATCCCTTCCTTATTGATCCTACGTTTGGGGATGTCCCAAATCAGTAGTACATATACATAACCGATGTTTGCCTCTAGGTAAAAGACAGACTTCTGTTGTGTAACTCTACTGACCTTGTATCCCAATCCATTCTAAACCAAACCAATTATCCTAAGCCAAATATAGGCAAGACCCACTAATTCGCTCTCTCCTAAACGTTGTATTGAGGCAATACAATTTCCTACTATGAAAATTATAATGCATCCTAGTATTTAATTCTTATCTTATAAGCTTATTACATATATTCTCCATTTATATCTTACATCTAATAAATGTTAATAGTCCATAATAAATGGTCATTATTATTCAAATTAGACAATCACTAATGATATTTATTTATTCGTTCTAATTCAACCTATTATGCCTATTTTATTTCCCCATAAATGTCAAGTTAAATTCTTTAATCTGCCATATTAAACGCAATTATGTATCGATTTAATTCTGGTAACTCCATATTAACTAAACATTTATTGTCCTGCTAATTTTGCAATCATCATTCCCAAATTTTGAAGTTACTATCCCTTTTCCATTTCTATCTCCTAGTCCTATGATTTAGAACACAATTAATAAGTAATCATCCTAATTATAACTAACATGATATATATATAATTGGTGGACGCGGTTATATGTGTGTGTCAATATATATGTATGGATATATATATATATATATAACTCATTAATTCCTACACTTAGGAATTTCATAATATACACTTATATGTACAATCTGTAAAGAACATTTATTTTCATATTTAAATATATTAAAGCTATCCTTCCCAAAAAGGATTACCGTTATAACCTACCATGAATTACCCAAAAATGAGGCTATAAAATTAAAATTCCAATTAAATCTAATCATTGCGCAACTACAAAATTAAATCTAATCATTACGTAATTACAGAAATAAAACTAGTCGTTACATAGTTAGGTAATTAAATCTAATCATTACGTACTTGCAATTATAATTCTTATCATTGGGCAATTGCAATTATAACTTAATTCTTAGGCATGTGGGAATAGATCTGCAATGATATAATCTAATATTATATAAAAACATATGATATTCCCACTTACCTTGCTTTAGTGTTCCCAAATCTTTAGATCTAATCCAGATCTAAACCCTGTTATTTGTATTCTCCATTTTTTGACTTCCTATTCGGATTCAAAAATAACATTTATAAAGACTTATTAAAAATTGCATTAGAGAAAAGAGATTTAAATTTTGATTTAATAATCAAGATCAGATATAAAGTTTACCTTCGATGTAACAATTTGATTTGAACCTATCTCTTATCCTCTATCCGTTTTTTATTTTTTTCTCCAAAGTGTATACGTGCATCTATTCTATTTTTATGTATTTAGAATTTTCGGTGGAGAAGAGAAAGTGACAAAGCTTTCATACTCATTGAAAAAATAATGAGTTTGAAGTCAAATCCTAGGTCCTAATTTACAGAGGTTCAAATCGGCGCTAACCGTCAGATTAAACTAATTAAATCCAAAACGTTTAAAAAAGTAATCCATTGCCGCCCTCACAAATAAACGGGTGGACCGCCTAACCCTATGGTCAACCGCTCATGGTCGGCCTGTGTATGTTTTCAAACGGCTATTTTTTATTCATTATTTAGCTTGTTTGTTTCCTAGGTTTACTTGATTACGTTGATTAATTTCCACTATTAATTGAATCTTATGAATTCATACTCGTTTTATTAATCCTCTGACATCTTAATTTGAATGTTAACAATTATCAACATCTAGTTGGTCTTAATTGATTTTATTACCACATTTACATATACAATTATTTCAAACTCTAAAATTTCAAACGCCAATAACATTCTCGTTTGAACTCCAATCGAAAAGTTTATATACGAAAATTGATCAGAAAATCACCACAAACAAAATGTTGTAAGCTTCATAGCCAAATTCTGATTTTTACAAAAAATTCCATTTTCCACTATTTACTTTATTAATTAAACTTCATTTTGATTAATTACCGTAAAACACATGGTGTTACATTCCCTCCACCTTAAAAGAATTTAGTCCTCGAAATTCCACAAGGATTCGATTATGTAAACCAATGTTCATCCATTCTATACTAACAATCAATTAGTGTGCATCTAATTTTTCAACAAATCATGTATGGTGCATGATACATCACAAAATATATGTTATGGAAACTGAGTAATTCTAAATTGATGCCTCCTATATAAATGCTTTCTTTAAAACCAGTTTTCGGAAATATGATGCAAACAACTAAGTATATCGATAATTCTACATGTATGCAACCTTTGAAAACCAAAAACTTGCTTTTTCATCCAAGTTTTCCACACTTCTATGAATAGAAGCATAGTTCAATCAATTTTGCATCTAATCCCTACCATCCAAAATCTTAGTACACAATACCCAAATTTATAAAAATCTAGTTTTCTGAACCTATTTTCTTAAGCTAGAAAAGGGTCTTGATGGAAATTCCATATTTCTATTCTTCTCTTATGTACCCTTTTCCCATATATTTTGGAGTCTTCTCTTTTTGGCCCCATTCCTTTTCCAACTTTTCCAAGTACATGTTGCAGAAGTTAATCTTTTATTTATATGTATACTATTTTCAATTTATAAGATCAAAACTATTTTCATATATTTATCAAATCATACTTGGATTTTTTTTCACAATTAAAACTTGTTTTAACCAGAAATAAATTTCTTTTGGTAGCAATTCTCACTCATAAACTCGAAAATGAATACTGATGATGCTAGAGTCATCCTCAGAATTATTTCTCGACGACTAACGTGAGCTCAATGCTTTTATTTCTCACAAAAATATTTTAAAAATATATTTCTAGTCAAAAACACTCGGAAAATATTATTATTATTATTTCTGAAAACTTTGAAAATAATTTTGAAAGCAACGGGATTTTAAACTCTAAAATTTGTAGCTTTTAAATCTTTTTTATTTATAACTATATTATAAATATACTTATACAATTTCATTACCTTATTATGAAAACATTTCATTAATTTATATCTTTGTTATTTCAAACAATTCTTGTTGTAATTAGATTTCAATTCAATCTAATTATCGAATGCTTCATGAAATAGAGTTCGCAAAGTATTCGTTTTTAGTTTAATTCAACTAATAATCGATGATAACTAAATATTATCATCTCCTTGCAAATAACATTCACTAATAATCATACAGGTTTATTATCATTTATATATAAAACATAATTTATGTAAAATTATTTCATTTGCCCTATTTTATAACATTATTTTATCGACTTGTCTCGTTTAAGTGTTCAGAAATCCCTATAGATAACATGACATCCCACGTGTAACGACCCGTAAATTTTAATGATTTAAAAAACGTAATTAACTAAATTTATAAATGAAATTTTGGTATTTGGTACGCGTCTATTTAAACATAGCAAGTGTCAGATTTTCATATGAAAATAAAAGTTTGTTTGATTATGAAATTTCTATTTAAAATATTAAATTAGTTAAAAATTGATGGAAACTAAATATTTTCAAAATCTGAATATTTTAATATAACAAAAATGTAAATAGTTTTCTGAGTGAAACGTCATATTTCGTTTCGTCAAATTCGGACTGCTATAGACCTGTTTATCTTATTTTCGGCAAATTAGCAGCAGTTTGACAACAAATATTGACTTTTGATAGGATTGTCGCATCACTAATATTAGTCTACCATTTTGTTCATACCGTCGTACTGATCATTTTAATATATTCATTTTTTTATTTTGGCGTTCGGTACACGATGAAATCTGTGAAACGATTAGCCGTATCGGTTCCACATTTTAGCCATTTGGTTTCCTTTATCCTGTCACTGTCCACCGGTTGAATATAAAAGGTTATTTGCTTTTAATATTCATTGAATTCAACTTCTAACCCTACCATTTCAATTTATAATTTCCTTGCTCGTTCCATTGACTTTTTGGTTCCATTTCAAAGTATTTCCTTTCTTTTCGTTATGTTGTTGTTCTTGGTTCGTTCCATTGTCTATTGATTCCATTTCAATATATTTCCTTTCTTTTCGTTATGTTGTTCTTCTGAGGAAAAAATAATAAATATAAGTTTATATATATAAAAGCCTGCTCATCTTCTTTCTAGAGCTAGCTAGCCCTTTTATTTTCAAACTATCGTTTTCTTGGCCGCGCCCATCTTCCTTCACCTCCGCCCTAACTGTGCTTCACCCACCGCCTTGAACCCATCTTTTCCCCTACAACTCCAATTAACAATAATTGTGACCACTCCCTCTTCTTTGACCTATCAGTGCGCCATTCTCCACTCTTGAACCCATCTACCTCTGACCACCCTTCCCACTGCTTTCAACCTCCTCGGTCGTTGAATCCAATCCCTCGCCTTCTCTCATGCCCGCCCTTCTTCCCTATTGTTTGTCCTCACAGCAACACCAACCTCTCCCCTTAGCTCCGTCTCAGCAGCGCCCACATTGCCATACCACGCTGAGCCCAGCTTTCGCTGCAGCCTTTTCCCCTACTCCAACCAGCCTCCTTCAACTTGCCTTAATGTTCAGACTAGACCCCTGCCAAACGCACCACCTTCTGCACTCTGACCTAAGAGCACCAACAGCCTCAACCGAACGCCGACCACCACAACTCGCTCTTTCTCCTCCGCTGTTTATTCCCCTATCGATCCTTGTAGCCTCACACCTAGTTCCCCTCTCCACGAACGCCAGTGCAGCCTCACTCCCAGCCACCCGCTCCCACCAGCAACCGACTCCCCGCCTCCGCTGATCAACCAGCTAACACAAACCCACCTTCAGACCATGCATTTCTCATTTTGCATCCTACTCTGCTTTCCATTCACCGAGCAACTTCTCAAAATTGTTTGATATATATATCCATATATATATATATATATATATATATATATATATATATATAAAGTTTCCTTTATTTTTCCTTGAGTAGCCTTCTCTTCTTTCTCTAAAAAAGGATATTGATTTTTAAATATTTATTTTTGACATGTAAAGTATAGATATTTTGATTTTATGTGTTTTAAATCAAATATTGATTTAAAATATATGTGTATATATATATATAAAGATTTTATTTTGATATGTGTTTAATTGATTTTAAAATATAATATATAAAGATTTAATTTTAAATACCTGAGTAAATTTTAGATTTTTTTTAAAAGTTATATATTCTGTTTTCATCGATTCAAGTCCATCGTGCTTTGCTTTGGCATTTGTGCTTGGATTTGTAGCTCATTTCATTGTTAAATTTTCTCTAACTTCGAAAGATGAGCGATCACTCACGATTAACATTCTTATGTTTAGTAAATTGATTTCATATTAAATACGATTGAAATATTTTATTAGGTTTGAATATTTTAGTAATTAAATTGTTGAGTGCGATAGGTTATTATCTGCAATTGTTAACCTATGTTAATGGACATATGACACCATCACATGTTAATTATGATCCATGCTTGTAATTGATATGTTATGCTATTTATATTATCATTCTCACTCTACAAGTTCCCTGATAGTTAGGAATTCCCTATGGGTTGAAATGATACATACCCGAACGATATTATAGATTAAGAAAAATCGTTATGGGTTGAAATGATAAAACCAAGCGATTTTATTGATTTTGAAATTTTAGGATTGCATTGAAATTATATATACACTTAAATATTAAATTACTGCGGATTGAAATGATAAATACCCGTATCACTTGACCATAGGATTTAAAATTATATACAAACACTATTGGTTTATTTTTTAATTAAAAATGATTTCCAGAATTTTAAAAGGAAAATATATGGGTCTTTAATAAATATTGATTTTTAAAAATATAATATAAATATTTTATTTTAATATGTGCAAAATTTATATTTTTAGATTATATGTTTGGAAATTTTGAACCTATAAGTTAACTTTTGAAAAATGTATTTTAAGATTTTACTTATAATTTTACTATTTTTAAATTTATATACAATAAGATTTAATAAAAAAAATATTTAACAAAAAATATTTAATTTAATAAAATTTAATATAATAAAATTTAATTTAACTAATATATATAATATGTTTAAGGTATTTATTTAAATTTATTTTAATATTTTTAAATAGATTTTGTGTTAACATAATAAATAAAGTGGGAAAGATAAGTTAAAGTTGATTTGTAATTTAACTTATTTTGAATTTAAATAAAAATTGACTAGAAACTTATTGAGTTGAGATTTTAAAGATATGATTTTCTAACCTGATAACTTGATTTTGATAAAGGCGTTTAAATGAATATTTCAAATTTGAATAAATTGAAATTGAATATTTAATATTGATTTAAATTTATAATTTGAGATTTTATCTAAATGTTATTAAATACGATTAAGCGAATATTTTCAATTTAGATAAAATAAAAGTTGAATTTTGGAAATATAAATGAAATTTATCAAATTGAGTTTATTGTAAATTGTTTGAATATTTAAACTTTGAAACCTATTGAATTGGAAATGATTTAATTTTGTAGCTCAAATCTGGATTTGAAATCGATATAAATTAAAATGGTTTAATGAGAATTTGAATTGAACCTTTAACCATTTTACTTGAAAATTGTTTGAAAATTGTTGAATTGAGATTGATTTAAACCGAACCTTGGAACTAAAGTTGATTTGAATTGATTTGTGAAATTGGACAATTCTAATTTGAAACTATTTTTTATATAAACTATTTTTAATTTATAAACATTTTTAATTTATAAACTATTTAATCTATATCTATTTTTAAATGTAAACTATTTTTAATGTATACTATTCAAATATATAAAATACTTACAATATTTAAAATGTTTAAGATGGAACCGTTATGATTTAGATATAATGGATCTAAATGCGAATATTTTGATATGATGGTTTAAACTATTTTGTGGTTATGATTTTGAAAGTGAATATGATTTCAATAGTGATATGATTTCAAAAGTGATATGATTTTGAAATGAATATGATATTTGATATGAAGTATGGACTATTTGAAATGAAAACTGACCATGGTATGAAATAAGCATCTGGTTGTTAAAGAGACCTAGAATAGATATTGTCATACTCTCTGCCAATACCGATAACCGCTTTAACAACTATGCACGTGGTGGATATTCCAAAACGGAGTAGGATGGTTTGGCGACGTCTATATGAGGTATGAATGCAGCCCTGACTCCCGTGAGTCAGCTTAATGTCGCTAAAACAAGAGCCACGTCGGGCCAAGTGAGGTCGCACCTCCAATCGAGCATGCTTCTTCGAAACCATTTTATTACTTTGTGATTTGATTAGGTGAACCTGTGATTATGGGAGTGCATCTAAAGGTAGGTAGTAGTAGCTGCTACGCGTTAACACCAGTCCGTATCCGTAAAATGGTAGTGTCGTACCCTGGGCATTGTCTTGCATGCCTTGTCACATTTCTTATCGTGCCCTCTACGAGTTTGGTTTGTGTCGTACCTATGGAGTGCTCCCTGATAGCCCACCAGTTTGGTGAAGTTTACAGTGCTATATAGACTACAATGTTTATATAAAATGTGTTAAGATAGATAAGGGTAATGCTTTAATGCTATTTTAATACTTTACTATAGATGTTATATATGTAGCAAATTGCTATGTATGTGGATAGTTTAACGGATCCTTAAAGGATGGAATCCCAACATCCTTTAAGTTATTTTCATTTCATTTGGACATTTCACATGAGTTGATTTACTTGCATAAGAATGTTAATCCTGACTCGAGTGCTTTGGATTTTTCTTTATGCTTGAGTCAGACTGAGTGTCACGGCATTTGAGACTCACCTTTGAAGCTTAACATAACGACCCGCAAATCCGTACCCCTTGAGTCAACACTATTCTACCTAAATCAACTCAAGTTGTACAAAAATACAAACCATTTGGGTTAAATAAGAAGAGGTAGAAGAAGAAAATAGAAATCAACAACAGAATCTAACCATCGCAGCGGAATAAAATATAATAGATAATAAATGATCTTTACTCAAAATCAAATATATCTGTTTATATATTACATCATCAGAGCACATCAATCACAGCTTAACATCAATAACATACATCTGGATATACGGCTAATCAACATAGCGGAATATATATATAAAACAAGTACGAAAGTACGTATCGTCATCCAGCTCGTCTCCTGAGCTCCACAACATCATATCATGTATCCTACAATACTCGGTCTGACCCGAGCATTATAGTTAAATAACGCCCGAGTCATTCTGGAATACCAGCATGAGAAAATCACACTCAATTGATTATTAAAGTTTCAAAAATCCTTTCAAAACAAAAGCATCTCATAAGACCACGCCACAAATAAACATGTAGGGTTTTTACCTTACGATAGCTAAAACAATTTTTATAGAAATCCTCTGATATTATAATAGGTCCTATATACAAATACTTATAAAATAGCCGAAATTTTTACATTCATTAAATTCCAGCTACTAGCCACAGAGTGGGTAATACAAACAAAACTCGTACAAGGCTCGTAGGGAGAATGGATTTCCAACTAATGACTAGGCAATGGGGTACCACCTGTCACAGTACGTGGCCTAGATCACAATACCGAGGAGTACGCCCGCTCCCCTGCAACACAAGACCGGGACTACCCCTTACTGGATAATCCCGAGTGAGATCACTCCGCGGTTGGGATCAGCAACCGCCCACTAAGCCAAAATAAAAAGGGACATCTAGACAGGGATGACCTCACCCTACTTGGGTGCTACCCACCTAGCCTTGCTGCATAACCCCTGATTTTCAGTCATTCCCATTTGATGAGGCTTGAGGCTAACCGTTACCTTTTTAGAACATATCCCTTAGAACGCCCATCGCCCACCTGACGATTCCAAAAACATTCATCCATACAAGTCCGTCCCGGGTTCGAACGGAACCAAAGGCACTATTCCTACTACATCCATTTTGGAAATATCCTCAGGATTAGTAGCGACTAGCCCTTGCACTTCTCTGCTCCATCTTCGAATCCAAAATCATTTTCCATGAAACGTACAAACCGGATCGAAGTGGTTTTCGAGAAATAAATCTCGATCCCGGTCTCTTTGAAACGATCAACGCATTTGTCAAATATTGATAGTCAGTTATTTAACTATCAATTTACATTCACAAACATCCATCAACAATAAATAATTTCCCAAATTATTTATTTATCTCAAAATATCTTCACAAGATATATTTTCACTTTCAAACCCTTTTGAAAACAGTTTCAAATGTCTTCCTTTCTCAGAATAAATTTCCCAAATAGTTTCTATCTCCACTGAAATCACCAAGGACAAAACTTCAGATTTTTAAAATAATTTAGAACTCTTTATTATAAAATATACTTTAAAACATTTAAATTAAAAACTACTTCAATATTTTATTTAACATATATACTTTAAAAATGAGGTTACTTTATAAAATATAAAACTAGATTTTCTCTTTAAAACAAATACTAAGTTACTTTTAAATAATTACTGCTATAATAGATTTAAAGAAAATACTTACTTTAGAATTTAAATATTTTAAAAATAATAAATTTTCCAAAACTTGCTTTTTGAATCAACTTTAAATCTATTAACTTATGTTTAAAAATTTACTTTGAAAACGTACTTGATTATCCAGGGAGAATTTCCAATCTCAATCACTTAAATCAATTTTCCAAATTGATTCCCAATTTATTCCATTTGAAATAAATTCCTTTACTTACTCAATTCATTTCAAAATTCGTTAATTATGGACTTTATTATTATTATTATTATTTTCTGTTTGATTTTAAATCTCTTAACTGAAATATACAAATTCCAGATTTTCCCAATTTCTTCTTTATTCGTTTCAAAATTTAAATCTTAAATTTAATATAAATGCTTTATTCTTTTAAATAATAATATTGAAGTTTAAAATTCATTAACTTTCTGTTTATTCAAAATTTCCTTTCCATACTCGAGATTTATTTATTAGAATTTCAAAGTCACTTTATTTCTTTTCCAATTCATTCATAAATTTATTCAATTTTTCTATGATTATTTTACTTTAAAATGCATTCTTTATTCTCTTTTCAAAAATCCAATTCTATTTTGATGACCCGGAGTACTGAAATATATTCAAGTAACTATAGCATCCAATATTTCAATATAATTCACCACAGAATATCCAAATAATCATAACAGAGTACAATAAACAATTTAAATATATGTTGAGGAATCCAATTGGATCCCTCCAACCTGTTTTTCCTGCATCCACAGACGTTAGCACAACATAAAATACCAATCCCACTCCAAGGTGGAATTTCACAGTATACGGTTTTTAAATATAAAATCATCTGTTATTAAATGGGGAAATCAAACATTCCAAGATGTACTCTATACTGCTATAATATAGCACATCAAATCAATTCAACCATGCAACCAATTATTTAAATTTAACCATTTAAATTTAAATTAAACCAGATGAGTGAGATTAACTCACATTTGCTTTGTTTGCAATCCATTTCCATTCTTGCTTGGTTTCTTCTAAATTTTTGACAGCTTGAATAAATAAATTCTTGATTTATTACCTTTTGAATTAATCTACAAATAAAATTTTCCTTTTAATTAACTAACATTAAATTCTAATAAAGTAAAATTTCTTCAACCCTATATATATTGAATTAAAAACATAATTGTTATATTTATATTTAATTGCAAATTAAACTCTTATTCATATATATTTGTAAACATAAAACTTGGTTCATACATATCATCATTGTTATTATTACCAAAATAAGAACTTTATCTTACTGATGAAAAAATATTTTTCTGTTTTCATAAAAAATTTCACAGCGACCATTTCAGTATAACTTCACTTTCCCTTTAAACTAAAACATAAGTTTGGGAAATAGTTAAACTTTTAAAATGTTTATATACATATTTCATAACAAAATATGTCCGATACTCAATTTCCATAATATGCCACAAAATACTTAAGTGATAGGTTTATAATGACATTTGTTATAATCAAATTCAAATAAATTAAAGTTTCCTGTTTTCTGAACATATTTGCCAAGATCGAATTTAAATTTTAAATGAATAACCTGTACCTTGCAGCTTCGACTCACCTTCCCGAAACCCTCGTCTCATCCTCTCACGCAACCAAGATCGCGACTGCGAACACCTGGCGCCACCAAACAGCTAGTAATCGGTCGCGACCGAACCCATCTATGCGCACCCTAACATCGAAGTCTCAGTTCGCCCTCCCTCTGTTCGAGTCGCTGCCCGCCATCGACGATGAAAGCCTCACCAAATCTCGATCCTAGGATCGAAGCCTTCCTGCTCAATTTATGAGCGAGATAACAGTCTCGTGCTGAAGAGGAAAGGCATGACCTAAATCTAGGCAGGGTGCTCGCGACTTCGATTCGAAATCGAATTAAAGGAACGAGGAGTGGATGCGATCTCCTCTGCAATTATATTTTCTTTGGCTTTCGTTCGCTACTTATTTTTTAGATTTTGATTTTTGATTTGAACAAGAAGGGTCGGCCATGAATTTGTTTGAATGATTTAATTTGAGGATAAGATTTGTTTGTTCGGCCATTTATTTTGAACGATGGATATTTTATCTCTGGGACAAAGGCTGCGCGAGTTAATGAAAATGGATAGCGTGTCTGAGTATGTTGCGTGATGTTTTTTTTAAAAGAGGGAACATGATTTGAAAGGAAGGCTGCGTGCCATCATTAGGCTGCTACAGTGATTCTGGAAAGAACGAAGAAGCTCTGATGTGAACGAAAAGGAATACAGCTTGACTAATCAATATATATATTATATTGAATTCGATATAAATTCAACGCGTTTACATATCGTACGCTCACACAACAACTCTGATCCATACGAAATTTGAAATCCAATAATAATGCAATATTACGGACCCAATGGAACTGGTTTCGTCAAATTCCGAGACTGTGTCTCGGAAGGCTGTGTTTAATTTCAATTTAAACGATATATTTTTAAAACTGAACAAATCAGTGTTAAATTTAATTTCAAAACTTTTATTATCCTCAACACCATCAATATACATTTTACAAGCCTTCAATTTATTTTTAATAGGCTTAAAATTCCAGATTCAACATTTTATCCAATTTCAAATTATTTAAATTCAATAAATGAATAATGATATTTGAATTCAAGTTAAAAACTAACTTTTAAATATTTAAAAATCCCCATTTCAAATGCTTAAAAATTCCGGGTTGTCACATTCCTCCCCCCTTAAAAGAATTTCGTCTCCGAAATTACTAGTTAGGAAGAATGGTACAATACCCGTTTATTCTTTTCTCCGAATCCAAACAGTTTTATCAACTTGTCATACATATCTTTTATTAAAGACCCACTATCATTCCTACCAACTTCCCAAAACCTACCATAGTTTCCAAATAACTTTACTTATCTAACCATTCAAGTTTAAACTTAAATCCAAATTTAAATTATCAAAATTTTCTCAAAAATTTTCTAACTCTCTAAATTTCCGAAAAATTTCGCCAGCGTCTCCTTTGCGCGGCTAGCTTGGTATAACTACAAAAGGCCTCTACGGCTCCCAAATTCCAAAAGAAAACAAAAAGCCAAGTGGCTAGATCCAAAAACCCAATCAAATTTCACAGAAATTTAAATGCATACCTTTTTGTCGAGCAATTCAAATTTATCTTCTGAAATCAAAACCAATTTTCTTTTCCTTTTATAATACCTGCATATCTTACTTAGCAATAATATCCAGTCACAACATTCCCAAACATTTTATTGACTTTCTTACCGATGTCAATATCTATTCATCCCAAATATTAATCTTAGAATATATTTATAATATCAATTTCCAATTAAGAATTCACCATTCCTTTCTTAAGTTAGTATAAGCATTTTATATGTTTCTTTATTTATTTTCACCTTACCACTTTAGTTTATATCTATTTCTATTCAAATTGATTCTTTCATTTCCATATGAATTCAATTTATCTTTAACTCTGAATATTTAAATTTTATTTTTCATTTATAACAAATTTATGTCATTATTTTAATTAGTTTCATTTACTAATCTATTTCAATTTCCAGTTTGAAATCGTTTTGTCGTTAACAAAAATTTTCAAAAAATTTCCAAAAACTTTCTAACTCCCAAAATTTTCGAAAATTTTTGGCAGAGTCTCCTTTGTACGGAGGAGCTTTTGCAATTTGACAAAAGATATAAATATATATACATCGACCCACACGGTCGGAAAACCAAAAACAGTTCATATTTCCTATTTTTATTGCGTACGCGTACCTTATTTGGCATTTTTAAACAAACAGCTTATTTATTTAGCAGGTAGCATGCCCAAATCCAGCCACACGGCTTCCAATACCTATACTTATTCAATTTAAACATGTAAGTGCCATTTATATAAAGTTTTATCAATATTTCACTTATTTGCAATAGTCAAACACATGAATTCTAACAGCAATGCACATTAAACACTTTTTATAAGCAATTTAAATATTCCAACATTAATTTTAATTGCTTACAACTAATCACACATCGTTTCACTTAATCCGAATAGTTAACAACTCACAAGCTTACGTTAATTTATTTTTAAGCAAAACGACTCATATTGAATTCAATTGATCTCAAAATCAATTTATTTTACTCCTATCAATTCATAGCATTTTAATTACTTCCATTTACCTCCAATAACAATTTATTCTATGCAATTTGACGAGATCTATGTGAATAAATAAGTATTTATGTTTTATAACCAATTTAAATGGATTTCAACTCAATTTATACTTAATTCTATTCCATTTTTAAATTTATTCACAATCCATATATTCTCATTTTCATTGCATTTTAAATTTGAATACATTCACTTGCATTTCATTTTATTAACCAAACTAGTTTCATTATTCAAAAAGATTCCATTCAAAATCATTTGATCTAGCTCGACGCGTTTTTTTTAAATTTCATTCACAACCCATTCATTTACATTCCATTCCATATTTGTTTTATTCCAAACTATTTTATTTAGCTCGAAAACAATCCAGGCTATTTCATTCAATAACTTTTTCTCAACTCATTTAAACCACACTTCATTTTGAGTTCGGCTTTTATTCAACACTTACTTAAGTCAATAACTTAAGTTCATTTCCATTTCTTTTTATAATAAGTTCTACTTCCATCTTTCATTTGATTCTTATTTATTCTATCCATTTATTTATTTAATATAATCAGTTTATCCACTCAATCCATTATGAATTTTCATTTCCTTAAATATTATTTATAACCCACCAAATTCTATTTCGATTCAAATTTATTTTCACTTGATTTAAATTCAATCCAATATCATTAAACTTAGTTTAAGTTGATTTCAATTCAACTCTCCTCCATTCATTTAGCTTAAGTTAATTTACTTCAATTTTATACCTAAGCTCATTTCATCTTACGAGTAAATTTTTCTCTTTCATTCAACTTAATTCTATCTCAGTTAAATCTTATTTTAAATCTACAATTTCTTTTGATTAGTTATTATAAAATTTAACCTTTCAGATTCAGCTCATTCAATTGATTACAAGGCCATTTTCAATTTATTTCCACTTATTGGATTTTATTTGCAATTCAAACTATTGCTCTTTTAATCCAAATTCATTTTTTTCCACACATTTCCAATTACATTAAATTTGTTAACACTTAAGCTGAATGTTAATTAATAGCTCAAATTCTGATTCCACTATCCATTTTAAATTTACCGTCCAATTTTATGAACTCACAATTCAATTTCATTTACTTCACCAACAATTTAAGTCGAGTTTAATTTATAACTTGAGTTTTATTTCCAAACTTCATCATAATCTCATAATTCAGCTTTTATTTAACTACATTAGGTTCCATTTACATATTTCATTAACTAATTTATTATCTAATTAGTTCTTCCCTATTTATAGTTCAATCCTTGATTTTAATCTTAAATATCACTTCATTTAATTTTCTTAGTTCAATTTATTTTATAATTCAAGTTTGGATTTTCTTTCGTTTTATTATCCAAAACATCAAACAATATTTATTTAGGATTTCGTATTTCATTTTCAATTTTATAAGTCACCACTTGTTATTTTACACATTTCCATTCATTCTAGGCTTGAATATATTCATCTTTTATTTTTAACTCAAGATTTACGCTTATTTATAATTCAAGCATATTTTTATTCCATGCATTTTAATTCTTTTATAAGTTATTCCGGTTTATTTATTTCAATCTCATTCTTATCCAATTTATTTCTTATCCAACTTATTTCTATTTATTTAGGTAAGAATCTAATTCCATTCCAATAACTCAATTGAATTTTTTTTCCAATTCAATTTTATTTAAGCTCAGATTTATTTAACTCATTTCGATTTCAACTTAATTCGAATATAACTGGATATTATTTTCATCCTATTCAATTAATTTCAATCCAGTTAAATTTTTATTCCCCAATCCAAGTTAATTTCATTTTTAACTTTTCACTTTAAATTTAAATTCCCAACATTTAAAGCTTATATTTCCTTCCTGATTTAAAAATCATCTCAATTTATAAGCTTACAACCTATCTCGTCAGGATTTTTAAATAACCAACTTTTGGTTTCAAATTATTTAAAATCTTCAACATCTCAAATCACATTTCTCAAAAGTCAAACCAATCCTGGTTTTATTCCCAACAAATTTCTTTTGAGATTTTCAAAAATAACTAGCTTTTCTGAACAAATCAATTTGGCAGCAATCCATCACTTACAAATTCGAAAATGAATACCGATGATGCGGCCGTCATCATCAGAATTATTTCCCAATTATCCAAGTGATTTCAATGCTATATCACTTTCAAAATCCATTTAAAACAATTTTCCTTTCAGAAATACCTCCATAACAATAATGCTATCATTTATCTTCAAAACACTTCCAAATCTTCGGGATTTAAATTTCCAAATCCTGCTTAAATCAATTTTAACTATAATTCATTTGCATAGTTTATGCTCATACAAATTTCCATTTGATTATATTGCAATTTATAATTTACATTTATAATTCACATTTATAAATTTCATTTTATAATGAATTTATTCCCTTAAACTTTGGTTATATTTCCAATTTCTTGTTAAATTTTCACTTAACAATGACAATACTTTAATATTATTCTTCCTAACATCCAAGTAACCATATATTAGCTAAAATAGTTTACAAAAACCTTTCTTTCTATCAAAATATATTTTGGGTAAAATTATTTCATTCACCCACATTTAAAACAATACCGTGTCAAACTGTTCTATTCAAGTGTTTAGAAACCCCTTCGATACAGTTGTCCAGACTGTGCCGACGAAGGTTCATATGCCACTCAATAAATCAATAAACACAATATTAAAACAATTTATATTCACTAACAAATACGCACTCATATCTATTTATACGCTTAAACTCATTCTAGAGTACTACGGACTCTATTTTAAATGAGTAATTCCCACCAGAGCCAAGGTTATCACCAACCTCGCTCTGATACCAACTGTAACGACCCGAAAATCCGTACCCCTTAAGTCAACACTATTCTACCTAAATCAACTCAAGTTGTACAGAAATACGAATCATTTGGGTTAAAGAAGAAGAGGTAGAAGAAGAAAATAGAAATCAACAAAAGAATCTAACCATCGCAGCGGAATAACATATAATAGATAATAAATGATCTTTACTCAAAATCAAATATATCTGTTTATATATTACATCATCAGAGTACATGAATCACAGCTCAACATCAATAACATACATCTGGATATACAGCTAATCAACACAGCGGAATATATATATAAAACAAGTACGGAAGTACGTATCGTCATCCAGCTCGTCTCCTGAGCTCCACAGCATCATATCTTGTATCCTATAATACTCGGTCTAACCCGAGCATTATAGTTAAATAATACCCGAGTCAGTCTAGAATACCAGCGTGAGAAAATCACACTCAATTGATTATTAAAGTTTCAAAAATCCTTTGAAAACAAAAGCATCTCGTAAGACCACGCCGCAAATAAACATGTCGGGTTTTTACCTTATGATAGCTAAAACAATTTTTATAGAAATCCTCTGATATTATAATAGGGTCTATATACAAATACTTATAAAATAGCCAAAAATTTTACATTCATTAAATTCCAGATACTAGCCACAGAGTGGGTAATATAAACAAAACTCATACAAGGCTCGTAGGAAGAATGGATTTTCAACTAATGACAAGGCACTGGGGTACCACCTGTCACAGTACGTGGCCTAGATCACAGTACCGAGGAGTACGCCCGCTCCCCTGCAACACAAGACCGGGACTACCCCTTACTGGATAATCCCGAGTGAGATCACCCCACGGTTGGGATCAACAACCGCCCACTAAGCTGAAATAAAAAGGGACATCTAGACAAGGATGACCTCACCCTGCTTGGGTGCTACCCACCTAGCCTTGCTGCATAACCCCTGATTTTCAGTCATTCCCATTTGATGAGGCTTGAGGCTAAGCTTTACCTTTTTAGAACATATACCTTAGAATGCCCATCGCCCACCTGATGATGTTCCAAAAACATTCATCTATACAAGTCCGTCCTGGGTTCGAACGGAGCCGAAGGCACTATTCCTACTACATCCATTTTGGAAATATCCTCAGGATTAGTAGCGACTAAGCCTTGCACTTCACTGCTCCATCTTCGAATCCAAAATCATTTTCCACGAAACGTACAAACCGGATCGAAGTGGTTTTCGAGAAATAAATCTCAATCCCGGTCTCTTCGAAACGATCAACGCATTTGTCCAATATTGATAGTCGGTAATTTAACTATCAATTTACATTCAGAAACATCCATCAACAATAAATAATTTCCCAAATTATTTATTTATCTCAAAATATCTTCACAAGATATATTTTCACTTTCAAACCCTTTTGAAAACAGTTTCAAATGTCTTCCTTTCTCAAAATAAATTTCCCAAATAGTTTCTTCTCCACTGAAATCACCAAGGACAAAACTTTAGATTTTTAAAATAATTTAAAACTCTTTATTATAAAATATACTTTAAAACATTTAAATTAAAAACTACTTCAATATTTTATTTAACATATATACTTTAAAAATGAGGTTACTTTATAAAATATAAAACTAGATTTTCTCTTTAAAACAAATACTAAGTTACTTTTAAATAATTACTGCTATAATAGATTTAAAGAAAATACTTACTTCAGAATTTAAATATTTTAAAAATAATAAATTTTCCAAAACTTGCTTTTTGAAACAACTTTAAATCTATTAACTTATGTTTAAAAATTTACTTTGAAAACGTACTTGGTTGTCCAGGGAGAATTTCCAATCTCAATCACTTAAATCAATTTGCCAAATTGATTCCCAATTTATTCCATTTGAAATAAATTTCTTTACTTACTCAATTCATTTCAAAATTCGTTAATTATGGACTTTATTATTATTATTATTATTATTATTATTATTATTATTTTCTGTTTGATTTTAAATCTCTTAACTGAAATATACAAATTCCAGATTTTCCCATTTTCTTCTTTATTCGTTTCAAAATTTAAATCTTAAATTTAATATAAATGCTTTGTTCTTTTAAACAATAATATTGAAGTTTAAAATTCATTAACTTTCTGTTTATTCAAAATTTCCTTTCCATACTCGAGATTTATTTATTAGAATTTCAAAGTCACTTAATTTCTTTTCCAATTCATTCATAAATTTATTCAAATTTTCTATAATTATTTTACTTTAAAATTCATTCTTTATTCTCTTTTCAAAAATCCAATTCTATTTGGATGACTCAGAGTACCGAAATATATTCAAGTAACTATAGCATCCAATATTTCAATATAATTCATCAAAGAATATCCAAATAATCATAACAGAGTATAATAAACAATTTAAATATATGTTGAGGAATCCAGCTGGATCCCTCCAACCTGTTTTCCCTGCATCCACAGACGTTAGCACAACATAAAATACCAATTCCACTCCGAGGTGGAATTTTATGGTATACGGGTTTTAAATATAAAATCATCCGCTATTTAATGCGGGAAATCAAACATTCCAAGATATACTCTATACTACTATAATATAGCACATCAAATCAATTCAACCATTCAACCAATTATTTAAATTTAACCATTTAAATTTAAATTAAACCAGATGAGTGAGATTAACTCACCTTTGCTTTGTTTGCAAACCATTTCCATTCTTGCTTGGTTTCTTCTAAATTTTTGACAGCTTGAATAAATAAATTGTCGATTTATTACCTTTTGAATTAATCTACAAATTAAATTTTCCATTTAATTAACAAACATTAAATTCTAATAAAGTCAATTTTCTTCAACTGTGACATCCCGGAATTTTTAACACGAGATTTGTGAATATTTAATTCATTTTAAATGTTTACTATGGGTTTAAGATTTATTTTGAACTAAAAAGAATTGGTTTAAACTAAAATAACAAGTTAAAATTTCTAATGTGGACATTTAATTTGAACTTGAATAATAGTAATAAAATATTGGACTGAAAAAATTTGGGAATTTAGATGTCAATAGTGATAAAAATGGTTTTAAAATTTATTTTTAGTCCATTTGGATTAAATAGTGAGGTTGGGTTTTTAGATGAATTTAAAAGTTCATAAGTTATTATTTGGGATTTTATATTAATTTAATAAGAGAATTTAATATTATTAAATTGCAATTTAATCAGATTTTGGTCTGGAATGAGCCAGAATGATTTTTAATGTGATTATAAATTTTATGTAATTTATTATTAAGTTAGTGAAATTTTAAAGGTGAAATTTTAAGCGTCTTCGTTAATTTTGAAAATTTCTCGATTTAATAGACGACTTAAAATAGCCTTTGGGGGCACAGTCTCGGAATTCGACGAAACGAGTTCCATTGGATCCGTAATAGTTAGTTATTATCGGATTTCAATTTTCGTAGCAATCGGAGTTGTCATTTGACCGTGGCAGCTCGAAACGCATAGAAATCGTTTTAATCGATTTAATTTAAAATTGATCTTTTAATTCCGTAACTCGCACATACGACTAAATTAGCTTACGAAACCAGTTCCATTGTGTCCGGAACGCGGAAAAACCTTAGAAACGCCTGTTGGTACATGTGATTTGAAGTTCTTTTGCATAGGTCGTTAAAATTTGGAGAATAATATCAAAATAATATTAAAAATACATATATAAACCCAATTTCTTTTCCCAAACCCTAGCATTGGTCTTCAGCCGCCGCTCACGTTTTCATGGCCGAAAACGTTCCTGTTTCTTCCTCAATTTTCAATCAATTTACGCATTTATTCGCGATTCTTCCAACTAGAGAATCAAAGTACTCGACGAGGGCTTCACATCCGTACGGTGGAGTGGCTCGAAACTTGCCGTGGGGGTCAGGATCGGCTCGAATAGGTCTTACGTTTGGGCGTGTTTTTCGAGATAAGCTCACAGCCGAGCTCGCGCGCGCTTAGGGTGTAGGTTGGGGCCGAGTCGAGCTTCTCCGTGGTGGTATTGGATCTGGTTCTTGGCGAGGATGGAAGGTGCGGCATCTAACCCTAGTACGTGAGTTTGGGCTCGAGCATGCCTGTAGCAACGTTTGGAGAAGGAGATGGCTTCGGCCGTGTTTTCTTATGGTATAATAAAATTAAATAAAAGAAATTTTGTTTTAAATCTTGTTCGAACTTTAAAAATTCGTAGCTTGCACTTACGTTATCAGATTTTAACGATACTGGAAGCGTTGGAATCGCAGCAACGGGAAGCACGCTGTGGCACAGATCTGGATTCAATTTAAGCGAGTGGAAATTTTGGATTAAATCGAACGATTCGATTTAATTTAAAATTTCAAACGCTCGCCAAAAACCAAGGTAAGTTTAACTCACTCACATCTGGATGCTAGCTAATTTAAATAGTTAATATTTAAATGTCTGTGTGATTGGTTGGATATAAATGTCATTATCAGTCTGGATTGATATACATATATTTGTTGTGCTAATATTTGTGGATGCAGGGAAAAACAGGTTGGAGGGATCCAACTGGATTCCTCACAATATAGGAATTATTCTTATAACTGATGATGTATTTTATTTATACACTGAGATAGCTAATTTTGGAAATCCAGTTTGTTGTGATATGAATTGATAAATTTTAAACCTGAAATTTGTTAAGCATAAATAAAATAAATTGTTTTTTCTAAAGAAATAAGTGGAATTGTTAAATAAAGGATTTAAAGAAATAAAACTGGGAATTTGGTTCGGATGAAGAATGAAATTGGTAAATTTGGAATTATAATAGAAGAGAAATTTTATAAGAAGTGATAAAGTGATAAAATAACGATGGGTTGTTTTTTATACTGAATAGAGTTTTTCGAAAATTTAAAATATGTTTTCATCGAAGTTTCTAAATATAAATTAACAATTGTAACTGTAAATCAAATATTTTGAAATACATTTTTCACCCTTGGAATTTTTAGTTAAGTAATTCATAAGTATTATTTTCCTGTAATAAATTCTCAAATGTTTAATTAAAAATGTTTTAAACCTATACTTTGAAAATGGAATTTCCGGGAATGGAAAAGGGTGCTTAAACTTCAAAGGAGTTTATTTTTAAGCTTGGAAATGAATTTACGACTACTAACGTAAATTTGGGTTGGGATAGATCGGGCGGGATATATGGAAGATTCTTTGGGTTGTTTCAATGGAAATGTTTCCCTGGGGAAAAAACCGAGTTCGTGATTTAAATTAGGTTTGAAAAGCTAAGTTAAAATTTGTTTTAAGGAAGTGTTTTCAAGAAATTATTCTTAAGAAATAAATTTAGCTATAGTATGATTATTTAAGAGGTTTATTAGTAATTATATTTTATAAATGGATTTATTTAAAGAATGGATGATTTAAGTTATTTGAAAACTAGTATTTTTTTTTAAACCACTACCTTTAAATTTAGTTAACAAAACTCTTATTTAATAAAATAGCTTTATTTTACATATTTGAAATTATATTTTTGAGTAATAACTAGAAGTAAATTTACATATTTTAAAGTATATTGCAGAATAAAGTATTCTAAATTTTTTTTAAATCTAAATGTTTTTGAGCTTGGTTATTTCCAATGGGAATAAATGTTAGATAATTTTCCTTGTAAAGGAAGAGATTTTGGAAATTGTTTTCAAATGAGCGTTGAAAATTTGAAAATATATCTTTTAAAGATATTTGAGGCAAATAAATAATGTGGGAATTATTTATTGTGTGATGGATGTTTGTGAATGTTAATTGATAGTTAAATCACCGACTATCAATATTGGACAAATGCGTTGATCGTTTCGAAGAGACCGGGATCGAGATTTATTTCTCGAAAACCACATCGATCCGGTTTGTACGTTTGTGGAACGTGTTCGGAGTCGAAGATGGAGCAGCGAAGTGCAAGGGCTAGTCGCTACTAATCCTGAGGATATTTCCAAAATGGATGTAGTAGGAGTAGTGCCTTCGGTTCCGTTCGAACCCGGGACGGACTTGTATGGACGAATGCTTTCGGAACATCGTCAGGTGGACGATGGGCATTCTAAGTGAAACGTTCTAAAGGTAACGCTTAGCCTCAAGCCTCATCAAATGGGAATGACTGAAAATCAAGAGATATGCAGCAAGGCTTCGTGCGTAGCCCCCACATGAGAGTAAGGTCATCCCTGTCTAGATGACCCTTTTTATTCGGCTTAGTGGTGGGTTGCTGATCCCAACCGCCGGGTGATCTTATTCGGAACTGTCCAGTAAGGGATGGGTCCGGCCTTGTGTTGCAGGGGATCGGGCGTGGTCCTCGGTACGGTGATCTAGGCCCCGTACTGTGACAGGTGGTACCCCAATGCCTAGTCATTGTTGGAAATCCATTCTCCCTACGAGCCTTGTACGAGTTTTGTTTGTATTACCCACTTTGTGGCTAGTAGCTGGAATTTAATCATGTAACAATTTCGGCTATTTTATAAGTATTTCTAAATAGACCCTATTATAATATCAGAGGATTTCTATAAAAAAAAGTGTTTTAGCTATCGTAAGGTAAAAACCCGACATGTTTATTTGTGGCGTGGTCTTACGAGATGCTTTTGTTTTCAAAAGGATTTTAAAACTTTAATAATAAATTTGGATGCATTATTATCAGCTGGTATTCCAGACTGACTCGGGTGTTATTTCATTATAATACTTGGGTCAGACCGAGTATTATATGTTCAGGACAGGATGCTGCAGAGCTGGAGAGGAGCTGGAGTCCAGACGTATTACCCGTATATATATATATATATATATATATATATATATATATATATATATATATCCGCTGCTATGATTGTATGGTAATGTCTGATTGGTAATATTGTGGTATGAGATACTCTGATGATATGATGTATAGAACAAATATAGATTCATTTTGTGTAAAGATCTATATTTACTATTATAGTTTATTCCGCTGCGACTGTGAGATTCCGATATTGTTTAGTTTCTTCTTCTATCTCTTCTTCTTTAATCCCTAATGGTTCGTATTTCTGTTCCGCTTGAGTTAATTGATGTAGAATAGTGTTGACTCAAGGGGTGTTGATTTGCGGGATGTCACAGTGGTATCAGAGCTTAGGTTGGCGACAACCTAGGCTTTGGTGGGGAAATTACTCATTGAACAGAGTCAATAGTACCCTATAATGAGTTGAGTGTAATAATAGATATGAGAGCGTATTTGTTAGTGCATATAAAAATGTTTTTATACTGTGTTGACTTATCGGTTGAGTGTTTATGAATTCTGGTCGGTACGGGAAGTACAACCGTATCGATAGGGGTTTCTAAACTCTTAAACAAGATAAACTGACATAGTATTGTTTTTTTTTAAGTGAGTAAATGAAATAATTTTACCCAAAATTATATTTTGATATAAAAGAAATAATTTTTCTGAAAATATTATATATTTGGATGATTGGTTGTTAATACTATGATCAACTAAGAATCTAAAATTTAATCTAAAATTCCAAATGGTTATAATCAAATAAAATTCTATAAATATAAATTATATAAAGGAAGAATAACTAAATTTAAACTAAACCAGAATTTAAACCCGGAAGTTTTAAAAAGGATTTTAAATGTATTGAAAACAAAGTTTGGAAATTTAAAATCCTGGGAAAGTTTGAAATGTTTGCTAAAGTGTTTGAAGGCAATATTGGAATATTATTTTGGGAAGTATTTTTGAATGAGAATCGTTTTGAAATGAATTTGGGAAAGTAAGAAGCATTGAACTCACTTCAGTCGCTGGAAAATAATCCTGATAATGCTGGCCACATCATTAGAATTTATTTTCGAGTTTCTAAAGTGATGGTTGCTACCAAAATGATTGGTTATGATATTGTTTGGGGCTTGTTGGGTATAACAAGTATTTTGGAAAATTCAAAATGGGGAAAATGGTTTTAGTATAACCAAGTTGTTTTGGAAATTTGGAGATTTGATTTGATATACCAGGAGAGTATGACTTATTTACTATTTCAAAATGGTTTTGGGATAAAACCGGGTAATTGAATTGTGGAAAATTCTATTTGAATAATGTGTAGGGTTAAATTGAATCAACCATTGAACTTATTAAATGAAGTTGATATTAATAAGAAGGAAATGTAAATTTTAATCTTGGAATTAAAATTTAACTTGAGTAAATGGAAGTGAATAAATATATTGAAGTGGATAGAAAATTTGAATTTAACTTGGGATAAGTTAAATAAATTGAACTTAGAATTAAATTGATTTGGATTAAATTGAAATGTAAAATAACTTGGTAATCATGGGTCATTGTACAATAAATTGTACTCGTAAGCTATTAAGTGTTATACTTGTGATCTGAAAATTGAGGATTTAAAATTTGCAAAGGATTAAGGTGAAAGAAAATTTATATCCTTAAGAATTCATATATATATATATATATATATAGAGAATTTGGAATTGTGATTATAAGATGTAAATGAATTAAAATGAGCAATATAAATTTTGAAGTAAATAATTGGGTGAACTTATAAATAGAAAATGAAATGATGATCACAAATGGGAAATAGTTGAATGGTATGGTGGATTCATGCCTAATCTCAAATGAAATGGGAATTGAAATAAGATGATGAAAGTATAAAAAAATATAAAGGATGTGGATGAACTTAAGTTAGTAAATAAATTTGAACTTGTATATGGAGAATTAGAATTGGATTGAATTAGGCTTAACTTTGATTAAATGGAATTAAGATGAATTTGAATTTAATCAAAATCAAGATTCAATTGTGTTATGAATAGAAATGAATGGAATTTAATTCTTATTTAAGATAGTGAAGAGAATGATATAATTCAAGATGGCTAATTAAATTTGGTCGAACTGGAATGAGAGTTGGAAAAGAATTAAGTTGAAAGAAAATTTAATTTAGAAAAGTAAGAATGACATTGTGTGAATAAAGTTTTAACTCAACTAAAATCCAAGGAAATTTGTTGAGAATGAATTTAGCATAAGCTAAATTAAATGGAATTTATATTGGCATGAATAGAATTTTGATAGTTTGGTCAAAATTTGGAAAGTAAATAAAATCCAATTGTGGCATGGGATTTAAATTTGTGGTAATAAATATTGAAAGTGTGAATGAATAATGGAATTAGATTATAATAGTGATGGTTTGGATTGTAAATAAATTCCAATGAGTGAAATAATTTAAAGCGGTCTCTTTAATAAAATAAATCTAAAATGGATTGAATAAATAAGCAAAGTGCATTAAAATTTGTAAATGGATTGGAATTTGATTGAATGAGAATCAAATGCAAATAAAATAAAATTGGTATAAGAAGATAATGAAAATATTGTGAAAATTGGAAGAACTTAAGCAAATTGGGTATATATATATATATATATATATATATATTTGTGATCAAGCTTATAATGTGGTCTTGGATAAATTTGTTTAGATGATGAAATTAAAATGCAAGTGAAGAGAATTTCAATTAATTATTGTGATGTGATGAAATAAGAATGTATGAGTTGTATATAAACCAGAATTGAATGATATTAATATAAACCTATATGGATAATGAATTGGAAATATAAGATTTGAGATTTAATTCAATAATTGTGATAAAGCAAGAATCTTTGGGCTGTAAATAATATAGAATGGGATGTTATTAATTTAAACTTAAATGATGATCTTGAAGTGAGAATAAGAAATTGAGTTAAAAATTGAAATGGAATAAGAATGCTTGGTTTGTGAACCATGCAAAATTTAATAAAATTAATATGAATCTAAGTTGGAATTAATGTTAATGGTTATAAGCTTAAGAATTGGTTATTTGTTTGAATAACCACAACCTACATAGAAATTAGTCGTTAAACTTAAGTGAATGAATTAAAAGGAGTAAATGAAATTGATATGAATATTGGGAAATGGATTGGAATCTATTTAGTGGGTTTGTATGTAAATGCAGGTTAATTAAAAAGAAAAGTAAATGAATTAAAAGAATATATTCATAATATTGAAGTGAATATGAATTGAGAATGGTAAACTTGTATGTAAATCATTTGTGTCAAATAAAATGGAGCTTGGAATTAGAAAAGAAAATTTGTACATGCTATAAAATATGATTTACTTATGAAATCATGCAAATTGTGATTGGATTATGAAATGGATATGTTGGCTTACATTATATTGGAAATGTTGTTAAAATGTTCATATCTTTGAAACTGATGAGTTGTTGAGTAAGTACAGGTATGGGAGGCGTTCGATAGAGTTGGAGCGCGTATATGCGTTATATTAGCCTCTTGCTATTAAAATTTGCTAAAAAGGTACGCATACGCAAATATAATTGGGAAATGATATATATATATATATATATATATATATATATATATATATATATATTGTGATATATTTTGGTTTCCGACCGTGTGGGTCGATGTATATATATTTATTTGTATCGCGATATCGCGAAAGCTCCTCCGTACAAGGGAGACTCTGCCAAAAAATTTCGGAAATTTTGGGAGTTGGAAAATTTTTGGAATTTGAAAATTTAAAATTAACTTGAAAGTTGTTTTTGAGATAATGTTGAAACAAAAACTTTTGAGTATAAATAAAGCAAATGAGTTTGGATTTGAGCTAAATGGTTTTGGAAAGTGTATATAAGTTTTAACTAAAGAAGTTTGGGTTAAGTTAATGAGTGTAGGAGCATTCTTCTACCTCAGCAAATTTCGGGGACGAAATTTTTATAAGGGGGGAGGAATGTGACATCCCAGAATTTTTAACACGGGATTTGTGAACATTTAATTCATTTTAAATGTTTACTATGGGTTTAAGATTTATTTTGAACTAAAAAGAATTGGTTTAAACTAAAATAACAAGTTAAAATTTCTAATGTGGACATTTAATTTGAAATTGAATAAAAGTAATTAAATATTGGACTGAAACAATTTGGGAATTTAGATGTCAATGGTGATAAAAATGGTTTTAAAAATTATTTTTAGTCCATTTGGATTTAAATAGTGAGGTTGGGCTTTTAGATGAATTTAAAAGTTAATAAGTTATTATTTGGGACTTTATATTAATTTAATAAGAGAATTTAATATTATTAAATTGCAATTTAATCAGATTTTGGTCTGGAATGAGCCAGAATGATTTTTAATGTGATTATAAATTTTATGTAATTTATTATTAAGTTAGTGAAATTTTAAAGGTGAAATTTTAAGCGTCTTCGTTAATTTTGAAAATTTCTCGATTTAATAGACGACTTAAAATAGCCTTTGGGGGCACAGTCTCGGAATTCGACGAAACTAGTTCCATTGGATCCGTAATAGTTAGTTATTATCGGATTTCAATTTTCGTAGCAATCGGAGTTGTCATTTGACCGTGGCAGCTCGAAATGCATAGAAATCGTTTTAATCGATTTAATTTAAAATTGATCGTTTAATTCCGTAACTCGCACATACGACTAAATTAGCTTACGAAACCTGTTCCATTGTGTCCGGAACGCGGAAAAACCTTAGAAACGCCTGTTGGTACATGTGATTTAGAGTTCTTTTGCATAGGTCGTTAAAATTTGGAGAACATTATTAAAATAATATTAAAAATATATATATAAACCCAATTTCTTTTCCCAAACCCTAGCATTGGTCTTCAGCCGCCGCTCACGTTTTCATGGCCGAAAACGTTCCTGTTTCTTCCTCAATTTTCAATCAATCTACGCATTTATTCGCGATTCTTCCAACTAGAGAATCAAAGTACTCGACGAGGGCTTCACATCTGTACGGTGGAGTGGCTCGAAACTTGCCGTGGGGGTCAGGATCGGCTCGAATAGGTCTTACGTTTGGGCGCGTTTTTCGAGATAAGCTCACAGCCGAGCTCGCGCGCGCTTAGGGTGTAGGTTGGGGCCGAGTCGAGCTTCTCCATGGTGGTATTGGATCTGGTTCTTGGCGAGGATGGAAGGTGCGGCATCTAACCCTAGTACGTGAGTTTGGGCTCGAGCATGCCTGTAGCAACGTTTGGAGAAGGAGATGGCTTCGGCCGTGTTTGCTTATGGTATAATAAAAGAAAATAAAAGAAAATTTGTTTTAAATCTTGTTCGAACTTTAAAAATTTGCAACTTGCACTTACGTTATCAAATTTTAACGATACTGGAAGCGTTGGAATCGCAGCAACGGGAAGCACGCTGTGGCACAGATCTGGATTCAATTTAAGCGAGTGGAAATTTTGGATTAAATCGAACGATTCGATTTAATTTAAAATTTCAAACGCTCGCCGAAAACCAAGGTGAGTTTAACTCACACACATTTGGATGCAAGCTAATTTAAATAGTTAATATTTAAATGTCTGTGTGATTGGTTGGATATAAATGTCGTTATCAGTCTGGATTGATATATATATATATTTGTTGTGCTAATATCTGTGGATGTAGGGAAAAACAGGTTGGAGGGATCCAACTGGATTCCTCACAATATAGGAATTATTCTTATAACTGATGGTGTATTTTATTTATACACTGAGATAGCTAATTTTGGAAATCCAGTTTGTTGTGATATGAATTGATAAATTTTAAACCTGAAATTTGTTAAGCATAAATAAAATAAATTGTTTTTTTAAAGAAATAAAAGGAATTGTTAAATAAAGGATTTAAAGAAATAAAACTGGGAATTTGGTTTGGATGAAGAATGAAATTGGTAAATTTGGAATTATAATAGAAGAGAAATTTTATAAGAAGTGATAAAGTGATAAAATAACGATGTGTTATTTTTGATAATGAATAGAGTTTTTCGAAAATTTAAAATATGTTTTCAACGAAGTTTCTAAATATAAATTAACAATTGTAACTGTAAATCAAATATTTTGAAATACATTTTTCACCCTTGGAATTTTTAGTTAAGTAATTCATAAGTATTATTTTCCTGTAATAAATTCTCAAATGTTTAATTAAAAATGTTTTAAACCACTTTGAAAATGGAATTTCCGGGAATGGAAAAGGGTGTTTAAACTTCAAAGGAGTTTATTTCTAAGCTTGGAAATGAATTTACGACTACTAACGTAAATTTGGGTTGGGATAGATCGGGCGGGATATATGGAAGATTCTTTGGGTTGTTTCAATGGAAATGTTTCCCTGGGAAAAAAAACCGAGTTCGTGATTTAAATCAGGTTTGAAAAGCTAAGTTAAAATTTGTTTTAAGGAAGTGATTTTAAGAAATTCTTCTTTAAAAATAAGAAATAAATTTAGCTATAGTATGATTATTTAAGAGGTTTATTAGTAATTATATTTTATAAATGGATTTATTTAAAGAATGGATGATTTAAGTTATTTGAAAACTAGTATTTTTTTTAAAACCACTACCTTTAAATTTAGTTAACAAAACTATTATTTAATAAATAGTTTTATTTTACATATTTGAAATTATATTTTTGAGTAATAACTAGAAGTAAATTTACATATTTTAAAGTATATTGCAGAATAAAGTATTTTAAATTGTTTTTAAATCTAAATGTTTTTGAGCTTGGTTATTTCCAATGGGAATAAATGTTAGATAATTTTCCTTGTAAAGGAAGAGATTTGGAAATTGTTTTCAAATGTGCGTTGAAAATTTGAAAATATATCTTTTAAAGATATTTGACGCTAATAAATAATGTGGGAATTATTTATTGTGTGATGGATGTTTGTGAATGTTAATTGATAGCTAAATCACCGACTATCAATATGGGAAAAATGCGTTGATCGTTTAGAAGAGACCGGGATCGAGATTTATTTCTTGAAAACCACTTCGATCCAGTTTGTACGTTTCGTGAAACGTGCTCGGAGTCGAAGATGGAGCGGTGAAGTGCAAGGGCTAGTCGCTACTGATCCTGAGGATATTTCCAAAATGGATGTAGTAGGAGTGGTGCCTTCAGTTCCGTTCGAACCCGGGATGGACTTGTATGGACGAATGCTTTCGGAACATCGTCAGGTGGACGATGGGCATTCTAAGTGAAACGTTCTAAAGGTAACGCTTAGACTCAAGCCTCATCAAATGGGAATGACTGAAAATCAAGAGATATGCAGCAAGGCTTCGTGGGTAGCCCCCACTTGAGAGTAAGGTCATCCCTGTCTAGATGTCCCTTTTTATTCGGCTTAGTGGTGCGGTTGCTGATCCCAATCGCGGGGTGATCTTATTAGAAACTGTCCAGTAAGGGATGGGTCCGGCCTTGTGTTGCAGGGGATCGGGCGTGGTCCTCGGTACGGTGATCTAGGCCTCATACTGTAACAGGTGGTACCCCAGTGCCTAGTCATTGTTGGAAATCCATTCTCCCTACGAGCCTTGTACGAGTTTTGTTTGTATTACCCACTTTGTGGCTAGTAGCTGGAATTTAATCATGTAACCATTTCGGCTATTTTATAAGTATTTGTAAATAGACCCTATTATAATATCAGAGGATTTCTATAAAAAAAAGTGTTTTAGCTATCGTAAGGTAAAAACCCGACATGTTTATTTGTGGCGTGGTCTTACGAGATGCTTTTGTTTTCAAAAGGATTTTGAAACTTTAATAATAAATTTGGATGCATTATTATCAGCTGGTATTCCAGACTGACTCGGGTGTTATTTCATTATAATGCTCGGGTCAGACCGAGTATTATATGTTCAGGACAGGATGTTGTGGAGCTGGAGTCCGAGTCGTATTACCCGTATATATACACACACACACACACACACACATATATCCGTTGCTATGATTGTATGGTAATGTCTGATTGGTAATATTGTGGTATGAGATACTCTAATGATATGATGTATAGAACAAATATAGATTCATTTTGTATAAAGATCTATATTTACTATTATAGTTTATCCCGCTGCGACTGTGAGATTCTGATATTGTTTAGTTTCTTCTTCTATCTCTTCTTCTTTAATCCCTAATGGTTCGTATTTCTGTTCCGCTTGAGTTAATTGATGTAGAATAGTGTTGACTCAAGGGGTGTGGATTTGCGGGCTGTCACATCAACCCTATATATATTGAATTAAAAACATAATTGTTATATTTATATTTAACAGCAAATTTAACTCTTATTCATATATATTTGTAAAATAAAACTTGGTTCATACATATCATCACTGTTATTATTACCAAAATAAGAACTTTATCTTGTTGATGAAAAAAATATTTTTCTGTTTTCATAAAAAATTTCACAGCGACCATTTCAGTATAACTTCATTTTCCCTTTAAACTAAAATATAAGTTTGCGAAACAGTTAAACTTTTAAAATGTTTATATACATATTTCATAACAAAATATGTCTGATACTCAATTTCCATAGACTGTCACAAAATACTTAAGTGATACGGTTTATAATGACATTTGTTATTAATCAAATTCAAATAAACTAAAGTTTCCTGTTTTTTGAACATATTTGCCAAGATCGAATTTAAATTTTAAATGAATAACTGATACCTTACATCTTCGACTCTCCTTCTCGAAACCCTTGTCTCATCCTCTCACGCAACCAAGATCGCGACTGCGAACACCTGGCGCCACCAGACAACTAGTAATCGATCGCGACCAAACCCATCTATGCGCGACCTAACATCGAAGTCTCAGTTCGCCCTCCTTCTATTCGAGTCGCTGCCCGCCATCGATGATGAAAGCCACACCAAATCTCGATCCTAGGATCGAAGCCTTCCTTCTCCATTTATGAGCGAGATAACAGTCTCGTGCTGAAGAGGAAAGGCATGACCTAAATCTAGGCAGGGAGCTCGCGACTTCGATTCGAAATCGAATCAAAGGAACGAGGAGTGGATGTGATCTCCTCTGCCATTATATTTTCTTTGGCTTTTGTTCGCTACTTATTTCTGAGAGTTTGATTTTTGATTTGAACAAGAAGGGACGGCCATGAATTTGTTTGAATGATTTAATTTGAGGAGAAGATTTGTTTGTTCGGCCATTTATTTTGAACGATGGATATTTTATCTCTGGGACAAAGGCTGCGCGAGTTAATGAAAATGGATAGCGTGTCTGAGTATGTTGCGTAATGTTTTTTTTAAAAGAGGGAACATGATTTGAAAGGAAGGCTGCGTGCCATCATTAGGCTGCTACAGTGATTCTGGAAAGAGCGAAGATGCTCTGATGTGAACGAAAAGGAATACAGCTTGACTAATCAATATATATATATATATATTATATTGAATTCAATATAAATTTAGCGCGTTTACATATCGTACGCTCACACAACAACTCAGATCCATACGAAATTTCAAATCTAATAATAATGCAATATTACGGACCGAATGGAACTAGTTTCGTCAAATTCCGAGACTGTGCCTCGGAAGGCTGTGTTTAATTTCAATTTAAACGATATATTTTTAAAACTGAACAAATCAGTGTTAAATTTAATTTCAAAACTTTTATTATCCTCAACACTATCAATATACATTTTACAAGCCTTCAATTTATTTTTAATAGGCTTAAAATTCTAGATTCAACATTTTACCCAATTTCAAATTATTTAAATTCAATAAATGAATAATGATATTTGAATTCAAGTTTAAAATTAACTTTTAAATATTTAAAAATCCCCATTTCAAATGCTTAAAAATTCCAGGTTGTCACACTTAAAGCTTTGCTTAAAGATCTACCTCATACCTATTTAGCTTTCAATTATTAAGATTATTCTAGTTGTTTATGTTCAGACTTGTCAGTTGCTTTTGTGTTAGTGACCTTTATGTACTCGAGATTTTCTGTTGTATTTATTTCAGTCTCTGACTTTATGTAGTAGCTTCATGAACAACTATTATCTATTCCGCTGCTTATTGTAATACTTTGTGTTTGTGATTTTGTGATTAATTTATTTACTGTATATGCTAAGTTTTGCTAAATATAAATTAACGATCTGTTGTTTTGAGCAATTCAAGTCTGACATGTGTGGATGATTGTCGATTTGAATGGCTCGAAATGCTAGGTCGTTACATGTGGTATCATAGCTCTGGTTTAGGCAAAACTTAGCATATGGAGTAAAAACTCATTAGAGATAGGGTAGTGATACCCTAAAGCGAGATAAATTAATTACATATTCATCTTTGTTCGAACTTAAAATTCTTCGTTAGGATCCTCCTGTATTAGGATTTATTTTGAATTTTGGTACTTTCCCTTTGTTCTAAAATCCATTCTTATCTTTTCCTGTTCGTGCTCTTCTTGATACTAGAGCATCCCAACACTCTATTTCTGTTGATCCCTGTAATAAATTTGAGCTCATCTTGCAGCCTCGACTGGAAACTTCATCCTTGTGTGTGACTGATCCCATCGGCGGTCTCGACAACCTTAGTATGATTTGTAAAGGGGTGAAACTTCTTTAAAACAGGCATCGATTCATCGAGGATTTCTATATCCTCGGTTATGATGCTGCTAATTCTTGCAAATCCCGAACCGTCTCTCTAGTAGACTACTACGGTAATTCTCTTGTGATCGAATGTCGATTACCTCAAGATTATGCAGGCAGTTTTATCCTACTGGCGCCAAAATTGGTCACTAAGACCCAAGTCTAGATGAAAGCACCAAATTACAGTTATATATCATAGATAGAGTGTATGTAGAGAGTATAAGTATGAAGAACAGTAAAAATTGAAAAGAAAGCAGTAATAACATGGGATTTATAGTGGTTTGGCTAACTCCGACCTACGTCCACTCCAAAAAAAAAATCTTTCTATTGATATCCGAATCAATTACAGTTACAATCCAGAGCTTTTAAAACAACAATGGTAGATAGCCTTAATAGGGAAGAACAAGGGAAGAAGAATGGAGATTCTCTTTTACTAAAGCCCCACATATTGTATTTATAGGCAAAACCTGAGTTGTTGAGCCTCTGGAGTGGTTCGGGCCAACTAGGACCCTAACCGATCCAAACCTTAAACACCACGACCGACCTCGAGTTCACAATATGCCGACCCGATTTTTCTCGGGCATGACTCGAAGCAAGCCTATCCATGGCTCAGAGAAAACAAGGCTAGAACTCGAAGCATAATAAAGTCGATCCCATCCTTTAACATGTCGATCTATAGTTTGTTGCCGATCCACAATACTACCGAGCTACCTCCATCACCGATATACACCACTGAGACCGACCCACTTCAGCATATGGAACCACCTCAGCCTAACCACTTGGCCGACCCACACATGGCCGATCCTAAGTAATGAAAACACACCGAACCCATCCTATAACATGTCGTCCCATAATGTTGTTGTCGTGCTACTCCCCTATGCCGACCCGATAATATGCTAATGTCGAACAAAGAAAACGACTCATACTTGATCATGCCGACCCAATCTCAGCCCAACTGCCTTGGCCGAACTAGAACGTGACGAACCAAGGCCGAACCACCAATGCCGAACCATATCTGACCAAACCGTATCTCCCAGACCAAACGACCCCATCCTGATCGATACCATACCATCCATGACCGATCATCTTTCCATTCAGCTGGTTAAAACCCATCGTATTCCAGTTTTGACAAACGAGTAGTCGATTTAGTTAAATCCTCCTGTCCACGGCCTTGCCAAAAGGAGGGTTAACAATTGCCCCCCATAACATGCCTTACTATTGGAAGGTGTGTTTTGAATAGCCTCAAATCTGATATCCAAAGTCCGTATATTATCCATAGTCATACTTTTTGATTCATAATCCAATTCATTTTATTTAAGTGGCATTGTCATATCCTTATCCAAATCTACGACTGCTCTGAGTCGATATCCAATTCATATCCAGTAACCAAATCCTCATCCAATTCCACATCAATCCGAAATCAATTAATCGAATCAACGACCTCTTCGGATCATTTTATCTGAGTCTGGGACCTCTCAGGGTCCTGTAGTCCAAATTGAGGACCTTTCTGTATCCAAATTCTTAGTCGGGACCTCATTGGGTCCTAAAATCCATATCCGGGACCTCACCGGGTCTGAATCCTAAACCGAATCCCAATCCGATGGCCGAGCTCTAATCTATCCATATACAATAACCATTAACAGAATCCATGACCTCTCCACGTCGATATTCAAATCCAAGACCGCTCCGGGTCCGTGCCCAAATCCTTAGTTGTTCATAGCCAATATCCAAATCCGTAAACCTCTCCAGGTTTTTGCCAAGCGTAATCCACACTCGACGACTTGTGTCTAGCAATGCCTTAGTGTTCCTGGTTTAGTGTCCCTAAACACTGAGTAATGTCATGGCTTAAATCGTAAGCCGAATCCTTGTCACCGCGAATCCTTGCCGGGCATAGTCCATACCCGACGACCTGAAATAGTAACTGATAGAAAATAAGAGGGCCTAAATACTAGGCCGAATACTAGTCTCCCCGGTCCCTTGCCGAGCATGGTCCCTTGCCAAGCATAGTCCATGCTCGACGACCTAAAATAACAAGTGAAAGATAATATAGGGTCTAAGTCTTAGGCTGAATCCTGGTCTCTCTACACCCTAGCCGAGCATAGTTCATGCTTGACGACCTTTTAGCCAAAATCCAGAGGAAATTACAATCAAAATCCATTCCGAAAATCCAACCAGAAAACCAAAAATCCATGTTAATAATCCAAACCAAAAAACAAACATCCAAACCCGAATCCAAACCAAAAACAAGCAAAACCAGAAGTTCAAACCAAACTCCAAAAGGAAACCAGAAAAAGGAAGTGTCCAAACCAAAAGAAAACCAGAAAAAGGAAGTGTCCAAACCAAAATAAAAAACAAATTTCACAAACCAGGGCATCACGGTTTATCATCGTCTCGGAGCATACCTAGGGGTTGTCTCCGTCCCCATACATGAGTAAGTGACTTAGCCGCCTGCCTAGAGTTTGCTACTTATTCCAAACCATCATGATTAGTTGATGACCAACCGACCACCATTCCTGGGCCTTGCGCCAACGTCATTCTGGGTAGGCGGTGGCTGCTATTGTTCCACCGCCGCATTTCGAATTTTGACATATTGTCACAACTGACTATTCCTTACATGCTCCTCGATTATATCCTTTAGATGTCGGCAGCTGTTAATATTATGTCCGTCCAGGTCATGAAAGAGATAGTGCATTCCTGATGCCCTTTCGCGTTCTAAGGTTTCCCTCCTTACCAGCCTTCGATAAGAAAGGCGATCCTGAGTATCCAAGAATATCCGTACCAATATTGCATTCAATCCTGTGTAAGTGGAGAATTTTGGTTGTATCCAGTGCTTCCTTTTCCATTTATCCTTGTCTTACCCAAGCTTTCATCGGGAGGTCCTCCATCCTTAACCATGTTTACTTCCTTTGACTTCATATCTAAACATGCATCCTCTTGTCGGATAAATCTCTTAGCTTCATGAAAGAATTCCCCGAGATCCATTGGTGGGTCCTATATCGTTGATACTTTGAAATTTGAATTATCCTTGACTCCTGATACTGCAGCTATCAGAACCATTAATGGATCCGACCGATCCACCGAAGCAACTGCTGCATTAAAACGAGTTAAGAAACTCCTGATCGATTCATCTTCCCTCTGTTTAACCGACGTCAGTGTCATCACATTCTTCGGCCTTTTTGTGTGAACTCGAAAATGACTTAAGAACTTATCCACCAGTTCTGTCCATGTTCCAATAGATCCATCCTCCAGCTGTCTGAACCACGTAGTAGTTATATCGATTAAGTACAGGGGGAAAAATCGGGCCATAACCTCCTATAATGCCCTCAGCACTTCCAAATGCCTTATGTACCTCAACAAATGGTTAGTGGGATCCATCTTACCGTTGTATACTTCTAGAGTGGGCAGCTTGAAATCTGGTGGATTCCTGGCTATCCCGATGCTCTGGGTAAACGGACTTTCGTTTACCCCTTCCAAATCCCTATTTGTCAGACCTCCACGAATAGTTCGCCTGATGATGTCAACCAATCCATTGTTAACTGCCAAGGGTTGCCTCCCATCTACATTTATTAACTGCCCTCTAAGTCCACGAGGGAATTCTGGCACATACTCCTCGTCATGTACTTCGTATTCCTGTTGGCGTTGAGCTGTGCAGCGTCATTTGGTATTCCTCCATGGATTGGTCCAGCATTACCTGGTGGTGTGCCCCCGAGTCTAGGTCCATCCAGATTGATAGCTGTTTGTTGATTAGGGGCTGCCCCTTGTTGAATCACTCCATCTCCTTGCCTGTTGAGTCTTTTTGATCCAACTCCACGGATCTGAGCTCCTATGGTCCCTGCTTGTCCAAATTGTTTGAAAAGTGTCTATGTCATTTCCTCTTGCCTTTTCATCAACTTCTCCTGCATAGAATCCATCATAAGCTGCATCTAGGTCCTAGTGATGCAGACGGAGGCTTGATTTGCTCCAGAGGAAGCCTCCTTACCTCCCTTTTGCTGATTTCTTTCTGTTCCCTGTCTCCTTGTTGATTTTTTTGCCATAGTTTCCAGAATCCAAGTTCCTATGCCTTTAAATCCAAAATCCAAGCTTCTGAATGCCTGAGTGCTAGCTGTCTCAGCGAAAGCACTAAAATGTTAGCGCCAAAATTGGTCACTAACACCCAAATCTAGATGAAAGCATCAAATCATAGTTATAGATCACAGATTGAGTGTATGTAGAGAGTATAAATTTAAAGAACGGCAAAAATTAAAAAGAAAGCGACTATAAAAGGGGATTTATAGTGGTTCGAATAACTCCGGCATACGTCCACTCCAGAAAATTTCCTTTCTATTGATATCCGAATCAATTATAGTTATAATCCATATCTTTTAAAGCAACAATGGCAGAGTAGCCTTAATAGGGAAGAAGAAGGGAAGTAGAATGGAGATCCCCATTTTCTGAAGCCACATATGCTGTTTTTATAGGCAAAACCTGAGTTGCTGGGATTCTTGAGTGGTCCGGGCCCACCAAGACCCTAACCGATCCAAAACTCAAACACTACGATCGACCCTGAGTTCACAATATGTCGACCCGATTTTCCTCGGGCATGACTCGAAGCAGGCCTATCCATGACTCGGAGCAAACAAGGCAAGAACTCGGAGCATAATGAAGCTGATCCCTTCCTTTAACATGCTGATCCATAGATTTGTGTCGATCCACACTACTATTGAGCCACATCCATCACCGAACTACATCACCAAGACCGGCCCACTTCAACATGCCGAACCACCTCAGCCTAACCATCTTGGTCAACCCATACATGGCCGATCCTAAGTAATGCAAACACATCGAACCCATTATATAACATGCCGTCCCATAATGTTGTTGTCGAACTACTCCCCTATGCCGACCTGGGGAATATGCTAATGCCGAATAAAGCAAACGACTCACACTTGATCATGCTGACCCAATCTTAGCCCAACTGCCTTGGCCGAACAAAAACGTGATGAATCACCAAGGCCGATCCTATTGTGGTCGAACCACTAATGCCGAACCATAGCTGACCGTACCATATCTCCCAGATCGAATGACCCCATCCTGACCGACACCGAACCATCCATACCTGATCATATTTACATCCAGCTATTTCAAACCCATCGTATTCTAGTCTCGACAAACGAGTAGTAGATTTAATTAAATCCGCCGGTCTGCGGCCTTTCCAAAAGGCGGGTTAACATATCCTTTCACTTGAATCTCATCCTAGTGATCTTGACTCCATCTCGATGGTCAGGGATTATCCTTATGCTTTGGGAGAAGTCACTGATTTTACTACCATAATCCGCTTAAGAGGAAAATTTTAGAGAATGGAATGGATTATAACCATCATAACCTAATTTAGAAATATCAACTACCTCCATCTTTAGGAACTAGGGTCTAAAAAGAACTACTTACATTTTAAATTCATCTTTGGGGTGTTGACAAGTTTTCTTGTTAACATTTTGGCACAAGGAGAGTGTTAATCCAAAAATTACCTTTCGACTGAGTCGAAACCTCTTTAAGCACAGAACAAGCGAGAAGAGTCACAGCCAAACCTTTCGAAGGAGTCAAAGGTATGCTCCCATCAAAACTAGAAGCTTCAAGACCTTTTGAAGGTGTCATAATGTTTCTCCAATCAATATCTAGAGGATTCTTACTTTTTAAGAAGATAAAGGAGCTGAAAGCACCCTTCTGCCCTCATTAGCAACCCTTAAACAATTGGAGTAACTAAAATGAGAAATGGAATTGAAACGGTTAAATTAGGATAAAATTTATTTCTATAATACTCATTTGCAATCTAAAAACATATATAACTTGAAATATTCAAAAAGTTAAGAAGTTGATTTCAATATGTAATTGAAGATTGTACAAGAGAAAACTTAGGTAATAAAAATATTCAACTAGATTTTGCTTAATTGAAATATTGTAAATAAAAGATAAATTTGTGTAGTGGTCAATTACACTCAAAAACATTAATAAAACTTAAATGGGAAAAAGTTTGAATGTAAAAAGAGCATGTAGTTGAATAGTATACAATATAGAATGTAAGTAATAAGATGTCCATAAATGAAATTATATGGTTCTGAATTTATTGTTGTATCTGGTATTACGTATTTCGAATCTATCTTTCCTTTCTATGGCTTCTATTCTCCTATCTCGTTCCTTTTCGGGGACGAAAAGTTATGAGTGGGGGAGAGTGTAACAGCCTGTAAATTTTAACAATTTAAATAACGCAATTAACTAAAGTTTTCATGAAATTTAAACTATAAAATTTAGCAATGAAAATTTTATATTTGGTATGCATCTATTTAAACATAGCAAGTGTCATATTTTTATCTGAAAATATGAATGTTTGTTTGATTGTGAAATTTCTATTTAAAACATTAAATCAGTTAAAAATTGATGGAAATTAAATATTTTAGAAATTTGAATATTTTTATATAACAAAAATGTAAATTGTTTTCTGAATGAGACGTCGTATTTCGTTTCGCCAAATTTGGACTGCTATAAATCTGTTTATCTTATTTTCGGCAAACTAGTAGCAGTTTGGCAGCGAATATCGACTTTTAATAGGATGGCTGCATCACTAATATCTATGCACCATTTTGTTTACCTCATCGTGTTGATCTTTGCAGTATATTCATTTATTTATTTTGGCGTCTAGTAAACGGTGAAATCTGTGAAACGATTAGTCATATCGGTTCCATATTTTAGCCTTTTGGGTTCCTTTGTCCTTTCACTATCCATCGGCTGATTGTAAATGGTTACTTTCTTTTAATATTCACTGCATTCAACTTTTGAAATTTTATTTCCTACATTTCAATTTATAATTTCCTAGTCCGTTCCATTGTCTTTTGGTTCCATTTCAATATATTTCCTTTCTTTTCGTTCTGTTGATCTTCTAAGAAAAAAATAATAAATATAAGTTTATATATATAAAAGCTTGCTCATCTTCTTTCTGGAGCTAGCTCGCCCTTTTATTTCTCGAACCTTCATTTTCTTGGCCACACCCATCTTCCTTCACCTCCACCCAGACTGTGCTTCACCCGTCGCCATGAACCCGTCATTTCCCCTCCAACTCCAACCGGCAACCATTGTGACCACTCCCTCTTCTTCGACCTGTCAGTGCACCATTCTCCCCTCTTGAACCCATCTGCCTCTAACAAAACCGACCACCCTTTCCATCGCTTCAACCTCCTCAGCCGCCGAATCCAATCCATCGCCTTCTCTCTTGCCCGCCCTTCTTCCCCACCGTTTGTTCTTATAGCAATGCCAGCCTCACCCCATAGCTCCGCCTCGGCAGTGCCTACATTGTGACAACCACACCACGTCGAGCCCAGCTTTCGCTCGGCATTTTCCCTGCACCAACCCGTCTCCTTCTACTTGCCTTAATGTGCCGACTAGACCGCTACCAAACGCACCACCTTCTGCACTCAGACCCAAGAGCACCATCAGCCTAAACCAAACGCCGACCACCACAACTCGCTCTTTCTCCTCCGATGTTAATTCCACTATCGATCCTTATAGCCTCGCACCCAGTTCCTCTCTCCACGAACGCCAGTGCAGCCTCACTTCCAACCACCCGCTCCCACCAGCAACCGACTCCCTGCCTCTCGGACGGTATAAACCCACCTCCAGGCCGTGCATTTCTCATTTTGAATCCTACAAGAAGACATCATGCTCAAAGATATTGGGACTTGAAGAAAAATAAAGATCCATCGACCATACTATAATTTGTAAGCTTATTCTACTGTAAAAGAGTCTTAGATAAAATGTTGTAAGGTCTCCTTGGGTATATATGCACACACGATTTCATATACACTGAACATGAAGTGAAAACTACATTTAACATTTACAGACGTTTGAGGAAAAATCATAGATGTCTGTGACATTCCTTGGGAAATTATTTCCTGAAGTCAAAGACGTCTGAAGTATTACCATAGATGTCTGTCATCTAAAAAACTACACAATTTTGAATAGACATTTCTGTTGAATGAATAGAAATTGATTCTACTTCGAAAGGTTGCAGCCACTAAAATTAATAGACCTTATCTAACAGTAACAGCTCTTCATCTTCATCTCTTTAGATCTATAAATAATACCATGATTGAGATTTAGAGATTAACTAAATTGAATTAATTAAAACTATTCTCTCTTGATTTCTTATTACTCTCTTGTGCATACAATTGCTTACATACTCTCAATATATCATAATCAAAATATAATTTTGGTTAAACCACTTCCTACAACTCAAAGCATTCACATACTCAAAGGAGATCATAGGAAGATTTGTACTATCAGTAAAAAACCATGTTATTTGAAACATAAAATTGTCTGAGACATACTTTTATATTAACCTATTCCTCGAGGCGAAGCGAGGGTTAGTTGATTAAAGGAAATACTGAAAGAGAGCTTCGGGACTGAACGTAGGAGGGAAGGTCCGAACCAGTATAAGATATCTGATGTGATCGTTTCTATTATTTATCTTATTTATATTTATTTATTGTTCTCTGCATAATATAGTTAGTAATATACATCCTCAAGTGTATACATATAAATTGCATTCTTTGTAAAGATCCTATAGACTTTCAACAAATATATCATCAACATTCAAAACACGATGATCAAACATAGAAAACATCTATATCAAACATATTGTATCATCATAAAATTTATAATAAAAATAGTAGAGTTTCTCACATTATTCGAACCATTCTTCCTACCAACATTTATTTTCAAACACCACTTCAACTACATCTCTTATTTCATCAAAGCATCACAAAACCCTTCTTCTATCTCCTAAGTGCAGGACCATCATCACCACCACCATAAAGCTCATGGCCTCCATCTCGTCCACCATCATCTCGCTCATGACCCAAGGAGGTTTCCCCTATCTCCATTATTTCCTCACTTCTAAGATGTTAAACCATATTCTCTAAGCGTGTAACAACCCTAATTTTGACTAAAATTATTAAGGACATTTAATTAGATAAATTAAATATAATAGTATAAATAGTTAAGGGATTGAGGTTTTTATGATCATAGGATAGTCGTATCTAATTAATCTAAAGCCAAAGAGAATTAAATGAAGTAAATAAAAGTAATAAAATAAGGGCAAAATAAGAATAGGTTATATTCTTATACCCTAAACCTTTAATCCAATTTCATTTATAATATTCACAAACTAAAACTAAACCAAAAGCTTAGCTGGCCATCATTAGAAGAAGACAAGAGGATGTTAAGCAAGAATTTAAAAAGGAAGCTTATCAAATTAATTCAAAGTCAAATCTTAACCTTCTAAACAATCAAGTAAAGGTGAATAATAGATTACCTCTCATATTTATTATTTTCAGTTTCTAGATAAGATCCGAGCTTATTTTGCAAGAATATTGCCATGTTTTGATTGTTTAAATGGATATATATGCATATTGACGATTTATGTTATTTCATATAGATTTTATGATAAGATTTGATTTGAAAAACCTACTAAATGACATCCAAATGACCTGCATTTTTGATGTAAGGACAGAAATATAATTTTAGAGGTGGGTTTCAAGTTTTCATGATTTTCTAAGTTTTTCGGATTTATTATGAATTTTCTAGAAAGAAAATGGTTCGATTGGGTTTAAATTATTTTTGGCTATTATATGTTTCTTTTGAGGCAGAAATTAAAATATATTAGAAAACAAATTAAAAGTGATTTATGGGAATTTTTAGAGAATATTCCTACGTATTTATTTAAAGATATAAAATTATTTAAGGTATGAGACTTAAATGTTTTATATATTTATAAAAAGAGAAGGGGTAATCTACCAAATATTTTAAACTTTTAACTACTGAATTTGGTAGCACCTTTAGAAAAAAATTTGAAAAAAATTAGCAACAAATTATATGTTGGAAAATAAGGCAAGTTAGTTGGAAAGATATTACTTTAAAAGGTTAAAAATCAGTTTTGTAATGGATTATTGCTTAGCCACTTTCGGCAGCCACCTTTCGACCCTATGTTACAGCCTCCAACCTAGTCGAAACCACTACACATGGTATCAATGTCTTTGTACATAGTGGATTGGAGATAGGCAGAAGGTATAGTGTCGAAACATGCTTTCGAAGGGGTAGAAGTAGTCTTTATAAACTCAGAACTATTTTGGTTACAAAATGAGGCTTTTGAAGGAAATAGCCTTCGACTTAGTAAAACACGCCTTAGTTTTAGAATAGGGCTTTCGAAAGAGGTTGCCGCCTTTTGTTTTTAAAGCAAGCATTCGAAGGGGTCGAAACCTTGCTGCCGCATTCAACCTCTCGAATCAATGCCTTCAAAAGGTTTCTTTTACCTTAAGCTTTGAAGCCGCTTCTCCATGCTTTCGAAAGGGTTGGTTTCAAAACCATCCACTCTCCTTTACTTAGGAATAATGCTTTCGAAAGAATTGCTTTCGCCCCAGTTCTTTTAAGACCCTTAGATATATTTAAAGTTAAACCCAATGCTTTCAGAAGGAGTGGTTTTAAAAGGTTTCGAAGCTATGTTCCATACACTTTTACTTGGACCCAATGCTTTCGAAAGGTTTGTTTTAAGCAAGGAGTTATAATGCTTCCGAAAGGTGTATAATGAAGGTTTCAAAGGGGAGAGATACCCTAATATTTTCAAAAGGTTCATTTGGATTTTTAAATGGAAGGTTTCCAATGCTTTTGTAAAGAAAGTTTAAAGTGTTTTGAAAAGAGGATATCTAAGGTTTATAGAGCTTTCGAAGGGATACCTTCAATAATTTGGAAAAGTATGTTTTAGCCTTTCGGCTCAGTGTTACAAGGTATAGTAGTCAACTTATTTTGAAAGGGGTACTTTCATTGGTTTCAAAAGGTATTGTTTAAAGTTTTTAAGCAAAGGTCTCGAATGGTTTACCTTGGTTTCATGCCTAAGAGCTCTTAAGTTAAAAGGATTTTTAACTCACTTTGGAGGGGTAGATAATCCCATTATCTATCACAACATTGTTTTATGTAAAGTATATATATCATGGCAATAATGTTTGAGCAAAGCAAAGAGTATATTTTCCTTGTTTAAGTATGATTTAAAGGGTTAAATCAATTTTAAAGAAATGTTTTGAAGGAAAATTTGATGGGGTAGTTAACCCTAAGTAAATTTTATGTCCATGTTGATGATTTACGTTATTTCATGTAGATTTTATGATATGATTTGATTTGAAAACCTATTAGATGACGTCTAAATGGCTTGCGTTTGTTGATAGAAGGTTAGAAATATTATTTTAGAGGTGTGTTCAAAATTTTCACAATTTTCTAAGTAGTTGTGGATGTATTATGAGTTTTCTAGCAAAGAAAATGGTTAAATTAGGTTTAAATTATTTTCGGCTATTATATGTTAGCTTTGCATCAGAAATTAAATTTTGTTAGAAAATAAATTAAAAGCGATTCATGGGAATTTTTGGAGAATTTTCCAAGCATTTATTTAAAGATATAAAATTATTTAAGGTATGGGACTAAATGTTTTATATGTTTATAAAAGAAGAAGGAGTAATTTGCTAAATATTTTAAATTGTTAATTATTGAATTCGGTAGCACCGTGAGAAACGATTTTGAAAAAAATTAGCAACCAATTATATGTTGACAAATAAGGCAAGTTAGTTGGAAAGACCTTACATTAAAAAGTTAAAAATCAGTTTTGTAAAGGACTATTGCTTCGCCACCTTCGACAGCCACCTTTTGACCTCATGCTATCACCTCCAACCTAGTCGAAACCAATACACATGGTATCAATGCCTTGATGCATAGTGGATTGGAGATAGCCAGAAGGTATAGTGTCGAAACATGCTTTCGAAGGGGTAGAAGTAGTATTTATAAACTCAAAACTATTTTTGTTACAAAATGCGGATTTCAAAGAAAATAGCTTTCGACTAAGTCAAATACGCCTTTGTTTTAGAAAAGGGCTTTATAAAGAGGTTGCCACCATTTGTTTTTAAAGTAAGCATTCGAAGGGATCGAAACCCCTGCTACCGCATTCAACCTTTCGAATTAATGCCTTCGAAAGGGTTCTTTTGCCTTCAACTTTGAAGTTGCTTCTTCATGCTTTCGAAAGGGTTGGTTTTGAAACCATCCACTTTCTTTTACATAGGAATAATGCTTTTGAAAGGGTTGGCTTTTACCCCAGTTATTTTTAGACCCTTGGATATATTGAAAGTTAAACCCAATGATTTCGTCAGGAATGATTTTAAAAGGTTCTGAAGCTATGTTCCATGCACTTTTACTTGGACCCAATGCTTTTGAAAGGTTTGTTTTAAGCAAGGAGTAATACTTTTGAAAGGTGTATAATGAAGATTTCGAAGGGGAGAGATGCCCTAATGTTTTCGAAAGGTTCGCTTGGGTTTTTAAATGAAAGGTTTCCAATGCTTTTATAAGGCAAGTTTAAAATGTTTTGAAAAGAGGATGTCAAATGTTTATAAAGCTTTCGAAGGGATACCTTCAATGATTTGGAAAGGTACGTTTTGGCCTTTCGGCCTAGTGTTACAAGGTATAGTAGTTAACTTATTTTGAAAGGGGTACTTTCAACGGTTTCAAAAAGTATTGTTTAAAGTTTTTAAGCAAAGTTTTTGAATGGTTTACCTTGGTTTCATGCTCTAGGAGCTTTCATGTTAAAAGGATTTTTAACTTACTTTGGAGGGATAGATATTCCCATTATATATCATCAACATTGTTCTGTGTAAAGTATGTATGTCATGGCAATAATGTGTGAGTAAAGCAAAGAGTGCATTTTCCTTATTTAAGTATGATTTAAAGGGTTAAATCAATTTAAAAGAATGTTTTCAAGAAAATTTGATGAGGTAGTTAACCCTAAGTAAATGATTCAGATGTTAGAATACCAGATAGAACTGGTTTAGGGTCGCACCCTATACTTTAGCTAATAAGCCACTAGCTAATATAAGTCCAAAATTCCAGTGTGTAGGGCTTTGTCACAGGTAAGACTAAAATGAGGTCACACAGAAAGGAATATACAGAGAGAAGATAGGTTATTGGTGAGCGCAAAACCATTAGGTTCAGTTGACCCTAGAAGAAGATAGTTAAGAGTAGTCAGCCCAGAAAAATGTATAAACATAAGCTAAATAATTGAGTATGTCTAGTAGGCTCGTGTCAGCCAATGGTTAATAGTTAGCCAAACAAAACTATATTATAGGGACAGATAGTCCATTGATAACCTGATTTATATGCATATATGATATTGCTGTCGTTACTTTAATCAGTTTGATTGTAGGATTCTGATTTGTAAAAGATATGTTTTTAAAAGGATATTAGTGAGGGGAAAACCATTTCGCTAAGCAGCGTGGTCTCACTTACTATCAATGAACCGAAATGCAATATTATTATTCACACCAGGCTTTATGTCTAAGTTGAAGTTTATGATTTCCCACTTAAACTCTCAGGTGATCAAAATATGATTTGAGTAGATTGAGAGTTGAGCTTTTTTTAGGTTAGTAGGTTGGACGAATAAGCTTCCAAAGACGCGTAGGAGGCAAAGCTAGCTATATAGGTGCTATTTAGTTTTATTTCCGTCGTGTTGTATTAAGACCAATTTGTCTATTTAGTACTCTGGTCATCCAAGTGGGCATCTTCATATGTCGCTCTTGGCATATTTTGTAATAATTATATCTGATAAAAATCTAGGAATCGTTTTGGGATTGTATCTAAATATGAAATACTAATTTGAAATGTAATCGAAAAAGTTGTTTTTAAATATGTGTTGATTTTATTGCATATTCATGTGCTTCTGATATTATGGATACCGGGAACATTACTGTATTTTATCACCGGAAGTGAATACTATGGATGACTATAGTATTAGTAGCGCTTAGCTTCGGACCTCAAGATAGGGGATGTTACAATTTGGTATTAGAGCATAGGTTTATGAAAAACTTAAAAGATATTTCAAACTTAAAATGATTTTGAGAACATAATCCTAATGAATAAAGAAAAGATTGGGGTACGGGATAATGCTATAGTAACGTACTTGTATTTGCTATATATAAGTATACGTTTTATCTCTATTCTCTCATCTTTCTTAGGCTATTCTTCTGTATCTTACAAAGACTCGAATGTAAATTTTAAGGATGTAAGATATGGATGCTAGGAGTGGAAGAGTTAAAATTGGATGAGGAAGCACCATAACTAGTGGGAATGCCAGACCAAACACTAGAAGGAATCTAGGTCAGGCATAAGCTGCTAATGTGGGTGTTAGAGTTCCACAAGTTGATATGTGAGCTATACACCAGTTCATTGTCAACATGATGCAAGCAGGAGTTGTTGTGGGTTTAGTTGGAGGAAATGCTGAAGAAAGAAATCAGGAAGCTCCAGTGGTCAATAACTATGCTGTGTTGAGTAGAGATTATGCCAGGCTGGAAGGAAAACCGTTTATCGGGAATGAAGACGCAATTGAAGTGGAGAACTTGTTACTTCATTGCAAGAGGACTTTTGCTGATTTGGGGCTTAATGATGAGCAAAAGAGAAGGCTTGCTTTTGGACAGTTACAAGGGGTAGCACTGTTTTGGTGGAATAGTGTTACGGTGGGAGTCAATGAGGAGACCATGACTTGGGTTGAATTTAAAAGGAGGTTCGAGAAAGATTTATGTTAGAGATTTCTAATTCAACTCTACTAGGAAGTTTATGAAGTTAGAGCAAAGAGATATGATAGTGCTTAAGTGTGCAACAAGATTTGAGGAGCTATCGAGGTATGGATATGTTATGGTTGACATTGCCATTAAAAGGAATAAGAAGTTCATTTGTGGGTTGAAGCCTGAGCTTGCTAAGGCCATATTATCGCATATTAGGGATTCGTGCGATGTTGTTGTTGAGATGGCTATAAGGCAGAAGAGATGCTTACTTATCTTGAGGGTAACAATGTAGGGGGAGTTCAAGGAGAGCAGAACCAGAAAAGGAAGTTTTTCCATAAGAAGGGAGCTTAGAAGAGTGGAGTTGCCAAGAAGGAAAAGGCAGAAGTAATCTATTATAAGTGTGATAAGAAGGGACACTATGCTCAAGAGTGCCGGACAGGCAATGGGAAGAAAGATGTTGACAGAAAAGGAGTGAGATGTTTCAACTACGATCAAATTGGACATTATAAAAACCAGTGCAAGGAGCCAGCCAAGGATGGAAAAGGAAAAGTGTGTGCATTAGAGCCAGCTACCTCGAGACCAATAGTAGAGAAAAGGGAAAAGCTATGTTGGGAGGTACGCTTTTGATTCATGATGTATCAGTTAGAGTTTTATTTAACACTGGTGCATCGCAATCTTTTATGTCTTATTATTTGGTAGATAAGTTTAACCCAGAACCCTCATACCTAGTTACTTCTTTAAGGGTTACGAATCCGATAAGAGGATATGCGACTCTTGGAATGAGATGTGACCACCTAGAGTTTAAATTGTTAGGTCATGTATTTGCTTGCAGTTTGCATGAGTTTGATTTCGTAGGATTCAGAATTATTTTGGGTATGGATTGGTTAAGTAAATATGATGCTAGAATATATTTTTCATAATAGGAAAATATCACTTAAACATCCCGATTGTAGTGGCCGGATAATATACTCCGTAGAAAACTCTAGTTTTGAGGTTAATGCTTTGTTAGGTATTATGGAGGCAGAAGACGAGTTAAATCGAGTTTTCGTTGTTAAAGAATTCGCAGATGGCTTTGAGCCCGTAGTAGGACTACCGCTGAAATGAGTTATTTAGTTTCGGATGGATTTAGTACTAGGAGCAGAACCAGTGAGTAGATCACCAAGAAGAATGACACTTACCGAGATGATGGAGCTAAAGGTGCAGATAGTGGATTTGGAAAATAAGAACCTTATCAGACCAAGCAGTTCGCCTTGGGGAGCCGTTGTAATGTTTATAAGAAAACCGGATGGATCATTGAGATTATGTATTAATTATCCTAAGTTGAATGAGAAGACAATAAAGAATCGATGTCCATTACCTAAAACTGTTGATTTGTTCGACCAGTTGAGTAGAGCTAACGTATTTTTCAAGTTGGATTTGGAAAAAGGATTTCATCAGTTTGGAGTGGCCGAGGATAGCATTCCTTTGACGGCATTTAGAACCAAATATGGATCGTACAAATGGTAAGTGATGCCGTTCGAACTAACTAATGCGCCAGCATTCTTTGTAGATTTGATGAACCCGAGTTTTCCGAGAGCACTTGGATAGGTTCGTATTGGTATTCATAGATGACATTTTGGTATACTTTGAAAGAGAGCATGAAGTTCATCTTAGAATGGTGCTTGAGACGCTGAGACAACATCAATTGAAGGTAAAATTCTCGAAGTGTCATTTCTAGAAGAAAGAAGTTAAGTTTCTTGGTCATATAGTCTCAAAGAAGGGGTTGTCTATAGATCCGGCTAAGATCGAGGCAGTGAATAGTTGGAAAAGATCCAAGACAGTGACTGAAATAAAGAGTTTTCTTGGATTAGCTGGATATTATCGGAGATTCATTAAAGATTTTTTGCGAATAGCGGCACCGATGACTAAGCTAAAGCGGAATGAGTGAAGTTTGTCTGGACTGGTAAGTGTGAGGAAGCATTTCAGAAGCTGAAACGCTTATTGACAAATGCATCTGTGTTAGTTGTCCCAAAGTGGAATCAGGGCTTAGTGGTGTACACGGATGCATGTGGAATAGGGTTAGGAGCCATGTTAATGTAGAAAGGTAAAGTGATTGCCTACAATTCTTGATAGCTCAGACCGCATGAGGTTAAATATCTAATCCACGATATGGAATTAGCTGCGATAATTTTTGCATTGAAGGTGTGGAGACGTTACTTTTTGGGAGAAAGATTCGAGTTGTGTACGGATCATAAGTCGCTGGGGTATTTGTTCTCTCAGAAGGAGTTGAATATGAGACAGTGGTAGTGGTTAGAATTTTCAGCAGCTTATGACTTTAGTATTGAGTACACACCAGGAAAAGGCAATAAGGTAGCTGATGCACTTAGCAGAAAACATCAGAATACAGTATTGGCGATGATAGCCGAGTGGAAAGATTTAGAAGAATTGATTACATGCTAAGTACAATGGAGATCTGAGACTAGATCTAGTAAGGAAACAACTATGTTGTCATGTTTAGAAGTTCAACCAAGGATGAACGAAAGGATTGCATTTAAGCAAGGGGAAGATCCATTATTAGCTGAATGGATTAAAAATTCAAGGGTTGGAATGGAGAACAGTGACTTAAACGAGTTCGGTCTTGAATAGAATGGGTGGTTGAGGAAGAAAGGACGACTTTGTGTTCTAAATGTGGGAAATATTAGGAAGGAAGTTCTTAGAGAATGTCATCATTCAAAGTTCATTATTCATTCGGAAGGAACTAAATGTATCAGGACATGAAGAGGAGTTTCTTTTGGGATGGCATGAAGAGGGATGTAAGCTTGTGGGTGAAGCAGTGTTTGAACTGTCTACAGGTAAAAGCAGAACATCGGAAATTAAGTGGGTTGCTTCAGCCTTTAGAGGTTCCAGTTTGGAAATGGGATTCTATCTCAATGGATTCTATAGACGGGTTGCCAAGGTCAAATAGAGGAAATGAAAGTATATGGGTTATTAGACAGATTGACCGAGAGTGCCCATTTCATTCCAGTTAAGTCAACCAGTGGGCACCTGTTTTGGCAAAGTTATTCATGAAGAATATAGTCAGATGGCATGGAATTCCTAGTAGTATAGTAAGTGATAGAGATTCCTTATTCATTAGCGAGTTCTGGAAGAGCCTATAGAAGACTGTGGGTACTAAGCTTAAGATGAGTACCGCTTACCATCCGTAGGCGAATGGGAAAACGGAAAGAGTTAACAAAGTCTTAGAGGATTTGTCAAGAGCTTGTGTGCTAGACTTGGGGGGATCATGGGAAGATCATCTACACTTAGTCAAGTTTTTGTATAACAATAGTTATCAGACTAGTATAGGGATGGCACTGTTTGAAGCTTTGTATGGAGGCCATGCAAAACTCGTGTTTATTTGTTAGAGACCAAGGATAGGTTAGTCTTGGTCCAGATCTGGTCAGGGAAGCTGCAAAAAAGATTAAGTTAATTAGAGCTAAAATGAAGAAAGCTCAGTCTAGGCAGAAGGAATATGCTGATAAGAGACGGAAAGACTTGGAGTTCTTAGTTGGAGATCATGTGTAACACCCCTAATTTCAAATAACATTATTCAGGAGATTTAATTAGATAAACTAAATAGAATAATGTAAATATTAAAGTGGTTAAGAGATTGATATTTTATAATTATAAAGTAGTCGTGCCTTAGGAATGAATGAACAAATGAAAATTTAACATGAAGTAAGTGGAGAAAGTAAGATAATGGAAAAATAGAAATAGGTTATATTCTTATACCATAAACCCCTATCCCACTTTCATTTACAACATTCACAAACTAAAACTAAATACAAAGCTTGGTCGGCCACCATTAGAAGATAACAAGGGGAAGATAAGCAAGATTTCAAGAAGGAATCTTAAGCTAATCAATCAAAGAACAAATCTCAACCCCCTAAAAAGACAAGCTAAAGACGAATAATAGATTACATCTCAGTTTTATAGCTTTTGGTTTCTAGATAAGACCCATGTTTATTTTGCAAATGATTTGCCATTTTTTGGTTACTTAAATGGATATATATGCTTGTTGATGATTAATGCTATTTCATATAGATTTTATGATAAGGTTGTATTAAGACTGATATGTCTATTTAGTATTATGATCATCCAATGGGGCATCTTTATATGTCGATCTTGGCGTAATTTGTAATAATTATATTTGATCAGAACCCAAGAATCATTTGGAATTATGTATTTGAATATGAAATATTGATTTGAAATGTAATTGGAAAAGTTGTTTTAAATCTGTGTTGATTTTATTTCATATTCATATGCTTCTGATATTATGGATACCATCAACATTGCCATATTTTGTCATCGGAAATTAATACTATGGATGATTGCAGCATCTGCTTAGCTTCAGGCCTTAAGATAGGGGATGTTACAACTTAGTATCGAAGCATAGGTTTATGAAAAAAACTTAAAAGGAATTTCAAACTGAAAATGATTTTGAAAACATAATCCTAAGGAATTAGAGAAAAGATTGGGGTATGAGATAACACTATAGTAACGTACTTGTATTTGCTATATATAAGTATATTGTTTATCTCCATTCTCCCATCTCTCTTAGGCTATTCTTTTGTATCTTACAAAGACTCGAATGCAGATTTAAGAATGTAAGATATGGATGCTAGAAGTGGAAGAGTTAACGTTGGTGGAGGAAGCACCATAACCAATTGGAATGCCAGACCAAATACTAGAAGGAATCTTAGTTAGACACAAGCTTCTAATGTGGATGCTGGAATGCCGCAAGTTGATATGGGAGCTATGTATCAGTTCTTCGTTAACATGATGCAGGCAGGAGTTGCTGCGGGGTTAGTTGGAGGAAATGCTGAAGGAGGAAATCAGGGAGCTCTTATGGTCAATAATTATGTTGTATTGAGTAGAGATTATGCTAGACTGGGAAGAAAGCCGCACATCGGGACTGAAGATGAAATTTAAGTGGAGAATTGGTTACTTCATGAATTTTTGCTGATTTGGGAATCAATAATGAGCTAGAAAAGGAGACTCGTTTCTAAACAGCTACAAGGAGCAGCACTGTATTGGTGGAACGGTGTTACAGTTGGAGTCAATGAGGAGACTATGACTTGAGCTATGTTTAGGATGGGGTTTGAAGAAAGGTTTATGTCGGAGATTGCTAAGTCTACTCTACTTAGGAAGTTTGTTGAGTTGGAGCAGGGAGACATGACAGTGCTTGAGTATGCAACCAGTTTGAGGAGCTATCGAGATACGGTTACGCTACGGTTGATACTATTATCAAAAGGAATGAGAAGTTCATTCATGGGTTGAAGCCTGAACTTGCTTAGGATACATTATCGCATATTAGAGGTCAGTGCAATGTAGTTGTTGAAATGGCTTTGAGGCAGGAAGAAATGCTTGTTTTCTTGGGGTAACACGGTAAGTGAAGCTTGAGGAGGTTGTGCGACTCTTGGGATGAGATGTGACCACTTAGAGTTTGAATTGTTAGGTCATGTATTTGCTTGCAGTTTGCATGTGTTTGATTTGTGGGGTTCGAAATTATTTTGGGTATGGATTGGTTGAGTAAATATGATGCTAGGATATTTTGCCATGATAGGGAAATATCACTTAGACCCCCGATTGTAGTAACTGGATTATATACTTCATAGAAAAATCCTATTTTTGAGGTTAATGCTTTGTTGGATGTTGTGGAGGCAGAAGACGAGCTGAATCGAGTTTTCATTTTTGGAGAATTCGCAGATTTCTTTGACCCCATAGTAGGACTGCCACTGAAACAATCTATTGAGTTTCAGATAGATTTGGTACCAGGGGCAGAACTAGCGAGTAGACCGCCAAGTAGAATGACATCCAGCGAGATGAGGGAGTTAAAGGTGTAGCTGGTGGATTTGGAAGGCAAGAATTTTATCAGACCAAGTCCTTCACCTTAGGGATCAACCATAGTGTTTGCTAAGAAACCAGACGGATCATTAAGGTATGTATTGATTATCATAAGTTGAATGAGAAGACGATAAAGAATCGATATCCGTTACCTGGAATTGATGATTTGTTCGACCAATTGAGTGAAGCCAAAGTATTTTCCCCGCTGGATATAGCAACAGGGTTCCATCGGTTTAGAGTAGCAGAGGAAGTATTCCTTTAACGGTGTTTAAAACTAGATATGGATCGTACGAACGTTTAGTAATGTCGTTTGGACTAACTAATGCTCCAGCATTCTTTGTAGATTTGATGAACTAAATTTTCCCAGAGCACTTGGATAGGTTCGTGTTGGTTTTCATAGATGATATTTTGATATACTCTAAAGATGAAAGAGAGCATGAAGTTCATCTTACAGTGGTGATTAAGACATTGAGGCAGCATCAACTGAAGGTGAAATTTTCAAAGTGTCATTTGTGGAAGAAAGAAGTGAAGCTTCCGGGTCCTGTAGTCTCAAAGAAAGGGTTATATATAGATCCAACAAAGATCGAGGCAGTGAATAGTTGGAAGAAACCTGAGATAGTGGCTGAGATTAAAAGTTTTCTTAGATTAGCTGGTTATTATCGGAGATTCGTTAAGGATTTTTCGCGGATAGCGGCACTGATGACTAAGCTAACTTGGAAAGATGTAAAGTTTGTCTGGGCTGATAAGTGTGAGGAGGCAATCCAGAAGCTGAAACACTAATCGACAAATGTACCAGTGTTAGTTGTTTTGGAAGAGAATCAGGGTTTAGTAGTGTACACAAATGCATATGGAACAGGATTAGGAGCCATGTTAATGCAAAAAGGTAAAGTGATCGCCTACACTTCTCGACAGCTCAAACCGTGTGAGGTAGATATCCAACTCATGATTTGGAATTAGCTGCGGTAATTTTGCATTGAATGAGTGGAGAGATTACCTTTTGGGAGAAAGATTCGAGTTGTATACGGATCATAAGTCGTGAGGTATTTATTCTCTCAGAAGGAGTTGAATATAAGGCAATAGAAGTGGTTAGACGTTTTGGCCACTTGTGACTTTGGTATTGAGTACACACTAGGAGAAGGCAATAAGGTTGCTGGTGCACTTAGCAGAAAATATCAAAATGCAGTATTGGCAATGATAGCTGAGTGAAAAGATTTAGAAGTATTGACTACATGCGGAGTACAATGGAGATCTAAGAGTGGTTCTAGTAAGGAAACTACCATGTTGCTATGTTTAGGAGTTATACCAGTGATGATTGAAAGGATTGCTTCTAAGCAAGGAGAGGATCCATTATTGCTGAACGGATCAGAAAGTTAAGGGGTGGAATAGAGAGCGATGACTTAAAGAATTTTAGTCTTGACCAGAATGGATGGTTGAGGAAGAAAGGAAAATTATGTGTTCTAAATATAGAAAACATTAGGAAGGAAGTTCTTGGAGAATGTCATCATTCAAAGTTCGCTATTCATCCAGAGAACTAAGATGTATCAGGATATGAAAAGATTTTTTCTTCTGGGAAGGTGTGAAGAAGGATGTAGGCTTATGGGTAAAGCAGTTAGAACTGTCAACAAGTAAAAGCCAAATATCAGAAACCAATTGGGTTGCTTTAACCTTTAGATGTTCTCATTTGGAAATGGGATTCTATATCAATAGATATTATAGACGGGTTGCCAAGGTGAAATCGAGGAAATGAAAGTTTATGGGTTATAGTGGACAGATTGAACAAGAGTGCCCATTCCATTCCAGTTAAGTCAACTAGGACGACATCTATTTTGGCTAAGTTATTCATGAAGGACATAGTTAGACTGCATGGAATTTCTAGTAGTATAATAAGTGATAGAGATTCCTTATTCACTAATGAGTTAAGGAAGAGTCTATATGTGATAACCCGGATTTTTAACAGCTGATAATTTGATAATTAACTGATTTTAAACTATTAAAGTACTGATTTTATTTGGATTGAACAAACAAATTTGATGATTAAGATGTCTAGATGTATATATATAAATGATGAATCTTATAGTAAATTATTAAATCTATTACTTAAATAGGAAAGTAGAGACCAAGACAGTCATATGTTGCCATGTGTCCTTTTCAAACGGCTCCCCTTCTTTTTTAACTTTTAATTCGTTGCAGTTGTTCTCTTCCTCCCCCAACTTATTCCCCTCCCCTTCAATTCTCAACCCACTGAACCGCCTATTTTTAATCTCTGCTTCCCCACTCTTCTACCCTCACCCTCAGCGCCCTCCCTCCCCCTCTCAATCCCTACATCGACACTGACCGTTCAGTTGGATGTCCCCCTTCAGCCGCCCCTATTTGCAACCACGCACAATAATTTCTCCAGTTCATCTCCCCTAACCCCCCATCTCCCTCCTTACCTCCTCTCCGCGACCGAACGGCTAAGATTGCCTGCTACGTCGGCTTGGGTGGCGGCCTTAACCTTCGCTCCGAATTATGTCAGTACCTTATTTACTTTCATTTCTGCATTTTCGGGCTTGATGTAAATCCACCAACGAATTACCCCATATCCATTGTTTCGATCGCCAAATGCTTTTCCAATGTTATGGAAGATGAGCCCGAAGATGATGCCTAGGCTCATAGTTCCTCCTCTACTACCACCTCCTCCTTATCTATCTCGCTGCCTTTTATTCTATTCATCCTTTTTGGATCTTCCACTTCACTACTGCTTTAAATCTAAAAGGCTAAAATTATCTTAAAGATAATTTCGATTGGTATTCTCTCCACCTATGAATTGTTCAGTAACTTTCTTGCTTTAAGTACCAAGAAGGTCCAATTTAGATTCATCAATGAATGTTGTTTTAAAATTTTGTTCATTCATTTGCTTTCTACGTTTTGATATATATTATATGGGTATGCTTTAACATCATTGTACGCCGAAAAAACATAAAATTGGATATTCATTGCTTGATTAGTGAGACAGACATTTAACAAGGAACAGATTTCTAATTTTGCATCTTGAAACAAAAGCAAAGAAAGACCGATCTATGATTCAGTTTTTACTGTGTTATGTAGTACTCTTTTTGTTTGTATATGATGGTGGTGATGCTCTATAAAAACTTGATCAATATATGCTGATCGTTGAATTGACTTTGTGCATGCAAAAGTTTGATGTTTACAAAGGGTTCACAAAGAAAGAGGTAAATTAGCTTCTGATTTTGAATCTAGAAACAAAATGAAAGAATGACCACTCTATGATTTAGTTTTTAATGCGTTATATTAATCTTTTTGTTTGTAATTAATAGCGGTGATGCTCCATAAAAACTTGATCAACATACGATGATCGTTCAATCAAACTTTGTGGGTGCAACAATTTGATGGTTATATAGGGTGCAAAAAGAAAGAGGTAAATTAGCTTACTGTTTATTAAGAAATGTTTAATTAGTTTCCTCTTATCTCTATAATAAAGTTCTTTATTTAATGTTGTTTATAAAAAGTACGCATCATCCCTTTTATTAGTAAAGCTGTTTGACTGGATTATTATTTAACTGCTAATATATAAGGAAGGATTGATGTATTACTGTTAATTACAGTCATGTAAAATTTAATATATACACTTTTTCGTTACTTTATAATTTTGGTTTCATATTATTTTATTTAGATGACATTAAATGGGAAAAAATGTTTTTTTCTTTCATGTATAAATTTTGTTAATATTGTTGAAGATAACGCCTTTTTTAAATATATTTCTAAATAGCCGTTTAAAAATTTTCATCTTCTTACTCATTGCTCTAACTTCTTTAATTTTGGTTTGAAAGCCTGATAAAATAACAAGTGAGTTGTGAGTTATGATACAATTTGTACTTAAGCCCAAGTGGACTTAGTCTTGGTTTATTTGAGTTTAACTTTTACTGATTTTTTTATTTTCTTGGAAACCAGTACCAAAGCCTAATCATCATTTTAATTATACATAAAGTAATATATTCTTTTCCTTTATCAAGCTCTTCGCATATTACAATAGTATTATGATTCGACAATCATGTTGATTATGAAGTTGCAACTTTTTCATGATTTTAACAGTCCATCGCATAATAAAGGATATGAGTTATGCTGCAATTTATTTTTTACTTACTGGATTTTCTTCTGTTTGTTTTCCAATCTTAACATGACATGAGTATGATGAGGTGGATTTTACACTTTGATTCACTTGACCTAGAGGTAATTCATGGTTTTCACAATTTAAACATTGATTTATTTATTTATATAATTTTCCATTTTTGCTTTGTTCTTCATTTTATAGTTCTGTTTGTTAAATTCGTTATACTGAACTCTGCATTGTGCTAAAAATTATATCTATATATTTTTCGAATTATGTTCATCTAAATCAGAAAATGAATGGAATAATTTTCATGCACTCGGTAGCTCCGACTAATTTTTAAGTAGGAACCATCTTGAATTTTCCTCTTTAAATAAAACTAAATATCTGGAAATTCAATATCATTTTTTGTGAATGCGAAGTGAGTAAAAGAGCAACCGCTTATTTACGATGTTTAGGTTCCTATTTAAACATGGAATCTTATATGATGGTGTCGATTGATGAGAAATTGGTAACTTTTTTTGTAATGGATGGCTTCCACAGTAAACAAATCACAAGTTCAAGTAGCATTTTTAGCTTCATTTTCGAACTCTAAATTATTGGTGATTATCTATTTGATAATGTTAGAATTATACTATTTTTCTCAACAACATGATGTAGAATTTCAGTATTATTACCGAGCAAACTTCAAGTGCCTTAATTATTGCATCTTATAATATAAAATGGTTGTGAGCTAAATACGAAGATTTGTTTGCTCATTAAACAATTTGATCATATAATTTAGCAAATGAATTAAGCATAACAAAGTACTTTCCCAAAATGGTAACAAAAGGCTCTAAAAACTAACCCAAACATGTTTCATTGCATCTTTCTTATGTAGCTTGCTAACTTTCGTTCGTTCTATTTTAGGTTGTTCTTTGAGAAACTTGCATAAGTGCAAGAAAATTTTATTTCATCTAACATTAAGTATGTGAGATAAACATTTACATAATTTCTTTCAATAATGAGCACTTAGCTATCAATTGATCTATACTGGAACATCATTCACATAATGGCTAACGTGCACGTGTTTTCATTTTTGCTTGGGAAAGGTTTCAACTTCATAATTCATGTAATTTATTCTCTTACATTCTTAGATTCATTGATCCACACTGTACATTCATATATTTAATATCAAATGTATATACATGTGAATAGATGTGCTTTACATCCATAAAGGGTCGCTAGGTGTAAGTAGTTGTTGGCTGGAGAATATCAATAGAATCAGATGATAGAATTGCTGATAAAAATGACTTCCTCTTTTACAAATTGGTTCTCAAGACCTCTCAAAAATGGCATGTAACCAAGGAGGAACTGCTTTACCTTTTTTTAATGCTGATATTTATAGTTTAATATTATTTATATTACTGACTTAATTGTTTTTATGGCTTCATGCTTTGGGTTTATAGTCAATTAGTTTAATAAAACAAATAACAATGGAGTAAATATTATCCATCAACATGCATGGAACAAGACTTTTCCTTATTTGCTACTAGGGATGAAAAGAATCTCATGTGAACCATCTTACTGATATATTATTTATGAAGGAAGGGAATATATTAGTACTGACAATAACGTAAGTTCTAAATGTATTTGATTTGATTAAAAGTAACTTAAGGATAAATAAGTTTATTTCATAATCATTTATGGATAAGGATAAATGATAATAAGATATTACCTTAGAGCTAAACATGTAAAACTTAAGCTAAACCTCCAATATTGAATTATGGTGCTCAAAGATTGATTTCATTTTAGTGTTGTACAAGTTATTTTGCTCGCTTGATTACCTTTATTTCTTCCATGATGCATTGTCAAGAGAACCATCTGATTTTGATGTTTGTAAGGCCAACATGGTGGGTATATGGTTCTCATAACGTGGTTTATTTGTCAAGTGTAGGCATTGCCATATAACTTAATTTCAAGGGGAATCTATATGTTGTAACTGCACATGTAAAGAAAATCAAGTTTTAATTTGTTTAATTCCACTTAATATTAATGGTTATTGTAACGACCCTAGATTTTTAATTTAATTTAAATTGATAATTAAATGAAATTTTGAATAAAAAAATTTATAAAATTAATTATAAATGGAAGCGAGTTTCCTCGATTCAAATAGAAAATATATAAAGTCATATGGATTTGAAAATATGTATATATGTGAATATATATGTATATATTGGATTTTAAATAACTTCTTAAATAAATGATTTTGAAAAAAAAAATATACTTTAGACACAAGTATAAAAATAAATAAATAAATTGATTTAAAAATTTATAAATGATGATAATTTGAGTTATATAGGTATGTGTATATAGAAAAATAAAACAATAATTATTAAAGTAAAATTCATGATAAATATTTAAACTAAAAATAGAAGTAAAATAAAAATAAAATCAAATAAAAATAATAATAAACATATGCATAAATAAGTACAAACAAAACATAACTAAAATAAGAGGTACATAAGCATGGGCTGTAAACATAAAAGAATAAGAAGCATGGGAACAAAGCATCTTCAGCCACCCTATTAAGAAGATAACTCTGCCTTATTTTTGTGCCAAGAAATGAATATATATTTGTACAAGCAATTAATGCATGACCTTATAGCACACCATACCACATCACCTCAGCCTCTATAAGAAAGAAATATCCCTGACCAAATAAAAGAAAATCTTGTACTTGCACACCTCTTTCTTTCTATATGTGTACAGCTTTCGTTCACAAGGCTGAGCATACTTGTAAACATTTCTCAAATTCTTCAAACATTTTCAAAGCTGTAATAAGTATCAAGCATGCAAAGAGTTCAACTTCATTAGCAAAGCAAAATTCCAAATTTACAGTTCCAGGAAAATAAAAGAAAAGCCTGTAGTGTTCTTTGTTAACTAAGGTGAGTAACTTATTCTTTTTAGATACTTTTAAAATATAAAACTGTTGCTTAGACATATATAGGTATATTTGTGAGTAGCAATTAGTTTTCTACTTGAAAATTTGTTGCATTTGCTCTGTGTATCTATGTTGTTCATCTCTCTGCTTAGTTCCAAAGTATCAGATCACCAAGAAAAATTTCATTTCTTCCTCTCTGATCAATGTTAAGCCTTGCTTCCAAAAACAAGTATGTATGTTTTAGTTTGAGTTTCCATCTAAAAATAATTGCATAACATAAAAATGCATATAGAATGAAAGCTCAAGTTTTTTACAGTAAAGGACTTTGTTTCTGGAAATTTCCAGTATCACAAAACATTGATTCAATTATATAACTCGAATCTACATTCAAAGATAGGAATTTTAAAACGAATTTGAGGATTTTTAGCTAAGCATTCTAGGAGCAGTTCATAGTTGAACAATTCTTGTATTTTAACCATTTCCTGAGGATCAAATCGATTTTAAATGGTATGGTTGTGCTGGAAGCAAGTTTGAACATGGAGGATATCAGGAAAATTGTTGAATAAATTTTCTAATTCACGAATTGGTTGAACGAATCGAAGATAGGGTTTAACAGCCTGTTTTATCGCCGAGTTTTCGAATGGGTTTCACGACGTCGTGACGCAATCGGGGTCGATCGCGATTGGTGCCGTGGTTGCTAGAAGGTGCGGCGTAGCTTCGGGAACGATGGCGAGGTGCCTGGTGGTCGGGGCGCTGCCAGGTTTGGATGGTGGTGGGTACTTTCGTTTCCAGGTTTGGGATTTTGCCTCGAATTCGATTTTGAGGCAACGGTGAAGTTCGAGGGATCAGAACGTGCTCGGGGGGGATGGTCGATATGCTTGACGTCGTGGTGAGGCCAGAAGATGGTCAACGGCGATGTGCACGTGTACCGTGCACACTTGGATCTGGAAGAACAGAAAAGGAGAAGAAGAAGAAAGAAAAGGGAAGCTCGAGTTTGAACACGTGAAAAAGCATATTTGGCTCGAAGCAACCTGGGTCTGAATTTATGAAGGGGGAAACTCGCGTTTGGCTCGGGGAATCTTCGTTTTGACTCGAAGCAAGCATGGTGGGCTCGAGTCAGTGATGTTCAGGTTTAAATAAACAGAACTTGTTCTGTTTTCAAAGTTTAAAAAAAAAAAATTTGAAACAAAGCTTAAGCCAGTTTAAAAACAGAAGTTTAAGTACAAACTTAAGTTAGTTTACAACACGGTTTAGGTATAACTAAGTTTTTAAGTTTAAATTTGTTTTAATAATAATTAAGAAATATTTTATTTAAAAGAATTGAATATAAGATTAGAAATTGAGTTGTAAAAGAAAGTTTAAGCAAAGTTGAAAACAAATCTGAAGACTAGACTTGAACATATAATTGAATTTCAGATTTTGAAATGAAAGAAAGTGATTAATGCAAGTATTTTAAATATTTTAAATAATTTAAATGTTTTAGGATTTGATTCCAACTCTTTAAAAGTTCTTTATAATAAAATATTACTTAAACAAGTAATTTAAAGGATTTTTAAAATTTGTTTAAACTTTACTAAAGACAAAGGAGGGTTCATTTTTAAATCTTGAGTTTAAAATGATATTTAGAAAGGCAAGTTCAAATAAAAAAAAAAGGTTTTCAAACATATTTGTAAATGATATTTAAATCACTACTAAGAATGAGTTCACCTTAAATTAATAAAGATTGAATGATTCGTAATACGTTAATTATTAAGATAATAGGAATGGATAATTAATGTTTTGTATCAATTAAATTATTAATTGTAAGTTTAACTTTATTAATTAAGGTCTAATTTCCTGAAACAATTAATTAATTGGTTAATTAATTACGTAATTGGTTTTAAAGATTAATCTAATTAATTTATTAATTAAGAAGAATTAATAAAGGTGATTGATAAACTAATCTATATCAATTGATTTGTAATTAATAAATCAGGATTAGATAATTAATTCATAAGTAATTAATTTAATTGGAAATAAATTGAATTAATCAGGATAAAACGATTAATTAATCCTACTTTCCAATGATTTTTGAATGGTTGACCTTACTTATGAATGATTATATTGTATGAAATGCCTTGAATTGATTGTCCTATCTGATCTGTGATATTTTATTCCGTGGATTGAGCTGTATATAATTTATTCATTTATTGATGATACATCTATATATTATCTGTGAATCTGTGAATGGGCGATAAGCTTTATAGTTATATCGCTTATCAACTATATTTCTGTGTTTGATCTGTAAAGATTGAATGATGTTGCTGCACTATTGTGTTAAACCCTTTGACCACACTTATACACACACCAATACGGATTTCACGAGGAAATCGATTAAGTCACAGATAATTTAAATTTAATGTTTTTGAAGTTAAAGTTTTAATTTCAAATTGATTTTGAAATTGGATTTGGGTTAAACGGTAAAGCTTTTGAAAAAAGTTTTCACAGATAGAAGCTATTTTGAATAACTCGGTAAAATCTCCAATTTAAATAATTCAATTTGAATTTGAATTCGATATTCGGAATTGAATTCGATGATTGGAAATTATGGTTAAAGATATTATAAACATGTTTGTATGAATTTAAACCATTCTAAAGGTATGGTTTTGGGAATTTGAATTTAACCCAAGGATTTCAACTCGTATAAATGAATCAGATTTCCAAAATGAAAACTGTTGTTTTCAAATGATAAACACTTTTAGATAAGAACTGAGATTCCAGTTAATTAGGGGAATTTCAAGATTGAATAGAGAAATGATTTTCCTAAGTTATGAATGAATTCTTTTTGAAAGCTATGGATTAAATCTGTTTATCTTTAACAGATTTAAATTGATGATTTGTTTAAATCAAATTGAAATGAAATTGTTTTGAAGGTTATAAGTTAAATCTTTGATTTAAAGATTTAACGAGTTAATCAAATTGAAATGAAATTGTTTTGAAGGTTATAAGTTAAATATTTGATTTAATTGATTTAACGAGTTAATCAAATTGAAATGAAATTGTTTTGAAGGTTATAAGTTAAATATTTGATTTAAAGATTTAACGAGTTAATCAAATTGAAATGAAAATTGATTTGGAAAATCTGTGAATGAATCTTTTATTTAAAAGATTAAAATGTGAAAATTGTTTAAACCGTTAAAGGTTGTGAAAATGAATCTTTTTGTTTAAAGATTGAAAATGGTAATTTGTTAAGCCATTTGAAGAAAAGTTTTGGGTAATAAGTTGTGACTTAATTGAAATCCCATTATCCATTTGTTTTTGAAATACAATGATCACTATTCGGTTTAGCCGGGAAAGGACCTTTGTGTCATATAACCCATTCTGAATATGTGATTCGACGCTTTGGATAGCATTTGAAGACCGGTGATGAAGACCGGGTATTTGCGAAAGCGATAGGATGACCTATCGATTGTTTCTGCACCGAGTCGCGCCGGTATAGAAACTCCCTAAGTGATGGGAAATCCGATCGGGATTGTGAATATCCGGATTGCAAGGACTTCTTTGTAAGTGCCTTCGGTTCTGTTCGAACCCAGAACAGACTTGTATTGATAGTATGTCTGACATTACAAATTGAGATATAAAGCCGATTTCTTTCAAATATATTTCTGTTGGTGGCGGAGAATTTATTCTTTTAGCTTAACACCCTTCTCTGAGACGTACGAGCTCAGAGGTTATATAGTTGATGGTTATCAGCGATATATTCCCAATTTGGTAATGTGACATGCTGAGTGTTGCTGTGAAATGATCATTGTGTTGATTATTTGTGATAGGATCATTTATTTGATCGTCTATCTTGGTGATCATTTCTATGATCATTTGTTGACCCAAAGCATGGCTTTTGTATAAAGTATGTTTTTGTGGACGTGACTTCGTCGAGCCTCACACCCCGGAATGGTCAAAACAGGAAAGATGCAGCAAGGTTATGAGGGGTAGCGCCCTTTAGGATATGTGCATTTCCTTCTGAAAAAGGGTGATATCATGGTATGGAGCCCAGATACTTACTCATGTTGAAAACACTTTATGATTGTGTGAATTGATTACGAGCGCTCGGTTGAAAGGTCCCAAAGGACCGGGGGATGGCATATTCGGTCAGTTGTTACTCAGTTAGGGGTAACCCGGCCTTGTGTTGGTAGAGATCCGGTTTGGTTCTCGGGGATGTCCATCCAGAGGCATTCTCATGTGGCAATGGGAAGTTCCTTGGCCTGATCATTCGTTGGAAATCCAATTCCCAATACGAAACCTTGTACGGTATTAGTTGTAGAACCTGCCATTTACTTATGGTGGTCACCACTGTTTAGATAGTAGCTATAGTAGGCATAGTTCGAAATGTCTATGTTGGCTAAGATTTATATTCTACTTTCGAAATGAATTTTTCCTACACTATGCACTAGTAATAATATCAAATGTTTCTTTTAATGCGTATCAAGCATCTTTGACTATCATAAGGAGAAATCTCCTCCGATTCTGCGTTTGCATTGTGTGTGTGTGCGGGAGGCCCTATGGTAGTCTCATTTTTAAAAAGCATTGCGAATTGACTTTGAAAATCTTTTGTTGAATGTTTTAAAAGATAAACTGTTTTTGTTGCTCACACCAGTCCCACGACTGATCCGGAGTTTATTGTTTCTTTCCTAAACTCTGGGTGCTCATTATTTTCTACACGAGCAGTCTAGAGTTGGGTTTTTCAGATAGTCAGATTAGTAGGTTATCTGGAGTTAGTTCAGTCTTTGGACCACACCAGTCTTGCTTAGCTTGGTGCATCGTTATTGGAGGTTTGAGCTATTGTTGGATTGATTCTTGGAAATGGAGTTGCAGTTCTCGGAGTCCTCTTTTGAAGACTATCTAAGAGTTATATTGTTCCGCTGCTAGATGTCATCTATTTTCTTTTCCGCTGCTATTTTATTGTATCATATCTCTGATGTATATTGATATCTATTGGATCATCTGTTGTATCAGATATTGTATCAAAGTTGTATATCAATGTATTATTCTTTTATTCCGCTGTGTTATTTACTTAATGTTGTTATAAGCTCCGACGAATCGGATTTGAACGGTCGAATCTATGGCATTCGAATACGATTTGAAGTATGGATGTCGATTTTCGAGCGGGCAAAATTCGAAACGTCACATTTGGTATCAAAGCTAAGGTGAAACTTTAGCTCAGGAGTATAACACATTAAGTAACTCATTAGAGATAGGGTGAAGTATCCCTAGAATGAGTAATCCCTAAGATATCCGTTTGAATGCCTCAGTGAATTCTCTTACTATCCACTGATAGTGAGTATGAGTGCAAGAAGAAAACGCGATAAGGGACAGGGAAATGCGACTATAATTAGTCAAAACTCTGTAACAACAGTGGAAATAACTTTCTCTATCAATTTCCTTTGATTCGATTCCAATTTCTTTTTGATTTCTTCGTGATAGTTACAAGAAGAAGTTTTGGTGTGATGATGGCCCTATGAATTGTTGTAGGAAATTCTTATTTCATATCTTCATCGATTTCTTATCAGCATTTTGATTTAAACCTTAATGAATTTGGAATTAGAAATTTTAAATTGAGTTAACTTGATTAATAGAATATGAAGAATGATTAGAATTGTATCGATAAAATGATTTTGTTTAAAACCAAAATTTGAAATTTTATTTTAATTTCTTGTATCTATTGTTGATATTCTGATTTGGTGAGCCAAATGCAGAATTGATATCCAGCTTGATTTGAAAAGATATTTCTCTATCTAGCTATCTCAGTGTTGTTTTCGTGCCTGCGAATTTCGAGGACGAAATTCTTTTAAGGGGGGAAGTTTGTAACGACCCTAGATTTTTAATTTAATTTAAATTTATAATTAAATGAAATTTTGAATAAAAAAATTTATAAAATTAATTATAAATGGAAGCGAGTTTCCTCGATTCAAATAGAAAATATATAAAGTCATATGGATTTGAAAATATGTTTATATGTGAATATATATGTATATATTGAATTTTAAATAACTTCTTAAATAAATGATTTTGAAAAAAATAAATAATATACTTCAGACACAAGTATAAAAATAAATAAATAAATTGATTTAAAAATTTATAAATGATGATACTTTGAGTTATATAGGTATGTGTATATAGAAAAATAAAACAATAATTATTAAAGTAAAATTCATGATAAATATTTAAACTAAAAATAGAAGTAAAATAAAAATAAAATCAAATAAAAATAATAATAAACATATGCATAAATAAGTACAAATAAAACATAACTAAAATAAGAGGTACATAAGCATGGGCTGTAAACATAAATGAATAAGAAGCATGGGAACAAAGCATCTTCAGCCACCCTATTAAGAAGATAACTCTGCCTTATTTTTGTGCCAAGAAATGAATATATATTTGTACAAGCAATTAATGCATGACCTTATAGCACACCATACCACATCACCTCAGCCTCTATAAGAAAGAAATATCCCTGACCAAATAAAAGAAAATCTTGTACCTGCACACCTCTTTCTTTCTATATGTGTACAGCTTTCGTTCACAAGGCTGAGCATACTTGTAAACATTTTCTCAAATTCTTCAAACATTTTCAAAGCTGTAATAAGTATCAAGCATGCAAAGAGTTCAACTTCATTAGCAAAGCAAAATTCCAAATTTACAGTTCCAGGAAAATAAAAGAAAAGCCTGTAGTGTTCTTTGTTAACTAAGGTGAGTAACTTATTCTATTTAGATACTTTTAAAATATAAAACTGTTGCTTAGACATATATAGGTATATTTGTGAGTAGCAATTGGTTTTCTACTTGAAAATTTGTTGTATTTGCTCTGTGTATCTATGTTGTTCATCTCTCTGCTTAGTTCCAAAGTATCAGATCACCAAGAAAAATTTCATTTCTTCCTCTCTGATCAATGTTAAGCCTTGCTTCCAAAAACAAGTATGTATGTTTTAGTTTGAGTTGCCATCTAAAAATAATTACATAACATAAAAATGCATATAGAATGAAAGTTCAAGTTTTTTACAATAAAGGACTTTGTTTCTGGAAATTTCCAGCATCACAAAACATTGATTCAATTATATAACTCGAATCTACATTCAAAGATAGGAATTTTAAAACGAATTTGAGGATTTTTAGCTAAGCATTCTAGGAGCAGTTCATAGTTGAACAATTCTTGTATTTTAACCATTTCCTGAGGATCAAATCGATTTTAAATGGTATGGTTGTGCTGGAAGCAAGTTTGAACATGGAGGATATCAGGAAAATTGTTGAATAAATTTTCTAATTCACGAATTGGTTGAACGAATCGAAGATAGGGTTTAACAGCCTGTTTTATCGCCGAGTTTTCGAATGGGTTTCACGACGTCGTGACGCAATCGGGGTCGATCGCGATTGGTGCCGTGGTTGCTAGAAGGTGCGGCGTAGCTTCGGGAACGATGGCGAGGTGCCTGGTGGTCGGGGCGTGGCGAACGGGGCGCTGCCAGGTTTGGATGGTGGTGGGTACTTTCGTTTCCAGGTTTGGGATTTTGCCTCGATTTCGATTTTGAGGCAACGGTGAAGTTCGAGGGATCAGAACGTGCTCGGGGAGGATGGTCGATATGCTTGACGTCGTGGTGAGGCCAGAAGATGGTCAACGGTGATGTGCACGTGTATCGTGCACACTTGGATCTGGAAGAACAGAAAAGGAGAAGAAGAAGAAAGAAAGGGGAAGCTCGAGTTTGAACACGTGAAAAAGCATATTTGGCTCGAAGCAACCTGGGTCTGAATTTATGAAGGGGGAAACTCGCGTTTGGCTCGGGGAATCTTCGTTTTGACTCGAAGCAAGCATGGTGGGGCTCGAGTCAGTGATGTTCAGGTTTAAATAAACAGAACTTGTTCTGTTTTCAAAGTTTAAAAAAAAAATTAATTTTGAAACAAATCTTAAGCCAGTTTAAAAACAGAAGTTTAAGTACAAACTTAAGTTAGTTTACAACACGGTTTAGGTATAACTAAGTTTTTAAGTTTAAATTCGTTTTAATAATAATTAAGAAATATTTTATTTAAAAGAATTGAATATAAGATTAGAAATTGAGTTGTAAAAGAAAGTTTAAGCAAAGTTGAAAACAAATCTGAAGACTAGACTTGAACATATAATTGAATTTCAGATTTTGAAATGAAAGAAAGTGATTAATGCAAGTATTTTAAATATTTTAAATAAGTTAAATGTTTTAGGATTTGATTCCAACTCTTTAAAAGTTCTTTATAATAAAATATTACTTAAACAAGTAATTTAAAGGATTTTTAAAATTTGTTTAAACTTTACTAAAGACAAAGGAGGGTTCATTTTTAAATCTTGAGTTTAAAATGATATTTAGAAAGGCAAGTTGAAATAAAAAAAAAGGTTTTCAAACATATTTGTAAATGATATTTAAATCACTACTAAGAATGAGTTCACCTTAAATTAATAAAGATTGAATGATTCGTAATACGTTAATTATTAAGATAATAGGAATGGATAATTAATGTTTTGTATCAATTAAATTATTAATTGTAAGTTTAACTTTATTAATTAAGGTCTAATTTCTTGAAACAATTAATTAATTGGTTAATTAATTACGTAATTGGCTTTAAAGATTAATCTAATTAATTTATTAATTAAGAAGAATTAATAAAGGTGATTGATAAACTAATCTATATCAATTGATTTGTAATTAATAAATCAGGATTAGATAATTAATTCATAAGTAATTAATTTAATTGGAAATAAATTGAATTAATCAGGATAAAACGATTAATTAATCCTACTTTCCAATGATTTTTGAATGGTTGACCTTACTTATGAATGATTATATTGTATGAAATGCCTTGAATTGATTGTCCTATCTGATCTGTGATATTTTATTCCGTGGATTGAGTTGTATATAATTTATTCATTTATTGATGATACATCTATATATTATCTGTGAATCTGTGAATGGGCGATAAGCTTTATAGTTATATCGCTTATCAACTATATTTCTGTGTTTGATCTGTAAAGATTGAATGATGTTGCACTATTGTGTTAAACCCTTTGACCACACTTATACACACACCAATACGGATTTCACGAGGAAATCGATTAAGTCACAGATAATTTAAATTTAATGTTTTTGAAGTTAAAGTTTTAATTTCAAATTGATTTTGAAATTGGATTTGGGTTAAACGGTAAAGCTTTTGAAAAAAGTTTTCACAGATAGAAGCTATTTTGAATAACTCGGTAAAATCTCCAATTTAAATAATTCAATTTGAATTTGAATTCGATATTCGGAATTGAATTCGATGATTGGAAATTATGGTTAAAGATATTATAAACATGTTTGTATGAATTTAAACCATTCTAAAGGTATGGTTTTGGGAATTTGAATTTAACCCAAGGATTTCAACTCGTATAAATGAATCAGATTTCCAAAATGAAAACTGTTGTTTTCAAATGATAAACACTTTTAGATAAGAACTGAGATTCCAGTTAATTAGGGGAATTTCAAGATTGAATAGAGAAATGATTTTCCTAAGTTATGAATGAATTCTTTTTGAAAGCTATGGATTAAATCTGTTTATCTTTAACAAATTTAAATTGATGATTTGTTTAAATCAAATTGAAATGAAATTGTTTTGAAGGTTATAAGTTAAATCTTTGATTTAAAGATTTAACGAGTTAATCAAATTGAAATGAAATTGTTTTGAAGGTTATAAGTTAAATATTTGATTTAATTGATTTAACGAGTTAATCAAATTGAAATGAAATTGTTTTGAAGGTTATAAGTTAAATATTTGATTTAAAGATTTAACGAGTTAATCAAATTGAAATGAAAATTGATTTGGAAAATCTGTGAATGAATCTTTTATTTAAAAGATTAAAATGTGAAAATTGTTTAAACCGTTAAAGGTTGTGAAAATGAATCTTTTTGTTTAAAGATTGAAAATGGTAATTTGTTAAGCCATTTGAAGAAAAGTTTTGGGTAATAAGTTGTGACTTAATTGAAATCCCATTATCCATTTGTTTTTGAAATACAATGATCACTATTCGGTTTAGCCGGGAAAGGACCTTTGTGTCATATAACCCATTCTGAATATGTGATTCGACGTTATGGATAGCATTTGAAGACCGGTGATGAAGACCGGGTATTTGCGAAAGCGATAGGATGACCTATCGATTGTTTCTGCACCGAGTCGCGCCGGTATAGAAACTCCCTAAGTGATGGGAAATCCGATCGGGATTATGAATATCCGGATTGCAAGGACTTCTTTGTAAGTGCCTTCGGTTCTGTTCGAACCCAGAACAGACTTGTATTGATAGTATGTCTGACATTACAAATTGAGATATAAAGCCGATTTCTTTCAAATATATTTCTGTTGATGGCGGAGAATTTATTCTTTTAGCTTAACACCCTTCTCTGAAACGTACGAGCTCAGAGGTTATATAGTTGATGGTTATCAGCGATATATTCCCAATTTGGTAATGTGACATGCTGAGTGTTGCTGTGAAATGATCATTGTCTTGATTATTTGTGATAGGATCATTTATTTGATCGTCTATCTTGGTGATCATTTCTATGATCATTTGTTGACCCAAAGCATGGCTTTTGTATAAAGTATGTTTTTGTGGACGTGACTTCGTCGAGCCTCACACCCCAGAATGGTCAAAACAGGAAAGATGCAGCAAGGTTATGAGGGGTAGTGCCCTTTAGGATATGTGCATTTCCTTCTGGAAAAGGGTGGTATCATGGTATGGAGCCCAGATACTTACTCATGTTGAAAACACTTTATGATTGTGTGAATTGATTACGAGCGCTCGGTTGAAAGGTCCCAAAGGACCGGGGAATGGCATATTCGGTCAGTTGTTACTCAGTTAGGGGTAACCCGGCCTTGTGTTGGTAGAGATCCGGTTTGGTTCTCGGGGATGTCCATCCAGAGGCATTCTCATGTGGCAATGGGAAGTTCCTTGGCCTGATCATTCGTTGGAAATCCAATTCCCAATACGAAACCTTGTACGGTATTAGTTGTAGAACCTGCCATTTACTTATGGTGGTCACCACTGTTTAGATAGTAGCTATAGTAGGCATAGTTCGAAATGTCTATGTTGGCTAAGATTTATATTCTACTTTCGAAATGAATTTTTCCTACACTATGCACTAGTAATAATATCAAATGTTTCTTTTAATGCGTATCAAGCATCTTTGACTATCATAAGGAGAAATCTCCTCCGATTCTGCATTTGCATTGTGTGTGTGTGCGGGAGGCCCTATGGTAGTCTCATTTTTAAAAAGCATTGCGAATTGACTTTGAAAATCTTTTGTTGAATGTTTTAAAAGATAAACTGTTTTTGTTGCTCACACCAGTCCCACGACTGATCCGGAGTTTATTGTTTCTTTCCTAAACTCTGGGTGCTCATTATTTTCTACACGAGCAGTCTAGAGTTGGGTTTTTCAGATAGTCAGATTAGTAGGTTATCTGGAGTTAGTTCAGTCTTTGGACCACACCAGTCTTGCTTAGCTTGGTGCATCGTTATTGGGGGTTTGAGCTATTGCTGGATTGATTCTTGGAAATGGAGTTGCAGTTCTCGGAGTCCTCTTTTGAAGACTATCTAAGAGTTATATTGTTCCGCTGCTAGATGTCATCTATTTTCTTTTCCTCTGATATTTTATTGTATCATATCTCTGATGTATATTGATATCTATTGGATCATCTGTTGTATCAGATATTGTATCAAAGTTGTATATCAATGTATTATTCTTTTATTCCGCTGTGTTATTTACTTAATGTTGTTATAAGCTCCGGCGAATCGGATTTGAACGGTCGAATCTATGGCATTCGAATACGATTTGAAGTATGGATGTCGATTTTCGAGCGGGCAAAATTCGAAACGTCACAGTTATTAACTTATCTCTGCATATATCAGTATAACCACCTCTTTGGTCCTAAAGTATAGTAGCACCACCCCATTGATCATGATAAATCATCATATTATGCGGTAAATTCTTTTGCTCTTTAGATGTATAATTATAGTTCCATCTACCCCACATAAATATTTTAGATTAGGTAAACTTATAGATAAATGTATATTGGGATAGATCATTTTGATAATTCGATGTTTGGATTTGAAGAATATGAATTTCAAGGTATACATAGTCATTATGGAAGACTCATTTCATATTCCTATTAATTATGTAATATACAATTTACTACTTACCCAAAATAGTTTGTTGATAGGTTCGGTCAGAGGATTACTAAAAGGACTTATGGTAAGTAGTTCTTTTAAAGAAAATGGATAAATCAACCACAAGCAATCGGTTTGAAAGTTTTTTTTCGTTTGCAAGACTTTTCAAGGAAAATGCCTTATAACGCTACTTCATAATATAATATACCTATAAGATGTAAAATTGATAGTTTTAATACATTAGCAGTGGTTATCCCACTATTAATACGCAAATTTTATATCAAAGGAACTCTTATATGCATATAAGGACCGCAAGGAGAATACAGACCTTAGTGTTTAAAAGTTGGCAACAAAATTTTGTAAATATAGCTTTTTGTTGTACTTCAGCAGTTCATGTTCATTCATAGAATTTTTAACCTAATGCTTTTCAAAAAACTATTACTAATAATAAATGGTTAAATAACGGTATGCTAACAATAACAATAACAATCCATTAGACATTTTTAAATACATGCATTTATGAACCTATATATGGTTTACATGATGCAGATACAATTTATAATAAACATACAATCAAAATATATGTTTGAAAAATTGTGTTCAATTAAGGGTACGCATAAACATTTGCTGTAAAGTGTGCATGTCCATCAAATAAATTTTGTTAATTTATTCATATTATCAAACTATAGGCTCGATAATTTATCACATCAACTATTTTTAATGGTAATGACTTTATTAGACAGATTTGGGATGATGGTCTTCTCAATTATTTCTTTATTATTTCCTTATTCATTACAAATCTTTAAAAAAATTCCATTCAATTGTTTCATCGAGCGAATATTTTTTGCCACATGAAAACTATACATAATATAAAAGTTGTATGGTGCTATTAATACTACTGTCTTAACTTTTATATTTATTGAGTTCATTAAAACTATTTTCATGTTGGAGTAAATGATGAGCGATTAAGCCTTGACAAAGGAAATAAACTCAATCTAGGCGCTCTTCCCTCATGTGGGAATCTAAGTGCAGAAAACATGTTTATGGGAGTTTGGTTTCATGATTAGTCAACACAAGTAAGGTTTCTTAAAAACGTTTTTGAGTTATCATTGGTCAAAATCAAATTTGCAGCACTGTATGCATATAACTAAACCAGCTAGCTGCATGTAATCACTTTTCTAATTCAAACAAGTTTGGGCCACTTTTAAAAAAATATTGTCTAATCCACACATTTAATAATTTAATATTGTCTAATCCACACATTCTAATTCCCCCAAATTAATTTAAAGGATAAAAATTTCTATATTTTTTGCCTCAAGGACACGACCTCAATATTTTTACCATAAGGACAAACATTCTTCTAAAATTTATTCACAAGGACAAACATTTTCCAAAATTATTCATAAGGACAACAAAACTGATACCGAGCTAAAAACTGATACCTAAAAACTGCTACCGATAACTACAAACTGATACCTAAAAACTGCTATCAATAACTAAAAACTGATACCCACAGAAAGTTGTCCTTCGGGATAAAATATTGAAGGTCTGTCCTTGAGGCTAAAAAGCTGTGAAATTTTGTCCTTGACAGTAATTTCCTGCATTAGTTGTATGATTTACAAGTTTTGTTTTATCATTGTAATCCCCTAAATTGATTCTCAGATTAGACACCCAGTAAGTTGCATATAAACTTAAATAGATTAATAATATTAGAAGATAGTATTTATCTTTGTTGCCAAAAACTTTGTTTTTCAAGCAACTAATAATAGCTACATAGGAACTATATTTAGTTTCCACTGTCTCAACAAAAATATATGCATTCTACATTATGAATATAATATTAAATACTTATGTTGACTGTTAGTATAATCATGTAAAACGAATGTTCCAACAATCATAATTACTGGAAATGTAATCTAGCACAATTCAATAAAAATACAATGTCTGCACATGCACACAAAAGTATTTGTATCTAACTTGGTTTTAACTCCATATTTTAGAATATAATTATGAAATTCAAAAAAATAGGTGGGCTTATAAAGTTTGAGATGGGTTACATGATGGGAGAATATATAAATAATTTTAATATCTTAAACATGATTTGAATCATGATTCAAATTGGGAAAGTTACAATAATAAAAAAGTTTGGGTTGCAAATTCAATTTTATTTACCAATAAATGGACAGAACATCAAAATAATTATTACATTCAGTAAATGCTCGAATAATGAACCTAAGAGTATACTAAGAATATATTTATTATAAGCTAAGTGTTTAAAATGGTTAAAATGTATTCTGTTTCCAAATCAAGAAGTCTTGGATGTAGGGGGTTAGAAAACAAATTCTACAAAGCCAATTCCACTAACTACCTATATGTCGACGATAGTTCCTCGATCCAAAGCGGAGTAGGTAACTGCCTATATATAAGTGGAGGTACAACTTAACTTCCGTGTTGTGCTCGAGAAATTATTCTTTATAATCATAATGTACCAATTTTGAACCGATGTGTAGTTCATAATAGGGGTACGAGGTTGTGGATTACGCCTTTTTTTAACAACTGTGTTTTAAACGAACAGAAGGTGGATCATATATATTTTACTTTATGGTAGAGTAGGGGAAAATGGTGGATTACATATGTTCTGATTTTTTGCCACTTTTTAGTTCACATCTGCAGTGTCCTCCTATCTCTATATGATGCTCCTTTTAACGGTTTATTACGTAAATGATGGATGGAAATATGTAGGCCGAACCATTGAAATGTTGATACGGTAAAGAGTTAATACTGTCCTCATGTGTTAATAATGTAGTGGTTCAATTACATTCGGTACTCGCATGCGTACTGTCGACTGCACATGCTTCTGCTGCTTACAGTTTCGTCTTTTTTGCTGCATCCGTAACTGACATTATATAAAAAAATGGCAATACTACAAATTAATTCATAAACTTCAGCTCTGCAGGTGTCTTCTACTCCACTATTTGTCAGTTCTCATGATGTTGATGACAGAAGCTGCAATCATATGTTTATTCGTAGCCATTGTACGCATATATTCTTTGGTTTAACATGTCCATTTCAGCGGTTACATGACTAATTGCGAAGACTTATATGTAAGGACGACCAGTTGTTCTACTGGTTCCTGTTCAGCAGTTCTCTTTTTTATGCACTGGCTGTATGGGTGCTTTCCTCATCCTATACAAATTGGACCACAAGACACGGTCACCTCTATCCAAAGCAATAATACTGAAGAGTAAAGCAATATTGACAATTTGGGCCTACTCTCCACCTTGGTAGCCTAGGCAGCAGAGCAGTGGTGTTTTAACATTATAGCAACAGTTGACCTTAGCATGCTATCTTTTTTCCTGTGTGTGCACATTTGAGAGAATTTGTTGTGTGGGTTTAGTTAATCAACCATAATTTAACATTGAACATTCAGGTTGATTTTTGCATCACTTCAGTATTCTCCAGCTTAAACAGTAAGTTAATGTAATGATATTAATATGTAATTAGGTGGGTACTCGTGCTCCACTTTTGTGTTGTCCAACCCATAGCTTGATACAGCAAATATTTAGTTTGAAATTTTGCACAAACAGTGGAGTACTTGCATGGTCAGACACCTATTTGTATTGTACAGACCTGAAAACTTATGGATGGCCAACTGTTGTGCCCTTACTTTGAGTACTCTAAACCACTTTTTCCTCCTTTTCAAATGTTATGAATCACTGTACTTCAAAGCTGCAATAACCAACAAATACTAAGACTGTCAGGAAGCATCCATCTTCATTGAATAGGTAAGCAGATTTTAATCCTTGAGTTAACTGTATAGGTTATTTTTGGGTTTGTTTTGCAAATTTACTGTTTATTACGAAAGAGTAATCTGCTGTTGCTTAGTTCATATTATTTGTGGAGAAGAATGACTTTCTTAATCCTTCACTTTGTCGAATATTAACTTCCTTCCTGATTTCTCCTTATGAAGTTCTGTCTGCTTTTCATCTTACTTCAGTTGTCTCAGTGTTGTTTTGGCAGTGTACTTGATGTTATATTTGATGCTCTTTTTAGTCTCAATTACAAAACTTTTGTTCCCAAAATATATTACCAAAGAATAATAGTAATATAACCGGTCCTTTTTTAGGATGTAAGATTTCATACTGTTGTTACCAGTTAAAACATGGGATTTCATCACCAACATATGATAGTCTTTTCCGCATAGTTGGGTACAAACTTACAATCTGACTGTTTATGCCTTTTCATCAAAGAAAACTACACACAAAATAACACATAATAAATATATACCCTATAAGACAGAATCATGTCTATTCATGAATTTATCCATTTTCATAACTAATTTGTTAGTTTCGGCTATGAATAACATTGCTGATGTAAGTCTTATTTACAATGTGTCACTGTTTTGAGCTTCATTCTCCTTCAAGAGTAAAGATGCACATTTTCCTTCAGTTACATACCTGCATCAGCATGGGGCTGCAATCAAAATCAGTTCATTTTTATAGTATTTATTACCTTTGCCAATTCATTACATTGTAAGAACAAACATTTCATACGAAATTAAACTTCTACTGCCACAGGTATTTATTGTTGCATCAAAAATTAGTTTGTTCATTGCGCTATAAAATTAGTGCTCCCAGTTAGACCATACTATAACAGTAAGCGAACACAACGTTTTGAATAAGAGATTTAAATTGTAAACTGTACGGTTCGAACTTTAAATCAAAATGACACATCAATACGAGTTCAATCGGCAGATAACTTTAAACTTTGGAGAACTGTCTTCTTTTAATATATGTATTTGATAACTGAAGGTTTAAATATACTTATTGGGTAGGTTTGCATGCAATGGCTTATGATGCGTTCAATTTCATGATCTACCTTGCTAAAGAGATTGATAAAGTAAACCTTTCGATATCATCTTCTTCCTAATATGACTGTTTATTGCAACGTCTTGAGACGAAGATTAGCTTAACCTTTGGTCAACTCAATTTGTCAAAGTAAAACTGTGCATCTATTATAAGATTTTAAAGACTTTTTAGGCAACATAGGAGCAGATCTAGGTCAGACTCTCATTTCCCTGACAAAGGTGGTAATATTTTTTTCCCTCTCTTTTTTCTCTTTTTTAACATGCATCTCAGCTTACCCTTGCAGCTCATTGATATAACTTGGTGCTCACTGCTGCAACTCATTAATTTATTACTGTAGTTTTGTAAAATATTATGTTTTCAATTTTCCTTTTTTTATATCGTTCAGTGACCATGGATTAGACAATTATGGTAGGGATGTTTTTTGTGCATTAGGAGGTGTTAATGAAGTTATTTTCAAATAACAGTTCGATTCTTAAATTGGTTGTAAACTATTATTGTAGGCACAACTGTTTTTCATTAATCTTTTTCTTGACTCCGCTATTCTAACTACATTATGGTATATCATTTATTTAAAGGCAGAGATTTCTCATACTTTTGCTATTTGCAAACTTCTGAGCAGGCACCGAAACACTTCAGGATAGTCAGCTGGAGGCCTTCGCTACAATTTACATATGTACTCCTGACCTCGGCAGTAGCTTCTGTAACCCATCTATGGTGCGTCAAAAGTTGTATAGCAGCCCTTCTATTTATTCAAATTGATGAATGTACCGTTCTTATTCACGCTGGCAGTTTGAGCAACAATAATGCACCGAACTGTTATCCAACGATTACTTTTCAAGTGTGCAATACAAAAACACGGTCTACACTCCACACAGGTTTTTTTCGTCTTCAATTTTTTTTCCTTTCCAACCTTAAAGTTTAAGGAGTTACTTTACATTCGAATTTGTAACTAATTTCAGTTCATACACACATATACTTCACCACATACACACATACATACACACATAATTCGGTATGCCGACAGACTGCAGTTCCTCGCTCCCATCATCATCATCTTCCAGAAATATACTTCCCACTACTGCATATAATCATATTACAATGACACATCATACCCTAAAACAACTTTAACTAACTACTTAACTACCAACACTTCCCGTGTGCGTAGCACGGGCCACGCACTAGTATATAAATAGATATGTGATACTCTATGATTTTTCATGTTAGTGCATATACAAATCCATTGTGAATATACAATCACTGTAAACATATTTATATAATTATTTAAATTGGCAAAATTCATCCTTTACAAACAAAATATGTATTTGATTTTATGTATATATAAGTTGATTGTAAGTAGAATTCAATTTTGAAATTCAAAGTAATATCTTAAAATTTTCTTTAAAGGTATAATTACAAGTGAAGAGGAAATGTGTTAATGAATTTATATAAACATATCATATTAATAGGAAAGCTAGAATAATTAATATGAAAATGGATATAAACATTTGGAATATTTAAATCAAGATTATGACATTTGTATAATAATAACAACACATATGACATTTGTAAACCTAGAGTGATTAAAACTAACAAGTGTCTTTTTTTTATAAAAACAAAAATAAATGATAAATAAGATATGAATAAGGTACATATATCTCTACTCTTTTTCATGTTCTCTTTTGTTTTATTTTCAAAGAAACAAGAAAGCCCAAAGATAGTAAAATTGAAACCTGGAAATAAAAGAAGTCAGGCAAAGGCAAAAGATAAATCGAGATCAAGTTCAACTCTGAAAAAAATATACAAGCAAATCAAGTTTCAGATCAAGTAAGCTAACAATTCAAGGTTCAATGGCAAGATGGATTCAACAGATAAAAATCAGATTTTAGATTACTGTCCTCTGTTCTTCTTTAACAGTGGGTAAACTGCTATATTATTATTTTTCTCTCTAGTGCTTAAACCTGTTTAAACTGATGCTCGCGATAAATCATTGAAATAACCTTGTGAAAATTTGTTGCATGATGAAAATATGATTGTATTAAGATAATATGTAGATGTTTGAACCAGTATGCTTAATCATATGTATATAAACTCCTGTTCTTGGTTACAGAATTATAAATCAAGTTCGAAATTTAATTTCCCATTATATAGTTATTATTAGACTAATATTTTTAAAAGGGAACCGATCATGGCAATGAAAGTTTTTTTTTAAAGAATTCCAGGTAGAAATACAAAGAAAATGATGTGAAAACATGAAATAACAGTTACATTAATTTTTAGATGAAAATCAAATGTTGAAATTTTAAGTTTTGAATTCATGAAAGAATTCGAGCATCAAAATCATGATTTGTGGAATGAATTTCATGATTTTTATAGTTATGGATGTTTGGAATTTCCCAGTTGATCGAAAATAGCATTTTTGGCATTTGCCGGCGATCAAGGAGGAGTTGGGTGTCATGGTCGGGGCTGGAGGAGGCTGGCGAAGCGGGGATCATCAGAAAAATACTCTGGTATTTTATTTATTGCCGGTGTGTTCTGGCGAAGGTGATTTAGGGCTTTGAGGCCGGGTTTGGTTATCAAGGTTGTTGGTGATCGTATGTCGTTGTTGGCTCATCAGAGACAATCGGAGTAGGGGAAAATTGTTCGTTAGAGTGTGGCATAGCTTCAGAATGATCGTCGCATGATCCAGTGATCGGAGGTTAAGGCTGTTGATGGATTTTTGATTTGGGTTCGATTTCTGTTGACGATCGAATGCCTTGATTTCGATTGGTCGTTGTTTCCATCGATTTGGATTACTGAGGATTTGGCGCAGGTGATCGTCGATGTATGGGAAGTACCAACGTTGGTCGAAGCTGTGCCATGGATGGTGCAGGTGCACGGTGTGTCAGTAATGTCAGTTTTGGAGTTGTGGTGGAAAAGAGCAGTTGTCTGCGGTTGGTCCCGCGTAAGAGATGTTTTGGCTCGGGTTTCGTCTTCAAGTGTACGAAGGAATTTAAGCGTAAACTGTTAAGGTTTTAACAGTTTTTAAAATTTTCAACTAAACTAGTTTTACTTTTAAAAAATATAATAGAAGGAAGAAGAATACTCGGGTTTTGATTCGAGCACATCCGGGTTGAACCCAAAGTAAATGATTTATAACCGTTTTAGATTTAATAAAGCAAGTTTTTAAATCTATTTCTTAAAATCTATTTCTTAATATAATAAATGTTGTTATGATTGGGTTAAGAAAGTTATGTGATTTGTTTAACTTAAACTTGTTAGGTTACATTCTGTAGTTATTTTAAAAACTTAATTTCGAAATATAATTAAGTGTTGATTAAAAGAATAAAATGTTTAAATTATATGCTAATGAAATTTAGTAGTTAATAAGATAAAGTTTTATCTTAAAATTTATTAGGGATTAAAGTAATTAAATAATAAAACATTGATTAGCAAAGGATTAAATAATTTGTAATTAAGGGTTGTTAATTAGATAATTGGAGATTAATTAATTAAGAAATTAAGTTGTAATCTAGTTAATTAAGTTATTAGAGATTTATCAATTATTAATTAAGGATAAATTGACTAGTAACTAAGAATTAATTAATTGTAATTAAGTTTCATTAATTAATATTTAAGGTTATTGATTAATGTTTACGGGATAATTAATTACTGAATGAGTTTAATTAACGAATGTGATTAATTTAAAATTTTCTTGTTAAATGTAATTAATTAAAAGAATAATTAATTACTAGAAGTGATTAAGGATCACTAATGAATGTCATTAATTAATTAAAAATTAATTAATGTGAATGGTTAAGGATAATTAATCTATGTGATTAATTAAAGGTTAATTACTTTATGTAATTAAAGATATTAATCAAGGAGGATTAATTAAGATGACGATTAAAGAATGATTAATTAATTAAGTTGTAATTAATTAATGTTAAATAAGCAGGATTAAAGTAATCCAACTGATTAAAGTTAGTAATTTATTTAATTAGAGATTAAATAAGTTAATTAAGAATTATATACCTTATAAATCATGCTTATGGATGGTTGAATGATATTGAATGACTTGAATTGGTTAATATCTCTGAGATGTGATGCTTTAACATATTTTGGTTGAACTATGATTTTATGGTTTATCTATCGGAGATAAATTGTTGTTTGAATATGAAATCCTGAATATAAATTGTATTGTTTAACTTATACACTTGGTTAAATGAATAACTTTGGTTTCGAAGAGGCCGGGGTCGAATAACAACAAATACCCGAAACCACTTCGATTCTTCTAAATTTGAGTTTAGAAGTAAACAGACTAGAATGAAATAAGTTAAGAATCATGGATATCTAAATTAAGTAGTGATTCTTAGACATTGTTTGAAATAAGTAATTCAAATAAGTCAAGAACTCGCATAACGTACGAGTTACCTGGGTTTTCATTTATGATGTAAGACTTAGTATTTCAAATTTTATGGGTTTACTCACGCTGGTTTCCAGCCTGACCCGGGTGTTACTTTGATGTAATGCTTGGGTCAGACCAAGCATTACAGATTTTCAGGTAAGGACGCTCTGGAGCTCAGGAGGCGAGCTGGAGGGCGGGAACGTATGGAGTGTTTTTCGCTGTGATATATTATTGTCTAACTAGGACATGTTGTTTTAAACTGTTCAGTGATTGGTAATGGTTGTAACTCTGATGTATAAAAATATAAGTGTACTGATACAGTTCTTCTTTGTAAAACTGTTATTTATGTGATATTATATTTTGATCCGCTGCAAATGTGAGGTTTCTGTGACTTGTTACTGTTTCTTCTTCTTTCTCTTTTCTTCTTTTTCTAACTATCTGGAATTTTCTGGATCGAAAATTTTGGGTCGTTACATTTGGTATCAGAGCCAGGTTAAGCGAGAACCTTGGCTCTGGTGGGATTACTCACAGAGGATAGGGTCAATGATATCCTAGAATGAGTTGAGTGTGTGTGTGTGTGTATGAGAGCGTACTTGTTATTTTTTTATATAAAGATTTTAAATGATTTTATATAATAATATATTTTGATATGTAAAGCAATATTTCTTTTTGATAAATATTAAGATAATTGGTTATTAAATTATTGGAATTAAATTAAGTGGTAATAGAAATACAACCAAATTGAAATAAAATAAAGATAAGTTTGAAATGGATTCAAACTGAAATTAAAATCTTGAATTTGGAAAAGAATTTCAAAAAAAGATAATGATGGATTGGTTTCCTTAGTTATTATCATTGTTGTATTTAATAATAAAGTGTGTATTAATGTGTAAGCAAAATGAAATGGTTTAGGGAAGTAAAACATTTAGGCAAGTATGACTTATAAATTGGAACAGAAGGTGATCTAAATTGTGAGGTTTAAATCAGGGTCGAGAATTTGAAAATTGTTTCAAAGGGATAAAGAAATGTTATTTAATATATTTGAATGAAAATGTCCCATTTCAAACAAGAGTTGTTTGGAAATTTAAAGAAATTTGTTTTGAATTAAAAAAAACCATAGGTGGTTTAATATTTAAGGATAACTTGGTGTGTAAAGGAAATAATATGTGTATATGAGGAATATACATAATACCAAGGATGGTTTGAAATAAACTCTAAATGTTGAGTTTAAATTTTTTAATTGGAATGAGGTGTGATACCCAAATTGATAAGTTTTTGAACTTATAAGTGGGAAGATTATTAATGTGAAGTTTAAATTTGAAGTGGGAATTCAAATTTGAGTAAGGTTACGGGATTTAAATTGAATTTAACTTAGAAGAAGTTAAATAAGTTTGAATGAGCAACCTGAATTGGAAATTTCAAGATGAAATTGGAATTTAACTTGGAAAGTTAAATGGTTAATTTGAATAGGGAGTTTGTATGATCTCAAAATGGGTTTGAGAAGTTGGAAATGGATGAATATTTTAAAATAATTTGAATGATACCGTCCTGTTGTTATTGATAATCTTTAAACTGTAAATTGGATTTGTTTAAACGAATAAAGAAATGGATTGTGATAATATATCCATTATTAAGGTAAAATGGAATCATTTTGGACATATGATATGAATGTTTAGGATAAAACTTCAAAGTTTTGGTTTCAAAAGTGAAATTTGATGATAAAATTTAATTTCAAAGATTTAGTTGTTTGAAGAGGAATTGAATTATTATTTGAACTTTGAAATAGGTTAAAAATGGAATTTGGATTCAAAATGTTTAACGATATAAGTTGATTTGATTTAAAGGATTAAATTAACATCTAAATATTTAAATTGAATTTATATAATTCTAGATGGTTTAAATTTGAAATTTGAATTGAATTAGTTCAAATTGAATTTGATTTTAATTAATTGAAATTGTGATTGAAGATGTGTAAGTATAAAATTCAAATGGAAAATTTGAATTGGATTGATATGAAACGATTTGAAATTAAAGTGGGTTCAATTTGAAATTAGTCCAAATTGATTTGAATAATTTGGAATTGTAATTAAAGTTGAATAGTTTTAAATTCAAATGTTATTTGAATTGAATTTGGGAGGAAATCAAGAATAATTCAACTTGATTTGGAAATGGAGTTTGAAAATGGGATTAATTCAAACTGGAGTTGAAATGAATTGAAATTGGAACTAGTTCAATTGAAATTTATTTGAATTAGTAGAATTTGAGATCAAAGTTGAATAAAGTTAAATTTGGAAAGAAACTGAGGTTGATTCAACTTGAATTAGGGTTACATCAATTTCAATGGAAATTGAAGTTATTTAAATTGGAACAAAGTCAATTTAAATGGAAGTGGAAAATTAAATTGAATTGATTGGAAATGGAGGTTGGAAATTGAACAGTTTGACTCTGGACTATTTTCAAAATAAATTGTTTTAGTAAAAATCTATTGTTTCAAACTATTTACAACTTTTCTTTTAAAACCTAAAACTATCTTATGCGTTCACAATTATTTTTGGAACTATTTAAAAATTTTCCAACTGTTTTATAAACTAATTACTGTTTTCAACTACTATTATAACTAATTACTATTTTGTAGTTATTTTGCAATTATTTAAATTTCAATAACTATTTGATTATTTTCCAACTATTTTACAATTACTTAACTATTTTGCAGCTATTTTACAAAATAATAATTATTTTTCAATTACTTATTTATTTTAACTTTTCAAGCTATTTTCTAAATTCAAACTGGATAGAGTTCGAACTGCTTATGATTAAATACCCAATTGAGATAAGAATTGAGGTGATAATCCAAATGTGATTGAATCAACTGTGAACAAGTGGATAGAAATTAAAGTGAATGTGAATAGAAAAGGAAAGTGATTTGGTTAATAATCAATGAAGATAAATACGTAGGATGTACGTATATTATTCCATTCGCATAGTGATTTGATCCAGATTTGAGCACAGAATTTTGAGATGATTATATCAGTCCGAGTTAGGATTTTTCACTCGATGTTCGAGGGCGAACCTGGATATGGATTGTTGATTGGTTCTGGATATTCTCTATCATGGTTATGGCTATGCAAGGAGAATGATGGTTTCTGATCAAGAAACCAGATCTGTGTCCGCACTAGGAAGTCGGATGGACGATACTAGTTCAGAAATGAAATTGTGTGATCGAGTAAGCGATCAGATTGATATAATGTACGAATGATATGTGTACATCGTACGAATTTGAATGAAATTGATATTGAAAATTTATGGATAAGAAATGTGAAATGGTTTTTGAAATGAAAATATATTTTGTAAAATATATGGTGAGATAAAATAGAAATTGGATATTTCTATGGTAGAAATTTACTTTATGGAAGTAAGTAATATGGTTAATGACTTTATAGAGTAATCAAATCTGAATATTTAATTTGGATAAACAAAGTTATATATCTTTGATATATAAGATAAATCTCCCCTTGTTAAATCTTTTGACGGAAGGAAAGGATTTTTGAAAATATTTGAAGTATAAAAAGGGTTTTATACAAATTTGAAATGATCAAAGGATTTTTATCAAAAATTATATATATCTATGTATATAAAGAATCTTATGAGGATTTTGGAAAAAGGTTTTGGGAACCTTTGGATTTGGAAAGGCTTTTTATTTTTGGGTAAAATCAATGTTGGAATTTGGAAAGCCTAGTTTGAGAATTATCGATTTTGGGATAATCGATTTCGAGAAAGGAGATTTTTATGAGATTCATAGTAGGTGTATGATTTGGAAGATACTATATGTGTATAGTATAAAGTGTTTTGAAAATGGCTCTAGGAAAAAAGGCGCTCCCTAGAAATGAACTTCTCAGGAGTACCATAGGTTGGTACTGCCTTGAACCCTAAGGGGGGGTTCTAAAGTTGATCTTGTGAGGAGTCCGGACAAAACTAGTTCCTGAGGATTATGAGTAGAGTATACCATAGCGAAAGTCGTGTGTGCTGCTGAGAGCCAACAGTCTGTGTTTGATTTTATATCGGTAGACTGCGACCTATGGTAACATAGCGAAAGTCGTGTGTGCCGCTGAGAGCCAATAGTCTGCGTTTGATTTTATATCGGCAGACTACGACCTATCTAGGAGGGGAGAAGTTTCATTTTGACAGCGAAAGTCGTATGTGCCGCTGAGAGCCAACAGTTACATGGACTTTTGCTGCGATGGCAACGTAACCCCGGAATGTAACTGTGATATGTTGTGGGTTCCATGGCGCAATCGAGGGGCGCGGAGTGCCTACAGTTACATGGACTTTTGCTGCGATGGCAACGTAACCCAGGATGTAACTGCGACCATGGATGGGGGTGATGATTTCCAGAGCATTCTCACCAAAGATATTTCCTCTATTTTCAAAATGTTTCCTATTTTCACAAGATTTTCAATGAAATTATTTTACAAAGATTTTCACTGGGTGTTGAAAATGGATCTGCTAAGTACTTATAGATTTTCAGTCCTACGCCTGATCAACGTATGACCGAATTTCTGTGAGAACGAAGATGGACTTGTTGAAACATCGAGTTATAAAATGATATTTTTATAAAACTATTTTTAAAATACTATATAGATTTTAAAGGTGTTTTAAAAAGGATCAAAGAAAAATTTATCTGATTTTAAGCATTTTAATAATTCTGGCTTCGTTCATTTTCGAGGATGAAAAGATTCAAAAGGGGGAAGGAGTGTGATAATCCGGATTTTTAACAGCTGATAATTTGATAATTAACTGATTTTAAACTATTATAGTACTGATTTTATTTGGATTGAACAAACAAATTTGATGATTAAGATGTGTAGATGTGTATATATAAATGATGAATCTTATAGTAAATTATTAAATATATAAATAATGTGAAACTCTATGATTTTTCATACTAGCGCATATACAAATCTATTGTGAATATACAATCAAAGTAACATATTTATATAATTATTTAAATTGGCAAAATTCATCCTTTACAAACAAAATATGTATTTGATTTTGTGTATATATAAGTTGATTGTAAGTAGAATTCAATTTTGAAATTCAAAGTAATATCTTAAAATTTTCTTTAAAGGTGTAATTACAAGTGAAGAGGAAATGTGTTAATGAATATATATAAACATATCATATTAATAGAAAAGCTAGAATAATTAATATGAAAATGGATATAAACATTTCAAATATTTAAATGAAGATTATGACATTTGTATAATAATAACAACACATATGACATTTGTAAACCTAGAGTGATTAAAACTAACAAGTGTCTTTTTTTTATAAAAATAAAAATAAATGATAAATAAGATATGAATAAGGTACATATATCTCTACTCTTTTTCATGTTCTCTTTTGTTTTATTTTCAAAGAAACAAGAAAGCCCAAAGATAGTAAAATTGAAACCAGGAAATAAAAGAAGTCAGGCAAAGGTCAAAAGATAAATAGAGATCAAGTTCAACTCTGAAAAAAATATACAAGCCAATCAAGTTTCAGATCAAGTAAGCTAACAATTCAAGGTTCAATGGCAAGATGGATTCAACAGATAAAAATCAGATTTTAGATTCCTGTCCTCTGTTCTTCTTTAACAGTGGGCAAACTGCTATATTATTATTTTTCTCTCTAGTGCTTAAACCTGTTTAAACTGATGCTCGCCATAAATCATTGAAATAACCTAGTGAAAATTTGTTGCATGATGAAAATATGATTGTATATAGATAATATGCAGATGTTTGAACCAGTATGCTTAATCATATGTATATAAACTCCTATTCTTGGTTACAGAATTATAAATCAAGTTCGAAATTTAATTTCCCATTATATAGTTATTATTAGACTAATATTTATAAAAGGGAACTGATCATGGCAATGAAAGTTTTTTTAAAAAAATAATTCCAGGTAGAAATACGAATAAAATGATGTGAAAACATGAAATAACAGTTAAATTAATTTTTAGATGAAAAATCAAATGTTGAAATTTTAAGTTTTGAATTCATGAATGAATTCGAGCATCAAAATCATGATTTGTGGAATGAATTTCATGATTTTTATAGTTATGGATGTTTGGAATTTCCCAATTGATCGGAAGTAGCATTTTTGGCATTTGTCGGCGATCAAGGAGGAGTTGGGTGTCGTGGTCGGGGCTGGAGGAGGCTGGCGAAGCGGGGATCATCAGAAAAATACTCTCGTATTTTATTTATTGCCGGTGTGTTCTGGCGAAGGTGATTTAGGCCTTTGAGGTCGGGTTTGGTTATCAAGGTTGTTGGTGATCGTATGTCGTTGTTGGCTTATCAGAGACGATCAGAGTAGGGGAAAATTGTTCGTTAGAGTGTGGCATAGCTTCAGGATGATCGTCGCATGATCCAGTGATCGGAGGTTAAGGATGGTGATGGATTTTTGATTTGGGTTCGATTTCTGTTGACGATCGAATGCCTCAATTTCAATTGGTCGTTGTTTCCATCGATCTGGATTACTGAGGGCTTGGCATAGGTGATCGTCGATGTATGGGAAGTACCGGCGATGGTCGGAGTTGTGTCGTGGATGGTGCTAGTGCACGGTGTGTCAGTAATGTCAGTTTTGGAGTTGTGGGGGAAAAGAGCAGTTGTCTCGGGGTTGGTCTCGCGTAAGCGATGTTTTGGCTCGGGTTTCGTCTTCAAGTGTATGAAGGAATTTAGGCGTAAACTATTAAGGTTTTAACACTTTTTAAAATTTTCAACTAAACTAGTTTTAATTTTAAAAAATATAATAGAAGGAAGAAGAATACTCGGGTTTTGATTCGAGCACATCCAGGTTGAACCCAAAGTAAATGATTTATAACCGTTTTAAATTTAATAAAGCAAGTTTTTAAATCTATTTCTTAAAATATATTTCTTCATATAATAAATGTTGTTATGACTGGGTTAAGAAAGTTATGTGATTTGTTTAACTTAAACTTGTTAAGTTAAATTCTGTAGTTATTTTAAAAACTTAATTTCGAAATATAATTAAGTGTTGATTAAAAGAATAAAATGTTTAAATTACATGCTAATGAAATTTAGTAGTTAATAAGATAATGTTTTATCTTAAAATTTATTAGGGGTTAAATTAATTAAATAATAAAAGATTGATTAGCAAAGGATTAATTAATTTGTAATTAAGGGTTGTTAATTAGATAATTGGAGATTAATTAATTAAGAAATTAAGTTGTAATCTAGTTAATTAAGTTATTAGAGATTTATCCCTTGTTAATTAAGGATTAATTGACTAGTAACTAAGAATTAATTAATTGTAATTAAGTTTCATTAATTAATAATTAAGGTTATTAATTAATGTTTACGGGATAATTAATTACTGATGAGTTTAATTAAGGTTAATTAACGAATGTGATTAATTTAAAAATTTATTGTTAAATTTAATTAATTAAAAGAATAATTAATTACTAGAAGTGATTAAGGATCACTAATGAATGTCATTAATTAATTAAAAATTAATTAATGTGAATGGTTAAGGATAATTAATCTATGTGATTAATTAAAGTTTAATTACTTTATGTAATTGAAGAATAATTAATCAAAGAGGATTAATTAAGATGACGATTAAAGAATGATTAATTAATTAAGTTGTAATTAATTAATGTTAAATAAGCAGGATTAAAGTAATCCAAGTGATTAAAGCTAGTAATTTATTTAATTGGAGATTAAATAAATTAATTAAGAATTATATACCTTATAAATCTTACTTATGGATGGTTGAATGATATTGAATGACTTGAATTGGTTAATATCTCTGAGATGTGTGCTTTGAGATATTTTGGTTGAACTGTGATTTTATGGTTTATCTATCGGAGATATATTGTTTTGTGAACATGAAATCCTGAATATACATTGTATTGTTTAACTTATACACTTGGTTAAATGAATAACTTTGGTTTCGAAGAGGCCGGGGTCGAATACCAACAAATACACGAAACAACTTCGATTCTTGTAAATTTGAGTTTTGAAGTAAACAGACTAGAATGAAATAAGTTAAGAATCATGGATATCTAAATTAAGTAGTGATTCTTAGACATTTTTTGAAATAAGTAATTCAAATAAGTCAATAACTCGCATAACGTACGAGTTACCCGGGTTTTCATTTATGATGTAAGACTTAGTATTTCAAATTTTATAGGTTTACTCACACTGGTTTCCAGCCTGACCCAGGTGTTACTTTGATGTAATGCTCGGGTCAGACCGAGTATTACAGATTTTCAGGTAAGGACGTTCTGGAGCTCAGAAGGCGAGCTGGAGGGCAGGAAAGTATGGAGTGTTTTCCGCTGTGATATATTATTTTCTAACTAGGACATGTTGTTTTAAACTGTTCAGTGATTGGTAATGGTTGTAATTGTGATGTATAAAAATATAAATGTACTGATACAGTTCTTCTTTGTAAAACTGTTATTTATTTGATATTATATTTTGATCCGCTGCGAATGTGAGGTTTCTGTGACTTGTTACTGTTTCTTCTTCTTTCTCTTTTCTTCTTTTTCTAACTATCTGGAATTTTCTGGATCGAAAATTCCGGGTCGTTACACTATAGTACCGCTTATCATCTGCAGACAGATAGGCAAGCGGAAAGAGTTATCAAAATCATTGAAGATTTGTTAAGAGTTTGTGTGCTAGATTTTGGAGGATCCTGGGCAAGCCATCTACACTTAGTTGAGTTTTCGTATAACAATAGTAATCAGACTAGTATAGGGATGGCACAGTTTGAAGTTTCGTATGGAAGGCAATGCAAATCTCTTGTTTATTGGTTAGAGACCAGAGATAGGTTAGTTCTTGGTCCGGATCTGGTCAAGGAAGCTGCAGAAAAGATTGAATTAATTAGAGCTAGAATGAAGGAAGCTCAGTCTATCCAGAAGAGTTATGCTGATAAGAGGTGGAAGGACTTGGAGTTCTCAGTTGGAGATTATGTTTTCGTTAAGGTATCACCGATGAATGATGTAATCAGATTTGGAAAGTCAAGAAAATTGGCGCCGAGATTCGTTGGATCATTTTCTATTGAAGAAAGGATCGAAAAACTCACATATAGAATAGAGTTACCGAACAATATGGCAGGGGTTCACAATGTTTTTCATGTATCTCATCTAAGGAAGTGTATTTAAGATCTAGAAACTACTATTGCACTGACTGTGTTAGATGGTTTAGTAGTGGAACCAGATATGACTATAGTTAGAAAGCCAGTTCATTTGGTCGCGAGAGATAAGAAGTGGCTAAGGAACAAGACAGTTAGATTAATTTAAGTCCATTAGAGCGACGACGATAGAGACTGTACTTGAAAAACTGAGAGCAGGATTAGAGACACTTATCCCGATTTGTTTCATGGTATGTTTTACATTTATGATTGATTGTTATGAGTACCTTATCGTAATTTCGAGTATGAAATTCTTTAAGAAGGGGAGTCTGTAACACCTCTAATTTTAAATAATATAATTCAGAAGATTTAGTTAGATAGACTAAATAGCATAATGTAAAGATTAAAGTGGTTAAGAGATTGAGATTTGTATAATTATAAGGTAGTCGTGCCTTAGGAATGAATGAACAAATGAAAGTTTAACATAAAGTAAATAGAGAAAATAAGATAAGGACAAAATAGCAATAGGTTATATTTTTATACCCTAAACCCTTATACCACTTTCATTTACAACATTCACAAACTAAAACTAAATATAAAGCATGGTCGGCCACCAATAAAAGGTAACAAGGGGAAGATAAGCAAGATTTCAAGAAGCAAGCTTAAGCTAGTTATTCAAAGAATAAATCTCAACCTCTTTAACAAACAAGCTAAAGGTGAATAATAGATTATATCTTATTTTTATAGCTTTCGATTTCTAAATAAGACCCGTGTTTATTTTACAAATGATTTGCCATGTTTTGATTGCTTAAATGGATATATATGCTTGTTGATGATTTTTACTATTTCATATAGATTTTATGATAAGTTTCAACTTGAAAAACCTATTAAATGACATCCAAATATGCGTTTTGATATAAGGTCAGAAATAATATTTTTGAGATGAGTTCAAGTTTCATAATTTTCCGAGTTATTATGGATTTATTATGAATTTTCTAGTAAAGAAAATTATTAAATTGGGTTTAAACTAATTTAGGCAATTATATATTAGCTTTGGGTCAAAATTTTAAATACGTTATAAAATATATTAAAAGTGATTTGTGGAAATTTTTTGAGAATTTTCCTAAGTGTTTTATTAAGTATATAAAATTATTTAAGCTATGGGACTTAAATGTTTATATGTTTATAAAAAGGGAAGGGGCAATTTGCTAAATGTTTTAAATTAACAATTACTGAATTCAGTGACACTTTTAGAAAAGATTTTGGCAAAGAATTTGGTGACTGATTTTATGATGACATATAAGCAAGTTAGTTGAAAATATATTACTTTATAAAGTTAAAAATCAGTTTTGTAGAAGATTGCAATTTCGTCATCCATCTTTCGACCCCATACTGCCGCCTCCATCCTAGTCGAAACCAATACACATGGTATTAATACCATGGTACGTAGTGAATTGGAGATAGACGAAAGATATAGAGTCGAAACATGCTTTCAAAGGGGTCGAGGCCTTGTTATGCTTTCAAAAGAGATGTCGCTTGCTTTGCTTTCAAAAGAGTTTTACTATAGCTTTCGACAGAGTTTGCCACCTTTTTGTTTTAAACGAGCTTTCGATAGGATCGAAATACTTGCTTTCGCTCTCTACATTTCGACCTAATTTAGGCCTCTTTTGCCTTTAAACATTGGTTTCGAAAGGGTGCTTTCGCTTTTAAAAAGTTTTCAAACCATTTGCTTTCTTTTACTTAGGAATAAGACTTTCGAAATAGTTGCTTTCACCCTAATTTTTTAAGACCCTTTGTTTTATTGAGAGTTAAACCCATAGGTTTCGAAAGGAATGGTTTTAAATGGTTTTGAAGTTATGTTCCACAAACTACTACTTGAACCCAATGCTTTCGAAAGGTTTGTTTTGAGTAATGCTTTCAAAAGGTTAATAATGAAGGTTTCGAAGGGGAGGTTCCTCAATGTTTTCGAAAGGTACTTTAATTATTTGAATGGAATATTTACAATGCTTTCAAAAGGCAAATTTAAAGTGTTTTGAAAAGAGGATGTCTAAGGCTTATAAAGCTTTCGAAGGGATACCTTCAATGCATTTGAATGGTTATTTTAAAAGGTTTCGAAATGTATGTTTTGGCCTTCCAACCTAGTGTTTCGAGGTATAGTAGTTAACATATTTTGAGAGGTGTGCTTTCAATGGATTTGAAAGGGTTGTTTAAAGTTTTTTTTTTAACGGTTTACCTTGGCCTCATGGCCTAAGAGCTTTTAAGTTAAAAAGAGTTTTAACTTACTTTGAAGGGATAGATAACCCTATTATATTTCATCAATGTTGTTTTGTGTAAAGTATATATAACATTGAAAAGAGATTTGAGAAAAGAAAAGAGTATATTTTCCTTGTTTAAGTATGATTTAAAGGGTTAAATCAATTTGAAAGAAATGTTTTCAAGGAAAATTTGATGGGGTAGTTGACCCTAAGTAAATGATTCGAATATTATAATACCGGATGTGACTAGTATAGGGTCATGCCCATACTTTAGCTAGTAGCCATATCTAACATAAGTCCAAAATTGCAGTGCGTAGGTATTTGACACAGGTAAGACTAAAATGATGTTACACACAGCAAGGAATATACAGAGTAAAGATAGGTTATTGGTTTGCCTGCAAAATCATTAGGATCGGTTGAACCTGTGAGAAGTAAGATAGGGACAGACCGTACAGGAGTGTGTCTAAAAGAAGTTAGATGATTTATTTTGTCTGGTAGGCTCAGCCAGCCAAAGGTTAGTAGTTATCCAAACAAAACTATATTGTTCGAACAGATAGTCCATTGATCACCTGATTTGTACGCATATATGATATTGCTATTATTTCTTTAATTAGTTTGATTGTAGGATTTTATTTGCAAAAGATATTTTTTAAAAAGGGATGTAAGTGAAGGAAACTCGTTCCACCAAGTGGCGTGGTCTCACTTAATATCAGATAACCAAGAGGCATGGTATTATTCACACCAGTCGAAGTTTATGTTTTCCCCTTAAACTATCAAGTGCTCAAAATTAATTTGAGTAGATTCAGAGTTGTGGTTTTCAGGTTTAGTAGGTTGGACAAATAAGCTTCTAAAGACGTGCAGTAGGCAACGCTAGCTATGAAAAAGCTTATGAGTTTTATTTCCGTTGTGAGGTACTGATATGTCTATTTACTACTCTAATCATCCAAGGGGGCGTCTTCATATGCCCATCTTGGCGTATTTGTAATAACTATATTTAATCAAAACCTAAGAATGATTTGGGATTATGTATCTGAATATGAAGTATTGAATTGAAATGTAATCAAAAAAAATTATTTTAAATCTATGTTGATTTTATTTCATATTCATGTGCTTCTGATATTATGAATACAATTAACATTACCGTATTTTATCACCAGAATTTAATACTATGGATGACTGTAGCACCTATAGCGCTTAGCTTCGGGCCTCAAGATTGGGGATGTTACATCATGTTTTCATCAAGGTATCACCGATGAAAGGTGTAATCAGATTTGGGAAATCGGGAAAATAGGCACCATGATTTGTTAGACCATTTTCTATTATATAAAGGATTGGGAAACTCGCATATAGAGTGGAGTTGCCGAACATTATGACGGGAATCCATAATATTTTTCATATTTCTCATCTAAGAAAGTATATTCGAGATCCAAAAACTACTATTGCACCGACTGTATTAGATGATTTAGTAGTGAAACCAGATATGACTATAATTAGAAATCCAGTATGTACAGTCACGAGGGATAAGAAGTGATTAAGGAATAAGTCAGTTAGATTAGTCAAAGTCCAGAGGAGTGACGATGTGAGAGACTGTACTGGAGAAACAAAAAGAAGGATTAGAGATACATACCCTAACTTGTTTCATGGTATGTTTTACATTTATGATTGATTTTTATTACTTATCGTAATTTCGAGGATGAAATTCTTTAAGGAGGAAATTCTGTAACGACCCTAATTTTGACTAACATTATTTAGGACATTTAATTAGATAAATTAAACAAATAATGTAAATAGTTAAGGGTTGATATTTGTATGATCATAGGGTAGCCGTGCCTAATTAATCTAAAGCCAAAGAGAATTAAAATGAAGTAAGTAATGGTAATAAGATAAGGGGAAAATAGGATAGGTTATATTCTTATTCCTTAAACCCTTAATCCAGTTTCATTTACAATATGCACAAACAAAAAAAACCAAGAAGCTTGGCCGGTCTTCATTAGAAGAAGATAAGAGGAAGTTAATCAAGAATTCTAGAAGGAAGCTTAATCAAATTAATTCAGGGGAAAATCTTAACCTTCTTAACAATCAAGCTAAGGTGAATAATAGATTATGTTTCATATTTATGTTTTTCAATTTCTAGATAAGATCTGAACTTAGTTTGCAAGAATATTGCCATGTTTTGATTGTTTAAATGGATATATATGTTGTGGACGATTTATGTTATTTCATATAGATTTTATGATAAGATTTGATTTGAAAAACCTATTAAATGACATCCAAATGGCCTGCATTTTTAATGTAGGGTCAGAAATATTATTTTAGAGGTGGGTTTCAAGTTTTCATAATATTCTAAGTTTTTTTGGATTTATTTTGAATTTTCTAGCAAAGAAAATGGTTCAATTGGGTTTAAATTATTTTCGGCTATTATATGTTACCTTTGAGTCAGAAATTAAAATATGTTAGAAAACAAATTAAAAGTGATTTATGGGAATTTTTAGAGAATATTCCTACGTATTTATTTAAAGATATAAAATTATTTAAGGTATGGGACTTAAATGTTTTATGTATTCATAAAAAGAGAAGGGGTAATCTGCTGAATATTTTAAATTTTTAACTACTGAATTCGGTAGCACCTTTAGAAAAGATTTTGAAAAAAATTGACAACCAATTATATGTTGACAAATAAGGCAAGTTGGTTGGAAAGATATTACTTTAAAAGGTTAAAAATCAGTTTTGTAATGGATTGTTGCTTCGCCACTTTCGGGGCCACCTTTCGACCCCATGTTACAGCCTCTAACCTAGTCGAAACCAATACACATGGTATCAATGCATTGGTACGTAGTGGATTGGAGATAGGCGAAAGGTATAGTGTCGAAACATGCTTTCGAAGGGGTAGAAGTAGTCTTTATAAACTCAGAACTATTTTGGTTACAAAATGAGGCTTTTGAAGGAAATAACCTTCGACTTAGTAAAACATGCCTTTGTTTTAGAAAAGGGCTTTCGAAAGAGGTTGCCGCCTTTTGTTTTTAAAGCAAGCATTCGAAGGGGTCGAAATCCTTGCTGCTGCATTCAACCTTTCGAATCAATGCCTTCGAAAGGGTTTTTTACCTTGAGCTTTGAAGCCGCTTTTCCATGCTTTCGAAAGGGTTGGTTTCAAAACCATCCACTCTCCCTTACTTAAGAATAATGCTTTCGAAAGAATTACTTTCGCCCGAGTTCTTTTAAGACCCTTAGATATATTTAAAGTTAAAACCAATGCTTTCGGAAGTAGTGGTTTTAAAAGGTTTCAAAGCTATGTTCCATACACTTTTACTTGGACCCAATGCTTTCGAAAGATTTGTTTTAAGCAAGGAATTTTAATACTTTCGAAAGGTGTATAATGAAGGTTTCGAAGGGGAGAGATACCCCAATATTTTCAAAAGGTTCATTTGGATTTTTAAATGGAAGGTTTCCAATGCTTTTGTAAAGAAAGTTTAGAGTGTTTTGAAAAGAGGATGTCTAAGGTTTATAAAGATTTCGAAGGGATACCTTCAATAATTTGGAAAGGTATGTTTTAGCCTTTCGGCCCAGTGTTACAAGGTATAGTAGTTAACTTATTTTGAAAGGGGTACTTTCATTGGTTTCAAAAGGTATTGTTTAAAGTTTTTAAGCAAAGATTTCGAATGGTTTACCTTGGTTTCATCCTAAGAGCTCTTAAGTTAAAAGGATTTTTAACTCACTTTGGAGGGATAGATAATCCCATTATATATCATCAACATTGTTTTGTGTAAAGTATATATATCATGGCAATAATGTTTGAGTAAAGCAAAGAGTATATTTTCTTTGTTTAAGTATGATTTAAAGGGTTAAATCAATTTTAAAGAAATGTTTTCAAGGAAAATTTGACGGGGTAGTTAACCCTAAGTAAATTTTATGTCCATGTTGATGATTTATGTTATTTCATGTAGATTTTATGATAAAATTTGATTTGAAAACCTATTAAATGACATCTAAATGGCTTTCTTTTTGATATAAGGTCAGAAATATTATTTAGAGGTGTGTTCCAAGTATCATAATTTTCTAAGTAGTTGTGGATTTATTATGAGTTTTCTAGCAAAGAAAATGGTTAAATTGGGTTTGAATTATTTTCGGCTATTATATGTTAGCTCTGCGTCAGAAATTAAAATATGTTAGAAAACAATTTAAAAGTGATTTATGGGAATAATCTTCCAAAGACGTGCCGGAGGCAAAGCTAGCTATGTAGGAGCTATTTAGTTTTATTTCCGCTGTGTTGTATTAAGACCAATTTGTCTATTTAGTAATTTGCTCATCCAAAGGGGTATCTTCATATGTTGCTCTTGGCGTATTTTGTAATAATTATGTTTGATCAAAACTTGTGAATTGTTTTGGAATTATGTATCTGAATATGAAATATTGATTTTAAATATAATCAGACAAGTTGTTTTTAAATCTATGTTGATTTTATTTCATATTCATGTGCTTCTGATATTACGGATACCATTAATATTAACATATTTTGTCACCGAAAGTTAATACCATGGATGACTGCAGCATCTATAGCGGTTAGCTTCGGACCTTAAGATAGAGGATTTTACAAAGCGATATAAGAACTTTGGTAGAGTTTGGAAGAGAATGGATTGGAATTGATTTGAGTTTAAGAATGTTAGGGAGGAGCTAAGAGGAAAGAAGAATCCATTAAAGAGGCTGTGAAGAAAAGGAAGAGGATGAAGAAGAAGATGGTTTGTGAATGAAATGAGTGTGTAGCCTTTAAGCATGCATATGGACCAAAATACCCTTAGATATTTTCAAAATATCTCTTACACACCACTCCACTTCCATGTGCCTAACCCATGTGCTTGTAAGGTGATATGAGTGAAGAGATGGTTGTTGAATATGCGCTTATATGATTTTTGTTTGATGATAATAAACATATATATATATATATTCATTTAAATGTATTTGTTAATGCACTATTTTATTTTTCATAGATTAAATAAATATTTTTTGAATAAAATAAATTACACAGAATTTGAGTTCAAACGGAAATTTTATTCAAACAAATATTTATTACAATTTTAAATAGTACAAATTCAATCTCTCACTATACATATGCAATTTTGATTCTAATTACATCACAATTCAATTTACATAAATTTCTCACTACATATCACTCACACTCGTAGTTTATCTTCAACTTCATTCCAGTTAGAATCCAGCATCTGAGCAATCTGCAAAAATGTCCACTAACGCAGTAAAATTGAAAAAGAAATATTTTTGCAATATAAAATAAAATATGGATTTTTGAAAATATTATTTGCCTCAGTTATTTGGGTTGTTCGTCTTCATTTACATTTGAATTCATCATACACGAACAATGTGACATGCACGGTGTATCACTGTACATGCCACAAGGCCGTGCACACCGATATACACTTGTATTCTTATCAGGGACAGGTAATCATGAGTGGCTGCAATACACATGTGTACACTTATACACGTGTGCACTGCCTCGCCAACTCGTGTGCGCAGCCAACAAAAGCAAGCATGCAAACAGAAAAACCAAGACAGTGCACCATCAAGAAACCACTGCAACAATACCACTGCCTCAAAGAACAGATCACAAGACCACTATGCAGTGTACATGAATACAACAACAAGTCCAGCTACAAGAAGACACAGTGCAGAAGCAAAACTGAGGAGTAAGTGCAACTGTGAAAATTGGATTGAGCAGGGGCAAATACAAGTTGTACAAGATTGCCACCAACATAGTAGTGTGCAAATGAAGACCACAAGTGTACAACAACTCCAGCAGTGACAGTGAAATATGCAAGCTCGACTAACAGGACTGCAACAAACAATTGAACAACTACAAGTACAGGGAGCAACAACTCAAATGCAAATACCACAAATCTAGACCAGATTTTCAATTGCAAATAGGTCAGGGAAGCAACAAGTGTACAGAGGCAATATGAACAAGTGACTCAGGCAAATATACAGAAACAACACAAACCAAGTTACAAACATCAAGTGGCGACCAAGTAGCATGTGACAGTATCAAGTGGATTCAACATCAAGTGAGAAACACCAATGATACAATCCAAACTGAAACTCCAGAAAAATCAGGCAGTACAAAGAATGAATACTTCAGTGATAATCAAAAATGCACCAGTGAAACCAATGCAAAACTCAAGCCTGGCCGAGAACTGATACAAGTGAACAGAAGACAAGTGCACAACAACATGAATATTGTAACAACCAAGGGTCAAGCAGCTGATATATGTAAACAAATGTTTGCAACAGAAAGTGGTGTAAATACAACTCGAAGCAATGCACCAAGTTCATATGTACAGCAAGCTACAATCTTAATGAATTAGATGAACAAGACTCAAGTATGTATATAGAGAATATACAACATGAAAATGCATGCACAAATATGCAAACAAACCAATGAATGACCAAGTGCATCAGGAATATGCAATCGTCTCAAGATCATAATACTACAGAAAGCATATTCAAGGGTCAAACAAATGGATGCAACAGTGGTATGGTGGAATCCAAGAACTCAACAATGTCTGGACAACATAAATGCTCAGTGCAAGCTACACAAACCTCAAAGACCGGTGATGCAAACATGAACCACAATAATTTGCAGACTCAAGCTTACAGAGAACAGATTAAATGAAGCATGTACGCATAGTATGAAGAACACTAAGGTTCAAGTGCAAAAGAAAGAAAGTGCCAAAGAAGTCAATGCCGTGTAAATCAATGCTACAGGGATGAACGAAATTCAACAGTGCAGAGATGACCAAGTCAAAAATCAAATACGTATCTTTGAAAAAGTCAAAAATCAAAAGAGGAAAGTTTTTGTCGTATCATTCATGGAAAATCGAACGTTTCAAAATCAAGACCGTGTGCATCAAGTAAGTCACAGATATCAGGAAAGCAAGAATTAGGAAAGTGATGAAGTCAAGTAAATGAATACGAACAAATTCAAGGGTCTCGGAATTCATATAAATACCACACCCAAAATCATCATAGGCGGTGTGCAAAAAGAACAATCGAATTCAAGCAATCAATCCAGAAAGCGAAAGAAACAAATAACATACCAGAAGAAAAGTCGAATTCGATCATCTCGAAGCAACCAAGCCCTAATTTCACAAAACAATCAAGAGGAGCAGCTGCGAACGAGCGCAAGTGAAGCAAGCAGCCGATCATCAGAGAAGCAGCGAGCAACACACTCGGTCGAGCAAAGCAACACACTCGGTCGAGCAAGGCAACACACAAACCAGAGAATCGAATTTGACAAAGCCTTAATTTTCGCAAGGGAACGAAGCCCTAATTCAGTTCGAACGAAGATACAACAGAGCCGCCATTATCACAAAGGAACGGGCTAGAGAATAATAACAATTGGGCCGGCCTTGTTTTTATAAAAAGGCTTTAGTTTCTATTTCAATTAGGGTTTTAGTTTTAAAATTGTTTTTAAGTTTGTTTTAAATTTAAATTCTCTTTTAAGGTTGTATCTTTTGAATCAAATCTTGGTAAATCACCACCTAGGATTTAGGTTGTGTCAGATTATCTAGTTAGGATTAGTTCAGTGAGCAGGGTTTGCGAGTTTGCAAAACTCTATTGGCGGTAGCAGGGGTTGCGAGTCTGTTATAGTGTTTGTAAGCGGAAGATTGTTTAATTCTAATAGAAATATGGGAATGCAGCAGTAGGCAGGGGTTGCCGAAGCTGGGTAAATTTTGTGTGTGATTTACTGTTCAACATATTTACCTTTATGCAGTTTGTTTTTGTGTTTAATTCGAGAAAATTTGCTATAACCCTATTCACCCCCCCCCCCTCTAGGGTTAATCTAGATCCTACAAGTGGTATCAGAGCGAGGTTTTTTTCTTTAACTCTAGAGTCATGAATCCACCAAATAATGCTTTCTCTGAGGGGCAATCTATTGCTAGGCCACCCATGTTTAATGGGAATGATCATGCTTATTGGAAAGTTAGGATGGGTATTTATCTTAGTTCTATTGATTATGATGTTTGGGACATTATTGAAACTGGCTATAAATCTCCCACTATAACTGTTGGTGATACTGAGATTCCTAAACCTAAGGATAGGTGGGATGCTAACGATAAGAAATTAAAAACTACAAATGCTAAAGCCATGAATGCTTTGATCTGTGCTCTTGATAAGATTGAATTTAATAGAATTTCTCATTGTAAAACTGCACAGGAAATTTGGCATACCTTGAGGGTGACACGTGAAGGAACTTCTCAAGTCAAGGAGTCTCGTCTAGCCCTATTCAGCAATGAATACGAGAACTTTGTGATGGACAAAGGGGAGAGCATAAAGGACATGTTTGGACGCTTTTCAACTTTGATGTACAATGCTAGAGCGCTTGGGAAGGTATTCACTGAGGTAGAGCTTGTGAGGAAGGTGCTACGAGTCATACCGATGAGCTTTGAGGCAAAAGTCACGGCAATACAAGAATCGAAAGATCTGAGTAAACTAAGCATAGAGGAGTTGATCGGCAACTTGATGACATATGAGCTTGAGCTAAAAGCAAAGGAGGAACGCAACAACTCCGAATCAAAGAAGAAGACGATTGCCTTAAAGAGCAAAGAAGAAAGCGATGAAGAAGAAGAAGATCCAATTGAAGAGCTTACAATGGCTGTCAATAATCTTAGAAAATGGTCAAGATTCAGGCCACGCAAGAAGAAAAAAGTGGTAATAGGTCAAAAGATTCTGACAATTCCGATAATGAATTGACGTGCTTTAACTGCAAGAAGCCTGGCCACTTCAAACAACAATGCCCACTTCTCAAAAACAACAAAGGAAAGAAAAAGAAGAAGAAGGCCTTTGCAGAGACTTGGGATAATGAAGAAGGAGAGGAAGTTTTGAATAATAGCACAGAGGAGACTAACTTGTGTCTTATGGCAAAATTAGATTCAGAAGCAAGCTCAGAGGAATCCAGTGAGGAGGTGACTATTCTTATAAAGAACTTGCTTTGATGTGTTGTGATCTTACTAAAATAGTTGATACTCTTGAATCTAAAATTGAAAAACTGAAATCTGATAGGAGAGAACTTGTCCATGAAAATTTTAGGTTAGAAACTGAACTTGAAAATATTAAAAATCTAGACTGTAAAAAATGTAAAATTTTAGATTCAGAATTATCAAGACTTAAGAATAGCTTTGAGAATCTTAAAAAAGAAAACTTGAGTCTTAAGGAAACCATTGACACTAGGAAAAAGGATTTTATAAATAGATTCACCTCACTTGTAACCGAAAACACAACACTAAAAACCAAAGTCCAAAATCTTGAGAAATCTCTGAATAACTTTTCAAGAGGAGAAAAATCATTCAACATGTTATTGGGAAATCAATTTTTTGCTAACAACAGAAAAGGACTAGGCTTTGGGAAAACACAAGTTGATGATAATGCAAAAGGTAAGAGTGTCTTTGCTAGATGTGAAATAATCGGACATCGTGTTGAAAATTGTAGTCATAGGAACAAGAACACAAAATTTATACAAGTTTGGGCTCCTAAGAATTCTACAAACAAATTTCATGTCTATTGGAACAAGAATAAAAGGACAAGACAAGTTTGGGTTCCAAAGGGATTGTTTATTCACAATACTTCTGCCACTAACAATCATGAACCTATAAAAACAAATAGGTCACAAAAATCTTTCATCGTTTAGGTATGGTGGCAGGCTAAGGAACAACAACAGTGTTCTCTGGATTTTGGCTGTTCCAGAAACACAACAGACAACAAAGCAAAGTTCCTTAGCCTAGTACAAAGGTGACAGAATCACAATGGGCAACCACGAAAAATTATCATAAAGGAAAAATAGGTGAAGGTATATTTATTTGATCGATATATTAAATGTGATAATCTGCACCGTATTTTGAATTAAATCGGCCAACAATAATGTGATGATAAAGAGATGATGATTTTTTGATTCTGACTTGTTCAACATAGTTAGCCAATTATATTTATGCCAAAAACACCATTCTTTGAATTACTTCATACATATACGTTTGGATTAAACATAGTGTTTTGTTGGATGATAATGCATTAGGTTATAATACGGCTAACTCTATATTCACAGTTTCTGATTATTTACACGACTTCAATTCAAATACAAGAATGCTGTTAAAAAATTGATTTTGAGTTTTTATGCACACTTCATGTTCTAGTCTATCAAATTTAATAGTGATGTTTTGAAGTGAAAGAGAAATTCAGATGCAAATTATACTAGTAATCTAGTTGACAGAAAACTTACTAGTTGAACGTGATTTATGGTGAGACATTTAGTAACTGCATCGTTTTTCAAAGAAAATATCTGCATATTTTTCATTACAAATAATTTTCAAATAGCAGAAATTTTTCTCATATAACCCCTTCGAGAAAATCATTTTTGACCATATTTTCAGATTAGTCATGTTGAAAAAATATATTTGATTTTAAATGACAAATTTTGACTAATCCGACTCCCTACTAATTATCAAAAAGATAAATAGTGATTGAAAGGGTGATAGTGTTGATATTTAACATACATTACTCAAGACAGTATATTTGGAAGATTTCTTTAGGAATTCAAACAAGAGTTATAAAAACTTTTTGTTGGGTAAAGATTCCATGACCATTTCTATTTCTATCATATTTCTATCGACCATTGTTTATCAAAAATTCAATATAGTTTGTCGATATGTGGTACTATAATCAGGGATCATTCGTCTTTCATTTTACATTTTTTTTAAATAAAAATAAATAAATACCAAAGTATTCACTCTCATTTAAAAGTCCTCACGGTTATGCATGGGTGAATTACTCGGAATTTGTTATGTGCTTCCATGCTCATTTAAAAGTCCTTACGGTTATGCATGTATGGAACACGTATCAAAATTGATTTATTAAATAAACAAGTTGATTCTAATCCCATTTAAAAGTCCTCACAGTCATGTGTGGTTAGAAGATACTTGAATACATTTTTAAAATTAAATTGGAATACTACTAATCTCATTTAAAAGTCCTAACGGTTATGCATGATTAGTAGATATTCAAATTCCTGATATAAATGTACCACAAGTAGATACAACTGTATGATTTTATATGAGAACATCATTTCCATCATTTTAAAAGTGGAATATGCGCCTAACAAGGGTAGTTATGATTTTGTTTGATTTTTATTGAAGTTTAATATTTATGTTCAATTTGAGTTTCAATGTTGGATTAATATCGATCACTTTATCTCTATTTTCTCTAACACTATTATTCTTTTGCTGATAACAAAAGGGGGAGAGAAAAGTTAAGATTTTGTCAAATAAAATCAAGTAAAGGTCAAATAATTTTCCATGTGCATCTAGGCTCATTTGTATATTTCTATTTGTATGCATATATGTAGGGGGAGCATCGTGTAGAGAGGAAGCATTTAAATAGGGGGAGCAATTAGAGTATATCATTGATCAAATACATTTAACACGGTCAAAATCTTAAATATATGTTTGTTATCATCAAAAGGGGGAGATTGTTGAATATGCGCTTATACGATTTTTGTTTGATGATAATAAACATATATATATATATATATTCATTTAAATGTATTTGTTAATGTACTATTTTATTTTTCATAGATTAAATAAATATTTGTTGAATAAAATAAATTACACAGAATTTGAATTCAAACAGAAATTTTATTCAAACAAATATTTATTACAATTTTGAATAGTACAAATTCAAGCTCTCACTATACATATGCAATTTTGATTCTAATTACATCACAATTCAATTTACATAAATTTCTCACTACATATCACTCACACTCGTAGTTTATCTTCAACTTCATTCCAGTTAGAATCCAGCATCTGAGCAATCTGCAAAAATGTTCACTAACGCAGTAAAATTGAAAAAGAAATATTTTTGCAATATAAAATAAAATATGGATTTTTGAAAATATTATTTGCCTCAGTTATTTGGGTTGTTCTTCATCATTTACATTTGAATTCATCATACACGAACAATGTGACATGCACGGTGTATCACTGTACATGCCACAAGGCCGTGCACATCGATATACACTTGTATTCTTATCAGGGACAGGTAATCATGAGTGGCTGCAATACACACATGTACACTTATACACGTGTGCACTGCCTCGCCAACTCGTGTGCGCAGCCAACAAAAGCAAGCATGCAAACAGAAAAACCAAGACAGTGCACCATCAAGAAACCACTGCAACAATACCACTGACTCAAAGAGCAGATCACAAGACCACTATGCAGTGTACATGAATACAACAACAAGTCCAGCTACAACAAGACACAGTGCAGAAGCAAAACTGAGGAGTAAGTGCAATTGTGAAAATTGGATTAAGCAGGTGCAAATACAAGTTGTACAAGATTGCCATCAACATAGTAGTGTGCAAATGAAGACCACAAGTGTACAACAACTCCAGCAGTGACAGTGAAATATGCAAGCTCGACTAACAGGACTGCAACAAACAATTGAACAACTACAAGTATAGGGAGCAACAACTCAAATGCAAATACCACAAATCCAGACCAGATTTTCAATTGCAAACAGGTCAGGGAAGCAACAAGTGTACAGAGGCAATATGAACAAGTGACTCAGGCAAATATACAGAAACAACACAAACCAAGTTACAAACATCAAGTGGCGACCAAGTAGCATGTGACAGTATCAAGTGAATTCAACATCAAGTGAGAAACACCAATGATACAATCCAAAATGAAACTCCATAAGAATCAGGCAGTACAAAGAATGAATACTTCAGTGATAATAAAAAATGCACCAGTGAAACCAATGCAAAACTCAAGCCTAGCCGAGAACTGATACAAGTGAACAGAAGACAAGTGCACAACAACATGAATACTGTAACAACCAAGGGTCAAGCAGCTGATATATGCAAACAAATGTTTGCAACAGAAAGTGGTGTAAATACAACTCGAAGCAATGCACCAAGTTCATATGTACAGCAAGCTACAATCTCAATGAATTAGATGAACAAGACTCAAGTATGTATACAGAGAGTATACAACATGAAAATGCATGCACAAATATGCAAACAAACCAATGAATGACCAAGTGCATCAGGAATATGCAATCGTCTCAGGATCATAATACTACAGAAAGCATATGCAAGGGTCAAACAAATGGATGCAACAGTGGTATGGTGGAATCCAAGAACTCAACAATGTTCGGACAACATAAATGCTCAGTACAAGCTACACAAACCTCAAAGACCGGTGATGCAAACATGAACCACAATAATATGCAAACTCAAGCTTACAGAGAACAGATCAAATGAAGCATGTACGCATAGTATGAAGAACACTAAGGTTCAAGTGCAAAAGAAAGAAAGTGCCAAAGAAGTCAATGTCGTGTAAATCAATGCTACAGGGATGAACGAAATTCAACAGTGCAGAGATGACCAAGTCAAAAATCAAATACGTATCTTTGAAAAAGTCAAAAATCAAAAGAGGAAAGTTTTTGCCGTATCATTCAAGGAAAATCAAACGTTTCAAAATCAAGACCGTGTGCATCAAGTAAGTCACAGATATCAGGAAAGCAAGAATTAGGAAAGTGATGAAGTCAAGTAAATGAATACGAACAAATTCAAGGGTCTCGGAATTCATATAAATACCACACCCAAAATCATCATAGGCGGTGTGCAAAAAGAACAATCGAATTCAAGCAATCAATCCAGAAAGCGAAAGAAACAAATAACATACCAGAAGAAAAGTCGAATTCGATCATCTCGAAGCAACCAAGCCCTAATTTCACAAAACAATCAAGAGGAGCAGCTGCGAACGAGCGCAAGTGAAGCAAGCAGCCGATCATCAGAGAAGCAGCGAGCAACACACTCGGTCGAGCAAAGCAACACACTCGGTCGAGAAAGGCAACACACAAACCAGAGAATCGAATTTGAGAAAGCCCTAATTTTCGCAAGGGAACGAAGCCCTAATTCAGATCGAACGAAGATACAACAGAGCCGTCATTATCACAAAGGAACGGGCTAGAGAATAATAACAATTAGGCCGGCCTTGTTTTTATAAAAAGGCTTTAGTATCTATTTCAATTAGGGTTTTAGTTTTAAAATTGTTTTTAAGTTTGTTTTAAATTTAAATTCTCTTTTAAGGTTGTATCATTTGAATCAAATCTTGATAAATCACCACCTAGGATTTAGGTTGTGTCAGATTGTCTAGTTAGGATTAGTTCAGTGAGCAGGGTTTGCGAGTTTGCAAAACTCTATAGGCGGTAGCAGGGGTTGCGAGTCTGCTAGAGTGTTTATAAGCGGGAGACTGTTTAATTCTAATAGAAATATGGGAATGCAGCAGTAGGAAGGGGTTGCCGGAGCTGGGTAAATTTTGTGTGTGATTTACTGTTCAACATATTTACCTTTCTGCAGTTTGTTTTTGTGTTTAATTCGAGAAAATTTGTTATAACCCTATTCACACCCCCCCCCCCCTCTAGGGTTAATCTAGATCCTACAATGGTTGCTTTATTAGACTTAAGGATGAAGAAAATGGAAATATCTTAGATATTTCCTTTATTAAGTGCATATGTGTGTGTTGTATGTATGTTACATATGTGTATATGTATATGTTTTGACATGTATGTGTATATTATATATGTGCACAAGACATTCAAACAATGTTGCAACGACTTTAAACAACTTCCGTTCGTTAAACCGTTGAAAATCGAAAAGCCAATTCCCGGTCACATTTTCAATTATTAACTAAATTACATATAAATGTAAAAAAAATTGAAAACTAATTTCTTATAATTAGCAATAAATTAAAACGATCTTATTCGAATTATAAAACCATATAAATCAATATTAAACAAGAATTTACAAAACGTACTATTGTATCGACAAAACTTTATGAATTTTCTTATATTTTTAAAACAGGTATATATCTTTATAAAACTATTATAAATCATTATCATCAATATATAATAATCAAAATGAATTATTTTCATTTAAAATAATTATTAAATCATTTAAACTCATTTTAAATTAAAAATCAATTATTTAAAAATGATGACTTCATTGATGATGTCATAAAGGCATTTTATTTCCAAAAATAAAATAAATAATTTTTTTACGTATTCTTGCTTAAATGGATAAATAAGTGTATCTATCTAGTTCCATGCATGCTAATATTGAGAAAATCTCGATTTTACCGAAAACTAATCTCCATCTTTTTTCTGATAAAAACTCCCAAATATCCATATTTTTTAATATAACTTTAAAACAAGTTTAGCATCATTATTTATGGTTCAAAACATTATAATTTGTGTTATAAAATCTTGTACTTGAATATTTCAAATATAAATATAATTTATCAAAGTGATAAATTTTTGGGTCGTTGCAGTTTACTCTTATTAATCTTGCATATATTATTTGTAAATATGTATAAATATATACTTAAGTGTTTACAATATTTCCGACAGCTTTTAGGCGGCGATAATCGAAAATCTAGAAAATGATTTTCGGTCGTATTTTCTATTTTTCTTTAAACTAAATATTTTTGTAAACACATTTTGAAAACCATTTCACCATCATCAGTTATTAATTAAAAAAAGGTATTTTAATTATTAAAACTATTAAATGAATATTTAAAATAAATTAAATATTCTTAAACCAAACCGATAAAATTCTGAGTCGCTACACGATGCTACCACCTATCGCCATGACCAGGGACGGAAATCATTGCTCCTCACCTAGCTCGACACTTTCATCGCATCTCTAACATTTGTCAACACCACACCTATGCACAAATACAGTGATGAATGCAGACGTGAATGAGTCTGGGGCGCAGGATAAGTGGCCCACAGTATTTGTGCAGATACAAATGCTGTAACACCCCACATTTTTCATGACTTGATATTTAAATAATTAATTTAATTATTAAGTCATTAATTAACAGAATGCCTCTTGTACTCGACTTTTAGATATGAGTGAATTAGAACTCAAAACATCCATAGTTGAGTTTGCTTTCCCAACGCCAGCAAAATGAGTATGAACTTAACTATGTTTGGAGTCGATGAATTTTTATAGTGAATAATGATTTTTAGAAAGGGGCGAAAATTCACTTTGGGCTAAGGCCCATGAGCTAGCTTATAAGTTAGCCTACCCTTTGTGCTTTCAGTTTATTCTCATTTCACGCTTCATGTCATTTTCATCTCCTAATCACTTTTATAATTATTCCCTTAAGCCTCACCCTAAATCCACTAATTCAAGCTTAAATCTATTCCTATAAACTCTGATAAAATCATCATAATTCCTCTCATCCAATTCCTCACATAACCCATCAAGGGATTAGCTTGAATCAAGGTTTGGATCTTCATCCAAAATTTAAAGAGAGCAAAGTTTTTGTTTTTGATGCTTAGAGCTTGATTTAGTGAAGAAGAAGGCGAGTGAGATGGTTCTCCACTTACGTTTAGTTGTTAATTTTTATTATTTTGTTTATTGATGATTATTGAATTATATGAAGTGATTTGGAGATTTTCTGGGTTGATTTAAATTTGTATTCATGTTATGAACATGATTGTATCATCTCATTATTTGTTTACGACATTAATTATTATTTTTGAAATAGTTAGCAAGCTTAGAAATGGATTTTGAGATAATTGAGTGATTAATGTGAAGTTGTAATGGACTAAAGACTAATTAGAAGACATAATTAAGTGCATGTCATTTGCTAGTAATAATAAAACTAATTTAAATGGTTTTAGAAAAGTTAGTAAGATAATTAAGTGCTTAATGAAGCATAATTGGTGCTTATCAAATTTAATGACGCAATGAAGTATTTGAAGGCGTGAAAATGATTAATAAGCTAATAATATATTAAAATGGTTATAAGATTTTGTAAAATAGCATGACATCATATTAGACTTTATTTAAAAGATTTAGTAAATAAAAGTAAGATTTACTTAAGTAATAGTTGAATTTCTTATTTAAATATACGTGTATGTATCTGAATATGGGTAAGTATACATATACATGTATCTAAAGAAAATAACAATCGTAACAATTTGATGTGTTAGGATGTCTAGTATGAATTGAATGTTGATTGATATGAAAGTGTAGTTTATTTTTGATTGTATTATTGGTAGAATGGTAGGATTGTATTGAATGGTTATAGGAATTGTCATTTGGATGATGGGGTTTGTAAAGCATTCGAGTTTCAAGATGAGTCGATGGCGGATTGTCGATGACATGAACTCGGGTGCGAGATGTAGAATTGAAATGGTTGATCGAGTTGTTAAACTCAAATGGTTAGGAAATCTGTTCGTTTGCCTCCATTCATTCATCGAGTATGAAGTAACACTCATATGAATATTGAATGACTTATAACAAAGTTGTGAATTCGAGTCGGACGATGGTCATGCAACGCATCTTGGTGATACGAAGTTGTATGTAGAAAGCACTTAAGGGAAGGAAACTACATCAAAAATTAAGTGAATTCATGATTCAATTCTTTAGATTAAAGAGAATGTCGCCACAATTGCAACGAAATAAACAACGAGTCATTTGGAGCTATGAATCAAAAGTTATGGACGTTCAAAGTTTGGAAAAAAGCAAAATGAGCCATGTACAAGCCACCAGTCAACTGGTGGGACCAACCAGTCGACTGGTGTAAGTCCATTTTCAAACCTGACAGGCAAGGAAGATTTAGTCCACTGGGAGGTTTAACCAGTCGACTAGTTAACTTTTTCGGTCCATTGTTAAGTCGTTGATCGCCTAGTTCGGCTGAAACTTCAAATCACGATAACTTTCGCATACGAACTTGAATTGAGATGTGGTTTAGACTAGTATTTATAATTTTTCAAGGGAAAGAATGCATGAATTTTTGGTAGGTTTTGGAGCACTTTGATGTTTAGACCCCTGTAGGACCCACTTCGTCATATATTCCGAGATTCGTAGATTTTGGGATAGACCGGGAGGGTGAATCAGAGGAGTAATATGATGAGGTCATAGTTGATGATTGAACTTTAGGTTTGTATATTAATTTTTATAGAGTCGTCCGATGGTTTTGAGATGTGATGAATAGAGTGTTGGGATATACGAATCCATATGATATTACGTATACGGAGTAAGTCCGTTTTCCACGGTCTTGGCCTTGGGATTTGATAGTTATAGACCATTTGTAACATAAGCAGTTGGTGTTTCGTTTGTGCATCTACGAATGATGGTGACCGGGGATAGGAGATATTCTATCTCTGTACTACGACTATAGAACTTGGGTTATGTTGTAGTAAGGGTTGTAGGCTGGGACGTACTTGTCATTAGTTCTCATGGAACATAAATGGTAGCGGTTAGGCATGTGTATATATCGACTCGGGTTTGATACGATTCTTAGGTGATGGACGATGCATTAGGAGCGTTGTAAGTATTGATCTTATATCAATGGCTATACTTGGTGGGTTTTGGCCTTATTAGGAGACTCATATCCCACTAGCCTGGCATGTGTGACGGTTGAGTCATGATTAGTGTCGTATTGTTTTGCATATGATAGACTTTACCTATGGTGGAGCATGATATTAGAAATACGCTAACTTGTTGGATGTAGAAGAAGAGCAGGTTATGGTATGATTTCCCATCGTTTTGAGATAGGTTTACTTTACTTGTTTATTGATAGTTCAGATTACTCCTGAGCCACGGCCGTAGAGAGGACCAACTGGGCCTTTGCAGTTTCCTATTTTTTCATATATAGTTTTGATATACGATATTTTGAGATAGTTCCCCTCGCACCAGGCTTTAAGTCTGACCCGCGTTTTGTCTTTGTTTATTTATCTCATGATAACTCTCAGATACTCGATTAAGTAGTTTGGGAGTCAGGTGCTTTTAGGGATACACTATGAGGATGCGGAACTGGAGCATTTTGGAGGTGTGGCATTGATATTTTAGATATGTATACTTGATATTTTAGTAGCACATAACAGACTTGTTATTTGTATATAAGACCAGTTGTATTAGATATTTTCTTAGAACTCTATGTTGTCGGGAGTTTATGTATTCTGATTTTCTATATTGATATTTATTTATTAGTTGCTTTCGTCGGCGTATTGTTCATCCTGTTATGTTCATATATATTACATACATTATATGTTATCATTCCATTGTGAGATACTATCGATGTCTTGGTTTAGTCTAATTTACCTCAACAATCTATCTTTTGTGGTATTCGAAATTCATCATTGATGTAAGACAATCATTTTTGGGTATTGCGAAGGATGGGTCATTACAAATATGGCCCTATGATACACAGAAGACGTCCAGGCATGACGATTTTCCCCCTCCCCCGGTAGTGCTACGGTGGACCGTTGGAAGGGAGTGGATGTTAAGCGACCATGTAGGGTATGTGGTTAGTCCATGATGTGAATCCAATTAGGTAGCACGAGGACAACGGGCAATCTTGTAGGGCATGAAGCTAGTCCAGGGCGTGAGTCCTATATGTGATTGACGTGACAATGAACAATAGGCTACCCTATAGCGCCTGAGGCAAGTTCATAGCAGTGAGTCCATAAATATATGATAAAATGTGGATAGATGGATATAATATTTAGGTATGACGTGGCGATGGACGTGTGATAACTGAGCGAAAGACTCGTATTATGTTATAGTATTATCTTTATAGTATATATATGTAGAGTAGAGTATGACTCACTCACCATACTTATGTCTAACTCACTCCTAGTTTACACACACACACACACACATATATATATATATATATAACCAAGTTGATGGAATTTAGAGATGAGTTGATGTCACGGATGGAGATTTATTTGTTTGTTGTATAATGTGTAAATAAGTTTTGTACTTGGATTTAACTCTATATATGGATTTGGATTGATATTTGTTCTGACGTACGTATTTGACATTTTAGAGATGTGAGGTGATGCAACTATGACATTATCTATGTATTATAATTATTCTATTCCATTGTAAGACTCTGAAAGTAGACAGTGTTAGTTATAACTATATACGATGTCTGATATCTATCATTAGTTGTTTATATATTTTCTCACCCCAACAATTCGTCCTTTCAGTTCTCGTGTTATGGGTATTGGAACCAAGGCCGAGAGGGTGGGTTGTTACACATCTCTCTGCTACACATGCCAATGTTGACTATCACTACAATCACTAAACACGATCATGTTGTCTAACCCGTGGCCGCTAACCTTCTTAACCTTGAGTTTCACCCCCCCGACCTTTGACACATGATCTATTTTCATCCTTCATATCAGACTAGCGCCCATAATCCAACGTCTTGCCTGCTTAGTTCTCGTTCTTTAGTTGTACAAGACCAAAGTGACTCAGCTAGATACTACAAGAGCACCGAACATGTCAACATTTTTTATATGAAGCGAAATAACCTCTATAGTTTGGATTCCTAAATGATTACAGTAATGCACCTAACATAAGAAAAAATCGTGACATCACTTCTGCCAAAAGCAACCACAACAACAAACAACTCTAACTAAAGTTATGTCCAAGGACATTATCCCTCAACAATTTCCCTACTACATCACACCCACAACCAAGAGTGCTCAAAAGGTAAACCTGGACTGTCCAGTTGGCATCAACGGTTGTATAAATCCTTGAAGCACAAGGAATTAATCTTAGCCATCCAGATCACCTTGAGAATGCATTAAACCCGAGTCGTCCAAATCACGTTAAAGATGCCTATTCGATGGCCTCCATATGCATTATCACAAGGATCGAATATTTATTCCACACACAACAATCTCTTGCTAGAAACTCTTATAATGACATTGTTGTACTTATTTCAAGTTCTGGAACAAAAAATCAAGTTATAAAATGAGAAGAACCTTGATGGATGTAGATCATCTGATAAACCGCTTTAAAATTGTGTTACTTGCTATATATTTCGAAGCACTTACCTTAATTACGCACTCTTAAACAACTTTAATGCGAAGTGCTTAGATCAAGCCCAATTCTGTAATTTCAAAGTTGTTTGAATTTTCAGTCATCGTCCTCAATCTCAGAAAATGAAAACCCTAAACCTAGATCTAGACATCGCCACAACCACCTCCCTCTAATACCCCGCCACCACCTACCTCTATCGTCGCACTATCACTTGTTACCTGTAACGGCCCATATTTTTTATAGCATTATTTAGGAAATTTAGTTGGCTAAATTAAATAAAATGATGTGTTGATTAGGGGATTGAGATTTGATTTTAATTAAGGTGTAGCTGTGTCATTTAACAATGAATTAAGAAAGAGTTAACATGAAACAGAGGAGGGGTAAAATAGGAAAGAGGTCATTCCTATATCTCTAAAACTTGGCCGTGTATCTCAATACACGTTCATTTCATTTTCAAAATTTTAAAAGCTAAGGCCGACCACCATTAACAAGAGAAAAGGGAAAAAAGATAGATAAAAGCTAGGAAGAATCTTTAGCAAATCAAATCCATTCACATCTCAATCTCTTTAATCTCCAAAGCTAAGGTGAATAATGTTTACATCTCATATTTCTTTTGCTTTCGGTTTTAAGATGAAATCCGAAATATTTTGTATTGATTTGCCATGTTTTTGAATGATGGAATGATTATATATACTTGTTGATGATTTATGGTTATTCACATAGACTTTATGACATGTTTTGATACGAAAACCCTATTTAATGACATCTAAATGTCTTATGAATTTTTATGAAGATTAGAAATAATATTTTAGAGATGGGTTTCAATTTTCAGAATTTTCAAAATTTATGTGGATTTTATAGTAGAAAATGTTAGTTTGGGTTATAAATTATTTTTGGTTAAATAATAAAAGGTTTGGGTCTGAAATTTACATATGTTAGAAAACATATAAAAAGTGATTTTTAGAAATTTTTGTACAAATTTTCTAAGTGTTTTGATGGATATATAAAATTATTTAAGGTATGAGATTTAAATATTTTATATATTTATAAAAAGAGAAGAGGCACTTTGTAAATAATTCAATTTGTTATTTCTGGAAATTGGCAGCACTTTTGAAAAGGTACAATGGAAACCAATCAGATTTGGACAAATAAGGCAGGTTAGGTACAAAGAAATAATTTAAGAGGACAAATAAACATGTTTTTACTGTTTCGATACTTTCGGCACCAGGTTCCACATTCGTACCTTCGCCTCCATCTCTATCGAAACCAATGCACATGGTATCGGTTAACCGGTACGTAGTGAATTGATGTGGGTGGAAGGTATAAAGACGAAACCAGGGGTTCCGAAGGGGTTGATGCATTACTTTGTTTTCAAATGAAAATGCGCCTGCTTGCTTTCGACTAAGTAGCTTTCGACTTGGTTAGCTTTCGACAAGGTCAAATGAAAGAAGTGGTTTTGATTGGATTGCGCTTGTGATTTAAAATGATTGCTTCCGGCTAAGACGAAACCTTTTGTTGCCACTTTCTTCCTTTCGACCCAGATGGTTTGAAGGGGCTACTTTGTTTTCTATAATTTGGTCACTTCTCCAAGCTTTCAAAGGGATGGTTCCTACACCATCACTTCTGTACTTAGGAAAAAGTTTCGAAACAGATGCTTTTGACTTAAGTGATTTAGTGACCCTTTTTCTCTGAATTGAAGTATAACCCAAATGGTTTCCAAAGGGACAGTTTTAATGGATTCGAAAGGTATTTCCATATGTTTTAAACTAAACCCAAGTGCTTTCAAAAGGGTTGAGTTTGATGCTTTCGAAAGGTTTTAATGAATGGTTTCGAAGGGGGATTCCCCAGGGATTTCAAAAGGGTTGAAAGGAAATATTTCATATGTTTTCAAAAGGAAATATTTAGAGGTTTTAAGGAGGATATTTAATATTTTAAAGCTGTCGAAGGGAAGGTTTTTTATGCTTTCGAAAGGAAGGATTTGGCCTTTCGGCCTAGTTTAAGACTTAAAGGGTTTTACTTGGTTTGGAAAGAGTTACTTTCAATGGTGTTGAAAGGAGTATTTTCAATGATTTCGAGAGGGTTGTTTAAAGGTTTTAAATAAAGGTTTCGAATGTATTAACTAGGCAATATAGCCTAAGTGTTTTCAAATTTGAAAGAGTTTTAACTTGTTTTTAAAGGATAGCTAATCCTCATTAAATTTCGTCAACATTATTTTCAGTAAAGTATATATAACATGGAAAAATAGCTTAAAATAAAGCTAAGAATATATTTTCCTTATATAAGTATGATTTAAAAGATTAAATCATTTTGAAAAGGTTTTCAAGGAAAAAGATAAGGGTGGTTAACCCTAAGAAAATGATTCAGACAGATAGTCCATTTTGATTCGGACAGTCGGTCCATTTTGTGGACAGTTAGTCCAGTTTGCAGTCAGTCAGCCCAGTTATCGGACAGATAGTCCATTTATTACTTGTGGATAGATAGTTCACTAGTTGCCTTTTTTAGCATAAAAGATATACTATTACTGTTATTGTTATTATAATAAGTTGATTAACCAGTTTGGTTTTAGGAAAAGGTTTGCAAAATTTATATTTTGAAAAGGATATTAGTGAGGGAAAACCCGTTCCGCTAAGCGGCGTGGTCTCACTTAATATTAGTAAACCGAGATGTAACAGTATTATTCACACCAGGCTTTATGTCTGACTCGAAGTTTTTGTTTCCTTTTAAACTCTCGGGTGCTCAAAATTGATTTGATTAGGCTGAGGATTGAGGTTTATAGATTTTAGTTTTGGTGAATAAAACTTCCAAAGACGAGCAGATGGCTGTCGGATAGCTAATTAGGAGTTGCAGTTTATTCTGTTTATTTCTATTGTGTGTATTAAGTCAGTTACCACTATATTGCTTTGATCAACCAATGGGGCATCGTGATATGTCGCTCTTGGTGTATTTTTATAATTAATATAATTGATCATTGCTTAGGAGAACGTTAGCGGATTAATAACTTGGATATGAATTATTATTTTGGAATGTAATTAGTAAAATGTTGTTTTGAAATATGTGATTTTGTTCATATTCAAGTGCTTCTAATATTATGGATGCAATTAGCATTATTATGTTTTATCACCAGAAGTTAATACTACGGATAACTGCAACATCTGTAGTGCTTAGCTTTTGGCCTCCAAATACCGGATGTTACAACTTGGTATCAAAGCATAGGTTTGTGAAAAACTTTAACTAAAAATAGTTTGAAAACATAATCTTAAGGGATTAGAGTAAGATTGAGGTATGGAATAACGCTATAGTAACGTACTTATATTTGTTATATATAAGTATATGCTTTATCTCCAGTTTCCTATCTTTGTTTGGTTATTTTTCTATATCTCATGAGGTTTGAATACAGTTTTGGATGACATATGAGGAAGAGTTAACCCAGAAGGGGAGGGCACCAATGGAAATGCTAGACCTAATGCGAGGAGGACCCAAGGTCAGGCATAAGCAAAGAATGTAGGTGCTGGAGTCCCACAGGTGGATATGGGAGCTATGTATCGGTTTTTTGTGAATAGGATGCAAGCAGGAATTGTAATCGGAGTGGTAAGAGGAGATACTGCAGGATCAAGAGTTACAAAAGTTTCGAATGTTTCGGTAGTTAACCATTATGCTAAGCTGAGCGAAGATTACGCTAATCTTGGAGGAAAGCCATCTTTGGGAACAGAGGATGCTACAGAGGTGGAGAATTGGTTACCGCTCTATGAGAGAATCTTCGCAGACTTAGGGCTCAATGATGAGCAGAAGAGGAGGCTTGCTTCAAGACAGATTCAGGAAGCAGCTTTGTTTTGGTAGAACAATGTGACGGCTAGTGTGGATGAGAAACCTTGACATGGGCAGATTTCAAAGGGAGGTTCTAGGAGAGATTTATGTCTGCGATGACACAATCAGCCTTGATCATAAATTTTGCTGAATTAGAGTAGGGAGAGATGTCTATTTTGGAGTATGCTAGAAGGTTTGAGGAGTTAGCCAGATATGAGTATGCTTCAGTAGATACAGTGATGAAGAGGAATGAAAAGTTTATCAGGAGTTGGTTACCTTACCTCATATTAGATATCCTTCTGATTTTGTATTGGAGATAGCCTTAAGGCATAAGGAGATTCTTGATTCTCTAGAGAAGAGTAAGGCTAAGGAGGTCCAGGTTAGGCAGAATTAGAAGAGAAAATTATTTCCTAAGAAGGGTGCTCAGAAGGGTGGAGCAGCTAAGAAAGGGAAGTCTAAGTTGTTTGCTTTTAGTGCAACAAGAAGGGGCATTTTGCTAATGAGTGTTGTGCTGGAAAGGTAAAGGAAGTGGCTGGAAAGAAGAATATAAGGTGCTTCAACTGCGACCAGATTGGCCATTATAAGAACCAGTGCAAAGAGCCGCTAAGGATGAAAAGGGCAAGGTGTATGCATTGGAACCTGCTACTTCAAAGGCAATAGCTTAGGAGAAAGGAAAGGCAGTTTTAGGAGGTATGCTTCAAATTCATGGTATGTCTGTATGACAACCCAGAAATTTTGGTATTTGAATTTGAAAATATTTAAGTAATTTTAAGTATTTGGAAGTTATTTTAACTTGAAATTCGAATATAACTATGAATTTTTGGCAGTTAAATTATTGAATTTAATTTATTAATGATGGGTAAAAATTTGAATTTTCAACTTTTAGCTTGTTAAAAATAATTTGACGGCTTAGAAAATTTATATTGATAATACTGAAGATAATGGAAGCTTTAGAATTAAATTTGAAAATGATTTGTTCAGTTTTCGAATTTATATTGTTTAAAGCGAAGTTTGAAAATAGCCTTCCGAGGCACGGTCTCGGAATTCGACGAAACCAGTTCCATTGGATCTATAATATTTATCATTATCGGATTTCAATTTTTGTAGCATTCGGAGTTGTCGTGTGATCGTACGATAAGAAAACGCATCGAAATTTATATTGAAATTTTATATTATAACTGGTCCGAAAAGCTATCTTCTCCATACGATCGAATTTGGACTCGAAATATGTCTCATTACATTCAGAATAGTGGCATAACACTATGAACGCCTAGCGGCACGCCTCGATAGGAGGTCAAAATTTTAAGTTGCATTCATTGAGATAATTTGAATTGAATTTAAAATTATATATGTAGATTCTCATACAAGCATCCTTCACATCAGCCTACTTTATATCACGTCAAAACTTTACCCCCGCGTTCAAATCAAAGCAGAAAAAATCAGAAACCCCCTCTCTTATTTTTGGACCATCATTTTAGGATTGTTTCTCAATTCAAACCCTACCGAAATTAACTTTGAAAATAAAATAAAAAATAAAACGAAGCTCAGATAAAATCAAAATGGTGACCGAGCTAGAGAAATGAGATCGAATCGACTCGTCGGCAACTAAATCGCAATCGGCATTCTTCGCCCTTTCATCATCGATGAGGAAGAGAGCGCATGTGGTTTCGTCAGTGCGGAGACAGTGATAACCACGTGGCATCGATCAGTGGGAAGTATCGGTAGTGGCGCACGTACGTGTGGAGGATCGCGCGAAGTTTGGGAAATCAAGGCCGAGGTCGATGCTAGGGCTTTTGGGGGTTTCGTGAAATTGAGGGTCGCGATGATTTCGTCGAGTGTTGGTGAAGGCTGTAGGCAGTCGAACGAAGATGAAAGGCAGTAGATGCGAGGCAGCGGCGAGAGTCGCTGCGTTGTGCTCGGCAGTGGGACAGGATCGAGCTTGGCAGTGATTTGGGGTTGCGATCATCTTTCTGGCTAGGGTTCGAAGAAATTTTGGCAGTGAGATAGGCAGCGAGGTACAATTAAATTATGTTTTTCAATTTAATATCTAAAGTATAAATATGTATATATAAATATACACTTACCTATTTAGTTAAATTTAGGTAGATAACGAAGATTTTTATAGATTTGATAAATATAGGGATTGTTAGCGCCAAAATTGGTCACTAACACCCAAATCAAAGTGAAAGTACCAAACAACAATCACAGTTCACGGGTAGGATGTATGTAGAGGATATTTAATATGAAGAATAACAGAAATTAAAATGAAAGCGGTAAAGACACGGAATTTATAGTGGTTCGGCTAACTCTGGCCTACGTCCACTCCAGTAATTTCTTTTTTATTGATATGAGAATTAGTTACAATTACAAAGTAGTAGGCTAGCCTTAGCCTTAGGGGATAGAAAGTTAGAGAGCAGGAGGGAGAATCAGGATCCATTTTATGAACCCCCACATGCTGTATTTATAAACAAATCCTGAGTTGTTGGGCCTTTGCGTGATTCAGGCCCGCCGAGTTTATGGCTGGTCCACATATGCCGAGCCATGTAATGCCGATCCATCAATGCCGAACGTTCCATGCCGAACGAAGCGTCTAGAGGAAGAATGCCGAACGAAGTCTGATAGAATAATGCCGGACGAGGCATTTGAGTGATGCATGCCGATCGATGCTGGGGTGAGGTGTGCCGAGCGCACTTTAATGCCGAGTTCAAATGTCGAGTGGAAGATGCCGAGTGAAAGAATGCCGGACGTACTTCAATGCCGAGTACAAATGCCGAGTGGAGGATGCCGAGTGAAGGAATGCCGGACGTACATCAATGCCGAATATGCCGAACAAACTATCATGCCGAACAGACCTAAATGCCGAATATACTTAACATGCCGATCATACATAAATACCGGACCTATCTTCATGCCGAACATAGTTAGCATGCCGAGCATAATTAAGTGCCGAGCACACATAAATGCCGGACATATACAAACGCCGAACATACTCTCCTTGCCCAATTTCATAACTGGTCTTCTGCCTAATCAATTTATGCCGAATGATTGCCAATGCCGAAACATATTTCCTAGATCCAAACCATAGTTGATTCATCTTTATCCAATCATATTTCCATCTCCTAAGCACGTTGCGTCATCCATCCATCCAGTCGACTGAATCCATCGTACACCAGCCTTGGCGAACGTGCAACCGATTATGTTAATCCCGCATGTCCATGGCCTGGTAAAAAGGCGGGTTAACAGGGATGCACATAAATATATATATATATATATATATATATATATATATATATATATATATATATATATATATATTTAATCTGTATAGGTCATTTTTTTAATATATATGTAGTTTCGATAAAATAAATGCACATATGTACTTACTAGTTTAATTTTAAAATAGTGGAGTTAATTTGTTCAATTAACTTATTTAATTTATTTTAGTTACCAAATTAATTATCAAAAGGAATTTAGTTTAAATATTATAATCAGTTGAAATTAAATCTATTAAACGGAAATAAATTGTTCAGTTGGCTCGAATATTAATAAAATCATATAATTGACTATGCAAGGTCAAAACCCATGAAATCAAGACGGAATGGAAAAGGGATTGCAAAATAAAAGCTAAGGTGAGATCTTCTCGCTCAATTAAAATCTCCAGTTAATTTTAAATAGTTAAATTTAAAAATTGATTGACTGTGTGCTTGGATGATTGGTTTATAATAATTATTCACTGGATGATGTTATATATATAATAGTATATAGTATATACTGGGTGATTGATTTCCCGTATTATATAGCGGATGAGACCCTATTGCGCCGCATAATAGCGGATGATATTTTATAAATCCCGTATACCGCGATATTCCACCTCGAAGTGGAATTGGTATTTAATTGTTTTGCTAACGTCTGTGGATGCAGGGAAACAAGTTGGAGGGATCCAACTGGATTCCTCAAATATTGAATTTGTTTCATATTTTGTGTGTTGATTATTTATAATGTGCGTGTGATTATTTGTAATTGAAACCCTTAAAGGCTATAATTTAGCCGAATATATTTCTGATATCGTAGGATATCAGGAATAAATAAAATTGGATTTTTGAAATTTAGTAGAAATTTATAGTAAATTAGTTTTAGAAAATTGAATAAATTTAAAAGGAGGAATTTGTTTTAAAGGATAATAAATTTGGTGTTGAAATAAATTTAAAAATCAATTTTGAAACTTGATTTGGTATTTGTAAATAAATTTGGAAATCAATTCAGAATTTAATTCGGTGCTGAAAATGAATATTTAGAAATCGATTTGGAAATCATATATCAATGGATATTTAGAAGTTTAAATTCACAATGAGAATTTATAAAGGAATTTACAGATTTGGTACATAAATTAAAATAAATCGAGAAGATTTATTAATTGATATAAATGGAAAGGGAATTCTTTCCTGGAAAGCCGAGTATATTGTTAAAGTAGCTTTTGAAGTATAAATTAAAGGTTCTAGAAATTGTTTGGAAAATTTTTTATTCTTGGAGGAATTATTTTTGGAAATTGTTTTAAATCTTTAAACATGGATTTATTTAATCACTTATAGAAAGAATTATTTTAAAGATTAAATTGATATTTGTTTAGAAAATGGATATTTAAATGTTTATATCCTATCTGCTAATTTTTATTTTAAAGTTAGTTTGGACTTGAAACTTTATATGAGACATTTATACTATATTTCATAAATAATAATTAAATAAATGTTTTAAATTTTTTTTATCTAAATGTTTCCAAATATATATCTTGAATAAGTGATTTAAAGTATCTTAAAGTATTTGAACTCGGCAGACTTTCAGTGGAAATAAATAATGTCGGGAATCTTATTCTCCAAGTGAAAAGTGATTTGAAATTTGTTTTCAAATAGATGAAGTGTTAAAAATTTATATCTTGCAAAGATATTTTGAAAATAAATAATTGGGAAAATTATTTAAATATTGGTGTTTGTTGTGAATATTGATTGATAGTTAAATAACCGACTACAAATATTGGCCTTTTAATGGCATTTGAATTTCGATGCGACCGGGGGTCGGATTCCAAGTGGATATCCGAAAACCACATCGAATCTTTGTGATTGTGATGAATCTTTTATTTAAAAGATCAAGGTGAAAATTGTTGTGATTTATTGAAATCTAAATATAACACTTATTTTTTTTTAAAATAAGCGCTCATTATTCGGATTAACCGGGAGAGGACCTTGTGTCATAAAACCCATTTCGAATAACGATATGTCGAAATGGGATTGCATTGGAAGACGGTGTTGAAGACCGGGTATTTTCGAAAGTAAAAGGATTACCTGTCGAATGTCTCTGCACCGGGTTGCTCCGGTATAGAGATTTTATCACCTTTGTGATGGGGATTCCGGACGTGATTTGTGAATATCCGGATTTGCAAGGGCTTCTTTAAAGTGCCTTTGGTTTCGTTCGATCCCGGAACGGACTTGTATGGATGTGTGTCTGAAATTACACTTTGAGATGTAAAACTGGTTTCTATCAAATACATTTCTGTTGGTGGCGGAGAATTTATTCTCTTAGCTTAACACCCTTCTCTGAGACGTATGAGCTCAGAGGTTATGTAGTTGATGGTTACTAGTGATACACTCCCAATGTGGTAATTGTTGAATATGCGATTATATGATTTTTGTCTGATGATAATAAACATATATATATTCGTGTAAATGTATTTGTTAATGTACTATTTTATTTTTCATAGACTAAATAAATATTTGCTGAATAAAAATAATTAACACAGAATTTGAATTCAAACAGAATTTTTATTTAAACAAATATTTATTACAATTTTGAATAGTACAAATTCAAGCTCTCACTATACACTATACAACTTTGATACAAATTCATTTACCTCGCAATTTTACATTTACAGTTGACCTCACTACATATCACTCACACTTGTATTTATCTTCAACTTCATTCCAAATCGAATCCAGCATCTGAGCAATCTGCAAAAATATTCACTAACGCGGTAAAATTGAAAAGGAAATATTTTTGCAGTATAAAATAAAACGTGAATTTTGAAAATAATATTTGCCTCAGTTATTTGGGTTGTTCGTCATCATTTAAATTTGAATTCATCATACACGAACAGCTTGTGACATACACAGTATATCACTGTATATGCCACAAGGCCATGCACATCGAAATATACACTTGATTGATTTATAGGGACAGGTGAGCACAGGTCAAACCCAAATGAAAAGCCAGGTTCAACTCAAATGCAACACAAATAAAGACACAACACGCGCACAAGGTCAAACCCGAGCGTTTAAGGTAGATTCAACTCAGGTGCAATGTAAGTGTACAAGCTCAATAAAATGGTCAAGATCCAAAACCAACATAGACAACACCATTGACTCAAAGAACAGATCAAAAGACCACATGGTCAGTGAGAACAGATCAAAAGACAACATGGCAATATGCATCAGGTTAGAGCATGCAAGCACAGCCTCAAACCAGAGACGATCAAAGACGGAGAAAACAAGTCTACACAGGATACTGCAACTTGAACATCAAAATACAAGCCTCAACTAAGCACATGCACTATTAATGCCAGCGAAGACCACAAGCCAATTCTAACAACTACTACAATGAACCTGACTAATACACATGAGTGCACATAGGCAGAACAAATGCAACAGTCAACCGGCCAGAGTGTACATGAATACAACTACAGGTACAAGACCGAACCAATATATCAAGCAACATGTATGCAACAGGGCCAAAGCAACTCAGAGAGCATATGCAGAGTCATGGAATGGCAATTTATGTATTCGAGTTCAAGCACACATGAAACAGTGCAAGTATCGTACTCGAAAACAAATGACAGTGATTTAACCTTACAATAAAGAACAAGACAAGGTGCAGACGCAAATGACACTGAAAATTTTGACTCTATAGTATCGAAATTATAGTATAAAAATGCCGTGGTAAAGTGCAAATTGCAGTGACACAAAAATCACAATAGGGTCAAATTCCAACATGTTACAGAAATGAAGTAAATCAATATCGACACAACAGTGTCACAGCAACCATCAAATACACAAGTGATCAAGTGGTCTGCAACAATACCATCGAATCACATGAACAAACTGTAAGCTACCGACTGGAGTCGCAGAAAGCAAAGAACAAATTCGACAAATGACAAAGACTTCAAAACCACAACCATGCTACAGCAGAGAAAATATCAAAGCAATGGTGATGGCCGAAGATGATACATGGAAGCATACCGAAGTCAACGAGAAATTCACGAAACCAAACTATGACCGAAGTCAAATGCAACCAAGCCGTGGTGGCCATGAAATTCAACGGTGTCGTGATATCCAAGTAAACAAACCAAGTCAAAATCAACACCGTGATTATTCAAGTAAATAGAAGAAGTCAGAGAAATCATCGGCATCAAAGTGAAATCGAACGGCCGATCAAATGAAATTGACAAATTCAAATATATTTGTACGAATGAAAATCAAGGGTTACAACCCCTATATAAACAAATCATCGGCAATTTCAGAGCATCGAGTTCAAGTAAGCATCAAACCAGCAAAGCAAAAGGAGAAAAGTACATACCGAAATCATAGACGAACTCGATCCAAATTGAAGATCGTGAGCTAATCAGAGAAACAAGCGATCGACAAGGAAAACTACGAGCAATCAAAAGCGGCGACTTCAATTCAAAAGCCCTAATTTAAGAGCACGGGACAAAGATCTAATTTAGTTGCAAAGAGGAACGGCCTCCATATTCATAAAAACGAACGAAGCATACAAAAGAGGATCGGGCCAAATTATCAAAAGGGGGTCGGCGTTATTTTATTAAGGGTTTTTTAATTTTTTAATTAGGGTTTTTGCCTTTTATTTTTAAATTGCTTTTTAAATTTGTTTTTAAATTTTAAACCGTTGTATTTACTAGTCGTGTGACTAGGGGACAAACTACATGGCGTAGTTTGAGAATTCGCAACTCAGTGGCTGAGTTGTGGCAGGGTTTTGAGCGTAGAGTTAGGTTTAGTCGATAGCTGGTGTCGCGAGTTTACGTGTGTAAGCGTCTGACTATCTAATTTCTAGTAGAAACCTTGGGGCAGCACGTAGGCAGAGTTTTGCCGAAGCTGGGTAAATTCTGTGTCGTTCTATTTCTGCATTTTATTCTGCTATTTTTCTATGCTGCTATTATTCTGTGTTCTGTGTTGAAATCATTTTATAAGCTTCCGCAATTAAATTTTATAATTAATAACATCACCCTATTCACCCTCCTCTAGGGTGAAATCAATCCTACAAGTTGTATCAGAGCTAGGAATAAAAGTCAATTTTTGTTTTTAAAATTCGTGATTCAAAAATCGGTTTTTGTTTTAAAAATTTGAATATTTAAAATGGCTTCTTTTAATAATACTTTTGAAGGATCATTCCAATAATATTCCTCCTATTTTTGATGGAAGAGATTTTTTGAATTGGAAATTGAAAATGGAATTTTATTTAAAATCTGTTAATATTAAATGTTGGAATATTATTGAAAATGGGTGTGATATAAATGACGGGAAAATTATCTCGATTAGTGCTCTTGCTATGCATATATTATTTCTCATATTAATCAAGATAATTTTAATTTCATTTCTCATTGTGAAAATGCATAGGAAATCTGGAATACTTTCGATGCAATATATGGTGCAAAAGTCAACAGCAATGAGAAGTCCTCCACAACCGACTCAGTTAAAGAAATGTGCTTAACAGGATTGGTAAAAAGCAATTGTGATGAGGATGATGATGATGGAGCAGCTGAGCAGGCATTAATAATGAAGAAATTCAAAAGGTGGAACCACAAATACGGAAATCCAGCTCTAAATCAAAAATTAAAAAGCAGAATAATCAAAGCACTAGACAACTCGGAAGAACACGGGATCATTTGCAACAAACCCTATGATATCAAGCCCAATTATCCCCGATTTCAACGCGATTTTGAAAAGAAATCAAAATGGAGAAATGCTACAGCCACGTGGAATACAAGTGATGAAGATAATCAAAGTACTAGCAGTGAGAGTGAGAAAGCAGATATGTGCCTTCATGGAAATATAACTGATAGCGACGATGATGAGCCAACCGAGGTATCAAAACTCACTCACTCTGAATTACTTTTTTATTTCCAGGAAGTAAATGGTTGTTTTGAACGACTTAGGGAGAAATATGCTAAACTTGAATCATAAAAAGTTACTTTGATAGAATTAAATAAACAACTTGACCAATTAGTTAAAACCTATCAAAGTAGGATCCCTAAGTGTGATAAGTGTTCAACATTTGAAGAAGAAGTTAAAAAATCAGAAATTAAAATGAAATCGCTTGAAAATGAAATTCTAATTTTGAAAGAAAGTGAAAATACTAGGAGAGAGAAGTCTATCAAAAAGTGCACACAATTGTTAAACGAAAATGAATCTCTCAAAAAATAAGTCCAACGTTTGTCAACGACTTTAGACAAATTTTCAAAAAGTGAAAAATCGTTGAATATGCTATTAGAAAAGCAAACTGTTAATACGGTTAGACAAGGACTTGGATATAATCAAGTTGAAAATATTAATCAAGATAATTCCATGTGCACAATTTGTAGAAAATATGGACACAATCACAATAATTGTTGGTATAGACCCAAACATGTGAAAACTATACCGATTTGGGTTCCAAAAGGCACAAACATAAAATATCACTGTAACGTTTCGGATTTTCGTTGCCGAAAAACCGAATAGTTATGGGTTTTAAAAAGAAAATTTAAGAAAAGAAAAAGAAAGAAGAGAGAAGAGATAGGAAATAGAGGGAAAGAAGATAGACAATTTTTAGAAAACAGAGAATTAGAAAAACAGAAGATAGAAAATTTTAAAAATAGAACGGGACAGAAAGGAAACAACAGAACAACAACAGAATCTCACAATTCGCAGCGGAACAACATATAATAATAAATGAATAATCTTTAAACAAAGAACTACAGTTATTACATTTCATCATATTTCATTACATCATATCATCAGAGTGTACAACATCAAACAAACAGTGCAGCGGAAAAGGAATACTATATAGTAGTAATACGCCATGCCATCCAGCTTGCCTCCAGCAACTCCAGAATATCCAGAATATCCTGATAAACCTTAACTCTTGACTGCCCGTGTGGAAATTGGTGGGCACCCAGAGTTTAGGAAGGAAAACAATAAACTCCAAGTCAGTCATGTGACTGGTGCGAGAACTTAAAACAGTTTATTTAACTTTAAAATCAAAATAGAGAGATATTTTTATTTCAATTCGCAATGCTTTTAAAAATGAGACTACCATAAGACCTCCCGCCACACACACAATGCAAACGCAGACTTGGAGGAGATTTCTTCTTATGTTAGTCAAAGATGCTTGATACGCATTTAAAATAACATTTGATATTATTACTAGTGCATAGTGTAGAACAAATCCTTTCGAAAGTAGAATATAAATCTTAGCCAGCATAGGTACCATTATATTATGCCTACTAATAGCTACCATATTAAATGGCAGGTTCTACAACTAAAACCGTACAAGTCACGTATTGTTTCTTTGGATTTCCAACAAATGGTCAGGCCAAGGAACTTCCCATTGCCACTGAGAATGCCTCTGGAAAGACACCCCCGAGAACCAAACCGGAACTCTGCCAACACAAGGCCGGGTTACCCCTAACTGGGTAACTACTGACACGAGCACGCCATTCCCCGATCGTAAACGACCTTTTTCACGGGATCCCGAAAACCAACAACCACAAAGTAATAAATTCGTAGTAACCACATAGGTTAAATATCTGGGCTCCATACCATGATATCACCTCTATCCAGAAGGAAATGTACATACCCTAAGGGGAGCTACAGCAACCCCTAATAACCTTGCTGCATCTTTCCTGTTTTGACCATTTTCGGGATGTGAGGCTCGATGAATTCACGTCCACAAAAACATACTTTATACAAAAGCCATGCTTTGGGTCAAACAAATGATCAACACAATGATCACTAAGATAGACGATCAAATAAATGATCCTATCACAATAATCAACACAATGATCATTTCAGCATCACTCAACATGTCACATTACCAAACTGGGAATATATCGCTGATAACTTCAACTATATAACCTCTGAGCTCGTACGTCTCAGAGAAGGGTGTTAAGCTAAAAGAATAAATTCTCCGCCACCACAGAAATATATTTGAAAGAAATCGGCTTTATATCTCAACTTGTAATGTCAGACATACAATCCATACAAGTCTGTTCCGGGCTCGAACAGAACCGAAGGCACTTACAAAGAAGTCCTTGCAATCCGAATAATTTCTAATCACGTTCGGATTTCCCATCACTTATGGAGATCTCTATACCGGGGATCAGCCAGTGCAGAGACAATCAACAAGAAACCCTCTCGTTTTTCGAAAATATCCGGTCTTCAACACCGGTCTTCGAATGCAATTCATAACGACGTATCACATATTCGGAATGGGTTATACGACCCCATGGTCCTTTCCCGGTTAACCCGAATAGTGAGCGCTTATTTTAAAAAAAAAATAAGTGTGCCATTCAATTTTAAACAATTCACAACAAATACCTATTTAAAGGTAAATATTGATAGTCGGTCATTGAACTATCAATAGATATGCCAACATCACCAGATTCCAAATAATTTTCCAAATTATTTATTTCACAAAAACATCTTTATATAAGATATATAGTTTTCACACTTCAAAAATAAATCGACATTTATTTTCAAACAAATCTCCTTTTCATTTATAAATTCCATAAGGAATTTACATTTCCAAAATATTTATGAATATTCGATTTCCATTTAATTTTTAATATTCATTTTCAATTTATCTTCAAAAAGATAAATTCCAAATATTCATTTACCATTGGAAAACATTTCAATACTTATTAAAAATAAGTGATTCACAGATCTTTTTATTTTCTATACTTAGAAAATATTTAATATACCTTAATCGAAATTAAGTATATATTTCATTCCTTAAGGAAATCATTCACTTGACCATATTTATTTGGGCCAAGACGAATGTTGCGTAAAACATCGTTACGACAACCCAAAATCACTAGTATAGGGATTCGAAATTAAGATAGATATATAAGTCCCAATACTATACAAAACATTTCCTTTCGGAAATTATCTATTATAACAACAGTGTTATAATCTATCATTTCCTTCTATTTCTCTAAAACATCTATGATTTTGAATCTCAACATATTGTAAAACATCGTCAGATCGTTTTAATTTTATTTAAAACATCACCTTCTAAATAATTTCTTTAACATATTATTCACTATTCAAAAATGTGAATATACTATGTTAATAAATTTCATCACTTCTATTCATTTTAGTTTAAGGAATTATTCACTGGCTAAAACATGAATATAACTCCATAAATAAATTAGAACAATTTACTTATCAAAATAAGTCGTTTTGAATTTATAAAACAACGTTTATAACTTCTATTCTATTTATTTTATATCAACTTCCTTTTATAAATTTTCTTTATTAACCTATCTCAATTCATATCACAATGTTATACTAGAAATTCATATTATAAGTCAAATACTTATAATTTATTTATTTACAAAATCATTCCTTTAAACTTCATAAATTTTATAATCTTATAACTTATAAGATTCATTCATTTATCCAAAATCATTCCTTTAATAACTTTATAAATTTTATAAACCTACTGCTTATAAAATTCTATTTATAACTTCACCGTTAAAATTCTATAATTCCGCTTCTATTTATGAAATTCATTTTCAATTTATTTTAACACTTAGAAAAGTTCGTTTTACAAATTCTAATGTTTTTAATTTATAAATATCGATTTATAAATCTTTTAATATAAAACAATTTATATTATTCTTTTTGAAACATCTTCAAAGTCTTTCATAATTTCATCACTTTGATTTATAAAATAATCAAATTTCATAAATCCTATTTTTTTTAACTTTTTATAAAAAAAAATCCCAGTTTAAATTATTTTATCAAATCATTAATCTCATATTCTCAAAAATCACTTTTAACTACATTCCTCAAAAATCATAATTTTTATAACCTAAAAATTATAACGTTTATTTATTTGTAATAAATCAACTCCAAAAATATTTTATAAATGTATACTTTCAAAATCACTTTAGAATCCTTTATAAATAAAAATCGTTATTTTTAAACTTTCAAAATTGGATCCGATGATGCAACACATCAATAGTCAATCACGATTTTTCAATATCATATATCGATTTGATAAACAATCAAGCATCACAATATTTAAAATCAATGAATATTTGTGAGGAATCCAGTTGGATCCCTCCGACCTGTTTCCCTGCATCCACAGACATTAGCACAATACCATTCCGTTTCAAGACGGAATATCGCGGTACATGGGATTTTATAAATATATATCCGCTTACTAACGGCGCAATAGGGTCTCATCCGCTAAAAGAAAATGCGGGAAATCAATCAACTGCAATATATACATATGCCAATATATATATATTGCTATATATATAATATAATACCAATTCCACTTCAAGGTGGAATATCGCGGTATATGTGTGTATTAAATAACCTCCGCTTACTAACGGCGTATAGGGTCTATTCACATCCAATATATATATATATAACAATCATCATTCAAGCATTCAATCAACACAGTCAATCAATTTTAAATCTATCTATTTAAAATTTAAATAAACAATAGAAATTCCTTTTGAGTGAGAAGTTCTCACCTTTGCTTCTATTAGCAATCCAATTTCCCTCTTGACTCGATTTTTCTTCATTTATTCCTTATATAAATATTTAAAATTTATTAATATTCGAAATAAATCGAGTAAATTAAATTTTCATTTGACAAATTTTAATTCATCAGTTTTCTCCTTTAATAGTTTAAATTAATTGATAGTTTCGTTTAAACCAGTTTCTTCTTTAATGAATTTATTTTAACTAAAAATAAATTTCCTTTTATAAATTAAATCAACTAACAAACTTTGGTTTTAACTATTAAATTTGTTATAAATAAATTTTTCCTTTTAAATAGAATATTTGAACTAAGTGAAAAATCACTTACCTACAATAACTTAATTAATTTATTCCTTTATTTAACTTAAAAATCAATTTCCTTAAATAAATCGTTTTATCAAATGATTTGAATTCTTAATAAAATTTCTTTAATAAATTTAATTGTCTAACCAATTTCTTTTAAATAAATTCATTTCATTCAATAAATTAAATTCCTATTAGTTAAATTAAATTAGCCAATGATTTTATTAATATTCAAATTAAATTGAACTATTAAATTTTCGTTTAATAATTCTGATTGATTTGTGATTTCCTTCTAATAGTTAAATTAACTCGTAGTTTCCTTTAAATCAGTTCTTTGTTTAAATAAATTTATTTAAACTAATTATTTTACTTTAATAAATTTATTTCTACAAATCTTTTACTTTTAAATTAATATCTTCAAATCCATTTCTTTTAATAAATTTACCTAACTAACAATTTAATTTTAACTAAATTCACTTAAATAAATTATTATTTATAAATCCAAATCCTTATTTTATATAACATTTGGACAAATCGCATAATTATTTTCCTTTTTCAAAATATTTTTTTTCATTTGAAACAAAAATTTCTATTCAACTAAAAATTTAGTTTTAAACAAATAATTTAAATTTTTAAACATATTATCTTTACTGTAAAAATTTACTTTCTGTAAAACTATATTTTATATATATATTTTTTTTTTTTTTTTATAAACTTCTGTATATATGTATATATATTAAATTAAATTAAATCAAAATAAACTTCAAAATTACCTTACTGCCAAGATCAACTGCTCGAATCGCCTTGCCTCGTGTCGATCGCGCATGTGCAGCCGCTGCCTCCTCTACGCGCGCCGCCGCGTTCACCCACGCGCCCACGACCCAGCGCACGACATCGCCGTCGCACTTTCCACCTTCGCCTCGCCTACGCGTACGCACACGCGCTTCACCATCCCCAAATCGACCTTTTCATTTGCCGTCGCAAGCGCCTACGCCGCCGCCTTGAATCGTGAGCACGAATCCCTAACAACGTCGAGCCCTACACCTTCCCTCGAGCGCCTCCCCCACTTCTTCAAAGTCGCGTCTCCCCATTACCCAAACCGTGTCGCGCGCACTCCAAATCGACACTAACGAAAGCTTGAAACCCCACGACGTCACCGCGACTCCAATCCCCCATCGATCGCCTCGTGACCGCGCGCGCGCCATTGATTTCCCCCCCTTTTTTTTTTTCGTATGAATGAAATGGGGAGAGGGCCGGGTATAAGATAGAAGGAAGAACGTGATTTTTTTCGTGGGTTATGGCGTGGAACACGGCGTGAATTTTGGGTATGGTAAGTAAGGTAATGTTTACTTATATTTTTTTTTTATTTATTTATTTATTTTATTATGTATATATATATACTTTTATTTATTTTCATATTATATTTTCATTCTTATTTCAAATCCAACTTATTTGTCTAAACTATTAATTCAAATTTAAAATATAAGTTCAATATTAAATTTCAACTTCAAAGTCAAAATTCAATTTCTATTCAACTTTTAAATAGATTAAATTCTAAATCTAATCGTCAATTTCAAAGTTATATTGAAAATTCAATCCAAACCATTATTTTAAATATTTAAAATTAATTAAATATTTTCAAATTAAATAGTTTAAAATCCTGGGTCGTTACAATCTTTCCCCCTTAAAAGAATTTCGTCCCGAAATTACAAGTTAAGAAGGATGCCCTTATCCCTATTATTTTTCACAATCTAAATAGTTTTATCAACTTACTAGCCTAAATCTTTTTATTAAAGATTCACTATCATTTCAACTAGCTTTCCAACTTCATTTATAGGTTTCAAACAATATTGTTTTACTAACCATTCAAATTTAAATTCAAATTCAAATTTCAAACTTTCAAATTTTTCTTAAAATTTTTCTAACACCCTAAATTTTCGAAAAATTTCGCCAGCGTTTCCTTTGCGCGGCTCGATTGGTATGACTACAAAATGGCACCACGGCCCCTCAGAATCAAAAAGAAAAGAGAAAAGCCAAGTGGCTAGAGAAGAAAGTCATCAAATCTCATACTGAAATTGAAATACGTACCTTTTTGTCGAGCTATTCAATTTTTATCTTTGAAATCAAAATCTCAATTCCTTTATATACCTGTATAACCTGTATAACTTGCTAGTAGTAGCATCCAAATCCAACATTCAAACCATTTTGCCAATTCTATTGCAAAATTTCGATATATGTTTCTTTATATGTTTTTACTTCAGTATTGAAGTTACATATTAATTTTCATTCAATTTCACGTTTCAATTCAATTCACGACTTCAAATTCATTCTAATTCAATTCTCAATTTAAATTCTATTTGAATTAAACTCTAAATTCTAAATATTGAATTCTATTGATTAACTAATTTAATTCAATTTGTACATTCACATTACTACACTGAATTAGTTTCATTTACTAATTCATTTCAATATTCAATTCATCTCATTTTCACTTAGAAATCCAATTCTATTTTATTTATTCAATTCCATTTGAAATTATTTTACAAATGAATAAATTATCAAGTCAATTTACTTGAATTCAATCCATCTATTTCTTTCCATTATTAATGATAATAATTCAATAGTATCACTTCCTAACAATCATGCAACCATATACTATAATAATTCATAGAAAATCATTTCTTTTCCATACAAAAATAGTTTTGGGCAAAAATATTTTATAATATAAATCAATTTTATATTTACTAACAAATACGCGCTCATATCTATTATTACACTCAAACTCATTCTAGAGTACTGCTGACTCTATCTCTAACGAGTAATACCCATCAGAACCATGGTTGTCGCTTAACCAACAGCTCTGATACCAAATGTAACGTTTCAGATTTTCGTTGCCGAAAAACCGAATAGTTATGGGTTTTAAAAAGAAAATTTAAGAAAAGAAAAAGAAAGATGAGAGAAGAGATAGGAAATAGAGGGAAAGAAGATAGACAATTTTTAGAAAACAGAGAATTAGAAAAACAGAAGATAGAAAATTTTAAAAATAGAACGGGACAGAAAGGAAACAACAGAACAACAACAGAATCTCACAATTCGCAGCGGAACAACATATAATAATAAATGAATAATCTTTAAACAAAGAACTACAGTTATTACATTTCATCATATTTCATTACATCATATCATCAGAGTGTACAACATCAAACAAACAGTGCAGCGGAAAAGGAATACTATATAGTAGTAATACGCCATGCCATCCAGCTTGCCTCCAGCAACTCCAGAATATCCAGAATATCCTGATAAACCTTAACTCTTGACTGCCCGTGTGGAAATTGGTGGGCACCCAGAGTTTAGGAAGGAAAACAATAAACTCCAAGTCAGTCATGTGACTGGTGCGAGAACTTAAAACAGTTTATTTAACTTTAAAATCAAAATAGAGAGATATTTTTATTTCAATTCGCAATGCTTTTAAAAATGAGACTACCATAAGACCTCCCGCCACACACACAATGCAAACGCAGACTTGGAGGAGATTTCTTCTTATGTTAGTCAAAGATGCTTGATACGCATTTAAAATAACATTTGATATTATTACTAGTGCATATTGTAGAACAAATCCTTTCGAAAGTAGAATATAAATCTTAGCCAGCATAGGTACCATTATATTATGCCTACTAATAGCTACCATATTAAATGGCAGGTTCTACAACTAAAACCGTACAAGTCACGTATTGTTTCTTTGGATTTCCAACAAATGGTCAGGCCAAGGAACTTCCCATTGCCACTGAGAATGCCTCTGGAAAGACACCCCCGAGAACCAAACCGGAACTCTGCCAACACAAGGCCGGGTTACCCCTAACTGGGTAACTACTGACACGAGCACGCCATTCCCCGATCGTAAATGACCTTTTTCACGGGATCCCGAAAACCAACAACCACAAAGTAATAAATTCGTAGTAACCACATAGGTTAAATATCTGGGCTCCATACCATGATATCACCTCTATCCAGAAGGAAATGTACATACCCTAAGGGGAGCTACAGCAACCCCTAATAACCTTGCTGCATCTTTCCTGTTTTGACCATTTTCGGGATGTGAGGCTCGATGAATTCACGTCCACAAAAACATACTTTATACAAAAGCCATGCTTTGGGTCAAACAAATGATCAACACAATGATCACTAAGATAGACGATCAAATAAATGATCCTATCACAATAATCAACACAATGATCATTTCAGCATCACTCAGCATGTCACATTACCAAACTGGGAATATATCGCTGATAACTTCAACTATATAACCTCTGAGCTCGTACGTCTCAGAGAAGGGTGTTAAGCTAAAAGAATAAATTCTCCGCCACCACAGAAATATATTTGAAAGAAATCGGCTTTATATCTCAACTTGTAATGTCAGACATACAATCCATACAAGTCTGTTCCGGGCTCGAACAGAACCGAAGGCACTTACAAAGAAGTCCTTGCAATCCGAATAATTTCTAATCACGTTCGGATTTCCCATCACTTATGGAGATCTCTATACCGGGGATCAGCCAGTGCAGAGACAATCAACAAGAAACCCTCTCGTTTTTCGAAAATATCCGGTCTTCAACACCGGTCTTCGAATGCAATTCATAACGACGTATCACATATTCGGAATGGGTTATACGACCCCATGGTCCTTTCCCGGTTAACCCGAATAGTGAGCGCTTATTTTAAAAAAAAAATAAGTGTGGCATTCAATTTCAAACAATTCACAACAAATACCTATTTAAAGGTAAATATTGATAGTCGGTCATTGAACTATCAATAGATATGCCAACATCACCAGATTCCAAATAATTTTCCAAATTATTTATTTCACAAAAACATCTTTATATAAGATATATAGTTTTCACACTTCAAAAATAAATCGACATTTATTTTCAAACAAATCTCCTTTTCATTTATAAATTCCATAAGGAATTTACATTTCCAAAATATTTATGAATATTCGATTTCCATTTAATTTTTAATATTCATTTTCAATTTATCTTCAAAAAGATAAATTCCAAATATTCATTTACCATTGGAAAACATTTCAATACTTATTAAAAATAAGTGATTCACAGATCTTTTTATTTTCTATACTTAGAAAATATTTAATATACCTTAATCGAAATTAAGTATATATTTCATTCCTTAAGGAAATCATTCACTTGACCATATTTATTTGGGCCAAGACGAATGTTGCGTAAAACATCGTTACGACAACCCAAAATCATTAGTATAGGGATTCGAAATTAAGATAGATATATAAATCCCAATACTATACAAAACATTTCCTTTCGGAAATTATCTATTATAACAACAGTGTTATAATCTATCATTTCCTTCTATTTCTCTAAAACATCTATGATTTTGAATCTCAACATATTGTAAAACATCGTCAGATCGTTTTAATTTTATTTAAAACATCACCTTCTAAATAATTTCTTTAACATATTATTCACTATTCAAAAATGTGAATATACTATGTTAATAAATTTCATCACTTCTATTCATTTTAGTTTAAGGAATTATTCACTGTCTAAAACATGAATATAACTCCATAAATAAATTAGAACAATTTACTTATCAAAATAAGTCGTTTTGAATTTATAAAACAACGTTTATAACTTCTATTCTATTTATTTTATATCAACTTCCTTTTATAAATTTTCTTTATTAACCTGTCTCAATTCATATCACAATGTTATACTAGAAATTCATATTATAAGTCAAATACTTATAATTTATTTATTTACAAAATCATTCCTTTAAACTTCATAAATTTTATAATCTTATAACTTATAAGATTCATTCATTTATCCAAAATCATTCCTTTAATAACTTTATAAATTTTATAAACCTACTGCTTATAAAATTCTATTTATAACTTCACCGTTAAAATTCTATAATTCCGCTTTTATTTATGAAATTCATTTTCAATTTATTTTAACACTTAGAAAAGTTCGTTTTACAAATTCTAATGTTTTTAATTTATAAATATCGATTTATAAATCTTTTAATATAAAACAATTTATATTATTCTTTTTGAAACATCTTCAAAGTCTTTCATAATTTCATCACTTTGATTTATAAAATAATCAAATTTCATAAATCCTATTTTTTTTAACTTTTTATAAAAAAAAATCCCAGTTTAAATTATTTTATCAAATCATTAATCTCATATTCTCAAAAATCACTTTTAACTACATTCCTCAAAAATCATAATTTTTATAACCTAAAAATTATAACGTTTATTTATTTGTAATAAATCAACTCCAAAAATATTTTATAAATGTATACTTTCAAAATCACTTTAGAATCCTTTATAAATAAAAATCGTTATTTTTAAACTTTCAAAATTGGATCCGATGATGCAACACATCAATAGTCAATCACGATTTTTCAATATCATATATCGATTTGATAAACAATCAAGCATCACAATATTTAAAATCAATGAATATTTGTGAGGAATCCAGTTGGATCCCTCCGACCTGTTTCCCTGCATCCACAGACATTAGCACAATACCATTCCGTTTCAAGACGGAATATCGCGGTACATGGGATTTTATAAATATATATCCGCTTACTAACGGCGCAATAGGGTCTCATCCGCTAAAAGAAAATGCGGGAAATCAATCAACTGCAATATATACATATGCCAATATATATATATTGCTATATATATATAATATAATACCAATTCCACTTCAAGGTGGAATATCGCGGTATATGTGTGTATTAAATAACCTCCGCTTACTAACGGCGTATAGGGTCTATTCACATCCAATATATATATATATAACGATCATCATTCAAGCATTCAATCAACACAGTCAATCAATTTTAAATCTATCTATTTAAAATTTAAATAAACAATAGAAATTCCTTTTGAGTGAGAAGTTCTCACCTTTGCTTCTATTAGCAATCCAATTTCCCTCTTGACTCGATTTTTCTTCATTTATTCCTTGTATAAATATTTACACAATTTATTAATATTCAAAATAAATCGAGTAAATTAAATTTTCATTTGACAAATTTTAATTCATCAGTTTTCTCCTTTAATAGTTTAAATTAATTGATAGTTTCGTTTAAACCAGTTTCTTCTTTAATGAATTTATTTTAACTAAAAATAAATTTCCTTTTATAAATTAAATCAACTAACAAACTTTGGTTTTAACTATTAAATTTGTTATAAATAAATTTTTCCTTTTAAATAGAATATTTGAACTAAGTGAAAAATCACTTACCTACAATAACTTAATTAATTTATTCCTTTATTTAACTTAAAAATCAATTTCCTTAAATAAATCGTTTTATCAAATGATTTGAATTCTTAATAAAATTTCTTTAATAAATTTAATTGTCTAACCAATTTCTTTTAAATAAATTCATTTCATTCAATAAATTAAATTCGTATTAGTTAAATTAAATTAGCCAATGATTTTATTAATATTCAAATTAAATTGAACTATTAAATTTTCGTTTAATAATTCTGATTGATTTGTGATTTCCTTCTAATAGTTAAATTAACTCGTAGTTTCCTTTAAATCAGTTCTTTGTTTAAATAAATTTATTTAAACTAATTATTTTACTTTAATAAATTTATTTCTACAAATCTTTTACTTTTAAATTAATATCTTCAAATCCATTTCTTTTAATAAATTTACCTAACTAACAATTTAATTTTAACTAAATTCACTTAAATAAATTATTATTTATAAATCCAAATCCTTATTTTATATAACATTTGGACAAATCGCATAATTATTTTCCTTTTTCAAAATATTTTTTTTCATTTGAAACAAAAATTTCTATTCAACTAAAAATTTAGTTTTAAACAAATAATTTAAATTTTTAAACATATTATCTTTACTGTAAAAATTTACTTTCTGTAAAACTATATTTTATATATATATATATATTTTTTTTATAAACTTCTGTATATATGTATATATATTAAATTAAATTAAATCAAAATAAACTTCAAAATTACCTTACTGCCAAGATCAACTGCTCGAATCGCCTTGCCTCGTGTCGATCGCGCATGTGCTGCCGCTGCCTCCTCTACGCGCGCCGCCGCGTTCACCCACGCGCCCACGACCCAGCGCACGACATCGCCGTCGCACTTTCCACCTTCGCCTCGCCTACGCGTACGCACACGCGCTTCACCATCCCCAAATCGACCTTTTCATTTGCCGTCGCAAGCGCCTACGCCGCCGCCTTGAATCGTGAGCACGAATCCCTAACAACGTCGAGCCCTACACCTTCCCTCGAGCGCCTCCCCCACTTCTTCAAAGTCGCGTCTCCCCATTACCCAAACCGTGTCGCGCGCACTCCAAATCGACACTAACGAAAGCTTGAAACCCCACGACGTCACCGCGACTCCAATCCCCCATCGATCGCCTCGTGACCGCGCGCGCGCCATTGATTTCCCCCCTTTTTTTTCTTTTCGTATGAATGAAATGGGGAGAGGGCCGGGTATAAGATAGAAGGAAGAACGTGATTTTTTTCGTGGGTTATGGCGTGGAACACGGCGTGAATTTTGGGTATGGTAAGTAAGGTAATGTTTACTTATATTTTTTTTTTTTATTTATTTATTTTATTATGTATATATATATACTTTTATTTATTTTCATATTATATTTTCATTCTTATTTCAAATCCAACTTATTTGTCTAAACTATTAATTCAAATTTAAAATATAAGTTCAATATTAAATTTCAACTTCAAAGTCAAAATTCAATTTCTATTCAACTTTTAAATAGATTAAATTCTAAATCTAATCGTCAATTTCAAAGTTATATTGAAAATTCAATCCAAACCATTATTTTAAATATTTAAAATTAATTAAATATTTTCAAATTAAATAGTTTAAAATCCTGGGTCGTTACAATCTCAAAGTAAAACAAATTTAGGTGCCGAAGGGAATAGTTATAAATAGTTTTCGGTCTCCACAAAATTATTTTTCTAAATATTCTGCCACTAACAACCATGGACCTATAAAAACAAATAGGTCGCATAAATCTTTTTCCGTGTAGGTGTGGTGGCAGGCTAAGGAACAACAACAGTGTTCTCTGGATTTTGGCTGTTCCAAGTACACAACGACCAACAAAGCAAAGTTCCTTAGCCTAGTATAAAGGTGACAGAATCACAACAGACAATAACGAAAAATATCGTAAAGGTAAAACAGGTAAAGGTATATTTATTTGAACGATATATTAAATGTGATAATCTGCACCATGTTCTGAATTAAATCAGCCAATAATGAAGATGATGAAATAATGATGATTTTGATTCTGACTTATTCAAAGTTGTTGGTCAATTATATTCTTATGCCAAAAACACTATAAAAATCTCTAGATTCTTTGAATTACTTCATATATATCATTTTGGATTAAAAATAGTGTTTTGTTGGATAATAATACATTTGGTTATAATTCGACTAACCCTATATTCACGGTTTTTGATTATTAACACGGCTTCAATTCAAATTCAAGAGAACATGGTTTAAAAAGGCTGTTAAAATTGATTTTGAGATATTTTGTTGCACATTTCATGTTTTGGTCTGTCAAATTCAATTAATGATAATTTTGAGTGAAAGAGAAATTCAGATGCAGATTACACTGGTAATCCAGATGATAGAAAAATTACTAGTTGAACGTGATTTTTGAGACATGTAGTAATTGCATCGTTTTTCAAAGAAAATATCTGCATATTTTGCAATTTAAATAATTTTCAAATAGCAGAAATTTTTCTCATATAACCCCCTCGAGAAAATCATTTTTGACCATATTTTCAGATTAGTAATTTTAAAAAATTAATTTCATAATTATTTTTGAATTTGATTTTAAATGACTATTTTGACTAATCTGACTCCCTAATAATTATCGAAAAGATGAATAGTGATTGAAAAAGTGATGAGTGTTGATATTTATTATATATTATGACTCGAGACGGTATAATTAGTAAATTTCTTTAGAAATTTAAACAAGAGTTATAAAGCTTTTTGTTGGTAAAAATTCCATGACCGTCTCTATCTCTATCATATTTCTAACGACCATTACTCATCAAAATTCAATATAGTTTGTTGATATGTGGTACTTTAAACAGGAATCGTTCGTTTTTTTCATTTTATATTTTTTTTAAAAAAGGAAATAATAATAATAATAATAAATAAATAAATAAATACCAAAGTATTCACTCTCATTTAAAAGTCCTCACGGTTATGCATGGGTGAATTACTTGGAATTTGTTACGTGCTTCCATGCTCATTTAAAAGTCCTCACGGTTATGCATGTATGGAACGCAGATCAAAAGTTGATTTTTAAAGTAAACAAGTTGATTCTAATCCCATTTAAAAGTCCTCACGGTTATGCGTGGTTAGAAGATACTTGAATTTTTTTTTTAAATAAAATTGGAATACTACTAATCTCATTTAAAAGTCCTAACGGTTATGCATGGTTAGTAGATATTCAAATTCCTGATATAAATATACCACAAATAAACACAACTGTATGGTTTTATATGATGACATCATTCCCCTCATTCTAAAAGTAGAATATACACCTAACAAAATATTTATGATTTTTGTTTGATTTTTTATTGAAATTTAATATTTATATTCAATTGATTTTTTAATGTTGGATTAATATCTATCACTTTATCTCTATTTTCTCTAACACTATTATTCTATTGCTGATAACAAAAGTGGGAGAGAAAAGTTAAGATTTTGTCAAATAAACTCAATCAAAGGTCGAATATTTTCCATTTGCATCTAGGCTCATTTGCATATTATTTAATTGTATGCATATTTGTAGGGGGAGCTTTGTGTAGAGAGGAAGCATTTAAATATGGAGAGCAATTAGGATATATCTATGATCAAATACATTTAACATATTCAAAATCTTAAATATATGTTTGTTATCATCAAAAGGGGGAGATTGTTGAATATGCGATTATATGATTTTTGTCTGATGATAATAAACATATATATATTCGTGTAAATGTATTTGTTAATGTACTATTTTATTTTTCATGGACTAAATAAATATTTGCTGTATAAAAACAATTAACACAGAATTTGAATTCAAACAGAATTTTTATTCAAACAAATATTTATTACAATTTTGAATAGTACAAATTCAAGCTCTCGCTATACACTATACAACTTTGATACAAATTCATTTACCTCCCAATTTTACATTTACAGTTGACCTCACTACATATCACTCACACTCGTATTTATCTTCAACTTCATTTCAGATCGAATCCAGCATCTGAGCAATCTGCAAAAATATTCACTAACGCGGTAAAAATGAAAAGGAAATATTTTTGCAGTATAAAATAAAACGTGAATTTTGAAAATAATATTTGCCTCAGTTATTTGGGTTGTTAGCCATCATTTAAATTTGAATTCATCATACACGAACAGCTTGTGACATACACAGTGTATCACTGTATATGCCACAAGGCCATGCACATCGAAATATACACTTGATTGATTTACAGGGACAGGTGAGCACGGGTCAAACCCAAATGAAAACCCGGGTTCAACTCAAATGCAACACAAATAAAGACACAACACGCGCCCAAGGTCAAACCCGAGCGTTTAAGCTAGATTCCAACTCAGGTGCAATGTAAGTGTACAAGCTCAATAAAATGGTCAAAATCCAAAACCAACATAGACAATACCACTGACTCAAAGAACAGATCAAAAGACCACATGGCAATATGCATTAGGTTAGAGCATGCAAGCACAGCCTCAAACCAGAGACGATCAAAGACGGAGAAAACAAGTCTACACAGGATACTGCAACTTGAACATCAAAATACAAGCCTCAACTAAGCACATGCACGGCAAAGAAGACAAGCCAATTCTAACAACTACTACAATGAACCAAAGCAATACACATGAGTGCGCATAGGCAGAACAAATGCAACAGTCAACCGGCCAGAGTGTACATGAATACAACTACAGGTACATGACCGAACCAATATATCAAGCAACATGTATGCAACAGGGCCAAAGCAACTCAGAGAGCATATGCAGAGTCATGGAATGGCAATTTATGTATTCGAGTTCAAGCACACATGAAACAGTGCAAGTATCGTACTCGAAAACAAATGACAGTGATTCAACCTTACAATAAAGAACAAGACAAGGTGCAGAAGCAAATGACACTGAAAATTTTGACTCTATAGTATCGAAATTATAGTATAAAAATGCCGTGGTAAAGTGCAAATTGCAGTGACACAAAAATCACAATAGGGTCAAATTCCAACATGTTACAGAAATGAAGTAAATCAATATCGACACAACAGTGTCACAGCAACCATCAAATACACAAGTGATCAAGTGGTCTGCAACAATACCATAGAATCACATGAACAAACCGTAAGCTACCGACTGGAGTCGCAGAAAGCAAAGAACAAATTCAACAAATTCAACAAGCCTCAACTAAGCACATGCACTAGTAATGCCAGCGAAGACCACAAGCCAATTCTAACAACTACTACAATGAACCTGACTAATACACATGAGTGCACATAGGCAGAACAAATGCAACAGTCAACCGGCCAGAGTGTACATGAATACAACTACAGGTACAAGACCGAACCAATATATCAAGCAACATGTATGCAACAGGGCCAAAGCAACTCAGAGAGCATATGCAGAGTCATGGAATGGCAATTTATGTATTCGAGTTCAAGCACACATGAAACAGTGCAAGTATCGTACTCGAAAACAAATGACAGTGATTCAACCTTACAATAAAGAACAAGACAAGGTGCAGAAGCAAATGACACTGAAAACTTTGACTCTACAGTATAGAAATTATAGTATAAAAATGTCGTGGTAAAGTGCAAATTGCAGTGACACAAAAATCACAATAGGGTCAAATTCCAACATGTTACAGAAATGAAGTAAATCAATATCGACACAACAGTGCCACAGCAACCATCAAATACACAAGTGATCAAGTAGTCTGCAACAATACCATGGAATCACATGAACAAACCGTAAGCTACCGACTGGAGTCACAGAAAGCAAAGAACAAAGTCGACAAATGACAAATACTTCAAAACCACAACCATGCTATAGCAGAGAAAATATCAAAGCAATGGTGATGGCCGAAGATGATACATGGAAGCATACCGAAGTCAACGAGAAATTCACGAAAGCAAACAATGACCGAAGTCAAATGCAACCAAGCCGTGGTGGCCACGAAATTCAACGGTGTCGTGATATCCAAGTAAACAAACCAAGTCAAAATCAACACCGTGATTATTCAAGTAAATAGAAGAAGTCAGAGAAATCATCGACATCAAAGTGAAATCAAACGGCCGATCAAATGAAATTGACAAATTCAAATATATTTGTACGAACGAAAATCAAGGGTTACAAACCCTATATAAACAAATCATCGGCAATTTCATAGCATCGAGTTCAAGTAAGCATCAAACCAGCAAAGCAAAAGGAGAAAAGTACATACCGAAATCATAGACGAAGTCGATCCAAATTGAAGAGCCGTGAGCTAATCATAGAAACAAGCGATCGACAAGGCAAACTACGAGCAATCAAAAGCGGCGAATTTAATTCAAAAGCCCTAATTTAAGAGCACGGGACGAAGCCCTAATTTAGTTGCAAAGAGGAACGGCCGCCATATTCACAAAAACGAACAAAGCATATAAAAGAGGATCGGGCCAAATTATCAAAAGGGGGCCGGCTTTATTTTATTAAGGGTTTTTTAATTTTTCAATTAGGGTTTTTGTCTTTTATTTTTAAATTGCTTTTTAAATTTGTTTTTAAATTTTAAACCGTTGTATTTACTAGTCGTGTGAATAGGGGACAAACTACGTAGCGTAGTTTGAGAATTCGCAACTCAATGGCTGAGTTGTGGCAGGGTTTTGAGCGTAGAGTTAGGTTTAGTCGATAGTGGGTGTCGCGAGTCTACGTGTGTAAGCGCCTGACTATCTAATTTCTAGTAGAAACCTTGAGAGCAACACGTAAGGGTTTTGCCGAAGCTGGGTAAATTCTGTGTCATTCTATTTCTGCATTTTATTCTGCTATTTTTCTGTGCTGCTATATTCTGTGTTCTGTGTTGAAATCATTTTATAAGCTTCAGCAATTAATTTTTATAATTAATACCAACACCCTATTCACCCCCCCTCTAGGGTGAAATCGATCCTACAGTAATGTGGCATACGAAGTGCTGCTGATCATTGGTTGATCAAAGCATGACTTTGTGAAAAGTGTAGCTTTGTGGACGAGACCTCGTTGGACCTCACACCCCGAAAATGGTCAAAACAGAAAAGATGCGGCAAGGTTATGAGGGTCTCACCCTTTAGGGTATGTCATTTCCTTCTGGAAAAGGGTGGTGTCGGGTATGGAGCCCTGATATTGAACCTGTGTGGTTACTGCAAATACTTTTCTTTGTGGTTGTTGGTGTAGAGGATCCCCGGATAAAGGTCCCAAAGGACCGGGGGATGGCATACTCGTGTAGTAGTTACCTAGTTACAGAGATAACCCGGCCTTGTGTTGGCAGAGAGCTAGTTAAGTTCTCGGGACTTCCCTCCAGAGGCGTACCCATGTGGCAGTAGGAAGTTCCTTAGCCTGACCGTTTGTTGGAAATCAAAAAAACAATATGCGCCCTGTACAGTTTTAGTTGTATAACCTGCCATTTACTTATGGTGGCACCCCACTGTTTAGATGGTAGCCACAGTAGGCATAGTTCAGAATGTCTATGCTGGCTAAGATTAATATTATACTTTCGAAATGTTTTCTGCACTATGCACTTATAAAAATATCTAAAGGATTTTGCGAATTAAGCATGTTTCACTATCATAAGGAGAAATTTCCTCCAATTCTGCATTTGCATTGTGTGTGTGGCGGGAGGCCTTATGGTAGTTTCATTTTCCAAAAGCATAGCGGATTTCTTTTTATTTTCTTTGTGAAAATAACTGTTTTTAAGATCTCACACTAGTCCCATGACTGACCTGGAGTTTATTGTCCCCTTTCTAAACTCTGGGTGCCCATAATTTTCCACACGGGCAGCCTAGAGTCAGGTTATCAGGTCATTCTGGAATTCAAAAGTTGCTATGGAAATCAGGAGTTGGAGCTGGATGGCGAGGCGTATCACTTGTATATGTAATATTTCTTTCCACTATTTGTTGTTGTACACTCTGATAATGTAATGTGATGTAATGTAATAACTGATATAGTGATTCTGTTTAAAGATATTTATTTATCTATTATATTTGTTACGCTGCGAAATGTGAGATTCTGTTATTATTTCTGTTTCTTCTTTCTTCTTCTTCTACCTCTTCTTCTTTAAACCCTAAAGATTCATAAGTTTGTTCCTTTTTGGGCTGAATTGTTGTGGAATTATGCCAGCTCAAAGGAGTATAAATTTGCGGCCCTTTACAAGTGGTATCAGAGCAATTGGTTAAGCGATAACCCTGGCTCTATTGGGTGTTACTCATTAGAGATAGAGTCAGCAGTGCTCTAGAATGAGTTTGAGTGTAATAATAGATATGAGCGCGTATTTGTTAGTGAATATAAAAATTATTTTGTATTATGTTGACTTATCGGTTGATTGTTTATAGATTCCGGTCGGTGCAGTCTGACCAACTGTATCGATAGGGGTTTCTAAACTCTTAAACAAGATAAATTGACACAGTATTGTTTTAAAATAGGGTAAATGAAATAATTTTACCCAAAACTATTTTTGTATTGAAAAGAAATGATTTTCTGTAAATTATTATAGTATTATATGGTTGCTTGGTTGTTAAGAAGTGATGATATTGAATTATCCTCATTATTGTATGGAAATTTAATAAGAAATAATGGTATAACCAAAGATTTGGAGATAAATTCATTTAACAAATAAAATTTATAAATGTGAATTGAAAGGATAAGGAAATAAATTCACATACAAATGGAATTTGAAAATATAAATTGTAAATGTGATTTATAATTTGAAACGAACTCCAGAGAAGTATTTTTGAGTTGGATATAAATCTGGCAGGGTTTGAAATTTAAAATATTTGGAAAAATATTTTGAAGGGATATAATTGATTTCAAAGTTGGTTTTGAAATGTAAGCAATTGTTAAAAAGTCTCTGGAAATCTTTAAAATGTTATGATATCTAAATAAGTTTGATAACTCATAAAAATATTTGAAATTTTATTGGAATAAGATTCAAATTGAAAAGGGATAAATAAAAGTAAGCGTGGAATAAATTTGTGAATGAATAAATGAGTTAACATTTGTGAGTAAATGAATTGGAATTGAAAAATGGAATGAGATTTGACTTGGACCAAGTTGAATAAAAATCCAAACTTTGGAAAAATAAATATAAAATGGATTGAATTCAAGTAAACTAATATGATAATTAATTAATTCATGAAATAGGAAAGTTGAATTAGTTAAATTAAAATTCAATTGGGAGTTAAATTTGCAGATAAATTCAAGTAAGTAGAAATAAATTGAAAATTTCCTTCTTATTGATAAAATAAATTCGAGATGAATTGAGAATGGAAAGTTGAAATTTAAAATGGATAAGTGCGTAAAACTAATTTAATTAAATTAGTCGATGGAATGAATTTGATAAATGAAAATCAAATCAAGGATTTAAGTTTGGTAGTGTTACAAGGAAAAATAAATTTGTGTTTTGAATTGAAATAACTTAAGTAAATATTGGATAAAAGCTCGATTTAAGTAAAATTGTGAAATGGTTGTTGTCAAGTTGTATGGAATGGTTTTGAATGAAACTTGGTTGATTAATGAAATACAAATTTTATGTAAATGTATTTGAAAAGGTCGGTTTAAAAATAAATGATCTGAATATACATATATTCTATTTCGAAAGGATAAAGGTTCAAATATCCTAAGATATGGGATAAGTCATAATTTCCAAAATTCGGGTTTTCAAAAATTTACAGATGTTGATTTCAAAGATATAAAGCCTTATAAGTTAGTTTAATATAAAGAATTTTGAAAGTATAAGGCTTCAGATGAATTTTATGGCTTTTGAATATAAAAGTTTAATATATACGTACATGTATACGGTTTCAAAAGTAAGCGGTTTTAAACATAAAGTTTTGTATAAGTGTCAGGTGTGTGTGCGTGACTTTTAACATGTCAGAATGGCCATGTTTATAAAGTTTTCACATATTAAGATTTCAATTGCAAATATATGTTAACTTTCGAATAGAAAGTTTATCAAACATGAGAGTTTTCGAATAGTTTCCCATGTATCCAATTTTCAAACACACACCCACCCACGCACCGTATTGAATATACATTTTGGTTTCAATGTATATGTATAAATTTTGAGCATACGTTAGGCTTTTGAATAATTGCTAGATGCCAAATATAATGGTTTAAAGTACAAAATATTTTTGGAAGCATGAAATCCTTTCTGTGTACAAAAATTATAAATACATATTAGATTTTGAAGGCATAGGAATTTCAGATATACGGAGCTGCTTATATGTATATATTCAAGTATCATTTGGATTCAAAAGCATAAGGTTTCGGAAATAATTATGATTTTGAGTGTTAATAGGTTTCAAATAGTTGACTTTAAAAATACATAAAAGTTTCATATGTATCTGGGTTTTGCGTTTACTAGGAGGTTTCAGAAGGTATAGTTTCAGATTTTGAAAACCAAAAGTTTCAAATATATGATTTCAAAAATAAAAAAAGTTAATTTTGAAAAATAAAAGACCTCTATATGTGTGGTATTGAAATTCACAAGCTTTTGAGTATATTTCAGTTTTAAACATGCACAGTTTTGTGTGTGTATGTGTGTGTGTGTATAAGTTTCCAATGGGTATTGAGCTTTGAGTATGTACACAGTTTCAAGTGCATTTGATTTTTCCTGTGTGTTTCAGGTTTTATAAAGTTTTTGAATATATGCAAGTTTCCAAAATATGCTAGATTCAAGTACGTAGCCGGATTTTTATTTATATGAAGCATGGATCCTACAATATATGTGATAGGTTTTAATAATATCTATATAAATGATTTCGTAGATTGAGGTTTTGAAGATTTAAAACCTTACGTATGTACAAATTCTTAGTTCCATGAACATTTGGTTTTTCAGAAAATTCGTAGTTACAAATATATATAGGTTTTGAACATAAAATTCTATGAGTTAAGGAAAGCCAATAAAATTAATTTTTGAATCAATTGAAATGGATATGAGTTCGTTTCGGTTAAAAATGAGTTGAATGAAAGAAAGTGTGTTGTAAACCATTGAAATTGAATGGAAATGACCTGTGATGTAGTTGTAAGTAATTAAATTTGTATTGAAACCTTATAAATTGCTTATGGGAATCATTTTGAGTGTATTGCTTATGAAAACTATGTGCTCGCTATTGAAAATAAGTGAAATGTAAATGAATTTCCTATATATGTCACTTATGTGTTTAAATTGAGTAAGTACATGTACAGAGGGGCCGTTTGGCTGGATTTGGTCGCGCTAAAATGCTAATAATAAACCGCTTTGCTTAAAAATGCTAATAAAGGTACGCCTACGCACTAAAAATAGGAAATATGAACTGTTTTTGTTTCTTCCGACCAGGTGGGTTGATGTATATATATTTATATTTTTTTTGTCAAATTGCAAAAGCTCCTCCGTACAAAGGGAACTCTGCCAAAAAATTTCGAAAATTTTGGGAGATAGAAAAATATTTGAAATTTTTTTTGTTGGCGACAAACGATTTCAAATTTGAAATTGAAGTATATTAGTGAATGAAACTAATTTAAAATAATAATATGAATCAGTTATAAATGGAAGATAAAATTAAATATTCAGAGTTGAAGATAAATTGAATTCATATGGTAATGGGAAAACTAATTGAATAGAAGTAGATATGAAAACTTCTGTAAGAAAATGTATAAAATGATTTTGAAGGCTATGAATGTATATTATTGCTAAGTAGGATATACGGTATTATAAAGAGAAAGGAAAATTGTTTTTGATTTCTGAAGATAAATTTGAATCGCTCGACAAAAAGGTATGTATTTCAATTTCAATATGAAATTTGGTGATTTTCTTGTCTAACCACTTGGCCTTTTGTTTTCTTTTTGAATCTAGGGGCTGTGGTGCCATTTTGTAGTCATACCGAGCTAGCCGCGCAAAGGAGACGCTGGCGAAATTTTTCGAAAATTTAGGGAGTTAGAAAAATTTTGAGAAAATTTTGAAAGTTTAAAATTTGAATTTAAATTTAATTGGAATCATTGAGAAAACAATGTTGTTTGGAACTTATAATTGAAGTTGGAAAGTAGTTGAATCAATAATGGGTTTTGAATAAAAGCTTTGTTTTGGCAAGTTGATAAAACCGTTCGGTTTTGGGAAAATAATAAATGGGTAAAAGATCAATCTTCTTAACTAGTAATTTCGGGACGAAATTCTTTTAAGGGGGAAAGGATGCGACGACCCAAAATTTGTGGTATTTGAATTTGAAAATATTTAAGTAATTTTAAATATTTGGAAGTTAGTTTAACGTGAAATTCGAATATAACTATGAATTTGGCAAGCTAAATTATTGAATTTAATTTATTAATGATGGGTAAAAATTTGAATTTTCAATTTTTAGCTTGTTAAAAATTATTTGATGGCTTAGAAAATTTATATTGATAATACTGAAGATAATGGAAGATTTAGAATTGAATTTGAAAATGATTTGTTCAGTTTTGGAATTTATATCGTTTATAGCGATGTTTGAAAATAGCCTTCCGAGGCACAGTCTCGGAATTCAACGAAACCAGTTCCATTGGATCCGTAATATTGTATCATTATCTAATTTCAATTTTTGTAGCATTCGGAGTTGTCGTGTGATCGTACGATAAGCAAACGCATTGAAATTTATATTGAAATTTTATATTATAATTGGTCCGAAAAGCTATCTTCTCCATACGATCGAATTTAGACTCGAAATCTGTCCCATTACATTCAAAATAGTGGTATAACATTATGAACACCTAGCAGCATGCCTCGATAGGAGGTCAAAATTTTAAGTTGCATTCATTGAGATAATTTGAATTGAATTTAATATGCAGATTCTCATACAAGCATCCTTCACATCAACCTACTTTATATCACGTCAAAACTTTACCCCCCTCGTTCAAATCAAAGCAGAAAAAATCAAAAAACCCCTCTCTTCTTTTCGAACCATCATTTTAGGATTGTTGCTCAATTCAAACCCTACCGAAATTAACTTCGAAAAAAATATATAAAAATAAAAGGAAGCTCAGATAAAATAAAAATGTTGACCGAGCTAGAGAAACGAGATCGAATCGACTCGTCGGCAACTAAATTGCAATCGGCATTCTCCACTGTTTCATCATCGATGAGGAAGGAGCGCGCATGTTGTTTCGTCAATGCGGCGACTATGATAACCATGTGGCATCGATCAGTGGGAAGTATCGGTAGTCGCGCGCGTATGTGTGGAGGCTCGCGCAAAGTTAGGGAAATCAAGGCCGAGGTCGATGCTAGGGCTTCTGGGGGTTTCGTGAAATTGAGGGTCGCGATGATTTCGTCGAGTGTTGGTGAAGGCCGTAGGCAGTCGAACGAAGGTGAAAGGCAGTAGACGCGAGGCAGCGGCGAGAGTCGCTGCGTTGTGCTCGGCAGTGGGACAGGATCGAGCTTGGCAGTGATTTGGGGTTGCGATCATCTTTCTGGCTAGGGTTCGAAGAAATTTTGGCAGTGAGGTAGGCAGCGAGGTGTAATTAAATTATGTTTTTCAATTTAATATCTAAAGTATAAATATGTATATATAAATATACACTTACCTATTTAGTTAAATTTAGGTAGATCACGAAGATTTTTATAGATTTGATAAATATAGGGATGCACATAAATATATATATATATATATATAGATAGATTTTTAATCTGTATAGGTCATTTTTTTAATATATATGTAGTTTCGATAAAATAAATGTACATATGTACTTACTAGTTTAATTTTAAAATAGTGGAGTTAATTTGTTCAATTAACTTATTTAATTTATTTTAGTTACCAAATTAATTATCAAAGGGAATTTAGTTTAAATATAATAATCAGTTGAAATTAAATCTATTAAACGGAAATAAATTGTTCAGTTGGCTCAAATATTAATAAAATCATATAATTGACTATGCAAGGTCAAAACCCGTGAAATCAAGACGGAATGGAAATGGGATTGCAAAATAAAAGCTAAGGTGAGATCTTCTCGCTCAATTAAAATCTCCAGTTAATTTTACATAGTTAAATTTAAAAATTGATTGATTGTGTGCTTGGATGATTAGTTTATAATAATTATTCACTGGATGATATTATATATATAATAGTATATAGTATATACTGGGTGATTGATTTCCCACATTATATAGCGGATGGGACCCTATTGCGCCGCATAATAGCGGATGATATTTTATAAATCCCATACACCGTGATATTCCACCTCGAAGTGGAATTGGTATTTAATTGTTTTGCTAACGTCTGTGGATGCAGGGAAACAGGTTGGAGGGATGCAACTGGATTCCTCAAATATTGAATTTGTTTCATATTTTGTGTGTTGATTATTTATAATGTGCGTGTGATTATTTGTAATTGAAACCCTTGAAGGCTATAATTTAGCCGAATATATTTCTGATGTCGTAGGATATCAGGAATAAATAAAATTGGATTTTTGAAATTTAGTAGAAATTTATAGTAAATTAGTTTTAGAAAATTGAATAAATTTAAAAGGAGGAATTTGTTTCAAAGGATAATAAATTTGGTGTTGAAATAAATTTAAAAATCAATTTTGAAACTTGATTTGGTATTTGTAAATAAATTTGGAAATCAATTCATAATTTAATTCGGTGTTGAAAATGAATATTTAGAAATCGATTTGAAAATCATATATCAATGGATATTTAGAAGTTTAAATTCACAACGAGAAATTATAAAGGAATTTCCAGATTTGGTATATAAATTAAAATAAATCGAGAAGATTTATTAATTGATATAAATGGAAAGAGAATTCTTCCCTGGAAAGCCGAGTATATTGTTAAAGTAGCTTTTGAAGTATAAATTAAAGGTTCTAGAAATTGTTTGGAAAAATTTTTATTCTTGGAGGAATTGTTTTTGGAAATTGTTTTAAATCTTTAAAACATGGATTTATTTAATCACTTATAGAAAGAATTATTTTAAAGATTAAATTGATATTTTTTAGAAAATGGATATTTAAATATTTAGATCCTATCTACTAATTTTTATTTTAAAGTTAGTTTGGACTTGAAACTTTATATGAGACATTTATACTATATTTCATAAATAATATTTAAATAAATGTTTTAAAATATTTTTATATAAATTTTTCCAAATATATATTTTGAATAAGTGATTTAAAGTATCTTAAAGTATTTGAACTCGGCAGGCTTTCAGTGGAAATAAATAATGTCGGGAATCTTATTCTCCAAGTGAAAAGTGATTTGAAATTCATTTTCAAATAGATGAAGTGTTAAAAATTTATATCTTGCAAAGATATTTTGAAAATAAATAATTGGGAAAATTATTTAAATATTGTGTTTGTTGTGAATATTGATTGATAGTTAAATAACCGACTACAAATATTGGCCTTTTAATGGCATTTGAATTTCGATGCGACCGGGGGTCGGATTCCAAGTGGATATCCGAAAACCACATCGAACATTTGTGATTGTGATGAATCTTTTATTTAAAAGATCAAGGTGAAAATTGTTGTGATTTATTGAAATCTAAATATAACACTTATTTTTTTTTAAATAAGCGCTCATTATTCGGATTAGCCGGGAGAGGACCTTGTGTCATAAAACCCATTTCGAATAGCGATATGTCGAAATGGGATTGCATTGGAAGAAGGTGTTGAAGACTGGGTATTTTCGAAAGTAAAAGAATTACCTGTCGAATGTCTCTGCACCGGGTTGCTCCGGTATATAGATTTTATCACCTTTGTGATGGGGATTCCGGACGTGATTTGTGAATATCCGGATTTGCAAGGGCTTCTTTAATGTGCCTTCGGTTTCGTTCGATCCCGGAACGGACTTGTATGGATGTGTGTCTGAAATTACACTTTGAGATGTAAAACTGGTTTCTATCAAATACATTTCTGTTGGTGGCGTAGAATTTATTCTCTTAGCTTAACACCCTTCTCTGAGGCGTACGAGCTCAGAGGTTATGTAGTTGATGGTTACTAGTGATACACCCCCAATGTGGTAATTGTTGAATATGCGATTATATGATTTTTGTTTGATGATAATAAACATATATATATTCGTGTAAATGTATTTGTTAATGTACTATTTTATTTTTCATAGACTAAATAAATATTTGCTGAATAAAAACAATTAACACAGAATTTGAATTCAAACGGAATTTTTATTCAAACAAATATTTATTACAATTTTGAATAGTACAAATTCAAGCTCTCACTATACACTATACAACTTTGATACAAATTCATTTACCTCGCAATTTTACATTTACAGTTGACCTCACTACATATCACTCACACTCGTATTTATCTTCAACTTCATTCCAGATCGAATCCAGCATCTGAGCAATCTGCAAAAATATTCACTAACGCGGTAAAATTGTAAAGGAAATCATATATCAATGGATATTTAGAAGTTTAAATTCACAATGAGAATTTATAAAGGAATTTACAGATTTGGTATATAAATTAAAATAAATTGAGAAGATTTATTAATTGATATAAATGGAAAGAGAATTCTTCCCTGGAAAGCCGAGTATATTGTTAAAGTAGCTTTTGAAGTATAAATTAAAGATTCTAGAAATTGTTTGGAAATTATTTTATTGTTGGAAGAATTATTTTTGGAAATTGTTTTAAATCTTTAAAACATGGATTTATTTAATCACTTATAGAAAGAATTATTTTAAAGATTAAATTGATATTTGTTTAGAAAATGGATATTTAAATATTTATATCCTATCTACTAATTTTTATTTTAAAGTTAGTTTGGACCTGAAACTTTATATGAGACATTTATATTATATTTCATAACTAATATTTAAATAAATGTTTTAAAATAGTTTTATCTAAATGTTTCCAAATATATATTTTGAATAAGTGATTTAAAGAATCTTAAAGTATTTGAACTCGGCAGACTTTCAGTGGAAATAAATAATATCGGGAATCTTATTCCGCAAGTGAAAAGTGATTTGAAATTTGTTTCCAAATAGATGAAATGTTAAAAATTTATATCTTGCAAAGATATTAAGAAAATAAATAATTAGGAAAATTATTTAAATCTTATTGTTTGTTGTGAATATTGATTGATAGTTAAATAACCTACTATCAGTATTGGCCTTTTAATGACATTTGAACTTCTATGCGACCGGGGGTCGGATTCCAAGTGGATATCCGAAAACCACATCGAACCTTTGTGATTGTGATGAATCTTTTATTTAAAAGATCAAGGTGAAAATTGTTGTGATTTGTTGAAATCTGAATATAACACTTATTTTTTTAAATAAGCGCTCGTTATTCGGATTAGCCGGGAGAGGACCTTGTGTCATAAAACCCATTCCGAATAATGATATGATGAAATGGGATTGCATTGGAAGACGGTGTTGAAGACCGGGTATTTTCGAAAGCGAAACTGTCGAATGTCTCTACACCAGGTTGCTCCGGTATATAGATTTTATCACCTTTGTGATGGGGATTCCGGACGTGATTTGTGAATATCCGGATTTGCAAGGGATTCTTTGAAGTGCCTTCGGTTCCGTTCGATCTCGGAACGAACTTGTGTGGATGTGTGTCCGAAAATACACTTTGAGATGTAAAACTGGTTTCTATCAAATATATTCCTGTTGGTGGCGGAGAATTTATTTTCTTAGCTTAACACCCTTCTCTGAGGCGTACGAGCTCATAGGTTATGTAGTTGATGGTTACTAGTGATACACTCCCAATGTGGTAATGTGGCATACGAAGTGCTGCTGATCATTGGTTGATCAAAGCATGACTTTGTGAAAAGTGTAGCTTTGTGGACGAGACCTCGTCGGACCTCAAACCCCGGAAATGGTCAAAACAGGAAAGATGCGGCAAGGTTATGAGGGTCGCCCCCTTTAGGGTATGTCATTTCCTTCTGGAAAAGGGTGGTGTCGAGCATGGAGCCCTAATATTTAACCTGTGTGGTTACTGCAAATACTTTTCTTTGTGGTTGTTGGTGTAGAAGATCCTCGGATAAAGGTCCCAAAGGACCGGGGGATGGCATACTCGTGTAGTAGTTACTTAGTTACAGAGGTAACCCGGCCTTGTGTTGGCAGAGAGCTGGTTAAGTTCTCGGGACGTCCCCTTAGAGGCGTACCCATGTGGCAGTAGGAAGTTCCTTAGCCTGACCATTTGTTGGAAATCCAAAGAAACAATACGTGCCCTGTACGGTTTTAGTTGTATAACCTGCCATTTACTTATGGTGGCGCCCCACTGTTTAGATGGTAGCTATAGTAGGCATAGTTCGAAATGTCTATGCTGGCTAAGATTAATATTATACTTTCGAAATGTTTTCTGTACTATGCACTAATAATAATATCGAAAGGATTTTGCGTATTAAGCATGTTTGACTATCATAAGGAGAAATCTCCTCCAATTATGCATTTGCATTGTGTGTGTGGCGGGAGGCCTTATGGTAGTTTCATCTTCCAAAAGCATAGCGGATTTCTTTTTATTTTCTTTATGAAAATAACTGTTTTTAAGATCTCACACCAGTCCCATGATTGACCTGGAGTTCATTATTCCCTTGCTAAACTTTGGGTGCCCACAATTTTCTACACGGGCAGCCTGGAGTCAGGTTATCAGGTCATTCTGGAATTCAGAAGTTGCTATGGAAATCAAGAGTTGGAGCTGGATGGCGAGGCGTATCACTTATATATGTAATATTTCTTTCCGCTGTTTGTTGTTTTACACTTTGATAATGTAATGTGATGTAATGTAATAACTGATATAGTGATTATGTTTAAAGATATTTATTTATCTATTATATTTGTTCCACTGCGAAATGTGAGATTCTGTTATTGTTTTTGTTTCTCCTTTCTTCTTCTTCTACCCCTTCTTCTTTATCTACCTCTTCTTCTTTAAACCCTAAAGATTTGTAAGTTTGTTCCTCTTTGGGCTGAATTGTTGTGGAATTGTGCCAGTTCAAAGGAGTACGAATTTACGGGCCTTACAGTTTGTTAGCGTTTCTATTTTATACTGGTGCATCGCATTATTTTATATCTAGATGTTTGATAGATAATCTTAACCTAAAACCCATATATTTAGTTACTTTCTTACGGGATGCGAATCCTATAGGAGGGTATGCAACTCTAGGGTTGAGATGTGACCAGTTAGATTTTGACTTGTTAGGTCATACTTTTGTTTGCAATTTGCATGTGTTTGATTTTATGGGGTTCAGAATTATTCTTGGGATGGATTGGAAGTGAGTACGATGCTAGGATATTTTGCCATGATAGAAAAATATCTCTTAGACATCCTGATTGTAGTGACAGGATTGTTTATACCCTAAAAGGTTCTAGCAGAAAAGTGAATGCTTTGTTCGGTGTTGCAGAGTTGGAAGATGAGTTGAATCAAGTTTTCATCGTTGGAGAATTCGCAGATGTTTTTGGGCCTGTAGTGGGATTGCCACCGAAACGAGCCATTGAGTTTTGGATAAATTTGGTTTCTGGAGCAGAACCAGTAGGTAGGCCGCCAAGCAGGATAACCCCTATAGAGATGAGGGAGTTAAAGGTGCAGTTGGTGAATTTGGAAGGCAAGAGCTTTATCAGGCCGAGTAGTTCGCCTTAGGGAGCAGTCGTAGTGTTTGCTAAGAAACTGAATGGATCGTTAAGGCTATATATTGATTATCGTAACTTGAATTAGAGGATGATAATGAATCGATATCCATTGCTAAGGATTTATGATTTTTTCGACCGGTTGAGTGGAGCCAAAGTATTTTTCCAGTTGGATTTGGCAACAGGCTTCTATCAACTCAGAATAGCAGAGGATAATATACCTTTGACGGCATTTAGGACCAGATATGGGTCGTATGAATGGTTAGCTAAGCCGTTCGGACTAACTAATGCACTAGCTTTCTTTGTGGATTTGATGAACCGGGTTTTCCGAGAGCACTTGAATAGGTTCATGTTGGTTTTCATAGATGATATCTTGATATAACGTAAGGATGAAGTGAGCATGAAATTCATCTTAGAATGGTGTTTGAGACGCTGAGGTAGCATCATATTAAGGCAAAGTTTTCGAAGTGTCATTTTTGAAAGAAGAAAGTGAAGTTTCTTTGTCATGTGGTCTCAGAGAAAGGGTTGTGGAACAGGATTAGGAGCTGTGCTGATGCAGAGAGGTAAAGTGGTTGTCTATGCTTCTAGACGGATTAGACTGCATGAGGTCAGATATCTGATGCATGGTTTAGAATTGGCTATAGTTATATTTGCTTTGAAGGTGTGGAGACATTACCTTTCGAGAGAGAGATTTGGGTTATATACAGATCGTAAGTCGCTGAAGTATTTGTTATCCCAGAAGCAGTTAGACATGAGACAGTAGAGGTGGTTAGAGTTTATTGCGGCTTATGATTTTGGGATTGAGTACACATCGGGGGAAGACAACAAAGTTGCAGATGCACTTAGCAGAAAACATCAGAATGCCGTGTTGGCACTGATTGCTGAGGGGAAAGACCTAGAAGCATTAGTAGATTGCAGACTGCAGTGGAGATCTGAGGCTGGGTCTAGCAGAGAAACAGTAGTGTTATCTTGTTTGGAAGTTCGACCAGTGATGATCGAAAAGTTGCTTCTAAACAGGAGGAGAATCCAGTGTTAGCAAAATGGATCGGGAAGTTGAGAGATGGAACTGGGAGCAATGACTTGAAAGATTTCAGTCTCGACCAAAATGGATGGTTGAGAAAGAAAGAGAGATTATGTGTTCTCAACGTAGGAAACATAAAGAAAGAAGCCTCGGAGGAATGCCATAGTTCGAAATTTACAATTGATCCTGGAGGGACCAAGATGTATCAAGATATGAAGAGGAGCTTCTATTAGGAAGGTATGAAGCGGGATATTGGCTTATGGTTAAGCATTGTTTGAATTGCCAACAGGCAAATGCCGAACACCAGAAGCCAAGTGGATTGCTTCAGCCATTGGATATTCCGGTATGGAAACATGATTCTATTTCTATGGATTTCTATTGACGGGTTGCCAAGGTCGAATAGGGGAAATAAAAGTTTATAGGTCATAGTGGATCAATTGACTAAGAATGCTCATTTTATTCCAGTTAAATCAACCAGAACAGCACCTGTTTTGACGAAGTTGTTCATTAATGTGGTTAGACTACATGGATTTCCCAGTAGCATAGTAAGCATAGAGATTCCCTGTTCAGTAGTGAGTTCTAAAAGAGTTAATAAAATCTTGGAAGGTTTGTTAGGAGCTTGTGTTTTAGATTTCGAGGGATCATGGGAAGACTATTTGCATTTAGTCAAGTTTTCGTATAACAACAATTATCTAACTAGCATTGGGATGACACCATTTGAAGTTTTGTGTGGAAGGCCATGCAAATCTCCCCTTTTTTGGTTGGAGACCGGGATTAGGTTGGTTCTTTGTCCAGATCTAATTAGAGAAGCTGCAGAAAATATTGAGGTCGTTCAGGCTAGAATGAAGGAGGCTTGGTCTAGGTATAAGAGTTATGCAGATAATAGACGGAAAGATTTAGAGTTCTTAGTTGGAGATCAGGTTTTCGTCAAGGTGTCACCGATGAAGGGTGTGATTAGATTCGGAAGATTGGGAAAGTTGGCATCGAGATTCATTAGACCTTTTCCTATTGTTGAGAGGATCGGGAAACTCACATATAGGATTGATTTATCGAGAAGTTTGGTAACAGTCCGCTATGTTTTTCATGTTTCTCGTCTCAGAAAGTGTGTTAGAGACACGGAGACTACAATTGCACCGACCGTGCTTGATGACTTAGTGGTAGAACCATACTTGACTATAGTGAGAAAGCCGGTTCATATTGTTGTGAGAGATGAGAAGAGGCTTAAAACCAAGACGGTCAGATTGGTTAAAGTCCAATGGAGTGTATATGACAGGGACGGTACTTAGGAGGTTGAGAGCAGGATTAGAGATACCTATCCTGACTTGTTTGATGGTATGTTCTACCACTTTTGATTGATTTGTTTTGCATCTTATCGTAAGCGGAAGCAGAATAGTCTAAGTTTAAATGTACCTAACCTAAAACACCTCGGTCTGACCCGAGTATAAATACGAGGGTCATTCTAGCTAAACAAATAAATTTAAGAAAAAAAAGATAACAGAAGCATAGGACAGAGGTGATATTCTTCTTAAGCAAGATGAAACAATACTAAGTAAGCATAAGCATAAGTATGGTATGTATGTTCTTTTGACTCGCTTGTATATTATGGTCGCTATACCACTTGACATGTATCGGTTTGTATACTCTATGATATATTTATATGTGTGTGTGTATGTGATGATCTGCTGTTCTGTGATGTGTTTTACATTTGAGTTGTTGTATTTTGTTTTGATAGATCCTACAGCCACCTATGGTTTTGTATTAAGGATTTATTGGATATGTCGATTCATTCGAGTTAAAAAAAGCATTTATCAACGTATTCAATAGATATTTAAGACAAGACTATATATGATCGCTCCTAACCAGCCCTATTCTTTGCGTTAGCGGACGGTATTACCCAGTAATATTCTTTGTTAATGTGGGTCTCAGGGTAGGGCGTCACAGCTTGGTAATAAAATTATTGCATTTTCTATAAATAAAAATCATTCTCCATTCATTATTAACCTAGACAAACAAAATATTCACCATATAAAAAGATAATTTTAGTACCAAGCTGTAAAGCCCCACCTCGAGACCCACATTAACAAAAAGTATTACTGGGTAATACCATCTGCTAATGCGGAGAACAAGGCTGGTTAGGAGCGATCATCTATAGCCTTGTCTCAAATATCTACTGAATACTTCGATAAATGCTCTGCATTTTTACTTCAAATTCAATTTAAATTTGAATTTCAAATTCATCAAAACTTGGCTATCCTATTGATAGGCATCATAGTTCTCAAAACAATTCAGAAATAATTATTATGTAATATTTTTAAATTATTTTAAGCTATAAAATCTATTTATTCTCTATAATAAGAGGGTCGAGTATGAAGTTCTTTAAGGAGGGGAGTCTATAACACCTCATATTTTTGATAGAATTATTTATGATATTTAATTAGCTAGATTAAATAAAATAATGTGTTGATTAGGGAATTGAGATTTGATTTTAATTAAGGTGTAGTCGTGTCATTTAACGATGAATTAAGAAAGAGTTAAAATGAAATAGAGGAGGGGTAAAATAGGAAAGAGACCATTCCTATATCTCTGAAACTTGGCCATGTATCTCAATACATGTTCATTTCATTTTTAAAATTATAAAATCCAAGGCCAACCACCATTAACAAGAGAAAAGGGGAAAAAGATAGAGAAAAACTAGAAAGAAGCTTAAGCAAATCAAATCCATTCACATCTCAATCCCTTTAATCTCCAACGCTGAGGTGAATAATGTTTACATCTCATATTTCTTTTGCTTTCGATTTTAAGATGAAGTCCGAAATATTTTGCATTGATTTTCCATGTTTTTGAATGATAGAATGATTATATATACTTGTTGATGGTTTATGCTTGTTCATATAGATTTTATGACATGTTTCAATATGAAAACCCTATTAAATAAAATCCAAATGCCTTGCGAATTTTTATGAAGACTAGAAATAATATTTTAGAGACGGGTTTCATTTTTTAGAATTTTTTGAATTTATGTGGATTTTATATGAATTTTTGAAGTAAAGAAAATGTTAATTTGGGTTATAAATTATTTACGATTAAATAATAAAAGGTTTACGTCTAAAATTATATATGTTAGAAAACATATAAAAAGTGATTTTAAAATTTTTTGTAGAATTTTCATAAGTGTTTTGATGGATGTATAAAATTATTTAAGGTATAAGACTTAAATATTTAATATATTTATAAAAAGAGAAGGAGCTCTTTGTAAATAATTCAAATTTGTTATTTCTGGAAATTGGCATCACTTTTGAAAAAGCACAATGACAACTAATCGGATTTTGACAAACAAGGCATGCTAGGTACAAAAAAATAGTTTAAAATGACAAATAAACATGTTTTTACTATTTCGATACTTTAGGTACCAGGTTCCGCCTTCGTACCTTTGCCTCCGTCTCTGTCGAAACCAATGCGCATGGTATTAGTTAACTGGTACGTAGTGAATTAAATGCAGGCGAAAGGTATAGAGAGGAAACCAGGGGTTCCGAATGGGTTGAGGCATTACTTTGCTTTTAAATGAAAATGCGCCTGTTTGCTTTCGACTAAGTAGCTTTTGACTCAGTTATCTTTCGAATAGGTCAAATGAGTTTGAAGAAGTGATTACGATTGGGTTGCGCTTTTGTTTTAAAATGATTGCATCCGACTAAGACGGAACATTTTGCTGCCGCTTTCTTCCTTTCGACCCAAATTGGTTCGAAAGGGCTACTTTGTTGTCTAAAATTTGGTCGCATCTCCAATGCTTTCGAATGGATGATTTGGACACTATCACTTCTGTACTTAGGAAAAGGTTTCGAAATAGATGCTTTCAACTTAAGTGATTTAATGATAATTTTTCTCTGAATTGAAGTATAACCCAAATGGTTTCGAAAGAGACATTTTTAATTGATTCGAAAAATATTTCCAAATGCTTTAAACTGAACCCAAGTGCTTTTGAAAGGGTTGATTTTGATGCTTTCAAATGGTTTTAATGAATGGTTTCAAAGGGGGGTTCCCCAGGGGTTTCGAATGGGTTGAATGGAAAGGATTTTCCTATGTTTTCAAAATAAAGGAGGATGTCTAATATTTTAAAGTTTTTGAAGGAAAGGTTTTCTATGCTTTCAAAAGGAAGGATTTGGCCTTTCGGTCTAGTTTAAGTAAAGAGTTTTACTTGATTTCGAAAGGGGTACTTTCAATGGTGTCGAAAGGGGTAATTTCAATGGTTTTAAGAGGGCTGTTTAAAGGTTTTAAACAAAGGCTTCGAATGTATTAAGTAGGCAATATAGCCTAAGTGTTTTCAAGCTAGAAATAATTTTAACTTTTTTTGGAAGCATAGCTAATCCTCGTTAAATTTCATCAACATTATTTTCAATAAAGTATATATAACAATGCAAAATAACTTAGAATAAAGCTAAGAATATATTTTTCCTTTATAAGTATGGTTTAAAAGGTTAAATTATTTTGAAAAGGTTTTAAAGGAAAAAGATGAAGGGTAGTTAACCTTAAGAAAATGATTCGGATAGATAGTCCATTTTGATTCAGACAGTTAATCCAGTTTGCGGGCAGTCAGTCCAGTTATTGGACATATGGTGCATTTATTACTTGTGGACAGATAGTTCACTAGTTACCTGTTTTTAGCATAACGGATATTGCTATTACTATTATTGTTATCATAATCAGTTGATTAACCAGTTTGGTTGTAGGAAAATGTTTGCAAAATATATGTTTTGAAAAGGATATTAGTGAGGGGAAACTCGTTCTGCTAAGCGGCGTGGTCTCACTTAATATCATTAAACCGATATGTAACCGTATTATTCATATTAGGCTTTATGTCTAACTCGAAGTTTTTGTTTCTCCTTAAACTAGCGGGTGCTCAAAATTGATTTGAGTAAGCTAAGGGCTGAGATTTACATGTTTAAGGGAATAAAGCTTCCGAAGACGAGCATGTGACTGTCGGATAGCTAATTAGGAGTTGCAGTTTATTGTGTTTATCTCCTCCGTGTGTATTAAGTCAGTTATGACTATATTGCTTTGATCAACCAAAAGGCATCATCATATGTCGCTCTTGGCGTATTTTTGTAATTGATATAATTGATCATTACCTGGGAAAACGTTAGGGGATTATGCAACTTGGATATGACTTAATGTTTTGGAATGTAATTAGTAAATGTTGTTTTTGAAATCTGTGATTTTGTTCATATTCAAGTGCTTCTCATATTATGGATACGATCAACATTACCATATTTTGTCATCAGAAGTTAATACTATGGATGACTGCAGCATCTGTAGCACTTAGTTTTTGCCCTCCAGATACGAGATGTCACATTATCTGCCAACTCCGCCTATAGATGCCAACTCCTACTTTGCACTAATGGGTTTGAGATAAAACATTTTGTCATTTGTCTACCACAATACTTCTCTCCAATTCAAAAAAAGGCGAAAAAAATTACATAGTCGATGTATTTTTTTACAAATTTGTCGTAGTATCTACTTTTGTGATTTAAACTTAGAAAACTTCTATAAAGATTATAAAAGAAAATGACTTGGATTTTAGTTTATTTTTATTTATAAGGATGTCAATTAATATTTCGTTATAACAATCAACCAACTTATAAAACAATACGTTCATCTTTTCAAAAAATAATAACGATGTTATCCCACCCTTTGGTTAAGGCTGGAATATTAACTAATTAGCTGGAAAAAGGTGGATATCAAGATTGAAAATTGATTGGAAACAAGGTTGTGATCAATGTCGTCAAAATTTGGCTGAGCTCCGATCAAGGTGAAATCGATTGGGAATGATGACTAGGGCTAGAAGAGGCTGCGTTTCGAATTTCAAGTCAATCGGAGTTCGTATGCTCGATCAGGAAAAGTGTTCGGTCGGAATGAAGTGGTTCAAAATATTTGGAGTTCAACTTTGTGGCTTGGCATTGGATGTCGTTCGACATTGAGGATAGAGCAGGGTGATTTGGCATTGGTGGGACCGTTCAGCATAAGGCATGTTTGGCATCGGTCGCCGCTCGGCATATGGCATGGCTCGACATCGGTCGCCGCTTGGCATAAGGTATGGCTCGACATTGGTTGTCGCTCGACACAAGGCAGTGGTTCGGCAGATGCCGCTTGGCATCGCACCTCGTTCGACATTGGATGTCGCTCGGCATTATACCTCGTTCGGCGTTGTACCTCGTTCGGCAGTGGAAGTCGCTCGGCATTGGACGACGTTCGACATTGTACCTCGCTGGCATTGTGGCTCGGCATGAGTCGCCTGGTGTGGTGGTTCGGCACTCGAGGGTCGTTCGGCATTGGCCCGGCATTGGTGGCTCGGCATGGTCGCTCGCCACTAGAAGGCCGTTCAACCTTGGAGGTAAGTGGTTCGGTGGAAGGTCTTGATGGGCCTATACTACTCATAAAGCCCAACTACCTAATTTGCCTATAAATACAGCATGTGGGGTTCCAGAAAAGGGATCTTCTTTTGGCTCTCTCGCTTTCTATTTTCTAAGGCTGAGGTCACTCTTCCATTTTGCAATTGTAATTGATTATTACAGCAATAAAAAGAAATCTTCTAGAGTGGACGTAGGCCGAAGTTAGCCGAACCACTATAAAATCTGCTGTTCTTTACTGCTTTCATTTTAATTTTCATTGTTCTTCATATTTATACCTCTACATAAACTATGTCTGTGAGCTGTGACTGTTACTTTGGTGCTTTCATCTGGATTTGGGTGTTAGTGACCATTTTTGGCGCCAATACTTAGGTGGTTTCACCGAGAAAGCTAGCACTCAGGAATTTGGGAGCTTGAATTTTGGATTGAAAATCTTAGGAGTTCGGATTTTGAAAACATGGCTAGACCACCAACAAGTAAGCAAGCATCGGAAAGGAGCAATCATGGAGGAAGTCAAGCGGCCTCTTTTGGAGCTGGAGAGGACCATGCATCCGTCTACATAACTCGGGACGAGATGTATGTTATGATGAATTCTATGCAGGAGCGAATGATGAAACGACAAGAGGAGATGATGCAGGCTCTTCTTAGGCAATTTGAACAATCAGGAACTGCAGGAGCTCAGGTTCTTGGAATTGGACCAGAGGGACTCAACCGGCAGGCAGATGGAGTGGTTTAACAGGGGGCAGCTCCCAATCAACAAACGACTAACAATCTGGATGGACCAAGACCTGGGGGCACACCACCAGGTAATGCTAGACTAGTTCATGGAGGGATACTGGATGACGCTACGCGGTCCGACGCCAACAGGAATGCCGGAGTACGCGATGAGGAATATGTGCTAGAATTTCCTCGGGGACTTGGAGGGAAATTTGGAAACATGGATAGGGGGCAACCCTTGGTTGGAAACGTCGGATTGGCTGACATTATCAGACGAACTATTCGTGGAGGTCTGGCAAACAACGATTAAGAGAAAGTCAACAAAAGTCCATTTACCTGAAACATCAGGACGGCTAAAAATCCACCCTATTTCAAACTACCCACTCTGGAAGTGTACAACGGGAAGACGGATCCAACTGACCACTTGATGAAGTATACCAAGCATATGGAAGTGCTGGGAGCAACAAAGGAGGTTATGGCCCGATGTTTCCCTCTGTACTTGGCTGATATAGCTGCCATGTGGTTCAGGCAGCTAGAGGATGGATCTATTGGAACATGGACGGAACTGGTGGACATGTTCTTAAGTCAGTTTCAAGTTCATATAAAAAGGCCAAAGAACGTAATGATGCTGACATCGGTTAAACATGGGGCGGATGAATCGCTCAGGACATTCTTAACTCGGTTTAATGCAGCAGTTGCTTCAGTAGATTGGCCGGATCCATCAATGGTTCTGATGGTTGCGATATCAGGAGTCAGAGATAATTCGGATTTCAAAGTATCATTGATACGGGACCCACCGTTGGATCTTGGGGAATTCTTCCATGAAGCTGAGAGATTTTTCTGACAAGAGGATGCCTGTTTGGACATGAGGTCAAAGGAAGTAAACCTGGTTAAGGATGGACTACCTGGCGAAAGCTCAGGTAAGGACAAGGATAAAGGAAAAAGGAAGCGCCGGGGTGAACCAAAGTTCTCCACTTACACAGGACTGAACGCAACATTGGAACGAATATTCTTGGATACTCGAGATCGCCTTCCGTATCGAAGCCCGACGAGGAGGGAGCCCTCAGAACGCTAAAGGGCATCGGGAAGGCACTGTCTTTTTCAGGACCTGGACGGGCATGATACTAACAGCTGCCGGCATTTGAAGGACATAATCGAGGAGCATGTTAGGAACGGTCAGTTGCGACAATGTGTCGGAACTCGGAATGCGGCGGTGGAACAAGAGTAACCACCGTCTACCTTGAACGATGAGGGCGTGAGGCCTAGGAATGGTGGCCGGTTGGTCATCATCTAATCTTGATGGTTTGATATAAGTAATAAACTCTGGGCAGTCGGCTAAATCACTTACTCATGTATGGGGTCAGAGATAACCCTCAGGCATGCTCTGAGATGATGGTTTACCAAGACGCCTTGGTTTGTGAAATATGCTTTTTACCTTTGATTTGGACTTTGCTTTTTCTGGTTTGGTTTTGGAGTTTGGTTTGAACTCCCTTTTTTGCTTGTTTTTTGGTTTAGATTTTGGATATGGATTTCTAGTTTTCTTGTTGGATTGGTTTTCGGATTGGATTTTGATTAGATTTTCCTTTGGATTTTGGCTAAAAGGTCATCGAGCATGGACTATGCTCGGCAAGGGTCCGGAGAGACTAGGATTCAGCCTAAGACTTAGGCCATATATTATCAGTTATTATTTCAGGTCGTCGAGTATGGACTACGCTCGGCAAGGGTCCAAAGAGACCAAGATTCGGCCTAGGACTTAGTCCCCATATTATCAGTTACTATTTCAGGTCGTCGAGTATGGACTATACTCGACAAGGGTCCGAAGTGACCAGCATTCAGTTTAGTTCTTAAGCCATGGCAACTACTCAACGTTCAGGGACACCGGGCCACGGTCATCAGGTGTGAATTGCACTTGGCAAGAACCCGGAAAGGTTACGGATTTGGATATCGACTTAGAGAGGTTCTGGATTCGGTTATTGGTTATTGGTTATTGGATAAGGATGGATTAGGACTCGGTTATCGAGTTCGGATGGATATGGAATTGGCTAAGGCTTTGGTTACCGGATTTGGAATCGAACATCGACTCAGAGCAGTCAAGAACAACACACTCAGATGATATGGCTATGGACCTCGGATATCAGATTCGAAACTATTCAAAACATACCTTCTTATCACAAGGCATGTTTTGAGAGGCAAATGTTATCCCACCCTTTGGTCAATGCTGGAATATCAACTAATTAACTGGAAAAAGGTGGATATCAGGATTGAAAATCGATTGGAAACAAGGTTGTGATCAATTTCGTCAAAATTTGGCCGAGCTCCGATCAAGGTGAAATCGATTGGGAGTGATGATCAGGGTTAGGAGAGGCTGCGTTTCGAATTTCAAGTCAATTGGAGTTCGTATGCTCGATCGAGTAAAGTCGTTCAGTCGGAATGAAGTAGTTCAAAGTATTTGGAGTTCGACCTTGTGGATCGGCATTGGATGTCGTTCGACATTGAGGATAGTGCAGGGTGATTTGGCATTGGTGGGACCGTTCGGCATAGGGTATGGTTCGACATCGGTCGTCGCTCGGCATAAGGCATGGCTCGGCATCGGTCGCCGCTCGGCAAAAGGTATGGTTCGGCATTGGTTGCCGCTCGACACAAGGCAGCGGTTCGGCAGATGCCGCTCGGCATCGCACCTCGTTCGATATAGGACGTCGCTCGGCATTGTATCTCATTCGGCATTTTACCTCGTTCGGCAGTGGAAATCGCTCGGCATTGGACGGCGTTTGGCATTGTACCTCGCTGGCATTGTGGCTCGGCATGAGTCGCTCGGTGTGGTGGTTCGACATTCGAGGGTCATTCGGCATTGGCCCGGCATGGGTGGCCCGGCATGGTCGCTCGACACTAGAAGGCCGTTAGGCCTTGGAGGTAAGTGGTTCGGTGGAAGGTCATGATGGGCCTATACTACTTAGAAAGCCCAACTACCTGGATCTGCCTATAAATACAGCATGTGGGGTTCCAGAAAAGGGATCTTCTTTTGGCTCTCTTGCTTTTTATTTTCTAAGGCTGAGGTTCCTCTGTCATTTTGTAATTGTAATTGATTATTACAACAATAAAAAGGAATCTTCTGGAGTGAACGTAGGCCGAAGTTAGTCGAATCACTATAAAATCTATTGTTCTTTACTGCTTTCATTTTAATTTTCATTGTTCTTCATATTTATACTCTCTACATAAACTCTGTCTGTGAGCTATGACTGTTACTTTGGTGCTTTCATCTGGATTTGGGTGTTAGTGACCATTTTTGACGCCAACAAACGATATTGTATTTGGTTTATTTGATGTGAAAGAAGTGAAATGTATAGTGAAATGAGTACGAGATTAAGTGCAAAATGCGAAGAAATTGGATTGGAAGTTGGTAGTATGTCAAGAGTTTACATGAAAAAAGTAGTTATCAAACCGACCGTTATAGAGGTTTGCTTACTTATCACTGGCCAAAATTAATTTTTCTGAAGCAAAAAAAACATGCGCTCTGTCTCACCGCGATTTGTGAAAAGAAGCTTTCCTCCGCGATGTATGAATACAAGCTTTCCTCCATCTCCATCTCCTTCTCCTCGTATTTCTGCACAATTTTCTCTTAATCTCCCCTTTAAATTTTGAAATTTCTCACAATGCCAAATCAATCTTTCCTTCCGCACCCAAGTTAAGGCATCCAGAACCCTACCTATTTATCGCTTACTCTCAGATCGACATGGCGACTGTACCTTATCCCACCGCTAGACGCATGGACTCGCTCCCAGTATTTGGTGCCGCAGCAGCCACACCATCTCCGATTTAGTTCAGGTATGATATATTATAGTTTTTTTATACTAAATGGTGTCATCTTTTTTTCAGTCGGTAATTTTAGCTTATTGTAATTACACAGGAATAACAAAATTCAAATTTGAAATCAGCATCCAACAATTACTTTGGTAAGGAAAACATGGACAAGGATTGGTTCGGATTGTTGTAATTATCGTCTCTAGGTTTGAAGGCTTTCACTTTTAATGAGCTTAAAAGTGCTACAAGAAACTTTAGGCCTAATAGTCTTATTGGAGAAGGAGGATTTGGACATATTTACGAAGGATGGAACAAACATTTACAACTGCCAAGTATGGATTTGGAATGCCTGTTGCTGTTAAGAGACTTAAAGCTGATTGTTTTCAAGCCAACAACGAATGGTTGGTGAGTAGCTTCATCATGCTAACGTTACTTGATCTCTATTAAAATTCGAATTTTGATTCTACTACTTTTTCATTGAACTTGGATTGTTGAATATGTTAGTACCGTAAAGAAGTGTATCAGTGATTCAATGTTTATGCATATTTCCAAGACTTCTTAGTTCGATATTTTTATTATGACGAAAGACTATACTAGTTAGTGTAAAACTGTAAATAAAGAATAATGAACAACTTTGCAAGCTTACTTATCAATAGCTTTAGACAATCTGTATATCTTCTGCTATGCTGTAAAAGATAATGCATCAATGCTCTGAGAAATTAGATATTTGATCTAATTGCCCAATGCACTTTAGTGAGCCCCTGCTTTACTTTTACAGTGGAGCAAAAGATGCAAGCCCTTCCATTGTCATGTTATTCGACTTACTTGTTACTGTTGACTAGTGGAGAGAAATTAGCAGTGGTTTCCTCAACCAGTATTTCAACGAGTTAGATGCCATGCAGCATCTTTTTATCTGAAGGCAGCTAAAGTAAACGATTTAATCTTGAACTAATTTTATTTGCCCCTTACTATACTGTTTTAAAATGATCTAGTTGATAGTTACCCACTCCATGCCTCACGACCCTTGATAGTTGAGAGGGTTCAGTTATTTCGTGAAACTCACATAGTCAGTTTATGGATAAAGATGAATCATGTATTTGTATTCTTATATTCAGATATGTGCAGTTAATGCGCTCGGCAGATTCAAAGCGGTGGAGGTGCAAAAAGTCATAGCGGGGATACAGCGAGGATATAGCGGGATATAGCGGATGACTCTAAAATAGCATATAAAACTCCTACTTAATGCTTTTACAAATATATAAATGATAATCTTCAAATGAAAAGTTATCATTCAATTGAATTATAAATAATACATAAATAATTTTAAATAAAAACATGTGCGAATATACTTTAAATAAACGAAAAACTGTTATATAACATAATTGAATTTGGTTGAATATTAGAGTACTTTCATTTCTGAAATATATATTAAAAATTAAAACAAATAAATTAGTTTCATAATTTTATAATGTATAAATGCAATTTTTCAATTCGTTTTATTAAAAAAGATATAGCGGGAATAGCGGAATATCGCGGAAATAACGGGATATAGCGGAAATAGCGGGGATTAAAACGGAAAGGCTATATTCGGGGGGCTATATGGAAAAATCGTAGCGGTAGAAATCCGCTATGAGATATAGCGGGGCATTAACTACACAGATTCAGATGTAAGCACTTCTTTTATTCTTTGCTCACATCCAAGATTTTACGGAGGGGATTTTCGTCTGAACAATTATAAAGATGGTGTGTTGTCATCTGCATTCATGATTGGACTTTTAGTGGCTTCCCCAATATTTGCATCCTTAGCAAAGAGGTTGAGATTTTTAAAATTTGTTGATATTTACATCGATGGTTACTTCAACACTTAGTTAAGTAATAAATGTTCTATTTATATATTGATTCTCAACTTTTTTTTATAACTGTAGTACTGTTACTAACATCAAACATGTCTTATATTTACATTTTATTCATCATGATGGGAATAAAATATTTGAGATTTTGCATTTACGATTTTTTTTCCAACCAAGTTGTAAATTTTATCATCTTTTATGATAGTAAAAGATTATTATAATGTCAGACTGTTTAAGTTGTCAGCAACACAGAATTCATGGAAATTTAGAGCGTGCTATGTGAATAATTAAATTGTCAGAGGTCACATAATTCCTTGAGAGGTACATTGGTTCAGAAGACGCGAGCGTTTTATACAAACATAGAGTTGCGTTAAATGATAATTGTTTATTTTTATAGTCACAAAATTGAACGGTTGGTTTCACCACCGTTGTGCGGTTATAGTAGTTAGTATGACCGTGGGTAGCAGCATATAACCAGTGCGTACAGCTGGGCGCTTAAAACATGTTCATGCAATCATGAATTCGATTTCGGTTCAGGTTTCCAAAACGCGAGCCATAGTTAATCTGAACTGATTTCTTTGGGCTGTGAGTCAATTCCCTCTTGCTTTAACACCCGCCAAAATTATAAAATTACACTTCGATCCCTCCAAATGTCCAAGCCAATTCTACTTCTTTTTCCCTCCTCGCTCCAAAACCTTATCCAATTCCAAACACACTCATCCTATCCATGTCTTCTCTCATCTCCCTCTCTCCCACTCTCTCCATCTCCAGTCCCTACGAATACACATTCCAATCCCTTCCTTTCTCCACTTTTCAAAACCGCAACCCTAATTTCAGTCTTTTTCTCTCAACCAGCCGCCGTTCCAAACAACTTCGATCCACTAGCAATGGTGCATCACCAACTGTTGCGGAGGACTCGGAGATCCTGGTGAAGGATGAAAATCTCTCTGCCCCTACTTTTCAGCAAGCGATTCAGCGTTTGCAGGTTTTTTCCCCTCTTCTTCTTTTTCTTCTTAAGCTGCACTTTATGCCATTTAATCGGAAACGTAGTAAACCTTTTAAAGTGATATTAGTTTGTACGTTTCTTTGCGTTACTAATACATGTGTGTGCTAATACTGGAGTACGTATAAAGACTTGTACTATTTTGAGATGGCGAGGATTTAAAATCCTATAACGAATAACATTTGGTAAATCAAAATTAGTTGACTGGTTTGTTATCAGTTATAATGTGTTCATGTTGCAGGAGTATTGGGCTTCCATGGGATGCGCTATAATGCAATGCAGCAACACTGAGGTAATATATGACAACTTAGAAACCGTGTTTGGCATGTACCATGGATTTACATATTTTTCAATCACATTGCACTTATACGTAGGAAAAATTCTTCAAGGATCAGAACTCATAATTGCTAATACCGTATTAGATACTCAAACATGTGGTCAATGTTTGTTGGATGCTTCAATACTTTGTAACTGCTTAACTAACCGTGAAGCATGAACATAAAAAATGCCTTCCTTAAACCTCAAATTGTGCAGATTTTGGTGGTTCGTTTATAAGTCATTCTGAGTTACAATGCGAATATAGTAGACTCAACATTTATAAGCACCGCATAATCATGGAGAGGTTCGTTACGTACCATTATCATTGTACTCCATACCCTCATATGCATATTTTACGTGACATATAATCCTCTTACATTTTCCCATAGCAATCATCGCTAATGAAATATTATTTTGTTTGAAATTAAGATTGCCAACTTTAAGCTATTTGGTGTATCTTGGAGCCTTTAATGTTTTAAAGTTAAAATATTTTTCGGGTCCATTATGGATCCAAAGGTAACTGAGAAAATTACATTTAAATGATAAATCTACTCTTCATACATCTGCCTGACCATGACAGTTGTCATTTAAGCTTTCGATCCGAATGGACCCTCAATGTTGTGTGTTAATGTAGGTATTTTTTTAATGTTAACCACTTGGTGAATCCACGAAGATGGGATTCTCTTACATCCAGATATATTAATCAAAACATTACTCCCTATTTGAAGCTAGGACGTGACCATCTACATTTGTTCTCTTGTTCTTTATTTCCTTTTGTAGCAAATCAGGGACTTTACAGAATGGACATAGAAAGAATACATTTTTTATTCCATTTATTTTGAGATACTTCCAAAATATCACGTCTGACATTACACATTAATTGCTTTGATAGTTCATATGACTTGCAAGGGTATTGAAATTCATACTTCTGATTGTCTTCAGTTACACATGTAAGTTACAAAAAAATAAGCAGGTCACAAGAAATTTGCTTATATGCCTATTTTACTTTGTTATCATCGCCTTCGTCATCATCTAGTGCACAAAATTTTCGTTTGAACGGTGTTTGAAATGGAAAGGTTGTAAGCAGTTGTACCTAGTGCTCACAAGACACCGAATCAGACTATGCGTTCAAGATTAAAGCCCACAGTAGACATCAATGTTGTAATAATCAGGCTAGGTGGTACCTAGATGTTAGGTGGAGCTTGCCGTCTTGCCTAAGAACCGAAACATTTATTCTAGGCAGCCAAACCGCCTAGGCGGAGCTTGGTTCTGCCTATGTAGCCCCATAGATCCATCTATTTTGAATATCACTTTGTTGAAGCTTTCACCTTGATTTTTTTGCGGCTTTGTTGAAGCTTTCACCTTGATTATTTTGCGGCTTTGTTGAGGCTTCCAGTTTATATTATATGTAGAAAATAGTTTAATATCATACTGTTTACGGTACATTACAATTGTGAAAAAATGCATGCTGAACAACATGAAATATTAATTCATAATGGATATTGTATTTGCTTTTTCCTTAGAATCTAAAAGATCAACAGTTAAATATAAGTAAATCTTAAAATTTAGTATAAAACTTTTTGTGTATAATATTTAATTTTTTTAATCGAAATGATTAATCCTATCAAAAATGCCTAGTTCGGCTTAATCCCCGATTTATCATTGTCAAGACGAGTAATCCATAATATAATCCCACTGACTAACGTTTACCTTATGAATTTTACAACCTTGGTCAGCTATATATTTAAAGTGAACCTTGTTGCATATAATATGTATTTTTTTACTTGCCCATAAAGTGAGCCGTCCATTTAGTGTATGCATATATTGACTTCTTCGCTTGAATGCATTTTTGAGGTCCTGACTGATTTAATGTGGTCAATTTTTAGATTCTCGACCACCTTAGGAAGTTCAATAGCCAATTTTATGATTTATGCACACATTTGTTATAAGTGTTCTGCAGTGAAATGCCGTCATTTCCGGAAAACATAAATACCTTATTCACATCTCTTCTAAGAGCGCTGAAATGCTGTCAGGTTGGAGCTGGAACAATGAACCCATTGACATTCTTGCGTGTTCTTGGCCCTGAACCATGGAATGTTGCGTAAGTATCTTTCTAGCTGCTTCTTTAGATAAATATTTGTCAAAAGCACAAACATGAATATAAATTTTCATATGTTAGACTAGAAAATACGAGCCTATGTATTTCTGAGCTATTTGATGGTATATCAAAGAAATTGTCAAGATGATAGTTTATTGGAACTTCATACATGGATAATTATTGTAATGTCATTTCATATGTTAGTCTCCCACTCTCCCCACAAATTTCTATTATGTACAGTACCAACTCAATGGTGCAGTTTGTACGTTTTCTTATGTTACACCAACTTAGATCTCCGGGGTTCCTTTTTTTTTTTGGGTTGGGGGGGGTGGGTTGGGGTTAAATTTTTATTGTTATTTTTAAATAACAGGAGTGATACTTAAGATAAGCAGGGCATTCATTTTGATGTCTCAGGGGTTTCGAACCCATGACCTTCAAAATCTCTTTCTAGAGCGACATACCATTTGCCACTTGAGTTAGTGGTCGTTGACGGATAATCAAGATAAATTACGTTTTTGTTTGGAAATTCAGAAATTTATGCTGATCTTGATTAGTTATAATGCAATAACCTAAATTTAGCAAGTATTTGAACGTAAAAAATGAATATCTTCTCTTGGCACAGATATGTTGAACCTAGTATACGGCCTGATGACAGTCGTTATGGTGACAACCCAAACAGGCTCCAACGCCATACTCAATTTCAGGTACTTATTATTTTGTGCCACGAAGAGGTCAAATAATAGTTGAGTCAACTTTTATCAGTTACTGTTGAATTTTCAAATAAGATACAAGATGATGCTAGCACCACTGTCTCAGTAGTTAGACACTTAGACGCTCTGGCTTTGGTCTAGAGGTTATATGTTCGAATCTTGCGTAGCGCGTGATTCAAACTCTGTACTACCATCTAAATACCCAATTTCAAAAAAAAAAAAAAAAAAAAAAGGAAAAGAAAAGAAAAGATACAAGATGATTTAAATGACCTTGAAATCAAGTTCTCAAGGTCCAGGCAAATTGTTTGTTGATGAATCATTGCTGGTTCAGAGGATATCCAATATCATGTTGACTGTAAATTTGTGAAGATAACAAGTAACTTGATGAGAAATGACAAAGATTGTCATTGTTGCAACCTTCTGAGATCATCGAAAGATTCAAAACATATTTGGATATATTTCCATTACCATAAAATATGTAACGGACTTTATATTCAAAAACAACCCATCGTCATTCGGTTGATGGCTATTAGTGGAGATGGTTGATAAAATTGTAGCATTTGTATCGATTTATAAGATTACACACACACACACACATGTATGTATGTGTGTGTGTGTAGAGTTTAGGAAATTTCTTAGCCAACCTTGATTTAGTATTTGGATAATTGAAAGGAGATTATTTCAATAGCGGTTAATCTGAAAGAGGAGTGTACAACAGATGGCGGATTAAAAATATTGCTTAATGTGCCGATTTGATCGAACGCAGCCTTACAGTTGCATCTTTTCGTTCTTCAAACATGGTTCCATTCAACTAAATTTGCAGTGTTATGATTAGCATTCAGTTTAATTTGACCTTTTTGCGTTATGTTTGCACTTTCAGGTCATCTTAAAACCTGATCCAGGAAACTCACAAGACCTCTTTATTGGTAGTCTTTCTGCATTAGGTAAGAACTTCCAGCCTTAATTATTTGTGCTGTGCGTATCCCTTATTTTGAAACCTTTGTCATTGGCCATCATCAAGATAAATCCTGCATAGCGCCCTACATTTTAAAGGTGGAACCTAGTGCATGAGTCTTCCGCACGATGGCGGGCTCTGAGGAGGTCGATAATGTACGCAGCCTTTCCCTCGCACTGCAAAGAGGCTGTTTTCGGACTCGAACCTGTGCACCGAGATCACCATGCGGGTGACCTAACCGTTGCACAAGGCTCTACCTCAGCGCCCTGCATTTTACACCCATAAAGTTCATTACAAGTATACTGTTAAGGACAAATTCATTTTAATGTTTTTGTTTAGTGGGAGTTTGTAATATATTTGTTTTATTAATTTATTCTACACTATTTCTAGCTAGATGGCACCAGTTCAAGTAACCACCTAATTATGTAACAGTATTATTGTCTTTGATTAAAAGAAACGGATTGTTTTAGTCCACATCAGCTACTATCCTTTTTTTAATCCTAATAATATGCTTAGCAGTCTAAATTCTCTCTCTATCATCCTCCTTCAAATTTACTTGAACGTATCAAGGTAGTTGCTTACCTGCTGTTCGACTAATGAAAGATTAAATTAAAACAAACAGTTTCATGCATTTTTGCATTTCAACGTGATTGTGTGTACATAGTGGCAGAGCCAGTTCGCCATGCCAGATATGGTGGACATCTTTACACATTTATGAATCATCAAGTGTTTATTTATTTATTGAAAGCTTGACTTCAACATATAGTAAAAATCAGCCATACATTATTATTTCTATATAACTACTTTTTATATTCCCTCCAATTTCACATCTACACTATAAGTCAATTGACGTTGTAAAAAACTAAAGCATTAACAAATGGTGATCTGAGGTGTTAATTTTGGTGTCTATGACCGTGCCTTTATGAGAGGAGAAGATTGGTGTTTTGGAGCTTGGCTAGAAGCTCGTCTTTGGTGATCGATTTAGTCAACGGCACCAAATTCAAGGTTTTTGTTAGAGGTGACTGGAGGAGTGGAGACTAGTATCATTAGGTGTAGATTTTGACATAGACGACTGATGGTATCCAGAGACTGATGGTATTCAGAGACAGTGGTTGTGGCTATAGCGGTGGTGAAGTTTAGTCAAAGTTAGAGGTGGAACGACGATGCAATCATTTGCATCGCAGCATTTTTATGGGCTGATTAGTTGTTTTGCAAACGACATTCGAATATTTTGCAGTTCAAGTGTTATGCATATTGCATAATATTTTATTGTGTATTGTTGCACAATAAAATATTGACGATGTACATAACGGCGTTGTAATTATTTTGCATTGCAATTGATTGCACGAAGAATATATATTACTTTTAGACATATTTATAATATATTTTGAGTACATTCGATTCAGCATTAACCATGGTTTTAAGATTTTGGTTACTGTTTTCATTTTGATCATTTAAGATTTTTGAATTTTCGATCAATTTTGGAAATTCGAGAAATTTCGGTTATAATTCCGTTTTAGACGATATTTTTCCTATAGAATTACATCAGCAGATAGTACACATATGTATTTGCAAAAATAAAACATGCACTATACATAGAAATGTTGATTCAATTATTGGTTTTACTATTCTTTCATGTTATTTTTACTGAATTGGATTAGAACTGGTAAAAGTACCACGATATCTGTTTAAACTATTTGGTTATTTGTCTATTTTTATGTTATCTTTTTTTGATATATTGTCTTTTAAATTCTTTTGCATGTTTATTACATTTTTTGTTGTTGTTTTTACTAATTTTTCAGTATTTGAAGAACAAATCTAATTTAAACCAGCTTCTGTCCTGTTATCACTGGAACCAGAACTGAATTACCAAAATGATCAGAGTTCCGCCAGAATTTTGAACCATGATACTAATATTAGCAAATATATTAGATTCAATATCGATTGAGGAGTAATTCACAAAATCAAATTTAACATCATTTTGAACAAAAAACTTTTAAATTTGATAATGATTGATGAGAGATTCACAAAATCAAATTTAACATCATTTCAAAAAATATTAGATTCGCTAGTGGCTGAGGAGAAATTCACAAAATCAAATTTGATTTTGATGCTTTTTGCAATTTCTTCCGTCTTTGTAATTCCAAAAACCATAGAAAGTTCTTGAAAGAATGAAATAAATTATAATGTGTACTGATCAGTGGTTTCTAAAGTTCTTGTTTGTGTCACTAGATAACATAAATGAAAAATAAAACAAGTTTTACTTGTAATTTTAAAATATATAGTTTTGATACAGATTGGACCAGCAGATTGTGTGCGTGATTAAAATTGTTTTGTTGGACCAAAATCTATTTCAGGTTTTGCTATATGATTATTATTTTGTTTTTGGTTATGGATTAGGCTGAATTCAGGTGGGATAGCTGCCACAGCTGGTACCAAGCCTAGTTCGTTCAGTGGTTATACATTTTTTTTTGTGCTCTGGGATTTCTTTATAATTATAGGATCGGAGGTTTTTTTATATGCTAAATGCCAGAATAGTCCAATTGATTTTTATGTTCCATTCTTTGTTTTTGTCCCGATATTACTTCTTTACTTAATTTATTATAATTTTATTAACCAAATCAAACTGCACTATAATGGGCTTATTTATCATTTTTATGCATCCATTAGCAATTTAATTTGCTTTGATACGTGGTTCATGGTAAATTTTGTCTCCCACAAATCCACAATTACAACTATCATTCGGAAGTGGTGTTGTTCTTTCTCTTCTAGAATCTAAATATGACATGTCATGGATGCGTGCAACTAATACAATTTGAAATAATGACAATTAAATTTTAGAACTTTCTTTATATAATGACCCTTCTACCTGGTTATAAGCATATGTCTTGTTAACATGGCAGGAATTGATGTGAATGAGCATGATATTCGCTTTGTTGAGGACAACTGGGAAAGTCCGGTACACATTTCTTTGCCATGGTTTGAATATTGGAATTTTTTTAAATTCAATACACATGCATGCACACATATTTGATTCAATACACATATACGTGCACACATATACATATATGTGTGTATACACGCATCATACGTAAAGGGATAGTCTATCGAGAATCAAAAAACACAACATTTAACACAATCGAGCTCAATTGTAAGATCTCCCTTGATTTTAACCTTAAATGTAAACACCGGGTTTCAACGAGCAAGATATGTAGAGTCAAATTTTGTGTTTTTTGTCTCAATAGTCGCTCCCATATATAAATACACATATGCACGGGGGTGCGTGCACGTGTTTGTGATTATACACACACACATTTATGTAAATTTACATTTATATAGATATGTATGTATGTATGCATGTGTGTGTGCACACACATACAAACATGTCAATACCACTATCAAATCTGTAAGACTTTTAGATGCGGATCCAAGATCATAAGTTCAAGATCCCTAAACCACCAGTTATCAATTTTCAAAAATAAAACAATATGTATGTATAATATAAAGGGAAAAGTAACCCACATGTATCTTTTATGCTTTAATCATTATTCTTTGCTTTAGATATTGTACCATAAATCCAACTTCTTTTCTTCCTGATTTACTAAGAATAGAGTAATCATGATTATGTCAAGCTTGCTTGTTCTTTATTTCATTAATGTTTTTGTTTTGTAGGTTCTTGGTGCTTGGGGATTAGGGTGGGAGATATGGATGGATGGGATGGAGATTACACAGTTCACATACTTCCAACAGGTACATAAGTGTGTGATCATTGTCAATGTATTCTTGCAAATGGTTGCACATCCGTTTTCTCCTTTCTTTCCTCAGCACACACACATGCTAAATTAAGCTTCCATGGATTTTTTAGCAAGCACATATATATCAGGGGATGTTTATATTTGTATATTAACTAATATACGCAGAAATGCATATATAGATTCGTAGAGCCCCCGAGGGTGGTCGAGTGGTTAGACATCAAACTATTGAGAGGAAGGTGCAGGGTCGAATCACAATGACAGCATGAAACATACCCTTGATTTACTCGGATGTATGTTAGGAGCTGACATACATCTCTCGGTGTTAATCCGTGTGTTGTTCATTTAATCCCACAGGGTGGCTCAGTGGAAGCTGTGGATTTGAGTGAAAATGTCATGAATTCGAGTCTCAGTAATGGCGGTGGGCATAACTCCCTTAGAGTTTAGCCTAAGCTTGATTCTATCTATCTATCTATATATATGTGTGTGTGTGTGTGCGCGCGCGCGCGCGTACACACACACATACACACACATAAATATACATGTACATATACTTATATGTATACATATATGTACATGTATATGTATATTTATGTGTATGTGTGTGTATGCATGTGTGTGTTCGTGTGTGTGCGTCTACGAATCATCATTGAGAGTTAGAAGGTTTGTGTGTGTGTATGTGCACGCGTGCGCGTGCTCATTCAGAGTTAGAAGATTTTTTATGTAAAAGTTCAAGTTATGAATTGAACTTTCTCAATCTTGATTCAAACAGAGAGTTTACGTACAACACTCTATACATTGGTTTAATTTATAATTTCAGGCTGGAAGTCTTCAGCTTCAACCTGTTTCTGTGGAAATAACGTATGGTCTTGAAAGGATCATCATGTTGCTTCAGGTGAAATCGTGTCACTTGATTACTCTGTTCTGTGCCAGCGGCTATATCTATACATCCTGGAAATGGCTGACCTTACTTTAATTTAGACATGCATCTCAGGGAGTTGACCATTTCAAGAAAATCCAGTATGCTGATGGGATTACGTATGGGGAACTATTTCTAGAGAATGAGTAAATCCTTAAGGACACTTCACCTTCTATGCATCTTTTCATATTTCATATTTTTCTATAAGAGTAGTTTGATCGCTATCTTGTTTCATTGATTTTAAAAAAATTCTTAATTTTGTTTAGTTGCATCTAAAATTGTTGATAGTTTTAAGATGAATGCAATGGCATCTCTTGTGCAAAATTATGGTTCATGAGTGTCTAAATGGCTTTCAATCAGAAAAGTTCTCTTATATCATTCAATTCTTATTCCTTTGACACAGGAAGGAGATGAGTGCTTATTATTTGGAACATGCAAGTGTTGAGCATCTTCAACGACATTTTGAAAATTCGGAGAATGAGGCTCGTTCACTAATATCACTTGGGCTTCCAATTCCAGCGTATGTGTTGCAGCTAGTCCTGTTTCGTATGTCTTCTTTTCTTTCAAACATTTATTTTAATGTGGTATGTCTCTATTGTATAGGTACGATCAAGTTCTTAAAACGTCAAATGCCTTTAACATTCTAGATTCAAGAGGTTTTGTTGGAGTGACTGAACGTGCTAGATATTTTGGTCGAATGCGCAGGCAAGCCTTTGAAATCTGTACGAATTTGTTAAATTTACTATGTCGACTATGTGTACCATGTTGGGGATCTAAGTTTTTGCTCAAGCATAATAACCGTGACATAACCTTTTAAAATTTTGACATCATTTTCCTTCAACACTCTGAATATTTTTCTTCTTTTTCTTTCGTTGTTATTGTGATACCTACTCCTTGTGCACTTATGGTGACAAATATTTGTCTTTCCATTTAAGTCCCATGCATGACATCTTGAAATTATTTCATTATTCCAAAAGAAGCTAATTACTAAGGTGACCTCTATCAGATCATCTGAAAGCTGGGATCCCATGTGTGCATTAGATTTCTTTCTTTATGAACACCTTCCCATGATTATTTGGAGAAAACATGTTTCATTCATAAAAAATTACCGAATGAATGGGTAACGCAAACATATTTTTTTAGATCATGACGACCAAGATGATTGATGTTATCTTCAAAAGGAAATGTTTTGGATTTTATTTTTGAAAGCGATACCCTACGTATAGGTGGCTTGAAATGAATAAACATCGTTCTTTTTTGTTCTGTTTCAATATTCTTTAATAGTGTTAGAGCAATGCCCGGCAAGAATTATTGCTTATGCAGCTAGATTAGTATGTGTGGGCAGTGTCATAACATATTAAAGCATACTTAGCATGTTCTTCATTACTAGCTGGTCTATTCACAAACACCACCACCACCACTTTTTCCCTGATTACATACCACCACCATCAATCTCTTTCCCTGATCACCACCACCACCACCACCACCACCACCACCGTCACCAAGCTCTTTCCCTGATTAACCATCCCTGATTACATACCATCACCACCAACAAGCTCTTTCCCTGCTTACATTATAATGTCATATATGGGTTCTGCTTGAAAAAAGCTTGACTGCATCACAATGTCAAAGTAACACAAGCACAGACGTGCACACATTTTCTTGATACTCAGTTCTTGCTTTTTGCCCATATTCAAAATTTCTTAGCATGTTCTACAGGATTATTATTGCTGCTGTTGGTAATAGTTTTTCTTTTTCTTTTAACAGCCTTGCTAGGCAATGTGCTCAACTTTGGGTGACAACACGAGAGACTCTTGGGCATCCATTAGGCTTCTCTTCCTATGCTGCTCAAGTGAACCAATCTGATTATGTCATTAAAAAGGTTAGTTATTTAAGTATCTTGCTTTTTACATGTTAATTAATTAAAATGTGTTAGAATCAAATCAATCTAAATAAAGTCAAAGGCATGTATTCTTTTGTTATTCTCATCATTTGCCAACTTACTATCTAAGAGTATAACCAATCAATTACCTTTTCATCTGGTATTGTTTGCCAACCTACCGTACAGCTTGCAAGATTATGACCACTCAGATCATTAAATTCTTTGGAGCGATTGACATTTGTAAATGCACCGCTCAGTTACCTTTTATTAAATGACTCCTGTTTTGTTGGAAATTGCTCTGCCGTCTCAAAACCTGATGAACCAAATTCTGTGTACTATCATTTAATAATATTCTCAATCATTTAGTCTTTTTCTTGTATATCAGGTAGCAGAAGATAAGAGAGCATTCATTCTTGAAATAGGAACAGAAGAGATGCCACCTCACGACGTGCTTAGCGCAAGTGAGCAAGTATGTGAATACAAAGTATAATTATCAATGAAGTCTGTGGTTTGATAGTACTTTGGCTTTTCTGAATGTAAAGTACTGCTTGTAGTTAGTGTAATGAATGTCAAGAACCAATTTAGTTCTTGATAATAGTTGTATTTTAGACAGATTACATACGTTAAAAAGCAAAAATATCGTTAAATATTCTCCCAATGATGTTAGATATTCTGAATTTTCACGTTTTAGATAGTGTTTACTATAGGCTACGAAGTAAGAGCACTAATATATAATTAATCATGCAGCTCAAAACTTTGATTTCGCAAAATATGGAGAAACGACGATTGGTCCATGGAGAAATACTAGCACATGGTACCCCTCGCCGGATAGTGGTAATTTGGGTTCCCTGACTAAATTCATACTTGTTGTAAATCTATTGCATGCTTAATCGTTTATTTAGACTTTGATCTAATACAAATTGCAAGCATTTATGATCATCTTTGCAGATATGGGTGGCAAATCTTAGTCTAAATCAACAAGAAAATGAGGTTGAGATACGTGGTCCCCCCTCATCGAAGGCATTTAACAGTCAAGGAATTCCAACAAAGGTATCACCTTCATGAATTTCATTTTTTTTTAATAAAAAATTCGACCCAAGATTTTCGCAATGAAATGTGATATGTTTCAAAAGCTACTATACTAATCGTGTCAGTATAGTAAAGGGGTTTTTAATTATAACATTGTCATCAACTAGCTACTAACTAGTTATCAGGCTTTGGGACGACTTTAATAAATTATGAGATCTTTTGTTTTATTTATTGAAAAATCTCTGTGGAAGTCTGTTATACCATTATATGTTTTATGTATTTCTTATACATTATCCCTTGCCCTCAGATAGTTATCAAAAGGACTTATATTTATTTATTTAAGGTTAATATCCTGTTAAATAAATTTTTCCTAGCTGTAGTATGTAACATATGAAATTCGAAGTATTAAATTTGGGACCGCAGATGGCTGTGGTTTGGCCATTGTGAGGTTCACCCTCTTTTTTAACAGTGTTATTTAGCACCTGACTACTTGTTTTCTCTTCCAGTATTTATTTCTGCAAGTAAACGTTTACTGCTTTGTTGATTTTTATTAATGCATCTCCATACCACAATGTTTGGTTAATAATAGCAATTAATATCGGCTTAAAATTATTTATATCTAAGCACCATTCTCATTACTTTTGATTCATTGTCAGGCCGCTGAGGGTTTCTGTCGTAAGAACTGTGTGCCTTTAGACCGTCTATATAAAAAAGTCGAAGGTGGTTTTTCTAATCACTCTTAATCTAATTTTTTGTCCTTCAGTGTCTGTATGATTGTTGGTAATTGTCTTGAATCTACTTAGATGTTTTCTTTGTCGATCAATTTCTAGTGATCACTATGTTCCAACAGCTGAATTGAGTAGCAATTGTTATTGTTATTTTAATCATTTTTCACCTTTTCATAAATTCACTTTAAGAAATATAATAGTAGAAAAGTGGCGAGCCCATCTGTTTTTTCAACCTGGATGACATAATATGGTTAATCTGGCTGGTTCTTTTGAGTTTTCAAACCAAGATAGGTTAATCCTTCTGGTTCAAGATTTTGAAGTTTCAACAGCTGGATTAAGATGATAGTTGATTTATATTATGGTTCAATCATTTTAGACTGTCGACTTGCCACTCTTACCATACACTTCTTTAGTTCTTTTAGGAAGGAAAAGGTTTCTACTTGGATGTACATCCCATCTCTAAAGTAAACTTGCATTTTTTTTATTTTGATTGGAATACCAAAAAGAAGCTATTGCTCGAACTTATAACCACGAGTTTTTAATTTTTAACTCGAGAGACATTTTTGTAAACAACAAACAGAATTAAACAAATTTGAAATGACATTTTGCCACATGAGTATATATTACTATAATAAATTTAACATATCTACTCGTACTAATGTCAGTTTTTTCTTAAAAATAAAATTTCAACATGTCATCTAACACTTGTTTAATTTGGACATAAATTACAGGAATGCACCATTTAAGTTTCAAGCTGACCGATAACAAGGTTTACCTTATCGTAGTCTTGTAAAATCAAACTCTCTGGAGAAAAAATATGTCTAAAAATATAGTCTTTAAATACCGTGTTCATTAAATCTCTTTCCGGTTTTCTTTAGTTATCTAAAACCATTTTTTCTATGTTATTTTGATAAATGAATAAATTTAAAGTCCAAATATTTGTAGTTATATATGTATATGAGTGTTACAACACGCGCTTCGCGCGTGAATTATTTTTCTTATAAATTGTATATGTTTAAATCAGTCAAAAAATAATTTTTTATTTTCAAGTGATATTAAGATTTATGCATTTGTAAAGAAGTATTTTGAATTTGTAAAGAAATTTAATTTTAGATTCTACTTTTAGAAGCGTTTCGAGTTTGTAAAGCATGTTTAATGTTTAGATCCTATTTTTGAGACGTTTGAATGTGTAAAAGAAGTTTAATATTAGATTCAATTACTAAGTGATTAAGGTTTGATAACATGTAGAGGGGCCTTTTTGGTAGTTCACGTCTACACCAAAAAAGTGTCGCACCAAAGCTATTACAACTATTAATAAAGATATATGTATATATGTGTGTGTTTCAAAATAAATTCACAAAAATAAAATATTTCTAACCAAAATCATTTTCACCCAATTTTTTTTTCTAGATAAATTTTACGTTTCAGAAAAGTTCAAATGTTTCTTGTAAGTATAAAATATTCTCAAATGATTTTTTTTTTCCTTAAGAAAGTTAAAATCATGCCAAACAATTCAATTTTTTTTAAGAAAAAAGGTTAATTTTGTTCAAAAATTCAGTTTATTCACAAAAATGGGAGTTACAATATTCTAAAGCGAAAAACTTGAACATAATCAGAATATTTCAGAATAAATAAAAAAATCATAAAAATTCAAATCCATTGAAAGACAATCAATAATTTTTTAAAAATTGAAAGTTAAACAAAAAAATCAATTTTTTCTAAGCATATTCAAATTTGTATAAAGATAATTCTTTTCCAAAAATTATTTTTTAGAATAAGTTTTTAAGACTAGTATCTTTTATACACGTTCAGTGTAATAAGCCGAATAATAAAGAGAATATCGGTTGGCTCCCACCATTAAACCATAGTACTAATTATTTTATTTTTCATTGTACAATTTTTGACTTTAGTTTATAGTTGGATAAAAACATACATGATTGCCTAAATGACAGCTATATTGCATATTACAGGTAAAGTAGAATACGTTTTTGTTCACGTAAAGGAATCTGCAAGATCTGCTATAGAGGTAGCCGATCTCTTTTTTTTTCCTGGTCAAATATGATAAAATGCTTCAATCATGACACTCCAAAATCTTCCATTCTTTAATGCTTTTGATATAGTTGGTATTACGTTCCCTTCAAGCTTTTAGTAGCAACAGATTTTTTGGTATTCCTTTTATGGTGATTGCTGAAGTTGATATGCATTATGCATTATATTTTACCACTTGCATCGCTTTGCTTTATAATACTATTTGTCAAAGGCCAGTGTAAGTTGTAACATGCAGTGTATTTAAGGTCCGTTTCTCACTTTTTATGATGCATTTTACCAAGCATTATTTTTGTTCATCTACATATGTTCTTGTTTGTCTTTCAACCATATGATGACACTCCCGACTCCTCCCAACTGGACTATCTTTATGGTCAAACTTATGTTTCCATTTTCTGCAGACAAATGATACTGGCATTAACAAGAGTAGACACCAATATTGTTTATCATGAATTTATGCTGTACAGATGTTCAGTTCTAAATACTTGCATCAATTTTTTTTGACTTGTTTGCAATTGGATAGGATTTCATTTTTTTCCCCCTTGTTTTTCTAGGTTTTAGGTGAAGACATACCGAACATAATAAGTAAGATTTCATTTCCAAAGTCAATGCGTTGGTGCTCTGAGGTAAATACAAATATTAATTTATCCTTGCATCTTGTTTTCTTCCTTTGTTTTACTTGCTGCCTTAATTTCCTGGATTTGAATTTTAAAATATCTGCAAAATCACTTGATTTGGTTCTTGAACAATTTAAAGTGAACTGTAATCCTTAATTCGATCCATTTATTTTTACAATGGTTTCTTCATGTAACTTCATTAGGACTTTGTTCTACATTTAAACTTGATCACGTTGAAGTGAAAATTTGATTATGTTTTGAGGTTTGTGTTAATGTTTAAAGTGCATTTGGGTTTTGTTGTGGCAACTGATAACTTTGCAAATATGGTTCTAGTTATTGCATCGATATCCCATGCCTAAAGGTCTCCGGAGACATCTTTCTGATTGAAATATGTAAAATCAGTTAAAGGTAGCAGTGAGCATGTACTCCATGCTTATATAATTCTTTTGAAAATTTCTCTTGATGAATCTCTATTAGCGAAAGCACATCGCCTTAAAACAACATAAACCTATCTCTAGTTTCTTGCTGCATAGCTGGTTACCAATCAATTACCTCGAAGTCTGGAATCATTAGAAAGAAAAAAAATCCTGAATGTTAGAATACCTTTGGTAATTCACTCCATAACTTGTTAAATGCAAATAAGTGCAGTAAATAAAAGATATTAACGTTCGTTTAAACTGGGATGAAACAAAGTCCAGCTCATTCGTCATGCTTGGATAATGCTGATTCAGTCTACTTATCCATTTTCTTAGACTTAGTCATGGCTATTTCTTAATTGGACGTGTGGTTTCCTGACCTGTTTGTATTTGTATAAGCTTCATTTTACTTTCAGTTGATTCCAATTTTATGGTGTTCTCGTTATACCCCTTTAGTAGATAAAATTGTGTCTACCTGACCATCATTTTTCCCATAAAATGCATTTTTGAAATACAACAGAACACGATGTTACCTACTTGATGCAATTTGTAAATCACTGTGCATACATGAACAGTTGCTAATTTACTTGTATTTGTAGGTGATGTTCAGTCGTCCCATCCGTTGGATATTAGCACTACATGGAGACATAGTTATACCATTTACATTTTCAGGAGTTTTAAGGTATTTTGCACTTTGTTTGCTTTTATTAGCCCTTAAAAATATGCTCATGGTTGACTAATTAATTGTCGTTGGCCATTGAAATCATAGTTTTTTCTAATCTCAGTACCATTTATGTTTACTATGATAATAGTTGACTTGTCATTAAATTAAGCATAAGATTAGAGTAGTTGAGCATAAATACTTTGCGACTCTTTCCGAAAGTTGTGTGTAATTTACATAATACACCCAATAGGTCACTGTTGTTTCACCACAGTACCCTCTTTTCTCCCTGTGTTCAGTTCCACTCTTAGTTCTTTGAGTTCCATTTTGACACTCATATCAGTGGATTTGTGCGCCGTTCCACTCAGTTAGATTCTCTATTCTTCTAGTTCTCTAAATTGTCACCATAAATATTTTGGTATTAGGGTGTACCGCCAGTGTAACATGCTGAGCATATTAGCTTTCCATGACATTCACATATACATACCATAAAATACTCCAACTCTGATAGCCTTCCTTGTTAATTGTGCTTCTAGTATGCCTACATTTCAATGTTTTTTAATTTAAAACATTGTACTATATTACTGTGTTACGACAAATTTTAACTGTCTTTGTCAACCAGTTATGAAGTGAACATTTTTTTCCTTCTTTTTGTTTATTATATTCACTTTAAAAGAAAGCTCATGAAATTGGTAGTGTTTCGCTAACTCATTTAATGAGCTCATGGTTATAGCAGTTATTATACGGCAGGAAAGTAAGATTTCTTTTATGGCATTCTGGTAGATACAATTAAATAGGTTTCTTTCAGACGAGTCAGATGCATCCTCAAATTATCTGTTATTTGACGAACATGCCAGTAATTCTTTCATCACAAAAATTTGAAATATGAGCGTATGAAAGCACATTAATATAGTCTGAAGTTCTAGATTATATGCATCTTGTGTTTTTTTATTATTGAGATCATTAATATTCATTTTCCCACTTTACCTTTCCATCTGCCGTGGTATATAAGCTCTGAGTAAAAACCTACCGACTGTTACATCCATTTTGTGCTGTGCTTTATTAAATTACAAAATTACAAGATATGATCTTGTAGCTTTGTGGTTCTTTATCTTTGTGGTTTGTTAATGTAGTTTTTCATGCATTAAATGTCAGATCAAATTCTATAAATTATAAGTTATATGAAGAATTTTTTAATAGTTAATTATGTAGAAAGCTAAACATCACTTAAGCTATAATAAGTGTTGTTTAACCTCAATAAGTTAAGCAAGGAGTTCATTGTTCCCTTTATCATTCATCGTAAACGACATTGCTTTAGGGTAATACTAACTAATTCTATTACACATGCCCCTTAAATTTTCCTTACTGATGTATGCCGCTTACAATAATTAAGGTACCTACTAATTCTTACTTATTTACTGTACGAGCATGTTACCCCTATGAAAAAAAGAGCGTTCCATCCTTGTGAAATTTCTTGGTTACCCCTGGTTTTGTGGATGATAATGGAAGAATGTTCACACAATTGAACCCCCAGGGCCAATGCAGTTGGTTAGAACATGCGGTGTTCACATTCAAGGTCGAGGGTTCAATCCTTGCAAATATGTACCCCTGTGTGTATGCCCGAAGTATGTGTTATGAGTTTGATGCATACTTTCTCAGAGTTTACAAACAATCAATAAAAAACACGATTACTTTAGGAAGGTGTGTGGATTTTTGGCAAGTTTGAGTGTTTACAGACGGTAGATTTTACGGGTTGAACCTACAAAACTTTTATTTAATGGTGCTACAAAACAATTTATCATATCCATTGCTTGATGCAGCTTTGTCCTTTTATTTTTTCTTTAAAACTCACTTCAATTATTTTATACAATGTTTGCAAAATATAAAGAGCGTATAACATTTTTGATGTGAATTTTCAACTGTTCTTCTATTCATGCATTGCCTTCGGACTTATTTTCAAGTGTTTGTCAAGTGTTTTGTTCTGTAAGCTGACTACCCCCAAACATAAAACTGCCAAAACAATTTTCACTGACATTGATACACATTAATATTTTCAGCGGGAAACAATCACGTGGCCTTCGCAATTCACCTTCCGCTACTTTTGAGGTACTTGGGTTGTCTCTGTCTGAGCAATTATTAAAGGGGAAATACATAAGAATATATTTAAGTTATTTAGTAATCCTAACATTTGTGCATTGTCAGGACAGCTCATTTGTATAAATGGGCCGCCAACTCATACCTGTTTCCCCCTTTATATCTTAATATAGAGTGGCACTCCATTCAGCTTCTGTGAAATTGCAGTCTAGCTCATTTATGTCTATTCTTTTGGATAATCATCACCACTCTGTGATCTAAATATTTATTTATGCAGGGGTGTGCCACTTACTACTATTTTACTTTATCATCCTTAACAGGAAGCTTTGACATTTTCCATACAGCACAAGATTTGTTATCTCATTTTCATATTTCAACTACGCGAATTTGGTATTTCCAGTTCCCATATTTAGTGAAATACGTAGATCACTATGAGCATTTTGTTCGGGTAACACCTGTGTCCTAGGACTGCAGCTCTATATTTCCTTCCTATAAGTTTATGTCTGTGCTTCAGAAGCTGAAAGTTTTAAGGTCAAATTCCTAGATCTCCAATAACCAGTTTCAATGAAATATGTAGATGTGTGCATGCTTACGCATGTTTACACTTTTAACATCTTTTTATATATAATAAAAGTGGTACTTTGTTCAAGCAGATAGCTCATTTTGATGTCTCTAGGGTTCGAACTCATGAGCTCTACGACCTCAGCCTACAATAGCATATCATTTGCCACTTGAGCTAATGATCCTTGACGTTTACACTTTTAACATCTGATTTACTTTTATCGTATTGTCCTTGTTAAATTCTTAAAAAAAATATTTTCGACATATTTTGAGCACTGTAACTGCATATGGCTTGTCAAAGAATTTAATGCTCAAAATTAGTATTTGCAACTAGCACTCCTTAAAATTTTGACAAATATTTTTGTTTTTTCCAGGTGAAAACTGCAGAGTCTTATTTGTCTGCAGTGAAAAATTCTGGTATTTTGGTAGATGTAATGGTGAGCAAATTATCTGTAGTCACTGGTTAAATCAATCGTTAATGCAACATAGTACATTTACATCAATACATCCTTCAGCTTATCATACTAGTTTTTTTTTTTTTCCTTTTTTTTTGGGGGATTTAATGTGGTAGTACACTGTTGTACTACAAGTCTTAAGTGGTATATAGCATACTACAAGTAGACATTTTTTTTTCCATTTGCCTTAACTGTTAGTATTATTTATCTACTTATTTATTTAATGCTTTTAATTTCTATTGTTTTGGTGATTAATATCATATTCTTCTCAATATTCAATGTTTCTGTTTATAAAATAATACCTAAATTTTCCCTAGATTTAAGAGTTCCAGGTCCTTGTGTATTTAGGATGGTAAAGAAAGAATAGAAGCCACCAGTTGTCTAACTAAACCATGAATTAACAACTGGGGTAGGGTTAGTGTCTATCTATGTTATGGAAGCACAATTAAGCATCACTTAAGCAGGTACCACACTGTCAACAACTCAACATTATGTTTTGTTTGTCACAGTTTATGCTAAAAACGGGAGGTAGTGTTTAGTCAATGTTTAATGGTGCCTCCCTTTTCCTTAGATGTGAACTAAGTATGGACAGATGTTTCATTTGTTGATTAATACCCAACTTATAAACAATTTTAGAAAAGGAGAAGTTGTTTGCTTCCCCAATCTAAAAACAATATGCATGCCGACTATATAATTGTGAGGTGATTTCTTTAGTTGCCTAGACTTCAAGTTTCAAATGTAAAATATAAAGTTGTAGATTTGTGATCTGCTGTTTTTTAATTTTCATTTGATATCTAAATGGGTTTTCTATGGCAAAAAATGCAGGATCAAAGATTTTTCTCATCTTACATCACTTTTTATTTATTTTGCTGAATTTGGCTATTAATATTTGATAATATTGCCATGACCTGAATTTGAGATAACTACATCCTATGTGTTTAGCTTCGGTTGTACAAGATCAGTGTTTTCTTGTGGTTAATATACTCTGTATGTTTTAAATGAAGTATAATTACTACAAGGTCCACTCTAAGCATATGAAATAAGTGCTATATGTTTTTGAAATTGATTTCCTTGATGCTAAGAATCAGATCTCTTTCATAGGAGCGGAAAGATGTAATTATAAATGGCAGCAAGTTATTGGCGAAATCTGTTGGTGGTTCTCTTATCATGCAAGATAGCTTATTAAATGAGGTGACTTTCTGTTTCATTTTGTTTGATATTTTGCTTATAACTATCAATGTAATCTAAGTGAAATTGTGTATAGGTCGTTAACCTTGTTGAGGCTCCTGTCCCTATACTTGGAAGATTTGATGAATCCTTTCTAGAACTTCCAAAAGATATATTGATAACGGTAATGTTGACAGTCTTTGATTTATTTTGATTCCACCTTGCTATCAATTTTGCAATGAATTTCACTATTTTTCAATCTACTTGTTAGTGTGTTAGTGTTGCTTTCATATATATGAAACCACCCTAATCTTTCACCTAAATTCATCAATTGCGTGTTTTATTTATTTATATTATATAATCAATCTTCATCCTATCTCAATTGTTGCTGATGTTACTATGAATATGTATTCCATTTTGTTTTATTTCTGAAGCTTATCTTGGATCAATCAGTTTCTGCACATTTTTTTCTTCATATAAAGCCATCTTCTGTCTCTATACCATAATTTGCATAGAAATTAAATTTATGTTTATGAAATCACTTATCTATGCAGGTTATGCGGAAGCACCAAAAGTATTTTCCTTTGATGGAGAAATCTGGCTGCAAACTACTTCCATTTTTCATAACTGTGAGCGTGTTTTCACTTTTTGATTTGTAGTAAATAGTCATTAGTCTGTTATGCTTTAATGGGATAATATATTCCTTCAATTTTTTTAACCTAATTTACTTCATGGAATGGAAACTATTTTTATTGGAGATTTTTGTGCTTGCCTTGCATATTATGAGGGGTGCGAGGATCGATTCGCAACAATGATGCAAATCTCATTTGATTTACTTAAAGTATGTGTTGTGGGATCAGTGTATGCTTCCTCAAGAAGTTTACGGGTTGCTGACCTTAACCTGATTTACCTGAGTGTTCAAAAAATAAATAAATAACAAATAAAATATAAAATAAAATTTACATTAGTGAATTTGGAATATCTCATTCAACTTCACTAGTTATAACCACTGTTATTAGTCTTTCTAATTAAATTATTTGTGCTATTTGCCCCTTAGGTTGCAAATGGAAGAATCAATAAAAAGGTAGTCCAGAAAGGAAATGAAGCTGTATTGAGGTTTGATTCACCTTGTAGCACCGTTAAGTCTGTGCAGTCTTTTTGGCACTAATGAAGCTAGGTTAATATTAACCATGTTGAAAATTGGTATTTTAGAAGTATATTTTTAATCTTCAATCACAACCAAGTAATATTGCATGGTTAATATTTATCTATAGCCCAGTAATATTTGACTACTTGAAGTAGGAAATAGTCCTACTTCATGTACTTGATTTTTACTTACCAAAAGAATTCTGATAGTCTTCCTACTCATTGGTCAGATCGTCTGAAATATTTATTATAAATTTCCACACAGTTCTGACTTATTTAGTTAATTTTAACCTGTATTTATGCTTTTGTTGTAAATATAAAGGTTTTAGCAATACAACATTTTGCAATTTGTCCCATTAACCAAATCCACTCACATATGGTTCTACCCTTGTGCTTTCAACTATGAAGACCAATTATAATAGATTGACTGAACAGAAAAATAGGGATGTATGGCTTTGTAATTACATTAGTAGGATATTTCCTACTATTGTAGTAGGACCATCTTACCCTCCAAAGATAGTTTCCTGACTCATTGATGACTATGATCCTTTGTAAATTCTTAAGATCATTCTAGTTATATCTAAGTATATGACTTGGCTTTGGTATATCTCCAGAGCTCGTTATGAAGATGCAAATTTTTTTTATAGCTTGGACACTCAAAAAAAGTTCTCTGAATTTCGGGATCAACTAAATGGAATTCTCTTTCATGTAGGTGCAACTATTTATGCATATTTTACTGCACTTTGATTATCTGCAATGCAATCCCTCAATTTGTATTAATGTTAAATAGGAAAAATTGGGAACTATGCTGAATAAGGTGTCTCGGATACAAAAGATAGTAAGTGAATTGTCCTTTGCTCTTGGGATGAATGAAGATGTGATTCCAGTAGTTGAAGAAGCTGCATCATTAGCTATGTCAGATCTTGCTACTTCTATCGTTACAGAGTTTACTTCGCTTTCTGGAGTAATGGCACGTCATTATGCTTTAAGAGATGGTTATTCGGAAAAGGTAGCTTAAAAGTAAAAACAATTTGCATTTTCACGGATTAATGAATGATGACATCTAGATCAATGCATCAGAAATTTGCCTTCATGAAATGCAACCCTCTTTATCTACAAAGGCGAATGTCATTTGTAGATGTGGTTTTGTCAATGTCATGTAGGCAGACAAACATAAGCAAAGGTTAAGAAGTTGACCAGTTTCTACAGACATGATGGTCAAAACTGGGCCAGTAGTTTGTGTTTTCCTGTACAATGTGTTTGTAAAGACTAGTAGCATGAATCAGAATATAAAATTAGATGTTTTAACAGTTTGTACCCTATCTTGAATTTCTTAGACCGGTCTTGGAACTGGAATATTAAAGCCATTCTTTACACAAAAGTCCCAGTCTAAATTGAAAAGCTTTTGCTGCCACATATTTTCTAGCTCTAAGGTATATCAACTCATTATGCTAGATCACGAACCTTCAATTTTTTGATGTAGAATTCCTCACATTTATTCGATTTCAGGAACTTTATTTTGAAAAGCGGAAGCAATTTTCCTTAATATTAGAAGTAAGATTTAACAAGGAGATTCTGTAAATCGATCATTTCCCTTTTCTTAGTTCAACGTCACTATGAATGAGAATAAGGAAAGACAAAACACTGGGGCATTTTTCAAGAACCATAAATTATATTTGAATTTTCCATAAAAGAATGTTTTGTCAATATGCCTATAATACTTATTTCTATTTGTGACGGCATTCGGTGTTCATGCATGCAATTATTTGTTCAAAACCCACTTTTATGAATAATGCTTGAAAAGATTAATAACTTGTGTACTTTCTCTGTTCTAGTTACTGCTGGATATCAAAATGCTATCATCTTACTTGTGTTCCACCATAAAAAGAATTATTAGTTAACTAGAGAGAGTCCATAACTTTGTATATTAAGTTGCATATTTGTGGTCTGATTGTTAAAGTAAAAACATGCAAACACACCTCTGCATAAATAAATACAACAACAATAACAACATTTTTTGCTTGAAGCCATGCTATTCTTCCTTTATTTTGTACTTCACCTTAAAAATAATTGTATTTAACATGCAAGTTATCTTATTTCTTAAATACATGGAAAATAAATGTCGGCCTAACTATTTTTTAATGGTTAAAGACTGCAGAAGCCTTGTTTGAAATCATGCTTCCAAGATTTTCAGGGGATATACTTCCGCAGTCTGATGCAGGGATATACTTCCGTGTTTATTTTTATTTTCTTTGTTGATATTTGTTGAAGTCTCTGAAACCAACCCCCCCCCCCCCCCCCCCCCCCCCCTTCTTTAGAACGTTGTCTAATTTGAGTCTGCTCATGCATCAGAACTTCCCAAATAGGCATTGGTAGTTGTCATTTCCATGTTGATCTCTGTATTAATAAATTGGTCTAACTAAGCTAAGTTTGTTTATTGTTCGTACCAGCAGTCACAAAATCTTTGCGTTTAAACCATTAAATGTCTTGCTACTTGCAAAATAAGTAAAGAAAACAGTGGTTTAATAAGAGATATTTTTTTATTGAGTTTCTCCCATAATATACATCTCAAAACAAACTTGTATGTATCCTTCAATCTTTTGCCCTTTCTTTTTTCTAAACAAAATCTTATTAAACTTGTTGCTCGTTTTTAATATGTTACTGTGTTATTACTTCTATATAATATTCAATTCTGTAAAAGAAAACTTACCATAGGATCTACCCTCTAGCAAGCATACTTGATGTTGCTTTTTCCACCAGGCTTGATAGCCTTGTTGGCTTATTTGGTGCTGGATGTCAGCCAAGTTCCACAAATGATCCTTTTGGTTTGAGAAGAATCTCTTATGGATTAGTAAGTAAGAAGAAACAATGTGGCTCCCATTTATCTTCATTCTTGATTAACATTTGTAAATCTATATTTATTAGGTGCAAATCCTTGTCGAAATAAAGAAAAACCTGAATTTGAGGGATGCATTAAAGCTAGCAGCTGGTGTACAACCTATAAATGTTGATGACAATACCATAAATGATGTAAGCATTTTACATTGAATTTTTTTTCACATTGCATGCAATTTTCAGAATAGCTGATTACAAAATCCTTTACAGGTGATGCAATTTATTACACGAAGACTAGAGCAACTTTTGGTATGTTTAGTTTTGAATATGGAAGTTTCTTGCTGAGAAAACTTTTATTCTTTCTATATATGTGCTTCAAAGACGGACATTTGATATTTAAACCTTAAACATAACGAAAAGCAAGAACATTCGGTTGGTTCCGTCGGTTTTATGGTAAAAATATTCAAACCGAATTAAATGCCAAAAAAAAAAAAAATCCAAACTGGATCTAACCGATTTAATTCCGGTCAATTCGGACGGGAAACCAATTTAAACCAAACTACAAAATGAAATCATAGAAGTTATCGTATATTATGATTAGAACGTTCAATATATTAAAAGGTAATCGCATTTGTGTAATTAGAGAGTACTTCTTGAGTATAGTTTCTATTTTCATGAACAATAACAATCTATTTTTATATACAAAGTTTACTATAATGACTAAACCAGATACAAAAGCTATTATAACACTATAAATTTCGATAAAAGTCTAGTTAATTTGGTTAAACCGATAACCAAATTAAATTATTTTACAAACGGAATATCAACTGATTTAACTTCAAAATCGAACTAAACTGATCAAAATGAATCGGTTCGGTCGGTTAATTCGGTTTAACAAATATTGCTCAACCCTAACAAAAAGCCCCTGTCCTTTTCTCTTCTCTCAAATTTTTGCTGCACCCACAGGATGCGACTGTATCCCCCTCATAGTTACCACCACTTCCTCTCCAATGCCACTGCTCCTCAAAGTCATCATTTCCTCACCCTCAGTTGATACTAAATGTCCACCATCGATTGCACAGACGTTTGTTTAACTACAAGACATGGATCATAAGATGAATTAAGTACAAACAGAGGTTTTTGCTTGTACAAATTGACACAGGTCCAAACTGGCCATTATGGTGTACATACTAAGAAATCTGTTATTGTACTTACTGGTGTACGCTACTTTCTCAAATCAATATATCTTGTCTTGATATAGGCATATATTGATCTCTGCACATTACATGATGCATGATATTGATTGTCTTCAAGTGAGCTTTGTATTTGCAACTTACATACGCCATGATTTAATTGTGCTAGGTGGATAATGGCACAAATCCTGCAATAGTCCGTTCAGTACTTGCAGAACGTGCAGACGTTCCTTGCTTGGCTGCACAATCAGCAAAAGAAGTGGGTTATTTTTATATAATTTTCACCTCCTCCGCTTCCCTAAATTGTTGCATTTGCAAATGATGTATATAGCTGTTCAAATTTGTTACATACAAAATACTTTTTCATGATCGATAACCTTTTCAATAGCCTGTAACATATATATATATATATATATATATATATATATATATATTCCATTGTTGAACTGAAACATGGACGACACCAAGCTAGTAATAGATGAAATAATATAAGGGGAGCAAATGGCTGGTAGACACGGCCAATTATGAACAGGGCTGCTTACAATCTCTAATTTAAAACAGATGGATGCATTATCAAGTGCAGAAGTTTTTCCTAAGGTCATTGAAGCATATTCACGGCCGACAAGAATTATTCGTGGGAAGGACATAAATGATGATATGGAGGTCAGACTTCTACCTGTTTTCTTACTAGTTGGCGTTTTATTTTGTGCATGAGATGCTAAGGTGGTGTTTGGTTTAAAAATGAATTTTGTGTTTTCGTTTTTCAATATGTATGTCAAGTATGAGAAGAATTGAGGGACGGTGGAAGGGATGAAAGAAAGACGGATGAGAGGACGAAGGGGATAGAGGGACGACGGAAAAATGGATTGTTTCACGTGCTAAAAAAAATTGTTTTCTATTTTGTATGTTAACTTCATTTTCTAAATTGGTCGTTTTCGACAATATAAATGTGTCGTGTGCATTTTTGTATGGACGAAAACCCAAAATTAAAAATAACAAACCAAACACTACCTAAATATTTGTGTATTTTTATTTTATTATGATTCATATTTTGTTGATTGGGCTTAACGGCGAACTTGATAATTAGGTAAATGAGGCTGTGTTCCAGACAGAGGAAGAAAAAGCTTTGTGGAATTCCTACACCGAAGTGTCCACAAAAATTCATCCAAGTCCGTTTATTTTGATATAATATTTTTCCTCGTACAGTATCGAGGGTTACTTTAGCTACGAAGACCATTCCTTGTATTTTAGTATAATCCCATCAGTGTTATTTTTTTTGTGCTTTTAGGTGTTGAAGTTGGGGTCTTTGTAACAGCTTCGCTACAATTGCTACAACCACTTGAAGATTTCTTCGAAAATGTTTTTGTAATGGCGGTAAGCATTACGCCTCTTTTTTAAGTGATTGTTTGTCTAATTATTTGCCTCTATCTGTGTTACACACACACCCCAGCACCGCAACAACAATTTTAGCAATCAAGATTTGACTAATCTAAATAAATCAGTCTGTACAGAACACAAGCCTATCCTGACTTTGTTATTATCTTAGAAATCACAACTTACATGGCATTCGTCAAATTCCTTCAAATAAAAACCATAGCTATAAAGCCTTCAACAGTGACTTGCTAGATAAACGCTTGAAATTCAAGCTAGAAATTCGTTTGTTATGTTATAAAGAATATTAGTTCATCATGCCTGCTTTGATGAGATGAAGCGTGAGTAATTTCTATTGAATCCAGTGAAACAGTTAGCTTTAATCTGAATGATTAGTGATGATTATGCCTTTATAGGAGGATCCAGTAATGAGGAATAACAGGCTTTTGCTTTTGAAGAAAATTGCTGATTTACCCAAAGGCATTGTGGATCTTTCGGTTTTGCCGGGATTTTAAGGCATCAGATCAGATAAATGATTTATTTTTATTTTGCAGAAAGCAGCCAGGAGATTATAAGTTTTATTAAAGCAGTTTACCCATTCTTTGTTTATGTATGTTGTGAGTTAACGTTCAATTTGGATGGTCGCATCATTATCATTTGTAAATTAGGCGACCTCACTGTTGTAATTTAGAGTCTTGTAAATTAGGGTGTATGGGTATATTTTTTTTGTCTTTTTAGTTTTTTCTTCTTCAATTTTTACTGTAAATATGATTTATTTGGGTTAGATGACATTGCATAGGATTCCTAAAATGCATCTGGACCACTAGTTTTACCGATTGATTACAAAGCAGTAGCTATAACAAGAATTCTGCACCCACATAATTTTTATTAGCTATACTTGTAAGAGCAAAACGACTACATATGTTTTCATTCGTTAATGAAGCAACCATTGTTATGAAATCTTTGAACTTTCAATTTTTTCTTTTCCTTTTCTCATCCTCTAAATCTTCTCTAGATCCCCTTTTTATCTTGAGTTTTCAAATCTTACCTCTTTCTCATTTACTCTATTCTCATTTCTTGCTAATAGGAAGATTTGTCTATCCCATTGTACATGTTTAGTATGTAGAACTGAAATGTAGATGTTAATTTCTTTGAGGAACATATAGAACTTGGTACTAATTGTTGTTATTGCAGTCTGCCGTTCTGGTCGAGTTGGTAGGGGTTTTGGAGAAAGAGGATTCGAGTTTTGACAGTTTCACTTTGGCCGCTTGTTATTTGTAGAGACATGTAATGATCCCTTGAATGAGTGAAAACTTTGCGATCGAAAAATATCTTTGTGAGAGTCTGTTTGAAAAGGAGTTGGTAGTGGCGGATCTATCGAATTTTCCAACTATAGTATTCGGAGTAGAATTTTGAAAATTATCGTTACTATACCGAAAAGTTTACTGCTGAAGGAAATGATGCAATGAAATGCGTCTTAAATAGCAGGTTGGAAATTGTTGTTTGTAAGAAACTGTGGTTTGAGCAGCAAAAATAAAATTCTTAAAAGCTTGATGCCACATTCATCATTTGGATCTTTTATCATCCAGTTATTTGTGAAACTATTACGTAATATGTGACGAGTACTAGATATAGGTTTGGATGAATATATGAATATTGCGCCTTTGGATGAATATATGTTGAATATTTAAAAAAATATATTGAGCTGGTTGTTTATGGGATAACAATAAGAAAAGGATTAAATGGACCCGACTAGCGTCTATGCTCTATGGCTTTGATACAATTGCATCAAAATTTAATACAAACCCGTACCTTTTTACTCCTATCTTGTTTGACTTATACTTGACAAACATTGATTTTAATATTGATTACTATTTGACTGAATTAAGATTTTGATATGCTAAGTGCTATTTTAATTTTACTCTACAGTGTGTTGACAATTACTTGTCTATGGTTTGAAAGGAACCAAACGATATTCAATAATGTTAGCACCCCATTAAATAATTTGATTAACGTCGTTGCACTTTTTAGTTATAATTGGATCAAAAAATCCCAGCTACAAATTTACTAATAATATTTACTACAAGGAATTTCTTAGTAAAATAAAAAAGTGCATTAGTAATTTTTTTTAACATTACCAGTCGCAATATGTCTGCCAGCACCGACATAGTTGACATTCTTAACATGTTACTCTTAATATGAAAACTAAGATCATTTCACTTCTATCATTGTTTTGTTTTCACACACACATATGTATGTAAACTCTCTCACCCACACACGTACGTACATATGTGTGTACACATACACACTCTTATGTGAAAACTAAAATCATTTCATTTTTGTCATTGCTTTAATATTCACACGCACATGTACATGTATATAAGCTCCACTTTTATCATTGTTTTATTATTTAAAAACATGTATATAATTTCGATCACGTTTCATCTCGAGAATTTTAAAGACAATATCTCGTATCTGATGAGATCTCGAGTGGAATGTAACGACACGCTATTTCGAACCATTCAAATCGACAATCATCCACTTATGTCAGACTTGAATTGCTCAAAACAACAGAGTGTTAATTTATATTTGGCAAAACTCAATATATACAGTAAATAAATCAATCACAGAATTACAGACACAGAGTAATATAATAATAAGCAGTGGAAAGATAAATAGTAGTTCATGAAGCTACTATATAAACATCAGATTTTAAAACAAAATACAACAAAAATCTCAATTACAGAGTAGTCTCAAATACAAAAGCAACTGACAAGATTGAACATAAGCAACCGAAAATAACAGAAGGCCGAACAAATATAAGATAGATATCAAGTAAAGCTCCAAGCCCAAAGGTGAGTCTCAAATGCTATGACACTCGGTCTGACCCGAGCATAAAGCAAAACACAAAACACTCGAGTCAGGATTAACATTCTTATACCAGTAAATCAACTCAAGTGAAATACAAAGTAACTCAAAGGATGTTTGGGATTCCACCCTTTAAGGATCCGTTAAACTATCTACATACATAATACAATACGCTATATAGATAATGTCTATAGTAAAGTAAACTATTAAATAGCGTTAAGGCATTACTCATATCCTCCTAACACATTTTTATATATTTCCGTAGTCTATACAGATACTGTAAGCTCCACCAAACCAGTGATTTACTTAGGGATGGGTATGGTACAAAACAAACTCGTAAGAGGCGCGACAAGGCACGCGACAAGGCACGTGAGGCAATGCCGGGGTAGGATTCTACCGTTTGCACTCCCGCACCGGTGGTAGGATTCATCTTTTCAAAAAATAATAACGATGTTATCCCACCCTTTGGTTAAGGCTGGAATATTAACTAATTAGCTGGAAAAAGGTGGATATCAAGATTGAAAATTGATTGGAAACAAGGTTGTGATCAATGTCGTCAAAATTTGGCTGAGCTCCGATCAAGGTGAAATCGATTGGGAATGATGACTAGGGCTAGAAGAGGCTGCGTTTCGAATTTCAAGTCAATCGGAGTTCGTATGCTCGATCAGGAAAAGTGTTCGGTCGGAATGAAGTGGTTCAAAATATTTGGAGTTCAACTTTGTGGCTTGGCATTGGATGTCGTTCGACATTGAGGATAGAGCAGGGTGATTTGGCATTGGTGGGACCGTTCAGCATAAGGCATGTTTGGCATCGGTCGCCGCTCGGCATATGGCATGGCTCGACATCGGTCGCCGCTTGGCATAAGGTATGGCTCGACATTGGTTGTCGCTCGACACAAGGCAGTGGTTCGGCAGATGCCGCTTGGCATCGCACCTCGTTCGACATTGGATGTCGCTCGGCATTATACCTCGTTCGGCGTTGTACCTCGTTCGGCAGTGGAAGTCGCTCGGCATTGGACGACGTTCGACATTGTACCTCGCTGGCATTGTGGCTCGGCATGAGTCGCCTGGTGTGGTGGTTCGGCACTCGAGGGTCGTTCGGCATTGGCCCGGCATTGGTGGCTCGGCATGGTCGCTCGCCACTAGAAGGCCGTTCAACCTTGGAGGTAAGTGGTTCGGTGGAAGGTCTTGATGGGCCTATACTACTCATAAAGCCCAACTACCTAGATTTGCCTATAAATACAGCATGTGGGGTTCCAGAAAAGGGATCTTCTTTTGGCTCTCTCGCTTTCTATTTTCTAAGGCTGAGGTCACTCTTCCATTTTGCAATTGTAATTGATTATTACAGCAATAAAAAGAAATCTTCTAGAGTGGACGTAGGCCGAAGTTAGCCGAACCACTATAAAATCTGCTGTTCTTTACTGCTTTCATTTTAATTTTCATTGTTCTTCATATTTATACCTCTACATAAACTATGTCTGTGAGCTGTGACTGTTACTTTGGTGCTTTCATCTGGATTTGGGTGTTAGTGACCATTTTTGGCGCCAATACTTAGGTGGTTTCACCGAGAAAGCTAGCACTCAGGAATTTGGGAGCTTGAATTTTGGATTGAAAATCTTAGGAGTTCGGATTTTGAAAACAATGGCTAGACCACCAACAAGTAAGCAAGCATCGGAAAGGAGCAATCATGGAGGAAGTCAAGCGGCCTCTTTTGGAGCTGGAGAGGACCATGCATCCGTCTACATAACTCGGGACGAGATGTATGTTATGATGAATTCTATGCAGGAGCGAATGATGAAACGACAAGAGGAGATGATGCAGGCTCTTCTTAGGCAATTTGAACAATCAGGAACTGCATGAGCTCAGGTTCTTGGAATTGGACCAGAGGGACTCAACCGGCAGGCAGATGGAGTGGTTTAATAGGGGGCAGCTCCCAATCAACAAACGACTAACAATCTGGATGGACCAAGACCTGGGGGCACACCACCAGGTAATGCTAGACTAGTTCATGGAGGGATACTGGATGACGCTACGCGGTCCGACGCCAACAGGAATGCCGGAGTACGCGATGAGGAATATGTGCTAGAATTTCCTCGGGGACTTGGAGGGAAATTTGGAAACATGGATAGGGGGCAACCCTTGGTTGGAAACGTCGGATTGGCTGACATTATCAGACGAACTATTCGTGGAGGTCTGGCAAACAACGATTAAGAGAAAGTCAACAAAAGTCCATTTACCTGAAACATCAGGACGGCTAAAAATCCACCCTATTTCAAACTACCCACTCTGGAAGTGTACAACGGGAAGACGGATCCAACTGACCACTTGATGAAGTATACCAAGCATATGGAAGTGCTGGGAGCAACAAAGGAGGTTATGGCCCGATGTTTCCCTCTGTACTTGGCTGATATAGCTGCCATGTGGTTCAGGCAGCTAGAGGATGGATCTATTGGAACATGGACGGAACTGGTGGACATGTTCTTAAGTCAGTTTCAAGTTCATATAAAAAGGCCAAAGAACGTAATGATGCTGACATCGGTTAAACATGGGGCGGATGAATCGCTCAGGACATTCTTAACTCGGTTTAATGCAGCAGTTGCTTCAGTAGATTGGCCGGATCCATCAATGGTTCTGATGGTTGCGATATCAGGAGTCAGAGATAATTCGGATTTCAAAGTATCATTGATACGGGACCCACCGTTGGATCTTGGGGAATTCTTCCATGAAGCTGAGAGATTTTTCTGACAAGAGGATGCCTGTTTGGACATGAGGTCAAAGGAAGTAAACCTGGTTAAGGATGGACTACCTGGCGAAAGCTCAGGTAAGGACAAGGATAAAGGAAAAAGGAAGCGCCGGGGTGAACCAAAGTTCTCCACTTACACAGGACTGAACGCAACATTGGAACGAATATTCTTGGATACTCGAGATCGCCTTCCGTATCGAAGGCCGACGAGGAGGGAGCCCTCAGAACGCGAAAGGGCATCGGGAAGGCACTGTCTTTTTCAGGACCTGGACGGGCATGATACTAACAGCTGCCGGCATTTGAAGGACATAATCGAGGAGCATGTTAGGAACGGTCAGTTGCGACAATGTGTCGGAACTCGGAATGCGGCGGTGGAACAAGAGCAACCACCGTCTACCTTGAACGATGAGGGCGTGAGGCCTAGGAATGGTGGCCGGTTGGTCATCATCTAATCTTGATGGTTTGATATAAGTAATAAACTCTGGGCAGTCGGCTAAATCACTTACTCATGTACGGGGTCGGAGATAACCCTCAGGCATGCTCTGAGATGATGGTTTACCAAGACGCCTTGGTTTGTGAAATATGCTTTTTACCTTTGATTTGGACATTTGCTTTTTCTGGTTTGGTTTTGGAGTTTGGTTTGAACTCTCTTTTTTGCTTGTTTTTTGGTTTAGATTTTGGATATGGATTTCTAGTTTTCTTGTTGGATTGGTTTTCGGATTGGATTTTGATTAGATTTTCCTTTGGATTTTGGCTAAAAGGTCATCGAGCATGGACTATGCTCGGCAAGGGTCCGGAGAGACCAGGATTCAGCCTAAGACTTAGGCCATATATTATCAGTTATTATTTCAGGTCGTCGAGTATGGACTACGCTCGGCAAGGGTCCAAAGAGACCAGGATTCGGCCTAGGACTTAGTCCCCATATTATCAGTTACTATTTCAGGTCGTCGAGTATGGACTATACTCGACAAGGGTCCGAAGTGACCAGCATTCAGTTTAGTTCTTAAGCCATGGCAACTACTCAACGTTCAGGGACACCGGGCCACGGTCATCAGGTGTGAATTGCACTTGGCAAGAACCCGGAAAGGTTACGGATTTGGATATCGACTTAGAGAGGTTCTGGATTCGGTTATTGGTTATTGGATAAGGATGGATTAGGACTCGGTTATCGAGTTCGGATGGATATGGAATTGGCTAAGGCTTTGGTTACCGGATTTGGAATCGAACATCGACTCAGAGCAGTCAAGAACAACACACTCAGATGATATGGCTATGGACCTCGGATATCAGATTCGAAACTATTCAAAACATACCTTCTTATCACAAGGCATGTTTTGAGAGGCAAATGTTATCCCACCCTTTGGTCAATGCTGGAATATCAACTAATTAACTGGAAAAAGGTGGATATCAGGATTGAAAATCGATTGGAAACAAGGTTGTGATCAATTTCGTCAAAATTTGGCCGAGCTCCGATCAAGGTGAAATCGATTGGGAGTGATGACCAGGGTTAGGAGAGGCTGCGTTTCGAATTTCAAGTCAATTGGAGTTCGTATGCTCGATCGAGTAAAGTCGTTCGGTCGGAATGAAGTAGTTCAAAGTATTTGGAGTTCGACCTTGTGGATCGGCATTGGATGTCGTTCGACATTGAGGATAGTGCAGGGTGATTTGGCATTGGTGGGACCGTTCGGCATAGGGTATGGTTCGACATCGGTCGTCGCTCGGCATAAGGCATGGCTCGGCATTGGTCGCCGCTCGGCAAAAGGTATGGTTCGGCATTGGTTGCCGCTCGACACAAGGCAGCGGTTCGGCAGATGCCGCTCGGCATCGCATCTCGTTCGATATAGGACGTCGCTCGGCATTGTATCTCATTCGGCATTTTACCTCGTTCGGCAGTGGAAATCGCTCGGCATTGGACGGCGTTTGGCATTGTACCTCGCTGGCATTGTGGCTCGGCATGAGTCGCTCGGTGTGGTGGTTCGACATTCGAGGGTCATTCGGCATTGGCCCGGCATGGGTGGCTCGACATGGTCGCTCGACATGGTCGCTCGACACTAGAAGGCCGTTAGGCCTTGGAGGTAAGTGGTTCGGTGGAAGGTCATGATGGGCCTATACTACTTAGAAAGCCCAACTACCTGGATCTGCCTATAAATACAGCATGTGGGGTTCCAGAAAAGGGATCTTCTTTTGGCTCTCTCGCTTTTTATTTTCTAAGGCTGAGGTTCCTCTGTCATTTTGTAATTGTAATTGATTATTACAACAATAAAAAGGAATCTTCTGGAGTGAACGTAGGCCGAAGTTAGTCGAATCACTATAAAATCTATTGTTCTTTACTGCTTTCATTTTAATTTTCATTGTTCTTCATATTTATACTCTCTACATAAACTCTGTCTGTGAGCTATGACTGTTACTTTGGTGCTTTCATCTGGATTTGGGTGTTAGTGACCATTTTTGACGCCAACAAACGATATTGTATTTGGTTTATTTGATGTGAAAGAAGTGAAATGTATAGTGAAATGAGTACGAGATTAAGTGCAAAATGCGAAGAAATTGGATTGGAAGTTGGTAGTATGTCAAGAGTTTACATGAAAAAAGTAGTTATCAAACCGACCGTTATAGAGGTTTGCTTACTTATCACTGGCCAAAATTAATTTTTCTGAAGCAAAAAAAACATGCGCTCTGTCTCACCGCGATTTGTGAAAAGAAGCTTTCCTCCGCGATGTATGAATACAAGCTTTCCTCCATCTCCATCTCCTTCTCCTCGTATTTCTGCACAATTTTCTCTTAATCTCCCCTTTAAATTTTGAAATTTCTCACAATGCCAAATCAATCTTTCCTTCCGCACCCAAGTTAAGGCATCCAGAACCCTACCTATTTATCGCTTACTCTCAGATCGACATGGCGACTGTACCTTATCCCACCGCTAGACGCATGGACCCGCTCCCAGTATTTGGTGCCGCAGCAGCCACACCATCTCCGATTTAGTTCAGGTATGATATATTATAGTTTTTTTATACTAAATGGTGTCATCTTTTTTTCAGTCGGTAATTTTAGCTTATTGTAATTACACAGGAATAACAAAATTCAAATTTGAAATCAGCATCCAACAATTACTTTGGTAAGGAAAACATGGACAAGGATTGGTTCGGATTGTTGTAATTATCGTCTCTAGGTTTGAAGGCTTTCACTTTTAATGAGCTTAAAAATGCTACAAGAAACTTTAGGCCTAATAGTCTTATTGGAGAAGGAGGATTTGGACATGTTTACGAAGGATGGAACAAACATTTACAACTGCCAAGTATGGATTTGGAATGCCTGTTGCTGTTAAGAGACTTAAAGCTGATTGTTTTCAAGGCAACAACGAATGGTTGGTGAGTAGCTTCATCATGCTAACGTTACTTGATCTCTATTAAAATTCGAATTTTGATTCTACTACTTTTTCATTGAACTTGGATTGTTGAATATGTTAGTACCGTAAAGAAGTGTATCAGTGATTCAATGTTTATGCATATTTCCAAGACTTCTTAGTTCGATATTTTTATTATGACGAAAGACTATACTAGTTAGTGTAAAACTGTAAACAAAGAATAATGAACAACTTTGCAAGCTTACTTATCAATAGCTTTAGACAATCTGTATATCTTCTGCTATGCTGTAAAAGATAATGCATCAATGCTCTGAGAAATTAGATATTTGATCTAATTGCCCAATGCACTTTAGTGAGCCCCTGCTTTACTTTTACAGTGGAGCAAAAGATGCAAGCCCTTCCATTGTCATGTTATTCGACTTACTTGTTACTGTTGACTAGTGGAGAGAAATTAGCAGTGGTTTCCTCAACCAGTATTTCAGCGAGTTAGATGCCATGCAGCATCTTTTTATCTGAAGGCAGCTAAAGTAAACGATTTAATCTTGAACTAATTTTATTTGCCCCTTACTATACTGTTTTAAAATGATCTAGTTGATAGTTACCCACTCCATGCCTCACGACCCTTGATAGTTGAGAGGGTTCAGTTATTTCGTGAAACTCACATAGTCAGTTTATGGATAAAGATGAATCATGTATTTGTATTCTTATATTCAGATATGTGCAGTTAATGCGCTCGGCAGATTCAAAGCGGTGGAGGTGCAAAAAGTCATAGCGGGGATACAGCGAGGATATAGCGGGATATAGCGGATGACTCTAAAATAGCATATAAAACTCCTACTTAATGCTTTTACAAATATATAAATGATAATCTTCAAATGAAAAGTTATCATTCAATTGAATTATAAATAATACATAAATAATTTTAAATAAAAACATGTGCGAATATACTTTAAATAAACGAAAAACTGTTATATAACATAATTGAATTTGGTTGAATATTAGAGTACTTTCATTTCTGAAATATATATTAAAAATTAAAACAAATAAATTAGTTTCATAATTTTATAATGTATAAATGCAATTTTTCAATTCGTTTTATTAAAAAAGATATAGCGGGAATAGCGGAATATCGCGGAAATAACGGGATATAGCGGAAATAGCGGGGATTAAAACGGAAAGGCTATATTCGGGGGGCTATATGGAAAAATCGTAGCGGTAGAAATCCGCTATGAGATATAGCGGGGCATTAACTACACAGATTCAGATGTAAGCACTTCTTTTATTCTTTGCTCACATCCAAGATTTTACGGAGGGGATTTTCGTCTGAACAATTATAAAGATGGTGTGTTGTCATCTGCATTCATGATTGGACTTTTAGTGGCTTCCCCAATATTTGCATCCTTAGCAAAGAGGTTGAGATTTTTAAAATTTGTTGATATTTACATCGATGGTTACTTCAACACTTAGTTAAGTAATAAATGTTCTATTTATATATTGATTCTCAACTTTTTTTTATAACTGTAGTACTGTTACTAACATCAAACATGTCTTATATTTACATTTTATTCATCATGATGGGAATAAAATATTTGAGATTTTGCATTTACGATTTTTTTTCCAACCAAGTTGTAAATTTTATCATCTTTTATGATAGTAAAAGATTATTATAATGTCAGACTGTTTAAGTTGTCAGCAACACAGAATTCATGGAAATTTAGAGCGTGCTATGTGAATAATTAAATTGTCAGAGGTCACATAATTCCTTGAGAGGTACATTGGTTCAGAAGACGCGAGCGTTTTATACAAACATAGAGTTGCGTTAAATGATAATTGTTTATTTTTATAGTCACAAAATTGAACGGTTGGTTTCACCACCGTTGTGCGGTTATAGTAGTTAGTATGACCGTGGGTAGCAGCATATAACCAGTGCGTACAGCTGGGCGCTTAAAACATGTTCATGCAATCATGAATTCGATTTCGGTTCAGGTTTCCAAAACGCGAGCCATAGTTAATCTGAACTGATTTCTTTGGGCTGTGAGTCAATTCCCTCTTGCTTTAACACCCGCCAAAATTATAAAATTACACTTCGATCCCTCCAAATGTCCAAGCCAATTCTACTTCTTTTTCCCTCCTCGCTCCAAAACCTTATCCAATTCCAAACACACTCATCCTATCCATGTCTTCTCTCATCTCCCTCTCTCCCACTCTCTCCATCTCCAGTCCCTACGAATACACATTCCAATCCCTTCCTTTCTCCACTTTTCAAAACCGCAACCCTAATTTCAGTCTTTTTCTCTCAACCAGCCGCCGTTCCAAACAACTTCGATCCACTAGCAATGGTGCATCACCAACTGTTGCGGAGGACTCGGAGATCCTGGTGAAGGATGAAAATCTCTCTGCCCCTACTTTTCAGCAAGCGATTCAGCGTTTGCAGGTTTTTTCCCCTCTTCTTCTTTTTCTTCTTAAGCTGCACTTTATGCCATTTAATCGGAAACGTAGTAAACCTTTTAAAGTGATATTAGTTTGTACGTTTCTTTGCGTTACTAATACATGTGTGTGCTAATACTGGAGTACGTATAAAGACTTGTACTATTTTGAGATGGCGAGGATTTAAAATCCTATAACGAATAACATTTGGTAAATCAAAATTAGTTGACTGGTTTGTTATCAGTTATAATGTGTTCATGTTGCAGGAGTATTGGGCTTCCATGGGATGCGCTATAATGCAATGCAGCAACACTGAGGTAATATATGACAACTTAGAAACCGTGTTTGGCATGTACCATGGATTTACATATTTTTCAATCACATTGCACTTATACGTAGGAAAAATTCTTCAAGGATCAGAACTCATAATTGCTAATACCGTATTAGATACTCAAACATGTGGTCAATGTTTGTTGGATGCTTCAATACTTTGTAACTGCTTAACTAACCGTGAAGCATGAACATAAAAAATGCCTTCCTTAAACCTCAAATTGTGCAGATTTTGGTGGTTCGTTTATAAGTCATTCTGAGTTACAATGCGAATATAGTAGACTCAACATTTATAAGCACCGCATAATCATGGAGAGGTTCGTTACGTACCATTATCATTGTACTCCATACCCTCATATGCATATTTTACGTGACATATAATCCTCTTACATTTTCCCGTAGCAATCATCGCTAATGAAATATTATTTTGTTTGAAATTAAGATTGCCAACTTTAAGATATTTGGTGTATCTTGGAGCCTTTAATGTTTTAAAGTTAAAATATTTTTCGGGTCCATTTTGGATCCAAAGGTAACTGAGAAAATTACATTTAAATGATAAATCTACTCTTCATACATCTGCCTGACCATGACAGTTGTCATTTAAGCTTTCGATCCGAATGGACCCTCAATGTTGTGTGTTAATGTAGGTATTTTTTTAATGTTAACCACTTGGTGAATCCACGAAGATGGGATTCTCTTACATCCAGATATATTAATCAAAACATTACTCCCTATTTGAAGCTAGGACGTGACCATCTACATTTGTTCTCTTGTTCTTTATTTCCTTTTGTAGCAAATCAGGGACTTTACAGAATGGACATAGAAAGAATACATTTTTTATTCCATTTATTTTGAGATACTTCCAAAATATCACGTCTGACATTACACATTAATTGCTTTGATAGTTCATATGACTTGCAAGGGTATTGAAATTCATACTTCTGATTGTCTTCAGTTACACATGTAAGTTACAAAAAAATAAGCAGGTCACAAGAAATTTGCTTATATGCCTATTTTACTTTGTTATCATCGCCTTCGTCATCATCTAGTGCACAAAATTTTCGTTTGAACGGTGTTTGAAATGGAAAGGTTGTAAGCAGTTGTACCTAGTGCTCACAAGACACCGAATCAGACTATGCGTTCAAGATTAAAGCCCACAGTAGACATCAATGTTGTAATAATCAGGCTAGGTGGTACCTAGATGTTAGGTGGAGCTTGCCGTCTTGCCTAAGAACCGAAACATTTATTCTAGGCAGCCAAACCGCCTAGGCGGAGCTTGGTTCTGCCTATGTAGCCCCATAGATCCATCTATTTTGAATATCACTTTGTTGAAGCTTTCACCTTGATTTTTTTGCGGCTTTGTTGAAGCTTTCACCTTGATTATTTTGCGGCTTTGTTGAGGCTTCCAGTTTATATTATATGTAGAAAATAGTTTAATATCATACTGTTTACGGTACATTACAATTGTGAAAAAATGCATGCTGAACAACATGAAATATTAATTCATAATGGATATTGTATTTGCTTTTTCCTTAGAATCTAAAAGATCAACAGTTAAATATAAGTAAATCTTAAAATTTAGTATAAAACTTTTTGTGTATAATATTTAATTTTTTTAATCGAAATGATTAATCCTATCAAAAATGCCTAGTTCGGCTTAATCCCCGATTTATCATTGTCAAGACGAGTAATCCATAATATAATCCCACTGACTAACGTTTACCTTATGAATTTTACAACCTTGGTCAGCTATATATTTAAAGTGAACCTTGTTGCATATAATATGTATTTTTTTACTTGCCCATAAAGTGAGCCGTCCATTTAGTGTATGCATATATTGACTTCTTCGCTTGAATGCATTTTTGAGGTCCTGACTGATTTAATGTGGTCAATTTTTAGATTCTCGACCACCTTAGGAAGTTCAATAGCCAATTTTATGATTTATGCACACATTTGTTATAAGTGTTCTGCAGTGAAATGCCGTCATTTCCGGAAAACATAAATACCTTATTCACATCTCTTCTAAGAGCGCTGAAATGCTGTCAGGTTGGAGCTGGAACAATGAACCCATTGACATTCTTGCGTGTTCTTGGCCCTGAACCATGGAATGTTGCGTAAGTATGTTTCTAGCTGCTTCTTTAGATAAATATTTGTCAAAAGCACAAACATGAATATAAATTTTCATATGTTAGACTAGAAAATACGAGCCTATGTATTTCTGAGCTATTTGATGGTATATCAAAGAAATTGTCAAGATGATAGTTTATTGGAACTTCATACATGGATAATTATTGTAATGTCATTTCATATGTTAGTCTCCCACTCTCCCCACAAATTTCTATTATGTACAGTACCAACTCAATGGTGCAGTTTGTACGTTTTCTTATGTTACACCAACTTAGATCTCCGGGGTTCCTTTTTTTTTTTGGGTTGGGGGGGGGGGGGTGGGTTGGGGTTAAATTTTTATTGTTATTTTTAAATAACAGGAGTGATACTTAAGATAAGCAGGGCATTCATTTTGATGTCTCAGGGGTTTCGAACCCATGACCTTCAAAATCTCTTTCTAGAGCGACATACCATTTGCCACTTGAGTTAGTGGTCGTTGACGGATAATCAAGATAAATTACGTTTTTGTTTGGAAATTCAGAAATTTATGCTGATCTTGATTAGTTATAATGCAATAACCTAAATTTAGCAAGTATTTGAACGTAAAAAATGAATATCTTCTCTTGGCACAGATATGTTGAACCTAGTATACGGCCTGATGACAGTCGTTATGGTGACAACCCAAACAGGCTCCAACGCCATACTCAATTTCAGGTACTTATTATTTTGTGCCACGAAGAGGTCAAATAATAGTTGAGTCAACTTTTATCAGTTACTGTTGAATTTTCAAATAAGATACAAGATGATGCTAGCACCACTGTCTCAGTAGTTAGACACTTAGACGCTCTGGCTTTGGTCTAGAGGTTATATGTTCGAATCTTGCGTAGCGCGTGATTCAAACTCTGTACTACCACCTAAATACCCAATTTCAAAAAAAAAAAAAAAAAAGGAAAAGAAAAGAAAAGATACAAGATGATTTAAATGACCTTGAAATCAAGTTCTCAAGGTCCAGGCAAATTGTTTGTTGATGAATCATTGCTGGTTCAGAGGATATCCAATATCATGTTGACTGTAAATTTGTGAAGATAACAAGTAACTTGATGAGAAATGACAAAGATTGTCATTGTTGCAACCTTCTGAGATCATCGAAAGATTCAAAACATATTTGGATATATTTCCATTACCATAAAATATGTAACGGACTTTATATTCAAAAACAACCCATCGTCATTCGGTTGATGGCTATTAGTGGAGATGGTTGATAAAGTTGTAGCATTTGTATCGATTTATAAGATTACACACACACACACATATGTATGTATGTGTGTGTGTGTAGAGTTTAGGAAATTTCTTAGCCAACCTTGATTTAGTATTTGGATAATTGAAAGGAGATTATTTCAATAGCGGTTAATCTGAAAGAGGAGTGTACAACAGATGGCGGATTAAAAATATTGCTTAATGTGCCGATTTGATCGAACGCAGCCTTACAGTTGCATCTTTTCGTTCTTCAAACATGGTTCCATTCAACTAAATTTGCAGTGTTATGATTAGAATTCAGTTTAATTTGACCTTTTTGCGTTATGTTTGTACTTTCAGGTCATCTTAAAACCTGATCCAGGAAACTCACAAGACCTCTTTATTGGTAGTCTTTCTGCATTAGGTAAGAACTTCCAGCCTTAATTATTTGTGCTGTGCGTATCCCTTATTTTGAAACCTTTGTCATTGGCCATCATCAAGATAAATCCTGCACAACGCCCTACATTTTAAAGGTGGAACCTAGTGCATGAGTCTTCCGCACGATGGCGGGCTCTGAGGAGGTCGATAATGTACGCAGTCTTTCCCTCGCACTGCAAAGAGGCTGTTTTCGGACTCGAACCTGTGCACCGAGATCACCATGCGGGTGACCTAACCGTTGCACAAGGCTCTACCTCAGCGCCCTGCATTTTACACCCATAAAATTCATTACAAGTATACTGTTAAGGACAAATTCATTTTAATGTTTTTGTTTAGTGGGAGTTTGTAATATATTTGTTTTATTAATTTATTCTACACTATTTCTAGCTAGATGGCACCAGTTCAAGTAACCACCTAATTATGTAACAGTATTATTGTCTTTGATTAAAAGAAACGGATTGTTTTAGTCCACATCAGCTACTATCCTTTTTTTAATCCTAATAATATGCTTAGCAGTCTAAATTCTCTCTCTATCATCCTCCTTCAAATTTACTTGAACGTATCAAGGTAGTTGCTTACCTGCTGTTCGACTAATGAAAGATTAAATTAAAACAAACAGTTTCATGCATTTTTGCATTTCAACGTGATTGTGTGTACATAGTGGCAGAGCCAGTTCGCCATGCCAGATATGGTGGACATCTTTACACATTTATGAATCATCAAGTGTTTATTTATTTATTGAAAGCTTGACTTCAACATATAGTAAAAATCAGCCATACATTATTATTTCTATATAACTACTTTTTATATTCCCTCCAATTTCACATCTACACTATAAGTCAATTGACGTTGTAAAAAACTAAAGCATTAACAAATGGTGATCTGAGGTGTTAATTTTGGTGTCTATGACCGTGCCTTTATGAGAGGAGAAGATTGGTGTTTTGGAGCTTGGCTAGAAGCTCGTCTTTGGTGATCGATTTAGTCAACGGCACCAAATTCAAGGTTTTTGTTAGAGGTGACTGGAGGAGTGGAGACTAGTATCATTAGGTGTAGATTTTGACATAGACGACTGATGGTATCCAGAGACTGATGGTATTCAGAGACAGTGGTTGTGGCTATAGCGGTGGTGAAGTTTAGTCAAAGTTAGAGGTGGAACGACGATGCAATCATTTGCATCGCAGCATTTTTATGGGCTGATTAGTTGTTTTGCAAACGACATTCGAATATTTTGCAGTTCAAGTGTTATGCATATTGCATAATATTTTATTGTGTATTGTTGCACAATAAAATATTGACGATGTACATAACGGCGTTGTAATTATTTTGCATTGCAATTGATTGCACGAAGAATATATATTACTTTTAGACATATTTATAATATATTTTGAGTACATTCGATTCAGCATTAACCATGGTTTTAAGATTTTGGTTACTGTTTTCATTTTGATCATTTAAGATTTTTGAATTTTCGATCAATTTTGGAAATTCGAGAAATTTCGGTTATAATTCCGTTTTAGACGATATTTTTCCTATAGAATTACATCAGCAGATAGTACACATATGTATTTGCAAAAATAAAACATGCACTATACATAGAAATGTTGATTCAATTATTGGTTTTACTATTCTTTCATGTTATTTTTACTGAATTGGATTAGAACTGGTAAAAGTACCACGATATCTGTTTAAACTATTTGGTTATTTGTCTATTTTTATGTTATCTTTTTTTGATATATTGTCTTTTAAATTCTTTTGCATGTTTATTACATTTTTTGTTGTTGTTTTTACTAATTTTTCAGTATTTGAAGAACAAATCTAATTTAAACCAGCTTCTGTCCTGTTATCACTGGAACCAGAACTGAATTACCAAAATGATCAGAGTTCCGCCAGAATTTTGAACCATGATACTAATATTAGAAAATATATTAGATTCAATATCGATTGAGGAGTAATTCACAAAATCAAATTTAACATCATTTTGAACAAAAAACTTTAAATTTGATAATGATTGATGAGAGATTCACAAAATCAAATTTAACATCATTTCAAAAAATATTAGATTCGCTAGTGGCTGAGGAGAAATTCACAAAATCAAATTTGATTTTGATGCTTTTTGCAATTTCTTCCGTCTTTGTAATTCCAAAAACCATAGAAAGTTTTTGAAAGAATGAAATAAATTATAATGTGTACTGATCAGTGGTTTCTAAAGTTCTTGTTTGTGTCACTAGATAACATAAATGAAAAATAAAACAAGTTTTACTTGTAATTTTAAAATATATAGTTTTGATACAGATTGGACCAGCAGATTGTGTGCGTGATTAAAATTGTTTTGTTGGACCAAAATCTATTTCAGGTTTTGCTATATGATTATTATTTTGTTTTTGGTTATGGATTAGGCTGAATTCAGGTGGGATAGCTGCCACAGCTGGTACCAAGCCTAGTTCGTTCAGTGGTTATACATTTTTTTTTGTGCTCTGGGATTTCTTTATAATTATAGGATCGGAGGTTTTTTTATATGCTAAATGCCAGAATAGTCCAATTGATTTTTATGTTCCATTCTTTGTTTTTGTCCCGATATTACTTCTTTACTTAATTTATTATAATTTTATTAACCAAATCAAACTGCACTATAATGGGCTTATTTATCATTTTTATGCATCCATTAGCAATTTAATTTGCTTTGATACGTGGTTCATGGTAAATTTTGTCTCCCACAAATCCACAATTACAACTATCATTCGGAAGTGGTGTTGTTCTTTCTCTTCTAGAATCTAAATATGACATGTCATGGATGCGTGCAACTAATACAATTTGAAATAATGACAATTAAATTTTGGAACTTTCTTTATATAATGACCCTTCTACCTGGTTATAAGCATATGTCTTGTTAACATGGCAGGAATTGATGTGAATGAGCATGATATTCGCTTTGTTGAGGACAACTGGGAAAGTCCGGTACACATTTCTTTGCCATGGTTTGAATATTGGAATTTTTTTAAATTCAATACACATGCATGCACACATATTTGATTCAATACACATATACGTGCACACATATACATATATGTGTGTATACACGCATCATACGTAAAGGGATAGTCTATCGAGAATCAAAAAACACAACATTTAACACAATCGAGCTCAATTGTAAGATCTCCCTTGATTTTAACCTTAAATGTAAACACCGGGTTTCAACGAGCAAGATATGTAGAGTCAAATTTTGTGTTTTTTGTCTCAATAGTCGCTCCCATATATAAATACACATATGCACGGGGGTGCGTGCACGTGTTTGTGATTATACACACACACATTTATGTAAATTTACATTTATATAGATATGTATGTATGTATGCATGTGTGTGTGCACACACATACAAACATGTCAATACCACTATCAAATCTGTAAGACTTTTAGATGCGGATCCAAGATCATAAGTTCAAGATCCCTAAACCACCAGTTATCAATTTTCAAAAATAAAACAATATGTATGTATAATATAAAGGGAAAAGTAACCCACATGTATCTTTTATGCTTTAATCATTATTCTTTGCTTTAGATATTGTACCATAAATCCAACTTCTTTTCTTCCTGATTTACTAAGAATAGAGTAATCATGATTATGTCAAGCTTGCTTGTTCTTTATTTCATTAATGTTTTTGTTTTGTAGGTTCTTGGTGCTTGGGGATTAGGGTGGGAGATATGGATGGATGGGATGGAGATTACACAGTTCACATACTTCCAACAGGTACATAAGTGTGTGATCATTGTCAATGTATTCTTGCAAATGGTTGCACATCCGTTTTCTCCTTTCTTTCCTCAGCACACACACATGCTAAATTAAGCTTCCATGGATTTTTTAGCAAGCACATATATATCAGGGGATGTTTATATTTGTATATTAACTAATATACGCAGAAATGCATATATAGATTCGTAGAGCCCCCGAGGGTGGTCGAGTGGTTAGACATCAAACTATTGAGAGGAAGGTGCAGGGTCGAATCACAATGACAGCATGAAACATACCCTTGATTTACTCGGATGTATGTTAGGAGCTGACATACATCTCTCGGTGTTAATCCGTGTGTTGTTCATTTAATCCCACAGGGTGGCTCAGTGGAAGCTGTGGATTTGAGTGAAAATGTCATGAATTCGAGTCTCAGTAATGGCGGTGGGCATAACTCCCTTAGAGTTTAGCCTAAGCTTGATTCTATCTATCTATCTATATATATGTGTGTGTGTGTGTGCGCGCGCGCGCGTACACACACACATACACACACATAAATATACATGTACATATACTTATATGTATACATATATGTACATGTATATGTATATTTATGTGTATGTGTGTGTATGCATGTGTGTGTTCGTGTGTGTGCGTCTACGAATCATCATTGAGAGTTAGAAGGTTTGTGTGTGTGTATGTGCACGCGTGCGCGTGCTCATTCAGAGTTAGAAGATTTTTTATGTAAAAGTTCAAGTTATGAATTGAACTTTCTCAATCTTGATTCAAACAGAGAGTTTACGTACAACACTCTATACATTGGTTTAATTTATAATTTCAGGCTGGAAGTCTTCAGCTTCAACCTGTTTCTGTGGAAATAACGTATGGTCTTGAAAGGATCATCATGTTGCTTCAGGTGAAATCGTGTCACTTGATTACTCTGTTCTGTGCCAGCGGCTATATCTATACATCCTGGAAATGGCTGACCTTACTTTAATTTAGACATGCATCTCAGGGAGTTGACCATTTCAAGAAAATCCAGTATGCTGATGGGATTACGTATGGGGAACTATTTCTAGAGAATGAGTAAATCCTTAAGGACACTTCACCTTCTATGCATCTTTTCATATTTCATATTTTTCTATAAGAGTAGTTTGATCGCTATCTTGTTTCATTGATTTTAAAAAAATTCTTAATTTTGTTTAGTTGCATCTAAAATTGTTGATAGTTTTAAGATGAATGCAATGGCATCTCTTGTGCAAAATTATGGTTCATGAGTGTCTAAATGGCTTTCAATCAGAAAAGTTCTCTTATATCATTCAATTCTTATTCCTTTGACACAGGAAGGAGATGAGTGCTTATTATTTGGAACATGCAAGTGTTGAGCATCTTCAACGACATTTTGAAAATTCGGAGAATGAGGCTCGTTCACTAATATCACTTGGGCTTCCAATTCCAGCGTATGTGTTGCAGCTAGTCCTGTTTCGTATGTCTTCTTTTCTTTCAAACATTTATTTTAATGTGGTATGTCTCTATTGTATAGGTACGATCAAGTTCTTAAAACGTCACATGCCTTTAACATTCTAGATTCAAGAGGTTTTGTTGGAGTGACTGAACGTGCTAGATATTTTGGTCGAATGCGCAGGCAAGCCTTTGAAATCTGTACGAATTTGTTAAATTTACTATGTCGACTATGTGTACCATGTTGGGGATCTAAGTTTTTGCTCAAGCATAATAACCGTGACATAACCTTTTAAAATTTTGACATCATTTTCCTTCAACACTCTGAATATTTTTCTTCTTTTTCTTTCGTTGTTATTGTGATACCTACTCCTTGTGCACTTATGGTGACAAATATTTGTCTTTCCATTTAAGTCCCATGCATGACATCTTGAAATTATTTCATTATTCCAAAAGAAGCTAATTACTAAGGTGACCTCTATCAGATCATCTGAAAGCTGGGATCCCATGTGTGCATTAGATTTCTTTCTTTATGAACACCTTCCCATGATTATTTGGAGAAAACATGTTTCATTCATAAAAAATTACCGAATGAATGGGTAACGCAAACATATTTTTTTAGATCATGACGACCAAGATGATTGATGTTATCTTCAAAAGGAAATGTTTTGGATTTTATTTTTGAAAGCGATACCCTACGTATAGGTGGCTTGAAATGAATAAACATCGTTCTTTTTTGTTCTGTTTCAATATTCTTTAATAGTGTTAGAGCAATGCCCGGCAAGAATTATTGCTTATGCAGCTAGATTAGTATGTGTGGGCAGTGTCATAACATATTAAAGCATACTTAGCATGTTCTTCATTACTAGCTGGTCTATTCACAAACACCACCACCACCACTTTTTCCCTGATTACATACCACCACCATCAATCTCTTTCCCTGATCACCACCACCACCACCACCACCACCACCACCACCGTCACCAAGCTCTTTCCCTGATTAACCATCCCTGATTACATACCATCACCACCAACAAGCTCTTTCCCTGCTTACATTATAATGTCATATATGGGTTCTGCTTGAAAAAAGCTTGACTGCATCACAATGTCAAAGTAACACAAGCACAGACGTGCACACATTTTCTTGATACTCAGTTCTTGCTTTTTGCCCATATTCAAAATTTCTTAGCATGTTCTACAGGATTATTATTGCTGCTGTTGGTAATAGTTTTTCTTTTTCTTTTAACAGCCTTGCTAGGCAATGTGCTCAACTTTGGGTGACAACACGAGAGACTCTTGGGCATCCATTAGGCTTCTCTTCCTATGCTGCTCAAGTGAACCAATCTGATTATGTCATTAAAAAGGTTAGTTATTTAAGTATCTTGCTTTTTACATGTTAATTAATTAAAATGTGTTAGAATCAAATCAATCTAAATAAAGTCAAAGGCATGTATTCTTTTGTTATTCTCATCATTTGCCAACTTACTATCTAAGAGTATAACCAATCAATTACCTTTTCATCTGGTATTGTTTGCCAACCTACCGTACAGCTTGCAAGATTATGACCACTCAGATCATTAAATTCTTTGGAGCGATTGACATTTGTAAATGCACCGCTCAGTTACCTTTTATTAAATGACTCCTGTTTTGTTGGAAATTGCTCTGCCGTCTCAAAGCCTGATGAACCAAATTCTGTGTACTATCATTTAATAATATTCTCAATCATTTAGTCTTTTTCTTGTATATCAGGTAGCAGAAGATAAGAGAGCATTCATTCTTGAAATAGGAACAGAAGAGATGCCACCTCACGACGTGCTTAGCGCAAGTGAGCAAGTATGTGAATACAAAGTATAATTATCAATGAAGTCTGTGGTTTGATAGTACTTTGGCTTTTCTGAATGTAAAGTACTGCTTGTAGTTAGTGTAATGAATGTCAAGAACCAATTTAGTTCTTGATAATAGTTGTATTTTAGACAGATTACATACGTTAAAAAGCAAAAATATCGTTAAATATTCTCCCAATGATGTTAGATATTCTGAATTTTCACGTTTTAGATAGTGTTTACTATAGGCTACGAAGTAAGAGCACTAATATATAATTAATCATGCAGCTCAAAACTTTGATTTCGCAAAATATGGAGAAACGACGATTGGTCCATGGAGAAATACTAGCACATGGTACCCCTCGCCGGATAGTGGTAATTTGGGTTCCCTGACTAAATTCATACTTGTTGTAAATCTATTGCATGCTTAATCGTTTATTTAGACTTTGATCTAATACAAATTGCAAGCATTTATGATCATCTTTGCAGATATGGGTGGCAAATCTTAGTCTAAATCAACAAGAAAATGAGGTTGAGATACGTGGTCCCCCCTCATCGAAGGCATTTAACAGTCAAGGAATTCCAACAAAGGTATCACCTTCATGAATTTCATTTTTTTTTTAATAAAAAATTCGACCCAAGATTTTCGCAATGAAATGTGATATGTTTCAAAAGCTACTATACTAATCGTGTCAGTATAGTAAAGGGGTTTTTAATTATAACATTGTCATCAACTAACTACTAACTAGTTATCAGGCTTTGGGACGACTTTAATAAATTATGAGATCTTTTGTTTTATTTATTGAAAAATCTCTGTGGAAGTCTGTTATACCATTATATGTTTTATGTATTTCTTATACATTATCCCTTGCCCTCAGATAGTTATCGAAAGGACTTATATTTATTTATTTAAGGTTAATATCCTGTTAAATAAATTTTTCCTAGCTGTAGTATGTAACATATGAAATTCGAAGTATTAAATTTGGGACCGCAGATGGCTGTGGTTTGGCCATTGTGAGGTTCACCCTCTTTTTTAACAGTGTTATTTAGCACCTGACTACTTGTTTTCTCTTCCAGTATTTATTTCTGCAAGTAAACGTTTACTGCTTTGTTGATTTTTATTAATGCATCTCCATACCACAATGTTTGGTTAATAATAGCAATTAATATCGGCTTAAAATTATTTATATCTAAGCACCATTCTCATTACTTTTGATTCATTGTCAGGCCGCTGAGGGTTTCTGTCGTAAGAACTGTGTGCCTTTAGACCGTCTATATAAAAAAGTCGAAGGTGGTTTTTCTAATCACTCTTAATCTAATTTTTTGTCCTTCAGTGTCTGTATGATTGTTGGTAATTGTCTTGAATCTACTTAGATGTTTTCTTTGTCGATCAATTTCTAGTGATCACTATGTTCCAACAGCTGAATTGAGTAGCAATTGTTATTGTTATTTTAATCATTTTTCACCTTTTCATAAATTCACTTTAAGAAATATAATAGTAGAAAAGTGGCGAGCCCATCTGTTTTTTCAACCTGGATGACATAATATGGTTAATCTGGCTGGTTCTTTTGAGTTTTCAAACCAAGATAGGTTAATCCTTCTGGTTCAAGATTTTGAAGTTTCAACAGCTGGATTAAGATGATAGTTGATTTATATTATGGTTCAATCATTTTAGACTGTCGACTTGCCACTCTTACCATACACTTCTTTAGTTCTTTTAGGAAGGAAAAGGTTTCTACTTGGATGTACATCCCATCTCTAAAGTAAACTTGCATTTTTTTTTATTTTGATTGGAATACCAAAAAGAAGCTATTGCTCGAACTTATAACCACGAGTTTTTAATTTTTAACTCGAGAGACATTTTTGTAAACAACAAACAGAATTAAACAAATTTGAAATGACATTTTGCCACATGAGTATATATTACTATAATAAATTTAACATATCTACTCGTACTAATGTCAGTTTTTTCTTAAAAATAAAATTTCAACATGTCATCTAACACTTGTTTAATTTGGACATAAATTACAGGAATGCACCATTTAAGTTTCAAGCTGACCGATAACAAGGTTTACCTTATCGTAGTCTTGTAAAATCAAACTCTCTGGAGAAAAAATATGTCTAAAAATATAGTCTTTAAATACCGTGTTCATTAAATCTCTTTCCGGTTTTCTTTAGTTATCTAAAACCATTTTTTCTATGTTATTTTGATAAATGAATAAATTTAAAGTCCAAATATTTGTAGTTATATATGTATATTAGTGTTACAACACGCGCTTCGCGCGTGAATTATTTTTCTTATAAATTGTATATGTTTAAATCAGTCAAAAAATAATTTTTTATTTTCAAGTGATATTAAGATTTATGCATTTGTAAAGAAGTATTTTGAATTTGTAAAGAAATTTAATTTTAGATTCTACTTTTAGAAGCGTTTCGAGTTTGTAAAGCATGTTTAATGTTTAGATCCTATTTTTGAGACGTTTGAATGTGTAAAAGAAGTTTAATATTAGATTCAATTACTAAGTGATTAAGGTTTGATAACATGTAGAGGGGCCTTTTTGGTAGTTCACGTCTACACAAAAAAGTGTCGCACCAAAGCTATTACAACTATTAATAAAGATATATGTATATATGTGTGTGTTTCAAAATAAATTCACAAAAATAAAATATTTCTAACCAAAATCATTTTCACCCAATTTTTTTTTCTAGATAAATTTTACGTTTCAGAAAAGTTCAAATGTTTCTTGTAAGTATAAAATATTCTCAAATGATTTTTTTTTTCCTTAAGAAAGTTAAAATCATGCCAAACAATTCAATTTTTTTTAAGAAAAAAGGTTAATTTTGTTCAAAAATTCAGTTTATTCACAAAAATGGGAGTTACAATATTCTAAAGCGAAAAACTTGAACATAATCAGAATATTTCAGAATAAATAAAAAAATCATAAAAATTCAAATCCATTGAAAGACAGTCAATAATTTTTTAAAAATTGAAAGTTAAACAAAAAAATCAATTTTTTCTAAGCATATTCAAATTTGTATAAAGATAATTCTTTTCCAAAAATTATTTTTTAGAATAAGTTTTTAAGACTAGTATCTTTTATACACGTTCAGTGTAATAAGCCGAATAATAAAGAGAATATCGGTTGGCTCCCACCATTAAACCATAGTACTAATTATTTTATTTTTCATTGTACAATTTTTGACTTTAGTTTATAGTTGGATAAAAACATACATGATTGCCTAAATGACAGCTATATTGCATATTACAGGTAAAGTAGAATACGTTTTTGTTCACGTAAAGGAATCTGCAAGATCTGCTATAGAGGTAGCCGATCTCTTTTTTTTTCCTGGTCAAATATGATAAAATGCTTCAATCATGACACTCCAAAATCTTCCATTCTTTAATGCTTTTGATATAGTTGGTATTACGTTCCCTTCAAGCTTTTAGTAGCAACAGATTTTTTGGTATTCCTTTTATGGTGATTGCTGAAGTTGATATGCATTATGCATTATATTTTACCACTTGCATCGCTTTGCTTTATAATACTATTTGTCAAAGGCCAGTGTAAGTTGTAACATGCAGTGTATTTAAGGTCCGTTTCTCACTTTTTATGATGCATTTTACCAAGCATTATTTTTGTTCATCTACATATGTTCTTGTTTGTCTTTCAACCATATGATGACACTCCCGACTCCTCCCAACTGGACTATCTTTATGGTCAAACTTATGTTTCCATTTTCTGCAGACAAATGATACTGGCATTAACAAGAGTAGACACCAACATTGTTTATCATGAATTTATGCTGTACAGATGTTCAGTTCTAAATACTTGCATCAATTTTTTTTTGACTTGTTTGCAATTGGATAGGATTTCATTTTTTTCCCCCTTGTTTTTCTAGGTTTTAGGTGAAGACATACCGAACATAATAAGTAAGATTTCATTTCCAAAGTCAATGCGTTGGTGCTCTGAGGTAAATACAAATATTAATTTATCCTTGCATCTTGTTTTCTTCCTTTGTTTTACTTGCTGCCTTAATTTCCTGGATTTGAATTTTAAAATATCTGCAAAATCACTTGATTTGGTTCTTGAACAATTTAAAGTGAACTGTAATCCTTAATTCGATCCATTTATTTTTACAATGGTTTCTTCATGTAACTTCATTAGGACTTTGTTCTACATTTAAACTTGATCACGTTGAAGTGAAAATTTGATTATGTTTTGAGGTTTGTGTTAATGTTTAAAGTGCATTTGGGTTTTGTTGTGGCAACTGATAACTTTGCAAATATGGTTCTAGTTATTGCATCGATATCCCATGCCTAAAGGTCTCCGGAGACATCTTTCTGATTGAAATATGTAAAATCAGTTAAAGGTAGCAGTGAGCATGTACTCCATGCTTATATAATTCTTTTGAAAATTTCTCTTGATGAATCTCTATTAGCGAAAGCACATCGCCTTAAAACAACATAAACCTATCTCTAGTTTCTTGCTGCATAGCTGGTTACCAATCAATTACCTCGAAGTCTGGAATCATTAGAAAGAAAAAAAATCCTGAATGTTAGAATACCTTTGGTAATTCACTCCATAACTTGTTAAATGCAAATAAGTGCAGTAAATAAAAGATATTAACGTTCGTTTAAACTGGGATGAAACAAAGTCCAGCTCATTCGTCATGCTTGGATAATGCTGATTCAGTCTACTTATCCATTTTCTTAGACTTAGTCATGGCTATTTCTTAATTGGACGTGTGGTTTCCTGACCTGTTTGTATTTGTATAAGCTTCATTTTACTTTCAGTTGATTCCAATTTTATGGTGTTCTCGTTATACCCCTTTAGTAGATAAAATTGTGTCTACCTGACCATCATTTTTCCCATAAAATGCATTTTTGAAATACAACAGAACACGATGTTACCTACTTGATGCAATTTGTAAATCACTGTGCATACATGAACAGTTGCTAATTTACTTGTATTTGTAGGTGATGTTCAGTCGTCCCATCCGTTGGATATTAGCACTACATGGAGACATAGTTATACCATTTACATTTTCAGGAGTTTTAAGGTATTTGCACTTTGTTTGCTTTTATTAGCCCTTAAAAATATGCTCATGGTTGACTAATTAATTGTCGTTGGCCATTGAAATCATAGTTTTTTCTAATCTCAGTACCATTTATGTTTACTATGATAATAGTTGACTTGTCATTAAATTAAGCATAAGATTAGAGTAGTTGAGCATAAATACTTTGCGACTCTTTCCGAAAGTTGTGTGTAATTTACATAATACACCCAATAGGTCACTGTTGTTTCACCACAGTACCCTCTTTTCTCCCTGTGTTCAGTTCCACTCTTAGTTCTTTGAGTTCCATTTTGACACTCATATCAGTGGATTTGTGCGCCGTTCCACTCAGTTAGATTCTCTATTCTTCTAGTTCTCTAAATTGTCACCATAAATATTTTGGTATTAGGGTGTACCGCCAGTGTAACATGCTGAGCATATTAGCTTTCCATGACATTCACATATACATACCATAAAATACTCCAACTCTGATAGCCTTCCTTGTTAATTGTGCTTCTAGTATGCCTACATTTCAATGTTTTTTAATTTAAAACATTGTACTATATTACTGTGTTACGACAAATTTTAACTGTCTTTGTCAACCAGTTATGAAGTGAACATTTTTTTCCTTCTTTTTGTTTATTATATTCACTTTAAAAGAAAGCTCATGAAATTGGTAGTGTTTCGCTAACTCATTTAATGAGCTCATGGTTATAGCAGTTATTATACGGCAGGAAAGTAAGATTTCTTTTATGGCATTCTGGTAGATACAATTAAATAGGTTTCTTTCAGACGAGTCAGATGCATCCTCAAATTATCTGTTATTTGACGAACATGCCAGTAATTCTTTCATCACAAAAATTTGAAATATGAGCGTATGAAAGCACATTAATATAGTCTGAAGTTCTAGATTATATGCATCTTGTGTTTTTTTATTATTGAGATCATTAATATTCATTTTCCCACTTTACCTTTCCATCTGCCGTGGTATATAAGCTCTGAGTAAAAACCTACCGACTGTTACATCCATTTTGTGCTGTGCTTTATTAAATTACAAAATTACAAGATATGATCTTGTAGCTTTGTGGTTCTTTATCTTTGTGGTTTGTTAATGTAGTTTTTCATGCATTAAATGTCAGATCAAATTCTATAAATTATAAGTTATATGAAGAATTTTTTAATAGTTAATTATGTAGAAAGCTAAACATCACTTAAGCTATAATAAGTGTTGTTTAACCTCAATAAGTTAAGCAAGGAGTTCATTGTTCCCTTTATCATTCATCGTAAACGACATTGCTTTAGGGTAATACTAACTAATTCTATTACACATGCCCCTTAAATTTTCCTTACTGATGTATGCCGCTTACAATAATTAAGGTACCTACTAATTCTTACTTATTTACTGTACGAGCATGTTACCCCTATGAAAAAAAGAGCGTTCCATCCTTGTGAAATTTCTTGGTTACCCCTGGTTTTGTGGATGATAATGGAAGAATGTTCACACAATTGAACCCCCAGGGCCAATGCAGTTGGTTAGAACATGCGGTGTTCACATTCAAGGTCGAGGGTTCAATCCTTGCAAATATGTACCCCTGTGTGTATGCCCGAAGTATGTGTTATGAGTTTGATGCATACTTTCTCAGAGTTTACAAACAATCAATAAAAAACACGATTACTTTAGGAAGGTGTGTGGATTTTTGGCAAGTTTGAGTGTTTACAGACGGTAGATTTTACGGGTTGAACCTACAAAACTTTTATTTAATGGTGCTACAAAACAATTTATCATATCCATTGCTTGATGCAGCTTTGTCCTTTTATTTTTTCTTTAAAACTCACTTCAATTATTTTATACAATGTTTGCAAAATATAAAGAGCGTATAACATTTTTGATGTGAATTTTCAACTGTTCTTCTATTCATGCATTGCCTTCGGACTTATTTTCAAGTGTTTGTCAAGTGTTTTGTTCTGTAAGCTGACTACCCCCAAACATAAAACTGCCAAAACAATTTTCACTGACATTGATACACATTAATATTTTCAGCGGGAAACAATCACGTGGCCTTCGCAATTCACCTTCCGCTACTTTTGAGGTACTTGGGTTGTCTCTGTCTGAGCAATTATTAAAGGGGAAATACATAAGAATATATTTAAGTTATTTAGTAATCCTAACATTTGTGCATTGTCAGGACAGCTCATTTGTATAAATGGGCCGCCAACTCATACCTGTTTCCCCCTTTATATCTTAATATAGAGTGGCACTCCATTCAGCTTCTGTGAAATTGCAGTCTAGCTCATTTATGTCTATTCTTTTGGATAATCATCACCACTCTGTGATCTAAATATTTATTTATGCAGGGGTGTGCCACTTACTACTATTTTACTTTATCATCCTTAACAGGAAGCTTTGACATTTTCCATACAGCACAAGATTTGTTATCTCATTTTCATATTTCAACTACGCGAATTTGGTATTTCCAGTTCCCATATTTAGTGAAATACGTAGATCACTATGAGCATTTTGTTCGGGTAACACCTGTGTCCTAGGACTGCAGCTCTATATTTCCTTCCTATAAGTTTATGTCTGTGCTTCAGAAGCTGAAAGTTTTAAGGTCAAATTCCTAGATCTCCAACAACCAGTTTCAATGAAATATGTAGATGTGTGCATGCTTACGCATGTTTACACTTTTAACATCTTTTTATATATAATAAAAGTGGTACTTTGTTCAAGCAGATAGCTCATTTTGATGTCTCTAGGGTTCGAACTCATGAGCTCTACGATCTCAGCCTACAATAGCATATCATTTGCCACTTGAGCTAATGATCCTTGACGTTTACACTTTTAACATCTGATTTACTTTTATCGTATTGTCCTTGTTAAATTCTTAAAAAAAATATTTTCGACATATTTTGAGCACTGTAACTGCATATGGCTTGTCAAAGAATTTAATGCTCAAAATTAGTATTTGCAACTAGCACTCCTTAAAATTTTGACAAATATTTTTGTTTTTTCCAGGTGAAAACTGCAGAGTCTTATTTGTCTGCAGTGAAAAATTCTGGTATTTTGGTAGATGTAATGGTGAGCAAATTATCTGTAGTCACTGGTTAAATCAATCGTTAATGCAACATAGTACATTTACATCAATACATCCTTCAGCTTATCATACTAGTTTTTTTTTTTTCCTTTTTTTTTTGGGGGATTTAATGTGGTAGTACACTGTTGTACTACAAGTCTTAAGTGGTATATAGCATACTACAAGTAGACATTTTTTTTTCCATTTGCCTTAACTGTTAGTATTATTTATCTACTTATTTATTTAATGCTTTTAATTTCTATTGTTTTGGTGATTAATATCATATTCTTCTCAATATTCAATGTTTCTGTTTATAAAATAATACCTAAATTTTCCCTAGATTTAAGAGTTCCAGGTCCTTGTGTATTTAGGATGGTAAAGAAAGAATAGAAGCCACCAGTTGTCTAACTAAACCATGAATTAACAACTGGGGTAGGGTTAGTGTCTATCTATGTTATGGAAGCACAATTAAGCATCACTTAAGCAGGTACCACACTGTCAACAACTCAACATTATGTTTTGTTTGTCACAGTTTATGCTAAAAACGGGAGGTAGTGTTTAGTCAATGTTTAATGGTGCCTCCCTTTTCCTTAGATGTGAACTAAGTATGGACAGATGTTTCATTTGTTGATTAATACCCAACTTATAAACAATTTTAGAAAAGGAGAAGTTGTTTGCTTCCCCAATCTAAAAACAATATGCATGCCGACTATATAATTGTGAGGTGATTTCTTTAGTTGCCTAGACTTCAAGTTTCAAATGTAAAATATAAAGTTGTAGATTTGTGATCAGCTGTTTTTTAATTTTCATTTGATATCTAAATGGGTTTTCTATGGCAAAAAATGCAGGATCAAAGATTTTTCTCATCTTACATCACTTTTTATTTATTTTGCTGAATTTGGCTATTAATATTTGATAATATTGCCATGACCTGAATTTGAGATAACTACATCCTATGTGTTTAGCTTCGGTTGTACAAGATCAGTGTTTTCTTGTGGTTAATATACTCTGTATGTTTTAAATGAAGTATAATTACTACAAGGTCCACTCTAAGCATATGAAATAAGTGCTATATGTTTTTGAAATTGATTTCCTTGATGCTAAGAATCAGATCTCTTTCATAGGAGCGGAAAGATGTAATTATAAATGGCAGCAAGTTATTGGCGAAATCTGTTGGTGGTTCTCTTATCATGCAAGATAGCTTATTAAATGAGGTGACTTTCTGTTTCATTTTGTTTGATATTTTGCTTATAACTATCAATGTAATCTAAGTGAAATTGTGTATAGGTCGTTAACCTTGTTGAGGCTCCTGTCCCTATACTTGGAAGATTTGATGAATCCTTTCTAGAACTTCCAAAAGATATATTGATAACGGTAATGTTGACAGTCTTTGATTTATTTTGATTCCACCTTGCTATCAATTTTGCAATGAATTTCACTATTTTTCAATCTACTTGTTAGTGTGTTAGTGTTGCTTTCATATATATGAAACCACCCTAATCTTTCACCTAAATTCATCAATTGCGTGTTTTATTTATTTATATTATATAATCAATCTTCATCCTATCTCAATTGTTGCTGATGTTACTATGAATATGTATTCCATTTTGTTTTATTTCTGAAGCTTATCTTGGATCAATCAGTTTCTGCACATTTTTTTCTTCATATAAAGCCATCTTCTGTCTCTATACCATAATTTGCATAGAAATTAAATTTATGTTTATGAAATCACTTATCTATGCAGGTTATGCGGAAGCACCAAAAGTATTTTCCTTTGATGGAGAAATCTGGCTGCAAACTACTTCCATTTTTCATAACTGTGAGCGTGTTTTCACTTTTTGATTTGTAGTAAATAGTCATTAGTCTGTTATGCTTTAATGGGATAATATATTCCTTCAATTATTTTAACCTAATTTACTTCATGGAATGGAAACTATTTTTATTGGAGATTTTTGTGCTTGCCTTGCATATTATGAGGGGTGCGAGGATCGATTCGCAACAATGATGCAAATCTCATTTGATTTACTTAAAGTATGTGTTGTGGGATCAGTGTATGCTTCCTCAAGAAGTTTACGGGTTGCTGACCTTAACCTGATTTACCTGAGTGTTCAAAAAATAAATAAATAACAAATAAAATATAAAATAAAATTTACATTAGTGAATTTGGAATATCTCATTCAACTTCACTAGTTATAACCACTGTTATTAGTCTTTCTAATTAAATTATTTGTGCTATTTGCCCCTTAGGTTGCAAATGGAAGAATCAATAAAAAGGTAGTCCAGAAAGGAAATGAAGCTGTATTGAGGTTTGATTCACCTTGTAGCACCGTTAAGTCTGTGCAGTCTTTTTGGCACTAATGAAGCTAGGTTAATATTAACCATGTTGAAAATTGGTATTTTAGAAGTATATTTTTAATCTTCAATCACAACCAAGTAATATTGCATGGTTAATATTTATCTATAGCCCAGTAATATTTGACTACTTGAAGTAGGAAATAGTCCTACTTCATGTACTTGATTTTTACTTACCAAAAGAATTCTGATAGTCTTCCTACTCATTGGTCAGATCGTCTGAAATATTTATTATAAATTTCCACACAGTTCTGACTTATTTAGTTAATTTTAACCTGTATTTATGCTTTTGTTGTAAATATAAAGGTTTTAGCAATACAACATTTTGCAATTTGTCCCATTAACCAAATCCACTCACATATGGTTCTACCCTTGTGCTTTCAACTATGAAGACCAATTATAATAGATTGACTGAACAGAAAAATAGGGATGTATGGCTTTGTAATTACATTAGTAGGATATTTCCTACTATTGTAGTAGGACCATCTTACCCTCCAAAGATAGTTTCCTGACTCATTGATGACTATGATCCTTTGTAAATTCTTAAGATCATTCTAGTTATATCTAAGTATATGACTTGGCTTTGGTATATCTCCAGAGCTCGTTATGAAGATGCAAATTTTTTTTATAGCTTGGACACTCAAAAAAAGTTCTCTGAATTTCGGGATCAACTAAATGGAATTCTCTTTCATGTAGGTGCAACTATTTATGCATATTTTACTGCACTTTGATTATCTGCAATGCAATCCCTCAATTTGTATTAATGTTAAATAGGAAAAATTGGGAACTATGCTGAATAAGGTGTCTCGGATACAAAAGATAGTAAGTGAATTGTCCTTTGCTCTTGGGATGAATGAAGATGTGATTCCAGTAGTTGAAGAAGCTGCATCATTAGCTATGTCAGATCTTGCTACTTCTATCGTTACAGAGTTTACTTCGCTTTCTGGAGTAATGGCACGTCATTATGCTTTAAGAGATGGTTATTCGGAAAAGGTAGCTTAAAAGTAAAAACAATTTGCATTTTCACGGATTAATGAATGATGACATCTAGATCAATGCATCAGAAATTTGCCTTCATGAAATGCAACCCTCTTTATCTACAAAGGCGAATGTCATTTGTAGATGTGGTTTTGTCAATGTCATGTAGGCAGACAAACATAAGCAAAGGTTAAGAAGTTGACCAGTTTCTACAGACATGATGGTCAAAACTGGGCCAGTAGTTTGTGTTTTCCTGTGCAATGTGTTTGTAAAGATTAGTAGCATGAATCAGAATATAAAATTAGATGTTTTAACAGTTTGTACCCTATCTTGAATTTCTTAGACCGGTCTTGGAACTGGAATATTAAAGCCATTCTTTACACAAAAGTCCCAGTCTAAATTGAAAAGCTTTTGCTGCCACATATTTTCTAGCTCTAAGGTATATCAACTCATTATGCTAGATCACGAACCTTCAATTTTTTGATGTAGAATTCCTCACATTTATTCGATTTCAGGAACTTTATTTTGAAAAGCGGAAGCAATTTTCCTTAATATTAGAAGTAAGATTTAACAAGGAGATTCTGTAAATCGATCATTTCCCTTTTCTTAGTTCAACGTCACTATGAATGAGAATAAGGAAAGACAAAACACTGGGGCATTTTTCAAGAACCATAAATTATATTTGAATTTTCCATAAAAGAATGTTTTGTCAATATGCCTATAATACTTATTTCTATTTGTGACGGCATTCGGTGTTCATGCATGCAATTATTTGTTCAAAACCCACTTTTATGAATAATGCTTGAAAAGATTAATAACTTGTGTACTTTCTCTGTTCTAGTTACTGCTGGATATCAAAATGCTATCATCTTACTTGTGTTCCACCATAAAAAGAATTATTAGTTAACTAGAGAGAGTCCATAACTTTGTATATTAAGTTGCATATTTGTGGTCTGATTGTTAAAGTAAAAACATGCAAACACACCTCTGCATAAATAAATACAACAACAATAACAACATTTTTTGCTTGAAGCCATGCTATTCTTCCTTTATTTTGTACTTCACCTTAAAAATAATTGTATTTAACATGCAAGTTATCTTATTTCTTAAATACATGGAAAATAAATGTCGGCCTAACTATTTTTTAATGGTTAAAGACTGCAGAAGCCTTGTTTGAAATCATGCTTCCAAGATTTTCAGGGGATATACTTCCGCAGTCTGATGCAGGGATTGTCTTGGCCACTGCGGACAAGTAAGATATCTTTCTTCTGGTACCGTGTTTATTTTTATTTTCTTTGTTGATATTTGTTGAAGTCTCTGAAACCAAACCCCCCCCCCCCCCCCCCTCTTCTTTAGAACGTTGTCTAATTTGAGTCTGCTCATGCATCAGAACTTCCCAAATAGGCATTGGTAGTTGTCATTTCCATGTTGATCTCTGTATTAATAAATTGGTCTAACTAAGCTAAGTTTGTTTATTGTTCATACTAGCAGTCACAAAATCTTTGCGTTTAAACCATTAAATGTCTTGCTACTTGCAAAATAAGTAAAGAAAACAGTGGTTTAATAAGAGATATTTTTTTATTGAGTTTCTCCCATAATATACATCTCAAAACAAACTTGTATGTATCCTTCAATCTTTTGCCCTTTCTTTTTTCTAAACAAAATCTTATTAAACTTGTTGCTCGTTTTTAATATGTTACTGTGTTATTACTTCTATATAATATTCAATTCTGTAAAAGAAAACTTACCATAGGATCTACCCTCTAGCAAGCATACTTGATGTTGCTTTTTCCACCAGGCTTGATAGCCTTGTTGGCTTATTTGGTGCTGGATGTCAGCCAAGTTCCACAAATGATCCTTTTGGTTTGAGAAGAATCTCTTATGGATTAGTAAGTAAGAAGAAACAATGTGGCTCCCATTTATCTTCATTCTTGATTAACATTTGTAAATCTATATTTATTAGGTGCAAATCCTTGTCGAAATAAAGAAAAACCTGAATTTGAGGGATGCATTAAAGCTAGCAGCTGGTGTACAACCTATAAATGTTGATGACAATACCATAAATGATGTAAGCATTTTACATTGAATTTTTTTTCACATTGCATGCAATTTTCAGAATAGCTGATTACAAAATCCTTTACAGGTGATGCAATTTATTACACGAAGACTAGAGCAACTTTTGGTATGTTTAGTTTTGAATATGGAAGTTTCTTGCTGAGAAAACTTTTATTCTTTCTATATATGTGCTTCAAAGACGGACATTTGATATTTAAACCTTAAACATAACGAAAAGCAAGAACATTCGGTTGGTTCCGTCGGTTTTATGGTAAAAATATTCAAACCGAATTAAATGCCAAAAAAAAAAAAATCCAAACTGGATCTAACCGATTTAATTCCGGTCAATTCGGACGGGAAACCAATTTAAACCAAACTACAAAATGAAATCATAGAAGTTATCGTATATTATGATTAGAACGTTCAATATATTAAAGGGTAATCGCATTTGTGTAATTAGAGAGTACTTCTTGAGTATAGTTTCTATTTTCATGAACAATAACAATCTATTTTTATATACAAAGTTTACTATAATGACTAAACCAGATACAAAAGCTATTATAACACTATAAATTTCGATAAAAGTCTAGTTAATTTGGTTAAACCGATAACCAAATTAAATTATTTTACAAACGGAATATCAACTGATTTAACTTCAAAATCGAACTAAACTGATCAAAATGAATCGGTTCGGTCGGTTAATTCGGTTTAACAAATATTGCTCAACCCTAACAAAAAGCCCCTGTCCTTTTCTCTTCTCTCAAATTTTTGCTGCACCCACAGGATGCGACTGTATCCCCCTCATAGTTACCACCACTTCCTCTCCAATGCCACTGCTCCTCAAAGTCATCATTTCCTCACCCTCAGTTGATACTAAATGTCCACCATCGATTGCACAGACGTTTGTTTAACTACAAGACATGGATCATAAGATGAATTAAGTACAAACAGAGGTTTTTGCTTGTACAAATTGACACAGGTCCAAACTGGCCATTATGGTGTACATACTAAGAAATCTGTTATTGTACTTACTGGTGTACGCTACTTTCTCAAATCAATATATCTTGTCTTGATATAGGCATATATTGATCTCTGCACATTACATGATGCATGATATTGATTGTCTTCAAGTGAGCTTTGTATTTGCAACTTACGTACGCCATGATTTAATTGTGCTAGGTGGATAATGGCACAAATCCTGCAATAGTCCGTTCAGTACTTGCAGAACGTGCAGACGTTCCTTGCTTGGCTGCACAATCAGCAAAAGAAGTGGGTTATTTTTATATAATTTTCACCTCCTCCGCTTCCCTAAATTGTTGCATTTGCAAATGATGTATATAGCTGTTCAAATTTGTTACATACAAAATACTTTTTCATGATCGATAACCTTTTCAATAGCCTGTAACATATATATATATATATATATATATATATATATATATATATATATATATATATTCCATTGTTGAACTGAAACATGGACGACACCAAGCTAGTAATAGATGAAATAATATAAGGGGAGCAAATGGCTGGTAGACACGGCCAATTATGAACAGGGCTGCTTACAATCTCTAATTTAAAACAGATGGATGCATTATCAAGTGCAGAAGTTTTTCCTAAGGTCATTGAAGCATATTCACGGCCGACAAGAATTATTCGTGGGAAGGACATAAATGATGATATGGAGGTCAGACTTCTACCTGTTTTCTTACTAGTTGGCGTTTTATTTTGTGCATGAGATGCTAAGGTGGTGTTTGGTTTAAAAATGAATTTTGTGTTTTCGTTTTTCAATATGTATGTCAAGTATGAGAAGAATTGAGGGACGGTGGAAGGGATGAAAGAAAGACGGATGAGAGGACAAAGGGGATAGAGGGACGACGGAAAAATGGATTGTTTCACGTGCTAAAAAAAATTGTTTTCTATTTTGTATGTTAACTTCATTTTCTAAATTGGTCGTTTTCGACAATATAAATGTGTCGTGTGCATTTTTGTATGGACGAAAACCCAAAATTAAAAATAACAAACCAAACACTACCTAAATATTTGTGTATTTTTATTTTATTATGATTCATATTTTGTTGATTGGGCTTAACGGCGAACTTGATAATTAGGTAAATGAGGCTGTGTTCCAGACAGAGGAAGAAAAAGCTTTGTGGAATTCCTACACCCAAGTGTCCACAAAAATTCATCCAAGTCCGTTTATTTTGATATAATATTTTTCCTCGTACAGTATCGAGGGTTACTTTAGCTACGAAGACCATTCCTTGTATTTTAGTATAATCCCATCGGTGTTATTTTTTTTGTGCTTTTAGGTGTTGAAGTTGGGGTCTTTGTAACAGCTTCGCTACAATTGCTACAACCACTTGAAGATTTCTTCGAAAATGTTTTTGTAATGGCGGTAAGCATTACGCCTCTTTTTTAAGTGATTGTTTGTCTAATTATTTGCCTCTATCTGTGTTACACACACACCCCAGCACCGCAACAACAATTTTAGCAATCAAGATTTGACTAATCTAAATAAATCAGTCTGTACAGAACACAAGCCTATCCTGACTTTGTTATTATCTTAGAAATCACAACTTACATGGCATTCGTCAAATTCCTTCAAATAAAAACCATAGCTATAAAGCCTTCAACAGTGACTTGCTAGATAAACGCTTGAAATTCAAGCTAGAAATTCGTTTGTTATGTTATAAAGAATATTAGTTCATCATGCCTGCTTTGATGAGATGAAGCGTGAGTAATTTCTATTGAATCCAGTGAAACAGTTAGCTTTAATCTGAATGATTAGTGATGATTATGCCTTTATAGGAGGATCCAGTAATGAGGAATAACAGGCTTTTGCTTTTGAAGAAAATTGCTGATTTACCCAAAGGCATTGTGGATCTTTCGGTTTTGCCGGGATTTTAAGGCATCAGATCAGATAAATGATTTATTTTTATTTTGCAGAAAGCAGCCAGGAGATTATAAGTTTTATTAAAGCAGTTTACCCATTCTTTGTTTATGTATGTTGTGAGTTAACGTTCAATTTGGATGGTCGCATCATTATCATTTGTAAATTAGGCGACCTCACTGTTGTAATTTAGAGTCTTGTAAATTAGGGTGTATGGGTATATTTTTTTTGTCTTTTTAGTTTTTTCTTCTTCAATTTTTACTGTAAATATGATTTATTTGGGTTAGATGACATTGCATAGGATTCCTAAAATGCATCTGGACCACTAGTTTTACCGATTGATTACAAAGCAGTAGCTATAACAAGAATTCTGCACCCACATAATTTTTATTAGCTATACTTGTAAGAGCAAAACGACTACATATGTTTTCATTCGTTAATGAAGCAACCATTGTTATGAAATCTTTGAACTTTCAATTTTTTCTTTTCCTTTTCTCATCCTCTAAATCTTCTCTAGATCCCCTTTTTATCTTGAGTTTTCAAATCTTACCTCTTTCTCATTTACTCTATTCTCATTTCTTGCTAATAGGAAGATTTGTCTATCGCATTGTACATGTTTAGTATGTAGAACTGAAATGTAGATGTTAATTTCTTTGAGGAACATATAGAACTTGGTACTAATTGTTGTTATTGCAGTCTGCCGTTCTGGTCGAGTTGGTAGGGGTTTTGGAGAAAGAGGATTCGAGTTTTGACAGTTTCACTTTGGCCGTTTGTTATTTGTAGAGACATGTAATGATCCCTTGAATGAGTGAAAACTTTGCGATCGAAAAATATCTTTGTGAGAGTCTGTTTGAAAAGGAGTTGGTAGTGGCGGATCTATCGAATTTTCCAACTATAGTATTCGGAGTAGAATTTTGAAAATTATCGTTACTATACCGAAAAGTTTACTGCTGAAGGAAATGATGCAATGAAATGCGTCTTAAATAGCAGGTTGGAAATTGTTGTTTGTAAGAAACTGTGGTTTGAGCAGCAAAAATAAAATTCTTAAAAGCTTGATGCCACATTCATCATTTGGATCTTTTATCATCCAGTTATTTGTGAAACTATTACGTAATATGTGACGAGTACTAGATATAGGTTTGGATGAATATATGAATATTGCGCCTTTGGATGAATATATGTTGAATATTTAAAAAAATATATTGAGCTGGTTGTTTATGGGATAACAATAAGAAAAGGATTAAATGGACCCGACTAGCGTCTATGCTCTATGGCTTTGATACAATTGCATCAAAATTTAATACAAACCCGTACCTTTTTACTCCTATCTTGTTTGACTTATACTTGACAAACATTGATTTTAATATTGATTACTATTTGACTGAATTAAGATTTTGATATGCTAAGTGCTATTTTAATTTTACTCTACAGTGTGTTGACAATTACTTGTCTATGGTTTGAAAGGAACCAAACGATATTCAATAATGTTAGCACCCCATTAAATAATTTGATTAACGTCGTTGCACTTTTTAGTTATAATTGGATCAAAAAATCCCAGCTACAAATTTACTAATAATATTTACTACAAGGAATTTCTTAGTAAAATAAAAAAGTGCATTAGTAATTTTTTTTAACATTACCAGTCGCAATATGTCTGCCAGCACCGACATAGTTGACATTCTTAACATGTTACTCTTAATATGAAAACTAAGATCATTTCACTTCTATCATTGTTTTGTTTTCACACACACATATGTATGTAAACTCTCTCACCCACACACGTACGTACATATGTGTGTACACATACACACTCTTATGTGAAAACTAAAATCATTTCATTTTTGTCATTGCTTTAATATTCACACGCACATGTACATGTATATAAGCTCCACTTTTATCATTGTTTTATTATTTAAAAACATGTATATAATTTCGATCACGTTTCATCTCGAGAATTTTAAAGACAATATCTCGTATCTGATGAGATCTCGAGTGGAATGTAACGACACGCTATTTCGAACCATTCAAATCGACAATCATCCACTTATGTCAGACTTGAATTGCTCAAAACAACAGAGTGTTAATTTATATTTGGCAAAACTCAATATATACAGTAAATAAATCAATCACAGAATTACAGACACAGAGTAATATAATAATAAGCAGTGGAAAGATAAATAGTAGTTCATGAAGCTACTATATAAACATCAGATTTTAAAACAAAATACAACAAAAATCTCAATTACAGAGTAGTCTCAAATACAAAAGCAACTGACAAGATTGAACATAAGCAACCGAAAATAACAGAAGGCCGAACAAATATAAGATAGATATCAAGTAAAGCTCCAAGCCCAAAGGTGAGTCTCAAATGCTATGACACTCGGTCTGACCCGAGCATAAAGCAAAACACAAAACACTCGAGTCAGGATTAACATTCTTATACCAGTAAATCAACTCAAGTGAAATACAAAGTAACTCAAAGGATGTTTGGGATTCCACCCTTTAAGGATCCGTTAAACTATCTACATACATAATACAATACGCTATATAGATAATGTCTATAGTAAAGTAAACTATTAAATAGCGTTAAGGCATTACTCATATCCTCCTAACACATTTTTATATATTTCCGTAGTCTATACAGATACTGTAAGCTCCACCAAACCAGTGATTTACTTAGGGATGGGTATGGTACAAAACAAACTCGTAAGAGGCGCGACAAGGCACGCGACAAGGCACGTGAGGCAATGCCGGGGTAGGATTCTACCGTTTGCACTCCCGCACCGGTGGTAGGATTCATCTTTTCAAAAAATAATAACGATGTTATCCCACCCTTTGGTTAAGGCTGGAATATTAACTAATTAGCTGGAAAAAGGTGGATATCAAGATTGAAAATTGATTGGAAACAAGGTTGTGATCAATGTCGTCAAAATTTGGCTGAGCTCCGATCAAGGTGAAATCGATTGGGAATGATGACTAGGGCTAGAAGAGGCTGCGTTTCGAATTTCAAGTCAATCGGAGTTCGTATGCTCGATCAGGAAAAGTGTTCGGTCGGAATGAAGTGGTTCAAAATATTTGGAGTTCAACTTTGTGGCTTGGCATTGGATGTCGTTCGACATTGAGGATAGAGCAGGGTGATTTGGCATTGGTGGGACCGTTCAGCATAAGGCATGTTTGGCATCGGTCGCCGCTCGGCATATGGCATGGCTCGACATCGGTCGCCGCTTGGCATAAGGTATGGCTCGACATTGGTTGTCGCTCGACACAAGGCAGTGGTTCGGCAGATGCCGCTTGGCATCGCACCTCGTTCGACATTGGATGTCGCTCGGCATTATACCTCGTTCGGCGTTGTACCTCGTTCGGCAGTGGAAGTCGCTCGGCATTGGACGACGTTCGACATTGTACCTCGCTGGCATTGTGGCTCGGCATGAGTCGCCTGGTGTGGTGGTTCGGCACTCGAGGGTCGTTCGGCATTGGCCCGGCATTGGTGGCTCGGCATGGTCGCTCGCCACTAGAAGGCCGTTCAACCTTGGAGGTAAGTGGTTCGGTGGAAGGTCTTGATGGGCCTATACTACTCATAAAGCCCAACTACCTAGATTTGCCTATAAATACAGCATGTGGGGTTCCAGAAAAGGGATCTTCTTTTGGCTCTCTCGCTTTCTATTTTCTAAGGCTGAGGTCACTCTTCCATTTTGCAATTGTAATTGATTATTACATCAATAAAAAGAAATCTTCTAGAGTGGACGTAGGCCGAAGTTAGCCGAACCACTATAAAATCTGCTGTTCTTTACTGCTTTCATTTTAATTTTCATTGTTCTTCATATTTATACCTCTACATAAACTATGTCTGTGAGCTGTGACTGTTACTTTGGTGCTTTCATCTGGATTTGGGTGTTAGTGACCATTTTTGGCGCCAATACTTAGGTGGTTTCACCGAGAAAGCTAGCACTCAGGAATTTGGGAGCTTGAATTTTGGATTGAAAATCTTAGGAGTTCGGATTTTGAAAACAATGGCTAGACCACCAACAAGTAAGCAAGCATCGGAAAGGAGCAATCATGGAGGAAGTCAAGCGGCCTCTTTTGGAGCTGGAGAGGACCATGCATCCGTCTACATAACTCGGGACGAGATGTATGTTATGATGAATTCTATGCAGGAGCGAATGATGAAACGACAAGAGGAGATGATGCAGGCTCTTCTTAGGCAATTTGAACAATCAGGAACTGCAGGAGCTCAGGTTCTTGGAATTGGACCAGAGGGACTGAACCGGCAGGCAGATGGAGTGGTTTAACAGGGGGCAGCTCCCAATCAACAAACGACTAACAATCTGGATGGACCAAGACCTGGGGGCACACCACCAGGTAATGCTAGACTAGTTCATGGAGGGATACTGGATGACGCTACGCGGTCCGACGCCAACAGGAATGCCGGAGTACGCGATGAGGAATATGTGCTAGAATTTCCTCGGGGACTTGGAGGGAAATTTGGAAACATGGATAGGGGGCAACCCTTGGTTGGAAACGTCGGATTGGCTGACATTATCAGACGAACTATTCGTGGAGGTCTGGCAAACAACGATTAAGAGAAAGTCAACAAAAGTCCATTTACCTGAAACATCAGGACGGCTAAAAATCCACCCTATTTCAAACTACCCACTCTGGAAGTGTACAACGGGAAGACGGATCCAACTGACCACTTGATGAAGTATACCAAGCATATGGAAGTGCTGGGAGCAACAAAGGAGGTTATGGCCCGATGTTTCCCTCTGTTCTTGGCTGATATAGCTGCCATGTGGTTCAGGCAGCTAGAGGATGGATCTATTGGAACATGGACGGAACTGGTGGACATGTTCTTAAGTCAGTTTCAAGTTCATATAAAAAGGCCAAAGAACGTAATGATGCTGACATCGGTTAAACATGGGGCGGATGAATCGCTCAGGACATTCTTAACTCGGTTTAATGCAGCAGTTGCTTCAGTAGATTGGCCGGATCCATCAATGGTTCTGATGGTTGCGATATCAAGAGTCAGAGATAATTCGGATTTCAAAGTATCATTGATACGGAACCCACCGTTGGATCTTGGGGAATTCTTCCATGAAGCTGAGAGATTTTTCTGACAAGAGGATGCCTGTTTGGACATGAGGTCAAAGGAAGTAAACCTGGTTAAGGATGGACTGCCTGGTTAAGGCTCAGGTAAGGAAAAGGATAAAGGAAAAAGGAAGCGCCGGGGTGAACCAAAGTTCTCCACTTACACAGGACTGAACGCAACATTGGAACGAATATTCTTGGATACTCGAGATCGCCTTCCGTATCGAAGGCCGACGAGGAGGGAGCCCTCAGAACGCGAAAGGGCATCGGGAAGGCACTGTCTTCTTCAGGACCTGGACGGGCATGATACTAACAGCTGCCGGCATTTGAAGGACATAATCGAGGAGCATGTTAGGAACGGTCAGTTGCGACAATGTGTCGGAACTCGGAATGCGGCGGTGGAACAAGAGCAACCACCGTCTACCTTGAACGATGAGGGCGTGAGGCCTAGGAATGGTGGCCGGTTGGTCATCATCTAATCTTGATGGTTTGATATAAGTAATAAACTCTGGGCAGTCGGCTAAATCACTTACTCATGTACGGGGTCGGAGATAACCCTCAGGCATGCTCTGAGATGATGGTTTACCAAGACGCCTTGGTTTGTGAAATATGCTTTTTACCTTTGATTTGGACATTTGCTTTTTCTGGTTTGGTTTTGGAGTTTGGTTTGAACTCCCTTTTTTGCTTGTTTTTTGGTTTAGATTTTGGATATGGATTTCTAGTTTTCTTGTTGGATTGGTTTTCGGATTGGATTTTGATTAGATTTTCCTTTGGATTTTGGCTAAAAGGTCATCGAGCATGGACTATGCTCGGCAAGGGTCCGGAGAGACCAGGATTCAGCCTAAGACTTAGGCCATATATTATCAGTTATTATTTCAGGTCGTCGAGTATGGACTACGCTCGGCAAGGGTCCAAAGAGACCAGGATTCGGCCTAGGACTTAGTCCCCATATTATCAGTTACTATTTCAGGTCGTCGAGTATGGACTATACTCGACAAGGGTCCGAAGTGACCAGCATTCAGTTTAGTTCTTAAGCCATGGCAACTACTCAAAGTTCAGGGACACCGGGCCACGGTCATCAGGTGTGAATTGCACTTGGCAAGAACCCGGAAAGGTTACGGATTTGAATATCGACTTAGAGAGGTTCTGGATTCGGTTATTGGTTATTGGTTATTGGATAAGGATGGATTAGGACTCGGTTATCGAGTTCGGATGGATATGGAATTGGCTAAGGCTTTGGTTACCGGATTTGGAATCGAACATCGACTCAGAGCAGTCAAGAACAACACACTCAGACGATATGGCTATGGATCTCGGATATCAGATTCGAAACTATTCAAAACATACCTTCTTATCACAAGGCATGTTTTGAGAGGCAAATGTTATCCCACCCTTTGGTCAATGCTGGAATATCAACTAATTAACTGGAAAAAGGTGGATATCAGGATTGAAAATCGATTGGAAACAAGGTTGTGATCAATTTCGTCAAAATTTGGCCGAGCTCCGATCAAGGTGAAATCGATTGGGAGTGATGACCAGGGTTAGGAGAGGCTGCGTTTCGAATTTCAAGTCAATTGGAGTTCGTATGCTCGATCGAGTAAAGTCGTTCGGTCGGAATGAAGTAGTTCAAAGTATTTGGAGTTCGACCTTGTGGATCGGCATTGGATGTCGTTCGACATTGAGGATAGTGCAGGGTGATTTGGCATTGGTGGGACCGTTCGGCATAGGGTATGGTTCGACATCGGTCGTCGCTCGGCATAAGGCATGGCTCGGCATTGGTCGCCGCTCGGCAAAAGGTATGGTTCGGCATTGGTTGCCGCTCGACACAAGGCAGCGGTTCGGCAGATGCCGCTCGGCATCGCATCTCGTTCGATATAGGACGTCGCTCGGCATTGTATCTCATTCGGCATTTTACCTCGTTCGGCAGTGGAAATCGCTCGGCATTGGACGGCGTTTGGCATTGTACCTCGCTGGCATTGTGGCTCGGCATGAGTCGCTCGGTGTGGTGGTTCGACATTCGAGGGTCATTCGGCATTGGCCCGGCATGGGTGGCTCGACATGGTCGCTCGACATGGTCGCTCGACACTAGAAGGCCGTTAGGCCTTGGAGGTAAGTGGTTCGGTGGAAGGTCATGATGGGCCTATACTACTTAGAAAGCCCAACTACCTGGATCTGCCTATAAATACAGCATGTGGGGTTCCAGAAAAGGGATCTTCTTTTGGCTCTCTCGCTTTTTATTTTCTAAGGCTGAGGTTCCTCTGTCATTTTGTAATTGTAATTGATTATTACAACAATAAAAAGGAATCTTCTGGAGTGAACGTAGGCCGAAGTTAGTCGAATCACTATAAAATCTATTGTTCTTTACTGCTTTCATTTTAATTTTCATTGTTCTTCATATTTATACTCTCTACATAAACTCTGTCTGTGAGCTATGACTGTTACTTTGGTGCTTTCATCTGGATTTGGGTGTTAGTGACCATTTTTGACGCCAACAAACGATATTGTATTTGGTTTATTTGATGTGAAAGAAGTGAAATGTATAGTGAAATGAGTACGAGATTAAGTGCAAAATGCGAAGAAATTGGATTGGAAGTTGGTAGTATGTCAAGAGTTTACATGAAAAAAGTAGTTATCAAACCGACCGTTATAGAGGTTTGCTTACTTATCACTGGCCAAAATTAATTTTTCTGAAGCAAAAAAAACATGCGCTCTGTCTCACCGCGATTTGTGAAAAGAAGCTTTCCTCCGCGATGTATGAATACAAGCTTTCCTCCATCTCCATCTCCTTCTCCTCGTATTTCTGCACAATTTTCTCTTAATCTCCCCTTTAAATTTTGAAATTTCTCACAATGCCAAATCAATCTTTCCTTCCGCATCCAAGTTAAGGCATCCAGAACCCTACCTATTTATCGCTTACTCTCAGATCGACATGGCGACTGTACCTTATCCCACCGCTAGACGCATGGACCCGCTCCCAGTATTTGGTGCCGCAGCAGCCACACCATCTCCGATTTAGTTCAGGTATGATATATTATAGTTTTTTTATACTAAATGGTGTCATCTTTTTTTCAGTCGGTAATTTTAGCTTATTGTAATTACACAGGAATAACAAAATTCAAATTTGAAATCAGCATCCAACAATTACTTTGGTAAGGAAAACATGGACAAGGATTGGTTCGGATTGTTGTAATTATCGTCTCTAGGTTTGAAGGCTTTCACTTTTAATGAGCTTAAAAATGCTACAAGAAACTTTAGGCCTAATAGTCTTATTGGAGAAGGAGGATTTGGACATGTTTACGAAGGATGGAACAAACATTTACAACTGCCAAGTATGGATTTGGAATGCCTGTTGCTGTTAAGAGACTTAAAGCTGATTGTTTTCAAGGCAACAACGAATGGTTGGTGAGTAGCTTCATCATGCTAACGTTACTTGATCTCTATTAAAATTCGAATTTTGATTCTACTACTTTTTCATTGAACTTGGATTGTTGAATATGTTAGTACCGTAAAGAAGTGTATCAGTGATTCAATGTTTATGCATATTTCCAAGACTTCTTAGTTCGATATTTTTATTATGACGAAAGACTATACTAGTTAGTGTAAAACTGTAAACAAAGAATAATGAACAACTTTGCAAGCTTACTTATCAATAGCTTTAGACAATCTGTATATCTTCTGCTATGCTGTAAAAGATAATGCATCAATGCTCTGAGAAATTAGATATTTGATCTAATTGCCCAATGCACTTTAGTGAGCCCCTGCTTTACTTTTACAGTGGAGCAAAAGATGCAAGCCCTTCCATTGTCATGTTATTCGACTTACTTGTTACTGTTGACTAGTGGAGAGAAATTAGCAGTGGTTTCCTCAACCAGTATTTCAGCGAGTTAGATGCCATGCAGCATCTTTTTATCTGAAGGCAGCTAAAGTAAACGATTTAATCTTGAACTAATTTTATTTGCCCCTTACTATACTGTTTTAAAATGATCTAGTTGATAGTTACCCACTCCATGCCTCACGACCCTTGATAGTTGAGAGGGTTCAGTTATTTCGTGAAACTCACATAGTCAGTTTATGGATAAAGATGAATCATGTATTTGTATTCTTATATTCAGATATGTGCAGTTAATGCGCTCGGCAGATTCAAAGCGGTGGAGGTGCAAAAAGTCATAGCGGGGATACAGCGAGGATATAGCGGGATATAGCGGATGACTCTAAAATAGCATATAAAACTCCTACTTAATGCTTTTACAAATATATAAATGATAATCTTCAAATGAAAAGTTATCATTCAATTGAATTATAAATAATACATAAATAATTTTAAATAAAAACATGTGCGAATATACTTTAAATAAACGAAAAACTGTTATATAACATAATTGAATTTGGTTGAATATTAGAGTACTTTCATTTCTGAAATATATATTAAAAATTAAAACAAATAAATTAGTTTCATAATTTTATAATGTATAAATGCAATTTTTCAATTCGTTTTATTAAAAAAGATATAGCGGGAATAGCGGAATATCGCGGAAATAACGGGATATAGCGGAAATAGCGGGGATTAAAACGGAAAGGCTATATTCGGGGGGCTATATGGAAAAATCGTAGCGGTAGAAATCCGCTATGAGATATAGCGGGGCATTAACTACACAGATTCAGATGTAAGCACTTCTTTTATTCTTTGCTCACATCCAAGATTTTACGGAGGGGATTTTCGTCTGAACAATTATAAAGATGGTGTGTTGTCATCTGCATTCATGATTGGACTTTTAGTGGCTTCCCCAATATTTGCATCCTTAGCAAAGAGGTTGAGATTTTTAAAATTTGTTGATATTTACATCGATGGTTACTTCAACACTTAGTTAAGTAATAAATGTTCTATTTATATATTGATTCTCAATTTTTTTTTATAACTGTAGTACTGTTACTAACATCAAACATGTCTTATATTTACATTTTATTCATCATGATGGGAATAAAATATTTGAGATTTTGCATTTACGATTTTTTTTCCAACCAAGTTGTAAATTTTATCATCTTTTATGATAGTAAAAGATTATTATAATGTCAGACTGTTTAAGTTGTCAGCAACACAGAATTCATGGAAATTTAGAGCGTGCTATGTGAATAATTAAATTGTCAGATGTCACATAATGCCTTGAGAGGTACATTGGTTCAGAAGACGCGAGCGTTTTATACAAACATAGAGTTGCGTTAAATGATAATTGTTTATTTTTATAGTCACAAAATTGAACGGTTGGTTTCACCACCGTTGTGCGGTTATAGTAGTTAGTATGACAGTGGGTAGCAGCATATAACCAGTGCGTACAGCTGGGCGCTTAAAACATGTTCATGCAATCATGAATTCGATTTCGGTTCAGGTTTCCAAAACGCGAGCCATAGTTAATCTGAACTGATTTCTTTGGGCTGTGAGTCAATTCCCTCTTGCTTTAACACCCGCCAAAATTATAAAATTACACTTCGATCCCTCCAAATGTCCAAGCCAATTCTACTTCTTTTTCCCTCCTCGCTCCAAAACCTTATCCAATTCCAAACACACTCATCCTATCCATGTCTTCTCTCATCTCCCTCTCTCCCACTCTCTCCATCTCCAGTCCCTACGAATACACATTCCAATCCCTTCCTTTCTCCACTTTTCAAAACCGCAACCCTAATTTCAGTCTTTTTCTCTCAACCAGCCGCCGTTCCAAACAACTTCGATCCACTAGCAATGGTGCATCACCAACTGTTGCGGAGGACTCGGAGATCCTGGTGAAGGATGAAAATCTCTCTGCCCCTACTTTTCAGCAAGCGATTCAGCGTTTGCAGGTTTTTTCCCCTCTTCTTCTTTTTCTTCTTAAGCTGCACTTTATGCCATTTAATCGGAAACGTAGTAAACCTTTTAAAGTGATATTAGTTTGTACGTTTCTTTGCGTTACTAATACATGTGTGTGCTAATACTGGAGTACGTATAAAGACTTGTACTATTTTGAGATGGCGAGGATTTAAAATCCTATAACGAATAACATTTGGTAAATCAAAATTAGTTGACTGGTTTGTTATCAGTTATAATGTGTTCATGTTGCAGGAGTATTGGGCTTCCATGGGATGCGCTATAATGCAATGCAGCAACACTGAGGTAATATATGACAACTTAGAAACCGTGTTTGGCATGTACCATGGATTTACATATTTTTCAATCACATTGCACTTATACGTAGGAAAAATTCTTCAAGGATCAGAACTCATAATTGCTAATACCGTATTAGATACTCAAACATGTGGTCAATGTTTGTTGGATGCTTCAATACTTTGTAACTGCTTAACTAACCGTGAAGCATGAACATAAAAAATGCCTTCCTTAAACCTCAAATTGTGCAGATTTTGGTGGTTCGTTTATAAGTCATTCTGAGTTACAATGCGAATATAGTAGACTCAACATTTATAAGCACCGCATAATCATGGAGAGGTTCGTTACGTACCATTATCATTGTACTCCATACCCTCATATGCATATTTTACGTGACATATAATCCTCTTACATTTTCCCGTAGCAATCATCGCTAATGAAATATTATTTTGTTTGAAATTAAGATTGCCAACTTTAAGATATTTGGTGTATCTTGGAGCCTTTAATGTTTTAAAGTTAAAATATTTTTCGGGTCCATTTTGGATCCAAAGGTAACTGAGAAAATTACATTTAAATGATAAATCTACTCTTCATACATCTGCCTGACCATGACAGTTGTCATTTAAGCTTTCGATCCGAATGGACCCTCAATGTTGTGTGTTAATGTAGGTATTTTTTTAATGTTAACCACTTGGTGAATCCACGAAGATGGGATTCTCTTACATCCAGATATATTAATCAAAACATTACTCCCTATTTGAAGCTAGGACGTGACCATCTACATTTGTTCTCTTGTTCTTTATTTCCTTTTGTAGCAAATCAGGGACTTTACAGAATGGACATAGAAAGAATACATTTTTTATTCCATTTATTTTGAGATACTTCCAAAATATCACGTCTGACATTACACATTAATTGCTTTGATAGTTCATATGACTTGCAAGGGTATTGAAATTCATACTTCTGATTGTCTTCAGTTACACATGTAAGTTACAAAAAAATAAGCAGGTCACAAGAAATTTGCTTATATGCCTATTTTACTTTGTTATCATCGCCTTCGTCATCATCTAGTGCACAAAATTTTCGTTTGAACGGTGTTTGAAATGGAAAGGTTGTAAGCAGTTGTACCTAGTGCTCACAAGACACCGAATCAGACTATGCGTTCAAGATTAAAGCCCACAGTAGACATCAATGTTGTAATAATCAGGCTAGGTGGTACCTAGATGTTAGGTGGAGCTTGCCGTCTTGCCTAAGAACCGAAACATTTATTCTAGGCAGCCAAACCGCCTAGGCGGAGCTTGGTTCTGCCTATGTAGCCCCATAGATCCATCTATTTTGAATATCACTTTGTTGAAGCTTTCACCTTGATTTTTTTGCGGCTTTGTTGAAGCTTTCACCTTGATTATTTTGCGGCTTTGTTGAGGCTTCCAGTTTATATTATATGTAGAAAATAGTTTAATATCATACTGTTTACGGTACATTACAATTGTGAAAAAATGCATGCTGAACAACATGAAATATTAATTCATAATGGATATTGTATTTGCTTTTTCCTTAGAATCTAAAAGATCAACAGTTAAATATAAGTAAATCTTAAAATTTAGTATAAAACTTTTTGTGTATAATATTTAATTTTTTTAATCGAAATGATTAATCCTATCAAAAATGCCTAGTTCGGCTTAATCCCCGATTTATCATTGTCAAGACGAGTAATCCATAATATAATCCCACTGACTAACGTTTACCTTATGAATTTTACAACCTTGGTCAGCTATATATTTAAAGTGAACCTTGTTGCATATAATATGTATTTTTTTTACTTGCCCATAAAGTGAGCCGTCCATTTAGTGTATGCATATATTGACTTCTTCGCTTGAATGCATTTTTGAGGTCCTGACTGATTTAATGTGGTCAATTTTTAGATTCTCGACCACCTTAGGAAGTTCAATAGCCAATTTTATGATTTATGCACACATTTGTTATAAGTGTTCTGCAGTGAAATGCCGTCATTTCCGGAAAACATAAATACCTTATTCACATCTCTTCTAAGAGCGCTGAAATGCTGTCAGGTTGGAGCTGGAACAATGAACCCATTGACATTCTTGCGTGTTCTTGGCCCTGAACCATGGAATGTTGCGTAAGTATCTTTCTAGCTGCTTCTTTAGATAAATATTTGTCAAAAGCACAAACATGAATATAAATTTTCATATGTTAGACTAGAAAATACGAGCCTATGTATTTCTGAGCTATTTGATGGTATATCAAAGAAATTGTCAAGATGATAGTTTATTGGAACTTCATACATGGATAATTATTGTAATGTCATTTCATATGTTAGTCTCCCACTCTCCCCACAAATTTCTATTATGTACAGTACCAACTCAATGGTGCAGTTTGTACGTTTTCTTATGTTACACCAACTTAGATCTCCGGGGTTCCTTTTTTTTTTTTGGGTTGGGGTTAAATTTTTATTGTTATTTTTAAATAACAGGAGTGATACTTAAGATAAGCAGGGCATTCATTTTGATGTCTCAGGGGTTTCGAACCCATGACCTTCAAAATCTCTTTCTAGAGCGACATACCATTTGCCACTTGAGTTAGTGGTCGTTGACGGATAATCAAGATAAATTACGTTTTTGTTTGGAAATTCAGAAATTTATGCTGATCTTGATTAGTTATAATGCAATAACCTAAATTTAGCAAGTATTTGAACGTAAAAAATGAATATCTTCTCTTGGCACAGATATGTTGAACCTAGTATACGGCCTGATGACAGTCGTTATGGTGACAACCCAAACAGGCTCCAACGCCATACTCAATTTCAGGTACTTATTATTTTGTGCCACGAAGAGGTCAAATAATAGTTGAGTCAACTTTTATCAGTTACTGTTGAATTTTCAAATAAGATACAAGATGATGCTAGCACCACTGTCTCAGTAGTTAGACACTTAGACGCTCTGGCTTTGGTCTAGAGGTTATATGTTCGAATCTTGCGTAGCGCGTGATTCAAACTCTGTACTACCACCTAAATACCCAATTTCAAAAAAAAAAAAAAAAGGAAAAGAAAAGAAAAGATACAAGATGATTTAAATGACCTTGAAATCAAGTTCTCAAGGTCCAGGCAAATTGTTTGTTGATGAATCATTGCTGGTTCAGAGGATATCCAATATCATGTTGACTGTAAATTTGTGAAGATAACAAGTAACTTGATGAGAAATGACAAAGATTGTCATTGTTGCAACCTTCTGAGATCATCGAAAGATTCAAAACATATTTGGATATATTTCCATTACCATAAAATATGTAACGGACTTTATATTCAAAAACAACCCATCGTCATTCGGTTGATGGCTATTAGTGGAGATGGTTGATAAAATTGTAGCATTTGTATCGATTTATAAGATTACACACACACACACATATGTATGTATGTGTGTGTGTGTAGAGTTTAGGAAATTTCTTAGCCAACCTTGATTTAGTATTTGGATAATTGAAAGGAGATTATTTCAATAGCGGTTAATCTGAAAGAGGAGTGTACAACAGATGGCGGATTAAAAATATTGCTTAATGTGCCGATTTGATCGAACGCAGCCTTACAGTTGCATCTTTTATGGAAAATCCAGTATGCTGATGGGATTACGTATGGGGAACTATTTCTAGAGAATGAGTAAATCCTTAAGGACACTTCACCTTCTATGCATCTTTTCATATTTCATATTTTTCTATAAGAGTAGTTTGATCGCTATCTTGTTTCATTGATTTTAAAAAAATTCTTAATTTTGTTTAGTTGCATCTAAAATTGTTGATAGTTTTAAGATGAATGCAATGGCATCTCTTGTGCAAAATTATGGTTCATGAGTGTCTAAATGGCTTTCAATCAGAAAAGTTCTCTTATATCATTCAATTCTTATTCCTTTGACACAGGAAGGAGATGAGTGCTTATTATTTGGAACATGCAAGTGTTGAGCATCTTCAACGACATTTTGAAAATTCGGAGAATGAGGCTCGTTCACTAATATCACTTGGGCTTCCAATTCCAGCGTATGTGTTGCAGCTAGTCCTGTTTCGTATGTCTTCTTTTCTTTCAAACATTTATTTTAATGTGGTATGTCTCTATTGTATAGGTACGATCAAGTTCTTAAAACGTCACATGCCTTTAACATTCTAGATTCAAGAGGTTTTGTTGGAGTGACTGAACGTGCTAGATATTTTGGTCGAATGCGCAGGCAAGCCTTTGAAATCTGTACGAATTTGTTAAATTTACTATGTCGACTATGTGTACCATGTTGGGGATCTAAGTTTTTGCTCAAGCATAATAACCGTGACATAACCTTTTAAAATTTTGACATCATTTTCCTTCAACACTCTGAATATTTTTCTTCTTTTTCTTTCGTTGTTATTGTGATACCTACTCCTTGTGCACTTATGGTGACAAATATTTGTCTTTCCATTTAAGTCCCATGCATGACATCTTGAAATTATTTCATTATTCCAAAAGAAGCTAATTACTAAGGTGACCTCTATCAGATCATCTGAAAGCTGGGATCCCATGTGTGCATTAGATTTCTTTCTTTATGAACACCTTCCCATGATTATTTGGAGAAAACATGTTTCATTCATAAAAAATTACCGAATGAATGGGTAACGCAAACATATTTTTTTAGATCATGACGACCAAGATGATTGATGTTATCTTCAAAAGGAAATGTTTTGGATTTTATTTTTGAAAGCGATACCCTACGTATAGGTGGCTTGAAATGAATAAACATCGTTCTTTTTTGTTCTGTTTCAATATTCTTTAATAGTGTTAGAGCAATGCCCGGCAAGAATTATTGCTTATGCAGCTAGATTAGTATGTGTGGGCAGTGTCATAACATATTAAAGCATACTTAGCATGTTCTTCATTACTAGCTGGTCTATTCACAAACACCACCACCACCACTTTTTCCCTGATTACATACCACCACCATCAATCTCTTTCCCTGATCACCACCACCACCACCACCACCACCACCACCGTCACCAAGCTCTTTCCCTGATTAACCATCCCTGATTACATACCATCACCACCAACAAGCTCTTTCCCTGCTTACATTATAATGTCATATATGGGTTCTGCTTGAAAAAAGCTTGACTGCATCACAATGTCAAAGTAACACAAGCACAGACGTGCACACATTTTCTTGATACTCAGTTCTTGCTTTTTGCCCATATTCAAAATTTCTTAGCATGTTCTACAGGATTATTATTGCTGCTGTTGGTAATAGTTTTTCTTTTTCTTTTAACAGCCTTGCTAGGCAATGTGCTCAACTTTGGGTGACAACACGAGAGACTCTTGGGCATCCATTAGGCTTCTCTTCCTATGCTGCTCAAGTGAACCAATCTGATTATGTCATTAAAAAGGTTAGTTATTTAAGTATCTTGCTTTTTACATGTTAATTAATTAAAATGTGTTAGAATCAAATCAATCTAAATAAAGTCAAAGGCATGTATTCTTTTGTTATTCTCATCATTTGCCAACTTACTATCTAAGAGTATAACCAATCAATTACCTTTTCATCTGGTATTGTTTGCCAACCTACCGTACAGCTTGCAAGATTATGACCACTCAGATCATTAAATTCTTTGGAGCGATTGACATTTGTAAATGCACCGCTCAGTTACCTTTTATTAAATGACTCCTGTTTTGTTGGAAATTGCTCTGCCGTCTCAAAACCTGATGAACCAAATTCTGTGTACTATCATTTAATAATATTCTCAATCATTTAGTCTTTTTCTTGTATATCAGGTAGCAGAAGATAAGAGAGCATTCATTCTTGAAATAGGAACAGAAGAGATGCCACCTCACGACGTGCTTAGCGCAAGTGAGCAAGTATGTGAATACAAAGTATAATTATCAATGAAGTCTGTGGTTTGATAGTACTTTGGCTTTTCTGAATGTAAAGTACTGCTTGTAGTTAGTGTAATGAATGTCAAGAACCAATTTAGTTCTTGATAATAGTTGTATTTTAGACAGATTACATACGTTAAAAAGCAAAAATATCGTTAAATATTCTCCCAATGATGTTAGATATTCTGAATTTTCACGTTTTAGATAGTGTTTACTATAGGCTACGAAGTAAGAGCACTAATATATAATTAATCATGCAGCTCAAAACTTTGATTTCGCAAAATATGGAGAAACGACGATTGGTCCATGGAGAAATACTAGCACATGGTACCCCTCGCCGGATAGTGGTAATTTGGGTTCCCTGACTAAATTCATACTTGTTGTAAATCTATTGCATGCTTAATCGTTTATTTAGACTTTGATCTAATACAAATTGCAAGCATTTATGATCATCTTTGCAGATATGGGTGGCAAATCTTAGTCTAAATCAACAAGAAAATGAGGTTGAGATACGTGGTCCCCCCTCATCGAAGGCATTTAACAGTCAAGGAATTCCAACAAAGGTATCACCTTCATGAATTTCATTTTTTTTTTAATAAAAAATTCGACCCAAGATTTTCGCAATGAAATGTGATATGTTTCAAAAGCTACTATACTAATCGTGTCAGTATAGTAAAGGGGTTTTTAATTATAACATTGTCATCAACTAACTACTAACTAGTTATCAGGCTTTGGGACGACTTTAATAAATTATGAGATCTTTTGTTTTATTTATTGAAAAATCTCTGTGGAAGTCTGTTATACCATTATATGTTTTATGTATTTCTTATACATTATCCCTTGCCCTCAGATAGTTATCAAAAGGACTTATATTTATTTATTTAAGGTTAATATCCTGTTAAATAAATTTTTCCTAGCTGTAGTATGTAACATATGAAATTCGAAGTATTAAATTTGGGACCGCAGATGGCTGTGGTTTGGCCATTGTGAGGTTCACCCTCTTTTTTAACAGTGTTATTTAGCACCTGACTACTTGTTTTCTCTTCCAGTATTTATTTCTGCAAGTAAACGTTTACTGCTTTGTTGATTTTTATTAATGCATCTCCATACCACAATGTTTGGTTAATAATAGCAATTAATATCGGCTTAAAATTATTTATATCTAAGCACCATTCTCATTACTTTTGATTCATTGTCAGGCCGCTGAGGGTTTCTGTCGTAAGAACTGTGTGCCTTTAGACCGTCTATATAAAAAAGTCGAAGGTGGTTTTTCTAATCACTCTTAATCTAATTTTTTGTCCTTCAGTGTCTGTATGATTGTTGGTAATTGTCTTGAATCTACTTAGATGTTTTCTTTGTCGATCAATTTCTAGTGATCACTATGTTCCAACAGCTGAATTGAGTAGCAATTGTTATTGTTATTTTAATCATTTTTCACCTTTTCATAAATTCACTTTAAGAAATATAATAGTAGAAAAGTGGCGAGCCCATCTGTTTTTTCAACCTGGATGACATAATATGGTTAATCTGGCTGGTTCTTTTGAGTTTTCAAACCAAGATAGGTTAATCCTTCTGGTTCAAGATTTTGAAGTTTCAACAGCTGGATTAAGATGATAGTTGATTTATATTATGGTTCAATCATTTTAGACTGTCGACTTGCCACTCTTACCATACACTTCTTTAGTTCTTTTAGGAAGGAAAAGGTTTCTACTTGGATGTACATCCCATCTCTAAAGTAAACTTGCATTTTTTTTTATTTTGATTGGAATACCAAAAAGAAGCTATTGCTCGAACTTATAACCACGAGTTTTTAATTTTTAACTCGAGAGACATTTTTGTAAACAACAAACAGAATTAAACAAATTTGAAATGACATTTTGCCACATGAGTATATATTACTATAATAAATTTAACATATCTACTCGTACTAATGTCAGTTTTTTCTTAAAAATAAAATTTCAACATGTCATCTAACACTTGTTTAATTTGGACATAAATTACAGGAATGCACCATTTAAGTTTCAAGCTGACCGATAACAAGGTTTACCTTATCGTAGTCTTGTAAAATCAAACTCTCTGGAGAAAAAATATGTCTAAAAATATAGTCTTTAAATACCGTGTTCATTAAATCTCTTTCCGGTTTTCTTTAGTTATCTAAAACCATTTTTTCTATGTTATTTTGATAAATGAATAAATTTAAAGTCCAAATATTTGTAGTTATATATGTATATGAGTGTTACAACACGCGCTTCGCGCGTGAATTATTTTTCTTATAAATTGTATATGTTTAAATCAGTCAAAAAATAATTTTTTATTTTCAAGTGATATTAAGATTTATGCATTTGTAAAGAAGTATTTTGAATTTGTAAAGAAATTTAATTTTAGATTCTACTTTTAGAAGCGTTTCGAGTTTGTAAAGCATGTTTAATGTTTAGATCCTATTTTTGAGACGTTTGAATGTGTAAAAGAAGTTTAATATTAGATTCAATTACTAAGTGATTAAGGTTTGATAACATGTAGAGGGGCCTTTTTGGTAGTTCACGTCTACACCAAAAAAGTGTCGCACCAAAGCTATTACAACTATTAATAAAGATATATGTATATATGTGTGTGTTTCAAAATAAATTCACAAAAATAAAATATTTCTAACCAAAATCATTTTCACCCAATTTTTTTTTCTAGATAAATTTTACGTTTCAGAAAAGTTCAAATGTTTCTTGTAAGTATAAAATATTCTCAAATGATTTTTTTTTTCCTTAAGAAAGTTAAAATCATGCCAAACAATTCAATTTTTTTTAAGAAAAAAGGTTAATTTTGTTCAAAAATTCAGTTTATTCACAAAAATGGGAGTTACAATATTCTAAAGCGAAAAACTTGAACATAATCAGAATATTTCAGAATAAATAAAAAAATCATAAAAATTCAAATCCATTGAAAGACAGTCAATAATTTTTTAAAAATTGAAAGTTAAACAAAAAAATCAATTTTTTCTAAGCATATTCAAATTTGTATAAAGATAATTCTTTTCCAAAAATTATTTTTTAGAATAAGTTTTTAAGACTAGTATCTTTTATACACGTTCAGTGTAATAAGCCGAATAATAAAGAGAATATCGGTTGGCTCCCACCATTAAACCATAGTACTAATTATTTTATTTTTCATTGTACAATTTTTGACTTTAGTTTATAGTTGGATAAAAACATACATGATTGCCTAAATGACAGCTATATTGCATATTACAGGTAAAGTAGAATACGTTTTTGTTCACGTAAAGGAATCTGCAAGATCTGCTATAGAGGTAGCCGATCTCTTTTTTTTTCCTGGTCAAATATGATAAAATGCTTCAATCATGACACTCCAAAATCTTCCATTCTTTAATGCTTTTGATATAGTTGGTATTACGTTCCCTTCAAGCTTTTAGTAGCAACAGATTTTTTGGTATTCCTTTTATGGTGATTGCTGAAGTTGATATGCATTATGCATTATATTTTACCACTTGCATCGCTTTGCTTTATAATACTATTTGTCAAAGGCCAGTGTAAGTTGTAACATGCAGTGTATTTAAGGTCCGTTTCTCACTTTTTATGATGCATTTTACCAAGCATTATTTTTGTTCATCTACATATGTTCTTGTTTGTCTTTCAACCATATGATGACACTCCCGACTCCTCCCAACTGGACTATCTTTATGGTCAAACTTATGTTTCCATTTTCTGCAGACAAATGATACTGGCATTAACAAGAGTAGACACCAACATTGTTTATCATGAATTTATGCTGTACAGATGTTCAGTTCTAAATACTTGCATCAATTTTTTTTTGACTTGTTTGCAATTGGATAGGATTTCATTTTTTTCCCCCTTGTTTTTCTAGGTTTTAGGTGAAGACATACCGAACATAATAAGTAAGATTTCATTTCCAAAGTCAATGCGTTGGTGCTCTGAGGTAAATACAAATATTAATTTATCCTTGCATCTTGTTTTCTTCCTTTGTTTTACTTGCTGCCTTAATTTCCTGGATTTGAATTTTAAAATATCTGCAAAATCACTTGATTTGGTTCTTGAACAATTTAAAGTGAACTGTAATCCTTAATTCGATCCATTTATTTTTACAATGGTTTCTTCATGTAACTTCATTAGGACTTTGTTCTACATTTAAACTTGATCACGTTGAAGTGAAAATTTGATTATGTTTTGAGGTTTGTGTTAATGTTTAAAGTGCATTTGGGTTTTGTTGTGGCAACTGATAACTTTGCAAATATGGTTCTAGTTATTGCATCGATATCCCATGCCTAAAGGTCTCCGGAGACATCTTTCTGATTGAAATATGTAAAATCAGTTAAAGGTAGCAGTGAGCATGTACTCCATGCTTATATAATTCTTTTGAAAATTTCTCTTGATGAATCTCTATTAGCGAAAGCACATCGCCTTAAAACAACATAAACCTATCTCTAGTTTCTTGCTGCATAGCTGGTTACCAATCAATTACCTCGAAGTCTGGAATCATTAGAAAGAAAAAAAATCCTGAATGTTAGAATACCTTTGGTAATTCACTCCATAACTTGTTAAATGCAAATAAGTGCAGTAAATAAAAGATATTAACGTTCGTTTAAACTGGGATGAAACAAAGTCCAGCTCATTCGTCATGCTTGGATAATGCTGATTCAGTCTACTTATCCATTTTCTTAGACTTAGTCATGGCTATTTCTTAATTGGACGTGTGGTTTCCTGACCTGTTTGTATTTGTATAAGCTTCATTTTACTTTCAGTTGATTCCAATTTTATGGTGTTCTCGTTATACCCCTTTAGTAGATAAAATTGTGTCTACCTGACCATCATTTTTCCCATAAAATGCATTTTTGAAATACAACAGAACACGATGTTACCTACTTGATGCAATTTGTAAATCACTGTGCATACATGAACAGTTGCTAATTTACTTGTATTTGTAGGTGATGTTCAGTCGTCCCATCCGTTGGATATTAGCACTACATGGAGACATAGTTATACCATTTACATTTTCAGGAGTTTTAAGGTATTTTGCACTTTGTTTGCTTTTATTAGCCCTTAAAAATATGCTCATGGTTGACTAATTAATTGTCGTTGGCCATTGAAATCATAGTTTTTTCTAATCTCAGTACCATTTATGTTTACTATGATAATAGTTGACTTGTCATTAAATTAAGCATAAGATTAGAGTAGTTGAGCATAAATACTTTGCGACTCTTTCCGAAAGTTGTGTGTAATTTACATAATACACCCAATAGGTCACTGTTGTTTCACCACAGTACCCTCTTTTCTCCCTGTGTTCAGTTCCACTCTTAGTTCTTTGAGTTCCATTTTGACACTCATATCAGTGGATTTGTGCGCCGTTCCACTCAGTTAGATTCTCTATTCTTCTAGTTCTCTAAATTGTCACCATAAATATTTTGGTATTAGGGTGTAACGCCAGTGTAACATGCTGAGCATATTAGCTTTCCATGACATTCACATATACATACCATAAAATACTCCAACTCTGATAGCCTTCCTTGTTAATTGTGCTTCTAGTATGCCTACATTTCAATGTTTTTTAATTTAAAACATTGTACTATATTACTGTGTTACGACAAATTTTAACTGTCTTTGTCAACCAGTTATGAAGTGAACATTTTTTTCCTTCTTTTTGTTTATTATATTCACTTTAAAAGAAAGCTCATGAAATTGGTAGTGTTTCGCTAACTCATTTAATGAGCTCATGGTTATAGCAGTTATTATACGGCAGGAAAGTAAGATTTCTTTTATGGCATTCTGGTAGATACAATTAAATAGGTTTCTTTCAGACGAGTCAGATGCATCCTCAAATTATCTGTTATTTGACGAACATGCCAGTAATTCTTTCATCACAAAAATTTGAAATATGAGCGTATGAAAGCACATTAATATAGTCTGAAGTTCTAGATTATATGCATCTTGTGTTTTTTTATTATTGAGATCATTAATATTCATTTTCCCACTTTACCTTTCCATCTGCCGTGGTATATAAGCTCTGAGTAAAAACCTACCGACTGTTACATCCATTTTGTGCTGTGCTTTATTAAATTACAAAATTACAAGATATGATCTTGTAGCTTTGTGGTTCTTTATCTTTGTGGTTTGTTAATGTAGTTTTTCATGCATTAAATGTCAGATCAAATTCTATAAATTATAAGTTATATGAAGAATTTTTTAATAATTAATTATGTAGAAAGCTAAACATCACTTAAGCTATAATAAGTGTTGTTTAACCTCAATAAGTTAAGCAAGGAGTTCATTGTTCCCTTTATCATTCATCGTAAACGACATTGCTTTAGGGTAATACTAACTAATTCTATTACACATGCCCCTTAAATTTTCCTTACTGATGTATGCCGCTTACAATAATTAAGGTACCTACTAATTCTTACTTATTTACTGTACGAGCATGTTACCCCTATGAAAAAAAGAGCGTTCCATCCTTGTGAAATTTCTTGGTTACCCCTGGTTTTGTGGATGATAATGGAAGAATGTTCACACAATTGAACCCCCAGGGCCAATGCAGTTGGTTAGAACATGCGGTGTTCACATTCAAGGTCGAGGGTTCAATCCTTGCAAATATGTACCCCTGTGTGTATGCCCGAAGTATGTGTTATGAGTTTGATGCATACTTTCTCAGAGTTTACAAACAATCAATAAAAAACACGATTACTTTAGGAAGGTGTGTGGATTTTTGGCAAGTTTGAGTGTTTACAGACGGTAGATTTTACGGGTTGAACCTACAAAACTTTTATTTAATGGTGCTACAAAACAATTTATCATATCCATTGCTTGATGCAGCTTTGTCCTTTTATTTTTTCTTTAAAACTCACTTCAATTATTTTATACAATGTTTGCAAAATATAAAGAGCGTATAACATTTTTGATGTGAATTTTCAACTGTTCTTCTATTCATGCGCCTTCGGACTTATTTTCAAGTGTTTGTCAAGTGTTTTGTTCTGTAAGCTGACTACCCCCAAACATAAAACTGCCAAAACAATTTTCACTGACATTGATACACATTAATATTTTCAGCGGGAAACAATCACGTGGCCTTCGCAATTCACCTTCCGCTACTTTTGAGGTACTTGGGTTGTCTCTGTCTGAGCAATTATTAAAGGGGAAATACATAAGAATATATTTAAGTTATTTAGTAATCCTAACATTTGTGCATTGTCAGGACAGCTCATTTGTATAAATGGGCCGCCAACTCATACCTGTTTCCCCCTTTATATCTTAATATAGAGTGGCACTCCATTCAGCTTCTGTGAAATTGCAGTCTAGCTCATTTATGTCTATTCTTTTGGATAATCATCACCACTCTGTGATCTAAATATTTATTTATGCAGGGGTGTGCCACTTACTACTATTTTACTTTATCATCCTTAACAGGAAGCTTTGACATTTTCCATACAGCACAAGATTTGTTATCTCATTTTCATATTTCAACTACGCGAATTTGGTATTTCCAGTTCCCATATTTAGTGAAATACGTAGATCACTATGAGCATTTTGTTCGGGTAACACCTGTGTCCTAGGACTGCAGCTCTATATTTCCTTCCTATAAGTTTATGTCTGTGCTTCAGAAGCTGAAAGTTTTAAGGTCAAATTCCTAGATCTCCAATAACCAGTTTCAATGAAATATGTAGATGTGTGCATGCTTACGCATGTTTACACTTTTAACATCTTTTTATATATAATAAAAGTGGTACTTTGTTCAAGCAGATAGCTCATTTTGATGTCTCTAGGGTTCGAACTCATGAGCTCTACGACCTCAGCCTACAATAGCATATCATTTGCCACTTGAGCTAATGATCCTTGACGTTTACACTTTTAACATCTGATTTACTTTTATCGTATTGTCCTTGTTAAATTCTTAAAAAAAATATTTTCGACATATTTTGAGCACTGTAACTGCATATGGCTTGTCAAAGAATTTAATGCTCAAAATTAGTATTTGCAACTAGCACTCCTTAAAATTTTGACAAATATTTTTGTTTTTTCCAGGTGAAAACTGCAGAGTCTTATTTGTCTGCAGTGAAAAATTCTGGTATTTTGGTAGATGTAATGGTGAGCAAATTATCTGTAGTCACTGGTTAAATCAATCGTTAATGCAACATAGTACATTTACATCAATACATCCTTCAGCTTATCATACTAGTTTTTTTTTTTCCTTTTTTTTTTTGGGGGGATTTAATGTGGTAGTACACTGTTGTACTACAAGTCTTAAGTGGTATATAGCATACTACAAGTAGACATTTTTTTTTCCATTTGCCTTAACTGTTAGTATTATTTATCTACTTATTTATTTAATGCTTTTAATTTCTATTGTTTTGGTGATTAATATCATATTCTTCTCAATATTCAATGTTTCTGTTTATAAAATAATACCTAAATTTTCCCTAGATTTAAGAGTTCCAGGTCCTTGTGTATTTAGGATGGTAAAGAAAGAATAGAAGCCACCAGTTGTCTAACTAAACCATGAATTAACAACTGGGGTAGGGTTAGTGTCTATCTATGTTATGGAAGCACAATTAAGCATCACTTAAGCAGGTACCACACTGTCAACAACTCAACATTATGTTTTGTTTGTCACAGTTTATGCTAAAAACGGGAGGTAGTGTTTAGTCAATGTTTAATGGTGCCTCCCTTTTCCTTAGATGTGAACTAAGTATGGACAGATGTTTCATTTGTTGATTAATACCCAACTTATAAACAATTTTAGAAAAGGAGAAGTTGTTTGCTTCCCCAATCTAAAAACAATATGCATGCCGACTATATAATTGTGAGGTGATTTCTTTAGTTGCCTAGACTTCAAGTTTCAAATGTAAAATATAAAGTTGTAGATTTGTGATCAGCTGTTTTTTAATTTTCATTTGATATCTAAATGGGTTTTCTATGGCAAAAAATGCAGGATCAAAGATTTTTCTCATCTTACATCACTTTTTATTTATTTTGCTGAATTTGGCTATTAATATTTGATAATATTGCCATGACCTGAATTTGAGATAACTACATCCTATGTGTTTAGCTTCGGTTGTACAAGATCAGTGTTTTCTTGTGGTTAATATACTCTGTATGTTTTAAATGAAGTATAATTACTACAAGGTCCACTCTAAGCATATGAAATAAGTGCTATATGTTTTTGAAATTGATTTCCTTGATGCTAAGAATCAGATCTCTTTCATAGGAGCGGAAAGATGCAATTATAAATGGCAGCAAGTTATTGGCGAAATCTGTTGGTGGTTCTCTTATCATGCAAGATAGCTTATTAAATGAGGTGACTTTCTGTTTCATTTTGTTTGATATTTTGCTTATAACTATCAATGTAATCTAAGTGAAATTGTGTATAGGTCGTTAACCTTGTTGAGGCTCCTGTCCCTATACTTGGAAGATTTGATGAATCCTTTCTAGAACTTCCAAAAGATATATTGATAACGGTAATGTTGACAGTCTTTGATTTATTTTGATTCCACCTTGCTATCAATTTTGCAATGAATTTCACTATTTTTCAATCTACTTGTTAGTGTGTTAGTGTTGCTTTCATATATATGAAACCACCCTAATCTTTCACCTAAATTCATCAATTGCGTGTTTTATTTATTTATATTATATAATCAATCTTCATCCTATCTCAATTGTTGCTGATGTTACTATGAATATGTATTCCATTTTGTTTTATTTCTGAAGCTTATCTTGGATCAATCAGTTTCTGCACATTTTTTTCTTCATATAAAGCCATCTTCTGTCTCTATACCATAATTTGCATAGAAATTAAATTTATGTTTATGAAATCACTTATCTATGCAGGTTATGCGGAAGCACCAAAAGTATTTTCCTTTGATGGAGAAATCTGGCTGCAAACTACTTCCATTTTTCATAACTGTGAGCGTGTTTTCACTTTTTGATTTGTAGTAAATAGTCATTAGTCTGTTATGCTTTAATGGGATAATATATTCCTTCAATTTTTTTAACCTAATTTACTTCATGGAATGGAAACTATTTTTATTGGAGATTTTTGTGCTTGCCTTGCATATTATGAGGGGTGCGAGGATCGATTCGCAACAATGATGCAAATCTCATTTGATTTACTTAAAGTATGTGTTGTGGGATCAGTGTATGCTTCCTCAAGAAGTTTACGGGTTGCTGACCTTAACCTGATTTACCTGAGTGTTCAAAAAATAAATAAATAACAAATAAAATATAAAATAAAATTTACATTAGTGAATTTGGAATATCTCATTCAACTTCACTAGTTATAACCACTGTTATTAGTCTTTCTAATTAAATTATTTGTGCTATCCCCTTAGGTTGCAAATGGAAGAATCAATAAAAAGGTAGTCCAGAAAGGAAATGAAGCTGTATTGAGGTTTGATTCACCTTGTAGCACCGTTAAGTCTGTGCAGTCTTTTTGGCACTAATGAAGCTAGGTTAATATTAACCATGTTGAAAATTGGTATTTTAGAAGTATATTTTTAATCTTCAATCACAACCAAGTAATATTGCATGATTAATATTTATCTATAGCCCAGTAATATTTGACTACTTGAAGTAGGAAATAGTCCTACTTCATGTACTTGATTTTTACTTACCAAAAGAATTCTGATAGTCTTCCTACTCATTGGTCAGATCGTCTGAAATATTTATTATAAATTTCCACACAGTTCTGACTTATTTAGTTAATTTTAACCTGTATTTATGCTTTTGTTGTAAATATAAAGGTTTTAGCAATACAACATTTTGCAATTTGTCCCATTAACCAAATCCACTCACATATGGTTCTACCCTTGTGCTTTCAACTATGAAGACCAATTATAATAGATTGACTGAACAGAAAAATAGGGATGTATGGCTTTGTAATTACATTAGTAGGATATTTCCTACTATTGTAGTAGGACCATCTTACCCTCCAAAGATAGTTTCCTGACTCATTGATGACTATGATCCTTTGTAAATTCTTAAGATCATTCTAGTTATATCTAAGTATATGACTTGGCTTTGGTATATCTCCAGAGCTCGTTATGAAGATGCAAATTTTTTTTATAGCTTGGACACTCAAAAAAAGTTCTCTGAATTTCGGGATCAACTAAATGGAATTCTCTTTCATGTAGGTGCAACTATTTATGCATATTTTACTGCACTTTGATTATCTGCAATGCAATCCCTCAATTTGTATTAATGTTAAATAGGAAAAATTGGGAACTATGCTGAATAAGGTGTCTCGGATACAAAAGATAGTAAGTGAATTGTCCTTTGCTCTTGGGATGAATGAAGATGTGATTCCAGTAGTTGAAGAAGCTGCATCATTAGCTATGTCAGATCTTGCTACTTCTATCGTTACAGAGTTTACTTCGCTTTCTGGAGTAATGGCACGTCATTATGCTTTAAGAGATGGTTATTCGGAAAAGGTAGCTTAAAAGTAAAAACAATTTGCATTTTCACGGATTAATGAATGATGACATCTAGATCAATGCATCAGAAATTTGCCTTCATGAAATGCAACCCTCTTTATCTACAAAGGCGAATGTCATTTGTAGATGTGGTTTTGTCAATGTCATGTAGGCAGACAAACATAAGCAAAGGTTAAGAAGTTGACCAGTTTCTACAGACATGATGGTCAAAACTGGGCCAGTAGTTTGTGTTTTCCTGTGCAATGTGTTTGTAAAGATTAGTAGCATGAATCAGAATATAAAATTAGATGTTTTAACAGTTTGTACCCTATCTTGAATTTCTTAGACCGGTCTTGGAACTGGAATATTAAAGCCATTCTTTACACAAAAGTCCCAGTCTAAATTGAAAAGCTTTTGCTGCCACATATTTTCTAGCTCTAAGGTATATCAACTCATTATGCTAGATCACGAACCTTCAATTTTTTGATGTAGAATTCCTCACATTTATTCGATTTCAGGAACTTTATTTTGAAAAGCGGAAGCAATTTTCCTTAATATTAGAAGTAAGATTTAACAAGGAGATTCTGTAAATCGATCATTTCCCTTTTCTTAGTTCAACGTCACTATGAATGAGAATAAGGAAAGACAAAACACTGGGGCATTTTTCAAGAACCATAAATTATATTTGAATTTTCCATAAAAGAATGTTTTGTCAATATGCCTATAATACTTATTTCTATTTGTGACGGCATTCGGTGTTCATGCATGCAATTATTTGTTCAAAACCCACTTTTATGAATAATGCTTGAAAAGATTAATAACTTGTGTACTTTCTCTGTTCTAGTTACTGCTGGATATCAAAATGCTATCATCTTACTTGTGTTCCACCATAAAAAGAATTATTAGTTAACTAGAGAGAGTCCATAACTTTGTATATTAAGTTGCATATTTGTGGTCTGATTGTTAAAGTAAAAACATGCAAACACACCTCTGCATAAATAAATACAACAACAATAACAACATTTTTTGCTTGAAGCCATGCTATTCTTCCTTTATTTTGTACTTCACCTTAAAAATAATTGTATTTAACATGCAAGTTATCTTATTTCTTAAATACATGGAAAATAAATGTCGGCCTAACTATTTTTTAATGGTTAAAGACTGCAGAAGCCTTGTTTGAAATCATGCTTCCAAGATTTTCAGGGGATATACTTCCGCAGTCTGATGCAGGGATTGTCTTGGCCACTGCGGACAAGTAAGATATCTTTCTTCTGGTACCGTGTTTATTTTTATTTTCTTTGTTGATATTTGTTGAAGTCTCTGAAACCAACCCCCCCCCCCCCCCCCCCTTCTTTAGAACGTTGTCTAATTTGAGTCTGCTCATGCATCAGAACTTCCCAAATAGGCATTGGTAGTTGTCATTTCCATGTTGATCTCTGTATTAATAAATTGGTCTAACTAAGCTAAGTTTGTTTATTGTTCGTACCAGCAGTCACAAAATCTTTGCGTTTAAACCATTAAATGTCTTGCTACTTGCAAAATAAGTAAAGAAAACAGTGGTTTAATAAGAGATATTTTTTTATTGAGTTTCTCCCATAATATACATCTCAAAACAAACTTGTATGTATCCTTCAATCTTTTGCCCTTTCTTTTTTCTAAACAAAATCTTATTAAACTTGTTGCTCGTTTTTAATATGTTACTGTGTTATTACTTCTATATAATATTCAATTCTGTAAAAGAAAACTTACCATAGGATCTACCCTCTAGCAAGCATACTTGATGTTGCTTTTTCCACCAGGCTTGATAGCCTTGTTGGCTTATTTGGTGCTGGATGTCAGCCAAGTTCCACAAATGATCCTTTTGGTTTGAGAAGAATCTCTTATGGATTAGTAAGTAAGAAGAAACAATGTGGCTCCCATTTATCTTCATTCTTGATTAACATTTGTAAATCTATATTTATTAGGTGCAAATCCTTGTCGAAATAAAGAAAAACCTGAATTTGAGGGATGCATTAAAGCTAGCAGCTGGTGTACAACCTATAAATGTTGATGACAATACCATAAATGATGTAAGCATTTTACATTGAATTTTTTTTCACATTGCATGCAATTTTCAGAATAGCTGATTACAAAATCCTTTACAGGTGATGCAATTTATTACACGAAGACTAGAGCAACTTTTGGTATGTTTAGTTTTGAATATGGAAGTTTCTTGCTGAGAAAACTTTTATTCTTTCTATATATGTGCTTCAAAGACGGACATTTGATATTTAAACCTTAAACATAACGAAAAGCAAGAACATTCGGTTGGTTCCGTCGGTTTTATGGTAAAAATATTCAAACCGAATTAAATGCCAAAAAAAAAAAAAATCCAAACTGGATCTAACCGATTTAATTCCGGTCAATTCGGACGGGAAACCAATTTAAACCAAACTACAAAATGAAATCATAGAAGTTATCGTATATTATGATTAGAACGTTCAATATATTAAAAGGTAATCGCATTTGTGTAATTAGAGAGTACTTCTTGAGTATAGTTTCTATTTTCATGAACAATAACAATCTATTTTTATATACAAAGTTTACTATAATGACTAAACCAGATACAAAAGCTATTATAACACTATAAATTTCGATAAAAGTCTAGTTAATTTGGTTAAACCGATAACCAAATTAAATTATTTTACAAACGGAATATCAACTGATTTAACTTCAAAATCGAACTAAACTGATCAAAATGAATCGGTTCGGTCGGTTAATTCGGTTTAACAAATATTGCTCAACCCTAACAAAAAGCCCCTGTCCTTTTCTCTTCTCTCAAATTTTTGCTGCACCCACAGGATGCGACTGTATCCCCCTCATAGTTACCACCACTTCCTCTCCAATGCCACTGCTCCTCAAAGTCATCATTTCCTCACCCTCAGTTGATACTAAATGTCCACCATCGATTGCACAGACGTTTGTTTAACTACAAGACATGGATCATAAGATGAATTAAGTACAAACAGAGGTTTTTGCTTGTACAAATTGACACAGGTCCAAACTGGCCATTATGGTGTACATACTAAGAAATCTGTTATTGTACTTACTGGTGTACGCTACTTTCTCAAATCAATATATCTTGTCTTGATATAGGCATATATTGATCTCTGCACATTACATGATGCATGATATTGATTGTCTTCAAGTGAGCTTTGTATTTGCAACTTACATACGCCATGATTTAATTGTGCTAGGTGGATAATGGCACAAATCCTGCAATAGTCCGTTCAGTACTTGCAGAACGTGCAGACGTTCCTTGCTTGGCTGCACAATCAGCAAAAGAAGTGGGTTATTTTTATATAATTTTCACCTCCTCCGCTTCCCTAAATTGTTGCATTTGCAAATGATGTATATAGCTGTTCAAATTTGTTACATACAAAATACTTTTTCATGATCGATAACCTTTTCAATAGCCTGTAACATATATATATATATATATATATATATATATATATATATATATATATATATTCCATTGTTGAACTGAAACATGGACGACACCAAGCTAGTAATAGATGAAATAATATAAGGGGAGCAAATGGCTGGTAGACACGGCCAATTATGAACAGGGCTGCTTACAATCTCTAATTTAAAACAGATGGATGCATTATCAAGTGCAGAAGTTTTTCCTAAGGTCATTGAAGCATATTCACGGCCGACAAGAATTATTCGTGGGAAGGACATAAATGATGATATGGAGGTCAGACTTCTACCTGTTTTCTTACTAGTTGGCGTTTTATTTTGTGCATGAGATGCTAAGGTGGTGTTTGGTTTAAAAATGAATTTTGTGTTTTCGTTTTTCAATATGTATGTCAAGTATGAGAAGAATTGAGGGACGGTGGAAGGGATGAAAGAAAGACGGATGAGAGGACGAAGGGGATAGAGGGACGACGGAAAAATGGATTGTTTCACGTGCTAAAAAAAATTGTTTTCTATTTTGTATGTTAACTTCATTTTCTAAATTGGTCGTTTTCGACAATATAAATGTGTCGTGTGCATTTTTGTATGGACGAAAACCCAAAATTAAAAATAACAAACCAAACACTACCTAAATATTTGTGTATTTTTATTTTATTATGATTCATATTTTGTTGATTGGGCTTAACGGCGAACTTGATAATTAGGTAAATGAGGCTGTGTTCCAGACAGAGGAAGAAAAAGCTTTGTGGAATTCCTACACCGAAGTGTCCACAAAAATTCATCCAAGTCCGTTTATTTTGATATAATATTTTTCCTCGTACAGTATCGAGGGTTACTTTAGCTACGAAGACCATTCCTTGTATTTTAGTATAATCCCATCAGTGTTATTTTTTTTGTGCTTTTAGGTGTTGAAGTTGGGGTCTTTGTAACAGCTTCGCTACAATTGCTACAACCACTTGAAGATTTCTTCGAAAATGTTTTTGTAATGGCGGTAAGCATTACGCCTCTTTTTTAAGTGATTGTTTGTCTAATTATTTGCCTCTATCTGTGTTACACACACACCCCAGCACCGCAACAACAATTTTAGCAATCAAGATTTGACTAATCTAAATAAATCAGTCTGTACAGAACACAAGCCTATCCTGACTTTGTTATTATCTTAGAAATCACAACTTACATGGCATTCGTCAAATTCCTTCAAATAAAAACCATAGCTATAAAGCCTTCAACAGTGACTTGCTAGATAAACGCTTGAAATTCAAGCTAGAAATTCGTTTGTTATGTTATAAAGAATATTAGTTCATCATGCCTGCTTTGATGAGATGAAGCGTGAGTAATTTCTATTGAATCCAGTGAAACAGTTAGCTTTAATCTGAATGATTAGTGATGATTATGCCTTTATAGGAGGATCCAGTAATGAGGAATAACAGGCTTTTGCTTTTGAAGAAAATTGCTGATTTACCCAAAGGCATTGTGGATCTTTCGGTTTTGCCGGGATTTTAAGGCATCAGATCAGATAAATGATTTATTTTTATTTTGCAGAAAGCAGCCAGGAGATTATAAGTTTTATTAAAGCAGTTTACCCATTCTTTGTTTATGTATGTTGTGAGTTAACGTTCAATTTGGATGGTCGCATCATTATCATTTGTAAATTAGGCGACCTCACTGTTGTAATTTAGAGTCTTGTAAATTAGGGTGTATGGGTATATTTTTTTTGTCTTTTTAGTTTTTTCTTCTTCAATTTTTACTGTAAATATGATTTATTTGGGTTAGATGACATTGCATAGGATTCCTAAAATGCATCTGGACCACTAGTTTTACCGATTGATTACAAAGCAGTAGCTATAACAAGAATTCTGCACCCACATAATTTTTATTAGCTATACTTGTAAGAGCAAAACGACTACATATGTTTTCATTCGTTAATGAAGCAACCATTGTTATGAAATCTTTGAACTTTCAATTTTTTCTTTTCCTTTTCTCATCCTCTAAATCTTCTCTAGATCCCCTTTTTATCTTGAGTTTTCAAATCTTACCTCTTTCTCATTTACTCTATTCTCATTTCTTGCTAATAGGAAGATTTGTCTATCGCATTGTACATGTTTAGTATGTAGAACTGAAATGTAGATGTTAATTTCTTTGAGGAACATATAGAACTTGGTACTAATTGTTGTTATTGCAGTCTGCCGTTCTGGTCGAGTTGGTAGGGGTTTTGGAGAAAGAGGATTCGAGTTTTGACAGTTTCACTTTGGCCGCTTGTTATTTGTAGAGACATGTAATGATCCCTTGAATGAGTGAAAACTTTGCGATCGAAAAATATCTTTGTGAGAGTCTGTTTGAAAAGGAGTTGGTAGTGGCGGATCTATCGAATTTTCCAACTATAGTATTCGGAGTAGAATTTTGAAAATTATCGTTACTATACCGAAAAGTTTACTGCTGAAGGAAATGATGCAATGAAATGCGTCTTAAATAGCAGGTTGGAAATTGTTGTTTGTAAGAAACTGTGGTTTGAGCAGCAAAAATAAAATTCTTAAAAGCTTGATGCCACATTCATCATTTGGATCTTTTATCATCCAGTTATTTGTGAAACTATTACGTAATATGTGACGAGTACTAGATATAGGTTTGGATGAATATATGAATATTGCGCCTTTGGATGAATATATGTTGAATATTTAAAAAAATATATTGAGCTGGTTGTTTATGGGATAACAATAAGAAAAGGATTAAATGGACCCGACTAGCGTCTATGCTCTATGGCTTTGATACAATTGCATCAAAATTTAATACAAACCCGTACCTTTTTACTCCTATCTTGTTTGACTTATACTTGACAAACATTGATTTTAATATTGATTACTATTTGACTGAATTAAGATTTTGATATGCTAAGTGCTATTTTAATTTTACTCTACAGTGTGTTGACAATTACTTGTCTATGGTTTGAAAGGAACCAAACGATATTCAATAATGTTAGCACCCCATTAAATAATTTGATTAACGTCGTTGCACTTTTTAGTTATAATTGGATCAAAAAATCCCAGCTACAAATTTACTAATAATATTTACTACAAGGAATTTCTTAGTAAAATAAAAAAGTGCATTAGTAATTTTTTTTAACATTACCAGTCGCAATATGTCTGCCAGCACCGACATAGTTGACATTCTTAACATGTTACTCTTAATATGAAAACTAAGATCATTTCACTTCTATCATTGTTTTGTTTTCACACACACATATGTATGTAAACTCTCTCACCCACACACGTACGTACATATGTGTGTACACATACACACTCTTATGTGAAAACTAAAATCATTTCATTTTTGTCATTGCTTTAATATTCACACGCACATGTACATGTATATAAGCTCCACTTTTATCATTGTTTTATTATTTAAAAACATGTATATAATTTCGATCACGTTTCATCTCGAGAATTTTAAAGACAATATCTCGTATCTGATGAGATCTCGAGTGGAATGTAACGACACGCTATTTCGAACCATTCAAATCGACAATCATCCACTTATGTCAGACTTGAATTGCTCAAAACAACAGAGTGTTAATTTATATTTGGCAAAACTCAATATATACAGTAAATAAATCAATCACAGAATTACAGACACAGAGTAATATAATAATAAGCAGTGGAAAGATAAATAGTAGTTCATGAAGCTACTATATAAACATCAGATTTTAAAACAAAATACAACAAAAATCTCAATTACAGAGTAGTCTCAAATACAAAAGCAACTGACAAGATTGAACATAAGCAACCGAAAATAACAGAAGGCCGAACAAATATAAGATAGATATCAAGTAAAGCTCCAAGCCCAAAGGTGAGTCTCAAATGCTATGACACTCGGTCTGACCCGAGCATAAAGCAAAACACAAAACACTCGAGTCAGGATTAACATTCTTATACCAGTAAATCAACTCAAGTGAAATACAAAGTAACTCAAAGGATGTTTGGGATTCCACCCTTTAAGGATCCGTTAAACTATCTACATACATAATACAATACGCTATATAGATAATGTCTATAGTAAAGTAAACTATTAAATAGCGTTAAGGCATTACTCATATCCTCCTAACACATTTTTATATATTTCCGTAGTCTATACAGATACTGTAAGCTCCACCAAACCAGTGATTTACTTAGGGATGGGTATGGTACAAAACAAACTCGTAAGAGGCGCGACAAGGCACGCGACAAGGCACGTGAGGCAATGCCGGGGTAGGATTCTACCGTTTGCACTCCCGCACCGGTGGTAGGATTCATCTTTTCAAAAAATAATAACGATGTTATCCCACCCTTTGGTTAAGGCTGGAATATTAACTAATTAGCTGGAAAAAGGTGGATATCAAGATTGAAAATTGATTGGAAACAAGGTTGTGATCAATGTCGTCAAAATTTGGCTGAGCTCCGATCAAGGTGAAATCGATTGGGAATGATGACTAGGGCTAGAAGAGGCTGCGTTTCGAATTTCAAGTCAATCGGAGTTCGTATGCTCGATCAGGAAAAGTGTTCGGTCGGAATGAAGTGGTTCAAAATATTTGGAGTTCAACTTTGTGGCTTGGCATTGGATGTCGTTCGACATTGAGGATAGAGCAGGGTGATTTGGCATTGGTGGGACCGTTCAGCATAAGGCATGTTTGGCATCGGTCGCCGCTCGGCATATGGCATGGCTCGACATCGGTCGCCGCTTGGCATAAGGTATGGCTCGACATTGGTTGTCGCTCGACACAAGGCAGTGGTTCGGCAGATGCCGCTTGGCATCGCACCTCGTTCGACATTGGATGTCGCTCGGCATTATACCTCGTTCGGCGTTGTACCTCGTTCGGCAGTGGAAGTCGCTCGGCATTGGACGACGTTCGACATTGTACCTCGCTGGCATTGTGGCTCGGCATGAGTCGCCTGGTGTGGTGGTTCGGCACTCGAGGGTCGTTCGGCATTGGCCCGGCATTGGTGGCTCGGCATGGTCGCTCGCCACTAGAAGGCCGTTCAACCTTGGAGGTAAGTGGTTCGGTGGAAGGTTTTGATGGGCCTATACTACTCATAAAGCCCAACTACCTAGATTTGCCTATAAATACAGCATGTGGGGTTCCAGAAAAGGGATCTTCTTTTGGCTCTCTCGCTTTCTATTTTCTAAGGCTGAGGTCACTCTTCCATTTTGCAATTGTAATTGATTATTACAGCAATAAAAAGAAATCTTCTAGAGTGGACGTAGGCCGAAGTTAGCCGAACCACTATAAAATCTGCTGTTCTTTACTGCTTTCATTTTAATTTTCATTGTTCTTCATATTTATACCTCTACATAAACTATGTCTGTGAGCTGTGACTGTTACTTTGGTGCTTTCATCTGGATTTGGGTGTTAGTGACCATTTTTGGCGCCAATACTTAGGTGGTTTCACCGAGAAAGCTAGCACTCAGGAATTTGGGAGCTTGAATTTTGGATTGAAAATCTTAGGAGTTCGGATTTTGAAAACAATGGCTAGACCACCAACAAGTAAGCAAGCATCGGAAAGGAGCAATCATGGAGGAAGTCAAGCGGCCTCTTTTGGAGCTGGAGAGGACCATGCATCCGTCTACATAACTCGGGACGAGATGTATGTTATGATGAATTCTATGCAGGAGCGAATGATGAAACGACAAGAGGAGATGATGCAGGCTCTTCTTAGGCAATTTGAACAATCAGGAACTGCAGGAGCTCAGGTTCTTGGAATTGGACCAGAGGGACTGAACCGGCAGGCAGATGGAGTGGTTTAACAGGGGGCAGCTCCCAATCAACAAACGACTAACAATCTGGATGGACCAAGACCTGGGGGCACACCACCAGGTAATGCTAGACTAGTTCATGGAGGGATACTGGATGACGCTACGCGGTCCGACGCCAACAGGAATGCCGGAGTACGCGATGAGGAATATGTGCTAGAATTTCCTCGGGGACTTGGAGGGAAATTTGGAAACATGGATAGGGGGCAACCCTTGGTTGGAAACGTCGGATTGGCTGACATTATCAGACGAACTATTCGTGGAGGTCTGGCAAACAACGATTAAGAGAAAGTCAACAAAAGTCCATTTACCTGAAACATCAGGACGGCTAAAAATCCACCCTATTTCAAACTACCCACTCTGGAAGTGTACAACGGGAAGACGGATCCAACTGACCACTTGATGAAGTATACCAAGCATATGGAAGTGCTGGGAGCAACAAAGGAGGTTATGGCCCGATGTTTCCCTCTGTTCTTGGCTGATATAGCTGCCATGTGGTTCAGGCAGCTAGAGGATGGATCTATTGGAACATGGACGGAACTGGTGGACATGTTCTTAAGTCAGTTTCAAGTTCATATAAAAAGGCCAAAGAACGTAATGATGCTGACATCGGTTAAACATGGGGCGGATGAATCGCTCAGGACATTCTTAACTCGGTTTAATGCAGCAGTTGCTTCAGTAGATTGGCCGGATCCATCAATGGTTCTGATGGTTGCGATATCAAGAGTCAGAGATAATTCGGATTTCAAAGTATCATTGATACGGGACCCACCGTTGGATCTTGGGGAATTCTTCCATGAGCTGAGAGATTTTTCTGACAAGAGGATGCCTGTTTGGACATGAGGTCAAAGGAAGTAAACCTGGTTAAGGATGGACTGCCTGGTTAAGGCTCAGGTAAGGAAAAGGATAAAGGAAAAAGGAAGCGCCGGGGTGAACCAAAGTTCTCCACTTACACAGGACTGAACGCAACATTGGAACGAATATTCTTGGATACTCGAGATCGCCTTCCGTATCGAAGGCCGACGAGGAGGGAGCCCTCAGAACGCGAAAGGGCATCGGGAAGGCACTGTCTTTTTCAGGACCTGGACGGGCATGATACTAACAGCTGCCGGCATTTGAAGGACATAATCGAGGAGCATGTTAGGAACGGTCAGTTGTGACAATGTGTCGGAACTCGGAATGCGGCGGTGGAACAAGAGCAACCACCGTCTACCTTGAACGATGAGGGCGTGAGGCCTAGGAATGGTGGCCGGTTGGTCATCATCTAATCTTGATGGTTTGATATAAGTAATAAACTCTGGGCAGTCGGCTAAATCACTTACTCATGTACGGGGTCGGAGATAACCCTCAGGCATGCTCTGAGATGATGGTTTACCAAGACGCCTTGGTTTGTGAAATATGCTTTTTACCTTTGATTTGGACATTTGCTTTTTCTGGTTTGGTTTTGGAGTTTGGTTTGAACTCTCTTTTTTGCTTGTTTTTTGGTTTAGATTTTGGATATGGATTTCTAGTTTTCTTGTTGGATTGGTTTTCGGATTGGATTTTGATTAGATTTTCCTTTGGATTTTGGCTAAAAGGTCATCGAGCATGGACTATGCTCGGCAAGGGTCCGGAGAGACCAGGATTCAGCCTAAGACTTAGGCCATATATTATCAGTTATTATTTCAGGTCGTCGAGTATGGACTACGCTCGGCAAGGGTCCAAAGAGACCAGGATTCGGCCTAGGACTTAGTCCCCATATTATCAGTTACTATTTCAGGTCGTCGAGTATGGACTATACTCGACAAGGGTCCGAAGTGACCAGCATTCAGTTTAGTTCTTAAGCCATGGCAACTACTCAACGTTCAGGGACACCGGGCCACGGTCATCAGGTGTGAATTGCACTTGGCAAGAACCCGGAAAGGTTACGGATTTGGATATCGACTTAGAGAGGTTCTGGATTCGGTTATTGGTTATTGGTTATTGGATAAGGATGGATTAGGACTCGGTTATCGAGTTCGGATGGATATGGAATTGGCTAAGGCTTTGGTTACCGGATTTGGAATCGAACATCGACTCAGAGCAGTCAAGAACAACACACTCAGATGATATGGCTATGGATCTCGGATATCAGATTCGAAACTATTCAAAACATACCTTCTTATCACAAGGCATGTTTTGAGAGGCAAATGTTATCCCACCCTTTGGTCAATGCTGGAATATCAACTAATTAACTGGAAAAAGGTGGATATCAGGATTGAAAATCGATTGGAAACAAGGTTGTGATCAATTTCGTCAAAATTTGGCCGAGCTCCGATCAAGGTGAAATCGATTGGGAGTGATGACCAGGGTTAGGAGAGGCTGCGTTTCGAATTTCAAGTCAATTGGAGTTCGTATGCTCGATCGAGTAAAGTCGTTCGGTCGGAATGAAGTAGTTCAAAGTATTTGGAGTTCGACCTTGTGGATCGGCATTGGATGTCGTTCGACATTGAGGATAGTGCAGGGTGATTTGGCATTGGTGGGACCGTTCGGCATAGGGTATGGTTCGACATCGGTCGTCGCTCGGCATAAGGCATGGCTCGGCATTGGTCGCCGCTCGGCAAAAGGTATGGTTCGGCATTGGTTGCCGCTCGACACAAGGCAGCGGTTCGGCAGATGCCGCTCGGCATCGCATCTCGTTCGATATAGGACGTCGCTCGGCATTGTATCTCATTCGGCAGTGGAAATCGCTCGGCATTGGACGGCGTTTGGCATTGTACCTCGCTGGCATTGTGGCTCGGCATGAGTCGCTCGGTGTGGTGGTTCGACATTCGAGGGTCATTCGGCATTGGCCCGGCATGGGTGGCTCGACATGGTCGCTCGACATGGTCGCTCGACACTAGAAGGCCGTTAGGCCTTGGAGGTAAGTGGTTCGGTGGAAGGTCATGATGGGCCTATACTACTTAGAAAGCCCAACTACCTGGATCTGCCTATAAATACAGCATGTGGGGTTCCAGAAAAGGGATCTTCTTTTGGCTCTCTCGCTTTTTATTTTCTAAGGCTGAGGTTCCTCTGTCATTTTGTAATTGTAATTGATTATTACAACAATAAAAAGGAATCTTCTGGAGTGAACGTAGGCCGAAGTTAGTCGAATCACTATAAAATCTATTGTTCTTTACTGCTTTCATTTTAATTTTCATTGTTCTTCATATTTATACTCTCTACATAAACTCTGTCTGTGAGATATGACTGTTACTTTGGTGCTTTCATCTGGATTTGGGTGTTAGTGACCATTTTTGACGCCAACAAACGATATTGTATTTGGTTTATTTGATGTGAAAGAAGTGAAATGTATAGTGAAATGAGTACGAGATTAAGTGCAAAATGCGAAGAAATTGGATTGGAAGTTGGTAGTATGTCAAGAGTTTACATGAAAAAAGTAGTTATCAAACCGACTGTTATAGAGGTTTGCTTACTTATCACTGGCCAAAATTAATTTTTCTGAAGCAAAAAAAACATGCGCTCTGTCTCACCGCGATTTGTGAAAAGAAGCTTTCCTCCGCGATGTATGAATACAAGCTTTCCTCCATCTCCATCTCCTTCTCCTCGTATTTCTGCACAATTTTCTCTTAATCTCCCCTTTAAATTTTGAAATTTCTCACAATGCCAAATCAATCTTTCCTTCCGCACCCAAGTTAAGGCATCCAGAACCCTACCTATTTATCGCTTACTCTCAGATCGACATGGCGACTGTACCTTATCCCACCGCTAGACGCATGGACCCGCTCCCAGTATTTGGTGCCGCAGCAGCCACACCATCTCCGATTTAGTTCAGGTATGATATATTATAGTTTTTTTATACTAAATGGTGTCATCTTTTTTTCAGTCGGTAATTTTAGCTTATTGTAATTACACAGGAATAACAAAATTCAAATTTGAAATCAGCATCCAACAATTACTTTGGTAAGGAAAACATGGACAAGGATTGGTTCGGATTGTTGTAATTATCGTCTCTAGGTTTGAAGGCTTTCACTTTTAATGAGCTTAAAAATGCTACAAGAAACTTTAGGCCTAATAGTCTTATTGGAGAAGGAGGATTTGGACATGTTTACGAAGGATGGAACAAACATTTACAACTGCCAAGTATGGATTTGGAATGCCTGTTGCTGTTAAGAGACTTAAAGCTGATTGTTTTCAAGGCAACAACGAATGGTTGGTGAGTAGCTTCATCATGCTAACGTTACTTGATCTCTATTAAAATTCGAATTTTGATTCTACTACTTTTTCATTGAACTTGGATTGTTGAATATGTTAGTACCGTAAAGAAGTGTATCAGTGATTCAATGTTTATGCATATTTCCAAGACTTCTTAGTTCGATATTTTTATTATGACGAAAGACTATACTAGTTAGTGTAAAACTGTAAACAAAGAATAACGAACAACTTTGCAAGCTTACTTATCAATAGCTTTAGACAATCTGTATATCTTCTGCTATGCTGTAAAAGATAATGCATCAATGCTCTGAGAAATTAGATATTTGATCTAATTGCCCAATGCACTTTAGTGAGCCCCTGCTTTACTTTTACAGTGGAGCAAAAGATGCAAGCCCTTCCATTGTCATGTTATTCGACTTACTTGTTACTGTTGACTAGTGGAGAGAAATTAGCAGTGGTTTCCTCAACCAGTATTTCAGCGAGTTAGATGCCATGCAGCATCTTTTTATCTGAAGGCAGCTAAAGTAAACGATTTAATCTTGAACTAATTTTATTTGCTCCTTACTATACTGTTTTAAAATGATCTAGTTGATAGTTACCCACTCCATGCCTCACGACCCTTGATAGTTGAGAGGGTTCAGTTATTTCGTGAAACTCACATAGTCAGTTTATGGATAAAGATGAATCATGTATTTGTATTCTTATATTCAGATATGTGCAGTTAATGCGCTCGGCAGATTCAAAGCGGTGGAGGTGCAAAAAGTCATAGCGGGGATACAGCGAGGATATAGCGGGATATAGCGGATGACTCTAAAATAGCATATAAAACTCCTACTTAATGCTTTTACAAATATATAAATGATAATCTTCAAATGAAAAGTTATCATTCAATTGAATTATAAATAATACATAAATAATTTTAAATAAAAACATGTGCGAATATACTTTAAATAAACGAAAAACTGTTATATAACATAATTGAATTTGGTTGAATATTAGAGTACTTTCATTTCTGAAATATATATTAAAAATTAAAACAAATAAATTAGTTTCATAATTTTATAATGTATAAATGCAATTTTTCAATTCGTTTTATTAAAAAAGATATAGCGGGAATAGCGGAATATCGCGGAAATAACGGGATATAGCGGAAATAGCGGGGATTAAAACGGAAAGGCTATATTCGGGGGGCTATATGGAAAAATCGTAGCGGTAGAAATCCGCTATGAGATATAGCGGGGCATTAACTACACAGATTCAGATGTAAGCACTTCTTTTATTCTTTGCTCACATCCAAGATTTTACGGAGGGGATTTTCGTCTGAACAATTATAAAGATGGTGTGTTGTCATCTGCATTCATGATTGGACTTTTAGTGGCTTCCCCAATATTTGCATCCTTAGCAAAGAGGTTGAGATTTTTAAAATTTGTTGATATTTACATCGATGGTTACTTCAACACTTAGTTAAGTAATAAATGTTCTATTTATATATTGATTCTCAACTTTTTTTTATAACTGTAGTACTGTTACTAACATCAAACATGTCTTATATTTACATTTTATTCATCATGATGGGAATAAAATATTTGAGATTTTGCATTTACGATTTTTTTTCCAACCAAGTTGTAAATTTTATCATCTTTTATGATAGTAAAAGATTATTATAATGTCAGACTGTTTAAGTTGTCAGCAACACAGAATTCATGGAAATTTAGAGCGTGCTATGTGAATAATTAAATTGTCAGATGTCACATAATGCCTTGAGAGGTACATTGGTTCAGAAGACGCGAGCGTTTTATACAAACATAGAGTTGCGTTAAATGATAATTGTTTATTTTTATAGTCACAAAATTGAACGGTTGGTTTCACCACCGTTGTGCGGTTATAGTAGTTAGTATGACCGTGGGTAGCAGCATATAACCAGTGCGTACAGCTGGGCGCTTAAAACATGTTCATGCAATCATGAATTCGATTTCGGTTCAGGTTTCCAAAACGCGAGCCATAGTTAATCTGAACTGATTTCTTTGGGCTGTGAGTCAATTCCCTCTTGCTTTAACACCCGCCAAAATTATAAAATTACACTTCGATCCCTCCAAATGTCCAAGCCAATTCTACTTCTTTTTCCCTCCTCGCTCCAAAACCTTATCCAATTCCAAACACACTCATCCTATCCATGTCTTCTCTCATCTCCCTCTCTCCCACTCTCTCCATCTCCAGTCCCTACGAATACACATTCCAATCCCTTCCTTTCTCCACTTTTCAAAACCGCAACCCTAATTTCAGTCTTTTTCTCTCAACCAGCCGCCGTTCCAAACAACTTCGATCCACTAGCAATGGTGCATCACCAACTGTTGCGGAGGACTCGGAGATCCTGGTGAAGGATGAAAATCTCTCTGCCCCTACTTTTCAGCAAGCGATTCAGCGTTTGCAGGTTTTTTCCCCTCTTCTTCTTTTTCTTCTTAAGCTGCACTTTATGCCATTTAATCGGAAACGTAGTAAACCTTTTAAAGTGATATTAGTTTGTACGTTTCTTTGCGTTACTAATACATGTGTGTGCTAATACTGGAGTACGTATAAAGACTTGTACTATTTTGAGATGGCGAGGATTTAAAATCCTATAACGAATAACATTTGGTAAATCAAAATTAGTTGACTGGTTTGTTATCAGTTATAATGTGTTCATGTTGCAGGAGTATTGGGCTTCCATGGGATGCGCTATAATGCAATGCAGCAACACTGAGGTAATATATGACAACTTAGAAACCGTGTTTGGCATGTACCATGGATTTACATATTTTTCAATCACATTGCACTTATACGTAGGAAAAATTCTTCAAGGATCAGAACTCATAATTGCTAATACCGTATTAGATACTCAAACATGTGGTCAATGTTTGTTGGATGCTTCAATACTTTGTAACTGCTTAACTAACCGTGAAGCATGAACATAAAAAATGCCTTCCTTAAACCTCAAATTGTGCAGATTTTGGTGGTTCGTTTATAAGTCATTCTGAGTTACAATGCGAATATAGTAGACTCAACATTTATAAGCACCGCATAATCATGGAGAGGTTCGTTACGTACCATTATCATTGTACTCCATACCCTCATATGCATATTTTACGTGACATATAATCCTCTTACATTTTCCCGTAGCAATCATCGCTAATGAAATATTATTTTGTTTGAAATTAAGATTGCCAACTTTAAGATATTTGGTGTATCTTGGAGCCTTTAATGTTTTAAAGTTAAAATATTTTTCGGGTCCATTTTGGATCCAAAGGTAACTGAGAAAATTACATTTAAATGATAAATCTACTCTTCATACATCTGCCTGACCATGACAGTTGTCATTTAAGCTTTCGATCCGAATGGACCCTCAATGTTGTGTGTTAATGTAGGTATTTTTTTAATGTTAACCACTTGGTGAATCCACGAAGATGGGATTCTCTTACATCCAGATATATTAATCAAAACATTACTCCCTATTTGAAGCTAGGACGTGACCATCTACATTTGTTCTCTTGTTCTTTATTTCCTTTTGTAGCAAATCAGGGACTTTACAGAATGGACATAGAAAGAATACATTTTTTATCCCATTTATTTTGAGATACTTCCAAAATATCACGTCTGACATTACACATTAATTGCTTTGATAGTTCATATGACTTGCAAGGGTATTGAAATTCATACTTCTGATTGTCTTCAGTTACACATGTAAGTTACAAAAAAATAAGCAGGTCACAAGAAATTTGCTTATATGCCTATTTTACTTTGTTATCATCGCCTTCGTCATCATCTAGTGCACAAAATTTTCGTTTGAACGGTGTTTGAAATGGAAAGGTTGTAAGCAGTTGTACCTAGTGCTCACAAGACACCGAATCAGACTATGCGTTCAAGATTAAAGCCCACAGTAGACATCAATGTTGTAATAATCAGGCTAGGTGGTACCTAGATGTTAGGTGGAGCTTGCCGTCTTGCCTAAGAACCGAAACATTTATTCTAGGCAGCCAAACCGCCTAGGCGGAGCTTGGTTCTGCCTATGTAGCCCCATAGATCCATCTATTTTGAATATCACTTTGTTGAAGCTTTCACCTTGATTTTTTTGCGGCTTTGTTGAAGCTTTCACCTTGATTATTTTGCGGCTTTGTTGAGGCTTCCAGTTTATATTATATGTAGAAAATAGTTTAATATCATACTGTTTACGGTACATTACAATTGTGAAAAAATGCATGCTGAACAACATGAAATATTAATTCATAATGGATATTGTATTTGCTTTTTCCTTAGAATCTAAAAGATCAACAGTTAAATATAAGTAAATCTTAAAATTTAGTATAAAACTTTTTGTGTATAATATTTAATTTTTTTAATCGAAATGATTAATCCTATCAAAAATGCCTAGTTCGGCTTAATCCCCGATTTATCATTGTCAAGACGAGTAATCCATAATATAATCCCACTGACTAACGTTTACCTTATGAATTTTACAACCTTGGTCAGCTATATATTTAAAGTGAACCTTGTTGCATATAATATGTATTTTTTTACTTGCCCATAAAGTGAGCCGTCCATTTAGTGTATGCATATATTGACTTCTTCGCTTGAATGCATTTTTGAGGTCCTGACTGATTTAATGTGGTCAATTTTTAGATTCTCGACCACCTTAGGAAGTTCAATAGCCAATTTTATGATTTATGCACACATTTGTTATAAGTGTTCTGCAGTGAAATGCCGTCATTTCCGGAAAACATAAATACCTTATTCACATCTCTTCTAAGAGCGCTGAAATGCTGTCAGGTTGGAGCTGGAACAATGAACCCATTGACATTCTTGCGTGTTCTTGGCCCTGAACCATGGAATGTTGCGTAAGTATCTTTCTAGCTGCTTCTTTAGATAAATATTTGTCAAAAGCACAAACATGAATATAAATTTTCATATGTTAGACTAGAAAATACGAGCCTATGTATTTCTGAGCTATTTGATGGTATATCAAAGAAATTGTCAAGATGATAGTTTATTGGAACTTCATACATGGATAATTATTGTAATGTCATTTCATATGTTAGTCTCCCACTCTCCCCACAAATTTCTATTATGTACAGTACCAACTCAATGGTGCAGTTTGTACGTTTTCTTATGTTACACCAACTTAGATCTCCGGGGTTCCTTTTTTTTTTTTGGGTTGGGGTTAAATTTTTATTGTTATTTTTAAATAACAGGAGTGATACTTAAGATAAGCAGGGCATTCATTTTGATGTCTCAGGGGTTTCGAACCCATGACCTTCAAAATCTCTTTCTAGAGCGACATACCATTTGCCACTTGAGTTAGTGGTCGTTGACGGATAATCAAGATAAATTACGTTTTTGTTTGGAAATTCAGAAATTTATGCTGATCTTGATTAGTTATAATGCAATAACCTAAATTTAGCAAGTATTTGAACGTAAAAAATGAATATCTTCTCTTGGCACAGATATGTTGAACCTAGTATACGGCCTGATGACAGTCGTTATGGTGACAACCCAAACAGGCTCCAACGCCATACTCAATTTCAGGTACTTATTATTTTGTGCCACGAAGAGGTCAAATAATAGTTGAGTCAACTTTTATCAGTTACTGTTGAATTTTCAAATAAGATACAAGATGATGCTAGCACCACTGTCTCAGTAGTTAGACACTTAGACGCTCTGGCTTTGGTCTAGAGGTTATATGTTCGAATCTTGCGTAGCGCGTGATTCAAACTCTGTACTACCACCTAAATACCCAATTTCAAAAAAAAAAAAAAAAGGAAAAGAAAAGAAAAGATACAAGATGATTTAAATGACCTTGAAATCAAGTTCTCAAGGTCCAGGCAAATTGTTTGTTGATGAATCATTGCTGGTTCAGAGGATATCCAATATCATGTTGACTGTAAATTTGTGAAGATAACAAGTAACTTGATGAGAAATGACAAAGATTGTCATTGTTGCAACCTTCTGAGATCATCGAAAGATTCAAAACATATTTGGATATATTTCCATTACCATAAAATATGTAACAGACTTTATATTCAAAAACAACCCATCGTCATTCGGTTGATGGCTATTAGTGGAGATGGTTGATAAAATTGTAGCATTTGTATCGATTTATAAGATTACACACACACACACATATGTATGTATGTGTGTGTGTGTAGAGTTTAGGAAATTTCTTAGCCAACCTTGATTTAGTATTTGGATAATTGAAAGGAGATTATTTCAATAGCGGTTAATCTGAAAGAGGAGTGTACAACAGATGGCGGATTAAAAATATTGCTTAATGTGCCGATTTGATCGAACGCAGCCTTACAGTTGCATCTTTTCGTTCTTTAAACATGGTTCCATTCAACTAAATTTGCAGTGTTATGATTAGAATTCAGTTTAATTTGACCTTTTTGCGTTATGTTTGTACTTTCAGGTCATCTTAAAACCTGATCCAGGAAACTCACAAGACCTCTTTATTGGTAGTCTTTCTGCATTAGGTAAGAACTTCCAGTCTTAATTATTTGTGCTGTGCGTATCCCTTATTTTGAAACCTTTGTCATTGGCCATCATCAAGATAAATCCTGCACAGCGCCCTACATTTTAAAGGTGGAACCTAGTGCATGAGTCTTCCGCACGATGGCGGGCTCTGAGGAGGTCGATAATGTACGCAGCCTTTCCCTCGCACTGCAAAGAGGCTGTTTTCGGACTCGAACCTGTGCACCGAGATCACCATGCGGGTGACCTAACCGTTGCACAAGGCTCTACCTCAGCGCCCTGCATTTTACACCCATAAAATTCATTACAAGTATACTGTTAAGGACAAATTCATTTTAATGTTTTTGTTTAGTGGGAGTTTGTAATATATTTGTTTTATTAATTTATTCTACACTATTTCTAGCTAGATGGCACCAGTTCAAGTAACCACCTAATTATGTAACAGTATTATTGTCTTTGATTAAAAGAAACGGATTGTTTTAGTCCACATCAGCTACTATCCTTTTTTTAATCCTAATAATATGCTTAGCAGTCTAAATTCTCTCTCTATCATCCTCCTTCAAATTTACTTGAACGTATCAAGGTAGTTGCTTACCTGCTGTTCGACTAATGAAAGATTAAATTAAAACAAACAGTTTCATGCATTTTTGCATTTCAACGTGATTGTGTGTACATAGTGGCAGAGCCAGTTCGCCATGCCAGATATGGTGGACATCTTTACACATTTATGAATCATCAAGTGTTTATTTATTTATTGAAAGCTTGACTTCAACATATAGTAAAAATCAGCCATACATTATTATTTCTATATAACTACTTTTTATATTCCCTCCAATTTCACATCTACACTATAAGTCAATTGACGTTGTAAAAAACTAAAGCATTAACAAATGGTGATCTGAGGTGTTAATTTTGGTGTCTATGACCGTGCCTTTATGAGAGGAGAAGATTGGTGTTTTGGAGCTTGGCTAGAAGCTCGTCTTTGGTGATCGATTTAGTCAACGGCACCAAATTCAAGGTTTTTGTTAGAGGTGACTGGAGGAGTGGAGACTAGTATCATTAGGTGTAGATTTTGACATAGACGACTGATGGTATCCAGAGACTGATGGTATTCAGAGACAGTGGTTGTGGCTATAGCGGTGGTGAAGTTTAGTCAAAGTTAGAGGTGGAACGACGATGCAATCATTTGCATCGCAGCATTTTTATGGGCTGATTAGTTGTTTTGCAAACGACATTCGAATATTTTGCAGTTCAAGTGTTATGCATATTGCATAATATTTTATTGTGTATTGTTGCACAATAAAATATTGACGATGTACATAACGGCGTTGTAATTATTTTGCATTGCAATTGATTGCACGAAGAATATATATTACTTTTAGACATATTTATAATATATTTTGAGTACATTCGATTCAGCATTAACCATGGTTTTAAGATTTTGGTTACTGTTTTCATTTTGATCATTTAAGATTTTTGAATTTTCGATCAATTTTGGAAATTCGAGAAATTTCGGTTATAATTCCGTTTTAGACGATATTTTTCCTATAGAATTACATCAGCAGATAGTACACATATGTATTTGCAAAAATAAAACATGCACTATACATAGAAATGTTGATTCAATTATTGGTTTTACTATTCTTTCATGTTATTTTTACTGAATTGGATTAGAACTGGTAAAAGTACCACAATATCTGTTTAAACTATTTGGTTATTTGTCTATTTTTATGTTATCTTTTTTTGATATATTGTCTTTTAAATTCTTTTGCATGTTTATTACATTTTTTGTTGTTGTTTTTACTAATTTTTCAGTATTTGAAGAACAAATCTAATTTAAACCAGCTTCTGTCCTGTTATCACTGGAACCAGAACTGAATTACCAAAATGATCAGAGTTCCGCCAGAATTTTGAACCATGATACCAATATTAGAAAATATATTAGATTCAATATCGATTGAGGAGTAATTCACAAAATCAAATTTAACATCATTTTGAACAAAAGACTTTAAATTTGATAATGATTGATGAGAGATTCACAAAATCAAATTTAACATCATTTCAAAAAATATTAGATTCGCTAGTGGCTGAGGAGAAATTCACAAAATCAAATTTGATTTTGATGCTTTTTGCAATTTCTTCCGTCTTTGTAATTCCAAAAACCATAGAAAGTTTTTGAAAGAATGAAATAAATTATAATGTGTACTGATCAGTGGTTTCTAAAGTTCTTGTTTGTGTCACTAGATAACATAAATGAAAAATAAAACAAGTTTTACTTGTAATTTTAAAATATATAGTTTTGATACAGATTGGACCAGCAGATTGTGTGCGTGATTAAAATTGTTTTGTTGGACCAAAATCTATTTCAGGTTTTGCTATATGATTATTATTTTGTTTTTGGTTATGGATTAGGCTGAATTCAGGTGGGATAGCTGCCACAGCTGGTACCAAGCCTAGTTCGTTCAGTGGTTATACATTTTTTTTTGTGCTCTGGGATTTCTTTATAATTATAGGATCGGAGGTTTTTTTATATGCTAAATGCCAGAATAGTCCAATTGATTTTTATGTTCCATTCTTTGTTTTTGTCCCGATATTACTTCTTTACTTAATTTATTATAATTTTATTAACCAAATCAAACTGCACTATAATGGGCTTATTTATCATTTTTATGCATCCATTAGCAATTTAATTTGCTTTGATACGTGGTTCATGGTAAATTTTGTCTCCCACAAATCCACAATTACAACTATCATTCGGAAGTGGTGTTGTTCTTTCTCTTCTAGAATCTAAATATGACATGTCATGGATGCGTGCAACTAATACAATTTGAAATAATGACAATTAAATTTTGGAACTTTCTTTATATAATGACCCTTCTACCTGGTTATAAGCATATGTCTTGTTAACATGGCAGGAATTGATGTGAATGAGCATGATATTCGCTTTGTTGAGGACAACTGGGAAAGTCCGGTACACATTTCTTTGCCATGGTTTGAATATTGGAATTTTTTTAAATTCAATACACATGCATGCACACATATTTGATTCAATACACATATACGTGCACACATATACATATATGTGTGTATACACGCATCATACGTAAAGGGATAGTCTATCGAGAATCAAAAAACACAACATTTAACACAATCGAGCTCAATTGTAAGATCTCCCTTGATTTTAACCTTAAATGTAAACACCGGGTTTCAACGAGCAAGATATGTAGAGTCAAATTTTGTGTTTTTTGTCTCAATAGTCGCTCCCATATATAAATACACATATGCACGGGGGTGCGTGCACGTGTTTGTGATTATACACACACACATTTATGTAAATTTACATTTATATAGATATGTATGTATGTATGCATGTGTGTGTGCACACACATACAAACATGTCAATACCACTATCAAATCTGTAAGACTTTTAGATGCGGATCCAAGATCATAAGTTCAAGATCCCTAAACCACCAGTTATCAATTTTCAAAAATAAAACAATATGTATGTATAATATAAAGGGAAAAGTAACCCACATGTATCTTTTATGCTTTAATCATTATTCTTTGCTTTAGATATTGTACCATAAATCCAACTTCTTTTCTTCCTGATTTACTAAGAATAGAGTAATCATGATTATGTCAAGCTTGCTTGTTCTTTATTTCATTAATGTTTTTGTTTTGTAGGTTCTTGGTGCTTGGGGATTAGGGTGGGAGATATGGATGGATGGGATGGAGATTACACAGTTCACATACTTCCAACAGGTACATAAGTGTGTGATCATTGTCAATGTATTCTTGCAAATGGTTGCACATCCGTTTTCTCCTTTCTTTCCTCAGCACACACACATGCTAAATTAAGCTTCCATGGATTTTTTAGCAAGCACATATATATCAGGGGATGTTTATATTTGTATATTAACTAATATACGCAGAAATGCATATATAGATTCGTAGAGCCCCCGAGGGTGGTCGAGTGGTTAGACATCAAACTATTGAGAGGAAGGTGCAGGGTCGAATCACAATGACAGCATGAAACATACCCTTGATTTACTCGGATGTATGTTAGGAGCTGACATACATCTCTCGGTGTTAATCCGTGTGTTGTTCATTTAATCCCACAGGGTGGCTCAGTGGAAGCTGTGGATTTGAGTGAAAATGTCATGAATTCGAGTCTCAGTAATGGCGGTGGGCATAACTCCCTTAGAGTTTAGCCTAAGCTTGATTCTATCTATCTATCTATATATATGTGTGTGTGTGTGTGTGCGCGCGCGCGCGTACACACACACATACACACACATAAATATACATGTACATATACTTATATGTATACATATATGTACATGTATATGTATATTTATGTGTATGTGTGTGTATGCATGTGTGTGTTCGTGTGTGTGCGTCTACGAATCATCATTGAGAGTTAGAAGGTTTGTGTGTGTGTATGTGCACGCGTGCGCGTGCTCATTCAGAGTTAGAAGATTTTTTATGTAAAAGTTCAAGTTATGAATTGAACTTTCTCAATCTTGATTCAAACAGAGAGTTTACGTACAACACTCTATACATTGGTTTAATTTATAATTTCAGGCTGGAAGTCTTCAGCTTCAACCTGTTTCTGTGGAAATAACGTATGGTCTTGAAAGGATCATCATGTTGCTTCAGGTGAAATCGTGTCACTTGATTACTCTGTTCTGTGCCAGCGGCTATATCTATACATCCTGGAAATGGCTGACCTTACTTTAATTTAGACATGCATCTCAGGGAGTTGACCATTTCAAGAAAATCCAGTATGCTGATGGGATTACGTATGGGGAACTATTTCTAGAGAATGAGTAAATCCTTAAGGACACTTCACCTTCTATGCATCTTTTCATATTTCATATTTTTCTATAAGAGTAGTTTGATCGCTATCTTGTTTCATTGATTTTAAAAAAATTCTTAATTTTGTTTAGTTGCATCTAAAATTGTTGATAGTTTTAAGATGAATGCAATGGCATCTCTTGTGCAAAATTATGGTTCATGAGTGTCTAAATGGCTTTCAATCAGAAAAGTTCTCTTATATCATTCAATTCTTATTCCTTTGACACAGGAAGGAGATGAGTGCTTATTATTTGGAACATGCAAGTGTTGAGCATCTTCAACGACATTTTGAAAATTCGGAGAATGAGGCTCGTTCACTAATATCACTTGGGCTTCCAATTCCAGCGTATGTGTTGCAGCTAGTCCTGTTTCGTATGTCTTCTTTTCTTTCAAACATTTATTTTAATGTGGTATGTCTCTATTGTATAGGTACGATCAAGTTCTTAAAACGTCACTTGCCTTTAACATTCTAGATTCAAGAGGTTTTGTTGGAGTGACTGAACGTGCTAGATATTTTGGTCGAATGCGCAGGCAAGCCTTTGAAATCTGTACGAATTTGTTAAATTTACTATGTCGACTATGTGTACCATGTTGGGGATCTAAGTTTTTGCTCAAGCATAATAACCGTGACATAACCTTTTAAAATTTTGACATCATTTTCCTTCAACACTCTGAATATTTTTCTTCTTTTTCTTTCGTTGTTATTGTGATACCTACTCCTTGTGCACTTATGGTGACAAATATTTGTCTTTCCATTTAAGTCCCATGCATGACATCTTGAAATTATTTCATTATTCCAAAAGAAGCTAATTACTAAGGTGACCTCTATCAGATCATCTGAAAGCTGGGATCCCATGTGTGCATTAGATTTCTTTCTTTATGAACACCTTCCCATGATTATTTGGAGAAAACATGTTTCATTCATAAAAAATTACCGAATGAATGGGTAACGCAAACATATTTTTTTAGATCATGACGACCAAGATGATTGATGTTATCTTCAAAAGGAAATGTTTTGGATTTTATTTTTGAAAGCGATACCCTACGTATAGGTGGCTTGAAATGAATAAACATCGTTCTTTTTTGTTCTGTTTCAATATTCTTTAATAGTGTTAGAGCAATGCCCGGCAAGAATTATTGCTTATGCAGCTAGATTAGTATGTGTGGGCAGTGTCATAACATATTAAAGCATACTTAGCATGTTCTTCATTACTAGCTGGTCTATTCACAAACACCACCACCACCACTTTTTCCCTGATTACATACCACCACCATCAATCTCTTTCCCTGATCACCACCACCACCACCACCACCACCACCACCGTCACCAAGCTCTTTCCCTGATTAACCATCCCTGATTACATACCATCACCACCAACAAGCTCTTTCCCTGCTTACATTATAATGTCATATATGGGTTCTGCTTGAAAAAAGCTTGACTGCATCACAATGTCAAAGTAACACAAGCACAGACGTGCACACATTTTCTTGATACTCAGTTCTTGCTTTTTGCCCATATTCAAAATTTCTTAGCATGTTCTACAGGATTATTATTGCTGCTGTTGGTAATAGTTTTTCTTTTTCTTTTAACAGCCTTGCTAGGCAATGTGCTCAACTTTGGGTGACAACACGAGAGACTCTTGGGCATCCATTAGGCTTCTCTTCCTATGCTGCTCAAGTGAACCAATCTGATTATGTCATTAAAAAGGTTAGTTATTTAAGTATCTTGCTTTTTACATGTTAATTAATTAAAATGTGTTAGAATCAAATCAATCTAAATAAAGTCAAAGGCATGTATTCTTTTGTTATTCTCATCATTTGCCAACTTACTATCTAAGAGTATAACCAATCAATTACCTTTTCATCTGGTATTGTTTGCCAACCTACCGTACAGCTTGCAAGATTATGACCACTCAGATCATTAAATTCTTTGGAGCGATTGACATTTGTAAATGCACCGCTCAGTTACCTTTTATTAAATGACTCCTGTTTTGTTGGAAATTGCTCTGCCGTCTCAAAACCTGATGAACCAAATTCTGTGTACTATCATTTAATAATATTCTCAATCATTTAGTCTTTTTCTTGTATATCAGGTAGCAGAAGATAAGAGAGCATTCATTCTTGAAATAGGAACAGAAGAGATGCCACCTCACGACGTGCTTAGCGCAAGTGAGCAAGTATGTGAATACAAAGTATAATTATCAATGAAGTCTGTGGTTTGATAGTACTTTGGCTTTTCTGAATGTAAAGTACTGCTTGTAGTTAGTGTAATGAATGTCAAGAACCAATTTAGTTCTTGATAATAGTTGTATTTTAGACAGATTACATACGTTAAAAAGCAAAAATATCGTTAAATATTCTCCCAATGATGTTAGATATTCTGAATTTTCACGTTTTAGATAGTGTTTACTATAGGCTACGAAGTAAGAGCACTAATATATAATTAATCATGCAGCTCAAAACTTTGATTTCGCAAAATATGGAGAAACGACGATTGGTCCATGGAGAAATACTAGCACATGGTACCCCTCGCCGGATAGTGGTAATTTGGGTTCCCTGACTAAATTCATACTTGTTGTAAATCTATTGCATGCTTAATCGTTTATTTAGACTTTGATCTAATACAAATTGCAAGCATTTATGATCATCTTTGCAGATATGGGTGGCAAATCTTAGTCTAAATCAACAAGAAAATGAGGTTGAGATACGTGGTCCCCCCTCATCGAAGGCATTTAACAGTCAAGGAATTCCAACAAAGGTATCACCTTCATGAATTTCATTTTTTTTTTAATAAAAAATTCGACCCAAGATTTTCGCAATGAAATGTGATATGTTTCAAAAGCTACTATACTAATCGTGTCAGTATAGTAAAGGGGTTTTTAATTATAACATTGTCATCAACTAACTACTAACTAGTTATCAGGCTTTGGGACGACTTTAATAAATTATGAGATCTTTTGTTTTATTTATTGAAAAATCTCTGTGGAAGTCTGTTATACCATTATATGTTTTATGTATTTCTTATACATTATCCCTTGCCCTCAGATAGTTATCGAAAGGACTTATATTTATTTATTTAAGGTTAATATCCTGTTAAATAAATTTTTCCTAGCTGTAGTATGTAACATATGAAATTCGAAGTATTAAATTTGGGACCGCAGATGGCTGTGGTTTGGCCATTGTGAGGTTCACCCTCTTTTTTAACAGTGTTATTTAGCACCTGACTACTTGTTTTCTCTTCCAGTATTTATTTCTGCAAGTAAACGTTTACTGCTTTGTTGATTTTTATTAATGCATCTCCATACCACAATGTTTGGTTAATAATAGCAATTAATATCGGCTTAAAATTATTTATATCTAAGCACCATTCTCATTACTTTTGATTCATTGTCAGGCCGCTGAGGGTTTCTGTCGTAAGAACTGTGTGCCTTTAGACCGTCTATATAAAAAAGTCGAAGGTGGTTTTTCTAATCACTCTTAATCTAATTTTTTTACCTTCAGTGTCTGTATGATTGTTGGTAATTGTCTTGAATCTACTTAGATGTTTTCTTTGTCGATCAATTTCTAGTGATCACTATGTTCCAACAGCTGAATTGAGTAGCAATTGTTATTGTTATTTTAATCATTTTTCACCTTTTCATAAATTCACTTTAAGAAATATAATAGTAGAAAAGTGGCGAGCCCATCTGTTTTTTCAACCTGGATGACATAATATGGTTAATCTGGCTGGTTCTTTTGAGTTTTCAAACCAAGATAGGTTAATCCTTCTGGTTCAAGATTTTGAAGTTTCAACAGCTGGATTAAGATGATAGTTGATTTATATTATGGTTCAATCATTTTAGACTGTCGACTTGCCACTCTTACCATACACTTCTTTAGTTCTTTTAGGAAGGAAAAGGTTTCTACTTGGATGTACATCCCATCTCTAAAGTAAACTTGCATTTTTTTTATTTTGATTGGAATACCAAAAAGAAGCTATTGCTCGAACTTATAACCACGAGTTTTTAATTTTTAACTCGAGAGACATTTTTGTAAACAACAAACAGAATTAAACAAATTTGAAATGACATTTTGCCACATGAGTATATATTACTATAATAAATTTAACATATCTACTCGTACTAATGTCAGTTTTTTCTTAAAAATAAAATTTCAACATGTCATCTAACACTTGTTTAATTTGGACATAAATTACAGGAATGCACCATTTAAGTTTCAAGCTGACCGATAACAAGGTTTACCTTATCGTAGTCTTGTAAAATCAAACTCTCTGGAGAAAAAATATGTCTAAAAATATAGTCTTTAAATACCGTGTTCATTAAATCTCTTTCCGGTTTTCTTTAGTTATCTAAAACCATTTTTTCTATGTTATTTTGATAAATGAATAAATTTAAAGTCCAAATATTTGTAGTTATATATGTATATGAGTGTTACAACACGCGCTTCGCGCGTGAATTATTTTTCTTATAAATTGTATATGTTTAAATCAGTCAAAAAATAATTTTTTATTTTCAAGTGATATTAAGATTTATGCATTTGTAAAGAAGTATTTTGAATTTGTAAAGAAATTTAATTTTAGATTCTACTTTTAGAAGCGTTTCGAGTTTGTAAAGCATGTTTAATGTTTAGATCCTATTTTTGAGACGTTTGAATGTGTAAAAGAAGTTTAATATTAGATTCAATTACTAAGTGATTAAGGTTTGATAACATGTAGAGGGGCCTTTTTGGTAGTTCACGTCTACACCAAAAAAGTGTCGCACCAAAGCTATTACAACTATTAATAAAGATATATGTATATATGTGTGTGTTTCAAAATAAATTCACAAAAATAAAATATTTCTAACCAAAATCATTTTCACCCAATTTTTTTTTCTAGATAAATTTTACGTTTCAGAAAAGTTCAAATGTTTCTTGTAAGTATAAAATATTCTCAAATGATTTTTTTTTTTCCTTAAGAAAGTTAAAATCATGCCAAACAATTCAATTTTTTTAAGAAAAAAGGTTAATTTTGTTCAAAAATTCAGTTTATTCACAAAAATGGGAGTTACAATATTCTAAAGCGAAAAACTTGAACATAATCAGAATATTTCAGAATAAATAAAAAAATCATAAAAATTCAAATCCATTGAAAGACAGTCAATAATTTTTTAAAAATTGAAAGTTAAACAAAAAAATCAATTTTTTCTAAGCATATTCAAATTTGTATAAAGATAATTCTTTTCCAAAAATTATTTTTTAGAATAAGTTTTTAAGACTAGTATCTTTTATACACGTTCAGTGTAATAAGCCGAATAATAAAGAGAATATCGGTTGGCTCCCACCATTAAACCATAGTACTAATTATTTTATTTTTCATTGTACAATTTTTGACTTTAGTTTATAGTTGGATAAAAACATACATGATTGCCTAAATGACAGCTATATTGCATATTACAGGTAAAGTAGAATACGTTTTTGTTCACGTAAAGGAATCTGCAAGATCTGCTATAGAGGTAGCCGATCTCTTTTTTTTTCCTGGTCAAATATGATAAAATGCTTCAATCATGACACTCCAAAATCTTCCATTCTTTAATGCTTTTGATATAGTTGGTATTACGTTCCCTTCAAGCTTTTAGTAGCAACAGATTTTTTGGTATTCCTTTTATGGTGATTGCTGAAGTTGATATGCATTATGCATTATATTTTACCACTTGCATCGCTTTGCTTTATAATACTATTTGTCAAAGGCCAGTGTAAGTTGTAACATGCAGTGTATTTAAGGTCCGTTTCTCACTTTTTATGATGCATTTTACCAAGCATTATTTTTGTTCATCTACATATGTTCTTGTTTGTCTTTCAACCATATGATGACACTCCCGACTCCTCCCAACTGGACTATCTTTATGGTCAAACTTATGTTTCCATTTTCTGCAGACAAATGATACTGGCATTAACAAGAGTAGACACCAATATTGTTTATCATGAATTTATGCTGTACAGATGTTCAGTTCTAAATACTTGCATCAATTTTTTTTGACTTGTTTGCAATTGGATAGGATTTCATTTTTTTCCCCCTTGTTTTTCTAGGTTTTAGGTGAAGACATACCGAACATAATAAGTAAGATTTCATTTCCAAAGTCAATGCGTTGGTGCTCTGAGGTAAATACAAATATTAATTTATCCTTGCATCTTGTTTTCTTCCTTTGTTTTACTTGCTGCCTTAATTTCCTGGATTTGAATTTTAAAATATCTGCAAAATCACTTGATTTGGTTCTTGAACAATTTAAAGTGAACTGTAATCCTTAATTCGATCCATTTATTTTTACAATGGTTTCTTCATGTAACTTCATTAGGACTTTGTTCTACATTTAAACTTGATCACGTTGAAGTGAAAATTTGATTATGTTTTGAGGTTTGTGTTAATGTTTAAAGTGCATTTGGGTTTTGTTGTGGCAACTGATAACTTTGCAAATATGGTTCTAGTTATTGCATCGATATCCCATGCCTAAAGGTCTCCGGAGACATCTTTCTGATTGAAATATGTAAAATCAGTTAAAGGTAGCAGTGAGCATGTACTCCATGCTTATATAATTCTTTTGAAAATTTCTCTTGATGAATCTCTATTAGCGAAAGCACATCGCCTTAAAACAACATAAACCTATCTCTAGTTTCTTGCTGCATAGCTGGTTACCAATCAATTACCTCGAAGTCTGGAATCATTAGAAAGAAAAAAAATCCTGAATGTTAGAATACCTTTGGTAATTCACTCCATAACTTGTTAAATGCAAATAAGTGCAGTAAATAAAAGATATTAACGTTCGTTTAAACTGGGATGAAACAAAGTCCAGCTCATTCGTCATGCTTGGATAATGCTGATTCAGTCTACTTATCCATTTTCTTAGACTTAGTCATGGCTATTTCTTAATTGGACGTGTGGTTTCCTGACCTGTTTGTATTTGTATAAGCTTCATTTTACTTTCAGTTGATTCCAATTTTATGGTGTTCTCGTTATACCCCTTTAGTAGATAAAATTGTGTCTACCTGACCATCATTTTTCCCATAAAATGCATTTTTGAAATACAACAGAACACGATGTTACCTACTTGATGCAATTTGTAAATCACTGTGCATACATGAACAGTTGCTAATTTACTTGTATTTGTAGGTGATGTTCAGTCGTCCCATCCGTTGGATATTAGCACTACATGGAGACATAGTTATACCATTTACATTTTCAGGAGTTTTAAGGTATTTTGCACTTTGTTTGCTTTTATTAGCCCTTAAAAATATGCTCATGGTTGACTAATTAATTGTCGTTGGCCATTGAAATCATAGTTTTTTCTAATCTCAGTACCATTTATGTTTACTATGATAATAGTTGACTTGTCATTAAATTAAGCATAAGATTAGAGTAGTTGAGCATAAATACTTTGCGACTCTTTCCGAAAGTTGTGTGTAATTTACATAATACACCCAATAGGTCACTGTTGTTTCACCACAGTACCCTCTTTTCTCCCTGTGTTCAGTTCCACTCTTAGTTCTTTGAGTTCCATTTTGACACTCATATCAGTGGATTTGTGCGCCGTTCCACTCAGTTAGATTCTCTATTCTTCTAGTTCTCTAAATTGTCACCATAAATATTTTGGTATTAGGGTGTACCGCCAGTGTAACATGCTGAGCATATTAGCTTTCCATGACATTCACATATACATACCATAAAATACTCCAACTCTGATAGCCTTCCTTGTTAATTGTGCTTCTAGTATGCCTACATTTCAATGTTTTTTAATTTAAAACATTGTACTATATTACTGTGTTACGACAAATTTTAACTGTCTTTGTCAACCAGTTATGAAGTGAACATTTTTTTCCTTCTTTTTGTTTATTATATTCACTTTAAAAGAAAGCTCATGAAATTGGTAGTGTTTCGCTAACTCATTTAATGAGCTCATGGTTATAGCAGTTATTATACGGCAGGAAAGTAAGATTTCTTTTATGGCATTCTGGTAGATACAATTAAATAGGTTTCTTTCAGACGAGTCAGATGCATCCTCAAATTATCTGTTATTTGACGAACATGCCAGTAATTCTTTCATCACAAAAATTTGAAATATGAGCGTATGAAAGCACATTAATATAGTCTGAAGTTCTAGATTATATGCATCTTGTGTTTTTTTATTATTGAGATCATTAATATTCATTTTCCCACTTTACCTTTCCATCTGCCGTGGTATATAAGCTCTGAGTAAAAACCTACCGACTGTTACATCCATTTTGTGCTGTGCTTTATTAAATTACAAAATTACAAGATATGATCTTGTAGCTTTGTGGTTCTTTATCTTTGTGGTTTGTTAATGTAGTTTTTCATGCATTAAATGTCAGATCAAATTCTATAAATTATAAGTTATATGAAGAATTTTTTAATAGTTAATTATGTAGAAAGCTAAACATCACTTAAGCTATAATAAGTGTTGTTTAACCTCAATAAGTTAAGCAAGGAGTTCATTGTTCCCTTTATCATTCATCGTAAACGACATTGCTTTAGGGTAATACTAACTAATTCTATTACACATGCCCCTTAAATTTTCCTTACTGATGTATGCCGCTTACAATAATTAAGGTACCTACTAATTCTTACTTATTTACTGTACGAGCATGTTACCCCTATGAAAAAAAGAGCGTTCCATCCTTGTGAAATTTCTTGGTTACCCCTGGTTTTGTGGATGATAATGGAAGAATGTTCACACAATTGAACCCCCAGGGCCAATGCAGTTGGTTAGAACATGCGGTGTTCACATTCAAGGTCGAGGGTTCAATCCTTGCAAATATGTACCCCTGTGTGTATGCCCGAAGTATGTGTTATGAGTTTGATGCATACTTTCTCAGAGTTTACAAACAATCAATAAAAAACACGATTACTTTAGGAAGGTGTGTGGATTTTTGGCAAGTTTGAGTGTTTACAGACGGTAGATTTTACGGGTTGAACCTACAAAACTTTTATTTAATGGTGCTACAAAACAATTTATCATATCCATTGCTTGATGCAGCTTTGTCCTTTTATTTTTTCTTTAAAACTCACTTCAATTATTTTATACAATGTTTGCAAAATATAAAGAGCGTATAACATTTTTGATGTGAATTTTCAACTGTTCTTCTATTCATGCATTGCCTTCGGACTTATTTTCAAGTGTTTGTCAAGTGTTTTGTTCTGTAAGCTGACTACCCCCAAACATAAAACTGCCAAAACAATTTTCACTGACATTGATACACATTAATATTTTCAGCGGGAAACAATCACGTGGCCTTCGCAATTCACCTTCCGCTACTTTTGAGGTACTTGGGTTGTCTCTGTCTGAGCAATTATTAAAGGGGAAATACATAAGAATATATTTAAGTTATTTAGTAATCCTAACATTTGTGCATTGTCAGGACAGCTCATTTGTATAAATGGGCCGCCAACTCATACCTGTTTCCCCCTTTATATCTTAATATAGAGTGGCACTCCATTCAGCTTCTGTGAAATTGCAGTCTAGCTCATTTATGTCTATTCTTTTGGATAATCATCACCACTCTGTGATCTAAATATTTATTTATGCAGGGGTGTGCCACTTACTACTATTTTACTTTATCATCCTTAACAGGAAGCTTTGACATTTTCCATACAGCACAAGATTTGTTATCTCATTTTCATATTTCAACTACGCGAATTTGGTATTTCCAGTTCCCATATTTAGTGAAATACGTAGATCACTATGAGCATTTTGTTCGGGTAACACCTGTGTCCTAGGACTGCAGCTCTATATTTCCTTCCTATAAGTTTATGTCTGTGCTTCAGAAGCTGAAAGTTTTAAGGTCAAATTCCTAGATCTCCAACAACCAGTTTCAATGAAATATGTAGATGTGTGCATGCTTACGCATGTTTACACTTTTAACATCTTTTTATATATAATAAAAGTGGTACTTTGTTCAAGCAGATAGCTCATTTTGATGTCTCTAGGGTTCGAACTCATGAGCTCTACGATCTCAGCCTACAATAGCATATCATTTGCCACTTGAGCTAATGATCCTTGACGTTTACACTTTTAACATCTGATTTACTTTTATCGTATTGTCCTTGTTAAATTCTTAAAAAAAATATTTTCGACATATTTTGAGCACTGTAACTGCATATGGCTTGTCAAAGAATTTAATGCTCAAAATTAGTATTTGCAACTAGCACTCCTTAAAATTTTGACAAATATTTTTGTTTTTTCCAGGTGAAAACTGCAGAGTCTTATTTGTCTGCAGTGAAAAATTCTGGTATTTTGGTAGATGTAATGGTGAGCAAATTATCTGTAGTCACTGGTTAAATCAATCGTTAATGCAACATAGTACATTTACATCAATACATCCTTCAGCTTATCATACTAGTTTTTTTTTTTTCCTTTTTTTTTTTGGGGGATTTAATGTGGTAGTACACTGTTGTACTACAAGTCTTAAGTGGTATATAGCATACTACAAGTAGACATTTTTTTTTCCATTTGCCTTAACTGTTAGTATTATTTATCTACTTATTTATTTAATGCTTTTAATTTCTATTGTTTTGGTGATTAATATCATATTCTTCTCAATATTCAATGTTTCTGTTTATAAAATAATACCTAAATTTTCCCTAGATTTAAGAGTTCCAGGTCCTTGTGTATTTAGGATGGTAAAGAAAGAATAGAAGCCACCAGTTGTCTAACTAAACCATGAATTAACAACTGGGGTAGGGTTAGTGTCTATCTATGTTATGGAAGCACAATTAAGCATCACTTAAGCAGGTACCACACTGTCAACAACTCAACATTATGTTTTGTTTGTCACAGTTTATGCTAAAAACGGGAGGTAGTGTTTAGTCAATGTTTAATGGTGCCTCCCTTTTCCTTAGATGTGAACTAAGTATGGACAGATGTTTCATTTGTTGATTAATACCCAACTTATAAACAATTTTAGAAAAGGAGAAGTTGTTTGCTTCCCCAATCTAAAAACAATATGCATGCCGACTATATAATTGTGAGGTGATTTCTTTAGTTGCCTAGACTTCAAGTTTCAAATGTAAAATATAAAGTTGTAGATTTGTGATCAGCTGTTTTTTAATTTTCATTTGATATCTAAATGGGTTTTCTATGGCAAAAAATGCAGGATCAAAGATTTTTCTCATCTTACATCACTTTTTATTTATTTTGCTGAATTTGGCTATTAATATTTGATAATATTGCCATGACCTGAATTTGAGATAACTACATCCTATGTGTTTAGCTTCGGTTGTACAAGATCAGTGTTTTCTTGTGGTTAATATACTCTGTATGTTTTAAATGAAGTATAATTACTACAAGGTCCACTCTAAGCATATGAAATAAGTGCTATATGTTTTTGAAATTGATTTCCTTGATGCTAAGAATCAGATCTCTTTCATAGGAGCGGAAAGATGTAATTATAAATGGCAGCAAGTTATTGGCGAAATCTGTTGGTGGTTCTCTTATCATGCAAGATAGCTTATTAAATGAGGTGACTTTCTGTTTCATTTTGTTTGATATTTTGCTTATAACTATCAATGTAATCTAAGTGAAATTGTGTATAGGTCGTTAACCTTGTTGAGGCTCCTGTCCCTATACTTGGAAGATTTGATGAATCCTTTCTAGAACTTCCAAAAGATATATTGATAACGGTAATGTTGACAGTCTTTGATTTATTTTGATTCCACCTTGCTATCAATTTTGCAATGAATTTCACTATTTTTCAATCTACTTGTTAGTGTGTTAGTGTTGCTTTCATATATATGAAACCACCCTAATCTTTCACCTAAATTCATCAATTGCGTGTTTTATTTATTTATATTATATAATCAATCTTCATCCTATCTCAATTGTTGCTGATGTTACTATGAATATGTATTCCATTTTGTTTTATTTCTGAAGCTTATCTTGGATCAATCAGTTTCTGCACATTTTTTTCTTCATATAAAGCCATCTTCTGTCTCTATACCATAATTTGCATAGAAATTAAATTTATGTTTATGAAATCACTTATCTATGCAGGTTATGCGGAAGCACCAAAAGTATTTTCCTTTGATGGAGAAATCTGGCTGCAAACTACTTCCATTTTTCATAACTGTGAGCGTGTTTTCACTTTTTGATTTGTAGTAAATAGTCATTAGTCTGTTATGCTTTAATGGGATAATATATTCCTTCAATTTTTTTAACCTAATTTACTTCATGGAATGGAAACTATTTTTATTGGAGATTTTTGTGCTTGCCTTGCATATTATGAGGGGTGCGAGGATCGATTCGCAACAATGATGCAAATCTCATTTGATTTACTTAAAGTATGTGTTGTGGGATCAGTGTATGCTTCCTCAAGAAGTTTACGGGTTGCTGACCTTAACCTGATTTACCTGAGTGTTCAAAAAATAAATAAATAACAAATAAAATATAAAATAAAATTTACATTAGTGAATTTGGAATATCTCATTCAACTTCACTAGTTATAACCACTGTTATTAGTCTTTCTAATTAAATTATTTGTGCTATCCCCTTAGGTTGCAAATGGAAGAATCAATAAAAAGGTAGTCCAGAAAGGAAATGAAGCTGTATTGAGGTTTGATTCACCTTGTAGCACCGTTAAGTCTGTGCAGTCTTTTTGGCACTAATGAAGCTAGGTTAATATTAACCATGTTGAAAATTGGTATTTTAGAAGTATATTTTTAATCTTCAATCACAACCAAGTAATATTGCATGATTAATATTTATCTATAGCCCAGTAATATTTGACTACTTGAAGTAGGAAATAGTCCTACTTCATGTACTTGATTTTTACTTACCAAAAGAATTCTGATAGTCTTCCTACTCATTGGTCAGATCGTCTGAAATATTTATTATAAATTTCCACACAGTTCTGACTTATTTAGTTAATTTTAACCTGTATTTATGCTTTTGTTGTAAATATAAAGGTTTTAGCAATACAACATTTTGCAATTTGTCCCATTAACCAAATCCACTCACATATGGTTCTACCCTTGTGCTTTCAACTATGAAGACCAATTATAATAGATTGACTGAACAGAAAAATAGGGATGTATGGCTTTGTAATTACATTAGTAGGATATTTCCTACTATTGTAGTAGGACCATCTTACCCTCCAAAGATAGTTTCCTGACTCATTGATGACTATGATCCTTTGTAAATTCTTAAGATCATTCTAGTTATATCTAAGTATATGACTTGGCTTTGGTATATCTCCAGAGCTCGTTATGAAGATGCAAATTTTTTTTATAGCTTGGACACTCAAAAAAAGTTCTCTGAATTTCGGGATCAACTAAATGGAATTCTCTTTCATGTAGGTGCAACTATTTATGCATATTTTACTGCACTTTGATTATCTGCAATGCAATCCCTCAATTTGTATTAATGTTAAATAGGAAAAATTGGGAACTATGCTGAATAAGGTGTCTCGGATACAAAAGATAGTAAGTGAATTGTCCTTTGCTCTTGGGATGAATGAAGATGTGATTCCAGTAGTTGAAGAAGCTGCATCATTAGCTATGTCAGATCTTGCTACTTCTATCGTTACAGAGTTTACTTCGCTTTCTGGAGTAATGGCACGTCATTATGCTTTAAGAGATGGTTATTCGGAAAAGGTAGCTTAAAAGTAAAAACAATTTGCATTTTCATGGATTAATGAATGATGACATCTAGATCAATGCATCAGAAATTTGCCTTCATGAAATGCAACCCTCTTTATCTACAAAGGCGAATGTCATTTGTAGATGTGGTTTTGTCAATGTCATGTAGGCAGACAAACATAAGCAAAGGTTAAGAAGTTGACCAGTTTCTACAGACATGATGGTCAAAACTGGGCCAGTAGTTTGTGTTTTCCTGTGCAATGTGTTTGTAAAGATTAGTAGCATGAATCAGAATATAAAATTAGATGTTTTAACAGTTTGTACCCTATCTTGAATTTCTTAGACCGGTCTTGGAACTGGAATATTAAAGCCATTCTTTACACAAAAGTCCCAGTCTAAATTGAAAAGCTTTTGCTGCCACATATTTTCTAGCTCTAAGGTATATCAACTCATTATGCTAGATCACGAACCTTCAATTTTTTGATGTAGAATTCCTCACATTTATTCGATTTCAGGAACTTTATTTTGAAAAGCGGAAGCAATTTTCCTTAATATTAGAAGTAAGATTTAACAAGGAGATTCTGTAAATCGATCATTTCCCTTTTCTTAGTTCAACGTCACTATGAATGAGAATAAGGAAAGACAAAACACTGGGGCATTTTTCAAGAACCATAAATTATATTTGAATTTTCCATAAAAGAATGTTTTGTCAATATGCCTATAATACTTATTTCTATTTGTGACGGCATTCGGTGTTCATGCATGCAATTATTTGTTCAAAACCCACTTTTATGAATAATGCTTGAAAAGATTAATAACTTGTGTACTTTCTCTGTTCTAGTTACTGCTGGATATCAAAATGCTATCATCTTACTTGTGTTCCACCATAAAAAGAATTATTAGTTAACTAGAGAGAGTCCATAACTTTGTATATTAAGTTGCATATTTGTGGTCTGATTGTTAAAGTAAAAACATGCAAACACACCTCTGCATAAATAAATACAACAACAATAACAACATTTTTTGCTTGAAGCCATGCTATTCTTCCTTTATTTTGTACTTCACCTTAAAAATAATTGTATTTAACATGCAAGTTATCTTATTTCTTAAATACATGGAAAATAAATGTCGGCCTAACTATTTTTTAATGGTTAAAGACTGCAGAAGCCTTGTTTGAAATCATGCTTCCAAGATTTTCAGGGGATATACTTCCGCAGTCTGATGCAGGGATTGTCTTGGCCACTGCGGACAAGTAAGATATCTTTCTTCTGGTACCGTGTTTATTTTTATTTTCTTTGTTGATATTTGTTGAAGTCTCTGAAACCAACCCCCCCCCCCCCCCCTCTTCTTTAGAACGTTGTCTAATTTGAGTCTGCTCATGCATCAGAACTTCCCAAATAGGCATTGGTAGTTGTCATTTCCATGTTGATCTCTGTATTAATAAATTGGTCTAACTAAGCTAAGTTTGTTTATTGTTCATACTAGCAGTCACAAAATCTTTGCGTTTAAACCATTAAACGTCTTGCTACTTGCAAAATAAGTAAAGAAAACAGTGGTTTAATAAGAGATATTTTTTTATTGAGTTTCTCCCATAATATACATCTCAAAACAAACTTGTATGTATCCTTCAATCTTTTGCCCTTTCTTTTTTCTAAACAAAATCTTATTAAACTTGTTGCTCGTTTTTAATATGTTACTGTGTTATTACTTCTATATAATATTCAATTCTGTAAAAGAAAACTTACCATAGGATCTACCCTCTAGCAAGCATACTTGATGTTGCTTTTTCCACCAGGCTTGATAGCCTTGTTGGCTTATTTGGTGCTGGATGTCAGCCAAGTTCCACAAATGATCCTTTTGGTTTGAGAAGAATCTCTTATGGATTAGTAAGTAAGAAGAAACAATGTGGCTCCCATTTATCTTCATTCTTGATTAACATTTGTAAATCTATATTTATTAGGTGCAAATCCTTGTCGAAATAAAGAAAAACCTGAATTTGAGGGATGCATTAAAGCTAGCAGCTGGTGTACAACCTATAAATGTTGATGACAATACCATAAATGATGTAAGCATTTTACATTGAATTTTTTTTCACATTGCATGCAATTTTCAGAATAGCTGATTACAAAATCCTTTACAGGTGATGCAATTTATTACACGAAGACTAGAGCAACTTTTGATATGTTTAGTTTTGAATTTGGAAGTTTCTTGCTGAGAAAACTTTTATTCTTTCTATATATGTGCTTCAAAGACGGACATTTGATATTTAAACCTTAAACATAACGAAAAGCAAGAACATTCGGTTGGTTCCGTCGGTTTTATGGTAAAAATATTCAAACCGAATTAAATGCCAAAAAAAAAAAAATCCAAACTGGATCTAACCGATTTAATTCCGGTCAATTCGGACGGGAAACCAATTTAAACCAAACTACAAAATGAAATCATAGAAGTTATCATATATTATGATTAGAACGTTCAATATATTAAAAGGTAATCGCATTTGTGTAATTAGAGAGTACTTCTTGAGTATAGTTTCTATTTTCATGAACAATAACAATCTATTTTTATATACAAAGTTTACTATAATGACTAAACCAGATACAAAAGCTATTATAACACTATAAATTTCGATAAAAGTCTAGTTAATTTGGTTAAACCGATAACCAAATTAAATTATTTTACAAACGGAATATCAACTGATTTAACTTCAAAATCGAACTAAACTGATCAAAATGAATCGGTTCGGTCGGTTAATTCGGTTTAACAAATATTGCTCAACCCTAACAAAAAGCCCCTGTCCTTTTCTCTTCTCTCAAATTTTTGCTGCACCCACAGGATGCGACTGTATCCCCCTCATAGTTACCACCACTTCCTCTCCAATGCCACTGCTCCTTAAAGTCATCATTTCCTCACCCTCAGTTGATACTAAATGTCCACCATCGATTGCACAGACGTTTGTTTAACTACAAGACATGGATCATAAGATGAATTAAGTACAAACAGAGGTTTTTGCTTGTACAAATTGACACAGGTCCAAACTGGCCATTATGGTGTACATACTAAGAAATCTGTTATTGTACTTACTGGTGTACGCTACTTTCTCAAATCAATATATCTTGTCTTGATATAGGCATATATTGATCTCTGCACATTACATGATGCATGATATTGATTGTCTTCAAGTGAGCTTTGTATTTGCAACTTACATACGCCATGATTTAATTGTGCTAGGTGGATAATGGCACAAATCCTGCAATAGTCCGTTCAGTACTTGCAGAACGTGCAGACGTTCCTTGCTTGGCTGCACAATCAGCAAAAGAAGTGGGTTATTTTTATATAATTTTCACCTCCTCCGCTTCCCTAAATTGTTGCATTTGCAAATGATGTATATAGCTGTTCAAATTTGTTACATACAAAATACTTTTTCATGATCGATAACCTTTTCAATAGCCTGTAACATATATATATATATATATATATATATATATATATATATATTCCATTGTTGAACTGAAACATGGACGACACCAAGCTAGTAATAGATGAAATAATATAAGGGGAGCAAATGGCTGGTAGACACGGCCAATTATGAACAGGGCTGCTTACAATCTCTAATTTAAAACAGATGGATGCATTATCAAGTGCAGAAGTTTTTCCTAAGGTCATTGAAGCATATTCACGGCCGACAAGAATTATTCGTGGGAAGGACATAAATGATGATATGGAGGTCAGACTTCTACCTGTTTTCTTACTAGTTGGCGTTTTATTTTGTGCATGAGATGCTAAGGTGGTGTTTGGTTTAAAAATGAATTTTGTGTTTTCGTTTTTCAATATGTATGTCAAGTATGAGAAGAATTGAGGGACGGTGGAAGGGATGAAAGAAAGACGGATGAGAGGACGAAGGGGATAGAGGGACGACGGAAAAATGGATTGTTTCACGTGCTAAAAAAAATTGTTTTCTATTTTGTATGTTAACTTTATTTTCTAAATTGGTCGTTTTCGACAATATAAATGTGTCGTGTGCATTTTTGTATGGACGAAAACCCAAAATTAAAAATAACAAACCAAACACTACCTAAATATTTGTGTATTTTTATTTTATTATGATTCATATTTTGTTGATTGGGCTTAACGGCGAACTTGATAATTAGGTAAATGAGGCTGTGTTCCAGACAGAGGAAGAAAAAGCTTTGTGGAATTCCTACACCGAAGTGTCCACAAAAATTCATCCAAGTCCGTTTATTTTGATATAATATTTTTCCTCGTACAGTATCGAGGGTCACTTTAGCTACGAAGACCATTCCTTGTATTTTAGTATAATCCCATCAGTGTTATTTTTTTTGTGCTTTTAGGTGTTGAAGTTGGGGTCTTTGTAACAGCTTCGCTACAATTGCTACAACCACTTGAAGATTTCTTCGAAAATGTTTTTGTAATGGCGGTAAGCATTACGCCTCTTTTTTAAGTGATTGTTTGTCTAATTATTTGCCTCTATCTGTGTTACACACACACCCCAGCACCGCAACAACAATTTTAGCAATCAAGATTTGACTAATCTAAATAAATCAGTCTGTACAGAACACAAGCCTATCCTGACTTTGTTATTATCTTAGAAATCACAACTTACATGGCATTCGTCAAATTCCTTCAAATAAAAACCATAGCTATAAAGCCTTCAACAGTGACTTGCTAGATAAACGCTTGAAATTCAAGCTAGAAATTCGTTTGTTATGTTATAAAGAATATTAGTTCATCATGCCTGCTTTGATGAGATGAAGCGTGAGTAATTTCTATTGAATCCAGTGAAACAGTTAGCTTTAATCTGAATGATTAGTGATGATTATGCCTTTATAGGAGGATCCAGTAATGAGGAATAACAGGCTTTTGCTTTTGAAGAAAATTGCTGATTTACCCAAAGGCATTGTGGATCTTTCGGTTTTGCCGGGATTTTAAGGCATCAGATCAGATAAATGATTTATTTTTATTTTGCAGAAAGCAGCCAGGAGATTATAAGTTTTATTAAAGCAGTTTACCCATTCTTTGTTTATGTATGTTGTGAGTTAACGTTCAATTTGGATGGTCGCATCATTATCATTTGTAAATTAGGCGACCTCACTGTTGTAATTTAGAGTCTTGTAAATTAGGGTGTATGGGTATATTTTTTTTGTCTTTTTAGTTTTTTCTTCTTCAATTTTTACTGTAAATATGATTTATTTGGGTTAGATGACATTGCATAGGATTCCTAAAATGCATCTGGACCACTAGTTTTACCGATTGATTACAAAGCAGTAGCTATAACAAGAATTCTGCACCCACATAATTTTTATTAGCTATACTTGTAAGAGCAAAACGACTACATATGTTTTCATTCGTTAATGAAGCAACCATTGTTATGAAATCTTTGAACTTTCAATTTTTTCTTTTCCTTTTCTCATCCTCTAAATCTTCTCTAGATCCCCTTTTTATCTTGAGTTTTCAAATCTTACCTCTTTCTCATTTACTCTATTCTCATTTCTTGCTAATAGGAAGATTTGTCTATCGCATTGTACATGTTTAGTATGTAGAACTGAAATGTAGATGTTAATTTCTTTGAGGAACATATAGAACTTGGTACTAATTGTTGTTATTGCAGTCTGCCGTTCTGGTCGAGTTGGTAGGGGTTTTGGAGAAAGAGGATTCGAGTTTTGACAGTTTCACTTTGGCCGCTTGTTATTTGTAGAGACATGTAATGATCCCTTGAATGAGTGAAAACTTTGCGATCGAAAAATATCTTTGTGAGAGTCTGTTTGAAAAGGAGTTGGTAGTGGCGGATCTATCGAATTTTTCAACTATAGTATTCGGAGTAGAATTTTGAAAATTATCGTTACTATACCGAAAAGTTTACTGCTGAAGGAAATAATGCAATGAAATGCGTCTTAAATAGCAGGTTGGAAATTGTTGTTTGTAAGAAACTGTGGTTTGAGCAGCAAAAATAAAATTCTTAAAAGCTTGATGCCACATTCATCATTTGGATCTTTTATCATCCAGTTATTTGTGAAACTATTACGTAATATGTGACAAGTACTAGATATAGGTTTGGATGAATATATGAATATTGCGCCTTTGGATGAATATATGTTGAATATTTAAAAAAAAATATTGAGCTGGTTGTTTATGGGATAACAATAAGAAAAGGATTAAATGGACCCGACTAGCGTCTATGCTCTATGGCTTTGATACAATTGCATCAAAATTTAATACAAACTCGTACCTTTTTACTCCTATCTTGTTTGACTTATACTTGACAAACATTGATTTTAATATTGATTACTATTTGACTGAATTAAGATTTTGATATGCTAAGTGCTATTTTAATTTTACTCTACAGTGTGTTGACAATTACTTGTCTATGGTTTGAAAGGAACCAAACGATATTCAATAATGTTAGCACCCCATTAAATAATTTGATTAACGTCGTTGCACTTTTTAGTTATAATTGGATCAAAAAATCCCAGCTACAAATTTACTAATAATATTTACTACAAGGAATTTCTTAGTAAAATAAAAAAGTGCATTAGTAATTTTTTTTAACATTACCAGTCGCAATATGTCTGCCAGCACCGACATAGTTGACATTCTTAACATGTTACTCTTATATGAAAACTAAGATCATTTCACTTCTATCATTGTTTTGTTTTCACACACACATATGTATGTAAACTCTCTCACCCACACACGTACATACATATGTGTGTACACATACACACTCTTATGTGAAAACTAAAATCATTTCATTTTTGTCATTGCTTTAATATTCACACGCACATGTACATGTATATAAGCTCCACTTTTATCATTGTTTTATTATTTAAAAACATGTATATAATTTCGATCACGTTTCATCTCGAGAATTTTAAAGACAATATCTCGTATCTGATGAGATCTCGAGTGGAATGTAACGACACGCTATTTCGAACCATTCAAATCGACAATCATCCACTTATGTCAGACTTGAATTGCTCAAAACAACAGATTGTTAATTTATATTTGGCAAAACTCAATATATACAGTAAATAAATCAATCACAGAATTACAGACACAGAGTAATATAATAATAAGCAGTGGAAAGATAAATAGTAGTTCATGAAGCTACTATATAAACATCAGATTTTAAAACAAAATACAACAAAAATCTCAATTACAGAGTAGTCTCAAATACAAAAGCAACTGACAAGATTGAACATAAGCAACCGAAAATAACAGAAGGCCGAACAAATATAAGATAGATATCAAGTAAAGCTCCAAGCCCAAAGGTGAGTCTCAAATGCTATGACACTCGGTCTGACCCGAGCATAAAGCAAAACACAAAACACTCGAGTCAGGATTAACATTCTTATACCAGTAAATCAACTCAAGTGAAATACAAAGTAACTCAAAGGATGTTTGGGATTCCACCCTTTAAGGATCCGTTAAACTATCTACATACATAATACAATACGCTATATAGATAATGTCTATAGTAAAGTAAACTATTAAATAGCGTTAAGGCATTACTCATATCCTCCTAACACATTTTTATATATTTCCGTAGTCTATACAGATACTGTAAGCTCCACCAAACCAGTGATTTACTTAGGGATGGGTATGGTACAAAACAAACTCGTAAGAGGCGCGATAAGGCACGCGACAAGGCACGTGAGGCAATGCCGGGGTAGGATTCTACCGTTTGCACTCCCGCACCGGTGGTAACGCATAGCAGCTACTACCGCCCACCTCGAGACACGCTCCCAAATCAAAGGTGCATCCAATCAAATCACAAAGTAATAGAATTGTATCGAAGAAGCATGCTCGACTGGAGGTGCGATCTCACTTGGTCAGGTATAGCTCCCGTTTTAGCCACATCAAGCTAACTCGCGAGAGCCAGGAATGCGTTAATACCTCATATAGAAACGTTTGCCAAACCATCCTACTTCGTTCTGGAATCTCCACCACGTGCACAGTTGTTAAAGTGGTTTTCGGTATTGGCAGAGAGTATGACAATATTCGATCCCGGACTCTTTAACAACCAAACGCTTATTTCACACCGTGGTCATTTTATAAAACCATTTCAGACAGTTCATACTTCATATCAAAACATCATATTCATTTCAAAATCATATCACTTTCGGAATCATATTTACTTTTAAAATCATTATTCACTTTCAAAATCATAACCACAAAATAGTTTAAACCATCATATCAAGATATTCACATTTAAATCAATTAAATCTACTCTATAAAAGTTCCAACTTAAACGGTTTAAATATTGAAAATAGTGTATATATATATATATTGAAATAGTTTTTAATTAAAATAGTTTATATATTTAAAAATAAGTTATAGATTGAAATAGTTTATATATTAAAAATAGTACATGTATATATTAAAGAGTTTATATCGAAAATAGTTTCAAATAAAAATTGTCTCCTCCAATTTCACCAAATCAATTCAAAACAACTTTAGTTCAAAATTAAATTTAAATCAAGTTCAATCCAACAATTTCAATTAAAAAGGGTTAAAGATTCAATTTAGATTCTCATTAAAACTATTTAATTTATATCGATTTCAAATCCAGGTTTGAACTACAAATTTAAACCACTTTCAATTTAATAGGTTTTTAAATTTAAATATTCAAACATTTATAATAACTCAATTTGATAAATTTCATTTATATTTCAAAAATTTAACTTTAAATCTTATTTGAAATATCCACTAAATCAACTTTAATAACCATTTAAATAAAATCCTAGATTACAAATTTAAATCACAATTAAATTAAAATATTAAATATCTAGCTCCATTTTATTTAATTTTGAAATATCCGCTTAATCACTTTTTGTAAATATTCAAATAAAATCTCAAATTCAAATTTAAATCAAAAACTAAATATTCAATTTCAATTTTATTTAAATCTGAAAACATTCGTTTAATCACCTTTAATCAAATCAAATTATCACTTTATACAAATCATATCTTTAAAATCTCAAATCAATAAGTTTCAAATCAGTTTTATTAAGATTCAATTATTAACCAATTTAAATTTCAAGTCAACTTTAATTTATCTTTCCAACCTCTATTTATTAAAGTAATTACAAAATCTATTCAAAAATATTAATATAAATGTTAAATTAATATTGAAACATATTATGTATATAGTTAAATTAAATTTTATTATATTAAATTTTTATTAAATAAATCTTATTACTAAATTTATTTTAAATCTTATTTTATATATTATAAAAATAATAAATATAAGTAAAATTTTATAATTTACATTTTAAAACTTAATTTATACTTTTAAAATATCTGAAATATATAATTTTTAGAAATCTATATTTTACACACATATTAAAATTAAATATCCATATATTATATTTAAAGATCAATATTTATTAAACCATATATATTTTCTTTTCAAAATTCTAGAACTCATTTAAAAATAGATCAATGGTGTCCGTATATAATTTTCTATGATATGGTCAAGTGATATGGATACATCATTTCAATCCGTAATAATTTAAATTTACGGGTAATCATTTCTACCCGTAATCCCAAAATTTCAAAAATCAATAAAAATTGCTTGGGTTATAATTTTAACCCATAACGATTTTCTTTAATCTATAAGATCGTTCAGATATGTATCATTTCAACCCGTAGGGATTTTCAAGCTAACAGGGAACTTGTAGAGTGAGAAGATAGAATAATCATATACAATAGCATGACATATCAATTACAACATAGATCATAATTAACAATTTAAATTCATACACACACACACACACACACACACACACACACACACATTAATGTTATGGTGTCATATATCAATCATAGGTTATAACGACCCAAAAATTTTAACGGTTTTTATAACTTAATTAACTGAAATTTTGCTTGAAATTAAACAATTAAATTTAGCAATGTAAATTTGATATTTGGTATGCGTCTATTTAGACATAGCAAATGGAAAATTTTCATTCGAAAATATGAAAGTTAATTCTATTATGTAATTTTCAATTTCAATTTAAAATCAGTTAATCAGATGAAAATAAAATGTTTTCGAAAACTGAATATTTTTATATAACAAAAATGTAAATCATTTTTTAAGTGAGACGTCATATTTCGTTTTGACAAATTTGGACTTCTCTAGCCCAGTTTATCTTATTGTCGACAGATTTGCAGCAGCGAAAAAGTCAAGTTTTGATAACTTGAGCGTATCATGGATATATGTGTACCATTGTGTTCATCTTGTCATACTGATCTCCGCAGTATATTCATTTGTGTGTTTCGGCATCCGGTATGCGGCGAGACCGGTGAAACGATTTGCCGTATCGATTTCCGTTCTAATCCTTTTGTTGTCCTATGTCTACTCGTTTGTTAACTGTGAAAATGAATGGCACTTCCTTTTTATATTCGAATTAAATTTTGACTATTTCTTTTACATGGCTTTTGCTTTTCCCTAGTTTCAACCTATAAGTGGTTCGTCCTTTCGTTTCATTTCGGTTCTCTATTTGGTTCAAAATAATATATATATATATATATATATATATATATATATATATATGTATATATATGAAAATGGGTTAATGTATTAGTGAGTTGGGCTTTGTGGCCCAAAGTAGCAAAATACAATCACGTTTTAGATATTACAAAATAAGTCCCAAACGTCAAAAAAGACAGCAGACAACAACTATCTCCCGCAACCAAAACCTTCCATCTTTAGGGTTCGGCTATGGCGGCTCCCAATTCTTTGATTGAACTCGTTCGTTCAACGCCTTCATCCTCAACGTCTCCATTAATTGTTCTTCTTGTGCCGTTACAATGGTAAGAATTTTCTTCGATATCCGCCCAATAATTAGGCTAATATCTCTTTTATCTGTTTCATGAGAGTTAATACATCTTGTTGTTTATTTTCAAAAGCCCGACAGTTTCTCTCCTTCCAAAGGTGCCACAGGGAAGTTATGAGTCCAAATTTTCCACTCCTTCATCAAATTCGTGAGATTACTCTCTCCGTGCAAGTATTCTACCTCTTCTACTATGTTTCGACCATTGTTTGTAAGCAGACTTCTCAGTTTTTGAATGCTCCACACTCTTTTGGAATATTCACATTCAAAGAATAAATGCTCATGCGTTTCATCTGCATTATGACAAAAATAACAAGTTGTGTCGTTCAAAACTCCCCATTTATGTAATCTATTCTTAGTAGGTAATTTTCCGAGAATTGCCTTGTAAAGAGTATGCGCCATTTTGGGGCTATTGGATCTGCTCCAGACTACTGTAGACCATTTAACCAAAGGATGTTTGTTCCTTGATTCCTCCCATACTTCTCGGAACCAGAAATGACTGCTAGAATTTCTCTTCCATGTCCATTTGTCCTCCAATTTGTCTATGTGAATGTATTTGCCTCGAATCTCCTCTTTGTAATTTAGGATTAGCAGGTTGTTGTTACATTGCCATTCTCCATTGTCTATAATGTCAGCCACCTTACAGTTTGCCGTATGCCGAGAAAGTATCCCAACCTAACCTGTCAATAAAGCTTTTAGAATTTAGCCAAGAGTCTCTCCATAGATCAGTGTTTCTAGCATGTGCAATCTCTCTATCTAAATACTTCTGTAGTTCATCCCTGATTTTTAGAATATTCTTCCAAGTGACAGAAGCATTGTTGTCAATTTTAATAGTCCAAAAGTTTTCTTTAAGATACCTAGACCTCATCCATGTAGCCCATAAATTAGTCGATGTTAGAACAATCCAAGCTAATTTCAGACCATACACTTTCTTAAGTTCAAAGAGATTTTTCAGCCCAACACCTCCTTCCTCCTTTTTCCTGCATAAGTCTGAGTACTTAACTTTATGCATCCCCCCTTTCCATAGAAAATCCGCACAGACTGAATTAATTTTTGCAATAGAGCAATCTGGAATTTGAAAAGATTGCAATCAAAATTTGACTTTAGATGTGATTACTGTATGAACCAATTCTACTCTACCTGCAAAAGAAAGAAGATTTGATCTCCAGCCTTATAGTTTATCTCTGATGTCATCTACCAGCTTGCCACACTTAGCATCTGTGATAGTGTTGTTGGAAAGAGGAATCCCCAAATATTTGACTGGAAGGTGTCCCTCCGAGAATCCCAGTCTCTCTAACTTAGCCTGCTTGTTTGAGCAGTGCTTGTTAAAGTAACACTTAGTTTTAGATTCATTCAGTTTAAGCCCAGCAAATATCTCTAGTTTTGTAAATATATCCTTAACTTTGTCAGCTGCTTTCAAATTGCCTTTTACCACCACTAGCAGATCATCTGCATATATTAAATGCGTGATTCTTGGGAGGTTATTGTAAATTGGATGGATGTATTCATGAAAGCATGCCAGTTCCATTTGCAGGGTGAACCATTCCATAGCTACAACAAATAAGTATGGGGAGAGAGGGTCACCTTGTCTAATTCCACGATTTCTCTGAATATACCCTTTAGGTATTCCATTTATCATGATTGAGTAAGTTGGAGTGTCTAGAGAAATTTAATCAGTTTTAATAACTTCATTGGAAACCCATAGATTCAAGCATATGGATAATGAATCCTCCATTCACCTCGTCGTAGACTTTTTGTAGATCCACTTTAATGCATAATTTATCAGCCCCCTGTTTATTAAAGTTCCTGACCAATTCATGAGCCATCAGAGAATTTTCTGATATGAGCCTACCTTTTATAAATGCACTTTGACATTGTGAGATTAAGTCTGGAAGGACTTTATTTGGTCTCATACAAATAATTTTACCAAGAATTTTGTAGATGGCATTACAGCAGGCTATTGGTCCGTGCTCTTAAATTCTTTCTGGTTTCTTTGTTTTTGGGATGAGGGAGATGAATGTGTGGTTAATTTCTTGTATGAATTCACCAGTTTCTAGTGCTTCTTTGTAAGCTTTTGACATGAAATCTTTTAGGTATATCCAATACATTTTGAAGAAGGCTGTCCCCATTCCATCGGGTCCTGGGGAGGAATCACCGTGGATAGAGGAGACAACATTCCTTAATTCCCTTTCCAAAATTGGAGCTGTCAACATGCTAGCACCCTAAGTAGAAAATTTCCCTGCTACAGTTGATATGAGGTAACTGATTATCATTATCTCCATTGTATAGGCTTGAGAAACATGAAATTGCTTGGTCTTCAATGTCCTTGATGTGTCTGGAAGCATTACCCTGCTCATTTAGATAGTTATGCAGATTATTATGATGTTTCTTAAGGACATTTTAGTATAGAAAAATTTATTGCATTCATCTCCCTGTTGTAGCCATCTCTTTGGCTTTTTGCTTCAACTCTACTGCCTGTTTGTTTAGTTCTTCTTTAAGATGTTTTTGAAGTGCGTAAAAATCTGCATTTAGACCTTCGTGTATAGGATCATCATCCAGTCTATGTTGTATGTTTTCTACATATTGTTGGATTTCTGTGATTTTGTTAGTGGTCTTAGGTCTGCACTTATTCCAGTCTTTTAGTCCGTTTTCATGATTTTGATGAGCATTACAAGTCGAAACGTGTGATTGCCTGGAGGAATTCTTACTGTGTTAAAGTTCACTACTTCATCAAATCCTTCTATCAAAGGCTAATGATTTGCATTTCGGAAAGGTTTTCCTTTATGTATTTCTTCATCTTCATTGAATTGTAACAAGAGGGGACAATGGTCGCTTGTAGAACAAGGTAAAACAGTTACTCTAAAATTTGGAATTTTGTTAAATAGCTTTGAATTTCCGAGTGCTCTGTCTAATCTTGATGTGATTTTCTTTGACTCACCACTTTTCCATGTGAATTTCAGACTAGAGTGGTGGCTTTAACAAGTCCACTGGATAGAACACAATTATTGAATTCTGCTACCTTTGCTACCCTCAGTGTAAGGCCCCTTTTTTCTCAATAGTTTTTAAGACAGCATTAAAATCTCCTATGACTATCCAAGGATATTGATATTTTTCGAGTTATCAGTTATTTGTTTCCATAACTCAATTCTTTCAGAGGCTAGGTTTTTAGCATAAATAAATGTGATAACTATCTCCGGCCCACCTATATTGTGGAACTTAATGGTCATTTTTTGATCATTCATGTTCATAATATTGCCATTCCAGTAATTACTTTCCCACCCAACAATAATTATACCTTTAGATTGAGTTGTTGAAAAAGTCCACTAATTTCCAAATTGGTTTCTAATCATCTCTATGTTATTATTGTTCAACTTGTTTTCCAGAAGAGCTAAATAGTAGGCCTATATTTAGTCTTAATTATGTGGAGGTCTAATTTACATGTGTCATTATTTAGACCTCTCACATTCCAACATATAATAGACATTTAAGATTTTTTGGTAGATTTTCTCCGAGTAACTGGAGCAGTTCCTACCATAACTGATTTGAAAGTTCTTTCTTTGTCACCAGTGGTGAATTGATTATCATATGCTAAATTGCATTCAGTATACTTACTAATATCCTCTGACAAATCTTCTTCTTCCTCATCACCAAACGAGTCCAGTTCAATGCCCATCTTATGAGTATCCACTAGGGAACCTGGCATCTCCTCCTCCCCCTCCTTGTGTTCAACAGACGGTGGATCTAATACCTGCGGGGCCTTTGGTTTTAGATGGTGATTTTCAGAGTGTGCAGGTGGAATCACTAGATCAGAACTATCCGATTGATCCACTATACAAGGTGTCTTCTCTGACTGAACAGGAGCTAGATGAGATGCTTGCTCTGATCCGCAGTCCGACTCCGTAGGATTCTTGTATTGATATTTTGGTTGATGTTCTGTAATGAGGGAGATATTTTGTATATTTTTTGTAATCTCCTTTTCATTTTTTGGGCTACTAGTCTCAGGTAAATATGTTGTAAAATCTGTAGTGGTTTTAGGTTTTTCTACCCATACTTTCTTATGCCTATCTGCCATGCTGCGTTGGCACTGCTGGTTTGTATGGCCGAAGCATAAACATTCCCCACATTTAGGTGGTACGAACTCGTACCCCACCTCTTGTTTATATTCATTTCCTTGTTTCTATGGCTTTAACTATTTTTGGCAGCATAGTATTGGCTGAGATCTTAACCAAAACCCTAGCATATTTAAGACGTTTAACTTTTCTTGTATTTTCATCAATGTCGATAGGCCTACCTATAAGACTTGCAAGTTTACTAATGCATCTCATATTCCATAAAGTAAGATCCAAGTTATTGAATTTAACTAAAATAGGATAAGTCGTTAACATAGCACGTTCGAAATTGAAATCAGCCTTCCATTTTCGCATCAAAATTAATTTGCTGTCCATGAACCAAGGTCCTCCATTAATGATTCTTTGATAATCTTCCTCCAGTTCAAATTAAACAGGCAAAAGCCATTGTCTCGAGGAAAGACATCCCAAGATCCTTTTGGATTCCATGTTCTTTTAATACGAGCATTAAAATGTATGAAATATGGGCGTTTTCCTGCCATATAAGCATATATTTAGTGTTGCCAAAGCCATTTAGATTCAGCATAGTCCTCGTCATCAATCAGTTGGTATGTATCATCTTCATGGATTATGGTTCAAAGTAATTTGCATTACCCTTGAGTTCGATTCTGGAACCAACCGCCTCTATCCATGATTTCGCTTTTTGAACACCCTTATTAGATTTAAAAGCATCAACGAATGAAATCTTAGCCTTTCCCCTATGCTTAACCTCCTTCCATCCGCCGCCGTCATCTTCTTCTTCCGTGTCTAAGGTTTTGGAAAATCCAGATCCAGATCCAGTCGCCATTTGTACCATTTAATATTATATGTTATACTTTAGAATATATATATATATATATATATATAAATATAAATATAAAATATATCACTTTGCTATCATATGTTTTCATGGTGATGCTTGCGTCTCCTATTTACTTCCTCCTTTCATTCACGAAACCAGAACATCCGCTTTGATCGCCTATCATCCCACCATGAATCACGTGTCCCGCAAAGCTCCCACCTCCAGAACGTCACCACCTACCCTCCCCTTTGCCTCACTGCAGCTAGGACCACTCACCGCATGTACTCCGCAACAAACCCAATGACTGAGATCCCCTCTTCTCAGCTCAGATCCACGACTAGCCGAACCTAGCTTAAGCCCACCACGTCCCTTGCTTCCTCCGCCACGTCAGCTATGCAGCCTCCACGTCATCACCCTACACACCATCATTCGCCTGTTCCCGACCATCTCTCCTTCTCACACGTCCTCCAAGGCCACCCATACCCCTAGCAATCTTCCTCCACGCGATGCAGCCTTTCCCTGACCAGGCACGACCACCACTCGGCCTCTCCTTCATCCGCCATCCACCCTTCCATCTGAAACCCGTGCAAAAGTTTTTGTGTTAAAGTACATATACATATATTTATATGGGGTACTATATATATATATATATATATATATATATATAGATTATAAAGTTCTAAGTCTTTTATTCTATATGAGTTTATAAGTTTGGTTTATACGGTTAGTTTATATATATGTATATACAAGTTTGCGATTTTGTTTTATTTATTCTTCTCTTTTTACAATTTACGTTTTTTGGAATTATAATAGTATTATATATTTATGATATTTAAAGTTGTTGCCTACTGTCTCTACTCTTGGATTTAAAGTAGAAAAGGTACATCTTATACTGTAATTCTATTCATTGGTTCTATATTTTTTAGTACAGAATTATATATATATATATATATATATATATATATTAGCTTGTATATATGATTTGTTGTTTTATATAAAAGTTTATATAAATATTTTTTATGACCTGTCTTTTTACAAAGTTTTTCCCATTGATTCCATCCTAATATTTAAGGTAAGAGGATATATATTTAGTAGTTTACGTGCTCATATATATTAGCATAAATATACGTTACATATACATGTGTTTTACAATATAATAAAATAAAAATACAGGTATTTCGATCTTTACATTTTGTATATATATATATGTTAAATAGACATTGTGAAGTATAAGTTACGTATAATCGGTTGTACTTATATATATGAATTTTGTAATCTATCAATATATAGGTTAGTTTATAATATGTTAATTTATATATGTTAGTTCATATAAATTTTATAATATGTTAGTTATATAAGTTTATAATAGGTCAGTTTATATATGTAAGTATGAAAGTTGTTTGTTTATATAAAATATAAGTTTGTATAGGATCCGACGAGTTCAAAATCATTATAATAAATTAAGTTCATATTGATCATTATATATATATATTTTGTTTTTCTTTCTTTCTTTCTTGTAAATATTGATTTTAAATTATAATAAGTATGTAAGTTATATATATATATATATATATATATTTATACATACATATATAAAGATTTATTTTTCATATGCATTTTTAATTAAATATTGATTTTAAAATATGTATATTAAAGATTTTGTTTTAAATCTGTGTTTTAAATTGAATATTGATATATATAAGTTTGTATATCTACAGCTGCAGCCAATATCTTCTCCTTTGCTCGTCAATATTCTAGCTTTCTTTTGTTCGCCGCTATCCAGAGATTTCAGCACCGATTTTCTAGCTTTGTCACTTGTCCGTGTGCGTGTTCATGTCACACTATTCGCTGTCATTGTTTTCATAGCCTCGAAAGGTGAGCAATCACTCATGATTAACACTCTTATAGATAATAAATTTGATTTCACTTGAAACGACAATTGAAATATGCTGCTAAATTTGAATTGCTAGTTATTTAATTTTTAAATATGATATGCCATTTTCTGCAATTGTTCACCTGTGGTATATGACACCATATCCTGTTGTATATATTTTATTTAATTTAATTTATCATTGATAATATATGTCTGTTGTTTATACGTTATATTTTATCATATCTGTTCTCACTTTGCAATTTCCTGTTAGTTTAGAATTTCCTATGGGTTGAAATGATACACACCCGAACGATCTTGTAGAATAGGGAAAAATCGTTATGGGTTGAAATGATAAACCCAAGCGATTTTCATTGATTTTGAATTTTGGGATTGCAGGATGAAATGATATATACCCGTAGATATTTAATTTGCACATTGAAATGATAAATATCTGTATCACTTGACCATAAGATAAAAAATTATATACGGACACTGCTGGTTTATATTTTGAAAATGATTTCCAAAATTTTAATTTCCTGTTAGTTTAGAATTTCCTATGGGTTGAAATGATACACACCCGAACGATCTTGTAGAATAGGGAAAAATCGTTATGGGTTGAAATGATAAACCCAAGCGATTTTCATTGATTTTGAATTTTGGGATTGCAGGATGAAATGATATATACCCGTAGATATTTAATTTGCACATTGAAATGATAAATATCTGTATCACTTGACCATAAGATAAAAAATTATATACGGACACTGCTGGTTTATATTTTGAAAATGATTTCCAAAATTTTGAAAGAAAATATATGGGTTTTAATAAATATTGATTTTTAATATATAAAATGTTATTTTATATATGTCTCAATTTTAGATTTTTTAAAATTATCCATATGTTTTGGAAATTTCAAATTTATAAGTTAGTTTTGAAAATAAAATTTCTAAGATTTTTCTTATAATTTTTTAGCTATTTTTTTTTAAAAATATATATTTAATATGAAATAAATTTAATAATAATATTTAATTTAATAAAATTTAATTTAATTAGTATACAATATATTTAGATATTTATTTAAAATTATATCTTAAAAATAGATTTTGTAATAATTATAATAAATTAAGGTTGGGTAGATAAATTGAATTTGACATGAAATTGTATTTATTTAAGAATTATACTTAAATAAAGTTGACTTGAAACTTATTGAATTTGAGATTTTAAAGATATGATTTTATAACTTGATTTTTGATTAAAGGTGATAAAATGAATATTTTCAAATTTATAATAGTAAAGTGGAAATTGAAGTATAAATGAAATTTATCGAATTGAGTTATTGTAAATGTTAAATATTTAAACTTTGAAATTTATTGAAATTGAAATGGTTTAATTTGTAGTTCAAATCTGTATTTGAAATCGATATAAATTAAATGGTTTATTGAGAATTTGAATTGAATTGAAATAGATGAACTGAGCTTTATTTAGATTGATTCTTCAAAATTTAAGTTGATTCGAATCGATTTGTGGAATTGGAAGAAACTATTTTATTATATAAATATTTTTTAATATATATAAACTATTTTGATACATATAAACCATTTTAACATATAAATTATTTTAATATATAACTATTTTATTTTTGTAACGTACTCGATTTTTTCGTTGCCGAAAAACCGAATAGTTATGGGTTTTAAGAAAAAGAAAAAAAAGAAGAAGAGAGAAAAGACAGAAAATAGAGAAAACATAGAGAAAAGAAAAATAGAAAATAGAAAATTTTAAAATAGAAGAAAAAGAGAATAGAACGGAATAGAAAACAACAGAATCTCACAATTCGCAGCGGAACAACATATAATAATAAATGAATAATCTTTAAACAAAGAACTATATCAGTTATTACATTTTTTTCATCATCTCATCATATCATCAGAGTGTACAACAACATACAACAACAAACAGTGCAGCGGAAAAAGAAATACTATATACTAGTAATACGCCATGCCATCCAGCTTGCCTCCAGCAACTCCAGAATATCCTGATAAACCTAACTCTTAACTGCCCGTGTGGAAATTGGTGGGCACCCAGAGTTTAGGAAGGAAAACAATAAACTCCAAGTCAGTCATGTGACTGGTGTGAGAACTCAAAATAGTTTATTTATCTTTAAAATCAAAATAGAGGAATATTTTTAAGTCAATTCGCAATGCTTTTAAAAATGAGACTACCATAAGGCCTCCCGCACACACACACACAATGCAAACGCAGAATCGGAGGAGATTTCTCCTTATGATAGTCAAAGATGCTTGATACGCATTTAAAAGAACATTTGATATTATTACTAGCGTATAGTGTAGGAAAAATTCATTTCGAAAGTAGAATATAAATCTTAACCAACATACGACCATTATCGTATGTCTACTATAGCTACCATCCAAACAGTGGGGCGCCACCATAAGTGAATGATAGGTTCTACAACTAATACCGTACAAGTCACGTATTGTTTCTTTGGATTTCCAACGAATGATCAGGCCAAGGAACTTCCCATTGCCACATGAGAATGCCTCTAGATGGACATCCCCGAGAACCAAACCGGATCTCTACCAACACAAGGCCGGGTTACCCCTAACTGAGTAACAACTGACCGAATATGCCATCCCCCGGTCCTTTGGGACCTTTTCACCGAGCGCTCGCAATCAATTCACACAATCATAACAAAGTGTTTTCAACATGAGTAAGTATCTGGGCTCCATACCATGATACCACCGTTTTCCAGAAGGAAATGCACACATCCTAAAGGGCGCTACCCCTCATAACCTTGCTGCTTTTTTCCTGTTTTGACCATTCACGGGGTGTGAGGCTCGACGAAGTCACGTCCACAAAACATACTTTATACAAAAGCCATGCTTTGGGTCAACAAATGATCATAGAAATGATCACCAAGATAGACGATCAAATAAACGATCCTATCACAAATAATCAACATAATGATCATTTACAGCAACACTCAGCATGTCACATTACCAAATTGGGAATATATCGCTGATAACCTTCAACTACATAACCTCTGAGCTCGTACGTCTCAGAGAAGGGTGTTAAGCTAAAAGAATAAATTCTTCGCCACCAACAGAAATATATTTGAAAGAAATCGGCTTTATATCTCAATTTGTAATGTCAGACATACAATCCATACAAGTCTGTTCCAGGTTCGAACAAAACCGAAGGCACTTCTTACGAAGCCCTTGCAATCCGGGTATTCACAATCCCGATCGAATTTCCCATCACTTAGGAGATCTCTATACCAGGAGCTACCCAGTGCAGAGACAATCGATAGGTCATCCTATCGCTTTCACAAATACTCGGTCTTCAACACCGATCTTCAATGCAATTCACAACGACGTATCACATATTCGGAATGGGTTATACGACCCCATGGTCCTTTCCCGGTTAACCCGAATAGTGAGCGCTTATTCAAAAATAAGTGTGGCATTCACATTCAAACAAATCACATCAATTACCCATTCAAAGGGAAATATTGATAGTCGGTTATTGAACTATCAATGGATATGCACACATCACCAGTTTCCAAATAATTTTCCAATTATTTATTTTCCAAAATCATATCTTTACAAGATATATTGTTTTCAAAACTTCAAAAATAAATCAATATTTATTTTTAATCAAATATCACTTTCTTTTATAAATTCCATAGTGAATTTATATTTCACAATATCTACTGATATACGATTTTTCAATAGGTTTCAATATTCCTTTTCAATTTATCTTCAAAAAGATAAATTCTCAAAATATTCACTTTATATTGGAAAACATTTCTATACTTATTTAATAAGTAATTCACAAATCCTTTTATTTTCTACACTTGGAAAATATTCAATATACTCAAATCGAGATTAAGTATATATTTCATTCTTTAAGGAAATCATTCTCTTAAACATATTTATTTGGGCCAAAACGAATGTTGCGTAAAACATCGTTACGACAACCCAAAATCACTAGTATAGGGAATCGAAATTAAAATAGATATATAAATCCCAATACTATACAAAACATTTCCTTTCGGAAATCTTTTACTATAACAACAGTGTTATAGTCCACCATTTCCTTCTATTTCTCGTAAACATCTATTTCAACAATCAATGTTGAAATCTATGGTTTCGAATCTCAACACATTTTAAAACATCGTTAGATCGTTTTAATTCTATTTAAAATATCACATTCTAAACATTTTCTTTAACATATTATTCACTATTCAAAAACGTGAATATACTACGTTAATCAATTTCATCTTTTCTATTCATTTTATTTTAAAGGATTATTCACAGTTCAAAAACGTGAATATAACTCCATTAATAGGTTTCAACAATTAACTTATCAAAATAAGTCGTTTGCGAATTTATAAAACAACGTTTATAAATTCCATTTCTATTTATTTTATAACAACTTCCTTTTATAAGTTCCTTTATCAACCTATTCACTTTATAACTCAATTATAAACCAAAGATTCATATTATAAGTTAAATGCTTATAAAACGATTATTTTACAAAATCGTTTCTTTGAACGTCATAATTATAAATCTTATAACTTATAAGATTCAATTATTCATCCAAATATATTCTTTAATAATTTCACAAAATTTATAAATCTTACTATTTATAAATTTCATTTATAACTTCACCATTTATAATTTTATAAATTCCATTCATTTACAAAATTTATTTTCACTTCATTCAAACACTTATAAAACTCGTTTTATAACTCAAATACTTTTAATTTATAAATATCAATTTATAAATCTTATATAAATCAATTTATATTATTATTTTAAAACATCTTTAATCTTCTTTATAATTTCATCCTTTTTGATTTATAAAATAATTAAATTTTATAAATCCCATATTTTAAACTTTTCATAATAAATTCTAAAATTCCGATTAAACTATTTTATAAAATCATTAGCATCATATTCTCAAAAATCAGTTTTTAACTATATTTCTCAAAAATCATAATTTTTATAACATTAAAAATTATACGTTTATTTATTTTAAAATGAATCAATTCCAAAAAATATTTTATAACGTATACTTTCAAAAATCACTTTGAAATCATTTTAAAATTCCAAATTTGGTCCAATGATGCTACACACCAAATAGTCAATCACGACAACAACGATATCATATATCGATATGATAATCCATCAAATATCAAAATATCTGAAATCAAATAAAAACTGTTGAGGAATCCAGTTGGATCCCTCCAACTTGTTTTCCTGCATCCAAAAACATTAGCACAATACCAATTTCGCTCCAGTACGAAATTATCGCGGTATATGGGATTTAAAATATTATCCGCTTAATAGACGGCGCAATAGGGTCTCATCCGCTAAACAAAAAATGCGGGGAATCAATAACTCCAATATATACATATGCCAATATATAAATATTGCTATTATATATAATACCAATTTCACTGTTTATGAAATATTCGCGGTATATGTTTTTAATAAATAACATCCGCTTACTAACGGCGTATAATGTCTATTTTAACAATCAATGTAACGACCCGTAAATTTCGTGGATTTAATTTGGTTGGATTTATGAGTTGTGTAAATTTAAATTCAGTAGAAATAAAAACTTATAAATAAATAATGAAATGAACGCTAATAAAATAAAATGGTGTAAGTATTATACCTGGATATGAAATTTATATAAAGGGAATTTATTTAATTTGTTAATGTAAATTTAGAAAATACTATAATAAATGATTATTCCATTTCGTACTTGTAAGTTGTTACTAAGTTGCGTGTTGAGAAGGGTTGATCGAATTGAGATTTATATTTAATTTAAATGGAAATATTAAAGGCTTACAAATAACGGAAAATTTAAGTAATAAAAGTTAGCACAAGTGGATAAATAATAACCATATAAGGGAATAGCATTAATATAAATTAAGTTGGAACAAATTGGATGTAGAGAAATAAAGGTAAGCATTCTATATATTAATTAATGTTGGTGATGATAACGTACTTGGTGATTTATTTTATAGTAACGGAAGTAGGAACGTTATGTAATAAAAGCGTAGATGTAGGTTAAGTAATAAATTGTGGATTTGGGGAATAAGTTGAACTTTTGATAATTAAGATAATTAATGCGGAAAATATGTAAAGTAAGTTATAGAATGTAAGTAATTAATTGAAAGTAAATTTAGTGTGTAAAATTTTTATAGTGAGTGAAGTATATTATAAAAAAAAAGAACCTTAATTTATACATTTAATTGATAGGAGTGCAGTTAGGAATGTAATATTTATTCTAATCAGTGTAAATAGAGGTATGTTAATGCAAGGAAATAAATTGACGTTATATAGTGAATTATGTTAGTTATTCACAATAAGAGAAAATGAAATAGTTAATACGGATAAAAGTGAAACGGGAAATATGAATGCAATAGTGTGAATCCAACATTTAAGTCATCTAATGGAAAATAAAGATTTGTTAATTTAATTAAAAAGATAATTTCTGAACTTGTATGAAATTAAGGGAAATTTGTGAAATCGATAATTTAGCAACTTTCAATTTACTTTCAAATGTGTTAAACTATTGTAATTGATTTAGAAATATAAAAAGTTGTTTATTTATTTGAAGATAAATTTTGAAATTGGGTTATTTCAATTAAATGGGATTTTAATGTTAAATATTACGTTAGTGGAGTTTAAGTTGGAAATCTAGAATGACAATATATTAGACCATTAACCAATGCTAATTTATCTACTTGGTAATAATAGAGTGAATAAAATAATTTAAAAACCAAATAGATGAATTTCATGGGCAATTAAGTTTAATTACTGGGTAAATTGAAAATTTAAAACTAAATGTTATAAATTTGGAATTTTTAACGATAAATGAATGTAGAGATTTACTAAAAGATTCTAGATTTACCAAGTAATCCAAACTGATAATTTTTTTTTTATAGATAATTTAGAGTTGAAGTGGTAAATTTTATTGGTTATATTAATTGAAGGGAATTCAAATTTGTTGGGAGAGGTAAATGGATTTGGTAATAAATTTAAATGGACTTAAGTAGTGAATTTAATTTATTAATATATAATAAAATAACGTCTGTTGTAGATTTACGTTAAAGTTAACACAACTAAATTCATTTTTTTGGTCCAATTAGCGGTGTCAGCGACCGCAAATTTCGTAAAATGAATATTTATTTGAAAGAACAAACATGATTTACTTTATATTATTAGATTCGTGCTAACAAGACGAGCGCAACGATACCTTATTTGCTGAATTTGGAGGTCCGATGTGGAAGTTACGCGCTATTTGTGTGCGTATAGTGGGTCCGTATATAATTTTATTAGTTGCCATTATAAGCTGAAATTAATTGATTAGAATTCAAAATTTAAATTCCTGAACGTGTTTAACGGCTGTAGCCTAAAAATTAATTGATTCGTTATACAATTAATTGATACGTTATACAACTAATTGATACGTTATACAATTAATTGATACGTTACAGAATTAATTGATACGTTACACAACTAATTGATACGTTACACAATTAATTGATACGTTACACAATTAATTGATACGTTACACAAAAATATATGGTACGTTTGAAACATCATCGGTTACCCTATATTTTAGGCGTCCTCTCTGAATATCAACTAGTATATAAATAAGAGGCTTCATTAATTTTCTCTCGTGTTCAATCTCCTCCTTCAACATCATTCTTGCACCCAAAAAAAAAAAAAAGAAGAGGGAAGGCAACAGCCGATCCAACTTACACAACCCAAACTCCTCCTCTTCCTCAATGGGTGCAAACCCTACATTATTTTCATTTCAAAATCAAATCAAAGTCAAAAAAAAAAAAATTCAGACTTCTCAGAAAATTCCTAAAAAATATATGATGAAACTCTTGATGTATGCATCTCAGATCTGCAGTTCGTTCTTGGATCTGAGTTTCTGTATAGCCGAAATTGGTTCGTTGTTTTTTTTTTGTTTTATTTATTTTTAATTTTGATTTTCAAATCATTCAAACACGCATATCTCTCTCATACGAACTCCGTTTCACACACGATTATTTTTGTTAGGATCATAACAAAATTCTAGATCTTTTGACACTGGTTTGGACAGATTTGGAGACCGTTGAAATTTTGGGTTTAAATCGGATTTAAATTCGATTTTAATTCAAAAGGTGAGTGTTTCACCCACTCACAACTTTTAAAGTTTCTTATGTTTGTTAAAATGAATTCATAAAGTAATTAGAAATTTATCGATTGTTGTTTGGTGTGCTAAATTGTCGTTCTGATTCAATTTGACATTTATTGCATTTAATTATCATTTAATTTAATATTGAATTTTAAATTGTCAATTTAATGCATGTATTGATTGTCAGTTATATATTGTGTTGTTGATTGAATTGGATGATGTTTGTGATGAATGCTCAATTGGTGAATTTGATGAATGAATGTTTATTTTATATATAAATATAAACTGCAAGTTCGTTATGGATTATTTTTATTAATTCGTGATTGCGGTTTGAAATGATATATAACCGTAAATATTTAAAATTGTGGATTGAAATGATAAATATCCGTACCACTTGACCCTAGGGTAGAAAATTATATACGGACACCGGATTGGTTGAATTAAATATTTTTTTTTTTGAAGCTTTAATTTTTGAATCTGGATTTAAATGATAATTTGAGAAATATATGATTTCTACGGATTGAATTATTATCGGAATTTGAGTTTATGATAAAATTTGTATTGGTTTTAAGGTATTGCTAAAAAGAATTTATATGTAATTTCAAAGTTGAAATTTTGAATAAAAGTGAAATTTGTCAAAATTGAGAAGTTTGAGTTGTTGAAATATAACTTTGAAGTGTATTAAAAATGGAAATAATGTAATTTAATATCTCAATCATGAATTGAAATCGATGTAAACGCAATGTTTTATTTATAGAATGTGAATGGAGTTTTGAAAGTGGATTTTGTTGGAAAAAAAATTGAAATGGTTTTTGTGTGGAAATGAAATGAATGGTAAATTGATAGTATTTTAAAATTCATATTTTAATATAAACTATTTTAAAATATATTACCATAAAGACTGTAATTATTAAGATTTTAAACTATTAAACTATTTTTACCTATCTCAACTATATATCAAATCATTTTAACCTATATTTTAAAACCATTTAATTTATATTAAACTAGTTAACCCTTTTGAGTTATTTTAGAACTAATTAACCTATTTTAAAGCTAATAAATCTATTTTAATTATGTTTAATCCACTATAAATTTACTTAACCATCTTAGGTCAATTAAACAATATTTTAATCTATAGTTAAACTATTATAGAGTAATTTAACTATTTATAACTACTATACTTATTTAAACTATTTCTAAATTTTCCAGTCTAAGTAAAGAGGAAATGTTAATTAAATGCTTGGTTTTAAAAGAGAATAAATTGAATTGATGATTTGAAGTATGAATGTAACCTGTTTGGAAATATGAAATTGGGAAGAAATTATGGTTTTGGAAACTGGAAATGATTTCAAAGTGAATAGGGTTTGAAAGCGAATATGTTTTGAAAATGACTATGATTTGAAAGTGTTATGTTTTGAAATCGAATATGATATCTTAATATAAATTGTAAATCGACTTTTGAAATATAAAAGAACCATCCGGTGTGAAAAATATAACGATTGGTTGTTAAAGAGACCGGGATCGGATATTGTCTTATAGCCGGCCAATACCGAAAACCACTTTAACAACTGTGTACGCGGTGGAGATTCCAGAACGAAGTAGGATGGTGACGACGTTCTCGAGGTATATTACGTGGACCCAACTCCCGTGAGTTGGCATAAATGACTAAAACAGGAGCTATACCGGGCTACACAAAGGGTCGCACCCTTTTATCGAGCATGCTTCTTTGGAAACCATTCTATTACTTGTGTGATTCGATTTGGTGGCGCCACTTTGATTCGGGGGTATTGTTCGAGGTGGGCGGAAGCTGCTGGCTTGCCGTCACCACCGGTCCGGGAGTGTAAACGGTGTATCCACCCTGGCATTGCCTCGCGTGCCGTGTCATCTCCTTATATCGAGCCCACTACGATTTTGGTTTAAAGATCCGACCGCGTTAAGGTTCACCATCCCCTTAACGCTATTTTCTATATGATTATACTTTACTGATTAGACACTACTGTATATAGCGAAATATACTACATAGTAAATAGTTTAACGGATCCTTAAGAGATGTAAATCCCGAGCATCTTTTGAGTTACTGCACTCATATTTATTTCTGTTAATTTAACTCACATAAGATCTTTTAGTTCTGACTCGAGTGTTTTTGTCTTTTCAAATTCGCTCGGGTCAGTCCGAGCGTTTCAGGATTGAAGATTTTTATTTCTGGAGGAAGAAGACGAAGATTTTATTATTATTACTATAGATTGTGTGGTTCCACTACACTCATATTGTTCCGCTGCATTGTTATATGGTATGTGTACTCTGATATGTCTTGTATAAATAAAATAAAAGGTTTGTAAAACAGCTTCATGAACTGTATATTGATTATTATATTTTATCCATCCGCTGTGAGATTTTGTTTAGTTTTTTTTTCTCTTCTCTGTTTTTTTCTTATTCACCCCATAACAATCCGCCCTTCCGTATTGTTTGAATCGGCATGTGTGTCTGTTTAAAGCGTGCGAAAAGGCGGGCTGTTACATCTGGTATCAGAGCTTTGGTTTAGCGATAAACCTTAGCTTTGTGGGGTTTGACTCTTTACTAATAGGGTAGTAATACCCTATGGGAGTCGACGAGTGTATATATATGAGAGAGCGTATTTGTTAGTGTTATAAAAAGATTTTAATATTTTGTTAATCTGTTCCGTTTCGTATTTATAAATTCTGGTTGGTGCATGGGACGCTATGACATCGATAGGGATTTCTAAATACTTAATAGGACAGACCGACATAATATTTGTTTTAATATAGGTAAATGAAATAATTTTTCCTATTATATTTTCTATATATAAAATAAAATTTTCAAATGATATCTATATTTGGTTGCAATATATTGGTTGTTAGGAATAAAATTTATAAATAATAGGTAAATAAGATTTAAAAATAAAATAAATGAAATTTGGAAATTTAGAACTTAAGTTCCGGGGGTTTTGAAATTTTTTTCGAATAAAATTTTGGAATATAATAATTTTGTTTGTAAGTATTTTCTGATATAAATATTTCAGTATAGTTCGGAAAAAAAAAATTTGTTTTAAAGAAGATTTTGGAGAAAATAAGTTTGTACTTTCCTCTCTGTCGCTGGAAAATAATTTCGATAATGACGGCCGCATCATCGACTTTCATTTTCGAGTTTCGAAGGGGGAAGACCACGGTTGTAGTTTTACTGCAGACTCATTTTGATAGAAAAATATAAATTTTGAATTGTTTTAAATATAATTAGAGATATACAAGTTGTAAGAATATATTTATCTATTATTTAAAATAATTTGAGATTTAACCCGGTATTAATCCTTAAATTTCCATTTATAAATTGTTCAGTTAGTGTAGTGAAATGAAAGGGTAGTAATTAATAATTGGAACCTTAACTAAAGTAAAAATTTAATAAAATTGGAAGATAAGTAATGTAAACAAGTGTTTGTAAACCTTAGTAAATGAATTAGTGAAATTCTTCCTTTATAAGAATTGATGCTATAAGGTTGTAAAAGAAAGGGTAATCAAATGTTACTATAATTAAAAACAATAGAGTGGAAGCATTAAATGAATGAAAGGAATTAAAGGAAATTTGAAATTTGTAACGTATGAAACAAAGAGTATTATTGTTGAACATTAAATTTAATTAAAGAATGAGATAAAACTTGTATAAATTCATTTTCATTTTCTTTAACACATATAACTTACCAAATATTAAAAGTTGAAATGTTTAATAAGAGATTGTAATAGAATAGTATATAAGTTGAAATTTGAAAAAAAAATGAAGTATTCAATGAATTTACTATTTTAAATGAGAATTTAATGTTATAAACTTAGGTTATAATTGAAATTTTGCTATAAGTGAGTATAATTAAAGGTAAGTATTATGATTAGATGATTTTAAAACTTAAGTAAATAGAATGAAATTCTATAATAAATGAAACTGTGAGAAATAAATGAATAAAATTTAGAAATGCATAAATGGAATGCAATAAAAAGAAACTTACATGACATTAAAATAAAAATGAATATTGTAAGTAATAAATGAAAATAAATGAGGTAATCACTCAATGAATGAAAGAAAGGAAATCAAACAACTAAAGTATGAAATAAAAATTTATAATAAGTTAAATATTTTGAATAAGATGTATTGTTTATTTAATTCTTCCTTCTCCCTTCTTTTTCCTTTTCGGGACGAAAAGTTTTGAGTGGGGGAGAGTGTAACGACCCGTAAATTTCGTGGATTTAATTTGGTTGGATTTATGAGTTGTGTAAATTTAAATTCAGTAGAAATAAAAACTTATAAATAAATAATGAAATGAACGCTAATAAAATAAAATGGTGTAAGTATTATACCTGGATATGAAATTTATATAAAGGGAATTTATTTAATTTGTTAATGTAAATTTAGAAAATACTATAATAAATGATTATTCCATTTCGTACTTGTAAGTTGTTACTAAGTTGCGTGTTGAGAAGGGTTGATCGAATTGAGATTTATATTTAATTTAAATGGAAATATTAAAGGCTTACAAATAACGGAAAATTTAAGTAATAAAAGTTAGCACAAGTGGATAAATAATAACCATATAAGGGAATAGCATTAATATAAATTAAGTTGGAACAAATTGGATGTAGAGAAATAAAGGTAAGCATTCTATATATTAATTAATGTTGGTGATGATAACGTACTTGGTGATTTATTTTATAGTAACGGAAGTAGGAACGTTATGTAATAAAAGCGTAGATGTAGGTTAAGTAATAAATTGTGGATTTGGGGAATAAGTTGAACTTTTGATAATTAAGATAATTAATGCGGAAAATATGTAAAGTAAGTTATAGAATGTAAGTAATTAATTGAAAGTAAATTTAGTGTGTAAAATTTTTATAGTGAGTGAAGTATATTATAAAAAAAAAGAACCTTAATTTATACATTTAATTGATAGGAGTGCAGTTAGGAATGTAATATTTATTCTAATCAGTGTAAATAGAGGTATGTTAATGCAAGGAAATAAATTGACGTTATATAGTGAATTATGTTAGTTATTCACAATAAGAGAAAATGAAATAGTTAATACGGATAAAAGTGAAACGGGAAATATGAATGCAATAGTGTGAATCCAACATTTAATTCATCTAATGGAAAATAAAGATTTGTTAATTTAATTAAAAAGATAATTTCTGAACTTGTATGAAATTAAGGGAAATTTGTGAAATCGATAATTTAGCAACTTTCAATTTACTTTCAAATGTGTTAAACTATTGTAATTGATTTAGAAATATAAAAAGTTGTTTATTTATTTGAAGATAAATTTTGAAATTGGGTTATTTCAATTAAATGGGATTTTAATGTTAAATATTACGTTAGTGGAGTTTAAGTTGGAAATCTAGAATGACAATATATTAGACCATTAACCAATGCTAATTTATCTACTTGGTAATAATAGAGTGAATAAAATAATTTAAAAACCAAATAGATGAATTTCATGGGCAATTAAGTTTAATTACTGGGTAAATTGAAAATTTAAAACTAAATGTTATAAATTTGGAATTTTTAACGATAAATGAATGTAGAGATTTACTAAAAGATTCTAGATTTACCAAGTAATCCAAACTGATAATTTTTTTTTTTTTTAGATAATTTAGAGTTGAAGTGGTAAATTTTATTGGTTATATTAATTGAAGGGAATTCAAATTTGTTGGGAGAGGTAAATGGATTTGGTAATAAATTTAAATGGACTTAAGTAGTGAATTTAATTTATTAATATATAATAAAATAACGTCTGTTGTAGATTTACGTTAAAGTTAACACAACTAAATTCATTTTTTTGGTCCAATTAGCGGTGTCAGCGACCGCAAATTTCGTAAAATGAATATTTATTTGAAAGAACAAACATGATTTACTTTATATTATTAGATTCGTGCTAACAAGACGAGCGCAACGATACCTTATTTGCTGAATTTGGAGGTCCGATGTGGAAGTTACGCGCTATTTGTGTGCGTATAGTGGGTCCGTATATAATTTTATTAGTTGCCATTATAAGCTGAAATTAATTGATTAGAATTCAAAATTTAAATTCCTGAACGTGTTTAACGGCTGTAGCCTAAAAATTAATTGATACGTTATACAATTAATTGATACGTTATACAACTAATTGATACGTTATACAATTAATTGATACGTTACAGAATTAATTGATACGTTACACAACTAATTGATACGTTACACAATTAATTGATATGTTACACAATTAATTGATACGTTACACAAAAATATATGGTACGTTTTGAAATATCATCGGTTACCCTATATTTTAGGCGTCCTCTCTGAATATCAACTAGTATATAAATAAGAGGCTTCATTAATTTTCTCTCGTGTTCAATCTCCTCCTTCAACATCATTCTTGCACCCAAAAAAAAAAGAAAAGAGGGAAGGCAACAGCCGATCCAACTTACACAACCCAAACTCCTCCTCTTCCTCAATGGGTGCAAACCCTACATTATTTTCATTTCAAAATCAAATCAAAGTCAAAAAAAAAAAATTCAGACTTCTCAGAAAATTCCTAAAAAATATATGATGAAACTCTTGATGTATGCATCTCAGATCTGCAGTTCGTTCTTGGATCTGAGTTTCTGTATAGCCGAAATTGGTTCGTTGTTTTTTTTTGTTTTATTTATTTTTAATTTTGATTTTCAAATCATTCAAACACGCATATCTCTCTCATACGAACTCCGTTTCACACACGATTTTTTTTGTTAGGATCATAACAAAATTCTAGATCTTTTGACACTGGTTTGGACAGATTTGGAGACCGTCGAAATTTTGGTTTTAAATCGGATTTAAATTCGATTTTAATTCAAAAGGTGAGTGTTTCACCCACTCACAACTTTTAAAGTTTCTTATGTTTGTTAAAATGAATTCATAAAGTAATTAGAAATTTATCGATTGTTGTTTGGTGTGCTAAATTGTCGTTCTGATTCAATTTGACATTTATTGCATTTAATTATCATTTAATTTAATATTGAATTTTAAATTGTCAATTTAATGCATGTATTGATTGTCAGTTATATATTGTGTTGTTGATTGAATTGGATGATGTTTGTGATGAATGCTCAATTGGTGAATTTGATGAATGAATGTTTATTTTATATATAAATATAAACTGCAAGTTCGTTATGGATTATTTTTATTAATTCGGGATTGCGGTTTGAAATGATATATAACCGTAAATATTTAAAATTGTGGATTGAAATGATAAATATCCGTACCACTTGACCCTAGGGTAGAAAATTATATACGGACACCGGATTGGTTGAATTAAATATTTTTTTTTTGAAGCTTTAATTTTTGAATCTGGATTTAAATGATAATTTGAGAAATATATGATTTCTACGGATTGAATTATTATCGGAATTTGAGTTTATGATAAAATTTGTATTGGTTTTAAGGTATTGCTAAAAAGAATTTATATGTAATTTCAAAGTTGAAATTTTGAATAAAAGTGAAATTTGTCAAAATTGAGAAGTTTGAGTTGTTGAAATATAACTTTGAAGTGTATTAAAAATGGAAATAATGTAATTTAATATCTCAATCATGAATTGAAATCGATGTAAACGCAATGTTTTATTTATAGAATGTGAATGGAGTTTTGAAAGTGGATTTTGTTGGAAAAAAAATTGAAATGGTTTTTGTGTGGAAATGAAATGAATGGTAAATTGATAGTATTTTAAAATTCATATTTTAATATAAACTATTTTAAAATATATTACCATAAAGACTGTAATTATTAAGATTTTAAACTATTAAACTATTTTTACCTATCTCAACTATATATCAAATCATTTTAACCTATATTTTAAAACCATTTGATTTATATTAAACTAGTTAACCCTTTTGAGTTATTTTAGAACTAATTAACCTATTTTAAAGCTAATAAATCTATTTTAATTATGTTTAATCCACTATAAATTTACTTAACCATCTTAGGTCAATTAAACAATATTTTAATCTATAGTTAAACTATTCTAGAGTAATTTAACTATTTATAACTACTATACTTATTTAAACTATTTCTAAATTTTCCAGTCTAAGTAAAGAGGAAATGTTAATTAAATGCTTGGTTTTAAAAGAGAATAAATTGAATTGATGATTTGAAGTATGAATGTAACCTGTTTGGAAATATGAAATTGGGAAGAAATTATGGTTTTGGAAACTGGAAATGATTTCAAAGTGAATAGGGTTTGAAAGCGAATATGATTTGAAAATGACTATGATTTGAAAGTGTTATGTTTTGAAATCGAATATGATATCTTAATATAAATTGTAAATCGACTTTTGAAATATAAAAGAACCATCCGGTGTGAAAAATATAACGATTGGTTGTTAAAGAGACCGGGATCGGATATTGTCTTATAGCCGGCCAATACCGAAAACCACTTTAACAACTGTGTACGCGGTGGAGATTCCAGAACGAAGTAGGATGGTGACGACGTTCTCGAGGTATATTACGTGGACCCAACTCCCGTGAGTTGGCATAAATGACTAAAACAGGAGCTATACCGGGCTACACAAAGGGTCGCACCCTTTTATCGAGCATGCTTCTTTAGAAACCATTCTATTACTTGTGTGATTCGATTTGGTGGCGCCACTTTGATTCGGGGGTATTGTTCGAGGTGGGCGGAAGCTGCTGGCTTGCCGTCACCACCGGTCCGGGAGTGCAAACGGTGTATCCACCCTGGCATTGCCTCGCGTGCCGTGTCATCTCCTTATATCGAGCCCACTACGATTTTGGTTTAAAGATCCGACCGCGTTAAGGTTCACCATCCCCTTAACGCTATTTTCTATATGATTATACTTTACTGATTAGACACTACTGTATATAGCGAAATATACTACATAGTAAATAGTTTAACGGATCCTTAAGAGATGTAAATCCCGAGCATCTTTTGAGTTACTGCACTCATATTTATTTCTGTTAATTTAACTCACATAAGATCTTTTAGTTCTGACTCGAGTGTTTTTGTCTTTTCAAATTCGCTCGGGTCAGTCCGAGCGTTTCAGGATTGAAGATTTTTATTTCTGGAGGAAGAAGACGAAGATTTTATTATTATTACTATAGATTGTGTGGTTCCACTACACTCATATTGTTCCGCTGCATTGTTATATGGTATGTGTACTCTGATATGTCTTGTATAAATAAAATAAAAGGTTTGTAAAACAGCTTCATGAACTGTATATTGATTATTATATTTTATCCATCCGCTGTGAGATTCTGTTTAGTTTTTTTTTCTCTTCTCTGTTTTTTTCTTATTCACCCCATAACAATCCGCCCTTCCGTATTGTTTGAATCGGCATGTGTGTCTGTTTAAAGCGTGCGAAAAGGCGGGCTGTTACAATCAATAGATAACAATCATCATTCAAACATGCATTCAAATATTTTAAATCTAACTATTTAAAATAAAATCAAAACTGATTCGATTGAGTGAGAAATTCTCACCTTGATTTTAAATTCCGTTTTAGCGATTTATTTCGAATAAAATTAAACGGACGTTTAATTTTACCCAAAATTCTCACTAACTCCAAACAACTCCAACCAATTTCATCGCGTAGTGCTCGTCCATACGATTCCAACGCAACTGGTTTCGCGCGTTTTCGACCTCGTATGAAAAAGTTATGAATTTATGAAGTTACACGAGTTTTTATATAAAAATTTACAACATAAATCAAAATTTTAAACCCTAACTCAAATCAAGGCCGTGCATTTCCTAACTACAGATCATGGCCGTGCGTTGCATCTCCCCTTTCTTCCATCTCGTTTGAACGTGCCCAGTAACCCAAGCCGCCCCCAATGCCCTAATAGCCGCGCCCAATTCCATCATCTTGAAGCCGATCAACAACCACCATCTTGTAGCTCATGCTTGTCTCCACCATCACCAAAGATATGGCGAAGCTCGGTCGTGTATCCACGTTGAAAAACGTGCGTGAACGTTCCGCGTTTCAACCCTTTTTGCCGTCAATTCCCTCAACAAAAATCGATCATAGCCGTTCAGATTGAAGATCTCACGTAACTCTACGTTTTTGTAGTTGGAAGTTGTTGATATTATTGAGTGGATTGGAAGAATTTTAAGAGAGAAAATGGCGACTTTCTGGCCATTGAAGGAAGCAACGGCGGCTAGGGTTTTTAGGTTTATTTTTTTTTTATTTTTGTGAATTTTGGGCCTATTTATAGAAGATTTTTGAACACTATTCATCCGGAAATTCCGAACTCCGATTTACGCGCCGTAACCAGCGTTTCTAGGGTTTACCCCGCATTCCGGACACAATGGAACAGGTTTCGGAAGCTAATTCGATCATATGTGCGAGATATGGCAACAAACGTTCAATTTAAATTAAACCGATTTAAATCGATTTCTAGGCGTTTTAATTTGTACCAGACAAACGGTAAATCCAATTGATACGAAATTTGAAACCTTACAATAATATCACATTACGGATCCGATGAAACTGGTTTCGTCGAAATCCGAGACTTTTTGAAAAATGGCTATTTTAACTCGCCAAATTAAAATTAAAAATAATTCGATGCGTTTCGAGCTGCCACGATCAAACGACAACTCCGATTGACACGAAATTTGAAATCCAGTAATAACTAACTATTACAGATCCAATGGAACAGGTTTCGTTCAATTCTGAGACTGTTCAAAAATTGACTATTTTCACTAGTCGATTTAATATTAAAATATTCAATTTTCACAAATAAACTTTTAAATTGATTTTAAAAGTTCTAAAATATCGTTCTAACTTTAATATGATAAAATAAAATTTTACAAATCATTTTCAATCATATTTAACTCAATTTTCAATTATTTCCATAATTTAACATATTAAATTATCGATTTAATTATCCAATTAAATCCAATAATTCAAAATAAAAATTATTCGACTTATAAATTCACTTATTAATATTTAAAATTAATTAAATATTCATATTTTAATTATCAAAAATTCTGGGTCGTTACAATCTTTCCCCCTTAAAAGAATTTCGTCCTCGAAATTAACAAGTAAGAAAAGTTACAAAATTTATTAACTTTCCAAAATCCATAGTTAAACTTCTTATAATACTTTACTAAGTTTCAAATCATACTTAGTTATCTTTTCAAAAACAACTACTATTGTTTAATTTCAATTTCAAATCAAAGTTAAAGTTTTCAAAATTTTCTCAAATTTTTTCTAACGCCTTAAATTTTCGGAAAAATTCGCCATAGTCTCCTTTGCGCGGCTCGATCCGAAAAAAAGAATGATAGTATATATATCACAAATATACATCTCATCAAGTAATGAGGCATCCCGAAGGGAAAAAATTATAAAAGTACGGTATTTAATCCGAGATATGTACCTTATATTTTATTAGCGAGCATATACGGCTAATATAGCGCGAAAGCGAGCTCCAAATGCGAAGCAAACGCAATCCGCACCTACTAATCACTCAACAAACAACATGAGAACATGCATATAGATAATAGTATCGATATACATCATATAGCAACATAGCAAATGCAACAAAAGCAATATACTCAACTATCAACCAACTAACATCCATAACCAATTAATGTTCATTCATATTCTCATTAGTATTCAATGAAATAGGTTTTCAATTTAATCACATTCGATTCATTAACAGTGGATGTTTTTACCAACATTCATTTTCAATTAGTTTATATTCACTAATTCATATTCAAGTTGGTTCACTTCCAATTCAAATTCAATTCTATTTAAGATTCACTTAACTTCCAATCGAATTTCAATTACTTTAGCTTTCAATTTCGCTAATTCACTTTCATTAACACTTAATGAATTATATACAATCGTCAACAACCATATAACAATCAATGTATATCAATTACAACCAAATTCCTTTGCTTATATTCATTCAATTTGGTTTCAACACCATCACTTTCAATTGGTTTAATTAAATTGATTTTCATTCAACTATTCAACTTTCAATAACATTAGATTTTAATGAATTAACACTTATATTCATTTATTCCATATCAATTTTATTCACATTCAATTGATTAATTCAATTCAATTACAAAGTTGAATTTCATTTACATAACTTAAATTCCCACTTGTAAATAAATTCAGATTTCAATTCTAAAGTAAATTTCCATTTAACATTAAATTCATTTTTATTTTACAACTCATATTCATAAACATATTCATATAGTTTCACTTCTTATATATATAAGTTTATTTCTCAATTGTAAATCACTTCAATTATAATTCAATTCTTATAATTCATTTGCTTATACAATCATTCTTCAATTTAGATTATTCAAACAACTAAACAATCCACTTATATACACTTTAATAATTCTGAAAAATTATTCCTTTATATATAAAAATATAATCAAGGTAAAATTATTTCATTTACCAAATTTAAAATCAATATTGTGCCGAATTGTTCTATTCAAGTGTTTAGAAACCCCTTCGGCATAGTTGCGGACCACGCTGACGAAAGTTCATATACCACTCAATAAACCAATCATCACAATATAAAATAATTTTATATATTCACTAACAAATACGCTCTCATAGCTATTATTACACTCAAACTCATTCTAGAGCACTACTGACTCTATCTCTAATGAGTAATACCCAACAGAACCATGGTTGTCGCTTAACCATAAGCTCTGATACCAAATGTAACGTACTCGATTTTTTCGTTGCCGAAAAACCGAATAGTTATGGGTTTTAAGAAAAAGAAAAAAAAAGAACAAGAGAGAAAAGACAGAAAATAGAGAAAAAATAGAGAAAAGAAAAATAGAAAATAGAAAATTTTAAAATAGAAGAAAAAGAGAATAGAACGGAATAGAAAACAACAGAATCTCACAATTCGCAGCGGAACAACATATAATAATAAATGAATAATCTTTAAACAAAGAACTATATCAGTTATTACATTTTTTTCATCATCTCATCATATCATCAGAGTGTACAACAACATACAACAACAAACAGTGCAGCGGAAAAAGAAATACTATATACTAGTAATACGCCATGCCATCCAGCTTGCCTCCAGCAACTCCAGAATATCCTGATAAACCTAATTCTTAACTGCCCGTGTGGAAATTGGTGGGCACCCAGAGTTTAGGAAGGAAAACAATAAACTCCAAGTCAGTCATGTGACTGGTGTGAGAACTCAAAACAGTTTATTTATCTTTAAAATCAAAATAGAGGAATATTTTTAAGTCAATTCGCAATGCTTTTAAAATGAGACTACCATAAGGCCTCCCGCACACACACACAATGCAAACGCAGAATCGGAGGAGATTTCTCCTTATGATAGTCAAAGATGCTTGATACGCATTTAAAAGAACAATTGATATTATTACTAGTGTATAGTGTAGGAAAAATTCATTTCGAAAGTAGAATATAAATCTTAGCCAACATACGACCATTATCGTATGTCTACTATAGCTACCATTCAAACAGTGGGGCGCCACCATAAGTGAATGATAGGTTCTACAACTAATACCGTACAAGTCACGTATTGTTTCTTTGGATTTCCAACGAATGATCAGGCCAAGGAACTTCCCATTGCCACATGAGAATGCCTCTGGATGGACATCCCCGAGAACCAAACCGGATCTCTACCAACACAAGGCCGGGTTACCCCTAACTGAGTAACAACTGACCGAATATGCCATCCCCCGGTCCTTTGGGACCTTTTCACCGAGCGCTCGCAATCAATTCACACAATCATAACAAAGTGTTTTCAACATGAGTAAATATCTGGGCTCCATACCATGATACCACCCTTTTCCAGAAGGAAATGCACACATCCTAAAGGGCGCTACCTCTCATAACCTTGCTGCTTTTTTCCTGTTTTGACCATTCACGGGGTGTGAGGCTCGACGAAGTCACGTCCACAAAACATACTTTATACAAAAGCCATGCTTTGGGTCAACAAATGATCATAGAAATGATCACCAAGATAGACGATCAAATAAGCGATCCTATCACAAATAATCAACACAATGATCATTTACAGCAACACTCAGCATGTCACATTACCAAATTGGGAAACCTTCAACTACATAACCTCTGAGCTCGTACGTCTCAGAGAAGGGTGTTAAGCTAAAAGAATAAATTCTTCGCCACCAACAGAAATATATTTGAAAGAAATCGGCTTTATATCTCAATTTGTAATGTCAGACATACAATCCATACAAGTCTGTTCCGGGTTCGAACAAAACCGAAGGCACTTCTTACGAAGCCCTTGCAATCCGGGTATTCACAATCCCGATCGAATTTCCCATCACTTAGGAGATCTCTATAACAGGAGCTACCCAGTGCAGAGACAATCGATAGGTCATCCTATCGCTTTCACAAATACTCGGTCTTCAACACCGATCTTCAATGCAATTCACAACGACGTATCACATATTCGGAATGGGTTATACGACCCCATGGTCCTTTCTCAGTTAATCCGAATAGTGAGCGCTTATTCAAAAATAAGTGTGGCATTCACATTCAAACAAATCACATCAATTACCCATTCAAAGGGAAATATTGATAGTCGGTTATTGAACTATCAATGGATATGCACACATCACCAGTTTCCAAATAATTTTCCAATTATTTATTTTCCAAAATCATATCTTTACAAGATATATTGTTTTCAAAACTTCAAAAATAAATCAATATTTATTTTTAATCAAATTTCACTTTCTTTTATAAATTCCATAGTGAATTTATATTTCACAATATCTACTGATATACGATTTTTCAATAGGTTTCAATATTCCTTTTCAATTTATCTTCAAAAAGATAAATTCTCAAAATATTCACTTTATATTGGAAAACATTTCCATACTTATTTAATAAGTAATTCACAAATCCTTTTATTTTCTACACTTGGAAAATATTCAATATACTCAAATCGAGATTAAGTATATATTTCATTCTTTAAGGAAATCATTCTCTTAAACATATTTATTTGGGTCAAAACGAATGTTGCGTAAAACATCGTTACGACAACCCAAAATCACTAGTATAGGGATTCGAAATTAAAATAGATATATAAATCCCAATACTATACAAAACATTTCCTTTCGGAAATCTTTTACTATAACAACAGTGTTATAGTCCACCATTTCCTTCTATTTCTCGAAAACGTCTATTTCAACAATCAATGTTGAAATCTATGGTTTCGAATCTCAACACATTTTAAAACATCGTTAGATCGTTTTAATTCTATTTAAAATATCACATTCTAAACATTTTCTTTAACATATTATTCACTATTCAAAAACGTGAATATACTACGTTAATCAATTTCATCTTTTCTATTCATTTTATTTTAAAGGATTATTCACAGTTCAAAAACGTGAATATAACTCCATTAATAGGTTTCAACAATTAACTTATCAAAATAAGTCGTTTGCGAATTTATAAAACAACGTTTATAAATTCCATTTCTATTTATTTTATAACAACTTCCTTTTATAAGTTCCTTTATCAACCTATTCACTTTATAACTCAATTATAAACCAAAGATTCATATTATAAGTTAAATGCTTATAAAACGATTATTTTACAAAATCGTTTCTTTGAACGTCATAATTATAAATCTTATAACTTATAAGATTCAATTATTCATCCAAATATATTCTTTGATAATTTCACAAAATTTATAAATCTTACTATTTATAAATTTCATTTATAACTTCACCATTTATAATTTTATAAATTCCATTCATTTACAAAATTTATTTTCACTTCATTCAAACACTTATAAAACTCGTTTTATAACTCAAATACTTTTAATTTATAAATATCAATTTATAAATCTTATATAAATCAATTTATATTATTATTTTAAAACATCTTTAATCTTCTTTATAATTTCATCCTTTTTGATTTATAAAATAATTAAATTTTATAAATCCCATATTTTAAACTTTTCATAATAAATTCTAAAATTTCGATTAAACTATTTTATAAAATCATTAGCATCATATTCTCAAAAATCAGTTTTTAACTATATTTCTTAAAAATCATAATTTTTATAACATTAAAAATTATACGTTTATTTATTTTAAAATGAATCAATTCCAAAAAATATTTTATAACGTATACTTTCAAAAATCACTTTGAAATCATTTTAAAATTCCAAATTTGGTCCAATGATGCTACACACCAAATAGTCAATCACGACAACAACGATATCATATATCGATATGATAATCCATCAAATATCAAAATATCTGAAATCAAATAAAAACTGTTGAGGAATCCAGTTGGATCCCTCCAACTTGTTTTCCTGCATCCAAAAACATTAGCACAATACCAATTTCGCTCCAGTACGAAATTATCGCGGTATATGGGATTTAAAATATTATCCGCTTAATAGACGGCGCAATAGGGTCTCATCCGCTAAACAAAAAATGCGGGGAATCAATAACTCCAATATATACATATGCCAATATATATATATTGCTATTATATATAATTCCAATTTCACTGTTTATGAAATATTCGCGGTATATGTTTTTAATAAATAACATCCGCTTACTAACGGCGTATAATGTCTATTTTAACAATCAATAGATAACAATCATCATTCAAACATGCATTCAAATATTTTAAATCTAACTATTTAAAATAAAATCGAAACTGATTCGATTGAGTGAGAAATTCTCACCTTGATTTTAAATTCCGTTTTAGCGATTTATTTCGAATAAAATTAAACGGACGTTTAATTTTACTCAAAATTCTCACTAACTCCAAACGACTCCAATCCAATTTCATCGCGTAGTGCTCGTCCATACGATTCCAACGCAACTGGTTTCGCGCGTTTTCGACCTCGTATGAAAAAGTTATGAATTTATGAAGTTACACGAGTTTTTATATAAAAATTTACAACATAAATCAAAATTTTAAACCCTAACTCAAATCAAGGCCGTGCATTTCCTAACTAAAGATCATGGCCGTGCGTTTCATCTCCCCTTTCTTCCATCTCGTTCGAACGTGCCCAGTAACCCAAGCCGCCCCCAATGCCCTAATAGCCGCGCCCAATTCCATCATCTTGAAGCCGATCAACAACCACCATCTTGTAGCTCATGCTTGTCTCCACCATCACCAAAGATATGGCGAAGCTCGGTCGTGTATCCACGTTGAAAAACGTGCGTGAACGTTCCGCGTTTCAACCCTTTTTGCCGTCAATTCCCTCAACAAAAATCGATCATAGCCGTTCAGATTGAAGATCTCACGTAGCTCTACGTTTTTGTAGTTGGAAGTTGTTGATATTATTGAGTGGATTGGAAGAATTTTAAGAGAGAAAATGGCGACTTTCTGGCCATTGAAGGAAGCAACGGCAGCTAGGGTTTTTAGGTTTATTATTTTTTTTTTTGTGAATTTTGGGCCTATTTATAGAAGATTTTTGAACACTATTAATCCGGAAATTCCGAACTCCGATTTACGCGCCGTAACCACCATTTCTAGGGTTTACCCCGCGTTCCGGACATAATGGAACAGGTTTCGGAAGCTAATTCGATCATATGTGCGAGATATGGCAACAAACGTTCAATTTAAATTAAACCGATTTAAATCGATTTCTAGGCGTTTTAATTTGTACCGGACAAACGGTAAATCCAATTGACACGAAATTTGAAACCTTATAATAATATCACATTACGGATCCGATGAAACTGGTTTCGTCGAAATCCGAGACTTTTTGAAAAATGGCTATTTTAACTCGCCAAATTAAAATTAAAAATAATTCGATGCGTTTCGAGCTGCCACGATCAAACGACAACTCCGATTGACACGAAATTTGAAATCCGGTAATAACTAACTTTATGGATCCAATGGAACTGGTTTCGTTCAATTCTGAGACTGTTCAAAAATTGACTATTTTCACTAGTCGATTTAATATTAAAATATTCAATTTTCACAAATAAACTTTTAAATTGATTTTAAAAGTTCTAAAATATCGTTCTAACTTCAATATGATAAAATAAAATTTTACAAATCATTTTCAATCATATTTAACTCAATTTTCAATTATTTCCATAATTTAACATATTAAATTATCGATTTAATTATCCAATTAAATCCAATAATTCAAAATAAAAATTATTCGACTTATAAATTCACTTATTAATATTTAAAATTAATTAAATATTCATATTTTAATTATCAACAATTCTGGGTCGTTACAATTTTATAACTATTTTAAAATATATACTATTTTCAATATCTAAACTGTTTAAGTTGGAAATGTTATGATTTCCAAAGTGTTATGATTTCAAAATTGTTATGATTTCAAAAATGTTATGGTTTCGAAAATGTTATGATTTCAAAAATGTTATGATTTCGAAAGTGTTATAAATTTGAAAGTGTTATGATTCTGAAATGATATTATTTAAGGTAAAAAATGACATTGAATTGATATGGGTTTGAAATGAATATAATATTCTGATATGAAGTATGAACTATTTGAAATGAAATTACCACAGTGTGAAGTGTTTGGTCATTAAAGAGACAGGGATCGGATATTGTCATACTCTCTGCCAATACCGAAAACCATTTTAACAAATGTGTACGTGGTGGAGATTCGAGAACGAAGTAGGATGGTTTGGCGACGATTCTGTATGGTATTTACTTAGCCCTGACTCCCATGAGTCAGCTTGATGCGGCTAAAACAGGAGCTACGCCACGTCAAGTGAGGTCATTCCTCCTATCGGATATACTTCTTTGATACCATTCTATTACTTTGTGATTTTATTGGGTGCACCTTTGATTTTGGAGTGTGTCACGAGGTGGGTGGTAGTAGCTGCTATGCGTTACCACCAGTCCGGATCCGCAAACGGTACATCTACCCTGGCATTGCCTCGAGTGCCTTGTCGCATGCCCTATCGCGACTTCTACGAGTTTAATTTGTACCGTACCTATGTGGGGTCCTCTAGGTAAACCTCCAGTTTACGGAGGAGTGTACGACATTATATAGACTACGTGAATATATAAAATGTGTTAAGGGGGATATGGGTAACACCTTAACGCTATTTTAATAGTTTTACTTTACTATAGACATATTATAATAGCGTATATTACTACATAGTAGATAGTTCCACGGATCCTTAGAGGATGGAAATCCCAAACATCCTTTAAGTTACTTGTGTTTCAGTTGGCATTTCACTTGAGTTAAATTTACGGATATAAGAATGTTAATCCTGACTTGAGTGTTTCGTGTTTTGCTTTATGCTCGGGTCAGACTGAGTATCATAGCATTTGAGACTCACCTTTGGATATTGGAACTTTTCTTGAATATCTATCTTATAATTTAGTCAGCTTTCAGTTGTTTCCAGTTATTTCTATTCAGTTTTGTAGTTACCTTTGTATTAGAGATTCATTTGTATTTGAGATTTTGTTGTATTTTGTTTCAGACTCTGATGTTTTATAGTAGCTTCGTGGACTACTATTTATTTATTCTGCCGCTTATTGTTACATTACTTCGTGTCTGTGATTTTGTGATTAATTGATTGATTTATTGTATATGCCGAGTTTTGCCAAATATAATTTAACAATCTTTTGTTTTAAGCAATTCAAGTCTGACATGTGTGGATGCGATGGTTCAAAATAGAGGGTCATTATAGTTGGTATCAGTGCTTTAGTGTAGGAAAAACTTAGCATATGGAGTAAAAATTAATTACAGAATCACCTTCGTTCGAGCTTGAGTTTCTTCCTCTTTGACTTGGATTTCTATTGAATTTCGAAACTCTTCCCTTTGTTCTAAAATCCATTCTTGTCTCTCCCTATTCGTATTCTCCTTGATACCGGAGCATCCCATAACTCCATTTTGTTCAACAACCTTAGTATGATTTGTAAAAGGGTGAACTCCTTTACCACCGGTATCGATTCACCGGAGATTTCTATGTCCTCGGTTTAGATGCTATTATTTCTTGCAAAACCCGAACCGTCTCTAGTAGACGATGAGGGTAATTCCCTTGTAATCTTGACTCCATTCCGATAATCTGAGTTTTCCTGATGTTCGGGGAAGTCACTTCTCTTCCTTCCATGCAGGAATTTGAATTCCACATCGATCTTATTCCTGAAATCTCGATTGACCCGGTTAAGGTTGTCGCGATAATATTAGTCTATTCATCCCTTCTCCTTTTGTAATATAATTATCTTATCTCCCTATCGAGCCTACCTATCTTAGTTAGAATTCTCTTTGATCAGGTCCTTCTAAAATTGAATCTCTGTTCTTGTTCTATAATCCATTTTTGAATCATCGAGTGAGGGAGTATATTTGTAACTAATATAAAAATATTTTATATTGTGTTGTTTGATTTATTAAGTTTGATTTTGGGTTTCGATCGATTCATCTAGCTAACGCTATTGATAGAAATTCCAAAACACTTGAACAGAGTAAACTGACACAATTTGATTTCGAAATTGGTAAATGAAATAATTTATGTATGGTTATATTATATATATAAGTAAAATTTTCTAAAAATGGACAGTTAATTAAATTGGTGGTCAAAAATGATAATACTAGATTATCGTTTATGGTTTGGTTAACATTTCTAAACCTTAACTGTTGTTGAACTTTAAAATATGGTTTAAACTTGATTTGAAAATGTAATGAATTTAAATTCAAGAATTAAATTTCCAGTGCCTTTCAAAATTTAGTTTCAAAGATTTGAAATTATACTATTTGAAAGTATTTTCAAATGAAAATTATTTCCAAAGAATTTTAAAAGAAGTAAGTCATTGCTCTCCTCTTTGTCGTTGGAAAATAATTTTCGGTGATGACTGCAGCATCATCGACATTTATTTTTGAGTTTCGGAGTGGAGAGACTACTTAGTAGCTTTGCTACACTTTTGTTTTAGGAAAAATTTGGATTTTGATTTAAAATTCTTGTGTATAATTTGATTTATAAAATATATATGTATGTATATTTATTCAAAGTAGTTTAGGTGAAACCAGAAATTTGATTCTAGATTTTGTGTTAAGTTAGAGTTTTTAACTATTAAAATGGAAAAAAATGAAATATTTGAAGTGTTAAAAATAATTTGGAATTTAAAACACCTTGAAATAGTTGAACTAGGATAAAATTTATTTGTATAATATTCAATTGCATCCTAATAAGCATGTATAACTTACCTGAATTATTTAAAAAGTTGAAATGTTAAGATGAATTTGAAATTGAAGGTTATATAAGAGAAAACTTAGGCAACAAATTGCTCAAATTGATTTTTTCTTAATAAAAATATTATAAATAACAAGTCAACTGGTATAGTGCTCTATTACACTCAGAAAACATTAATTTAACTTAACTGAAATGTTCAAAAAGTTAAAATGTTAATGAATTTTGTAATTGAGAATTTTACAAGAGAAAGTTTAAGTAATAAAATGTTCAAACTAAATTTTGATTAATGGAAAAATGGGGTAAATTTGTATAGTGTTTACTTATGCTCAGAAAACATTAATATAACTTACCTAGAAAAGTTTGAATGTAATTAGAATGTAATTGGATAGTATACATTATGATATAAGTAATAGGATATCAAAATGATATTTTGTTAAGGAAATTTACAGATAATAAATTTAATAACAAATTGAATAATAACAATAAAATTAATTAGTTGAATAATATATGGTTATAATATGTTTATACACTTAATATATATTGAAAAATATGTTAAGTGAAATAAATTAAATAAATAAAAGAGAAGACTATTTAAGCAGATAAATATGAACTTAAGCATAGTGGACTTGAATATTTAAGCGGAATCAACTTAACTGAAGGAAAATGAACTAATAAACAAGTTAAATAAAACAAATTATGTTTTGAAAGAAGATTGGAAACAAATGTTTTAGTGGAAATATCTTGAATTGAAATCAATCAATTGTCAAAATAATGAATATTTATTGATTGAATAAATGAATTAAAATCAAAGTAGTTGAAATAATTTAAAATAAATTAAATTTATATGGTTTTGAATTTGTTGTGTATCTGATAATATCTATCTTTTCTTTCTGGTTGTTCATATTCTCCTATCTCATTTCTTTTCGAGGATGAAAAGTTTTGAGTGGCGAAGAGTGTAATGACCCAAAAATTGTAATGGTTTTTATAACATAATTAACTGAAATTTTGCTAAAAATTAAACAATTAAATTTAGCAATGAAAATTTGATATTTGGTATGCGTCTATTTAGACATAGCAAATGCGAAATGTTCATTAGAAAATATGAAAGTTAACTCTATTGTGTAATTTTCAATTTTAATTTAATATCAGTTAATTAGATGAAAATAAAATGTTTTCGAAAACTGAATATTTTTATATAAAAATGAAAATCATTTTCTGAGTGTGACGACATATTTCTTTTCTACAAATTTGGACTTCTCTAGCCCAGTTTATCTTATTTTCGACAGATTTGCAGCATTTTCAGCAGCGAAAAAGTCAAGTTTTGATGACTTGATCGTATCATGGATATCTGTGTACCATTGTGTTCGTCTTGTTGTGCTGATCTCTGTAGTATATTCATTTGTGTATTTTGGCATCCGGTATGCGGCGAAACCGACGAAACGATTTTCCATATCGGTTTCCGTTCGAATCCTTTTGTTGTCCTATGTCCACTCGTTTGTTCACTGTGAAAATGAATGGCCATTACCTTTTTATATTCAAATTAAATTTTGACTGTTGCTTTTCCATGGCCTTTTCTTTTCCCTAGTTTCAATCTATAAGTGGTTCGTCCTTTTGTTTCATTTCGGTTCTCTGTTTGGTTCAAAAGAATATATATATATATATATATATATATATATATTTAAATATAAAATATATCACTTTGCTGTCATATGTTTTCATGGTGATATGCTTGCATCCCCTATTTATTTCCTCCTTTCATTCACGAGACCAGACCCTCCACCTTGATCGCCCATCATCCCACTGTGAACCACGTGTCCACCTGTCCCGCAAACCTCCCAAACCAGAACGTCACCACCTACCCTTCCCTTCGCCTCATTGCAGCTAGCACCACTCAATGAATGTACTCCGTAGCAAACCCAATGACCAAGCTCCCCTCTTCTCCGCCTAGACCCACGACCAGCCGAACCTAGCTTAAGCCCACCACGTCCCTTGCTCCCTCCGCTACGTTAGCCATGCAGCCTCCACATCATCACCCTGCACACCATCATTCGCCTGTTCCCAACCATCTCTCTCTCTCGCACGTCTTCCAAGGCCACCCATACCCCTAGCAATATTCCTCCACACGATGCAGCCTTTCCCCGACCAGGTACGGCCACCACTCGGCCTCTCATTCATCCTCCATTCACCCCTCCATCTGAAACCCGTACAGCAGTTGTTGTGTTAGTGTACATATACATATATTTATATGGGGTATTATATATATAGATTATAAAGTTCTAAGTCTTTTATTCTATATGAGTTTATAAAGTTTGGTTTATACGGTTAGTTTATATATATGTATGTACAAGTTTGCGATTTTGTTTTATTTATTCATCTCTTTTTACAGTTTACAGTTTTTGGGATTATAATAGTATTATATATATGATATTTAAAGTTGTTGCGTACTGTCTCTACTCTTGGATTTAAAGTAGAAAAGGTACATCTTATACTGTAATTCTATTCATTGGTTCTATATATTTTAGTACAGAATTATATATATATATATATATATTAGCTTGTATATACGATTTGTTGTTTTTTATAAAAGTTTATATAAAATTTTATGACCTGTCTTTTTACAAAGTTTTGCCCGTTGGTTCCATCCTAATATTTAAGGTAAGAGTATATATATATATATATATATAGTAGTTTACGTGCTTATATATACTAGTATAAATATACGTTACATGTACATGTGTTTTAAAATAAAATAAAGTAAAATATAGGTATTTCGATCTTTACGTTTTGTGTGTGTGTGTGTGTGTGTGTGTGTGTGTGGTAAATAAACATTGTGAAGTATAAGTTACGTATAATCTGTTGTACTTATATATATGAATTTTGTAATCTATCAGTATAAAGGTTAGTTTATAATATGTTAATTTATATATGTTAGTTCATATAAATTTTATAATATATTACTTATATAAGTTTATAATAGGTCAATTTATACATGTAAGTATGAAAGTTGTTTGTTTATATAAAATATAAGTTTGTATAGGATCTGATGAGTTCAAAATACATTATAATAAATTAAGTTCATATTGATCACTATATATATATTTTGTTTTTCTTTCTTTCTTTCTTGTAAATATTGATTTTAAATTATAATAAGTATGTAAGTTATATATATATATATATATATATATTTATATACATATATAAAGATTTTATTTTTAATATGTATTTTTAATTATATATTGATTTTAAAATATGTATATTAAGGATTTTTTTTAAATGTGTGTCTTAAATTGAATATATATATATAAATAGAAAAGTCTGTATATCTACTACTGCAGCCAATATCTTCCCCTTTGCTCGTCAATATTCTAGCTTTGTTTTGTTTGCCACTATCCAGAGATTTCAGCAGCGATTTTCTAGCTTTGTCACTTGTCCGTGTGTGTTCGTGTCACTCTATTCGCTATCATTTTTCCATAGCCTCAAAAGGTGTGCAATCACTCACGATTAACATTCTTATAGATAGTAAATTTGATTTCACTTGAAACGACAATTGAAATATGCTATTAAAATTGAATTGTTAGTTATTTAATTTTAAATATGAAATGCCATTATATGCAATTGTTCACCTGTGATATATGACACCATATCCTGTTGTGTATATTTTATTTAATTTATCATTGATAATATATGTCTGTTGTTGATAGGTTATATTTTATCATATCTGTTATCACTCTGCAATTTCCTGTTAGTTTTGAATTCCCTATGGGTTAAAATGATACATACCCTAATGATCTTGTAGAATATGGGAAAATCGTTATGGGTTGAAATGATAAACCCAAGTGATTTTCATTGATTTTGAATTTTGGATTTCGGGTTGAAATGATATATACTCGTAGATATTTAAATTGCGGATTGAAATGGTAAATATCCGTATCACTTGACCATAGGATAGAAAATTATATACGGACACACTTGGTCTATATTTTGAAAATGATTTCCAAAGTTTTGAAAGGAAATATATGGGTTTTAATGAATATTGATTTTTAAAATATAATATATAAAATGTTATTTTATATATGTCTAAATTTTAAAATTTTTAAAATTATACGTTTTGAAAATTTTAATTTATAAGTTAGTATATAATTTATTTAGATATTTATTTAAAATTATATTTTAAAAATAGATTTTGAAATAATTATAATAAATTAAGGTTGGGAAGATAAATTGAATTTGACTTGAAATTGTATTTGTTTAAGAATTATACTTAAATAAAGTTGACGTGAAATTATTGAATTTGAGATTTTAAAGATATGATTTTATAACTTGATTTTTGATTAAAGGTGATAAAATGAATATTTTCAAATTTAAATAAATTTAAATATTTAGCTTTATTTAAATTTGTAATTTGAGATTTTATTTAAATGATTATTGGATTGATTAAGTGAATATTTCAAAACTGAATAATAGTAAAGTGGAAATTGAAGTATAAGTGAAATTTATCGAATTAAGTTATTGTAAACGTGGAATATTTAAACTTTGAAATCTATTGAAATTGAAATAGTTTAATTTGTAATTCAAATCTGTATTTGAAATCAATATAAATTAAATGGCTATTGAGAATTTGAATTGAACTGAAATTAATGAATTAAGATTTATTTAAATTGAACTTTCGGAATTTAAGTTGATTCGAATAGATTTGTGGAATTGGAGGAAACTATTTTATTATATAAAGTATTTTTTAATATATGTATAAACTATTTCGATACATATAAACCATTTTAATATATATTAATTATTTTAATGTATAAACTTATTTATTTTATAACTATTTTAAAATGCATACTATTTTCAACATCTAAACTGTTTAAGTTGGAAATGTTATGAATTCCAAAGTGTTATGATTTCAAAAGTGTTATGATTTCAAAAATGTTATGATTTCCAAAGGGTTATGATTTCGAAAGTGTTATAAATTTAAAAGTGTTACGATTCTGGAAATGATATCATTGATGATGAAAAATAATATCGAATAGATATGGGTTTGAAATGAATATAATATTATGATATGAAGTATGACTATTTGAAATGAAATGACCACGATGTGAAATAAGCGTTTGGTCGTTAAAGAGACGGGATCAGATATTGTCATACCCTCTGCTAATACCAAAAACCACTTTAACAAATGTGTACATGGTGGAGATCCGAGAATGAAGTGTGATGGTTTGGCGACGATTCTGTATGGTATTTACGTAGCCCTGACTCTCGTGAGTCAACTTGATGCGGCTAAAACAAGAGCCACGTCGCATCAAATGAGGTCATTCCTCCTATCGGGCACACTTATTCGATACTATTCTATTACTTCATGATTTGATTGGGTGCATCTTTGATTTGGGAGTGTGTCACGAGGTGGGCGGTAGTAGCTGCTATGCGTTACCACCAGTCCAGATCCGCAAATGGTATATCTACCCTGACATTGCCTCAAGTGCCTTGTCGCATGCCCTATCACGCCTTCTATGAGTTTGTTTTGTACCGTACCTATATGGGGTCCTCTAGGTAAACCTTCAGTTTATGGAGGAGCGCACGACATTGTATAGACTACGGGAATATATAAAATGTGTTAAGGAGGATATGGGTAACGTCTTAATGCTATTTTAATAGTTTTACTTTACTATAGACATATTATAATAGCGTATATTACTACATAGTAGATGATTCCATGGATCCTTAGAGGATGGAAATCCCAAACATCCTTTAAGTTACTTGTGCTTCAGTTGGCATTTCACTTGAGTTAAATTTACCGATATAAGAATGTTAATCCTGACCCGAGTGTTTCATGTTTTGCTTTATGCCAGGGTTAGACTGAGCGTCACAACATTTGAGACTCACCTTTGGAGATTGGAGCTTTGCTTGAAGATCTATCTTATCTCTAGTCAGCTTTCAGTTGTTTCCAGTTATTTCTATTCAGTTTTGTAGTTACCTTTGTATTAGAGATTCATTTGTATTTGAAGTTCTATTGTATTTTCTTTCAGACTCTGATGTTTTATAGTAGCTTCGTGGACTACTATTTATCTATTCCGCTGCTTACTGTTACATTACTCTGTGTTTGTGATTCTGTGATTGATTTATTTACTGTATATGCTGAGTTTTGCCTAATATAAATTAACAATCTGTTGTTTTGAGCACTTCAAGTCTGACATGTGTGGATGTGAATGGTTCTAAATAGAGGGTCATTACATAGGTGAACAATTTAAATAACACATCATATTCAACAATTTTATTACTAACAAATTATAACTTAACAACATATTTCAACCATCATTTCATGTAAATTAAATTTACTAAATATTAGAATGTAAATCGTGAGTGATTTCTCACCATTCGAGGCTAGAGAAATTTGACAACTCGACAAACTACGAATTGAATCACGAACTAGACAATCGACCAATCCAAACGACAAACCCCAAAGCAGAGCAAGGTGGACTCGAGATCGATGAAACAACATATATATAATTTTGTATGAAATATATATATATATATATATATTATATTTCAAAATCAATATTCAATTTGAAAACACATATTTTAAATAATATATATACACAATTAAAAATCAATATTATTATAAACAAATATATAAAATCAAACTATCTATATATCAATACTTACAAATCAATATTTAATAAATCCCATAGTTTACATGTAAACATAATATATATACATGTTTTAAAATCATTACAAAAAAAACCAATTTCAAAGTAATAAATTTAAAATAAGTAAACATATTATATTTTCAAAACAAGAACAAGAATGGGAAGGTGACTGCTATTGCATGGGAAGTGGAGCAAAGGTGGATGTGCGTGAGACTGGTAGTAGGCGAGAAGAAGTATGGCTGAGCAGTGCTGTGTTGTCGTCTGTTCAGGCCTGGAGGGGAGGATAGGCGCGGATCTATGGGCTGCTGGCGGCGTGAGGGTCAGGGAAACTTCGACTAAGCTATGTATAGGAGAGGAGAGAGGAAGAAATGATGCTGTCATGTTCGGTGCGGGTTGTGTGGCCAGTTGTGGTAACGATGCGGAGGTTGCTGCCACGAGGAGGGGAAGGAGGTTAGCGTATGGTTGGAGAAAGGGGACAGTCGAGATGGGCTGAGCCTGGCGTGTCGAAGCAAGGAAGTAAGGCGGTTATAGGCAGTGGTCGAGGCAGTTGTCAATGCTAGAGGGTATGCGGCCTGCTCGGCATTTGAATGATGGCTATGACGTCTGGAGGAGACAGGGTGGGCGAGTTGGTGGGTAGAGGAAAGCTTGATGGAAGGTCTTGGTCAGGCTAACGGGTAGTTTGGAAGTTAACGGGTCTGGTCGTTTGGTCATTTGGTGGCTATCATATGGAAAAGTTGGAGGGTTTCATGGTTGGCTAAGCAGTGGGTAGAATGGAATCTCGGAGGGCGGGGAAAAGGAGCGGTGCACAAAAAATAATGGAGGAAGGCGGAATGGGATCGACACGGTGGTGCACGAAAGGGCCGTTGACAGGCGCTAATGGGTTCGGTGAGAAGAATGGGAACGGACAAGCAATAAGCAGCTAATCTGGAGGCAAGCAGATTTGTTACAGAACAAAATTATATAATCTCTATATATATTATTATCATTTTTTATTTATTTAAAAGAAGTCGGAAAAAATGGAAGCAAAGAGAGAGAACGAAGGAAGAAAGGCAGAGCAAAATGGATTAGAATTGGAATTGAAGTGGCAACAGCAAATATATTTTGAAATGATGGAATAGAGAAAGTCGTGCGTTGAATTTCGAAAATATAAATGTTAGTGGTATTGGTTTACACGGTAGATAACGAAAAGTCATAGAAACCCAAAAGGCTCAAATACGAAACCGATACGGCAAATCATTTTCGTCGAATTTGCCTTTTACCAGACACCGGAAAGTGGAAATGAATATACTACGGAGATCAACACGACGAGATGGACAGAACGGTACACAGATATGAGAGACAACTAAACTATCGAAACTCGAATGTCGTTGCCAAAACTGCTGCTAAAATGCCAAAAATAAGATAAACAGAGCTATACTACTCCAAATTTGGCGAAAAGAAATATGACGTCACTCTCAGAAAATGATTTACATTTTTGTTATGTAAAAATATTCAGATTTTGAAAATAATTTATTTTCATCAAATTAACTAATTTTAAATTGAAATTGAAAATTACACAACATAACTAAATTTCATATTTTTTGATGAAAATCTGATATTTGCTATGTTTAAATAGACATACTCCAAATATCAAATTTTCATTGTTAAATTTAATCGTTTTATTTTCAGGAAAAATCCAGTCAATTACGTTATTAAACCGTTAAAATATCCTGGTCGTTACACTCTTCCTCACTCAAAACTTTTCGTCTCGGAAAAGGAACGAGATAGGAGAATAGAAGCAATAGAAAGGGAAGATAGATTCGAAATGCATAGTACTCGATATACAATTAATTACAACCTATATAAATTTCATTAGTTTTTTTATTGATTTATATTCAACAAATTTGGTTTCAATCCCTTTTATTCAATCAATAAATATTCCACAAATTTGGTTGATTTCAATTCAGGGTACTTTCGTTCAATTGATTTGATTTAAATTTATTACCATCTGTTACAAAATTTTCTTTCAAAACAAAAATTATCTTATTTAATTCATTTCTTTAATCCATTTGACTTCACTTAAGCTAATTCCACTTCATAACTTAATTCTAGCTATTCTTTGAATTTTACTTTTGTATCACAAACAATTTACAAGATATAAATTTGTTTATTACCTGTTTATTTTCTTAAGTTCATATTCATTTACTTAAATAACATTCTCTTTTTATTCAGTTCAATTCACTGACATTACTTATAACATAAATTAAATGCGTAAACATTTATTGTAAACACTCAATTATTATTTATAAATTCCCTTAACAAAATTTCATTTTGAATATCATTTTACTTATATTTATTTGTATATTATTCGATTTCATTTTAAAATTTTGAATATTTCATGTAAGATGTATATGTGTTTTAGAATGCAATTGAGTTTGTAATCGAGTATTATATAAATAAATTTTATCCTATTTCAACTGTTTAAGTTGTTTAATTCCTGACACTCCAATTATTCAAAATTTTGCTTCATTTCAAGAATTGAAAACCACCACTTAACATAAAACTTAATAGTCAAATTTTCGGATTCACTTCAACCCGTTTTGAAATAAATACACACACATATATTTTATAAATCAAATCATACTCAGAAAATTCAAATCAAATCCATTATCTAAAAAAAATGTAGCAAAGCTACTAAATGGCCTCTCCACTTTGAGACTCAAAAATGAATGTCGATGATGTTGCAGTCATCATCGAAATTATTTTCCAGCAACAAAAGAGAAGAGTACCGACTTACTTCCCTTAAAATTCTTTGAAACCAATTTCCATTCGAAAATATTTTCATATAATATATTTTCAAAACTTTGAAAACCAAATTTTGAAAAGCACCGGAAATTAAATTCTCAAATCCTTAATTTAGTTTTATTTTATGTCCAATTCAGATTTATAAATCATGTTTAAAATTTCACGAGCTAATAACATACAATAATAGTTAATGGTTGACATAACAGTAAATGGTAATCTAGTATTTATTGTTTCTAACAACCAATTCATTAACTATTTGAAATGGATTCAATTTGAAATTAGTCCAAATTTATTTGAATAATTTGGAACTGTAAATAAAGTTGAATAAGTAAGAATCAAATGGAATTTGATTTGAAGTTGGAAAGAAATTGAGAATTAATTCAACTTGAATTGGGAATAAATCAAGTCCAATGGAAATTGGAGTTATTTAAATTGGGATTGGGTCAACTTAAATGGAAGTGGAAATTTAAATTGAATTGGTGAGAATGGAGATTGGGAATTGAACAGTTTGACTCTAGACTATTTTTAAATAAATTGTTTTAGTACAAATCTATTTTTCCAAGTTATTTATTATATATACAACCTTTCTTATTAAACCCAAAACTATTTTATACTTATTTTATAACTACTTTTGGAGTTATTTGACTATTTTGTAACTGTTTATAAATTAATTACTGTTTTTCAATTGTTTTGTAAATAATTACTATTTTAAACTATTTTGTGATTATCCAACTATTTTATAACTATTTTCCAACTATTTTATCGTTATTTAACTATTTTACAGCCATTTTATAAACTAATAATTATTTTCAACTACTTATATATTTTTAAAATTTTCAAGCTATTTTTTAAATATAAACTGGTTGGAGTTCAAACTGTTATTGATTAAATACCCAACTGAGATAAGGATTGAAGTGATAATTCAATGGAATTGAAGCAATTGTAAATATGTGGATAGAAATTCAAGGAAATGTGAATAAAAAGAGAAATTGATTTGCCTAATAATCAATGAAATAAATACGTAGGATGTACGTATATTATTCTATTCGCATAGTTATTTGTTCCGGATTCGAGCACAGAATTTCGAGATAGTTATATCTATCCGAGTGGGATTTTTCACTCGATATTCGACGACGAACCTGGATATGGATTGTTGATTGGTTCTGGATATTCTCTATCATAGTTATGGCTATGCAAGGAGAATGACAGTTTCTAATCAAGAAACCAGATCTGTGTCTGCACTAGGAAGTCGGGTGGACGATACTAGTTCGGAAGTGAAGTTGTGTGATCGAGTGAGCGATCAGATTGGTATAGTGTACGGATGATAAGTGTACATCGTACGGATTTGAATGAAATTGATATTGGAAAGAGTAATCAAATTTGAATATTTGATTTTGAATAAACAAAGATATATATATATATATATATATATATATATATATATATATCCTTGTTATATAAGATAAATCTCCCCTTGTTGAATCTATTGCCAGAAGGAAAGGATTTTTGAAAGTGTTTGAAGTATAAAAGGAGTTATATACAAGTTTAAAATGATCCAAAGATTTTTATCAAGGATTTTATATATATCTATATATATATAAAGGATCTTATGAGGATTTTGGAAAAAGGTTTTGGGAACCTTTGGATTTGGAAAGGCTTTTGATTTTTGGGTAAAATCAATATGAGAATTTGGAAAGCCTGGTTTGAGAATTATCGATTTTGGGATAATCGATTTTGTGTAAAGGAGCTTTGTACGAGATCATACTAGGTGTATGATTTGAAAGATACTATGTGTATAGTATAAATTATTTTGATGATGGCTCTGGGGAAAAAGGCGCTCCCTTGAAATGAACTTCTCAGGAGTGCCACCGGGTGGTGCTGCCTTGAGCCCCAAGGGGGGTTCTAAAGTTGATCCTGTGAGGAGTCCGGACAAAACTAGTTCCTGAGGATTATGAGTAGAGTATACCATAGCGAAAGTCGTGTGTGCCGCTGAGAGCCAACAGTCTGCGTTTGATTTTATATCGATAGACTGCGACCTATGGTAACATAGCGAAAGTCGTGTGTGCCGCTGAGAGCCAACAGTTACATGGACATATGCTGTAATGGCAACGTAACCCTGGAATGTAACTGCGATCTTTTGTAGGTTCCATGGCGTAATCGTGGGGAGCCGAATGCCTACAGTTACACGGACTTTTGCTGTGATGGCAACGTAACCCAGGATGTAACTGGGACCATGGATGGGAGTGATGATTTCCAGAGCATTCTCATAAAGAAATTTCCTCTATTTTAAAAAACTATTTTCTATATTTTCAATAAAATTATTTTCCAAGTATTTTCACTGGATGTTGAAAACGGGTTTACTAAGTACTTATAGATTTTCAGTCCTATGTCTGATCAACGTATGACTGAATTTCTATGAGAACAAGGATGGACTGGTTGAGACATCGAGTTATAAGAAGTATTTTTTATAAAGAGCTATTTTAATAGTGTGATGTGAATTTAAAATTATTTCTAATTTTTTAAAATAAAAGTGTTGGAATTTTGGGAAAATAAAAGGAAATCCAAACTGGAATTATGAAAAAATTTGAATTCAGGAAAATTTGATAAAGTGATTTTTTTTGTAATAAAATCGAATATTGATTTAAAAGATGAAAGTAAGCTAATTAGCTAAATAATTATTTGATAGAGTATGTTAATAATATTTAACTCAGTTAAATAAAAAGGATTGTAAGTTAATAATGGAGTTTGGAAATGAATTCAAATTGTAAATAGAATTCGACTTGGATTTGATAATGAATTAAATAAGAAGAGGCGTTGTAAAAATAAAAATAAAAATAGAGTTAGATCAAATAGTGATGGTTTGAATTACAAATAAAATTCGAGTGTGATATGAATAATATCTAATGAAATTTGCAAGTAAATTAGGTATAAGGGAAGTGTTGTTGAATGAAATGAAATTAAATTATAATAGATATGGTTTGAATTGCAAACAAAACCCAGGTAGGTAGAAATAAATTGAAAATGGACTTGTAATTAGTTAAATGAGTCGTGAATGAATTGAATTTGGGAATTTGATTTATGATAACTAATCAAATAAATTTGTAGAAGGGGATGAGATTTGATTGAAATAGAATCAAGTTATAGTGAAAAAGAAAATTTATTTGCAAATGATGTGAGTTTAAGTTATGAAGTTGAAATAATTTGAAAAAAGGTAAATTAACTTAAGTTTAAAATTAATAGGAGTTTGGCTTCGAGCAAAAGTGAAAGATCATAAAAGTCTGGGTTAAATTAATTTGGACAAGGTTATTAATTTATAAGTACTGAATGTGCCAGGCTTAATAAATTGTTTTGAATGGAACAATTGAGGAGATGAAATGAAATGCAAATGTATGATTGATGAATAAATTATAAATGAAATGGAATTAATTACAGAATGAGGTAAAATTAATTTGAAGTAGTTATAAACTAAAATAGATACTGTATTCAGTGAATATCGTCGAATTTGCATAAAAACAGTTGTCGTTGATGTAAACAAAAGTAATTAAAATTCTATGAATTAATAGAAACAAATAAAAATTGATTTTGAATCAACTGAATTGAATATGAGCTTGTTTGGATAAAAAATAAATTGAATGTAAGAAATTGGGGTGTAAACCATTAAAATTTAATGAAATGGCATATGAATTGGTTGAAAGCAATTGAATTAGCTTTAGATCATATAAATCGCTTATGGAAAGCGTTTGGTGCTTGTTGCTTATGTAATGCATGTGTTGAGCTATTGAAAGTAAGTGAAATGCTAATAAATTTTCTATATATGGCACTTACATATTTAAATAGAGTAAGTACAGGTACCTAAAGGCCGTTTGGCTGGATTTGGTTGCACTAATTGCTAAAATAAATAAGCTGCTTGCTTAAAATGCTAAATAAATGTATGCCTACGCAATAAAAATAGGAAATATGAACTATTTTTGCTTATTCCGACCCTGTGGGTCGATGTATATATATATTTATATCTCTTGTCAAATTGCAAAAGCTCCTCCGTACAAAGGAGACTCTGCCAAAAAAATTCGAAAATTTTGGGAGTTAGAAAATTTTTGAAAATTTTTTGTTAGCAATAAAATGATTTCAAAATTGAAACCAAAATAAATTAGTGAATGAAACTAATTTAAAATAACAATATGAATCAGTTATAAGCGGAAGATAAAATTCAATATTCAGAATTGAAGATATATTGTATTCATATGGAAATGGGAAAAACTAATTTGAATTGAAACAGATATGAAAACTTCTGCAAGGAAATGTATAAAATGATACTAAAAGCTATGATTGGATATTATGGCTAAGTAAGATATGCAGGTATTATAAAGGGAAAGGAAAATTGGATTTGATTTCAGGAGATAATTTGAATTGCCCGACTAAAAGGTATGTATTTAAATTTCTGTATGAAATTGGATTGGGTTTTTGATCTAGCCACTTGGCTTTTGTTTTCTTTTGGAATTTGGGAGCCCGTAGAGGCATTTTGTAGTTGTACCGAGCTAACCGCGCAAAGGTGACGCTGGCAAAAAAATTCAAAAATTTAGAGTGTTAGAATTTTTTTGAGAAAGTTGTGATAATTTAAATTTGAATTTTAAATTTAAATTTGAATAAGTGGAGTAAATAATGTTGTTGGAAACTATAGAAGGTTTTGGGAAGTTGGTTGAGGTGATAGTGGGTCTTTAATAAAAGATAGTTGGTAGGATGTTGAATTGTGGGTTTTGGAGGAAAAGTAAACGGGTATTGGACCATTCTTCCTGACTAGTAATTTCGGGGGCGAAATTCTTTTAAGGGGGAGGAATGTGACGACCCAGAATTTTTAACAATTTAAAATGGGATAATTAATTGATTTTAAATATTTAAAGGTTAATTTTAACTTGAATTTCAAATATTAATATTTACTAGATAATTAAATTATTAAATTCGGAACTGGGTAAGATGTTGAATACGGAATTTTAAGCCGGTTAAAATAATTTGAAGCCTTATAAAATTTATATTGATAGCACTGAAGGTAGTGAAAGTGTTGGAATTGAATTTGAAAATGTTTTGTTAAGTATAGGAAATTTTATCGTTTAAATCGATATTTAAAAATAGCCTTCTGAGGCACAGTCTCGGAATTCGACGAATCCAGTTCCATTGGATCCGAAATAGTTAGTTATTATCGGATTTCAATTTTCGTAGCGTTTAGATTTACTGTTTGCTCGTACGGGTGAGAAACGCGTTGAAATTAAAATCGATAATTTAATATCTTAAATCGATTTATAAAGCTAACTTCCACATACGATTAAATTAGCTTTTGAAACACATTCCATTGTGTTCGGAATACGGGTAAGGCCTTATAAACGCCTGGCGGCATGTCTGATTAGGAGTTTGAAATTTCACGGTATGCAACACGAGATATTTTCAATAGTTAATTATATAATAATCAAGCGTACTCAAGAAGCTATTCCCCAAAACCGATATTTTATTTTCGTCTTCCTCTCTAAGCTTAAAGCAGAAATCGAACTTATATATAAAAAAATGGAAGCGAAATTGTTCTCTTCACAAAAGAATGCCGATAACCCTTCTTCTTTCTGCGAAATCCCTATTTCTTCTTCCAGTTCGAAACCGCACTCTCTCTCTCCTCATTTTCGAATGAAATTCTCATAGCGAAATGAATCATGGCCGCTCCCTTCTTAAAAGCAAATCGAAATTGAATAAACAAACGAACGAATTTTCGTTCGAATCAGTCGAAACGAGCAAAAATTATCGTTCGAATCACCTACGATCAGATCGAGTTCGGCAAACTTGTCAAAGCCTGGGAATTCGAAGTCGCTTGAGATCGACAAGCTCGTGAACCAAGAGCATTCAGGCGCGAGTTAGGGCTTTGCATAATTTGGGGGAGACACGATTTAAGGTTGAAGGGTGGAGTCGCGTGCGGTGCTGCAGCAGTGATGATGCTCGGTGTCGTCTCTCGCGTGCTCAGTTGTGTCTTCAACTCGTACCCAGAAGAGGAGATGAGGGCATTTCGTGGAGGAAGGAGATAACCTGGATCTATGCTCTGCATTGGGTATGAATTCTCCCTCTTTCTGTTGTTTGTAAAATTTATACATATATATACTTCCATACAAATAAATTAGGTAATTACTAAAGTTTAATGGATTGGCTGAGAAATAGGACTTTTAAAATTGGGATTTTGAAAAAGTCTTGATTGGAAAAAATATATTTAGCTTTTGATCCTGGAAACTTATATAAATGATTCATGTAAAGGGATGTGTTTTCAAAAGAGAAATTTAATTGGTCAAAAACACTTTTAAAATTTTTAAGTTAATATTTATTCGAACAAATTAGTTAAATTTAATTAATAAGTGATAACGTACTGTTTGAGTACTTCAATATTAATAACATGTAAAATGCTTTACAAGGTCAATAATCAAGGAATCAAGCAGTTGGATCAGATTGCAAAAATTTAGGGGGGGAGGCAAAGGTGAGTAAATCTCACTCTGTTGGATTTTTATTTAAATTTAAATGGTTAAATTTAAATAATTGATTGAATGATTAAATTGATTGGATGTGCACTGATGATGATGCGACTTTGGATTTTGGTTAGTTCTCGAGTTAATTGTGGTTTGGCTCGAAGTATTTAGGTTTTAAATTGTTTTAAACTTAAGTCATAAATAAGAAAATGTTTTCATTGTTAATAAGGGCTTAATGATTTGTGATTCATCAAATTAGAAGGGTAAATAAAATGGATAATTAATTAATTCAATTAATTAATGATTTGGGTTAATTAATTTAGTAATTAAAGGTTTTGAATTAATTAAGTAAGGATTAAGTTAATTAATGGAGTTTAATTAATTTAGAAATCAATGGATGGTTTGATAGATAATTACTTAATGTGATTAATAAAATATAATTACTTTGTGAAATTTGTTAAGAGAATAATTAAGATAGATAATTAAGGAATAATTAATATTATTTATTGAAGCAAATAAAAAGATAGTTTATTATGAGTTGAGATAAATCAAGAATGATTAATATTTGCGGTTTAATTAATGATTAATTATTTAATGTAATTAATTTAGATTAGGATAAATTGAAATATAATTGGAAATCATTAGTGTATATAATTAACGATGTAATTAAAGATTGATTAATTAAGATAAATTATTCAATAATAAGTGACATATGAGAAGTTAATTAATATAAGTAATTAATGATTAGTGTAATTAAATATAGTTAATGAATTTATGAAGTAATTATGATTACTTATTGACTTTGGTTAAGAATAATTAATATTGTGAAATTAATTAAAGTTAATTACTTGAATGTAATTGAAGGATAATTAATCCAGGGTGATTAATTAAGATGATTAATGAAGGAATGATTGATTAATTGATTTGAAATTAATTAATGACAAGTGAAGAAATCTAAGTGGTTGAGGTTAGTAATTCAATCAGGATTAATTAAAATTAATTTGTATGTGATTAAGCTTTGCTTATGGATGTTTGGATGGTATTGAATGCTTTGAATGAGTTGATATCTCTGATATGAAATGTTGTGTATTTCATTTGGATAACTTGGGTTAGGATGACATGAGACTCGAAGAGACCGGGTTCGGGTATTAGGAAATACCCGAAACCTTCGAATTTTTATAGATTGATATGTAAAAGCTATATGCTGTGAAGTGATTTGTAGGAATTGGACTATTTTAAATATAAATCTTTAGTATTTAGAAACTTATATGTGAAATAAGTGATGTCTATAATAAATTGTGGCTTTGTGAATTGATATGAGTTACCCGGGTTCTATATAAGTTGTATGCTTGGTGTTTCATGTTGGATGGGTTTACTCACGCTGGTTTCCAGCCTGACCCGGGTGTTACTTTGATGTAATGCTCGGGTCAGAACGAGTATTACAGATTTTCAGGTAAGGACGTTCTGGAGCTCAGGAGACGGGCTGGATAGCAAGAACGTATAGAGTATTTCCGCCGTATTATATTATTGTAAATCTGAGACATGTTAATTGTGTATATCCAGTGTCTGTATATATGTGTAACTCTGATGTATTAAATGTAATCGACAGATATAGTATTCTTTTGAAAACTGTTATTATTTATTATTATACTTTATCCGCTGCGAATGTGAGATGTTGATGTTTCTAATATTCTTCTTCTTCTATCTCCTTCTTTTTCATAACTATCTGGAATTTTCGAGATCGAAAATTTTGGGTTGTTACATATCCATGTACCATTCTATTCGTCTTGTTGTGCTGATCATCGCAGTATATTCATTTGTATTTTTCGGTGTCTGGTAAGTGGGGAATTCGGCGAAAACGATTTGCCGTATTGGTTACGTATTTGGACCTTTTGGGTTTCTACGACTTTACGTTATCTGCCGTGTAAACCAATACCCACTAACATTTATATTTCTAAAATTCAACGCATGACTTTCTCTATTCCATCATTGCAAAATAATTTGTTGTTGCCCCTTCAATTCCAATTCTGATCCATTTTGCTCTGCCTTTCTTCTTTCGTTCTCTCTCTCTGCTTCCATTTTTTCTGACTTCTTTTAATAAAATAAAAATAATAACAATATATAAAAATATTATGTAATTTTGTTCTGTAACAAACCTTCTTGCTTCCAGATTAGCCTCTTATTGCTCGTCCCTTCCAATTTTTCTCATCGAACCCATTAGCGCATGTCGACAGCCCTTCCATGCACCACCGTGCCGATCCCATCCCGCCTTCCTCCATTTTTTTGCACCTCTTCTTTTCTCCACCCTCCGAGCCTCCATTCAACCCACCGCCTTGCCAACCATGAACCCCTCTACCTTTCCCATATGACAACCACCAAATGACTGCACGACCAAACCCTTCAACTTTCAAATTTCCCCTCGGCCTGACAGAGACCTTCCATCAAGCTTTCCTTTGCCCACTAACTTGCCCACCCTTTTTCCTCTAGACGTCATAGTCATCATTCAAATGCCGAGCAGGCCTGCATATCCTCCTCCACTAACATCTGCCTCAACCACTGCCGATAACCGCCTCACTGCCTTGCTTTGACATGCCAGGCTTAACCCATCTCGAATGTCCCCTTTCTTCGACCACACGCTAACCTCCTTCCCCTCCTTGTGACAGCAACCTCCGCACTACCATCACAACTGGCCACACAACCCGCACCGAACATGACAGCCACATTTCTCCCTCTCCCATCTCTTATACAAAGTTTGGTTGAAGTTTCCCTAAGCATCATGGTGCAAGCAGTCCATAGATCCACGCTTATCCTCCCTTCCGTGCCTGAACCGACGAAACACAGCACCACTCGGCCATACTCCTCGTCCACTACCTGTCTCATGCACTGCCACCTTTTCTCCAATTCCTATGCAATAGCAGTGACCTTCCTATTGATGTTCATGCTTTGAAAATATAATATGTTTACTTATTTTAAATTTATGACTTTGAAATGGATTTTTTTGTAATGATTTTAAAACATGTATAGATAATATGTTTACATGTAAACTATAAGATTTATTAAATATTGATTTGTAAGTATTGATATATAGATAGTTTGATTATATATATATATATATATATGTTTATAATAATATTCATTTTTATGTATATATATTATTTTAAATATGTGTTTTCAAATTGAATATTGCTTTTAAAATATAATATATATATATATATATTTCATATAAAATTATATATATGTTGTTTCATCGATCTCGAGTCCACCTTGCTCTGCTTCGGGGTTTGTCGTTTGGATTGGTCGATTTTCTGGTTCGTGATTCAATTCATAGCTTGTCGAGTTATCAAATTTCTCTAGCCTCAAAAGGTGAGAAATCACTCACGATTTACATTCTTATATTTAGTAAATTTAATTCACATGAAATGACGATTGCAACGTGTTATTACATTTTAATTTGTTAGTAATTAAATTGTTAAATATGATGTGTTATTTAAATTGTTCACTTATGATTGATATATGACAACATAACATTGTTGTATATATATATGATATTTAAATTTTTAATTATGATCTATGTTGTAATTGATATGTTATGCTATTGATATGATTATTCTATCGTTCTCACTCTACAAGTTCCCAGTTAGTTTAGAAATCCCTATTGGTTGAAATGATACACACCCGAACGATCTTATAGATTAGGGAAAATCGTTATGTGTTGAAATGATAAATCCAAGCGATTTTATTCATTTTTGAAATTTTGGGATTACGGGTTAAAATGATATATACCCATAAATTTGAATTATTACGGATTAAAATGATAAATATCACTTGACCGTATGATAAGAAATTATATACGGACAACGTTGGTCTACTTTTAAATGATTTCCAGAATTTTGAAAAGAAAATATATATGGTTTAATAAATATTGATTTTAAAATATAAATATATAGATATTTAACTTTAATATGTGTGTAAAATTTAGATTTTTAAAAGTTATATATTTAGGAAATTTTAAAATTATAAGTTAAGTTTTAAAATGTAAATTATAAAATTTTACTTATATTTTATTATTTTAAAATATGTAAAATAAGATTCAAAATATATTTAGTAATAAGATTTAATTTAATAAAAATGTAATATTATTTAATTTAATTAGTATATATAATATGTTTCAATATTTATTTAAAATTTATATTAATATTTTTAAATAGATTTTGTAATAACTTTAATAAACAGAGGTTGGAAAGATACATTAAAGTTGACTTGAAATTTAAATGGTTAATAATTGAATTTTAATAAAACTGATTTGAAAATTATTGATTTGAGATTTCGAAGATATGATTTGTATAAAGTGATAATTTGATTTGATTAAATGTGATTAAAGGAAAATTTTTAGATTTAAATAAAATTGAAATTGAATATTTAATTTCGATTTAAATTTGAATTTGAGATTTTATTTAAATGCTTATAAAAAGTGAATATTTCAGAATTAAATAAAATGGAGTTAGATATTTAATATTTTAATTTTGATTTAAATTTATAATCTGGAATTTTATTTAAATGGTTATTAAAGATGATTTAGTGGGTTTCCAAATAAAATTTAAAGTTTAATTTTGAAATATAAATTGAATTTATCAAATTGAGTTATTATAAATGTTTGAATATTTAAATTTGAAAACCTATTGAATTGAAAGTGGTTTAAATTCGTAGTTCGAACCTGGATTTGAAATCGATATAAATTGAAATAGTTTTAATGAGAATCTAAATTGAATCTTTAACCCTTTTTATTGAAATTGTTGGACTAAGATTGATTTAAATATAACTTTGAACTAAAGTTGATTTGAACTAATTTGGTGAAATTGAAGGAGACAATTCTTATTTGAAACAATTTTCGATATAAACTCTTTAAAATATATACTATTTTTAATATATAAACTATTTTAATCTATAACTTATTTTTAAATACATAAACTATTTTAATTCATAACTAATTCAATATATATATACACACTATTTTCAATATTTAAACTGTTTAACTCGGAATTGTTATCATTTAGATTTAATGGATTTAAATGTGAATATTTTGATATGATGGTTTAAACTATTTTGTGGTTATGATTTTGAAAGTGAATAATGATTTTAAAAGTAAATATGATTTCGAAAGTGATATGATTTTGAAATGAATATGATATTTTGATATGAAGTATGAACTGCTTGAAATGGTTTTATAAAATGACCATGACGTGAAATAAGCGTTTGGTTGTTAAAGAGACCGGGATTGGATATTGTCATACTCTCTACCAATACTGAAAGCCACTTTAACAACTGTGTACATGGTGGAGATTCTAGAACGAAGTAGGATGGTTTGGAAAATGATTCTATATGAGGTATTAACGCAGCCCTGACTCCTGTGAGTCAGCTTGATGTGGCTAAAACAAGAGCTATACCGGGCCAAGTGAGGTCGCACCTCCGATTGAGCATGCTTCTTTCATACCATTCTATTACTTAGTGATTTGATTGGATGCACCTTGGATTTGGAAGTGTGTCTCGAGGTGGGCAGTAGTAGCTGTTATACGTTACCACCAGTCCAAGAGTGCAAATGGTAGAATCCTACCCTGGCATTACCTCATGTGCCTTGTTATATGCTATATCGCACCATCTACGAGTTTGTTTTGTACCGTACCTATGGAGTGCTCCACGAGTAAACCACCAGTTTGGTGGAGCTTACAGCATCTGTATAGACTATGGAAATATATAAAAATGTGTTAAGGGATATATTGGTAATGCCTTAACGCTATTTTAATAGTTTACTCACGCTGGTTTCCAGCCTGACCCGGGTGTTACTTTGATGTAATGCTCGGGTCAGACCGAGTATTACAGATTTCCAAGTAAGGACGTTCTGGAGCTCAGGAGGCGAGCTGGATGGCAGAGACGTATGGAGAGTTTACACTATGATATTGTATATGTCTGAGACATAATATAAATTGTATCTGTCCAATGTTGTATAAAATTGTTGTAACTCTGATATATCGATGTAAAATTGATAGATACAGTTTCCTTTGGTATAATTATTATTATTGATATTATATTTATCCGCTGCGAAAGTAAGATTGTGTGTTTCTTTTCTGTTCTTCTTCTATCTCTTTCTTCTTTTCTCTAACTATCTGGAATTTTCGGGATCGAAAATTTCCGGGTCGTTACAGATAGTCAATATGGTAGAGGATAGATAATCCATATACTGTACACATAGAAGATGGGTAGTCCACATAAATAGAAGATGGATAATCATTTGAAATTAAGACAGATAATCAAATGAATTTGAGACGGATAGTCAAATAAATTAGGATGGGTAGTCCATTGTATGTTGTATGATTGCAAATGTTTATTTATTATGCTCTTACCATTGTGGATGTAGGAGCACAATATATGGTTGATATGTTTTGATTAAGATACCGGTGAGGGGAAAATCCGCTCCACTTAGCGGCCTGGTCTCACTAGATATCTATTTCGATTCGAGATGGTAGGTTATTATTCATACCAGACTGTTTTTTTGACCCAAATTTTTTGTTTTTCCCCTTAAACTACCGGATGCTCTTTTGAGTAGGCTGGGAGTAGGGTTTTTAGGTTTTCCAGTTAGAGGAATAAGCTTCTGAAGATGTGCAGGAGGCAAGCTAGTTATACTAGGAGCTTTTATTTTCCATTGTGTCCTTTTATCTACTTGAATAGATGTAGTGGAAAATTGTATAATTGTCAAGTATTAGACTCTGATCAACCAAAGGGGCATCTGTATATGTCGCTCTTGGAGTATTTTGTAATAATTATATTCTCTGAACGTGGGATTAAATGAGATTATGTAATAAATATGAAATATGATTTGTAAAATGAAATATGAAAATTTATTATTAAATTGAAAAAGTTTCATATTCATATGCCTCTATATTATTGATATGATTAACATAACCGCATTTTAACATTGAAAATTAATACTATAGATGACTGCAACATCCATAGCGCTTAGTTTTGGGCCTAAAAGTGAAGGATGTTACATAAAGAGAGTGCATGGTCACCTCCGCTTCATGGAGAGACATCGAAAATGAGAATTGTATAAAATACTAGTAGATGCTTAATATGGAATGATAAATATGATTTCTATTTCAAATGGGTGTGATTTATTTCTTTCAGTTCAAGATATTTGATCTAAAATTCTGGACTATATAATGGTTATAGTAGATAAAATAAATTGTACATAATAAGTGAGTGAATGAGGCATCATATTTCATGCGTTATTATTGTAATAGAAGAAATAGTGGGAGCATACCATACGATACTAATTATTGGATGCATTAAGTTACAAAAGAGTATCTTCGTGTATGTATAAAGTATTATTTTTGAAATAACAACTTTTTTAGGTATTGACAAAAAATAGATATGGTTTTATTTTAGCTTGAATGTTATTAATATTCATTATAAGATAAATATATTATAATGGTATTTGTCTTCATAACAAAAGTGATGCATCAGCTATAGAAAATATAGAAGTATCTAAACTTTTCACATTTATATTATAATTTTAGACTAAGCCATATGTTTGAGAAATAATTCTTTAATCATATGATTATGAATCATATGGTATGTGTGAATTATATCTCAAAAGATTTATTAGAAGCACAGATATTGGTTTTGATAATAACAACCAAATAGATATTAGTATTTATGATTTTCCAAGTTCATGATAGTATGATAAGGGAAATATAGGAATTCTATCAAGAAAGTGTAACGACCCGTAAATTTCAACGATTTAATTTATTTAATAGAATTTTGTAATAAAAATTTAGTAGAAATAATAAAAGGTGATAAATATATATTGAACGCTAATTTAACAATGGTAATTTAAGCCTTTGTTTGTAATATGAATAAATTTTTCAATAAAAATTGGTGTAAGTATTGTACCTGAATATAATGGGAAGATAGAGAATATAGGTAAGGCATTTAATTAGTTAAGTGTAAATTTATGGGTATAATAACAATTCGTATACATTACCTAATTAATCTGTAAATTAATTTGTTAAAAAAAATTAAAACCTTTTAATTTGGTAAATAATTTGATGCGTATTGATAAGCGTTACTTTAACGATTAATTCTAAAGTGATGGGAAGAAAATAAGTAAAGTTATGCAGTAATAAATAAATAGAAATATCGCAATAAATAGGAAACTGACATAACATTTATTTATATGAACGTTAATTATTGATTTGAGAGTAACGGAAGTGTGAACGTAGAATAAAATAAGCGTAGACTTATGTTAGGTAATTATTGAGAATATGGGGAATAAGTTGAAATAATATTAATTAAAAATTTATGCGTAAAACATGTTATGTAAGATATATTGATTCCATTTAATAAATTGAGAATTAATATTATCGAAGAGGATTAAATATGGTCTCAATGTAAATTTAGATAAGTTTTGAAATAAAGACTAATTCCATTCAGAAGATGACAATGGGTGCAATACTTTGATTTGTAAGCAATAGTAATAGGTTACATGTTTAATTGGTTGATAGAATTTGAATTGAAATAAATGTTAATACACTAAATAAAGGTTACATTAATATGATAAGTAATACAATGTCTAGAAGTTTAATATAGAGTGTGTTAAGACGTAGAATGGAAATTAGGAAGCAGTTGGAATTAAATGAAATTTTAGGTGTATTTATGAGAAATTTACGTACAATTAAAGAGGCGAATGAAATAAATACCAACCAATTTTAGTGAATAACGGGATCTAAACCTAAATAAATAAATTCCTTGAAATTTAAGTTTTAATTTTTGATAAATTGGATTTGTACTTTAATATTGAAAATTTTGGGATTATTCAAAACTAAATTAATGTAGGAAGTTGTTAAAGGATTCTGAATTTACCAAGTGGTCCAAAATGACAAAATTTGCAAATAATTAAAGTTGGATTGTAAATCTGATTCAATTAACCTATTATTAATTTATTTGTTTGGAATATAAAAAGTAATGATAGGGTTAATTGAAATTAAGGGTAGTTTAATTTGTATGTTATTTGGGATTAAGGCAAGATGGGTGGATATTAGGAGTTATATACTTAGATCATTCAATTTATTTGGATAACATTGTAATAAATGTAATTAAATGTACATTTACGTGAAATATAATACCATGCTTAATAGATTGCTAAGTTGTATATATTAAAGGGAATTTTATTAATTGTTTTAAAAAAAAACCTTAATTAATATGGTTGATAAATTTAATATAAGAAAAACCAATGAAATTCTTGGGAATAATGTAGGTTAATATGAGTTAGTAGTTAGGGTAGTGACTAAAATTAGTAATACATTGCAATTAATGTTAATAGTGTTGACATAAGCTAATAAATTTAAATGTTAATGCAATACCAATTTATGTATTTAAGGTGATTGCGAAATTGGAATTCGATAAATGCAGTAACTAACTCAGGGAAAATAGATTTTATGGAATCAATAAAAGATAGGTAAATTTAATGATTGTGTAACGACTCAGAATTTTTAATAATTTAAATTTGAATATTTAATTAATTTTAAATATTTATAAGTGAATTTATAAGTCAAATAAATTTTTATTTGATTTATTAGATTTAATTGGATAATTTAATCGATAATTTAATACGTTAAATTATGGAAATAATTGAAAATTGAGTTAAAAATGATTTAAAATAATTTGGAAAATTTTATTTAATCATACTGGAGTTATAGAAATATTTTAGAACTTTTAAAATCAAATTAAAAGTTAATTTGTGAAAATTGAATATTTTAATATTTAATAATCGACTGTAAAATAGTCAATTTTTGAACAGTCTCAGAATTGAACGAAACCAGTTTCATTGGATCCGTAATAGTTAGTTATTACTGGATTTCAATTTTCGTGTCAATCGGAGTTATCGTTTGATCGTGGCAGCTCGAAACGCATCGAATTATTTTTAATTTAAATTTGACGAGTCAAAATAGCCATTTTTCAAAAAGTCTCGGATTTCGACGAAACCAGTTTCATCGGATCCGTAATGTGATATTATTGTAAGGTTTCAAATTTCAAGTCATTTGGATATACTGTTTGTCCTGTACAAATTAAAACGCCTAGAAATCGATTTAAATCGGTTTAATTTAAATTGAGCGTTTATAGCCATAACTCGCACATACTTCCGAATTAGCTTCCGAAACCTGTTCCATTGTGTCCGGAACGCGGGATAAACCCTAGGTACGCTGGTTACGGCGTCTAAATCGGAGTTCGGAATTCCCGGGATGAATAGTGTTTACGCTTGGTTTTCTATAAATACACCACACACACAAATAAATAAAAAAAAATATTCCAAAACCCTAGCCTAAGTTCGTGGCCGCCACCTACAGGATTAAAGGCCGAAAATTCTCCATCTTCTTCCATTAAATTCTTCAAATTCATTCAATATTATCAAATACTTTCTAAAGCAAAATTGAAGAGGAAGAAGAGATCTACAAATCCATACGGAAGTGATCGTTTTTAGTTGCATGGATTGTCTGAAAGTTGGCCGCGTTTGTCGTCGCTTCGAGCACGAAATTCGAAAACATGTGGCGACCGAGCTTCACATGGTGGTGGTCGTGAGTTGAGCACGTGATGAACTTTGGAATGGCATTTCTTGATCGAGCTAAAAGTGGTGAAATTGGACACGAGCATTAGGGTTTTGGATGGAGGAGTGGGTTCGGTTGCGTGTTAGAACCTGGGAGGTGATGGGGGAGATGAAACTCACGGCCCAGATTTTCTTTTGCTGAGATGGTCGGCCTGGATTGAGCTAGGTTAAATAATAGTTAAATTATATTGTAATTTGTATATAGATTTATTCGTGTAACTTCAAAAATCAATAACTTTTTCATACGAGGTCGAAAAAATGCAAACCCAGTTGCGTTGGAATCGTATGGACGAGCACTACGCGATGGAGTTGGTTTGGAGTCGTTTGGAGTTAGTGAGAATTTCGGGTAAAATTAAACGCGCGTTTAATTTTATTCGAAATAAAAGCTTAAACGGAATTTAAAACCAAGGTGAGAATTTCTCACTCAATCGAATTAGTTTCGATTTTATTTTTTAAATAGTTAGATTTAAAATATTTGAATGCATGTTTGAATGATAATTAATATCTATTGATTGTTAAAATAGACATTATGCGCCGTTAGTAAGCGGATGTTATTTATAAAAACATATACCGCGAATATTTCATAAACAGTGAAATTGGTATTATATATAATATCAATATATATATATTGGCATATGTATATATTGCAGTTGATTGATTTCCCGCATTTATTTGTTTAGCGGATGAGACCCTATTACGCCGTTAGTAAGCGGATAATATTTAATAAGAACATGTACCGCGATAATTTCGTACTGGAGCGAAATTGGTATTGTGCTAATGTTTTTGGATGCAGGAAACAGGTTGGAGGGATCCAACTGGATTCCTCAACAGTATTTATTTTATTTCAGATATTTTGATATTTGATTGATTATCATATTGATATATGATATCGTTGTAGTGGTGATTGACTATCTGATGTGTAGCATCATTGGACCCAAATTTTGGGATTTTTAAATGATCTTTAAAATGATTTTTGAAAATATACTTTATTTCTGGAATTGATCCATTATAAATAAATAAACGTTATAATTTTTAAAGTTATAAAAATTATGGTTTTTGTGAAATATAGTTAAAAAGCTAATTTTTAGAAATACGATTAAAAGTCGATTTTTGAGAAATATGAACTAATGATTTTATAAAATAATTTAGATTGGATTTTTGAATATATGATAAAAGTTTAAATATAGGATTTATAAAATTTGATTATTTTATAAATCGAAATGATGAAATTATAAAGGAATTTAAAGACGTTTTAGAATAATAATATAAACTGATTTATATTAAGAGATTTATAAATGGATATTTATAAATTGAAATATAGACATTATAAAACGAGTTTTTATAAGTGTTTGAATGTAGTGAAAATGAATTTCATAAATGAATGAAATTTATAGAATTATAAACTGTGAAGTTATAGATGAAATTTATAAATAGTAAGATTTATAAATTTGTGAAGTTAATTGAAGAATAGATTTGGTTAAATAAATGAATCTTATAAGTTATAAGATTTATAATTATGAAATTCTAAGGAACGATTTTGTGAAATAATCGTTTATAAGTAGTTAACTTATTATATGAACATTTAGTTTATAATTTAGTTATAAACTGGAATAGGTTAATAAAGGAATTTATAAAAAGGAAGTTTTTATAAATAAATAGAAATCGAATTTATAAACGTTGTTTTATAAATTCGCAAACGACTTATTTTGATAAGTTAATTGTTATAACTTAGAAATAGAGTTATATTCACGTTTTTAGACAGTGAATAATTCTTTGAATTAAAATGAATAAAAGGATGGAATTTGTTAAAGAAGTATATTCACGTTTTTGAATAGTGAATGATATGTTAAAGAAATTGTTTTGAATGAGATGTTTAAATTGAATTAAAACGATCTAACGATGTTTTAAAATGTGTTGAGATTCGAAACCATAGATTTCAACATTGATTGTTGAAATAGACGTTTTCGAGAAATAAAAGGAAATAGTGGACTATAACACTGTTGTTATAGTAAATGATTTCCGAAAGGAAATGTTTTGAATAGTATTGGGATTTATATATCTATTTTAAATTTCGAATCCCTATACTAGTGATTTTGGGTTGTCGTAACGATGTTTTACGTAACATTCGTTTTGGCCCAAGTAGATATGTTTAAGAAAGGATTTTCTTAATATAATGAAATATATACTTAATTCGATTTAAGTATATTGAATATTTTCTAAGTGTTGAAAATAAAAGAGATTTGTGAATTACTTATAAATAAATAAGTATGGAATTGTTTTCCGATATAAAGTGAATATTTTGAGAATTTATCTTTTTGAAGATAAATTGAAATGGATAGTTGAAATTGTATATGCATGATATTTTGAAATATAAATTCATTATGGAATTTATATGTGAAAGTGGAACTTGTTAAAAATAAATATTGATTTATTTTTGAAGTGTTGAAATTATATCTATATCTTGTAAAGATATTTTGGAAAATAAATAATTTGGAAAATTATTTGGAATCTGGTGATGTATGCATATCAATTGATAGTTCAATAACCGACTATCAATATTTCCCTTTGAATGGGTAATTGATGTGATTTGTTTGAATTTGAATGCACACTTATTTTTGAATAAGCGCTCACTATTCGGGTTAACCGGGAAAGGACCATGGGGTCGTATAACCCATTTCGAATATGTGATACGTCGTTGTAAATTGCATTGAAGATCGGTGTTGAAGACCCGGTATTTGCGAAAGCGATAGGATGACCTATCGATTGTCTCTGCACTGAGTTGCAACGGTATAGAGACTCCCTAAGTGATGGGAAATCCGATCAGGATTGTGAATATCCGGATTTGCAAGGACTTCTTTGTAAGTGCCTTCGGTTCTGTTCGATCCCGGAACAGACTTGTATGGATTGTATGTCTGACATTACAATTTGAGATATAAAGCCGATTTCTTTCAAATATATTTCTGTTGGTGGCGGAGAATTTATTCTTTGCTTAACACCCTTCTTTGAGACGTATGTGCTCGAAGGTTATATAGTTGAAGTTATCAGCGATATATTCCCAGTTTGGTAATGTGACATGCTGAGTGATGCTGAAATGATCATTGTGTTGATTATTGTGATAGGATCATTTATTTGATCGTCTATCTTAGTGATCATTGTGTTGATCATTTGTTGACCCAAAGCATGGCTTTTGTATAAAGTATGTTTTTGTGGACGTGAATTCGTCGAGCCTCACATCCCGGAAATGGTCAAAACAGGAAAGAAGCAGCAAGGTTATGAGGGGTAGCACCCTTTAGGATGTGTCCATTTCCTTCTGGAAAAGGGTGGTATCATGGTATGGAGCCCAGATACTTACTCATGTTGAAAACACTTTGTTATGATTGTGTGAATTGATTAGAGAGCGCTCTCGGAAAAAGGTCCCAAAGGACCGGGGGATGGCATATTCGGTCAGTTGTTACTCAGTTAGGAGTAACCCGGCCTTGTGTTGGTTGAGATCCGGTTTGGTTCTCGGGGATGTCCATCCAGAGGCATTCTCAGTGGCAATGGGAAGTTCCTTGGCCTGACCATTTGTTGGAAATCCAATTCCCAATACGAAACTTGTACGGTATTAGTTGTAGAACCTGCTATTCACTTATGGTGGTCACCACTGTTTGGATAGTAGCTATAGTAGGCATAGTTCGAAATGTCTATGTCGGCTAAGATTTATATTCTACTTTCGAAATGAATTTGTTATACACTATGCACTAATAATAATATCAAATGTTATTTTAAATGCGTATCAAGCATCTTTGGCTATCATAAGGAGAAATCTCCTCCGATTCTGCGTTTGCATGTGTGTGTGTGCGGGAGGCCTTATGGTAGTCTCATTTTTAAAAGCATTGCGAATTGATTTAAAAATATTCCTCTATTTTGATCTTAAAGTAAATAAACTGTTTTGAGTTCTCACACCAGTCACATGACTGACTCGGAGTTTATTGTTTTCCTTCCTAAACTCTGGGTGCCCAACAATTTCCACACGGGCAGTTAAGAGTTAGGTTTATCAGGATATTCTGGATATTCTGGAGTTGCTGGAGGCAAGCTGGATGGCATGGCGTATTACTAGTTTATATAGTATTTCTTTTTCCGCTGCATTGTTGTTGTTGTATGTTGTTGTACACTCTGATGTGATGATATGATGTAATAAAATGTGATGTAATGTAATAACTGATATAGTTCTTTGTTTAAAGATTATTCATTCATTATTATATGTTGTTCCGCTGCGAATTGTGAGATTCTGTTGTTGTTCTGTTGTTTCCTTTCTGTCCCGTTCTATTTTAAAAATTCTCTGTTTTCTAAAAATCGTCTATCTTCTTTCCTCTCTATTTTCTATCTTTTCTCTCTTTTTCTTTTCTTAAATTCTTTTTAAAACCCATAACTTCTCGGTTTTTCGGCAACGAAAATCCGTACTGTTACATTTGGTATCAGAGCTTATGGTTAAGCGACAACCATGGTTCTGTTGGGTATTACTCGTTAGAGATAGAGTCAGCAGTACTCTAGAATGAGTTTGAGTGTAATAATAGCTATGAGAGCGTATTTGTTAGTGAATATAAAATTGTTTTATATTGTGATGATTGATTTATTGAGTGGTATATGAACTTTCGTCAGCACAGCCTCGAAACTGAGCCGAAGGGGTTTCTAAACACTTGAATAGAACAATTCGGCACAATATTGATTTAGAAATTGGGTAAATGAAATAATTTTACCTTAAGTATATTTTGTATGTAAAGAAATAATTTTTCAGAATTATTAAAGTGTATATAAGTTGATTGTTAGATTGTTTGAATAATCTAAATAAAAGAAGAATTGTATAAGTAAATGAATTATAAGAATTGAATTATAATTAAAGTGTTTACAATTGTGAAATAAACTTATATATATAAGAAGTAATTTAAAGTTAAAATGGGAATATAACTTAAGTGTTGTTGAATGGAATTGATTTTGGTATCGAAGTAAATAATCAAGTGGATTAAATGAATATGAACTTGAGGTATGTAATAGAATTCAACTTTAGTAATTGAATTGAATTAATGGATTGGACGATAATCAATTGAATGTGAATAAAGTTGATATGAAATAATGAATATAAGTGTAAATTCATTGAAATCTAATGTTATTAGAAATTGAATAAAATTGAATGAAAATCAATTTAAAGCAAAGGAATTTGGTTGAAATTAATATACTTTGGTTGTTATATGATTGTAGTTGATTTTATATAAGTTCTAAGTATTAATGAAGTGGAAAGCTAAAGTAATTGAAATTCAAATTAAAGATAAATAAATTTGAATAGAATTGAATGTGAATTGGATTTAATTAGTGAATGTTAACTAATTGAATATTGATGAGAATATGAATGAAAATTCATTTGATTATGGATGGTAGTTGGTTGATGTTTGCATTTGTTGTTTGGTTGCATTTTCTATGTGACATATAAGTTGTTATGTTGCTATATGTTGTATATTGAGATTATTGTCTATATGCATGATTCTCATGTTGTTTGTTGAATATTTAGTAGGTGCGGATCGCGTTTGCTTCGCATTTGGAGTTCGCTTTAGCGCTATATTAGCCGTATATGCTTGCTAATAAAATATAAGGTACATATCTCGGATTAAATATCGTACTTTTACACTTTTTCCCTTCGGGATGCCTCATTACTTGATGAGATGTATATTTGTGATATATATACTGTCATTTTTTTTTTGGATCGAGCCGCGCAAAGGAGACTATGGCGAATTTTTCCGAAAATTTAAGGCGTTAGAAAATTTTTGAGAAAATTGGAAAATTTTGAAAACTTCAACTTTGATTTTGAAGTTGAAAGTTAAACAATAGTAGTTGTTTTTGAAAAGATAACTAAGTATGATTTGAAAACTTAGTAAAGATTTATAAGAAGTTTAACTATGAATTTGGGAAAAATTAATAAATTCTATAACCTTTCTTACTTGTAATTTCGAGGACGAAATTCTTTTAAGGGGGAAAGATTGTAACGACTCAGAATTTTTAATAATTTAAATTTGAATATTTAATTAATTTTAAATATTTATAAGTGAATTTATAAGTCAAATAAATTTTTATTTGATTTATTAGATTTAATTGGATAATTTAATCGATAATTTAATACGTTAAATTATGGAAATAATTGAAAATTGAGTTAAAAATGATTTAAAATAATTTGGAAAATTTTATTTAATCATACTGGAGTTATAGAAATATTTTAGAACTTTTAAAATCAAATTAAAAGTTAATTTGTGAAAATTGAATATTTTAATATTTAATAATCGACTGTAAAATAGTCAATTTTTGAACAGTCTCAGAATTGAACGAAACCAGTTTCATTGGATCCGTAATAGTTAGTTATTACTGGATTTCAATTTTCGTGTCAATCGGAGTTATCGTTTGATCGTGGCAGCTCGAAACGCATCGAATTATTTTTAATTTAAATTTGACGAGTCAAAATAGCCATTTTTCAAAAAGTCTCGGATTTCGACGAAACCAGTTTCATCGGATCCGTAATGTGATATTATTGTAAGGTTTCAAATTTCAAGTCATTTGGATATACTGTTTGTCCTGTACAAATTAAAACGCCTAGAAATCGATTTAAATCGGTTTAATTTAAATTGAGCGTTTATAGCCATAACTCGCACATACTTCCGAATTAGCTTCCGAAACCTGTTCCATTGTGTCCGGAACGCGGGATAAACCCTAGGTACGCTGGTTACGGCGTCTAAATCGGAGTTCGGAATTCCCGGGATGAATAGTGTTTACGCTTGGTTTTCTATAAATACACCACACACACAAATAAATAAAAAAAAAAATTCCAAAACCCTAGCCTAAGTTCGTGGCCGCCACCTACAGGATTAAAGGCCGAAAATTCTCCATCTTCTTCCATTAAATTCTTCAAATCCATTCAATATTATCAAATACTTTCTAAAGCAAAATTGAAGAGGAAGAAGAGATCTACAAATCCATACGGAAGTGATCGTTTTTAGTTGCATGGATTGTCTGAAAGTTGGCCGCGTTTGTCGTCGCTTCGAGCACGAAATTCGAAAACATGTGGCGACCGAGCTTCACATGGTGGTGGTCGTGAGTTGAGCACGTGATGAACTTTGGAATGGCATTTCTTGATCGAGCTAAAAGTGGTGAAATTGGACACGAGCATTAGGGTTTTGGATGGAGGAGTGGGTTCGGTTGCGTGTTAGAACCTGGGAGGTGATGGGGGAGATGAAACTCACGGCCCAGATTTTCTTTTGCTGAGATGGTCGGCCTGGATTGAGCTAGGTTAAATAATAGTTAAATTATATTGTAATTTGTATATAGATTTATTCGTGTAACTTCAAAAATCAATAACTTTTTCATACGAGGTCGAAAAAATGCAAACCCAGTTGCGTTGGAATCGTATGGACGAGCACTACGCGATGGAGTTGGTTTGGAGTCGTTTGGAGTTAGTGAGAATTTCGGGTAAAATTAAACGCGCGTTTAATTTTATTCGAAATAAAAGCTTAAACGGAATTTAAAACCAAGGTGAGAATTTCTCACTCAATCGAATTAGTTTCGATTTTATTTTTTAAATAGTTAGATTTAAAATATTTGAATGCATGTTTGAATGATAATTAATATCTATTGATTGTTAAAATAGACATTATGCGCCGTTAGTAAGCGGATGTTATTTATAAAAACATATACCGCGAATATTTCATAAACAGTGAAATTGGTATTATATATAATATCAATATATATATATTGGCATATGTATATATTGCAGTTGATTGATTTCCCGCATTTATTTGTTTAGCGGATGAGACCCTATTACGCCGTTAGTAAGCGGATAATATTTAATAAGAACATGTACCGCGATAATTTCGTACTGGAGCGAAATTGGTATTGTGCTAATGTTTTTGGATGCAGGAAACAGGTTGGAGGGATCCAACTGGATTCCTCAACAGTATTTATTTTATTTCAGATATTTTGATATTTGATTGATTATCATATTGATATATGATATCGTTGTAGTGGTGATTGACTATCTGATGTGTAGCATCATTGGACCCAAATTTTGGGATTTTTAAATGATCTTTAAAATGATTTTTGAAAATATACTTTATTTCTGGAATTGATCCATTATAAATAAATAAACGTTATAATTTTTAAAGTTATAAAAATTATGGTTTTTGTGAAATATAGTTAAAAAGCTAATTTTTAGAAATACGATTAAAAGTCGATTTTTGAGAAATATGAACTAATGATTTTATAAAATAATTTAGATTGGATTTTTGAATATATGATAAAAGTTTAAATATAGGATTTATAAAATTTGATTATTTTATAAATCGAAATGATGAAATTATAAAGGAATTTAAAGACGTTTTAGAATAATAATATAAACTGATTTATATTAAGAGATTTATAAATGGATATTTATAAATTGAAATATAGACATTATAAAACGAGTTTTTATAAGTGTTTGAATGTAGTGAAAATGAATTTCATAAATGAATGAAATTTATAGAATTATAAACTGTGAAGTTATAGATGAAATTTATAAATAGTAAGATTTATAAATTTGTGAAGTTAATTGAAGAATAGATTTGGTTAAATAAATGAATCTTATAAGTTATAAGATTTATAATTATGAAATTCTAAGGAACGATTTTGTGAAATAATCGTTTATAAGTAGTTAACTTATTATATGAACATTTAGTTTATAATTTAGTTATAAACTGGAATAGGTTAATAAAGGAATTTATAAAAAGGAAGTTTTTATAAATAAATAGAAATCGAATTTATAAACGTTGTTTTATAAATTCGCAAACGACTTATTTTGATAAGTTAATTGTTATAACTTAGAAATAGAGTTATATTCACGTTTTTAGACAGTGAATAATTCTTTGAATTAAAATGAATAAAAGGATGGAATTTGTTAAAGAAGTATATTCACGTTTTTGAATAGTGAATGATATGTTAAAGAAATTGTTTTGAATGAGATGTTTAAATTGAATTAAAACGATCTAACGATGTTTTAAAATGTGTTGAGATTCGAAACCATAGATTTCAACATTGATTGTTGAAATAGACGTTTTCGAGAAATAAAAGGAAATAGTGGACTATAACACTGTTGTTATAGTAAATGATTTCCGAAAGGAAATGTTTTGAATAGTATTGGGATTTATATATCTATTTTAAATTTCGAATCCCTATACTAGTGATTTTGGGTTGTCGTAACGATGTTTTACGTAACATTCGTTTTGGCCCAAGTAGATATGTTTAAGAAAGGATTTTCTTAATATAATGAAATATATACTTAATTCGATTTAAGTATATTGAATATTTTCTAAGTGTTGAAAATAAAAGAGATTTGTGAATTACTTATAAATAAATAAGTATGGAATTGTTTTCCGATATAAAGTGAATATTTTGAGAATTTATCTTTTTGAAGATAAATTGAAATGGATAGTTGAAATTGTATATGCATGATATTTTGAAATATAAATTCATTATGGAATTTATATGTGAAAGTGGAACTTGTTAAAAATAAATATTGATTTATTTTTGAAGTGTTGAAATTATATCTATATCTTGTAAAGATATTTTGGAAAATAAATAATTTGGAAAATTATTTGGAATCTGGTGATGTATGCATATCAATTGATAGTTCAATAACCGACTATCAATATTTCCCTTTGAATGGGTAATTGATGTGATTTGTTTGAATTTGAATGCACACTTATTTTTGAATAAGCGCTCACTATTCGGGTTAACCGGGAAAGGACCATGGGGTCGTATAACCCATTCCGAATATGTGATACGTCGTTGTAAATTGCATTGAAGATCGGTGTTGAAGACCCGGTATTTGCGAAAGCGATAGGATGACCTATCGATTGTCTCTGCACTGAGTTGCAACGGTATAGAGACTCCCTAAGTGATGGGAAATCCGATCAGGATTGTGAATATCCGGATTTGCAAGGACTTCTTTGTAAGTGCCTTCGGTTCTGTTCGATCCCGGAACAGACTTGTATGGATTGTATGTCTGACATTACAATTTGAGATATAAAGCCGATTTCTTTCAAATATATTTCTGTTGGTGGCGGAGAATTTATTCTTTGCTTAACACCCTTCTTTGAGACGTATGTGCTCAAAGGTTATATAGTTGAAGTTATCAACGATATATTCCCAGTTTGGTAATGTGACATGCTGAGTGATGCTGAAATGATCATTGTGTTGATTATTGTGATAGGATCATTTATTTGATCGTCTATCTTAGTGATCATTGTGTTGATCATTTGTTGACCCAAAGCATGGCTTTTGTATAAAGTATGTTTTTGTGGACGTGAATTCGTCGAGCCTCACATCCCGGAAATGGTCAAAACAGGAAAGAAGCAGCAAGGTTATGAGGGGTAGCACCCTTTAGGATGTGTCCATTTCCTTCTGGAAAAGGGTGGTATCATGGTATGGAGCCCAGATACTTACTCATGTTGAAAACACTTTGTTATGATTGTGTGAATTGATTAGAGAGCGCTCTCGGAAAAAGGTCCCAAAGGACCGGGGGATGGCATATTCGGTCAGTTGTTACTCAGTTAGGAGTAACCCGGCCTTGTGTTGGTTGAGATCCGGTTTGGTTCTCGGGGATGTCCATCCAGAGGCATTCTCAGTGGCAATGGGAAGTTCCTTGGCCTGACCATTTGTTGGAAATCCAATTCCCAATACGAAACTTGTACGGTATTAGTTGTAGAACCTGCTATTCACTTATGGTGGTCACCACTGTTTGGATAGTAGCTATAGTAGGCATAGTTCGAAATGTCTATGTCGGCTAAGATTTATATTCTACTTTCGAAATGAATTTGTTATACACTATGCACTAATAATAATATCAAATGTTATTTTAAATGCGTATCAAGCATCTTTGGCTATCATAAGGAGAAATCTCCTCCGATTCTGCGTTTGCATGTGTGTGTGTGCGGGAGGCCTTATGGTAGTCTCATTTTTAAAAGCATTGCGAATTGATTTAAAAATATTCCTCTATTTTGATCTTAAAGTAAATAAACTGTTTTGAGTTCTCACACCAGTCACATGACTGACTCGGAGTTTATTGTTTTCCTTCCTAAACTCTGGGTGCCCAACAATTTCCACACGGGCAGTTAAGAGTTAGGTTTATCAGGATATTCTGGATATTCTGGAGTTGCTGGAGGCAAGCTGGATGGCATGGCGTATTACTAGTTTATATAGTATTTCTTTTTCCGCTGCATTGTTGTTGTTGTATGTTGTTGTACACTCTGATGTGATGATATGATGTAATAAAATGTGATGTAATGTAATAACTGATATAGTTCTTTGTTTAAAGATTATTCATTCATTATTATATGTTGTTCCGCTGCGAATTGTGAGATTCTGTTGTTGTTCTGTTGTTTCCTTTCTGTCCCGTTCTATTTTAAAAATTCTCTGTTTTCTAAAAATCGTCTATCTTCTTTCCTCTCTATTTTCTATCTTTTCTCTCTTTTTCTTTTCTTAAATTCTTTTTAAAACCCATAACTTCTCGGTTTTTCGGCAACGAAAATCCGTACTGTTACAGATTGTTTGGTGGTAATTTAAGCATGAATGGGAATAATCAGGCAAAAGTGAGAATTATTAATTATTACCCATCAATTTATTTAGAATCTAAATTAAATGCAACATTCGTTGTTATTTGTAGCTTATAGGTGGAAATAACGTAAACTTTATTCAAATTTATGATAATTAGTTAGATTAAAAGAATGAAAGGCAAGATATATGAATTCATTTGGATTTAGAACATGATAATTTGAATTTATTGAATTTATTGGAAACTTAGAACATTTTATGCGATTGAAATTAAAGTTGGAATTCGGAGATGTTTTAGGAATTCCCATCTATGGGATACCAATAGATAGGATAATTAAATGAAAGGTCAACTAAAGGATTTCTGCAAAGTTAATTTATAATTTGTAGATAAAATAAAATTGAAGTTTTACGCTGAAGTTAATAATGTACTCAGCATTTAAGAAACATCTTAAATTGTCTAAATTTGAGTAAACAATGAAGTAATAAATAATAATTATTAATAAAATCCAAAATTTGGTAACCCGTTTTCAAATTAATGATAATTAGTGTTGGTATAGGCTATTTATTTAAGTAACAGTGCGATGCCAAAAAAAATGGGTTGGAAGTAATTGCGAAATATAAATAAAATATTTTAGTAGGAAATTCAAATGTATATATACATAGAAATGTGGATTTTAATAGTATGAAAACTTAGTCAATTTACAATAGTTAAATCTATTGAGAATGAATAAAAATCTAAGATAATTATTACGGTAATTTAGAAATTTAGTTGAAAATGGAAACTTATCTATGAATTTGGAATTTAATGAAATTGTGAATTTATATTGAAACTTATAAATGAAGCATCTAAATTTACATTTGTAAATAAGTTTAAAATTCAATGTAAATGTCTGAGGAAGAAATTAATATATTTACTAATCCGTAACGTATCCAATTAATATAAAATATTCTGGTGGGCCAACAACCGTTTTGCGCGTTTATGATTCGTACCCACCTATCCTATTTCACTTTGTCTATTTATGGGCTGTGTAAACCCCTAGCCTCCATCTATCTTCATTTCTCTCTGTGTGTTCTTTTCTTCAACTTCTTCTCTTCCAATGGCTGCAAAATTTCTAGATCCAATTACAGTCCAAAATAAAAAAATATTTTTTTTTTCAAACTCCTCTAAAAATTCCAAAAAAATTATATGTCATAATTCTCGAAGAGCGTAATCTGTTGGTACTGTCTGTTTTTTTTATTGGTGCTGTAGCGTGCTCGAATTTGAGAAGAAGGACGTAGCCTGTGATGTGGCATGGTGATGGGGTATATTTGTTTATTTTGTTTTATTTAATTTTTGTTTCAATCGAAATTTTCGAATAACTTTCTCATACGTAGTCCGATTCATGCGAGATTTTTTTTGTTAGGATCGTAATTAAATTCCAGATCTGTTGACGCTGGTTTGGACCAATTCGGAGACCGTCGAATTTTTGAGTTTAAATTGAATTTAAATTCAAAAGGTGAGTGTTTTAACCCACTCATAATTTTTAAAATTTCTTGTGTTTGTTAAATTAATTTTAGATATGAGTAGAAATTTATTTATGACTGTTTGGCATGTTTTATTCATTATCTCTGATAAATCGCATTCATTTAATATAACTGTTAATTAATTTTATTTATTGCATAAATTTGACAGTTAGAATTTATTTAATTGCATATTAACTGCCAGTCATAGTTATGTTAAATTTTTATTTCATATTAACTGCCAATTAAATTTACGTTTATTTTTGCATATAAACTGCCAATTAACAGTTATTAAATTTATTTTGAGTATAAACTGATAATTGATACCATTATTTATCACCTGTCATGTATTGATGATTGTTTGAAATTAGATGATGACTGTGATAAATGGATGTATGATTTGATGGATGAATGGATGATTAATTTTATTAATTGCAAGTTGCTATGCATTTCATTCATTCAGGATTGCAGTTTGAAATGATATACAACCGCATTTTTATTTTTAAATTGCGGATTAAAATGATAAACATCCGTATCACTTGACCATAGGGTAGAAAATTTTATACAGGCACCGCGGTATATATATATATATAAAATTATTTTGAAATGATTTTCATGGTGTTGTAAAGCTATATATATGGTTTATGGGATATTGATTTGGTTATTTATATATATATATATATAGTAATTTTCGGTTTTTTTAAGCTTTGTATGAATTTGATTTGAAGTATAAAATTTAGTTGATTTTCGAGATCAATAGGATTGAGTATTTATTTAAAATTAAATTTCTGGAGTTTTAAATGACTTAAAAGAGAATAAGATTTGAAGATGAATATTAAGTTAAATTGGAAATTTAATAAAAAGTTAGAATTTTTAAAGGATATGATTTTATAACTTGATTTTTGTGTAGAATGATTTAAATGAATGAATATTAGGATTATTTAAATGAATATAAAATAAATTGAAAGATTTTTTTCCAGTTATGTGAAGTTAAAGGTTTTCTTAAGTTATATTGAATTCATTAAGTAAAGATTTCAAGTCTAAATAATAAGTAATTGAATTTAATATATATGGGATTTTTAAATGAGTTTGTTTTTTTTGAAATGGTGAAATAATTAAAGCTTTGGAACATAAGAATTGAAATGGTATTTGGAAGTTTAAATCGATATTTGAATTTGATTTGTGAAATCTAAAGAAGCTATTTTGTTTTATAAAAGTAGTTTGATATTTAACCACTTAAGAGATGGAAACTTGTTTCAAAGTTATGATTGTCAAGGTAGTATAATTTGGAAATATTATATTCAAGAGTTTTGATTTCTAAATATTTTATTTTGGAAAACCCTATGGTTTTGAAAAGAATATATATTGGAAAATAAAATGATATCGTATTGATTTGGGGTTTTAAGAATAAATGATATCGTATTTATATGGGTTTTAAATGGATATTTTATTATGGTTTTAAAAGAATAATTATTTTTTTTAAATGACCGCGGTGTTATAATAATGATTGGTTGGCAAAGAGACCGGGATCGGATATGGACATACTCTCTGTCGGTACCGAAAACCACTTTGACTAACCGTGTACGTGGTGGAGATTCCAGAATGAAGTAGGTTGGTGGCGGCGTTTCCTGTAAGGTAAGTACGTGGACCCAACTCCCGTGAGTTGGCATAAGGTGGCTAAAACAGGAGCGATCGACGGGTTAATGAGGTAGCACCTCTGATCGGACACTTCCCTTCGATACTATACTATGACTTTGGATTGTATTCGGTGGCCACCTTCACTTTTGATTTCTTTGATGTGGGGAGTTTGTCCGAGGTGGGCAGCAGCTGCGCGCTGCGCGTTTCCATCGGCCCGGAAGCGTAATTGGTATATCTACCCTGGCATTGCCTAGTTGTGCCGTGTCACCTACCCTAGCGCGCCTTATACGATTTTGTTTTGTACCATACCTATGGAGTGCCCTCTAACGACGCCCATTACGGGGGAGATTACAGTACTGTATAGACTATGAGAATATATAAATGTGTTAAGGTGGAAAATTTAAAGCCTTAACGCTATTTAAAATTAAGTTTATTTTACAATTAGACACTATTATAATAGCGCAATATACTACATAGTAAATAGTTTAACGGATCCTTAGTAGATGTAAATCCCGAGCATTTCTTGAGTTACTGTACTCATATTTATTTCTGTTAATTTAACTCACATAAGATCTTTTAGTTCTGACTCGAGTGTTTTTGTCTTTCCAAATTCGCTCGGGTCAGTCCGAGCGTTTCAGGATTTGAAGATTTAGCTCTGGAGGACGAAGACGAAGATGTATATTATTATTATTTATACTAGTGCACTACACACTGTTCCGCTGCATTGTTATTGGTATGTGTAACTCTGATATGTATTATATAAATGTTTTGTAAACGGATTTATAAACTATATATTTTATTATTATATTTTATCCTTCCGTTGTGAGATTCTGTTTTCTTTTATTTCTTTCTCGTTTTTCTTATTTACCCTATAACAATCCGCCCTTCCATATGGATTGAATCGGCATGTGTGTCTGTTTAAATCATGCAAAAAGGCGGGACGTTACAGTTGGTATCAGAGCTTTGGTTTAGTGATAAATCTTTGCTTTGTGGGGTTTGACTCTTTATTAATAGGGTAGTAATACCCTATGGGAGTCACTGAGTGTATATATGAGAGAGTGTATTTGTTAGTGTTATAAAAAGGTTTTAATATTGTGTTAATTTGTTCCGTTTCGTATTTATAAATTCTGGTTGGTGCATGGGACGCTATGACATCAATAGGGATTTCTAAACACTTAATAGGACAGACCGACATAATATTTGTTTTTAATATAGGTGAATGAAATTTTTTTGCATATTATATTTTTATATATAAAATAAAAAATTTCAATTGATATTTATATTTGGCTGCAATAGATTGATTGTTAGGCAATAAAGTGTAAATAATAATAGAAATAAGATTGAAAAATAAGATAAATGAAATTTGGAAATTTAGAACTTAAGTCCGGGGTTTTTCTTTTGAATGATTTTGAAATATATTAATAATTTTGTTTATAAGTATTTTCTGATATAAATATTTAACATAATTCGAAAGAATCGTTTTAAAGAAGATTTTTGAGAAAACAAGTTTCGTACTTTTCTCTCTGTCGCTGGAAAATAATTTCGGTGATGGCGGCCGCATCATCGACTTTCATTTTCGAGTTTGGAAGGGGAAAGGCCACTGTAGTAGTTCTACTGCAGATTCATTTTCGAAAAAGATATAAATTTTTAATTGTTTTAAATAAAATTAGAGGTATATAAGTTAGAAGAATATATTTATCTAATATTTCAAAATAATTTGAAATTTAACCTGGTATTTAATTCTTAAATTTCCATTAATTAATTGTTTAATTTATTGTAGTGAAATAAAAGGTAAGTGATTAATAAATTGAAACCTCTAATTTAGGTAAGAGATTTAATGCAAAGTTATAAAGGGAAATTTGAAATTTGTAACATATGAGACAAAGAGTAATATTGTTGAACATTAAATTTAATTAAAAGATGAGATAAAACTTGTATAAGTTCATTTGCATTTTCTTTAACATATATAACTTACCAAATATAAAAAGTTGAAATGTTTAATAAGAAATGTAGTAGAAATTTGTACAAGTAATAGTAGGTAATGAAGCATTCAATGAATTTGCTGTATTCAATAACTTAAGATATAATTGAAATTTTACCAAGTAAATATAAATAAAGGTAAGCATGATAGATAGATGATTATAAAACTTAAGGAATTAAAGTAAATAAATAAGGACATGCTATTATAAATGAATGAATAATTATAACAAAATATAAGGAACCAGCATGACCCGAATTAATGGAATTGAATAATTGTAAGTAATAAGTAAAAATGAATGAGCAAACCTTTGATAAGTAAATGTGAATGAGAAAAAAATCACTATATAAACAAAAAGGGAAATCAAACAACTAAAGCATGAAATTTATAATAAGTTAGTTTGGTTGCTGGTTTGAATTGTTATTGTTTGATTTATGGTTGGTTGGGTAAGGAAATTTGAAGTTGTTGGATGAATAAATAATCAATTTTGTTCCATCTAAGACGGTTGAGTAAATGATGCACTTGATAGTTATTTTTCATTCCGTACAATTCAAGTTTGAACCCAAACAACTATTTGATTGTGTGATTGTATGGTTGTTTTGTAATTGTATGTATGCTATTCGAGGAAATTGATGGTTGTTGTATTAATTTGGATGATTAGTGATTGGAAAATGTTCTCCAAACTCTAATAAATTTAAGTATAAAAAGATAATGTTGTAAATTTGTATATTTTAAGAAAAGTAACAGATATTGTAAATTTAATTGTTTATAAGGTAATGTTTTGAATAAGATATGTAGATTCTAAATCCTTCTTTTCCCTTCTTTTTCCTTTTCGGGGACGAAAAGTTTTGAGTGGGGGAGAGTGTAATGACCCGTAAATTTCGACGATTTAATTTATTTAATAGAATTTTGTAATAAAAATTTTGTAGAAGTAATAAAAGGTGATAAATATATATTGAACGCTAATTTAACAATGGTAATTTAAGCCTTTGTTTGTAATATGAATAAATTTTTCAATAAAAATTGGTGTAAGTATTGTACCTGAATATAATGGGAAGATAGAGAATATAGGTAAGGCATTTATTTAGTTAAGTGTAAATTTATGGGTATAATAACAATTCGTATACATTACCTAATTAATCTGTCAATTAATTTGTTAAAAAAAAATTAAAACCTTTTAATTTGGTAAATAATTTGATGCGTATTGATAAGCGTTACTTTAACGATTAATTCTAAAGTGATGGGAAGAAAATAAGTAAAGTTATGCAGTAATAAATAAATAGAAATATCGCAATAAATAGGAAACTGACATAACATTTATTTATATGAACGTTAATTATTGATTTGAGAGTAACGGAAGTGTGAACGTAGAATAAAATAAGCGTAGATTTATGTTAGGTAATTATTGAGAATATGGGGAATAAGTTGAAATAATATTAATTAAAAATTTATGCGTAAAACATGTTATGTAAGATATATTGATTCCATTTAATAAATTGAGAATTAATATTATCGAAGAGGATTAAATATGGTCTCAATGTAAATTTAGATAAGTTTTGAAATAAAGACTAATTCCATTCAGAAGATGACAATGGGTGCAATATTTTGATTTGTAAGCAATAGTAATAGGTTACATGTTTAATTGGTTGATAGAATTTGAATTGAAATAAATGTTAATACACTAAATAAAGGTTACATTAATATGATAAGTAATACAATGTCTAGAAGTTTAATATAGAGTGTGTTAAGACGTAGAATGGAAATTAGGAAGCAGTTGGAATTAAATGAAATTTTAGGTGTATTTATGAGAAATTTACGTACAATTAAAGAGGCGAATGAAATAAATACCAACCAATTTTAGTGAATAACGGGATCTAAACCTAAATAAATAAATTCCTTGAAATTTAAGTTTTAATTTTTGATAAATTGGATTTGTACTTTAATATTGAAAATTTTGGGATTATTCAAAACTAAATTAATGTAGGAAGTTGTTAAAGGATTCTGAATTTACCAAGTGGTCCAAAATGACAAAATTTGCAAATAATTAAAGTTGGATTGTAAATCTGATTCAATTAACCTATTATTAATTTATTTGTTTGGAATATAAAAAGTAATGATAGGGTTAATTGAAATTAAGGGCAGTTTAATTTGTATGTTATTTGGGATTAAGGCAAGATGGGTGGATATTAGGAGTTATATACTTAGATCATTCAATTTATTTGGATAACATTGTAATAAATGTAATTAAATGTACATTTACGTGAAATATAATATCATGCTTAATAGATTGCTAAGTTGTATATATTAAAGGGAATTTTATTAATTGTTTTAAAAAAAAACCTTAATTAATATGGTTGATAAATTTAATATAAGAAAAACCAATGAAATTCTTGGGAATAATGTAGGTTAATATGAGTTAGTAGTTAGGGTAGTGACTAAAATTAGTAATACATTGCAATTAATGTTAATAGTGTTGACATAAGCTAATAAATTTAAATGTTAATGCAATACCAATTTATGTATTTAAGGTGATTGCGAAATTGGAATTCGATAAATGCAGTAACTAACTCAGGGCAAATAGATTTTATGGAATCAATAAAAGATAGGTAAATTTAATGATTGTTTGGTGGTAATTTAAGCATGAATGGGAATAATCGGGCAATAGTGAGAATTATTAATTATTACCCATCAATTTATTTAGAATCTAAATTAAATGCAACATTCGTTGTTATTTGTAGCTTATAGGTGGAAATAACGTAAACTTTATTCAAATTTATGATAATTAGTTAGATTAAAAGAATGAAAGGCAAGATATATGAATTCATTTGGATTTAGAACATGATAATTTGAATTTATTGAATTTATTGGAAACTTAGAACATTTTATGCGATTAAAATTAAAGTTGGAATTCGGAGATGTTTTAGGAATTCCCATCTATGGGATACCAATAGATAGGATAATTAAATGAAAGGTCAACTAAAGGATTTCTGCAAAGTTAATTTATAATTTGTAGACAAAATAAAATTGAAGTTTTACGCTGAAGTTAATAATGTACTCAGCATTTAAGAAACATCTTAAATTGTCTAAATTTGAGTAAACAATGAAGTAATAAATAATAATTATTAATAAAATCCAAAATTTGGTAACTCGTTTTCAAATTAATGATAATTAGTGTTGGTATAGGCTATTTATTTAAGTAACAGTGCGATGCCAAAAAAAATGGGTTGGAAGTAATTGCGAAATATAAATAAAATATTTTAGTAGGAAATTCAAATGTATATATACATAGAAATGTGGGTTTTAATAGTATGAAAACTTAGTCAATTTACAATAGTTAAATCTATTGAGAATGAATAAAAATCTAAGATAATTATTACGGTAATTTAGAAATTTAGTTGAAAATGGAAACTTATCTATGAATTTGGAATTTAATGAAATTGTGAATTTATATTGAAACTTATAAATGAAGCATCTAAATTTACATTTGTAAATAAGTTTAAAATTCAATGTAAATGTCTGAGGAAGAAATTAATATATTTACTAATCCGTAACGTATCCAATTAATATAAAATATTCTGGTGGGCCAACAACCGTTTTGCGCGTTTATGATTCGTACCCACCTATCCTATTTCACTTTGTCTATTTATAGGCTGTGTAAACCCTAGCCTCCATCTATCTTCATTTCTCTCTGTGTGTTCTTTTCTTCAACTTCTTCTCTTCCAATGGCTGCAAAATTTATAGATCCAATTACAGTCCAAAATAAAAAAAAAAATTCAGACTCCTCTAAAAATTCCAAAAAAATTATATGTCATAATTCTCGAAGAGCGTAATCTGTTGGTATTGTCCTTTTTTTTTATTGGTGCTGTAGCGTGCTCGAATTTGAGAAGAAGGACGTGGCCTGTGACGTGGCATGGTGATGGGGTATATTTGTTTATTTTGTTTTATTTAATTTTTGTTTCAATCGAAATTTTCGAATAACTTTCTCATACTTAGTCCGATTCATGCGAGATTTTTTTGTTAGGATCGTAATTAAATTCCAAATCTGTTGACGCTGGTTTGGACCAATTCGGAGACCGTCGAATTTTTGAGTTTAAATTGAATTTAAATTCGATTTAAATTCAAAAGGTGAGTGTTTTAACCCACTCACAATTTCTAAAATTTCTTGTGTTTGTTAAATTAATTTTAGATATGAGTAGAAATTTATTTATGACTGTTTGGCATGTTTTATTCATTATCTCTGATAAATCGCATTCATTTAATATAACTGTTAATTAGTTTTATTTATTGCATAAATTTGACAGTTAGAATTTATTTAATTGCATATTAACTGCCAGTCATAGTTATGTTAAATTTTTATTTCATATTAACTGCTAGTTAAATTTACGTTTATTTTTGCATATAAACTGCCAATTAACAGTTATTAAATCTATTTTGAGTATAAACTGATAATTGATACCATTATTTATCACCTGTTATGTATTGATGATTGTTTGAAATTAGATGATGACTGTGATAAATGGATGTATGATTTGATGGATCAATGGATGATTAATTTTATTAATTGCAAGTTGCTATGCATTTCATTCATTCGGGATTGCGGTTTGAAATGATATACAACCGCATTTTTATTTTTAAATTGCGGATTGAAATGATAAACATCCGTATCACTTGACCATAGGGTAGAAAATTTTATACAGGCACCGCGGTATATATATATATATATATATATATATATATATATATATATAAAATTATTTTGAAATGATTTTCATGGTGTTGTAAAGCTATATATATGGTTTATGGGATATTGATTTAGTTATTTATATATATATATATATATAGTAATTTTCGGGTTTTTTTAAGCTTTGTATGAATTTGATTTGAAGTATAAAATTTAGTTGATTTTCGAGATCAATAGGATTAAGAATTTATTTAAAAGTAAATTTCTGGAGTTTTAAATGACTTAAAAGAGAATAAGATTTGAAGATGAATATTAAGTTAAATTGGAAATTTAATAAAAAGTTAGAATTTTTAAAGGATATGATTTTATAACTTGATTTTTGTGTAAAATGATTTAAATGAATGAATATCAGGATTATTTAAATGAATATAAAATAAATTGAAAGATTTTTTTTTCCAGTTATGTGAAGTTAAAGGTTTTCTTAAATTATATTGAATTCATTAAGTAAAGATTTCAAGTCTAAATAATAAGTAATTGAATTTAATATATATGGGATTTTTAAATGAGTTTGTTTTTTTTGAAATGGTGAAATAATTAAAGCTTTGGAACATAAGAATTGAAATGGTATTTGGAAGTTTAAATTGATATTTGAATTTGATTTGTGAAATCTAAAGAAGCTATTTTGTTTTATAAAAGTAGTTTGATATTTAACCACTTAAGAGATGGAAACTTGTTTCAAAGTTATGATTGTCAAGGTAGTATAATTTGGAAATATTATATTCAAGAGTTTTGATTTCTAAATATTTTATTTTGGAAAACCCTATGGTTTTGAAAAGAATATATATTGGAAAATAAAATGATATCGTATTGATTTGGGGTTTTAAGAATAAATGATATCGTATTTATATGGGTTTTAAATTGATATTTTATTATGGTTTTAAAAGAATAATTTTTTTTAAATGACCACGGTGTTATAATAACGATTGGTTGGCAAAGAGACCGGGATCGGATATGGACATACTCTCTGTCGATACGGAAAACCACTTTGACTAACCGTGTACGCGGTGGAGATTCCAGAATGAAGTAGGTTGGCGGCGGCGTTTCCTGTAAGGTAAGTACGTGGACCCAACTCCCGTGAGTTGGCATAAGGTGGCTAAAACAGGAGCGATCGACGGGTTAATGAGGTAGCACCTCTGATCGGACACTTCCCTTCGATACTATACTATGACTTTGGATTGTATTCGGTGGCCACCTTCACTTTTGATTTCTTTGATGTGGGGAGTTTGTCCGAGGTGGGCGGCAGCTGCGCGCTGCGCGTTTCCATCGGTCCGGAAGCGTAATTGGTATATCTACCCTGACATTGCCTAGTTGTGCCGTGTCACCTACCCTAGCGCGCCTTATACGATTTTGTTTTGTACCATACCTATGGGGTGCACTCCGACGATGCCCATTACGGGAGAGATTACGGTACTGTATAGACTATGGGAATATATAAATGTGTTAAGGTGGAAAATGTAAAGCCTTAACACTATTTAAAAGTAAGTTTATTTTACAATTAGACACTATTATAATAGCGCAATATACTACATAGTAAATAGTTTAACGGATCCATAGTAGATGTAAATCCCGAGCATCTCTTGAATTACTGTACTCATATTTATTTCTGTTAATTTAACTCACATAAGATCTTTTAGTTCTGACTCGAGTGTTTTTGTCTTTCCAAATTCGCTCGGGTCAGTCCGAGCATTTCAGGATTTGAAGATTTAGCTCTGGAGGACGAAGACGAAGATGTATATTATTATTATTTATACTAGTGCACTACACACTGTTCCGCTGCATTGTTATTGGTATGTGTAACTCTGATATGTATTATATAAATGTTTTGTAAACAGATTTATAAACTATATATTTTATTATTATATTTTATCCTTTCGCTGCGAGATTCTGTTTTCTTTTATTTCTTTCTCATTTTTCTTATTTACCCCATAACAATCCGCCCTTCCGTATGGATTGAATCAGCATGTGTGTCTGTTTAAATCGTGCGAAAAGGCAGGACGTTACAGAAATATTGCAGGATAATCAAGAGAAGATGTGATTTACACATCAAGGCAAACCAATACAAGAACTCAAGTATAGAACCAGGTAGATCAAGAGAAATCGAGATTAAATGGAGAAGAACATGACTAGAAGAACAAGGAAGGTTCAAAGGCAAGGCTAGGAGTACATAGGAGACTCAAGGAACTAAAGGCTCAAAGAGTACAAGACAATAGTTAGCCAATTTTAAATTATATCAAGTCTTAGATTTAATTGTTAAAAACCCCATAGCAATTCTTTGAAATTTTCTCTTTAAACCTCTTTATTTTATACTCTATAATATTTTTATAGAAGTTCAATATTGGTTTTACAATTAAAAGAGTTAAACTAATTTTGATAAAATGGTTTCCATTTTACACTAGGATATGTCCACATATTCAAAACAGTATGTTGACATACTAGCCGTTGGTTGCAACTTTTGGTTCAAAATAAACGGACACTTCCTTTTACCAATTATGAAGAGACACTTCTCTTCATCTTCCATCTAAAGGCTCTGGACAATAAATTTTTCAAGTAATTCTCTTTCATTTCTCTCACTCTTTACACTCATATATTTTTGCAGAAAAGTCCTATTGCCCACATTCACTTGTACTTTGTGAATCCACTCTCTTTCTCTCTATTTCTTCATGGATTTGCAAATCACAAAAAGGCAGAGGGTCTACATACAAATTCTCTATCATTCACTCTATGTTCTTATCATATTGCTCAAAGACATCAAAGATATATTGCTACCCGAGGTCTATAAGAAGTTGTATTGAAGACTTCTTGAAATGGTAACTGAAAGATTCAATTTCTTACAGATATGACTCTACTATTTGTTTGTAAAGGTGATCCTACCACCAGTAGAAAGTCAGAATTGTATAGGCGATCTTTACCATTCATGGAAAGTTAGGAGGTTAGGTTTTCTTACTACCTGTGGAAGTGTAAGAGGTTAAGTGTGTAATTTCATCCATGGAAAGTCAAGATAGGTGTTGCTTGCCACCTGATTCAAAGTTAAGTTGTAAAGGTGTACTTGTTACCCGTGGAATTGTAAGTTTATTATGGTGGAAATTATGTATGTGGTACATGATTGAATGTAGGATTGGGTGTAACAACCCCACCACGATACTCATATTATTAAAGAATGTTATAAATAATCTCGTTTAATAATATGGAGAATACGGCTATTAAGGGCGATCAAATGTGAAGATTTCCTAATCTAACACTGGCACGTCACACTTACTATCTTTAATGAACATTTGGAATGAATTTTAACCTGTACAATCTCAGTTTAAAGAAATAAACACGTTGGTTTCTCAAAATCAAAACAATATATCATATAAACATCAGCCACAGATCATAGCGGATAATATACATCATATACAATACATACCGTGAGTCTACAAAATGTAATACTAGACTCACATAATATACATCCAAAATAAGTCACTATCTCAAATAATACATCCCATAAAACAATACATAAATATCCAATAGAAGATAAATTGAAGGTCCAAACGTCTATCATCTGCTAGCATACCTACCCAAAAGCCTACAAGTCTAGATACATGAAAAAGTCTTGGCCTGACCTTAGTATTATAAATAAAGGGTCAGACTATCTTTAGATATTCAAACGAGCGAGAACAAGATATAATATAAGGTATATGGCACTATAAATGTGAACTAGTTACATAAATGGTTTAACTCGACACTTATCACAAAGCGCAAGAACATATAAATCATGTAATATTAGAAAGTCATAAAAACCAAAAAAATCCATACTGATCACTTTGATCGTTCATATCGATCATCCATACCGCAGAAAACAAACTAATCTAGTATCACTCGTACCGATCTGATACCAAGGATCGTTCACATACCATGAAACAAAACCTAGCTAATCACAAGGGTTGTCCATACCGATCAAAATGATCGTAGAATACATAGCATGACACAACCTTTTTTAAAGAAATCTAGAAGAATACTCCTTGAGGAACTATCGTTCCTCGGCCAAACACCAAAAGGAATACACTCTAAAGTGTAGATACTGTCACTATTAATAATCACAAGAACTTAACCAAAATGTCCCATTACCGTCTGGTTAAATTCAAGTATTTACTAGAAGCTAGTAAATCTCACTTATTATAGATATAACTGGAAAACCTGAACTGTATTCTCTTAAGGATCTACTGGCTCCGCCAAACACCAAAAGAGAATGCAACTCTAAAGTGTTAAATACTTCCTAATAGCAATCATAAGAATTTAACCAAGGCATCCCATGCTACACGGTGAAATTTGAGTATTCTCGGCTAGTAAGTTCTACTCAAACATTCTATTCAATGAGTTATACCATATTCGATGAAGCATTACTTAAAAGCATTAAACCAATCAAAAACACTAAGTAGATTATAAGTATTTCCCCAAATCATAGAATTAAGATTCTCAAAACATTTTTATTTAAAAAAAAAATTCCAAAAGTCGCATGGAAATGCCTAACAACAGAAAATCTTATAAGAGTTTAAAAATTGAAAGTAATTAAATAAAATTTTAATATATAAATAATTCTCTAAAACTACTTTACATAAAATATTACTTTCAAGTTCTGTTATTTAAAAATCCATAGCTTGATTATTATTTAATTTTATATAGATATTCATTATTTGATAAAATATTACATAAATTTGAATTATTCCAAAAATGCACTTGTATATATATAGTTGTCCCAAAATTCCATATAGGATATTTAGTTAATAAATCATTTTCCAAAATTTATAGGTATAAGTCCTTGTATTTTATAATCCATAATCCAAAACCATACAAGTTTTTAAACCTTTAATCAGAACTAACCTTGTTTACATTTCATCATTCTTATTATATAAGTAATAAATAATTGTTTAAATAAATGAATATATGTATATAAACTTTCAAATGTTCTTTATAAACAAAATAATTTATTACTTAAGTAGAATTCAAAGAAATGGTTCGATTTGAAAATTAATCTTTTTGAAAATCCTTGTTGAAACAAGCGATGGAAATTTAGCATTGTGCTATGGACTCTTTGGTATACACATTCCAAAATAAATTCTCATTCAATAGTTTAAAACTCGAAAACCATGCACCAAAATCATCTCTATATAGCTAATCGAAACAAGCATAAGTTACCCAAAATAAAACGGGCAAAGGGGAGGCCAAAGGAGCGATCGGGGAGGAAGCATGGCATGACCTAGAACTCTGTCGAGGTCGTGACCGGTGCACCGATCCAAGTGGACTGGTGGACCGATGGCTCTTCCTAGATAGAGTTCTAGGTAGTGTTGTTGCCTCTTCCATGGTACGATGTCGATGGTTTCTCTAGAGGTGATAATTTTGACTCCTAGGTTACTAATTTTGATGTCATGCAACCCTAATTCAACTATAATTTGATGATTCAAGTGATTAAACACCTAAGGTTTTCATCAATTAAAAAGTTATATATATATAAACATGCAAACAACTCAAAAGAATTATAGATCATTTCAACAACAGATTTAACAACAATCCATTTAAAACAACACATGCACCCATATCAGTGTAGAAATAGTTGTGTGAGTGTTAATTCGCCTATATGAACTTGAATTGGAGTAAACAACTTGGATTCTCCTAAGCTAATACCTTTCAGCAATTACCAAAGTTTTAATTTCAGAAATTGCAAAAAGAAAATTACTACCAAGAGACAAAATTGAGATTAATAACTGTAATTGATGTACTAGGAGATGTAGGAGATTACCTTCTTTTGATTTTTACTAGAATTAGCCAAAAGCCTTATGATTTGCAACTAGATTTAGGGATTGTTTGAGGCAGGTTTTATGAGGGAAGAGTTTTTCTTATTTCAGATTTTAGAACTGAAGTTATGTGAGAAAGAGAATGAACGTAAGTTTCATTTCTCCTTACTAACATCACCAAAATGGGCCAAATGGGTATAGTAATGAACCCATTAAAAAATTATTGCAATTTTAATAGAAGTGTTGCAAATTTATATTTTGTTTTATCACTTATAACATGCTTATTTACACTAAACAATGTTTTATAAATTATAAATTTGATTTCACAAAATATGACAAATAATAATATGTTAGGAATTATCATTTTAATTAATATTGAAGTGATTTATATAAATTTAATATAATTTTAGCAAATACAAATTTTTTTATTACCATTTTGATAAAGATGGATTATAAACTCCTAAAAATCTCATTTTAACAATAATCTCAATATTAACAATTTACTTAAAATGCCAAATTTAAATAATTGGTTTAATCATACTTCAAATTTAGATTGAAATCTTTTTTAAGAAATGAAACTTATTCCTTAAATAATCAAATCACTATTTTCAAAACTAGATTTAATTTCACAATTTTTTTTCACAAACCATAAATTAGAATTAAATATCCATAGTTAAACTTAATTAATTAGGTAATCAACAACAGGATTGTTACATTGGAAACCCAAACCAGTATAAAATTATTAGCATCTTCTTTTTACTTTTATTGCTTTTGCTTTTTGCATTTATTATATTACTTCATATGAATCTAATTTTGTATTTTTAAGTTTGATAATTACAATATGAATTGGTAAAAAGTTTAAAAACACTATCCATCCCCTTCTATTGTTACATTAGCCTTAAGATCCATTTTGCATAATATTAAGGTAGTGCATCATAACCCGTACTTGGTATTTCAACATTTTGGTTTTCAAAATTTTATAATCTATTTTTTGAAAATTTTAAATGGCCAGTAACACAAATACCTTATTTAACATATTTTTAGAAGGACAATCTACCGTTGATTCATCATTCTTTAATGGTATTAATTATACTTATTAGTCGTATGATGAAAATTTATTTATAGTCTAAAGGTTTAGATATATGGAACATCACACAAACTAAGTATACCGAGTCATAGATTAATTGTGCACGTTGGTCTAATGAGAAAAATTCAAAAGCAATGAACATTTTATTCTACATCCTAGATAAAAATGACTTCAATAAAATGACTGTTTTCAAAAGCATAGATGAATTTTGGAGGACATTTCAAGTCATATACAAAGGCACTAGTAAGATTAAGCAAACCAAGATCTCTATGTTAACAAACCAGTTTCAGTAATTTAAAATAAAACCCGACAAGACTATTTCTTACATGTAAGATATATTGCATGCATTAATTTCACTAGGCAAAAACTTAACCGAGGAAGACCAAGTCCGGAAGATTCTAAATTCACTTTCAAGTGAATGGGATCATAAGACTTTAGCAATAGAAGATGCTAACAATATAAGTACTATAAAAGAAGAAGAATAAATATGTAGTTTAATGTCATATGATGTTCCGTTACAGAGAAGAAAGGAAAGATGGGCAAATGAAACGAAGTCACTCACTTTCAATGCTACAACCGAAGAATAAGAATCCGACGATGACAATCAAGAAAATCCATTTATGGAAAGAAATTTCAGAAGATTTCTGAAATACAGAAATAGAAATAAATTTTGAAGAATGGACAACAACAATAACTACGGAAGTTCAGTAAAATATTTCGAATGCGACCAGTCTGGACATTTGAAAAGGGATTGCGCAACATTTAAGAAATCAAAGGACTCTCCTGACACAGATTCAATCAACAGATGCTCAAAAGGTCCATGAGCAGCAATTTCTCAAAGCTATACAAGAAGATGGATTACTTCTTTGGAAAAATCATGATAAAGATTGGCGTCAACTTTTCATCATCTTAGCTTTGTATTTCCTCTTCTTAGTAGGAATCTGTATCTCTTTTTCATTGTTTATGTACTTTGTTTCTAATTAATGAAACCTTTTGAATTATCAAATATATGAAATTTTTTCATGTTTTATTCTATGGATACATATAAAAATAAAATAAAATTTTAATAAATAATTATAAATACAAAGACAGAAATATAAGAAAAATTGAATATGCTAGAAAAGGAATATATGTCGACATATCAGTAATAAAGAACCATATGTTGACATACACAAAAGCTAATGTTAGCATACGACAATAAAATATTTTTTAAAGTTTAAATCAAAATTAGTTATTTAGCTTATGAAGGGAACAATTACAAACAAATTTTAACATTATAAAAAATATTTTGAGCCAAAAAAATAAGTCATTTTATTCTCTAAGAAACCACTTTCATTTCTTATTTAAGTACTCCAAAAATGAACAAAGGAAAGGAAATTTCTAATGAAAACATGAGTGAAAATCCATAAAATACTTTGCAAAACTTCAAAAGAGCACTGCATACCATCTTAAGAAAACAAAAACACTTGGAAATGAATCAAAAACGAATGGTATACGAAAAAGATAATTCACATCTTTTTGCTAATTTATCGCTTATTTCCTCAAAGAAATTAATGCATATGTTCTTGAATATGTTGGATATAGGGGAATAACATACAAAGACATAGATATTGGTAAAGAGTTTCTTGAAGAGTGGGAAGTGATCTCAACCGATCACACCTTTGGCCCTAATAATGGATAGGTTAAATCTCCTTCAAATAAATCTTAAATATCAACACCCATTTAGAAATTTTAGTGTGCGTACTTTCTCCTTATGTTTGTATATATTTGTTTTTATATAATTATGTATGTACAAATTTAATGTTTTGTGTATAGTTATTTAATATAAATGTTAAGTTGTTTATTTAACTATAAATATTTTACCCCTTTACATATGCTAAATATAACAACAAACAATCTATTAATTATGCTTTCTATAAATAAAAGAATTTTATGATGATATCTAACATACCTATATGCTCATGTTTTATTTAAAATAGTTATTCGTCAACCATCACCCTATTAATACTAACTAACTTTTATACATTTGTTGAAGACAAAGGGGGAGAGATGAAGGTTTAAAATATAAAAGTTAAAAAGGTAGGGGTTGCATTAACATAGGGGGAGTTAGTGGATTTAAGGGGAGTTAGATTTACATAATCTTATATTTTATCCAATGATATTTAAATTGTTGTCATCATAAAGAAGGAGGAGATTGATTTTGGTTTTGATGATAACAACTAAATAATATTAGTACTGATGATTTTACAAATTTATGTATAATATAATACAGGAAATACATGAATTCTATCAGAACATATTGCAAGATAATAAAGAGAAGATGCAGCATATACATTATTACAACCAAATTTTCCACGGCCTTAGAATAGACTCAAACAGATAGAATGTACTTCAGAATGATGAAGGAATAGATCCAGAGACTTAGAAACAAGCTTGGAATGGTAATGGAAAAGACTTCAAGAAGTTTGGGGATGACTGTACTAAGGAAAATAGGTCGGTACTGATCACTTTTTGTGCACATTCATGGCTTCTAGAGTGATGGTCAAAGAGTGATTGGTTACACTGAAAGTCATAGAGCTCATTTTTGAAAGAATAGTTGAACAACTCCAAAAAGCTCTGTAGAAAAGGACAAGCACTAAACATGTCATAAATTCTTGATAACAACCTGATTTCTAAGGCCATAGTGCTTGGAGTTTGATGAATTGAAGCTAGAAGACAATATATAAGAGAAATAAGTGATTTGCATGAAGCAAATTATATCGGTACAACATGATTTGCATGAATCCACCTACTCTCTGGCAAGGGAACTTGCACACTACGGTTCATTGCCTCGTCCCTCCAGTTGGAAGAACCATGTCCAATCAGCTCATAAACCAATATCAGGAGGTTACCAATCTTCTTTGGTGAATCACAATCAACATCAATTATCACATTCGAGTGATTTTCAAAATCAAGCATTCATTCATCGAATTCAAATTTCAAACATCCAACAAACATTACAAGATCCATATCTTCGAGAACTATAGCCAGACATCCAACTTAGAGTGTGCCTAGATACTGATCGAGGTCTCAGAGGTGAATAAGTGCTATAGTGCCGCATCATTTATTAAAAACAAAGGAAAAGTGTGGGATTCGAACATGACTTCCTACCATCCCGATCATGAGATAACTATCCTCGACTTAGATCCAATGCCATTTCAATTCACCATAGACGATGGCCACTCCTAATGCATCACTGCAGCTTGGTTCCTTATATACTGTTATAGCAAATTGTTCCTAACCAATTTCTCAATTAGATCATGAAAGTACCAACAATCATTTTTTTCGTGCCCATCCAGCTTATGGAATATGCAATATTTTCCTGATCCATGGGTTCTATTTTCACTGGTTTCCGTTAGGGAATCTACCGCTGGTATCAAGGTAAATCCTCTCTAGGATTTCAGTCAACTCTGTCCAAGAATAGAATTTTGGTTCCCTTCTCTGCCGCTTTGATCCTCCAAAGCCATCGTCCACCTTTTGCTTTCCTTTGTCTTTTTTAAATTCTACTCCGTATGCCTTCATCATCCACAACATTAACCTCTGCCTTTCAAGCTTAGTGATCCACTAATGTAAGTATATCTTAGCCTCATAATAAAACCCCATGAGAACCACCAGAGGAACCTTCTCCAAAGAAATCTTAAAATACATTTTACTAGCAAATCCTGAAACTGCCACCATCAGAACCACTGATAGATTCGGATTATGAACTGCAGCGACTTCTGCATTAAACCTAGTCAAATAACTCCTTAGGGTCTCTCCGGCCCTTTTGTTCACTTTCGATAGCATCGTCACATTATTTGATCATGAACTATGAACCCAGAACTGTCTCATGAACTTATTCACTGACTCAGCCTACGTGCTTATTGACCCATTCTCTAGATGTTTCATTCACATTGCTACTAAATCTATTAAATATAATAGCAAACACCATCCTATTACCTCCTTAGAAGAACCCACCATCTTTGTATGTCGGATATACCTCATTAGATGAACTATTGGATATGTCTTTTCATCGTACATTTCCAGTGTCGGCTGCTTGAAATCAGATGAATTCCTTACGTACCCAATGTTAGGAGTGAATGAGTTTCTGTTCACATTCTCTAAACTCTGGTTTGGTAGTCTACTTCTCAATGCCCGTCTAACTATTTCAACAATTCTATCACTATCGTTAAATGGAAGTCTCTATCCCACATTTTCCTTCTGCCCCTCGTTCCTATGGGGAAATTCTAGCACATACTCCTCTGGTTGCACATTTGCATTTTGATTCACATTCAGTAGCTCCACATCATTTCTTAGGTGTGTCCACCTTCACCAAAATTTAAACCCACCATTCCTCCTTGACCTCGTGGATTGATACCGATCTATGCTTGTGGATCAGTGTTGAATTGAAGCACTTACTCGGGGGCTGTTCCACTTAGTCCGGCTTTTTTCTAGATGTTTTTTTCTGTGCAGTTAAAGCGCTTGGCAGATTCAATGTGGAGGAGGTGCAAAAAGTCATAGCAGGGATATAACGAGGTACAACGGGATATAGCGGATGACTTTAAAATATCATATAAAACTCGTATTTAATGTTTTTACGAATATATAAATGGCAATTAAATAAAAAATTAACATTCAATTGAATTATAATTAATACATAAATAATTTTAAATAAAAACATGTGTGGATGTAATATAAATAAACAAAAAACTATTATATAACATAATTAAATTTAGTAGAATATTACAGAATTTTCATTTCTAAAAATTAATTAAAAATTCAATTAAATAAATTAATTTTATAACTTTTATAATGTATAAATTCCATTTTTCAATTCATTTCTTAAAGAAGATAGAGTGAAAGCAGCGGAATTTAGCGGGAATCACGAGATATAGCGGAAATAACGGGGCATTAAGCGGAATGGCTATATTTGGAGCTATAAGGAAAAATCATAGCGGTAGAAATCCATTATGAGATATAGCGGGGTTATAGCGAGGTATTAACTGCACATGTTTTTTCTGCCTTTTGGCCTCTGGTTTTGGTCTGCAGCAACTCTGGCTATTCCTAGTTGTCCCATCCTTCTAAAGAATCCCTCTATCGCCTCTTCTTAGCGGGCTATAATTCTCTCCTGCATTTCTATCATCATTGTCTGCATTTCATCTCTGGTTATGTAGATAGACGGGGGTTAGATCTTGAGGACACCTCCTGGCTGCCCCATGTCTTGTTGGGTCTCTCCAACTATAGTTCTCCTGGTTGATGGTCTCCTCATCTTCTTAAATTCAATTTTAAAGTTGTCAAATCTCGAGTTCAATTTTCAGTTAAAGCAACAAAATGTTTGCACCAAAAATGGAACAAATACCCATTGAAGTAATAAATATGAAAATTATCAAGAAAAACAAGAAATAGAAAAGAAGAATACATAATTTTTATATTGGTTTGACAAATACTCTGGCTTACATGCACTTAAACTTTAATATTAAATTTCTATGACTTTACAAACTATGATTTTATGGATCAATATTCTCAAATCAGTGGTCTCATCTCGATTGAGATCCAACAGAGTTTTGTGGAATAGTGAATAAATTTAGAAAATAAAAAAATTCCCTTTTTCAAGCACTCTCTAACTCTATTTATTGGTGAAGATCTCCATATTTGGCTTCGAAAATCACTACTCAAGTTCTCCACGTCGTGCATGTCCTTCCCTAAAAGTTGCATGCCAAGCCCAAACCAACACTTCTCAAATCAATGATGATCCATGGGCCTTTGATCGATGATGATCCATGGGCCTTTGATCGATGAAGATCCATGGCCCATGGATTGGTGATGATCGCTAAGCCTTATATGGGCGATGAACCATGGTCCCTGGATCGGCAATGATCCATGGCCTTGGATTGGCAATGACTCATGGGCTTTGAATTGGCAATGACCTATAGGCCATGAACCGATGATGATCCAAGTGCCTTGGATCGACGAGGATCCAAGGAACTTGAATCGATGATGATCCAAGGATTGGGGTCAACTTGGATCGGCGATGATCCAAGGACTTGGGATCAAATTGTGTCTTGATTCGAGTTTGTCTTAAGTTTATTTTGAGTTTATTCCTTAGTTTCTTTGCATCATGCTTTGTCATTCTACCCTTTGAGTCATTACATCATTTTCTTAGGTCGTGCTTTGGGCTTGGATCGGTAGCAATCCAAAGCACTCAATCCAAGAATGATGACTTTAAATTTCCAACTCTCTCATTGTATTTCTTCATCTTATCATCTTGTGTTTCTTTTCAAGTGATTGCTTCCATTTTTCCACCTCTCTTTAGTCCAGTTCAATCATTCAGTCCGTTCGAAGATTGAGGAAAATTCGAGCGTAAGACATAGGAAGTGAAGCACTATTTATAGAGAATTTTTCTACTCAATTACATAAGGTTAGTATCATAGTCAATTTAAAGTCAAAATCTCTAGCTAGAGTATAATGGTTATAAATAAATGCTATTACTAAACCAATGACTTTGTTTATCGACAGATTGAGTTAAATGTGGATAATATAGAATTTTAACCAATACCAAATTACATATATCCTATGGTGTTGATGATGATAACATGTGCAAATTATCGTTTAAAAAAGGTCTCGCTTGAGAAATATAAAATTGAATTTTACCGATGAGATCTATAAGCGATAAATTCAGCCAAACTGTAACGACCTGCTTTTTTGGACGTTTAAAGCAGACACACATGTCGACTCAAACCATTCAAAAGGGCAGACCGTTATGGGGTAAATAAGAAAAAAGAGTAAGAAATAAAAAAAATACAGAACCTCACAGCAGAATGACAAAATTTAGTAATCAAATAATAGTTCATGAAGCTGTTTTCTAAATACATTTGATTATACTTTACAACACAAGCATCAGAGTTACATAAGCAGGAATAAATAAATAAATAAATGCAGCAGAACAACATGATGAAGTGGAATAAGTGTCATAAATAATAATAGTACAAATCTTCATCTTCGTCCTCCAAAAATAAGGTCTTCAAATCTTGAAATGCTCAAGCAGACCTGAGTGAATTGAAAAGACAAAACACTCGGGTCAGAACTGAAAGATCTTATTTAAGTTAAATCAACAGTAAATATGAGTGTGACGGCGTCAGATATGTTTACGGGGTTTGACATCTCCTATCCCATGTCTAACGTGAGTGCAATAACTTAAGAGATGCTCGGGATCCACATCTCCTAAGGATCCGTTAAACTATCTACTATATAGTACAATACACTATTATAATATGTCCACGGTAAAGTAAAAGTACTAAAATAGCGTTAAGGCATTACCCATATCCCCCTTAACACATTTTATATATTCTCATAGTCTATACAGTACCGTACGCTCCTCCGAGAGGTTTACACAGAGGGCATCCCATAGGTATGGTACAAAACAAACTCATAGAAGGCACGATAGGGCATGTGAATATGGAACTAGAGGCAATGCCAGGGTAGACATACCAATTGCATATCTAGACCGGTGGTAATGCATAGCAGCTACTACCGCCTACCTCAGACACACTCCCATAATCAAAATCAAGGTTGACCACCAAATCAATCACAAAGTAATAGAATGATATCGAAGAAATGTGCTCGATGGAAGAAATGACCTGACTTGGCCCGTCGTGGCTCCTATTTTAGTCACATCTAAGCTGACACACGGGAGTCAGGGTCACGTCATACCTCATACGAAACTCGTTTGCCAAACCATCCTACTTCACTTTTGGAATCTCCACCACGTACACAGTTGTTGAAGTGGTTTTCGGTATTGGCAGAGAGTGTGACAATATCCGATCCCGGTCTCTTTAACAACCAAACACATATTTCACACCGGATGGTTCTTTTAAATTTTACAAGTCAATTCACAATTTATATCCAAATACCATATTCTCAAAATCATATCACTTTTGAAATTATATTCACTTTTGAAATCAAATCATTTCCGAAATCGTATTTCCTTTCAAAAACCATAATTTCAAAATAGTTTGAAACCCTCATTTCAAAACTTCATATTTACTCAAAATATGTTATAAAAATCCCAATTTAGGTTATAACACCATTTAACCGTATTCGTTTGTAAACCAATTATTTTGAATATATACACTTCCACTTTACTTAGTCTGAAAATTTAGAAAATAGTTTAAATGGTTATAATTAGTTTTAAATAGTTATAAATAGTTAAAATAATTTTTTTAAATAGTTAAAATACTCTAAACTAGTTTAATATAGAATAAAAATATTTTTCTTAATTTAAGATAGTTAAATAGATTTAAAATAGATTAAATATAATTAAAATCGATTAAATAGCTTTAAAATAGATTAACTAGATTTAAAATAATTAAATGGGTTAATTAGTTTTAAAATAAATTAATTGGTTTAAAATAGGTTAAAATGATTTAACTGAGTCAATATAAGTTAAAGTAGTTTAATAATTTAAAAATCTTAATAATTAGAAATTTTTAAAACAATATATTTCAAACAGTTTATAAAAAAAAATATGAATTTGGAATTAATATCAATTTAAACTATTTATTTCATTTTAACTCATCTGAACCATTTCAATTTACAAATCAACAAACCCAATAGCAAATCTTTCAATTCAAATTTTAAATAAACTATTAAATTCTATATCGATTTCAGTCCATGTTAGAAACATAAATTTAAATTATTCCAATTTAAATACATTTCAGAGTTATATTTGAAACAACCTAAATAACTTAATTCCAACAAATTTCACTTATATCTCACATTCGACTTTAAGATTTCAATTTAATTTCTTAAGCTATTCCTTTAAACTAATTCACATTTCAACATAAAACTTGATTTTTCAATAATAATTCAATTTACAAAAATGAACTTTAATTTCAAAAATATCATTTAATTAAATTCAAAAATTAAGAATTCTAAAATCATTTAATTTAACCAATCCAGTGTCAGTATATAATTCTCAACCCTAGGGTCAAGTGATATGGATATTTATCATTTCAATTGGCAATTTAAAATTTTACGGTTATATATCATTTCAAACCGCAATCCCGAATTTACAAAAATCTATTAAATCGCTCGAGTTTATCATTTCAACTCATAACGATTTTTTCCTAATCTATTGATCATTCGGGTATATATCATTTCAACTCATAACGATTGTTTCTTAATTTATGGATCGTTCGGGTATATATCATTTCAACCATAGTGAGTTTTCATATAACAACTAAGGGAAATTGCAGAGTGATAACATTTTATAAATCAAACACAATATCCAATCGACCAATATCAACAATCGAACATCCATCAAAATCATCATCCAGTTCAACCAATAAATTTCAACAGATAACTGATTATTATATACAGGTAACTAACCGGCGATTTAAAATTCGATGATAAATTAAATGACAATTTAATTCAAAATAAATTCAAATTAACATGAATAAGGATTTAAAATATCAACAGCCATAAATAAATTCCAATCACATCTTAAATTTACTTTAGCTAACATAAGAAATTTTAGAAATTGTGAGTGGGTCAAATTACTCACCTTCGATTTTAATCGAATTAAAATACAATTTAGGGACCAAATTCAAACAGTCTCAGAATTTGTCCAAACTAGTGTCAAAAAGTCCAGAATTTCGATATGATCCCAGTAAAACAAATTGAGCGTAATTCGGACCACGTATGTGAAAGTTATCGATGTTAGAACATATTACGATTTAAATTAAAATTAAATAAAAATGAAATACACGAACCGGTTGAAATCTCCTACGTCACCACGGCCTACCCTCGTTCAAACCCAGGTGAACGCGACCTTCCAGCCGAAAAACTCACGCACTCCATCGCCGTTTGACCGGCCACGGCCCACGCCAGAGACCACCATCGGCCGAGGCAACCATCTCTGCACGACCACCATCCACGCCGCCATCTTCCAGCGCCGTTGCGTCCCCCTCCCGAGATCAACGCCGCCGCCGGCGTACAATACCTTTGAAACCCTAATCTCACATCTTCGATGATGTAACCATCGATTCGACCAGTGAACCCCCCAGATGAACAACGCGTGTCCCTCTCCACGCAATGGTAACGTCGATTTGACGATCCGACCACGTTGATCAAGACATGACGAACGACCATGACTGTTTTGTGCAACTCTAGCCAAACAGAAACCCAAATCGAACAATAGACTATAGATTTGACTTGCGCTCGTCGAGAGCTTCAAATCGATATATAATATGATATATTTTGTGGAGTTTGAATTTTCGATTTGATATTTGATTTGAAATTGAATCGGGAATTTGTTTGGTTTGTCTGCCATTAGAAAGGAGAAGCCACATATAATTGTATGTAGAGAAAAATGAAAATAAGAAGTAGCTAGGATTTATAACGGGCTACTTATAGGTATGTCAGAAATAGAGATGAATGAACACGATTTGATTCGGAAGTTGAACGATAAACGACCCGAAAAGCTCGTTCTGTCTCTGGAACGAAAATGGGTCATCTCATATATCAAAATAGATGTTTTTGATAATTTTAAACTCAATGGAACATGTTTCAAGTCCTAATTCCATAATATGGAGAAGTTAAGTTAAATCAGCTTAATTCAAATTGATTTCAATTAAATTAAGTTCTACGCGTTTTGATTCCGTACGATCAAACAACAAGTCCGATCGGTTCGAAACTTGAATTCTTATAATAATTCACCGTTACGGATCCGATGAAACTAGTTTCGTCGAAATCCGAGTCAGTGCCCAATCCGACTTCAAAATTTAAATTTCACTTATATTTCAGAGTTATATTTCAAACAACCCAAATAACTTAATTCTGAAAAATTTCACTCATATCTCAAATTCGACTTTAAAATTTCAATTTAAATTATTCCAATTTTAATACATTTCAGAGTTATATTTCAAACAACCCAAATAACTCAATTTTGACAAATTTCACTTATATCTCAAATTCGACTTTAAAATTTCAATTTAATTTCTTAAGCGATTCCTTTAAACTAATTCACATAAACTTGATTTTTCAATAATAATTCAATTTATACAAATCAATTTTTATTTCAAAAATAGCATTTAATTAAATTCAAAAATTAAGAATTCAAAAATCATTTAATTTAACCAATCCGGTGTCCGTATATAGTTCTTTACCCTAGGGTTAAGTGATATGGATATTTATCATTTCAACCCGCAATTTAAAATTTTACGGTTATATATCATTTCAAACCGCGATCCCGAATATACAAAAATCCATATAATCGCTCGAGTCTATCATTTCAACTCATAATGATTTTTCCCTAATCTATATATCATTCGGGTATATTCATTTCAACCCATAGTGATTTTTCAAATAGCAACCAAGGGAACTTACAGAGTGATAACATTTTATAAATCAAACATAACATCCAATCGACCAATATCAACAATCAAACATCCATCAAAATCATCATCCAATTCAACCAATAAATTTCAACAGATAACTGATTATTATATACAAGTAACTAACTGGCGATTTAAAATTCGATAATAAATTAAATAACAATTTAATTCAAAATAAATTCAAATTAATACGAATAGCAATTTAAAATGTCAACAGCCATAAATAAATTCCAAATCACATCACAAATTTACTTTAACTAACATATTTTTTTTTTAGAAGTTGTGAGTGGATCAAATCACTCACCATCGATTTTAAATCGAATTAAAATCCAATTTAGGGCCCAAATTCAAACAGTCTCGTGCAAACCAGCATCAAAATGTCCGAAATTTCAATACGATCCTAGCAAAACAAACTGGACGTAATTCAGACCTCGTATGTGAAAGTTATTGATGTAGAACATATTACGATTTAAATTTAAATTAAATAAAAATGAATACACAAACCAGTAGAGATCTGCCATGTCACCATGACCTACCCTCGTTTAGACCCAGGTGAACGTGACCTTCCAGCCAAAAAACACGCGCACGCTATCACTGTTTGACCGGCCACGGTCCACGCCAAAGACCACCATTGGCCGAGGCAACCATCTCCACGCGACCACCATCCACGCCGCCATCTTCCAGCACCGTCGCGTTCCCCCTCCCCCCGGAGATCAATGCCGCCGTCGGCGTATAATGCCTTCGAAACTCTAATCCCAAATCGCTGACGATCTAACCGTCGTTTCGGCCAGCGAACCCCCCCAGATGAACAACGCGTGTCCCTCTCCACGCGATGCTAACGTCGATTTGACGATCCGACCACGTTGATCAAGAAACGACGAATGGACATGATTGTTTTGTTCAATTCTAGCCAAACAGAAACCCAAATCGAACAATAGACTATAGATTTGACTTGCGCCCGTTGAGAGCTTCAAATCGATATATAATATGATATATTTTTAGGAGTATGAATTTTCGATTTGATATTCGATTTGAAACTGAATCGGGAATTTGTATGGTTTGTCTGTCATTGAAAAGAAGGAGCCATAGAGAATTGTACATATAGACAAATAAAAATAAGAATTAGCTAGGGTTTATAACGGACTATTTATAGGTAGGTCAGAAATAGAGATGAATGGACACGATTTGATTTGGAAGTTGAACGATAAACGACCCAAAAATCTCGTTCTGTGTCCAGAATGAAAATGGGTCACCTCATATGTCAAAATAGACGTTTTTGATAATTTTAAACTAATGGAACAGGTTTCAAGTCCTATTTCCATCGTATGAAGAAGTTAACTTAAAATCAGTTTAATTCGAATTGATTTCAATTAAATTAATTTCTACGCGTTTTGAGTCCGTACGATCAAACGACAAGTCCGATCGCAATGAAACTTGAAATCTTATAATAATTCACTATTACGGATCCGATGAAACTGGTTTCGTCAAAATCCGAGTCAGTGGCCAAACTGGCTATTTTCACATTAATTAAATAAATTAATATTAAAATTAATTAAACCACCTTTCAAGTCAACTTTAATAATTAACAATTTCTATCACCTTAGATTACTTAGTAATTTGAAAATTCTTTAAAACAAATTTCTATATCAATTCAATGTCAATTACCTTACCAACTACAGTGTTTAATTTCAATTGTAATTAAATCTGATTATTTAAAATAAATTCAATAAATTGATTTGATTCAATTTCAGTCCTTTTTATTAAATCCATTGTTACTCTATAAACAAAATTAACATTTGTTTTACATCTCATTACATTAATATACTCCAATTTTCATCTTTTATTTGCATTAACCATTATATTTCTGTTATATTGAATTTTTGTTAATTTCACACATTAATTAAAATTTAATATCCCAATTAATTTATTTATCTTGGTTTCTTTATTTTATTAAATCAATTATTAACTTATGAATAAAATAACATTTCTATTCCATCATTACATTTACTATCTACAGTTATTGTCTTAACTCACATTACTGTAACATTTATTTACATTTATTTGTAATTGATTCCTAATAAAATTTAGCAGAGTAAATAAGTAGGTAACTTATAATAATTGCTGCCATTTACTTTTAATCACATTGTAAATTTATTATTTACAAATATAAGTTACCATTGCTTACATAACACTAATTTAATTCAATTACCACTAACTATAGACTAATTCACAAATTAGTTCAATATTTACATTTGTTTTCTTATATTCAATTTATAACCAACTATAACTTCTAAATCACTCCAATTAATTGGAATTTCATTCAAATTGTTAATGATTAACCATAATTATATTGTTGGTTACATTTTAGTTATTATTTTATTACTAAAGTGCAATTTTTTTATCTCTTTCAATATTAAATTTCCAAAATCTTATTAACTAAACTAATTTTAATTATCGAAATTTTACGGGTCGTTACACTCTCCCCTACTCAAAACTTTTCGTCCCCAAAAAGGAAAAAGAAGGGAAAGGAGGAATTAAGTAATCAATATCTCTTATTCAAAATATTGAATTTTTAAATAGATAAATGAAATGATTTAAATAAAATATATCAATTTATAAACAAAAATCATTTTATATTCGAGTTAACCAAAGTTCGGAGCACATTTCATAAAATTTTCTAAGTCCAAAATTCACGAAAAATTTCGGTAGAGTCTACTTTGTACGGAGTGGTCTGGGAGAAATAATAATATCAATAATAATCATATATATCAAAATTTTCAAAATAATATATCCCAACAGTGGGAAAATAATATAATATTGCTAGAAAACAGTAATCCGAGAACGTACCTATTTATTGGGCAAATAACGCTTATTTTATGAAACCAAAAGTAATATTGCTTTCATAACCTGTATTTCACTTATATAATCCAAGGGAGTCAATAATTATATAGAAAAGAAATATTTTGAGTTGTTTCAACTAATAACAAAACAAATCAATGCAACATAACAACAATCACTTGCAAAGAAGCATACATCATCACATGAAATCAAAGCAATCAACCACTCATCCATATCAAGCAAAACAAATGGTTTGTTCGGGTTTGGACACTTTTAATTGCATAGAATAAAAATAAACTACTAAGTATACCAACTACTCAACAGTCTTAGATAAAACTCAACAGATTATTCATACATCTAAACAATTAGAAGTATCCTTTCCCAAACAACCCATAGGCCAAATAAACAACAAAATCCAAACATTATTTAAGTTTATCTTTACATATTTCTTTCATATTATTTATTGTTTGTCTATTTTCATTCATCCGATGACTATTTTCTTTAATTGACATTTATTTCCTTTTATTCATACGATTGCCATTTCATTCCTTTACTTTATATTCATTTCTTGCATAAGTTATTTCCATTCAATTTATTATAAAAAATCAATGAATACACTATTTAAGTTTACATATATTTTATGTCAACTTAGTTTACACTTACTAATTCATATACATGATTTCCATTAGATATTATATTCATTTATGCATAGGTTCATACTTAAGTTTCTTACTTTTTAATTTTCATTCATTTCTTTATATTGTGTCACCGAATATTAAATCTATTTTCTGAATCATTTCAATAATTTTTGAGGTTATAATCGTTAACTTAATATAGTATTTGTTTTATTATTTACTTTAATTATCAATAGCTTCAAACATTAACTTAAGTTTAAAATCTTTTAACCTACGATACTCATTTTCTATTTCATTTATTTTGTAGCATTACCATTATAACTTAAGTTTATAACAACTATACTATCAAAATTCTTAAAAAGTAATTCCATTGAACATTTTCATTACTTAAGTTTTACTTGTATAATATTCCATTACATTTTCTTATTAAACATTTCAACTTTTAATCTTTTGGTAAGTTATATGTATGTTTTAAGAATGCAGTTGAATATTACCCTAGTTTATCTCATTTATTTTTGATTAACAAGAATGTTCAATAATTACCTCTTTTAGATTTTCATATCTCGTGATTTACAGTGTACAATTTCAAATTCTTGTATATTTCATTTATAACTTAGCATTTAATTTCTTATTTTCATTTTAGAAGTTCCTATTATTAATTAGTTAAATTCCATTTCACTACAATAATTGATATCTCTAATTTATAGAAATTTAAGAACTAAATACCGAGTTCCATTTCAAGTCATTTAAATTAATATATATACTCACATCCTTTATACTCAATCATGTTAAAATTTGAAATTAATATTTGTTTATCAAAATAAATGTGCAGTAAAACTACTACCATAGCCTTCCCACTTTGAAATACGAAAATGAATGTCGATGATGCATGCACTCACCACCGAAATTATTTTCCAGCGACAGAGAGGGGAGTACAGGACTCATTTCCTTCCAAAATTCCTTAGAACATTTCTTTCAAATTATATTGAAATACTTATATTTGAAAATACTACCAAATAATACTAATATTATATTCGAAAATCCCTTGAAATAAATTCCTAAAAATCCTGGAATTAAAGTTCTAAAATTTCCAATTTATATTTATTTTATTTACAATCCCACTTTCAACCAATATTTATAAATGTCACTACCTAACAACAAATATATAACAACCAAATATACCATTTATAAAATTATTATTTTATATATGAAATATATAATAGGCAAAATTATTCCATTTACCTATATTTAAAAACAAATATTGTGTCGGTCTGCCCTATTAAGCATTTAGAAATCCCTATCGACGTCATAGCATCCTATGCACCAACCAGAATTTATAAATACAAAACGGGACAAATTTACATAAAACAAAATCTTTTATAACACTAACAAATACGCTCTCTCATATATATACTCTCAGTGACTCCTCTAGGGTATTACTATCCTATTCTATATGGTCAGACCCCACAAAGCTAAGGTTATTGCTAAACCAAAGCTCTGATACCAACTGTAACGACCTGTCTATTTGGACTTTTAAAGCAGGCACACATGTCGACTCAAACCGTTCAAAAGGGCAGACCGTTATGGGGTAAATAAGAAAACGAGTAAGAATAAAACAAATACAGAATCTCACGGCAGAATGACAAAATTTAATAATCAAATAACAGTTCATGAAGCTGTTTTATAAATACATTTAATTATTCTTTACAACACAAGCATCAGATCTACATAAACATGAATAAATAAATAAATAAATAAATGCAGCGGAACAACATGATGCAATGGAATAAATGTCATAGATAATAATAGTACAAATCTTGGTCTTCGTCCCCTAGAAATAAGGTCTTTAAATCCTAAAATGTTCAAACTGACCCGAGCGAATTGAAAAGACAAAACACTCGGGTCAGAACTGAAAGATCTTATGTAAGTTAACTCAACGGTAAATATGTGTGTGATGATGTCTGAGATGTTTACGGGGTTTGACATCTCCTACCCAGTGTCTAACGTAAGTGCAATAACTTAAGAGATGCTCGAGATTCTCATCTCCTAAGGATCCGTTAAACTATCTACTATGTAGTACAATACGCTATTATAATATGTTTATAGTAAAGTAAAAGTATTAAAATAGCGTTAAGCCGTTACCCATATCCCCCTTAACACATTTTATATATTCCCATAATCTATACAGTATCGTACGTTCCTCCAAGAGGTTTACACAGAGGGCACCCCATAGGTATGGTACAAAACAAACTCGTAGAAGGCGTGATAAGGCATGTGAACACGACACTCGAGGCAATGCCATGGAAGATATACCAATTGCGTATCCAGACTGGTGGTAATGCATAGCAGCTACTACCGTCCACCACAGACACACTCCCATAATCAAAATCAACGGTGGCCACCAAATCAATCACAAAGTAATAGAATGGTATCGAAGAAATGTGCCCGATAGGAGGAATGACCTCACTTGGCCCGACATGTCTCCTGTTTTACTCACATCTAAGCTGACTCATAGGAGTCAAGGTCACGTCATACCTCATACAGAACTCGTTCGCCAAACCATCCTACTTCATTTTTGGAATATCCACCACGTAAACAGTTATTGAAGTGGTTTTCGGTATTGGCAAAGAGTATAACAATATCTGATCCCAATCTCATTAACAACCAAATGCTTATTTCACACCGGATGGTTCTTTTACATTTCAAAAGTCAATTCACAATTTATATCCAAAATATCATATTCTCAAAACCATATCACTTTCAAAATAATATTTACTTTCGTAATCAAATCATTTCCGAAATCGTATTTCCTTTCAAAAACCATAATTTTGAAAAACCCTCATTTCAAAACATCATATTTACTCAAAATATGTTATAAAAATCCTAATTTAGGTTATAATACCATTTAACCGTATTAGTTTGTAAACCAAATATTTTGAATATATACACTTGCACTTTGCTTAGTCTGAAAATTTAGAAAATAGTTTAAATGGTTATAATTAGTTTTAAATAGTTATAAAAAGTTAAAATAAAATTTTTAAATAGTTTAAATACTCTAAAATAGTTCAATATAGATTAAAAATATTTTTCTTCATTTAAGATAGTTAAATAGATTAAATATAATTAAAATAGGTTAAATAGCTTCAAAATAGATTAATTGGATTTAAAATAAGTTAAATGGGTTAATTAGTTTTAAAATAAATTAATTGGTTTAAAATAGGTTAAAATGATTTAACCGAGTCTATACAAGTTTATGATTTAACTGAGTCAATAAATGGATTAATTAGTTTTAAAATAAGTTAATTGGTTACGCCAGAGACCACCATCGGTCGAGGCAACCATCTCCTCTCGACCACCATCCATGCCACCATCTTCCAGTGCCATCGCATCCCCCCTCCCCCCGAGATCAACGCCGCCGCCGGTGTATAATGCCTTCGAAACCCTAATCCCAAATTGCTGACGATCTAACCATCGATTCGACCAGCGAACCCCGCAGATGAACATCGCATGTCTCTCTCCACACGATGGTAACGTCGATTTGACGATCCGACCACGTTGACCAAGATACGACAAATGGCCATGACTGCTTTGTGCAATTCTGGCCAAAGAGAAACCCAAATCGAAAAATAGACTAAAGATTTGACTTGCGCTCATCGATAGCTTCAAATCGATATATAATATAATATGTTTTTAGGAGTTTGAATTTTCGATTTAATATTTGATTTGAAATTGAATCGGGAATTTGTTTGGTTTGTCTGCCATTGAAAAGGAGGAGCCACAGAGAATTGTACATACAGACAAATGAAAATAAGAAGTAGCTAGTGTTTATAATGGGATATTTATAGGTAGGTCAGAAATAGAGATGAATGTACACGATTTGATTTGGAAGTTGAACGATAAACGACCCGAATAACTCGTTCTGTCTCCAGAATGAAAATGGATTATCTCATATATCAAAATAGACGTTTTTGATAATTTTAAACTCAGTGGAACAGGTTTCAAGTCCTAATTCCATCGTATGAAGAAGTTAACTTAAAATCAGCTTAATTCAAATTGATTTCAATTAAATTAATATCTACGCGTTTCGAGTCCGTACGATCAAACGACAAGTCCGATCGCTACGAAACTTGAAATCTTACAATAATTCACCGTTATGGATCTGATGAAACTAGTTTCTTCGAAATCCGATTCAGTGGCCAAAATGGCTATTTTCACATTAATTAAATAAATTAATATTAAAATTAGTTAAACCATCTTTCAACTCAACTTTAATAATTTACAATTTCTATCACCTTAGATTACTTAGTAATTTGAAAATTCTTTAAAACAAATTTCTATATCAATTCAATGTTAATTATCTTATCAATTACAATGTCTAATTTCAATTGTAATTAAATCCAATTATTTAAAATAAATTCAATAAATTGATTTGATTCAATTTCAGTCCTTTTTATTAAATCCATTATTGCTCTATAAACATAGTTAACATTTTTTTACATCTCATTACATTAATATACTCCAATTTTCATCTTTTATTTGCATTAACTATTATATTTCCATTTTATTGAATTTTTTTCAATTTCACACATTAATTAAATTTAATATCCCAATTAATTTATTTATCTTGGTTTCTTTCTTGTATTAAATCAATTATTAACTTATGAATAAAATAACATTTCTATTACTTCATTACATTTACTATCTACAGTTATTGTCTTAACTCACATTACTGTAACATTTATTTACATTTATTTGTAATTGATTCCCGATTAAATTTAACAGACTAAATAAGTAGGTAACTAATAATAATTGCTACCATTTACTTTTAATCACATTGTAAGTTTATTATTTACAAATATAAGTTACCATTGCTTACATAACACTAATTTAATTCAATTACCACTAACTATATACTAATTCACAAATTAGTTTAATATTTACATTTGTTTTCTTATATTCAATTTATAACCAAGTATAACTTCTAAATCATTTCCATTAATTGGAATTTAATTCAAATTGTTAATGATTAACCTTAATTACATTGTTACGTTTCATTTTAGTTATTATTTTATTATTAAATTGCAAATTTTTATCTCTTCCAATATTAAATTATCAAAATCTGTTTAAATTAACAAATTTTAATTATCGAAAATTTACAGGTCATTACACAAACCGTCATACCACTGGATAAGGTAATGTGTGAACGCTAATATTTGAATTGTTCAATATTAATCGTCGATTGAATTAACGCATGTGTGTTACACAACTGAATCTATTTAGTCTTCAAAATACCATCCGATGTAATTAGTTTATAATAGCTATAAATTAATTAAATAAAATAATATTTGGAGAAATATTAATTATGAATGTACTTAGTATTTGGGTGCATTTAGTAAATAGAGTAGCTTCTAGAAATATTTTAGATGTTATTAGTAATTAATTTGCATATATAAATGTTTTATATGTGCCTGTGGATATGTGATATCGATATATATTTAGATCATATTTAAATGCACGTAATTAATGAATGACCTTTGATTATTTTTTCCATGCATTATACAATGTGATTAATAGGGTCTAGAGTTCATCGCCTCTTCCATCTCTAGGTTAAACCCTTTTCCACCCACAAGTATCTTCTCTATCTCTTATCTCTTCACTCTGCTATCTTCAATTAATCTCTAATCCCTTTTTGCTAGTTACCCTATTTTCCCTTTTCTTGACTTTCGAAAAAGGTTACTCTTCTATAACAATCCGACTTTTCGACCCTCGGACGTCGACACTAATACATCCATGGTATTCGTGTGCCGAGCACCCAAGTGCCAGAAAGATAGAAAGTTAGGGTAAAGTAAAAGAACAGAACAAGAAAAAAAGAACACAATATCAGAATCTCACAGCGGAATGATAATTTATAATACCAAAAGAACAGTATACAAGTTACTCTAAGTGCAGGTTTTAAAGAGTTACAAAACCTAAGCACTATTATTAGCTTGGACAGTTATAACTACTTGTCCTCGCAATGTTGATATATGAACATAGCTAATACAGAATAATAGAAATAGAAATAGATAGATAATGGAAGCCTCCAGCTCATCTTCTGAACTCTGAAGCATCCAAGGTAAAACCTGATACTCAGCCTACTCGAAAGAGTATGCGAGGAATTTAGGAAAAACAAAAACCAAGCTTCAGACATAAGTCCGGTATGAGAAACTCGAGATACATGATTACGTGTAACAATAACCATTGAGACCATATTGATTCATGTAACGATTTTCCCCTCAAAAGAAACTAACCATTTATTAAGTTTAATATAGTGATATGATAGATAATGTCTAGAGTGTAGGATATCATGATATCAAATAGCTGTGATGCTTATATTGGTCACACCACAATATATTATGTTACACTCAAAACCGCTAAGGTATGTTTGCATAATGGATTTTCCATGGAGATCACTTTGGGGAAGCCGAATCCGAATTCCATGCACAAGAATCAGAAGTTTCCTATCGAGCGTCGTATATCTCTAGATAAAATATACCATAAGGAAAACACAAAGGCCCATGCCTGAACATAAACATGAACAACGTGAACCAAATACCATCAACTCTCGGTACCAACATATCAATAGGCGTACTCTAGGTCTGGAGTTGAAAATATCCTGTCATGGGCCAACCAAACCTCAGATTGTGTAGTGTACTCTGTCTTAGCCATTTCGAATGTTGAGGTTACATTCGGCATCTTTCACATATGTCTTCATTACTCAAACAGAACACGAATCCCAAATTGGATTCCTATATCTCAAACAAATCTTGAAGCCATACATGGATTTCCACATCCTAAATAGATCATTAAAAATACATGTGTTCGAGCATCTCAAACAGATCTCGAATCCCTACATAGATTACTTTCTTTAACCACTTACAAAACATAGAACCCATATACTAGTTTTGAAGTGGTATTCGGTAAGTAGTTCACTTACCGATTCTGGACTCTTTAAAATCAATCGATGTATTTCCTGTTAACTCAATTCCAATTCTCTCAAAAGTAAGGGAAAGCTAGAGATGTTTCATACCAATACTCCTCCCCGAGGGTTCTTATTGGTATAAAATCATTAAGTCTTTCGATTACATCCTATGTTAATATTCAGTTAAGTTCGATAATCGACTAATCGATTATCCAGTCAAAACCATTGCTTACACAAATCAAGATTTATATGCTTAACTCTTTTTTGACATTTCAACTTAACTATTCCTTGCCCAAGAATGAAGCTAGGTAAGTTTGGGCACTCGTTACTCCAAACCTTGCCTAGAACATTCAGTCTTGAATCTTACAAATAGATAAGTCTACATCATCAGCTTTTAGTGTTAAGTATAATGTTAATGATTTCCATAAACAATAGAAAATCAACTTGATTAACACATTTTTGACATTTTCCGCTTAACTATTCCTTGATAAAGAGGGAAGCCCGATAGGTAGAGCTCTACTGCTCTGTTCCTACTAGACGTCGATCTTAATTCTCACAAATAGATAAGATTACTTCATCGGCTTATTAGTGTTAAGCATAGTTAATTACTTTCTAATAAGTAATTAAACAATCAACCATTTAGTCATTTAGCAATTCTAACCCCTTTTATATACATTTAAAATACTTGGAAATATTTATAATAGGTTTTAAAATATTTATCTAAAATATTACTTAAAAATAATAAGTTTGATAAATCAATAAAACTTGAAAAAAGAACATGTTTTATTCTAAAATTCATTTCTTTAAAAATTGATAACTAATTCTTAAAAGTTCATAAATATATAAAAATACATTTAAAATACTCTAAAAATAGTTAAGAAATATTTTTAAAAAGAATGAAGCAAATTGCTCGAACTTAAAGTCCTTTTTAAAACAAGTGAAGTCCGAAAATTAAGGTTAAACGAGGCAGTGTTGCACTAGTGATGTTTTGGCCATTTTTGAGATGTTACTTAATTTTTTACTATTCAGTATTTAATAGAAATAAACACACACACACAGATATACACACACACACACACACATATATACATATACATATACATACATACATACATACATACATATATATATGCAAATACGGTGAGAAATTCCTATGGATCTCTCTACGAAGTTCCATAACAATTGTCAAAAACACGAAAATTCCGAACTGCATCCATAGCGACTTTTGCTATAAGTGCACTTTCCAATCCAGTCATATTTCAACCTATTTTCAACTACAACATATGTGCTTTATTCAAGACCTAGTTATATGTCATATAAGTCCATTCAAATCCATATATGGATCCTATGGTCCACTTGTTTTCAAAACAAGAATCCAAATCAATGTTTTCAACATATGCCACTTAACTATTCAAACAACTTTAACACAATAAAATATAATCATATATGAGTTATATTATCAATCTAAGTGGCGAGTTAGCTCACCTTAAAGTCAACAAACAACCAAGCTTCAGCACTCAAGTCCGAACAACTGTAACAACCCGTATATTTGGACCATTTAAGTCAACAATAATCCACACATGTCTACTTAAATAGTACAAAGCATGAATAATTAATGGAGTATATGTATATAAATGAGAATCATCACAAAATCAAAAATAGAAACAATATAACAGAATAACGCAACGGAATTACAACAATGTCATAATAGTAGTTCATGAAGCTACTAAGTAAATACAACAATATCTCAAATAAATGGTGGAAATAGAAATACATAGATGTCCAATACAAGTATCACAATAGAATAAAGCAATACTGAAAAAGATAAATGATATTTTTAAGTCTTCAACACCCAAGCAGCTTGGCAACAGAAATCCTCAGACTGACCCGAGCATAAGCATAAACAAACACTCGAGTCAGGACATATATTCTTATACAAGATAATATAGCACAAGTTTAAGAAATCATAATAACTCAAAGATGATTGGAATGAACATCTTTCAGGATCCATTAAACTATCTATATATAGTAGTGTACGCTAAGTAAATAATGTCTATTAGTAATATAAAGTATCAAAATAGCATTAAGGCGTTACCATTATCCCCCTGAACACATCTATATAGCATCATAGTCCATACAGCACCGTAAACTCCACCGTAAACTAGTGGGCTATCAGGGAGTACTCCATAGGTATAACACAAAACAAATCGTAGTGGTCGTGCATAGGGATACGAGTATGACAAGGCATATGAGGCAATACCCAAAGTAGTGAAACTACCATTTTTCTGATCCGGACTGGTGAGAACGCATCGCCGCAATGATCGCAACACCGCGAAACAACACTCCCAATTCAAGGGTTCTTACCAATCAAAAACAAGTAATGAGTAGTTTACGAAGAAGTGTGTCCGCTAGAGGTAGCTAACCTCATTGGCCCGACACGGCTCTAAGTCATTTCCAATTTGACACAGGTGTCAAGGTCATCCATTATCGTTTGCTTTCTTCAATCATCAACGTACATCATTCCAACCACTTCATTCTGGATCACACTCCGCGTATAATAGTTATTAAAGTGGTATTCGGTTTAGACAGAGAGTATGTCCATAACCAATCCCGCACTCTTTAATAACTACGTAATTATTACACTGATTGGTCATTTAATAACTTCCAAAATCAAAATCAATTTCTCTTAGAATTTGAAAGTTAACATTCCATTTGACTTTCAATATCAATTTCCATAATTCAAATTTCAAAGTTTCAAATTTCCCACTTCAAATTTCTATTTGGTTTCATAATTCAATTTCAATTCAATTTATAACAATTCAAATATTGATCTCATTTCATATATGAATTCCATTCAATAATCATTTAAATTAAGTTAATTTAACATTTAAATCAAATTCAATTTAATTTCTAATTGATTAAATCATTCACTTAAGTTGACCTAAATTCAATCCAAAACTCACAAGTTGAATTTAACTGAATTTACCAAATTAAATTCTTCCAATCAAAAGTTATATCCAATTCATTTAATAAATCAAATTTTGTTTCATATTAAAGAAATTCAATTTCACTTATTTACTCATTCAACTAAATAGTCACAAGTTAGATTTCTTAAGTGAACAAGTTTCAAATTTGTTTTGTTATTAAATAAAGTTATAAAACTCAGTACAACAATTTATTAAATTTAAACAACGTAACTTTCATTAAACATTTGTTTAAACCTTTGTTTCAATTTATCAATTCTTTAACTTTTAAATTTCACTAGAATTATAATTTCAAATTTTAATTAAACCCATTCATTTTTCCTTTTAATTCAAATCTCATTTTTATTTCAAATTAAATCGTTTGACCAATAGGTTTCTTATTTAATTTGCTATCCTAGGTCAAGTGATTTTTTGGATATTTATCATTTCAATCCGATTCCAATTCAAATTCAAAATCAAAGGCATAGTAAAGGGAACTTGCAGTGTGATAATTGAGATGGTGTCAAAGAAAATAAACAAGCAATAACAACAATCAACAACACACAATAATCGATTCAATTAATCCCGAAATAGTCGTATTAATTTTAAATTATCATTCCATGTAAAGTAATACAATCATTTCTAGAATCTAAACTATCATTTCATGTAGATTAAAGATTTTTCCATGTAAACTACGATATCATTTCATGTGATTCTACACTTGTTGTTTACCTAATTCAAGTCCATACTTCATCACAATTCACACAATATGAAATTAGTTTACATCGTTTCCAAGTGTCGCTAACTATACACGTGTCGTCTAATTTAAACGTTCAAAGATCATACTATGCAAATTTTGATTTAATGAAATTCAAGTGCATACATGTCCAATTTCAAAATGTGAACTACCATGTGTCAAGTTCAAGCGTATACTTCTAATCACTTCATGTGTCTAACAAATTTAACATTCAATACTAACATCACCAACAATCATCAATAGCATCAACCAAACTTGCTTATCATCGTACAATAATATGAGTCATGAAATTTATTCACCTTTAGTGGTTAGAGAGAATTGATCGACGAGGCACGAAGAGGCACGAAGAGGCACGAATGAATTCGACTCAAACACAAACACTAGCACGAACAACCAAACAAGCTGCAACCAACGACAAGAAAAATATAGCATCAACTTCCAATATAAAAATTCATATATATATATATATATACATACATAAACATATATATACCCATATTCTTACCGAACAACAAAGAGAGAAGAGAGCTAGAGAGGGTGCTACTGCAAGATGAATACTCAGGTAAATGCTGCTATATCAAACAGAGAAGAAAAAACTGTTACTACCCTTTACAACATACTACCAACATATATACATAACTGTATATATGAAACAACAAAAGAAATATGGTTTCCCAAGAAAGCAAAATGCCAAGGCTTGGCTGTTGTAAACAGTAAAACATTTTCTTAAAGAAACATAATAGAAACCGTTTTCAAAATATGTATGTATAAATATAACTGATGTATACATGCATTATAGATATTCTCAGGCATGGACATGGGCATAGGCTCGGCTGGCACTAGGTTGTCTCGGGTTTTTGGGATGGCGACTGATGGGTCGAGGAGGTCGTCTTAGTCAGTTTAGGGCTGGTGGCGCAGGTGGACTAACGGCGGGAAGCGATGGATGCTCACGTGGTTTTTCATGGGTTGAAGCTTTTTGGGTTTCGGACTCGAGTGGTCCACGGGTAGAGGGTGATGGTCATAAGTAGGAGGTGGCGATGAGTCGTGGCCAAGGTGGAAGGCGATGAGAGGGAGAGCAGGCCAATAAGCACGGTGTGTTCGGGTTAACAGGTTTGCATGGGTTCGGGTCACAGGCGGCAGAGCTACAGTGGCCGGAGGGCGAAGTCGAAGTGGCAGTGGGAGGTAGCGGTGGCGAAGGAGGGGAGCGGGAGTAGAGGCGAGGCGATGTGGGTATGATTTTTTTTCATGCTGACAGTTTCAAAGTATGCATGAAATAAATAAATAAAATTTTAAAGAGAGAAGGGAGAGAGGGAATTTGTCAGGGAGAGGGAGGGAGTTGTGTATTTGTTTACCTGTGGTGAATGTTGGTAAACGAAGCTAGCGAAAAAAACAATGAAGTTTTTATAGAGCATAGGGATATACCAATGGACAAGAACCAATAGACAGAGGATGTTAATTTGAGTGAGTTACGAAATGTGCTACATATTTTCCATGTTATTAACCAGCTGTTGTTCAGTTTTTTATGCTAATTAAGTCAACTGCCAACCACAATAATCAATTCAATACAGCCAAAGAGTATTTCAAAATTTTGAATGCAAATGGGCTGACAAATTTGGGCTGGAATAAATTTTGTTTTAATTCAGAATCAATAGGTACAATGAGGTGAATTAGAGTGGTCTGAAAATGGACTGAATATTCATTTAACCGGTCCATTTGGAACGATTAAATTAGTGCAACGATTTACGCCGAACTTCGATTTGTACGAATGAATATACCATTCTGATCGACGCGATGAGGCGCTTACAACAGTACACAGATATTGACGATACTACAGTTCTATCAAAACTCAAATTTTTACGACGGTTAAATTGTTCATTCGACAGAACAATTTAAATGAAGCAGATGACGATGAAATCAGACAAAACAAAACGTGACGTCTTGATCAAATATTTTCTACAACCTTACCGTTTAAAAATACATAGATTCAGAAGATGAAAATTGCGCACTTCAAAATGAACCGTTATGCAATAAAATGTGAACGAATTTACTTTGATATTTTGCGATGAAACTTTTTCCACATCCATAACTAACTAGGCGTATTTTATATTCGAAGTTTGGACGTTAACTGAGACGTATATAAAATTCAAATTTTATACTAAAATAATTGACTTAAAATTTTAAATTGGGTCGGAAATTCAGGGTCGTTACACCTATGGTCCACTTGTTTTCAAAACAAGAATCCAAATCAATGTTTTCAACATATGTCACTTAACAATTCAAACAACTTTAACACAATAAAATATAATCATATATGAGTTATATTATCAATCTAAGTGGTGAGTTTGCTCACCTTGAAGTTAAAAAACAACCAAGCTTCAGCACTCAAGTTCAAACTCAAGCTAGCAACATCCTTTCCTTCCTTTTTTTCCTTTCTTTGCTTTGCTCCAAGCCTCCTCTAGCTCATGGCCTAAGGTAAGTGGGGGAGTGTGGCTTCACTTTTTCACAATCTAACTAGATAGAAGGTGTTGTTATATGGTGGTAAGGTCTCACTCCAAATTTGAGGTGATTTGCAGATGGTTTGCAAACTATTTGCTTTAGAAAGTTAAGAAGAAGAAGATGATGAAGACATTGAAATTTTAGCTCAACGCTTTAGGAATTTTGTGAATGAATACCAAGGGTGTACCCCTCCTTATATAGGCTTAGGAGTGGTACTCTTTGAGCTTGCCTTCACCCTCCACCATGCCATGGAAGGTTCACCTTCCATCACTTTTTCTTTATGTCTCTTCTTCTTTGTGTTACTTCTCCTTTATGGCCAATTACTCTTATACCCTTCTCATAATATTATCTCTTATCCTAATAGAACATTCTATGCTTTATAAGAGGAGAGTGTGTTAATTAGTTGCTAATATGTTCATTGATTATTAGTTAAGTGCATAATAGTTCGAACAACTTATATCGATCGAAAAGATGTTTACCGATAAACCAGTTTTAGGTCACATTATCGAATTTTCTTCGAAGAATATATTTTCAAATACTTTTCAGAAAAAAGTTTCCTAACATTATTTATTAATTAAATCATATTAAAAAAGGTTATAAAATCATATTTATAACACTTAAAAATTATTCAAATTGTATCGATATTCGAAGATGAAGTGTTCGAATTTCAAAATCGCTACATCTTCCTGCCTTGTATACAGTGTTTACTTCCTCTTGCTACTCAAATCTACATTTTCCAACCCTCACTGCCCATTTGACCTTTGCCCACCTTCTTCTATGCTAGATGTCTAGCATGAGCTGGAACACACTAAGGAGTAATTTCTTATTCTTCTGTGCGCCTCTGTCCCGATAATCTAAAACCTGGAAACTTTAAAGGCGCATGGTTAGTTAACTTGAACATGTATAATATTGTTTTTATTTTGGCTGCAGTACTGGATCGAATTTAGGTTTTTTCTCTGAGTAGTTCTATATGTCAAGGTGTCTTGTTTTTCTATTTTTGTTTAAAGTTGTTGTCATTTTGGCTATTTGCAATTGTTTGTTGTGTTTTGATTCTCTCAATTAATGTATGCTTTACCTTTCTTCCTCCCTTCAATCAGTAGGATTGCCTTGGCAGCAAGTGTGTTTTTTCCTTGAAGTTGATTGCCAAAGTTGCCACTATGACAGTGTTTATCATAATGTGTAATGTGTTTTATTTGTGTCAAAGAGCTTGTGTGTCTTAAAGCATTGTAAGTGTATGTTGTAATGCATAATTATTAAGGTATTCAACCTCACACCTGTTTTAATATTTTATAAAACAGTGGACGGTCCACTGTAAAACCAACTTGCCTTGCAATTTATTTGGTCCACTAAGGATAATGCCCTAGCCGACCAACACAAAAGTGGAGGTGGCCTTGGCTTTGATTTGGTAAGAGAGAAAGATGCTAGATTTTCCACAACTCTCTTTATAAAAGCAAAGGCAAGCCATAATTTTTTTGAATCCTTTTCTGGCTCCTCCTCTCATATTTTTGGCCAGCCCTACCTTACAACTTTACGCCTAAGCCCCCATATTTTCTATTCCAAATACATATAACTCAGAATCAGGTGGTTATACGCCAAATGTTGCAAATTCGGGTAAAGATTTAGGAAATCTAGGAGTTTGTTCAAATCGAGGTGCGTCTATCTGGCTGCATCTTCATTTAGGTATACATATGATGATTTTATGCTCTTTATCACCAATTTATATATATTATGACCTATATGTAATTTAAAATTATTTTTAAGCAATTTAAGTATTAATTAAATGTTTTAACCCTTTAATACAACGATTTAAATAAATAGAATTTGATCTTGGCTATATATAATTTTATAGTGTATAAGATATTTTTATGATCAAAAACATATTTTATGTATTTTAAAATAATTTTTTGCAAATTATAATCATTTTAATCATAAAATACATTAACTTTATGTTTAAAATTAACACATTTATTAAAATTTAAATTGCTTCCGGCCAAAGTTGAAAAATTGGTTAAAAGATATTTAATATATATATATATATTACATAAACATATAGTATTTATCAAAAGATTGATTCAATTTTAAGATTAATACACACATATATTAATAAATTGCTCTTGACCACTTTATTAAAAAAAATTGACTAAAAGTTTATATATTATTATTATTATGTATATCATAATATGTATACATATTCAAAATATTTTTTTAGATAAACTTTAAATTAAAAAAATTGGTTATATATTTAGTTTACATATACATAAATATATATTATGAAAATAATACTTGGACTAATTTAATATTTATGAACTTGAATCAATTTAACTTAGATTTGGATTTGTATTTAAATATATTTTACTAAGTCAAACATAGATATTTTAATTTTAAATTTGATAATTTTGACTAAGTCAAATTGTGTACGATATTTTACAAAGTCAAATTTATTATTATTTCATTAATTGTATATTTCGAATATTATATGTACATATATTTTTAATATTAAATAATTTAAATGAGGCTATACATATAACATATATATGCCTAATATATACATAGTAGATATAAATCCCAATATCTACATATGTATATATTACCCATGTTCTGTTGTATTATCATGATATGATTAATATGCATCACAAATATATGTGAGTATATATTAGATATATTCGAAATATGTATACCAGTTATATTTAATTAATAATGACAAATTAAATGAAAATAAAATAGTCAAAGAGAATATGATTTTATTAAATAACTAGATTGGATATAATGTAACTAGCAGATCTCGTAGGCCTATTAAGATCCAATTAGGCATTTTTTTAAATTTACTCATTTCACCCACTGTAAACCTAGCCAATTCCAATAGTAACTTCATTTATTATCTGAAACTAAATAAATGCAATTGTTCAAGGTCTATCGATAAACCGTTGGGGATCTATCGATAAATATTCGATCACATTTTGAAATATGACTGCTTAAGCCAACCATACGTGATCATTATTTCTAATAAACATATCTATTTAAAACATCTCTTCATGCTCATATACAAGCAGGACCTTCGAGTTGAGTTCAATAAGAATTTACTAGTTTCCTCTTCTCTTTCTCTACAATCTCCATTGGTTTCTTAATAATAATAAAATAATATCGAGTTTGTAATATGGCAGCTTACAAATCAATATTCCTATCACTGTAGTTTCAAAGATAGTCCAGGATAACTTTTATTAGTGAAAGGAAAATCTATTTGGACATTTAAGTTCCTAGGATTCACTAAATCAAAATGTGAATTTGTCATAAGTCAAACACATTCACTTGTTTGATTAAATGATGGTGAGGGAGTTTATCTTCTTAAAGACAACATCTCAACTAATGTACCTTAGAAAACTCTGTTACTATTTCAACCACTAATAACCATTGTCTTATGCTATTGGAAACTCGCATAACATCAAAAATACACTCAACATTTTTAAGATGATAATTTAAAACAATGATATCGCACTGTTTGAAAGAGTTTTTTATTCAACTTCACACAACTCAAATTTGATGGCTGTGATTTTAATTTTTAGCATAAGAAAAATACATCTCACACTAGCTATTACCATGTATCCTGACTTGGCTATATTATAGTTGCACATGATAGATGCGACTGTTATCAAGAACAATGACTACAGAGCAATGGTTGTAGGATCCGAAAGTAAAGTACAGATGGTTATATGAAGCTAAAATTGAACAAAATTGGTAGATAAACAATGCAGGATGTTTGAAGTTGGAATATATCTTAAATAAAGTGCAGGGGTCGGCATGGCTTGGTAACTTCAAGGGATCGACATGATTGGATAAGCAAGGGATCAGCATAGTTGAATGGTAAGGGATCAGTGTGATTGAATAATGGGGGGATCGACGTAGCTGAATAAGGATGGATTGACATGATCGAGCAATGAAAAGGTCAGCGTGTTATGTTGACTTGAATATGCACACTTCAACTCATAAAGAAGGGATCGACATAGCTTATGAAAGGAGATGGATCGGCGTCCAACCTATTAGAGGGATCAACATGAAACAATGAAATAAACAATCTTAAATCAAAGGTCATGCAAGAACCCGAGCTCTGTTAATCCAAATGACTTGAAAATTGAAGAGCCAATATATTTAAGTATGCAGAAGCCACCATAGGGATCGCTGCCCAAAAATCGACCAATAAGGGATCGGTACCGATCCCACTTCATTAGGGTTTGGGCCTAGCGACCCCTCTGGTGGGCCTATATGGGTTAGAAGGTCCTATATGGCCCAAAAACCACCATAGGGATCGCTGCCTAAAAATCGCCCAATGAAGGGATCGGTACCGATCCCTCTTTATTGGGCTTTAGGCTTAGCGACCCCTTTGATGGGCCCATATGGGTTAGAAGGTCCTATAACCAAAGTTTCAGAGAGATTGGTAGTCATCTTCAACTATAAATACTGACCTAAGGGGTCATTCTGAGGATCTTTTTACGCTGCTAGTTACTTTAGTCTTTATTGTAATCAAGATTTTCCTATTTCCTGCTACTGTAATCAGACTATTAGTGGATCAATAAAGATAATCTTCAAAGTGGAAGTAAGCATACGACGACGAACCGCTATAAACTTCTATGTTCTTGATTATTGCTTTTATTACTCTGTTAGCTTATTCTATTCCTCAATTTTAATTTCTTCGTTTTCTTCTCTACATAAATCTTCCATTGGGAGTTTGTGACCAATTTGGTTGCAAAATTTTTGGTGCATTCATTGAGAGACTTGATTCTCAACTTGCTAGGATCCCATTTGTTGCTACTGGCAGGGGTGTGCATTTAACCGACCGAACCGACTTAACCGATCGAACCGATCTTAATCGAACCGCTTTAACTGAAAAAATTGGTTAACCGAACTTTAGGTTAACCGACCGATGTTAACCGACCAAAATCGGTTCGGTTAAAGGTTAACCGCGGTTATTTATCGGTTAACCGTTAACCGAATATATATTTTAAATTATCGGGCTTACCCAACAATTGCTACCCGGCCCATTGCTTTCGTGCGACTACGTAACCCTAGTTTCCTCTCCCGCTATTCTATTCAGTAGTCACGAGACTCACGACTCACTACTCCGTATCCAATTTCATTCACTCACAACGATCCCGTCGATTCGCCCCAAATTCAAACAATTCACTCACGAAACTTTGCTCACCAGATAGTAGATCCGTAGATCTCCCATTTCAGCGATAGCAATGGTTAATACTAGCAGAAAGAGAAAAAATGTGAGTTCGATTTTTATTTTGCATCGTTCCACTTCCAATCGTGATTTGGTTGCTTCTTTTACATATATTTACACTTCCAATCGTGATTTGGTTGCTTCTTTAGACCACTGAATCAGCCTGAAGTGGAAATAGTGTTTTATTGGATCTGGACCAAATAGAATCGATCTAAATTATTTGTAACACTAGACTATAGAAGGGAGTCCTGCATGAAGTTAATTTAGGTATTCTTTTTACATGCTTGGCTACTGTAATATAGATATGAATTCAGAAATTATTTTGATTATTGGTTAGTAATCGTTGTTGTTTGATGTCACATACACCTTTTGTTTCTAACAGTCAATATGTGTGCAGTACTGATAAACATACATTGATTGATGGCCGAAAGTGACATTAGGAATACATACAGTCTAAATGGGTGCTTTTTTAGCTGGAAAAAAAACATCTATTAGTTATTGTGGTGGTGCACCATCACCTTATTATGGTGCTTGTCTATTTGAGTGTTGGATATAGTAGTGTTAGGTCATTGCTTTTGCATCGTCTTTCTGTTGACTTGATCGTATGTTCTTGCATCATAGGTTGTGGTCAACAACATTTTTGACACTTTTTATTGTCCTTGTATGAACACTTGTTGCTTTTCATTAGCCTAGTCATATTTTTACTAAGTTCTTTCCACCTACTATCTGAGGCATGAATGGATATATAGGCTCTGCTCTGTTATTTCCTGATGCAACCTTGACTTGTATATTGTCAGCCATTTTTAGTAAGATTGCACATGATGAGAGAACAGTTCAGGAGTGTGCTAACCACCAGTTTCCATATCTTGATGTGATGCCTACCTACTTGATCTTTTGCTATAAGAGAACATTATGTTTATTTGCCTTGGAAATATGTCGCCTCATTTTTTAGGATCACTATTAAGTATTAATTGTGTATGGTGCAGAAATATTATTTATAAATAAATAAATGAGATTTATAGCAGAACTTTATTGGTTGCTGGATAGGAACTAATTGTACACTTTTAACCAGCAACCATGTTTTTTTAACCAGCAACCATCATTAACATATAGCTATTATGTACACTTTTAACCAACAACCATCATTAACATCATTAACATATAGCTAACCAGCAACCATCATTAACAGTAGTCATATCCCTTACTCATTTATTACCCCTACATATAGCTTCTGTTTCCGCTAATTTTATGTCTTTATTAATCGTAAAACAGGTGGAAATAGGTGGATCTTCTAGAGAAACAATGGATCTTAATGATAAGTATGAGGAAGAAGCAGATGATGAAGAAACCAGGGACGACAACATCAATGTTGGAAAACCACCTCCATACATGAATCGCAAGCCTTCTTCAAGAAAGCCTTCTCTGGTATGGAAACATTTTACTAAAGATATTAATCCCAAAGTTAACAAATGTGCTTGCAACTACTGTGGTCAACAATTTGCATGTGATTCTAGATTTAATGGCACTACACATTTGAATTATCATGTAGCAAAATCATGTAGGTCAATTCCACGTGACAGTGATAAGAGACAAAAAAGTTTAGTTTTTGAAAAAAATAGCGATAGTGAAGATAGTTGCACTCTTACCACATGGTCATTTAACAAAGAGGAATGTAGAAAATCATTAGCTCGAATGATAATCATCGACGAACTCCCTTTTAGTTTTGTGGAGGGTGAAGGTTTTCTTGAATTTTGTCGGCAATTGTGTCCTAGTTTTGAAGTTCCTTCACGTAGAACAATTTGTAGATACGTGCTTCAATTATATTGGGACTCGATAGATTCTCTTAAAAAATTGTTCTCCGATTCATTGCATGGTGTTTGTCTAACTACCGATACATGGACTTCTATTCAAAACGTGAATTATATGGTTTTAACTGCACACTTTATTGATGGAAATTGGAAATTACATAAAAGGATTATAAATTTTTGTGTAATTACTAGTCACAAAGGAGAAAATATTGGAAAACTTATTGTCCAATGTATCAAAAAATGGGAACTCAAAAGAATAGTGTCGATCACGGTTGGTAATGCTAGTGCAAATGAAGTGGCAATCAATTATGTGAAAAACAAATTAAAAGATTATAATGTTGGTTGTGTTTTGAATGGTGAATTCATTCATATACGTTGTTGTGCCCATATAATCAATTTAATTGTTCATGATGGGCTAAAAGAAATTAGCAATACTATAGTTGGAATTCGTACTGCAGTTAGATTTGTGAGATCATCTCCGGCACGATTTTCTAAATTTAGAGAGATGTGTTCAAATTTGGGAATTGAGAATAAATCTATGCTTGTTTTAGATGTACCCACTAGGTGGAATTCAACGTATTTGATGTTGGAAGCATCTTTGAAATACAGAAGGGTTTTTGATGATACGAAAGAAAATGATGGTATTTTTGTTGCTTGCTTTGATGAAGAAGTTCGTCCTCCGAGTACCGTAGATTGGAAAAATGCCGAACTTTTTGTTAAAATCTTAAAGAATTTTTATGATATTACTTTAAAATTTAGCAAAACTTTATCTATTACCTCAAATGATTGTTTTACCGAGCTAAGTGGAATTCAAGAAGAACTACGAGCATTAATTGTGAAAACGAATCCTTATGTTGGAAGAATGGGAATTAATATGAAAGCAAAGTTTGACAAATATTGGGGAAACGTAAGTAACATGAACAAAATTTTACTTGTTACGTGTGTGCTTGATCCAAGGTATAAATTTCAATTTTTGAAGTTATGTGTTGAAGACACGTATGATGAAGTAGTTGCAGATGACATATTAAAAAGTGTGAAAGATATTTTGATAAGGTTGTTTGACTTCTACATGAGTGATTCTACATTTGGAACACAAACATGTGATGAACCACGATTTAGTACTTCCATTGATAGTGAAAGTGTTGTGAATGTTAGTGATGTTCTTTCTAGAAAAAGAAATACTTTTTTACGACAAGTTCGAAAACGAGACAATGAATGCAATGAACTAGAAAAGTATTTAAATGCACCGATTGAGGATGCACCAAATGATTTTGATGTTTTACTATGGTGGAAGGTAAATAGCTCCAAATATCATGTTTTATCTCTAGTCGCTCGAGATCTCCTTGCTATTCCGTTGTCCACGGTTGCTTCCGAATCCTCTTTTAGCATCGGAGGAAGGGTTATAGATCCTTTTCGTAGTACTTTGAGTCCACGAATGGTTAAGGCATTAATTTGTACTCAAAATTGGTTAAGGTCCAAACCAATTTTTGTCGACCACCGGATTGAGGTTCCAAACGATGATGTTTACTATTACGATGATGCTTTCTCAGGTGATATTAGCGTTCGTAAAATAATCTTGTTTTATATTTGTTTGATTTTACATACAATACTCTAACTAATTTGTTTTCCATGTAGAATTTGTGCATGGTCATCAATGTGAATTGACATTATCTTCAATTTTCAACGTGGATAGTCCATCTCCATCATCAATGTTTTCATCATGGTTAGTATCTCCTTAATCACAGTGTTTATATTCACTTCAATTTATTTAGTTTATTTCAATTTCAGTCTAACTATTCAAACATATGCATGTATACTGTAGTGTAAACATATACTCACATTCATGTTTTCCTTAAACACTAGTCAAATATATGCAGTTTTCCTTATTTCAGTCTCACAGTGTAAATGTATGTAGTGTAATTAAGTGAAGCTCAGTTGGTACACAATAATAATTCCCAGATCATTTTTGGAACATTAGCAGTATTGGAATATTAGCAGTATTATTAAACACTAGTCAAATATTAGCAGTATTGGAAGTTACTTAGTTTACTTAAATTATCTCATAATATAATGTACTTCAATTGCATGCATCTTCTACTTCTAGTTTGAGTTGGTACTTGAAAGTTCTTAAACACTGAATTGTATTGAAAACCTGCATATGCCTATTAGATTGTTTAATTTTCTTATCATTTTTATACATTTTCTCGGAGATAAGTAGGTTTCTGGATATGCATATGCATCATCCTGCATACGACATATATAAGTGTTGTATAATAAGATGTACTGTATATGCATATGCATCAACCTGCATATGCATCAAACAGTGCCTAGCATCTGTTTGATCAGGTTTGATTCATATGCAGGTAATCAAACCTGATCACCTGATCAAATCTGATGCATATGCATATGGATAAAATGTTTGATGCATATGCATCTGTTTGATGCATATGAATTTTAGAAGTAAACCTGATCACCTGCTTAGTATAAAAATAACTGTGCCATCAAAGACAAACAGTGCCCCAAAACTGCATCTGGAAGTTTACTTGTATTAATAAAGACTGATAAATGTATCGCTTATTAATTTGTTCATACTCTTCAGTGTTATCTACAAACTGATAAGTTCTTATTATTTAATTTTCAGAAAATATCGAAGAATACGAGGATGGAGAAGAAAGTTCTTGTGATGAACTGAGGTTTAAGTGTATGATGACTTTATTAAATTTTAGCTGCATGCAGCATTGTTGCATTATTTGTATTTGTATTTGTATGCTGAGGAGTCTTAATTTGTAATGAACTGAGGAGTCTTGCAATGAACTGAGGAGTCTTGATGGCCGATGGCTGATCTTGTATTTGTATTTGTATTTGTATGCTGAGGACTCTTAATTTGTATTTGTATTTGTATGCTGAGCTAAGTGTATGATGGCTGATGGCGGGTCTTGATTATAATGTATAATGTATATTATAACGTTCAAGTTTGGGAATTGATTATACATAATATTGTAAATTTTCTAGATCATTATTTATTGCCGAGCTAAGTGTATGTCATAATACTGTATGATTGCCGAGCTAAGTGATTATACATAATAATGTATGATGGCTGAGCTATGCAAGCGTTTCAAAATTGCAAACAATCAATCGGTTAACCATTCTAACTTTACCGATTAACCGATTAACCGTTTAACCGATTAACCGTTTAACCGCGAATAATAGTAGGTTAACCGTTCTATGTGACCGGTTAACCGCGGTTTAAATTTTGCGGTTCGGTCGATACTACCAACATCGATTAACCGAATATCGGTTAACCGAACCGCATATTATTTTAGGTTAACCGCAAAAATTAACCGATTTGTGCGGTTAATCGACCGCGCCCACCCCTAGCTACTGGATTGGGTAACTCCCCGGAAGAAAATCCATAATTATCTCATAAAGTTCCTTATACTACTCAAATTTGTCGAAATCTAAGTAAGGAGATTGATAATGGTGAGACATACTAGATCTACTTCTCAAAATGTGGATGGAAATAAGATTGCTAGCATTCAGCAAGGAGATCCAAGCAATCAACCTACAAATTTGAATGTTGATCCGATGGAAGTTTAGAACCTTACTGATTCAATGGCCAGAGCTGAATTTCATAGTCTAATAAGAGAGTTAATGGAAAGTCGTCGACAACTAAATTAGAAAATTTGAAATAATATTAACCTAATGAACCAGATTACTCAGTAGCAGCGTAGAAAGGCCAGGAGCGATCCAACTCCTTACTCGACATCAGAAAGTTCAAGCTCATCGGATGAATATCATAAGCATAGGCGTCGTAGGGTCAATGATGATCATGTAGAAACTTCAGAGCATCTCTTGGCAGCTTGGCAGACCGTCAGACCGATCAGTGCCGATCCCTCCCTAGGGATCGATACCGATCCCTCGTCTAAATGAGGGATTTCCCCCTTACACTTAGGGAATCGTGTCGGAACAATTCCTGGAGGCTTGGATGGTGGAGTTCGATTGAACGTTGACCAGGTACTCCTCCAAAATGACGATAAGATAAATGTTCGAGATGCGCACCAAGGGGATGGTGAACAAGAAGGAGTGAAACGGCCTGTAGACATCGACCGGACCATTCACGTGAGGTGGAGCACGACCACCGCTTGGCACCACCCACCTAGACACCGAACTTATCGACAATGGTCATAAAGTTGGTGTGAGAGAAAAAGGCTTGACTAATGATGACTGGGGATGTGACGCCCCACCTCTATACCCACTCTAGCCAAGGATACTACGGTGTAATGCCGTCAACAAGCACGGAGAATAAGGCTGTTGAGGAGCGACCATCCGTGTAATAGCTTTGTGCGAGCACCGATATGCCAGATAAAATATAACTTGCATTCTTTTCAAGATGAAATCCGACATACCGACGCAAACTCAAAGCTACTATACAGTGGCTATAATGTTTCCGGAAACAAATATAGAAATAAACATAACACAAATCAGTCACAGATAATTCATATCACAAAGGCGGAAATCATATGAATATAACACATGAAAGTGTACATCAGAGTAGTGGTCAAACAAGATCCACAATATCAAAAAGAATAGATACAAGTGCTAGACAAAAGAATACGTATACATCAAGGAGTCTATATCTCAATAGTATACAATAAAACTACTAAACTAGAGTAGTTAGCCAAAAGATCAGATGATGGTCCGATAAGGAGTCAAGTAGAAGCACCTGTAAAATCTCAGTCTGACCCAAGTATTATTTAAGAAGAAAATAATAAACGGATCAGTCTAGCTATAATTATCAGTTAAAATGAGATATAATAAGAGATATAATAAAAAGACGTATGATAACCTAAAATGTCATACTACGACAAGTATACATTAGAAAATCCACAAAAGAAAATCATACAAATATCTCACTAATCTCATAGCATAAAAAGAATGTCATATTCTTTATTTCATTCACCAAGCCACAATAAATGACATACATGTCAATGCCAACTGAAAAAGGCGGTGAAACATAAATTCCAGAAATCATCAATTAGAAATCCAGGAATCACAAGAAAAGGATGGCCAATCCTAAAAGGAACGCTATTCCAAAAACCGGACATCGACGCACCTAAATAGAGATGCCCCATGCGCAGTCAAACATTGACGTACCTAGAAAGATACGCCCCATGCATAAATCAACATCGACGTATCTAGAAAAATATGCCCCATGTAATGTCTAACATCGATACGCCTAGAAAGATACACCCCATGCAAAATCGAACATCGACGCACCTAGAAAGATATGTCCCATGCATAGACGAACATCAATGCACCTAGAAAGATACGCACCATGCCCCGACTTATTGAGCCGATTGCTCCACGAAGTAAACAAACATCGACGCACGTAAATAGATACGACCCATGTGTAAATAAACGTCGACGCACCTAAGTAGGTACGACCCATGCGAGAAATGAGACGAAGCTCAATAAAATGAAGTACAGTCCTCCACATAGACAAAGAGACATCACACATTGCTAGTCTAAACCATAAAATGATCATCATCGATCATCAAGAAGTGTCAATTACATTAAGCTAGTAAATATATGAGCTTAGCTTCATTTCCTATAACCAGTAGCTTAACTTAAATATTTACAAACAAATTGTAGATTTCCACTAGAAAATTGTCACAAGAGTTTCAATCGAACAAGTCCAAGAATTAACCGACGAAGTAAACGCAAGCATTTCATACCACTCGTTTTACTAAGCCGTTTAATTAGATTTCTCATACGAGTGAGGTAAAGGCTTGTATATAATAATAGATTGGAAAACGGTTTAAGAAAGGAGCTTTGTAATAAAATGGTGTTGAAATCATTTTAATGAAAGGGTTTTGATATTTACTACTAGTATAGAAAACCTTTATATTTTAAAGTGACAAATCATAGAAGTGATTGTAGAAACAATCAATCATAAAAATTCACATACGAAAACGTGAATAAAATCCAAAGAAATCGATATCAAATCCATCAAAATGGATATTTCCGAAAATTCCCGAAGAAAATGTCATCAAAGTCGATAATAAATGATAACAACGAAAGGGAAACAACACGAATCGATTAAAGTTGGAAATTCACCAAAATAGGAAATATAGGCAAAATTGGAAAATAGGAGCAGGTCGGTCAACCGGACTCCCTGAGTCGGTTGACCGAACCAAAGATGGAAGTGCTCGAGTAGCAGGTCGGTCGACCGGACCCTTAGCTCGGTCGGTCGGAGCCTGTAACCTGCACTACCAAAACAGAGGCAGGAAGTGCTCGGGTAGCAGGTCGGTCGACCGGACCCTAAGCTCGGTCGACCGAAGCCTGTTGCCAGCACTCCCATGCCTATCTAATGAATGCCAATCCCTTCCGAATTGCAATCGGTCGAGCAACGGCACTAAGGATTTACGCCATCGACTACCCGACCATATAAGCTCTTCGATTCATCACCAAAAACATGATCAAAACATCAAAGTTATCATTTTTAAAGAATTGAACTCAAAACACTAAAAATTGGAATATTCACCAAATCAATCCAAACCAAAAGCAATTGTACAAGAATAAGCGTTAGGAATTCATACCTAACAATCGAAGATAGTTATAGACTAAGATGTGAGATAAAAATCTCACATTTGAACCCAAAAACAATGAATGAGATGATTGAAGACAAGGGAAGATCAACCACACTTCAATCTCAACATAAGAAGCTTGAATCTAAGCTTAAAAGAGAAACATTTCCCAAATTAGGTTTAGGAATTTTCTGAAATCAAAGAGAGAATGAGTTGGAGAAGAAGGAGATGATACTTACCAATGCTTCTCTTTGAATTTGGAGCAAGAACTTGATTTGCAAATGAAAACTAGGGCTTAGGATTTTAATTCTTTTTCTTTTCCCCCATTATTCTCTTTAGAACTGAAAGTTAAGGAAGAGAGAATGAATGAAGAGAAGTGGTTCAGTTTGGGGTATTAAGTTGGCTAGTGGGCTGAACCCAACCCAAAGCCCTAAGTGAAAAGGTAGTAAAATTCAACTTACTCCAAATATATCGAAGCTTATACTCAAAAAGGTTGCAAATGGTATTTTGAACTCAATGGAAGGGGTTTCGAGTCCCAATTCGACTGTTTTCCAAAAGTAGGTTTTCGGACTAAAATCCGACGAACGATGAAATATTTAAATAAAATATTTAAATATACAATCGATAAATATGTGGGTTGTTACAGACTCCCTCCTTAAAGAAATCGCGTCCTCGCAATACTTAAGAAGAAAATAAAGAGTAACAACCATAAAAGCATATCAACACAAAAGGGATTTGAAATAGGAAGTTCACCATGAAGAGCATGAAAGGGTAAGCCTGAACGAGATCGCTTGATAAATTCCTAGGAATCCCAAGAGAAATCCTTAGGATCTGAGAACCAATGAACTTTCACAAGAATAACATCTTTATTCCGAAGGCGCTCAACTTCCGAAGCAATGATGCGAATGGAATGTTACTCATAAGTCAAATCTGGTGAAACTTCAATTTCCTCAATAACACCGGGCTCAAGAATAAAATCGGAAACCTTAAAGCATTTCCATAGTCAAAAGACGTGGAAAATGTCATGAATAATAGAAAATTGAGCCGGTGCAACGACGTAGTATAATAACAGTACGCCAGATGAACCAAAGCTCGAATAATTTTGAAACACCAACGTAGTACAAATACGTACATCCAATGAACCGAACACCATAAAAGAACATCGGACACTAGTCCATAAAAGGAATGAGATAAAGCTCAATAAAACGAAGTATATCAAAACGTCCGATGTTGGTAAAATGATCATTCCATTTGGACATCATCAAGGAAACAACCACTTGTTGTTTACAACAAATTGCATTGGAAACACGATTCCCCTTTTCGAGAATATACAAAGAATATCAAGATCATAAAATGCAAGGAACTCGATCCAATATTAAGTTCCTTATGATAAAATAAATATTCCAAAAATTTATGATCAGGGTAGAGAACAAATTTCTCACCCAAAAATAATGATGCCATTTTTTTTAAAAGCGAAATCAATAGCCACGAGCACTAGATCATGAATGGCATATCTAGTCTCGATAGGCTTTAATGATTTAGAAGCATAAATGATAGAACATTCTCATTCGCAAGAGAACGAAACCCAAACCAATACAACTAGCATCGGTAGAAATAGTGAAATCTTGGTTCCCTTCGGGAATCACAAGAATAAGAGTATCAAAATAAAAAATTTCTTTTAAATAATCTTCTTTCCCAAAAAGCTAAAACTTTAAAAATTACAATTATCTCAATGTAAAAATCTTTCTAGAAAAATTCACATTTTTACAAGTCAATATATCGTGTCTGAATGTCTCATTTAGCATTTAGGAAATTCCTATCGATAATGTTGATCAAGCGCATCGACCAGAATTCTTAAAGCACTCAACGGGCAATACAATCACAAAATCATCTTCTATATGATGAAAATATCTCTCAAAAGTTTTGAGAATATTCTTTGCTCGTTTAAGATCAAAGTCCAATTGTAGTTATAAATAAATCTTATGGAAAAGATTTGCAAAATTTCAAATTTCTGTTTTCATCCAAAATCAATAAATACAAAAATGGAATTATCGAGATATTCATAGAATACTCGATTTATAAAATGGATGAAACAAGCAGGGCAATCTGAATGATATAATAAGTCATTCATAAGAATCATAACGAGCGCGGAATGCGGTAAGTGGAATGCTAACTGCCGCAACTCGTAGCAAATGAAAACCGGTGGCAAGGTCGAGCTAAAAGGACCTTAACACCACACAAAAGATTTCTTAGGTGATAATCCTAAGACAAACTCAGAAATATCAGAAAATTCTCAAACCACATGAATGAGAGAATAACACTTTCCTTATAAGTGGGCTTAAGGAATAAAAACGATGCCATCAAATTGGAATCAAAATCACAAAGAAAAATAGAAATCTTCTTAACAGATTAAAAATGTCAAAGATAAATAGTCCACTTGGAAAATAGGATACGAGCTTCATAATGATTAAGCCAACCCTTTCACAAAAATCGATTTCCGAAACCTAAGTAACGCATAACATGCAAATCGGTTCAGAAGGAAAAATCATATAAAATAATCTCGACATCAATAAAAAGAAACAAGTTGAGTGTTGCAGACCCACTAACCGGATTCGCAATTCTCAAAGAAGTCATCAAGCCCAAAATATTTAAAGAAAAAGAATCAACAAGTTCTTTTGATACAAAATAATGAGATGAACTCATATCAACAAGAACTCGAAAAAGATAATCACAAAACAAGTGATATCAAGGATTGATTAAGAAATACCTTGACCAGGAGAAGTATCACTAGGAGCTTGAACAAGATTCAGCTCTCCCTCTCTCCTGCTTCGGAGTATGGGACATGTAGATATAAGATGACTCGAACTTTTGCAATAACGACAAAAGAGAGGTTTCGGGCACTCCCTTGCATAATGGTCCGTGGAACCACAATTGAAGCATTGTCCACGATTAGAGGTGGGAGTCTTTGCTACCGGAGTTTGTTGCTTCCCTTTCTTGTTGGGAGTGGGGCCTTTGAATTTGATAGGCCGTTTCATGTTATTGTTGAAGTTCTGTTTGGCACCGACAACTTCAACATCGCTTTCTCTATCGGCCTCTTCAAGTCGAAGAGCGATATCAATCAGCTGATCAAAAGAAACTTCTAGTTTTAGAAGTAAAGGCTTTTTAAGGTTCTTGTTCAACCCATAGACAAACCTTTGATTTTTCTTCAATGAGGTATTAATATACTTGACCCCATACTTAGAGAGAGATTCAAAAAAAGCGACGTAATCTGTCACAGAAGATTCACCTTGAACAAGGTCAATAAAACGCCGGGCCAAAGTTACCTTTTCAGCCTCCGGCACAAATTTTAGTTTGAATCGTCCCCGGAATTGCTCCCAAGTAAGATCCGCTTCGATAATCTCCGAAGTTAAGAGCTCATACCAATCTAACGCTCTTTCTTGGAGCATGCTAGAAGCCACTTGGACTCGATGAAGGTCAATAAGATTCATACTAGTAAAGATGCGATCACACGATTTGAGCCAAGCTTGAATTTCTATAACACCCTCGAATCCCATGAATGGCCTTCCACCCAAATCGGTATAATCTCTGCACAAGCGTGCAAAACCGGATCTAGGATGAGTAGACTCTGGAATGGGTCCGGTAGCTTGAGCATTCTTTACTAGATCAAGAAGCTGCTGGGCAGACATAAATACTCCATCCTGGGGAGTAGCACTAGATTGACCGGCGCTGGGACAGTTTGATCTAACCATTTCTCTTCTTTAAGAAAGAAAGAAGGAGAAAAGTTATTCTCAAAATAAATATCAAGCAATCTAGATAGATAAAACAAGGAATCATAAAAGAAAATAGGATAGGACGGTACAAAGACCCGAATAAAATCCTAAAGCACGACTCCTAAGATGGACTTAGGACGATGATCCTTGTTAAATTATTCTACATTGTTCCGAAGTTTGGCTCTGATACCAAGCTGTGACGCCCCACCTTTATACCCACGATAGCCAAGGACACTACGGTGTAATACCATCAACTAGCACGGAGAATAAGGCTGTTGAGGAGCGACCATCCGTGTAATGGCTTTGTGCGAGCACTGATATGCCAGATAAAATATAACTTGCATTCTTTTCAAGATGAAATCCGACATACCGACGCAAACTCAAAGCTACTATACAGTGGCTATAATGTTTCCGGAAACAAATATAGAAATAAACATAACACAAATCAGTCACAGATAATTCATATCACAAAGGCGGAAATAATATGAATATAACACATGAAAGTGTACATCAGAGTAGTGGTCAAACAAGATCCACAATATCAAAAAGAATAGATACAAGTGCTAGACAAAAGAATACGTATACATCAAGGAGTCTATATCTCAATAGTATACAATAAAACTACTAAACTAGAGTAGTTAGCCAAAAGATCAGATGATGGTCCGATAAGGAGTCAAGTAGAAGCACCTGTAAAATCTCAGTCTGACCCGAGTATTATTTAAGAAGAAAATAATAAACGGATCAGTTTAGCTATAACTATCAGTTAAAATGAGATATAATATGAGATATAATAAAAAGACGTATGATAACCAAAAATGTCATACTATGACAAGTATACATTAGAAAATCCACAAAAGAAAATCATACAAATATCTCACTAATCTCATAGCATAAAAAGAATGTCATATTCTTTATTTCATTCACCAAGCCACAATAAATGACATACATATCAATGCCAACTGAAAAAGGCGGTGAAACATAAATTGCAGAAATCATCAATTAGAAATCCAGGAATCACAAGAAAAGGATGGCCAATCCCAAACGGAACGCTATTCCAAAAACCGGACATCGACGCACCTAAATAGAGACGCCCCATGCGCAGTCAAACATCGACATACCTAGAAAGATACGCCCCATGCATAAATCAACATCGACGTATCTAGAAAAATATGCCCCATGTAATGTCTAACATCGATACACCTAGGAAGATACACCCCATGCAAAGTCGAACATCGACGCACGCAGAAAGATACGTGCCATGCATAGACGAACATCGATGCACCAAGAAAGATACGCCCCATGCCCTGACTTATTGAGCTGATTGCTCCACGAAGTAAACAAACATCGACGCACCTAAATAGATACGACCCATGTGTAAATAAACGTCGACGCACCTAAATAGGTACGACCCATGTGAGAAATGAGACGAAGCTCAATAAAATGAAGTACAGTCCTCCACATAGACAAAGAGACATCGCACATTGCTAGTCTAAACCATAAAATGATCATCATCGATCATCAAGAAGTGTCAATTACATTAAGCTAGTAAATATATGAGCTTAGCTTCATGTCCCATAACCACTGGCTTAACTTAAATATTTACGAACAAATTGTAGATTTCCACTAGAAAATTGTCACAAGAGTTTTAATCGAACAAGTCCAAGAATTAACCGACGAAGTAAACGCAAGCGTTTCATACCACTCGTTTTACTAAGCTGTTTAATTAGATTTCTCATACGAGTGAGGTAAAGGCTTGTATATACTAATAGATTGGAAAACGGTTTAAGAAAGGAGCTTTGTAATAAAATAGTGTTGAAATCGTTTTAATGAAAGGGTTTTGATATTTACTACTAGTATAGAAAACCTTTATATTTTAAAGTGACAAATCATAGAAGTGATTGTAGAAACAATCAATCATAAAAATTCACATACGAAGACGTGAATAAAATCCAAAGAAATCGATATCAAATCCATCAAAATGGATATTTCCAAAAATTCCTGAAGAAAATGTCGTCAAAGTCGATAATAAATGATAACAACGAAAGGGAAACAACATGAATCGATTAAAGTTGGAAATTCAACAAAATAGGCAATATAGGCAAAATTGGCAAATAGGAGCAGGTCGGTCAACCGGACTCCCTGAGTCGGTTGACCGAACCAAAGATGGAAGTGCTCAGTAGCAGGTCGGTCGACCGGACCTTGAGCTCGGTCGGCCGGAGCCTGTAACTTGTACTACCAAAACAGAGGCAGGAAGTGCTCGGGTAGCAGGTCGGTCGACTGGACCCTGAGCTCGGTCGACCGGAGCCTGTTGCTAGCACACTCCCATGCCTATCTAATGAATGCTAATCCCTTCCGAATTGCAGTCGGTCGAGCAACGGCACTAAGGATTTAGGCCATCGACTACCCGGCCATATAAGCTCTTCGATTCATCACCAAAAACATGATCAAAACATCAAAGTTATGATTTTTAAAGAATTGAACTCAAAACACTAAAAATTGGAATATTCACCAAATCAATCCAAACCAAAAGCAATTGTACAAGAATAAGCGTTAGGAATTCATACCTAACAATCGAAGATAGTTATAGACTAAGATATGAGATAAAAATCTCACATTTGAACCCAAAAATAATGAATGAGAAGCTTGAAGACAAGGGAAGATCAACCACACTTCAATCTCAACACAAGAAGCTTGAATCTAAGCTTAAAAGAGAAACATTTCCCAAATTAGGTTTAGGAATTTTCTGAAATCAAAGAGAGAATGAGTTGGAGGAGAAGGAGATGATACTTACCAAAGCTTCTCTTTGAATTTGGAGCAAGAACTTGATTTGCAAATGAAAACTAGGGCTTAGGATTTTAATTCTTTTTCTTTTCCCCCATTATTCTCTTTAGAACTGAAAAGATAAGGAAGAGAGAATGAATGAAGAGAAGTGGTTCAGTTTGGGGTGTTAAGTTGGCTAGTGGGCTGAACCCAACCAAAGCCCTAAGTGAAAAGGTAGTAAAATTCAACTTACTCCAAATATATCGAAGCTTATACTCAAAAAGGTTGCAAACGGCATTTTGAACTCAATGGAAGGGGTTTCGAGTCCCAATCCGACTATTTGCCAAAAGTAGGTTTTCGGACTAAAATCCGACGAACGATGAAATATTTAAATATACAATCTATAAATATGCGGGTTGTTACAGGGGAATTTTGAGAAGCCATACCCCGTTTACTTATAATGTTCTACATGTAGAATATCCGAGAAGGTTCAACTTGCCATCAATGCCTGCTTATGAGGAAAAAATCGACCCCAGGCAGCATATTATGAGATACAAATGGTTAATAAATTCTACATGAGCCAATGATGCGACCAAGTACAGATGCTTTCCTATAACCCATTCTAGGATAGCGATGATGTGGTTTACAAGACTACTCCTGCGATCAATTTCGAGATTCAATGAGTTGGAAACCAAGTTTGTGGAGCAATTCCGAATGCATGCGACTCATCCTAAAGACATTAAGTCCCTTTCCAGAGTGATCCTGGCTCGAAGGGAATCGTTGAAAGGTTATTTGGAGAGATTTCATACCACCGCTATGGAGGTCAATAATCCAAATGATCATGCTATACTTATGGCTGTGACGAGAGGGATTGATCTGAAATCTAAGTTTGACGATTGACTGGCTGAAAAACCGCCTGCCATGTTGGAGTGCTACTATTCAAAGGCAGCTTAGTTTCTGAGAAAGGAGGAAGCCAGGTCCTCCAGAAAAAAGAACGTTGTAGGACTGAGTGGAGAAGCAGTACAGAGTAATATTACAATAAAACAATCTGATGACAGTTCCGAGAAAATTCAGGTAAACGTTCAAAATAAGTCGAATCAGCAAAAGAGAGAGGGAGATAGGAATCGAGAGGGAAAGAGAGATTCTAGGAGATTAAAGCCTAGGATTCCAATGTACGACAACTATACACCACTTAATACATCCCTGGAGAATATCTATCTATCTACTTGCAATACCATGCAATACAGGAAACTGCCTCCAAAGGAGTCAACAGACAAGCAGAAGTAGACCGTGAAATATTGCTGGTTTCATGAGTGTTATAGGCATAATATAAATGAAAGCAGGCATCTCCAGGATGGTATAGAATAGTTAATTCGGGAAAGGAAATTACAACAGTTTGTGAAAACCCCATAAGATGGCAGACAGGGGACATCTGGCCCCAATCAAGGACAAGCTCTGCGTAGGGCCGAGGAGCCTGCATGGACCGATGGAAGACTGGCGATAAATACGATAGTTGGAAGACTACACCCTGTAAACAGAAGTTGGCAAGATATGGAGCGCTATGCTAGCGCGATTAGACATGTGTATTTTGAATGCTGTTCAAATACGAAAAAATGGAGCTTCAGCTAAACAGCAGTTGACAATGGTGGATGATATTGTGTTTAGAAACAGGGATGCAGACAAAGTAGAGGCTCCAACAATTGGCTCGATCGTCATTTCAGCTATGATTGGTCCTGCATTAGGGAAAAGGATTTTGATTGATTGTGGACGTTTGATAAGTATAATCTTCAAAAAGGCATATGATCAAATGAGGATGGAAGCCAAAGATTTAAAACCATCTAAAGCTCGTATTCATGGTTTAATGGCGTTGCGACCGAGGTTATTGGTTATGTGGAATTACCCGTTGAATTGGGAGAAGGTGAATGAAGGAGAGTGCGAAACTTACCATTTATTACTTTGGATGTTGACTCTCCGTACAATGTTTTTCTGAGCCGACCGGCCCTAGCTGAATTTTGGGCAGCTCTTTTTCCATGGTGTTTAACTTTAAAGTTTCCGACAGATAATGGAGTAGGAGTTGTTCATGGCGATCAGGTGACTGGACATGCCTATTATATAGCTAAGTTGATGGAAGCTCGTCGCAAAGAAAAAGGAAAGGGTGTGGACAAGACTGCCTGCATCCAAGCTACCGAAGATTGACAACCAGAGCTTGAGCCTTGGCTTGGGCACTATAGTTGGTTCTATAGAGATGTAGATCCGAGAGATGATGAAGCGGAGCCCAAGGAGACCAAGGTTGCAATGGCTGAGCTAACAATTGATATCACGGTCAGTTATGATAACCCATCACGAGTCTTGAAGACTGGGTCACAGCTCAGGCCCCCGATGAAGAAAGAACTCGCTGATTTTCTCCGAACGAATCTAGATGTATTCAATTGGACTTACTCTGACATGTGTGGAATCTCGCCTACCATTGCAGGCCCACGGGTGGATAAACTACAATTCAACGGGTTTATCCGCGACGCCCTCTACCCTGAATGGATATCTAATCCTGTACTTGTGAAGAAGGCAAATGGAAAATGGAGAATGTGCACTGATTATTTAGATTTGAACAAAGCATACCCAAAAGATAATTTTCCCCTTCTAAGGATTGACCAGCTAGTTGATTCAACCGCGGGGCATGAATTGCTATCTTTTATGGATGCATACTCGGGATATAACCAAATCCCGATGCGTATCCCCGTTTAGAAGCACACCAGTTTTGTTATGGATGTTGGAATGCATTGTTACGTAGTAATGCCGTTTGAATTAAAGAATGTCGAAGCAACCTATCAGCGTTAGTTAATGGGATGTTTAAAGATCAAATTGGAAAAACAATGGAAGCGTATGTGGATGACATGCTCGTGAGGTTACGACAATCAAGTGACCGCATTAGAGACTTGGCAGAAATGTTTGACATTCTCCGAAATTATAAGATGATAATCAATCCTTTGAAGTGTTCATTTGGTGTTGCATCGGGAAAATTCTTAGGCTTTATTGTTAATGCTCATGGAGTAGAAGCTAATCCCGAGAAGATTCAAGCTATTCATGATCATCAAGAACTATTAAACATGTGCAGAACCTGAATGGAAAAGTTGCTATCCCAAGTCGATTTATCTCTACAGCTACCGACAAATGCATCTCTTTCTTTAATTTGATTAAGAAACGAAAAAAAACTTCGAACGGATGTAGGATTATAAAGATGTGTTTCAAGCTTTGATGAATCATTTGGAGAGACCCTCTATCTTGTCAAAGTCGGTAGATCATAAGGAGTTGTACAATTATTTTGCTGTATCGGCACATGCTATAAGTGCCAATTTGATCCATGAGAAGAATTGGATCCAGAGGCCAATGTATTACATCAGTAAACGATTAATAGGAGCAGAAAGGAACTATCCAAAAATAGTGAAATTGGCGTACTGCTTACTAATTGCATCACGGAAGCTTCATCCATACCTCTAGGATCATCCCATCAATGTTTACACCGACCAGCCGTTACGACAGATCCTATAGTTTCCTGAGCGTTTGGAAGGTAACTCAAATGGAATATTGAGCTCAGCCAATTTGACATTACTTATCTGCCTCAAAGAGCTATCCAAGGTCAGGCATTGGTGGACTTTATAGCAGAGTTAACTGTGTAAGATGATTTTCTAAAAGGTAGCAAAATCCCTACTGTATGATTGAAATTGTATACTGACGGGGCATCTAATATTCAGTGTTCTGGAGGTAGGATTGTGCTCGTAACCCTTAAAAACGGTCAATCTATTATGCTTCAAAGCTTGATTTCCCAGCAACAAACAACGAGGTTGAGTACGATGCTTTGATTGCTAGACTTAAACTCGCTAGAGAACTTAGAGTTAAATATCTTAAGATCTTTTGCGATTCGCAGCTGGTGGTGTATCAAGCTCCTAGAGTTTAAGCTCAATCAACTTATTTATTTAACAACTCTCATTTGCAACCCAAAGGATGGGATAAAAAAATAAGGAATGAATGCGGCTGACAATCTGATGATTGAATAACTCTTGCCCAAACTGTGGAACTGAAACAAAATTAAAGCGACCGAGATGCGAACGACCGCTCGCTAAATCAAACCCCAAATCCTAGGGGGCAAATTAATCAATCGAAAAGAATATAATCTGACCGCTCCTCGAAATAACTCTAAGTCCCCTGAGTGCAAACTGTAGTATAAACATAAATTAGGTGTGAACCGACCACCCTCAAAATAACTCTAAGTCCCCAGAGTGCGAACTGGAGTATAAACATAAATCAGCTGTGAACCGACCACCCACAAAATAATTCTACGTCCCCAGAGTGTGGACTTGAGTATAAACATAAATCGAGTGTGAACCAACACTCGTAAAATAACTCTAAGTCCTCAGAGTGTGGACTAGAGTATAAACATAAATCGGGTATGAACTGACCACCCGCAAAATAATTCTAAGTCCTCAGAGTGTGGACTGGAATATAAACTTAAATCGGGCGTGAACCAACAACTCGCAAGATAACTATGAGTCCTTAGAGTGCGGACTAGAGAATAAACATGGATTGGGTGTGATCCGACCACCAATCAGCCATATCTTATCCCCATAGTGTGGATAGAAACATAAATGAATAGATAAGTGGAGTTCAACCATTCTCTATTCCACAAACTTCGACCTGAAACCTACAGGAGGGGTACAAACTCACTAAGGATGGAATTCGACCGTCCGACTTCTAGCCTTGCTAAGTCAAAACCGGTGTCAGAAGTATAGTTGCTCCAAAAACCACTGATTCCGACAGCGTAACACTAAGGCCCGAGCCTAGTGTTCGATACGACTCGAGGCCATGACCACTTGGAGGCCATGGGATGGAGTTGGTGAATTGTTACCAGAATTTATGAATAATGAATTACAAGTACATTGAATGGAAAGTAATAGTTCAACTACTTAAATAACAATTCACACGAAAGCTCAATAGAAAACAAAAACTTTTATCCACATAACAGGTTTTAAGATCTCGGTACAAGTTATTCCAAAAAAATTGGGATTCATACCCGTACAACCACAACTAGTGAAAGAAACGACTATGCAAACTATATACATTAAGCCGAAGCGATGGTTATTTCTTTGACTCCCCTCTTTTTTGGATTTCTTGAGAGTAAAACCGCTTGTGCTTCTCTTTTTGGACCCTTTACTGCCTTTAGCAGGAGGGCTTGCAGAGCTACGAGGAAGTTCATCGGGAATCGATTCGCCAAGTGGAACAATTTATTGGCACAAAATGAGGATCATCAATGTCCACCTCGCGGGTTCAGTTTTAACTTTTCTTTTCAACAACTCCTCCTTTCCATTCTGTTCTTTCAAGCTAACCTTGGCAGTGTGTTAAAAGGCACCAATAATCATTACTTCGTCAGACTGGTCTACTGGAAGCCGCTCTTCGGCCTTATTGTCATCAAGAGCCCCGATGACCTAAGCATTGGGCCCCGGTACATCAACAGCTGCCGAATCCTCAGCTGGTTTCTCATGTTGTTTTGCAATAGGACCGCTTTTAGGAGTATGACTAGGGCTAGAAAGACGTATAAAATTTGTTAAAACAGGGAGATTAGCTTAAAACCATTATGCATTAAGAACAAAACTTTTCATTTATTGAGAAGTAAGTGCGATACCCGCATCCAGTTGTCTCTTCGTGGTTGTTGGTGTACCTCCTTTTAAGATAAGGGATAACATCTTGGATTGGTAGCTGGTCTTGTCCAGATCATCACAAGGTCCTGCTCCGTATCGAGAGAGATTGATGTTCCGGTTGCTTGGAATGAAGAGGGACCCTTAGGATTAGTCCTTGTAGATTCGGTAGTATGTTCTCCTCCCTCGGTAGGTGCAGAAGCATTGAAGTATCGAAGCTTTGTGGCAGCTAAATCGAAGGGTTCATTTCCATGAAGAATTTCCCTCACTAATTCTTCTTCATTAAGCTCGGCTTCACCCAATTATTTTTTCTTCATCTCGATAATATGCTCCCAAGATTCAGTGAGTGGGTCGAAATAACCCTTACCGAGAAAACTTAAGTCGCGATGGATAAGGACTTTGGCATTATATTCAATGATCAACGGCTCAAATAACTCCTTAATCTCATTTCTACTGGACATTGTGGCTGCTTCCACTTGGGAGTTAACTTCTCCAATCATCTTTTCTTGACCCTCTTCTCAAGCTTCTTCTTTAAGAGCTTTGATTTTAACGAACTGCTCGTCGAGCTTAGCCATTAAGCTCACGCCCTCAACAATTTCCTCCTAATACTTATGCGATTCTTCTTGGGCTTCGATTTGCTCCTCCCTTTCCTTTTTGAAAAGTTCTTCAAGCTCCTCAATGCGGCGAGCCAGAGCGTCCTTTTCCTTTTGCAAGGTGTCTTCTTCTAAAGCAAGTGCCCTGACTACGATGAAGTGTTGCATCGAGTTCCTTTTTATGAGAAACTTCCAAATGGCTTACTGCCTTTGCCATTTCCTTAGCGTTTTTCTCCGCTTTAGCAAGTTGAGTTTTTAATTCTAACAATTCAACATCCTGATGTTTGATTATGTCCTTATCATGTATAGCTTCCAACCTGAGATGATCTATCTCATGTTGTCGCTCAATGAATACTTCAGAGACTTTTTTTTCCAAGTGTATAAAAAATTCGTGCTACACGAATACATCGTTAATGCATGCAAGGGAACTATCCTTGGCATGCCCCAGAATTATATTAATGGAAGGAAGGAATTTGAGCCCATCAAAGATTTTTTTTTGAAAAAGTGGCCTTGAGCTCGGCCAAATTCTCTACTGTAGAAACATCGGAAGTAGTAGCTAGCAAAGGCCAATCAGAGGTAGCAATTGGATGTTTGCCTGGTCAACATTCACGCGATTGTTTAGAGCTCGAGGAGCCGGAATGTTGCTCGTGAGATGCAGCGATATGAGGGCCATGGTAGGAAGGCTGGTCTCTACTCCGGGTAGGAAAGTTAGACTGTTCACCTTAGCATGATGTTTAGGACTGGGATTTGCGTTTAGAAGAGGAAGAAGATTCCCTTGAGTGATAACTCTTATCCCATCCCTCATCTTTCTCCCTACGCCGGGTGGACTCTGAATCCTAGCCAGATTTGTGGTATGATGAAGAACTTCTGAGGCGATCGAAGGCTCTAGATTTAGAATTGCACCTGTAAGGACCAAACGAGAGCATATTAGTAACTATTACATGAAAGATTAACAAAGAGTTTATTGTAAAGTGCATGTTGTGCCAGTGTCCTAGTGTTTCCCCCAATAGACCAGTGGCTATAACCTTTCTCATCGGCGTTTTCTCTCCTTTATAAGAAGGTCAGATGCCTTCACCACTTATAGTGGGAGAGTTGAGTTCAATGTTGATATTTGAAAAGTCATAGGTCATGATGTCGTCCGAAATTTGAAGATTTGAAAATCCCTTTAGCAAACTTTCCACGTGTTGAGAAGACGATTCCTCTTCAATAGGAGTATTAACGAACTCTGGATCCACGGTGGTTTTTCTTCTGTAAAGCTTGCACGCCAACCTTTTTTTAAGTGTTTGGGATTATACGCCTTGCATTGGTTTCACCATTGGCGCCTTTCCCGGACCTGCATCAACGTATCCTGGCTTGTCTGCCTAAGAACCCTTAATCTCGCCCATTTTGGTATCGTCCCGAGTCCCCTCGGCAGGGGCACGATGGGATTAACGGTATCCTTTCTTTGTTCAATAAAATTCCTCGGTAATGCTGCACTTCTGAGGAGCCCGATACTACAGCCATCCTCCAATAACCCGAACAAGGATAGTAACTCATATGTTATAAGGAGTTTGATGTCCTTGTCCTCAATGGGGGTAGCGCGAATGGCAACGACGGCTCTTGAAAAATCGGCACCTTCAGGACATGGATGAACACTTTAAAGAACTCCACACGTTAGTAGATTCAAAAGAAAAGTCATGACTTGGATTACTGAACTTGAGAGATGTAGAGGTAATACTTACATCCTTCTAACTATCGTCTCGCAAAGCCGGGAGGGCATCGCACGTAAAACCATTCATGCCTAAACGATGAGAGTTTGTTCCAAGCGCCTGTCTGCACTTGCCAGTTCGGCAAGGGTTCGAGAAAGACATAAGAAGGGATTCCCGATCGCTGTTTGAAGTTGTAGGTAAATCTTATATCTTCGGAAGTAGGTGGGCGAAAAAAACACTCATGAGCAACAAGAAGGTTCCATGTATAAAAGCGTAGCTGTTTCGATGAAGTTGAGGGGGGCTATCCAAAGGTATCTCAACATTTCTCAGATAAATGAGTTGAAGGGCGGTACGCATCTACTCTAACACATAAACTTATTGCACGTCGTGTACCCTAACAAGGGCATCTGAGGCTTGTCATATCATGAAGGAACTAAGACATCCTCAAACGGGATTCCATGAATTGAACATAGCTGGCGGAGAGCGGCCTCTCAAATTCTGGAAGCCTATGAGTCCACTAGGTTATCAAGAGGAATAACGCCCTCTACAGCATCAGGAGTAGGGCTTATGTTCTCTGCTAGGAGGACTAGAATATTTGAAAAAAGATCGGCTCATGGGTTAGAAACTTCTGCTTGTTCCACATGATCGCTGGGAGAAAGCTTGCCGGATATAGTAGCAGAACTTGACTTTGCTTCAAAATCAATGTGTCGCATCACCGAATTAGAAGACATATCAGTTGAATGCTTCGAGCATTTGGAATTTTTGTTAGGTATACTCAATAGATAATCTAGATTAGAAAGAGCAACATGTTCCTCTCATGCTAAGTGTGAACTAGTGAAGTGCAGTGCAGTATATAATAGATATAAATAGTTTGAAATCAAAAATGTGAAATAAAACAACGAGACTTAGGAGTTTTGTCTAGCGACACCGTCATCCCTGATCATCTCAATTGGCAAGAAGATCGATCGGTTATGAAAGCTTTGGGATCGTCCAATGACATATCAAAGTGTGAAGTTTGTCGTTTATGTTCATTCCTAAGTTTTTAGTCCATATTCAAAGTTCCAGGGATCCGCTTGTTCAATCTCTATTTCAACAGTGGATACGCATGTTATTTTGTTCGTCGTTATCACATGTCAAAGGTCATTAAGACAAAGGGAATATCGATTCCAAAGGGAATACCGATCCATATCCCAAACCCTTATACCGAACCCTCAGCCAACCCAAGGAATGTCGATCCCTATGTCACCATCACAATCGATCACTCAACCAAACACCCTTTACTGATCCCTCTCCTAGATGATAGCCTAACACTAAAAATACCGATCCCTACCCAACTAACCCCTACCACTGCCATATTATCGTCTACTGATCCCTACATTTCACTACTCCTGACCTTCCTTCCATCAAAATCCCTCGCCAAACCCTCATCTTTTCTCCTCCTTTCCTCTTCCTACACCTAATTCAATCTACCAAACCCTTATTCCAATAATCATCAACCTCTCCAAGATCGTTCTCCATCACGACCTCGTACACACATCAACAACTTAGGGATGGGGATCTAATCATATAATTATAGGAAATATTACAAAATCATACCTATATGAAAATGTGGAGGTTTGAATTAAGATAAGGTCAAGTGTTTGGGGATTATCGAATCGAAGACGAAGGAGAGACAAGTTTTTGGTTTAGTTGGAATCATGGATGGATTTAAGGTCGAAGGTTGGAGAACTTGGGTTCATGAAGAGGGCTCAATGCAAAAGAAAATAAATGGGATAAGTGAAGAAGGAAGGAAAGAAGAGCTGATATATATATGGTAGAGGGGTCGGCCTAAAGTGTTGAGGTGTATTGGGGAGAAAGGGATCGGCGTAGTAGTTTGCCGACCCCTATTAGCAAGACTCAAAGTAGGGATCGTCATAATGCATGCCGACCCCTATAATCTTTATAAAAAAATGAATGAAGGGAGGAGAAAAAGGAAAAGCAAAAATAGCTGTAAGGATTTGGCTATGAACATGAATATACAGGATATTACGAAAATTGGCAATGGCGCGTAAGTGTTCGAAGACGTCTGGGAGCCAACAACAAAAACGTGTATATGAATGCACACAAGAGTGACTTAAAGGTTCAACTTTCTAAATTCAATAGAAATTGAAATCAAACCTGAAACCTTCAAGTTCGAGGCTGGACTAGACAACGAAAGTTTATAAGTCTCACAAAACCGGACTTTACATATATTGATGGAATATAGCACTGGATTTATATTATTGGAAATCGAACAAGTGTCAAGGCAATCAATGAAGAATTCAATGCCTTGAAAAAACGATTTGACAAAGGAATAACAATCATTCAGGAAGCTAGATGAACCTCTGTTCGACAATTCAAACTTGTTTCAATTCAAAGAACGTCATGTTACTTACAAGACATACTTTCGGAGGCAAGTGTTACCCGGTATCCTCACCCAGCTATATTGAACTGGTTGCACAAGATAGATTTGACTGTTATCAAGAACTATGACCATAGAGAAATGGTTGTAGGACTCGAAAGTAAAGTACATATGGTTATATGAAGCTAGAATTGAACGCAATTGGTAGACAAACAATGCAGGATGTTTGAGATATGGAATATAGCTTAAACAAGTGAAGGGGTTGGCATGGCTTGGTAACTTCAGAGGGATCGGCATGATTGGATAAGCAAGGGATTGGTGTAGTTGAATGGTAAGGGATCAGCATGATTGAATAATGAAGGGATCGACGTAGCTGAATGAAAATGCATCGGCATGATCAAGCAAGGGAGACTTGAGTAGGCATACTTTAACTCATAAAGAAGGGATCGACATAGCTTATGAAAGAAAATGGATCGGCATCCAACCTATTAGAGGGATTAGTAGAAGCAATGACATAAACAATCTTAAATCAAAGGTCATGCAATAACTCGAGCTCTGTTAATCCAAATGACTTGAAACTTGAAGAGCCAATATATTTAAGCATGCAAAAGCCACCATAGGGATCGCTGCCCAAAAATCAACCAATAAGGGATCGGTACCGGTCCCACTTCATTAGGATTTAGGCCTAATGACCCCTCTAGTGGGCCTATGGGTTAGAAGGTCTTATAGCCGAAGTTTCAAAGAGATTGATGGTCACCTTCATTTATAAATACCGACCCAAGGGGTCATTCATAGGAATTTTTATGCTGTTGGTTAATTTAGTCTTTATTGTAAACAAGCTTTTCCTATTTCTTGTTGCTGTAATTAGGATATTAGTGGATCAATAAAGATAATCTTCAAAGTGGACGTAGGTATACAACGCCGAACCATTATAAACTTTTGTGTTCTTGATTATTGCTCTTATTAGTCTGTTAGCTTATTCTTTTCCATAGTTTTGATTCTATTTTCTTCATTTACTTCTCTACATAAATATAGTTTTACGTGTTTGTAACCATTTTAGTTGCAAACACCAATAGAGATTTAATTTGATGAAACAAACAATGAAAATTTTAATGAGATGCAACTTAGAAAGAAAGGGGAAAGGAAGCCTATATTTGTAAAGGGAACGTATAAAATGGATGTTTGAGAAGCTTAGGAAATTAAACATGTCATGGAGGAATAAATTAGTTGTTATTTATTTGGCATTTTAATTTTTCATATGTTATGTATATAGGAATAGATGATTATGGTTATTCAAATTTCCATTTGTCACATTATTTAGAATTGGCGATTTAACTCGATCAGACACTTATATATTCCAGCAATTTTAAGAGTTTTAAACTTTTGATGAAGTATCCTTCCACAACGCATTATTCAAAATTAATATTAGTATAGCTCTTTATTAAAAAATGTCTTTTCATAAATTTAACCTCCAATGGAACTTTAGTTAGGGTACACTCTATACCAGACTAACAAATAACCTTTGAAACATGATTGTCATATCTTGATTCCAAGTGATGAAAATGCTAGACATGGTGTTAACTATGATGGAATGCCTAGCGAGCACAGTTTTTGTATGCACAATAATTAAGCGAGAGATGCCGGGAGGATGTTGTCCATAGAATAAGCCCTACAAAAGTATCTTTTAGTGAAATGATATTCATTTAAGGTAGAAGGTAATGCTAAATAAAACCATAATATATACATCAAATGTCCACATAATAGAGGAAGGTCAGTGATGTCTTGCTTTACTCCTTTAGTTTAAAGAGAAAAGAGTCAGTACATTGATATATTTTTTAGACTAATAGGACCCAAAACTATGAGTGATTCCCGAATGGAAAACCATGAGATTTCAAGAGGATATATCATTTCCTTAAACGAAAACAACTATCACCTATGGGTAAATTTTGATCATTTTCTCTAAAATCAATGAGATTAAAAGGGATATCTCCTAGTGTTTGATTCTAGTGCAACTCAGTACGTGTTTAATGACAAGAGTCTTTTTAAGATATATAAAGCAATTGTTGATAAGAACTTTCTAGAAAAAGCGACGATTAAGAGAAAGGGATGGCGAATGTAAAATTCATACTTGAAAAGTAATATTATGAATAGGTGTGTGTTATGTATTGGAAATAAAAATGTAATTTTCTTAATATGTTTGTATCTAAATATGTCTTTGAGTCAGGTAAAGATTTATCAAACAGAGATGGCATTTATGATAATGGTTATGTGTATGGTGGAATGCTCAAGCCAAATAAGAGCATGAATAATAAATGTTTCCGCTTATGCCAATCTGAATCTTATGACATATAGGATATGACATATTGACACTAGATATATTATAACACCTCATATTTTGGAGTGCCATTATATGGACCTAAGTAAGCATAAAATAATTAAAGATATTAAATATGAAATTACTTGAAGGAAAATTTAATTAATCTAGTATAATTGGATACTTAAATGATGGGTTAAGTTGAATTAAAAGTAATTATGTGGAATAAATGGAAGTAATAGTGAGATTAAATGAAAGAAGATAATATTTGACATGATGGGCAAGGAGTGGCCTAACCCCACAAGAGAGTCTTATATCCCTTCATTCATTACCTTTCATAACCATAAACTAAAAAAAAAACAATAAGAACAAAAAATGGAGGCCAATTGCCAAAGAAGAGGAAACAAAAGCTAATCAACATAAGAGGGAACCTAAACATTTTAAAGGTATAAATCAATCTAAGTCTGCACCTTCGGTGAGTAATATCCTTTCTTATTTTGGGTTCACCCTATCTGAACTAAATTTTTTGTTTTATCCATGTTTTTATTCTGTTAAATACAATGATATTGATTGATTATATGAACCTGTATGTTATATACGGGAGTTAGTAAACTTTTTTGATTATAACTTGAATAAATGAGCTTAAATTATTATAGGTTTGGAATACGAAGTGTAAAATATAACTTTAGAGATGGTTTATAAATTATATATAGTTTCTATACCTTAGTGATTTATTATGAATTTTAAAATGGGTATTGAGTTAATTTCAGATTTAAATAATTAAAAATATGGTAACTAATTATTTTGATCTGAAATATTTATATTATAAAGTAAGTTAAAATGGTTTTCATGAATTTTTCCAGATTTTTTTCCATGTATTTTGAGGGTTAATATGAATTATCAAAGGAACGAAAATAAAGAGAAAATGTTAGAAAATCTCTTGCTTAATTAAGTAACGAAATTAATAGTTGGGAAAAGTAAACTAATTCTCTAAATTTCACTGAAGAATTTTGTAAAGCAAAAAAAAGAACAAATGGAAATTAGACAAGTGGTAAATTTAATCGAAAAGATATTACCTTGTTAAGCACTAACATAGTTTTCAACTATATTATGATTCTGCCATTATGTTTGCGTAACCATATTTCCGTAAAGCTATATCTCTAATTGCTATATTTTCGTAACAATTAATTATTTCTTGTGAACTTATGTTTTCATTAGGGTTTTCGTTAATATTCATGAACCTATGTTTTCATTAGAAAGAATTTTATGTTTTCATTATCGATTAACTCATGTTTTCATAAAGAAAGATTCCATGTTTTCATTAACATATAACTCATGATTTCCTTAAGCTATACGGGTCGTACTTTCGTAAAGCTGTACTGGCCATACTTCCCTTAAGTCATATTGGTCATACTTTCGTTAGGGAAATTTTATACCTTCGCTAACAATATAAGTGTATTTTAAGAAGCATTTTGGAAGCTAATTTCAGACGTATTGAACTTGGATTTTTATAGTGTAACTTAAAAGTGTAATGCCATAAAATGCATATGTTGGAATCGAGTTATTTAGAAATGGGTGAAATAGCAAAAAAAAAAAATTAAAAAAAAAAACCTATTTTGGATCATATTGGACCTATGAAGTTGTGTACTAGATCTAATCTAGATTATTTAAATAAAATCCAATGTTATTTAATTTTCTCTTGAAGATAAAGCCATTGAACACATGTTGATTGAAGATCTCTCCTAGATTCACCTTTAATGGATAACCAAAACTTGCAATGATCTATAGCACCATAAACTGTATTTAATTTGGTGCATTATAAGGCCATGGTATTTTCGGCTAAGGGTGTATAAAAGGTCATATTATGGTGGCCAAGAGTTTGGGTTTTCAATAAGAAAGAAGTGAGTGAATGGATTGGTTTAAATAGAGGAGAAGAAGGAGATAAAATATCATCCTTTTACTTATCACCTCTTGCCAATTCTCAGATCCAGATCTGTAAATTCTTCTATGTTATGGCCGAACATAAATAAGGCTTTATGGCCCTTCAAACCATTTCAACCTATTTAATAATTTGTGACATTTAAATCGTATTTAATTGTGTATCGGTATCGTATACGAATATGCACATATATAACATTTATATATGCTTCTAATTAATTACTAACGGTACTTAAAAAATAATAATGGCACCATATGTCCAATAAATAAATTTTTAATATTTTATAAATATTAATTAATGTATAACAATTATAAATCAATTAAATCGTATGATGTTTCGAAGAAATCAACAACAAGTTGCGCGATCGTAGGTGTAAATTTAGTCGGTGATTAGTTTCGAACAATTCGAATATTAGCATCCACATGTCATCTTAGCTAGTGGTATGAAATTTTGACCGAATTTATCGTTTATAAATCTTCATTGGTAAAATTAAAATTTACAATTTAAGTGATGCCTTTTAATAACGATAGTTTACATCAATTCTTTTCGTCAACGCTATATCACTTTAGGACTTATGCAATTTGGTTTGGTCAAAATTCCAAATTTGTCTGCATTTAACTTGGTTAGTGAGGCGACCCGACTTCCTATCTCCAGAAAGTCGCATCGCTAATGAAGAAAGAAAGGGATAGAAGAAGAAAAGAAAGAGAAAGAAGAAACAGAACAACATCAGAGAACTCACAGTGGAACGAATGAAATATAATATATCACATAAAATATTACATAGTATCATATTACATTAGAGTACACAATTTATACAACACATATTAGACAGTTATAATCATCTGTCTAACTATACAACTCAAGTACAACAGATACAGATACCAAACAACACAGCGGAACCATAATATATCTACACATGGAAGCCTCCTGCTCCATATCTCCTCCAGAATTCGTCAAGAAAACCTGAATCACTTGACTACTCATACATAATATGAGTACCCAAGAGTTTAATAAAATAGAAAATAAACACTTGGGTCAGACAGGGGTCTGGTGTGAGTAAACGGTTTAAAATTGCTTAACTTTAGAAAAACCTTTGAAAAGAAAAGGTATCACGTAAGACATCCCACACATAAACATGGAAAAGTTTTTACCTTACGCTAACCAAAACATTTGATAGGAAATCCAGTGATATTATAATAGTGTCTAGGGTTTTCAAGTAAATAAGAAATAGCCGAAATTGTTACATGATTAAATTCCAGCTACTAGCCACAAAAGTGGGTAATACAAACAAAACTGTAGGGTCTCGTAGGAAGAATGGGTTTCCATCAATGGCAGGGCTACTAGGGTAACGCCCGTCAAAGTACGTGGCCTACATCAACGTATCGAGGAGAACGCCCGCTCCCCTGCAACTCTAAATCACAATCTCGAACCTGTAAATCACAATCTCGAACCTGTAAGTACTATTCCGTCAAACTCATTACGGAATCACCCACAGAGTTATACTGACGTATAGTTCTTACACCTCGAGTCTTCACTTGCTCCACTTGGATTCACGACCTAACGTTTAATTGGAATCGATGTGATTTTTGGATTATCCAAATATGGAAACCCGATCATGGTCTCACCGAAACCAAACGCCATTTTAATGTCCAAGTTGTTCTTAAGGGTTTTAAACGGTTAAAACTTATATTCAGGATGATATAAACAGATAGATGAATCACATTATCATAATAGATAATTCATAACAACTATTCATCTCACAAAGCAGCATAACATATATCAGAGATATCCAAATCATTCAGTATCAACCAATCACCCAATATCAATCATCCAATCTCAATCATCCAATATCAATCAATCATTCAATATCAATTAATCATCCAATATCAATTAATCATAAACAGAATTGATTAACTAATCAATTGGATTACCTAAAATCCTCCTTCATTTATTTATTCCAAATAAATAAATAAATCATCTCTTAATGATCTTCCTTAATTAATCTCCCTTGATTAATTATCTTTAATTACATTTAAGTAATTATCCTTAACCATATTTAGTAATTAATCTTTACTTACTATCATTAATTACAATAATTAATGATCCTATAGTTGCTTCCATTTATTAATTAATTACATTAAACCTCAATTAATTACAATTAATTAATCACACTTTAATTAATTACTTTCATTAATCAGCCTTGATTAATTCATTAATTATGTCTCTAATGATCCTTATTAATTAATAATTAGTTTAATCCTTATCATAATTAGCAACTTGTAATTACTTATCATAATTAACATCTTAATTAATTATATTAATCCTTGATTAATTAATCCAATTAATTAATCTTTAATTACTTTATTAAGTAATTAATTATTCAATTTAAAATAATCAATAAATCCTTAATTAATTACTTTATTAATTAATTACATTTTTAATTAATTACCTTTAGTAATTAATCATAAATTAATCACATTAATTAATTAATTAATCACATTAATTAATTAACTAAAATAATTAAGTAATTAACTCTTAATTATTTACATAAGTAATTATCTTCTAATTACTTTATTAATAAATTTTGATTACTCTCTTAATTAATTACTTAAGAAATAATTACTTCCATCATTAAATAATCATTGATTCTTTAATTAATTAATTACTCCATAATTAATTAACTTTAAACAATTATATTAATCAATCATTAGATTAAATAACATCAAGTGATTAACCATTAATCACTTCAACTAATTACTCCTATGAGTAGTTTTCTCAAATTACTTCCACTAGTAATCACCATTCTTAATTACATTCAATAATTAACCATTGATTACTTCATTAAGTAATCACACTTAATTAATCCATAATTAAGTGATTATTAAAATTAAATAGACAATTAATTAATTATTTAAAATTAATTAAACAATTAATTAATTAACACCTTATATTTAAAATCCCTTAATTAATTAAGAAAACATTAATCTTAATTAACAAATCATATTTATTAAGTACTCTCAAATTCATATCAAATAATTTAACATTATTAATCTTCATAAATAAGTTATTTGAAATTGATCAAATTTTAACAACTCAAAAACAAATTATTCAATTTGGTTTATAAATTATAACTTAACTTTTATTTGAAAATAAGGTATTTAGAAACAAATTTCCAAAGTTAAAACACTTTAAATTATCTAATTTCAAACCTATTTATTTTCAATGGATATTGAAACTTAGTTTCAAATCATTACTTTAAAATTTACTTTAAACTTTAATTCAATATTTAAACTTAAACACGCTTTAAAATTAAATTTCAAAATTTAAGACAATCACTTTCAAAAACCAACATCTTAACAATTTAAATTCAAAATAAAATTCAAATAATACTTTAAAAGTTTGAACAACTTTCAGCTTTGAAAATTTGTTTATTTTATAAAACTAGTTTAAAATTTTAAACTTGATCTTAAATTATTTCAACTACAAGTTGAATCTGTACTTTATTATTATACAGTAAAACAGAAAGCAGGCGACCCTTAAAACACACTCGAGACAACACCCAAATACCCCGTGCTACCCCCCGAGACAAATCTCCAGCTCCCTATTCTTCGAGTCATACACGAGCATAACGCGAGCTGTACCCTGTCTTCATCTCGTCTTCCCCAAACATGATTTTCCAGTGCACACATCAACGTGCACGGTGCACGTGCCCTCCTGCCCACGGCCGCCGTAGATAATCGCGTCCATCGCCTATGATCACTTGAACCCGCTCGAATAAGGATTTAAACCCAGATTCAAGAAATATAAATCGAATCAAAATTCGACCCCACCGCACGAAACTGCAGAACTACAACGAACCGAAATCCCATCGCCTCTGGCCAACCCAATCGCCGATGAACTCGCCAACCATACCCTTGAAACATCACGACCACTAGCTTCCTCCTACCCAAATGCGAACTCCTCTGGCCAACTATTCAAGTCGCAAACGACTCGATAACCAAGCCGAAGAAAAACAAAGAAAAACCCTAGTTCCTTCAATTCCAAACGATTCACTTTATAGAAAAATTCTTGAATAATTTTCCCATAATCAACATCACACAAACAAGCCTCGAACAAGATTTCAAATCAATTTATTGCGTGAATAATCGGCCATTCACCAAAAACCCAAAAACATTCAAACCCAAAATTCATGATAATTCCTCGACTAAAATTTACAATATGCATATCAAAATTCACGATTTCCCATCGTGATTACATGCATGTAGTCCAAATTGGAAATTAAAATAGTTGATTTTTAACAAAAACTTAGTTCACTGTGTTTTTCCCATTTAAAAATTATTTGTTGCATTTTAAAATTATGAAACTATTTTTAAAATTTCTAACAAGCATTTACATACATTTTTCATTCTCATAACGAATTCAAATAAGTTATAGATTTGAAAGATTTTTGCATCTTCTTTAAGAAGAACAACCTCTGTAATTATACAGAGATGTACAGAAACAATTTTCATCTATATCCAGCATTCCATACTCTCAATCATGATTATACAACAATATTCATGTAAACCATTATTCAATATCATAGCAAATTCCACATGCAACAATAAATCCAACTACAGATTTGTTAAAACTGTTTTTAAAAAGAATTTACTCACCTTATCTTAATGAACAGAGCAGCTTTAGAATTTATTTCCCAGGCTTTGCATAACTTTAAATCTGGAAAAATGCATGATTTATCTTTGTTGATGAAATGAATGCATGAATGCTTCAGTTGATTTTAAAAGATTGAACAGATCTTGATCTTCCTTTTGACATGCAGGTTGAACTTGCAGAAGATATGATGTTGCAGGTTGAGAAGAACTTCATTTTGATTTGCAGGTGTTTGAAGTTTTGCAGATTTTAATTCTCAGGTTTGTATTTGATTTTGCTTTTGGATTTAAAATTTCAGGTTTTAAAAGAAATTTCTGGTTGCCATTAATTTTTGAACTAAAAGTGAAACAAAGAAAAAATAAAAATGTTTGTAAAACAAATTTTCTTCTAATAACATTTATTAAAAATTAAAAATAAAATAGTGCCACTTGTCTTCAAGAGTTTACATTTGTCATTTAATTGACTTAATTACTTTACATGTGTTATTTAGATATTCTAATATGGTTACATATGTTTATTATGTATTTTTAATTAATCTTTGCTTAATTTAAATGTAAATATAACTTACTTAATTTAAATTTCTTAATTAATAAATGTTTACCTATGTATGTATAAATTCACTTTTAAAAGAAAATATTCTAAAATTAATTATAATGCAAATATATTTTCTTATACATGTAATGTAAAATCTAAAACATTTATATTTATACACTTATAACCATTTTATATTAAACATTTTAAAAGAGAACAAAACAAAACTTAAATTAAATCCTTTTAAACTATCATATTTTAAAAAAAACAATTATCTTATATTTTGAAAACAAATTTGAATACATCTTAAATTAACTTTGGAAAAATAATAATTTTAAAACAAAGCTTTTAATATTACAATTCATACATATATAAATTATAAATAGATTAAATTGAATTTCAAAACAACATCAAATTATAACATATACATACATATATATTACAATTTGAAAATTCATCTTTATTTAAAACAAAACATATTCTATTCACAATATATATCAAATATATATATATATATACATATATATTATAAATAGAATAAAATTTATTAGCTTTGACAAATAATTCTTATCAATATTGCCAGATTAAAAATTTGTTAACCTTTAAAAGATTAAATTTACCAATTTAAATTAAAATTATAAAGAAAAATTATCAAACCAATTAAATTATTAATACAGATTATTAAATTGTTATTGCCCAAAATTTCGGGTCGTTACAGTTAGTCCATAAGCAAGTCCTTGGTATAATAGTAATATTTATTATTAATCGTTTTGGCCAAAGACTTTGACTTTGGGTTGACTACAGTTGACCGTCATACTAACCTTGTCTAACTAAGGAGAGGAATTCTCTATTGAATAGTGTTTTACTTTCAACGCTTCAACTTAGACCTAACTATAGTCATTCAATGAATATCATACCACGATTTTACAATAATCAAAGTGGAGTATCCACATTGAAGTTCAACAGCATTCTCTAATCGAGAGAACCATGTAAGATCGCCACATCGAGATTTCCCGTTTTACCTTAGTTATTATTAACCAACATAAAATTCTAAAGTGAGTCAATTCATAGTTCCAATAGCTATCAATCCATAACCCATTAGTGCTCCTGGCAGCCATGAGAAATACGCTAACATTTGGAGACTTTTACATATTTGGTCTCAACGGATGTATTGATATCTTTCTCGAAACATCTTAAATAGGAATATTTAAAATAATATGTTATTTTGTATTATGATAATTTTCTCATGATTACAACTCCTTGTAATCATTATCACACAACATATTTTTTAAGGATTTCTATTTTAATATACACTAAATTAATTTAAATCATTTTTTATATCACTGTATAACGAGGTATATAATAGAAATTAAATACCTTTATTACGAACAAGATTAGTTATAGAGTTAGATATATGTGACAAGTTACATTATTGCCCCTATAGCATACCCCTAAATCTTTCAATCTCCTATTTGCATGTAGGGACAATTATGGAATCTTTTTCCTTTGAGTTTGATCAATTTTATCAAAGTGATCAAGCTAGTCCCTTAGTGAGCAGATATGCTATATTGTCTTAATTATTTTCTCTATCAATCAACTCTCTTCGACGTTGGTAAATTGCCTTTATCATGTGGAACTTCTCAGGGTATGTTTCTTAATTTTGTAAGCTCTAGGTTCTTTCCTGATCTGTATCACAACATTGTTATCATATAATAATGTCATAGGATTCTCAACATTTTGAATCACCTTAGCTCAGTTATAAATATGTGCATTATATGCATGCATAAAAAAATACATAGAGCTTTTGCCGCGGTGCTATGCAAGGTAAAGTACCAAGCATATTTTTTTGAATGAACCACAAACTTGATGTTTGGAACATTCCAAATTTCAATCTCCTTAGCCGAGGTTTGAACGTGAATTTAATATTGAATACTATACTTGATATCACTTATGTTATTCAAGTCTGAATACTACTTCACAAGGAATTCATTGTTTCTATAAACGCTTCTCTAGTATTTCATAAATACTTGTAAATACCCTTAACTAGCATTTAGTGATCTTAATTTAGATTTGATAGTTGCTCACTGTATTAGTTATATAAGCAAATTGCAATGTAGTAAACAACAAAGCATATATGATAATTCTTACTACCGATGCATAAGGAACTCTTTTTATATGCTCCATATTCAACATTTTATTATGGTATCTATGTGTATCATTTGGGTAAATCCTAAAATTCTTATATACTGATTATAAAATGTTTTATTTTCAACTCCAATGTCGAGTAATAAATGACCAAATAAACTGAGTTTAACATAGGTGCATCGTTAACAATCATAAGTTTTTCATTTACTTATAGTTCTACAAATATTTTAATACCTTCGATGTTCTTTCTTATAAACACATGTTTCCTCTGCATTTTAGCTGAAAATCAAAATGTTTGATATCTTTGTCAAAATATTGCTCAATTCTGATGCTGGTCGAACGATACTTTTGTGTTAGTTTTTGGATCATGTCCAAAACCCATAAAATCAGTATCGGTCTCATCGACTTCGAGACACTACGGTTGTTATGCGCAAACAGTCTATTCCAAATCATTATTTATAATTTTGTTTCAAAATAAATGTCCCGGAACTTAAAATCATATTAGCGATAATTTTGCGAGTAAAATCTGAATCAACTTTAGCATGTTGAATGAAAAATATGTTATGTTGATTTCAACAATTGAAATTTACAATGTTATTCTTATCAATGTTGTTGACTACAGTCTCACTGCATCGGTCTTCTCCTCGAAGACTTATTTTCTGCCGATGGATCATATCCATTTGGGTATAGCTATAAAAATCAATTTTTGATACTGTACTTGGAATCTATTCTGGATTTGCGCATCGTACCACATGACATAGTCAACACTCTTAATAGCTTATTGACAATTAAGAAAATTTTATTTTCTTGACGTTAGTAAGAAATTCACAGTTTCTCTTTAATGTGCGAGAATTTTTGTTTAACATTCTAAAGTTTTATGTTCATTTAGACTTGGTTAATTTCATTTCATTCCTCGTAATTAGTTTATCTCTGAATCGTCTAAAATCATTTTACTACTAATAATTTCTAAAAAATTTCTTCATGATGAAGTTGGCGTTTTTGGAGCAACAATTGGTACTCAGTGCAATGGAATAGGTGTTCATAAATATTTTATGAATTGGCTTTATGTGTATATAGTTTTTTTTAGTTTTGAGTTTAAATTTTTTTTATGTTCATAACATAATTTGGTCAATTAATATTGATTGGTCTCAAAGTCCTTTGGCTCGACCTATATAAAATGCCCTACGAACAAGTCTGATTACTGCTTATCGATATATCATTAAGTATCATAAGGAGAAGTGACTTAGGATATATATAGAGGTTTCTTATAAACTCTTAACTTTTATGATCTCGTAAACTATGCTCTAGATGAAATTAACCTTGTACCTTATGTACTTACACTTAAGTACACGACCTTATAAAGAGACGTCAATCAACTTCACTCATTATCAGTTGAACATTTTCCAACAAAGTCTGATTACTGCTTATCGATATATCATTAAGTATCATAAGGAGAAGTGACTTTTGATATTGAATCCTATTCTTTTTAGGTAGATTTGTAGTTCTTTCCCAATACACTCATTTATTACATGCTATGTTTTCTACTTCCATTTATATTTAATGAACTTGTCATAAGTATACCACTTATGTATTAAATACATGTTTTTTAATTCTACGATAATTCATCTGTGAATTTAATGAAAAAAGTGGATCCGTTTTTGATATCATTTGACTTTGAACTACGTACATCTATATGTACCATTTGAAGAGTTCACCAAATATTCTAGCATGCCACCGAATGAGTGTTTTGCCCTTTATTGTTTGAAATATAATTCAGTAGTACCACATGATTAATAATCATATGATTAAAGAATTATTTCTCAAAATTGTGGCTAGTCCATAGTTCCAAAATAATTGTAAAAATTTCAAAAACTTCTTTATTTTCTTATGCATCACTTTATTTATGAAAACAAATACCATTATTATAGTCTTATCTTACAATGAATATTCATAATATTTATTTTTAAATAAAATTATGTCTATTTTCATCTAATACCGAAAATGTTTATTATTCAATAAATAATATTTAGTATGTTTATGAACATAATTTTTTGCAAGTTGATGCGTCCACTATTTCTATCATTACTATAATAGATCAAGAACGAGGCTCCATTTTGTTACTTATTATGGGATTTTATTTCATTCATGATAGCTTATTTACAATCGAGATTTTTAGATAAAATATCTTAATCTCAAAGAAATAACTCTCATAGAAATCAATTTTCTATAATAAAAATACATTTTGGAATAGAAATTATATTTATCATTCCATATTAAGTATCTACTATTATGTTTTATACAATTCTCGTTTCTAGTGTCTCTTCATGGAGCAGAGGTAACCATTCACTCTCTTCATCTCAATGACGCCTAAGTCACATTCACTCTTGTAAATTCTCTTTCCTTTCCAAATGGTCGAACCATTAAAAGAAAACTCTTATTACAAGGATATTGAATAAGTTGCACTTTACTTTAAATAATCAAATTGACACATCAATAATCGAATTCCCAGGTCCATCTTATAGTTATTGGTCTAGTAGTATATCTAACACAACAAGATCATTATTACAATCAATCATATTAAATGCATGATCTTGCATCATGTTTTACTTGTTCATTTCGATTGAAAAAATTTCATCGAGGTTTTTTACATTATGAATTCTGATCATTCACCATATAACATCGAATACGGATCAAATATCCATAATCATACATTGCATTTAGAGTTCAAACTTGTAGAAGACCATACTCGGTCTGGTACAAATAAACACTTAAGAGACCATCACACGAATGTTTTAATGGTTCTATAAATTGGCTCTTGCATGTGTCTCGAAGTAACAACATGCCAAAATATCTATTAATAAGTATAATCTATATTTCCATGTTAATCTTAATTTAACCCATTTGCATATTTTATCGATAAATATTTGATCAATTATAATGGTTGCACAAATTTATCCAAGTAGATTATTTTAACTTTATGTAGCATATATTCTTACAATATTAGAAAGTTTAAATATATCCATATTATTTTTCTAATAAGGCTTATACTAGTTTTTTATGTTTCTTAAAATTCTAAGGGAAACATATAAACCTTTCAATTTCTCTAGTGGCCATTAGACTCGCTTTGCAACAACCCACACTTTAATGGAACCGAATTTCGACTAGATCAAAACCCAAGTCCATTAGGGAGTAGATTGTTAGTTTTGGTAACCTATAATAAACACAAGTATATCAGAGTGCGATAAACATAAACTCGCAATGGAGTTGAAAAGTATAATAGAACATATAAGGATACTACCTTGGAATATCATTCCTTGAATAATTAGTCGCCTTGTCCGTGTTGAGCATGAAAGAGAAGACTTGATCATCCATTGTTCCCGTCTTAAACCAATAACCGATCCTTCTAAACCTAACTTATGCGTTTTATGTGGAGGGGGGAGGGGGTCCGAACAACTTTCCAGTGATTGGAAAATTACATAGTTTACCCGTACCATTAATTTTATACCGACTGATTTCCATTTAAATGTTATGTCCATTATTTGTTGCTAATCCGTTAAATTATATGTGTGTGTACGATATGCCTAACCTAACCTTCTCCAAGGTATCATTATATATATATATGTGTGTGTGTGCGTGCGTGCGTGCGTGTGTGTACCAAATATACCTAAACATGTATATATTTACACTGATCTACCCATAACCCTGACCATTTAATACTTTTGAAATATAAAGCGAGCACTTCGCATCATCAACACTAGTCTATCAGTTCTAGATACAAAGATTGATGACTCCTATATACGGCTTATAGTATAATACATAATATAATTTCTGTACTATTATCGCAACTTAAAGACTCATCTAAGGGTTAACTAGCCTACCTCCACTAAACTAATTTTTCACTAACCATCTACATGGGGCATTTGCGTATCCCATACGGATTCTACACTAGTAGGAAACGAAATCGATTAGGGCATAACCGAGTCTTTGCTACCACTCATGTTGGATCGTTGGGTGTCGGAGCCTATATGCCAGACCTACTACTCAATATTGGTACCAACTACTGACATAGCCCATTGAACCTCCATATCTGACATCCATGTTCAGAATAACCTGAGTAAGTCAAGGAAATATCCCCTTTGGTTATTTATTACCTCTTATCGGACATGAAGCAGACCTCATTTCCCAAAAGGTACGGGCCACTTAATACTTCAAACCCCAAGCAAACCCCTGGAATATTTTTCCAATTCCTATCCATAACATATATCCCTTTCCCACGGATCCTATGGTTGGTGATGTCCCACATCAGTAGTAGGTGTACACAATTGCAGGTAGCCTCTAAGCGAAGGGCAGACTTCTATTGTGTAACTCTACAGATCTCGCATCCCAACCTATTAAATCAAATATACCACCCATAGCCTTAGTATTAGGCTAAGCCCACTAATTTACACTGTATCTAAATGTATAGTTTATGCTATACAATTCTCTACTATAGAAATTATATTGCTTTCAACGTGTACTTAATAGTATTAATATGTACTTATTTGCTATGTTATTATTCCTAATTCATGCATAGGCTTTGGTTTCCTTTTAATGTCTAATAAATGTATGTTACCCATATTGATTAGCCGTTCATGTCTAAATTAGACTATCTCTCATCAATCCTCATTTAGTTCCTTTAATCTATTTACTAATTTCAAATCTTCATCAATGCCATATTAATCTCGTTAATCAATCCTTATAAATTACGTAATAATCTTTTAAATTAAGTTTCATAAATGCATGTTAATCTCTCTAATCAATCTTCATAAATGCGCATTAATCTCATTAATCACTCTCATTAGTCCATTTATAACCTATTTAAATTCTTGTAACTCTCTATTTATTGCACATTTATTATCTTATTAAGTTTAGAGCTACAATCCATCCATCTTTATTTCTTAATTTTGTCATTTATTGCGCGGTTTATTCTAACGTTCTAATTATACCTAATATGGATATCAACATGTATTATGTTGTATTATTATATTTTTGTTTTGAATGTTTAGCGTGGCTATACATATTTACATATTTATTATTATATTCTAGTTATTAATCCCTAACTATAATATTTCATTCTATATTTAAATCCACTAGAATTACCCTTTCAAAAAGGTTTTTCGTCATAAATTTCCATAAATTAACCTAAATTAAGTGGTTTGCTTCATTTGAAATTACAAGGAATCATTTATTTCATTTTTATTGAAATGGATAGTGTAAACTATGGAAAGAAAATCCATACTTTTACATATCTTTTTTGCCTTGTATTATGCGTATTCTTGGTCAAATCAAACGTTCCACCTTTCCATGTAGTTAAGAAATTGGACAAATTTATAGAGGTTAAACGAAAAATATTTCCAATAAAGTAAAATACAAAAATTTACGTTCAAATAGAATTAGGGAAAATCAAGATTATACTAACATCTTTACAATCCAATTATAGATCTGGAACAAATTCTACATCTTTATCATATTCAATTTTTTTATAACTTAGGGACTGATTTTTAGATCTGGGTTCCTACTCAATCTTCCTAAATTGCAAAATATGTAGGCAATATTTATTGCATAAAATTTGAACCTATGACTCTTAGATATTTATTTAGGCATAAAAATTAAATAGAAATTTAATGAAGTAAATTCTAATGTTATGAACAAATTACATAATTTCCCACTCACCTTTTTGAAGCTTTCCAAATCTCCAGATCTGAATCTAAATCCTTTAATGACTCCTTTTTTGCATTCCAGTCCAAAAAATAACAACAACGTATATACATATTAGTAGAATTACAGATCTAAGAAAAGGTTGGAGGTTAAGGGAAATATAGATTGAAATTTACCTTTTTGCACAATATTGATTCACTGCTTCTTTTCTTCTCTTTTATTTTCCGTTCTTCTCCAATTTTTGTGTATGTCTGTGTATATATGTTATTTTATAATTTAGAAGAATAGTGAAGAAGAGAAAATGGCAGAGCTTCGCTGGTTGGAGTGTGTTTGCGCCAAAATTGGCCACAAACCCCAAATATCGTGAAAGCACCAGTGTATGAATACAAATCAGCAATATTCAAACACAAATCACAGATCTCAGCAAATAACCCAAAAATGTTTGCGCAAAAAATGGGCAAACACCTCCAAGTCGTATGATTTAGTTGATTTTATGTTGTTTGTAGTGATTTAGGTGGTTTATGCAAATACGTAAAAAGCAGGGACTAAACTGTAAAAGACACACAGATTTATAGTGGTTCGGCCAGAATGTGCCTACGTCCACTTTATATGCTATTCTCCTTTTCTATTCAGATTACAAGTACAAAGCTTGTAGTACAAGTGTATGAAAGTTGTTTGAGAGTTCCTCCCGGGCTTGAGCTCTCAAACTTGTCCCCCATTGTTGTACCCCTGCCCCTCTATTTATAGAGTGAGGCTGGGGGCAGAGGTCTTGGATGTATATAGCTGCTGGTGGGCCTGGGCTGATGCAATCTGGCCTGGCGAAGTTGGTTCGGTAGCTCCTTGGTTCGGCGGTGAGTGGAGTGTTGGCTGGACCGGTAGTGTGTGGAGCGTGGGTTGGCTCGATAGCCCCGGTCCGGTAGTGGTTGGTTTGACTCGGTGGTGAGTTGGTTCGGCGAGGCCTTGGACCGGTGGAGCTTGGTTCGGTGGGAAGGGAAGTGGAGTTGGTTCGGTGGTGAGAGGAAGTGGAGTTGGTTCGGTGGGAAGGGAAGATGGCTGGTTCGGCTATGCTTTGGACCGGCATTGTTTGAAGATGGAGCTTGGACCGGCATTGTTTTGGACCGGTATTAGGTAAAAACGTGCCCAGCAGAACATATCTCCTTCATACGAACTCCGATTATCCTGAAAATTGAAACATAGCCTTTCCTAGTCCTTATCATCATTTCCAATCAATTTCGTCCCGATCGGAACTCAACCAAATTTTGATAATATCGACCGTAGTCTTGATCCCAATCGATTTCCAATCCCGACATCCATCATTCCTTGCGAATTTGTTGATATTCCAGTTTTTACCCAAAAAGTGGGATAACACTTTGCCCCCCAAAACATGCCTTGTGATAAAAAGGCGTGTTTTGAATAATTCCGAATCCAATATCCGAAGTCCATAACCATATTGTCAGAGTATATCATCCTTGACTGCTCCGAGTCGATATCCAATCCCAAATCCAATAACCAAAGCTTGAGCCAATTCCATGTCTATTTGAACTCGACAACCGAGTCCCAAACCATCCTTATCCAATAGCCAATAACCGAATCCAGGACCTCTTCGGGTCGATATCCAAATCCATAACCTCTCCGGGCTCTTGCCAAGCGCAATCTACACATGACGGTCGTGATCCAGTGTCCCTGGATGTTAAGCTAGCCTCATCGTGTTCTTGTTGAGCGTAATCCACACTTGATGGCCTTGGTCCAGTGTCCCTGGACGTTGAGCTAACCTCTCCGGGTTCTTGCCAAGCGTAATCCACACTTGACGACCTTTGTCCAGTGTCCCTGGACGCTGTACAATGCCATGGCTTAAGTCCTAAGCCGAATCCTGGTCTCTCCGGACCCTTGTTGAGCATAGTCCATACTCAACGACCTGAAAATAACACTTGATAATACAGGGCCTAAGTCCTAGACCGAATCCTGGTCACTCCGGACCCTTGCCGAGCATAGTCCATACTCGACGACCTGAGTGAGTCAATTTACCACGTTCGGGCAAAGCGACTCACCCCTTGCCAGGCATAATCCATATATGACGACCGTTTATCAAAAATCAGATAAAAATCCAGTCAAAATCCAATCCAAAATCCACATCCAAAATCCAAATTAAAACCAGAAAACCAGAAATCCAAACTAGCATCCAAAACCGAAAACAATCATCCAAAGGAAAATCCAAATCAAAAAGCAAGAAAAACCAGGAGCTCAATCCACGCTCCAAAACCGAAAACCAAAAAGAAAAGCAGTGTCCAATCCAAAAGCAAAAGATAAATTTCACAAACCATAGCATTGCAGTTTATCATCATTCAGAGCATGCCTAGGGGCTATCTCCGTCCCCGTACATGTGTAAACGACTTGGTTGCTTGCCAATAGTTCGCTACTTATTTCATATTAACCTGGTCAATGGATGATCAACCGACCATCATTCTTGGGCCTCCCACCATCGTAGCTTGAGGTAGGCGGCGGTTGCTCCTGCCCCGCCGTTGCATTCCGAGGTCCAACATATTGTGGCAACTATCCATTCCTTACATGCTCCTCAATTATGTCCTTTAAGTGCCTGCAGCTGTTGGTGTCGTGTCCATCCAAATCATGGAAGAGACAGTGCCTTCCTGATGTCCTTTCCCGTTCTGTTGGTTCTCTCCTAGCCGGCCAACGGTAAGGAAGGCGATTTCGAGTATCCAGGTATATCCGCTCCAGCGTCTCGTTCAATCCTGTGTATGTGGAAAACTTTGGATCCTTCCATTGCTTCCTAGCATTTCCAGAACCATCGTCCAACTTCCTTTTTCCTTTGTCTTTATCCAAACCTTTGCTGGATGGTCCTCCAACCTCCACTGCATTAACCTTTTTTAACTTTAAATCCGTACTCGCATCTTCTTGCCGAAGGAACCTTTCTGCCTCGTGAAAGAATTCGTCGAGATCCCGTGGGGGATCTCGTATCAGAGATACCTTGAAATCAGAGTTCTCCCTGACTCCTGATACTGCTGCCATTAAAACCATCGATGGATCGGGCCGATCCACCGAAGCAACTATGGCACTGAATCGAGTTAGAAAGGCTCTAAGCGATTCATCGATCCTTTGCTTTACCGATGTCAATGTCATCACGTTCTTCGGTCTCTTGACATGAACCCGAAACTGTCCCAAAAACCTTTCCACTATTTCCCTCCAAGTCCTGATAGATCCTTCTCCCAGCTGCCTAAACCACATCGCAGCTAAGTCCGTTAAGTACAAAGGGAAACATCAGGCCATCACTTCCTCCGATGCCCCCAGCACCTCCATGTGTCTGGTGTACCTCATCAAGTGATCCGTAGGGTCTGTCTTGCCGTCGTATACCTCCACGCTAGGTAGCTTGAACTTAGGTTGATTCCGAGCCATCCTTATTTCCCGAGCAAACGGACTCCTGTTCACTCCTTCCAAGTCTCCGTTAGTCAAACCACCTCGCACTGTCTTCCTGATTATATCTACCAATCCAGCATTGTCTGTCGGGGGTTTCCCCCGAGGGAATTCCGGTACATACTCTTCATGTGGCTCGCTAGCAGCAACGTTGGTTCTAGCCTGTTGAACTCCTTCCAAAGGTCCTCCTGTGTTGGATCCTGCGGGCCTTCCCCCAAGTCCTTGTCGATTGCCCTCTGGCTCTGCATCCTGTCCTCCATTAGGTTCCATAACCCTAGCTCCTTGTCCTGCATCCACGGCTGCTGTAGCTATTCCTAAATTCTGGGTCCCTGCAGCTCTCATTTACTCCAAGAAAGTCTGCATCATCTCCTGTTGACTCTTCAACAACCTCTCTTGCAGTGAATTTGTTATGGCTTCCATTTCATTCCGGGTTATGTAGATCGAAGCTGGTACTTCCTCACCTCCGGAGGATGCTTGTTGACTTCCTTCCGGTTGGCTTCTCTCAGCCCTTTGCCTTCTACTATTTTGCCTAGTCATTGTCTTCCAAATCCAAATTTCTATCCGATGCAGCGGGTGCTAGTCCTTCTCAGTGAAAGCACCAAAGTGTTTGCGCCAAAATTGGCCACAAACCCCAAATACCGTGAAAGCACCAGTGTATGAATACAAATCAGCAATATTCAAACACAAATCACAGATCTCAGCAAATAACCCAAAAAAGTTTGCGCAAAAAATGGGCAAACACCTCCAAGTCGTATGATTTAGTTGATTTTATGTTGTTCGTAGTGATTTAGGTGGTTTATGCAAATACGTAAAAAGCAGGGACTAAACTGTAAAAGACACACAGATTTGTAGTGGTTCGGCCAGAATGTGCCTACGTCCACTTTATATGCTATTCTCCTTTTCTATTCAAATTACAAGTACAAAGCTTGTATTACAAGTGTATGAAAGTTGTTTGACAGTTCCTCCCGGGCTTGAGCTCTCAAACTTGTCCCCCATTGTTGTACCCCTGCCCCTCTATTTATAGAGTGAGGCTGGGGGCAGAGGTCTTGGATGTATATAGCTGCTGGTGGACCTGGGCTGATGCAATCTGGCCTGGCGAAGTTGGTTCGGTAGCTCCTTGGTTCGGCGGTGAGTGGAGTGTTGGATGGACCGGTAGTGTGTGGAGCGTGGGTTGGTTCGGTAGCCCCGGTCCGGTAGTGGTTGGTTTGACTCGGTGGTGAGGTGGTTCGGCGAGGCCTTGGACCGGTGGAGCTTGGTTCGGTGGGAAGGGAAGTGGAGTTGGTTCGGTGGTGAGAGGAAGTGGAGTTGGTTCGGTGGGAAGGGAAGATGGCTGGTTCGGCTATGCTTTGGACCGGCATTGTTTGAAGATGGAGCTTGGACCGGCATTGTTTTGGACCGGTATTAGGTAAAAACGTGCCCAGCAGAACATATCTCCTTCATACGAACTCCGATTATCCTGAAAATTGAAACATAGCCTTTCCTAGTCCTTATCATCATTTCCAATCAATTTCGTCCCGATCGGAACTCAACCAAATTTTGATAATATCGACCGTAGTCTTGATCCCAATCGATTTCCAATCCCGACATCCATCATTCCTTGCGAATTTGTTGATATTCCAGTTTTTACCCAAAAAATGGGATAACAGAGTAGAAAATATGAGAAGAGAAATGAGGGGTTAGACATTTATTACAAACGCTCGATTCAATCGTATCTGTTCGATTAAAAATATTAAATCCGAGACGATGGCCAATGTTCAAACCCTAGTACGGGTTGACTAGTGGGTCTTTGTTTCATGACCAAATGATCTAAGTTTCATGAATGCAATGATCACCATGAATGCAATGATCTAAGTTTCATGACCAAATTCCATCTTTTCTCAAATTCCATTTTTGGAGCTCAATTAATTATTTACTAATTAACACTAATTTTATGGGGTTTTACATTCTCTCCCCTTAAAAGAATTTCGTCCTCAAAATTTCTCAAGGGTTGAACCATGTAACACAGTGTGCAACCCATCTGAACAAACAACCAACTAGCGTACAACAAATTTTTCACCCAACGTGTTGTGGCAATCTGAATTCCAGTGGGTCCGAATTTTTCGCCAAAATGCTAAAACCCAAGCCCATTGAAGTCCAAGTTAGGTATCTGGTATCCTACAAATAGGCAAAGATAAATATGTCAGAGCTCAATTGATTATCTCATAGCGAAATTGATTGAAATATAATAGTAAGTAAATACTTACCCAAATAATAATACTTTCTAAGTAAGTGTCACATAGCTGAGAAGTCTCTACCATCTACCTAACCTGTAGGATGTTATGAGGAGGAGGTCAGAACAAAAGTTCTGGTGAATGGATAAATTATATACTTCCAGGCTTAATTCTACATATATCGTTTTATTTCCAATTACTCTTATATTAGGTTCATTAGGTTACAATATTCTCACCTCTATTCGTGAATCGAGCCCATCTAGTCCATAGTAGATGAAAACCTAATAACTAATATATACATATATATAGCTATATTCTTAATGACTATATTGGTCCTAGGAACCACCCATGGTACCTTCCATATCCTCCTCGAAAAGGGCTCCATCGTCTTGCTTTGAGAGCGTTCCATAACTACACCTATAAAGGACTGCTTCCTAAGGCCTACAATACAAATGCTCCATCGTCTTGCTCCGTAGTTATATCTATAAAGGACTGCTTCGTAAGGCCTACAATATAGATACTCCATCGTTTTGCTCCATGAGCGTTTCGTAGCTACATTTGTAAAGGACTGCTTTGTAAGGCCTACAATACAGATACTCCACTACTTACTATGAAAACGTAAATCGCGTCTGCACTAGTCTATACCAGTGCTCGAACATCCATAATGTACCACACAGTACGTACATTAAGGACTACGTATTCATTCTGTCTACTATCTGAATTTCGTCGACAAGGTCTACCTTGTATGAAACTCAGTCGAAGATTTTCTATATCTGTAAAGGACTGCTTCGTTAGCCTACAATATAGATATTCTAGTTCGTTCGTCTCTTTCACATCGTGGCTATGGCCCGTGCAGCCACCCCTTGACTAATCAAAAGACTTCTAAAGAGTTAAGTGGCCGTGCCCTGCTGCAAAAATTCTAACATCCAATTGGCGGTGCCTCCATCCAATGTGTCGATAGTGAAAGAATCATTGGCCTATTGGTTTAACTCTAGTCTTTCCCGAAATCGCTCTTGGTCTTGATGTTGGCCGATATCTGCATGCGACTATCCTTAAATTTACTTGCAAGTACTGGACATACGAATACTCTACCCCTAACACCAAGCCCTTTTGACTGCTTATAAAGGTCTGCTTCATTAGGCCTACAATGCATATGCAGTCAAGGCATACTCTCTTGATGGAACACTTACAGACCTGCCTTTGGGGATACAGCTTCGTTGGGCCTACCCAGACGGCCATCCTAGAGTATCCTCACGTCCCGTCGAAATCTCGTACTTCCTTGAAGCCTAAAATACTAAGTTGGACATGCTTCTTCTTTGTTGAAATCCATGATGAACTGCTTCGTTAGGCGCTTCATCCTATGGGCTGCTCCAAACGCATTTCAATTCTTCTATTAGACCTTAAGTCTAATCTTTTAATTTGCATTTCGTTTGCATTCTTATTCTGTTGGCTACTTATTTTAATTTAATTAGCATATTCTTGCCTTCGTCTCACTTCTAACTATTGTCAGATAACCATAGGTCTAAAAGAGAATGTTGTTAGTATGAGCCACATCATTATCATGCTTATTTAACTTGATATATAAATCCTTAAGTTCAATAAAATAAGCCTCATTTATTATTTTTGTTTTATTTGCTTATCGACTAAATATAAGTTTTAAAAAAAACTTCTATCGTTATTCTCTACTATCATTGCTTACCAATTTATTATAAGTCTAACGATAAGCTTTTCCGTTCTTATTTCATAATTATAACCTATGTTGTAATTCTACTTGTAATCGTTACTTTTTCTTCTTTTATAGTCCGTTATATGATTACAAGTGTTTCTTGTCTGCTTTACTCTGCCTTTTTTTATTATGATATAGAATTTTCTTTAATCCTTTAATATTACATAATTCACTTATCATAATAATTGCCTAGTTTAATAGCCTGTGCAGTAAATGCAGACTTAGGCTCATTAATTTTTTTACAACTTCAAATTCTTAAATTAATAATTTTCTTATTCCAAATCATATTTTGCTTTATTGTCTGGTAATTTAGGAAGTAATCCTAATTTTTTTGGTTGGTCATGAAAATTATATAATAAATTTTCATATCTTAATATTGAATAATACTATAAGCAATAATCCATAACTGCAAGATATCTCTTTTATTATTTCGCAGCAGTGTAAAATATAGTGATTTCTCTGATTTGCACCGATCCCTCCTTTTTATTTCTTTTATTCTGGCAGTTATGTTTATCGTTATCTTTTGGATATTAAGTTATGGAAATGTATCATATTTTCTGAACCAACCAATTAATCTAATAATTACTCCCAAATTAACTTTTCCTGTTTCAATGCAATTTATTATAGTAATTCTATTCCTCAACTTTTATTATTTTACATCTAATTTCCTTCATTTCAGTATTCTTAATTATTTAATCCATATTCTTGTTTAATCTATTCTAATCCATACGTGGAGAAAAAGGAGAGGATAAAAGAAAAATGACGCTGGCATAAAAATCCAAAACATACAAAAAAGGTAAATAAGGCATAGAAGACAGTGTATAAATACTAATACCGTGAATAAACTGCAAGATTTCTTCTAATTCAGCATAATTTGATTAATATGATTAATTACTGAATAAAATTTTCTAAACGGAAATTTAACGATAACATATCTTAAACTTAAAAGATAAATAAATCCACTCACCTGTCGTCCTTAGCTTCGTTTGTGCTCCGGTTGGCTTCATAGTCCTTCTGGATCCCCTTTTTACAAGGTGTATAATATTTTAATTTAGAAGATCTTCTTCCTAGAAATTATTTTCTTTTTAGGGTTCAGCCTTAGACAATGAACCCATGGAAGGAAATATAATCATGAGAAGATAGCTAGGCCTAGGGTCCTATTTATATTGGAGCTTGGGGACCCCAGACCGTTGGATTATTGGATTGAACCTGGAGCCACCACATCACTGGGTCGTTTGGAGCCATAGGATCAAAGAACGTGTGGTTCAGATGGCGCAAAAACGAGAAAACACGTCATTGTACATACCAGGACGAAAATTCGTCCAGGTCGTACGTGGGTCGACTGGGCTGTCGACCGCCACTAAGCACCAGTCGACCGTGTGATGCCCATATGCTATATATTTATTATTATTATTATTTCATTTTGTTTCTTGTTTTTGTTTCATTCATAACTTCATCATATTGGTTCAAATTTCGACAAGTTATATATGGAATCTGATCAGAAAATCGCCCAGGACGCAATGGTACAAGTTTCGAAGCCATATTCTGACAATTCCAAAAATGTTTCTTTTTATTACTTTTCGTTATACACTAAATTTTAATTATAAAAATTCAGGGTGTTACATTCTCCTACCCCTAGGAAATTTCATCCTCGAAATTTGACAAGGGTAAAAGTTATCTAATCTCTCGCATTAATTACAACCATTTTGTGTCCATCCAATTTTGCAACCATCCATGCTTTCGTGCAAAATTGATTTTCAAGACAAAATATATGCATGTACATAAATTACTAAGCGGTATCTTCTGTATGAATGCTTTTTGTTTTAAAAGTTTACTTTTAAAACATGATGCACACAACCTAAATATACTTGCAATTCTATATTAATGCAATTTTTAGAAAAATTAAAACATTTTTCACCCAATTTTTCCCACATTCCTATTGAATAGGTGCGTTGTTCAACAATTTTTTATCGAAATCCTAACACACAATTTTTAATATTCGAATTTCAGAAAAATCTAATTTTCTGAATTCGAGTTCTTATCTTAGAAAGAAGACAGAAAACAAAGAAACTTCATATTTCTCCGATTTTCCTTTACGCACATATTTCCCCATACTTGGCATTTTGGGTTACTGTCCTATAAAAATCCCTTTTTATTTTCCCAAGCATAGTTTACATAAGAAAATAGCTTTTTAAATTTTTTTCAAACTTTTTCCCAAGCTTGCAATTCTCAATTATTTTTATTGACGTTTCTATTGCTTTCTTTAGATTTTACTGTTTTTCTTTTAATTACCTTTTATTTGCTTTTACTCTTCTTTTGATATAGCAAGTAAACACAGCTATCATCTAGGGCTAGGAGGTCTAGGACCATGTCTACTCTGACATAGAAAGGTCATACTCTAGGAATCAAAGTAATTCATATGCTCCTCCTGCCGTCCATTACTTATTACCAACTTCAATGTATTACTCATGATGAATAAGATCTGTTCATCTCTTCTATTCCATGCTCAAAAAGGAATTACCAAGTCTTATTAGCTGCAATGGATCAAGATTTCAATCTACGCAGTCTCTATCTAAAAAGGCAACTAAGCTTGGGAAATTTTCTCTTTATCTTTACCTTCCATTTTCCCCAACCAAGGTCTATCTATCCCAACCACGTGTGTCTTACTATCTTACTAATATCACCTCACTATTCTTCTAAAGTCTACACATATGAAGAACATTCCTAGGTTCTCTTTAGTGTCCTATACACTTTACAGGAACATTTATTATTACTACTAAAAGTAATCACCGCTAGCTCTTACATAGCCTTACCCTTTTTTGCGTCATACCTTGGAAATAATTCCTATCTGCTCCATATTTAAAAGTTTGGTTCGGTATTTATCATTTCGTTTTAAATGTTAAAGCTTCTAAATTTTTGAAACATAAAATCTCAAAATTCTTGCCTTTAAAAGTGTTACTTTGAAGTTTTTATTAAATTCAAAGGTACTTGGTTACTTAGCATTTTATCTTTCTAGACTTGCTTCTTTACAGCCTTTTGAATTTCAATAATTCCTCAAACCTATAGGAGAAAACTTACAAATTCTAAGTTCAAAACTTATTCCTCCTTTTCTTTTAAAGACCTTTACGGCTTTCTTTAAAAATATTTTGGACTTTTTAAATCTAACTATTTACTAAGTTTTTCTCTTCTAAAAACTTATTTACTTTTTCACCAAACCATTTTTCTTTAAAACATGCCTTGCTTGTTCTTAAAACGTTTTTCTTTTCTTGACTTCCAAAAATGTCCATACATGTTTTCAAAACATCTTCATTTTCATAGTTTTTCAAATTTATTTTATCAAAAATCCCTTAACTTTCCTACCCTTCTAATTACCAGACCTTGGAGGATTTTATAACTTACTACAAATGGGAACTTTTTATAAAGGCAAGCAACATATGCGCATAATCAATGGAAAAATATCAAATTCCCATTTCTTAGCTTTCCTACCAAGGCTCTCTATAAAATCCTTTCTAACTAATATTGTCTCTAATTATTACACTTCTTATTACACCTAATGGCTTTATACCTTAATGTATTGGAACTACTTTCCCTTATGAGAAACCATTAATGCTAAAACCTTCTATGAATCCTTTAAAAGAGGATTTCATGTTTACATGAAATTACAAGGAACTTATTTTATATTTTTATCGAAATAGACTATACAAAATACGGTGCTTTCCATACCTTGTACATCTCTTTCACGTATTCCTTATAACTTGCACAAAACATCTTTATTTGTGTTTTGGTTCCATAGAAAATTATATCATTATTCATTTGATTCCAATAGATTAAATTATGTTTAATCTATATTCACTTATAATAGACATTTCCTACCAAATTTATTAATTTCCTTAACTTACATCTTTTTTTTTCAAAATTGTTTTTAATATTTTCCTAACTAGAAAACATTTTCATATACTTATTTAAATAATAAGTGTACTTACAAACCACTTTATTTCTATACTTAGAAACTATCTTCAAAACACATTTTTATTTGGTTCAAAACAGATGTTGCGTAAAACACCATTACTACAACCTAAAAAAATACTAGTATATGGATTCAATTAAATAAATATTAATAAATCCCATATGTTATGTAAAAATATTTTATTTGGGAGTCACCTACTATAACGATAATTTCATAGTCTATGCGTCCTTTATTTTTCACGAAAACATCTATTACAACAATAAATGTTGTAACCTACGTTCTCGATACTTAACACACTCTAGGTTTTTATATTTAAAATCTTTGTTTACCTACAAAGAAACTAGCAAGCTATACATGCTCTATAATTCTTCAAAAAGAATCTCACTTTTAACAAAATTTACATCATATAAAAACAATTTAAATTTCATAACACTTTTTTTTCTTCCAAAAACATAATATTTACTTCTCCAAACATATTAACAATTATATTTTTCAACTTTTCAATTCCAAAAGTTTCATTTTATTGGACTGTACATAAAGTAGATTTTCTTCTTACTACCCTAGGAATATCCTTCCTAAACTTTGGAAATCTCATTTCCTTACTGAAATCTCATATTCCTTCCAAAATAGAAATACTCTCCCTACTATCTCTAGGGAACCTTCCCACTTCTTATAACATATTGATACCAATCTTCTCTCTAAACATAGCTTATCGTACATTGTACATCGGTAATAACTTAGGGCTCAACACCCTTGGGTCATCCCTAACCCAACTAGCAAACTATGCGCAATAGTATTTCTAAAAACTTCCCATATGTTAAAGTCTATGATTGGGGACTATTTGTATTTTTAGTACATAATATATTTATATTTTGTTCAAAATACAAATACGTTCACTCACTATCTACCTAGGAATCCTAAACCTGGCTGTGATACCAAATATAACAACCCGAATTCCAGTGGGTCCAATTTTTTTTGCAAAAATGCTAAAACCCAAGCCCACAGAAGTCAAAGTTGGGTATTTGGTATCCTGCAAATAGGCAAAGATAAATATATCAGCGCTTAATTAATTATCTCACAACAGAATTGATTAAAATATAATAGTAAGTAAATACTCACCCAAATAATAATACTTTCTAGGCAGGTGACACATAGCTGAGAATTTCTCTACCATCTACCTAATCTGTAGGATGTTATGAGGAGAGGGTCAAAACAAAAGTTCTGGTGGATGGATAAATTATATACTTCTAGGCTTAATTCTACATATATCATTTTATTTCCATTTACTCTTATATTAGGTTCATTAGGTTACAATATTCTCGCATTTGTTCATGAATCGGGCCCATCTACTCCATAGTAGATTAAAACCTAATAACTAATATATACATATATGTAATTATATGCCCAATAACCATATTGGTCCTAGGTACCACCCATGGTACCTTCTGTATCCTCCTCGAAAAGGAATCCATCGTCTTGCTTCAAGAGCGCTTCATAACTACATCTGTAAAGGACTGCTTCGTAAGGCCTACAATACAGATTCTCCATCGTCTTGCTCCGTAGTTATATTTGTAAAGGACTGCTTCGTAAGATCTACAATACTGATGCTGCTCCACGAGCGTTTAGTAGCTACATTTACAAAGGACTATTTCGTAAGGCCTACAATACATACGCTCCACTACTTACTATGAAAACGTAAATCGCGTCCGCACTAGTCCATAATAGTGCTCGGACATCCACAATGTATCACCTAGTGCATACATTGAAGACTACGTAATTGTTCTATTTACTATTTGAATCCCGCCAAAAAGGTCTACCTTGTAGGGAACCCAATCGAGGATTGTCTATATCTATAAAGGACTACTTCGTTAGGCCTACAATACAGATATTCTAGTTGGTCTGTCTCTTTCTTATCGTGGTTATGGCCCCACGCAACCACCCCTCAACTAATCGACGGACTTCTAAAGAGTTAAGTGGCCGTTCCTTGCTGCAAACAATCTAACATCCAATTGGCGGTGCCCCTCATCCAATGTGTCGATAGTGAAAGAATCATTGGCCTGTTGGTTTAACTCTAGCCTTTCCCGAAATCGCTCTTTGTCTTGATGCTAGCCGATATTTGCATGCGACTATCCTTAAACTTACTTGCAAGTACTGGACATACGAATACCCTACTCCAAACACCAAGCCCTTCTAATTGCCTACAAAGGTCTGATTCGTTGGACCTACAATGTAAATGCAGTCAAGGCATACTCTCTTGATGGAACACCTATGGACCTTCCTTCGGGGATATATCTTCGTTAGGCCTACCCAGAGGACCATCATAGAGTATACTCATGTCCCATTTAAGTCTCATACTTCCTTGAAACCCAAAAATACTAAGTTGGACATGCTTCTCCATTACTAAAATCCATGATGAGCTGCTTCGTTAGGCGCTTCATCATTTTGGCTGCTCCAAACGCATTCTGATTCTTCCATTAGACCCTAGGTCTAATCTTTTAATTTGCGTTTAGTTTGCTTTCTTAATCTATTGGCTACTTATTTTAATTTAATTATCATATTCTTTCCCTCGTCTCACTTCTAACTATTGTGAGATAACCATAGGTCTAATAGGGAATGCTGTTAGTATGAGCCACATTCATTTCTTGCTTATTTAACTTAATATATAAATCTTTATGTTCAATAAAATAAGCCACTTTTATTATTTCTATTTTATTTGCTTATCGACTAAATAATAAGTTGTTTAAATAAGATTCTATCATTATTCTCTACTATCATTGCTTACCAATTTATTATAAGTCCCACGATAAGCTTTTTCGTTCTTATTTCATAATTATAACCTATGTTATAATTATACTTGTGATTGTTACTTTTTCTTCTTTTATAGCCCGTTATATAATTACAAGCGTTTCTTGTCTGCTCTAATCTGCCTTCTTTTATTATGGTATGGAATTTTCTTTTATTCTTTAATATTAAGTAATTCACTTATCATAATAATTATTTAATTAAATAGCCCACACAGTAAATGCAGACTTAGGCTCATTAATTTTTTTATAGCCTCAAATTCTTAAATTAATAATTTTCTTGTTTCAAATCATACTTTACTTTATTGTCTGCTATTTTAGGAAGTAATCCTATTTTATTTGGTTGGTTATGAAAACTATATAATCCATTTCCTTATCTTAATATTGAATAATACTATAAGCAATAATCCATAACTGCAAGATATCTCTTTTATTATTTTGGTGTAGTGTAAAATACAATGGTTTCTCTATTTTACACTAATAACTCCTTTTTATTTCTTTTATTTTGGTAGTTTCATTTATCGTTACCTTTTAAATATTAAGTCATAGAAATGTATCATATTTTCTAAACCAACCAATTAATCTAATAATTACTCTCAAATTAATTTTTCTCGTTTTAATCAATTTATCATATTAATTCTATTCCTCAACTTTTATTATTTTACATCTAATTTCCTTAATTTCAGTATTCTTGATTATTTAATCCACATTCGCATTTAATCTATTCTAACTATACGCGAAGAAAAAGGAGAGGATAGAAGAAAACTGACACTTGCATAAAAATCCAAAACATAGAAAAGGATGTAAATAAGGCATAGAAAACAGTGTATAAATACTAATGTTGTAAATAAACTGCAAGTTTTCTTATAATTTAGCATAATTTGATTAATATGATTAGTTACCAAATAATTTTTTTAAACGGGAATCTAACGATAATATATCTGAAACTTAAAAAGATATAATAAATCCACTCACATGTCGTCCTTAGCTTTTCTTTTGCTTTGCTTGGCTCCATAGTCCTTTTGGTTCCCCTTCTTTCAAGGTGTATAATATTTTAATTTAGAAGATCTTCTCCCTTGAAATTATTATCTTTTATGGGTTTAGCTTTAGGCAATGAACCCATGGAAGAAAATCTAATTGTGAAAAGACTGATAGGCCTAGGGTCTTATTTATATTGGAGCTTGGGGACCTCTGACCATTAGATTCTTGGATTGAACCTGGAGCCACCATGTCATAGGATCGTTTGGAGCCATAGAATCGGAGAACATATGGCTCAGATTGCGCAAAAATAAGAAAACACGTAACAATACGTACTTGGACGAAAATTTGTCCAGGTCATACGCGGGTCGACCGGGCGGTCGATCGTCTCTAAGTACTGGTCGACTGTGTGTGCCCATATGCGTATATATTTATTATTATTAGTTTTTTTCATTTTGTTTCTTGTTTTTATTTCGTTCATAACTTCTTCATATCGGTTCAGATTTTGACAAGTTATATATGGAAATTGATCGAAAAATCACCTCGAACGCAATGGTACAAGTTCCGAAGACATATTCCAATAATTCCAAAAATGCTTCTTGTTATTACTTATCGTTATAAGCTAAATTTTAATTATAAAAATGCGTGGTGTTACACGTCTAAAGTGCATGTGTAATGCATTCTTTTATAAACATTTTTGAAAATATGATGCAAACAAGCTAGATATATTGATAGTTCTATATGTAAGCAAGTTTTCAAAAATCATTTTTTACACAAAAATTCCCATACTCCCGCGAGCTAGAGCATGGTTCAACAAATTTTGCATCCTAACCCTACCATCCAAACCTAGTACATAATTTTTTAAACATCCAAAATACTAAAAATAGACTTCTAATCTTTACTCCTATGTCCAGAAAGGAATTTAGATGCAAAATTTTACAACTCCACCCTTGTTTTGGATACATATTCCATTGTAACTTGGAACCTTCTCTTCCACCCTTTCCAAGCATAATTTGCATATGGAGGCTAATCTTTGAATGTTAAAGCGTAATTATCCTAAGCGTAAGTTTCATTTCACTACAAACAAAGTATGAAAATCAAAATTTCAAAGCTAAATAGTCTTTTCCCTTGTTATTATCTATTTTTAGTTTACTATGACACTTGTCGAACAATAAAACTCATACTTACTAACACATCAATGCTCGGTACGTCAGTCTATGGCATTTGAGAATCAGAAATTTCTCATTACAAAGGAATTTCCAAATAAAATTTCAAAGAATTCCTAATTTGAAAAAAAAAGTAAAAAAAAAAAAACAGATTTGCAAAAGCAGTTAAACATCATATTTTTATCTATTTATTTATTAGTATATATATTTTCCAAAAGCACTTGAACAAAATCAGCTAAAAACATATGAACTCGACTTCTCAAAACTTTCACCAACATTTTTAAATCACTAGAAATTCCTTTATACAAAGTTTATCCACTATTTTATTTTCTAAAACATTCTACCACTTTTAACATTACTTACAAAACATTTCTAAAACTATTTATCAAACAATCATTAAATTTCCTAATCCCTTTTTGGAAATATTTCATATCGCTTCTAGATATACTACCGTCATTTCATAATTTTCAAATACTTCGAAATTAGGTTTTCAAAATCATTTGAACAAAAATTCTCAAAGCTTTCAAACATAATTATTTTTATTTTTATTTTTTCAAAACATTTGCCACTTTATCCTTAAAAACAAATCAAGCCATATCTTAATAAAATCGGAATTCAGTCAATGAGTTGATGCATATAATTGACCCTAATACTATGTGGTTAAAAATATTTGAGGAATGTTTTCTTTTCTTTTACTCTTGAAACTACAAACTACTTACAAGCATATTTGCAAAATTAAGTTTTTAAGGTATAGGAATAGTGACCCGTGATTCCACAACAACCTTTCCTTATAATCCGTTTGCTAAAATTTATTTTTTCGAAACTTCTAAATTTTTAGGATCTAAATATTTTAAATTTCTTGTTGCTAACTTAATTTCCTAATTTATTTTATAAAATTCTAGTCTTGCCTATATTTTATCGCTAGTTAAATGTCCGTATGTGACTTCCTTATTTACACTGTCCCTTATTGTGTGTGTGTGTATGTAGAGCGGTCTCATCCCATCCATAAATTAATACATTTATCAAACATGGGCCTATCTCATACCATATCATATGCTTTTCAATTATCCTAAGGGAGACAATTAGCGATTACAATCCAAAAATTCTAAAGGAAATTTTTACTGGAAGCTGCCATTCATAATCAAACGGGGTTCATGGTGTTGTGGCCCTAACACTCCTTATTAAATAAAGATTGAGATTCCTAGTATGCCATTTAACTAATACCTACTTTTCTTACTCACCTTTTTAATGCGGTCCATCCATTACTTCAGTCATTGTATCCAATTATGGGATAGATTATGTATTCCCACACATTTCTAATAAAATATTCCTACATTCATACCAATATCTCTTATATTTCACTAGAATTTTTTGTCGCTACCCTATGAGCATTGGTAGTTATCCCATTCATGGCATAAACCTTTACCTTGTCTTACCTAGGGGGTCATCCCTATCCACTCCACATCAGAAACTGGTTTGGGTTCCACTTTTCTTTACAAAACTGAAACCTCGCGATGGTGAAGTATCTAATCAAAAACCATCATTTAAAAAATATAACTTAGAATTTTTTTTTAAAGGTTCAAAAGTTGCTTGGTTTTCAAAAATGAGTTACGAAAATTTCCCTTCCCAAAGGCTTTTTACATCAAAGGCTTACTTCTCTAAAAGTAGGATTTTTAACCCAAAACATTTATAATAAACCCAATTCCAATTGTCACACCCAACCATTTTTTTAAACATATATTATAACTTCAAATTATGAATAGTGTAGTAGACAATGATAAATTCCATCTTATTATTTTATTGCTACTCATGCTATTTCCACTTCCACCATTTTCTGAGATTTTAATAGAACAGGATGGGGACTTCTAAAAGATATGAGTAATTGCTACATCTATCTAAACGTCTATCTAAAGTGTATGTGAAATTACTACATATCCATGGAATTATTTCATTCTTCTTATTATATTCCTATCGTTTTCTCCTATATTATTTCTAACTAGATTGCTAATCCTATTTATATATATATACATAGATACACACATACATATATACATATATGTGTGTGTATATATATATCTAATATTATATCTATCTAAATTATTGGGTGTTCTTATCCTTTTATTCTCTATTCCCCGTTTGAATCAAGTACCATTTCTATTTATCCATCCCTTAAAAAGAATTTAAAATTGAACTTCCAAATTTATAAAATAGAAAAAATCGCCGAGTCCAATCTATGCCCTATTTACTTATATTTCAAAAATTAAACATCTCTTTATTAAAAATCTTTAAATTCAAACTTTTGCCTCAACCAATTTAAAATTAGAATTTCAAAAATTCCTTGCTCTTTTAAAACAACTTCCTAATAAATCCTTTGAAAACATATTCAAAGCATTTTAGGAAATTCTCGAAATCATTTTCTTTTCAAATTCTTTCATATGGGGTTGGGGACACCTTCTTCCTGCTCAATCTTTATAAAAATTCGATTATCTTCTTGTGGTGATTAATGTAAACCTTCTTGCGGGAACTTGCTCCACTCCTTCACATCTTAATCGATTTTCGACTAGATCGAAACCCAATTCCATTAGAAAATGGATAGTTGATTTTGGTAACATGTAATAAACACAAGTATATCAAAGTGCGATAAACATAAACTCATAATGAAATTGAAAAGTACAATAGAAAATACGCATTGACTAAGGCTACTACCTTGGAATATCATTTCTTGGATAATTAGTCGCCTTGTTTGTATTGAGCATGAAAGAGAAGATTTCATCGTCTACCATTCCCATTTTAAACCAATAGCCTGTCTTTCTAAACCTAACCTATGGGTTGTTATGAGGAGGAGGGTCATAACAACATTCTGGTGATTGAAAAATTACATACTTTACACATACCATTAATTTTATGCCGATTGATTTCCATTTAAATATTATATCTATTATTTATGGCTAATCCTTTAAATCATATGTATGCATATGATATATCTAACCTAACCTTCTCCAAGGTATCATTGTATATGTATATTCCAAAAATATCTAAACATATAAATTTACATTTATCTACCCGAGACCCTGGCCGCTTACTAATTTTTAAATATGAAGTGGGCACTTCGCATATTAATGTTATTCTTTTGGTTCTAGGTACAGAGATCGATGACCTCTATGTACGGCTTATAATATAATGTATAATTTAATTGTCATACTACTACCACAACTCATAAACTCATCTAAGGGTTAACTAGTCCACCTCTACTAAACTATTTTTTTTCGCTAACCATATACATGAGGCATTTGCGTATTCCATACAGATTTTACACTAGTAGGAAGTGAAATCTTTAGGGTATAATCCAAATCTTTGCTACCACTCATTTGGGATCGCTAGGTGTTAAAGCCTATACGTCAGACCTACTACTAAATACTGGTACCAACTACTGGCATAGCCTGCTAAGCCTCCATAGTTGACATCCGTGTTTAGACTATCCCGAGTAAGTCAAGGAAATATCCCTTTTGGTTACTTACCACCTCTTATTGGATATGAAGCAGACCTTATTTCCCAAATGGTACTAGGCCATTTAATACTTCAAACCCAAGGCGAACCCCTTGAATATTTTTCCCTTTTTATCCGCAAAGTATATTCCTTTCATACGGTTGGTGATGTCTCACATCAATAGTAAGTGTACACAACTGCTAGTAGCTTATGAGCGAAGGGCAGACTTCGATTGTGTAACTCTACTGGCCTCGTATCTCAACCTACTAAATAAAACCTACCACCCAAAGCCTAAGTATTAGGCTAAGCTCACTAATATACATTGTATCAAAACGTATAATTTAAGCTATATAATTACCTACTATAGAAATTACAATACTTTCTTCATGTAATTAATAGTATTAAAAGTAATTATTCGATACATTATTATTCCTAAATCATGCATAGGCTTTGGTTTCCTTTTAATGTCTAACAAATGTATGCTACTCGAATTGATTAGTCGTTAATGTCTAAATTAGACTATCTCTCATCAACCCTCATTTGATTCCTTTAGTCTATTTACTAATTTCAAATCCTCATAAATACCATATTATTCTCATTAATCGATCCTCATAAGTGTTATATTAATCTTTTTAATCAATTCTCACATTACTACAAAACAGGCCATTTGCATCGGTTGTTTACCCCCCTTTTGCATCAGTTCAACAACCGATGCATATGCAACCGATGCAACAGGCTTAATACTTTTGCATCAGTTCTGAAACCGATGCAAAAAGATCCTTTTTGCATCGGTTGTTAGTAACAACTGATGCAAAATATCATGGTTGGTTGCTTGAACACAACCCCCATGTTGCATCGGTTGTAATGAAAACCGATGCAACAAAGGAACTTGTTGCATCGGTTGTTGTTGAAAACCGATGCAAACTAATCCCTCTATTGCATCGGTTTTTTATAACAACCGATGCAAACTAATCCCTCAGAAACCATTATTACAGTACTCAAATAAACTATATATATATATATATATATAAGAAAAAAACATACACAAAAAAATACAAAATTTTTATTTCGATTATTTTACATACATTTACAAGTGTATATTTCATACAAGCCTCTTATTCTCTCCTATTTCACTGTTTCTTATTATTCTGCCTGTTAACCCTGCCATAGCCATTCCACACTCATTAACTTGCCATACAATTCATTCACCAGCTTACACTCCTCACTTACCAATACAACATACCACCATCAACTGTCACAAACACAAACACAAACACAAACACACAACCTCCTCCCTGTCAACCACTTACTGCTCACAAACCATAGTAGAAAAACTGCCTACCAATTCTACCGTTGCATCACCTACATACATACTGCCACTGCACTATAACCATATGACTTCACTACCAAATTCAACTGCTTGCGACCATCTACCAGACCACTTCTTCCCTGCCACTGCCACTGTCATCAAGTCAGCCACAACAAAATCAAACCTATCTTCCCAACAAAATCAAACCTATCAAACCAAAAACAAAACACCCCACTGCCCATCCTCAAATTGTGCATATCAGTTCATACCTGTACATCACCATTCCTAAACTTCTACCCACCGCTTCCCCTCTGTCATTCAAACCATTCTCTGACCCTTTAGTTACAAACTATCAACTGCCTGTCAACAACATTCGCCCATCTAACTGCTTCATTTTCACCATCACCATTAAACTGTTACATCAAACATCCCCTGCAACATTGCATCACAATGCATTTTTCAATTGCTTGCTGCCTTATTTCCTCCCCTCTACAACAACATAGTACAACTTCTACAACAAACTGCAACTGTGCACTTGTGCACTTCATATCACATCATCCCCTACCATTACTTCTACAACCCTACAACACTACACTGCCTTCATTCATTACACTTCACTATATACTGTTCCATCCAACCCAGTCACAACAATTTCATTCGACATCCACTTCATTTCTACAGCTACTGGTTCCTCTTGCATATCAAACTATAACCCCTCTTCCTTCACCAATACTTGCATCATCTCCACCAAATATCCATTCACATACCAGAACATACTTCATCATTCCATCACTACCTCTGAACAATTAACCAACCATCACCTGAATTGCCTGACAAACCCATACTGCCATCATCATACTACCCCTCCTTCACAACAGTGCCTTCATATGTCTGCTACCTTTCTACCTTTCCGTGCCTTCACAACAGTGCCTTCGTATACCCTTCCTAGTTACCTTTCTGTGCATTATCACCTTTCAACTTCATTACTCCTCTGCCCTTGCTGCTTACAGTCACTGCCACCTGCCAAAACTCCCCCTGCTTGCTAATTCACTTGCCACATCACCTTCCTCCAACTGACATCCACTCCATAATCATCAGTACCCCCACATCTTCAAAAACTACAGTGCAAACTTCTTAAACCACTGTCTACTTCATATGTGCAGAGAAAAATGCACAGAATGCTGTGAATAGAGTGCAATTATATGCAGGGATGTGAAGATATGGCAGTGGTAGTGTGTTGACATGAAAGTGCATCGAGGAGTGGGGTGAGCGTGGGAAGTTTTCAGTGGGTGGAGTTGATATGTATGAGTAGTTTAATGAAGTGCAAGTTATATGTGTGCAGGCAATTGTATGGTATGGAGTTGAATGTTGGAGAGGAGAGCATTTTTAAAAAATGTAAATGTAAATATCTCGAAACTCACAATAAAAAAAAATCTTCTAGTAGCAACATCAGTGCTAGTAATCGCTATATTGTTGATTACCAACCACTAGACAGTGATCATTACTTCTACTGTATATAAATCTCTCCTTTTGCTCAAATAAGCACATTTTATTTTTCCTTCTCTCTGCCCAAAAACTAAGTGTTGTTTTCAATACTATAACCAGAACTATTCATATTAAGCCATCATATTGTACTTGAACTGAAGTATGATAGCTTTGTTTTTAGACCAAGGTTTGATTTTTATCATTGTTAACTCAACAGAACAAAAATTGTAGCAATCTATTTTAGCTACATGACACCGACCATATCTGAATAAATGTTTCTTTTGAACATATAACCATACAAAAATAACCCATAATGATGAAGAGAGTCGGTTAAAGCAAGCTCATACTTTATTAAGCTCATACTTTATTGTTTACATTTTTCTTTGTAATTTGTTTTTTTTATAACTTGGCGAAAGTTGGGTAATTGAAAGGATGTTCAGTTCCACTTATGTTTGAAATAAACTATTACAGAAGATTTGTGAAAAATTATGGAGTCATTGCTAAATGACTTACCAATTTGTTAAAAAAGAATGCATTCTCTTGGACCGATGAAGCTCAGGTAGCATTTGATACATTGAAACAGTGCTTAATCTCTCCACCTTGCTATGCCAGATTTCTCTCAAGACTTTATTTTTGAATGTGATGCATCTGGGGGTGGCATAGGGGCTGTGTTGCTTCAACATAACAGACCAATTGCCTATATTAGTCAAGCGTTAAAGGGTAAAAGCATTCATTTATCAACCTATGAAAAAGAATTACTGGCTCTTATGCTAGCAATTAAAAAATGAGCTCAATATTTGCTTGGAAGGAAATTTATCATAAAAATAGATCATAAAAGCCTCAAATATCTATTAGAGAAAAGACTTCATTCAGGAATTCAAGGTAAGTGGCTTACTAAGTTGCATGGATTTGATTACACCATTGAATATAAATCTAGCAATGAAAATACAGTGGCTGATTGCTTATCTAGAAGAGATAATTTTGATATCTTGACAAGCACCATTGTCCCAGTGGTTAAGTGATTTGGCTTTGGTGCGAGAGGTCAAAAGTTCGAAACTTGCCTAGCGTGATTCGAACGTTTATTGACATGTGATATGTTGTCACAATGATTTGTTGTATATAAAGTACCATTTCAAAAAAAAAAAATTGATATCTTAACATTGGAGACTGACTTTTTTCCTACATTGGAGATTCATGCTATTTCTTTAGCACATTGTGACTGGATTGAAGAAGTTAAACTAAGAGTACTATCGGATTCTTATTTTCAGGAAATGGATCTGAAGTTACATTTTGGGAAATTTGATGCCACAAAGTTCAAAAAAATTGAAGGACTATTTTTCTATGAAGGAAAAATTATTATCGGTCCAAATGATGATAAATTTAAGCAAATTCTGTTAAATGAATATTACTCCACACCACAGCAATGTAGTGGTGTTTGACAATGAAATAGAAAATGGTAATGTAGTAGTAAAAAGAACACAGCAATGTAACAGTGGATCAACAATTGTAAAATTAAAAAAAATGTAAATGAAAGTAAAATACCGAATTCTTAGCAAGAATATGCACGCTTATTTGAATTAAAATTAAACTTTGAGTTCCAGCAACTGGTTACTTTCAAGGTTTGGACTTGTAACCAAATGGATTTTTGCTTGGCCATTTCCATTGATCTCTGCACATCTCCTCTATTCCATACTTTTCTCTATGATTATAACGATGGTATTATAAAACTTATTATTTAAATTACAATATGTAACAGAAATATATCAAATAATATAAATTTGAAACTTACTTCCAGCCAAGTTCTTTAAGAGCTTTGTCAATAGAAGCATAAACAGAAGTAGCATCACCTGGCCTCCTTGGACACAACTTGATTGGTATTTTCTGCAGTAGTATTAAAGTACGAACATTGTTGTGAATTACGAAAATATTTATTTACTTTCAACTTATAATGAACTCACTTTGCCAGCTGCTTTTTCAAATGCAGCAACCATTTCAAGAACAGAGGTACTACATCCAGTTCCCAGGTTATAGGCAATGCAACCTGGAACATTATAGCAAATTTTCAAAACATATTTAATTTTATAAACTTCAAATTCAATATCTAGAAGGGAGTTAGATACCAATATCTTCGGCAGTGAAAATCTTTCTAAGTGCTGCAATATGACCGTCAGCTAAGTCCATTACATGAATATAATCTCGAACCTGTATCTCAAATCATAGTGAACCCAACATGATATAGCCTAAAGTAAATATAAAGGATTTAACATATACATGATAATTCTTACCGCAGTGCCATCTTTTGTTGGATAGTTAAAACATCTTAACATCTATAATATTATTGAGCACATCGATATAGACAAATATAGTGATGAAGACTATTGATGGTGACTGCCTGGTAGTAATGATCTTACCTTCTAATGGATTATGTAGTGAAATCTTAGATAATTTTCATTGCAGAAAAAACATTTTCAATTTTGTAAAATCAATCAATAAATTTATCTAAATTTAGCTTCATATTTATGTTATTGATAATTTCAGTAAAACTGCTCTGGCATAGTATCGGGATTACTAGTTTGATCTTTTTTTCTTATTATTATTATTTTTTTATCAAGGAAAAAAAAAGTTTGTTTAAAATATGTTATGTAACCTGAACATATTTTGCAGACTAGACATCGATCTAATTTGTTTAAAATATGTTTGTTTATTTAAAATATGTTATGTAACCTGAACATATTTTGACCTTAAAATATGTTTGTTTAAAAAAAAGTTTGTTTAAAAAGTTTGTTTATTCAATGGAGACTAGACATCGATTTAATTTTGGCTGGTAAGTTCTTGAATTTCACAATTTTGTTTTTCCTTATAATTACGTTTTAGTTTCCCTGTATTTTGCAGACATAACTAACATATATAGTTGCTATATGATCATTTTCTTGCAAGTTATATATGGAAACAAACAGAATTTGTTCTCTTTATCCCTATAAAAGATCTCGTGTGCTATTAAGTAGTAAGTTTTAATGATTAGGAGAGTGTATATCGTATAAATGATCACCAACATATTCTTCTTTAGTTTGTCATATTTAAGGAAATATTTTATGTCACCTTTTATTTTCCCATTTGGTGATTTACAAAATTAGCAAAGACTTAAAAATGTTATTTCTTAAACAATGAAGGCATAACTTGCCTGTTTATCAATTTTGTTCAATGAACTAATAGAATTCTTCTTTGACAAAAAGATGATGTGTAATGATATTTGATTTTTCAGGGATGAAGCAAGCAAAAAAAGCAACCAAAGACAAAGAGAGACTAACAAAAAAATTCCAGGAAAAAAATCAAGCAGCAAATTCAGTTCATTAAAACTAGTTCTTGTCATCATCGTCTTTGGAACATTTCTTACATTTCTCTTTTCACCAATTGTTCGTACCAACCATGTCTCACAATCAAGTATAAGGTAAGATATACTGCTAAATCTCTGCAGTATTAACACATGATCAGATTGCTCTTCCCTAAAATATACCAAAAATAAGTACTTTTTTTGTACGTTCATATCCTTTCAATTCATTTAACTAGCTCAGGCAATTCTGATCCTATAATATACCAATAAAATGTAGGCTCAAAGAAGAAGTTCATCAAACAGAGCACAAACCGGTAACAAATTCACGATATATATCACATATCAATGTAAACTGGACTCAAATATCAAAACTTATGGAAATTGTACTCAATGGTAAAAAGGGAAAGCTAAATACTGGACTACTAAATTTCAATACCACTGAGGTTAAGTACTGGAAAAACAATTATCCACATGCAGACACATCAATCATAAGCTTAAAAAATGCGGAGAAAAATGTTACCTGGGAAGATCTGTATCCTGAATGGATTGATGAAGAAGGGGAATACTCAAAAGTCCCAATTTGCCCACATCTTCCTAATCCAGTTTACATTGCACGGTCTAAATTTGAACTTGTAGTCATCAAGAAAACTAATGAACTAGTAGCCATGGCAGTCGTCTTTTAACATTTTTAATTCAAGTAAGTTGTCAAACTTGTTTGCATGCATGCAAGTAATATTCAAATAAAAAGTTCAAACCCAACAGTTAATTAGAAGACCAGTTATAACAATCCATACCTTAAAAGAAGCCTTAAGTCTTCTTTCAGGATGACAGTCGGGTGGCAAACTTCCTTCTGCAATCGAAATCTTTGCAGTTGCCTCCTCAACTGACCTTGCTTCAATCAATGAATCATCCCGATTCTTCTTTCAGTATTACTCATAAGCACTACCTTCTCGTATTCTTCCTCATTCGCCATCCTTTTCTCTTTCTTCTTAGCTTCTTCTGCAAAATAAGTAGTTTCCTGAACATATTTTTTGAATGCAAAAACCAAATTAAATTTGAGTTGCAAACAAATTTTTTATTTCCGCAGATGTTGCCGACCTGCGTTTGTGGATGCATTGCCTTTGCAGATGCAAGAAACGTATCAAACCCTAAATTCATTTGATAACGTATATCCTCTATCAAACCATACAACCAACTTCAACCATTAAAACATTATATATGTAACAGCTACCAAAAAACATATCCAAAATCACTGTACAGGATGTAAATAATTAATCAATGACATCACTATAGTACACTAATACAGAAGAATAAATGCACATTTTAAGTTATGAAAATCAAACTCACCAGAATATTAAGCTTCCCGTCAAAAGTTGATCCCACTATCCAACCAAGCTGTGCCATTGACCAAGCTAACGAGAGAACTCCAGAACCTGTCTGTTACAAAACCAAGTCGAATGTGAAATGTGCAACACAAGTTTCCAACAAAACCAAGTCGGTAAGCCACTGATCTCAGTTTCATTTCCCACCTGAAATACTGCATTGTTAGTTATACCAAAACAAAAATAAAATGAGACTGTGCTACGTATATAACATAATGGATTATTATGAATACTTACAAAATGAATCCTAATGCTTTTGCAGCCTTCTCAGTCACAGTGAGGGAGTCTTTTGTTACATACATGGGCAACAACCAAATCACTATGGCAGGAAACATCAAGCAAAAGGAATGTTCCATTGCAGATAATAAGCCGAGTGGCCCTTTCTTGACGAATTAAATCTCCTCTATCACAAACCACTTATCAACTCATATCCCACCATTGCACTGTCAACCATGTGCGCATCATTCTTCTACCAGCAAACCACTACACTATAAACCTGATAACAACCTGATTCACAGTGGCAATGCCTTCAATTGAACAGCAAAGAAACATCTTCCACATCACACTGATCACCAGCAAACATCCCCAAACACTCATCAACACAACGGCTGCAGATCTGTATACAACCTGAAACCATCCATTCCTTTGAAAGATTTCGACCAACCAAGACTTGCACAAAGCATTACCACTTCAACTTGACCATCCTCCTTTCTTACAAAACAGTTCTAGCCTGCCTTCACCTCATTGTAATAAACAACTTCATCTTCACGCAGCAGCCTTCCCAAACCATCAGTTCACACCACCTCACAAATCCACACACACAACTACAAAGCAGCCTGCTCCGGTAACACTACTACAAACAATCCATCTGCGAACAACCAAATCATCTCCATCGCCGCTACCAAATTCCAGCACTCCAATTGCCGCAACCTCCACTGCCAACCCAAATCGCCTGCAATTCAACTCGTGAACCACCGTGACAAATTCACTTCCTTGTCTTGAACTACACCGTCCATTAGCCTCTGCAAATTGCCAAACCTTTGCGACCCGAAACCTCCAATTTTTGCAACCCGAACTCACCGCAACCTTGCAATTGCCTTGAACAAAACCAGCAACCCAAGCAAGCGGCGACTCCATCCCCACGAACCTGCAACCCTAATTGCCCTCATCGACCTTCAAATCGCGAAATTTATTTCAGCTGTGAAATTGAAACACGCCTCCTCACAATAGCCGCTGACGACGTACGCAAGGCTTATTGCCTGTATTTTATTTGAGTTTGGAATTAATATTGAAGGAGGAGATGAAAAGGAGATCTGGTTTAAGGTGGACTATAAAATTATTTGGCGACGGAATGAAAATTTACGGAGAAACGAAAATTTGAGAACAAAAATTTAGCGGCAAAGAAAAATGATTTGGCGGCGAACAAAATTTACCGTAGTTGCATCGGTTGAAATTTAAAACGGATGCACCTAAAACTATTTGCACGTACCGATTGCATCGGTTGTTGGTGACAACTGATGCAAATTTGATTTTTTATTACCTATTGCTTTCCACGTACCAATTGCATCAGTTATTAAGATAGAACTGATGTAAATAGTTCTATTTGCATCAGTTTTTACTTCAACCGATGCAAATGAGGCGAAGCAATATGCACTTTTTGTACTAGTGTCATAAATACATATTAATCACTCTAATGTATTAATCTCATTAATTAGTCTCATTAGTCCATTTATAACCTATTTAAATTCTTGTAACTCCTTATTTATGGCATATTTATTATCTTATTAATTTTAGAGTTACAATCTTTAAATCTTTATTTCCTAATTCTATCATTTATTGCGAGATTTATTCTAACGTTTTAATTAAACTTAATACGGATATCAACGTGTATTACTGTAACAACCCGACTTTTAGGGATACTAAATTGGGAATCAACTTAATAAATTGATAATTAATTAGTTAATAATAATAAATAATTAAATATTTATTAAGAAAATAAAATAATAGATAAATGGGAAAAAATGAGAATTTAATATTAATAGCGTTGAGAGGAAAATAAATGGTAACAAATTCGTACGCTTTTATTGGGAGTTATAAATTGTTCCTTTTTGAGGTAGTGTAATTTATTTTAATAAATGAACCATTTTATTAACCTAAACTATTCAAAAAAAAAAATTAAATTAAACATTGAAAATGATAAGTTTTTTTTCTTATGAAAGAATGGTAACTAATTACATAAGATAAAATGCGTTTTATGTATGAAAAGTTTACATAAGAATTTTTTTATGTTGATTTACAATTAGATATAAAAGGAAAAAAAAAGTGTAAAATAATAATAGTAATAAATAATAAATAATAATATCTTTTTTTTATGATGCCATGTAGGAAAGTTCTAGAATTGAATAAAATAATGTTGAGGAAAAGAAAAATCTAGAACAAAAACAAAATAAAATGATTACACTTTATGTAAAAAAAAATAATAATAAAATAAAGGGCTAGTTGGGAGAAGATTCTAGAATAGGGGCTTTACAATAAAAATATCCCTCTCCTCAATCCTCCCTTTACTGTACGTATACAGCACAGTAAGCAGAAAGAAGAAGAAAAAAACAGAGAAAAGAAGGAAAACCTAATTGCTAACCTTCTCATCCAAATCAAAAAAAAAAAAGAGAAGAAGTGAAACAATTAAATCTAAGATTCCCAATTCTGAAAGTAAGTATCCCTAAATCAATTATTTTCTATTTCATTCTTTTGTTTTATGTGTAGCTATTTAGGGTTTTTCTCTTTTGTTAGCAATTGAAAGGAGAAGCTTCAGCAATCAAAGGCTAGCTGATTTAGGGCTTGGAGATTGCTAATTGGTGTTTAGGTGAGTGAAATTATAGTCTTATTTTATTTTCATGTATGCATGCAAATATGGTGTGAGATTTTTGAATATGATGGTTGTTTACTCATTTCATAAACCATGTTACTTGATTGAAATATTATGTTGAAGAAGAAATGAGAAACAATGCATATAATTTGAATGCATGCCTTGTGTTTGCTTAATTGCCACAATGAATTACATCAGCCTTTGGAAAAAAAAAAGGAAAAAAAGTTTGATTTCAGAACTGCACCGTGCAGCCTAGACGAGGCTGCAAGTGCAGCCCCGCCAGCAGTTCAGCATGGGGCTGCACAGGTGCAGCCAGGGGCTGCACAGATATGTAGCCCAGACTGGCTGCAAAGGTGCAGCCTGGGGCTGCACAGGTGCAGCCTGGGGCTGCACAGAGGTGCAGCCCAGACGGGCTGCAAATGTGCAGCCAGGGGCTGCACAGCGTGCAGCCCTGGCGGGCTGCCCGGGCGGGCTACCCGGGCCCAGCCCGTGGGCGGCCCGGGACCGGCCCGGTGGTGCAGCCCAGGTGGGCTGCCCGGGTCCGCCCGGGGCGATGCAGCCCAGGCTGCACCGGTGCAGCCCATGCGGGCTGCATTGGTGCAGCCCAGGCAGGCTGTACAGCCCAGACAGGCTGCACAGTTACAGCCCAAGTCGGAGCTGCACCAAAGTTAAGAAGAGGAAAAAAAAATTTGAAAAAAAAAAATTTAATTAATTAATCTAAATTAGTGAATTAGATTTATTTTGATTAAAAAAGAAAACTATTGTACTATCGATAAATATGTGTTCGAAAATAATAATAATAACAACAACAACAATATGTAAATAAAACATTTTAGCATTTTGAGTACTAAGCTTGCTTTTTAATTAAATTTATTGTTATCAAATTTTTTTAACTTAACGAATTTTTGCAATGAATGAGGTTTTTGCGTTTCGTCTTAATACATAAGTATTATGGGGTACTTATGTGTTAATGCGAAATGAAAATGTAATTATTTCCTTTTATACACACAATTATTTGCTAAATTTTATTCGCTTTTGAATATTATACTGGGTTTATTAATGGAATTTTTGAAAGGCGATTGTTATCGTTGACTTTTATTTTTTAGAAGTGTTTTAAAATTATAAACACTTTGATTTTTGGGTCGGGATAGATTGGACTCTGTTGTACCAATGGAGCAAAACTCCACCTTGGCCGACCTGATTCAGGATCGCTACCTGAATCGGTGGTATATCACATGCCCTTTTACCACCAAAGGTCAACGGTCTGCTACATAGAGCTAATCTTATTTTGATCGGGATCTCCGATCGGCGGGTCACGGACTATGAAGGATGGAGGCGTGGGGGTCCCACGTGTAGATCCGTGAACGGGTAGCATACGGCCTTTGCCTTAGACCGTCTTGGTTATCCTGGGTTGATCGCCAGGTGTATTATGGCGTTATGATTAGGTTACGGGGTTGATGTCTTCGCGCGCGCTCGAGCTCTACCACTGTGATTTTACAATATTAGCGTCTGTTTATTTGGTATACTTTATGAGTCATATTATATTTATCCCATAATTCCCATAATGCAATTTTCTTTACTTTATGATTTTTGGAAGTATTAAAGTTGATTTTGAAAACCCAGTATCTTTGGAGAATGTGTGTATGAACTTATTCTTATAAATAATAATTGGGAAGGTATCGTATTGGATTATATACGATAGGTTTGGCCTAAAATCATTGTTTGATTAAAAGAATTGTTTATGAAACCAAATTTGCATGTTAGTTCTCACACACATATATGCCTCATGTTGGTTTATACATGCGGCGTTTTCTTTCCCTTTTGTTGATTGAGACAATTATTGTTCATAGATCTTACTTCACTCACACTAGAAATAGTCTGACCCGTGTGATTTGTTTTATAATCCTCGGGTCAGTATGAGGATTGTGGTTGCAGGTTAGGTTGCGTGGATGGTAGCAGAATTCTTATCATTTTCCACATTTTGGGGTTTTGGACTTTTCAGCTTGGACTTAGAAGTAGTTAATATGTATTATGGTATGTATGTTATTATGTATTTTGGAAGTGATATGACATTATGATATGTATTTTGCATTATGCTGTTTTTGGTGCTGAATTGAACATTCTATTATATTCTATACTATGTAACCTGAAATTTTTTTATCTTGTACCATTGCATTGAACCAACACTGCGCACAAATGGTAAGTAGAAGGAAAAAAAAATCGAAAAAAAAATTTCTCGTGCCAGTGTTAGTTCAAGGGAATGAGTACAACATTTAGCCCTATCGAGTCCCATTCTCCATGCTTTCCGACAGTAATACTTAGTATTGCTCTTGGCTGGCATGGGTATAGGGGCCGGGTGTTACATTTTTGGTATCAGAGCCCAAGTTAATAATAGTATAGAATATATTTAGAATATAAGTTAACACAAAGCAGTAGAAGCATTGTACATGTCTATATACTATAAATATCACTTCCATAATATAATAATAGTCATACATACCTAAAGCAAAACCCCAAATCTTTGATCCTTTTTAGAGAGAATTATTCTAATTCCAGCATAAAAACATTTCTCACTATGCAGAGTAGTGAGAAAGATGGCTGGAAGAACTCCCCGTTTGACCATGGAGCAGTGGTTAGAGTTAATGCGGAACATGCCACAGGCCGCACCTGCTCCTAATGCTGCTCCTAGAGTTGATTTTGCTCGTATGTGTAAGGATTTTGTGAGCCTTGGAGGGAAGCCTTTTCATGGTAATGAAGGTGTGGTTGGAGTTCAGGCTTGGTTGAAGACTTGTGAACGAGTCTTTGGACACATGGGTGCGACGGACCGTCAGAAGGTCCAGATTGCTTCCAGCTTCCTCCAAGACGGTGCATCTGACTGGTTCGATGTGGTTAGTGCTGAGATAGGCGAGGAGGAGCTTACATGGGAGAGATTTAGGGAACGATTCGAGTTAAGGTTCATTCCTGAGGCGGAGAAGGCCATCCTCGCTCGTAGATTTATTGAGCTGAAGCAGAGAGATATGACGGTTCAGGAGTATGTCAATACCTTCAACTCCCTCTCTAAGTATGGCCCCGATTTGGTCAACACTTCCTTCAAAAAGAACCAGAAATTTGTGGATGGTCCACGTAGGAAGTTGAAGGAACAGCTTTTGATTTAGCTTCGCTCCACTTTTGATGAGATTGTTGATTTGGCCATGAGGTATGAAGACTTGTATCGGGAAAGAGATGATGATGCACCACCGAACCGACAGAGCCTTGCACCTAAGAGGAAAGCTCCATTCTTCCCTAAGAAGAAGCAAAATCCTCAGAAGAAACAAAAGAAAGGTCAAGCTTCAGGCTCCCAGAAGCAAGATAAAAGTGGAGTGAAGTGCTATAAGTGTGGAGTAATGGGGCATTTTGCTAATAATTGTCCCCAGAGGCAGTGTTATGAGTGTCATCAGACTGGTCATTTGAAGAACAACTGCCCACAGCTTATGAAGAAGAAGCAAGCAGCTAAGCTGAATGTGATGGAAGGAGATCCAGGCCCGAGTCAGAGGAAGGGAAAGCAAGTGGCGGTCATGGAAGGTACGATTCCTTTTAGAGATACTTTTATTCGTATACTCTTTGACACCGGTGCCTCCCATTCTTTCATATCTAAGGAATTAGTTGATAGATATGATTTGGAAGTTGTTTACCTCGTGACATCTCTAAGGGTTGCGAATCCCATTGGTGGGTCCGCAACACTTGGAATGTTGTGTAAAGGCTTTGAGCTTTCCTTATGCGGGCTCTCTTTTCTCTGTGATTTGCATGTATTTGAGTGCCTTGGCTTTGATATTATCTTGGGGATGGACTGGTTGGATCGTTATGATGCACAGCTTTCCTGCTCAGACAAAGTTGTTACTTTGAAGCATCCATCCTATAAAGGGCTTGTTAATATGACTCTGGATGTACCGAGCTCTAGTGCTTATGTTTCTTTGTTTTCCATGGAGTCACGAGAGGAAGATGAGATAGCCAGAGTACCAATTGTCAGAGATTTTGGTGATATATTTGAGCCTGTTACAGGTTTACCACCAAAGAGGGCCGTGGAGTTCCACATAGATCTAATCCCTGGAGCCCAACCAGTCAGTCGACCACCTACTCGTATGCCGCGAGTCGAGATGGAGGAACTTCGTAAGCAGTTGACTGAATTGGAAGGGAAGCAGTTTATCCGATCTAGTAGCTCTCCTTGGGGAGCTGCTGCTGTGTTTGTAAAGAAGGCTGATGGCTCTCTTCGTTTATGCATTGACTACAGGAAGCTTAATGAGCTGACTATAAAGAATAAGTATCCATTACCTCGTATTGACGATCTTTTTGATCAGTTGAGTGGAGCAAAAGTCTTTTCCCAGCTGGACTTAGCCACTGGATTCCATCAGTTGAGAGTAGCGGAAGATAGCATTCCCCTTACTGCTTTCCGCACTCGTTATGGTTCATATGAGTGGCTGGTGATGCCGTTTGGGCTTACGAATGCTCCTGCGTATTTTGTTGACCTAATGAATAGAATATTCAGAAGCTATCTTGACCAATTTGTCCTAGTCTTTATTGATGACATCCTGGTGTATTCCAAGTCCGAGCAAGAGCATGAAGGGCATTTGAGGATGGTTTTGGAGACCTTAAGGGAACATAAGCTAAAAGCTAAGTTCTCCAAGTGCCACTTTTGGCAGAAAGAGGTAAAGTTTTTGGGCCATATAGTCTCCGAAGCCGGTCTGGCAGTGGATCCTTCTAAGATTGAGGCCATACAGAATTGAAAGAGACCAGAATCTGTTACCGAGATACGGAGCTTCTTGGGACTAGCTGGTTATTACCGACGTTTCATTAAAGATTTCTCCAAGATTGTGACTCCTTTGACGAGGCTGACGAGGAAAGGAGTTAAGTATGAATGGTCAGATAAATGTGAAGAAGCTTTCACAAAGTTGAAGGAGATGCTCACTAACGCCCCAGTTTTGGTGATTCCAAAGGTTAATCAGGATCTTGTGGTCTATACGGATGCTTGTGGCTCTAGCCTGGGAGCGGTACTTATGCAGAAAGGGCGAGTTGTAGCTTATGCATCTAGGCAATTGAGGCCCAATGAGATTCGGTATGCTATTCATGATTTGGAGCTAGCAGCCGTGGTTTTTGCTTTGAAGTTGTGGCGACACTATCTTATGGGGGAGCGGTTTGTTCTCTATACAGACCATAAGTCCTTGAAATACCTATTTTCTCAGAAGGAACTGAACATGAGCCAACAAAGGTGGTTGGAGTTTTTGGCAGCCTATGAATTTGATATTCAGTATACTCCTGGGAAAGGAAACCGTGTTGCGGATGCCCTCAGCCGTAAACACCAGGCAGTTGTATCGATGATGGTGGCTGAATGGCGTGACTTGGAGGTGTTAGCTTCTAGTGGGATCTGTTACAGTATGTCTACTCATAGCTCAGGGAGGATGTTAGCTAGCTTGGTTGTGAGACCAAGTCTTATGGACAGGATTTCTCTTGCTCAGAAGGTGGATTCAGTTGCTTTAGATCGTGTTCATCGGTTGAAGAATGGAGAAGAAGCGGATGACCTGAAAGGTTTTGAGATGGATGCTCATGGTTGTTTGAGGAAGAAGGGTAGAATCTTTGTACCTAATGTTGCAGGGCTTAGACAAGAGGTGATGAAGGACTGCCATTGTTCACGATACACTATTCACCCAGGTGGCAGCAGGATGTACATGGACATGAAGCGCCTATATTACTGGGAAGGAATGAAGCGTGATATAGGTGAATATGTTAAGAATTGCATTACTTGCCAACTGGTGAAATGCGAGCATCAAAAGCCTAGCGGTCTTCTTCAGCCCTTGGAGATTCCATTATGGAAATGGGATCAGGTATAAGTGAATTTTGATTTTATAACAGTTCACTTATATAAACCCTTATTTGTGATCCAATTAGTGTTCCATTTATACTTTATTTAGGTATCAATGGATTTCATTGATGGCTTGCCACGATCGAAGCAAGGGCATGATAGCATATGGGTAGTAGTGGATCGTTTGACGAAATCTGCCCATTTTATTCCTGTCAAGGCAAAGAGGACTGCATCTTATTTGGCGAAGCTGTATGTGAAGGAAGTTATTCGTCTCCATGGTGTACCTAGTGCTATAGTTTGTGACAGAGATCCATTATTTACTAGTGGATTTTGGAGGAGCTTACAAGCAGCTTTGGGGACGAAGTTGAATATTAGCTCAGCCTATCATCCTCAGTCCGATGGACAAACTGAGCGAGTCAACAAGATATTGGAGGATTTGTTGCGATCCTGTATTCTGGACTTTGGAGGCTCTTGGGAGGACCACCTGTACTTGGTAGAGTTTTCATATAATAACAGCTTTTAGTCTAGTATAAGCATGGCTCCTTTCGAAGCACTGTATGGAAGACCATGTAGATCTCCTGCATGCTGGCTTGAGACTGGAGATAAGTTAGTTCTTGGTCCCGACTCTGTACGTGAAGCTTCAGAAAAGGAAGAGATAATTAGAAGGAGGATGAAGGAAGCACAAGATAGACAAAAGTCCTATGCAGATAAAAGAAGAAAGGACTTGGAGTTTAGCGTCGGCGATCATGTGTTCGTGAAGGTTACTCCTTTAAAAGGGGTAATGAGGTTCAGCAAGACTGGTAAGCTTGCTCCTAAATTTATTGGGCCTTATCCTATTATGGAGCGGATTGGGAAGCTTGCCTATAGAGTTGCTTTACCGGAACACTTATCAAGTGTGCACAATGTGTTTCATGTGTCACACTTGAGAAAGTGTTTGAGAGATTCTGAGGATGTGATAGAGCCAAAGCAGTTGCAGCAGCTTGGGATCGCTCCTAATATGACATATACTCGAGAGCCTATCCGTATCATTGCCTCTGAGACGAAGAAGTTGCGTAGTAAGGTGGTTCCACTAGTCAAGGTGCAATGGTCGAGCAATCCGAAGGACTGCACCTGGGAAACACAAGAGTCGATGCAGAGGCATTATCCTGAATTGTTTGGCGCTCGAGTAAGGTATGTCTTATTCTTTTTGAAATTTAAATCAACTAATAAGGTTACAGATATCGCCCTTACGTAGAAATTGCGAGGACGCAATTTTTGTAAGGGGGGAAGTCTGTAACAACCCGACTTTTAGGGATACTAAATTGGGAATCAACTTAATAAATTGATAATTAATTAGTTAATAATAATAAATAATTAAATATTTATTAAGAAAATAAAATAATAGATAAATGGGAAAAAATGAGAATTTAATATTAATAGCGTTGAGAGGAAAATAAATGGTAACAAATTCGTACGCTTTTATTGGGAGTTATAAATTGTTCCTTCTTGAGGTAGTGTAATTTATTTTAATAAATGAACCATTTTATTAACCTAAACTATTCAAAAAAAAAAATTAAATTAAACATTGAAAATGATAAGTTTTTTTTTCTTATGAAAGAATGGTAACTAATTACATAAGATAAAATGCGTTTTATGTATGAAAAGTTTACATAAGAATTTTTTTATGTTGATTTACAATTAGATATAAAAGGAAAAAAAAAGAAAAGTGTAAAATAATAATAGTAATAAATAATAAATAATAATATCTTTTTTTTATGATGCCATGTAGGAAAGTTCTAGAATTGAATAAAATAATGTTGAGGAAAAGAAAAATCTAGAACAAAAACAAAATAAAATGATTACACTTTATGTAAAAAAGAAGAAGAAATAATAAAATAAAGGGCTAGTTGGGAGAAGATTCTAGAATATGGGCTTTACAATAAAAATATCCCTCTCCTCAATCCTCCCTTTACTGTACGTATACAGCACAGTAAGCAGAAAGAAGAAGAAAAAAACAGAGAAAGGAAGGAAAACCTAATTGCTAACCTTCTCATCCAAATCAAAAAAAAAAAAAGAGAAGAAGTGAAACAATTAAATCTAAGATTCCCAATTCTGAAAGTAAGTATCCCTAAATCAATTATTTTCTATTTCATTCTTTTGTTTTATGTGTAGCTATTTAGGGTTTTTTTCTTTTGTTAGCAATTGAAAGGAGAAGCTTCAGCAATCAAAGGCTAGCTGATTTAGGGCTTGGAGATTGCTAATTGGTGTTTAGGTGAGTGAAATTATAGTCTTATTTTATTTTCATGTATGCATGCAAATATGGTGTGAGATTTTTGAATATGATGGTTGTTTGCTCATTTCATAAACCATGTTACTTGATTGAAATATTATGTTGAAGAAGAAATGAGAAACAATGCATATAATTTGAATGCATGCCTTGTGTTTGCTTAATTGCCACAATGAATTACATCAGCCTTTGGAAAAAAAAAAAAATTGATTTCAGAACTGCACTGTGCAGCCTAGACGGGGCTGCAAATGCAGCCCCGCCAGCAGTTCAGCATGGGGCTGCACCCGGGGCCGGCCGGTGGTGCAGCCCAGGTGGGCTGCACCCGGGCTGCACGGGTCTGCCCGGGGCGGTGCAGCCCAGGCTGCACCGGTGCAGCCCATGTGGGCTGCACCCGTGCAGCCCAGGGCTGCACAGGGGCAGCCCGGGCGGGCTGCCCTGTGCAGCCCATGCGGGCTGCACCTGTGCAGCCCAGGCGGGATGCACAGTGGCAGCCCGGGCGGGCTGCACTGTGCAGCCTGGGGCTGTACAGCCCAGGTAGGCTGTACAGCCCAGACAGGCTGCACAGTTACAGCCCAAGTCGAAGCTGCACCAAAGTTGAGAAGAGGAAAAAAAAATTGAAAAAATAATAATAATTAATTAATCTAAATTAGTGAATTAGATTTATTTTGATTAAAAAAGAAAACTATTGTACTATCGATAAATATGTGTTCGAAAATAATAATAATAATAATAATAATAATAACAACAATATGTAAATAAAACATTTTAGCATTTTGAGTACTAAGCTTGCTTTTTAATTAAATTTATTGTTATCAAATATTTTTAACTTAACGAATTTTTGCAATGAATGAGGTTTTTGCGTTTCGTCTTAATACATAAGTATTATAGGGTACTTATGTGTTAATGCGAAATGAAAATGTAATTATTTCCTTTTATACACACAATTATTTGCTAAATTTTATTCGCTTTTGAATATTATACTGGGTTTATTAATGGAATTTTTGAAAGGCGATTGTTATCGTTGACTTTTATTTTTTAGAAGTGTTTTAAAATTATAAACACTTTGATTTTTGGATCGGGATAGATTGGACTCTGTTGTACCAATGGACCAAAACTCCACCTTGGCCGACCTGATTCAGGATCGCTACCTGAATCGGTGGTATATCACATGCCCTTTTACCACCAAAGGTCAACGGTCTGCTACATAGGGCTAATCTTATTTTGATCGGGATCTCCGATCGGCGGGTCACGGACTATGAAGGATGGAGGCGTGGGGGTCCCACGTGTAGATCCGTGAACGGGTAGCATACGGCCTTTGCCTTAGACCGTCTTGGTTATCCTGGGTTGATCGCCAGGTGTATTATGGCGTTATGAGTAGGTTACGGGGTTGATGTCTCCGCGCGCGCTCGAGCTCTACCACTGTGATTTTACAATATTAGCGTCTGTTTATTTGGTATACTTTATGAGTCATGTTATATTTATCCCATAATTCCCATAATGCAATTTTCTTTACTTTATGATTTTTGGAAGTATTAAAGTTGATTTTGAAAACCCAGTATCTTTGGAGAATGTGTGTATGAACTTATTCTTATAAATAATAATTGGGAAGGTATCGTATTGGATTATATACGATAGGTTTGGCCTAAAATCATTGTTTGATTAAAAGAATTGTTTATGAAACCAAATTTGCATGTTAGTTCTCACACACATATATGCCTCATGTTGGTTTATACATGCGGCGTTTTCTTTCCCTTTTGTTGATTGAGACAATTATTGTTCATAGATCTTACTTCACTCACACTAGAAATAGTCTGACCCGTGTGATTTGTTTTATAATCCTCGGGTCAGTCTGAGGATTGTGGTTGCAGGTTAGGTTGCGTGGATGGTAGCAGAATTCTTATCATTTTCCACGTTTTGGGGTTTTGGACTTTTCAGCTTGGACTTAGAAGTAGTTAATATGTATTATGGTATGTATGTTATTATGTATTTTGGAAGTGATATGTACTATGGACTATGTATCGTGGACATTATGATATGTATTATGCATTATGCTGTTTTTGGTGCTGAATTGTACATTCTATTATATTCTATACTATGTAACCTGAAATTTTTTTATCTTGTACCATTGCATTGAACCAACACTGCGCACAAATGGTAAGTAGAAGGAAAAAAAAATCGAAATTTTTTTTCTCGTGCCAGTGTTAGTTCAAGGGAATGAGTACAACATTTAGCCCTATCGAGTCCCATTCTCCGTGCTTTCCGACAGTAATACTTAGTATTGCTCTTGGCTGGCATGGGTATAGGGGCCGGGTGTTACAATTACGCTGTATTAACTATAATTTTATTTGAATGTTTAGCACGGTTATACATATTTACATATTTATTATTATATTTCTGGTTATTAAACCCTAACTAGAATATTCCTTTCTATATTAAAATCCATTAGAATTACCCTTTTAAAAAGGTTTCCCATTACAACTTTCCATGAATTAACCTTAATTAAGTGTTTTGCTTCGTTTGAAATTACAAGGTATCATTTTTTTCATTTTTATTGAAATAGATAGTGTAAAATACAGAAAGAAAATCCATACTTTACACATCTTTCCTCAGTTTATGTATATTCCCGGTCAATCAAACGTTTCACTTTTTCCATGTAATTAAAAATTTTGATAAATTTATGGAGGTTAAATGGACAATATTTCCAACAAATTAAAATATAGAATTTTACATTCCAATAGAATTAGGGCAAAATCAAGATTATGCTAAGACCTTTACAACCCAATTGTGGATCCGGAATAAATTCTACATCTTTATTCATATTCAATTTCTTTATAACTTGAGGACTGATTTTTAGATTGGGTGTAAATAATATTCCTATTCAATCTTCCTAAATTTCAAAATATGTAGGCACTGTTTGTTACGTAAGATTTGAGCCTACAACTCTTAGATATTTATTTAGGCGTAAAATTAAATAGAAATTTAATGAAAAAATTCCAATGTTTTAAACTAATTACAAAATTTCTCTCTCTCCTTTTTGAAGCTTATCAAATCTTCAAATCTAAATCTAAATCCTATATTGACTTCTCTTTTCCATTCCAATCCAATCCAAAAGAATATGTATTGCAAGGTATATCTATATTATTCGAATTGCAGACCTGAGAAGAGATTGGAGGTTAAGGGAAATATAGATTCAAATTTACCTTTTGCACAATATTAATTTGCTACTTCTCTTCTTCTCTTTTATTTTTCGTTCTTCTCCAATTTGTGTGTGTATATATTTAAAATATTTTATAATTTAGAAGAACATTGGAGAAGAGGAAATGGCAGAGCTCGAATAAATCGTATCCGTTCAATTAAAAATATTAAATCTAGGTCGTTGGCCAACTTTCAAACCCTAGTTGCCATTCGCATATCAGTCGATCGCACCCATATGGGCGGTCGAGGAGTGCGGTTGACCGGTGGGTCCTGGTCATTTATTATGTTTACTACCATGATTTTTATTCTAATTATTTTCGCTCTTGAAACTTCAGGTGCTAATAACTCTTTCGTTTGAGCTTTGATTATAATATGAAAGTTGCTTAGAAAATCACCACGAAAGCAATTATGAAAGTTTCATGACCAAATTACATCATTTCATCAAATTTCATTTTTGGTGCCTTATTAATTATTTATTTGTTAACGTTAATTTTACGGGGTGTTACATGCATGCCTTGGTATTTTGATCTTGAGGATTTTCAATAAATCATGGGCACGCAAGTGATGGATAAAATTTTATTATTGTATCATATACAACTCCTAACCAATGTTCTTTGTCCCAATCTCATCTTGACCTTGAGGAGTATCAACAAATACATGCATGTACCTTACTCGTCTAGCCAATATATTAATAGTACTATGCATAACATCCTAAGCTTAAGGAATATCGACAGCTAAAGAGTTTGCGAGTAATTTATTAATATATAAATAGTAGAGGACAACTCATATATTAAGGATTCGTAATATTTAATACACACAAAGATACAATAGATGAGAGATATCAATTTAGAAAACAATGTATTTCTTATGAAATACCGTCATGATTCATGCGTTCAACACATCTGAAATCATAATTATGCGTACAATACGAATGTGCTTGTTTTTAAAATCTGTGGGTTTCATACAGTTCTACTTAAGTTTTATACATTCATATTATGTAAGTTTAATTCATTTATAATTGATTATAACTTAATTAACTTATATAATATTCTTATGTATATTATTAACTAAATGTATATTATTAACTAAATGTATATTATTAACTAAATCATATTTAACTAATTTAAATTAGTAATTTAATTAACTAATTAATTAAACTATTTTCAAAATTAAAATTATATTTCATTCATCCGAAATAATTTAGGATGACTATTAACTATATCATTTATAGTTTCTTATACATGTATGTGTGTGTGTATGTATATATATATTATCAATTAATGTTTAATTAATTTAAATTTAATAATTATTTTATTTAACTAGTACTTTTTTAATTAAATAAGTTAATAAATTTGAAAATATTTATTTAAATACATACATACATATATGTATGTATATGTGTGTGTACATAGTATATTTAGATATACACACACAACACACACATATACTAGTATATACGCTTATTCTAAATAACTGTTTATTAAATTAAACCAATTAATTAAATTGTTAAATAATATAAAAAAATTACTTTATTTTAAAAAAATTGAAAAATATTTTATAATTTAATTTGACTTTTGAATGAATTTTTAAAATTAGCCCAAGGCCCAAATCAATTTGGGCATTTTTAATTAGTCCAACCTTTTAGAATTACTCCATCGTTGAGTCGGGCCGGTGGTCAGAGAGGGAAGAATACTTAATTATCTAATCCTAAGCTTAGATGCTACTATTCCAAACACCCAAATGATAGGATATCTTTACTAATTGGTCCTAAAGTGGTTAATTTGGATCACATATACCATTAGGGATTTGAAACCATTATTGAAACCAGGCCATTTGAAAGCGGGTGAAATAGGTAGATTTCAAAAAGTAATCCTATTTGGGTCATAATGAGCCTATGAAGTCTAATATGTTGTACTAGATCCAATACAGATTATTTAAATAAAATCTAGTTTTATTTAATTTTCTCTTCAAGATAAAGCTATTGAAAACATGCCGGTTGAAATCACTCCTAAATCCACCTTGAATCGATCTCTACACCTTGCATTTGATGTATTATTAGGCTATGTTATTTTCGGCTAGGGTGTATCAAAGGTCATATTATGGACACTAAGGATTAGGGTTTTCAAGAAGAAAGAAATTAGGGAATGACCTGATTTAAATAGAGAAAGAGGAGAAGACAAACTCTCCTCATTTTACTCATTCTCCTCTTACTAATTCTTATATCCAAATCAAGAATTCAAAACAAATAAAATCCATTTTTCCTTCTATGTCATGGCCGACTATAAATAGTGTTTTATAGGCCTTTGAACAATCTCAACCCATTTAATAGTTAATGACATTTGAATCATACTTTAAATGTGTATCGAATATCGTATATCGATATGTACATATATAACTTGTAATGCACACCCAAGTAATACTGATGGCACCTAAAAATATTAATAGCATCTAATACATTAATTAAATAAATAGTTAATATTTCATAAATGTTAACTAATTTAATTAATTTATAACAATTATAAATCAATTAAATCATGTATTATTTCTGAGACGTTATCATTTCACAATTTAAGTGGTGTGACATTTTGGCATTTTGGCTGAATTTATCGATTATAAATTTTCACAAGTAAAATCCAACTTTACAATTTAAGTAGTACCTTTTAGTAATAATTGTTTACATCAGTTCTCATCTTCAACAATATACCACTTTAGGACTTATGGAATTTGGTTTTGATCAAAATTCCATTATCAACCAAATTCAACTTGATTAGTCTATAAACAAAGTCCTTGGTTTAATAATGACATTTATTATTGACCGTACTACTTTAGCCAGAGACTTTGACTTGATTGTAGTTGACTTTGATACTAACCTCATATAACTGAGAAGACGAATTCTTTATTGAATATTGTTTTACTTCCAATGATTCAATTCAGACCCAACTATTGTCATTCGATGGACGTCATGCCACGGTTTAAGTATAATCAAAATGGAGTATGCACACTGAAGTTCAACAAAATTCTCAAGTCGATAAAACCATATAATATCTTTACTTTAAGATTTCTTGTCTGACCTTAGTTATTATTAATTGACAAGATACACTCAAGTGACTCATTCCACAGTTATGCAATAACATTAGTATATAACCCCTTTGTGTCCCCAATAGCCATGAGTGATACACTGTCCAACATTGGAGAGCTTACGTGCTCTAGTCTCAAAGGATGTATCGATATCCTTTTTTAAAACATCTTAACCAGGAATATTTAAAATAATGTGATATTTTTATATTATGATAATTTCTCATGATTACAACTCCTTTTAATTATTTCACATAATTTTCTATTTTAATATACTTTGAATTAATTTATTTAATTTATCATCGTTGTGTAAAAAAATATAATAGAAATTAAATACTTATATTATGAAAAATATTGGTTATAGAGTTAGATATGTGTAACAAATTAAATAATTGCCTATAAGACATAACTCTAAAAAAATTTAAATATGCTGATAAATGATAAATGTAATAACTTACAAAGAGAATGGAAATGGCTAAAGCTTACTGCAAGCTAAGAAATGATAAGATGTACCATTTAAATAATATGAAAGATAAAATATTTTGTTTAGAAAGGTTTAAGTATTTTCTTGACCTAAATGAGAAAAGGTCTATTGAATGTGTAGGTTACACAAACGATAAATGAGAAAAAGACATGAACTAAATTTAATGAATATACTCACACATAAAGGAACTAAAATAGTAGGGTGCCAAGTCTGAGTGATGTCTAATTAAGTACGTATAAATGGAAGGTATCAAGGCTTAGTGAAGTCTAGCCAAATGTCTGTAATTGGGTAAATAACTCTTATATGAGTAAAGTGGCATTAAAATGGATGTAATTACAAGCAAAAAGTGAATAAATGGCAATGTGAAATGAAATAGAATTTGGGACCAGGAGAGCTTATTGACTCTTATTAAGGATGTTTTCTAGAATGTATTAGGTTATTACATTCAATCTCCTAAGAGGATCAAGTTGTCTGTGGTTAGATTGGACCCTAAAGGTGTACAAGTGATGTTCGTTGATGACGTTATTCAAGTTGAATTAACGTTAGATAAACCTTGTGTAGTGACCACTAATTAAAATAAAATCAAAATCTGTAAATGATATCTAAATAAGAGTTTAGGTTACATGGTAAATGAAAATGGTGTTTATGCTTTGGTTCATGAGGTGATGATAAGTATAGACCATACTTACATTTGAAAGTAACATTTATATGACGATCTTCATAGCATGATGAAAAGAATAGGTTATACTAGTGAATGTGAATGATAACATATGGATCAATTCATAACAAGACAACAGGTATAGGGTATAATTATGATTGAAATAGTGCTTATATGATTGTGTTCTTATTATGATGTGCTTATTGCATGATATGATGTAATTGTTGTTGATGGACCAGTGAATGGAAAGCCCATTCTGCAAGGTAACGTGTTCTTGTTATATAGTATGTTTTAGGGTGTAATATTACTTATACCAAGTGTTATGTCTAACATGTGTGTTTGTTTTTCTCTCTATAAACTCATGAGTACTCATTTGAATAGGCTGAGTTTTGGGATATTAGATAGGTTGATTTTAGAAGACAAATAAAGCTGCAAAGACTATCATGTTGTATGTAAATCGAGATTTATAACTAGTTAAGCAATCATGTTGGCGTCTTCGTAGGCATGTCACTTCCATCCATACTTTACTTGATTTACCCTTACTTGGGATCTTTTTGGGAATAAATGACAAATTATGTAATGAAAATTATATAGTTTCTCTATTCCCTTAAAGTTGTTGAAAATCTGATCCATTTTGTCGCTTGAAAATAATTCTAGCGATGATTACAACATCATCGATGTTGATTTTCAAATCTCAAAATAGGAGATGTTAAAACTTGATATCAGATCTTATGTTAGGCAACACCTAAGTAAAACAGAGCTTAGTAGAAAATAAGGTAGAAACTAGATAGTTGTAAGGAATACCTATGGGAAGGAGATACACTATATATATAACGTGCGTTTGCTACCAAATTAGTCACAAACACCCAAGAATAGATTTATATAGAGATAAATGAAGAAAGTAAAATTAAAACTGAGGAATAGAATAAACTAACAGACAAATCTAAGTAATAATCAAGAATACATGAATTTATCGCGGTTCGGCATTGTATGCCTCGTCCACTTTGAAGATTATCTTTATCCCATCCTAATCAAATCAACGAATGGAATGCATTTGTTGGTGGCTTTAGAGATACATCGACTTAAGGTGGCAACCTTCCCATTCAAACTCTACACTTGTTTAATGGTCCTTGGTGCTTGGATGTCACGGATAGCCTGAATCTTCTCCGGATTAGCTTTTATTCCACGATCATTGACAATAAAGCCCAAGAACTTTCCTGATGCAACACCAAATAAACACTTCAAAGGATTTATTTTCATCTTGTAATATCGAAGAATATCAAACATTTCTACCAAATCTCTGATGTGGTCACTTGATCGTCGTGGTTTCACGAGCATATCATCCATATACACTTCCATTTTTTCCAATCTGATCTTTAATCATCCTGTTAACTAAGCGCTGATAAATTGCTCCGGCATTCTTCAATCCAAATGGCATTACTATGTAACAATACAGTCCTACATCCGGAACAAAACTGGTATGCTTCTGATCTAGGATATGCATCGGGATTTGGTATACCCTAAGTATGCATCCATAAAAGATAGCAATTCATGTCCCACGGTTGAATCAACTAGCTGGTCAATGCTTGGAAGGGGAAAACTATCTTTTTGATACACTTTGTTCAAATCTGAATAATCAATGCACGTTCTCCAGTTTCCATTAGCCTTCTTCACATGTACGGGATAGATATCCATTCAAGATGGAGGGCATCATGGATAAACCCGTTGACTTTTCATTTGTCCACCTCCTCTTTAAGAGTAGCAAATCTCTCCGGATCCATGCCTCGTCTATTTTGCTTCACTGAACATACTTCGGATCAATATTCAATGCGTAGGTCACAATGGCTAGCGAGATTCCACACATGTCAGAGTAAGTCCAAGCGAATACCTCTAGATTCACTCGGAGAAAACTAGCAAGTTCTTTCATCATCGGGGGGCTGAGCTATGACCCAATCTTCATGACTCGTAATGGGTCATCAGGGTTGACCGTGACATCAATCGTCAGCTCAGCCGATGCAACCTTGGTCTCTTTGGGCTCCTCTTCATCATCTCTCGGATCTATGTCTCTATAGAGCTGACTGTGGTGCCCAAGCTAAGCCTCATGCGCTGGTTGTCAATCTTCAGTGGCTTGGGTATGGACAATCTTGTCCATACCCTTTCCATTTTCTTTACGTTGAGCCTCCCTCAACTCAGCTACATAACAGACACGTCCATTCGCTTGATCACCATGAACAACCCCTACACTGTTATCCGTCGAAAACTTCAAAGTTAAACACCATGGGGCAAGAGCTACTCGGAATTTACCCAGGGTCGGTTGGTCTAGAAAAACATTATACGGAGAGTCAGCATCCAAAACAATAAACGGTAAGATTCGCACGTTCCTTCATTCACCTTCTTCTAATTCAACAGGTAACTCCATGTATCTAACAACCTTGGTAGCAACGCCAGTAAAACCATGAATATGAGCTTATATGGTTTTAAGTCTTCGGCTTCCATCCTCATCTGATCATATGCCTTTTTGAAGATTATATTCACTGAACTTCCACAATCAATCAAAATCATTCTCACCAACACATGACCAACCATAGCTGAAATGACCACCGGGTCAATTGTTGGAGCCTCTACTTTGTCTACAGCCCTATTTCTAAACACAATATCATCGGCCATGGTGCGCTGCAATTTTGTTGGAGCTCCGTCTTTTGTATTCGAATAGCATTCAAAATCTATATTCCTTATCACGCTAGCATAACGCTTTATGTCTTGCCAACTCCTGTCCACAAGATGTGGTCCTCCAACTATCGTATTTATCACCAGTCTTCCACCGGTCCATGCAAGCTCCTCAGCCCTTCGCGGAGCTTGTCTTTAATTAGGGTTAGATGCCCCCTGTCCACCATCCTACGGACTTTTCACAAACTGCTAAAATTTCCTTTCCTAAATTAACCTTTCTTCAGCATCCTGGAGAAGCCTACATTCATTCTTATTGTGCCCATAACATTCATGAAACCTACAATACTTCCTAGTTTTCTTCTGCTTCTTTGTTGACCCCTTTGGAGGCGGCTTCCTATATTGCATGGTACTGCAAGTGGATAGATAAATGTTCTCCAGGGTCGTGTTTAGTGGCATGTAATTGTTGTACATTGGATCCTAGGCTTTAGTCTCCCAAAATCCCATTTCTGCTCTCAATTCCTATCTCCACTCTCTTTTGTTGATTCGGCTTATTCTAAACATTCATTTGTACATTCTCGAAACATTTATCAGACCGTTTTATTATAATATTACTCTATACTGCTTATCCACTCAGTCCTGCAACGTTCTTTTTCCTAGAGGACCTGGCTTCCTTCTTCCTCATAAATTGAGCTGCTTTTGAATAGAAGCGCTCCAACATGGCAGGCGGTTTTCCTGCCAGCCAATCACGAAACTTAGATTCCGAATCAATCTCACTCATCACGGCCATAAGTATAGCATGATCATTTGGGTCACAGGCCTCTATGGCGGTGGTATGAAATCTCTCTAAGTAATCCTTCAACGATTCCATAGAGCTTGGATCATGCTGGAAAGGGACATCACATCTTTAAGATGAGTTGCGTGCGTTCGAAATTGCTCTACAAACTTGGTTGCCAACTCATCGCATCTCGAAAAAACCCACGGAGGTAGCCACTTGTTATCCCGAAAAGATTTATGGGAAGGCATCTGCACTTAGTCAAATCATTGGCTCGTTCAGAATCCATCAGTCATTCGTATCTCAAAATATGCCTCCTGGGGTCGGTTCTTCCCTCATAGGCTGGCATCGATGGCATGTTGAACCTTCTCGAGTATTCTGCATGTAGAACATTATCAGTAAATGGGGTATGGCTTCTCGAGATTCCTCGATCGTCATTATTAAATCCTTGGTTCTCTCTCACCAACTGTCTGACCACTACTGATAAGCCCGGGGTTTGAATGGGGGGTGCTAAGCAATGATTACGCTCCACCTCACGTGAATGATTCGGTCGATGTCTACGGGCCATTTCACGCCTTCTTGGTTCACCATCCTCTTGATGCTCACCTTGAACATTTATCTCATCATCATTCCGGCAGGGTACCTGGTCAGCATTCGATCGAACTCCATTATCCAAGCTTTCAGGAATAAATCCAACGTGATTCCCTAAGTGTAATTGGTCAATCCCTTCTCCGGAGGAGGGATCAATACAGATCCCTAGAGTGGGATCGGCACCGATCGGTCTTTGCAGACCATATTGGTCTACCAAGCGGTGCTCCGATGTTTCTACATGATCTCCCTCGACCCTATGACGCCTATGCCTATGTTATTCATCCGATGAGCTTGAGATTTTTGATGCCGAGTAAGGAGCGGGATCCCTTCTGGACTTCCCATACTATTGTTGAGTAATCTGGTTCATCAAGTTAATATTAGTCTGAATGTGATGATTTAGTTGTTGAAGACTTCCCATCAACTCTCTCATTAGATTATGAAATTCAGCTCTGGGTAAAGAATCAGCAGGGTTCTGAACTTCAACCAGATCAACATTCAAATTTGTAGGTTGATTGCTTGGGCCTCTTTGTTGAATGCTAGCAGTCTCATTTCCATCCACACTCTGAGAAGTAGATCTAGTATATTTTACCATTATCAATTTCCTCGCTTAGATTTAAGTAAATCTAAATAGTATATGCCACTTTATGAAGATAATTTTGGATCTCCTTTGGGGGATTTGCCCAATCTAGTAGCAACAAAGGGGATCCTAACAAGATGAGAATCAGGTTCTCAGTGAAAGCACCAAAATATTTGCAACCAAATTGGTCACAAACACTCAAGAATAGATTTATGTAGAGAAGTAAATGAAGAAATGAAAATTAAAACTAAGGAATAGAATAAACTAACAGATAAATCAGAGCAAAAATCAAGAACACAGGAATTTATAGTGTTTTGGCGTTGTATGCCTAGGTCCAGTTTGAAGATTATTTTTATTGATTCACCAACATTTTGATTACAGCAGCAAGCAGTAAGAAGTAAAAAACTTGATTATAATAAAAGCTAATGTAACCAGCAGCGTAAAGATCGTCAGAATGAACCCCTAGGCCAGTATTTATAGGCGAAGGTGACCACCAATCTCTCTGAAACTTCAACTATAGGACCTTCTAATCCATATAGGCCTACCATAGGAGTCGTTAGGCCTAAATATCAATGAAGAGGGATTGGTACCGATCCCTTCATTGGTTGATTCTTGGGCAGCGATCCCTATAGTGGCTTCTTTATGCTTAAATATGCTGGCTCTTAAATATCAAGTTATTTGGATAGTGGAGCTCATGCTATGGATTGATCTTTGGTTCAACTCCACTTATGGGTTGTTTTCTGTCAAAACTTTCAAATAGTTATATGCCGATCCCTCATTCTTTGGTCATTTGACATGCGTTCCCTAAGGTAGGTTCCCTAGGGTCCATATACCTTGCTCTCTAAGTTTCATTTGCTTCGGGCTTCTAGATCCTAAGATATTGATTGCTGAAGGCAAGAGTGCACTTAGTTTTTGGCATGTTGCCGATCCCTTCTTGGTGTACTCAAGTATACCGATCCCTTGCTAACTATCAAGCCGTGACGATCCCTCTTATAAGTTATGTTGATCCTTATCTTATGAGTAGAAGCATGCCTTCCCAAGCCAACAAGACATGCCAATCCATCTACCTTCTTCAAAGTCGAACCCTCCTTTGCTTCGACCATGCCGACCCTTTGCATATCTAATCATGTCGATCCCTATGGTACTACCAAGCCATGCCAATCCCTTGCTTGTCCAAGCTAAAATCCATATTTCAAGCATCCTGCATTGTTTATCTACCAATTTCATTTAATTCTTGCTTTACATAACCATCTGTATTTTTCTTCCGGGTCCTACAACCATTGCTCCATGGTCATCGTTCTTGATAACAGTCGAATCTATCTTATGCAATCATTTCAATATAGTCAGGCCACGATACTTCATATTCTACTGAGATTTGAAGAAAATCTAAAGAAAGCTGATAGCCATGGTTAGAAGAATTAAATCAACTTCGCACAGAGTTGAAGGGAATGATGATGCTAGTATTCTTATCTGGAGTTGCTTATGTGTTCATGTGTTCATGTCTATTTGGAAGGGATCGGATTCACTAGTGTATGCAAGTACTTGGGATTACCTGTTGAAGCTTGCACTCAAGTTAGTGAAGGGCCGATCCCTCTCTCAAGGCTAAGATGACCGATCCCTCTCTCAAGGCCATAATGGTTGATCCCTCTCTCAAGGCCAAGATGGTCGATCGCTCTCCAATCTCGTCAATACCGATCCCTCTACATAATTTGTATGTCGATCCCTCATTACTCCATATGGCCAATCCCTCCATACTTCGTATGCCGATCCCACAATACAAGGTCATTATGGCCTATCCCTCTCTTAAGCCTAGAGGGTCGACCCTATCTCAAGGATAAGATGGCCGATATCTCTCTAATATCATCAATACCGATCACACCAATCTCGTCAATACCGATCCCTCCTAAGACTTTGTATGTCGATACCTCAATACTCCATATGGCCGATCCCTCCATACTTCGTGTGCTGATCCCTTAATACTCCGTATGCATGTACCTTCATTGTAACGACCCAAAATTTAACCACTTCAAAGTATAATATTTAAAGTGATTTTAAATATAAAATATAAAAGGTTTTATGATTCAAACAATATTTGATAGGATTTGGAAATAGAAATATACATAAAAATAGTAACATTTGCTCATATCGACAAATGTGACAAAATCCGTATTTCAGAAAAGTAAGTTTAGATGCTTTAATTAATTATTTTAATTTATTTATGAGTGTTTATATTTTTGAATAACATTATACAAATTTATTTTTAAATTTGGTTTACATAAATAAATAGTTTAACTAAAACGTCAAAATATGATCGTAGAACATTTTGTCAAAAATCAACGTTTTGTCAATTCAAAGTTGTCGCAACGTTGTTGCACCTTTATGTACACAATTTAATAAATATGTTAACATATAAATAAAGTTATCAATTAACTAAATAAGGTTACTTTTAATAGTCACACTTATGAAATTCTAGAAAGTAATTAGCAAAAGTAAACTAAAAAAGACAAAACACATATCACATCAAATGTGACATAAAGTAAAGTAATCATTCCTATCTTTACTTAACTCTTAAGTGTTTGAATTTAAAAGTGTGTTGTGATGTGGATGGTAAGTGTTGAATTAAACAAGTTTACTTAATTCTTAAGAAAGGTAATTTAAGTAAAAACACAAATCTATATTTTAGTCTTAAATATTTTCTATAAATATCCGTCCTCTTCCACTTCACTTTTTCACCATTTCTTCTATACTTTCTTAAGCTAACTTACATCCTTTAATGGCTTCTTTCCATAATCAAGTAATGCAAAAATATTTTCAAAAATAAAACAAAGAAAAGTATCAACAAAACTCCGTCTGAACCACTTCATAACTCCTCCTCCCCTCTCCTATTGCTCACGCCCCCTTCCTCCATTTGGCCAAGCAAATTTTCCACTTCAAGCTTGGTCGTGGCCTCATAAGGCAAGTACGAGGAAGTTTAGAAAGTTCTAAGAGCTTATGACAAAGTGTAGCAAAGTTAGAAAAGTTTAAAACTAGATTGAAAGCAATAAAGATGAGAACTCTAAATCGGTAAGTAGGAAATGCATATATGATGTTTTGCAAGTTATAAATGTTGTTTGGATGTTAATAATGATGTTTGATAAATGCTTGAAAAAGAAAGCAGTCACCTTTAAGTCATTTGCAAAAGTTTGTAAGCAAATATGTACATAAATGACAATCATGTGACACTGTATTAAAAAATTATTAAATTGATATGCAAGTTCATAAGACATGTTAAGATATGTTAAAATGGTTATAAACATTATTTTGGATGTTTATTAGTTGCATATTGAATATATATGTTGAAAAAAGTCAATGATTTACACGACGTATAATCACATGGAAACCACTTTCCAAAAGAAATGAAATATGATATGGAATTATTTATACCGTTGAAAAATGTTTGAATATGCTCTAGAAATGATTTCCAAGTGTTTAAATTTGTCTCGGCAAAGTTGGATATGAATCTCAAAATACGCCTAAAATTTGACGCGTCGCGTAACGGTAGTTCGTGTTTTCACGGCAAAAGTTCAAATGAACATACGAATTGGAATATAGTTTGGAATTCGTCGATGTAAGAATTTTTCGAATCCTTATATCCATATCTTTCATATAAAAAAGAAAATCAAGATTTCATCTTGTAAATTTTGAAATATGGCAAAATCAATTTTCAAGAAAAATCTAGTTTTTGTACTAAATGACCAAAGTTGGAAATTGATAAAATAATCGGTTTAAAAATATGAAGTAAATTCTAACAATTTTTCAAATGTTTTAAAAGTGATTTAAGTTGAAAAGATGTTTTCTAAATGATATAAAAGTTGTTTTGAAGAATATAGCTTTTAAAACACTTTTTGTAACACTATTTCCAACACTTTTCGCAAAGCTTTTCAATAACTTTTGAAATAAAGGTTGGAAGTTAACAATTCTTTTCCAAATCCTTAGTAAATGTTTTTAAGTAAATAGTAAAGAATTTTAAAAGAAATTTTAACAATTTAACATTATTTCAAAGATGGTTAAACAAATGGTTAAGTGATCTAAAAAGGGAAAATGAGTATGTAGAAACGACTAATACATTTGTCATGCCTGTGAGATCTAAAAGTGAAAACAAGGTGTGTAACTAAGTTAGGGATGGTGTAACCAGTGCCCTGAACTTACCTAGCCTTAGTTTTCTCTTTTAGACGAGGGGTGGAACACATCGAAAGGAAAGCCCGGACGCTTAACTCGGATTTTATAGAAATAATCTTCTTATACTAATTATTAAAATTCAAAGAGGAAACTTGTCCTATTCATGGAACTTAAAAGGTGATCTCTCCATTATTCCGTCCATAACACTCATTGAATACAGAAGTTGATTTTGGATAAAAATAGAATGATTTCTATAATACTATTTTCTCAAAAGATACTCTTAAAAATGATTTGAGAATTATTCAAAAAGAGGTTTAAATGATTCCATATTCACTAAAAGAATATTTTGAAAATATATATCTCTCGAAGATATTTTGGTAAAGAAAAATGAATGAATCGAAAAACAATCACTTAATTACATCATTTTTATCGATGATTGGATTTCAAAGGAACCGGGTCGGATTTGGGTGATTCCTATCCGAAAACCACTTTGAACCAATGTATACGTTCGAAAGTGAAGACATGTTGAAGATGATGATTATTGAAGACCGTGGATCTTCATGGTGTGAGGACTGCTTGTTGACATGCTTTGGGTAGCTCTTATTATAGAGTTATTTATAGCAGTGCTCTCCTCGTTGTGGAGATTTTGTGGATTGTAAGGACTACTCGCTACTAGTGGCAGTAGAAGAGTGCCTTTGGTTTGTCCTTTTCCTGGACAACTTGTATGGACATTTGTCTAACATTGCATTTCTAAAGATTACGTACATTGGCGGAGAAGGCAACTTTTCCTAGCTTAACACCCTCCTTGAGACGTACGAGCTCAAGGGTTGTATTTTTGTGAAAGGTAATTGGTAGCCAACGGAAATGGCAGTGTCATTCAAAGTAATGTGATATGTGATATATGAAAGGTGATCATTGCCTCAAGCCTCATCAACCGAAAATGACTGAAATGGGGTTAGATGTGGAAAGGCTAAGTGGGTCATTCCTAATTAGGCTATGATCATTCCCTTCTAGATATATTTCTTCTCGCTATGACGTTCGAGATGTAAATTTAAGTGGATGTATGCAAAGAGAGCGCTCAGATAAAGGTCGGTAACGATTGGGGAATGACATATTCGATACTATCTAGTTATAGAGATAGGCCGGTCTTGTGTTGGTAGAGAGTAGATGTTCCGTGCCTCGGGACATCCATCCAGATGTGTACCAATTAGAAGATAGTCCCTTCACCTAGTCATTTGTATGGAAATCCATTCTCCAATAAGAACCTTCGGACTTGATTGTAAACTTATTATGTTGGAATTTAATCAATGTAACAATTTCGGCTAAGATTAATAAGTTATTTGCAAACATTTTCAAGATGTCATTAAAAATAATATCCCTAAATTTTATGTAATAAAGAGTTTTGGTTATCATAAGGTTAAAACCCATTCCGTGTTTATGTGTGGCGTGGTCTTATGAGATACCCTTTTGTTTTTAAAACATCGTACTTTGAGTTCTCACACCAGTCCCATGACAGAACTAGAGTTTGTTTTTCCCTTTAAACTCCGGGTGCCCTATTTTTCGGGCAGCCGTGTAGTCAGGATACCTTAGGAGCATTTTGGAGCACGTTGGGGAGCATTTTGGATAAGTCTTTTGGAGATATGAAGTTGAAGTACCCTATGTAGATATCTACCCATTTTCCGCTGTGTCATGTAGTATGTATTTACCAGCATATGTACAGATAGACAATTATAACTATCCCTCTGGATTTGTATTTGACTCCGATCATTTATGTATAATTAAAATGTTGAATGCGATGTGAGATTCTATTATTGTGTTATCTTCTATCCTTATTTTCTTTTACACCCATGATAATCTGCCTCCCCAGCACTTGGATTTATGGCACGTGAGTACCATGCATGTATTAGTATCGATTTCTGAGGGTTGAGGAGACGGGTTGTCACAATTGGTATCAGAGCTGAAGGTTAAGCGAGAATCTTGGCTTTGTTGGCTTATGACTCATTAGAGATAGGGTTAGTAACACCCTATAATGAGTTTAGTCTGAGAGAGCGCATAATTGAAACTTTTAACTTAAATAAGTATATTCATACTATATAGCATTCCCTATGATATCTCATCTATATATCCTAAAGATATTTTTCGTACTATATACAGATAGTAGAAAATGAGTGGAAGAAGAGTATGAGGCAGGGGATGAATTAGTACCACAAATGGTCAAACTCCCGTAGCTACAGTAATCGAGGAAGTAGTAGTTCCAATACAGCCCCAAATTAACTTTGCAACTTTATGTAAGAAGGGGCATTTCACTAGAAGGACTAACTTTGCAGTCCAATTAGTTTCTAAGACACACATCCACAAAAATTAATTTCAAGGCCAAAGTCAGCAGAATAATTACTTTTAAGGACAAAGTCAGTGGTCCAATTACTTTAAAGGACATATTTCATAGGTTTTTGGCCTTAGAAACTAATTATTTTGCATTTTTTCCTTAAAAGTAATTATTTCAGTTGTGTGTCCTAGAAACTAATTACACTCGCTAAAGAGGCCCTTGTGGCTAGTTTCCACATGTAAGAACTATACCATCCTTGGTGGTAAACCTTTCAAAGGAACATAAACCATCATTGAAGTACAAGCTTGGATCCGCTCTTGTGAAAGAATTTTCAAAGGATTGAATTTTGAAGATAAGCAGAAGAGATTCTTAGCTTCTTGGAAACTACAAGACGGAGCTCTAGTATGGTGGGAATCTATCACACAGAATGAGTCGGAAGATAATTTCTCTTGGGAACGATTCAAAGAAGTTTTGGAGGAATAATATATACCGAAAGCAGGAAAATCCCCTCTTTACCGAAATTTTATGGATTTTAAACAAGAGGAGGAGATGTCGTTTGAGGAGCATGCTAACAATTTTAACGAATTATCTCATTTTGGGCCTAGATTGATACATACGCCTCTTAAAAAGAATGAAAAGTTTATTTCTGGAATGAAGAAGCAATACCATGTCAGAATGACTGGGCATGTGAAAGAACCATTTGTAGACTTAATAGACATAGGATACAAATATGAAGCTTTGGATAAGGTAGATCCACCTGTAGTACAAGAAAGCAACAACAATAACTGGAAAAAGAGGAAGTTCAATGGTAAGAAGCCATGGCAGGGAAAACTCAAAGGAGGATCTCAAGAGAACCGCTTTAAAGATATCACTTGTAACAATTGTATGAAGAAAGGCCATATTGCGAAGAATTGTTGGGGTCCTAAAGCTCAGAGTGTTGCTTCTCCCGTGGTTCAGAATTATATCCGCTATGATTGTCATAAACCATGGCACCTGATTAAGGATTGTCCCCTAATGAAGAAAGGAGAACGATCCAAAGTTTATGTTATAAAGGATGAGCCTTCAACCTCCCAAGATGTGAAGGGCAAAGAAGTGTTGGAAGGTAATATTTTTATCAAAGATGTTTTAGTTAGGGTATTATTTGATACAGGAGCTTCTCATAATTTTATTTCTAAAACAACTGTAGAAGAATTAGAACTTAAACCTAAAATTGTTGACGACCCTATCTGCATGACGAATCCTATAAGAGGTTCCACTAATCTTTGTATGCACTGCGAAAAAGTCACAGTTTCCTATCCTCCCCATCACTTTCCTTTTGATCTTTTCATCTTAGATTTTATTGGATTTGAAATTTTACCTGGTATGGATTGGTTGGTTAAGTATAAAGTTGTGCTCGATTGCGAATGTAGAACGATATCTTTATGGACCATCTTTGGAAAAATCATAGAAATATCTTATGAAGGTCCTAGTCCAAGAAGGGATAGTTTTCTTTATGCTTTAAATACATCCCAGACAGGATTAGAAACAATACCCGCCGTTAAAGAATTTGCAGATGTCATTGAGGAAGTAAAAAGTTTTCCCCCACATAGAGAAATTGAATTTCGTATAGATTTAGTTCCTGGTGCGATGCAAATTAAACAACAAGATAGAAGGATGGCTTCGAAAGAAAGGGATGAGTTGAATAACCAAACCCAAGAGCTATTAAAGAAAGGTCTTATAAGACCTAGCCGTTCAAGTTAGGGATCGGCCATAGTTCTTGTTGCTAAGTCAGATGGATCATCGAGATTGTGTGTAGACTATCGAGATCTAAATAAAAAACAATCAAGAACAAGTATCCTCTACCCCGGATAGACGAATTGTTTGACCAGTTACATGGAGCTCGAGTTTTTCCTAAAATGGACCTAGCTACAGGATTCCATCAGTTAAGGATCGTAGAAGATTGCATCCATCTAACTGCATTCAAAGGTCTGAATACTTTTTATGAGTGGTTGGTTATGCCTTTGGGGCTAACTAATGCACCCGCTTATTTTTTTTGACCTTATGAATAGAGTGTTTGGAGATGTGTTAAACAAATTCGTGTTAGTCTTTCTCGATGACATCCTTATCTACTCGAAGACAAAAGAAGAACATGCAAGGCATCTAGAAGTTTTATTGGAGATATTGAGAAATAATGTGCTTAAAGCCAAATTCTCAAAGTGCCATTTTTGGGAGAAGGAGGTAAGATTCCTTGGACATATAATATCAAGGGATGGAATTTCAGTAGATCCAGGGAAAGTTGCAGCTATTCAAGATTGGAAGCAGCCACAAACTCCAAAAGAGATTCGTACCTTCTTAGGTTTGGCAGGATATTACAGCAGATTCATTCAAGACTTCTCCAAGATTTCCTATCACCTAACGAAGTTGACAATGAAGGATGCTAAATTTATCTAGACACCTAAGTGTGAAGAAGCATTCCAAGAACTAAAGAAGAGATTGACAACCACTCCAATTTTAGCAATTATAAATGGAAATAGTGGATTGACCGTTTATAAAGATGCTTGTGGAGAAGGAGTTGGTGTAGTTTAAATGCAAGATGGGAAGGTGACTGCTTACGCAAGTAGATAGCTGAAGATGCATGAGAAGAATTATGCAACACACGACTTAAAATTATTAGCCGCTGTGTTTGCTCTAAAGAAATGGAGACCTTGTTTGCTAGGTAAGATTCTTTTATAGTTTATTTCGATACAACTTTGAATTGACCTTAGTAAATAATATTCCATATTTTAGGTGAAAGTTCAAACTCTTCACGGACCACGAATATTTGAAGTATCTTTTAACCCAGAAGGATTTAAATATGAGACAACAACGTTGGTTAGAATTTCTAGCATCTTACGATCTTGATATTCTATGTACACCCGGAAAAGCCAACGTAGTAACTGATGCATTGAGTAGAAAGTTAGCTACTATTTCTTATTTGGTAGTAACTCCAACTCTTCAGGAGAAAATAACTAGCAAGTAAAAAGAAGATCGATTCCTAATAGATATTATTGAAGATATACACGGAGGAAGGAGTTCAATCTTTAAAATAGATAACCATGGAGTATTACGGTTAAATGGAAGAATTTGTGTTTCGGATGTTGAAAATCTTAAGCAAGATGTATTAGCTGAATGCCATACAGCCAAACTTAGCATTCATCCGGGGATTCATAAGATGTACAAGGACATGAAGTGTACATTTTGGTGGAGAAGCATGAAGAGGGACATATCTATATATATTAGCCGTTATGAAAATTGCCAAAGAAACAAAAGTAACCAACAAAAGATGACAGGATTACTTCAAACTTTGGATATTCCATCTTGGAAGTGGGATATAATATCCATGGATATCATTGATGGCTTACCTCAAACAAGGAAAGGAAATGAAGGTATTTGGGTTATCATAGACCGATCAACCAAAAGTGCATATTTTATTCTAGTTAAGCCAATAAGAACTACAGTAAGCCTTGAAGATATATATATATATATATATATATATATATATATATATATATGAAGGAGATTATCTGATTGCATGGAATTCTGAGCAGTATAGTAAGCGACCGTGATCCAATCTTCACTAGTCGTTTTTGGGAAGCACTATAGACAGCTTTGGGAACCAAGCTGAGTATAAGCACTGCGTATCACCTCCAAACCAATGGACAGATCGAAAGAGTCAACCCTATTTTGGAAGATATTTTAAGAGCATGTATTCTAGACTTTGGAGGCTCGTAGGAGAATCATTTACATTTAGTAGAGTTCTCCTACAATAATAGCAATCAAGCAAGCATCGGCATGGCACCGTATGAAGCTTTGTGTGATTGTCAATATAAATCGCCAGCATGTTGGATAGAAACCAGAGATCGATTAGTGCTTGGCTTAGAAATGATACGTGAAGCTTCAGAAAAAGATGATATGATTAGAAAGAAGCTAAAAGAAGCCCAAAGTAGACATAAGAGTTATGCAGACTGAAGGCGTAGGAATCTGGAATTCTCAGTTGGAGATTCAGTCTTTTTGAAAGTCTCTCCAATGAGAGGAGTAGTAAGATTTGGAAGAGCTGGAAAGTTAGCACATCGATATATTGGACCTTTTCCCATTCTCGAATGAATTGGCCAACTAGATTATCAAGTACAATTGCCTGAAAGATTGTCTGGTGTACACAATGTTTTTCACGTATCACATTTACGAAAGCATACATATGACCCAGAACAAATCATAGAAACGGCTGCCTAGGATGACTTGGAGATAGAACCAAACATAGCAGTTATTAGAAAGCCCGTCCAAATCGTGGATCAAGATGGAAAAAAATTTACGAAGGAAGGTAGTACGATTGGTCAAAGTTTAATGGAGCGGGGATGTTGATGATTGCACGTGGGAAATAGAAGATAGAATGAGAAAAACATATCCCGAGTTTCGAATATTTGTATAAACTTTATCTATTGTTTGAATGTACTCACCGCATATAGTGTAATCACTTACTATATATATTCCATCTTATTAAATATATATTTCTTTTAGAGTTATTTTCTTCTTATCTAATTTCGAGGACGAAATTCTTTTAAGTAGGGGAGAATGTAACGATCCAAAATTAAACCACTTCAAAATATAATATTTAAAGTGATTTTAAATATAAAATATAAAAGTTTTTATGATTCAAACAATATTTGATATGATTTGGAAATAGAAATATACATAAAAATAGTAACATTTGCTTATATCGACAAAAGTGGCAAAATCCTGATTTCAGAAAAGTAAGTTTAAATGGTTTAATTAATTATTTTAATTTAATTATGAGTGTTTATATTTTTAAATAACATTATACAAATTTATTTTTAAATTTGTTTATATAAATAAATAATTTAACTAAAACATCAAAATATGACCATAAAACATTTTTTCAAAAACCAACGTTTTGTCAATTTAAAGTTTTTGCAACGTTGTTGCACCTTTAAGTACACAATTTAATAAATATGTTAACATATAAAGATATTTATCAATTATCTGAACAAGGTTACTTTTAATAATTACACTTAGGAAATTCTAGAATGTAATTAGCAAAAGTAAACTAAAAAGGACAAAAATACATGTCACATCAAATGTGACATAAAGTAAAGTAATCATTCATATTCTTTACTTAACTCTTAAGTGTTTGAATTTTAAAAGTGTGATGTGATGTGGATGGTAAGTGTTGAATTAAACAAGTTTACTTAATTCTTAAGGAAGGTAATTTAAGTAAAAACACAAATCTAGATTTTATTCTCAAATATTTTTATAAATACCCATCCTCTTCTTCTTTACTTTTGCACCATTTCTTCTCTACTTTCTTAAGCTCACTTACATCCTTTAATGGCTTCTTTCCGTAATTAAGTAATACCAAAATATCTCCAAAAATAAAATAAAGAAAAATATCAACAAAACTCTGTCTGAACCACTCCATAACTCCTCCTCCCCTCTCCTATTGCTCACGCTCCTTCCTCCATTTGTCCAAGTACATTTTCCACTTCAAGCTTGGTTGTGGCCTCCTAAGGAAAGTGCGAGGAAGTTTAGCAAGTTCTAAGAGCTCATGGTAAAGTGTAGCAAAATATCTCCAAAAATAAAATAAAGAAAAATATCAACAAAACTCTATATGAACCACTTCATAACTCCTCCTCCCCTCTCCTATTGCTCACGCCCCCTTCCTCCATTTGGCCGAGCACATTTTCCACTTCAAGCTTGGTTGTGGCCTCCTAAGGCAAGTGCGAGGAAGTTCAGCATGTTCTAAGAGCTCATGGTAAAGTGTAGCAAAGTTAGAAAAGTTTAAAACTAGATTGAAAGCAACAAAAGGTGAGAACTCTAAACCTATAGGTAGAAAATATTTACATGATGTTTTGCAAGTTATAAATGTTTTTTGGATGTTAATAATGATGTTTTATAAATGTTTGAAGAAGAAAGCAACCATCTCTAAGTCATTTATAAAAGTTAGTAAGCAAATATGTACATAAATGATAATCATATGACATTGTAATAAAAAAATTTGTTAAATTGATATGCAAGTTTATATGACATGTTAGGATATGTTAAAATGGTTATAAACATTGTTTTGGATGTTTATTAGTTCTATATTGAATATATATGTTGAAACAAGTCACGGATTTACACGACATATAATCACATGGAAATCACTTTTCAAAAGAAATGAAATATGATATGAAATCATTTATACCTTTAAAAAATATTTGAATATGCTTTATAAATGATTCTTAAGTGTTTAAATTTGTCTCGGCAAAGTTGGATATGAATCGCAAAATACGCCTAAAATTTGACGCGTCGCGTAATGGTAGTTCGTGTTTTCGCGTCATAAGTTCAAATGAACATACGAAATGGAATATTGTTCGAAATTCTTCGAAGTAAGAATTTTCCGAATCCTTTTATCCATATATTTCATTAAAAAATAAAAAATCAAGTTTCATCTTGTATATTTTGAAACATGGCAAAATCAATTTTCAAGAATATCCAATTTTTGCACTAAATGACCAAAGTTGGAAATTGATAAAATAATCGGTTTAAAAATATGAAATAAATTCTAAAAATATTTTAAAATGTTTTAAATGTGATTTAAGTTGAAAATATGGTTTTCTAAATGATATAAAAGTTGTTTTGAAGAATGTAGATTTTGAAGCACTTTTTGTAACACTATTTGCAACACTTTTCGCAGCGCTTTTCAATAACTTTTGAAATAATGGTTGAAAGTTAACAATTCTTTCCCAAATCCTTAGTAAATGTTTTTAAGAAAATAATAAAGCATTTTAAAAGAAATTTTAACAATTTAACATTATTTCAGAGATGGTTAAACAAATGGTTATGTAATTTAAAAAGGTAAAATGAATATGCGAAAATGACTAGTATGTTTGACTCACCTGTGAGATCTAAAAGTGAAAACAAGGTGTGTAACTAAGGTTAGGGATGGAGCAACCGATGCCCTGAACTTACCTGGCCTCAGTTTTCTCTTTTAGGCGAGGGATGGAACACATCGAAAGGAATGGTCAAATGCTCAACTTGGATTTTATAGAAATAATCTTCTTATACTCATTATTAAAATTCAAAGAGAGAACTTGTCCTATTCATGTAATTTAAAAGGTGATATCGTCGTTATTCTATCCATAGCACTCGTTGAATATGGAAGTTGATTTGGGATAAAAATAGAATGATTTCTATAATCCTATTTTCTCAAAAGATACTCTTAAAAAGGATTTGAGAAATATTCAAAATGAGGTTTAAATGATTCCCTATTCACTAAAATAATATTTTGAAAATATATATCTCTCGAAGATATTTTGGTAAAGAAAAATGAATGAATCGAAAAACGATCACCTAATTACATCATTTTTATCGATGATTGGATTTCAAAGGAACAGGGGTCGGATTTAGGTGATTCCTATATAAAAACCACTTCGAACTAATGTATACGTTCGAAAGTGAAGACACGTTGAAGATGATGATTATTAAAGACCGTGGATCTTCATGGCTTAAGGGCTGCTTGTTAACATGCTTTGGGTAGCTCCCATTATAGAGTTATTTATAGCGGTGGTCTTCTCGTTGTGGAGATTTTTCAGATTGCAAGAACTACTCGCTACAAATGGTAGTAGGAGAGTGCCTTCAGTTTTCCTGTTCCTTAACAACTTGTATGAACGTATGTCTGACATTGTATTTCTAAAGATTACGTACATTGGTTTTTACAAACGTACATCAGTGGTGGGGGAGAAGGCAACTTCTCTTAGCTTAACACCCTCCTTGAGACGTATGAGCTCAAGGGTTGTATTTTTGTGAAAGGCAATTAGTAGCCAACAGAAATGGTAGTGTGGCATTCAAAGTAATGTGATATGTGATATGTGAAAGGTAATCGTTGCCTCAAGCCTCATCAACCGGAATGATCGAAACAGGGTTAGATGCGGCAAGGCTAAGTGGGTCATTCCTAATAAGGGTGTGATCATTCCCTTCTAGATATATTTATTCCTGCTATGACGTTCGAAATATAAATTAATGTGGATGTATATGAAGAGAGCTCTTGGATAAAGGTCGGTAACGATCGGGGAATGACATATTCGGTATCATCTAATTATAGAGATAGGCCGATCTTGTGTTGGTAGAGGGCAGATATTCTGTGCCTCGGGACATTCTAGAGGTTTACCCATCAAAAGGTAGTCCTTCACCTAGTCATTAAAAAGTTATTTGCAAACGTTTTCAAGAATGTCATTAAAAATAATATCCCTAAATTTTACGTAATAAAGAGTTTTGGTTATCGTAAGGTAAAAACACGTTCCGTGTTTATGTGCGGCGTGGTCTTATGAGATACCGTTTTGTTTTTAAAACATCGTACTTTGAGTTCTCACGCCATTCACATGACTGACCTGGAGTTTGTTTTTCCCTTTAAACTCTGGGTACCCTATTTTTCGGTCAGCCGTGTAGTTAGGATACCTTAGGAGCATTATGGGGCATGTTGTGGAGCATTTTGGAGAAGTCTTTTGGAGCTATGAAGCTGAAGTACCTTATGTAGATATCTACTCATTTTTCGCTGTGTCATGTAGTATATACTTCTCAGCATATGTACAGATAGACATTTATAACTATCCCAATGGATTTGTATTTGACTCTGATCATTTATGTATAATTAAAATATTAAATGCGAGTTGAGATTCTATTATCGTGTTATCTTCTATCTTTATTTTCTTTTACACCCCTTATAATCTGCCTCCTCCGCACTTGGATTTACGGCACGTGAATACAGTGGATGTATTAGTGTCGATTTATGAGGTTCGATGCAACGACCCGGAAATTTTCGATCTCGAAAATTCCAGATAGTTAGGAAAAATAAAGAGATAGAAGAAGAAGAAACAGAAAATCAAACTCAGAATCTCACATTTGCAGCGGATAAAATGCAATAACAAATAATAACAGTTTACAAAAGAATATTATATCTGTCAATTTCATTTTAGTACATCAGAGTTACACACATACATAAACACTGGACAATAATAATCAAAAAGTCCCTGATAACTACAATAATACACAGCGGAATACCCTCCATATGTTCATGCCATCCAACTCGCATCCTGAGATCCAGAACGTCCTTTCCTGAAAATTCTGTAATTAGTCGGTCTGACCCGAGCATTACATCAAAGTAACACCCGGGTCAGGCTGGAAACCAGCGTGAGTAAACCCATATAATTTGAAATACTAAATTCAAATTTAAAAGAAACCCGGGTAGCTCGTACTTCACACGAGTCCATTATCTATTACAGTCAATACCAATTTCACACATCAATTCCTAAATATCTTTACTTAGTTCAAGGGTCAATATTATTCCATTCCAGCCTATTGATATCACATATAAAGAATTATTGCCAAATTCTAATCGAAGTGGATTCGGGTATTTACAAATACCCGACTCCGGTCTCTTCGAATTCAATATCCTCTTAACCCAAGTTATTTAAGTGGATACAATTCAATTTAAAATACAGAATGTCACCTGTACACAGTAATTTATCATAGATAGATAACCACATTATCACTGTCCAAACATATCATATCACAAAACATTTCATATTAGAGATATCAACCAATTCAAGGCATTTAACATCATTCAATCATTCATAAGCAAGACTGATTACTTCCAAAAATTAATTTAATTTGTCTCCAATTAAATTAATTTTTAATCTTAATCACTTAGTTTACCTTTACCTAACATCAATTAATTTCAAATCAATTAATTAATCATCTTTTTATTATCCATCTTAATTAACCATCCTTGATTAATTATCCTTTAATTACAACAAGTAATTAATCCTTAGCTAATCACACAAATTAATTTACCTCTATCCATCCATATTAATTACATTGATTCTTAAATAATTACTTAAATTAATTATCTTATCATTATTACATCGATTAATTATCTTTTAATTAATCCCACACATTAGTTAACTAACCCTTAATTAACCAAACCTTTAATTAATTACACTAAATAATTAATCCTTAATTATTTCCCTTAAGTAATTTACCTTTAATCATCAACAGTAATTCACAAGTTACCTAAGATTTTTTAAATTAAAAGTTTACTCACTGTTTGATATGCTTTAAGAAGAAAATATGATGCTTGCTTCCTTCTTGTTCCATTCGAACTTGAGCTGCTTTGATAATTCTTTTTAAGTTGTAGTGGCAGCTTGTTTATATTTTATTCTTCTCTGGTTTTTTTTTTTTGAATGCAAGAACATGGACAAGGTAGTGATGGGTGTATCTATATACATAGTGAAAGCGTGTAGTGTAAGCCTGAGGCCTTTGTACAGGCTATATACCTTACATCTTCATTTTCTTTCGAGTGGTTGATTTTTATCCGACCTGATTCGATTCAATATGTACTGGACTAGATATTTTCCTTTTGATGATGTTTCCTACCATGTTTGCACTTAAAATCAGATAAATTTTCTTTGATCATTTTTAAAATACTTTAAAAATCTATATAATATTACTATAATAGTTTTTATAGAAATACTTTTATAACCCAATGTTTTGACAAGTCTATCCTTGTTCTCATAGAAATTCGGTCATACGTTGATCAGGCGTACGACTGAAAATCTATAAGTGCGTGGCAGACCTGTTTTCAACATCCAGTGAAAATATTTTGAAAAAAATAATTTTATTGAAAATATAGAAAACAGTTTTTGAAAATAGAGGAAATATCCTTGGTAAGAATGCTCTGGAAATCATCACCCCCATCCATGGTCGTAGTTACATCCTGGGTTACGTTGCCATCGCAGCAAAAGTCCATGTAACTGTAGGCATCAGCCCCCCTCGATCACGCCATGGAACCCACAACAGATCGCAGTTACATTCCAGGGTTACGTTGCCATCACAGCAATAGTACATGTAACTGTAGGCATCAGCGACCCTCGATTTTCGCTGCCAAAATGAAACTTCTCCACTCCCGCATAGGTCGCAGTCTACCGATATAAAATCAAACGTAGATTGTTGGCTCTCAGCGGCACACACGACTTTCGCCACACACTACTCATAATCATCAGGAACTAGTTTTGTCCGGACTCCTCACAGGATCAACTTTAGAACCCCCCTTAGGGTTCAAGGCAGTATCACCCTGTGGCACTCCTGAGAAGTTCATTTCAAGGGAGCGCCATTTTCCCCAGAGCCATTATCAAAACACTATATACTGTACACATATAGTATCTTCCAAATCATACACCTAGTATGAACATCATATAAATCTCCTTTACTGTAACGACCCGTAAATTTTCGATAATTAAAATAGCTAATTTAATAAGATTTCGTGATTTAATGTTAGAAATTTTTTGTAATTCGTTTGGAATAATAATAACTGGAATGAATTGCAACAATAATTATCCAAGTAATTATTTATAGATTGAATGGAGTTCCAATCTAATTGAATTGACTCAAATGTTATAACTTGGTTACAAGGGAATATATGGAAAAACAAATGTAAATAAGTGAATAAGAATTGTGAATTATTTAGGTAGAAATACAAATTTAATAGATTGGTTTCGAAGATTTGAATAGTAATAAGTATTGGAAAATAAATGCTACTTAGTGAATGCCTTTGAAATCAATAGTTGGATAGGATAATAAATGTTGAATTCATTGGGTATAATAGAGTAATTGATTGATAAGTAAAATCTATTTAAAATCAAATAATTGAATATTGAACAGGTAAATTGTTTAAAGTAAATATTTAAAACTTATTAAATAATTGAATAACTGTAAAATGAGAATAGTGTTCTAAGATGTGAATTGGTTTTAAAAGTTGAATCTTATAAGTTCAATTTCAAATATTTCAAAGGATAATTAATTATTGGATAATCAAAATTGTTTAAATTTAATATTTGGAATTTATTGAATAATTGAATAACGGATTTAATATGATTAAAAATTATTTGTAAAATTTTATTTTATCATATTAAAGTTAGCATGATGTTGTAGAACTTTTAAAATCGAATTAAAAGTAAATTTGTGAAAATTGAATATTTTAATATTAAATTGACGAGTTAAAATAGCCATTTTTCAAACAGTCTCGGATTTCGACGAAACCAGTTTCATCGGATACGTAATGTCATATTATTGTAAGGTTTCAAATTTCGTGTCAATCGGGTTTACCGTTTGTCCGCGGCAAGCCAAAACGCATAGAAATTAGTTGAATCAGTTTAATTTAAATTTGATTGTTTATTGCCGTAAATCGCACAGATGATCGATTTAGCCTCCGAAACCTATTCCATTGTGTCCCGAACGCGGGATAAACCCTAGAAACGTCAGTCACCGCGAGAGATTTGGAGTTCGAAAAATCCGGAATGAATAGTGTTCGTCAGAATTTCTATATAAGCACGATATTATCTTCATTTTGCAAAAAAAAAAACTAAACACTAGGGTTAGCTTCAGCCGCCGCCTCTTATAATAATCAATGGCCGAAATTCAACTTCCTTCTTCTCCATTTTTCTCCAAATCTGTGAAGTTTTAGCCAATCCTTCCAACTAGAAGATTGTAGAGGCTAGTGAGTTCTAGATATCCAACGGGTATGATCGTAATTGGAGCAGCCGATCAACGGCAATCTGTGTTCAAAGGTCGTGTGCCACCTAGGGCCGAGCTCCACCAAATTCGAGCCGAGAGTCGAGCACGAGCCAAGCTTTGGAATGGTGTATCCTGATCGTCCTGGAAGTTGATGTGATAGTTGCGTGTATTAGGGCAAATAGGCGGCATTGGGTTCACGTTCGAACCTGGAAACGAACGATGGGGGAAGAAGCTTGGGGCACGGCTTGGATTTGCAGAGTTTTAAATTCGCGGCCCAGATCTATTAGGGTTAGAAACTGAAAAGTTAATTGTAAATTAATTTTATTTAAATTTGTATATACTTTAAAAAGCTGTATGTCTTTCATACGAAGTCCGTTTTGGACGAAACGAATTGTGTTGCAATCGTTTTGTCGAGCACTACGCAATGGAGCTGGATTGGAATCGTTTGGAGCTAGTGAAAATTTTGGGTAAAATTAAACGCTCGTTTAATTTTATTCTAAATAAAACGCTGGAACTACATTGAAATCAAGGTGAGTGTTTTATAACGCTCACAACGTACTAAATATCTTTATGGTAGTTAAGTTTAATATTATGAAGTGATATGAATTTTATTTATCGTTGGTTGATAAAATTTAATTGTCATATAGATTGTCATTTGAATTAACCGTTGAAATTTAAATTGACAGTTAAATTGAAATTAAAATTGAATTGCGATTAAATTACCTGATAATGATAACTATGAAATTGCCATGAATTGTATTGTCTATTGGATGATGTATTTCGATGGATGTTATTGGTTGATATTTAAATGTTTGGATGTTTATTTGCTTATATATATACTGTTATGCATACATATGACACTGTGATTTAGTTTAAGTGATATATATTCATCCCTGTCATTTAATTGAAATAAATAATCACTTGGCCATAGGATAGAAAATTATATACGGACACCGGATTGGCTAAATTAATAAATTTTAAAATCGTCGATTTAAAATTTATTTAAATGTTTTGATTTAAAAGTTATAAATAAAATTAATTTATAGAAATCAAATTTATCGAAAATTTGAGTTTGGAATGTTGAAATAAAATTTTGGGTTAAAAGAAATTGTTAAATAATTTTAGTTGAGACTTTGAAATGTGAAATTTGGATATGATTGTATTTCGAAAATTTATTTGTTTTAAAGATTGAACATTATTTCGAGCTTTGAGTATTACTACGTAAAAGCGATACAAAAATGATATTTTGAAATTGAGCTTGAAATTGAATCATATTTGAAATTTGGATGTAGATTTGAATATTGAAGGATAATTTTGTTAAGTGTTATAAATTGATATTTTGAAAATTAAGCTCCAAATCGATATAAATTGAAATTGAATTAATTGAAAGTGAATGTAAAATTGAATTAACTTAAAGTCAAAGCTGACATTGATTTGAATTGAAATCGAAATTGAATCGGTAGAATGGAAATTGAAATTGATTTGAATTGGGAAGTTATAATTGAAATGGTTTGGTTTCGAAGCTGTTTCATTTTGTTTTCCAAATTACTCTGTTATATAAACCACCTTTAAATACTTAAACTATTTTAACTTATATTAACTATATTAAATTATTTTAACCCATCTTAAACCATGTTAACTTATTTTAATCTATTTTAAATCTACTTAACCCAATTTAAATTATTTTAAACTAATTTATCTATTTTAAATCCATTTTAAGATTTTAAGTGTTTTTAACTATTTTAATTATTTAAACTACTTTTAAACTACTTAAAAGTATCCTCTAAAATTTCAAGCTGGTCAATATGGTGAAATGTTTATGTTTAAATCTTGAATGTAAATACAAATTGGGTTAAATGAAGTTGCAACCTAAATTGAAATTCGAAATGATTTGGAAACTGAAATGAGATATTGAGGCGAAAAATGATTTTTGAAATGGCACCTTACATTTTAAATAGATATGAGGATATTTGAAATGGACTCGATTTTGAAGAGAATATGATATTTTGATATCAATTATGAATCGATTTGAAATGTAAAGAGCCACCGGTGTAATAATACGTAGTTATTAAAGAGACCGGGATCGGATATGGACATACTCTCTGTCGATACCGAAAACCACTTTAATAACTATTATACGCGGAGTGTTGATCCAGAATGAAGTGGATGGTTTGGTGAACGCGTCGATTGAAGAAAGAAACGATATTGGATGACCCCTGACATGACTAAAACAGGAGCCGCGCCGAGCCATTGAGATTCGCAACCTCTAGCGGACACACTTCTTCGGTGCCATATCTATTACCTTTTGTGATTCGATTTGGGTGTACCCCTCGATTTGGTAGTGTTGTTTCGCGATGTTGAGGTATCTGCTGGCTATGCTCAACATTAGTCCGGATCACGCAACTACTAGTATCCTAGTTGGTATCGCCTCATGTACCTTGTCATACTGATTATCCTATTCGCGACCACTACGTTTTGTTTTGTGTTATACCTATGGGGTACCCTCTGATAACCGCTAGTTTACGGTGGGGTTTACGGTGCTGTATAGACTATGGCATTATAAAATGTGTTAAGGGGGATTATGGTAACGCCTTAACGCTATTTTAATACTTTTACTTTACTGTAGACATATTATAATAGCGTATTGTACTACATAGTAGATAGTTTAACGTATCCTTGAGAGATGGAAAATCCCGTAACATCTCTTGAGTTATTGCACGCACGTTGACACTGGATATGTAATGTCAAACCCCGTAAACATCTCTGACACCGTTACACTCATATTTATTTACGATTGATTTAACTTTCATAAGGATATTTTAGTCCTGACTCGAGTGTTTTGTCTTTTCATTACGCTTGGGTCAGTCCTGAGTTTTCAGATTTTTGAAGATCTACTCTAGAGGACGAAGGTAAAGATTTGGTATGCTATTACTATTATTATCTTTGCATCATGATATGTGCTGCATTATTTTATTTGTTCTGTTGTATATGTATAACTCTGATAAATGTTGTATAAATAATGATCAAAGTATTGTAAACAGCTTCATGAACTGTTTATTTGACTATTATATTTTATCGTTCCGCTGCAAGATTCTGTGTTGTTTCATTTCCTTTGTTTCCCTTTCCTTTCTTTTCTTATTTACCCCGATAACCATCTTCCCTTTTGAATGGTTTGGAATCGGCACGTGTATTGGATCGTCGGTTTAAACTGTCCAAAAAGGCGGGTCGTTATAGTTGGTATCAGAGCTTTGGTTTAGCGATAACCTTAGCTTTGTGGGGTCTGACTCTTTATAAATAGGGTAGTAATACCCTATGATGAGTCGCTGAGTGTATACATGTGAGAGAGCGTGTTTGTTAGTGATATAAAATGTTTTATATTGTGTCGGTTGATTTGTTGAGTGGCTTATGGATTCTGGTCAATACGAGTAATTAACGTCATTGATAGGGATCTCTAAACGCTTAAACAGAACAATTCGACATAGTATGGTTTTGAAATTCGGTAAATGAAATAATTTTGCTATAATTATATTTTGTATGTAAAGAAAAAATTTCGGAAATTATTGTGACTTATCTAGCTTACCTGGTTGTTAGGAATGATAGTATTGGTTATTGTCATTAATTGGATATTGTAATTTAATAAATAAGGTGAATTACAAAATGAACAATGATAAAACACTTGTGGAATGTTTTAAGAAAGAAAATCCTATAAGAATATTTTATAAAGGTGACTTATAAATTAAAATAGATTTAAATTGGAAAATGTTGAATTTAAGACCCAGAGGTTTTGACAATGGTTCTCAAAGCTTTGAAGAAAATATATTGTGATATTAGTTGGAAAATATTTATGGGAAATATTTTGAAAGGATTTTAAGAAGGAATGAATTTAGTACTCCTCTCTTCTGTCACTGGAAAATAATTTCGGTGATGACTGCGCAACATCATCGACGTTCGTTTTCGAGTCTCAAAGTGGGGGAGACTTCTAAGAAGCTTTGTTTTCTTCGAAATTATTTTGGGTAAATGGGTTTGGTTTAAACTCCAAAGGAATGGTTTGATATATTAAAAATATAAGTGTATATGTTTATTTCAAACGATTTGAAAAGAACCGGGCAATTAAATTTCTAAGTTATGTTAATTAGTAATTTTCAAATTATTTGAATGAAACATGAATAACCGGAATTTATAAAATAAGAGGATTAAGATATCTAAGCTTATGTTTTGGGAAAACTTTAGAGTTGTAGTGTACCTTTAAAGTTGAAAGGTAAAGAGGATTTAAATAAATCAAATTTGTGAACATTCTAATTAAGTGAAATGAAATTCTATAAATTTGTATAATACCAAATTTGCATTCTAATAACATATAATAGACTTACCAAATATTAAGAAGTTGAAATGATGTTTTGGATATGTAACGAGATATTGAACAAATAAACAGAGCCCGAAAATAATTGAAGTATACAAGTAAGGAAAACTCAAAAGGAATTAAAATGTATATAAATGGAAATTATGGCTGTGATAAAAAAAAGTTATAAATACTTAAATATAACATGAAATGATGAATGGATAAATGGAACAAGTAAGTGAACTTAAGAAAGAAGATAAATGAATCGTATTATATCTTTCAAAATTGGTTGTGGAAAATAAATATGAATTGCAAAGGGATTGAAAAAAAAAGAAGAAATAATTAAATTTGTAACTTTTGAGATAACTATAAACTAAGAAAAGTCATATATAAGAAGTTAGACTTTTATGGAATGACTATAAGTTAAAGTGATGATTAATAAAATGTTCCGCAAATAAATTGGTTATTAACTGAAACTGAATATGAAGTAAATGTAAACAAAATAATTTGGTATGGCTAAGAATCAATTGGAATTGAAAGAGATAAACCAAATTGAATGTAAAATTAATAATTTGGTTATGTTGGGTATGATTTGGTTGTTATATGATTGTTAGTTGATTGTATATAATTCATTAAGTGTTAATGAAATTGAAAGCTATAAATCATTGAAATCAAATTGGAAGTTAAATGAATTTGAATAGAATTTAATTTGATTCAAATTGGAAGTGAACTAATGTAAATATAAATTAGTGAATGTTAACTAATTGAATTGAGAATGAATGTTAGTAAAATCCAACGTTAATGAATCAACTGAGATTAAAAATTGAAAACCAAGTCAATAAATATTAATGAGAAGTGGATTTATATTGATTGGTTATGGATTTGTAGGATGATTTTTGGATGACAATTGATTTGGCGGATGCATTTTTTGTTTTGTTGCATTTATATGTTGGCACATGTAGTTGTTATGTTGCTATATGATGTATATTGATATTATTTTCATATATGCATATTTCTCATGGTTTGTTGAGTGTTTAGTAGGTGCGGATTGCGCTTGCTTCGCATTTGGAGCTCGCTTTCGCGCTATATTAGCCGTATATGCTCGCTAATAATATATAAGGTACATATCTCGGGATACATACCATACTTTTACACTTTTTCCCTGCGGGATGCCTCATCACTTGATGAGATGTATATTTGCAATATATATACTGTCATTTTTTTTCCGATCGAGCCGCGCAAAGGAGACTCTGCCGAAATTTTTCGTAAATCCGGGTGTTAGAAAATTTTTCAAGTTTTAAAATTTTATAACTTGTTTGATAACTAACTTTTAAAGTTAGAAAGTCGTTCGGAGTAACTTAGTGGAAGTGTAGTAATGACTTTATGAATGGAATTTCATTGTTTTATAAGTTGGTAATTTTGAATAAAATATATCTAATGTTGAATTCTATACTTAGTTCCTTTTCCCTTCTTTTTCCTTTTCGGGGACGAAAATTTTTGAGCGGGGGAGAGTGTAACGACCCGTAAATTTTCGATAATTAAAATAGCTAATTTAATAAGATTTCGTGATTTAATGTTAGAAAAAAAATTGTAATTCGTTTGGAATAATAATAACTGGAATGAATTGCAACAATAATTATCCAAGTAATCATTTATAGATTGAATGGAGTTCCAATCTAATTGAATTGACTCAAATGTTATAACTTGGTTACAAGGGAATATATGGAAAAACAAATGTAAATAAGTGAATAAGAATTGTGAATTATTTAGGTAGAAATACAAATTTAATAGATTGGTTTCGAAGATTTGAATAGTAATAAGTATTGGAAAATAAATGCTACTTAATGAATGCCTTTGAAATCAATAGTTGGATAGGATAATAAATGTTGAATTCATTGGGTATAATAGAGTAATTGATTGATAAGTAAAATCTATTTAAAATCAAATAATTGAATATTGAACAGGTAAATTGTTTAAAGTAAATATTTAAAACTTATTGAATAATTGAATAACTGTAAAATGGGAATAGTGTTCTAAGATGTGAATTGGTTTTAAAAGTTGAATCTTATAAGTTCAATTTCAAATATTTCAAAGGATAATGAATTATTGGATAATAAAAATTGTTTAAATTTAATATTTGGAATTTATTGAATAATGGGTTTAATACGATTAAAAATTATTTGTAAATTTTTTTTTATCATATTAAAGTTAGAATGATGTTGTAGAACTTTTAAAATCGAATTAAAAGTAAATTTGTGAAAATTGAATATTTTAATATTAAATTGACGAGTTAAAATAGCCATTTTTCAAACAGTCTCGGATTTCGATGAAACCAGTTTCATCAGATCCGTAATTTCATATTATTGTTAGGTTTCAAATTTTTTGTTAATCGGATTTACCGTTTGTCCGGGGCAAGCCAAAACGCATAGAAATTAGTTGAATCGATTTAATTTAAATTTGATCGTTTATTACCGTAACTCGCACAGATGATCGAATTAGCCTCCGAAACCTATTCCATTGTGTCCGGAACGCGGGATAAACCCTATAAACGTTGGTCACCGCGAGAGATTTGGAGTTCGGAAAATCTGGAATGAATAGTGTTCGTCAGAATTTCTATAAAAGCACGATATTATCTTCATTTTGCAAAAAAAAAAAACTAAACCCTAGGGTTTGCTTCAGCCGCCGCCTTTTATAATAATCAATGGCCGAAATTCAACTTCTTTCTTCTCCATTTTTCTCCAAATCCATGAAGTTTTAGCCAATCCTTCCAACTAGAAGATTGTAGAGGCCAGTGAGTTCTAGATATCCAACGGGTATGATCGTAATTGGAGCGGCCGATCAACGGCAATCTGCGTTCAAAGGTCCAACGTTTGCTCATGGTTTTCGTGTGCCACCTAGGGCCGAGCTCCACCAAATTCGAGCCGAGAGTCGAGCACGAGACAAGCTTTGGAATGGTGTATCCTGATCGTCCTGGAAGTTGATGTGATAGTTGCGTGTATTAGGGCAAACAGGCGGCATTGGGTTCACGTTCGAACCTGGAAACGAACGATGGGGGAAGAAGCTTGGGGCACGGCTTGGATTTGCAGAGTTTTAAATTCGCGGCCCAGATCTATTAGGGTTAGAAACTGAAAAGTTAATTGTAAATTAATTTTATTTAAATTTGTACATACTTTAAAAAGCTGTATCTCTTTCATACGAAGTCCGTTTTGGACGAAACGAATTGCGTTGCAATCGTTTTGTCGAGCACTACGCAATGGAGCTAGATTAGAATCATTTGCAGCTAGTGAAAATTTCGGGTAAAATTAAATGCTCGTTTAATTTTATTCGAAATAAAACGCTGGAACTACATTGAAATCAAGGTGAGTGTTTTATAACACTCACAACGTACTAAATATCTTTATGGTAGTTAAGTTTAATATTATGAAGTGATATGAATTTTATTTGTCGTTGGTTGATAAAATTTAATTGTCATATAGATTGTCATTTGAATTAACCGTTGAAATTTAAATTGACAGTTAAGTTGAAATTAAAATTGAATTGCGATTAAATTACTTGATATTGATAACTATGAAATTGCCATGGATTGTATTGTCTATTGGATGATGTATTTCGATGGATGTTATTGGTTGATATTTAAATGTTTGGATGTTTATTTGCTTATATATATACTGTTATGCATACATATGACACTGTGATTTGGTTTAAGTGATATATATATTCATCCCTGCCATTTAATTAAAATAAATAATCACTTGGCCATAGGATAGAAAATTATATACGGACACCGGATTGGCTAAATTAATAAATTTTAAAATCGTCGATTTAAAATTTATTTAAATGTTTTGATTTAAAAGTTATAAATAAAATCAATTTATAGAAATCAAATTTATCGAAAATTTGAGTTTGGAATGTTGAAATAAAATTTTGGGTTAAAAGAAATTGTTAAATAATTTAAGTTGAGACTTTGAAATGTGAAATTTGGATATGATTGAATTTCGAAAATTTATTTGTTTTAAAGATTGAACATTATTTCGAGCTTTGAGTATTACTACGCAAAAGCGATACAAAAATGATATTTTGAAATTGCGCTTGAAATTGAATCATATTTGAAATTTGGATTTAGATTTGAATATTGAAGGATAATTTGTTAAGTGTTATAAATTGATATTTTGAAAATCAAGCTCCAAATCGATATAAATTGAAATTGAATTAATTGAAAGTGAATGTAAAATTGAATTAACTTAAAGTCAAAGCTGACATTGATTTGAATTGAAATCGAAATTGAATCGGTAGAATGGAAATTGAAATTGATTTGAATTGGGAAGTTATAATTGAAATGGTTTGGTTTCGAAGCTGTTTCATTTTGTTTTCCAAATTACTCTGTTATATAAACCACCTTTAAATACTTAAACTATTTTAACTTATATTAACTATATTAAATTATTTTAACCCATCTTAAACCATGTTAACTTATTTTAATCTATTTTAAATCTACTTAACCCAATTTAAATTATTTTAAACTAATTTATCTATTTTAAATCCATTTTAAGATTTTAAGTATTTTTAACTATTTTAATTATTTAAACTACTTTTAAACTACTTAAAACTATTTTCTAAAATTTCAAGCTGGTTAATAAGGTGAAATGTTTATGTTTAAATCTTGAATGTAAATACGAATTGGGTTAAATAAAGTTGCAACCTAAATTGAAATTCGAAATGATTTGGAAATCGAAATGAGATATTGAGGCGAAAAATGATTTTTGAAACGAAACCTTACATTTTAAATAGATATGATGATATTTGAAATGGATTCGATTTTGAAGCGAATATGATATTTTGATATCAATTATGAATCTATTTGAAATGTAAAGAGACACCGGTGTAATAATACGTAGTTATTAAAGAGAGCGGGATCGGATATGGACATACTCTCTGTCGATACCGAAAACCACTTTAATAACTATTATACGCGGAATGTTGATCCAGAATGAAGTGGATGGATTGGTGAACGCGTTGATTGAAGAAAGAGAACGATATTGGATGACCCCTGACATGACTAAAACAGGAGCCGCGACGGGCCATTGAGGTTCGCCACCTCTAGCGGACACACTTCTTCGATACCATATCTATTACCTTTTGTGATTCGATTTGGGTGCACCCCTCGATTTGGGAGTGTTGTTTCGCGGTGTTGAGGTAGCTGCTGGCTATGCTCAACATCAGTCCGGATCACGCAACTACTAGTATCCTAGTTGGTATCGTCTCACGTACCTTGTCATACTGATTATCCTATTCGCGACCACTACGTTTTGTTTTGTGTTATACCTATGTGGTACCCTCTGATAACCACTAGTTTACGGTGGGGTTTACGGTGCTGTATAGACTATGGCATTATAAAATGTGTTAAGTGGGATTATGGTAACGCCTTAACGCTATTTTAATACTTTTACTTTACTGTAGACATATTATAATAGCGTATTGTACTACATAGTCGATAGTTTAACGGATCCTTGAGAGATGGAAAACCCCGTAACATCTCTTGAGTTATTGCACGCACGTTGACACTGGATATGTGATGTCAATCCCCGTAAACATCTCTGACGCCGTTACACTCATATTTATTTACGATTGATTTAACTTTCATAAGGATATTTTAGTCCCGACTCGAGTGTTTTGTCTTTTCATTACGCTCGGGTCAGTCCTAAGTTTTCAGATTTTTGAAGATCTACTCTGGAGGTCGAAGACGAAGATTTGGTATTCTATTACTATTATTATCTTCGCATCATGATATCTGCTGCATTATTTTATTTTTTCTGTTGTATATGTATAACTCTGATAAATGTTGTATAAATAATGATCAGTATTGTAAACAGCTTCATGAACTGTTTATTTGACTATTATATTTTATCGTTCCGCTGCAAGATTCTGTGTTGTTTCATTTCCTTTATTTCCTTTTCCTTTCTTTTCTTATTTACCCCAATAACCATCTGCCCTTTTGAATGGTTTGGAATCGGCACGTGTATTGGATCGTCGGTTTAAACTGTCCAAAAAGGTGGGTCGTTACATTTACACAAAACCGATTATCCCAAAATCGATAATTCTCAAACTAGGCTTTCCAAATTCCAATATTGATTTTACCCAAAAATCAAAAGCCTTTCCAAATCCAAAGGTTCCCAAAACCTTTTTTCAAAATTCTAATAAGATCCTTTGTATATAGATATATATAATCCTTGATAAAAATCTTTGGATCATTTAAACTTGTATAAAATTCCTTTTATACTTCAAACATTTTCTAAAATCATTTTCTTCCAACAATAGATTCAACAAGGGGAGATTTGTCTTATACAACAAAAATATATAACTTTGTTTATTCAAGATCAAATATTCAAATTTGATTACTTTCTCTTTTTTTTATATAAAGTTGTTTCCATCTTACTTATCACCATAAAAATATCCAATTTTAACTTTTATCCATTGTATATTTCACAAAATATACTTTCATTTCAAAAGAAATCATTTCACATTTCTTATTCACAAATTTTCAATATCATTTTATTCAACTCTGAACGATGTACACATATCATCTGTATGCTATACCAATCTAATCGCTCACTCGATCACACAATTTCACTTCCGAACTAGTATCGTCCACCCGACTTCCTAGTGCGGACACAGATTTGGTTTCTTGATCAGAAACCGTCATTCTTCTTGCATAGCCATAACTATGATAGAGAATATCCAGAACCAATCAACAATCCATATCTAGGTTCACCGTCGAGAATTGAATGAAAAATCCCAATTCGGATCGATATAAATATCTTAAAATTCTGCTCTCGAATCTGGATCAAATCACTATGCGAATAGAATAATATACGTACATCCTACGTAGTTATCTTCATTGATTATCAACTAAATCAATTTCTCTTTCTATTCACATTTCCTTTAATTTCTATCCACATATTTACAATTTCTTCAATTCCATTGGATTATCACTTCAATTTTTATCTCAGTTGGGTATTTAATCAATAACAGTTTGAACTCCGACCAGTTTATCTTTGGAAAATAGCTTGAAAATTTTAAAAATAGATAAGTAGTTAAAAATAATTATTAGTTTGCAAAATAGCTGTAAAATAGTTAACTAATTGTAAAATAGCTGGAAAATAATTAAATAGTTTCAGAAACTTTTAGATAATTGCAAAATAGTAATTAATTTGTAAAATAGTTGAATAATAGTAATCGGTTTATAAAGCAGTTGAAAATTTTGTTAAATAGTTCCAAATATAATTGTAAAATAACTATATAAATAATTTGGCTTTAAAAAGAAAGGTTGTATATATTAAATAGCTAGGAAAAATAAGTTTATATTAAACAATTTATATTGAAAATAGTCCAGAGTCAAAACCATTCACTTCCCCATCAATTCAATTTTAAATTTCCACTTCCATTCAAATTGACTCAATTCCAATTTGAATAACTTAAATTTTAATTTCCATTGAAATTGATTTAACCCCAATTTAAGTTGAATCAATGCTGATTTGTTTCCCAATTTAAACCAAATTCCATTTGATTTTAAACATGTTCAACTTTAATTATAAATTCAAATTATTCCAATCAATTTGGACTAATATCAATTGAACCCACTTCAATTTCAAATCATTTCAATTTCTATAAATTAGTCCCAATTCCCATTTGACTTTGAACTTATTTATTTTCAACTTCATTTCAAATCAATCCAACTCAAAATTTCCCTTTTATCTCAATAATGGATACATCACCACACTTCATTTCTCATTCATTTAAACAAATCCGATCCACAATTTAAAGATTTTTAATAATAATAGGGTGATATCATCCAATTTATTTTAAAACATCCCTCCATTTTCAATTTCCAGATCTCAAATCGATTTTGAGATCACACAAACTCCCCATTCAAATCAACCATTTAACTTTCCAAGTTAAATCCTAGTTTCATCTTAAAATTTCCAATTCAGGTTACTTGTTATCTTATTTAACTTTCCCAAAGTCAAATTCCATTTGCTTAATCCAGCCAACCTTACCCAATTTGAATTCCCATTTCAAATTTTAAACTTCATATTAATAATCTTATAAGTTCAAAACTTATCATCTTGGGTATCACATCTCATTTTAAACTCAACATTTAGAGTTTATTTCAAACCATCTTTGATATTATGTATATCCACATATTCATATTAATTTCCTTTACATACCAAGTTATACTTAAATTTTAAACCATCTTGGGTTTTTAATTCAAACAAATTTCTCTTAACATTTTGAAACAATTCAAATGTTTCTAGACTTAGGTTTTAAAATTTCACAATTTAAAATCCACCTCTATCTAGAGGTTATACCCAACTTAAAAGTTTACTTCATTTGGCTTACTTATTAACAAATGTATCGTTATTAGACACAACAACTATTTATGATGGTATTCAAGATTATCATATCTGGATACCAATTTTATTTTTATCTTAGTCTTACTTCTACAAATTCAAGATTTTAGTTCCAGCTTGGATTTATTTCAAACTTATCTTCATTTAATTTCAATTTGGTTGTATTGCCATTACCACTTAATCCTCATTGTTTCTATTTAATTCCAATGATTTAACAACCAATTAACTTAATATTTATTGCTTTATAAATATCAAAATATATTCTTATATAAAATCATTTAAAATCTTTATATAAGAAAATAACAAGTACGCTCTCATATATATATACACTCAACTCATTTTAGGGTACTATTGACCCTATCCTTAATGAGTACACCCACCAGAGCCAAGGTTCTCACTTAACCTTTCAGCTCTGATACCAACTGTAACGACCCGGAAATTTTCGATCTCGAAAATTCCAGATAGTTAGGAAAAAGAAAGAGATAGAAGAATAATAAAACAGAAAACCAAACTCAGAATCTCACATTCGCAGCGGATAAAATACAATAACAAATAATAAAAGATTACAAAAGAATACTATATCTGTCAATTTCATTTTAGTACATTAGAGTTACACACATACATAAACACTGGACAGTAATAATCAACAAGTCCCTGATAACTACAATAATACACAACGGAATACCCTCCATACGTCCATGCCATCCAACTCACCTCCTGAGCTCCAGAACGTCCTTTCCTAAAAATTCTGTAATTACTCGGTCTGCCCAGAGCATTACGTCAAAGTAACACCAGGGTCAGGCTGGAAACCAGCGTGAGTAAACCCATATAATTTGATATACTAAATTCAAATTTAAAAGAAACACAGGTAGCTCGTACTTCACTACGAGTCCATTATCTGTTACAGTCAATACCAATTTCACACATCAATTCCTAAATATCTTTACTTAGTTCAAGGGTCCACATTATTCCATTCCAGCCTATTGATATCGCATATACAGATTTATTGCCAAATTCTAATCGAAGTGGTTTCGGGTATTTACAAATACCCGACTCGGGTCTCTTCGAATTCAATATCCTCTTAACCCAAGTTATTTAAGTGGATACAATTCAATTTAAAATACCGAATGTCACCTGTACACAGCAATTTATCATAGATAGATAACCACATTATCACTATCCAAACATATCATATCACAAAACATTTCATATTAGAGATATCAACCAATTCAAGGCATTTAACATCATTCAATCATTCATAAGGAAGATTGATTACTTCCAGAAATTAATTTAATTTGTCTCTAATTAAATTAATTTTTAATCTTAATCACTTAGTTTACCTTTACTTAACATCAATTAATTTCAAATCAATTAATTAATCATCATTTTATTATCCATCTTAATTAATCATCCTTGATTAATTATCCTTTAATTACAATATGTAATTAATCCTTAGCTAATCACACAAATCAATTTACCTCTACCCATCCATATTAATTACATTGATTCTTAATTAATTACTTAAATTAATTATCTTATCATTACTTACATCGATTAATTATCTTTTAATTAATCCCACTTATTTGTTAACTAACCCTTATTTAATTTCCTTAATTAATCAAACCTTTAATTAATTACACTAAATAATTAATCCTCATCTACTTCCCTTAAGTAATTTACCTTTATTTACTCTCATCGAGTAATTATCCCATTGGTTAATTATCCTTAATTAATTAACTTAAATTTTTAATTAATTATCTTTAATTACTTATATTAATTAACCCTTAGTTAATCAAGTAATTAACTATTCTTAATTAATTAAACCATTTTCTTAAAATTAATTACATTAATTAATTATCTCTTTATCACTAGTCAATGACCCTTAATTTAATTATACTCATTAACCATTCTCTAATTACTTCCCTAAGAAATTAATTTTAACATAAATTAATTAACCATCATTATTTACATTAAGTAATTAACCTTTTTAATTTATTTCTAAATTATAATATTCATTTCATTTAAACATACTTAGAACTTTATTTCAAAATTGACCTAACATATAATTACTTTAAAATCAAGCAATTTAAACATTTCTTTATTGTTCAGATCTTGAAAACTTGTGTAAAACTTGTTTAAACATATGCTTGGGAAACTAACTCATTTTAAAATATAATTTAAATCCTTTAAACCCTTTAAACTTGTTTAAAACATTTTATTCTTATAAAACTTTATTTATTTTCACAACCAGGTTACAAAATTTATATTTGAACCCACCTATACACTTTAGAATCTGATTTAAACTTCTACAAGCTTTACACCAAAATCTGGAAACCACAACACTTTACAAAACATGCTTAACACCCTCCTTTAAACCCGTAGCGAACTCGAGCATCTCCCTCACAATCCTGAGCTTCTCTTCGAGACCCAACCCGAGACACCCTCCATTTCCAAAACAATGACACACCAGCCTTGTCGTGCACGTGCACTGATGATTCACGCCACCGTGACCTTCGACGATACCTTCCACATGTCAGCGATGAACTCAAGAATCGACTTCGACCATTAATTCAACACCACGAACCCCAAATCGAATTCGAGTATTCCAGTCGAAACTGGAACCTGACCTCACCGGAAAACTACCCCTAAACCATCATCGTATTTCACCAGAGTTCTCCAAACTCCGTCCATAGTATCGCCAGCCTCCATGCTACAATCACCCAAGCCTAGACAAGACTCGATCACCCATAGTCGTCGCGTCGAACACATTTCCAACCTCGACAATCTCTGGGTTTTAAACCCTTCTTCGACTAAAAGTCGCTGCCACGGTGGCCTATCCACCCACCTACCATTTTTGCCATGACTGACGAATTCCCAGTCACATCTCGATCCAACCCCTACACCTATTCCGTCGCCGATCAACAGCAAACACAAAAATACCCAAACCCAGTCAACCTTGAATTTCTCCTTCAATTAAATGTTAAAAATCAAGAATTTGGTGTTAAAAATCTTAGTTTGGGAAAGGAATTCATATTATATATATAAATTAATGGATCATTGCATTTGATTTTTAACATATCTTAAGCTCCTTTATGCTTTTTATTTCTCCAGATAATATTTCTATCTATTATTCTTAAAAATATTTTAAAACTCAGTTTAGTTTTAAACAAACAAACTTTGTTTAAATACTTAAGCCTAAAAGGAATTAAAATATGAAGAATTTGAAGTTTTAATCTAGGTTTAAATCTCTGAAACTTAAAACAGAGATGATTACAGTGAATATCCAAACATTCTCACAGCATCTCATACATATAAACATGTTTCAGAGTCTTAAAACCATCATACAAACACATTTCCAAACATAAATCACAAGTTTACTTCAACCCTAAGTCATATGCATCAAATCTAAAGGTGTAACATGTTTACAGTTTTAAAGGCAGAGACTTAAACTAAGGTCAGAGATATTTAAAATCAATAGATATGCACACTTCATAAATTCACAAAGACTTGCTCATACACATACATGTAAAGCAATCATCAACAGTAATTCACAAGTTACCTAAGTTTTTTTAAACTAAAAGTTTACTCACTATTTGATATGCTTTAAGAAGAAAATATGTTGCTTGCTTCTTGCTTGTTCCATTCGAACTTGAGATGCTTTGATAAAAAAAAATTAAGTTGTAGTGGCAGCTTGTTTATATTTTATTCTTCTCTGGTTATTTTTTTGAATGCAAGAACGTGGACAAGGCAGTGATGGGTGTATTTATATACATAGTGAAAGCGTGCAGTGTAAGTCTGAGGCCTTTGCACGGGCTATATACCTTACATCTTCATTTTCTTTTGAGTGATTGATTTTTATCCGACCTGATTTGATTCAATATGTACTTGACTAGATATTTTCCTTTTGATGATGTCTCGTACCATGTTTACACTTATTGCTACCTGAATTGATATATGGATATGCATACATATTCTTGCATTTGTATTTTTCATTATCCTGCACATATATGTTTGTGTTCACACCTATTTCATGCTTATAACTATCTCCCATATATATTACTTTTGTACACTTTTATATTACATATATATATATATATATATATATATTCACTCCTTTACCAACCTCCCTATATTTAATTCATATAAGTATATATATATATACATATACTTGTACTTAGTTTCTTTTACAATTTCGTTCATGTACATTAGTTCATATGGTGAACATGTATATACATATATGTATATATAACTTGTATATCCATATACTTATGTATATGTTATCGACATCGTAAAACTTTATACATATTTATATCTACATTGTTAGATATTATATCTTAATTTTAAATAGTGGTGTTTTATATACATTTTTCTAAAATATTTATCAATCTATATGTACCAGATATTTTCAAGTTCCAAATTTATATACTTTTTAAGTTAATATATTGGTTCAGGTATTTTAATCGTCAGAATTTTATGTATTCGATCAATCAAAATTAACATTCCGATAATTTAAATCAAATAATTACCCAATCATCAAACGAATAAAAATCCGGGTCGTCACAGTCGAGGAGACGGGTCGTCACATTCATACTTCGTATGATCCCTCCACATACTTCATATGTCGATCCTTTCATACTTCGTATACCGATCCCTCCACATAGTTCGTATGTCGATCCCTCCATATGACCAACCCCTACACTACTGATCCCTCTGTTATAGCACATATGAACGATCCATATACTATCGATCCCTATACCCAAAAAAATATGGATCGGGTGCGATTCATTTTTTTAAAATTTATAAATAGGGTGGTGGCCGACCATCCGCGAAATAACTCTAAGTCCCTAGAGTGCGGACCTGTATATAAACATAAATCAGGTGGAGACTGACTGTTGCGAAACAACTATAAGTCCTTAGAGTGCGGACTGAAGTATAAACATAAATCGAGTGGACACCGACCATCCGCTAAACAGCTTTAAGTCCCCAGAGTGTGGACTGGAGTATAAACATAAATTGGGTAGAGACCGACTACCGCAAAACAACTCTAAGTCCCAATAGTACAGACTAGAGTATAAACATAAATCTGGGAGAGACCGACCACCCGTGAAACAACTCTAAGTCCCTAGAGTGCGGACTGGAGTATAAACATAAATCGGGTGTGAACCGATCGCCTGTGAAATAACTCTGGTCCTCTAGTACTGATTGGGGTATAAACACAAATTGGGTGCGGTTCAATCGCCCACCTACAAACTCTTATCCCCAAAGTGCAGCTATAAATATAAATAAATAGATGAGTGTAGTTCGACCACTTAATATTCCATAAACTCCGACCAGAACTCGATAGGAGGAGTATAAATTCACTACTGTCAGATTCAGCGGTTTTTTAAATAACCGTGCTTCTACCCCCGACATTGATTTCACAAGTCCAAAAACTGGATGGTCGAATTTCGTCCTTAACAAGTTTATACTCCTCCTGTTAGTTTTAGGCCGGAGCTTATGAAATAGAAAACAGTCGAAAAGTACAAGACAGGTTCGACTGCTATCAAATTGACCACAGAGCAATGGTTTTAGGACCAGGAAGGAAAGTACAGATGGTTATGTGAAGATAGAATTGAACAGTATTGGTAGATAAACGATGCAGGATGCTTGAAATATGGATCTTAGCTTGGACAAGCAAGGGAAAGACATGGCTGGTAGTACCATAGGGATCGACATGATTGGATAGCTAAGGGTTCAGCATGGTCGAAGCAAAGGAGGGTTCGGCATAGAAGAAGGTAGATGGATCGACATGGCTTATTAGCTTGGGAAGGCATGCTTCAACTTATAAGAAATGGATCAGCATAATTTATAAGAAGGATCATTATGGCTTGATAGTTAGCAAGAGATCAGTATACTTGAGTACACGAAGAACAGATTGGCACATGCCAAAAACTAAGTGCACTCTTGCCTTCAGCAATCAATACCTTGGGATCTGGAATTCCAAAGCAAATGAAACTTGGAGAGCAAGTATACAGACCCTAAGGAACCTACCCTAGGGATCGCATGTCAAATGGCCAAAGAACGAGGGATCGACATATAACTACTTGAAGGGTTTGGAAAAAACAGCTCACAAGTGGAGTTGAACCAAAGATCAATCCATAGCATGAGCTCCACTAGTCCAAATGACTTGATATTTGAAGAGCCAACTACCTAAGCATGAAAAAGCCACCAAGGGATCGCTGTCCAGGCATCGACCAATTAAGGGGTCGACATCGATCCCTCTTCATTAGGATTTGGGCCTAGCGACCCTTATGGTGGGCCTATATGGACTATAATGTCCTATAGTTGAAGTTTCAGAGAGATAGGTGGTTACCTTCACCCATAAATACAGGCCTAGGTGGTCATTCTGAGGATCTTTATGCTGTTGGTTACATTAGCTTTTATTATAATCATGTTTTTTCTTACTTCTTGCTGCTTGCTGCTGTAATCAAACTGTTAGTAAATCAATAAAGATAATCTTCAAAGTGGTCATAGGCATACAACGTCGAACCACTATAAATTCCTGTGTTCTTGATTATTGCTTTGATTTGTCTGTTAATTTATTCTATTCTTCAGTTTTAATTTTACTTTCTTCATTTACTTCTCTATACAAATCATTTCTATTGTTGTTTGTGATCAATTTGGTTGTGAACAATGTACTTGTTATTTTGATACACACACAAACCACTATCCCTATATTATTTCTTACATTCTCTTTACTTATGTTTCTTTCGAGAACCTGCTTACATAGAAAGAAAGAATGGAGACTGGAACTAGACGGTTAATGTTAGGAGGTACTGAGGCGAATGGTGGTAGAGGTACTATTAGTGCATACACTAACGACTAAGGAGGGGATGCAGCGTTGTATGTTAATTTAAAGGCTGATGCTTAGGTACCAACCCCAACAGTTGGAGCAATGAATATAAATGCACTTTTTCATCAATATATGATGAAAATAATGAGGCAACAATTATTGAAGTTATTAAGCTAAGGCAAGCTATCAAGGAAGGTTTATCGAAGAAGAATCAAGATTAGTGGTACTGTGAAGGAAAGGTGTTTACTGAAAAGGAACCAACACTAGAAGTGATAGAGTGACTCATTGTGTGTGAGCAAAATTTATGAGATATGGGCTATGATGATATATGTAAATGGAGGTTGGCCCTCATTGGTTTTAAAAATAAGTTTTAGATTGGTGAGAGGCATTAGCTAATGAAATCCTAAAGGAGGAGGCTGTATGTGACTGGTTTAGGGAGCGATTTGAATTTTGGGGCTTAATTTATTTCTAGATCGGAGAAAGTTTGTAATGACCTATAATTTGTAAATCAGAGAATTGTAAAATATTGATTCTAACTCCAAATTAGGTCGTATATGGCTACAACTTTGGTTGAAGTAGAGTAGTACTTCTTTTTACCCTTAGAAATTTATTGGACAATTTTGACATAAAAAATTATGAGGCGTATAACTTTTGGTAGGAGCAGAATTAGAATCTAAAACTACTTCCAAATGAAAGATATGATAATTTCTCTTTTCATTAAGTGGTCATGATAGATTTTCGGCCTTACTGTGTAGGAGATATGACTATTTGAAGTTAGATAGTTTTTGTATAGATTAGCATGTAATTAACTTAAGCCCTTGCTTAGCCCATTAACCCATTTTAGGATCTGAGCTAATAGGAGATGATAGGACAACCCCTAATCACTTTCTAACTTTCCAAAAGCTATTCTAAATCGCCATCAATGATCTCGTTAGCCAAAAGTAACCTAAATCCTTACTTTATTTGGTCAATCAACCAATTAAGAAGTAACAGTGGGATTAGCAAGAGATTCACAAAAAACTGGTGGACGCATTGGGATTCAAGCCAATTACTATTAGTCTTGAATCTATCTTAGTTTATGTGCATTTTAGGATCTGCATGCGCAATTTGTGTCTCTCACATACTATGGTTGCAATATATTATAAATACATGTTTTTATAATGATTTCAAATGTTAAAACATGTTTATAATAAATCAAAACCTAACATTGATTTTACAACAAATTTGAAAGATTGAATGTTTATTTTAACTCTTTTCTAGGTATTTAAATAAACCAATCGGCATTTTTCTAAATGGACAGCTTTGGATGTTATAAATGCATGATTCTTGATTATATTGGTTGATGTGATGTTTGCATGTTATGTTATGCCGGTGAATAGTTGTTTGAATTTATGTATGATTCATTTGTGTGCATTAAGTGACCGAAGTGCCGAATATTGCAAAATGAAAAATGATTTTCAGATCTGAGTGTTTGAACATAAAACGGGGTAAACGAGGGATCGATAACCAATGCCGGAAGTTAGTGTCGCAACTTGTCCAATTTCTGGCCAAGTGCAACATTCGATGCCAAATGATTTAGTGCCATTAAGACCCGAATATCCTGGGTGAGGTTATAGTGCATAATAATGCATAGGCATGTGGATGTGGACTAGATGCAAGGACTTTGGGCTAGGAATGTGGATGCTTCAGACCAAGACTTGGAAATTGTAGGAAAGGTAGGACCACCGAAGGGTTTTAGGAAGACCCTTGAACATTTTTGAAGTATATTGTTTGGATTGCTTTGACTTCGGGCTTGGGAAGGCTTTGCATGGAAAGAACTTTAGGACCAAAGAAACTAGCATGTAGTTTCTGCTTAGCAAATTTTGCTAAGTAATGGGTGATATTATTCAAAATCGAACAGTCTAAGATTATTGTATGGGGTTGCGATCGATTGTGGAAGGTCATGGCATCAAAGGGAGCTTGTAGAACTAGTCGCAAGCAGATTAGGGCCATGGATCTCGAGTTATGGGGAACCATTGAATGGTTCGAGTGGAGGTGAGAAACGCTGAAGTGACACAATTTTGGGCTATACCTAGGTGATTTGATGCGCTACTTTGGGACTGACATAGGGAATCCAAGTAACTTGGTGTGACATTCTAGGGCTTTTACATATTGATGATACGAGTCATTTTGTTAAAGTACTTTAAGTAAGAAATGTGTGTAGGACTTAGTGATGGTTCGAGGAGGCACGTTCGACGATGTGAAGTGAAGTGGTGGAACATAATATGTTCTACTATCGAGTCAAGTGCCAAAGGGATCATGATAACTCTAGATGCGATGTACGTTTCGTGGGGCAATGATATGTAAGGATGCTCACTTGTGTACCCTAGAACTTGGTGATGGTCTGGCCTTCCTTAGTGATGGCGGTACCTTAGTGATAGTGTTATGTGATATTTGATTTGATGGCGGTATCTTGGTGATGGAGGTACCATGGTGTTGGTCTGGCCTTCGTCGCTAAGGTTGATGTTTATTTACACATATTGTTATATATGTTGTATTATGTGATATTTGATGTGATGGATGCCATGATTGCTATTATTGATATGAATCCCCTTATTTAGTACTTTTGTAGCATTGGGCCATATTTTGGAATCTCAAAATAATAAAATTATGTTTTTGATTTAAAATGGATTTCGAACTGAATTTGGAAATATACACGTTTTAATAATTTGAATGGATTTAAAAGAGAACATATTTTATTTAAATAAATAAAGGTATGATTTTCGATGCTATTAAATTATAGTTTTGTGAAATACTTTAAATAGAGATTTCGAATGGTTTTATAAAAGTATATCGTATAAATAGCACAATAGCTTTTAAGCGATGTTATATATATATATGGATTTGAAATTGATATATGATGAATAGTTTTATAATTGGATTTGAAACAAATATTTTATATTGGATTTGAAGTAATATTTTATGAATAGATATATATTATTAAATTAGATTTTTTTGTGAAAAGAGTTACAATTGGATTTTCATAGCAAATAAATTTAAAAAAGAATGAATTTATAAAATAGAATTTTATAAATATATAAGTGTTGTACAACGAAAAATAGAAGCAAGATTATAACATTGTTTTATAAAGGCGAAATCAATTTATTCTGATAAGCTAAATATGGATTTTTATAAAAGGAATTATACTCATGTTATAAAATGAATAATCCTTTAAATAAATGTTTTGAAAGGTGATTTAAAATATGTTAACTATGGAAAACATAGATTTCAACATTTATTGTTGAAATAGACGTTTTCATTAAAAGCAAGGAATGCATGGACCGTAACACTATTGTTATAGTATATGATTTTAGAAAGGAAATATTAAATATAGTTAGTTGAATCCCTATACTAGTATATTTTTAGTTGTCGTAACGATGTTTTACGCAACATTCGCTTTGACCCAAATAACATATGTTTTAAAGAATGTTTTCCTTAAAGATTTGCATATATACTTAATCATTGAATTAAGTATATGAAATATATTATAAGTGTTGAAATAAAATGATTTGTGAATTCACTTATTATTAAAAATAAGTATATGGAAATATTTTCCAAATATCCATAAGTGAAATGGTTTTGAATATTATCTTTTTAAAGATATTTTGAAGTGAATAATTGGAAAGTGATTTGATTTATAAACGATTGATAAAATCAGGCCCAGTGACTACTTACATGCTAGATTTTGTTTGTTGCTTTGATAATTAAGTAACTGACTATCAAATTTGGCCATTTTAGTTTCTCAACTTGATGTAGAAACTAATTAGTTGTACACTTAGTATGCAACTGACTGTGTAGGCTTTATTATCATTTGTGTTGAGAATGTTAATTCGTTTAGCGCTGAGTGATTACTCCAATTCATCGAGCTTCCTTCTTAGCCGAAGAATAGCAAGTTGAAAGTTGGAAACGTGATTAGTCTACGAGACTTGGTTTGTGTATGAGGCTAAGAAATGCTTTTGCGTTGTTGGAGCGAAGTGACCGGGATCAGATTTATCTGAAAACCACTTCAGACCAATATATATGCAATGATTGTGCAGGTTGTTCGATGATATTAATATTTAGGATTTTCATAGTGAAGGATTACTTGTTGATCATTTGGGGTTAAAATCAAAATATACATATAGTAGCAGTAGTCTCTTCGTTATGAAATATCTATTGCAAGGGCTGTTGCTACTAATCCTATAGGATGTGGTAGGAAAGTACCTTCAGTTTGTCCTATTCCTAGACAACTTGTATGGATGAGTGTTTAACATTGCATTTCTAAGATTACGTACATTGGTTTTGTACAAACATACATCTATGACGGTGGTGAAGGCAACTTCTCTTACTTAACACCCTCCTTGAGACATATGAGCTCAAGGGTTGTATTTTTATGGAAGGTAATTAGTAGTCAACGGGAATGACAATGTGGCATTCAAAGATGATGATGATGATATGTGATATGTGAAAGGTAATCGATACCTCTTTTGGCCACACACTCCCCGGAAAATGACTAAAACAAGGAAAGAAGCAGCAAGGCTAAAATGGGTCGCTCCCATTAGGATATGTCATCACTCTTCTAGATATATCTTTACACGCTATGACGTCTTGTATCTGATTATTGTTGATGTATGCTAGTGGCCACAGATTTTAGGTCCGTAATGACCAGAGTGATGACATATTTTGTACTATCCAGCGAAGGGTAGGCTGGTCTTGTGTTGGTTTAGGCTCCCGGTATCTGGACCCTAGGTACATCCCTTTAGAGGTGTACCGAGTCTGGAAAAATAGTCCCTTCACCTAGTCATTTGTATGGAATCCAAAATCCACTGCGTGCCTGCCATTTTGTTTAAAGAGCCTAGTATTGCTGGAATTTAATAATGGTGAAATTTCATCTATGTTGATTATTATTTGTATAATAGACACTATTATAATATAACATGATTTTACATGAAAAGGTTTTGTTTATCGTAAGGCAAAGACACGTCTGTGTTTATGTGTGAATGTGGTCTTACGAGATACCTTTTGTTTTGATAAAGGAAAAGTTTTGATAACTTTATAAATTCAGTTGAGGTGTGTTTTTCTCATGCTGGTTTACCAGATTGATCCGAGCGTTCTTCCCTTTCATTGCTCGGGTCAGACCGAGTATATCTACAGGTTCAAATTTGGTTCTTTTGGAGCTTTAGCAGGCGAGCTGAAGATCTTCATGTAATATACATGTATCTATTTATTTTTCTACTGCTTTGCATTGCTGTTGTTGTAAATTATCAGCATTTGTGAGAACAGGTTGTTATAACTGTCCAAGCTGATGATTACTTAATGTGTACTCTGATATTGATTTATGTATATTACAGTTTCTCTTTGTAAAGATTATTGATCTATATTATATTTTATTCCACTGCGATGTGAGATTCTGTATTATTTTGGTTCCTCTTCTTCTCTTCTTCTTTCCTCTCTCTTTCTTCTCACCCTCTATTTTCTTTCTCATGATCATCTGCAATTCTATTTGCTTTGGGTTTACATGTGTGGTTTATTGTCGGTTTAGAGGGTACATATTTGTGGATCGTCACACTTAGACTCACGGTCAAAATGATGCTAAAGTGTCGAAACCAGCATGGTCTTCGCTATTCACAAACAAGTCACGTAAGGCAAGAAGGAATGTTCAAAACACTTTAGAGTTTAAAGTCACGTGGATGAATTTTTTACCCCCTCAAGTTGTAGTTGATGCGGGTGCTACTTTTTGGAAATACACACTTATTGGTTTCTTTTTAGATGATTTTCTCTCTTACTTTGTTGTTCTGAGAAACCATAGGGCCAAATGGCACTTAAAAGGTTCCTTGAAGGTAAGATTTGATAATGATATGTATTATTTTGATTCTGGAAGTGAAGAGGAAAGGTGAATAATCTTAGAAGCAGATCCATGTATAATTGATGGTAAGGTCTTTATCAGTACTCGTTAGAGCCCGTTAGTCGACTTTTCTCATGAACAGATTATGTCCATCCCCCTCCAGGCAAAGTTTAATAATATCCCATCCTCTTTTCAATCTATTGAAGGTCTAGATTGGTTAGTTAGTCACATTAAAGAGTATATTGGTTTTGATGAAAATACTAAGCAACATGACCCGACTTGGGTTTGCTGTAGCCCTTATTGAAATTACCACAGATTGCCCTATGCCTTCTACCCTATCAGTAGCTCTCTGTGGGAAAAAGGACCGGCCTTGTTAATGTCTTCTGCTTATGGCAACCTCCTGTTTGCATTTACTACCACTCTTTTGGTCATATTGACTCTCTTTGTTCACATCGTCCTATTGTAGATATGGATTATGCTCTAAGCCTCCTTCTTTACCCAAGAAAGTTCCTCTTCAGAAACCTCCCTTGAGGCAATGGAAGATTTAAAAAAAATCCATACTTAAGCCGAAATAGCCCACTCACTTGCCACCACATCCAGCATCCCAGCCTACCCAGTAGATATTGACAGTGTTAATGCTTACCTCACCACTGTCTTCGCTCCTAATTATCTTCAAACCGATATCCCTGCACTATTGGAAGTTGTTCTTAATCCTCCTGAATCCTCCATTCAGCCTAATCTTTCAGTTTCTCCTCACGACACCACTGATCCTTCAACCTCATGCAAGCATGCATTTGTTGATGACTTATATGGTGAGTTGAGTACAACATTGTCAATTTACTGCCATCTTAGGCTTCCCTTTTATATTTATCCTGGTGGTGGTTAACATTGATTTGCACTATTATTGTATTTCTATTGGCACTGAGTTATATGGTCCTCTCTTATGTTTTGTATTGTATGAGTTTGTAATGTAGTTGCTGGGGCTAATAGCCTCACGCATGTTTTCTATGTTTAATAAAATGTGGATGGGTCACATAAAACTGGCTTATCTTTCAAAATAAAAACTTTATTTGTGGAATAATTTCTGTGTCTAGATTGTCAAGACTAGATATGTTTTTCATTATGTTAAATATGTTATGAATACTATGTTTGTTAGAAATATAATCTTCAATGGTTTATCCAGTAATGGCATTTATATAATCATATATACGATGTGAATAATTCTTCTAATGTTTACATTAATAATAATTATTTGTGGCATTGTAGACTAGGTTATATTAGTGATAAACGATTGCACAAACCGAAGGTTTTCTACCATCATTTGATTATGAATCTTTTGATACTTGCAAGTCGTGTCTTAAAGGAAAATGGCCAAGCACCGCTTTAGTGGGAGTAAAGAAAGAGTTAATGAACTATTGGGTCTTGTACATACCGATGTATGTACACGATGCCTATAGTTACCAAAGATAATTCTTATTACTTTGTGATTTTACCACTGATTTCTCAACACTTAGATATGTGTAAGAATAAATCCGATGTCTGTAATAAATTTAAATAGTAAAGAATGAGGTTGAAAATCAAACGAACTATAAGATTAAAATACTTCATCTAACCGACGAGGTGAGTACGTTGGACAAGAACTCTAACGGTACTTAAAAGATAACAGGATTAGATCTCAGGTTATTCCACTCTATACTCTATAATACGGTGATGTTTGGAGAGAAGGAATCGAACCCTATTAGACATGGTTTGTTCAATGATGAGTAAAGCTGAGTTACCTCAATCCTATTAGGGATATATATACTGGAAACCGCATCGCATATGTTGAATTTGATGCCAACTAAATCTATGCCTAACACCATAAGATGTAGTGAGTAGAAACCTCAACTCATGTATTTTAAAGTGCAGGGTTGCCTAGCCTACGTTATGAACATTGGTCCTAATAAACTTAAGGACAGATCGACATTTTGTGGATATTATGACGACCATTCAACACTTCAGACACCTAATATAATTGAAAGTGCCCTATTGTGGTGCTCGACTGATGTACGACGATAACCAAGGGTGAAAAGAAGAAAAACAATCACAAACCTGTCGTATTACTCATAGCACATCGAATAAAATATAATAATAACACCATAAATATAAAACAAGTAAGATAGTAATAAATAAATTTGTAACGACCCGAAATTTTCAACATTTAATTTGATTCAAATATAATAAATAATATGAAAATCAATTTTTGATAAAACGACTTGATTTTTAATAACTTATTATTTTTACGGATTTTTATGATTTTTCTATAATTTAATTTAGAAAATATTTAAATTTCCATTAGATGTTATTTACGGTAGACGATGCTATTTTTAAAAACTTTATAGAATATGATAAATTATTGTTGTTTTGAGATCGTGTCGCGTTGTTATGCGTGATCATATTTTTATTTCAGTCACTCGAGGTTCATATGCGAACGTGGCATTATGCAACGGAGTATCGTAAATCTTATTTTCAAAACTTTTCCCTAAATTAAATCAAAATTCAAATTTTGAACAAGTCATTTATGTGATTTGAGTGATGAGATGGGTAGCTTGAATTGTGAATTTTGGTTAACTTGCGATGTCTGGTTCGCTTAAGGTGGAAGTCATGTTTTGGGTTTGGTTATAAGTATGCAAACATCATTTTAACACAACACTTTTGCTCCTCTACTTCATTTCCTTCTCCTTATTCCTTCTTTTTCCTCTTCTGTGAAAAGAAAACAAACCATCTTGCAAGCTTTAAAATTCCATGTCTCTCCACACACTAAAAATTTGCCAAAAGCTCTAACTGCAAAGTTGAAGGGTATTGTCCATCGTATTTTTAGAAATTGGTTTCCCGTGATTTCATCAAGGGATGGGAGAGATTTCCCTTAATGTAGCGACCCATGGATTTTTGACCCTCGAAAATCAACATCAATACGTTCATTGCATAACATGTCGAGCAATTGAGTGCCGGAAATACCAGATCGTTAAGGGTGAAGAAAAAAGGGATAGAAGAAAATAGAAACAACAATACACAGAATCTCACAATCGCAGTGGAACCAAAATATAATATATAATAACATATCTTTATACAAAAAATATAACTGTAATATATATACAATCATCAGAGTACAACAGCCAACGATATCAATCCGGACAGTTATAATAACTTGTCCTCACAAGTGCTGAATATACGTCATACACATACACAACGGAATATAATCAAGTACGTGGAATACCACCTCCAGCTCGTCTCCTAAGCTCCATAGCATCCTTACCTGAATTTGTAATACTCGGTCTGACTCGAGTATTATAAAAAATAACACCCGAGTCAGTCTGGAAAAAATCAGCGTGAGAAAACACACTCAATTTGAATTATTACTATTATCAGAATCCTTCGAAAACAAAGGTATCACGTAAGACCACGCCATATATAAATACGACGGCTTTTTATCTTACGATAACCAAAAACATTTTATATCAAAATTATCTAATATGATAATAGTGTCTACAGAAAGTAAACTAGAAAATAGCAAAAATGCTTGCATCTCACGTTTCAACATAGTTGAGCACGTCTAAAACCGTACAGGCTCATAGTGGATATTGGATTCCATACAATGACTAGGTTACTGGGGTAACGGCCATCACAGTACACCTCTAGAAAAACTTATCGAGATCTACCTAACGATCCCTACCGACGCACGACCAGCCTACCCCTTACTGGATAGTACCAAATATGTTATCACCTCGAGTGTTCCCACCCTATCAAGTGCTCACTTTCTCATGCACCCCCATATCCATAATTATAAGATATCCATAGGTATCTAGAAAAGTGATAACATACCTACTTAGGTGCGACCCACGTAGCCCTACTGCATCTCCTATGTTTTAGTCATTCTCGGTTGATGAGGCTTGAGGCTACATTTTACCTTTAGAATAGCATTCATACATGGAATGCTAGCACTGCCTTTTGGACCACACTGCAAATGAATTCATCCATACAAGTTTTCTGGGTCTGAACAAACCAAATCTCCAAGTCACCTCTCCATTATTTTCCCGATATCACAATTCGTAACGCATAAATCAGATCGAAGTGGTTTTCGGATAATTAAATCCGATCCCGGTCTCTTCGAAACGATCAACAAATTTGGTCAGATTTGATAATCGGTTATTTAACTATCAAATTTCACACATAAGAAATCACCAGGCCCGGTTTTATAAATCTTTCAAAACATTCATTTAAAAACATCTTTACAAAGATATGTATTCAAATTTCTTTCAATATTTCAACATTTGAAAAAAAATTCAAATACTTAAATCCATAACAGGATATTTCCAACCATTTCTTATTTCAACACTAAGAAATATTTCCAAATTCAATTCATAATTCATTACTTAGAAAAATATTTCCGTACAAATCTTTTCGTCGTTTCAACATTTCCAAAACCTTCATTTCCATACTTAGAAAATATTACAAGTCTATTTTTCCAAATCATTTCTAATATCCATACTTCGAAACATTTTCATTGCATATCTCATACATCTTCGGAATTTTATAAATTCCATTTACAATTTCCAAAAATCAATTATATTTATCTAAAATCTCATTCACTAATTTATAACTACTTTTATGAATTCAGATTCATTTTTCGAGGTTCACATATCTAACCATTTCGAAAATTCCTTAAGTTTCCAAAATCTAGTTATAATATTTCTCTTATGAAATCACTTTTGTTCGATAAAATACAGTCACAATCTCGAGAGAATTTATAAGTAAATTTCAATTATTTCAAAACTCTATATATATAATAAGTATTTTTAAGAATAATAATTATTTGAAATATCAAAATACCTTTTGAATAAATAATAGAACTAATTTCCAATTCAATCTAAATAATATACATCGACTTACAAGTTTATTTAAAATAATCAAATTTCATTTGTATATTTAACTTTTCAAAGTATTTTAAATACCCATAATAGTTTTTAAAACTACATGATTTAAAATAATAATTCCTTTTTAAATCAAAGTTCACATCTCGATACAAAAATCTATTTTTTCATGAAACTCCGATCTAACGATTCTAATTTATAAACCTCTCTCGATTCATACACATCGATTTTCGATTCCAATTCCATAACCATTCCAATTTCCAAAATAAAATCATCCATTTCTCTCCTTTAATCCAAATTTCCATATCTTGTTTTTAAATTCACACGGTGGATTTAAAATTCCAAATTATCACCCGACGATCATTTTTTCTTATTTATAACTTGGTCAATAATTTAAATTTCATCCCGGTCCTATTCCTTATTTTTAAAATATCCTTATTTTAAAATCAGCTCGACAACACTATTCCTTAGTAATCTCATTCAATTGTCCAAAATTCATTTCCAATATCTATTTCATTTCTTTTTCTATGATTATCAATTTATAATCCTTCCACTCCCTTTATGAATGTTCTATATAAATTCATAAATCATTCTCATTTTATCTGTTTAATCATAGATCCATATTTCAATAGTCCATTTATAATCCAATTTCTATTTAAAATTCCGTTTGGAAATCTATTTCTCACTAAATCCCATTTACATTCCAAATCCACTCGAAAACTCGATTTCAACTTCCAAATCATATTTAATAGATATCATTAAATTTATTGTTAAAAGTTCCTTTGTATAAATTATTTTCAAAAATCTCTATTTGAAACATTTAATAAAATAGTTAGGAAAATTTTCAAAAATCAAATCTTTTATTTAATTCAAATCCATTTCTTATAAAATACTCTGATTCTATATAAATATTTCAAATTTTGAAATTCCCTTTTTAATTTCTTTTTAAAATTCAAAATATATTCTTTATGGTATTTAAAATACCAAAATAAGGCCATGCTACTATAGCATCCAATAAATCAAATCACATAACAATCTATAATAGATTTTTCAATCATATTATATATCACTATACATGAAACAATAATTATATTTTTAAGGAATCCAGTTGGATCCCTCCAACCTATTTTCCTGCATCCACAGATGTTATATAACATAAAATACCAATCCCGCTTCGAGGCGGGATATCGCGGTAATATAGGGTCATCCGCTATTATATGGGGTGCGTAGTGTCTCATCCGCTCCAACGGCGGAAAATATAACCAACTACTAATATATACTATTATATATGTAACGACCCGTAAATTTTCGATAATTAAAATAGCTAATTTAATAAGATTTCGTGATTTAGTGTTAGAAAAAAATTGTAAGTCGTTTGGAATAATAATAACTAGAATGAAAAGCAACAAGATTTTATCTAAGTTAATTATTTATGAATTGAATGAAATCCCAAATCAATCGAAATGATATGTAGTCAAAGGTAATTGAATGAATTTGTATTGTATATGTAATTGTGACGCTTGTTTGTAAATAATAAACTTATAAGTAATTAACGGTTAACGGTGATAATTATTTAAGTTACCTATTCATTTAGTTAGTCGAATTGAATTTGTGAACCAATTTAAATTGAAATGAAAGTTCATATATTAGTTGAGTGCATTATCTCTAACTGTTGATTAATAATAATGTAGAGTTCATTTGATGTAATATAGTAAATTGACTGATAATGAAATTTTATTTAAAAATCAAATATTGAAAGCCGTCAAATATTGAACAATTAAATTGTTTAAATTTAATATTTGGAATCTATTGAATTAATTGAATAACGGGAATTGAATTACTGTTATAATGAAAATTGTTGTTCTATAATTTGAATTTGTAAAATTTTATAAGTTCGTTTGAATATTTCAAAAGATAGTGATTTAAGAATAATCAAATTTGTTTAAATTTAATATTATAAATGTTTGAACAATTAAATTCCGAATTTGATATGATTAATTTGATATTGAAATTTAATATATGAAAATAGAGTGAATAATTAAAATTTGATTTAATATGATTCAAATTGGTTTCCAAGGTGAATGTAAGTTATATTGAGATTATCATAGAGTTAATAAGATTTTAAAATTGGAATTATTAGACAATTGAATAACGGGTTTAATATGATTAAGAAATGATTTGTAAAATTTTATTTTATCATATTAAAGTTAGAATGATGCTGTAGAGCGTTTAAAATCGAATTAAAAGTAAATTTGTGAAAATTGAATATTTTAATATTTAATTTTCGACTGGAAAATAGCCAAATTTTGAACAGTCTCAGAATTGGACGAAACTAATTCCATTGGTTCCATAATAGTTTGTTATTATCGGATTTCAATTTTCGTAGCAATCGGAGTTTCCGTTTGACCGTGGCAGATCGAAACGCATCGAAATTGTTTTAATATTAATTTGGCGAGTTAAAATAGCCATTTTTCAAACGGTCTCGGATTTCGACGAAACCAGTTTCATCGGATCCGTAATGTCATATTATTGTAAGGTTTCAAATTTCGAGTCAATCGAATTTACCGTTTGTCCGGGGCGAGCCCAAACGCACAGAAATTTGATTAACCGATTTAATTTCAAATCGATCGTTTATTGCCGTAACTCACACATATGATCGAATTAGCCTCCGAAACCTATTCCATTGTGTCCGGAACGTGGGGTAAACCTTAGAAACGTCTGCCGGCACGCTTCGTTTGGAGTTCGAAAATTTTTCGGTGAATAGTGTTTTTGCAATTTTCTATAAAAGGACCCATCCTCTTCCATTTGCTCCAAACCCTAACTCTTTTTGACCAGCCGCCACTTTCATTTCAATGGCCAGAAAATTTCGAAACTTCTTCCTCATTTTCCTCTCAATCCATCAACAATTAGCAAAAACTCTCAACTACAAAGTTGTAGAGGGCATCAAGATCTAGCTATCCAACTGTGGAGATCGGAAACGGAGCCACGGATTGACGGCAAAACACGATGGAAGCAGCTGCATTTTCACGCAATTCGAGGCAGTGGATGAGGCCGAGCTTGGAGCTATTTGGGGTGAAGGTGGAGTAAGGCGGTGGCTTCGAAGTGGTGTAACCTGATCGTCTTCAAAGCAATCGTGGAGGCCGCGATATGCAACCCTAGTTAGGCGTTGTTGGGTTTCTTTGCGTGCGGCCTTACCTATACGCGTGAAGAAGAAGATACGTGAGCGGCTGTGATTTGCAAAGCATGGATGGACGGCTTGATGATGGGCTAGGTTTAAATATTAAATTAAAGTTGTAATTAATTATAAAAAATTTCGTGTTAACTTTAAACTATCATATCTTATTCATACGAGGTCGGATTCGGACGAAACTTTTTGCGTTGGAATCGTATGGACGAGCTCTACGCTATGGAGCTGGATTGGAACCGTTTGGAGCTAGAGAAAATTTTGGGTTAAATCGAACGTCGTTCGATTTGATTTAAAATTGTAAAATTAAGGTGAGTGTTTTATAACGCTCACAACGTACTAAATATCTTTATGCTAGTTAAATTGACATTATGAAGTGTATGTTTTAATTGTCGTTGTTTGATAAAATTTAATTGTCATATAGATTGTCATTTGAATTGACCGTTGAAATTAAATTGACAGTTAAATTTAAATTGAAATTGAAATTGAATTGCGATTAAATTACCTGACATTGATAACTATGAAATTGCTACGAATTGTATTGTATATTGGATGATTTATTTCGATGGATGTTATTGGTTGATATTTAAATGTTTGGATGTTTATTGCTTATATATAACCTGTTATGCATACATATGACACTATGATTGATTTAAGTGATATATATTCATCCCTGACATTTAATTGAAAAAATAATTACTTGGCCATAGGATAGAAAATTATATACGGACACCGAATTGGCTAAATTAATAATTTTAAAAATCGTCGATCTGAAATTTATTTAAATGTTTTGATTTAAAGGTTATAAATAGAAATCAATTTATAAAAATCGAATTTATTGAAAAATTGAGTTTTGGAATGTTGAAATAAATTTTGGTTAAAAGAAATTGTTAAGTAATATGATTCGAGACTTTGAAATTTAAAAATTGGGATTTGATTGAATTTCGAAAATTGATTTGTTTAACGATTTAACCTTAATTCGAGCTTTGAATATTACCAAGTAAAAGTGATATAAAAATGACATTGTGAAATCGAGTTTGGAATTGAAGCATATTTGGAATTTGGATTTAAACTTGAATATTGTTGGAAATTTTTGTTAAGTGTTATAAATTGATATTTTGAGAAATCAAGCTCCAAATCGATATAAATTGAAATTGAATAAATTAAAGGTGAATGAAAAATTGAATTAATTCGAAGTAAAAATTGACGTTGATTGAATTTAAATCGAAATTGAATCGGTAGAATGAAAATTGGAATTGATTTGAATTGGAAAGTTATAATTGAAATGGATTGATTTTGAAGCTGTTTTATTTTGTTTTCCAAATTACTCGGTTATATAAACCATTTTGAATACTTAAACTATTTTAATCTATTTTAAATCTACTTAACCCAATTTAAATTATTTTAAACTAAATTTATCTATTTCAAATCCATTTTAAGATTTCAAAGTATTTTAACTATTTTAATTATTTAAAACTACTTTTAAACTACTTAAAACTATTTTTCTAAAATCCTAAGCTGGTCAATAAGGTGAAATGTTTATATTTAAATCTTGAATTTAAATACGAATTGAGTTAAATGAAGTTGCAACCTAAATTGAAATTCGAAATGAGATATTGATGCGAAAAATGATTTTTGAAACGGAACCTTACAGTTGAATAGATACGATGATATTTGAAATGGATTTGATTTTTGAAGCGAATATGATATTTTGATATCAATTATGAATCGATTTGAAATGTAAAAGAGCCAACGGTGTAATAATACGTAGTTATTAAAGAGACCGGGATCGGATATGGACATACTCTCTGTCGATACCGAAAACCACATTAATAACTATTATACGCGGAGTGTTGATACAGAATGAAGTGGATGATTTGGTGATCGTGTTGACTGAAGAAAGAGAACGATATTGGATGACCCCTGACATGACTAAAACAGGAGTCGCGCCGGGTCATTGAGGTTCGCCACCTCTAGCGGACACGCTTCTTCGATACCATTTCTATTACATTTGTGATTCGATTTGGGTGCACCCCTTGATTTGAGAGTGTTGTTTCGCGGTGTTGGGGTGGTTGCTGGCTATGCCCAACATCAGTCCGGATCACGCAACTACTAGTATTCTAGTTGGTATCGCCTCATGTACCTTGTCATACTGATTATCCTATTCGCGACCACTACGTATTGTTTTGTGTTATACCTACGGGGTACCCTCTGATAACCACCAGTTTACGGTGGGGCTTACGGTGCTGTATAGACTATGACATTATAAAAATGTGTTAAGGGGGATTATGGTAACGCCTTAACGCTATTTTGATACTTTATATTACTGATAGACATTACCTACTTAGCGTACATTACTACATAGTAGATAGTTTAACGGATCCTTAAGAGATGGAAAATCCCGTAACATCTCTTGAGTTATTGCACGCGAGATGTCAAACCCCGTAAACATCTCTGACGCCGTTACACTCATATTTATTTACGATTGATTTAACTTTCATAAGGATATTTTAGTCCTGACTCGAGTGTTTTGTCTTTTCATTACGCTCGGGTCAGTCCTGAGTTTTCAGATTTTTGAAGATCTATTCTGGAGGATGAAGACGAAGATTTGGTATACTATTACTATTATTACCCTTGCATCATGCTATCTGCTGCATTATTTTAATTGTTCTGTTGTATATGTATAACTCTGATAAATGTTGTATAAATAATTGTCAAAGTATAGTAGACAGCTTCATGAACTGTTTATTTGACTATTATATTTTATCGTTCCGCTGCGAGGTTCTGTGTTGTTTTATTTCCTTTATTTCTCTTTCTTTTCTTTTCTTATTTACCCCAATAACTATATGCCCTTTTGAATGGTTTGGAATCGACATGTGTATTTGATCTTCGATTTAAATTGTCCAAAAAGGCGGGTCGTTACAATATATATTATAACATTCAACCGATAATAATTTATAAATTCATCCAATCAACACATAAATAATTTTGACTATTTAAATTAAAGCCAATTATCCAAATGAGTGAGATTTACTCACCTTGATTTTTAATATGCCAAATATCCAGATTTTAAATTAAATTGAACAACGTTCGATTTAGTTTAAAATTCCAGCCGACTTTGAAAAATAACAAACCAATTTTGATGTGTAACACTCGTCGACATGGTTACGATGCCATTGTTTCGTCCCAATCAGACCTTGTATGAGGATGATATGGATTAATGAACTTTTTAAATAATTTAAACCATCATTAACCTAAACTAATAACATTTTAAACTTTAAATTACCCTCCTTCTTCATGCTCCAAGCAAACAATGCCAAACGAACCCAAACTCGCCGACCCATCCCTCCTCATTCACCCTTGTCCTCACACGAAACTTCCCGGAATCGCCATCGAACTCCTCCACGTCGCGAGCTCTTCACCTCCATACCCAAACATTAACTCGAAGCCCTACCACATAGCCCCCTCCTTGACTTTACCAAGATCGCAACCTACCGCACCCCACCAGACATGCTCCACCAACTCGTCGCCTCGTCGTCATCAGAGCGCAGCCCTTCACCAAAATCTGATTGTCAGAGGTGACGAAATGCCACAATCTGACCATTTGAAGTACTCGACCATGCTCCAACATCCGTGACTCGGTCAGGTGGTAGGGCGACACTAGGTACAGGTTTAGGATGGTTGATAAGAGAGGTTAGGGGTTGACTTGAAATTTTAAATTATTATTAAATTCCAAAATATCTCGTTATAGTAACTTAAAATCCCGAACTCCTATCGAGACGTGCCGCTTGGCGTTCCTAATGATATACTCCTATTTCTAATCCAATGGAACAAGATTTGGGACCTAATTCGATCATGTGTGGAAGATGGCTTTTTGAACCCAATTATTATATTAAATTTTCAATACCGATTTCAACATTTTTTTATCCTGTACGATCAAACGGTAAATCCAAATGCTATGAAAATTGAAACTCGATAATAATACACTATTATAGATCAAATCGAACTGGTTTCGTCAAGTACCGAGACTACGCCCTGGATTGCTATTTTTACTCGTCGATTAAATCGATGATTTTAAAAAAATTCGAGATCACTTGAAATTTCAGTTTTAAAAACTTACTAACTCAATTCTAGTTTAAATAGAATTTATATCGACATTAGAAATCATTTCGATTCTCAACCCAATTTCAATTTTCACCATTTTCGCATTACGATAAATCATTATATTTGAAATTTAAATTCATTTTATAATTTTAATCAAAATCTTCATGTTCAAAATCAATTTATGATCCAAATCCAATATTTAAAAAAAACATTTTAAATATTCAAAATCAAACGATGGAAAACCCGAGTTGTTACACTCCTCCCCTCTTAAAAGAATTTAGTCCTCGAAATTTGTTAAGGTAGGACGAATGATGCAAACCCATTACTTTTCAAAAACCCACTTCGTTAACTTGCTATTTCACTTCTCAAAAACCTACTTTGTTAACTTGCTATTTCACTTTTCTAAATCATTTAGCTTTAACCAAAATAATTAGGTTCCATTACTAAACCAAAACCCTTTATTTCAATTACAATTCGAAATCAAATTTTGGCTAACAAATTTTTCTCAAAATTTTTCTAATATTCTAAATTTCTAAAAAATTTTAGTAGAGTCTCCCTTGTACCGAGAGCTTTTTGCAATATAACAAAAATGATAAAAAGATATACATCAGCTCTCATGGCCGGAAAACACAATATATATCAATATATTTATATTTTCGCACGCTAAATCGTTAGCGTACCTTATTTTAGCGTTATTTAGTAAGCTTGCTAAATTTATATGCAATTGCGCAACCAAAATATTGCCAAATGGTCTTCTTGTACTTACTCAATTAAACATGTAAGTTCAAAAATATGAAATTTAATAACATCATATCCTTTTAACTCATTAATTACCTAAATTTCATAAACAAAACATGTTATTACATGCATATTTAGGATGCGTAAACAGTTATAAGGTTCAAACATTCTATTATTCATTTACAGTTGATTTATATATCGTTTCATTGAATTTAGAATGATTCACAAACAAATTTACTTGCATTCAATTTATATCCACGTTCACTAGATTAAAATCCATTTTATTAAGCTTCGGAATCCTTCAATGTAAATTGATTCTCGCACAATTCAGCTCAGGTTCATGCACTTGCATTCATATTAATTTCACTTCCGACTTATATTACTTCCTTTCCATTCACTTCATTTAATTCACATAGTGTTATTCACTTTATTTTATAGTGAACGACATTTCATTCCATGCTAATTTATTAATAAACCATTTCATAAAGTTATTACTAAGGTTTATTATAAATATTCCATACTACTACTTAAGTTCATATTTTTAATCTTATCAATCAATATCCCAAACTGAATCCAATTCATTTACAATTAATTTGAATTCCTTTCCAACTCAATTTCAGATTTACTTCATTCAATTTCAATTTACCATCCATTTTATTTCAATCAGCAATATTCAAAACCCAATTAATTCGCTTACATTTAAGTAGAATTCCATTTATAACTCAACCATTCTAACTTAACTTAAGTAAAGTTTTATTTCTGGAAATCATTTAATTTAACTCAACTTGAGCTCCATTCTATTTTATAATCCCAATTCGGATTTTTATTTAACTTAGGTTAAGTTAAATTAAAATTCATATATTTTATTTTAACTTATATAAGTTAAATTCAATTCCAACGTTAAATTTCAACTTTATTTAGATGAAATTCTAGAATTTAAACACCTGGTTTTATTTCAAATCATTTTTAAAATCAAATATACATATGCAAATATTCACTTCGGTATATCAACTTAAACTTTGGATTTTTTTAAATCAAACCTGCTTTTACCAACCAGATTCCCTTTGAAATTTTAAATCAAACTCGTCAAAACAATTTTGAAACAACGACCCCGGTATCAATTCGTCACTTAGAAACTCAAAAATGAAGACTGATGATGCGGCTGTCATCACCATAATTATTTTCCAACGATTGAAGTGAGTTCAGTGCTTACTTACTTACAAAATCTATTTAAAACCAATTTTATTCAAAAATCCTTTCAAAAATAATACTATTTTTATTTTCGCAACTCCTTGAATAATATTTTCCAAACCTTCTAGGATTTAAATCTCCAAACTCTGGTTTTATCCACTTTTATTTGTAACCCATTTGCATAAATCATGCTTATAAAAATTTCAATTTGGTTATATATAACCATTTCAATTTTTATAATCTTATTACAATTATATTAATAACAACTAAACACACCAATTATACTATAATAATTTCAGAAATTTATTTCTTTAATATCAAAATATAATTTGGGTAAAATTATTTCATTTACCCCATTCAAAAAAATATTGTGTCGAATTGCTCTATTCAAGTGTTTAGAAACCCTTATCTATACATTTGTATGGACTGTGCCGACCAAAATTCATAAGTCACTCGATAAATCAACCAACACAATATAAAACATTTTATATCACTAACAATACACGCTCATAGCTATTAATACACTCAAACTCATTCTAGGGTACTGCTAACTCTATCCCTAATTAGTAATCCCCACCAAAGCCAAGGTTCTCACTTAACCTTGCGCTCTGATACCATTGTAGCGACCCGTGGATTGTCGATCCTTGAAAATCGACATCAATAAGTTCACTGTATAACATGTTTAGCAATCGAGTGCTGGAAATACCAGATCATTGGGGTGAAGAAGAAAGGGATAGAAGAAAATAGAAACAACAATACACATAATCTCAAAATCGCAGCGGAACAAAAATATAATATATAATAACAGATCATTATACAAAGATACTGTAACTGTAATATACATACAATCATCAGAGTATAATATTCAACAATGTCATACCAGATAGTTATAATAACTTATCCTAACAAGTGTTGAATATATGGCATACACATACATAGTATAATATAATCAAGTACGTGGAATAAGCCTGAGACTCCTCCAGCTCATCTCTTGAGCTCCATAGCATCCTAACCTGAATCTTTAATACTCGGACCAAGATGCAAATGATAGTATTCATCCATACAAGTTGCTCTAGGTCCGAACAAAATGAATCTCCAAGTCACCGTCTCCATTATCTTCACATTATCACAATTTGTATCGCACAAATTGGATCGAAGTGGTTTTCGGACAATTAAATCTGATCCCGGTCTCTTCGAAATGATCAATGAATTTGGCTAAATTTGATAGTTGGTTATTTAACTATCAAATTTCACACATAAGCAGTCACTAGGCTCGGTTTTATAAATCTTTCAAAACATTCAATTCAAAATATCTTTACAAAGATATATATTCAAATTTCTTTCAATATTTCAATATTTCAAAACAATTCTAAATACTTAAATCCATAACAAGATATTTCCAATCATATCTTATTTCAACACTTAGAAATATTTTCAAATTCAATTCATAATTCATTACATAGAATTTTTTTCCATATAAATCATTTCATCGTAACAACATTTCTAAAACCTTCATTTTCATACTTAGAAATATCACAAGTCTATTTTTTCAAATCTTTTCTAATATCCATACTTCGAAACATTTTCATTACTTATTTCATACATCTTCGGAATTTTATAAATTCAATTTACAATTTCCAAAAATTGATTATACTTATCTAAAATCTCATTCACCAATTTATAACCTCTTTTATGAATTCAGATTCATTTTTCGAAGTTCATATATCTAACCGTTTTGGAAATTCCTTAAGTTTCCAAAATCATGTTATAAGATTTCTCTTATGAAATCACTTCCGTTTGATAAAATCTGGTCACAATCTCAAGAGAATTTAAAAGTCAATTTCAATCATTTCAAAACCCCATATATGTAATAAGTATTTTTAAAGAATAATAATTATTTGAAATATCAAAATACCTTTTGAATAAATTATAGAACTGATTTCCAATTCGATCTAAATAATATACATTGACTTACAAGTTTATTTGAAATAATCAAATTTCATTCGTATATTTAACTTTCCAAAGTATTTTAAATACCCATAATAGTTTCTAAAACTACATGATTTAAAATAGCAATTCCTTTTTAAATCAAACTTTGCTTCTCGATACAAAAATCTATTTTTTTATGAAACTCTGATATAACCACTTCTAATTTATAAACCTCACTTGATTTATACACATCGATTTTCGATTCCAATTCCATAACCATTCCAGTTTCCAAAATAGAATCATCTATTTCTCTCCTTTAATCCATATTTCCATATCTCGTTTTTAA